>JALAZF010000282.1:5523279-8284919 GCA_022829125.1 Lathyrus tuberosus
AGAAGCTGCTGGGCCTGAAGGTTACAAACTTCGGGAAAGCGAAGATGCCAGGGGCATACTCAAGACTCCTGAAGGTTACAAACTTCGGGAGGCGCCAAGACTTACTACCATAGTCACGGTACCACCCCCTGTGGTGCACACTGTCCCGGAAGGACAGATTCCACCAACACCTTCTGGTAAGAAGGAAGCTATGTTTGACAGAATGGATGAATTCCAGGAGCAGTTCTTGGAAATGCAGAAAGAGCTGCAAGCCATTCGCAGTCAGGATCTATTTGGGAAGGACGCCGCAGACCTCAGCTTGGTCCCAAATGTGAAAGTCCCGCACAAGTTCCAAGTGCCCGACTTTGAAAAATACAAGGGTAACTCTTGCCCTCAGAGCCATCTGGTGATGTACGCTTGGCGGATGTCAGCTCAGACGGAGAATCAGGACTTGCTGATTCACTACTTCCAGGATAGTTTAACCGGTGCCGCACTCAAATGGTACATGGGTTTAAACCGTACTACGATCAGCACTTTCAGAGATCTTGGTACTGCCTTCGTCCAACAATACAAATACAATTTGGACATGGCACCCGACAGAGATCAACTCAGATCGATGTCGCAAAAGGACAAAGAAACCTTTAAGGAGTATGCTCAAAGGTGGCGTGAAATTGCCGCTCAGATTTGTCCACCTCTTGAGGAAAAAGAGATGACAAAGATCTTCTTAAAGAGCTTGAGCTCATTTTACTACGACCGAATGGTTGCCAGTGCGCCCAGTGATTTCACCAAAATGGTCGGCATGGGTGTACGTCTTGAGGAAGCTGTCCGAGAAGGACGTTTGGTAAAAGACACTGGATCAACGAGCGGTACTAAAAATACGGTAGTGCTCTCCCTAAGAAAAAAGAGCAAGATATTGGGAATATCTCTCAGAAAGCAAAGGCGACGTTATCAGCCAGTAGCAGCTGTAACTCCTGCTATCGGCCCCGCGCCTGTTCCTATGTATCAACCTCAGGTTGCGCAGAGCCAACCTGACCAACAAAGGACACAACAGCCTCTTCAGTAGGCTCGTCCTCCATATAACAACAACCGTACAACACGGCCACCAGGATTTGATCCTATACCCGTAACGTACGCAGAGCTGTTTCCGTTACTGCTGGCTAAGGGGCACATTCAGACTAAGTCTCCCCTTTCAGTTCTGGAAAATCCGCCTTTTTGGTTTAAAGCGGATCAAACATGCCCTTATCATCAAGGAGGTTCAGGGCATAACATTGAGACTTGTCTCAATTTCAAATCTGACGTGCAAAACCTTGATGGGAGCGGGCTCTTATCTTTCAAAGATACGAATCGTAATGTTCTTACGAACCCGCTGCCTCAACATGAGAAAGCTGCAGTCAATCTGATTGAGAAAGAGACTAACAATGTCTATCAAATTCATGATGTACTCTTGTTGAAAACCAATCTGGTCAAGATGCATTATAGACAGAGTGGATATGGCCATGTGCCACCTCATCATTATCACCAGTGTGATATCTGCTCTAAAGACTACCAGGGATGTTCTGTGGTGCAAGCAGCTCTACAGGAGCAAATGGATCTTGGATGGATCCAAGAGCACCGAGTTCGTGGAGTTAACATGGTTTACACGAATTCCAACGTCATTCAAAACCATGAAATCCGTGCGATGAATGTCAACTTGGTGGCGATGCACTCAAGGCAAAGCCAGTATCATAATCTGCCGCGGCACGATTACAGTTCCTGTCTGATTTGTTCGGTAAACAAACAGGGATGCTCTTTCATACAAAAGGCCCTCCAGCATCAGATGGATCTTGGATGGATCCAAGACTACCATGATAGGAACTCCTATCAAATCAACATGGTTCAGATCTTTGACATTCGCGTGATGAATACCAACCTGGTAGAGTTACATACCGAGCAGGTCCGACTCGGATTCTTAATATCACATGATTATCAAAACTGTAAAGCAGGTTGCGAAAACGATCGAGGTTGTACCCTTGTCCAGGAGGCACTTCAACACTTGTTAAATCACTGGTGAATGCCAATCTATATGGACGAAGATACTCAGCAGATTAGTATCAATCACAGGAATCCTACTCGTCGTCAAAGTCAGGATGTCCGATCAATGGAAGATAACCTAGTGAGGTTACATTGTATTCAAAGTGGGCGTGGCCAGGTGCCACCACACAACTATGACAGTTGTAGCGTCTGTTCGTAAAGTAACCAAGGGTGTTACCTTGTGAGAGCAGCTCTTCAGGGTCATGTCGATCATGGAGAAATTCGTCCATATCCAGGTTCAGGACCCATCATTTGGTCGCCGAACTACCTTGCCGAGCAAGTTGAGGACGTTGTCACGATCTCTGGTCATCACAGGACCAGGGATGTTTTTGCCATCATCCCTCTACTTGACGAATCTAGAGTTCCCAACCGGGAATGGATCAAGGTTACTTATGATGGTCAGAAAAATCAGAAGGTTCCCATAGTCATCTATCTACCGGGGCCACTACCGTATGAATCAGCTAAGGCAATCCCTTACAAATACGGTGCAATAATAATCGAGAATGGAAAGGAAATTCCATTACCCTTCGTCGTGAATATTGCAGACATCAGTCGTGTAACACGGAGCGGTCGAATCTTCAACCGAGGGGTTGGAGAATCCAACAAAGAAAAGGAACTTCAGGCAGAAATTCCTGATCCACCAATCGGTCAATCTAGTAATCCCGACTTTTTAAAAGACAAAGATGAGATGCTAAAGCTCATCCAAAGGAGTGAATATAACATTGTTGATCAACTGTTACAGACTCCTTCAAAGATCTCAGTATTATCACTGTTACTCAGTTCAGAAGCACACAGAGAGGCTCTACAGAAAGTCTTGGAGCAAGCCTTTGTGGAACAGGATGTAACAATCAGACAATTCGATAGCATTGTCTCTAACATCACTTCCTGCAATAATTTGGGATTTAGTGATGAGGAATTACCTGAAGAGGGTCGCCGTCATAACATGGCGCTCAATATCACAGTTAACTGCCAGGGCGATGCTTTAGCCAACGTACTGGTAGACACAGGGTCAGCCCTGAATGTTATGCCGAAGTACACTTTGATGCAATTATCATTCAAGGGCCCTCCGATGAGAACCAGCGAGGTCGTCGTCAAAGCATTCAACGGATCCAGAAAAACAGTTATCGCCGAAGTTGATCTTCCCATAACTATTGGTCCTCACACTTTCCAAATCACTTTCCAGGTCATGGACATCCGGGCAACATACAGTTGTTTATTAGGAAGACCTTGGATACATCAGGCTGAAGCGGTTACTTCAACCCTCCACCAAAAGCTAAAGTTCGTCAAGAACGATCAACTTGTCACGGTTTGTGGGGAACAAGCCTTGCTTGTGAGTAACCTATCATCATCTACTTGTGTGGAACCCGAGGAGGTTATTGGAACTCAGTTCCAAGCACTATCGGTGAGCAAGGACAATCAGTTCAAAGAAGGAACTTCAATTTCTTCATACAAAGATGCTATCAAAGCGGTCGAGAGTACCGATACGACAGGATGGGGATGACTTGTCATTCCTATTGACAATAAAACAAAGAAGGGTCTTGGTTTTTCTGCGACCTGTACCCAGACAGCCGCCAACGATGAAAGTCTTCAGCCCCTTCAAAACTTCTTCCACAGTGGAGGTTTTCTTCACCCAGTGTCTCAGACAGTTCATGCTATCAATGAGGAAGATCCCTCTGACACAGATGAAGAATGGAAGTCCTACCTTAACAAGGACGGCTATATGTCTCAGGAAGAGGTGCCTATGCCTTTTTGCTTTCCTACAGAAAGTCCAAGATTTATACCAAGATCAGATGTCGAAATGATCTACGGAGATTGTGATCCGGAAGGATGCCGTGCTCCGCCAAATTCATTAGAGGAAGACACTCTGATGAAAGACAACTTTGATCACAATTACTATGGCCCGATGGATGGCCTGCCAATGTGGTAGCCTTACCCAGGAAACTTGGGGCAAGAAAGTCAGCCGAACAATGAAACTCAGCTGAGCGTCATTGAACAGAATACCTGTGTCCCCACCATGTCATGGGATCAACACTCAGGTCATTCAGAAACTACTCAACATGAAGATGAATTCGCAACGTTCGCAGGACTTGAATTCATCAACTATGCTTTTCCTGAGGTCAACGTCATCGAGAGGGATGATTCCTCCAGTTCCAAAAAAATGTGGGACACCTTGGGACAACCGAGTGGAAAATACGACTATATGGTCAAGTACACCGCTCCCGAAAGCTCTCGTATCAGGCTCGAAGATATCCAGCCAACTGGATGGGGAGATACAGCTGAGAGCACAAATGCTATGCAAAATACAACAGAGGAATCCTCCTACGACAATTCTGCTTGGGAGACAGATTCCAATGATCCTGCTCCACCAGAAATCAGCGTCATTTCTGAAGACAAATCAACGAAGGTGCCAGACTTTGTGATTCACCGAGGAGTTCGCCGCCAATGGGTTACCGTCGAGGTTCCGAAGGTCGTTCGTCAGTCAAAGTAATTGCCATCTTTAACCTTTCACCCTGCCCAGGTGAAACGGATATTTTGATAGGGTTCGTTTTTTGTAAATTTCCCTCTTCGCTTTGCCCAAAGCGATAGAGTTTTGTTTTATAGGGCTGTAGTTTCAAGATTCGACTTGTTCATTAATAAAATAATGTCGTTCTGTAATTTCCGCATTAATTGTTGTTTTCTCTTTTTGCTTTTTCAGAAAATGGTAATCCTAAAAAACATTCGATAATAAAAACAAGCAGTAAAATCAAAACACTGCACACACTTACATTTTCTCTATCTCTTCTAAACACGAATCATCACGTCATGCAGATTGCTTGTTTTATACCCCGTTGAAACATACGATCCGATGCCTTCTCCCAACTTTGAGTTCCCGTTATTCGAGGCTGAAGAAGAAAATGACGACCAAATTCCAGAAGAGATCTCCCGACTACTCAGACAAGAGGAAAGGTCCATTGAACCTCACAAAGAGCCGTTGGAAACGGTAAACTTGGGTTCAGAAAAAGAGAGAAAAGAAATCAGGATTGGAGCACTGCTCAGTCCAACTGCCAGAGAGGGTTTGATAAAGCTTCTCAAAGAATTTCCCGATGTATTCGCTTGGTCCTATCAGGATATGCCAGGGTTGGATACCAGCATCGTGGAACATCACTTACCGTTGAGATCGGAATGTCCGCCTGTAAAGCAGAGGTTGAGACGGACTCACCCAGACATGACCATCAAAATCAAAGAGGAGGTACAGAAACAGATCGACGCGGGTTTCCTCGCCACATCAGAATATCCTCAATGGTTAGCCAACATCGTACCCGTTCCAAAAAAGGACGGAAAAGTCAGAATGTGTGTCGATTACAGAGATCTGAACAAGGCAAGTCCAAAGGACGACTTTCCTTTACCACACATTGACATGCTGGTTGACAGCACAGCAAAGTTCAAAGTATTTTCCTTCATGGATGGATTCTCGGGCTATAACCAGATCAAAATGGCGCCGAAAGACATGGAGAAAACTTCGTTCATTACCCCATGGGGTACCTTTTGTTACAAGGTAATGCCGTTCGATTTGAAGAATGCCGGGGCAACCAATCAAAGGGCCATGACTACTCTGTTTCATGACATGATACACAAAGAAATCGAGGTATATGTCGATGATTTGATTGCAAAATCAAGAACAGAGGATGAGCACGTTGAACATCTGTCAAAATTCAAGCTCCGCTTGAATCCCAACAAGTGCACCTTCGGTGTCCGTTCGGGGAAATTACTAGGGTTCATCGTCAGCCAGAAAGGAATTGAAGTTGATCCTGACAAGGTCAAGGCCATTCAAGAAATGCCTTCTCCGAAAACTGAAAAACAAGTCAGAGGATTCCTGGGACGTTTGAACTACATCTCCAGATTCATATTCCTCATGACCGCGACGTGTGCGCCGATTTTCAAATTACTCAAAAAGAACCAAGATTGCGTTTGGTCAGAAGATTGCCAAACCGCCTTCGATAGTATTAAGGAATATCTGTTGAATCCTCCGATTCTATCACCTTCAGTGGAAGGAAGACCACTGATCATTTACCTCATAGTCCTAGAGGACTCAATGGGATGTGTACTTGGCCAACAAGACGAAACTAAAAGGAAAGAGTCTGCCATTTACTATCTAAGCAAGAAATTCACTGACTGCGAGACTCGGTACACAATGCTTGAGAAAATTTGTTGTGCTTTGGCTTGGGCAGCCAAACGTCTTCGCCAGTACATGATTCGTCATACTACTTGGTTGGTCTCCGAAATGGATCCAATCAAGTACGTTTTCAAAAAACCTGCTCTCACGGGAAGGATTGCCCGTTGGCAGATGTTACTATCAGAATATGACATAGAGTACCATGCTCAGAAAGCCGTTAAAGGAAGTATTTTAGCCGATCATTTGGCTCATCAACCGATTGACGATCAAGAATCAATCGGGTTTGACTTCCCAGACGAAGATGTCATGTATCTAAAGATGAAAGATTGCGATGAACCGCTACCCAGTGAAGGGCCAGAACCAGGTTCCTAGTGGGGACTTATCTTTGACGGAGCAGTCAATCATTATGGAAACGGAATTGGGGCAATCATTGTTACCCCTCAGGGTTCCCACATTCCTTTCACTGCCAGACTTACGTTCAAATGTACGAACAACGAGGCCGAATACGAAGCATGTATCATGGGTCTCGAAGAAGCGATTGATTTAAGGATCAAAAACTTGGACGTATACGGCGATTCAACCCTGGTTATTAACCAGATAAAAGGAGATTGGAACACATACCAATCAGGATTGATTCCATACAAAGACTATGCAAGGAGGTTGTTACCCTTCTTCAACAGAGTCGACTTTCATCACATCCCTCGTGATGAGAATCACATGGCTGATGCATTAGCCACTCTCTCTTCCATGATTAGTGTAGGTCGATGGAATGACATACCTAAGATCGACATCATGCGCCTTGAACGGCCCGCTTACATCTTCGCAATTGAAGCAGTCATAGACGACAGACCTTGGTATCACGATATCAAATGCTTCCTTCAGAAACGAGAGTACCCATCTGGGGCACTCAGAAAAGACAGGAAAACCCTCAGAAGATTGGCTGGAAACTTCTTCCTGAGCGGTGACACTCTTTATAAGAGAAATTTTGACATGGTCTTGCTCCGATGCGTCGACAAACCAGAAGCAGACATGCTCATGAAAGAAATTCATGAAGGATCCTTTGGCACTCATGCCAACAGACACACAATGGTGAGAAAAATTCTCAGGGCCGGGTATTATTGGTTGACCATGGAATCCGACTGCTACAAATACATGAGGAGGTGTCACAAGTGTCAGATATACTCCGACAAAATTCATGTACCGCCATCACATCTCAAAGTTCTTTCTTCCCCGTGACCATTTTCCATATGGGGAATCGATATGATTGGTATGATTGAGCCCAAGGCTTCAAACGGACATCGGTTCATCCTAGTAGCCATTGACTATTTCACCAAGTGGGTCGAAGCAGCGTCATTCGCCAATGTAACCCGACAAGTGGTGGTCCGATTTATCAAAAACAATATCATCTGCTGTTATGGTGTTCCAAGCGAGATCATTACTGATAATGGATCTAACTTGAACAATAAGTTGATGAAAGAGTTGTATGCAGAGTTCAGGATCGAACACCATAACTCATCTCCCTACCGACCCAAGATGAACGGGGCGGTAGAAGCGGCTAACAAGAACATCAAGAAGATCGTTCAAAAGATGGTTGTAACCTATAAAGATTGGCACGAAATGCTACCCTTTGCTCTTCACGGTTATCAAACATCTGTCCGCACTTCAACAGGGGCAACCCCTTTCTCTCTAGTATATGGCATGGAGGCAGTTCTCCCCATAGAAGTAGAGATCCCATCAATCCGGGTATTGATGGAAGCTAAGCTCACCGAAGCTGAATGGTGTCAAAGTCGACACGACGAATTGAATCTGATCGAGGAAAAATGAGCCACGACACTATGCCACGGTCAGTTGTATCAGCAAAGAATGAAGAAGGCGTTTGACAAAAAGGTCCGACCTCGTGTCTTCAGGAAAGGAGACCTTGTGCTCAAGAAGATACAATCATTTCTCACTGACTCTCGGGGCAAATGAACCCCAAATTATGATGGCCCCTATGTGGTCACTAAAGCTTTCTCAGGCGGCGCCTTGAGCCTTGCAACCATGGACGAAGAGGAATTTTCCTACCCCACGAATGTTGATGTAGTCAAGAAATACTTCGCCTAAAACTAAAAAAAAAACGTCTCGGTGGATTGAAAACCCGAAAGGGCGGTCCAGGCAAAAGTTAGAGACATGAAAAGAATCATCCCGATGGATTGAAAATCTCATAGTACAATCCAGGCAAAAGTTAGGGATAATGGCAAGTAACTATGTTCAACAGAGGCAAGTCCCTCAGCAGCAGTTACATCATCATCCGTCAGGAAAACTCCAGTCAAGGTCATCTTCGACAGAAGCTCAGGATGTCCCGAATTCAAAGTTGGTAGAAGGATAGTGGTCGTTATGTTTCAACGTAGCCCTTTTCCCTGTAAATTACCATTTTCTAACTTTGTATATACTCTTTGGAATCACGCGTTTGGCTGATCTCCATCTTATCAATAAAATTTGAGCCCTTGTGCTTTTGTTTGTAATTCTTTACTTGTTTTAGCTTTACAGAACGACGTTGTTTAAACTTAATCAGCGATTCTTGAAATAAAACAAAAATAAATTTACTTGTTAAACTTTTCTGCTTTTAAATTAAAGATGGCATTTCTTTTGACTGTTGAACATCAGAAGAACATCGATCGCTTCTCCCGAAGTAAGCGAACTTCAAAGTGCAGAATCAAAGTACTCCTTCTAAGCCAGTACTCCTGAATAAAGGGATCAACTGTGTCAGAGACCTTGTTTCGTCTGACACGCCTCGGCCGAGTTCTCATCTCCTAAGCCCGATCAACATAGCTCCCAACGGGACTATCTCTCCTAAGCAAGGTGGAATTGCTATTTTGAACCAACGGTACTTCTTCGCCCCGCGATGGCCGAGTATCCAATCATGTTCATCTATTAGTCTGTATGTCGCGTCAGTTTTGTCAGCATATACATACGTACTTCATGCATTTTTTATTTGCATTTACATTTCATATTGCATCGTTATCACTCTAGCCGGTCTTGTCCCCTAGTGATAAACAGTTTTCTCAATCGAGTTTGTCAGTTCTTTCCTCGTCAGGAAGTGTTGCGTCTGCACAATCTCGCCACCAGTGTATCTTTAGATCAGAGTCGGCACTTGGCCACTTTGATAACTTGAACCTCTGATAGATCAGAGAACCTTCAACAAATGTCTCTCTTCACCATTAAAGATGATATCCTTGCTTTCCCGGATTAAGGAAAATCCACAGAGAAAGCCTCGTGATCAGAGATTCGGCAGCACGCCAGTTTTGCTCCGAAAAACCACTGATGAGAAGGTCATTGGCACCTCAAAATTGGACCCCATCATATGGCGTTTCTCCGGGAAGATCCCGAGAAAAGTATGATGAAAGATCCCAAACGAAAACAGTCTCTCAAGAGACTCGCTTTCCCTAGTAGAATCGACAAATGGCGTCTCCAATAGAGAAGTTTGTGTACCTCTACAATTCAGACGAATGGGTTCCCCAGCAAGTCTGACATCAAAACTTTTTCCACTCAAATGGCATCTCCCCAGGAAAATTCGGCGAGAAGTTTGAAGGAAAACCGCTACGAATAGCATCCCTTGTCAGTAAAGTTTATTGACAAAAGAAACCGAGACCAGTTCCTTGGTAAGAAACCAGGATCGAGGGGAAGTTCAAATCAGAAACTAAGACCAGTTCCTTGGTAAGAAACCAGGATCGAGGGGAAGTTTAAATCAGAAACTAAGACCAGTTCCTTGGTAGGAAACCAAGAACAAGGGGAGGTTTATTCAAAAGAAAACTGAGACCAGTTCCTTGGCTGAAGACCAGGATCGAGGGGAAGTTTACCTTTTCTAAGCATCATTGCTTAGCTAAAGAAGATGAATGCGTAAGCTACCATTCATAACCACCATCAAAATTTCGGGTATTCCGATATTTAATCCTCTTGCACCCCGAATGCCCGAATCCCTTCGTCATTCACACCTTCGGGTCCAAGAAGATTAAATAGGGGCATCTGTAATACCCCAAATTTTGACCACTTAGATTTCCCATCATTGTGAAAATCATCATCACAATATGGATGTACCTTTATGCTTCATTAGTCTCCCTAAAGATGGGTGAGCATCCACTACAATCAAAATTAGGGTTTCAAGCCCTCTCTGAGTGCTTAGACAAAGGATCAATCAAGAAATGACATGATCTTCAACTTGTCTAATCTCTTAAATATCCACAATGGATCAAAAAGGACTCCCACTTCAAGGATTAAGCACAAGGCTGCTCCCTTCTAGGTGGATCAAGTCTCAAGATCGGCAGTGTCACCAAATTAGGGTTTTGGTCGACCAGGGCCTCCAGATGGAAATTTTCATCTGGGCACAAGGCAATGATCCAAAACATAACCTAATATACTTCATGTAACCTCATGAACCCATGCATCAAGTCAATTTTGCCTCAGGGGATGCATTCATTAAAAATCAGGAATTAGGGTTTCTTGACCTAATTCACCCCTAAGTTGACTTTTGGGACAAACCATGAGCCAAGACCTCAAGAGATGATTTGAGGGTCTCTAATATACCATATTGATCCATTTGGGACAATGGATTAATCCAAGAAGTTTGAGCAATAAGTCTCAATTTCATCTGCACCACAATTAGGGTTTTAAGGGAAAAGTCAACTGTAACTTTGACTTTTGACCTGGACATGCTCCCAAACCCTAATACATGATTGAATATACCCTATGACACCCATGGAACATGTCCATCAAGTTTGATTTAGGTCAAGGACATGATTTCCTGAAGAATTGCACAGTTTGGAATTCATCTGATAAAAAGTCAATTGTGCACAAAAGTCAACTTTGACTTTTTGAGATTTTTCACCAAAATGGATTTTTAACCCTAAAATGATGTTAATGTATGATTTGAATCATCATTCATCAAGAAAAATCAAGAAAAGTGAGATAACTTGTAAAAGGGGTAACCATAAAACTTAGAAATTTTTCTAAGATTAAAATAAAGTGGCAAAGGTACCAACTTTGGAGGACCATAACTCCTAAACCACAAGGCCATTTTTTCTCATCCAAAGATGGATTTGTAGCCCTTATTATCACCTACAAAAACTTCAACTACAAGTCATTCCAATTCATTAAGGATTTTGAGTTATGGAGTGATCAAAGTGGCTGAAAAGTGAAAATGTCACTTTTTCCAACACTTAGTGAAATTTTCACTAAGTCAGATTCTGCCTCACTTTTTGCCAAATGTAGGGGGATTTTTCACTTGGAATCAAAAGAGATCAAAACCAAACTTGTTTAAACAGTTGTTGTATCATGTAAGAGCTTTCCAAAATGGCCAAGAACATTGCCAAATTCAACCTACACCATGAGATACAACATTGCCAAGTTGCCTTGCTGAAATCTGTCAAGACAAGGCAGAATTTGCAACTTTGGTCGATTTGCCAAAATCAGCCAAATTCAATTGCTCCTATCCACTTGGACACCTCAGAGTATTGAATCTAAAGGAGACAATCACTGAGCCAAGCCTCCAAAGTCCATGGAACAAGAAATAGCATGTTGAACCTAGAATGGCCAAAATAGGGACAAGACTTCAAATTTGGAATGAGGCATTCAATGGAACCATCAAGTTGGCATGGACTGAGCCATTCTCATATGAAATCAGTCAAGACTTATCCAAGACCAAGGGAACCAAAGCTCTGTGCCCTAACCTCTAGTCAATGGCTAGAGGAGACTTGGATTTTCATTTGCCAACATTGGCCAAACCTACTTACCAGCTGCCATGCACTATTCCTTGCAAAACAAACTTGCTCTACTATAAATAGAGCTCAATTATGGTCAGTTTGAGTACACCAAAGCCATGTAACAGATGCTTTCCTCAAAATCTCTTCTTTCACTCCAATTTTGCCTTCTAAGGCAAGTCACTATCGGGTTTTGAGTTTGAGAGCAATTCCAATCAAACCAATCACTCACACACCTCACATACATCACATATGAGCTGATCAAACACTTAGATTACTTCTGAAACATCAATTTCACAAAATCACCAGCTGGTTGCTCAAGGTTTTAACCAAAGTGCAGCTGAGGTACCACAAAATGATCCAGCCAATTTCAATCAAGTCCAACCATCCAAACACAATCCATAGGGTGTAGGGAAGCTGTTCAGATCATCACAACTCATCTGTAACACCTCCAAATCAAAAATCACTTTGAACTTGCTGTCACGGCCTAGAGGTAAGCACATACTTGGTCATCTCTCAATCTATGCATATTTCCTCGCACAATAATTTGGCCATATGTTCATAATCATGCATGGAATGTTTTCCCTCAATTAATTGCATTGTTTGAATCGTGTATCAAAAATCCTAGCCTTCATGCAGAAATTAGGGTTCTTGAGGTCTCTTCGTGATTTCTTGTTGTATGTTTAATTTAAATGAAATTAAAGTACATAGACATGATCGTGAGGTTGAGACGAGCATAATGATATGTGGATTACATGATATGATTACGTATTCATGGAGATTGGATAGAAAATGCAAATCTGAGAAACCAAGAACACGCGCGTGTTCTTCAGCTGTTCTTGGCGCCATTTTTCATATATTCAAATATTTGAATTTTGTGATTTTGTTTAATTGATTCAAAAATTAATTTCTCTCTGAGTTTTAATGATTTTGAGTTGATTCTTTTTTTAATAATTCACAAAAATGTTAAAATATTTTATTTTCACAAAAAATCCCAAAAATATTATTTATTTCATATAATTGATATTTTTGTAAAGAATTAATATTTTGATTGTTTTTGGCATTTTAAATATTTTTTCTACATTGATTTTGCAACTTTTAATGCTTTCTAATTATTTTGTAGGTCAATACTTAATTTTTGAAGCATTAAGATCACAATTTGTTTTCCATGTGTTAAACAATTTTTGATCATTTTAATTGAATTTTTATTCAATTAAATACATTTTGAAAACAAATTAGGGTTTTGGATTAATTCAACCCTCATAAATCATTTTCAAAACTCTTTGGGCCTCTTGAGAGAGTGTAAGATCCATCCCCCCTTGTACAAAAACTTTTTGGGTCTCACTCATTGTATAAGTCCCTCTGTACAAGTAAACGGCACGATCGTCGTCCATTTAAAAATAAAAATCATCTGGGCCTCTCCTTGAGCTATAAGACCCATTCAAAACACTTTGGGCCTCTATTAGAGTGTAAGACCCAATCCCCCTTTTAACCAAAACATTTTGGGCCTCACTTATTGTATAAGTCCCTATGCGTTAAAAGAAAACCTCGGCGCGATCGCCATTTTTAAACAAAAATCATTTGGGCCTACCCTCGTGTTATAAGCCCCACTCTTTTTTTCTTTAAACCTTTTTGGGCCTCTTGAGAGAGTGTAAGACCCATCCCTTTGTACAGAAAACCTTTTTGGGCCTCAGTCACTTGTATAAGTCCCGCTGTACAAAGTCAAACAGTGCGCTCACTGATAAAACCCTGGGCCTCTCCTTGAGCTGTAAGCCCCAAATCTTTCTTTTTCAAAGCACTTTCTCCTTTGATTTTGAATATACTGTTGTTTTCAATCTTTCTTTGTTGAACAACTAACCAAACAGCATGGAAGCACTCCAACCGAGTAAGTGGTTATCGCTTTCGTTTACTGCTTTCATATTATAAACTGTATTGTGGGGCTGCTCACTGTAAGTCTCCTTTCATAAACTCATATCTACTGTGTAATAATAGTATAGATATTTCGAGTTTCCCTGGCTACTACGTCTAGAACTAGGTGACGCCGTTTCATTTATTCGTAGAAATAGACGCCTAGATCCCCAATAGGAGCACCAGATACAGCCTTCTCTTCGGCTGTCCTCCTTAGGAATCGTCAAGAAGCTCTACTCCCCAAGATGAATGTATTCTCCGTGAATGGCATCTTTGAGTTTCTTCCAAATTCTCGAACTTTCCTGACTTGATCTATTCCTTGTGGATAGCTTGCCTTGAATGTCTCGGGGTTTGGGTACCCACTACGGTCATAATCTTGGACCTTAACTAAGGAACCCTCTTTAAAAGCTAAAAGTCGTTGGATAGTAAACCTCGCACGTTTACCAGTGGTTTTTATCTTTAAAAGAGTTATCTCTCCTAATGGAAAGGAGATGATAGACCCACGGGCTTCTTAAAAGCATCGGCCTCCTCTTGGGCATTATTCAAGGACACTACGGCTTCTTAGAAGTATTCACAACCTCCTCTTATGCTTCGTATAATGATCTCTTCCTCCGGGAATGATAGCCTCCTCTTGGGCTTCGTACAAGGACCCGTCGGCTTCTTAAAAGTTTCCAGAATCCTCTTGGGCTTCGTACAAATTGTCCCGACGACCTCCTAGAGGTATAGGAACAGAACCTAGTCATCCTCATAGAACAGTCCTTTCATAGAGTCTACTACTGTTTCTCAAAGCATAGTACGAAAGATAAAACTCTAGACACGAACAGTCTAACTTCCTTGAGTCTCAAAAGACATTCTCAAGTGACCCCTTCGTTAAATAGGAAGGAAACCCGCAGACTCGGACAGTCTCAATACCCTTTGGATTTCCAGTTTCCCCAAAGAAAAGGAAACAACCCCGATCCTCAGATATAACCCATGAGTACAGTGATGCTCATATAAGAACTGATTTCTCTTTCAAAATCAGTATACTGGACCTGTCACTTAACTGACACAATAACCTTAGCCTTCTCTTGGGCTTTGTACAAATGATTCTCCCCAGCAGAGTCAAACAACGTTTAGCCTCTCTCTCGGGCTTTGTACGAGACACATAAGAGACTCCCTCGTTGAGTCAATCCCCCTTTCGCCTCCATCTCGGGCTTTGTACGAGATACAAAAAGGTTCTTATTGAGCCAAACAAACAATCGCCTCCATCTCGGGCTTCATACAAGATACAAAAAACTCCCTTGTTGAGTCAAATAGCCTCCATCTCGGGCTTTATACGAGATACCAAAAGACTCCATCGTCGGGTCAAAATCTTTTAGCCTCTCTCTCGGGCTTTGTACGGGACACAAAATTTCCTCCTCTTAGGCTTTGTATAATGATTTTCCTAGCGGAAATTAGCCTCCTCTTAGGCTTTGTATAAGAAAACCACTGGTTGATCCAATTAACCTTTTAACATCAAAGTTGTGCCTCGTTCACAGTATACAAACATCAACAACTCCTTCCTCTTCATCTAATCGCTGTAAGTGGCAAGCCTCTGGATCATCTATATCCACGCCACTGTCCCTCTTTTAGCATGAGAAATTCTTAAGGAAAGATGGCATTGCTCTACACTGAGTTAAAGTCTTCTCCTTCAGGTTAAAACCCTTTCTTCGGAAATTATGGCATTGCTCGGATCCGCGTATCCCAGTTAAAGTAATTCTCCTTCTCCCCTCTTTAGAGATGACAAATTCTCTCTAAAGCCGAGGTCTTTCAGCTTCACGTCTTGGGCTTTGAACAAGACACAAATAGACCTTTCAGCTTCACATCTTGGGCTTTGAACAAGATACAAACCACCTTTCGCTTCACGTCTTGGGCTTTGAACAAGACACCAAAAACCAATTTCCTCCCATAGAATAGGAGGAACTACGAACGCTCTGATTTCCCTGTTTCGGTAAACGGGAATACGTAGGCATAAGATCGAAAGAAAAGATCTTAGCGAGCGCAATCAACAAAAAACCCAAATCCCATATCTCCATCAATCAAAAGCAGTATTTCAAAAGCATCAGTCCTAACATCCTAATCCTTGTTCCCCGCCAGAAACCTTCTGCCCAGGTAAAAAAGAAAGAAAATAGTATTGGCGAAAATACAAATAACCAGTACAAAGGCCCCCCCACATTGATAGCATCCGTAACCTAACAGACCGCTGTTTAAACTCAGTATGCAAGCAGGGTTAATTGGAGACCTCTATTTCCCTTCCTTATTCAGCTTACAATAGGATAAAAAATGAATCGACCTGTAGTCAAAGCTCAAACCGCAGAGAGCGACCAACGCTTAAGAACCGCGTCCAAAATCGCTCGCTACACACACCATGAATCTTGGAATTTAAGTTTATGTGTTGTTCTTGATTTTATGATTTTCAATTTGAATTTGTGACTTTCGTGGCAATTTTCACTATGATAGAGTTGTTATTTTGGAAAAAATAATGGCGTATTGTTGTTCTACGTTTCGTGGGCTTTAATTTAGTATATTATTTCGCATGATTTGATGAAATATTGGTTGAGTTATGTGTTGTTGAAGATTGGTTTTTTTTTCTCTCATGTTCATGTGCATGAAATCTATAATATAAGAACATTATTTGTTCTGGAAATTCCACCATCAACCATTGCCTAATTGCCTCCACATCACTTAATTAGGGGAAATTAAAGTCCAAAACCAACTATTTTGAACTAAACTCCTGATTAGTTAGCTACCAAACAGTATTTGGATGAAGTAGTTACGGTTTGTAGCTGTAAAACACAACCAATTGGTGCAACCAACTTCAAACAGTTGCAAAAATACAAATAACATTACACAGTAAGGGCATTGGTTTGGACTTCCATAAAGTTGAGAAATTACTTTTGGAACTGTTTCCCAGGCCTGTGTAGCAGCAAACCAGATCCTGATGTACTTGAGTGTCTTGAAAACAGACACAAAACAACTTTACACAAAATCTGTCAACTGAAAAATACACCTTACATTTCAAAATTTTCATTGCATCACATTACATTTCTCTTTCATAAAACAAAACCTACTCAGAAAACGCAACCTTCGGTGAAATCCAAAAACTTCCAATGGCAAGGCCGTTTACAACAGTGAAGGACATCAAAAATAGTAAAGAGTTGTGGAAGATTGCAGTCAGAGTTCATCACAAATGGAGTGTTCTAACAAAGAATAAGCAACACTTTGAGATGATTGTTGTTGATAATGAGGTAACAAAAGTGCTTCATTTGTAACCTGTTATTGCTTTTAGTGTGTCCATTGTCATGACTTAATCATGTAACAAACATTTTCAGATGAATGTTGTTCTGACTGTAGTTGAAATTGCAAACCACGTTACTGTTTTGGATGTTTTCCCTTATTTTGTGTGTTTCAAGTTTCATGTTTCCCTTTGTTTGTATGTGTAAAGTTTAATGTTTCTTTTGATCATAAATTTCATTACTTGGAGGATGTTTCTACGTTTAATCTTTTTATGAAATGAAGTTTAACAATGGCCACTATGAACCTTGCAGGGAACATATATTCACGTCAAAGTCCCTACCATGTATAAACAACTCTTTGATGCTGTGCTGACCGTGGATAACACCTACACTATTGCTAATTTTCAAGTGTTGGTGGATGACCTTTTGTTCAAACCATCCGAACACAAGTTTCTGTTGGTCTTTACTGGCGGTACTTCCGTCACCGGCAAGAATAAGCATGTCATACCCTTAAAGAACCTGAAATTCACACCTTTTGCAGATATCATCTGTGGCAAGTGGAAAAAGGATGTCTTAATAGGTGTGTAGACAAATGAATTTCATACACATTCAAATGACATTACATTATATATTTTCAGATTGATCATAATGTTACAGTTTGATTTGGTTTGTTGAATGTTGTAGACGTAATCGGGATGGTTACGGAGATTGGATACACCAACTACAAAGTGGGAGCAAAAAACAGCAAATTAACTTGGTTTTGAAGGACTTGGGGTATGTCTGCAATACTATAAGATACTGATGTACTAAATGGTTAAATGTTATGATTTTCCCTACTTATTTGTTTGACGTGTCTGTAGAAATAATACTATGCACTGTACTATCTAGGAAGGCTATGCAGTGCAGTTCCATGACTACAGCCAACTGAGGATGGACATGTCTGCCCCAACCATCATCATTCTCCAATTTGCAAAAGTCAAAGAGGAAGGTAAACTTACTCAATCTCCTTCAATATGATTTGGTCCTGCATTGTTGTTTCTTCTATACACTTATGAGATGCTGTTTACACACTTTCTAGGCAAGTATCCTTTGGCTGTTTCAAACACTTTCAACGTAACGAAGATGCACATTAATGATGACTCGCCCGACATCGCAGACTTCTTAAAAAGGTCCTGCATAACTGGATGTATTACAATTTCCTTGCATTACTAAGTACGTTTAGTATTACATTTCTGACCCTTTGTTTTTTATGTTTAACTTCAATTTCACCTTAGGATACCAACAATGGAAGCCAGTCCGGTCTCATGTCAAAGTTTAACATCACAGTCGCATAATTGGTCTCAGAGTTCATCAAGTTCTCAACCAACACCTTACGACAAATTCATGTATAAGGCAGTCGTACTACCACTGGACCAAATTGTTCAACTTAAGTATGTAAGTACTAATGAACTTACATAAAATTCTTTAATAACATCTTCCTTTTGCGAATGTAACACACCTACTTTCATTACAAATCACACAATGTGTCACCATTGCAACCACCGACAAGCTTAGGGCATCTCAAGGGGGGTGGTATTACCAGGCATGCCATGAATGTCCAAGGGTTGCCAAGGGGGATAAACCACCTTACATATGTGGTTCTGGCCATAATACCGAAGTCCAGATTTTCAGGTCATTACCCGTTTACATTTATCATTTTTGTCTTATGTTTATTTACCGGGGAATATGGACCTAATTTCCTATGACGTGTAGGTATAAGGCAATGATCGAAGTAATCAGCGATGGCTGCCATACCAATTTTGTATTATGGGACCGAGAATGCGCACAACTGTTGGAACTGTCTGCGGAACAGATGCGTAACAACATGCTTCAGGTGGTACTACCGCACGGCTATGTTACATTTGCAATGTCCTGATAGTTTTAAATTGCGTTCCCCGTTTCAATTAGGATGGGGTGACTGACCCACTTGAGTATCCCTTAGCACTTGATGCGTTGGTTGGTTTGAATTTGGCATTCAAAGTCAAATGGCAGCCATTCTGGGCTAATGCTTCATTTGTTTCTATATATAAGGAGGACAAAGTTGTGAAAAACCTTGAGGCATCACTTGCTCCAGCTAAGGTATGAAATTTATTTTTTTCTTCCATCCTTTCTGCATTGTTGCTAATAGTACATGAACCTGCCTTATGCTTTTTCTTTTTCTTGCGTGGCCACATCCTTTAACTCCCGTCAACGACGCAGAACTGCATGTATTTTAAAGATGTATCAACAATTAACGCGGGTTAATTTATGTTTATATCTACCGGGTTTTTAACTGTTTAACTTATTTGTAGATTTGGGAAAACTTTGATGACGCCACTCCATTGGATACCTGGGAATTAGTCGATGTAACCTTACAAACCATTTTGTTATACTAGACATATTGTTATTAATTTTCATATTTACTTTCCAAATCTTTTATTCATGCCTTAATTTATGATTATCAGGAGGTTGACTTTACCTCAAGTCATACCCCAGTAGAAGTCACACTAGTTATCGCATCGAAACGGGTCGCTAAATTTCATTCAACAACTGGTGCTGCCTCATGCGACTTGGAAGAGGGTGATCTATCGTCCACCAAAATGAAGAAGTTGATCAAATTGGAGAAATGAAGTTTCCAGGACTGCAAGTTAATATAATTACAGTCAATTCCCCAACTGCAAGTTTATCTAATTAGACTCAGTGTTTGTAGTTTTGTAAAGAAAAACCATCATTTTGTGTACTCCCAACATTATCTAATTTAAGATGGTGTATATTCAGTAGACAATGCATTTGGTTTGGGTTCCTTACAATGGATAATGTATTAACTATCGAATGATGTATCCAATATCACTCCATTATTTCAAAAAGTTATATTTTGTCTATGGTTTTCATAACACTTTTCGTTGCCCTTGTACCTCTGTATTTTACTTTTCATTACGTTGACACTACTCCACCATGCACAACTTGACATTTAGTTTCCTGCGCAAAATTTAAACAACACAGCAAAATGTTTGAATATTTTTCGTTTTCTCATAACCTAAGCTTTGGTTGTTAAAGTATTGTGAAATTGTAAAAGGTACACACCATGCTGCTCCCACTTATGTGGTTGTGTGTATCGTGGGCCCCTTCCATTTATTGTTACTATAAGTAGGAGTTGACCCCCTTCCTGCCAACTCCCATTTCCAACTATCACAAATGTTGAACACATCACATCACCAGCTTTTCATCACATTAGTTTATAGTTCCTACATTTTGTAATGATGATTGTCTTTTTCACATTACTTTATTCTTCCTATATTTTCATTTCTATATTTATTATTATATTCCTTTAATCTTTTGCCAGCTTACAAACTAATATTTAACCTATTATTTTACTATTACATACGATTGTGAGAGGTACATTGGGATCCTACCCATATTACACTGTTACACTACAGACCCATACATAATCCTCAACTCATAATATACCATCTTCCTTTTTAAACCGTCCCAGCATTCAAATAGCCATCTTAATGGTGGTTGTATTTATCCATACCAGTAACAAAAATTGCTGAAGACTATGACTGGTAAAACAACCTCTTAATTCTCATAATGTTGTTTCTATTTGAGCTTAACATGGTACTATCAGTTTGAACTACGAATTGTAGATACGTCAAAATCTCTACTATTGGCAACATTCAATACTTAACAATGGTTGATTCTACTCATAACAACACTGCTCAAGATGCGGTGGCTGCAAGGAAAAAAAATAAAACTATGTCTATTAAGCAAGAGAAACACCACACAGCTTTCCAACTAGGAGAATGTCCACCCAAACGTTACGTCAACACCTACTTTCACCCCAGGCTCATCCAGTCGTGCACAACATCCTACACCAACGTTTAACACTATTTCGACCACACTCCATACTGAACCATCTGATCGTCATCACTACAAAGGAACCACTTCCAAACGACCAAGACTTCCACTGCATCGAGGAGTCAACCTTATGAACGTGTTTAATACTGTCACAACTCCCGCCACAACCAGTATAATTCCACCACCACCAAGGTCTGTGCAAACTCCAGATACGTTATTTCAAGGACTGCAGGCTTCTATCCCTTCCAACTTCGTCACAGGTTCTACATCCAATTCCGAAGACTCCGTGAACTCCGACGCAGGGGATGATTTTGAAAATAGCTTCGACGACGACGACAATGTTAATTCTGTCCCACTGGGGTCTTCTTACGATCAAGGTAAACACTTTGTTTTGTAGTGTTCGTTACTCATACCAACAGAACAATACTTGTGTTAGTATGTGAAACCATTTATGCATTAATGTCATTGACACATAACTTATTTTGTTTCCTTTGTAAACAATCTATTATGACATTGGGGACCCCGTTTGGGAATGCGAGAATTGCCTTGCCCATATGTGGTATCAAGAACGAACTTGCAGGACACGACACTCAACTGTTCCTAAGTTCACCCTCTGTTGCAAGGGGGGGGGGGGAATTGTGCTTCCTCTGCTTCAGCCACCTCCGCCTTAATTACAAAAACTTCTGTTTGATCGTTCCGGCCAGCATACAAAAAATTACCAAACCAACATTCGTACATATAACGCTATGTTTTCATTCACATCCCCTGGAATGAAATTTGATACGCCAAATATGGCAGGAGGACGGGGACCACCTAATCTCAGGCTTCATGGTCAGACTTCCCACCGAATTGGGGCAATGCTGCCTGAGTTAGGACAACTGCCAAAGTATGCACAGTTGTATATCCACGACACTGACAACGAAATTGATAACATAATGGAATGTTTCAAGTAACCTGCTTATCCTTTGTTCCTACTATTCCACGTTTTCCGTTAAATTTCACATTTACACGCTTTTTGGCAGGGACAATAAACACATTGACAGGGCTAGAGTGAATAATCTAAAAATCATGTTAGATGAGAATAACCCTCGTGCTAAAGCTTTCCGCATGGCAAGGGACATGTTGAGGAATACAAATTTTCAAGTTCTCAAGTTAAGGCTTATCTCTGACAGATCCACAGACGGTCGTGTGTATAACTGTCCCACCGTGTCTGAAGTGGCTGCTCTGATAGTCGGGGATATAGATTCCGCGTCTAAAAGAGACATCATAGTACAACAACATGATGGTCAGTTGCAGTGGATTGATGAATTCCACGCAAATTACTTGGCGTATCAGTACCCCTTGATTTTTCCTTATGGTGAAGATGGATACAGGCCCAATATTCTCCAGAAATTTATACACCAAAAGGTTGTTACGAAACAAAATCGGCAAACAATCAAAGATTGGCTCTGTTTCCGTTTGCACGAAAGAACATCAGAGGCTAAAACCCTCCTGCATTCAAGAAGACTTTTCCAACAAATTTTGGTGGATGGCTACACCGTGATGGAAACGGAGCGTCTGAATTGGTTGAGGAAAAACCAATCTAAACTACGTGTCGGAAAGTATAACACCCTTACTGACGTCCGTGGTCATTCCCAGCAAGGCTCATCGGACAAATCCAGAAGAAGAGTCGTATTGCCTTCGTCGTTTGTAGGAGGGAAGTGTTACATGGATCAACTGTACTTTGACGGCGTGGCTATCTCCAGTGCAATTGGCTTCCCTGATTTATTTATAACGTTTACGTGCAATCCAAACTGGCCAGAGATAACACGGCTCCTCTCCAAAAACAATCTTAAACCACATGGCAGGCCTGATATAGTTTCAAAGGTTTTCAAAATCAAATTCAATGAACTAATGATAGACCTAACAAAACGTCATGTCCTTAGTAAAGTCCTGGCATGTAAGTCATTTATCTTCAACACTGCCTTTCATACTCAGCTGTACTTCCTGTTTCGATTAACTTTTTATATTTACGTTATGCAGTCATGTATACAATTGAATTCCAAAAAAGGGGACTGCCCCACGCACACATTCTAATATTCCTGCATCCTCAAAGTAAGTATCCAACACCACCAGACATTGACAATATTATATCGACGGAGATTCTAAGTCCTGTTGAGCATCCTAAATTGTATCAACTGGTAAAATCACACATGATGCACGACCCTTGCGGCTTAGCCAGGCTTAATTCCCTTGCATGAAGAATAATCGATGCTCCAAGTTTTTCCCAAAGAAATTCAACGAAGACACTATAGTTGACAACGATGGCTATCCCGTATACAAACGGAGATCTAATATGCATACAATAGTAAAATCGAGAATTTCGTTGGACAACAGGCACGTTCGTTTTGTATAACCCAAGACTGCTTCTTAAATACGAAGCACACATCAACATGGAATGGTGTAATTAGAGTACCTCCATCAAATACATTTTCAAATACATTCACAAGGTACGTTTCCCCAAGTGAGTACCTACAGCAAAAGCATTATCCAGTGATCCAAAAATTGTTGATGAGATTAAGGAGTATCTTGACTGTAGGTACGTTTCCCCAAGTGAGGCCTGTTGGCGTATTTTTTCTTACAACATCCACGGACGCAAGCCTGCAGTAGAACGCATGTTTTACCATCTGATAGGTGAGAAACCTGTCTACTACACGGATTTTGAAAGGATGGAAAATATTTTGGAAAAGGCAAGCGTCACCGAATCTATGTTCACATCATGGTTGCTTGCAAATTTGCAATACCCGGATGCGCGGCATTTAACATATGCTCAGTTTATGAGCAAATTTGTGTATGTCAAGAGGAGTAGAACATGGAAGCCACGGAAAAAGGGTTTCACGATTGGCCGTTTGATTTGGGTTCCTCCTACAACATGAGAACTATTTTATATTAGGATGATGCTCACCGTTGTCAAAGGCCCAACGAGTTATGAAGACATCCGTAAGGTGGGTGAGGTACAATACGACTCTTTTCGAGATGCATGCTTTGCAATGGGTTTATTGGAGGATGACAGGGAATACATTGGAGCTATTAGAGATGCAAGTCAGTGGGGATGTGGATGTTTTTTAAGGAAATTATTCGTCATAATGTTGCTGTCAGGGACTATAAACAGACCTGGTCATGTTTGGAATGAAACGTGGTCCTTCTTATCAGATGGTATCTTGCACCAACAAAGACAACTCGCAAATAACCCGGGTCTGTAAACTATTCTCACCAACAATGCTTTCATATTTATTTAATACCAGTTCATAAACGTTTACATTAACACTTTTGATTTTTCTAAACATTTATTTGCTTCCTGTTGCAGAACTTCAGTTGGAGGAGGGAGAGTTGAAAAATTTGACGTTGCATGACATTGAGGCCATGCTGCAATCTAACCGTCGGAGTTTTCGGACTTCAAGCCTATTCTGTATCCTGATGGCTACATTATTCAACAACTTGGAAACAGACTCATATACGAAGAAAGAAGTTACAATGTCGACGTTATGAAGACAAAGTTCAATGGTCTTTTCAATGCGCTGACCGGTAATAAATTAAGACCGATTGAGCTATTTCTTTGTAAACTTTATGCTGTGTTACATCTAATACCGTTGTTTTAATATTTTTTAGATGAACAGTGTGACATCTATGACAAAATCATGTTGGCTGTGACACAGCAAAAAGGTGGGGTCTTTTCCTGCATGGTTATGGCAGAACCAGGAAAACTTATATGTGGAAAACACTTGCAACTGGGTTAAGGGCGAAGCATGAAATTGTGTTGACGGTTGCGTTAAGTGGGATTGCTTCTCTTTTGTTGCCAGGCAGAAGAACCGCACATTCGAAGTTTAAACTACCCGTCCCCACAGCCGAAAATTCAACATGCAAGATTGACTTTGGGGACGACCACGCGGAACTGTTGCGGCAAACTAAATTGATCATTTGGGATGAGGCCCCCATGGCAATCAAATTCTGTTTTGAAACGCTTGACAAAACTTTACGGGATGTCATGAGTAAATATGGGAATTCGGACATCATTTTCGGAGGTAAAGTGGTAGTTTTTGGTGGGGACTTTAGGCAAATTTTGCCCGTTGTTCCCCGAGGGAGTCGGTCCGACATCGTTCACGCAACCATCAACACTTCATACATTTGGTATTCGTGCCAAGTTTTAACGTTGACACGAAACATGAGATTGGGGTGTGGACGAACTCATGAAGAATCCCTCGAAATTGCAGAATTTTTGAAATGGTTGTTAAAACTGGGGGAAGGTAGGATATCCGAACCTAACGATGGATATGCCGATATTGAAATTCCACCAGACATGCTTATTAAACATTTTGATGACCCCATTGTTGCAATAATTGAAAGCACGTATCCTTCATTCTTGGATTCGTATACTTCTTACGACTACTTGAAAAGCCGGGCAATTTTGGCGTCGACCATTAAAGTCGTCGACAAAATTAATAATCATGTGCTGGATATGATGCCAGGTACGGAAAAATTTGGGATACTAAGTTATCTTAATTCATTGCATTTTTAAATCAACATTAATAACAACTGTGTGTCTGAATGTTTTTGTTGGTTTCTTCATGGCAATATGTAGGTGATATGAAGGATTACTATAACTCTAACTCGGTTGATCGATCTGAGATTCACGATAATAGCATTATTCTAACTCTGGAATTCCTAAGCTCTCTCAAGACGTCTGGCTTGCCGAACCACCACATCAGGTTAAAGATAGGAACCCCAATCATGCTTATGAGAAACATCGATCAAGCTGAAGGTTTGTGCAACGGGACAAGGCTAATTGTCATGAAGATGGCAAACCACGTTCTTGAGGCGGAAATAATGGGTGGGAAAGGCAATGGAAAAGTCATATATATTCCACGAATGGATATGTCCCCGTCCCAATCACCTTGGCCTTTCAAGCTCAACAGAAGATAATTTCCAATCATTGTCTCCTGCGCCATGACAATTAATAAATCCCAAGGTCAATCTTTGGATTGGGCGGGCCTCTATATCCCAAAAGATATCTTCAACCATGGACAACTATACGTCGCAATATCAAGGATGACAATCGAAAAGGGTATCAAAATCTTGATTCATGACAAAAACAACATACCTAAGTCTTCTACTACCAACGTGGTTTACAAGGAAGTTTTCGACAACATTTAATTGGTACTTCCGATATTTTATTCACCTCATCCCACAAATATTTCATAACTAGAACAACCCATTTTTCCAGTTGCTAACATTTATTAATTTTACAAAATTATTCATAATGTACAACTTATGATATGATTTACGATTATGTTCCTGTATTTGTTCTTTTACATAGGACACCATTTTATGATTTTCCTGTTTCTACTTCACCATTAACATTAATATTTATTGGTTCTAAAACTTAATCCTACATTGACTCATGTAAACAATTTGTGTTTGTCTTTTTTTGTTGCAGACCATTCATAGTTTATAACCCACTGTGAGGGACGATTCATCAAGCAACCAACTTTGTTTTTTGTTTTTGTGGACTGCAATTCATATTACATGTACATCAACATATTTCCAGTTCCACGTGGTCTTTTTGTACTGTTCTGCTACAACTACCTTGGTTCAACATTTTGGGAACTGTTTTATTTTGCTTCACTATTCCTTAATTTGAAACTTTCATCCTTATATGACTTTAAAACGTAACAACGTGGAATTACGTTTCCTCTTCACTGTGTACAACCTTCAATATTATTATACAATCAGCTGCTTATCATTTTCTTTATACAATCACTTTCATTTCAACTATCCTGCCCATTACTCATGCCTATAAACATAACCACAACACGTTTACTAAACATAATCATACAAAATCTACTTCAAAATATATGGTTAAAAACATCATCATGTTTCTACATTTCAAAACATCCCTTCAACGTCATCTACTACCCCTTCCTGCATAAGTCTCCCTAATACAAAAGTTCATCATACTTTTTTCAACTAAGCAAAAGAAAAAACAACACTACTCAACACTGTCATCAAAACACAATATAAACCTTATCATGGCACCTATAGCCATTTACCACTACAAAAGAACACGTTCAACACCCTAACACCGTACACCATTCCTTCAACGATTCACAACCGCCACGTAAAGACGGTGCGATGGAATTGTTATGCCAAACCGGAGCATGTCCCCCCTCCGAAGCTTCTTGTCTTTGTCAAAATGGTACCACCCGTCTCCTATGAACCTCTCCGTCTGAATGACCTTTCCGGTTCGCTTTGCGAAATGCACCTTCGTATGGTAAAGTCTCCCTGTGTCCGCATCAACAAGCTCTATCTTCGACTGCTTCGGTCCAACAATCTTCTTTGCCGCATCCCTAGAAAAATGCTGCAAAAAACCCAACCAAGGTCAGGCCAGATACAACACAGGATGTGTATAACGAAATATGATATTACTAGTACTACATAAACCTTACCATAACATTTCTCACGACTTTGTATCCGTATTTTATGTGCTTCACCCAGGTAAATTGTCCCTGCTCTTCTACCTCTTCTGATTCATCTTCTGAGGCAACAGTGTCTCCCCCTTTAGAATGACCCTTCCCACACACATTCCTTTCATCTACATTAATCTCTGTTTTCTTAGGTTTCTTGCCAACATCTGCACTTGGTCCCCCATGAAGTCCCACCATACCAAAATTCCTGAATATCCACGCAAAAATTGTGTTAAAGACGTCTAAAAATTTGGACTTCATACTCAATGTTTTACAGCATGCTATGCGTTACATTTTAGATAATTAACCCAAACTAATTTCAGTTCATACTTTCACTTCCAACATGCAACCAAAATTTTTATAACTTCCTATACCTACAACTTAAAAACTACTCCTACCTTTTTCATTCTTCAACATCTTTTAAATTCCTTTAACATCTGAAACAACCTACAACTAATTTTTTTTTGCAAAAACAAGTGTATGCTTTAATCCATATCAGCTTCGCTACCTAATTTCTTTCCACATTCTTCCCTTACAATCATACAACCACTACATTCCATTAACGATGATACAACTTCGTTGTAAACTCATACTTACATCAACTACTGTCACACCTTACTCATAAGTTTACCAATTCACCCAGTAAGACTCAAAACAGTTTTATTTCTAATAAACAGTATAGCTTCATCATAAACAACGTTTACAAAGCTTTAGCGACATCGTTCAGCTCATCGTTGGTGATTCACAACTATCAATATTCACACAAGTGCATTACAAATTTATTACCTTACTGATGACATCTGACCCTTCTCAGCCTCTCCCTGCACAGATGCCTTGCATGGCCTAAACGCAACAGGTCGACTACCATACGTCGGCTTCGGAATCGATCTGCAATTTGATTACCAAATATCCCTAATTACTTTATCTTCAAACAACGATATCTTAATAACACAAATTGTTTCTTAAATTTCCACAAATTATTCATCTAACGTCGCTTTGGGATTTAAGTTTCACCCATTATTTACATGTCCTATACTACACATAACGTACCTTACGGCGGTCACCGGTGGACCTTCAGGTTTCTTACCAACGCCTCCGTCAGCACCAGCGCCCTTTTCTTGAACAGGGTCTTTGAATACCACTACTTTCCCTTTCCCCATACCGTCTTTGCTCCCAGAGGCCTCAGCAACCAGCATTCTTATCTTCTCATCTATCATTTCCTTCTCACTAAGCCACCTGCGGTAACATCTGCATGCAACAAAAAAACAACCTTTTTCCATCAATCTCTACAAATCAACGAAATGATGATCATAACAATGTTATACAGTTACTTACTCTGCCTGCTTCTTCGCAATTTCTGAACGATCCATTGTCTTCAAAGCTTCGCCTTTCTCTTCATTCCATTTTGTCTTCCGTTTCAATTTCCCTTTACAAATGACTTCTGACGCTTTATATGCTTTTCTATTTCTCAACTTCTTCTCACTCTTCATATTTTCTTTTACGTCATAACATTTATTTGCAATTTATTTAATTCCTTTTATTTTCTACTAGCTGTTCCCAATGTCTGTACGTTTGTTCCTACAAGTTACTTTTGGTAGTCACACTTTTTGGAATGATTGTATTATTTTGGGAGTGAATAATAACATTCATTAACATTCCTTTTCTATTTTTATTTTGTACTTTTCCAACTTATTATGTTCCACAATGTTGTCATTTACACCACAATCCTTATTTCAGTAATGATTTTTTTTTTTTGGATCTTTCTCAACGTTTGCTTTTCATTTTTTTCTTTATACTTTTTTCCACTTTTATCTTTTTTTTTTACTATTTCAGCCTTTCTTATTTTTATTATTATTTTTTTAAAACATTCAATCGTATTCCGAAACCGGTACCCGTGCGAATGCACGGGTATCCGACTAGTTTTATTTTAGAAAAAATATCATTCACTTTCTCTTTTGCTTCAGAAATTCAATTAAATAATCAAGATTTTTTTATACAAACCCGTCTGTGACTAAGAACGGCTCGTTCGCCTAATCGTCGGCTGATTCATTTAATGATATCATTTCTAAATAAAAAAAATACTCTGGTTTCTTTATAAATGTCATTTTTTTTTACTTTTTATAAAATATCATAAAGTTAATTATTATTGTTATTTTTAAATAATAATTTTTCTTTTATGATATTTTTGATTATTTATTGCATTTATTTTATTAATTTTTTTATAATAAATACAAGAAAAAAAGGTGATGCATTGACCGTATAAATTTTTTTACACTATCAACCAATAACGATCATGCATCTTGTTAAGTCATACTGAAAATTTTAAATTAATTATATGACATGACAAAATGATATAATTTTATTGGATGACAGTGTAAAATATTTTTACAATGTCAATGTATAACAATTAAACCCTTTTGACAAAAGTGTAATTAATATATTATCTTAAACTTTGTAAGTGACAATTAAAAAGGAACAAAAAAAAATCAAGAAAGTGACACTTAAAAAGGAACCGAATAAAATTTTTTTCCACATCTTTTACCACTGGCGTACTTAAAAATCATATTGTTCATTGAATACCTCTTGTGTTATATTTGTGAAAATTTTAAACGGGGCGATTTTAGAGTTCTTTCCTGTTAAATATGTAATTCATTGTTTTAGAAAATTTTTAATTGATTTAGAAAGATCATATTTGATTTAGAAAGATTAGATTAGATATTTTTGGGCTTTTATAATTTGAGCTTTAGCTTGAGATACAAGTTAACCTAAGCTTGAGATGCAAGTTAACCTAAATCTATAAATAGGGAGGAACCCTTATCATTGTAATCATCAAGTTTGATAATCACGGTTTTGCAGTTGCAAAGTGATAATAAAATTCCACAGTTGCGGGCAGAGAGAAACTCTGCAAATTTTTCATCTTCTTCTCCAACGTTATTTTTCTTTCTCTTTTCTCAACCTTTTCTTTTCATTGTCATTGCGTGAGTGAAACAATCTTGAGATCAAGATTAATTAGTGAAGACTCTAAATATTTAAGCAAATTTTGGTAAAATAGGTTGTTGTTCAAGATGTTCCAACAAGAAGAATTTTGCTAAAAGAAGACATGTTGGATAAGATGTCCCAACACGATATTAGGACATCATGTCTGTTACCAACAATAGGATATTTGCAGATCAATTCCAAGAATTAAGGAGCAATCAGAACATGGATCAAGGAAGAAATAAACAGAAGATTTGAAGCCCAAAGAAGTAGAAGGCTATAAAAGAAGACCAAGACCTAGGCCAGAAAAGAGAGAGAAAATGATATAGACTTAGGAATCATATTTTGTAAAGTAGGGTTTAGGGTTTTGAGAGTCGTAGGTTTCTCTTGTAAGTCTCCCTCTGTATCGATTTGATACATTGTGGAAGACATATGTACTTGTACAAATTCAGAAACCTGTAGGTAATAAATCGTGTATTATTCTTGGATGAATCTTTTAAGCAAATCCAAGTTAACTTGTTAGTCAAGAATGCTTGACTGAACTTTGTATTGAAAGGGGTGTCTTTCAAGTAGGATGATACAATTATTGTGATTATAACTGTTAGATAATCACAAATTGTGATTTAGGGAGTGAGATGGGTTTCTTTTATCTAGGATGAAGTTCTTAGATAAAGTTTTCATTGGGTAGTGATAGGTAAACCAGAGGGTGTTTACTGTAAATCATCGGTTATTTACATAAAACTATACTACTGATAGTGGATTCTTCTTCCTGACTTGGTATGCCCCCAGATGTAGGTGATTTGCACCAAACTGGGTTATCATATTACGTGTTGTTTATCATTCTGCAATTTACAATTCAGTTTTAATTAACATGTTGTAACAGATGTCGAAACATTTGTCTTGCTGTTGTTACTGATATTCTGAATATCAGTTTGCTATTATGTTCTTGTTTTAAAGTTGTGCAGAGAACAATGTCTTGACATGTGTTAGGACATCTGCTATCTGATATGCCAGAATTTAAATTGGTATCAGAGTAGGCATCCTGTCTGTGTCTGGATGGGATCTTGGGAGATAATTTTTGGTGCTTTAAACAAGGAGGAGTGTGGAGATCAGATCATTCACTTGGACATACTCAAGGGTATTAATGGATGGGATGGATGTTCTGGATCGAAGGTAACAACTACTGGTGGTTGTTCATGTTTTCTGTGGAGTTTCTACAGCAACTACAGGAGGAGTGACTAGGTCTCTTGTGTGGTGTCTTATAAGATGTTTTGGCATCTTATTATGGCATGTTGAAGATGTTCCTTGGTGGTTCCGCTGCATATGTTTCTGATGAAAGAAATCTAGTATTTATGGGATTCTGGAGTTGTGACGTTGTTGGTTGATGTTTATCGTGGTGACTTGGTACTTGGAAGGTTGGTTCCATCGTGTATCTTGAAGTCAGTTTGAAGATAAGGTGAGTTGAGATTGGGTGTATCAAGTTCATGCTCTAGGAAATTGGTAAATTATTTTTCGGCTAAGTTGTTAAAGATACTTGAGATTTCTCTCAAGTCCACTCATAAAGGCATCTCAGTTGTGCATCTGGAGACTTCTAGTTACTCTTCTGACTAGAGGGTGTTTCTGTGAAACATAAATCTGAAGAGAGTGGAGGTGATTTATTTTCACCATCCAAAATTTGCAAGGAAATCCTAAGAATGAATCCAATCTGAAAGGAGAATTCAGATATGTTGAGGTAAATAGAGTTTGTTCAGAGAAAATCTTAGTTACTTGAGTCAAGGGTGGCAGCCTTGATAACTCAACACTTTATTTATTAAGGGAGATACTTGCAAAGATTGAATACTTGATAAGTGTTCATGAAGTGATCTGCTGGAGTGTATCTTCAATAGTATGATAGGATTACTAAACAAGGATTTAAGATCAATTGTTATTAGTGAAAGTCATAAATATTTAATTGATTATTCTTGTAATTGGAGTACAAGATCACTGATGACTAGTGGTACATCAGGAAGTACAACATCTCTTGCTGTATGGGAACTGATGTTCTATCAAATTTTGAAACATCTTGACAGTGGAGGATGTGCAGAAGGTTGTTGATTCAAGGAGTGAACCTTTAGAGCAAAAGGAGTCGTAGCTGATGATCTTGGTACCATACACGTAGGTGTGGTAGATTCAGTCTTTATGACAAGGCATGTATTCAGACTAGTAAGTTTCGTGGCAGGAAGCTTGACTAGAACGTAGTGTTGTTGGAAGTAAAGATGAAGACAATTCTCTTGGTTCAGTTTATTTCTGACCTAGGAGTATTGGAGTACAGCAGGTGTGTTCTAGTTTTTACTAGAAGCATCTGATCTTATCTGGAAAGTTTCCTGGCAAGAAACTTGTCTAGAATATGGTGTTGGTGATAGCATTGCTTGGGTCAGTTTATTTTTTATCTAGGTGCGTAGGAGCAGGTGATCTTGCTCATCTTGGAGGTGAAGGATAAGTGGCAGTTATCTCTGACTTCCTGAAGAAGTCTCTACTTAAGAAAGATGGGATTCCTTTTGTAAAGATCTTGTGTGACAAATCTCTTCTAAAGAATCAAGCTTTGGCAGGTTTGGGTTGTCTAAAGATGAGAGGAGTGTTGCAGTACAACAAAACAGGATGGAGGTTGTCTACTCTAACTTGATATTATTGATCAAGTCTATGAGAACATGGAACTATTGTTCTGTTATAGGGAGGAGGTTCTTCTAAGTGGCAGAAGGAAGAGCTAAATTCTTCAGCTGGATGTCTGATCAGATGTTGTGACATCAAGCAGAATTTTTAGGGTCTTAGTTGATGTTGTGGCGCATCATCGTGAGATAAGTTGATCTTCTAAAAAATAAATGGAATTAATGCTTCAAAAAGAGTCTGATCTAGTGTTATCTGACTGGATCGTCGTGGCCTTCCGTGTAGGGCAGAGATGATGGTTGTAGGAGAGGAGGGGGTGTACCTACAAGGTACTCTGATGCCAAAGTAAGTTTGGGCTAGAGAGAAAGAAAGTACAAAGCGTTTAGGTATGATTTAGAGTATCGAATAGTAATCAAAACTGACCCTCTCAAGTGAGAGGGTATTTATAGAAGTAACCCCCAGCGCGGGGCCAAGGTCTCCCATGTGGCCGAAATATCTAGTCGACCAATGGGAGACTTCCAGGTGGAGGGTCAAGCGTGTGACCCTTTGACCTGGTCCGACTGTCCCCGTGAGATCCGGAGAGGCAGTTGGTCACATGAACTGTCAAACACGTGAAGTGGACGTCCCCAACGGTCATATTGTATCCAACAGCTATGTTGTGCCCAACGGCTATGAAATTCTGGTATAACAGATCCCAGATGTCCTACATGATGTCGAGACATCTGGTCTGACATAAACAGCAAGGCAATTATAGACAGTTAAATAAGTTGCTGAAAAGAAAAGTGCACACAGAATTTGTTCACCCAATTCGGTCTAACAACCTACATCTGGGGGCATACCAAGCCAAGAAGGAAGTCCACTATTAGCAGTATTAAATAACAGACTCAACAATACCAGTTGACAATCTACTCACTTAATCCCTACCCAATGACCCTTCTACCTAAGTTCTCCCTAGGTAAGAGACTCTATCTCACTTCCAATCATCACAATGATGTCTAGTAGTCAACATCTCAGTCACTGCATCAACAACTTGATTTCCAACAACTCTCCAAACACATAAAAATAGAAGACACACTCCTATAACAATACCTAGACATGACCCTCATGACTAAGAACAATGCTTAGAGTTGCTTAACAGCTTCCTCTAAGAACAATACATCTCTTACCTACAGGCTTAGAGATAAACATGATGACCATCCCACAAACCAGGTGGTTCATCAACCAACACAGCCCTTATAATTTACATGATGGCTGGCCTACCTAAAACTAGGTTACAGCAACTTCTATTTATAACCTATTTCCCAACTGAATTTGGGCCTTCAAATCACAACAAATCAGCTACTACAAATCTGCAAAAGATTCTGCTACTAAATAAATCTTCAATCAAATCTTCAATTAAATCTAATTATTCTCCATATCTTTTTGCATGAAAATAGTAACAATATCTGCTCAATATAAGATTGCAACAAAATATATTTGTCCCATGATATTCGCCTGCAATCTCTCCACCAGATCTTCTCAAAACACACTTAAACAAATGCAGCCCTAACAAAACACATCAGACTACTGTTCTGATGTTCTATCAACTGATGTCAAGACATCAAGTTTAACATCAGCGTATAAAACTTCAACCCTGCAACAACTAATGTTAGGAACCAATGTTAAGACATCAGACATATGACATCAACTTGTTCAACTTTGTTTTACCAAAATTCCAGCCAATACAAGAACTAACAATCTCCCCCTTTGGCTAATTTTGGCTAAAACAATCTCAGCTAACATCAGCACACAACTAGCAGCAGCAACTCCCCCTCAAAACTGCAACCAGCAAAACAGTTGCACAAACTACACATCCCCCTCAAGCCTAGAACCACTAGAACCACAACAGACAACTAGGCAACAGCTAGGCTAACTCTCTCCCTTTTTAGCCACAATTGGACAAACTCTGAATCTGCCAACCAACATACTCAGAACAAAATCCAGACTCAACAGCTACTACTGTACATTCTCTCACTTTGGCTAATTTTTGACAAACATTGGTGTAAATGTATACTTCTGATTCAATCCAGTGACACACAAATCTATAGAACCAGGTCTAAATTGTCAAGTACACCATGAACTTCACCAGTAACACAATGTCACGACATCTTGTCTGACATTACAATCTGGATAAACAACTTCTTCAACAAAAGATCAACTCTCCCTATCCAAGATAACCAGTGCTCCTTTGCAAGAAGAACACCTTAAATGAATGGAAAACATAAGACTCATCTTCATGTCTTCAAGAGCGCACCCTCTGTTCAACACACCTGCTGAACGCATTCACAAAATGCTTAATCCTCAAACAATCCAAATACCACACTAGTACAGACAGAAGTTCTCCCCTTATATTTCACAACTGATGCTCCTTGACCAGTACATCATAGCATTTGGAAAATCCAGACACAGTCTTCATCCATCCAGTCAGGAATGCTTCACACAATCATCCACAAGTTCTGAAACACACTCACAATGCCTTCCACTGAACTCTAAGTACACTCCTCTTACTTAGAATTAATAACACACATCAAGACAAGTGTGACATCTCCCATCAAGAAAGACCCTCACAAAGTTTTTCCAAAACTCCATAAAATTGTCTTCAGACTTCTCCTCAGAAGCATGTGCGTACATGATACAAACAATTAACTTCACATGGCTAAAACCATTCATGTCCACACCAACATGCCATCCAACAGCCTAATGTCATAACATGTTATCTGACATTATCTCCTCACAAGAGGCAACCAATCTCCACAAGCTTGATCAACATACAAGCTTCACAATATATGCACCTTTGCTGCAGAATCCATAGACAAGTACTCCCCCTGTCATGGTTAAACAATGCTCTAGATGGAGATTAACATTTGAGCACCAGATCTTCACACACTTTACTCTCACTCCTAGAGAACACATCCAAGTATCCTGACTGGTTTGACACTGCTCACAAACTCCACGAATTCTCAGCTTACTTAAAAGTTTAATGAGATCCAATCTCTTCAAGAGATACTTGCAATAGAAGAAAGAACAGCCAAAAAAAACTTTTTTATAAAATCACCTTATCTGACACAATTCCTCTGCCATTACATCCACTAGTAGTTGTTGATACTAGTGAAGTCTTCAAATATAGCAGTCATGCTTTGCCAGAACATACTGTCGCTCCCAGGATTTTCATCCAGGTACAAACTCGAGAGTGGCGCGGAAAAACAGAGTCGCCAGCCATGTAAATTTATCCCAAGAGAGGGAAAGGGAACACCGCATAAACCTGAGGAAGAGGGAAAAGAACGGTCATCGCAACCATAACCTGGGTTCGGTAGTCGGTTACGCGAGGGAAAGGTGCTAGCACCCCACGCGTCCATCGTACTCGATGGGATCCACGCTTGTTGTCTATCCTAAGGGTGAGTTACTATCATCTAGGGCTGTACTAAGACGGGAGAGGGGAAGACAAAGACAGACTCGGTAGGACGTCGACGTCCTAGGCCTACGTACCCCCCTTGTGCAATGGGGAATTCAGAGTCAACGTAGTTCGGACCAAGTTCTTTTTGTGTTTTTTATGAGCGACGTTAAGTTCGCGTTCGGCAGTTAGGGTCGATGCCTGTTTGCGTCTCAGACGGAAAATAACGTGCCCTTTTTGAAAATAGCCTTTAAGTTGAAGGTCCCGAAGGACAAAAGGGTTTGAAGTTGGTTTGTGTTTTTTATGACAGAAGTGGCTTAAGTTAGTTCCTAAGTTGCATTGCACCAAAGTCTAGGGCACAGGGGCGAATACTTAACGCATCGTCCCAAGACAGAACGCTCGCTAAGCACTCTAGAAAGATGAGAGGAAGCCCCTCATTTCTCATTCCCCACGCTTAAGGCTCGTGTGCAATATACCTTATTCTTATTAAGTGTTTTAAAGAAATTTGAGATGAGAAGAGAGAAGACACAAGGGTAACTCTAAGGGAGACTATGAATCCTAAAGTGATCATGCATGGGTGACCTACGGTTAGTGAGGTTTGACGACAACCTAAATCCTAAAGGAAAGAGATGAAAGAAGGAGAGAATAGTAAAGGTGAATATGGATGCTTATCCACATCCTTAAAGAACTTACCTTAGTCCCTGCATAAGAGATTAGTGAGAAACAGACATAAATAAGAGAAATGAGGTGAATGAAAATTAAACAATGGCAAACAACAATGATAATAATCCAAACATGAATTCAGAAATCAAAGGAACAACCCCAAAACACATGGCACAAGTGCCTTTTCAAACAGATAATCATACAAGGTCAAAGATACGCTTGCAAATTAGAAAAATGACTCCTAAAATTCCCAAATTAAACATTAAGGTTCCTCAACCAGAGGCAAACAACATATCAAAAGTCCCTGCAAAAAATCAAGATATTAGTCATTCAAATAATTAGGCAGAGTTCAGGTGGGAATTAGGGCTCAGTGTGCCAAAGGGAAGGACCTAAATGCAATATGAAATAAATTTAAAAATGCAAGAAAAATATTTTTATGCAATTTAGGATGTTAGTGAAAAAATTCAAAAAGAACGGATCAAAGATATTTTATGGATGCAGAGAAATAAAATAAACACTTTCAGGTATGCATGAAATGTGTGATGCAAAAAGAAATTGAATAAACAATTTAGATGATAAAAAATAAAATAATAAATAATAAATAAAATAAAAAATTTATAAAATGATAAACATAATGCATGAATTTTATTAGGATTTTTAAATGCAAGAATGTATTTTTAAAAATAAAAAATGAAAATGTAATGAATTAATAAAGAATAAAAATGGAGAAGATAGTATGGGGGGTGCATTTAGTGAGGAATTCATGTTGGAAATGTTGAAACGGGCCAAGGGGATGGTGCGAAAAGCAAAGGCCCAAACAAATCAACCCAAAGTGCAGTCAACGAGGGAACATGGGAGTGATCAAAAGTCAGCAACGAAATCCAGCCATGCAAACGATCCAACGCCTTCCAAGAAGTCAACACGATGGAGAGGTAATTAAAACCAACAACTCAGATTCGATGGTACACTAAACTTCACATGGTCATGTGCACACAAAACCACACGGTACACCATGTACCAGCCATGTGCAGTGCATGTGACTCATTAATGTGGTGTCACGATAACAGCCGTGTGATTAAATATCAAACCAAAATGAAGGCCACAAGGTGAAGGATGCACGGTAATATCTTGGAATGGCAAGCACACGATCAGTAATATAAAACATAAAAAACACTGACATATGGCGCGCCAAGAGATGCACGATCTGGAAATCAACGGACACGATTCCTTCTTCTTCCTCAAGACTCCTCGCCAGACTGTACTTCCGGCAGCCGCCGGAGCTAGGGCTCCGGCCACCCTCTCCGGTGAGTTGTCGTCCAAAATTTTCCAGAAAATGCGTATGGGTACACTATTCTGACCAGAAAAACGTTAGGAATCCAAATATGGCATCAAAAACCCCAAATTGTTAGTGTATATTAAAAAACGAATGAAAAACCATTAGGGCAAAAAAACTTTAAATCCATATTACAAGCAAACCACACGTCCAAAAATTAAAAATAAATAGATCAGAGTAATCACCAATCATCACACATCAATATTCATGCAAAAAATAGGAGTTTTAAGAGCACGAAAAAACCTCTCAACCTGAGATGGAGCAGCTCCAATCCTTGTCTTTGGCTGCAAAAGGTGGTTGGGTTCTGTTCCAGAGATCGCCAGGAAGAGATTTGTGGAAGTACTTTTCTGAGAGCTCCTCTAGGCCGTGAGTTTGAATAAAAAATCCTCTTTTAGGGTTTTCTTGAGAACTCCTCCAACTTCACGTGTATGAACCCTAACCAGTGCATGATTGAGCTTATATAGACTAGGGTTTTCTGCTGAATATGACTTGGGCTTGGGTAATTCCAAGTTTAATGATTTTTGAATTATTTTGGAAAATAGCATAATATGGAATACACCTCTCTCCATGCATGTTCTCTTAAAAATTCCAAGATGGATCACCTTCATTTGGATTGCAAATCACACCATATTTAAATTGGGCCTTGAAAACAAATGATTCATGAGTTTTTTTTAATGACTTGGCTTTTTTGAATAATAAAAAATAAGTGAAGAATAAACCATGGAATCACTTGATTAAAAAACCAAAAATGCTTCTTAGGAATTGTTTTTGGATGTTGGAACATGTCTTTAAGCAATGGAATTAATCATAGGTCCATATGTCCCAAAACCTAAAAGTTGTAAAAATGAAACCCTAAAAACCACCTTGCCTTCTTTGGACCATAAATGGAGATTCACAAATGATATAGAGACCCACTAGTACTTATTGGAAAGAGGAGAAAAAGATCTCCAACTTTCATGTTGGAGAAAAGTTCATTTGAAGCTTTCTTGATGATGAAAAGTCAAGTTGAATGCAGTACAGGAACTTGCCCAAAAAGGAAACTTTTCATTATAGGTCACTTTCCAAATTTAGAAACTTCTGTACAAACTCCTGATTCCTGACAAATAGTATGAAACTTGACCCTTGGAGACCATATGAGGATGTGAGACCTTGAAAACCTTGGAGAGAACCTCAAAATTCCACAGTTGACTTCTCCTCTCACTGTTGACTTTTATCCAATTCAACTGATTTTCAATCCATTGGCCAATTGAACTTCTCCTGAGCCAAACTGATGGACAACCTCCCATCCCTAGGTACTTATGGACCCAAGGAGTACCATGAAATCAAGTCTTGCCCAAAAAATTAGAAATAAACTGACTTTAAAGCAAACCCTAGTTGTGGTACCCTTAGTCTAGGAGGAATTAACACAGTCTCCAAATCCAAATTCCTTTTAATATGAGGTGTATCCTCTCCAACAAAGATAAGATATGCCATTTGGTGATGATAAAAACCCAAGGAGCTTGCCCATTGGAGCAATAAACCCAAGAATTTCAAAACCCTAATTCATGCACTGGTTAGGAGAGAGTGATCCACTTGAGATCCCTTGCCACTTGTGAACTCTTGATGATGTGATAGACTAGATAGGACCTTCTTGAACTGCCTCAAGCACCTTGACCCCATGCTAATGATATGCATACATGATAATGCAAAAAATGCAATGAAACATAAGCCAGTTAGTAATAAAGTAAGGAGGGCAAATTTTGGGGTGCAACAGCTGCCCCTATTCAATCGACTTGGTCCTGAAGGTATGATAGCGACGACTCTCAGACATTTGGGATGCACGGAGATTGAATACCAAAGAACCCGAAAATTTACAATCCTCCGCTGGAGAATTAGCCATAAACGTTGTACTGTCGCAACGCAGACGAGTGCTAGCTACGCTGGGTATAAAGTCATCTCTGCTGATAAAGAGAATTGACAAAGGAATCTCGAAATATGCCATCCCTGCTGATAAAGGGAAACTGACGAAGAACTATCCAAAAGATCGCTATCTCTGTTGATAAAGAGAAACTAGCGAACTGATGCCATCCCTGCTGATAAAGGGAAACTAGCTAAATAAATGCCATCCCTGCTGATAAAGGGAAACTGATGAAGAACTATCCAAAAGATCGCTATCTCTGCTGATAAAGAGAAACTAGCAAATTGATGCCATCCCTGCTGATAAAGGGAAACTAGCAAAATAAATGCCATCCCTGCTGATAAAGGGAAACTGACGAAAGAAAATCTTCAAAAGATTGCCATCTCTGCTGATAAAGAGAAACTAGCAAACTGATGCCATCCCTGCTGATAAAGGGAAACTGACGGACGAAAATCTTCAAAAGATTGTTATCTCTGCTGATAAAGAGAAACTAGCAAACTGATGTCATCCCTGCTGATAAAGGGAAACTGACGAAGAACTATCCAAAAGATCGCTATCTCTGCTGATAAAGAGAAACTAGAAAACTGATGCCATCCCTGCTGATAAAGGGAAACTAGCAAAATAAATTCCATCCCTGCTGATAAAGGGAAACTGACGAAAGAAAATCTTCAAAAGATTGCCATCTCTGCTGATAAAGAGAAACTAGCAAAATAAATGCCATCCCTGCTGATAAAGGGAAACTGACGAAAGAGAATCTTCAAAAGATTGCTATCTCTGCTGATAAAGAGATACTAGCAAACTAGATGCCATCCCTGCTGATAAAGGGAAACTGATGAAAGAAATCTCCAAAAGATTGCTATCCCTGCTGATAAAGAGAAACTAGCAAAATAAATGCCATCCCTGCTGATAAAGGGAAACTGACGAACGAAATCTCCAAAAGATTGCTATCCCTGCTGATAAAGAGAAACTAGCAAAATAAATGCCATCCCTGCTGATAAAGGGAAACTGACGAAAGAGAATCTTCAAAAGCTTGCTATCTCTGCTGATAAAGAGAAACTAGCAAAATAAATGCCATCCCTGCTGATAAAGGGAAACTGACGAAAGAAATCTCCAAAAGATTGCTATCTCTGCTGATAAAGAGAAACTAGCAATACCAATGGCGACTTCACTGGGGATAACGTGAAACAAAACTTCTGGTAAGAACGTGATTTCATAAAAGAGAAAGGCCAGACAAACTTCTAACGGGCCCATGATCCATAGATAAGATGACTCCGCTGGGGAAAGGAGAAGTCTAAATAAAAGACTCTGCCGGGGAGCACAAGTATGAGGAATACATCCCTCCAAAATCTCCTGAGTTATGCCATCTCTGCTGAGAAAGAGAACTGGCAAGGAAAGTATCAAACCTGGCTTATGCTTCGAATGCAAATGTTTGAATAATGGCGTAATGCTCCATACGACATGGAAATGCTACACGTTTGAGAATGCAATGCGAATGCTTATGATATGCAAAGAGGTTCTCTCCAACAAAATAAATGCCGGAGAGAAAAGATCCATTCAGCTGGGGATGACGAAAATAAATTGCCCTCTGAATCTAGGAACTCTGTTGAGAAGTGTCATACTGATCGACTCTTCGGATCGACAACTTTTGCTGGGAATGAAATCATAAAAGAACTACCGGGGACCCCACCTGTCTTTCATTGAAGGTAACATCCAAAACCTGAGATTTTTCCTCTGTTGGGGAGTTGAGAATGAACGCCAATAACAGAACCAGAAAAATTGCTAATATCCATTGGTTCAGAACCTGCTGGGGACAATAGTCCATGATACCAGCCTGCTTGGGGGTACTGCTGAACTTAGCCTACTGATGGGGAGAATGACTTTACCCTCTCCTTGCTGGGGATTAGAATATGACATCGTCGGCGAGAGCACGCTTCCTGACTGGATGGGGAAGGTGAACACCCTGATTCTGTGGGGAAATAACGTCTTGATCCGGAGAAAATATTTCCAAGTCTCCTGCTGGGGAAGGTCTGCTCTGCTGGGGAAGGAGCAATCTCAATGCTAGGAATGTACAATCCTGTTGCCCTGTAACCTGACTTGTCTTTATGGTCATAAGCGGCTTTTTGAACTTTTCATCTCAAGAGGATTTTACAGAAGATCGGGCGTTCGCACTGCCCCAGGGTCTTCAAACTCTTGGAGAGATTTATCATATCTCGACATAACTGCCCCAGTCTTCATAATCCATGACATACATTACCTCGAAGGAGATCGTAATGACTTGACAATACTCTGCTTTAGCATCTTGAACCTTGAGGAGGTGTTTTCAATTAACCATTTTTAGGAATGGACGATCTCCCATGCTCTAGATGTGGCATGCCCCACTATGGGCTTTGAAGTGACTTTGCCCCTGATCCTAGAATGAATGCCCCAGAATACCTGAATTTTGGAGAGTTTTCTCGACGTGACTGCCCCAGATTGGCTACATCTTAACACGACTTACTGGGGAGAGCCCATTCTACACTGAGTCTCTTGGCAGCATGCCCTTTGATGTGATGGTCCTTCAGAATTTTCAAACAACCCAACTTGACAGGATCAAGCTTCTTGACTGACTTTCACTGTGTAAGCTGCATTGATGCTTAGGCACATATATGCAAACAGAAAATGTTTATTATGAGAATGACAATTCTAATGCAACATTCATGTTAACCTTGAATGCGTCGCCAAGCCTTGTGAACAAATCACTTGATGGGATGCGACCTTGATTTTTGAATAGCAAAACAATGCGCACATGCAATACCAACAAATCTTATTAGCACAACTCATAGGAGTCAGGAACGCTATCCTGTTGAAGTACGCTTTCAGAATAAACCCTGTTTCAATTAGGACTTTTAAGGGTTGTAACGCGGTCTGGTTCACGGTTTCAGAAAAAAGGATTTATGGCTCAAAATTTATCGGTGCCCACCCACTCTCCGTGATGTTCTCCAGTCCTATGTTCAGTTAATCTGACCCAAACGCTCATCTCTCAAAAGGTTTATGATCTTTAAGGAACCTATGCCACTAATGACAGTCACCCCTTTTTATCTTTTGTGTCTGTAATCACACGAATTTGTTCTTATCGAGGATTTTCTTTTGTAATGCTTACCGCTCTTTCTTTTGCTTTTTTGATCCCTAATTTTTGCCTGGACTGGCTCTTCTGAGTTTTTCGATTTTTAAGTCCAGCGGGATGCCCTAACTTTTGCCTAAGTCGCTTGTTTTCAAGTTTCGACTTAGCGGGCTTTCTTTTTTTTTTCTTTTTTGAACAAAACGTGTGACACTGGTTGTCTTACTTGCTTGAAAGGGTTGTGACTGCCTCACTCCTTAGTTGTTGATGGGTAACCATCGTGGTTTCACATCTCTCGTTGGTGGGATAGAAGGTAATGGATCCTCAGATGCACACTCTCCTTGAAATTTGAACGCTCGGTCAAACTAACTGACGCCTACCCTGCCCCTGGGTTGAGTATGTGGGTTTTTTCGTACGAAAGAAATTCCTACTTCAAGGCTCAAAGGGGTTAACGAGGGTTCATCTCCTTATCTCTCCAGTGTTGATGGGTTTGAAACAATGCTTGTACATCCTCAACAGGGTTCTATCCAAAAGCGCACCATTAGAAACCTGCGTTCTTATTTCGTCATCCTCCCTCAAGAGTTCTAAACAAGAAAAATTGGTATTGTAGTGCATAAAAAACATTTAAGAGTGAATACGAGTGGATTACTTCAAGGAAAACATACTCATTGCATTAATATCATCATAAAAAAACAAACAAGTCTTGCATACATACGATGCTTTAACAAGAAATAAAAAACTACAAATGAAAATGCAGTAAAGAAGCTGAAGATTGCCATTGCTGAGGAAGCTTGATTCTTGTCAGGACGTACTTGCCGACTGAGATGACCCTTGAAATCTTCAAGCAGATGAGAGGTCGACATGCACAACCAAGTCTCCTTCTGGAAATGATATATACCTTTTGTCAATCTGTAATACCCCTTCGTTGATCATTCTCTGAATACCTGCTTTTAATGAATCACAACCGCCTGGCTGCGACACACACCCTACACAACCTTCATCACAACCGGGAAATACCCCTCCCTTCAATAGTCTTTCCTTCACCACACCCAAGGGAGTTTGGATTTCGTTCACATCTGAAATCAAACTCAAGTCTTCAAAGTCTTCAATAATAGCATTGACCTTCGGCCCACCGTGATTCGGCATCGGGTTCTGATTCACATTTGGGACGTCATTGGAGAAATTGATGGCTTTTGAATCCACCAAATCTTGAACCTTATGCTTAAAAGCTTTACAGTTCTCAGTATGGTGTCCGGGTGCCCCAGAATGAAACTCACAGTGGGCGTTGGCGTCATAGCCGGGAGGTGGATTGCCAATAAGTGGAGCCAATGTTCACGTCTGAATTAACTGCAGTTTCAACAAGTGCTGGAATAATTGAGAGTATGACATAGGTGGAGTGTCAAAATGCCTATCCCGCCTATTCTGAGGCTGTGATCGGTAAGGAGCCTAATTTTGTTGTTGAGACGCTGCTGGCTGCTAAGGTGCTGCTGGGATGGTTACAGAGGCCACCTACTGATTGTAGTTCTGACGAGGCCCATCTCTACCACGATATGATGACACAGAGTTGGTATCTCCCTCCTTTTTCTTGTAACCATTGGCATAAGGCTTCTTACTTCCTCCAGATGAGGACCCATCACTGCTTGATATCTTCCCCGCCTTGATTTAACTTTCCACCATTTCCCCCACTAAGATCAAGTCAGCAAACTTTCCAGTCATACATGGTACCAGCTTTTCATAGTAATAACCCTGCAAGGTGGCCATAAACATAGTTATCATTTCACGCTCCAACATGGGAGGCTGAACCCTCGCTGCCAGTTCACGCCACCTCTGAGCGTACTCCTTGAAACTCTCATTGTTCTTCTGTGATAGATTCTGCAGCTGTGTTCTGTTAGGAGCCATATCAGTGTTATATTGGTAATGTCTGATAAATGCCCCTGCCAGATCTCTCCAACTACGCACATCCTTCCTTTCCAGTTGCATGTACCACTCCAGGGATGCCCCAGATAGGCTATCCTGGAAGCAATGCATCATCAGCTTTTCATTCTTCGCATATGCAGCCATCTTGCTTGCATACGCCCTGACGTGGGTCCTCGGACAAGTCATACCATTATACTTCTCAAAAGTGGGAGTCTGAAACTTGTGCGGAATAACAACGCCTGGAACCAGCCCCAAATCCTCTAGATCCATTCCCACAGAATCCTGATTCACAACACCCCTTAGCTGTTCCTCAATCAACCGGATCCTCTGATCCTGATCAGTCTGGGGACCAGCATCCCCACCTGGCAAAGAAAATACATCATCCTGAACATCATCATACTGACGACCCTGAACTGCGCCAGCACCAGTACCACCTCCCCCAGCATTTTCAGCTCCGCTCGGAAGAATCACAACACTAGAAACAGGAACACCTCCGCCAGTAGGACCATTCTGACCATTATCAGTAACACCAGTATGAAGTCCTCCATGAAGGACACCATCATTATCAACCCTCGCAATCAGTGGCTGAACGAGAGTTCTCAACTGTTCTTGTCCTTGAGCAACCCCTTGCATTAATTCCATGAATTGGTTCATGCGAGTCCGCATCTCAATGATCTCATTCTGTAGCTGATCCATGAGTCTCTTCTGATTCTGCTTAGTAGGATACCAACTCCAGAGATAAACACCTGTCATGCAAAATGATTATGCAAAATGATTATTAATATGCAAATGCAAATGGACGTGTTTGAAAATTCACAGGGCGATCCCCCCTTGATTCCGATTTAATAACAAGATATAATGGAACTTCTGCTCATATATTAAGAAAACCAGAGAAAAGCCAAATGTCAACAGTCACAAATCCGAGATAACAAGTCTGAATATAAAAACCATAGGTCCCAACCAACAAGCCTGGTGGTGATCCACACACAATGAAAGAAAACAGAAAACTATGGCATATCATCAAAGTTCACAAGCGTCAATCCTCCCCATCCACTATGCTTTCTGCACCAGTCTTGAATTTCCTCGAACAGCTTTCTGGTGTCGGGATGCTTGGGTCTCTGAATTAGTCCTTGAATGAGAAGGTCTCTCCTGTGTATGATCCCATCCAAGTATCTGCAATGTAATTCCCAAGCGTCTTCTCCAGAAACACCCTTCATGCTAGGCCCCTCATGTCTAGATCTCTTCACTTCAGCTTGGACTTTCAGTTCTTCCATGGAGGCTATGGCTTCATTGAGTCGGCCCTCGACTACTTGTCTCTTGAATATCCCTGATAAGATCTCGGCGTCTTTCTTCTTGATCGTCGACTTCAACTGATCAATCTTAGCTATGTAGTCGTCTTCCTTTCTCTTATTCTCAGCCATGGCAGTTTCTTGGTGATCATTAAACTTGTGAATCTTCAACAAAGCCTTACCTAATTCCTCCTCCTTGGACCTGAGAACGTTACTGATACCATCCAAGGCTTGTTTCATTCTTTCTCTGGATGCGACCATGTCAGCAAGCTCTTTTTCTGCTTTAGCAAGGAGCTCTGTCTTCAACTTGGCGGTATGAACAACTTCACCCCGCTCATGCTTCCACCGATAAATCTCCCTCTTTAGCTCACTATTTTCTTCCCGCAACCTTTCCTTTTCAGCCCATAATTTGTTATACTTCTCCAACTCAACGGTGGTAGGAGGCTCGATCACCAAAGGGTACAAAGGTGGTTCCACCGGGAAGGGAAAAAGCTCCTCTTCTGCTCTCTTCTTGATCCACTCTTTATAGGGAGGAAAAACCTGGTTATTACATTTTCCGAACGAAGTTTTACCCTTCTTGGTCACCTGTTTCCAAGCATTCACAATTTTCCTCATCATCTCCTGATCCTTAATACCATTGAAGAATAAGGACTCTCTGATATCTCTCTCGTCAGGTGGACCTCTCAAAGGATAACCAAACTGTCTGATAACAAGGGAGGGATTATAGTTAATTCCACCTTTCCTCCCTATCAAGGGAACATTAGGGAATTCTCCGCATTCGCAAATGATCTCCATTCCTAGTAAGTCACGATTAATCCAAGCAATGTTGTCAGCAGTCAAGCCCATAACCCTCTTAGACCACTTCAGAGAATCTTTCGTATCAACGAAAGAGCCAGATTCGAGGAGACGACTCAGAAACCAAGTAGCTAAAATCGGTGCACAACAACTCACAGTTTTCCCATGCCTATTCTCATTCTTGTAGTGAACCGAGTGATACACATCACCTAGCAAGGTAGGTATAGGATTCTTCGAAATAAAGATCCTGACGGCGTGCATATCCAACAGATCAGGAATATTTGGAAACAGAACAATCCCATAGATGCACATAGCTAGGATAACTTGGAAAGCAATCCAATTCTTCTCTTTGACACGTATGCAAGCCTGATCAAACAAGAACTTCAACAAGAAACCCTTAACTCCTTGTTTTTCTGCAATATTACTATTAAGAACGGATTCATCAATATGAAGAGCAACAACCATATCTTTCACCCTGGGGTGTTCTTCAGAAAAGAAAACTATATCATGAATGATAGGAATTCCCAAAATAAATGAGAACTCCTCCAACGTTGGGGACAGGATGTAGTCCGGGAAAGTGAAGCAATGCAGAGACGGATCGTAAAACTGAAGAAGTGTGTGAATAACATCCTTCTTATACTGGGAGATATTATAGACAAATTTCAGAAGTCTTCCATACCTTCCACTGAACTCTGTACGAACTCCAGAACCAGCCATATTAATCAGTTTGTGAATCAGTGTCAAAGTCGGTTCTGGGAATGAATAAGCGACAGTCTTCTTTCTCTGAACATCCATACTGAAGCAACCTCAGAAAACCGGAATCAAGAGTAAGATGCAAGCCCTGAAAAATGTCAAACACGTCAGAATGCAAGAAAAATGATATGCTCATGCAAACATGGGGTCAAGGCACACTGCTGGATGTGCTGTGCTGTTAGCTGAACGAGAAACCAGAAAACCAGAACTCTGAACCACTGAGGAACCCAAATAATCAGACATTGATGAGAAATCCAGAAAACCGGGTAGGTTGAAAGTCTCGGTTACCTGCAAACCTGCAAACGCCCATCCCCTCTCACATGTGGGTACTAGGATGTTCAGTATCCCGGGCTCTCAGGTCGAGAAATGATGATACGTTCACCATTTCTGGTTTGGCATCATCATCAATCGAGGAGGCCTCAACTGATTCTCCAAAGCGGAAGGTCCTCAGCTTTGGCATTGAGGTCGAGAAACAATAGTACATTCATCCCTCGGGGTACAGTACTAAAGTCAATCGAGGAGTGCCTCCACTGATTCTCTTCAAAACGTAGAGGCCATCCTATGGGAGTTCCAAAGCGGGCCCTCGGGTGCGAATGGGTTTGCCACAGGATGTGGTCTGCCACTGTCACCACTAAAGAGGGATGTTTCCACTAAGGTCCTCGATGATCGGTCACCAGAGTCGACAGCTCTCTAGATCAACACCCCAACATGCGCAAGACACACACGTTAGAATGCATCCCAAGATAGCCTCGTCTGGTTGTGAATTTCGTGAACACATAAACGTACCAAGCGGGCACGTAGGTCCCACTACTTTCCACTCTAGTCCTACGGTATTCTCAAGCCTTGGTATTGGGCTTATCTCTCAGACCCACCCAACCTGCAAAACAAAGACAGCCAGCACAGCACAACAGCATGACAGTAATAAAAAATGAAATGCGGAAAATGCGGTAAAAATAAAATAAAATACAACACATAAAGCAAAACAAACACAAAACACCCAAAGAAAACAAAGACAAGCAAGCGCTAGGATTGACTCGCTTAGGGATGGACCAGCATAGGTCAACCAGAGTCCCCAGCAGAGTCGCCATCTGTTGCTCCCAGGATTTTCATCCAGGTACAAACGCGAGAGTGGCTCGGAAAAACAGAGTCGTCAGCCGTGTAAATTTATCCCAAGAGAGGGAAAGGGAACACCGCATAAACCTGAGGAAGAGGGAAAGGAACGGTCATCGCAACCATAGGCCTACTACTAAGACGGGAGAGGGGAAGACAAAGACAGACTCGGTAGGACGTCGACGTCCTAGGCCTACATACCCCCCTTGTGCAATGGGGAATTCAGAGTCAACGTAGTTCGGACCAAGTTCTTTTTGTGTTTTTTATGAGCGACGTTAAGTTCGCGTCCGGCAGTTAGGGTCGATGCCTGTTTGCGTCTCAGACAGAAAATAACGTGCCCTTTTTGAAAATAGCCTTTAAGCTGAAGGTCCCTAAGGACAAAAGGGTTTGAAGTTGGTTTGTGTTTTTTAGGACAGAAGTGGCTTAAGTTAGTTCCTAAGTTGCATTGCACCAAAGTCTAGGGCACAGGGGCGAATACTTAACGCATCGTCCCAAGACAGGACGCTCGCTAAGCACTCTAGAAAGATGAGAGGAAGCCCCTCATTTTTCATTCCCCACGCTTAAGGCTCGTGTGCAATACACCTTATTCTTATTAAGTGTTTTAAAGAAATTTGAGATGAGAAGAGAGAAGACACAAGGGTAACTCTAAGGGAGACTATGAATCCTAAAGTGATCATGCATGGGTGACCTACGGTTAGTGAGGTTTGACGACAACCTAAATCCTAAAGGAAAGAGATGAGAGAAGGAGAGAATAGTAAAGGTGAATATGGATGCTTATCCACATCCTTAAAGAACTTACCTTAGTCCCTGCATAAGAGATTAGTGAGAAACAGACATAAATAAGAGAAATGAGGTGAATGAAAATCAAACAATGGCAAACAACAATGATAATAATCCAAACATGAATTCAGAAATCAAAGGAACAACCCCAAAACACATGGCACAAGTGCCTTTTCAAACAGATAATCATACAAGGTCAAAGATACGCCTGCAAGAAAATCTCAAGTGAAAACAAATCAGATAATTAGAAAAATGACTCCTAAAATTCCCAAATTAAACATTAAGGTTCCTCAACCAGAGGCAAACAACATATCAAAATTCCCTGCAAAAAATCAAGATATTAGTCATTCAAATAATTAGGCAGAGTTCAGGTGGGAATTAGGGCTCAGTGTGCCAAAGGGAAGGACCTAAATGCAATATGAAATAAATTTAAAAATGCAAGAAAAATATTTTTATGCAATTTAGGATGTTAGTGAAAAAATTCAAAAATAACGGATCAAAGATATTTTATGGATGCAGAGAAATAAAATAAACACTTTCAGGTATGTATGAAATGTGTGATGCAAAAAGAAATTGAATAAACAATTTACATGATAAAAAATAAAATAAAAATAATAAATAAAATAAAAAATTTATAAAATGATAAACATAATGCATGAATTTTATTAGGATTTTTAAATGCAAGAATGTATTTTTAAAAATAAAAAATGAAAATGTAATGAATTAATAAAGAATAAAAATAGAGAAGATAGTATGACGGGTGCGTTTAGTGAGGAATTCATGTTGGAAATGTTGAAACGGGCCAAGGGGATGGTGCGAAAAGCAAAGGCCCAAACAAATCAACCCAAAGTGCAGTCAACGAGGGAACATGGGAGTGGTCAAAAGTCAGCAACGAAATCCAGCCATGCAAACGATCCAACGCCTTCCAAGAAGTCAACACGATGGAGAGGTAATTAAAACCAACAACTCAGATTCGATGGTACACTAAACTTCACATGGTCATGTGCACACAAAACCACACGGTACACCATGTTCCAGCCATGTGTAGTGCATGTGACTCATTAATGTGGTGTCACGATAACAGCCGTGTGATTAAATATCAAACCAAAATGAAGGCCACGAGGTGAAGGATGCACGGTAATATCTTGGAATGGCAAGCACACGATCAGTAATATAAAACATAAAAAACATTGACACATGGCGCGCCAAGAGACGCACGATCTGGAAATCAACGGACACGATTCCTTCTTCTTCCTCAAGACTCCTCGCCGGACTGTACTTCTGGCAGCCGCCGGAGCTAGGGCTCCGGCCACCCTCTCCGGTGAGCTGTCGTCCAAAATTTTCCAGAAAATGCGTATGGGTACACTATTCTGACCATAAAAACGTCAGGAATCCAAATATGGCATCAAAAACCCCAAATTGTTAGTGTATATTAAAAAACGAATGAAAAACCATTAGGGCAAACAAACTTTAAATCCATATTACAAGCAAACCACACGTCCAAAAATTAAAAATAAATAGATCAGAGTAATCACCAATCATCACACATCAATATTCATGCAAAAAATAGGAGTTTTAAGAGCACGAAAAAACCTCTCAACCTGAGATGGAGCAGCTCCAATCCTTGTCTTTGGCTGCAAAAGGTGGTTGGGTTCTGTTCCAGAGATCGCCAGGAAGAGATTTGTGGAAGTACTTTTCGGAGAGCTCCTCTAGGCCGTGAGTTTGAATAAAAAATCCTCTTTTAGGGTTTTCTTGAGAACTCCTCCAACTTCACGTGTATGAACCCTAACCAGTGCATGATTGAGCTTATATAGACTAGGGTTTTCTGTTGAATATGACTTGGGCTTGGGTAATTCCAAGTTTAATGATTTTTGAATTATTTTGGAAAATAGCATAATATGGAATACACCTCTCTCCATGCATGTTCTCTTAAAAATTCCAAGATGGATCACCTTCATTTGGATTGCTAATCACACCATATTTAAATTGGGCCTTGAAAACAAATGATTCATGAGTTTTTTTTAATGACTTGGCTTTTTTGAATAATAAAAAATAAGTGAAGAATAAACCATGGAATCACTTGATTAAAAAGCCAAAAATTCTTCTTAGGAATTGTTTTTGGATGTTGGAACATGTCTTGAAGCAATGGAATTAATCATAGGTCCATATGTCCCAAAACCTAAAAGTTGTGAAAATGAAACCCTAAAAACCACCTTGTCTTCTTTGGACCATAACTGGAGCTTCACAAATGATATGGAGACCCACTAGTACTTGTTGGAAAGAGGATAAAAAGATCTCCAACTTTCATGTTGGAGAAAAGTTCATTTGAAGCTTTCTTGATGATGAAAAGTCAAGTTGAATGCAGTGCAGGAACTTGCCCAAAAAGGAAACTTTTCATTATAGGTCACTTTCCAAATTTAGAAACTTCTGTACAAACTCCTGATTCCTGACAAATAGTATGAAACTTGACCCTTGGAGACCATATGAGGATGTGAGACCTTGAAAACCTTGGAGAGAACCTCAAAATTCCACAGTTGACTTCTCCTCTCACTGTTGACTTTTACCCAATTCAACTGATTTTCAATCCATTGGCCAATTGAACTTCTCCTGAGCCAAACTGATGGACAACCTCCCATCCCTAGGTACTTAGGGACCCAAGGAGTACCATGGAATCAAGTCTTGCCCAAAAAATTAGAAATAAACTGACTTTAAAGCAAACCCTAGTTGTGGTACCCTCAGTCTAGGAGGAAATAGTACAGTCTCCAAATCCAAATTCCTTTTAATATGAGGTGTATCCTCTCAAACAAAGATAAGATATTCCATTTGGTGATGATTAAAACCCAAGGAGCTTGCCCATTGGAGCAATAAACCCAAGAATTTCAAAACCCTAATTCATACACTGGTTAGGAGAGAGTGATCCACTTGAGATCCCTTGCCACTTGTGAACTCTTGATGATGTGATAGACCAGATAGAACCTTCTTGAACTGCCTCAAGTACCTTGACCCCATGCTAATGATATGCATACATGATAATGCAAAAAATGCAATGAAACATAAGCCAATTAGTAATAAAGTAAGGAGGGCAAATTTTGGGGTGCAACACATACTACTAAAAACAAGACCAGAATCTCCACATTCTAATTCACATAGTCAGAAACATCTCTTCTGACAAAAATGCTTGAGCATCCAACTCCACACGCACACTCTCTCTGAAGCAAAGAGTTCAGACTGCAAATTAGCATACTCACATGATTCCCTCTTGGTTTGTTATCTTCACATGCTCCAAAACTCCACATCTTGCCAGGCTGATTAACTACTCTCTAGCATGACTTGACAATAGGGCTATGTCCCCTTCACAGGCTTTTCTTCTGCCTTTAGCGATACACATCCAATCATCTAACTTTGACATTTGGATCAATTGATGAATATCCACATTCAGACTTTCAAGCAATCAATACCTGATCTACTTCAGTCTTCTCTACATTCTCCTTCCAAAGCATACCTTCTACTTCATCATTCTCCCGTATGATTAGGTAGATTCTCTTTAGATACAATGTTGGTAATCATCCCAGATAATGTCCTATCACAAGTTAGAACATCTTCCACACACCAAAACATCAACACCATGATTCTTGATATGCTCCACCAACTGGACTTACTCTAGCATAGTAATCCAAAGAATCAGAGGAATAAACTCTCATCCACCTTCAAGAAAAATAATCTCCTTGCGTCTTCAACTCATCACCCTTCTGCCCAAGAGTAACTTGTTCCAAGACAATCCTCAATAATAACCAGCTGCCACACTCTGATTATCTTGATTCTTCGAATTCACTTCTGAGATCAACCAAATGCCACAGTTTGATCACCTCAAGCATGAATCCTCATATGAAAATAGCCAAATTCCACATTTTGACCTTTTTCACGTTTGTCAGAACTCTCACAAAGATATCCTGATCCACCAAGGAAACCAGATCTTCAAGTCACATGTTCCAATTGCTCAATAGTAAACACACTTAGACTCCCTAAGCCATGGTCATGTAACATCTTCTCCTTCCTGCAGCTCCCGCAAACTGCCATGAGAACGATCTTTTTGAAGCATCCTGTTGTTCATTCCTGTAGATCACCCTATCAAAAGCTGATGTGCCACATCACCAGTTGAGACTTCTGATGTTAAGCTAGATGTCAGAACATTATGTCACCCAACTGTTGAATTCAGCTCTACCTTCTGCCACTCAGAAGAACCTCCTCCCTTTGCAGAAACAGATTTCCATGCTTTCATAGACTTGATTCAACAATCAAGTTTGAGTAGACAACCTCCATCCTACTTAGAAACTCCAAAGACTTCAAACCTACCACATCTGAATCTTCAGAAAATAAGTAGTCCAAGACTACCCCATAGCAATACTAAAGAAAGTCACTTCCCTTAGTAGAGTCGTCAGTAGAAAGCCGGAGATAACTGCCACTTATCCTCGACCTTCACAACTAGAGCAAACACCATGCTCCAAACCACTTAGATCAGAAATAAACTGATCCAAGCTGTAACCAACAAGATTATGATGTCTACATAGTCTTCTGTCTTCATCTTCAACAGCACCACCATCTGGACAAGTCATTCACAATACTTTCTAGGAACAGATGCTAAGCAATAATCCCAGGTCAACACCTAGGTGACTTGTGAGCGAATGTAGAACCCCTCCCATGATTCTCCAAACCTCTGATGAAAAGATGTTAAAACAATTGACAAAACATCCTTAATCTTGTCCTTCAAGGATAATCAATTAAATACTTGTGAATATCACAAATAGCAATTGATCTTAAATCCCTGTGGTTTAACCCTTCTTCAGATTCTAGCATCTTCTGACTCTTCTTCATGACAACCATTATGACAACCATTCATACCACAAAAGCCTTCCAGGTTAGGTCAGTGTCTTGATCTTTCACTCCACCCTGAGTAAAGAACTGAAGTGATGTTTCAACATCAGTTCCGACATCAGTCTAAATCACATTAAACATCTACTAGGATTTGGAGACTACAACCATAGTAATCCACACATATCTCTTGCAGCGAACACACAAGAACATATCAACATCTGATCAACTTCCAAGATCAGACCAACAAAACTGCAGTAACTTGCATAACAAACTCTTCCAGAAGCTTCTTCTTATAAGCACAAGGTACAGACCTCTTGTCTAACTTAAGAGTGATAACATACCATAGACAATCTGCTACTTCCAATCCTTCAAGCCACAAAATTGAAAGAGCTCATGCATACACCAATTGACCACAGGCTGATTTACACTGCTACTGCACACAAACTCTTGGATGCATTTTCCCTATAAAATTGTCCTCAGACATTTTAGCTTAAACAGGGATCATCTCCTTCTCTTCTGCTATCAATCTTACTACCTTTTCTTCAACCAGCTCCAGCTGAGATGCTATGACATTATGAACAACATCTCAAAAATTGTTCAACTTCACAGCTTCAGTGATCCTTCAAAATAGCTACAATATAATAGGACTTTGACTCAGCATTTACCATAAACTACTGATGTGTAGCGCGATGTCGAGACATTAGGATTGACATATCAAGCTCAGCTTCTTTCTTGATGAAACTTCCTCCAGTTCATGATTTTGAAAATCAGAAACATGTTTCTTCACAAGAGAATTCATCTTCAGATATACCAGAACTACATTGGACACCATAAATACGCTTAAGAGATAACTTATCAAGATCTTCACTCCCGCATGAAAGATTTGACAGTGATACTCTTTTGCTTCGGCTCCACCCTCTTCTTTCATCATCAAGAAAATTGAGAAGGAAGGAATCGGTGTTCTGGACAGATTGGTCTTCAATACCTAATTTGAAATATATTCTTCTTCTGCTGAGGAGACCAAACTCTAACGTCTTTCCAAGAAAATACCTTCCTAAAGTCTCACCACCAGAGACACAAGAAACAACCAGGGTTACATCAGATACCATGCAGCGGAACACACAACAACCCCTCAACACCCTTCAGGCACTACTCAATAATCCTTGCACACCAAAAAGGTTTGAAAATAAATCAAACTCACAACAACAGTTCTCCACCAAAGCTACACACCTGATAACAACAGACAGGTCCATTACATACCCTGTCATGAATAGTCCATCCTTCACTCAAGGGATCAAACAAACAACTATATGAACTGACCAAGTCCATAACTCAGCAAAACTATCTTCCTTGCTCATGAACCATAAAGTATCTTCCCTAGATCTCATCCAGAAACAGACAAGATGCCTGCTTTGATACCAATTGAAATTCTGGTATAACAGATCCCAGATGTCCTACATGATGTCGAGACATCTGGTTTGATATAAACAACAAGGCAATTATAGACAGTTAAGTAAGTTGCTGAAAAGAAAAGTGCACACAGAATTTGTTCACCCAGTTCGGTCTAACAACCTACATCTGGGGGCATACCAAGCCAAGAAGGAAGTCCATTATTAGCAGTATTAAATAACAGACTCAACAATACCAGTTGACAATCTACTCACTTAATCCCTACCCAATGACCCTTCTACCTAAGTTCTCCCTAGGTAAGAGACTCCATCTCACTTCCAATCATCAGAATGATGTCTAGCAGTAAACATCTTAGTCACTGCATCAACAACTTGATTTCCAACAACTCTCCAAACACATAAAAATAGAAGACACACTCCTATAACAATACCGAGACATGACCCTCATTACTAAGAACAATGCTTAGAGTTGCTTAACAACTTCCTCTAAGAACAATACATCTCTTACCTACAGGCTTAGAGATAAACATGATGACCATCCCACAAACCGGGTGGTTCATCAACCAACACAACCCTTATAATTTACATGATGGCTGGCCTACCTAAAACTAGGTTACAACAACTTCTATTTATAACCTATTTCCCAACTGAATTTGGGCCTTCAAATCACAACAAATCAGCTGCTACAAATCTGCAAAAGATTCTGCTACTAAATAGATCTTCAATCAAATCTTCAATTAAATCTTCAATTAAATCTAATTATTCTCCATATCTTTTTGCATGAAAATAGTAACAATATCTGCTCAATATAAGATTGCAACATAATATATTTGTCCCATGATATTCGCCTGCAATCTCTCCACCAGATCTTCTCAAAACACACTTAAACAAATGCAGCCCTAACAAAACACATCAGACTGATGTTCTGATGTTCTGTCAACTGATGTCAAGACATCAAGTTTAACATCAGCATATAAAACTTCAACCCTGCAACAACTAATGTTAGGAACCAATGTTAAGACATCAGACATATGACATCAACTTGTTCAACTTTGTTTTACCAAAATTCCAGCCAATACAAGAACTAACAGGCTATATTGTGCCCAATGGCTAGATTATGCTCAACGGCTAGATTGTGCCCAACAGCTACATTGGCTAAAACTAGTTATTGGGCCTTGCCAAGAGCTGGACTGGATTGGGCCGTGCCCTACTGTGGGCCAAGCGCATGCCCAGTCCAGAACAGGAGCCCCCCAAGTCTTTGCTCTGAGGAAGAGTGATGACTTGAGATAGTCTTGTAGGTTATTGCCTGTGAATGACACTGTTCGAGGACATGCCCTTCGCCTGCTCTATGGTCGGTGTGGTCGACAGTTGGTTGCTTATAACCTGACAAGCATTTAGTATGCGAGGACATGCCCGCGAAAATGGTGTTTCTATGTCGACCAGGTCTAGTAAAGGTGTTCGTAAAAAGGACATTTTTTTGTCGACCAGCCCTTAAGAGGACGTGGCTCATGTGGACTGTCGAGGAGGACATGCCTGCGGAGGACTGGAGAAGACATGGGGAATGCAACACCTAGCTTTGGGAATGCCAAACGAAGATTCCCTTCTGACACGTGGTGGTGCATTTAATTACTATCAGGGCCTAGAGGGTCTAGGTTATGATGGCCTTTGCACTTCCCCAAGCGAGCAACTGCTTATAAAAGGGGGAGCGAGGATTCATTTGCAAACTTCACGCAAATTTCTCTCCCCAAGCACTTTGCTCTGCAACTTTTCCTCTCGCCGGAGTTCATCTTCGTCGTCGTCGATCTTCATCGTCTACGTCCAGATCTTCATCTTCAACCTCTAGATTCAAGTAAGTTCTTCATCTTTTGTTGTTAGTTCTAGGGTGTTCTTAATTTTCTGGAAATTGGCATGAATTTTTCGGTGACTCATGAACTTTCCGGTTGAATATTCATGTGTTCTTCGATGAAGATGTGAATTTTTTGGGAAATTCATGAAGATATTGAAGAACATGATGAACCTAAGATGACTGTCTTTGAATGTAGCGTAACACTGTGTAGATCTTCCTAGATTTCTAGTTAGGATTAGCTGTAAGTTTGTAGTCAGGCATTAGGCCTTCTCGACGCGAGAATTGATTTTCGCGTGACAAGTTCTATTTTGTCGAGGAAACTCGTCCTCGTGGAATCCTTTCATAGAGTCGCGGAGACTCATCCCCGTTTTACGGGGAAAATGATGTCGTCGCGTCCCGGTACTGTCGACTAGGGCTTGAGGGTGTCCTCGACTTATTCCTCTCTCTTTCACTTGATTAGTGGTGGAAGGGTGGATTTGATGTTTTTCGTAGAATTCACTTTTGCTTTCTCTGCTTTTTAGGTGAAATGGATGACAGAAATGAGAGAGTCGTCCCCGATGTTGAGGTTGTTAACGGGGAGGCGGAGCAACCCGTCGAGCATGCTAATGTCCAAATGGTTGAGGGAGATATCGACTGGATCGCCCAAGAGCAAATGTCGACGAGGTCAACTTTCACTGAAGAGGAGGCTCGTGAGTTGCGTTATCTTGAAGACCGGGCAGAGGATGCGCCCGCAAACTGGAAGGCTCTTTTCCCCACGGAGGATGACCGGATCTGTTCGGTGTATCCGGGGATGAGATTCCCCATGTGTTCATTTTCTTTCGTAGAGGCGGGGTATCGTATGCCTTTCACCGGCTTTCAAGAGGCCATCTTCTGTCATCTAGAACTGTGCCCTGCCCAACTACACCCGAACACTCTAGCGTTCATTAGGGCCTTTGAGCTGGTCCGCCGATACCTGAAGGTTGGGGCCACAGTGGATCTTTTCTTCTGCATATTTCAAATTCAAAGGAGCACAGCAGGTCCGAAACAAAGTTGGGTGCCCTTTAAGCAACAGAGCAGGCTCTTCTGGCCGTACTCGGAGTCTGTCTGAAACTTCAAATACATGTTTTTGGTCATGAAGCCTATCTTGGAGGCGGCTAAGGAGTCTCTGGCCACAATGGAAACCGTGGAGGTTAATGGTCGGGAGGTAACGAGGGCGGTCTCAAAGTTTCCGCTGGAATGGGTGTATATCCACTTTAGATATAGGACTAATCAGTTTCTTGTCAAGCATGACCAACTATGTGACGGGGACAAGGAGTCTTATAGGGCATTACATGCCTATGTAAAGAGTTTTAGCCCCGCCTTTGTAGTGGACAGGGATGCCAAAGAACTGTACTGAGAGGATGGAGAGCCTGCTTGGGCGGCTCGCTACATAAATACCAAGGCCCTCCTCGAATGTGAAAATGAGGATGTTGCGTTTGAGCTCCTCGGTATAGACTATCTCTTTACCCATACTTTTAATTTCTTGTTCAATGTGCTAACCTCCCATTTTACTTTTTCATGGAAGATGTCAAATATGAGGGAGCGACTGGTCAGGTCCGCAGCGGCCAAAAACCTTAAGAAGGTGCCAGTGCCGAAGGCTGACGCTGCCAAGCAGCAAGCAACGCTGGAGAAGTTTGTGGGTGGCACTACCTCCTTTCCGGGGACCACTTCGAACCCTCCTACCCCAGACACAACAAATAAGAGGAAGCGGGATGATATCGGCTCTTCCCCAGCTGGTGGTTCGAGCAGCTTTGTCGGGGGAAAATTTGTACTGCCCCGTGTTATCTTCAAGGGAAACTGTTCGACGGGGAAGACTCTGTGGTTATCCCCGACCTTGAGGCGTCGTCCATTCTATCTGCCGACCCTAAGGTGAGGAGAAAGCTCCTCTGCCGAGATGTGATCGTTGTTATGAGAGTGTTAGAGGCGGCGCTGGCCCTCGGGGATGCGGAGATAGTTCTGCTTACGGATCTAAAGAGGGTGCAGGCCAAGATCACCGACCTTGAGTTGGAGAATGTTGAGATACATAACAGGATGACAAAGCTCGAGGGCAACCTGGAGGCTAAGATCGCACTCCAGAAGGAAGTGAACCAGATGAGGGAGGAGCTGACCAAGGTGAAGAAAGAGAATACCACTCTGAAGGCAAAGGTGGTCGGGCTGGAGGACTAGTCGGTGGTCGGTCAGGATGAGACCGAGGAGGAGAAGCCCCTGAACACCCACAGGGACTTAATCGAGAGAATTTGCATCCTCGAGCAGGATAACTTGGGAGCAGCTGAGTTCGGATTCAACGTTGTAGTGGAGCAGATGAAGGCTCTCAATTCTGACGTCCAGTTGCTGACTGAAGGGATGGGCGTTCTAAATGTGGTTGTTGGTGGCCAGGTGGTTCCTCCAGAGCTTCCCCAGTGATGCAGTTTAATTGTGTTCTTATGTATTTTGTTGGCCTACGTGCCATTTGATTTGTATGTTGGGCATGGCCCATTTTGTAATATTAACAATTCTGGCCTTGTGGCCATATTATATAAATATCTTCGTGTTTGATATTATATGTGTTGCATTTTATTTGTGTATGCTTTAATATTTTAATGCTGAGTATGGAAGTTCTGCTCGGCTCGTTATTGTTACGCTCGACAGTTTAGGGGACTCGTCGAGGAGGCGAAGTTTTCTCGCCGGTGGTGGGACTAGGATCTCGGTCGAGGTCCTGATCCCATAGAACTTGGACTATTCACATCACGAGCTGGGTGTCCTGCCATGCTGGTGTGGCAACGACGTAGCTCGATTGAGGTATCCCCGTTGGGAACAGAGTCTGCTCATCCCATGAGCAGAAACTGGTCGGCGTTGTAAAGTTAAGGATTGTTCTGGCACCGGGGCACGCTCCTGTGGCTGAGCAGTCTCCCCGTTGTGGGGTGATCTCGTCGGAAGTTAGTCCAAACTAGTGGCGGGTCCTAAATGTAATATTGTTTGAGCTTTTCAGCGTTCCATGGTCGAGCAAATGGTTCTCCGTTCAGCGTTTCAAGGTAGTAGGCTCTAGTGCCTGTTTTTGATTTGACCTTGTATCTCCCAGTTTGCGGCCAGCTTGCCCTCGTGTGAATCTTTTTTATTTCTGTGTAGGACTAGGCTACCAACTAGGAAGTCGTGCTTTACGACCTTGGCATTGTGGCACAAGGTTATTTTTTGTTTTAGCGAAGCTTCGCAGAGAGCTGCCCCTGATCGAATCTCTTCTACCAGATCGAGCTCTTCTCTTAGAGCCTTATCATTCAGCTCTTCGTCAAGAGGAGCTTCAGTTCGTCTGGAAGGTTCCCTGATTTCCACCGGTATCACTGCCTCGGTTCCATAGGCTATTTAGAATGGAGTTTCCTCGGTGGTGGAGTGTGGGGTCGTTTTATAGGCCCAGAGCACACTATGTAGCTCCTCGACCCATCTCTTTTTGGCTTCGCCTAGCCTTCATTTTAGACCTTAAAGGATCACCCTGTTCGCGACCTCTGCTTGCCCATTAGTTTGGGGATGCTCGATGGAAGTGAAGTGTTGCTTAGTGCCTAGCTTGGCGAAGAAGTCTTGAAACTTCTTGTCCGTGAACTGAGTTTCGTTGTCGGTCACAAGGGCCTGTGGCACCCCCGAATCGTGAGAGGACGTTTCTTTTGTAGAAACGAAGTATGTTAAAGGTTGTAAATTAATCGATGGCCACGATCAGAAATTTGTTTTGGTAGGACCTCATTATGAAGGGGCCGAGGATATCCATCCCCCACCAGGCGAAGGGTCATGGCGAGGACAAAGTCTTTAACTCGTTAGGGGGTGCCAAGTGCATGTCCCCGTGGTGCTGGCATCTATCACACTTCTTGACATGCTCCTTAGCGTCGTGTTGCATGGTCGGCCAATAGTAACTTGCTCGTAGGTCCTTTCGTGCCAAAGACCTCCTTCCCAAGTGTTGTGCGTTGATACCGTCATGAATTTCCTAGAGAACTTAGAGGACCTTGTTCTCCTCAACGCATTTTAGGAGGGGGATGGAGAATCCCCGTCGGTAGAGCTTGTCATCAACCAGGACGTATGAGCAGGCTCTCCATTTGGTCACACTGGCCTTCTTACTGTCCTCGAGAAATTCCCCTGTGGTGAGGTAATTGTATATCGGGGTCATCCAGCAGTTGCTGTCGCCAATGGTGTTGACGCCGAGCATCCCTGACGACTTTTAAATACTTGGGCAGGAGAGTATCTCTTGTATGACGGATTTATTGCCACCTTTCTTTCTGGTGCTAGGCAGTTTTGATAGGACACCTGCTCGAGTGTTTCGTTCGCGGGGGATGTGCTGGACTTCCCACGCGTCGAACTTAGATATCCTCTCTTTCACCAGCGTCAAGTACTCGACAGGTGATCATTTTTGGCTTGGTACTCTCCTCATACTTGGGATGCTACGAGCTGGGAATCTGTGAAGATCTTCACTTCCTTGGCGCCCAAGTCTTTGGCCAACCGTAAGCCTGCAAGGAATGCCTTGTACTCGGCTTAATTGTTCGATGTGGGGAAGGACATGACTAGAGATACTTCAGTTAGGATTCCTTCTTTATTCTCAAGGATGATACCGGCGCCACTCCCCATGGAGCTGGATGCTCCATCGACGAAGATGGTCCATTTGTGTGCCCCGTTGGACGGGGATTCTGAAGGCGTCATCTCAGCCACAAAATAGGCTAGGATTTGCGCCTTGAGGATCTTCCTGCCCTCGTAGTGGATGTCAAACTCTGACAGCTCCAAAGACCATTTGAGCATTCTGTCGGCCATGTCTGGCCGGCTAAGCAGCGGTCTTATGGGCTGGTCTGTTTGCACCACTATCGTGTGGGCCAGGAAGTAATGCCTTAATCTCCTCATTGCGTTGATGAGGGAGAGGGCGACCTTCTCGATCTGCTGGTACCTGAGTTCTGGCCCTTGCAAGGCCTTGCTCGTGAAATATATGGGTTTTTGCCCGTCGAATAAAATTAGTTCCCTACCTAATTTTATAGTAGAAATTTTCAGGATCAAGGATTGGACCATGCAAACTATAAATACTTTTTCTTGGATAAAGAAAGAGATTACCCGATCTATTTCTGTATTGCTCATGATCCATATAATAACTCGAGCACCCATTTCAAATGCATATCCCATTTTTGCCCAACAAGGTTATGAAAATCCTCGAGAAGCTACCGGCCAGATTGTATGTGCTAATTGCCATTTAGCTAATAAGCCCGTAGATATTGAGGTTCCACAAGCGGTACTTCCCGATACTGTATTTGAAACAGTTATTTGAATTCTTTATGATATGCAAGTGTAACAAGTTCTTGCTAATGGTAAAAATGGGGCTTTGAATGTAGGAGTTATTCTTATTTTACCAGAGGATTTTGAATTGGCCCATCCTCATCGTCTTTCGCCCGAGATTAAAGAAAAGATAGGTAATTTGTCTTTTCAAAGCTATCATCCCACAAAAAAAATTCTTGTGATAGGCCTCGTTCATAGGAAAAAATATAGTGAAATTACCTTTCCTATTCTTTCGCCGGATCCTGCTACTAAGAGAGATGTTTACTTCTTAAAATATCCTCTATACGTAGGCGGGAACAAGGGAAGGGGTCAGATTTATCCCGACGGAAGCAAAAGCAATAATAATGTCCATAATGCTACAACAACAGGTGTAGTAAGCAAAATAATACGAAAAAAAAAAGGCGGATACGAAATAATGATAGTAGATGCATCATATGGACGTGAAGTGATTGATATTATACCGCCAGGACCAGAACTTCTTGTTTCAGAGGGTGAATCCATCAAACTTGATCAACCATTAACGAGTAATCCTAATGTGGGTGGATTTGGTCAGGGGGATGCAGGAAATAGTGTTTCAAGATCCATTACGTGTCTAAGGTCTCTTGCTCTTCTTGGCATCTATTATTTTGGCACAAATCTTTTTGGTTCTTAAAAAGAAACAATTTGAGAAGGTTCAATTGTTCGAAATGAATTTTTAGGAATTTGAATTAATCAACATATTAAGCTGGTAAAAAGAACTCCATTTTTGTTGATAAATTATGTAAAGACCATTGGTTCTTTCTAGTTTATGTATACTATATTTAGAAAATTCCTTGTATTGTAGAATTAGTCAGTCATAGTATGGATATTGTGAAGAAGACTATTTGGTTCTTGTTTTTTTTTTCAACTGCACAATTAATTCAAACCATATGATTATGTTGCTGTTTTCGAATTTTAATGTTCTAGAAATCTTCTAATTTCTATTGTAATAGAATTACCTAAAAAAATAGGTAGGTACAAAATGTTAAGTAAAGTAGAAATAGAAAAAGGGAAAACAGGATTCTAGGATGGATAATTTGTCTTTTCCTAGAGTCCTATTCCTTATTATTTATGTCGAAATAGATAGATAGTGAAGGAATGGACAAACAAAAAAGAGCGGGAATTGAATTCACCAAATACAACTTTCGTAATTAACTTAATAAAAAAAGAATAATGCAGTCAATTATGTCTCTCCTTTAGGTTCTTTAAATTTCGTGGGTGGCGTAGCTACAGAGATTAATGCAGGTTAGCTACTTCTCATTTTGTTCTAGGATTCTTTCTATTCGTAGGTCATTTATGGCACGCGGGAAGAGCTCGCGCAACTGCCGCAGGATTTGAAAAAGGAATTGATAGAGATTTTGAGCCTGTTCTTTCCATGACTCCTCTTAATTGAGACATGAAATCCAATGCTTGACGTAAGAATCACTTTTATTTTAGTATACATATTGAGTTGAGTCGAGGAGGTCATATTGAAAAAAGATTTTATTTTTCAATTCATTTATATCTAATCTTTTTTCGGGCTCGGCTAAGTGGTGATATAGCCGAGCCCGAAAAAACCGAGCCAACCTAAATCAATAAAATAAAAAAATCCATTCGCCAAGAAAAAGGAGAGAGGGGGATTCGAACCCTCGATAGTTCTTTGTTTCGAACTATACCGGTTTTCAAGACCGGAGCTATCAACCACTCAGCCATCTCTTCAAAAGCTAATTTTTATTTTATCTTTATTCCACTCAAGAGAACATGACCATACAAATTAATACCATTTTCTCTATGATAAAGATATCCAGTGTGAATCTATTGGTCTAGTTCTCTATCCGTATATATATATATATATATATATATATATATATATATATATATATATATATATATATATATATGCATGATCCATTATGCTCTTTTGTGAAGTAAAAGAAAACTACCCCTCGATCCATGCCTCAATAAGGAGTGTCATCTAAAATCAATGGATTCATGATAAAACCCTCCATAATGAGAATGTGCTTTTTATTTATTTTTGGAAGGGGCCAAAAGAAAAGGGGTTGGGGGATCAAATGGTGTAGTTCTTTTGTTGGTAAATTGAAGGATTATAAACATGACTATTGCGTTTCCCCACATTTTTCTTTATTTCATATAAATCTATTCTATTTATATTGGTTTCAATCAATATGAAATAATTCAAAAGCAACGCCATTTTTATTCTTCTTATTTTCATTTTTAGATTTAAGATTCTTTATCAGAATCCCGGTAACTAATAAATATAAATAAAGAATCTTTTTAGTATTCGAAAATTTAAATGGATTAAATTGAATAGAAATCTTTAAAATAATTTGGTTTGGAATAGTAATCTGTTTCCAATTATCTGGATTCCCGGGTTCCTATGTATTAGTAGGATTCATTACCTTACTACTTCTAAGTGTATTTTTTATTTATGCTTCCAATTTTTCAATTCTACTCCAAATCGGATAAGAATTTATGCTTCCGTTTTTACATAAATTATAAGTAAAAAGGCAGTAGGAACTAGAATGAAGAGTGCAGTAGCTATAAATGCGGGAATATTTACTTCCATAATCTCTATGTTTTCTTTCTCTTTAATTTCCAATAAATATTTAGGGATTTAATCCCATAGAAATAAAAAATATTTCGTCACTAAATTCAATGGTATAAATAGGATCTTGATGATATCCAATCGGATCCATATCACGAATAACTATATGTGAGCTATCAAATCAATAATTCATGGTCGAGAATTGAATAGTATAACATCAGAAGATGTTTTATCCATACCAAATAAGAAAATGACTTTCTGATGCAATCAAAAAGTCCTTTTTCTTTCTTTGTCCGAACCTTTCCCTAAAACTAAAAAAGAAAGAAAAGGGGGGATACCCGTTAGAAATGATATTTTTATTCTTATTTTTATTCCCTTTCATACACAAAATCCATTGATATATTTTAGATTTGTATCCATCGGGACTGACGAGACTCGAACCCGCAGCTTTCGTCTTGACAGGGCGGTGCTCTGACCAATTGAACTACAATCCCATGGAAAAAGTCGTATAGTATACATATTTATTCTTACAATTTCATCCAAACTCATTGTTTTTCTATTTGAGATTAGAACCCATGTATAAATAAAGGGGCTTACGTCTATATATATATTCCTATTTGGATGGGTCTGCACTTTATCGACACGGATGACTCGCATCGCAAACCGTTCGTTATTGGCAACTTGATTTAAAAATAAATGAATCAAGGAAAAAAAAGAGTCTTTTTTGTTTTTTTAACTTTAACCCTTTCCTTAGACTTTAAACTTACAGATCCCGATAGGAATTTCGCAAAATCCTAATTTGTGGAAAAAATATGTAAGTAATATGGAAAAATGACACGGGACTCGAGATTCTAATCTTCTGTATCCGAACTCATTGGTGATTTTAAGAGAACACCAAATGGGTTATATCATTTCATGGTGGATCCATAAATATTTTCTTTTTGGGCCGAGCTGGATTTGAACCAGCGTAGACATATTGCCAACGAATTTACAGTCCGTCGCCATTAGCCGCTCGGGCATCGACCCAGGAAGAATCCAATTTAGTCTTTATTAATAATCCCTGACCTATTTCCTTTCGTAGTACCCTACCCCCAGGGGAAGTCGAATCCCCGTTGCCTCCTTGAAAGAGAGATGTCCTAAACCGCTAGACAATGGGGGCAGCCTTGACCGACCTCCATTCTACTATGTTCATAGTATGAACAGTTTTTTGAAATTGTCAATATAATTATTAAATCAGAAGGATCTTTCCATCTTTAAGAATTCCTTACAATTTTTGGATTCATCATTTCGATTTCGAAATGGTTCATTCCAATCACCAATCTAGAATTCAACAACATACAAAATAAAACGAAGTAATGCAAAAGAAACCAAAATAAACATCGAATCCTTTCTGTGAATAATTGATTTGCTGGAACAGGGGGCATTAACACCTTATTTCTTTCACTTTCATTCAGTGTTAAGAAGATTGAATTAGGTATATTTCTATTTAACACTAAAGTCGAGAAATAAAAAAATGAGAATGAATCCGGAAATAGAGTAAAAAAGGATGAAGATCAATAAGAATTGAGCTGAGGGACAAGATATAATCCATTTATCAAAGATTCAGAAATATTGGAAATAGATGTACTAAACTCATATTCATTTTCATATTGGCTGATTCTGAATTTGGGAATTGACTCAAACGGTCCTTTTAACTCACCGGTGTCACACCCTAAATTTTGACCACCAGGATTTCCCATCATTGTGAAAATCATCATCATAATATGGATGAACCATCATGCCTCATCAATCTCCTCAAAGATGGTTAATCATTCACTACGATCAAAGATTAGGGTTTTGAGCCCTCTTAGAGCATTTAGACAAGGATCAATCAAGAAATGACATGATCTTTAACTTATCTATCCTCTCAAACACTCACAAAGGATCAAGAGGACTCTCACATCAAGAATCAAGCACAAGGTTGCAGCATTCCAAGTGAATCAAGCCTCAAGATCGCCTGTGTCACCAGATTAGGGTTTTGGTCGACTAAGGCCTCCCGGGTGAAACTTTTCATCTGGACAAGAGCCAATGCCTCAATGTATGGCCCTATAAGCTTAAAAGGATCTCAAGAGCCCACCCACAATGGCAAAATCACCTTGAAGGTCCATCTATCAAAAAATCAGGAATTAGGATTTTGACCTAATTCAACCCTTTTAGTTAACTTGTGAAGTGAGGCATGGCTTGAAGCTTAAAAATGAACTTCAAAGACCTCAAATACATCATATTAACATATTTACAAGATTTGATTGACTCAAAGAGCTCAAATCATAAGCCACAAGAACTCAAGACCATCTGATCACAAATTAGGGTTTCTGTTGAAAAAAGTCAACCCTACCCTTGACTGTTGACCTACCCTTGATCTCAAACCTTGGGGAGGGGTCCAAGACATTCCTAAATACCCTTGGAGGCCATCCATGAAGTTTAATTGAGCCCAAGGATTGATTTCACAAAAGAATCACAAAGTCAAAATTTCATCTGATGGAAAAGTCAACTGTACAAAAATCCAAGTTTGACTTTTTGGATTTTTGGTCAAACAAGGTTCCTTAACCCTAAAACAATGTTAATATGTGATTTGAATCATCATTCATCAAGAAAAATCAAAGAAAGTGGGTTAACTTGTAAAATGGGTAACCATAAAAAACTTAGAATTTTTCCAAGTTATGGAACAAAGTGGCTAGGGTACCAACTTCCAAGGACCATAACTTGAGATCCAAGCAACCATTTTGGATGGTCCAAACCTGGATTTGTAGCTCTCATTACATACTTCAAAAATGTTAACTACATCTCATTCCAATTCTTCATGGATTTTTAGTTATGGAGTGATCAAAGTGGCTAAAAACATGAAACTGACATTTTTCCAATACTTAGTGAAATTTTCACTAAGTCAGAATCTGCCTTATTTTTTCCAAAATGTAGAGGCATTTTTCATTGTAATTCAAGTTGATTCAAAACCAAAGTTGACATCATGTTGAAATAGGATATATCAGCTTTCCAAAATGTCCAAGAACTCCATCAAACTCCACCTGAGCTAGAGGTTATGACAGCTGCAACATGCCTTGCTGCAAACTGTTTTGCAAGGAAGATTTGTACATTAGAGCTCGAGCTAATCAAATTGTGCAAAAACAAACATGGTTATCCATCTGCACACCACAGGGGGAGACCAAGGAGGAACAAGCACTGATCCATAAGCCTCCCAAGTCTTTGGAGCTACATATAGGTGTGGCACCCCTAAAAGCTAAATATGCCTCAAGACTCCAATTTTGTTTTGAGGCATTCAATGGATGCATAGAGCTGGCATGTATCAGTCCATGATCAACCAATTGAGTCAAAATAAGCTCATACAACAGATAACCATGGGCCTGTGCTCTAATCTCAAGTCAATGGCTAGAGGAGACTTGAGATTTCATTTGATCCACATTGGCCAACAGCCTGCTGCAGTTGCCACACATTATTGCTTGCAAAACAAACTTGACACACTATAAATATACCTCAATTGTGATCAGTTTGAGTACACCAAAGCACCCAAACTGATGCTTTCCTCAAAATCTCCATTTCACTCCAATTTTGCCTTCTAACTCAAGTCACTATCGGGTTTTGAGTTTGAGAGCAATTCCAACCAAACCAATCACACACACACCTCATAAACATCATATGTGAGTGATCCATAATACAAAATCACATCTGGAACATCAGATTCTCAAAATCACCAGCCAATTGCTCAAGTTCTTGACAAATTTGCAGTTGAGGTACCACAACCAGTTCCAGCTCAATTCAATCCACTCTAAGCATTCAAACACACTTCTTGGCACCTAAGAAAGCTATCTAGATCATTGGAACCTAGCTGTAACACCTCCATCACCAAACTCAATCACTAGCTGCAAGAGGTAAGCATGAACTCTTCAAACTCCATGATGCATGCATATTTTACTGCACAATAATTTTTCCACATGTTCATAATCATGTATGGAGTGATAACCCTCAATCAACTGCCATGAATCAATCGTGTATGGAATTTCATTGTGTTCATGCTGAAATTAGGGTTCTTGAGGTTTTCTTTTGATTTCTCACTCAATACTTAATATAAATGCAATTAATCCATATGGTTGTGATCCTTGTTCAAAAACAAACAAGATTGGTACTTGAATCGTGCAAAACCATTGAGAAATCATGGAGAAAAGTGAGAAAACGCAAATCTGCAGAAACAGGGCACGCGGGCAAGAACTTAGTGTTCTTGGTGCCCTTTTTTAAATTTTCAAATATTTGAATATTTTGATATTTTTGTTAATTGATTCAAAAATTATTTTCTCTCTGATTATTTATGTTTTTTGAATTGATTCTTTTTCTCAAAATTCACTAAAATGTTTAAATATTTTATTTTGCAAAAAAATCCAATTTATATTATTTATTTAATATAGTTAGAATTTTTGTAATTAATTTCATTTTATTTGTTTTAAAACATTTTTAAATGAAATTCTCACTTTAATCTTTCAAAATCAATTGAATTTTAAACTTTCATATGATTAAAGGCAAAATATCCTTTTTGGTCCTTTAACTTTAACTCGGGGTTCATTTTGGTCCCTTAACTTTAAAAAGTGTCATTTTGGTCCCTTAACTCTTCAAAGTGTTCCATATTAGTCCTTTTATCTTATTAGCGACAAATTTTAGCGACTGATTTTTGAATTTTTCCGTCGCTAATAAGACGATAAGGACTAATATGGAACATTTTGAAGAGTTAAGGGACCAAAATGACACTATTTAAAGTTAAGGGACCAAAATGAACCCCGAGGTAAAGTTAAAGGACCAAAAAGAATATTTTGCCTATGATTAAACATGATTTTTCAAGATATTTTCCAAAGTGTACAACTTGTTTTTAAATATAATTGATATTTTATCATTTATTATTTAAATTACCTTTGAAAAATAACATTTTATCAAGGTTTTCTCTCGATTTTAAATTTTCAAACACTTTTGGGCCTCTAATAGAGTGTAAGACCCAACCCCCCTTTGTACATAAATAATTTCGGGCCTCAGTCATTGTATAAGTCCCACTGTATTTTCAAAATCACGGCGCGGTCGTCGCCTTTTAAAACAAAATCATCTGGACCTCCCCTCGTGTTGTAAGTCTCATCTTTCTTTTTTAAAAACATTTGTAGGCCTCTTGAAAGAGTGTAAGACCCAACCCTTTTGTAAATAAACCTTTTTGGGCCTCAATCGTTGTATAAGTCCCGATACGATCTTCAAAACAACGGTGCGATCGTTGTTAAACCTTGGGCCTCTCCTTGAGTATAAGCCCCAACAATCTTTTCAAAAATAACTTCTCTTTTGATTTAGGTTCAAATACACAGTTGTTATCAAAACTTTCTTTAATTTTTTTGAACAACTAACAATACAGCGGGGAAAACTTTCTTTAATTTCTTTGAATAACTTCGCTTTCATATACATATATATATATATATATATATATATATATATATATATATATATATATATAACTGTATTGTGGGAAGCTGCTCCCATGTAAGTCCTTCTTTCATATCCTTTTAAATACGTGTCATATATCAACTGTATATATACTAGTATATCTATTTAGAGTTTTCCCCGGCAACTAGGTCTAGAACTAGGTAAAGGCAGTATTCTCGGTGAACCTTTTCTTAGACTGTCACTATTAGAATTTGTCAAAGAAATTCAGTTTCCCCAGAGAGGATTAATTCCCGGTGAAACTTCTCTTGAATTTTTTCAAACCCTAGAACTGCTCATTAAAGAAAAGATTATTCTCGGTGAAACTTTTCTTGAACTCTTCATAAGTTTGGACCCACAGGCTTCCTAAAAGCATTTCGCATCCTCTTGGGCTTTGTACAAGGATCCCTCGGCTTCTTAGAAGTTTGCATGCCTTCTCTTGGGCTTAATACAAGGACCCTAAAGACCTCTCAAAGGTATAGGACAGAACTTAGTCATCCTTTGCTAGAGCAGTCTTTCCAGAGTCAAAACCTCAGACCAATTTAGGGTTGATTCTCATCCCTTAAAACATATGCCTCCTCTTGGACATCACACAAAGATAAACTCTTCCATACCAATAGACTTGGACAATCTAAATCTCTTCTTGAGTCTCTAAGACATTCTCAAGTTCCCTACAAACATAGGAGAAACCCCGGTCATTCTGGATCAATCTCTAAAGGGGTTAAAACCTTTGGGTTCAAAAACCCAGTCTCTCTCCAAAAAATCCCCAAGCCAGGGTCAGTTTATCATCAGTATAACACTATCAGAACCTCAAGGCATCTGATATCTCAACTCTTCTGTAACCCTCAACAAGAGTTGATTCCCCAGTGGGACCTTCCTCGGGATCTCAATAATCCCCCAGTAGAAGATAGCCTCCTCTTAGGCTTTGTATAATGATCTTTCCTCGGCATAGCTAGCCTCCTCTTGGGCTTTGTACAATGATTCTCCCCAGCAGAGCTAACCTTTTCAGACTCTCTTGTTGAGTCAATCACCTTTTTCAGACTCTCTTGTTGAGTAAATCACTCTCTTGTTGAGCCAATCCTTTTAGCCTCAATCTCGGGCTTTGTACGAGACAGATAAAAACCACTCTCTTGTTGAGTCAATCTTCCAGCCTCCTCTTAGGCTTGATATAATGATTTACCCTAGCAAAAGTTAGCCTCCTCTTAGGCTTTGTATAATGATTTCTCCAGCTTGTTCAGCCACAATCCTGGGCTTTGTACAGGACAGATAAAAGCACTATCTTGTTGAGTCAAACCCTTTTAGCCTTAATCTTGGGCTTTGTACAAGACATAAATCTTCATAACCTTCTCTTAAGCTTGGGACAAATATCTTCCCCAATGGAGTCAATTCCTCTCAGCCTACTTTTAGGTTTGAGAAATAATTTCCTAAACAGAGTCAAACTTATCTCCGCCTCTATCTTGGGCTTTGTACAAGACAGATAATACTCTCCAGTAGAGTCAAACTCGTTTCAGCCTTGATCTTGGGCTTTGTACAAGACACTTAAAATATCCTCAGTCGAGTCAGTCTCATTTCAGCCTCAATCTAGGGCTTTGTACAAAATAGATAAAGATTTCTTTCCCACAGAGACAGTTTCTTTTCAGCCTCAATCTTGGGCTTTGTACAAGACACATACAAACCCTCCCCGGCGGAGTCAAAATCCCTTTTAGCCTCAATCTTGGGCTTTGTACAAGACAGACAAAATATTTTCCCCAGAAAAGTCAGACTTTTAGCCTCCTCTTAGGCTTTGTATAATGATATCCCCAAAAGAGTCAGTCTCTTCTAGCCTCAATCTTGGGCTTTGTACAAGACATATATAAACACTCTTTTGTTGAGTCAGTCATTCCCAGCCTCCTCTTAGGCTTTGTATAAGGACTTCCCTAGTGGAGTCAATCAACCTCTTAGCTTCAACCTTGGGCTTTGATCAAGGCACACAAAAATCAACATCCCCTCAGAGGAAATCAAAATCTCTCTGTAGGAAGTCACTTCTCTGTTTATCACTTATCAAAATAGACATCCAAAACAAACCCTAATCCCAGATAGCTGCTGTAAGTGGCACACTTGTTGATTCAAATATCCAAGCTGTTTTCCATCTTTTATCCTGGTAAATCCTCTCTTTCATCTAATTGCTGTAAGCGGCAAGCCTCTGGATTATTTACATCCACGCTAGTGTCCCTCCCTTAGCATTAGAAATTCCTAAGGAAAAATGGCATTGCTCTACACTGAGTTAAAGTTTTCTCCTTCAGGACAAAACCCTATAAAGGAAATTATGGAATTCCTAGATTCTCATATCCCAGTTAAAGTAACCCTCCTTTATAAACAGTCACCCAACAGTTGTGATAAACAAACGAGATGTCTCCCCTTTAGAGATGAAAAATTCTCTTCCAGTCAAACCTTTTAGCTTCAATCTTGGGCTTTGAACAAGACACAAATACATAAACCTTTTAGCTTCAATCTTGGGCTTTGAACAAGACACCAAATATCTTTTTCCTCCATTAGAATAAGAGGAACTACGATTGCTCTGATTTCCCTATTTCATTTAAACGGGAATACGTAGGCATACGATTGCGAAATCTTAGCAAGCATACTAATAAAAAACTCTAGGTCCAGTACCTTCACACATCAATCAAAACTTAGGTCCAGTACCTTACCAAAAACATCGGAAAAACCGGAACATCTACAAAAACTCATTCACTCTCTCATATTTCCCAAGAAACTTTCCCAACCCATTAACGGATAAACACCATCAAGTACAAAGTGAAGCCTAAAGCTAACAACCTGTGGACAACCACATATAGGATGGGTAACTGACAACTCCCCATTGTATAACCTGACCCCGAACTCCCCGAATCTCTTAAAGCGTTTGTTCAGTTAAGCATTCGTGTGCAAGGTTAGTTTTAGATAGCTTCCTTTTCCCTTCCAACTTCATGTGATAAATAAGAAATCAGAAAGTAGCACCCCCTCTGTAACACCCGTATATTTTAGTCCTCATTAGATTGCAATGTTTATCATTCTAATCTATATTTTCTACTAAATTTTGAGTAGCGAACAAAATATACCTGTTTTTTCAAGGACTTTCGTTTGTGGTCTAGATTGATCCACATGTTTTCTTCTTTAATCCAATCAGACTTTTTCAATTGGCTCTATATTTTTTATTTGATTTCAAATGTTTCTATTGTGTCGAAATTTCAAAAATATATTTCTTCTGATTCTTAAGAAAAAGAGCAAAATATACCCGTCGTTTAAATTTTCACTGACTCCGATTGTCATAAAAAATTAAATAGGAGTTTTATATATCGTCTAGAATGAGAATTTAATCTCATTATATTTTTCTAAGCTAAGAAACAAAAATTTATTCGGAATAAAAATTTATTCGAAAATTATGTTTTGATTTAATTAAAAGGTTACGGTAGAATTTTTATAATTTTACTGAAAGTTATTTGTGAGCGAATTACGACTCATCTGAGAGTAAACTAAAACACTCAATGAACTAATATGATTAGATCCTAAAAATATTTAGATATTTTTGAATTATATTATTATTTTATTAGAATTTACAAAATATCATGATATTTTTTTCTAAGTCATTATGACTATGCATGTGAGAGAAAGATCTAATGGCTAGGGATCATCCTTATCACATACCACTATTCAATCAAATGGCCCATGTTAAATGGCTAGTATACAAATACATGATCATGAGAAAACCAATTTGTTCACTTTGTATTCATTCTCTTTCTCTCGGCAAAACAATCACCACACCATTACCTTCACAAAATTTTCCTCTTTCCACCTTTTTTATCAATTAGGAACTTAACCTTAAGATTAGGAGCTAGAGAAATTTAAATCTAAGATAATATGACATTTCTTTTCCTTTCTCAGAGTGGAAAACCTTTATTAGTATTCAAGATCCTTATGATGGAAATTGAGAACTTGTTACTATATGAGAAGAAACATTTTGGATGCTGGATATATTCATTTTAATTTGGAAAGACTAACTATTTCGGTGATTACGCTGAATTTTCAGTTTATACCATCAACGATATTAAGGTATAATAAAATAATAATTAATCTATATTTGTTATTTAGTAATGGACTAGATTTTGGTTGTTGTTGTTTATTTCTTGTGAGCTTTGGTGTATATAAAAAGGCTATTGACACATCTTATTAGATATCAAAATAAGTTTTAAACTACATCATCAAATATTCAAAACTAAATTTATATCAAAATTCCGATTAAGAAGTTGTTTTCTCTTTTAACAATTCTCAATTGTTCGTCTTATTTTTGAATGAGTTGGAAAATGGAAACATAGACAAAATTTTAAAGTGTATTATTATTTTTAATTAAGAGAATTAAGTTCTTATCCAATTTAAATTAAGATTTGAGTTGCTATGGATTCATTTTAATATATAAAATAATATTACTTAATTTTGAATTTATAGAAATTTCTTTTGAGCAAAAATATGGAAAACAAATTATTATTACGGTTTCACCAAAGTTTTGATTTTTTTAGAGTTAATTTGTTTAGTCTAAAAAAATATATATATTTATTGATGAAATCAATATAATGATTATGAATTAAAGTTTTTATTAATTTTAAAAATTTATCAATTTTAGTTTTTATAAATTAGAAGTTTTTAAAGGTTAATAGCAGTTAATGAGTTAAATTAGTTAATGTTTTGGTGATACGAATGATAATTCTAAGAAGTCAATAGTAATTAGAGGTTTTAATTTTAATTTCAAATAGTATGTTTAATTGTTAATTATAAATTAATAACTAAAGTTTGGTTAGTTTGTAATCAATATTATTTAATTATATACTTAGTAAGGATTTAAGTATAAATTATTTTCAATAATATGATCAAAGTATTTGATACAATGGAATGTTCAAAAATAATAAATGTTTTAAATAAGTGAGTTAGAAACTTCTTTGAATTAATATTTTATTATTCTTTTGAAGAGAAAAATTATTTTGTATTTGAAAAGATGTACTTTAATATAAAACGATTAAGTTAGTAAAGCGGTGATAAAACCTAAACCTAATTGATTAGCTAAGTGGCTAAGACAAATGTAGTTTGGTTTGTATTAACTTAAATAAGTTGTGTTATTTAAAAGGTTTAGAGTGTGAATCGGATCAGAGAGCCCATCGAGAGATACAGATCAGACTCCTATAATGTAAGGTGAACTTGTTGGAAGCTTTCTAAGGTAATGGCACTTTCTAACGATATTATATGTGATTGAATGCACATGTGTTAGTATGAATGAATTATGTGCCCACTTGGGGGTTTTGTGATTATTGTGTGCCGGATTGAGAATGTTTAATGTTGGTGTGCCCAATTATGAATATGTGTTTATGCTATGATGCTAAACGTGTGAATGTGCTTCCATATGATTTGTGAGGAATATATGATTTGCCTGTTGATGTGTATGTCGAGGGAACAACACGAGGTGAGGATTCTAGAGGACGGAGCCCACCTGATTGTACTGAGATTTATTCATATGATTTGTGATAAATATATGAACTGAATTCTGAATTGTGATTACACATGATGAGATTATTTACGTTGTTGCATTTGCATATGTTTGCTCATGCATATCATAGTTGCGTGTATGTAGTTGGGTCTACATGTACCAGGGTGAATGTGCCTGAACCGTCACCTAATCCATGAGGGATTCTACTGCACCAAGGTGAGCATGCCTGTACCGTCACCTAATCCTGCGGGATTTTATTGAGTCGGTGTCTGTTGGGATCACTTCTAGTGAGGCAGTACCTTGGTGTCTGTTGGGATCACTTTTAGTGAGGCAGTACCTCGGTGTCTGTTGGGATCACTTTTAGTGATGCAGAACCTTTTTAGTGAGGAACCCGGTTAGGGGGATCGCGACTCTCTGCGGAGAGGTTAAATTCCGGAATTCATGCATGTGAGGAACTCGGGTAGGGGGATCACACTCATATAGAGTCTGCATTAGAATATTTGTGCATTGCTCTATGAATTGAAATAACTGCTATAATTGTGATATGTATCATGGTGTACTTGCATATGTGTATTCTTTCATATATGCTATTTTTAGATTGCGACCCTCTACTATTATTATGATGTGGCTAACGACCACCCAGGTTATTAGAAGTTGTGATAGTTAGAGTATCCAAGTGTCATGAAGACTTGCAAGATGTGAATGTCTTTGGCGGTCAGAATCATCAAGACTCGATGTCTTAGTGAGTCTTTTGTACTAAGTCAACATTGGCTTGGAATTCAAGATCAGCTTAGGGTTTTGTTTCGAAGTGTGTCCATGTTTGTTTATTGGGAAGTTGGTTGTTTAAGCTAAATGCTCAATTTGTGTGTGTGGTTTTGACCTTTACTTGTTGTCAGATACTTTGTACGAAATTATATTCAAGTGGTCACATATTTTATAACCTTGGGCATTGCTCTGGTCCTATTTATGGAAAAGACTTAGACCGAAAAGCTCGTACTCTGGTTTATCATTTTTATTATTTCCAGAAAAGACAGTTGTCAATATTTTGTGTGGTATTAGTTTTGAACAAAAAATATACACTCCCGCTGTTAAAAATCGGGGTGTTACATTGTGGTATCAGAGCTTTGGTCTAGATTTTCACGGGGCTGTGAGTCGGGTGTCCTAAGCTGATCAAGTGTCTGGTTTAGTGGGAGTAAATGTTTGGAGTCCTATGTGTTATGTGTTGTGTGTCTTGAGTTAAGCATGATATATGCTTAGGTAATCGATTTTTTCTTAACTGAAGTTAATGTCTCCTAGAGTACTTCAGTAAGAAGCATAATTAAACCCCTTAAGCACTAGTCGACTTTGGTTGACATGTGTCTCTGAATTCTTTGGATGTGTTGGTCTAGATGGAACGAGATTGGATCGAGCAAGAACTACAAGGTTTTTTCTGCAATGACTCTGGATTAGGAGTTGTAATTGTTCTTGTCACTCAGAGATGTTGAGTGGGGATCAGTGGAAGTCAAGTTCATAAAGGATTTCAAGTAAGAACCGGATTTGGGGGACCTTTTTGAGAAAAATTATTAGATGTTCATTCTCGTGAGTTTGGGATGAGACATAATGAATTTTATTTACTATTAAGAAGATGTTATTGCTATGTAAATGTGAAGCATATAGGGATGTCAATGGAGGGTCTTCCATGAGAAGTAAGAGAGCGTTACACAATAAGAGTGATTGAACCTAGTGAAATTAGACGACAACTATACTATTGGCAATTACCTGAAGCGTTAAAGTTGGTATATTTAATCTATGTTAGATTTCTAACTTAAAGTATCCAGGATGAATCTTGTGATGATTGAAGGTAGAAGATCAAGTATCACATGGATAAGTGATGATCTATAATTAGTTTAGGAGTTAGTGAGTATAAAGGTTGATATGAGATGAAGGTACAACTAGCACCGTGAATTTAAGTAATCATAGGAGTTAGATGGACAAGTGTTAAATTATTTAAGTCATGGATGACAATGTTTGGAGATTTACTAGGAATCTGGAGGAATAATTATTTAGAGCGTTAGATTGCGGAGAAATTGTTGGTTGGTAACTTAGTAAAGCTTAGAAATAAATAAGAAATTAGCGAGGGAATAGATGTTTCAGGATGATTAGAAAGAACTTATGCGCAAAAGATTGGTTTGTGTTATAAAAGCGTATTACGGCCTTTGGATAGTCACAATAATTAAAGATGTGGTTTAAAATTGACAAGATAGAGGTCATGGTAGGTTGAGAAACAACTATAGACGGTTGGTTGCAAAAATTTTGAAGTTGCAGTATAAGGGCTATTGGAGTTTTAACATCGACAAGGTAGTCACAGAAGAGGATTGAAGTTGTACGTGAACAAGGAAGGGGAAGTGTTACTGGAATTTTGATATAGGGGTTAACAATCTCGTTGTGTGAATAAGTCAAACTTAAAGGAGTCGTAAGAAGGGATGTAGTGATATACCTCGACGGAAAAGAGGAAGAAGATTGAACATTACTTCAAGGGTGCATGCTGCAGAGTAGGAGTTGCATTCAGGCATAAATTAAAGATTAAGAAGTAGTAGAAGTGACAAGAGAATAATCATGCAGTTGAAAATCTTATATTACAAGGATAAGGAGTAATGTATTAGTGACTGGATAGGATGTTATATTCAGAATCTAGATGATGAAATTACTAAGTGAAAAAGCCTGTTGGAGAATTCCACATGAGACATGGGAAGTCAGGACGAGGTTAAGTACGATGTGTCACTGATGAACGAATAAATGGAGTGAAAAGATTAGTATTGGGAAAAAGGTGTTAAGAAAAAGTGTTGGAGAAACGCATAGCGATGCGAATTATGTCAATTTAGAATTCGTGCGAGAAATTTCCTCACCCATAATTTGGAAAATGTGATTGTAAGGGTATGCTTAAGAGTGAAAGGTGCAATTTGAATGGTTCACGTGAGGTGCATTTGTCATATTCGGAAATAAAAAGGATTAAACATTTGCCTATTAGGACGAATCAAGTATGAAATGGAAATGTTTGGTGGAGACTAGTAAGACTTGGATTCATCGTACTTGTATAATGAAGACTAGCATAGCATAATGGAACACATGCATTGAGAAAATATTGGACGTCAGATGTTGACATCACAAACAGTTTAACAACAGAATATAAGATGTTAGAACAATTAAGAATGGTTAGATTGATGAGTTCCTTTGAGGAAAATAGAATTTAATTGTGAGAGGAAAGAAACTCAATAGATTTTTGAAACTGATGTAGGATAACACGGAAGACGGGGTGTGCCAAAGGTGATGGCCAACGAAGAGGAACATTTCATGTTAAGGCATACGAGAGTAAGCGAAGTAATGATTTGGAGATAAGGTAGTTGGGTTAGAGTGGGATCCAATAGTTTAAGACTGGTGAAAAGGGAATTTGTGTGTTGTAGATGGCATAGTTTTGGCAGGTGAAAGAAAGTTGGGGAAGTTTCAATCACCAACCGGATTTTGGGATGTTATTATTCAGATTGTAATTTGGAATGAGATTCGAATCTGAACCTATACAGATCGCCAAAATTATGAGATTAAAGGAATCACTAAAGATTTATGGACATTGGCGGAGTGGTGAAGTTATTTACATGGATGACGATTTCGTTTGGAGCAAAACAGGTTAAATTGTACTCGGGTATTAGCGTTTACTGCTTTGGAGGATACTCAACAGTTGTTCCGACCTAAGTGAGCGTAAAGGAAACTGTAACTTGTTTTGGGAAATTGTGTCTCATTGTTGAGATTGAGGTAGCAGGAAATTGAGGAAGCATTTAGAAAACCTCGAAGGGGTATTGGACCCTTGTGCCTCGCATAAATTTGAGAACAAGTTGCAAAGGACACTATTGTAGTTAGGTAACGATGGTTTATTCCACCATCATGGTTGTCGCCTACCTATTGACAAATTGAGGAACTGATCACCCTTAATCTCTTGTTGATAGTAGACGAGATTGTGTTGAACGGAATAGATGATTCTTGTCGGCTTAATAGTGTGCAAAGTTTGAGCATGGACCTAGGATCCTGGAGGACCTAGCGTTTGTGGATGTGCTATTGTGAAGTTGTTTTGAGTGGTAGAGTGATGTCTAGCCTTGCGTCTAGAGTCCGAGTCAATGCGGCTTTGTAGAGGGTTGCAATAGGTCCACGGTCGTTCTAGTGAGTGTGTTAGTGAGAACTAGTTAAGTTGTTACACTTGCCTCGAGTTTCGAGGACGAAACTTCTTTTTGGAGGGTAGTAATGTAACACCCGTATATTTTAGTCCTCATTAGATTGCAATGTTTATCATTCTAATCTATATTTTCTACTAAATTTTGAGTAGCGAACAAAATATACCTGTTTTTTCAAGGACTTTCGTTTGTGGTCCAGATTGATCCACATGTTTTCTTCTTTAATCCAATCAGACTTTTTCAATTGACTCTATATTTTTTATTTGATTTCAAATGTTTCTATTGTGTCGAAATTTCAAAAATATATTTCTTCTGATTCTTAAGAAAAAGAGCAAAATATACCCGTCGTTTAAATTTTCACTGACTCCGATTGTCATAAAAAATTAAATAGGAGTTTTATATATTGTCTAGAATGAGAATTTAATCTCATTATATTTTTCTAAGCTAAGAAACAAAAATTTATTCGGAATAAAAATTTATTCGAAAATTATTTTTTGATTTAATTAAAAGGTTACGGTAGAATTTTTATAATTTTACTGAAAGTTATTTGTGAGCGAATTACGACTCGTCTGAGAGTAAACTAAAACACTCAATGAACTAATAGGATTAGATCCTAAAAATATTTAGATATTTTTGAATTATATTATTATTTTATTAGAATTTACAAAATATCATGATATTTTTTTCTAAGTCATTATGACTATGCATGTGAGAGAAAGATCTAATGGCTAGGGATCATCCTTATCACATACCACTATTCAATCAAATGGCCCATGTTAAATGGCTTAGTATACAAATACATGATCATGAGAAAACCAATTTGTTCACTTTGTATTCATTCTCTTTCTCTCGGCAAAACAATCACCACACCATTACCTTCACAAAATTTTCTTCTTTCCACCCTTTTTATCAATTAGGAACTTAACCTTAAGATTAGGAGCTAGAGAAATTTAAATCTAAGATAATATGACATTTCTTTTCCTTTCTCAGAGTGGAAAACCTTTATTAGTATTCAAGATCCTTATGATGGAAATTGAGAACTTGTTACTATATGAGAAGAAACATTTTGGATGTTGGATATATTCATTTTAAATTTGGAAAGACTAACTATTTCGGTGATTACGCTGAACTTTCAGTTTATACCATCAACGATATTAAGGTATAGTAAAATAATAATTAATCTATATTTGTTATTTAGTAATGGACTAAATTTTGGTTGTTGTTGTTTATTTCTTGTGAGCTTTGGTGTATATAAAAAGGCTATTGACACATCTTATTAGATATCAAAATAAGTTTTAAACTACATCATCAAATATTCAAAACTAAATTTATATCAAAATTCCGATTAAGAAGTTGTTTTCTCTTTTAACAATTCTCAATTGCTCGTCTTATTTTTGAATGAGTTGGAAAATGGAAACATAGACAAAATTTTAAAGTGTATTATTATTTTTAATTAAGAGAATTAAGTTCTTATCCAATTTAAATTAAGATTTGAGTTGCTATGGATTCATTTTAATATATAAAATAATATTACTTAATTTTGAATTTATAGAAATTTCTTTTGAGCAAAAATATGGAAAACAAATTATTATTACGGTTTCACCAAAGTTTTGATTTTTTTAGAGTTAATTTGTTTAGTCTAAAAAAATATATATATTTATTGATGAAATCAATATAATGATTATGAATTAAAGTTTTTATTAATTTTGAATATTTATCAATTTTAGTTTTTATAAATTAGAAGTTTTTAAAGGTTAATAACAGTTAATGAGTTAAATTAGTTAATGTTTTGGTGATACGAATGATAATTCTAAGAAGTCAATAGTAATTAGAGGTTTTAATTTTAATTTTAAATAGTATGTTTAATTGTTAATTATAAATTAATAACTAAAGTTTGGTTAGTTTGTAATCAATATTATTTAATTATATACTTAATAAGGATTTAAGTATAAATTATTTTCAATAATATGATCAAAGTATTTGATACAATGGAATGTTAAAAAATAATAAATGTTTTAAATAAGTGAGTTAGAAACTTCTTTGAATTAATATTTTATTATTCTTTTGAAGAGAAAAATTATTTTCTATTTGAAAAGATGTACTTTAATATAAAACGATTAAGTTAGTAAAGCGGTGATAAAACCTAAACCTAATTGATTAGCTAAGTGGCTAAGACAAATGTAGTTTGGTTTGTATTAACTTAAATAAGTTGTGTTATTTAAAAGGTTTAGAGTGTGAATCGGATCGCAGAGCCCATCGAGAGATACAGATCAGACTCCTATAATGTAAGATGAACTTGTTGGAAGCTTTTTAAGGTAAGGGCGTTTTCTAACGATATTATATGTGATTGAATGCACATGTGTTAGTATGAATGAATTATGTGCCCACTTGGGGGTTTTGTGATTATTGTGTGCCGGATTGAGAATGTTTAATGTTGGTGTGCCCAATTATGAATATGTGTTTATGCTATGATGCTAAACGTGTGAATGTGCTTCCATATGATTTGTGAGGAATATATGATTTGCCTGTTGATGTGTATGTCGAGGGGACAACCCGAGGTGAGGATTCTAGAGGACGGAGCCCACCTGATTGTACTGAGATTTATTCATATGATTTGTGATAAATATATGAACTGAATTGTGAATTGTGATTACACATGATGAGATTATTTACATTGTTGCATTTGCATATGTTTGCTCATGCATATCATAGTTGCGTGTATGTAGTTGGGTCTACATGTACCAGGGTGAATGTGCCTGAACCGTCACCTAATCCATGAGGGATTCTACTGCACCAAGGTGAGCATGCCTGTACCGTCACCTAATCCTGCGGGATTTTATTGAGTCGGTGTCTGTTGGGATCACTTCTAGTGAGGCAGTACCTTGGTGTCTGTTGGGATCACTTTTAGTGAGGCAGTACCTCGGTGTCTGTTGGGATCACTTTTAGTGATGCAGAACCTTTTTAGTGAGGAACCCGGTTAGGGGGATCACGACTCTCTGCGGAGAGGTTAAATTCTGGAATTCATGCATGTGAGGAACTCGGGTAGGGGGATCACACTCATATAGAGTCTGCATTAGAATATTTGTGCATTGCTCTATGAATTGAAATAACTGCTATAATTGTGATATGTATCATGGTGTACTTGCATATGTGTATTCTTTCATATATGCTGTTTTTAGATTGCGACCCTCTACTATTATTATGATGTGGCTAACGACCACCCATGTTATTAGAAGTTGTGATAGTTAGAGTATCCAGGTGTCGTGAAGACTTGCAAGATGTGAATGTCTTTGGCGGTCAGAATCATCAAGACTCGATGTCTTAGTGAGTCTTTTGTACTAAGTCAGCATTGGCTTGGAATTCAAGATCAGCTTAGGGTTTTGTTTCGGAGTGTGTCCATGTTTGTTTATTGGGAAGTTGGTTGTTTAAGCTGAATGCTCAATTTGTGTGTGTGGTTTTGACCTTTACTTGTTGTCAGATACTTTGTACGAAATTATATTCAAGTGGTCACATATTTTATAACCTTGGGCATTGCTCTGGTCCTATTTATGGAAAAGACTTAGACCGAAAAGCTCGTACTCTGGTTTATCATTTTTATTATTTCCAGAAAAGACAGTTGTCAATATTTTGTGTGGTATTAGTTTTGAACAAAAAATATACACTCCCGCTGTTAAAAATCGGGGTGTTACACCCTCCTATTCATTGAGGAGAAAACCCAAATTCTGCGATAAGGTTGTCGCGTCACCGACAAAAATCGCACGCTACAGTAAAATAGTGACTCTGCTGGGGACGTTGTTTTGTCTGTTTAAGACTAAGATTAGCTCTTAAGAGGTCTAGGTTGTTAGTTTTAGAAATAAATATATATATCGGTTTTCCTACTTGATATCCGTGTTTATTTTTCTGCTAATGGGACTGCGAGGATGCCGCATCTGGAAAGTTTGAGTGATACCTAAGATAAGTGATGGCATAGACGGGGGGTCTTCTAGGGAGTGATTCCCGAATAAGGGATCCTGGTAGACCATCGAATCAGTGGAGATACCCTTTACGGAATCAATGTCTAAACGAAATTGGTTGTTGAAAGCAGATTGTTCGATTGTGGTATCAGTGAAACTGAGGATTTAGTAGACTGAGACCATGTGACTATTTTATAGCGTGGAAGCTATCAGAAATAGTTGTCACGCGATACTACCCTCATTTGAGATTACCCTAAGATACTGCAGCTCGCTCGGGTGAACTAGCCTACTGTTGTTATCCCAATGGGGTTCAATGATTTTGAGGACAGGTGCAAAAATTCACCAGAATACAACCTTTGGGGAATGGGTAGAGCCATGACTCCATGCTCGTGACGCTGAACCTTTGAACCCATGTTTTTTCTATGTTTTTGTGTGTTGCATTCATGCATTCATTTCATTAAAAAACATTAAACAAAGAAAAATCTTCTCTTCTAGTCTCTCTTTTTCAAATTAAACTAAGACAATGATTGCAAATATCAAAGAGAAAGATTGCGTTATGGATTCCGGTAGAAGGAAGACGCACAAGTACACCTTCAAGGTTCCAAAACTAGAGGATTTAAGAGGGTTGGCAAGGATGATCACCAACCCTGTTGCTTTCAGAGCTAAGTACGGAGGACTGCTGTCTCTGTTAAGGGTCCATGTAATTGAAGGAATCATGTCTACGCTGATTCAGTTCTACGATCCGGTCTATCAGTGTTTCACATTCCCGGATTATCAGCTAGCACCGACGTTGGAGGAGTATTCTCACCTGACCGATTTACCCATCACTGACCAAGCTCCTTTTTCTGGACTAGAAGAAATTCCAAAAGATCAAACCATTGCAAGAGCAATCTATTTGGATGAGTCAGAAGTCAGGACTCACATGACCATTAAGGGTGGAATCCAAGGTTTACCTGCCAAGTTTTTAGTAAAGAAAGCTCTGTACTTTGCTAGTATAGGGAACGTAACTACTTTCGAGAGCGTCTTTGTTCTGCTCACCTACGGGTTATTTCTGATTCTCAACATTGATAACTTCGTTGATATCAATGCCATTAAGATATTTCTGATTGGAAACCCCGTACCGACCTTGCTCGCAGATGCTTATCATTCTGTACACTTAAGGAATTTGTACGACGGAGGAATGATCACATGCTGTGTACCCCTGCTATACAAATGGTTCACTTCCCATTTACCCAAGTCTGCTGCTTTTTGGGATCATAAGAATACTCTACATTGGTCACAGAGAATCATGTCTCTTACCAACTCTGACATAGACTGGTACAATCAGATCTATGACGGGATAAGAATCATTGACCATTGTGGAAACTTCTCTAATGTACCCCTCATAGGAACTAAAGGAGGAATCGACTATCATCTAGTTTTAGTTTGTCGTAAACTCGGATACCCGATGAGACATGTCCCACGTAATGTGCATCTGGAAGGTCTTTTCTTTAAGGAAGGAGAAAATGATAGGGCACTAAAGACAGAAATAGTGCATGCCTGGAAACAAGTTCACAGGAAAGGAAGGGAGTCTCTAGGAAAACCAGACTGTGTCTCCGTGGAACCTTATCTCCACTGGGTACAAGCTAGAGCTCTCAAGCTGAGGATACCTTACCCTCGTCAAGAAGTTCTTCCGTTAAAGGAATCTGTCCTTTATTTTATGTCTGATACGGAAAAACTCCAGGTCACCCTCAACAAAGTTCAGTGAAAAAAGAAATCTTGGAAGAACAAGTACCGCATTCTCAATGTGGAGTGTACCAAAATACAGCAACTGTTAAAAGAAAAAGATGCTCTGATCGAGATTTTAGAGCAACATGCTGTAGAAAATCAAGAAGATCGAAGGAATTTGCTCGCTCCTTTCACTTGGCAAAGGACTGACAACCCGACAACGGCTCAAGAGCCCCGGTCAAAGAAAAGGAAAATACCAGAACCAGCACCTGAGCTCTCTTCAGAGAGGACTCAGGATCCATGAGCTTGGCTTTTTCCTTTTATAGCACTTTGTAAATTACTGTATTTCCATTTTCGCAATCTTTGAATTCAATAAAACGGGGTCTCCCCACTGTATGATATTTGCAATCCAATTTTTGAAGTTTCTTTTGATTAAACAAAAAAATTTTAATATATAATCATTGCATATCATTCATCATTCTCACATAACGCATTCTTCTTCCCTACGAATCTCACGTTTGTGTCTCGATTCTAGAGTCAAAATGTCTCATTCGTACAATACTCGGGCCAATCGACAAAAGAAAATGGATGATCTCGAGGAAGAGAACAGAGAGTTGAGAGAAGAAATCGACACTCTGAAAGAAAATCTAAGGAAACTTCACAATGACATGCAGTCTCTGGCAGCAGCTCAGATACAACAACAAAGGACTGTGATCTCAGAGATCACATCTACGCCCATAGTGGAAAAGTATGATCCTCGGTATAACATGCCTAAAGATCGCCCCTGGGGCATGCCACTCAACTATATCCCGGAAGGATATGTTATGCCGATTACAGAAGATCCGAAAACTGCAGCAGGAACCACTGGGTCTAAAGGTTACAAACTTCGGGAAAGCGAAGATGCAAGGGGCATGACAGCAACTTCTGAAGGTTACAAACTTCGGGATAGGGAAGCACCAAGAGTCACTGCCGTAATGACTATACCACCACCGGTGGTACACACTGTCCCGGAAAGACAGATTCCACAGATACCTTCTGGTGGAAACGAAAGTATGTACGACTGATTGAATGAGTTTCAGGAACAATTCCTAGAAATGCAGATGGAACTACATGCCATTCGTGGTCAGGATCTATTTAGAAAAGACACCGCAGACCTTTGTTTGGTCCCCAATGTGAAAATTCCACACAAATTCAAGGTGCCCGAATTTGAAAAATACAAGGGCAACTCTTGCCCTCAAAGTCATTTGGTGATGTACGCTCGGAAGATGTCAACTCAGACAGAGAACCAATAGCTACTGATCCACTATTTCCAAGACAGTTTAACCGGTGCCGCACTCAAATGGTACATGGGTTTAAACTGCACCAAGATTGTCACTTTAAGAGATCTTGGCGCTGCCTTCGTTCAGCAGTATAAGTATAACCTGGACATGGCACCAGACAGAGATCAACTAAGAGCCATGTTGCAGAAGGAAAAAGAAACCTTTAAGGAGTATGCTCAGAGATGGCGTGAAATTGCCGCCCAGATTTGTCCACCTCTTGAGGAAAAAGAGATGACAAAGATCTTTTTGAAAACCTTGAGCTCGTTCTACTACGACCGAATGGTCGCCAGTGCGCCCAGCGACTTTACTGAAATGGTAAATATGGGAGTGCGTCTTTAAGAAGCAGTCCAAGAAGGACGTTTGGTCAAAGATACAGGACCATCAAGCAGTACCAAAAGATACGGTAGTGCTTTCCCTAAGAAAAAAGAGCAAGATATTGGTAATATCTCTCTCGGAAAGCAAAGGCGAAGGTACCAACCAGTAGCAGTTGTAACTCCTGCTATCAACCCTGCGCTTGTCCCAACATATCAACCTCAGGTAACTCAGAGCCAACCGAATCAACAATATCAACAAAGGACACAACATCCTCTTCAGTAGGCTCGTCCTCAGTACAACAACAACCGTACAACGCGACCACCAGGGTTTGACCCTATACCAATATTGTACGCAAAACGGTTTCCATTACTACTGGTCAAGGGGCACGTCCAAACCAGGGCTCCTCTTGCGATATCGGAGAATCCACATTTTTTGTTCAAAGCGGATCAGACTTACCCTTACCATCAAGGAGGACCAGGGCATAACATAGAAAACTGTCTCAGCTTCAAGTCTGATGTACCGAAGCTTGTCAGGAACGAGGTCTTATCCTTCAAGGATACAAATCCAAATGTTCAGAAGAACCCGTTTCCTCAACACGAGAAAGCTGCAGTAAATTTGATAGAGGAAGAATTTAATCACAACTATCAGATACACAATGTACTCCTATTGGGAACCAACCTGGTTAAGATGTATTGCAGACAGAACGGATACGAGCATGTACCATTTCACAATTATCATCAATGTGATATCTGCTCTAAAGACAATCAAGGATGTTCTGTGGTGCAACCGGCTCTACAAGAACAGATGGATCTCGGATGGATCCAAGATCACCGAATCCGTGAGGTCAACATGACTTATACAAATTCCAACATCGTTCAAAACCACGACATCTGTGCGATGAATGTCCACTTGGTGGCAATGCACTCAAGGTAAAGATAACATCATGATCTACCACGGCACGACTACGATTCCTGTCTGATCTGCTCGGTAAATAATCAGGGATGCTCTTTTGTACAAGAGGCCCTCCAGCGTCAGATGGATCTTGGATGGATCCAGGACTACCGGGATAGAAGTCATTATCAAGTTAACATGATTCAAATCTTTGATATTCGTTTGATGAATACCGGTCTAGTGGAATTATACGCTAAGCAAGTCCATCTCGGTTTTCTGACTTTGCATGATTATCAGAACTGTAAAGTATGTCGTGAGAGTGACCAAGGATGTGCACTCATTCAAAGAACACTGCAACACTTATTGAACCACTGGTGGCTTCCGATATATATAGACGAAGCTACACAGCAGATCAGTATGACTGATGGGAACCCTACTAGGCATCAAAGTCAGGATGTTCGATCAATGGAAACAGATCTAGTAAGGTTACACTACATACAAAGCGGACGTGGCCAGATGCCACCACACAACTATGAGCGCTGTAGAGTTTGCTCAGAGAATAACCAAGGATGCTACCTCGTGCGAGCAGCCCTTCAAAGTCAGTTAGACCACAAAGAGGTTCAACCATGTTCAAGCTCTGGTTTGATCAACATAATGTCAGACTATCTTCCAAATCGAGGCAAAGATGTTGTCTTAATCCCTAAACGAGAAATGACCAGAGACGTATGTGCCATAATCCCTTTACTCCATGAATCGAGAGTTCCTCTTGATAATAGAAAGATTCTCAACCTTGAACCAATTGAGGCTGCCTACGATGGTCAGAAAAATCAAAAGTCTCATGTAGCTGTCTATCTGCCGGGACCAGTACCGTACAAATCCGATAAAGCTATCCCTTAAAAGTACGGTGCAACAACAATCGAAAATGGAAAGGAAACTCCATTACCCTTCGTCGTGAGTATTGCAGACATCAGTCGAGTAACACGGAGCTGTCGGATCTTCAACAGAGGAGTTGGAGAACCCACCAGAGAAAAGGAACCTCTAACAGAAGTTCCTAATCAACCAGTCGGTCAATCTAGTAATCCCGACCTTTCAACAAACAACGATGAGATGCTGAAGCTCATCCAGAAGAGTGAGTACAACATTGTTGATCAACTGTTGCAAACTCCTTCAAAAATCTATGTGATATCTCTTTTACTCAGTTCTGAAGCTCACAGAGAAGCTCTACAGAAAGTCTTAGAGCAAGCCTTTGTGGAACAAGATGTGACAATAATACAATTCGACAACATCATCTCCAACATCAATTCCTGCAACAACTTGGGGTTTAGTGATTAAGAACTACCGGAAGAGGGCCAGAACCATAATATGGCACTCAACATTACAGTCAACTGCTAGGACGATGCTTTAGCCAGCGTACTGGTAGACACCGAATCAACTCTAAATTTTATGCCAAAATCTACTCTGATGCGACTATCATTTCTAGGATCTCCGATGAGAGGCATCGAGGTCATCGTCAAAGCATTTGACGGATCCCAAAAAACAGTTATCGGCGAAGTCGACCTTCCCATAACTATCGGTCCTCACACTTTCCATGTCACTTTCCAGGTCATGGACATCCGGACAGCATACAACTATTTGTTAGGAAGACCTTGGATACACGAGGCTGGGGCAGTCACTTCGATACTTCACCAGAAGCTGAAGTTCGTCAAGAATGACCAACTAGTCACAGTCTGCGGAGAGCAAGCCTTGATCGTGAGTAACTTATCGTCGTCCACTTGTGTAGAACCAGAAGAGGTTGTTGGAACCCAGTTCCAAGCGCTTTCAGTGAGCAATGATAACCAATCAGAAAAAGGAACATCGATTTCCTCGTACAAAGATGCTCTCGAAGTGATCAAAAGTAACAATGCAAAAGGATTGGGACGGCTTGTCATTCCCACTGATAACAAAACAAAGAAGGGTCTTGGCTTTTCCTTAACCTGTACCCAGACTACTACTAATGATGAAAGTCTTCATCTCATTCAAGACTTCTTCCACAGTGGAGGTTTCCTTCACCCGGTGTCTCAAGAAGTGCATACCATCAACGAGGGTGATTCCTCCGATATAGATGAAGAATGGAAGTCCTATCTTAACGAGGAAGGTTATATGTCTCAGGGAGAGATGCCTACGCCATTTTGCTATCCCGCACAGAGTCCGAGATATATACCGAGGTCAGATGTCAAAATGATATATGGAGATTGTGATCCGAAAGGATGTCGTGCTCCGCCAAACTCATTAGAAGAGGACACTCTGATGAAAGACAACTTTGACCACAACTATTATGGCCCAATGGATAACCTGCCTATCTTGCAGCCGTACCCGAGAAACTTGGGGCAAAAGAGTTAGCCCAACGATGCATATCAGCTGAGCATCATTGAAAAGAATACCTGCATCCCCACCGAATCATGGGATCATTACTCAGGGCATTCAGAAAATATCCAGCACGACGATGAATTTGCAAAGATTGCAGGACAAGAGTTCCTTAACTACGCTTTACCTGAGGTCAACATCATCGAAAGGGATAACTCCTCTAGTTCCAAAGAAGCGTGGGACACTTTAGGACAACTAAGTGGCAAGTACGACTTCTTGGTCAAGTACACCGCTCCTGAAAGCTCTTGTATCAGGCTCGGAGACATCTAGCCAACTGGATGGGGAGATCCACCTGAGAGTGCAAACACTGTGCAAGATATAATAAAAGAATCCTCCAACGACAACTCTGCCTGGGAAACATATTCCAACGATCCTGCTCCACCAGAAATCAACGTCATTTTTGAAGACAAGCCAAGAAGGAAGGTACCAGACTTTATGATTCACCAAGGAGCTCTCCGCCAATGGGTTGCTGTCAACATTTCGAAAGTCGTTCATAAGTCTAAGTAATTGTCGTCTTTGTCTTAACCTTTCACCCTACCCAGGTGAAACAGATGTTTTGATAGGGCTCACTTTCTGTAAATGTTCCTCTTCGCTTTGCCCGAAGCGACAGAGTTTTGTTTTATAGGGCTGTAGTTTCAAGAATCGACAAGATCATAAATAAAATAACGTCGTTCTGTAATTTTCGCATTTTATTGTTGTTTTCTCTTTTCGCTTTTTCAGAAAATGGTAATCCTAAAAACAACTAAAAAAAAAATAAAAACAAGCAGTTTTCAGAAAATACATTGCATACACTCTTGCATTCTCTCTATCTCTTCTAAAACAAAATCATCACGTCATGCAGATTGCTTGTTTTAAACCCCATTGAAACGTACGATCCAACGCCTTCTCCCAACTTTGAATTCCCGGTATTTGAGGCTGAAGAAGAAAATGACGAAGAAGTTCCAAAAGAGATCTCCCGATTACTCAAACAAGAGGAAATGTCCATCGAACCTCACAAAGAGCCATTGGAAACGGTCAACTTGGGTTCAGAAGAAGAGAGAAAAGAAGTCAAGATTGGGGCACTGCTCAGTCCAACTGTCAAAGAAGACTTGATAAAACTTCTCATAGATTTTCCCGATGTATTCGCTTGGTCCTATCAGGACATGCCAAGGTTGGATACCAGCATCGTGGAACATCATCTACCTTTAAGATGAGAATGTATGCTGGTAAAACAAAGACTAAGACGGACTCACCCAGACATGGCCATTAAAATCAAAGAGGAAGTACAAAAATAGATTGACGCAGGTTTCCTCGCCACATCAGAATATCCTCAATGGTTAGCCAACATAGTACTAGTTCTGAAAAAGGACAGAAAGGTCAGAATGTGTGTAGACTACAGGGATCTGAACAAGGCCAGTCCAAAGGATGACTTTCCCCTACCGCACATAGACATGCTGGTAGACAGTACATCAAAGTTCAAAGTATTCTCCTTCATGGATGGAATCTCGGGCTATAATCTGATAAAAATGATGCCAAAAGAAATGGAGAAAACTTCATTCATCACCCCATGGGGCACTTTTTGTTACAAGGTAATGTCGTTCGATTTGAAGAACGCCGGTGCAACCTATCAAAGGGCCATGACTACTCTGTTTCACGACATGATACACAAAGAAATCGAAGTGTATGTCGATGATATGATTGCCAAATCTAAAGCAGAAGAGGAGCATGTGACCCACCTATCAAAACTATTCGAGCGTCTGAGAAAGTACAAACTCCGTTTGAATCCCAACAAGTGCACATTTGGTGTCCGTTCAGGGAAATTTTTAGGGTTCATCGTCAGCCAGAAAGGAATTGAGGTTGATCCTGACAAGGTTAAGGCCATTCAAGAAATGCCTTCTCCAAAGACTGAAAGACAAGTCAGGGGATTCCTGGGACGTTTGAATTACATTTCCAGATTTATATTCCTCATGACCGCGACATGTGCGCCGATCTTCAAATTACTAAAAAAGAATCAGGATTGCATATGGACAGAAGACTGCCAAACCGCCTTAGACAGTATCAAGGAATACCTGTTGAATCCACCGATTCTATCACCTCCAATGGAAGGAAGACCAATGATCATCTACCTAACAGTCTTGGAAGACTCAATGGGTTGTGTACTTGGCCAACAAGACGAAACCAAAAGGAAAGAGTCTGCTATTTACTATTTGAGCAATAAATTTACCGACTGTGAAGCTCGGTATATTATGCTTGAGAAAACTTGTTGTGCTCTGGCTTGGGCAGCCAAACGTCTTTGCCAGTATATAATTTGTCACACTACTTGGTTAATCTCCGAAATGGATACAATCAAGTATGTCTTTGAAAAGCCTGCTCTCACGGGAAGGATAACCCGTTGGCAGATGTTGTTATCAGAATACGACATTGAGTACCATGCTCAGAAAGCCGTCAAAGGAAGTATTTTAGCCGATCATTTGGCTCATCAACCGATTGACGATCAGGAATCGGTCGGATTTGACTTCCCAGACAAAGATGTCATGTATCTGAAAATGAAAGACTGCGAGGAACCGCTACCCAGTGAAGGGCCAGAACCAGGTTCCCAATAGGGACTAATCTTTGACGGAGCTGTCAATCATTATGGAAACAGAATTGGGGCAATCATCATAACACCTCTGGGTACCCACATTCCTTTCACCGCCCGATTAACGTTCAAGTGTAGCAACAACGAGGCTGAATATGAAGCTTGTATCATGGGTCTCGAAGAAACGATCGACTTAAGGATCAAGATCTTGGATGTATATGGCGACTCAACCCTGGTTATCAATCAGATTAAAGGAGATTGGAACACATACTAATCAGGACTGATTCCTTACAAATACTATGCGAGAAGGTTGTTACCATTCTTCAATAGAATCGAGTTTCACCATATCCCTCGTGAGGAGAATCACATAGCTGATGCAATGGCCACTCTCTCTTCCATGATTAGTGTAGGTCAATGGAACGACATACCTAAGATCGACATAATGCGCCTGGAACGGCCCGCATACATTTTCACAATTGAAGCAGTCATAGACAACAAACCTTGGTATCACGACATCAAATGCTTCCTTCAGAAACAAGAGTACCCACCTGGGGCATCCAGAAAAGACAGAAAGACCATCAGAAGATTGGCGGGCAGCTTTTTCCTGAGCGGTGATACACTCTATAAGATAAATTTCTACATGGTCTTGCTCCGATACATAGACATACCAGAAGCAAACATAGTGATAAAAAGAAATTCACGAAGGATCCTTTGGCACTCATGCCGATGGACACACAATGGCGAGAAAAATTCTGAGAGCAGGATACTATTGGTTGACCATGGAATCCGATTGCTACAAGTATATGAGAAGATGTCACAAGTGTCAGATATACTCAGACAAAATCCATGTACTGCCAACACATCTCAAAGTTCTTTTTTCCCCATGGCCTTTTTCCATATGGGGAATCGACATGATTGGCATGATCAAACCCAGAGCTTCAAATGGACATCGGTTCATCCTAGTAGTCGTTGATTACTTCACCAAGTGGGTCGAAGCAGCGTCATACACCAATGTAACCCGACAAGTGGTGGTCCGCTTTATCAAAAATAATATCATCTGCCATTATGGTGTTTGAAGCCAGATCATTACTGATAATGGATCTAACTTAAACAACAAGATGATGAAAGAGTTATGCGCTGAGTTCAAAATCGAACACCATAATTCATCTCCCTACCGACCTAAGATGAACGGAGCGGTAGAAGTGGCTAATAAGAACATCAAGAAGATCGTTCAAAAGATAGTTGTAACCTACAAAGACTGGCACAAGATGCTACCCTTTGCTCTTCACGATTATCACACATCTGTCCGCACTTCAACAGGGGCAACCCCTTTCTCTCTAGTATATGGCATGGAGGTAGTGCTTCCCATAGAAGTAGAGATCCCATCAATCCGGGTATTGATGGAAGCTAAGCTAACAGAGGCTGAATGGTGTCAAAGTCGACACGATGAACTGAATCTGGTCGAAGAAAAGCGAATAACGGCTTTGTGCCATGGTCAGTTATATCAGCAAAGAATGAAGAAAACGTTCGACAAAAAGGTCCGACCCCGAGTCTTCAGAAAAGGAGACATCGTGTTCAAAAAGATACAATCATTCCTCATTGATTCCCGAGGCAAATGGACTCCGAATTATGACGGCCCCTATGTGGTCAAGAAAGCTTTCTCAAGCGGTACCTTGAGACTTGCAACCATGGATGGAGAAGAATTTTCCTACCCCACGAATGTTGACGTACACTATGCCACGGAAGGGAAAAGACAACGTTTTTTTGGCTTTTATTGGCATCTTTAGGCAGTACTTTTCAGCAAAAAGCGCTTTCTATTGTTCCCCTTTAGACAACGCTTTTTAAAGCGCTGTCTAATGTATTTTTTATTTCACTTTAAGGCAGCGCTTTTAATGGAAAGCGCTTTCTATTGTGAACTACAGGCAGCGCTTTTTCTGAAAAGCTTTGTCTTTTCTTCACGTAAATTGTGCTTTTTAAAAGCACTTTTTTAAAAATCAGAATTTAGGAAGTGTTTTTTATTTAAATGCGTTGCCTATTCTTTCTTTTTTAGAAAGCATATTTTGGAAATAATACCATAAACCTATATAATTTAAGCCTTTATTTCAAACACATAGGCATTATATGACATTCAAAAAGCCTTTATTTCAACACACAGGCCTTATATTTCAACCATTGAGCCTTTATTTCAACAAACAAGCTTTTATTCAAACATAAGTATTATATACCATTATAATCCAAAATATATACACCATTATAATTCAACACATAAACCATTTGATATAAATCAACACAACAACTTTCATACCTTACATGATTCTTTTCTCAATAAAGTATTCACACAATTCCTCCTTGATTTCTTCCAATTTATCTTTCGAGTAATGAGCACACTTGTATTCATCAAAGTACTACATAATAAAACATAATATGCATGATTTAGTTAAAAGTAATAAATTATATGAAATATTCGATAAATATTAAAATAAATCCCAAGTTATAAATCCATACCATGATTGGAATCTCTATTTGATCCAAATGAAGGATTTCTCTCATAAACCTCAAAACGTAATAACCGCAATCTATACTTGTATTGCTCTAACAAAATAAAAACAAATAAGAAATATAGTTTAGATGGAAATTTTCTACGCAAAAGATACAAAGATTAGAATGAAAATCTAACCCGTTGCCAGTATTATACGGGCGGAAGACACGAAATAGAATATGTTTGACAATTGATTCCCGCGCATCAATTTGTCATACAAGAACCTTAAATAAAAAAAATAATAAACATTAGACTATTTTCATTGAAATGTGTAAATAAATTGTTCAACTTATTAAATAATAGACATGAAATAGTACCTTTTGCACTAATGTCTCTTTCTTTTCTTGGTTGGAATATGTTCTACTCGTCTCTTAACAACACGGACGGTTGGATTGGTCCAAATACCCTCATTATGACCATTTCTAATATATGATTCATTAGCTATAATATTCTCATCTTGATCATTTCTAGTAAACGATTCAATCTCAACATCAATATCACCTTGATCTCCAATGTTTTCATCAATTACTTTGTTAGATAAAAGCACTATAGACCATTTCGTACTTGTCGGATCAGTGACATAGAACACTTGTTTAGCTTGAGAGGCTAGAATAAAAGGCTCATCTTTGTACCCCACCCTATTAAGATCCACTTGCAAAAATCCTGACTTATCCATTCGTGTGCCATTATTATTTTCAACCCACTTGCAACCAAATATAGGAATCTGAAACTTCTTATAATCAAACACCCAAATGCGCTCGATAACCCCAAAATATGACAGATTTGCAAATTTGGGATTTAAGTCATTCACACTTGAAATGTGCATTGCTTCAGCTACCACGGTGACACCACTATTTTGCATAGTACTTTTATCATCTTATTCTTTGGTATAAAATGTGTATCCATTAATTGCGTATGCGCTATAAGAAAACACAACTAAACTTGGACCATATGCTAAACATCGCAACCTTTCTGTTATTGAAGCGGGATCTGAATAATACTTTGAATAAATATGATCCTTAAACCAAGGTATAAAACTTCGATTGTGCTCTCGTACTATCTAATTTTCATTCCTATTCGGATTTAAACCTCGGAGAATATCCTTGTGCATTTCAACATACAGCTCAACCTCGTTCTCATTGTGCAGAACATACAAATGTACTTGATCTCGTTCGACCCTTGATACTGTCACAACTTTATTTCCAATTAACTTTTTTCCTTCTTTTTTCTCAACAATATGAGATTTGGGGAGTCCAATTGATTGAACATTGGACAGATATTCAGAACAAAACTCATTGCATTTAGGACACTCATTTAACGATGCATACTCATTTCGAAACAAAACGCAATCGTTTGGACAGGCATGTATCTTATCATAGCTCATGCCAATAGAGCACAACATCTTTTTGGCCTTATATGTTCGATTGGGAAGAACATTATCCTCTAGAAGCATATCTTTCATAAGGGCTAATAACTCTGTGAAACTTTTATCCGACCATCCATTGCCCGCCTTTACATTATACAACGGTTTCTCTGCATCACTTACCAACCTCTCAAACATTTTGGGACAATCCTTAAGATCTTCTTCAAGGGCTTCTGCAATCTCTTCGACTCGATCACAATCATATGTATATGTGCAGTTGTCGTTTGAAGCATAGGTCGTATGATCCCCCGATTCAACATTCCCGTTACTTTTCTCACCATGCAAATTCCAACATGTATAACTTTGATCAACTCTATGCCTCATTAAATATGATGCCAATTGAACCGCGTCAACCCGACTCCCATAACAGCAATCCAAGCAAGGACATGTCATTCGACTGAGGTCTTTAGCATGCGCAACAGCAAACTTAACGAATTCTGATACCCCATTCTCGTACTCTTTCGACAATCGACTTGAAGACATCCATTTCTTATCCATGGTTTTACTAATTAAGCTAAACAAAAGCAAAATAAAAACTATTTACCTGTAGGGAAGTCAACAGCTTCTGGACCCACACAGTGTAAGATTCTTGGAAACAATCAGACTTTCACTCTTCACAAGTAACCCCTATAGCAAATTCACTAAGTTAGAATTGATGGTGTATGCCAAATATAACAGGACAAATTTAGTATATAATAGGACAAACAAGATATATCGGAGAAACAAGTCAAAGTCTAAAGAATCAATTAATTTCAACAATTTCATTTTCATTTTCATCACTAACATACCAAATATTACAATTAATTTCATTATCATTTTCAATCAACAATTAGATTAAAATAAAGTAATCACTAAAAAGTATCCATCAACAATGTCATTATCATCAATTAATTTCAACAAATCATCACTAACATTCAACATCAACTTACAAAATTAACACCAATTCCCAACATAAATCCACCACAAATATCAATATTTATCATCTTCAACTTTACTACAACAACAATTTCAAAATCAAATTCAAACAACATCCACATCAACACTAATTCACCAAATCGACAACAACCACATCAACACTTTGATACTCTAACAACACTCATTTTTCTATAACACTCATTTTTCTAACAACCCTCATTTTTGTAATGGATATAATTTCCTATAATATAACAACACTCATTCAAACTACATTCAAACTAACACATTCAAACTAAAAACAAAACAAAAGCAAAACAAGATGCTCAAGAACAAACCCTCAAGAGAAGACGATGAACGGTGCCGGTCGGAGAACAAACAAGTGACACTCACGGAGGAATGCCGGTCGGAGAAGATGGAGATACGGACAGATGAACAGTGCTGGTCGGAGAAGACGGACAGAGGAACGCCGGTTGGAGAAGACGAACAGTGCGGAGGGAGAAGTCGCGAGAGAGAAGGAGAAACGACGGAGGGAGAAGTCGCGAGAGAGAGGGAGAAAGAAATGAAATGATTAGGGCGTTCTGAAACAATGAAAAGTTTTTTAATATTTATGAAATAATAACATAAGACAGCGCTTTTGGAAAGCGCTTTCTAATGTGTGACCTACGTAAGGCCTTTAGCAGCGCTTTTTGAAAGCGCTTTCTAAAGTGTACCTTTAGCAGCGCTTTCCTGAAAGCGCTTTCTAAGGTGTCACATTTGTATGGCTTTTAACAACGCTTTTAGGAAGCGCTATCTAAAGTAGGCCTTTAGGTTGCGCTTTTTTTCAGCGTGTTTTTTTAAAACATATAGCAGCGCTTTTGATCAAAAACGCTATCTATGTAGTGCTGCCAAAAAGCAATTTTGGCGTCGTGGTAGTCAAGAAATACTTCGCCTAAAAAAAACGTCTCGGTGGATTGAAAACCCGAAAGGGCGGTCCAGGCAAAAATTAGAGACATAAGCAAAAAAAATCATCCCGATGGATTGGAAATCTCAAAGTACAATCAAGGCAAAAATTAGGGATGAATGGCAAGTAACTACGTCCGACGAGGTTAAATCCTCTGCCGTAATGCCATCCATCAGGAAAACTCCAGTCAAGGTAATCTTCGACGAAAGCTCAAGATGTCCAGAATTCAAAGTTGGTAGAAAGATAACTGTCGTTATGTTTCAATGTAGCCCTTTTCCCTTAAATTACCATTTTCTAAACTTTGTAAATACTCTATGGGATCACGCGCTTGGCTGATTTCCATCCTATCAATAAAATTTGAGCCCTAGTGCTTTTGTTTGCAATTCTGATTTGTTTTAGCTTTACAGAACGACATTTTAACATGATTAACGATCCTTGAAATAAAACAAAAATGAATTTACTTGTCAAACTTTTCTGCGTTTAAAATAAAGATGGCATTTCTTTTGCCTGTTGAACATCGAAAGAACATCGATTGCTTCTCTAAAGGCGATTAAGCTTCAAAGTGCAGAATCAAAGTACTCATTCTAAACCAGTACGCCTGAACGAGGGATCAACTGTATCAGATGTAATTTTCCCATCTGGTATCCCCGACAGAGTTCTTACCTCCTAAGTCCGACCAACATTTTCCCCGCGGGAACTACTTTTTCCAAAGCAAGGCATAATTCCCGGATTAAGGAAAATCCCCAGAGAAAGCCTCGAAACTAAAGACTCTCAGCAACACATAGATTTTTCTCTCCAAGAGAGTCAATGTTAATGAAGTCATCATCACCTCAAAATTGGATTGCATCACATGGCATTTCTCCTAGAAGATCTCGAGGAAAAGTATGATGTAATATCCCCAAGCAGGAAACAGCCTCTCAAGAGACTCGTTTTCCCGAGTAGAGTCAACAAATGGCGTCTCCAACAGAGAAGTTTGTACAACTCTACATCTCAGATGAATGGGTTCCCTAGCAAGTCTGAAATTAAAGCTTTTTCCCATCAAATGGCATCTCCCCAGGAAAATTTGGCGAGAAGTTTGAGGAAAACCGCTACAAATAGCGTCCCTTGTCAAGAAAGTTTATTGATAAAAGAAACTGAGACCAGTTCCTTGGCTGAAGACCAGGGTCGAGGGGAAGTTTATATCAGAAACTGAGACCAGCTCCTTGGCTGAAGACCAGGATCAAGGGGAAGTTTATATCAGAAACTGAGACCAGTTCCTTGGCTGAAGACCAGGATCGAGGGGAAGTTTATTTCAGAAACTGAGACCAGTTCCTTGGCTGAAGACCAGGATCGAGGGGAAGTTTTTACCTTTTCCAAGCATCATTGCTTAGCAAAAGAAGATGGATGAGCAAACTGCCATTCATAACCACCATCAAAATTTCGGATCTTCTGATATTTAATCCTCTTGCACCCCGAATGCCCGAATACCTTCGCCATTCACACCTTCGGGTCCAAGAAGATTAAATAGGGGCATCTGTCATACCCCAAATTTTGACCACCAGGATTTCCCATCATTGTGCAAATCATCATCACAATATGGATGAACCATCACGCCTCATCATTCTCCTCAAATATGGTTGAGCATTCACTATGATCAAAGATTAGGGTTTTGAGCCCTCTTAGAGCATTTAGACAAGGATCAATCAAGAAATAACATTATCTTCAACTTATCTATCCTTTCAAACACTCACAAAGGATCAAGAGGACTCCCACATCAAAAATCAAGCACAAGGTTGCAGCATTCCAAGTGAATCAAGCCTCAAGATCGCCTGTGTCACCAGATTAGGGTTTTGGTCGACTGAGGCCTCCCGGGTGAAAATTTTCATCTGGACAAGAGCCAATGCTTTAATGTATGGCCCTATAAGCTTAAAAGGATCTCAAGAGCCCACCCACAATGGCAAAATCACCTTGAAGGTTCATCTATCAAAAAAATCAGGAATTAGGGTTTTGACCTAATTCAACCCTTTGAGTTAACTTGTGAAGTGAGGCATGGCTTGAAGCTTCAAAATGAACTTCAAAGACCTCAAATACATCATATTGACATATTTACAAGATTTGATTGACTCAAAGAGCTCAAATCATAAGCCACAAGAACTCAAGACCATCTGATCACAAATTAGGGTTTTTGATGAAAAAAGTCAACCCTACCCTTGACTGTTGACCTACCCTTGATCTCAAACCTTGGGGAGGGGTCCAAGACATTCCTAAATACACTTGGAGGCCATCCGTAAAGTTTAATTGAGCCCAAGGATCACAAAAGAATCACAAAGTCAAAATTTCATCTGATGGAAAAGTCAACTGTACAAAAATCCAAGTTTGACTTTTTGGATTTTTGGTCAAACAAGGTTCCTTAACCCTAAAACAATGTTCATATGTGATTTGAATCATCATTCATCAAGGAAAATCAAAGAAAGTGGGTTAACTTGTAAAAGGGGTAACCATAAAAAACTTAGAAATTTTCCAAGTTATGGAACAAAGTGGCTAGGGTACCAACTTCCAAGGACCATAACTTGAGATCCAAGCAACCATTTTGGATGGTCCAAAGCTGGATTCGTAGCTCTCATTACATACTTCAAAAGTGTTAACTACATCTCATTCCAATTCTTCATGGATTTTTAGTTATGGAGTGATCAAAGTGGCTAAAAACATGAAAATGACATTTTTCCAATACTTCACTAAGTCAGAATCAGCCTTATTTTTTCCAAAATGTAGAGGCATTTTTCATTGTAATTCAAGTTGATTCAAAACCAAAGTTGGACATCATGTTGAAATAGGATATATGAGCTTTCCAAAATGTCCAAGAACTCCATCAAACTCCACCTGAGCTAGAGGTTATGACAGTTGCAACATGCCTTGCTGCAAACTGTTTTGCAAGGAAGATTTGTACATTAGGGCTCGAATTGATCAAATTATGCAAAAAAAAACATGGTTATCTATCTGCACACCTCAGGGGGATACCAAGGAGGAACAAACACTGATCCATAAGCCTCTCAATTCTTTGGAGCTGCATATAGGTGTGGCACCCCTAAAAGCTAAAGATGCCTCAAGACTCCAATTTTGTTTTGAGGCATTCAATGGATGCATAGAGCTGGCATGTATCAGTCCATGATCAACCAATTGAGTCAAGATAAGCTCATACAACAGAGAACCATATGCATGTGCTCTAATCTCAAGCCAATGGCTAGAGGAGACTTGAGATTCCATTTGATCCACCTTGGCCAACAGCCTGCTGCAGTTGCCACACACTATTGCTTGCAAAACAAACTTGACACACTATAAATAGACCTCAATTGTGATCAGTTTGAGTACACCAAAGCACCCAAACTTATTCTTTCCTCAAAATCTCCATTTCACTCCAATTTTTCCTTCTAACTCAAGTCACGATCGGGTTTTGAGTTTGAGAGCAATTCCAACCAAACCAATCACACACACACACCTCATAAACATCATATGTGAGTCATCCATAACACAAAATCACATCTGGAACATCATATTCTCAAAATCACCAGCCAATTGCTCATGTTCTTGACAGATTTGCAGTTAAGGTACCACAACCAGTTCCAGCTCAATTCAATCCACTCCAAGCATTCAAACACACTCCTTGGCACCTAAGGAAGCTATCCAGATCATTGGAACCTAGTTGTAACACCTCCACCACCAAACTCGATCACCAGCTGCAAGAGGTAAGCATGAACTCTTCAAACTCCATGATGCATGCATATTTTACTGCACAATAATTTTGCCACATATTCATAATCATATATGGAGTGATAACCCTCAATCAATTGCCATGAATCAATCGTGTATGGAATTTCATTGTGTTCATGCTGAAATTAGGGTTCTTGAGGTTTTCTTCTGATTTCTCACTCAATACTTAATATAAATGCAATTAATCCATATGGTTGTGATCCTTGTTCAAAAACGAACAAGATTGGTACTTGAATCGTGCAAACCCATTGAGAAATCATGGAGAAAAGTGAGAAAACGCAAATCTGCAGAAACAGGGCACGCGGGCAAGAACTTAGAGTTCTTGGCGCCCTTTTTTAAATTTTCAAATATTTGAATATTTTGATATTTTTGTTAATTGATTCAAAAATTAATTTCTCTCTGATTATTTATGTTTTTTGAATTGATTCTTTTTCTCAAATTCACTAAAATGTTTAAATATTTTATTTTGCAAAAAAATCTAATTTATATTATTTATTTAATATAGTTAGAATTTTTGTAATTAATTTCATTTTATTTGTTTTTAAACATTTTTAAATGAAATTCCCACTTTGATCTTTCAAAATCAATTGAATTTTAAACTTTCATATGATTAAACATGATTTTTCAAGATATTTTCCAAAGTGTACAACTTGTTTTTAAATATAATTGATATTTTATCATTTATTATTTAAATTACCTTTGAAAAATAACATTTTATTAGGGTTTTCTCTCGATTTTAAATTTTTAAACACTTTTGGGCCTCTAATAAAGTGTAAGACCCAACCCCCTTTGTACATAAATAATTTTGGGCCTCAGTCATTGTATAAGTCCCACTGTATTTTTAAAATCACGGCGCGGTCGTCGCCTTTTAAAACAAAATCATCTGGGCCTCCCCTCGTGTTGTAAGTCCCATATTTCTTTTTTAAAAACATATGTGGGCCTCTTGAAAGAGTGTAAGACCCAACCCTTTTGTAAATAAACCTTTTTGGGCCTCCGTCATTGTATAAGTCCCGATACGATCTTCAAAATAACGGTGCGATCGCTGTTAAACCTTGGGCCTCTCCTTGAGTATAAGCCCCAACAATCTTTTTAAAAACAACTTCTCTTTTGATTTAGGTTCAAATAGACAGTTGTTATCAAAACTTTCTTTAATTTCTTTGAACAACTAACAATACAGCGGGGAAGCTTGCACACCTGTAAGTTTTTATCAGCTTTCATTTACTCGCTTTCATATATATATATATATATATATTACTGTATTGTGGGAAGCTGCTCCCCTGTAAGTCCTTCTTTCATATCATTTTAAATACGTGTCATATATCAACTGTATATATACTAGTATATCTATTTAGAGTTTTCCCCGGCAACTAGGTCTAGAACTAGGTAAAGTCAGTTGGTCGCTCTTTGATACATTCAAAACTAGATCCCCATAGGATCTCCAGATACAGTCTTGCCTTCTCTTGGGCTTAAACAATATGGAACAAAGAGAAATGCAATATTCTCGGTGAACCTTTTCTCAGACTGTCACTATTAGAATTTGTCAAAGAAATTCAGGTTCCCTAGAGAGGATTAATTCCCGGTGAAACTTCTATTGAATTTCTTTAAACCCTAGAGCTGTTCATTAAAGAAAAGATTATTCTCGGTGAAACTTTTCTTGAACTCTTCTTAAGTTTGGACCCACAGCCTTCCTAAAAGCATCCCCGCCTCCTCTTGGGCTTTGTACAAGGACCCCTCGGCTTCTTAGAAGTTCTCATGCCTTCTCCTGGGCTTAATACAAGGACCCTAAAGACCTCTTAAAGGTATAGGACAGAACTTAGTCATCCTTTGCTAGAGCAGTCTTTCCAGAATCAAAACCTCAGACCAATTTAGGGTTGATTCTTATCCCTTAAAACACCTGCCTCCTCTTGGGCATCACACAAAGATAAACTCTTCAATACCAATAGACTTGGACAGTCTAAATCTCCTCTTGAGTCTCCAAGACATTCTCAAGTTCCCTACAAATATAGGAGAAACCCCGGTCATTCTGGATCAATCTCCAAAGGGGTTAAAACCTTTGGGTTCAAAAACCCAGTCTCTCTCATAAAAATCCCCTAGCCAGGGTCAGTTTATCATCAGTATAACACTATCAAAACCTCAAGGCATCTGATATCTCATTTCTTCTGTAACCCTCAGCAAGAGTTGATTCCCCAGTGGGACCTGCCTCGGGATCTCAATAATCCCCCAACAGATGATATCCTCCTCTTAGGCTTTGTATAATGTTCTTTCCTCAACATAGCTAGCCTCCTCTTGGGATTTGTACAATGATTCTCCCCAGCGGAGTTAACCTTTTCAGACTCTCCTGTTGAGTCAATCACCTTTTTCAGACTCTCTTGTTGAGTCAATCACTCTCTTGTTGAGTCAACCCTTTTAGCCTCAATCTCAGGCTTTGTACGAGACAGATAAAAACCACTCTCTTGTTGAGTCAATCTTCCAGCCTCCTCTTAGGCTTGATATAATGATTTCCCCTAGCAAAAGTTAGTCTCCTCTTAGGCTTGTATAACGATTTCTCCAGCATGTTTAGCCACAATCCTAGGCTTTGTACAGGACAGATAAAAGTACTCTCTTGTTGAGTCAAACCCTTTTAGCCTCAATCTTGAACTTTGTACAAGACATAAATCTCCATAACCTTCTCTTAAGCTTGGGACAAATATCTTCCCCAACGGAGTCAATTCCCCTCAGCCTACTTTTAGGCTTTGAGAAATAATTTCCTAAGCAGAGTCAAACTTATCTCCGCCTCAATCTTGGGCTTTGTACAAGATAGATAATACTCTCCAGTAGAGTCAAACTCGTTTCAGCCTCGATCTTGGGCTTTGTACAAGACACTTAAAATATCCCCAGTCGAGTCAGTCTCATTTCAGCCTCAATATTGGACTTTGTACAAAACAGATAAAGATTTCTTTCCCACAGAGACAGTTTCTTTTTAGCCTCAATCTTGGGTTTTGTACAAGACACATACAAACCCTCCCCGGCGGAGTCAAAATCCCTTTTAACCTCAATCTTGGGCTTTGTACAAGACAGACAAAATATTTTCCCCAGAAAAGTCAAACTTTTAGCCTCCTCTTAGGCTTTGTATAATGATATCCCCAAAAGAGTTAGTCTCTTTTAGCCTCAATCTTGGGCTTTGTACAAGACATATATAAACACTCTTTTGTTCAGTCAGTCATTCCCAGCCTCCTCTTAGGCTTTGTATAAGGACTTCCCTAGTGGAGTCAATCAACCTCTTAGCTTCAACCTTGGGCTTTGATCAAGGCACACAAAAATCAACATCCCCTCAGAGGAAATCAAAATCTCTCTGTAGGAAGTCACTTCTCTGTTTATCACTTATCAAAACAGACATCCAAAACAAACCCTAATCCCAGATAGCTGTTGTAAGTGGCACACTTGTTGATTCAAATATCCAAGCTGTTGTCTATCTTTTATCCTGGTAAATCCTCTCTTTCATCTAATTGCTGTAAGCGGCAAGCCTCTGGATTATTTACATCCACGCTAGTGTCCCTCTCTTAGCATGAGAAATTCCTAAGGAAAAATGGCATTGCTCTACACTGAGTTAAAGTTTTCTCCTTCAGGACAAAACCCTATAAAGGAAATTATGGCATTCTTGGATTCTCATATCCCTGTTAAAGTAACCCTCATTTATAAACAGTCACCCAACAGTTGTGATAAACAGACGAGATGTCTCCACTTTAGAGATGACAAATTCTCTCTCAGTCAAACCTTTTAGCTTCAATCTTGGGCTTTGAACAAGACACAAATACATAAACCTTTTAGCTTCAATCTTGGGCTTTGAACAAGACACCAAATATCTTTTTCCTTCCTTAGAATAGGAGGAACTACGATTGCTCTGATTTCCCTGTTTCGTTTAAACGGAAATACGTAGGCATAAGATTACAAAATCTTAGCGAGCATACTAATCAAAAACTCTAGGTCTAGTACCTTCACACATCAATAAAAACTTAGGTCCAGTACCTTACCAAAAACATCGAAAAAACCCGAACATCTACAAAAACTCATTAACTCTCTCATATTTCCCAAGAAACTTTCCCAACCCATTAACGAATAAACACCATCAAGTACAAAGCGAAGCCTAAAGCTAACAACCTGTGGATAACCACATATAGGATGGGTAACTGACAACTCCCCATTGTATAACCTGGCCCCGAACTCCCCGAATCTCTTTAAGCGTTTGTTCAAATAAGCATTCGCGTGCAAGGTTAGTTTTAGATAGCTTCCCTTTCCCTTCCAGCTTCATGGGATAAATAAGAAATCAGAAAGTAGCACCCCCTCCTCTTCATTGAGGAGAAAACCCAAATTCCGCGATAAGGTGGTCGCGTCACCGACAAAAATCGCACGCTACAACCGGTAGAGTAACGCCATGGTAAGACGTAAGTCATCGGTTCAAATTTGATAAAGGGCTTTTTTTTATCTAAAAATGATAACAGTAGTATTCCTATTTGAAGGAATATTTATAAATATTCTTGATATTTGTAAGAAGTTTCTGTTTGTAATAAAATAAAATAAAAACTAAGGAATAACGAAATTTCATTATAAAAATCGAATTTAGAATTTAAACTCTATTAAGTTATTGTTATCATTCGAATAGAGTAAACTCATTCTAGTTAGAAAGGGAAATCATATTCTTTTATATATATATATATATATATATATATATATATATTTCTTTTTTAGAATGTGATATTTGCTTCAATTGTAAGATACTTCTATTTTCGATTATTCCAATTGAATAAAGGGAAAGAATGGTATCATACAGATAAATCAATTAAGAAAAGAATAGAAAAAACTTTTATTGTGTCACTTAAGTTATATAGAAATTTTTGAACCCAAGAGTTAAGAATAACGAGTTCTTGATTACCCCTAATAGAATAAACACTTAGAATAAGGAAACATATTATATTTGTAAAGAAATGCAAAATCATATGGATACGATCTTGGTTGTTTGTCTGAATCAATTGGATGGTCTCTTTGTAGATTTCGATACAAAGGTTTTGTAAACGTGTTTCCGGGTATTCCTTTAGCATTTCATCCAAGAGGAACAGTTCCTCGAACTCTAGGAATTTCTTTAAAATACTTTTTTCTTGAATAGTATTCAAGAAAATTTCGGATTCTTTCATATTCCACCAATTAGTAATCCAAGATTCCAGACTTTTCTTAAATATAAAAGAGATGCACCAGGGAAAAAAGACTATAGATGTATGACATAAAAGGCGAATGAATGCTTTCTTTTTTGCCATTTTTCGTCCTCAGTTTCATCTCATTTTTCAACTCTATATATTCTATATATAATAATATTTCTATCAAGCATAAGTTCTATTACAAGTAAATACAAGTAATAGAGCAGTTTAGCCTATAATATATCAATTGATATGATATAGGCTAAACTCCCTTTTTTATTCGTAATTTGGTTGAATTATTCTTCTTCGTAGTAGTAGTAAACCTCTTCAAGGACTTGGAGTGGTATATTCAAGAATCTGGACAATTCAGCACCATGTTCCATAAAGGTGTAGGTACGACCATTATTAGGAGGTAGGGGTGGACAAAGAAACACCACCCGACTGTACCCAACCGAATCCGAAGGTTTTTTGAGTGAATGGGTCGGTTCTGTTCGGGTGAGCAGGTGAGCGGGTGAGTTAATAGGGTTTATGTGGTTTATTATGGTCGGTTTCGGTTTTTATTTTTGGGTCCGTCGGAAACCGAACCGAACCGAGACCATAAACCTATGCTTAAAAACATAGCCCAAACCTTGAAACCCTAACATAAATACATCAGCCTCCCTCCCTCACTCCATGCGTCGTTCCTCACCTCAAAACTCACCACCACCACTCAGAGTTCAAACCCTAAACCTTTCTTCTCCAGCGCCGTCCTCCATCTTCAAGTTTGTGTTTCCATTTTCATATCTCCATCTCATAGTTTATGGAGGTATAGTCTTGATTTCTTCTCTATTTTTATTCACCAACAACTATTCTTTTATTTTTTTTCATCCATCTTCTTTTTTTCTCCAGCAGTTGGATGGATTCAAGGCCACATTAGAGAAGATTTATCTCTGAATCTATGTTTTCTTTGTTTACTAAACTCTAATATACTTTATTTTCTTGATTTTTCTAATTTGCTTTCTAATCTTCTGAATGAAATTTGGACATTAAGGTTTTCTGGTATTTCAAGATTTCTTTGACTCAGGTTAGTGTTTTGGTAATGTTTTAAGAGTTATAGTCTTTTTATTCTGTTCTAATAACTCCATTGTTGTTCTTTTTATGGAGAAATGCAAGGACCCAGAGATATTCAAGGAGCTGGAGATATTCAAGGAGTTAGAAATTTGCTTAATAACCGTAAGTTTAGGTTTTAATTTTTGTATACTTATGTGTGTTTATTTTCTGTGGCCAAGTAGCTCAATTTGCATAATAACCATCATTTATTTTTGTATGCTTATGGTAACAATTCATGTAACAGCTCATGTGTAGTTTATGTAACAGTCCATTGTTGTTCTTTGTATGCTTATGTGTGTTTATTTTCTTGGGTCTGATTTTGAGTTTTGTATGGCCAAAGTAGAATGTATACTGAATTATAATAATTTATTGTAATGGTTGTTGGTGCTAAGGTAACTTGAGAAAGAGGAGTTAGCAGAAAACTTGAGAGACCAAATGAAAGCTGTTAATGTAAAACTTGATGAAATGAAACATCAGATTTCGGAAAAGGACGGTTCCCTAAAGTATACTCAATAACAATTCTCTGATGCTAAGGTACTGCAGATAAGCAAGCTTCCCTTGAAAGGTAGTTACCTATTGTTATGTTAGTGTTTCTGTTGACTTTTGCTATAATGTTTCTGTTGACTACCCTAACTGCATATTGACTTTTGCTAACACAACTAAAATGGCTTACATTTGTGGTTCTGGATTTTTTTTTGTATTTTGTTGAATCATGTACATTTGTGTTTCTAGTAGATGAAAGTGTTATCAACTTATTAATTGTATTGATTAGTGCATTAAAAAAATTCAAAATCCATAATACAAACTATTTAGTGCACCTTGTCATGGGCATTATCATCCATGTGTAGTAACTGTCTTTAAGATATATTGATGTACATCAAATTGAACAGTTGCATATTGTTTTTAATTCCTTTCAGATCCCAGTAATTTTGAATGCCCTTGGTGGAATTCTTGTTGGTTTAGTTACAAGCCATGCTGGTGGTGTTCGAAAGGTAAGGTTTACTTTGCGAGCTCAATTAGTTTTGGGATGTACTATCCACAGATGACGGATGAAAACTGTCATCAGATTGTAGTTGGTTCTTCTTGTTAGTTAACAATATTTTCACATCCTATATCATGTGGTTGATTGTAGGAAACAATTATATGCATTTGATTATGTTTTTTTTTAATGACTAATGTTAGTATGTTAGTTTTATGTTGTGGGTCGGATAGAACCATCAACCTCACCTCCCTCACTCCAACCACCAAGCCAACCTTATATCTCTATATTTGATAATATAGTTTAGTTTTATCTTAAGATTTTAGGGGCTTTAATCTACAATCTAATATACATTATTTTTGGAGAGAGATTATTATTTCACTTTATTGGTGAGCTATAAAGGCAATAACTGCACAAATTTTTGTACTTGCTTGAGTTATTGATAATTGGATAATTGGTGAGCTATAAGCATATTTTAAATGATAGAAGGCAAGCCTTGTTTTCAATGTCTGTTCGATCTCAATAGAATGAGGAACTTGAACATTATGGGTTTCCTGTTAATATTGTACATTGGTAATTATATTTTTTATGTTTTCATAACTAAGTGTTTGCTATTAAATTTGCAGAAAGCCACTGTGAGTTGGAGGAGCTTTGAACAAGTTATTGTAAGTTGGAAAATGATTTCAATGCAAAAAAATATTACAGATAGATTTAGGTTTTGAACAAATATTGTTGTGATTGATCTTATTAAAATATTACAGTTAGATTTAGGTTCTAATTGTAGTATTAACATTGGTTTTATTGTTGTGTAGATTAGTAATTTTGCAGTTCTTTATATAATGAAATTGGTGCAGTAATTTTTATATTGGACTGCTTTAGATTACTGCAAAATTATTGCAGTAGTGGAATTGGTGAAGTAATTTTTAATGTACATGTGTTTTTAGTATATGATGAAAATTTGGCTTCCTGAAAAAAAATGTCTTCCTGCCATGGTTTTTGGTTGCTGTAAGGATTTGATGTGTTATTGTAAATATTTGTTATTGGACTGAAAGTTGCTGGACTTGATGAAATCTAATATATACTGATAATATAAGATCATAGTATTTGAGTTTGGGTGCTGTGATTTTTTTAGAGTTTTAAGATTTTAGTAATGTAGTTATAAAAAGTGGATCAAATGATAAAAATTGTACAAAATCAATTCAGTGTTGAAATGATTAAATGAGTTTAAATAACTCTGATCTTTTGAAATAAAAATCATATCTCACTTCAAGGAAAAAATGGTTTAATTGATAAAATTGATTAAATCTAGCCCAATTAAATTTAATAACTGTGTTCAAATAACTTAGATTTTTAAAATTTTAAATAAATAAAAAAAAAAAGTGATTGATTTTTTAAAGGCCTAATATTTGGCCCAACTAAAAATATATTTAAAAGAAAAGTAGATTTTTAAATAATTTTGTATTTGAATTTATTTTTAACTGATTTATCATTGGCCCAATCTGTAAAAAAAATTGATTGATTTTCAAATTGGCCCAATCATGATTAAACTCGAAAAAACTGATTTTATAAACCCGAATCCGAAATAAACCAAACCCGAATTAACCAAAATTTAAACCGGTCGGAATTGGGCCAATTTTTACCACTCGACGGTTGGGCCGGTTTTGGGTTTTGGGCCCGAACTCGAACCAGCCCGAACCGGTGCCCACCCCTACTAGGAGGAGTCACGGGCAAGATCCCCTGTTCTCTGGTTTGAATATAAAGGACATCACCAAATATTAGGTGACTCTTTAGTATGAGGCACATAATATCTTTTAGCCGAATGTGAAGAACAATACGACGAGTTTTTCCTGGAAAAGGAAATCCGTAACGAATAATATATAGCATTCCTTTTGTTTTATCGAAACAATTAGTTTCGCTATGAACATTTGAGTAGTTTATGTAGAAAAACACGAAACCTAAAAGGATACCTAAAATTCCTTTGCCAAGCAGAAAAAGCGGAGTATTAACTGGCACATCGACGACCTAGTCAATCGGGAACTCTAAAAATCCAGCCTTTATATTATTGCAAATATATAAACGATATAGAGAATCTTACCCGAAAAAAACTGAGATAACAAGACATGATAAACCAAACATTTTGGAAACCCGAGATAGTGTCAATCCAAATGTCTTGTGAGACGTAAGAATCCAACACTTTTTTGCGTGCCACCCAGTGAATTATGTTAATGCCTATTTCGAATAAATAGGGTGCAACACGCCTTCCAAATTTATTTTGAAACAAGAAGAGAAAAATGGCAATAAAAAACGAGACCAAGTTATCTTGCGTAACTTGGGTTATTGCAAGGCCCATATTGATCACTTTTATGATAATCAATATTAAACCACCGTTCAAAAAAAGGGTAAATAAAATAACAAAAATTATTTTCCTTTTTTTCAAGGTCTTGAAAAAGATCTTTTTCAAAATCCTTTGGAACATGTTTGTTAAGTTCATGGAATTACCTCCTCTATGAATATCATTTTGAATTGTATATATATTTTTTTGTAAATTATATATATATATATATATATATATATATATATATGTAGCGCGATTTTTGTGGTCTTGAATCACTATCGCTTGGGCACTACAGTTCATTTTTTATCCTGTTAAGCTGATTAAGGAAGGGAAATAGATGTCTCCAATTAACCCTGCTTGCATACTGAGTTTAAACAGTCAAAACTGTTGGTTTACAGATGCTATTAAGATGTGGGCCCCTCTTCAGTTATTTTGTTAAGAATAGAATGTTTAGACCATTTGTTAGGATGTTAGGTTGGATGCTTTTCAATTGATGTGTGAAGGTATGGGAGTTTGGGTTTTTCGATTAGTATGCTCGCTAATATTTTTCCAATCTTATGCCCACGTATTCCCGTTTGATGAAACAGGGAAATCAGAGCGATCGTAGTTCCTCCTATTCTATGGGAGGAAAAGTTGTTTTGGTGTCTTGTTCAAAGCCCAAGACGTGAAGCTAAAGGTGGTTTGTATATTGTTCAAAGCCCAAGATGTGAAGCTGAAGGGTCTATTTGTATCTTGTTCGAAGCCCAAGATATGAAGCTGAAGGTTTTTGACTTTAGAGAGAATTTGTCATCTCTAAAGAGGAGTTGTTGATGTTTGTATGCTATGAACAAGACACGACTTTGATGCTAAGAGGTTGATTGACTCAACCGGGGTTTTCTTTATACAAAGCCTAAGAGGAGACTATTGACCCAACAAGAGGGTGCTTTTATATGTCTCGTACGAAGCCCGAGAGAGAGGCTAAAAGGGTTGACTCAACAAGAGAGTCTTTTTGCATGTGTCTTGTACGAAGCCCAAGACAGAGGCTAAAAGGGATTGACTCAATAAGAGAGTCTTTTATACTCAACAAGAGTGTTTTATATGTGTCTTGTACGAAGCCCAAGACGGAGGCTAAAAGGCGTGATTGACTCAACAAGAGAGTAATTTTTATCTCGTACGAAGCCCGAGATGGAGGCTGAAAATGGGTTTGACTCAACAAGAGAGTCTTTTATACTCAACAAGAGAGTTTTTTTGGTATCTCGTACGAAGCCCGAGATGGAGGCTAAAAGGTTAGCTCCGCTGGGGAGAATCATTTGTACAAAGCCCAAGAGGAGGCTAACTTTCCTGAGGAAATGATCATTATACAAAGCCTAAGAGGAGGCTATCCGTTGGCGACTGTTTCAGTTTAGTGACAGGTCCCGTATGTTGGATAAAAGAGAAAATCAGTTCTTATGAAGGGAACGATTAAAGGTATTGTTGTGCTTTGGTACTGATCAGAGGATCAGGGTTATTTCCTGTTCTTTAAGGAAAGGGGAAATCCAAAGGGTATTGAGACTGTCCAAGTCTACGGGTGTTTTGAGAAATCGATTCTCAGGTAGTGAATAATCTTTGTATAATGCCCAACAGAAGGCTGGTACGTTAAGGGATGAAGGTCAACCCATTAACAGGTCTGATACTTGACTCAGAAAGACATCTCTAACAAATTGATGACTAGGTTATGTTCCTATACCTGTAGAGGTCTCTGGGTCCTTGTACTAAGCCCAAGAGAAGGCATGAGAGCATTTAAGAAGCCGAAGGGTCCTTGTACAACGCCCAAGAGGAGGCGGGGATGCTTTTAAGAAGCCTGTGGGTCCCCAAACCCCGAGAAGTTCAAGACATGCTATTCACAGAGAATAGATCAAGCCAGGAAAGTCTGAGAATTTGGAAGAAACTCAAGAGATGCTATTCACGGAGAATATATCAACTCTGGGGAGTAGAGTTTCTTTGACGATTTCTAAGAGTGACAGTCTGAGAAAGGGTTCACCGAGAATGCTGTCTTTCACGTCTCCATATTGTTTAACCCCAAGATGAGGGAAGATTGTGTCTGGTAATCCTATGGGGATCTAGTTTTGTTTGTATTTAAGAGTGACCAACAGGGCTTTACCTAGTGCTAGACGTAGTTGCCGGGGAAAACTCTAAATAATTATACTAGTATTACACAGTTGATATTTGACAGGTATATAAAAGTTTGTGAAAGAAGACTTACAGTGAGCAGCCCCACAATACAGTTATATGTATATATGAAAGCGGATAAAGAAAGCGGGTAAACACTTACTCGGTTGTAGAGCTTCCATGCTGTTTGGTTAGTTGTTCAACAAACAAAGCTTTGATAACAATATTATATTATAAATCAAAGGAGAAAGTGCTTTGAAAAGAATTGTTGGGGCTTACAGCTCAAGGAGAGGCCCAAAGTTTTATCAGTGATTGCACTGTTGTTTTGAATTTGTACAGAGGGACTTATACAAGTGACTGAGGCCCAAAAAAGATTTTCTATACAAAGGGATGGGTCTTACACTCTCTCAAGAGGCCCAAAGGTTTATTTTTATACAAGTGGTGGGGCTTACAGCTCAAGGAGAGGCCCAGGGTTTTGTTTTGAAATGGCGATAGCGCTGAGATTTTCTTTTAACGCAGAGGGACTTATACAATGTCTGAGGCCCAAAATTGTTTTGGTTAAAAGGGGATTGGGTCTTACACTATATTACAGGCCCAAAATTTTGAATGGGTCATATAGCTCGAGGAAAGGCCCAGTTGTTTTTTTTTGTTAAAAAGGCGACGATCGCGCCGTTGTTTTTGAAAATACAATGGGTCTTATACATTGACTGAGGCCCAAAAGGTTTTGGTTTCTACAAATGGTTGGGTCTTACACTCTATTAGACTCCCATGAGTTTTAAAGAAAGGAAATAAGGCTTATAACACGAGGGTAGACCCAGTTTTTCCGTTTTGAAATGGCGATCTCACCGAGATTTTTGAAAACGCAGTGGGTCTTATACAATGACTGAGGCCCAAAAGGTTTTAGTTTTCAAGGGGATTGGGTCTTACACTCTATTAGAGGCCCAAAGTGTTTGAAAATGTTTGATGAGGGTTGAATTAATCAAAAACCCTAATTTGTTTTCAAAATGTATTTTAATTGAATAAAAAATTCAATTAAATGATCAAAATTGTTAAACATGTGGAAAACAAATTGTGATCTTGGATTAATGTTTCAAAAATCAGGTTTTGATCCACAATATGATTAGAAATCACTAAAATTTGTAAAATCAAGAGGGAGAAAGTATTTTAAATGTCAAAAACAATTACAATATTAATTCTTTACAAAAATATCAAGTATATGAAATAAATATTATTTTTGGGATTTTTTGGGAAAATAAAATATTTTAACATTTTTGTGAATTATTAAAAAAAGAATCAACTCAAAATCATTAAAACTCAGAGAGAAATTAATTTTTGAATTAATTAAATAAAATCACAAAAATTCAAATATTCAAATGTTTGAAAATGGCGCCAAGAATATGCCAAGAACACGCGCCACCCTCTGTTTCTGCAAATTTACGTTTTCTATCCAATCTCACTGAATACTTAATTATATCATGCAATCTACATATCAATTTGCTCGTTTTAACCTCACGATCATGTCTATGGTCTTTAATTTCATTTATTTTAACCATGGAATAAGAAATCAAAGAGAAACCTCAAGAACCCTAAATTTTGCATGAAGGTTCAGAAATTCCATACACGATTCAAACAAAGCAATTGATTGAGGGAAAACACTCTATGCATGATTATGAACATATGGCCAAATTATTGTGCAGCAAAAAATGCATGGATCATAGAGTTAGAAGAGCTCATGCTTACCTCTTGCAGCCGGTGATCGTGTTTTGTGTTAGAGGTGTTGCAGCTTGGTTCCAAGAATATGGACAACTTCCCTAGGTGCTATGGAGTGTGTCTGGATGCTTGGAGTGGATTGAATTGAGCTGGAACTTGATTTGGCACCTCAACTGCAAATCTGTCAAAGGCTTGTGCAGATGGCTGGTGATTTTGAGAATCTAGTGTTCCAGATGTTGTATGAGTGTTTGGATCACTTCTATATGATGTTTATGAGGTGTGTGTGTGTGATTGGTTTGATTGGAATTGCTCTCAAACTCAAAACCCGATAGTGACTTGCCTTAAAAGGCAAAATTGGAGTGAAGAAGGAGATTTTGAGGAAAGCATCTGTTTGATGGCTTTGGTGTACTCAAAATTATCACAATTGAGCTCTATTTATAGTAGAGCAAGTTTGTTTTGTAAGGAATAGTGAATGGCAACTGCTGCATAGGTTTGGCCAATGTTGAGCAATGAGAATCCAAGTCTCCTCTAGACATTGATTAGAGGTTAGGGCATAGGCTGCTGGTTACCTTGGTCTTGGATAAGTCTTGACTGAATTCAGTTGGGAAAGGCTCAGTCCATGCCACCTTGGTGTATGCATTGAATGCTCCAATCCAAAATTGGAGTCTTGTGCCTCTTTTAGGGATTTCTAGGTTTGGCATGTTATTTTTGGTTCCAAAGACTTGGGAGGCTTGGGATCAGAGTTGGTTCCTCCTTGGTCCCCCCTTGAGGTGTTCAGATGGATAGAGTTGCCTGCCCTTTGCAAAATTTGGGTAAATCGAGCAAAACTCCAAAATCTGCCTTGCCATGACAGTTTGCAGCAAGGCATATTGGCATTGACATATCTCATGGCTCAAGTGGAGTTTGATGGAGTTCTTGGCCATTTTGGAAAGCCCTTATATGATACAACAACTGTTTGATCATAGTTGGTTTTGATACTTTTTGGATCCAAGTGAAAAATGCCCCTACATTTGGAAAAAAGTGAAGGCAGATTCTGACTTAGTGAAAATTTCACTAAGTGTTGGAAAAAGTGGCATTTCATGTTTTCAGCCATTTTGATCATTCCATAACTCAAAATCCATGATGAATTGGAATGAGGTGTAGTTGAAGTTTTTGTAGAGGGCCATGAGGGCTACAAATCCAGCTTTGGATGGGAAAAAATGCCCTTGTGGTTTAGGAGTTATGATCCTCCAAAGTTGGTACCCTAGCCACTTTATTCCATAACTTACAAAATTTCTAAGTTTTTTATGGTTACCCCTTTTACAAGTTATTCCGCTTTTCTTGATTTTTCTTGATGAATGATGATTCCAATCATACATTAACATCATTTTAGGGTCAAAGAACCATATTTGTGAAAAATATCAAAAAGTCAAAGTTGACTTTTGTGCACAGTTGACTTTTTGTCAGATGAATTCTAAACTGTGCGATCCTCTATGAAATCAAGTCCTTGACCTAAATCAACCTTGATGGATTGATTTCATAGGTGTTATAGGGTGTATTGAATCATGTCCTAGGGTTTGGGAGCATGTCCTGGTCAAAAGTCAAAGCTACAGTTGACTTTTCCCGCGAAACCCTAACGGTGGTGTAGATGAAATTGAAACTTGTTGCTCAAGCTTCTTGGATTAATCCATTGTTGCAAATGGATCAATGTGGTGTGTTAGAGACCCTCAAATCATGCCTTGAGGTCTTGGCTCATGATTTGTCCCAAAAGTCAACTTAGGGGTGAATTAGGTCAAGAAACCCTAATTCCTGATTTTTAGTGAATGCATCCCCTGAGGCTAAATTGACTTGATGATTGGGTTCATGATGTCCCTTGGAGCATATTAGGTTATGATTTGAAGCATTGGCTCATGCCCAGAGGAAAATTTCCATCTGGAGGCCCTGGTCGACCAAAACCCTAATTTGGTGACACTGGCGATCTTGAGGCTTGATCCACCTAGAAGGGAGCAGCCTTGTGCTTAATCCTTGAAGTGGGAGTCTTATTGATCCTTTGTGGATGTTTGAGAGGTTAGACAAGTTGAAGATCATGTCAATTCTTGATTGATCCTTTGTCTAAGAGCTCTGAGAGGGCTTGAAACCCTAATTTTGATTGTAGTGAATGCTCACCCATCTTTGGGGAGACTGATGAGGTATGATGGTTCATCCATATTGTGATGATAATTTTCACAATGATGGGAAATCTTAGTGGTCAAAATTTGGGGTATGACAATATATATATATATATATATATAAATTAGGGTTAAATATGTTTTTAGTCCCTATAAAGTTTGAAATTTCATTTTTAGTCCTTCCCTACCTTTTGGCAACGGTTTTTACAAAAAAACCGTTGCCAAAACCAGCTAAAACCGTTGCCAAAACCCAGAGGGACTAAAAATGAAATTTCAAACTTTATAGGGACTAAAAACATATTTAACCCTAAAAATTATTAGTATATACTTTATCTTTTTCAACGTGTTTTTTAAGTTCATGGAATTACCTCCTCGATGAATCTATATATATAAATTATTAGTATATACTTTATCTTTTTCAACGTGTTTTTTAAGTTCATGGAATTACCTCCTCGATGAATCTATATATATATATATATATATATATATATATATATATATATATATATATATATATATATATATATATATATATATATATACAAATATAAAATTAAAAATTAAAATCAATAAATATGTTTCTGTCAAGTCGCCTTATTAGGATTGGATCTCCTCGTCCAAATTGAAAAACATCTTTTATAGTGATTCGTTTTTATTTTTAGTCAAAGGAACGAAACCATGGAACTGTAATAACTCAGTTAAAAATTGCTTTAAAAAATGACGTGGTACGATTGAATCCAATACTCCCTTGTCGAGTAAAAGGTCAGCCGACTGGGAACCTTCAGGCACTTCCACATTTAATAATTGTTCAATTACTCTTTTACCCGCAAATTGATAAGTGCAAATTGTACCTATTTTTGTATATATGTTTTGTTGCACTTATCGATACTTTGTGGTAAATATCATGCGAATAAAACCCAATTTGTTTATAAATACGTTTACTTTACATTTTAGTGTATATATTGCGTATAGTGTAAATATCATTGAGTTTAATTGATTTTTTCTCAATTTTTGCAGGTATTCAATCAAGGATGTCTTGTCATTGTTGTATAGATCATTGAATAAGCTTTCCAACGCTTCGAACCGTGCGTCAAATGGAGTTACGGTGCGGAAGTTACGAATAAAATAATGCAGGATTTTTGCTGTTGCTGTCAGCTGCGCCGGGCGGTACATTTTGCAGCGCCGGGCGGTGAGATTTGAGCACCAGGCGGTGCTGTGGCAGAGGAAATAAGAGATTTGAAATAAGAGACTTACAGGAGCATGCCATATTTTTGGGCTAGCGCCGGGCGGTGCTAGATATTTGTTACTAGGCAGTTTATGTACGCAGCAGATATGAGAGGAAAAGTGGGTGCCGCCGGGCGGTGCTTTCTAGCGTCGGGCGGTGGGTCTGAAACTGAATTGTATTTATGTCATTTTACTTCATTTTTGAAAGGGATGTTGTTTGGAGGTGATTTTTGATCTTCCAACTTCATCAACCTCATTCTTTGGTAGATTAGTTCAGAAAACAACTATGGAGCTTGCACATGGATGAACCGGGGTGGATTGATCGTCGACAGGCTCTGACAAACCGCGAGATGTTTGGTTCATTTCTCTTTTTCTTTGTGTTTTTCTTTATGGTTGGGTTGTGTATATGTATTTGTTGTAAACTCATGTATATTTGTCGCCCATGGCGTTATATGAAACTTGCTTTACAAATCTTTATTGGTGATTGTCTCTGATTATTGCTTTATGCGCGGGGTTTGGGTTGCGTTAGACATAAGCTTCGCGAACTTCGATTAGGGATGATTGTCTGTTAGTTTCTGGACTCTAGAGATAGATTTAAGAGCTAACAATCTTCAATAGGCGTCGAAGCTTAATGCCTTCCGTGTTTCGAGGCTTCGCTCGCGAGAGTGACGAAGAGAGTGACACGGTTGTTATCTTAACTTTGCGTTAGACATAACCTGTGTTGTGAGTGATGTTGGGTGATATTGAGGAGTATTGTAGGTGGAGTATAACTGGTCAGTAAGTTTAAGTTTGTGAGGAGTGATTTGTATGCATTGCCGGACGAGTTTTTCTCTCTGAAGAATGATTTCTTTTTGTTTTAATGTTTACTTTTATGTTTTCTTGTTTGTAAACTATTTTAATCCAAACTCATAAATGCGAGAGACAGTCGAACGACATTCTTTCCCTCGAACCGATCTCTGTGGACACGACATAAATCCCGGAGGGAATTCTTTCCGAAAATAAATATTTTTGCTGCTTGCCCTATTCTGCAGCCAACAAAATGGCGCTGTTGCCGGGGATCGGTTTTGATATTGAGTCGCATTGCGACAGTTTCTTTGTTTTTGAGTTTTGTATATATCATATATATTGTCTGTTTCCATTATGTTTGTTCAAGTGTTGTATACATTTTGTTCCCGTAACCTTTGTTCAAGTGTTTGGTTAGGACGCTTGCTTTTGGTTGCGCGGTGAGACATCACCATGGCATGAATGAAGAAAGTTTCTAGCCAAGCACCGTAAAGGCGTCGAGCTTACGACGTAAAACAAGCATGTTTTATAGTTTTTCTTTTCGAATGTTTTTGGTTGTTGTTTGCTCACAGATTTTGATTGACTTATTTGAGGATGCTTTTGTGATTTTCCAAGTTGGTTCGTTTCAACTTGCAGATGTTTGGTAATGATTTTGTTAAGTTTTGTACACCTCCGAGGTATGTGTTTATCGCTTTCTTGACTTTAGCATATTCATGATACTTAGGCATTTTACAAACTTCTATGCCATTCATTCTTTTGTATACTTGTTCATTTGTGAATCACTTTAGTTCCCAACCTTTTTGTGAGGAAGCCTTCTATTGTTCATATATGCACGGAGTACCAACATTCTTGTTCTAACTGGATTTTATTATGTTGAATCTGTTGTTTATGTTGTGTATATGAATGCATGAAAAGGATCAAGGCAATTGTTTCATTTTGAGCACAACAACCCTAGCCAAATAGTCATTCACCTTGTGAGTGTGTGAGAATTCGTAACCCCTTTGAGCTTTTTGATCCATGTTTTTATTTGAACTTAATGCTTGTCTATGAGTATTTAGTTCACTTATTTTTGAATGGATTTTGTTTTTTCTTGGACCTCAATTTTGTGTTGTTGTATGGATTTTTTCCTTGCCTTAGAAAGTAGGGAGTATTCACATGATGGTGCGGTTGAATTCAAGTTGGGGAGAGGATGATTGTATACTCATTGGTTGGATTCTATGAGGATTGAAAAAGAAAAGAAAAAAGAGAAAAATATGACAAAGAAAAGAAAAAAGTGAAAAAGAAAGAAAAAAGAAAAATCCTTGAAAAAGGAAACAAAAAGAGTTTCAATAATTGTGCTAAATAAGTATTGTGTGTTGTGTAGCACTTGGGATTTTGGAAGAAGTTGGTTGAAATTTTGTGTGTGAATCTTTGTGAGTTTTCACTCCCTTAGGTTTAGGCAAGTTTTTGTTTCAATTACCTTTAGAAATTGCCCCTTGTTTGTTTACCCGACCACGTTACAACCTTGAAAGTCCTTATGATTCTTGCTTTTATGTGTTCAATATGAATTGTTGGATGTATGCATAATTTAGTCTTTTGTTTTCAAGATTGTTGTGTGAGTGATAAGTACCTCATTTTGTGTTTTTCATCTACCGATGATTATTTTTGCTAGGTGTGATTCACATTTGAACTTGTGTTGTTTTAGAATGTTTGGCATGATTTTTGTATTTTGCGTTTGTTTCGTGACTATGTTGTCGTCGTAGCCAGTGGTAAGTATTTACTTTTTGTGTGTGCCGTTTTCATTTGAACCATTCATTCGTTTCTGTTTTTCAAAAACCTGTTGATTCGTCATTCTTTGGATATTGCTTTTGTGTTTTTAAGTTTGTTTGATTCTTGTTTGTGGACAAACAATTATGTAAGTTGGGGAGAGTTTGATAAGTACAAATTGTACCTATTTTTGTATATATGTTTTGTTGCACTTATCGATACTTTGTGGTAAATATCGTGCGAATAAAACCCAATTTGTTTATAAATACGTTTACTTTACATTTTAGTGTATATATTGCGTATAGTGTAAATATCATTGAGTTTAATTGATTTTTTCTCAATTTTTGCAGGTATTCAATCAAGGATGTTTTGCCATTGTTGTATAGATCATTGAATAAGCTTTCCAACGCTTTGAACCGTGCGTCAAACGAAGTTACGGTGCGGAAATTACGAATAAAATAGTGCAGGATTTTTGCTGTTGCTGTCAGATGCGCCTCTGCTGCGCCAGGCGGTGCTGCGGTGGAGGAAATAAGAGAGTTGAAATAAGAGACTTACAGGAGCGTGCCATATTTTTGGGCTAGCGATGGGTGGTATTTCCAGTGCCAGATGGTGCTAGATATTTGTTACTAGGAGGTTTATGTACGCAGCTGATGTGAGAGGAAAATTGGGCGCCGCCGGGGGGTGCTTTCTAGCGCCGGGCGGTGGGTCTGAAACAGAATTCTGTATTTATGTCATTTTACTTCATTTTTGAAAGGGATGTTGTTTGAAGGTGATTTTTGATCTTCCAACTTCATCAACCTCATTCTTTGGTAGATTTGTTTAGAAAACAACTATGGAGCTTGCACATGGATGAACCGAGATGGATTGATCGTCGAACGGCTCTGACAAACCGCGAGATGTTTGGTTCATTTCTCTTTTTCTTTGTGTTTTTCTTTATGGTTGGGTTGTGTATATGTATTTGCTGTAAATTCATGTATATTTGTCGCCATGGCGTTATATGAAACTTGCTTTACAAATCTTTATTGGTGATTGTCTCTGATTTTTGCTTTGTGCGCGGGGTTTGGGTTGTGTTAGACATAACCTTCGCGAACTTCGATTAGTGATGATTGTCTGTTAGTTTCTGGACTCAAGAGATAGATTTAAGAGCTAACAATCTTCAATAGGCGTCGAAGCTTAATGCCTTCCGTGTTTCGAGGCTTCGCTCGCGAGAGTGACGAAGAGAGTGACACGGTTGTTATCTCAACTTTGTGTTAGACATAACCTGTGTTGTGAGCGATGCTGGGTGATATTGAGGAGTATTGTAGGTGGATTATAACTGGTCGGTAAGTTTAAGTTTGTGAGGAGTGATTTGTATGCATTGTCGAACGAGTTTTTCTCTCTGAAGAATAATTTCTTTTTGTTTTAATGTTTACTTTTATGTTTTCTTGTTTGTAAACTATTTTAATCCAAACTCATAAACGCGAAGAGATTATCGAACGACATTCTTTCCCTCGAACCGATCTCTGTGGACACGACATAAATCCCGGAGGAAATTCTTTCTGAAAATAAATATTTTTGCTGCTTGCCCTATTCTGTAACCAACACAAATGCAATGGTTGCGTTTGGTTCCGCAATAATGATATCCCCCAACATTGCAAAACTAGTTGTTACCCCACCAGTAGTCGGAGATGTAAGTGTCATTACATAGAATAACTTTTGATTTATTTGATAATTATATAAAGTAGAAGAAATTTTAGCCATTTGCATTAAGCTCAAACTTCCTTCTTGCATACGCACTCCTCCGGACGCACATACGATAATAAGAGGTAACACTTGATTGGTAGCATATTCGATCAACCGAGTCATTTTCTCACCCACTACGGATCCCATTTAGTTGACCTATGCATGTTTGAACCGCTTCTGGTAATCCTGTCTTTTCTTGATAAGAATCAAGACGATCTATATAAGATTGCTCTTCTTCCTCTTCCTCGGGAGGATCCACAAAAATCAAGTCGAATTCAATGGGTCAAATCATTTATTCACAGAAAAAATTGTCCTACCTATTAGTAGAAAATACCTTATTTGAAGTGTTTCACAAATGAGGGCAGCGCTAATGGCTTCGCTGGTGACGGAGAGGTACATGTACGTCTCCCCGCTACCTGGTCGTGACAGAACATGGGATTCAGATAAGGCTCGCTTGAGGTGGAGCAGAGTCTGCTCGTATTCCTCTGTCCACTCGAATGTGACTTCTTTTCGCAGAAGTTTAAAGAAAGGCAGAGCGTGTTGGGCAGACTTGTCCACGAAGCGAGAAAGTGAAGTGAGCATCCAGTTGAGGGATTGTATGGATTTCTTCGATCTTGGTGTGGGAAATTCAGAGAATGCCCGACATTTGTCAGGGTTGGACTCTATCCCCCTCTCGCTGAGGTAGAAGCTGAGGAATTTCCCTGATCGCACACCGAAGGTGCATTTTTCTGGGTTAAAACGCATTTTGCATTTTCTCGTTTGGTCAAAGACCTTTTGCAAGTGGACCGTGTGATCTGATTCCTCTTGGGATTTCACGATCATGTCGTCCATGTATACTTCGAGCATGTCTCTGATTTCTCATCAGAAGACCTTGTTCATCACACGCTGGTACGTGGCCTCAGCGTTTTTCAGACCAAATGGAATTACGTTGTAGTAATAGTTCCCCGACGAGGTCATGAACACGGTATATTTCTTGTCCTTTTCGGCCATGGGAATTTGGTTGTATCCCGAGTAGGCGTCCATGAAGGACAAGAATTTGAAACCTGCAGAATTGTCTACGAGCTTATCTATGTTGGGCAGAGGATAAGCGTCCTTTGGGCAAGCCCGATTGAGATCAGTATAATCAATGTACATGCGCCATTTTCCATTATGTTTTTTGACTAGTACAATATTGGACAGCAAGGTTATATACCTGGCCTCCGAGATAAATTTTGCCTCTAAGAGGTCTTGTACAAGTTTTTCAGTAGCCTGTGCCTTTTCATCAGATTGCTTGCGCCTGCGCTGCGCTACTGCTCGAGCAGCTGGGTCGATAGTGAGTTGATGACAGGTAGTCTCAGGGTCGAGGCTGGGCATGTCCGCGGCGCTCCAAGCAAATAAGTCTGCATTGTCTTCCAGGCATGTCTTCAACTGCTGCTTTACCTCTTCGGGCAGCCCTGCGCCTATCTTTACCCCTCTGTTCGGGTTGTCTCCGAAGGTGATCACTTCGAATTCCCCATCTGGCACCGGACGCATGATGGTTAATTCAGGGGAGCTGCCTGTTACTACTGAAATGCCTTCATTGCTATCCTCATCACCTTCAGAAATCCGGTTGTCGAGGTTGATTGTGTGCAATGTGCACTAGGAAGATCTGCATCCCTTGCTCGTTTGGCAGCCTTGAGTGCTGCGGCGATTGAGCTTTGCCCTCTGGTCGCTGCTTCGAAGCATCTCCTTGTAGCCTCTATATCTCCATGCAAAGTCGTGACGTGACCCTTCTCCGTGTAATATTTCATCTTGAGATGGACAGTTGAAAGGACAACGATCAACTTCGCGAGGGTTGGTCTCCCTAGGATACATTGGTACAACGATGGACAGTCGATTACCAGAAATTGGGTTTTGATCGACTTGGGTGCCTCCTCCTCCCCGAACATAACTGGAAGCTCCACGTATCCCCAAGGTACGAGGGGTCTCGATGGCCACTGCTTTGCTAAATTCGCTCTTCGGTCTCAGCCCCTTCTTGAGGAGATATTTCTTCATATGGTCTGTTGTGTGGACCTCTACAGCTTCCTTGTTGAACCTCTCGATGTATGCGCGCAGGGGCTCATCCTTGCCCTGTATGATGTCTTCGAGAGTGGCTTCCGACTTGGGATGGCGTCTGGAAGTAGTGAAGTGTCGGGCGAATTAGTTCTTCAGATCCCTCCACGAAGTGACCGAACCTCGGGGAAGCTGCTTATACCAGGTCATGGCCCCCTTCCTGAGAGTGATGGGGAACAACCTGCATTTAATGGCTCCGCACACGTTGTAGTAGTGGAGCATGGCTTCGATATTTACTATATGCTCTTCTGGGTCGGTGGTCCCATCATAGGTTGCCAGAAGAGGAGGTTTCTTCAACCCGCGAGGGATAAGGGTGTCCATGATCTCTTGAGATAGAAGTCCATGGACGTCGTCATCACTGCTCGCGCTCGATGACCGACAGGAGGAGTGGCTGCGCCTGTGACTTCTTCTGTGTTGAGGAGTATGTATGGGCGACCGATGATGCTCATGATGGTTTCCCAAGGGCCTAGTCCTCTTCGGGGAAAGAGAACGTCTGGACCTCCAAGGAGGAGTATGATGTCCTATTCTGGCGACTTCTGACTCAGGTTCCTCCGATCTTGATCGTCCCTTGACGGGAGAAATGCTCCTAGATCTGTCTCGCCAATGTTTCTGAAGAGGAGACTGCGGGCGTGGAGAGGGACTGTTAGGCTTTTGTGAAGGAAGTCACTTTTGGAGGACGTGCTCGAGCATGTTGATCTTCTCGCCCTGTTGGAAGATCAGGAGGTTGGACCTATTGAGAGAAGCAATGAGGGCAGTAGTGATAGGGTCAGCATTTTGAGGGACATGTATAGGATCAAAGACGTGACCGATAACCTGTGTGTGTGGCTTCACATCGTCGGAAGAAGGAGATGCAGTCCTTCCGTCCCTGCGATCGGTATCATGGACCGCAGCTACGAGGTTATGGTGGTCGACGCTATCCATGGTAACGTCGACAGTAGGTTCTTGATGGGCATCATCGTTTATGTTAGAGGCCATGATGATCAAGTGAATTTTAGAGAGTAAGCTTTGGTCTTTTTGGTGAAAAGAAGAGGTATCTTGGTTCAAAAAGACGGGGAAGTGATGTTTCCCACAGACGGCGCCACTGATCTGGTGAGATCAGACTGGATCTCTGTGGCCTTCCGTGTAGGGCAGAGATGATGGTTGTAGGAGAGGAGGGGGTGTACCTGTAAGGTACTCTGATGCCAAAGTAAGTTTGGGCTAGAGAGAAAGTAAGTACAAAGCGTTTAGGTATGATTTAGAGTATCGAAAAGTGATCAAACCTGACCCTCTCAAGTGAGAGAGTATTTATTGAAGTAACCCCCGGCGCGGGGCCAAGGCCTCCCATGTGGCCAAAATATCTAGTCGACCAATGGGAAACTGCCAGGTGAAGGGTCAAGCGTGTGACCCTTTGACCTGGTTCAACTGTCCCCGTGAGATCCGGAGAGGCAGTTGGTCGCATGAACTGTCAAACGCGTGAAGTGGACGTCCCCAACGTTCATATTATGTCCAACGGCTATGTTGTGCCCAACGACTAGATTGTGCCCAACGGCTAGATTGTGCCCAACGACTATATTGACTGAATCCAATTATTGGGCCTTTCCAAGAGCTAGAATGGATTGGGCCTTGCCCTACTGTGGGCCAAGCGCCTGCCCAGTCCAGCACAGGGTCTATCTCATGCAGTTTGTGGGAGTTGCGAGAATGAGTAGATGTTACATGTCTGAGTCTCAGTGTATATAATATGGATTTCTATGGAGTAAGTGGATTGTGTAACTTGAAGACTAGGTTTCATTGGTGGATCAGAAGATTTTCTGGAACTCTGAAGAAAGCTGAGATTAATCAAACAGTAGCATTTGGTTAATTTCTATAAGTGCATTCAAGTTGGGTGCTTGGAACTAATTACTCTTGTGCAGAAGGGTAGTTGGTTGAAAATCAAAGAAGCTTCTTGTTTTGTTCATATCTTTGAGCTTATGGTAGAAGCCCTAAGTTGCTTATGGAAGATTACCTTCTTTTGGGAGTTGAATGAGAGTTTATTTATCTCTTTAGTTATCTGGAGTTCTTATTGATCAAACTGGTGGCGCAGTGTTGTCTAAAGATCTTCAGTTGGATTACTATGCTGATAGTAAGTCCTGTAGTAATTGTATCAAGAACCATAGTGTATGGTTTCTGTGATATGATCAGGATGTCCTAACTGATGTTAGAACATCATCATGGTTTTTGAACTTGGAGTTCAGATTGTGGAAGCTGATATTCACTAGTTGAATCAGAAGTATTCTATCTTATCATAGGAGAGAATGATAAATTGAAAACTGTCTTGGATCATGGGGTGTTTATCTGGAAGACTAACTCTTGCAGAGGTCATAATGCTTTTGGAGAAGTGGTTTCTTCTGCTACAAGTCATGCTAGAGAGGAGTGGATCATTTTGGTGCTTATGAAGCAAGTAATCTGAAGATTTATGGGGCATGTGTTTGATGTTTTCAAGTGTGAAGAATATCTGGGCGAGCTAGCAAACTAAGGGGCTTTGTATGTCTCTTTGAGGAATGTGAAGCATTCCAGATTCAATTGGATTGTATCTCAAGGAACAAGGATATATATGGCTGTAAAATTCAAGGTGAATTTGTATAGGGTATGGATGGTTTCTGGATGAGAGGGATCAATGGTGATTTTAGTCTCAATCCAAGAGTTTGTTGGTTGTGGTACAAGGATGTGGTCCTGGTACTCTCACTATATGATCATGAAGTTGTCATGGGATATCATGTGGTGATTTTGGGTGTTTCTTGCTGAGAAAGCATCTGTTGTGAAAGATAGGGGAGAACTTCTGTCTGTTAAATGTACTAGTATGGTACATGGATTGCTTGAGGATCAGACATTAGGTGAATGCATTCAGTAGGTGTGTTGAACAGAGGGTGCGCTCTTGAATACATGAAGACGTGTCTTATGTTTTCCATTCATTTAAGGTATTCTTCTTGCAAAAGAGCACTGGGTATCTACGACAGGGGGAGTTAGACTTCTGTTTTGGATAGGTTGCTGCAGTAGTGCAGTTGTTTATCAAGATTGTTTGTGGTTTCAAGCAGTTTGTTATAGATTGCCTCAAGTGAGGATGATATGTCAGACGAGATGTCGTGACATTGCACTACTGGTATAAGTTCTAGGTGGACTTATCAGGTTGTTTTGATTCAGTCAATGAGTGTCAATGGATTGAATCAGGGTGATACAAGTATCTTGGGAGTCTTTGCTGCTAACTGGAAGATGTTTGAATAAATGTCTTAACATCTTGATCAGTTATTCTTGGTCTTCTAGTTCAAAGGATTACGCTTGGTGCTCATTGAAAGAGACAACATCTATGCGTTTGAGGTTACAAGAAGGACTAAACAAAGTCTGATAAGGGTTAGAACATTGTTTAGGCCATGCGGTTGTTCCCAAGATTGCCTGTCTTGGGCGGTGGAAAAAGTGTCTTAGAAAACGTGTGTTAAACACGTGTCTTGAGACATGCGCATTCCTTGGACGGTTCCCCTTGAGAGAAGAAACAGTCAAAAGTGTTTTGGCCAGTGCACATTTTTTTGGGAAGTTTTATTCCTCATTTAAAGTTAGTCTTGAATTGACTTGTGTTATTTTCAGTGGCTCGTTACATCTTATGGAATTTGCTCGGGTATATAAAGGGGGTTATTGGCTTCTACGTAACTTAGGTTGTTCTTCTGTTGTGCTGAATATTCATGGGATTTATCAGATTTTGGGTCTGTTCAAGTTGGGTTTGGTTCTATCTTGGACATGTTTGTCAATTTTTGGCTAGAAAGGGGGAGAAAAGTTCAAGGGTTGAGTCTGTCCTGGCAGTTGGTTTGCAAGGATGTTGGACATAATGTTCTGACATTTTGTCTGAGTCTCAGGTTTCCTATTTATTTTGAATCTTTCCTCGTGTCCTGTGATCCGAGTTATGAACACAGTCGTGTCCTGTGTTCTGAGTTACCCGGAGTAGCAATATGCTTCCCTAAGTCCTTAACGGGATAAGTCAGGTTAGTGTTAGGTTGCTCCGGTAACTAATATTGGTCCTTAGGTTGAGGGGGAGTGGTGTTCATCTTCTTCCTCATGTACATCATGAGAAGAGTGTAAGCTGCCGGCTGAAATGACTTCGGGACTTTCTACTCTCCTTCTCTGGTTATGCAGCATCTTGGGTTTATTGTACAAAAGGAGTTTTAGCCAAAATTTGTCAAAAGGGGGAGATTGAAGACTCTAAATATTTAAGCAAATTTTGGTAAAACAAGTTACTGTTCAAGATGTTCCAACAAGAAGAATTCTGCTAAAAGAATACATGTTGGATAAGATGTCCCAACACGATGTTAGGACATCATGTCTGTTACCAACAACTGGATATTTGCAGATCAGTTCCAAGAATTAAGGAGCAATCAAAACATGGATCAAGGAAGAAATAAATAGAAGATTTGAAGCCAAAAGAAGCAGAAGGCTATAAAAAAAGACCAAGACCTAGGCCATAAAAGAGAGAGAGAGAGAGAGAGAGAGAGAGAGAGAGAGAACGGCATAGACTTAGGAATCCTATTTTGTAAAGTAGGGTTTAGGGTTTTGAGAGTCGTAGGTTTCTCCTGTAAGTCTCCCTCTGTATCGATTTGATACATTGTGGAAGACATAGGTACTTGTACAAATTTAGAAACCCGTAGGTAATGAATTGTGTATTGTTCTTGGATGAAGCTTTTAAACAAATCCAAGTTAACTTGTTAGTCAAGAATGCTTGACTGAACTTTGTATTGAAAGGGGCGTCTTTCGAATAGGATGATACAATTATTGTGACTATAACTGTTAGATAATCACAGGTTGTGATTTATGGAATGAGATGGGTTTCTCTTATCTAGGATGGCGTTCTTAGATAAAGTTTTCATTGGGTAGTGATAGGTAAACTAGCGGTTGTTTACTGTAAACCAGCGGTTGTTTACATAAAACTATACTACTGATAGTGGATTCTTCTTCCTGGCTTGGTATGCCCCCAGATGTAGGTGATTTGCACCGAACTGGGTTATCATATTCTGTGTTGTTTATCATTCTGCAATTTACAGTTCAGTTTTGATTAACATGTTGTAACAGATGTCGAAAGATCTGTCTTTTTGCTGTTACTGATGTTCTGAATATCAGTTTGCTGTTATGTTCTTGTTTTAAAGTTGTGCAGAGAACAATGTCTTGACATGTGTTAGGACATCTGCTATCTGCTATGCCAGAATTTCAATTAGGAATTCTCTATAGGTTGTGGTTGAATTCCAACATCTGGTATCAGAGCTCCGATTTTGATTCAAGAGAAGTACAATTGTGATGGCAATGAATCACTCAAACGGTTACTTTCCAGCAAATCTTCCCATTCTCAAGAAAGATAATTATGAGAATTGGTGCAAGCATATTAAGGTGGTTTTCTGTTACCAAGATCTTTGGGATCTTGTGAAGGATGGATTATCACCGCTTGCAGAAACTGTGATAGGTCAGGAGAAAGCATCATATAAAGAATTGAAGAAGAAAGAGTATAAAGCTCTCTTTATAATCCATCAATGTGCTGATCCAAATAACTTTGAAAAGGTTAGTGATGTAGAATCAACAAAAAAAGCTTGGGAGATTCTTGAAAAATCGTTTGAAGGCACAGAGAAGGTGAAAGAGGCGGGGTTACAAACTCACAAAAGGACTTATGAATTAATTCAGATGGAAGACAATGAAAGTATAACAGATTTCTTCACCAGAGTTACAAAGCTGGTGAATCAAATCAAGGTATGTGGAGAATTGTTGACATCAAGATCAGTTGTGTCAAATATCTTGAGGTCATTGGCTCCAAAATTCGACCACGTGGTAGTAGTAATAGAAGAGTCGAAAGACTTGTCGGTATTGATGAAGGAAGAGCTTCAAGGGACGCTTGAGTCTCATGAACAAAGGATGACTGAGAAAGCTGCAAGAAAGTCGAAGAGTGATATGGCTTTACAAGTGCAGTTAAAAAAAGAAAGGAAAGGCAAAGGAAGCTGGAATGGCAACAAAGGTAGAGAAGGTTACACCAATTCGATTGGTCGATATTAGCATGAAGGAAACTGGTCGAATCAGAGAAAACCTTGGAACCATGGCAACCAAAGAGGTGGTGCTGCAGGTAGAGGAAGAGGTGGTGGTCGAAAGCGTGACAAAAGTCACATTCAGTGTTTCAATTGTCAGAAGTATGGTCACTATTTTAGTGATTGTTCAAAAAAGAAGAAGAATCAAGAAACTGATGTAAAGCTGGCGAAACATGAAGAAGAAGAGATGTTGTTGATGGTCACAACAAGATACAAATAGAGATTCTAAGACCAGTGGTAATTTAACTCAGGATGCTCATTACACATGATTGGAAGGAAAGATTGGTTTGTCAACATGAACTCCTCGTCGAAGAACACGGTGAAGTTTGCAAATGACAACACTCTAGCAGCTGAAGGTGTTGGTGATGTTCAGATTGTGAGGAAGGATGGCAAGAAATCAATAATTTCCAATATGTTATACATACCAGGCATGAAAAGTAACCCGCTCAATATAAGATAGCTTGTTGAAAAGAACTACGAGGTAGTTGTCGAAGGAGTCAAATGAATATGATGTCGACCCAACCCAATAAAGAAGACTTATTAGGTCACTTCCATAACTTTGTCACACAAGGCCTGACTTAGCATATAGTGTGGGTATTGTTTCCTGCAGCTGATGAAGGAAAAAAATGCAAGTTAGTGGGATACACCGACTCTAGTTGGTTTAATGATGATGAGGATAGAAAATCCACAACATTCTATGGGTTTATGTTAGGTGGTGAACCAGTTGCTTAGAGTTCGAGAAAGGAGCCAGTAGTGGCATTGGTCATGCGAAGCAGAATACATAGTTGTTTCTCTTTGCGCATGTCAAGCAACATGGATGGTGAACTTGGTCGAAGAGATTATAGGGAAGAGTCATTGAGCAATTACCATGAAGGTTGATAGCATGTCAGCTATCAACTTGGCGAAGAATCCAATAGAACACGATCGAAGCAAGCACATCGAAATGAGGTTCTATTATCTTCGAGAACATGTAGCAGAAGGGAAGATGAACTTGGAACACTGCAGAACTGAGAATCAGATTGCAGACATCATGGTGAAGGGAATATCAGTCGAAGCGTTCAAGAAGCTAAGGTATATGATGAATGTATATAGTTTAGACACAATGAATTAGGTGGTGTGTTAAATATGTAATTCATTGTTTTAGAAAGATTAGATTTGATTTAGAAAGATCAGATTTGATTTAAAGAGATTAGATTAGATATTTTTGGGTTTTTATAGTTTGGGCTTTAGCTTGAGATGTAAGTTAACCTAAATCTATAAATAAGGAGGAACCCTTATCATTGTAATAATCAAGTTTGATAATCACGATTTTGCAGTTGCAAAGTGATAATAAAATTCCACAGTTGTGGGCAGATAGAAACTCTGCAGATTTTTCATCTTCTTCTCCAACGTTATTTTTCTTTCTCTTTTCTCAATCTTTTCTTTTCATTGTCATTGCTTGAGTGAAACAATCTTGAGATCAAGATTGATTAGGAACTCTCCATAGGTTGTGGTTGAATTCCAACACTGCCTAGTGGACTATCGCCCAGGCGACATTCTTATAAGTTATATGGACTCGTCTTTGGGGTAGGTGACATGTATAGTACCATTATCTCTCATTAATTAAGGAGTTATACCACGACTCCTTAAAAAGTAGGTATTTAATAGTTTCCTCTAGTCATATGGGAGTGGTTACTATCTCTAAAGGTTTCCTAAATCATAGGCCCAACACTTATATCCAGAGTCTTCCACATCACGTGATCAGGTCCTTTAAAACCACTATAACATCACCATACATGACTTCTCGCTGTTGTGGGCAAGTCCTAAACACCATATAATTGTTATACACCTACTAAGGTCTCTGAGTACCTTTTGCCCTTAAAGGGATATCACATCACCTGTATTTTTTACCAGTACAATGGCGCCTGCCGTGGGGCACCGATAAAAATAACATGGATCACGCCGTTTTCGTCACAATCACCTTACTTGCTGTCACTCTTCACTCCTATATCTAGCCATCATCAACCATGGTCAACAAGAGGGCTACATCACATGCGCTAAAGGATACCAGTGGCAACTGTAATGTCGATGCCTTGTCGAAGAAACGTGTCACCATGGACGAACTACGTCATCAAAATTAGACATTGGAGGACATCATCCATACTATCCAACAGTGCTAGCAAGAATCCAACCCCTAAGAGGAGATGGAAGTGTTGGACCCCTAACCACTCTTAGACAAAATATGGGAAGTGTTTGTCCCTTAGGGATTCAAACCTCCCTCTCTATCCAAGTTTGATAGGTGCAGCAATCCTTACGAGTATGTTGCCTCAATCAACACTCAAATGGCCATCATCAGAATGCCTGACCCCAATAAGTGCAAACTACTGTTTGGAACCTTCAAGGATGTAGCCTTGCGATGGTACATGGGTCTTCCCCAAGCTTCCATTACCAACTATCAAGATCTAGTAAGGAAATGTGTACATCAATTCTTAAACATCCGTTACAAGAATATGTCAACCACTAACTTGTTCAACATATAACATGGCCCATCAGAGTTGTTAAAGGATTATCTCATCCAATTCAATGAAGTCACCATCAGAGTCATTCCCCCAAACCAAGAGATGTTTGTTGGAGCGTTCTAGAATGGTTAGAAGGCGGGACACTTCATCGGGTTAGAAGGTGGGACACTTCAACGAATCTCTCGCCCAAAAAACAGCGTTTTCACTAGCATAAGTGATTACCAGGAGGAATGCTACAAAAAAGGCGAGGAGAAGAAGGAATGAGTCAAGAAGCATGTTCTAAATGTCAAAGGTTCATACCACCAGAGGATGAGTAATTATACCTCTCCCTTCAAAGACAAGATTATGTTCAAAAGAGTATATAAGGTAGCAGAAAGCTTCACGCCTCTAAACAATCGCCGTGAACATATCTGGTGCAATGTTTTTCACCTGCACGACATCTCTATGCCTCCAGCTCTGAAGGAAAATGTATTAAGGCCTGAACTAGGCAGATGGTGCAAGTTCTACATTGTAAAAAGGCACCACACTGAAGATTGTTACCAACTCAAGAAATATATCGAGATGTTGATCCAAAAGGGACACCTTAAGAAGTACGTCAAGGGTGATTCCTCTCGTGGGCCAGAACAATCCACTTCTCGCGACGACACATGGAGTCTCGGACCTGCCAATGCGAAGAAAGCTTCCCAAGGTGAGGACAACAAAGGCGTGCGCCATAAGCTTAACACCGTTGCAGGAGGATTCGTCGGAGGTGAGGAGACTTGTTTTTCCTGTAGAAGATACGCTCTCTGAATTTTAAATGTAGAAGACCTCCCTAGTGTTAAAGATAACGGCGAGTTGAAGACGCCTGAAGTAACAATCGCCTTCTCTAAGAAGGACACGACTAACATTCACCCTCATAATGACGATCACATGGTTATTACTGTTAGGTTTAGGAATGAAAGATATAGAGAGTTCTTGTAGATCAAGGAAATTCTGCAGATATTCTATATTGGAGTGCATTTGAAAGACTCTGTGTCATACCCTAAATTTTGATCCCCCCTCATTTTAATTTTCCGTTTGTCTGTTTGTCTGACTACATTTTTTTTCTTTGCATTATCTGCATATCATATTATATTTCTTTTATCTTGCATATCATTTAAAACTATCAGCCGAAATTAACATGTTAAATTTTCAGGTGTTTTGGTCCAACTGAAAAGTTAACTGTGCAAAAAAGTCGGTATCCGGGCAGTTTTTAAAATCAAACTTTCAGACATCATTTTTAATCTATTTTTCGCGTACTTTAACCCGATGCGCTTATTTTAATTTTTCGACTTTCCGATCATCATGTTTCTGACCCGTCTGAGCCTTTTTAACGGGAAAAATCAATTTCAAAATTTGACAAAACGCTTTATGTTGTCAATACGTATATTTTTTGCTGATCGTTTTGGTGTGTTCATTTTATTTTTTCGGACACCTCGATACAGACAGTTTTTATCGCTTTTTACCAATTTCAGTTTCAATTTTGATTAATATTATTTTTTTTATTAAATAGATTTTTATTCTATACTTTATTTTATAGTTATTTTATTTAATCATTTTTTTATTATTATGATTTATATTGATAACTTAAATTATTAAGTTTTGAATTATTTTATCTCATAACTTAAATTATTATGATTTATCATTTTTAATATTCATGTGCCCACATCACTAAAAATCAATCTTCAAAACATGTGGTTTCATTTTTCAAACTTCATCATTTATTTGTTAGAATTTCATTCAAACCTTCATCATTATTCTCACACAATTTTCAATTTTTCATCATTTCATTACACAACATTTTCAAATACCATCATTTTATTTGGCCACATTTTTCTTCACTCTCAAGTGTTTAAAGTTTGATTCAAAGACACTAACATATTATACAATTTTCTTCATGCTTGAGTCATAATTTTCTTCATTTCAATTTTCAAACGTCATCTTTTGTTCAAACCAAATTCAAAGATGCTAACCACAAATTTCTTCATTCAAACTTTCCATTCAATTTTTAATATTCAAGTCTTTATTCAATCTTCAACAAACATGTTTTTTTGAATATTCATGATTATATTCAAAATTCTCTATGTCATTACATACATCATTTACTTGATTCCCAAGTCTTTTTTTCTACTATAAATAGAACCAAACTTTCACTTCACAATGACAAGAAAAACAATACACTAAGTTGTTTTCTCAGACCTCTTCCTTCACTATATTTTTCTTCACATACATATTTCTAGTTTTTACTTTCAATTTCTCATGTTAACATACAAATAGTTTGACATGTTTATCCGAAAATGCCATGTCAGATCATATCAAGCAGATGAATGATGCATTAGACAGTCATAAGAAGCAACTTGGGGAAATTGCAAAAATACGATGATCAAGTTTTGCAGTGCTCGCATTGAGCTTAAAACTCGTTACAACTGAGAAAAACTTGAAGCAGGCCAGCATATTGCTTGATAACACAGAGGAAGAGTTTAAAAAATGTCACTATATTCTGAAAGAAAAGGATTTTATCATTTATGAGCAGAGGAAAGCAGCACAATATCACCAATTCGCAACCTCGCTGACACCGAAATCGTAATTCAACATATTCACCATTACCTGCAATTCACAATCACAGCAGGACAAAAAAATCAATTCCAATTTCAACACAACGCCGCAAACGGCAAAATTACGAAAAATTCAACAGAACAACCAATTTCCGCCGAAACCTAAGTGCTATCGATTTACAACAACAAACAGAACAACAATAACAATAGCAGCAGCGTAATTGAGACGGGAGATTCGTGGACAACAAACATGAAGCTGCGAACAAACCAAGCCAACAATCTAATACGAAATCAACGCAATCCGCCGGCGAAAACGAGACGGAACAACTTCTACAATTCCCTGCAAACGAAAACAAACAGAAGTCCACAATTTAGCAACAATCCACAATTCAAATTCCAATTTCAACATCAATAAATTGCAACAAAATAATTCATAACATCAGCACCTGCAACAAAATTGACAAAGAAAAAGAACTCAGAACCTGCATAATTTCAATTACAGCTGCAGCAACAAGACGGAGGAATCATGCCGGAGCAGTGGCGGAACTAGACTATAAAGTTTGGAGTGGCCATAAAATTAAACTATAATTTATAAATAAAATATTCATACCATATTGTATATAAAATATTTAAAATGCAATAAACACAAAGTTGAACATAAAATGATTTAAAAACATTACTTAAAAATATCTTATAATAATGCTCTACGGGTTTTGAGTAGCTTGAAATCCTCAATAATTGTCTCAGAATCAATATTTGCAGCAATTTCTCTTTCAATGTTAACCGTCATGCTATCTTCTAGAAAATCAGCTTCCATTTTACTTCTCAATCTTGTCTTGATAATTTTCATTGTCGAGAAAGATCTTTCAGTAGTGGCCGTAGATACAGGCAGAGTCATGACAAGACGGAGCAGTCTATCAATCAAATAATAAATTTCATTCTTTCCAGTTGCAGCTAAAGATGAACATAAGTCTTGAATAGTTGATAAATTATTCAAACTCGATGCTTGGCGAGCATCAATAATAAAATGCCGAAGTTGAAATTGCAAATTAATCCTCTCTTGCTCATTGAAGTCTATAGGATAATACTTTTCAGCTAGAGTGCAAATTGTATCAAAGTTAAAAGCCTTATAGTTATCCTTGAGAGCCAAAGCACAACTTAGAGTTAACAAATCAATCGCTTGCTCACTAAATCTGTTATTCAACTCTTGTAATTGTTTGTCAATGGTAGCGAAAAATATTTCAACTCTAAAATAATGCTCAATGGTTACCTGGTTCTCTTCAAGACGAGAGCGTCCAAATCTTGTTGTTGAATGAACATCATCAAGATCAGGAACCTCAATATCATGTTTTTCACAAAAAGACTTCACACAAGTAAACACTTTATCCCAACCATATTCTCTCAATTATTGAATAAGAGCTTTTGTTGTACAAACCAAATGCATAGCATTAACTACATCCTGGGATTGTTGTTGTAAGGCTTGGCAAAGCATATTTGTGACACCCATAATTTCTTTCATCAGATACAATATGAATATAAAATCAAATGATTTCAAGTAATTGTAAGCACTATCAGCATCTCCACGTTAAGCATACTTTAATTCTTCCTTTGCAAAATTTTTTGAAACAATACAAGTTGCTTCATACATATTTATCAAGCTAGTAATAGAAGAAAAGTGTGATCCCCAACGAGTATCTCCAGCCCGTCTCAAAGTACCAATTTGATTTTCACCTTTACCAGTTACAATCTCACCAATCTCTAACAAATGTTCAATTTCATCCAATTAGGAAGCTTGTAACTCATCATGACGCTTTGTAGAAGAACAAACAACATTTACAATATGAGTTAGCTTATCAAAGAATTGATGAATTGGTTTAACTTCTCTTGATGCGGTAACCAGGGCAAGTTGCAATCGATGAGCAAAACAATGAACATAATATGCATAAGGCAAATCCTTCATAAATAGTGCGTGTAAACCGTTCCATTCTCCTCTCATATTGCTAGCACCATCATACCCTTGACCATGAATGTTAGAGACATCAAGGTTATGTAGAGAAAGTATATCACATACCTTTTGCTTAAGAGTTGAAGATGTAGTGTCATTAACACGTGCAAGGCCAAAAAATCTCTCTTGTATAAAACCATCTTTATCAACAAATCTCAAAACAAGAGACATTTGCTCTTTTTTAGATTCATCACGAGCTTCATCTACAACTATACAAAATTTATAATCGCCAATTTCTTCACGGATATGCTTTTTCACCCTACTTGAAAGAATGTGCAAGATCTCTTTTTGAATTTTATGTGAAGTATACTTGCTATTAGATGGAGCATTTTCCAACACAACTTTTACAACTTCATCATTGTAACATGCCAAGAGTTTTATCAATTCAAGAAAATTACCTTGGTTTAATGATTCTTTACTTTCATCATGACCTCTAAAAGCACAAGCTTGAAAAGTTAACCAACGAACTGTGTCAATTGGTCTTGAGACGTAGTCGATTCTTCATAATTTCAATCGAGCTTTGAGCTTCAATAATGTTCCTAATGTGCCCATCTTGATTTAATAGATCTTGACAAGCTTTCATAGCATTGTTGTGTGGTGAACAAGGATCCTTCCCCACGTGTTTAAGAAATGCACAATTCTTTCCATTTCTAACTTTCTTCCAACCTCTAAAACCTGTAGAAATGAAGACATCTGAACCAGGACGCCCACTTGGTCTTTTGCTAAAAAGATAACACGGTAAGCAATAAGCAGCATCTTCTGAAGGTGAATACTCTAACCACGAAGGAAAAAGGCTAAACCAAGCGTGTTGAAATCTTCTTTGATGGTCTTCTTTACCAGACAATGGATATTGCTCTAAATGCATTTGATATGGACCCCATTTCAAATAAGCTCTTCGTATTTCATCCATTTGATTTAATGGATATTCCCACATCGGAGGACGTTTTCCAGGATCGCGTTCTAAAGAATTCTCAATGTCATCCGGTAAAACTCTATTAACATTTTCTTCAATTCTTGGATTCTCACGAACTCTTTGAGGTTCTGACATAGAAGTTAAATCTTCGCCATCTCTTTCTTTCCTCTTGAAAAAAGAATCAATTTTTCTACTCTTCATTAGCACTGTTGTGCTGCAAAATCAATTGAACAAATTAACAAAAAAAAATTACACTTTATTTGATTATTGTTCAACTTCAACTAAAATTTAAGCACAACACAACAAATTCCCAACGTTCTTTAAATTCACAGTAAAACTTATAAAAGAGAAACAATCCAAAAAACCCCTAAATTCACAATTAAATCTTACACAATTTTCTTTAAATTAACACAATATTATCAATTTGTGAAATTGAAGAAAAAACCTAATATTCTATTATGTAAATAAATAAATAAATAAATAGAAGAAACATTATTTACCCAAAAAAATACACAGTTCAGAGAATGATAAATGGAGACCGGAGAGTGACAAATGGAGACCGACAGTGCTGTAGAGAAGAGAAAAGGTGTGGCTACTGTTGCTTTTTTCTTTTCTAAAACCGTGCTTACTATTAATAAAATAGGGTAAATAGGGTTATGTCAATTTTGTAAATTTGATTTTTAATAAAGGGCAATAATGTATTCTCACACTATGAAAAAAAAATTAAAAAAAATATTGGGGTGGTCGTGGCCCCCCCTGTCCCTATAATGGTCCGCCTCTGTGCCGGAGCACTTGCGACGGCACCTGAATCACGACGGAGGGAGTACGCAGATGGAAGCAGTGCGCAGGCGGAGAAAAACGCCATTGACGGAGGGAGATCCGCAGAAACACGGACGATCACGACGGAGGAAATCATCGTGAATGGAGGGGGCACTTGCGACGGAGGCGAAATGCGCAGAGGACGACCGGTAGTGAGAAATCAATCGGTGACGGAGGGAGTGCGTGGACGAAGACGGCGCCGTGATTGAGAAACACGTTTGAGCCAGGGAGAGAGAGAGAGAGAGAGAGAGAGCGATAATTGAGACTTTCAGACGAAAAAAAATTAGGTTCTTATTTTATTCCCTTTACAATTTTCTATTTTTTATTTGTTTTTGATTTATTATTAAAGGTTATTAAAATGATTTTTTGATGAGCTTAATCTTAAAAGTTTGAACTAAAGCCTATGATCTTTACACCCATTAATTACTAAACACACCCCAATTCTATCTTTTTATTTTAAATCATTTCTATTTAATTAATCTTGATATTGAATATAACTTTTTTTTTTATTAATTGAGATTAATTTTTTATATTCAACTTTAATTGTTTGTTTATGATATTAATGTTGTTTTCTTAAGCTTGATCAAATTTTTAGTGATAATCTTAAAACATTTTTGATTAGGCTTATTGTTAAAATTTTGAATATTGGTTGTAGTTAAAATCTCATGTTGATCTTGATTAAATCCTTGTCATTTTTTATGACAACCGATGTAAATTGGATTCATTCTTGATAATTTCAATTCGCACACGATGTTCTTCTGTGTATATTTTCACTTACATGATGTTTTTCCATGTATGTATATCTCTGTCACGATGCTTTGCCGTGAATGTTAGTTATTTTATCACGGTGCTTTGCCGTGCACTTTCTGTTTATTTTACACGATGTTTTGCCGTGTGCTTTCTATTTGTTTTCAATGCGATGTTTTGCCATGTATATCTGTTATTTACTCGCGATGCTTTGCCGCGTATCTTTTTCTTCTGATTACATGATGTTTTTCCGTGTATTTCAGTTGATTTTTTTTGTCTGATTACCATGATGTTTTTTCATGCGTATTTTGTAACTTTTTGTCAGTTTAATATGTTTCACGATGTTCTTCCGTGTATATTTTATCTCTCACGATGCTTTGCCGTGTATTCATTTATTCCGTGATGTTTTGCCACGTATGCATACTCCCTTAGGATTTCTTAGTTCGAACATAATTTTCGATTAGGTTTGAAGTAAGACAGACATTAGGATATTCAACCAAGCATGATAATATTAGGTTAGATTTCCCCTCTTGCCGTCGTGCGATTTAAATTTTCTTTTATGTAGTTCGTACCCCTTAGGGGTGAACTACGACCGCTCTGATTTCTCAAGATACCATTGAGAATACGTAGATATAAGATCGTAAGATCTTAACGAGCAACCTTTTTATTTTCTTGGTCTCTCCTTCCATCCGATTCTTTCCCGGATATTCATATCACACCCTTTTAATAAAAAGAAGATTCACATACTGTAATACCCTATATTATTTTAAAACGCTCTAGATAATATTGATTTAAGATCGATTGGGTTCTGGAGTGCTCTGAGAGTTATCTGTTAAGATAATTATAGCAATTGATGAGCTCAGATTGAATTGATTTAATATTATCTGACTCTAAGGTTTTATCAATTGGTGCATTGGAGACATTTTTGGATGCTCTCAATTTTGGACTAGTTAATGTTACTAACTAAATGATATTTCTCTATATCAATTCTTTTCCTCTCATTTTCTAAAAATAGAAACAAGAGTAGAGAGAAGCTAGAGAGAAGGAAGAGAATGAGGAAGGAAAAACTAGAAGAGCAAAGAGCTTGGATCATCATCTCTGCTTCATCAAATCATCCCAACTTCTTCATCATCATCCATTGCTAAGGTGGGTTCTAAATAGACACCTTAAGTTCTAAAAATTTCATGATTTTGGACTTAGGTTAGAATGTTAAGAGAAAATGATAAATTTGATAAATCAATGTTTTTAACGGTTAAAATGTGAAATAAAATGCATAGCGTGCTTGCGTTATGTGTGAATATGAATTGTGATAATTGTTGTGGTGATCCTTTGGATTTCTATGAGTTTCCATGAGTTTTGGATCAAGAAATTGCAGGTTTTTAGGCATTCTGTTCAGTGTTAACCGATTAACCAAATGTGGGTAATCGGTTAACGCGTGTAAAAATGGTGTTTTACGTGAAAATTGAGCTGGTTAACCGGTTACCAGAATATGGTTAACCGATTAACCAGTTGTGTCTAAATCTTGTTTTGGCTACTATAACTCATTTCTATACCAGAATATGGTTAACCGATTAACCAGTTGTGTCTAAATCAATGGAACATGTGTGTAAACCTTTGTGTTTTATGAGGAAAAGGCTAATGGGCCTCAAGGCGAATGTGGCCTCGTAATTGTCGAATACAATCACGGTTGTATGTGAGATCCCGTAACCGGAACTATTTCCCTGATATATGTCGTTCCATGACTAACGAGTTCCTCTGGAATGTATGCATGATTACTTGGTAGGTTTAATTCCCGATTATAGTACGAATGGAACCTATAAGGTAAAGAGACTTGTGACGGTGTATGTGTAACACCCTTCTAACCCAACATAAATATACGCAATAGTATACTTAAATAAATCAGAGTACATCACATAAGGTGTCACATTTCTTCATATAACATCAAATCAAACATCCTTCTCCGTAACATGGGTTCAACACATAGAAAATAGCAACTCAATTTTAATTAACATCTCTTTTAAAACAAAACATCGCAGCGGAATTATCACCATAAAAGAACAACTCATCACATTTTCATCAAATCAAAATTTGGAGTTTCAAACAACTCAACGTCCTCAAAATTCTCAATAAAACAAGTTAATCAAAATAACACAATAATTCAAAAATAGAAACGTTCCCAACCCCGATGTTACATAATCAGAGCAAGACACACCCTCTAATCAACTAAAAGGAAAAGACTCCAAGCTAACTCTTCATGCACCACGAACTAGTCTTGGTTATCTGCACGTTACCCACGTAGAGGCAACATTCAAACAGGCAGGGTGAGTAATCACAATTCAATATAATTCATATAAAGAAAAGATATTAACAAGTTAACATTCATCTCAAACAAACATCATAGTAATTCACCCCAACTCATCATATAGATCACCAAGTCATCAACATCACGAACATGCAATCATGTAATGCCACCAAGAATGAAATGCAACTTCCTAATATGCATGTGGTACCAAATCGTCATAGTAATGGACACCAGGCCATCAACCCTCCACAAGGGAGCACGTCACAAAATACTCTAATCCACACAATGGGATTAAAGCCACCACTGGACCGAAGTCCTAACATCGTCACTGGACCGAAGTCCTAAATGCTATGAATGCATGATGCACAACGTCAAATTCATCAATATCAACAAAGGTAATAAAGTGCATTATCATTCACCAGAACACCATATAAATCATGTCATCATTAATTCATCAACGTCATGTAAATCATATCATCATTAGTTCATCAAACTTCATATGCATCATCATATTGAAAATCATCAATTTATCATCATATAACACGTTAACCCGCAGTAACAAGTCATGGCATCATTACAGCATTAATACAACATAACACGGACAATTTCCCACAATTTTAAGAAATTAAAAATAATAATTTCAACTTCCAGGTCGCACTAAGCGGGCTAAGCCCGCGCTGAGTGCGCTACTCACTGCCTCGAGGAGGCGAGAATTCTCCAGACCGCGCTAAGCGCGCTAGGCCGCGCTAAGCGCGCTCTGCGATTTTGGCAGAAAAACCCTGCGATAACAGCACCTTCCCTCCTACGATTCTACATTCCAAAAACACGTTTTATCCATCAATTACTTCAGAATATGTCATTACAACCTACAACTATCACACTTGCATCAACAACAACAATCATCTCATCTCATTTCATCAAATTCCATTATCCCTAACCTCTAAATTCCCAAGTTTCCCCAAAACCCCAATCACCCACCAACATCAAATCCTTATATCAAGAATATTGTAAAGTAATACTCCCCATACCTTAAAATATCGTCTCCTTCAACTTCTCTTGAAATTTCTTTGGAATTCTCTTATGCCCTAGCCTCCTTCTCACTTGTTCCTCAGAGCACTTTTGCATTTTCCTCTAAATAGTAGAATAATGAATTCCTTTTCACTATTCCCACTTAAATACCCCTAATTGTGCTCCTACCATTATATCCTCGCTTATTCCTCCTAAAAGACCAATATACCCTCAGTGCTCCTACTTCTCTTATTTTAAATAATAAATAATAATTTGAATAATATACTATGATTTATTCTTACTATTATTATTACTAAAATAATTTCCACCCAAAAATGTCCATGCAACACAACATCATGTCATCAAATTGCCTTGTATTCACAAATAATTAATAAATAATTAAAATATGAACTTGGGCGTTACAACTCTCCCCCACTTAAGGAATTTTCATCCTCGAAAATTTACCTGAAGCAAATAGAGTCGGGTACGACTCCTCATCTGATCTTCACGTTCCCAAGTCCAACTCTCGCCAGCTGGTCCTCCCCACAAAACCTTCACCAAAGCAATCTCCTTGCCTCGCAGCTGCTTCATTTCTCAACCATCAACATGCACAGGAAATGCTTCCACAGTCAGATTATCTCTCACTTGTACATCATCCATCTGAATCACATGCGACAGATCCGAAATGTACTTCCTCAATTGAGACACATGGAACACGTCATGCAAATTCGCAAGTGACGGCGGTAAAGCAATTCGATAGGCTACCACTCATATCCTCTACGATATATGATAAGGACCAACAAAATGTGGAGTGAGCTTCCTAGACTTCAAAGCTCGACCCACACCAGTCACTGGCGTCACTCTCAAAAACACGTGATCTCCCTCTTGGAGTTCAAGTGCTTTCCTTCTCTTATCATGGTAACTCTTCTGACGACTCTACGAAGCTTTCATCCTTTCTTGTATCTTCTTAATCTTCTCGGTCGTCTCTTGCACAATTTCAGGTCCGAGTACAGCACTCTCGCCCGATTCATACCAACACAACAGAGTCCTACACCTTCTCCCATACAAAGCTTCATAAGGCGCCATTCCAATACTAGCATGAAAACTGTTATTGTACGTGAACTCAATCAACAGTAAATGGCTATCCCACGATCCTCCATGATCCAACACACAAGCCCTCAACAAATCCTCCAAAGATTAGATAGTCCTTTCTGTCTGACTGTTCGTCTGCGGATGATAGGCATAACTCATCCTCAACTTAGTACCCAAAGCATCTTGCGAACTTTTCCAAAACCTCGATGTAAACCTCGGGTCTCTATCCGACACAGTACTCGAAGGTACCCCATGTAACTTCACAATCTCCTCAATATACATATCGGCTAGCTTCTGCATGGAGTGATTAATCTTCATCGGCAAGAAATGAGCCGACTTAGTTAATATATCCATGATCACCCAAATTGAATCATTTCCCTTAGCAGTCTTCGGCAATCCCACTACAAAATCCATGGAAATACTATCCCATTTCCATTCTGGAATCCTTAACGGCTGCATCATACCTAAAGGCTTCTGATGCTCAACTTTCGACTTCTGACAAGTCAAACACGCATAAACAAACTCCACAACATCCTTCTTCATACTTGGCCACCAAAACAACTTTTTCAAATCTTGGTACATCTTCGTAGCACCGGGATGAATGCTCAACCTACTTCAATGCCCTTCTTCAAGAATGCTCTTCTTAATATCTGGAACATCTGGAACACACACTCTATCTCGAAACCTCATCACACCATTCTCATCAATCCGGAAGTCACCTCCATTACCTTGGTTAATCAAAGTTAATTGGTCAACCAACTTTAAGTCAGATTGTTGTCCCACTCTGATTTCTTCTAGAATACTACTAGTCAACCTCAACATTCCCAATTTCACACTGTTAGAGGTCTCTTCACATACCAAACTCAAATCTCTGAATTGTTCAATTAGCTCCAACTCCTTCACCATAAGCATCGACATATGAAATGACTTTCTGCTCAACGCATCAGCCACTACATTTGCCCTGCCCGGATGATAACTCAAATCAAAATCAAAATCTTTCAACAGCTCTAACCACCTTCTCTACCTCATATTCATTTCCTTCTGATAGAATAAATACTTCAGACTCTTATGATCACTAAACACTTCAAATTTAGAGCCAAACAAATAATGTCTCCAAATCTTTAACACAAACACCACCGCGGCCAATTCCAAGTCATGTGTAGGATAGTTCCTCTCATGAACTCGCAATTGTCTTGAAGCATAGGTGACAAATTGTCCATTTTGCATCAATATTCCACCAAGACCCATCTTCGACGCATCACAATACACCACAAAAGATTCGCTCGGATTAGGCAAAATCAACACTGGAGCAGTATTCAACTCCTTCTTTAATTCCACAAAACTCTCTTCACAAGCTACATCCCACACAAAAGCTTGACCCTTTCGAGTCAACTGAGTCAAAGGTAATGCCAACTTAGAAAAGCCTTCAATAAACTTGCGGTAGTAACCCGCTAATCCCAGAAAACTCCGTATTTCAGTAGCAGACTTCGGAGTCTCCCACTGTAACACGACATCAATCTTAGAAGGATCAACAGCAATCCCGCCACTTGAAATCACATGGCCAAGGAAACTTACTTCCTTCAACCAGAACTCACACTTCGACAGCTTTGCATACAACTTCTTCTCCTTCAACACTCGCAACACGATCCTCAAATGCTCGGCATGCTCTTCTTCAGATCTAGAATATATCAAGATATCATCGATAAACACCACTATAAACTTATCCAAATACTCATGGAAAATTCGATTCATGTACTCCATGAACACACCAGGTGCATTAGATACACCAAACGGCATCACAGTGTATTTGCAGTGTCCATACCTCGTCCTGAAAGTCGTCTTCGGAATATCGCCAGGCTTAACACGAATCTGATGATAACCCGACCTCAAATCAATCTTACTAAACACACAAGCACCTGCTAGCTGATCCATCAAATCGTCGATTCTCGGAAGTGGATACTTATTCTTGATCGTCACTTTATTCAACTGCCGATAATCAACGTACAACCTCATACTTCCATCCTTCTTCTTCACTAACAACACAGGAGCACCCCACGGAGAAACACTTGGTCGAACAAACCTCTTCTTAAGCAATTCTTCCAACTGTTTCTTCAATTCGCTTAACTTAGAAGCTGACATTCGATAAGGAGCCATCGACACTGGACTCGTACCTGGTATTAAGTCCACTACAAACTCTACCTCACGCTCTGGAGGCAAATCTCTGATGTCATCTGGAAACACATTTGGGAATTCACAGACAACCGGCAACTCCACACTCGCAGCTTCACGCTCAATCTGCAATGATGCAAACATTGCAAACACCAAAGCTTCATCCTCCACAAGTTCGTCTACTTGCTTAGCAGATAAGAACATCGACTCCCCACCGGCATCAATTTCAGGAAACTCTACCGCCTTGGTATAACAATTGATATGAACTCGGTTAAACTCTAACCAGTTCATTCCAAAGATCACATCGATCTGGTGCAAGGGTAAGCACACCAAATCCATCACAAAACTCTTCTCAAATATTATCACAGGACATCTTAAACACACAAGGGTAGTAGTAACAGAACCATTAGCTGGAGTTTCTATTATCATATTCCCATTCATGTCAGATAACTTCAAACCCAATCTATTAGCACATTCGAGCGAGATAAAAGAATGAGTAGCACCAGTATCAATAATAGCAACCAACTCGATATTATTAATAAAACAAGTACCTCGAATCAGGTTGTCCTTCTTTGGAGCTTCTGCACCACTCAAAGCAAACACACGGCCACTGGTCTGGGCAGCAGTAGCAGTCTTCTTCGGCTTTTGACATTGAGTATTGATATGACCTTTCTCACCACAATTGAAATGGGTCGGACCCTCATCTTTGCAATCAGTAGCTCGATGACCTTTCTTACCGCATCTATAGTACCTCAGCACATTGTTGGTACACACATCAGCACGGTGACCTTGCTCGCAACACTTATGACACTTTCCAGAAGCAGAAACTGCTCCCCCACTTGTCTTTTTCCCATCTGAAGCCTTCTGCTTCCCTTTGTCAGCTGAATTTGTATAAGGTTTACCCCTATACTGCCATTTCTTCTTACTCAACTGCTTGTAGTGAGCAGATCGAGCTCGACTATCCTCGTCGTAGATTCTGCTCTTGTCAACCAACTCAGCATACCTGCGGATCTGCTGATACCCAATACCCTGCTTAATCTCTGGTCTCAGCCCATTCTCGAACTTGAGGCATTTGGACATCTCAGCATCAGCACGATTGTAGTACGGACAAAACTTCACCAACTTCTCAAACTTCGCGGCATACTCTGCCATAGTCATATCTCCTTGTTTCAGCTCAAGGAATTCCACTTCTCTCTTGCCACGAGCATCCTCTGGAAAATACTTCCCCAGAAATTCCTGCTTAAACACAGCCCAATTTATCACAGTGCCAACATCCGTGAGTCTCTAACGGGTGTTATCCCACCAGTCCTCAGCCTCTTCTTCCAGCATATGCGTTCCGAACTGAACCTGTTGCTCATCAGAATACCCCATCACCCGGAAGATCTTCTCGATCTCCTTCAGCCACTTGTGTGGACTTGCTGGATCATGCGTACCCACAAAAGTCGGTGGATTGTTCCTTTAAAACTTTCCCAAAGCCCTAAACTCATCAGGAGCTCCACCATTCGGATTCAGCTGCGCCACCACGTTAGCAACCGATTCCAACGCATCAGCAATCACACGATCGTTTCTTCCGGCCATCCTGCACACCACCAACAAGGTTAGAAAAACTAAAACATCGACAGTGTACACACACTCGTCGACATACAGGGACAGACATCAAGTAAAAACCTGGTCGGACGGACCGACCTGCTCTGATACCACTAATGTAACACCCTTCTAACCCAACATAAATATACGCAATAATATACTTAAATAAATCAGAGTACATCACATAAGGTGTCACATTTCTTCATATAACATCAAATCAAACATCCTGCTCCGTAACACGGGTTCAACACATAGAAAATATCAACTCAATTTTAATTAACATCTCTTTTAAAACAAAACATCGCAGTGGAATTATCACCATAAAAGAATAACTCATCACATTTTCATCAAATCAAAATTTGGAGTTTAAAACAACTCAACGTCCTCAAAATTCTCAATAAAACAAGTTAATCAAAATAACACAATACTTCAAAAATAGAAACGTTCCCAACCCCGATGTTACATAATCAGAGCAAGACACACCCTCTAATCAACTAAAAGGAAAAGACTCCAAGCTAACTCTTCACGCACCACGAACTAGTCTTGGTTATTTGCACGTTACCCACGTAGAGGCAACATTCAAACAGGCAGGGTGAGTAATCACAATTCAATATAATTCATATAAAGAAAAGATATTAACAAGTTAACATTCATCTCAAACAAACATCATAGTAATTCACCCCAACTCATCATATAGATCACCAAGTCATCAACATCACGAACGTGCAATCATGTAATGCCACCAAGAATGAAATGCAACTTCCTAATATGCATGTGGTACCAAATCGTCATAGTAATGGACACCAGGCCATCAACCCTCCACAAGGGAGCACGTCACAAAATACTCCAATCCACACAATGAGATTAAAGCCACCACTGGACCGAAGTCCTAACATCGTCACTGGACCGAAGTCCTAAATGTTATGAATGCATGATGCACAACGTCAAATTCATCAATATCAACAAAGGTAATAAAGTGCATCATCATTCACCAGAACACCATATAAATCATGTCATCATTAATTCATCAACGTCATGTAAATCATATCATCATTAGTTCATCAAACTTTATATGCATCATCATATTGAAAATCATCAATTTATCATCATATAACACGTCAACCCGCAATAACAAATCATGGCATCATTACAACATTAATACAACATAACACGGGCAATTTCCCACAATTTTAAGAAATTAAAAATAATAATTTCAACTTCCAGGTCGGGCTAAGCCCGCGCTGAGCGCGCTACTCACTGCCTCGAGGAGGCGAGAATTCTCCAGACCGCGCTAAGCGCGCTAGGCCGCGCTAAGCGCGCTAGGCCGCGCTAAGTGGGCTCTGCGATTTTGGCAGAAAAACCCTGCGATAACAGCACCTTCCCTCCTACGATTCTACACTCCAAAAACACGTTTTATCCATCAATTACTTCAGAATATGTCATTACAACCTACAACTATCACCATGCATCAACAACAACAATCATCTCATCTCAATTCATCAAATTCCATTATCCCTAACCTCTAAATTCCCTAGTTTCCCCAAAACCCCAATCACCCACCAACATCAAATCCTTCTATCAAGAATATTGTAAAGTAATACTCCCCATACCTTAAAATATCGTCTCCTTCGACTTCTCTTGAAATTTCTCCGGAATTCTCTTATGCCCTAGCCTCCTTCTCACTTGTTCCTCAGAGCACTTTTGCCTTTTCCTTCAAATAGTAGAATAATGAATTCCTTTTCACTATTCCCACTTAAATACCCCTAATTGTGCTCTTACCATTATATCCTTGCTTATTCCTTCTAAAAGACCAATTTACCCTCAATTCTCCTACTTCTCTTATTTTAAATAATAAATAATAATTTGAATAATATACTATGATTTATTCTTACTATTATTATTACTAAAATAATTTCCACCCAAAAATGTCCATGCAACACAACATCATGTCATCAAATTGCCTTATATTCACAAATAATTAATAAATCATTAAAATATGAACTTGGGCGTTACAGTATGGACCATGTGAAGTGACGAATTAAGGTGATAATGTGTCTCTTAGTTCCGAATCCAACTCGTATGCCAAGTAATCTACGAGGATATATGACTCGTGCCGACTTCTAGACGTAGAAGAGGAAGGGAAAATGGGATGCCTTGATGAGGTTATGGATTAGTGATAATTTTGAGTTAACGGACTCATGAACATGTTTCCATATAGTGTGAGATTGAGAACTCAAGGTCATTCCCTTCCCCTTGACTTGAGTTAGGATTGGCTAGAACCCTGTAAAGCCGAGAGAATCCATAAGATAGGGAACTCACTGAGATTAATATCTCACCCCATTATTGTTGCTATTTTTCAGGCGTTGTTTGCAGGTTTGATTTACAAGTGGAGCTATGTTTGGATGTTTCAAGAGAAGCTTAACTTTAGTTTTCCGCTGTGTAATTTGTTGTATACAATTGAGGATGTTGTATATTGATCTTAGCTTTATTGTTTTGGCTAGTTTCCATATCTTGTACCATAGATTGTGTTTATGTTTTTAGAATGGTCAAATATGTGAATTACACCATTAGGCACTTATGATGGTGTCAGTACCAAATAAAACTCTTGTATGATATTATTCTAGGCATATATTATACAGGGCGTTACACATACACTGGTACTAAGAGAAGCATTATTCCCGGTGAAACTGATCTTAGACCAATTGGGCATCTCTTTGAGCTATAAGCCCCAAAAACACTGTGCACATAAATAAATGTTTTAAACAATAAACAAACTTTCCATGGGCCTCTTTTCTTTTTTATCATCCGACGTTTTCCCAGATATTCCTATCTTCCTTAATATCCGACGCTTTCCCGAATATTCAAGATCTTCTCTTTTCATCCGACGTTTTCTTGGATATTCATTCCTTCATCTTCTTTCCCGACGCTTTCCCGGATGCTCATTTTCACATTCGTATACGGTCTTCCTCCTCTTGGGATTTATTCAATATGGAACAAAAAAAAGCATTATTACCGGTGAAACTTTTCTTAAGACTGTACAACCTTAGAACACCTCAATAAAGAGAGGAAGCTTTCCCGGTGAAACCCCTATGAAACCCTCTTCACCTTTAGTTCAGACTTTAGAATGCCAATGCCTCCTCTTGGGCTTCATACAAGGACCTCGATGACCCTCGGTTAGCCTCCTCTTGGGCTTCATACAAGGACCCTCAGTCTTCTCAAAGGAATATCCCTTTACAAATCTTTCAACTCTTCATTCAAATCTCTTAACTCTTTTTCAATCAATCCTTACAAATTTCCTTCCAGCTTTTCCCCGTGTTTCTGAACTACGACTCCTCTGATTTCTCTTTTGAGAATACGTAGGCACAAGGCTTCAACCCTTGGCGAGTACTCTTTTTTCTTTTTCATCCTCTTTTCCATTTTCTTTAAATTTTCTTTTTTGCTATATATTTCAAAAACAACAAAAACATTTCTCATTCTCTTCATCTCTCATAAGCAATAAAACTTTCCCAAATAATAGCAAATAATAATAATAACACAGATATATACAAGTGGTTCCCGTAGAGTACTACGGATGCTTATGGTGTTAATAGCTTCCCTTAGTATAACCAACCCCCGATTCCTGTTCTCTTTATTTGCACTTTGTTTCTTTTAACATTTACATTCTTGCAGGGTTTGCTTAAATTTTTTTCCCTTCCTTTAAAGCATCAATAGGATAAATATAAAAGTTCACATGTGGAACATTGTGGTTCACAAGAAAATCCCATCCACAGAAGGATGTGGGCGGTCACGAAAATCGCGCTACACTCTGCCTCGATCCAAAAGACTTAAAACCCTTCAAGAGCTCGCTAGTTGGATTCTCTAGGGAATAGTTACAAGTGAAAGGTTATATCACGTTGAATACCATTTTGGAGAGAATGGGTCATACTAGAGAAATTAAGGCCAGGTATTTGGTTATTGATGTCTCCTCTTACTCCAATATGAGTATATGGCGACCAACTTTTAATTAGTTGGGTGTTCTTGTCAACTCTGTATTTGTGTATGAAGTACGTGTTCCTTAGAGGACGAGTTGGATTCATCCAAGGAGATTAGAAAATTTCCAGGAAGTGCTACATGGAGAGTCTCATGCTAAAAAGAGTCTGCACTTTGGGCATGAACACTAGGAAGGAAGGCCGAGGAACAAGACTGTCAAGAGAAACTTGTAAAGGCGAGGAGGTTCTCTCTCCAGCCGGTGAAGATATCGAGAGTTGAAAACCTAAGGGGAATGTCCCATGGCTTTTTGATTGTTTTCTTTATTTTAAATCAGTTGTTCATTTGATTTTTATAGGTGAATATTGTATCTTTGCTCCTTGTAAAGAAATATTATTTTGTGGGGACGCTCTTTTCCTTATGTACCTTGTAGGGGTCGAGGATTCATAATGAAGCCTCTCATTTTATCTTTTCTTTTACTTTTGGGTAAGGTTTGACACACACACACACACCCTCCCCCCATTTTGTACTGTTTTTATGTTTATTTTTTTAAAAATATAGATGAGTTAGAGACATTTCTAAAAAAATAAGATGACTTTTTTCAAATTTTAATTTAGGTGAAGAAACTAGATAGATTTGTCGCAAAATAAAAAATAATAAAATAGTTTTAGCAAAATGACAAAAAGGGGTAGAATTTTATTGGGTTAAATGTGAGTGGTTAACTCTCACTTCACAAATAAATAAGTGGATATGTTGAATTTATAAGAGAGAGAAAACTCATATATCTGATGCCTTAAGGTTTTGGGTGGAGATGTTGTGTCTCCCTCTCTTGTGATCATGAAACATTAGTCTTATTTTCGCTCTGGCCTTCCATGATTTCCCCACAAGTGGTATCAGAGTCACGATCCAATTTGGTGGGAGAGCAAAAACCAAATCCCGTGTTGAATTATGTTATAAGATGTGGAAGATTCATACTCGTGGGTAGATTGTTGGGTACAAGTGTGAGGGATTACAACCCACATCAACTGTGAATGAGTGAGATGTTGGATTTATAAGAGAGAAGACTCGTATACATAATATACCTTAAGTTTTGGGTGGAGATGTGGTGTTTTCTTCTCTTGTGATTACAGAGCACTGGTCTCGTTGTTTCTCCCACCTTTTCAGATCTCCCCAACCAGTGATATCAAAGTCATGGTCCAACTTGGTAGAGGAGCATGAGATGCATCTTGTATTTTATTATATTATATGATCGTGGAAGACTTAGACTTGTGGGTGCAAATGTAAGGTGTTACGACCCACATCGCTTATGAATGATGTAAAGTTAGATTTATAAAATACTATATATATATATATATATATATATATATATATATATATATATGAATGATGTAAAGTTAGATTTATAAAATACTATATATATATATATATATATATATATATATATATATATATATATATATATGGGGGGCATATCAAGTGAGAGGGATTTTAAAATGAGAGGTGAGAGGAACAAACAACAATCGTATGATCAGTCAAAAATTATGATTAAACATATTCATTAATGTGACTATTAAATTCTCTCTCTTATTAACTAGCATTTCATTTCTCTTATTAACTTGATCTAACAGTTGTAGTTTGTTCCTCTCATCTCTCATTTTAAAATCACTCTCATTTGATATGCTCCATATATATATATATATAATATGTTAAGGTTCTTTTATGGAGATGTAGTATTTTATTCTCTTGTAATCTTTAAATATTTGTCCAATCATTATTCCCGCCTCCATATACTATCCAACAATTTTTTTTAAAAAAAATTGATAGAAAAAGTTATTTTAATACATATGACTTATATAAAATGGACTAGTAATAACACAAACATTTGTATCCAACATAATTAAAGAGAAACTTTATTTCACTAACAACTTGAGTTTCTACTGAAATAACATAAGTTTTTGAAATTTTAGATTGGACGAGTCAAAAAAAATTAATATTAGTCTCATTAACATTTCAGTTGATAGTTGTACAGATATAGCATACGAGTTTGAATTCATGACATTTTATTTTATTTAGCTTTAAAAGGTGAATTTTTGCTAATAGACTATTTGACCTTAAAAATTAAGAATAAATTTATTTTCTCATAATGATCGTACTTGGATCAGATAGTTGATAGTGGTCAACGGCGTCTGGAACGGCAGCTCCGGTGATGGTGAGAGACGGTGGGGGGGGGGGGGGGGGGGGGGTGTACCTGCAAGGTACTCCGACGCTCAAGTGAGAGAGTGCACAGAATAACCGCAAATACAGAAAGAGTAAAGTGGTAGAAGAATGTGTCTAACCTGACCCTCTCAAATGAGAGGGTATTTATAGAGAGCCCCCAGCGCGGGGCCAACGGTTACCTGCAATGGGCTGGATTAACTAGGCCCACTCCAAGTAACTGCTATGGCTTACGTGTAGTAGTGAAGACCAACACGTGGTCTTCGCCCTAGAGTAACTGCTCCTAGATTTTCGGAAGTAGGGCAGACCGAATCTTTCGGACGTGGGAGGTTACTTGGAACGTGTCCACGCGGGGTGGACCGTTGGGTGCTCCTCGCGAGGGAGGAGCCTTCTGTGGTCGAGGAGATGTGAATCTCGTGTACTCCTCGCAGGGAAGAGCCTTATGCGTCAAGGAGAGATGAAGCCCGTGGAGCGGACATGGCCTCGCGGGGAGGAGCCATGTTTGTCGAGGAGTGATGTGTAGCATTCTCTCAGGGAGAAGCTAGTCTGTCAGGGAGACACATCTCAGCAGGGTGTGATGTCCTCCTTCCCTATTGTCCCAAGTGCCCGACACTGCCTAAGTGCCCGGCGAAACTGTGGCTAGCACATGGCAGTCACGTGTCTTGCAGAAGGACCTTATTGGGCCTCCCCAGGCTGTATGGGTTGGGCCTGCTCGACTGTTGGGCAGCCTCGGCCCAGTCCAGAACAGGAGCCCCCCAAGTCGTTGCTCTGAGATGTTAGAGCAATGACTTAAGGGTTATTGGCATGTCGGGGATACGCCAAGAGAGGAACCGAGGAGGCCATTCTCGTGCTCGACGCTCCTACAGTCGCACATAAGTCGGGCATCAGACAGTTGTGTCTGGTCGTAACACCGGGGAGATGAGGGGTTTCAGATTCGAAACGTTGGGGAAAACTGAAACGACACGCGTGGGAGGATGAACGGCTGCATGTGTGCCACGTGTCGCCTGTCATCATTACCTAGGGAGGCTGGCTAGGGTAGCGCACTCAAGTGTCGTATGTCCCTCGAGTTCCGCGAGAACCACTATAAAAACTCCTCCCCTCGTTCATTTTGCGCTTTTTTCATTTCTCTCTCAACAATCCTTCTCCTTCTCTCTCTACCTTCTACAGCAGCCGTTCACCTCCGTCAACTGCCGGAACTCCGCGCCGGAAACCTAAATCATCGCCTATAAGGTATTTGTTCAAAAACTGATCTTTTTCTTGCATTTCCTTTTGATTTTGACTAGCATATAACACTTCCTTGGTGAACTGATGAAGTTCCCATGGGAAATGAAAGGGTTCCTGGCGAATACGGCGGGAATCTTTTGTTGTTGAGAGAGGGAGTGCTACGAACTTCTCTCGCTTTTGTTGAATGTCTCGGGGACAAGGGATGAATGTCTCGGGGACGCGATGAATGTCCCGGGGGTCCCCAATGGTTGCTCTTTTCGTCAACGTTATGGCAAAAAGGGGCAGAATTTTCCGGGGAGGTGATGAGTTCCCCGGTGACCATGTTGTTCCTCGGCCCGATATGTCGGGGAAACGAGAAAGCCTTGCCCCTTCCTCGCCCGTTCGCTTGAACAGCGGTGGAGGGGTGAATTTGATATGACCCATCGAATTCACCGTTTCCTTTTGCTTTTCAGGTAAATAGACGGTTTGGCTGCGAAGGTGGCCGTAGGATCCTTCGAAGAAGACGACCACACAGAGTCTCCCATGGCTCACATGGCTTTCGCACAAGAGCGCCCGCTCGAGGAGTGGGTCTGTGACGAAGCCCTAGAGATGTCGTCCATCTTTGTCTACCGAGACGTGGAAGACACGTTCTGTACCGTCGAGCATCGGCTAATCGGGTCCGATAAATCATGGAAGGTTTTCTGCCCGGAAGAGCGTCACCGAATATGCTCGCCCTAACGAGGAATGCGAATCCCGTTATACGAGTTCATGTTCGACGAAGCGGGGTGGAGGATGCCCTTCACGGACTTCCAAGAGGGGGTCTTCGCCTGGTTGAAGCTGGCGCCCTCGCAGATTCACCTGAACTCGCTGGCCTTTATTCGAGCTTTTGAGCTCGTTTGTAAACACTTGAAAATCGTGCCGACAGTGTCCCTCTTCTTTCGTATATTCCATCTTCAAAGGTCGTCGGCCGGTGGACGACACGGCTGGGTGTCCTTTAAGCAAAGCAAAGCTCTGTTCCACACGTACTAGGATTCTGTCCGGGACCTCAAGTACCGCTACTATTTCGTGAAGCCGGTCACCCTTGAGGCTATCAACTCGTTGTACCGGAGAGTCACCCGTAAAGTCGACGGTCGCTCCGAGGAGGTTCTAGAGCCGAAGTTCCCCCTGTACTGGACGGAGGAACACTTCAAAAAGGGGGTTGATAAATATAAGGTGAAACATAATCAGTTGGACATCGACGACCGGGCAACTTATGATAAGATCGTCACGTTCGTCGAAAGCTTCAATGAAGCTCAGTACGAAACACTGGACGGCGAGCCTATAACGGGAGCAGACAGGTAGGTGAGGAAGCAACGTCGCTTGATCAATACCCGTGTTCTGCTCGAGACCTTGGATGCTGAGCTGCTAGACCTACGCAAAGAGTTGAAGGAATGCAGGGACCTGAATAAAGAACAAAGCGAGCAGCAGCAGCGGGCGGAGGCAAAGCTGAAGGAAGCCGAGGAAGCGGAGAAAGGTCATCTTGCCCGGATCACCGAGCTAGAGGCAGAGGAGAAGCGGCTCAGGGAGAGGGTTGCCAAGTTAGAGGATGCTGTTCGGCCAGCTGGAGGAGAAACTGAAGAGGATAAGCTCCTAACCACTCGAGCGGTGCTGGTGGCCCAACTCAGGAGACTCGAGCAGGATCTCTGGCTAGCCGAGGAAGATGCTCTTGAAACTGCGGGCATAGGGTTCCGAAATGCAGTGGCGCAACTTCGGATCCTAAATCCCGACCTGGTGACCGACGGGGCGGACGCTGACTGCGAGGTGGTCGATGGCCGGATAGTGCTGCCCGGGCAAGAAGGAAATGCCAACGAGGGAGGTGGGCCAGACGCCGTTGAGACCGCTGCAGAGTAGGAATATAGTTTGCTTGGCCTGCATGCCATTTTGTTGTTTTTGCCCGGCTTGTGGGCTTACTTGATGTAATACTCGTACAATGGTTGTTTTTGCCCGGCTTGTGGGCTTATTGATGTAATATTCGTACAATGGGCTTTGCCCGATTCTTATACTTCGCTTTGCCTCTTTATTTATTTTGCTTGTGTGTGATACTTTATACATTACTTATTTTTGCCTAAGTAGTTGAGATCGTTGGCGCCTTGGGAGTTTGCTCGACTCTGACGATCCTCGACTGTGTAGAGAGCTAGTCGAGTGGTCGGGGTTGTACTCCGACCTTCAACGAGGCTAAGAAGTCGGTCGAGGTCTTAGCTTCGTGGCGTGAATTTCCCATCGTGAGCTGGGTGTTCCGCCTATCTGGTACATCAACGATGGAGCTCGGTTGAGGTCTCCTCCTCGGGCCAAAAAGTCTCACGCACACACTTCGTGGTTTTTGGCCGTCGTGTGTTATATAGAGGTGTCGCGCGTGTACCGTCGCACGCCCCCGTGGTCGCGACGTTGTACTATCCCGAGCAGTGTCTAACTGTAATATTGTTTGAGCTTCTCAGCATTCCATGGTCGAGCAAGTTGTTCACCGTGGAGGTTTTCGAGGTAATAGGCACCCATCCTCGTCTTTGCGACGACGCGGTATGGGCCCTCCCAGTTTGCGGCCAGCTTTCCTTCGCGTGAATCTTTCTGATTTCTCCGTAGGACAAGACTGCCAACTTGGAAGTCTCGTTTGATAACTTTGTCATTATAACGCAAAGTTATTTTTTGTTTTAAAAAGGCTTCTTGGAGGGAAGCGCCGATCCTTATCTCTTCGACAAGGTCGAGCTCCTCTCGCAGGGCTTCGTTGTTTAATTCTTTGTTGAGGGGAGCTTCTGTCCTCCTCGAGGGTTCCCTGATCTCCACGGGGATAACTGCATCGGTTCCGTACGTTAGGCGAAACGGGGTCTCCCCGGTCGTGGAGTGTGGGGTTGTTCGATACGCCCAGAGGACGCTGTGTAACTCCTCGACCCACTGTTGTTTGGCCTCGTCGAGTCGTCGCTTCAGTCCCCGGAGTATCACTCTGTTCGCTACTTCGGTCTGCCCATTGGTTTGAGGGTGTTCGACCGACGTGAAGTGTTGTTTTGTGCCCAGTTTGGCGACGAAGTCTTGGAAGTTCCTGTCGGTGAACTGTGTCCCGTTGTCGGTGACAATGGCTTGGGGCACACCGAATCGGGCGAGGATGTTTCTCTTGTAGAAACGGAGTATGTTGAAGGCAGTGGTTTTGGCCATCGCCTCTGCTTCAATCCACTTCGTGAAGTAGTCCACCCCGGCGATGAGGTACTTGTTTTGGTACGACCCTATGACGAAAGGTCCGAGGATATCCATTCCCCACCATGCAAATGGCCACGGGGATGACAATGACTTAAGCTCGTTTGGGGGAGCGAGGTGCATGTCCCTGTGTCTTTGACAGCGGTCGCATTTCTTGACGTGTTCCTTTGCATCGTGTTGCATAGTGGGCCAATAATACCCCGCTCGGAGTGCTTTTTGGGCTAGGGACCTTTCGCCGAGGTGCTGGGCGTTGATCCCTTCGTGGATTTCCTGGAGGATCCCCGAAACTTTGCCTTCTTCGACACACCGGATTAAGGGAATGGAGAATCCTCGACGGTATAGCTTACCTTCAACGACGGTGTACGGACATGCCCGCCTCTTGACTATCCCCGCTTCTTTAGGATCGTCGGGCAGTTTGGCCGTCGTCAAGTACTCGTAAAATGGGGTCATCCAACAGTTAGCGTCCCCGATGGCGTTGACCTCGGTGGTTGGGGTGGGTTTGTTTATGCTCGGCTGGGTCAGTATCTCCTGGATGACTGATTTGTTCCCTCCTTTTTTCTTAGTGCTCGCAAGCTTGGAGAGCACGTCCGCTCGAGTGTTGTGCTCGCGCGGGATGTGAGCCACCTCCGCGGAGAAAAATTTCTTCAACTTTTCTTGCACCAAGGTTAGGTACTCGATGAGACTATCGTTTTTGGCCTGAAATTCTCCCCGAACCTGTGATGCCACGAGCTGGGAGTCTGTAAAGATTTTGACTTCTTTTGCGCCAAGGTCTTCCGCCAGTCGAAGTCCTGCGAGGAAGGCCTCGTATTCGACTTGGTTATTCGATGTCTTGAAGGACAACTCGAGGGATACCTCTATCAGGATGCCCTGCTCGTTTTCTAGGATAATGCCCGCTCCGCTACCTTTCGCACTGGAGGCTCCATCGACGTAAATCGTCTATTTCTGGGAGCCATTGGTCGAGGATTCGGGGACGGTCATTTCCGCTACGAAGTCGGCCAATACCTGAGCTTTCAAGGCTTTTCTTCCTTCGTATCGAAGGTCGAACTCGGATAGCTCGAGAGACCACCGGAGCATTCTCCCCGCCATATCTGGCCGACTGAGGAGTTGTTTGATAGGCTGCTTCGTCCTTACCACGATTGTGTGGGCTAGGAAGTACTGACGTAATCTTCTGGCTGTAGATACGAGGGACAAGGCGACCTTTTAAATCTGTTGGTATCTGAGCTCGGGACCCTGAAGAGCTCTGCTCGTGAAATAAATCGGTTTCTGTCCGTCGAGGGTCTCCCGTATGAGGACAGCGCTCACCGCTTCGCCGGTGACGGCCAGGTACAAGAAAAGTGTTTCCCCGTTATCCTGTCGGGACAAGACCGGGGGTTGTGACAAGACTTGTTTTAGATGGAGGAGGGCTTGTTCGCATTCTTCACTCCATTCAAAAGTTGCCTTCTGTCGGAGAAGCTTAAAAAAAGGGAGTGCGTACTAAGCAGATTTGGCGACAAAGTGGGAGAGAGCAGTCAGCATTCCGTTAAGTGACTGGATCGACTTCTTCGAGTTCGGGGTAGGGATTTTGGAGAACGCCCTATAATTTTCAGGGTTCACCTCGATTCCTCTCTCCGTGAGGTAGAAGCCGAGGAACTTTCCTGCGCGAACACCGAAGGTGCATTTGTCGGGGTTGAACCTCATGCGACATTTCCTCGCCGTGTCGAACACCTTCTTGAGATGAGCAGCATGGTCGACTTCTTCTGCAGATTTGACGATCATGTCGTCCATATAGACCTCGAGCACGTCGCCGATATCTGCCCGGAAGACTTTGTTCATCATCTGTTGGTAGGTGGCGCCAACATTTTTCAAGCCGAAGGGCATTACGTTATAATAGTAATTGCCCGACTCAGTCATGAAGGCAATATGCCGCTTGTCGGCCTCGTCCATGGGGATTTGGTTGTACCCCGAGTAGGCATCCATGAAGGATAGTCGTTTGAATCCTGCAGAATTATCGACCAACTGGTCGATGTTAGGCAAGGGATAAGAGTCTTTCGGGCATGCCCGGTTAAGATCCGTGTAGTCAACGCACATCCTCCATTTTCCATTATTTTTCTTAACGAGTACAACATTTGAGAGCCAAGTTGTGTACTTGGCCTCGGAAATAAATTTTGCCTCTAGGAGGTCTTTTACAGCTTTTTCAGCAGCCTCCATTTTTTTCGGAGACTGCCTACGCCTACGTTGAGCTACAACCCTAGCGACCGGATCTATAGTCAGCTGATGACAAGCTACTTCAGGGTCCAGTCCGGGCATCTCTGCAGCACTCCAGGCGAACAAATCTGCATTTTCTCAGAGACACGCCTTCAGTTGCCTCTTCACCAGGTCGGGGAGTCCATAGCCAATCTTCACGCTTTGGTCTGGGCTGTCGCCGAGAGGAACCAGCTCGAAATCTCCATCTGGGACGGGGCGCGTTGGGTGGAGAGGCTGCCCGTTGATTTCAACTGGGAGGTCCTCGCCTGCAGCTTCTTCTTGCTCCCCGGGAAACCTGCTGTCAAGGTCGACCGCGCTGACCGGCGGGAGTGGAACCTGCACGACGTCCAAAGGTGTCTCAGCCTGAGTCTTGGGTTTGACGCTGCCAACGACACTCAGACCCTTGATTGCTGCGTCAAAACATCTTCTGGCCGCGTTGATGTCCCCGTGGAGAGTGACCACACATCCACGCTTCGTGTAGTATTTCATCTTTAGGTGGACCGTTGATGGTACGGCCGTCAGTTCCGCCAACGTGGTCCTCCCCATGATGCAGTTGTAGAGGGCGGGCAGTCCACCACCAAGAAACGCGTCTTCACCTGTCGGGCAGTTTCCTCAATCCTGAAGGTGACCATCAACTCTACGAAGCCCCATGGTCTGGTGGTCGCGCCATTGAAGCCTTGTAGGTCAGACCCTACGTACGGGGACAAGTGTTGCTTGGTCAGCTGGAGGGTCTCGAAGAGGTGGACGTACATGATGTCCACTGAGCTCCCTTGGTCGACCAAAATTCTGTGGACATCAAAATTGGCCATCTGTGCCCTGATCAGGAGAGGGATGTTGGCGTTCGGTGCCCCACCGGTAAGTTCCTCGAGGTAGAAGGTAATCGGATTTGATCTTCCCTTAACTCTCTCGAGGGTAGGGGCTCGAGGAGTTGTTGCTTTCAGTTCGTCGAATTTCCTCTTTATTGACCCCACTGTCAAACGGTCAGGGGCTCCGCCAGATATGACCAGGGCTTGGGGGAAAGACTCCCAGGTACTGCGGGCACTTATCGAGTCTTCTGCTGGGATGTTCTTCCACATGTTTCAGACAGCTTCAGGGTTGTCGAGTTCTCCCGAAAAACCAAAGTCTTCAGGCCGCGTGATGCTCAACGCGACTTGCAGAGATCCGTTGTTGGGGGAGGGAATTGACTCCTCGACATTCTGGGCCTCCTGGCCGTTGGGGCGGGGGGCCTCTTGCTGCTTTGCGTACTTCTTCAGGTACCCTTCTTTAATCAGCGTCTCGATTGCGTCCTTAAGGTGGACGCAATCTTCAGTAACGTGTCCGTGACTGCGATGGAACCGACAGTACTTGGACTTGTCAGCATTTGGTTTGGATGCCGCCGGTTTTGGGAAGCGGATTCCCCCTTTGACGAACTCCGAATTGGCACAGTCGCTAAAAATGCGCGCGCGGGACGTGTTCAGCGGTGTGTAGTCTTTGAAAAGGCCAGACGGTCCCCGTGATTCGCGGGGCTCTTTGGTCCGGGCTTCTTTTTTTCTTTCCCCGCCTCGCCTAGGTGGAGGGGAGTCTTCTCTTCTCCTGTCTCCACCTCGCCTGGGTAGAGGGGAGTCTTCTTCCTTGTTGCCGCGGGGGCCTTCTCTGCGCCTCGAATCGAGGGCAATTTGTGCAGCTTCAGCTTCCTCGAACTCAATATGCGACTGAGCCCTCTCGAGGAGGCCTTCAAAGCTGCGGGGACGGTGTAGTCCGACGGATTCTGTGAACTTGGATCCTATCTGCAAACCTTTGATGATGAGATACATTTTGATGTGATCGGTCACGTGGATTTCGACTGCTTCTTTGTTGAACCTTTCTATGTAGCTCCGGAGAGGTTCGTCCTTCCCCTGAAAGATGGCTTCCAGGGAGGCTATCGTCTTCGGATGTCGACGAGAGGCCGTAAAATGTTTTCTGAAGCGCTCCCTCAGGACCCTCTACGATGTGATTAATTCAGATGCAAGGTTTTTGTACCAAGCCATGGCCCCTTTCCGAAGAGTCGTAGGGAATAATCGACATATGATAGCGCCGGAGACGTTCCTGAAATCGAGCAGAGCTTCAAAAATCTCGACATGGTCATCAAGATCAGATGTCCCGTCATATGTTCCCAAGGATGGGGGCCTCTCTAGGCCCTTAGGAATGAGGGCGTCCATGATGTGCCTGGCCAGAGGGGTCCGGTAATCGTCATCCTCGCTGGCTCCCGGAGACACAGAGGGGGAGTGTTATCCATGAACATAGCGATGTCTCAGGGAGTGGTCCTTTGGGCGGCCTCTGGGCTCCTCGGCGTCCGGCCTGCTCCTTTTATTTTTCGAGGAGCGAACTGGTCCCTTTGGTGGCGGGGAGCGGTGGCGTTTCTGAGGATGTTCCGGCTGAGTACGCACCAAGCGTGGTCTGCGACCCCTTGGAACCGGGGAGGGGCTGCGAGATGCCTCCGGGGACTGTGAATGTCTTGGAAATGGTGGTGGTCGGTGCCTTCGCGGGGAAGACCGACCACGACTTTTCTCCAGCGCTTCGATCCAGATGTTCTGGTTGAAGATCATCTGGTTGGTCTGATTGACCAAAGCAAACAGGGCAGCAGTGCTCGGGTCCGCATTTGGCGGCGGGTCCACGGGCTGGAGGACTGTTTCCTGTCTGTCTTGGTGAGCTGCCTCGTACTCCACTTCCTCGGAAAATGGTGAGGCGGTGAGTCCGTCTCTGATGTCGTTCTCCACGACAGGTTGGGCAGCGTTGTTGTCGACGCAGTTGCCATTGCTGAGCTGCGCGATGACGTTGTCTAGAGCTTGATTCGCCGACGGGTTGGCCATGATGGTTGTTGAATGGAGAAAGCTTTGGTTTATCGAGCAGAAAAATGGGGAAGCTTATAAAATCCCCACAGACGGCGCCACTGATCGTACCTGGATCAGACAGTTGATAGTGGCCAACGGCGTCTGGAACGGCAGCTCCGGTGATGGTGAGAGACGGCGGGGGGGGGGGGGGGGGGGGGGGGTGTACCTGCAAGGTACTCTGACGGTCAAGTGAGAGAGTGCACAGAATAACCGCAAATACAGAAAGAGTAAAGTGGTAGAAGAATGTGTCTAACCTGACCCTCTCAAATGAGAGGGTATTTATAGAGAGCCCCCAGCGCGGGGCCAACGGTTACCTGCAATGGGCTGGATTAACTAGGCCCACTCCAAGTAACTGCTAGGGCTTACGTGTAGTAGTGAAGACCAGCACGTGGTCTTCGCCCTAGAGTAACTGCTCCTAGATTTCCGAAAGTAGGGCAGACCGAATCTTTCGAACGTGGGAGGTTACTTGGAACGTGTCCACGCGGGGTGGACCGTTGGGTGCTCCTCGCGAGGGAGGAGCCCTCTATGGTCGAGGAGATGTGAATCCCGTGTACTCCTCGCGGGGAGGAGCCTTATGCGTCGAGGAGAGATGAAGCCCGTGGAGCGGACATGGCCTCGCAGGGAGGAGCCATGTTCGTCGAGGAGTGATGTGTAGCATTCTCGCGGGGAGAAGCTAGTCTGTCGGGGAGACACATCTCAGCAGGGTGTGATGTCCTCCTTCCCTATTGTCCCAAGTGCCCGACACTGCCTAAGTGCCCGGCGAAACTGTGGCTAGCACGTGGCAGTCGCGTGTCTTGCAGAAAGACCTTATTGGGCCTCCCCAGGCTGTATGGGTTGGGCCTGCTCGACTGTTGGGCAGCCTCGGCCCAGTCCAGAACACATAATATTACTCATTATTAAATATTTGTCCTATTCTTATGTATGAGTAAACTGATTTTCATAATTTTAAAAAATATTAATTAATAATAAATATTTGTCTTGATTTTATATATGTAATAATGAAGAAAAAAATTATTCCTCATTTTTAATATTTATCTCTTAATATTAACAACGATTTTGTTATATTTTTATTTTCTTAATGATCAATCAATAAAAATGAGAGAATAAATTTTCAAATTTTAATTTAGATGAAGAAACTAGATAGATTTGTCGCAAAATAAAAAATAATAAAATAGTTTTAGCAAAATGACAAAAAGGGGTAGAATTTTATTGGGTTAAATGTGAATGGTTAACTCTCACTTCACAAATAAATCAGTGGATATGTTGAATTTATAAAAGAGAGAAAACTCATATATCTGATGCCTTAAGGTTTTGGGTGGAGATGTTGTGTCTCCCTCTCTTGTGATCATGAAACATTAGTCTTATTTTCGCTCTCGCCTTCCATGATTTCCCCACAAGTGGTATCAGAGTCACGATCCAATTTGGTGGAAGAGAAAAAACGAAATCCTGTGTTGAATTCTGTTATAAGATGTGGAAGATTCACACTCGTGGGTAGATTGTTGGGTACAAGTGTGAGGGATTACAACCCACATCAACTGTGAATGAGTGAGATGTTGGATTTATAAGAGAGAAGACTCGTATACATAATATACCTTAAGTTTTGGGTGGAGATGTGGTGTTTTCTTCTCTTGTGATCACAGAGCACTGGTCTCGTTGTTTCTCCCACCTTCTCATATCTCCCCAACAAGTGATATCAAAGTCATGGTCCAACTTGGTAGAGGAGCATGAGATGCATCTTGTATTTAATTATATTATATGATCGTGGAAGACTTAGACTTGTGGGTGCAAATGTAAGGTGTTACGACCCAGACTTAGACTTGTGGGTGCAAATGTAAGGTGTTATGACCCACATCGCTTATGAATGATGTAAAGTTAGATTTATAAAATACTATATATATATATATATATATATATATATATATATATATATATATATATATATATATATATATATATATATATATATATAGGGGCATATCAAGTGAGAGGGATTTTAAAATGAGAAGTGAGAGGAACAAACAACAACCGTATGATTAGTAAAAAATTATGATTAAACATATTCATTAATGTGGCTATTAAATTCTCTCTCTTATTAACTAGCATTTCATCTCTCTTATTAACTTGATCTAACAGTTGTTGTTTGTTTCTCTCATCTCTCATTTTAAAATCACTCTCATTTGATATGTTCCATATATATATATATATATATATATATATATATATATAATATGTTAAGGTTCTTTTATGGAGATGTAGTATTTTATTCTCTTGTAATCTTTAAATATTTGTCCAATCATTATTCCCGCCTCCATAAACTATCCAACAATTTAAAAAAAAAAAAAATTGATAGAAAAAGTTATTTTAATACATATGACTTATATAAAATGGACTAGTAATAGCACAAACATTTGTATCCAAAATAATTAAAGAGAAACTTTATTTCACTAACAACTTGAGTTTCTACTAAAATAACGTAAGTTTTTGAAATTTTAGATTGGACGAGTCAAAAAAATTAATATTAGTCTCATTAACATTTCAGTTGATAGTTGTACAGATAGAGTATACGAGTTTGAATTTATGACATTTTATTTTATTTAGCTTTAAAAGGTGAATTTTTGCCAATAGACTATTTGACCTAAAAAATTAAGAATAAATTTATTTTCTCATATTACTCATTATTAAATATTTGTCCTATTCTTATGTATGAGTAAACTGATTTTCATAATTTTAAAAAATATTAATTAATAATAAATATTTGTCTTGATTTTATTTATGTAATAATGAAGAAAAAAATTATTCCTCATTTTTAATATTTATCTCTTAATATTAACAACGATTTTGTTATATTTTTATTTTCTTAATGATCAATCAATAGAAATGAGAGAATAAATTTACAATTTAAGTTATTAGTGAAATAAGATAACTTGTTTGTAATTTTAATTTAGATGAATAAATTAGATGGAGTTGTCGCAAAATGAAGAAAAAAAATGACAAAAAAGTGTAGAATTTTGGCAAATAATTATAGAGAAAGTCATTTTGGTACATATGACTTTTCTATATAGTGGGTCTATCTAGTAAGAGAAACATTATGATCCAAACAAAGAAGGATAAGGAAATTTATTATCTCTGCATAGAACTCAGATTGAGTAAAAGAAAATGGAAGTGAGCAACAAATACGTAGTGATTAAGGATAACTTTGATGGTGCCCCCAAAGAGTACCATTTTGAGATTAAAACAGAAGAGGGTTTTGCGCTATCTGTCGAGGAAGGATCTGATGATATCATTGTGAAGAATCTGTATATATCTGTTGACCCTTATCAGATTAACCGCATGAAAAACTTCAGCCCTTCTCAGAATTCTGTAGTCGCCGCAGCTCAAATTATTCCTGGCCAGGTATTCATTCTTTTTTGTTTTGTTACTTTAGTCCTCGATAAATATGAATGAAAAAGATGGCCTGTTAAAGTCTCGATAATAAAGTTTTTGTTGGCCTTATTTTATTTTATTTTATTAAATGAATATATTTTTGGTTTCTTATTTTTAAATTCTTTTATATTTTTGTTTTTAATGAAACTTAAGTAAAGGACTCAAAATCTAATTTATTTAAAATAAAATATTTTATATTATAAAATCGATTTTTTTTTAAAACCGATTTTCTCGTAAAACTGTTTTTTTTCCTAAAACCAATTTTTTTCAAAAATAAAAAAAAAAAACCGATTTTTTCAGAAAATAAAAAAAACTGATTTTTTTTCAAAAATAAAAAAAAAACTGTTTTTTTTTCGAAAATAAAAAAACCAATTTTTTTCTTCTAAAAAAACCGGTTTTTTTAGAAGATAAAAAACCGATTTTTTCCGAAAAAAAAAAAAAACCGTTTTGTTTTTCCGAAAAAATAAAAAACTGATTTTTTCCAAAAATTAAGAAAAACAATTTTTTTCAGAAAAAAAAAACCGATTTTTTCGAAGATAAAAAAAACTGAGTTTTTCCAAAAAAAAAAAAAACCGATTTTTTCTAAAAATACAAAAAAAACAGATTTTTTCCGAAAATGAAAAAAACCGATTTATTTCGTAAATAAAAAAAATCGATCCGAAAATCAAAAACCCGGTTTTTTTCGAAAATAAAAAAACCCGATTTTTTTTTTTTGAAAAAATTAAAAACTAATTTTTTCTGAAAATTGAAAAAATGCGATTTTTTATGAAAAGAAAAAAAAAAGATTTTTTTCGAAAATAATAAAAAACTGATTTTTTTTTAAATAAAAAAATCAGATTTTTTTCGAAAAAAAAAACGATTTTTTCCGAAAACAAAAACTCGATTTTTTCTGAAAAAATAAAAAAAAACTGTTTTTTTTTCGAAAATTAAAAAAATCGATTTTTTCCGAAAATGAAAAAACTGAATTTTTTCAAAAATAAAAAAAAAAACCGATTTTTTCCGAAAATGAAAAAAACTGATTTTTTTTTTCTAATATAAAGAAACCTATTTTTTCCGAAAATGAAAAAAACTGATTTTTTTTCCGAATATAAAAAAATCGATTTTTTCTGAAAATGAAAAAAATCGATTTTTTTCGAATATAAAAAAATCGATTTTTTTTTCTGAAAATGAAAAAACCCAATTTTTTCCGAATATAAAAAAACCTATTTTTTTCGAAAATTAAAAAAAACCTATTTTTTTCAAAATTAATTTTTTTTTTTCGAAAATAAAAAAAAATTGATATTTTACAAAAATTAAAAAAAAACGATTTTTTCCAAAAGAAAAACCAATTTAAAAAAAAATTGATTTAAAAAATCTATTTAATTAAAAAAAAAGTCAAATTTTGAAAATGTTGGGAGTTTTGAGGCTTTACTTAAATTTTAGGGACCATTAATTTAGGGGACTTATATATTTTAGAGTTCATTTATTTTTTAAAATTTTGAACCCTTCTATTTTTGTCCTTGAAATTTAGGCCCTAGCGTCCTAAATTGACATCTCTACTGATTAGTAGCTCTGTGTAGAAACATGAATAGAAAAATGTAATTGACACTTAACTAACTTCCAGGCTATTGCTGCTCCTGTTATTGGTAAAGTTGTTGCTTCTGGGAATGCTAAGTTTCGGAAAGATGATTTGGTTATGGGATCATTCACTTGGGCTGAATATAGTGTGGTTAAGGAACAGAGCATAATCATGAAAATAGATTCCCCTGAATTTCCACTCACCTACTATCTTGGAGTTCTAGGTATGTTTCATGAGCAAATTACCAAAATTACCATTCAAGTAATGTGAGCTACTATTTCTTTTTTTGTTCTTTTAATTTTTCTTTAACAAATATGCTTTAGTCATAAAAAATAATTAGATTTATATTTGTATATTGTTTTTCTTCTTAAATATTCCATGTGCAAAAAAAATATTATTACTTGATAAAAATTGAAAATAAAAAGAGGCCTGAAATATAACTTAATAAGCATAATAAGAAAATACATGAAATATTATTTATTTTGGTCACTATTATTAAAAGTATTTATTAATATACTAAAAAAGTACATCAGTCACCAGTGTAATTTTATCGAGCTAGTAAAGTCTCAATTGAATATTTTTGGAATTTTGTTTATATGTTTCTTGATTGATCACGTGCTTATTTATATAGTAGCTTTAATATTTTCTGCATTTTAAACTCATCAAAGATCATCATTAAGATTAAGGATCGTTAAGGTGATTGTCTTTGATTAAGTTTAAAGATCATTAAACTGATTGTCTCGGATTAAATGTCTGTTTGTTTTATCTTTAAAAAAATAAATTTTTTTTTTGTATTTTTAAAAATGGATTTTGTAAAATTGTTTTTCAAAATTTTACAAGTTTTTCTATATTCATTTTCTTTTAAATTGTAAGACTAATTTTGACATCATACAACGTAAACACGCATTATTGGAGATCAAAACATAGTCCAAATCGCAAATTTTGAAAAAAATCATATCTCAAAAATGTTTTTTTTATAAAAAGTTATTTGAAATAACTTCAAAATTAAGTGATTTTTTAAAATTTGATATCCAATTTTTTTTTCGATAAAATTTTTATACATTTAAAATAATATTTTAAGAATAACTATTCAAACCAAATTTTTATTGAAAGCTTTTATAAAAAAATTTCTTTGTAAATTTTTTTCTTCACAAAATTATGATATATTATAAAAATCATTTAAAAAAAAAACCAAAACAAACAACGTTAAATGTGACATTTTAGTGGTGATTGAATGAATTATCTAATTTATCTTATACATTTAAGTCTCTTTATTTAGTAACCTCTTTTATGCTAATTTTGGGTCGAATGAGATGACCCGACCTGATCTCATTTACCGTGGGCACGCCTTGTTCAACTGGGAGGGCTCTTCAGGCTTTATCCTATAGTCTAATCCTCAACTGGGAGGGCTCTTCAGGCTTTATCCTATAGTCTAATCCACTGTTAGGGTGCACGCTCCTTACTGTACGCAATCTTAACCTACTAAGAGATCGAATATTTACGCAATCCTTCAAGTATGAGTCGCGTAGGAGTGAAAAGTTTTTCTAAGACCGACTAAGAGACATGATATATACACAGTCTCTCAAGTATGAACTGTGCAAGAGCGAAATGCTTTTCTGAGTCTGACTAAGAGCTCGGTTGATTACATTATTCAAATTATATATAGACTCAAGCTTTACTAAAAGTCTCCTTCAAACTATTTCTCCCAAACATATCCAAAATATATTTTTCTTAATATATTTATATCAATTTGTACTAGACATAATGGTGGACGGTTCGAGCTACGATATTATATAGGAACAAAATATTAATTGGTTAAGAATTAACACGAGAATACAGGAAGGAAAAATAAATGTTGTGGTGAATGTGTAGTAAAAATAAATGAAAGAAAATAGATTTGATAGGAATGGTTAAAGTTTTTCGTCTTCTTTATTTCAGGTATGAGTGGATTGTCTGCCTATGCAGGTCTTTTCCAAGTGTTCAAACTCCAAAAAGGTGAAAAGGTATTTGTTTCAGCAGCCTCTGGATCCGTTGGAAATTTGGTAGGGCAATATGCAAAGCTATCTGGTTGCTACGTTGTTGGCAGTGCTGGTAGCCATAAGAAGGTGAGGTTTTGTACTATAGTTTAAGTGCATTTCTAATATGAGATTTAGCTTAAATCCATGAATGATTTATCTCAGGTTGCATTACTCAAAGAAACACTAGGATTTGACGATGCATTCAACTACAAGGAAGAAAAAGATCTAAACTCAACTCTCAAAAGGTTTGTTGAATTGTGATAAAGATAAAATCTAAAATATGATAATTTTTTCAAATAAAAAAAAAATGGTTTTGCAGGTACTTTCCTGATGGAATTGACATGTATTTTGACAATGTTGGAGGAAAAATGCTAGAAGCAGCAATTGCTAACATGAAAGCATTTGGTAGAGTGGCTGTTTGTGGTGTAATCTCTGAGTACACCGATGATGGAAAGAGAGCTTCACCAAATATGATGGATGTTGTGTACAAGAGAATCACCATTAGAGGATTTTTATGTAGCGACTTTATGGATGTTTTTGCAGATTTTTTGGCCAAAACATTTGATTACCTTCGTGCTGGTAAGTTGCAGGTGATAGAAGAGATTTCAATGGGAGTGGAAAGCATCCCTTCTGGTTTTATTGAACTCTTCAATGGAGATAACATTGGAAAGAGGATTATAAAATTAGAAGATGAATGAACCATATGTATGGACGTAAATGAGTGAATGGTAGATGAGAAATTTCAATTTCAAGAAACTACATTGATGAACTTTTGTTTTAGATTGTACAATATTTCTTTATGTTAGTTTTTTTACTAGCAAGAAAGTATTAATGATAGGAGTGATGTGTCATTATGAGATGAAATATTCACATTAGATCAAAGACTCATCAAAACAAGTAAGAAAAACACTGCATATTTATCAAAAATCTTAACGTATTAAATATACGGGTCATCTCACTTATAAAATACTCAACATTGGCTTTTTGAAACAATGTGGAACTACATCTACTGTGACACCACACATGTCTTGTAGGGACAAATGTTTTTAGATCTCAATTTATCTTAATTTGATGGTTCAGATTGCTTCACGACACATTTAGGCTCTCAATACTTGGGTTGCTTCCCTTATTGGCCTTCAAGGTATGACATCAACCCATACCAGAATATTATCTCCCCAAGTTTGGTTCGGCATAGCCACAACGTGGCTTGTTGTTTAGTCTACCTTCACGTGTTCACGATGGAATTCAAGCTTTTGAGTTTTTCAAAAGAATTTTTTTTTTTTTACTTTACCACTATTAGAATATGATGAGACCTTAATAGATTTGTTACCCTTCCCTTCCTCTGTGTGAAACCTATAACCCATAGGTGTCATACCCTAAATTTTGACCATAAGATTTCCCATCATTGTGCAAATCATCACCACAATATGGATGTACCTTCACACCTCATCAATCCTCTCAAAGATTGTTGAGCATTCACCTCAACCAAGGATTAGGGTTTTGAGCCCTCTCAGAGCACTCAGGCAAAAGATCAATCAAGAATTGACATGATCTTTAACTTGTCAAGCCTCTCAAACATCCATGAAGGATCAAGAGGTCTTCCATATCAAGAATCAAGCATAGGAGTGCAACATTTCAAGTTGATCAAGCCGCAAGATCACCAGTGTCACCAAATTAAGGTTTTGGTCGACCAAGGCCTCCAGAGAGAAATTTTCATCTGGTTATGAGCCAATACTTTAAAACATGATTTAAGAAGCTCAAAGGGACCTCATGGATCCAATCATGAGTTCAACATAGCCTCAGAGGATGCATTAATCAAAAATCAGGAATTATGGTTTCTTGACCTAATTCACCCCTAAGTTGACTTTTGACACAAGGCATGAGCCAAGACTTCAAGAAATATTTTGAAGACCTCAAATATCTTATATTGATCCTCTTACAAGTTTAAATTGACACAAAGAACTTGGTTCATGAGCAATATAAGGATGCAAATTCATCTAGACCACAAACTAGGGTTTTTGAGAAAAAAGTCAACCCTACCTTTGACTTTTGACCAAGACATGATCTCAAACCTTGGGAAATGATTCAAGACACTCTAAAACACCTATGTAATCCATCCATTAGGTTTGAATTAGGCCAAGAACTTGATTTCATAAAGAATCACAAAGTTTGAAATTCATCTGATAAAAAGTCAACTGTACCCAAAAACCAAGTTTGACTTTTGAGAATTTTTGACAAACATGGCTTCTTTAAGTAAAAAACAATGTTAACTCTTGGATTGGATCATCATCCATCAAGAAAAATCAAGAAAAGTGGGGTTACTTGCAAAAGGGGTAATCTTAAGAGACTTAAAATTTCACTAAGTTATGGAAAAATGATGATTTTTTACCCAACTTTGCAAGACCATAACTTTTGATCCAAGCAACCATTTTCTTCCATCCAAAGCTCAAATGAAAGCTCTCATTACATACTACAAAAGTGTCCTCATGACCCTTAGTCAAAAGATGCATGGATTTTGAGTTATTAAGCCATGAAGTTAGGGTTTCATGAGATTTTCACTTTTACACTTAGTGAAATTTTGGACAAAATCCGTTTACATTTTTTCCAACTATGAGGTCATTTTTCTCCATGATCCACATTGATCCAAGACCAAAGTTAAACATCAAAGTTGAAGTATGATATGCAAGCTTTCCAAAGAGTACAAGAACATCATCAAACTCCATTTGAGCAAAGAGATATGGAATGGCCAACATGCCTTGCTGCAAACTGTTTTGCAAAATCAGTTTGGTCATTACTTGCCATACACAATTTTCTTGTCAAGAGAAATGATCAATGCCACTCACATTCATTGCATAACAGAATAAATCATGGCAAACCTGCAAATTTGAGTCAAAGAGTCAAGAAATCTTTCAACTTGGAGTAATGGCTTTTGTCACTTATGCCTTGAATTCCAAGTCATTTATATGCAATAGTGCACATTCAACAAAAGGACATTCCTCACTCAAGATGCTCACATAAACAACAATAAAAATGACTGAGGAATGTGGAATTGGTCAATTGGTAGCCAAGTTATTTGGACACATTGGTGTACCTTGCATTAGGGGTAATGATACCATTCCAAAACCATTGAACAAAGATCTTATCTTCCAATCTGAAGCTGTTCATCCAAGAAAAACTTCCTGTACTATAAATAAAGGTCATGTGTGAGTGATCAAAACACACCAAAACAACCCCAATGCTTGTTTTCTCACAAATACTCTTTCTTGCAAAATTCAAAGTTCTCTAAGAGTGAAAACTTGGAATTCTCAAACCAGTCCAATTCCACTTAAACCAACCATCCTAACACCTCACATACATCATACATGAGTGATTAATAACCTCAAAACACATCTGGAACACCAGAATCATCAAGTCACTATCCATTTGCTCAAACTTTCTTTAAAGTTGCAGATAAGGTCGAGCCAAGTGATCCAGAGGTTTTCAATCCCTTCTAACCATTGGAACACCATTTTTGAGGTCCAAGGAAGCTGCCTAGGTCATCAAAACACTTCTGTAACATCTCCAACTGAGGATTCGATTTCCTCTTGCAAGGTAAGCTTCCTCAAAATTGAACTCTATGATCCATGCATCATAAATGTGTTTTCAAGTTACCAACATGTTTCTGCACTTATATAGAGTGTTTCCCCTCAATTAATTGCTTTGTATCTATCGTGTATGGAGTTCCATGATGTTCTTGCAAAAATTAGGGTTCATCTGTTCTTCACTTGATTTCTCACTCCACAATTAAAATAAACGCAATTAATTGGTATCATTGGAATCCTTGTTAAAAAACGAGCAACTTTCATGTTTACAAAAGTCAAAACCATTACGTATTAAGGGAGATATGAGAGGTTTTGCAAATCTGGCAATGATGGTTCGCGCGAGGAAGAAGAAGATGACCTTGGCGCAATTTTTTTGAATTTTCAAATATTTGAATTTTTGTAATTTTCTTAATTGATTTCAAAAATTAATTTCTCTCTCAATTTTAATCATTTCTGATTAATTCTTTTTTTCAAAAATCATAAAAATGTTAAAATATTTTATTCCATAAAAAATTAGAAAAACATTATTTATTTAGTATATTTTGGATTTTTGTAAAGAATTTCTTTTATTTGTTTTTTAAAACATTTTTAATGAAATCTTTCCCTTGAATTTTCAAACTCAAATGGATTTCAAGCTTTCATATGGATAAAACAAGATTTTCCAAAAATTTATCAAAGTTCATAACATGTTTATTGAATATATTTGATAATTTTCATCATTTTATTTGATTTTTCTTTGAAAATTAAAATTAAAATTAAAATTATGGTTTTCCCTTTGATTTTAATTTTTCAAATTTCATATTTTAACACTCTTGGGCCTCTTTGTAGAGTGTAAGAACCACTCCTTTTTGCACCTAAATATTTTGGGCCTCAATCATTGTATAAGTCCCACTGTGGTTTTCAAAACCGTGGCGCGATCGTCGCCTTTCAAATAAAATTCATCTGGGCCTCTCCTTGAGTATAAGCCCCATTTTTCTTCTTAATAAACAATTTTGGGTCTCTAATAGAGTGTAAGACCCAAACCCTTTTGTACATAAATAAATTTTGGGTCTCTACTATAGTATAAGTCCCACAACGTCTTTTGGAATCGCAGTGCGATCCCTATTTCAAAATAAGTCATCTGGGCCTCTCCTTGAGTATAAGCCCCAATCTTTTACACATAAAATTTGTTTTAAATAATAAAAAACTTCCATGGGCCTCTTCTTGAGTTGTAAGCCACATACCTTTATTTTCAAAACCATCTGTCTGTTTTAAACTGGTACTAAGAGGAGCATTATTCCCGGTGAAACTGCTCTTAGACCACATAGGTCTCTCTTTGAGTTATAAGCCCCAAACATTCTTTTCTTTTAAACAACTTTCTTTTAATTCAAATTCAAACCCAAAGTTTTCTCAAAACTTTCTTCAATTTCTTAAAACCCTAATCATACAGTTGTAATCAATACAATCAATCACAATACACTTGAGCCTCTTCTCAGAGTGTAAGACCCAACATCTTTTCTTTTCAATACATACTTGTTTATATATCTGTTAATATACTTGTATGTATATACTTGTGCATATCTGTCTAGAGTTTCCCCCAGCAGTTAGGTCTACACTTAGGTCAAACCAGAGGTTACTTCTAACATAGTCAAAACTAGTTCCCTCATAGGAAACTTCCCTCAATACAGTTTGCCTCCTTTGGGCTTATTCAATATGGAACAGAGAAATGCATTATTCCCGGTGAAACTTTTATCAAGACTGTCAAAACTTAGAAATATATATACACACACACACACACACACACACACACACACAATAAATTCATTTCCCCAGAGAGGATTAGTACCCGGTGAAACCTCTTTTGAATTTCTTCAAACCTTAGAACTATTCAACAAAGAAAAGACTTATTCCCGGTGAAACTTTTCTTGAACTCTTCATAGGTTTGGACTCACATGCTTCTTAGAAGTATCCCCAGCCTCCTCTTGGGCTTAGTACAAGGACCACCATGCTTCTTAAAAGTTCCCCAACCTCCTCTTGGGCTTGGTACAAGGACCCAAAGGCTTCCTAAAAGCATAGGATAGAAATTAGTCATCTCTGTTAGTTCAATTCCTAGGAGAGTCATAACTCCAGAACATCCAGTCAGTGAAGGGTTGATCTTCATCCCTTAAACCAACAACCTCCTATTGGGCATCATACAAAGATCTCTCTACACCAGAATCTACCACTTCTTAAGAGACTTGGAAAGTCTCAACCTCTTCTTGGGATTCATACAAGTAGACTTGAAAAATCTCATTATCATAGTCTCCTCTTGGACTTAACACAAGGACCCACAGGCTTCCTAAAGGCATAGGGTAAACCCTTATCATTTTACCAATACACCAATTCCTAGAAGAGTTAAAACCTCTAAGGTTTTCAAACTCACCCTTAAACTCCTCTGACCGTCAACAAGGTTTAAACTTTCACCTCAAAACATCCCAGCCATGGTCAATTTACCATCAACAAATCCCAATGAAATCAGAGCCTCATGGCATCTGGTATTTCAATTCTTCTCTGATTCCCAGAAAGAGTTAGTTTCCCTTTTGGATTCCCCAATACAATTTATACCTTCTCCTGGATTTCAATAATCCTCAGCAAAAGTCAGCCTCCTCTTAGGCTTCATATAATGATTTTCCCAGTTAGCCTCAATCTTGGGCTTTGTACAAAACAGACAAAAACCTCCCTAGTGGAGTCAGTTTCCTTTAGCTTCAACCTTGGGCTTTGAACAAGGCACCCACAAAATCCATCATCCCCTCAGATGAGACCATGAGCCCACTCTGCAAGAAGATACATCTTCTATACATCACATATCAAAACAAACAACCAAAACCTTTGTCCAGATAATTGTTGTAAGTGGCACACTTGTTGATTCAAAATCCAAGCTGGAGTCCTTCCCTTATCCTGGCTAAAATTTATCTTTTATCTAACTGCTGTAAGTGGAAAGCCTCTAGATTCTACACATCCAAGCCAATGTCTCTCTCTTAGCATGAAAGATTCATAAAGGAAAAAGTGGCATTGCTCTACACTGAGTTAAAGCTTCTTCCTTCATGATATCTCTTTTATAAAGGAAATAATGGCATTGCTGGATTCCACATATCCCAGTTAAAGTAATTTCCCTTATAACCAATTACTCAACATTTTGTGATGAATAGGTGAGCTATCTCCCTTTAGAGATGACAAATTCTCTCTCTCAATCACCCTTTTAGCTTCAATCTTGGGCTTTGAACAAGACACAAATATTCTGATAGCTTCAATCTTGGGCTTTGAACAAGACATAAATACTCTGATAACTTCAATCTTGGGCTTTAAACAAGACACCAAATATCTTTCCTCCCATAGAATAGGAGGAACTACAAAATCTTAGCGAGCACACAAAACAAAAATCTTAGGTCAAACACCTTCCCAAAAACAACAGAAAACCCGAAAATAACAAAAACATTCTCTCAACCCTCCCAAAGGAGAAAATTTCCCAATCCACAGCAGATAAACACAAGAAAGCATTTCAAATTAGCAGAAATACATGCAAAAGAAGGTTCCTATAGATTACTATAGATACTCTGGGTGTTAATAACTTCCCTTTGTATAACCAAACCCCGATCCCCAATCTCTTAGCATTTGTTAAAGAAAAAATTTGCGTGTAGGGTTAGTTTAAGATGTCTTCCCCTTCCTTTCAAGCTTCATAGGATAAATACATAAATCAGAAAGTAGCACCCAAAATATGCGGTAGGTGGTCGCGTCACCGAAAAAAACCGACTGCTACAGAAAAATGGCGACTCTTCTTGGGAGTTTAGAATTAGATTTCCTAAGAGGTCTAGGCCTTGCTTTGTATTTATTTTTCTGCTATCTTACTTGCTTTCTCATTTTTCATCATATACTGTCACATTACTTGATATACTTGTTTAAATTATTGTTATCTGGGAATGCGATTAATACACATGTGGTGAGTCCGAGAGAACATTAAGATAAATGGTGGCGTATTCAGAGAGGCTTATAGGGAGTGAATCTTGACCAATCTAACTTGAGAGTCCACCGAATCAGTGGAGGTGCTCGTGTGGAATTACCAATGTTGAACGAGCAAGTCGTGAAAGCATTGTTTTTTCCCATTGGGTTACCCTTGAAACTGAGGATTAGTAAACATTTAACCACTTGACCATTAGGTAGTGCGGTGACTATCGAGAATAGTTGATACACGATACTACACTCAAAAAAGATTCATCTTGGTATATTACAACTCTCATGAGTCAGTCGGTTTGCTGTTAATATCCTTAAGAGGGGTCAATGACTTTGGGAACCTTTGTTAGAACCCGTTCTATAGGTACAAAATTTAACCTCTAGTACACACCTTGGGGATGGGCAGATCCATGACTCCATGCTCGTGACGATGAACCCTTAAACCCATGTTTTCAAATGTTTTATTTGCTGCATTCATGCATTCATTAAAAAACTCTTTTTAAACAAGAAAAAAAATCCTTTTCTAAAAGAACTGAAACAATAATTGCAAATATCAGAGGTTGCTTTATGGATTTTGGAAGAAGAAAAACGCACAAGTACACCTTCAAGGTTCCAAAACTAGAAGACCTAAAGAAATTGGGAAGAATGATTACTAATCCCGAGGCTTTCAAAGCTAAGCATGGAGGACCGTTGTCTCTTTTAAAGGCCAACATGGTTGAAGGGATCCTGTCTACATTGGTTCAGTTCTATGATCCAGTATACCACTGCTTCACATTTTCGGATTATCAACTTACACCAACATTGGAAGAGTACTCTCATCTAATTGATTTACCTATCACTGATCAAGATCCATTTTATGGACTGGAAGAAATTCCAAAAGATCAAGCCCTTGCAAAAGCAACCACTTTGGAAGAGTCAGATATCAGGACTCACATGACCACCAAGGGAGGAATCCAGGATTTACCAGCTAAATTCTTGATGGAGAAAGCTCTATACTTTGCCAGTATAGGAAATATAACTGCTTTCGAGGATGTATTTGTTATGCTCATATATGGGTTATTCCTCTTTCCCAACATTGACAACTTCGTTGACACTAAAGCTTTTAAGATATTCTTGATTGGGAACCCAGTCCCAACCTTGCTCGTGGATGCTTATCATTCTGTACACTTAAGGAATTTGTACAATGAAGGGATGATCACTTGCTGTACTAGAGCAGCATGCTATAGAAAGTCAGGAGGAACGAAGAAGTTTGCTCTCTCCTTTCACTTGGAAAAGGATCGTCGATCCGACAACAGCTGAAGGGGCCCAATCGAAGAAAAGAAAAATTCAGGAACCAGCATCTGAGCTCTCCTCAGAGAAAACTCAGGATCCATAGGCCTAATTTTCCTTCTCGCACTTTGTAAAATACTGTACTTTTCCTTATAAAATACTGCAATCATTCGAGTTCAATAAAAAGGTCTCCCCCGCTATATGATATTTGCAATATAATTGTTAAAAGTTCTTTTAAAAAAAACTAAAAAAGATTATTTTCATTCTTTGCATATCATTCATCATTCTCACATAACACATCTTTGTCATTGAGTCTCACATATGTGTCGCACTCTAGAGTCAAGCTGTCTCATTTGTACAATACTCGGGCCAATCGATAAAAGAAAATGGACAATCTCGAGGAAGAGAACAGAGAGCTGAGAGAAGAAATCAACGCTCTAAAGGAAAGTTTGGAGAAACTCCACAACACCATGGAATCCATGGCAGCAGCCCAGGAGCAACAACATCAAAGGACAATGATCTCAGAGATTACATCTACACCAACATTTGAAACACCTGGCAGTCATCCTTAGTACAACATGCCTAAAGGTTTTCCTTGGGGCATGCCTCTTAACTTTATACCTAAAGGATATATACCTCTGGTCACTAAAGACCCGAAAGCCGTAGCAGGAACCTCCAGACCTGAAGGTTACAAACTTCAGATAAATAAAGATGCAAGGGTTATGATAGAAACTCCTGAAGGTTACAAACTTCAGGTCACTGAAGTACCAATAGTTACTGCCATAATGTCTATACCACAACCAGTGGTACACACTATTCAAGAAGAGCAGATTTTCCAGGTCACTTCTGGCAGAAATGAAGAAGTATATGAAAGGATGAATGAATTGTGAGAGCAAGAATTATCTCTACAAGTCAATCTATGTTTTGATGATAACAATAAGTATTTGTGAAAGAACCATTTTATGGTCTAACGTGTGTTGTGTGCAGATCATAAGAACTAAAGACATCAGAACCAACATACACCAGCCAGATGTACTATGATTGAATATATATATATATATATATATATATATATATATATATATATATATATATATATATATATATATATATATGCGAAGTTACTATGTGTGACTAAAGTCGCGAGAAAGTGATCAAGGATGCCAAGATTGCTGTTGCAATGCTCTTGTGGATGCTCTCTGAAAGTGATCAAGATTCTAAAGATAGCGAAGCTTCTGAAGAAGTACACTCAGAAAGAACCAAAGTTCTGAAGACTCCTTTGACTTGAAGTTTTGATGGCTGAAGGCGCTGAAGACTAAGTGCAGAAAGATTCTGAAGACTGGCGAGCTCTGAAGATCAAGGTCTCAAACAAGAAGTTCTGAAGACTCTGAAGACAAGCTCTGAAGATTCGGAAGACTTAAAGCAGAAAAGGATAACGCTCTTAAAGACCAAGTGCTGAAGTTCTAAAGACTGATTCCTAATGGACTTCTTCAATTAACGGAAGACTTGAAGCATCAGATATTCTGCTATAAAGACTCCACTCATGCTTCATCAAATTAACATCAGAAGCCACTGAAGTATCGAAGTCTAAATATTACCGCTGTGAGTTAATTGTACACACTTCTCAAGAAAAGATCTCTTCTACAAAAAGAAGATATGTCAGTACAACTCATTATATCACAACATCTCTTTTCCAAACAGCCAACAATATTCTCTAACAGCTATATTTCTACTGGCTATTTAATGGAAATATTTTTTTCTTCTGATGTGTCGATCACTTGTAGAATTACGAACTGAATGTTCATCTACAAAATTGACCAAGTCATAGTGTGAAGATAGCAACAATGACGAGTTCTCGTTGTAACACTAAGAATATTCAAAGCTGTCATTAATTCACTCATGGCAATTGTTGTTGAATCTCCAAAGAAAAAATTAACACAACAACAAAAATCAAACAGAAGTTGTTGATGAAGAAGACAATAATTGAAGATCAGTCAAGTCATCAACCTACCTTCTCGTCAAAGCTCATTGAAGATCTGAAGCAAGGAGTTGCTACTCAAAGCTTGCTCAACCAGAAAACGAAGAAGAAGAAGATCTACAAGATGTCAACAATCATAATATCTAAATAGATCTTTGTAGTTTCTTAGGAAAGTAAGGAGCTGATTGCTCAAAACTTGCTTGAACACATGTGTGTGTTCTTTGTACTTAAACCTAGGAGAAACTTGCTTATTAAGAAGCACAATTTGTAATCTCCAATTTGCTAATTCAACTAGATGAATTGAGACTCCTCAAGTGAACGTTATATCCTGATGGGATCCCTGAACAGTTCAGATGTGAGTTGAGGCCCTTAAGTAGATCACGCGATGATCAGATACTTGAGATGACAATGGCTGAGGGTCATTATGGAAAATCCTGAAATATGGTCAGTAGCGTTATATTCATTGAGTTGAATCCCTAAACGGCTAGCTGTGAAATCCCAACAGTGGGTCTGCTCAATCAATGAACGTTATGTCCTGTTGGATCCCTGAACGGTTCATTGGGTTGTTAGTCATAGTGCGGCTGTGCAAGTAGTTAGTCACCGACTGTTGCCCGTGCAAGTGTAATCATGATTTGGTTATAGTGGATTAAGTCCTTGTATTCAAGGCGAAATCACCTGAGGAGGTGGACTGGATTAGCCCGCGTGGTGAACCAGGATATATCATGTGTCCTTTACTCCTTTGCTTAGTATCTCTTTTTATGTTCCTGCTGTGAATATCAGAACCTCATATTAAGCAAAGTCATAACCTTGCAGCCTATCTCTGATAAGCTTCCGCACTGCAAGTTCTGAGTATTGTATCTTATGAATAGAACTTATACGGTTCTCATACTCGTTAGTTAATAGATCAGAATCTCTCAATGAACATTGAAGGTTCTTGAGCATCAAATTAACAAGATGCAAAAAGTTACAGAAAGAGTAAATACATAATTCAAACCCCGCTTTCTTGTGTCTTTATCGCACCTTCAATTGGTATCAGAGCCTGGTTCTGTTATTGATTCACATCAAACACTTAACAGTGTCAGAAAAAGATCCAGATGTGGTGCGTAGAAGTACTCTTGGTGATATTGAAATCCATTTACAATTTCTGTAACAGTTCAGCAGTTAACTGTGTACAAAATTGTAATCAATCTGATTACTTCGTGAGCAAGTAACTGATTCTAGATAAAGCCTCACTAAAGTTGAAGAATCAATTGATAATATAAATTCATTAGATAAAAGGAAGTGTCTGTTGAATGCTCATTCTGGAAAATACGTGTGGATAAAACCACGTATATGATTAAAAGATGAATCATCAGAAAGCAAGAAATCTTGTTTGCTGAAGATTAATTCATTATGAGTTTTTGAGATGTTTTCAAGAAACGGATTAGGTCCACCCCTGACTTTCTCGTTTTAAAAAAAAAACTCATTCTGGATCTCTTCATGTAAAGAAGGAAGATTGTTGTTCTAAGACTTTGAATTTCAGAAAGAAATCTGTTAAATTCAGAATCTGAAAAAAATTCAAATTATTAGAAATGATTCAATGTCAGAATCTGGAATGATCAAAAGATTCAATGGAAAACTGAATCCCAAAAGATTCAGTTGATTCCGAACGAACTCTTAACTAGTTCGGTGATCAAGCTCCAACAACCTGAAATCATCCTAAAGATCAAATGTTGATAATCTATTTTTCAACAGATCAAGTGTTCTCAGAACCACTTGTGCTATGAAATTGGATGCTATCATTTCAGGTATCTAGGTTCTCCAACTGATGTCATAAAAGATGGCGTAAAAGATGTTAGCTTGAAGAAATTAGTTAACTCTTAGATATGTGTGAACAACCCAAAATAAGTTGATCATCATTGTGAGAATAAGAGGTTCATGCAAATCATGTCTAGTGATGTACACATGAGGCATGATGATGTTCTGGTTCTGAACAAGTTCTGAAACAACCTTGAGGAACAAAGTTAGATATTGATATGTCAACTCCTTCCTGAATAACCTCTCAAAGATTCTCACTGAACTAGTGAAACCAATCATCTTTCAAAGAGAAGAAACTCTCACAAACACAAACTGAATTCGGGCTATGAAAGAAGAGCTCAACCGATTCTCAAAAGTTTGTTGTTTAAGATTCGGATCCATATCTCAAGAACTGTATCAGAACTAAATAGGTTCTATGGATCAAGGAAATGAGAAGTGAGAAATATTCAAAACAGCTGTAATATGTTATTTATGAATGGGGTCATCAAATGAAATTTACTGTTCACTCAGTATTGCTCCCACGCATATGAATATCGCCTTATCAAAAAGGATTGCATGAAATTGGCTTAGTTCAACTAAAATGGTCACTCTGATCATACCAAGTCCCAATCTCGGTTACTGTAACCTAGAGAACTAAATGACAAGGTTGAACAGGAAAAGAGAGAGAAAGCTATGATCCAACTAGGATCACCTTCCAAGAAAATATTTTCTTCAGAAGTCAGAAGACAAGCTTATCTTGAAGAACCCAAGAGACATCTGTAGCTTACTCGAAAATATGCAGAAGCAGAAAGATGCTAAAAGCAAGCCAAGTCTGAAAGGTCAAGGTACACTTTTCTTTTCACTAATAATTTGTTAAACTCATGAGATGCCTTAATTAGAATTCTTTCAAATTTATCATAGCATGTTTTACTAGATAATTATTTAGGAATTCTTACATGTTTCTTTAGGGAAATAATCAACCAATAGAAAATCTGTTAAGCATAGATGAAAAGAAATTGCTAAATCCAAGAAAACCCTTTAGCCAAAACTACACGCAAAAGATACAATCATCATTGAACAACATATCTCTGACAACTTAATAAGATCTTACTAAAATCTTTTGAACTGACCTATATCTTTCCTAGACTAGGCATAAATCAATCTACACACTTACTCTATAAAGTCACGTCTCCCTTTCATGCTTCTATACTCAAAACCCTAAAACTCCAAGCCTCTTTGTCCATCCACTATCATGCCTCCACTAACCTTTCTCGGTAATCCAAACCTTCTTAAACTCATTCCTGAGAAACGATTCTCATTCAGTACTCCTTCACTCTCAAGAGACATTGCATGTAGTATAGCAGATATTTTGTATACTCAAAAATGGACTAGGTACTCCATGGTGCTAGAAAAACCTATCTATGTAAACCTGGTCAAATAATTTTGGAAACATGCCGATCTTGATGTTGAAAGAAATTGCATCACTTCCTATGTTTTTGAAATCCCTATTGACATCAACCCATTTTCAGTAATCCTTGCAACTGGATGTGAGGATGTTGGAATTCATGTTAAGTTTGACAAACACAATTTATTTCCTGCAAGAAATTTTGCATCCCTTCACAACTTATCTTCCAGATACATACCCTACAATCCTGAGAATCTCCTACTAACTCCCAAAGCCTGGTATAAACTCATGTTGTCAAACTTTCTTCCCAGAATAGATAGCAATAATCTAATTCATTTTCACGACCATAAGTTCATTTATTTACTAATGAATGACTTTCGGATAAATTTACCACACTCAACCTTCAACTGTCTCTGGAAAACCATTCTTGAGTCTCGGAACCTCACAAAATCCTACATTCCTTATGGAAGAGTTTTGTCTGAGATTTTCTTCAGAGATGGAATTGTGGACATGATCAAGGAAAGAATTGAAGAAGATGGTCCTGAAGAGTTTCCAGAAAACTGTCTGTTAAAGACATATTGTGAAGTCTTTAGTGACTAGAGAAACTATGTTAATTGTATTGCTTTGTTTGTGCTCAATTATCCTTAGACTATTTAAGAAAAACGTATTGTCAAATCTATGATCATTAATTATAGTCTCTCTTCAAACAATAAAATGTTCCATAGAAAATAAGCTTTATTAGAATTTTACAGTTAAAACTTAAAAATATTAACCTACTAAAATTATTTTCTGTAAACTCAAATTTATTACCATCATTAATATACCCAACTCATTGACCACTCATCGAAAAGTCATCATTAACTCTAGTATCCTTCCCAATAAATAGACAACTCACTCGTCTTTTTAGCTACACGCGTTTACATCTCTCTATACCCAAGATTTAATACAATATCTAGGAAATAACAAATCAAATTCTATCCCCAAAAGCAATCATCACACTTCATCCTAACTCACCCATAAAAGGTAGGATTCCTCTCTCCGTCTTTCAACTCTCAAATACAAAATTCTAAACTTACTGAGAACAATGAACTCTCGAAGGAGTGGACCAACCTTCCATGGAAACAACGAAAATCTACACCTTATTCCTAAGAAGAAACTCAACCTTGCTCATCCTGGAGAAAATGGATTGGAGATACTTAGAAGCATGCAAGCCCAATCTTGGCAAGGTTATTACGCTCTCCTATATGGTCCCATCTTTCCAAATCTGGTTAAAGAGTTCTGGAAATTTTCCAGAGTTAGCAACGATGGAAAAACCATCTGGTCTGAAGTCTACCTTCAACCGATTACTGTCTCTGTCTCCTCGATAGAGAAAATCACCGGTTGCATCTCCTCCGGAGTCACGATTGATGACTATCAATCAAATCTAAGCCTGGTGAATCAGTGCAAAATCTTATTTGATGATTCAGGGCCTTACGAACCAAACAACCCTGAGAGGCTTCTCCCCTTTCCAAAAGCTTGGTTCAAATTTTCTCTGACCAACCTTAGTCCTCGTACGACTCCTGAGAACGTCCTAACGCACAATGCCAGAATCCTTATCTTTCTTCTAACTCATCATGTTACAATAGATCTCCCTAAAACCATTTTTAATCATATGAAACAATCTATTAAAATCTCCAGAAACAAAGTACAGGCTTTCATCCCATACGGAAGAATAATTTCGGAAATACTTCTACAAGAAAAGGCCTGGGATTTAATTATCAGACTTGAACCTCGTACTTCTCGTGTCGAAATAGGGTGTGAAACCATGAACAGTGTTGAGGATTCTGATGATTAAGGTGGTGATGTTCATTTAGCAGCTGCTATGCTTTGTCTTTAAATCGTTATGTACAATCACCATTGAATTAATGAAAATGTCTTATTTGTCTCTTAGATAATTTAACCAGCATTAGAAATTAAAATGGCTAAATTAAAAGAAACTCATTAATTTATCCCATCTAGGAAATCGCGTACAAAAGGCTACTTCTCTATTTTTTGAAATTTCTCAGCTGTTCAACTCTCTTGAAATACGCATACGGTCGTTAGACTAATAAACTTGCAAGGAACATCTCAATCCTTCATAACACGGAAATACGTAACTCTAAAAGTTCCTCTCTTATAAGAATCTGGTTTTGTCAAGTCCAAATCTGTATCTGTTTGTTCGTATTTAAATCCTTATCCAATCTATGTTTTAAACACAATTAGCCTGTTTAATGAGCTTCTTATTTGGTTATGTCCAAATCGTTCTTCTGATTACGCCATAATTAAAATTAGTTGCTTTTAAGGTACCTGAACACTGTTTCTCTTCTCTCACAAGTGGCTTCCATCCTTCAATTAAATACATACTGAGTATGGATGTGTTTGTAGCGAGCGATTTTGGACGCGGTTCTTAAGCGCTGTCGCTCTTTGGGGTTTACTACAGGTCGATTCATTTTTTATCCTATTGTGAGCTGACTAAGGAAGAGAAATAGATGTCTCCAATTAACCCTGCTTGCATACTGAGTTTAAACAACGGTCTGTTAGGTCACGGATGCTATATGGTAATGGGGCCTTTCTTTCTTCTTACTTTATTAAGGTGGAAAACTGGGACTATTCATGGGGAATTTGTCAGATTGGGTGGAGATAGGGGACTTTAGGTTTTTTGATTAGTGTGCTCGCTAAGATTTTTCTTTCAATCTTATGCCTACATATTCCCGTTTACCGAAACAGGGAAATCAGAGCGATCATAGTTCCTCCTATTCTATGAGAGGAAATGGGTGTTTTGGTGTCTTGTTTGAAGCCCAAGACGTGAAGCGAAAGGTGATCTATATCTTGTTCAAAGCCCAAGATGTGAAGCTGAAGGTGGTTTGTATCTGGTTCAAAGCCCAAGATATGAAGCTGAAGGATCTATTTGTATCTTGTTCGAAGCCCAAGATGTGAAGCTAAAAGGTGTTGTCTTTAGAGAGAATTTGTCATCTCTAAAGAGAGTCTGTTTGTCACAACTGTTTATAAAGGAGAATTACTTTAACCAGGATATGTGAATCCGGCAATGCCATAATTTCCTTTATAGGGGGGTTCCAACCTGAAGGAGAAGACTTTAACTCAGTGTAGAGCAATGCTATCTTTCCTTAGGAATTTTTCATGCTAAAAGAGGGACATTGGCATGGATGTAAATAATCCAGAGGCTTGCCGCTTATAGTGATTAGATGAAGGGGAAGGAGTTATTGATGTTTGTGTACTGTGAATGAGGCACAACTTTGATGCTAAAAGGTTGATTAACTCAACCGGAGTTTCCTTATACAAAGCCTAAGAGGAGGCTATTGGCCCAACAAGAGGGAGTTTTTGTGTGTCTCGTACGAAGCCCGAGAGAGAGAGGCTAAAAGGGTTGACTCAACAGGAGAATCTTTTACACTCAACAAGAGAGTGTTTTTGTATCTCGTACGAAGCTCGAGATGGAGGCTAAAGATGGTGACTTACCAATAGAATCTTTTATACTCAACAAGAGAGTGATTTTGTATCTCGTACGAAGCCCGAGATGGAGGTTAAAAGGTGATTGACTCAACAAGAGAGTCTTTTATACTCAAGAAGAGAGTGTTTTTGTATCTCGTACGAAGCCCGAGATGGAGGTTAAAGGTTTGACTCAACAAGAGAATCTTTTATACTCAACAAGAGAGTGATTTTGTATCTCGTACGAAGCCCGAGATGGAGGCTAAAAAGTGATTGACTCAACAAGAGAGTCTTTTATACTCAACAAGAGAGTGTTTTAGTATCTCGTACGAAGCCCGAGATGGAGGCTAAAAGGAAGATTGGCTCAACAAGAGAGCCTTTTATACTCAACAAGAGAGTGTTTTAGTATCTCGTACGAAGCCCGAGATGGAGGCTAAAAGTTTTGACTCAACAAGAGAGTCTTTGTATCTCGTACGAAGCCCGAGATGGAGGCTACAAGGTTTGACTCAACAAGAGAGTCTTTGTATCTCGTACAAAGCCCGAGATGGAGGCTAAAAGGTTTGACTCAACAAGAGAGTTTTTGTATCTCGTACGAAGCCCGAGATGGAGGCTAAAGGTTTGACTCAACAAGAGAGTCTTTGTATCTCGTACGAAGCCCGAGATGGAGGCTAAAGGTTCTGTTTCAGTTGAGTGACAGGTCGAGTATGTTGGTTAAGAGAAAATCAGTTCTTATAAAGAGACTGATTAAAGGTAAGGTTGTGCTTTGGGATTGATCAGAGGATTAGGGTTATTTCCTGTTCTTTAAGGAAATGGGAAATCCAAAGGGTATTTGAGACTGTCCAAGTCTGCGGGTGTCTTCCTATTTTGAGAATGTCTCCGAGACTCGAGGAAATTAGACTGTCCAAGTCTAGAGTTTTATCTTTTGTACTATGCTTAAAGAAATAGTTGTAGTACATTCACGGTAGAAAGATCTAGACTCTTTGGAAGACTGTTCTATTAAGATGACTAATTTCTATTCCTATACCTCTAGGAGGTCGTCGGGATAATTTGTACGAAGCCCAAGAGGAGGCTGGAAACTTTTAAGAAGCTGAGGGACAATTTGTACGAAGCCCAAGAGGAGGCTATCATTCCCGGAGGAAGAAATCATTTATACGAAGCCTATGAGGAGGCTGTGAATACTTCTAAGAAGCATACGGGTCCTTGTACAACGACCAAGAGGAGGCGGGGATGCTTTTAAGAAGCCTGTGGGTCCCCAAACCCCGAGAAGTTCAAGACAGGCTATTCACAAAGAATAGATCAAGCCAGGAAAGTTCGAGAATTTGGAAGAAAATTAAGGGATGCAATTCACAGAGAAGAGATCATCTCTGGGGAGTAGAGTTTCTTGACAATTCCTAAGGAGGACAGCCGAAGAGAAGACTGTATCTGGTGCTCCTATGGGGGATCTAGTATTGTCTATTTCTAAGAATGATCGAAACGACTTTACCTAGTGCTAGACGTAGTTGCCGGGGAAACTCTAAATATCTATACTATTATTACACAGTCGATATGAGTTTATGAAAAAAGACTTACAGTGAAACAGCCCCACAATACAGTTATATGTATATGAAAGCGGTAAATGAAAGCATATAAACACTTACTCGGTTGTAGAGCTTCCATACTGTTTGGTTAGTTGTTCAACAAAGAAAGATTGAAAACAACAGTATATTTAAAATCAAAGGAGAAAGTGTTTTGAAAAGAAATATTGGGGCTTACAGCTCAAGGAGAGGCCCAGGGTTTTATCAGTGATCGCACTATCGTTTTGTACAGAGGGACTTATACAAGTGACTGAGGCCTGAGAAAGGTTTTCTGTACAAAGGGATGGGTCTTACACTCTCTCAAGAGGTCCAAGTGAGTTTTAAGAAAAGAAATGGGTCTTACTACTCGAGGGTAGGCCCAATGGTTAATTTTGAAAAGGGCGACGATCGCGCCGAGGTTTTGGAAACACCGTGAGACTTATACAAGTGATTGAGGCCCAAAATTTTGGTATTTACAAAGGAATTGGGTATTACACTCTATTAGAGGCCCAAAGGTCTAAAAATGAAAATAAATGAGACTTATAGCTCAAGGAGAAGCCCAATGGTCTTTTTTGTTAAAAGACGATGATCGCGCCGAACTTTGTAAATGTACAGAGGGACTTATACAATGTCTGAGGCCCAAAATATTTTTGTATAAAAAGGGTTGGGTCTTACACTCTATTAGAGGCCCAAAGTGTATTTTAGGAAAAGAAATGGGGCTTACAACACGAGGGGAGGCCCAGATGATTTCCAGTTTGAAAATGACGATCGCGCCGAGATTTTTAACGTATCGGGACTTATACAATAACTGAGGCCCAAAATATTTTTGTACAAAAAGGGTTGGGTCTTACACTCTATTAGAGGCCCAAGTGTTTTTGAAAAAAGATTTGTTAGGGTGAAAATCAAAGAAACCCCAATTTCATTTTTTAAAGGCATTTTTCAAAGAAAAATCAAGTAAAAAATGATAAAAATATCAAATAAAATCATTAATCATGTTATAAACAATGATTAAGGTTTATGAAAAAGTATTTTATCCACATGAATATTTAAAATCATTTTGGTTTTAAAAATTAAGAAAAAGAAATCATATTAAAAGCATTTAAAACAATTTAAAACAATATTTTTGAATATATTAAAAATATATCAAATAATAATATTTTTTGTGATTTTTTGGTGGATTAAAATATTATGGAGTATGAATAAGAAGTGTGTAAAACAGAATTGGAAAATGATGATTTTTGCTATGTAAAAGAATTGGTTGAGTTTTGAAGATACACTAAGAAAAAGAGGAAAGATGTCACAACATCACATTCGACATGAGTTTTGAAGATAAGAGAAAAAGGGAAGATGTCACAACATCACATTCGACATCTTAAAAAACCAGAACTGCACCTTGGTTTTCAACATCTTTGCTATCAAACTTCAAACATTCATAACTCTCTCAATTTTTAACGAAATTAAAATCCGTAAGAACCTATCTTGATCGATTTTTCGCAAGAAATCCAATGGTATCACTCTGCATACTGAAACTTAATGTACATCACACACAAGGCAAAAAACCAGAACTGTATGTTGATTTTAAACATCTTTGCTTATCAAACTTCAAACATTCATAACTCTCTCAATTTTTAACGAAATTAAAATCCGTAAGAACCTATCTTGACCAATTTTTTGCAAGGAATCCAATGGTATCACTCATACATACTGAAACTTAAAGTACAACACACACAAGGCAAAAAACCAGATTTGCACCTTAAGTTTAAAACAACATAAACTCCACATATAAACATGTTAAAGTGAAAATAGTAGGAGGATCATAACATACACATTAAGGACTATATTTTTACTTCAAAATTTGTTCAATATGATGCATGTATGTGGATAACAAAGGAAAGCATGATTCAAAGAATTCAAGTTGTGAATTTTACCTCTTTTTTGGAGATTTTGTGCAACCTACCAAGTGCTTTGTTCCAGAAATGATTTGATGTTTTGGACACTCTCAAATGACCTCTTAGAAGCTTTTATGATGGTTGGAATTAGCTGGAAACCTCTGGAGCAAGTTTGAGTACTTTCTTGCAAAATGGGCAAAAGTGGCCAAAATGTCAACTCTCTCAAATGGTGTTCCAGATGTGTGGCACCATTTGGGACAGTTCAAAGATGATATTTAGAGTGTGTTTGAGGTTTTATCTGGTTTGGAAAGTGACTGAATCAAGACATGGCTTGAAAAATGCACAAAAAGCCTATTTTGAGGTTTTGAGAGGTGACTTTGTGATTTTGTGATTACAGGTCACTTGTGAGAGTTTCGATCACCTACATATGATGTTTATGAGGGGTGTGTGTGATTGGTTTGATTGAAAAAGCTCTCAAACTCAAAAACTCAGAGTTACCTTGCTAAAGAAGGCATTTTTGCCGAGAGAAAGGGATTTTGAGGAAAGCATCTGTTTGATGGCTTTGGTGTACTCAAACTGAGCAGATCTTTGATATACGATTGATGAATACCAGTCTGGTAGAACTACATGCTAAGCAAGTCAGGCTCGGCTTTCTGGCTTCACATGATTATCAAGACTGTGAAACATGTCGTGAGGACGACCAAGGGTGCGCACTTGTCCAAAGAACACTTCAACACCTTTTGGACCACTGGTGGCTTCCAATTTACTTGGATGAAGCTACGCAAAAGATCAGTATGACTGATGGAAATCCTGATAAACATTAGAGTCAAGATATCCGCTCGATGGAAACAGATCTGGTCAAAATGCATTGCATACAAAGTGGGCATGGTCGGGTACCACTGCACAATTATGAACGCTGTAGAGTTTGCTCAGAGAATACCCAAGGATGCTACCTTGTACGAGCGGCTCTTCAAAAATAGTTAGACCAGAAATAAACTCAACAATGTTCAAATTCTAGGTCGATCAACATGATACAAGACTATCTTCCTGATCCAAGTGAAGATGTTGTCTTACTTTCCAAACATGAAATGGCCGAAAAAATTTGCGTCATAATTCCTTTTCTTGATGAATCAAGATCTCCTCTTGACAGCAGAAAGGCTCTCAATCTTGAACCAATTGAGGCTACTTATGATGGACAGAGAAATCAAAAGGCTCCTATGATTATCTACTTGCCAGGACCAATAGCATATAAATCAGATAAGGCTATCCCTTATAAGTACGGTGCAATAACATTCAAAAATGGAAAGGAAACTCAATTACCCTCTGTCGTAAACATCACCGACATCAGTCGAGTCACACGAAGTGGTCGGATCTTCTACCGAGGAGTTGGAGAACCAACTAAGGAAAAGGAACCTCAGGCAGAAGTTCCAAATTAGCAAATCGGGCAATCCAGTGGTCCCGAACTTTCCAAGAACAATGATTAGATGCTGAAGCTCATCCAAAGGAGTGAATACAACATTGTAGATCAACTGTTGCAAACTCCGTCTAGAATCTCTGTATTATCTCTCCTACTTAATTCGAAAGCCCACAGGGAAGCTCTACAGAAAGCCTTAGAGAAAGCCTTCGTGGAACAAGATGTGACAGTAGGACAATTTGATAGTATCATATCCAACATCACTTCCTGCAACAACCTAGGATTTAGTGATGAAGAATTGACGGAAGAGGGCAAGAATCATAATATGGCGCTCAACATTACAATCAACTGCCAAGATGATGCTTTAGCTAGCGTACTGGTAGATACAGGTTCATCTTTGAATATTATGCCAAAATCAACTCTGATGCGACTATCATTTCAAGGAGCTCCGATGAGGGGCAATGAGATTATTGTCAAACCCTTTGACGGATCCAGAAAATAGTTATCGGCGAAGTCGATCTTCCCATAACCATCGGTTTTCACACTTTTCAAGTCACTTTCGAGGTCATGGACATCCGGGAAGAATACAGCTGTTTATTAGGAAGACCTTGGATACACGAAGTTGGGGCAGTCACTTCGACACTTCACCAGAAGCTGAAGTTAGTTAAGAATGACAAGCTAGTCACAGTCTATGGAGAACAGGCCTTAATCATGAGTAACTTATCATCATTTTCTTGTGTAGAACCTGAGGAGGTTGTTGGAACTCAAGTCCAAGCACTTTCGGTGATCAATGAGAATCGATCAGAGAAAGGAACATCGATTTCCTCATACAAAGACACTCTCGAAGTAATCAAGAGTAACGACGTGAAAGGATGGGGACAACTTGTAATTCCTACAGATAACAAGACAAAGAAAGGTCTTGGTTTCTCTTCAACCTGTACCCAGACTACTAAGAAGGACGGAAGTTTTCATCCTATTCAAGATTTCTTCCTCAGTGGAGGCTTTTTCCACCCGGTGTCTCAAGAAGTACACACTATCAATGAGAGTGACTCCTCTGATATGGATGAAGAATGGAAATCTTATCTCAACGAAGACGGTTATTTGTCTCAGGGAGAGACATATACACCATTTTTTTCCCACGCAAAGTCTGAGATATATACCAAGATCAGATGTCAGGATGATTTATGGAGATTATGATCTGGAAGGATGCCGTGCTCCACCTAACTCATTAGAAGACGATCCAAGGAAAGATAACTTTGACTATGACTATTATGACCCACTAGATGACTTGCCTATCTGGCAGCCATACCCAGTGGACTTGGGGCAAAAGAGTCAGCCCAACGAGGCATATCAGTTGAGCAACATTGAAAAGAATACCTGCGTCCCCACCCAGTCATGGGATCATTACTCAGGTTATTCAGAAAACGCTCATCACAACGATGAATCAGCAAAGACTGCAGGACAAGAGTTCATCAACTATGCTTTTCTAGAGGTCAACGTCATCGAGGAAGATGACTCATCTTCTCCCACTGAAACATGGGACACTTTAGGACAGCCAAGCGGCAAGTACGACTTCTTAGTCAAGTATACTACTCCTGAAAGTTTTCATATCAATATTGATGATATCCAGCCAACTGGATGGGAAGATTCCCTCGAGAGTGAAAATACCGCAGAAAATACAACAGAAGAGTTCGTTTATGACAAGTCTACTTGGGAGTAGGGGTGTTCATTGGTTCGGGAAAATTTGAACCAAACCGGAATCCAAACCAAACCAATGTGTTTGGGTTGGACATTTTTCCAATTCGGGCAAAAACCGAACCGAACCAATTAAAACCGATATTAATTGGTTTGGGCAACAGATTTCTAATTTGCTACCCATAAACCCGAACCAAACCAATAACAATCAACATAATTAATTCATATAATAAATTATTAATTTTAATTAAGTTATTATTTATTTATTTGAATGAAGAGAATACTTGTTCTAGCAATTACCAAGTAAAAACCATAATGAAACAAATAAAGATGCATAGTCTCTGGACATTTCCAATGAAAAACGGAACAATACCTTTCAAATTATCACAAGCATGTCAATCAATGATGAAATATAGAGAAACCAAACATCACAACCATTATAAATCAAACTCACAAATTGCAAACTACAAGTATCCGCAAATCACAAGCATTTTTCCAAATCGCAAACCCTCAAATCACAAGTATCTGTAAACTGCAAACCTTCAATTTTATGCTATCGGATGAAGTATAGTAGAGAGTAAAATTGTTTTAAGTTATTGAATATTTAAGTGAAATACAACAACTATATGACTATGGTGGTCATAACTTGTTTAAAAAAATGTGTCATGTGTTCAATATTTATTTTTCATATTTTAGTGTGTACACAAATAATTTGGAAAAAAATATTTTTTTATATTTATTTTTAATATATCCGATCAATCCAATCCAAACCAATCCATTATTTTTCGTATCAGTTTAGTTTGGGCTTTATTGCAAAAATATATAAATTCAATCCAAACCAATCCATTTATTTTTCATTGGTTCGGGTATCAGATTCTCTCAAAATCGAACCAACCCGGCCCACGAACACCCCTACTTGGGAGGAAGATTCCAATAATCCTGATCCGCCAGAAATCAGCGTCATTTCTGAGGGCAAACCAAGAAAGGAGGTACCAAACTTTGTGATTCATCGAGGAGTTTGTCGCCAGTGGGATGCTGTTGATGCCCCGAAAGCCCTCCATAAGTCTAAGTAATTGCCATCTTTGTTTTAACCTTTCACCTTGCCCAGGTGAAACATATGTTTTTATGGGGCTCACTTTTTGTAAATGTCCCACTTCGCTTCACCCAAAGCGACAGAGTTTTGTTTTATAGGGCTGTAGTTTCAAGAATCGACAAAATCATAAATAAATAAATGTCATTCTGTCACTCCCACATTTATTGATGTTTTCACTTTTTGCTTTTCAGAAAATGGTAATCCTAAAATACAACCCAAAATAAAAACAAGCATTTTTCAAAAAAAAAAATACACTGCACGCACGCTTGCATTTCTCTCTATCTCTTCGAAAAACAAATCATCATGCCTTGCAGATTGCTTGTTTTAAACCCCATTGAAACATACGATCCAATGTCTTTTCCCAACTTTGAATTCCCGGTATTTAAAGCTGAAGAAGAAAAGGACGCAGAAATTCCAGAAGAGATCTCCTGATTACTCAGACAAGAGGAAAGGTCTATTGAGCCTCACAAAGAGCCGTTGGAAACGATCAACTTGGGTTCAGAGGAAGAAAGGAAAGAAATAAAGATCGGAGCATTGCTCAGTCCGACTGTCAAAGAAGACTTGATAAAACTTCTTAAAGAGTTTCCATATGTGTTTGCTTGGTCCTATCAGGACATGCCAGGGTTGGATATCAGCATCGTGGAACATCATTTACCACTAAAATCAGAATGTCCGCCGGTGAAACAAAGACTGCGACGGACTCACCTGGATATGGCTATCAAAATCAAAGAGAAAGTGCAGAAATAGATTGACGCTAGTTTCCTTGCCACCTCAGAATATCCTCAATGGATAGCTAACATAGTGCCAGTTCCGAAAAAGGACGGAAAAGTCAGAATGTGTGTAGACTACATAGATCTGAATAAAGCAAGTCCAAAGGATGACTTCCCTCTACCACACGTAGACATGCTGGTTGACAGCACAGCAAAATTCAAAGTCTTCTCCTTCATGGATGGATTCTGGGGCTATAATCAGATCAAAATGGCGTCGGAAGACATGGAGAAAACTTCCTTTATCACCCCATGGGGCACCTTTTGTTACAAGGTAATGCCGTTCGGTCTGAAGAACGTCGGGGCAACCTATCAAAGGGCCATGAAAACTCTGTTCCATGACATGATGCACAAAGAAATCGAGGTGTATATCGATGACATGATTGTCAAATTGAAAACAGAGGAGAAACACGTTAAACATTTGTCAAAATTGTTCGAACGTCTAAGGAAATACAAACTCCGCTTGAATCCTAACAAGTGTATATTCGGTGTTCGGTCAGGAAAGCTCCTAGGGTTCATCGTCAGTCAGAAAGGGATTTAAGTTGATCTTGATAAGGTCAAGGTCATTTAAGAAATGCCTTCACTAAAAACCGAGAAACAAGTCAGAGGATTTTTGGGACGTTTGAATTACATCTCGAGGTTCATATCCCTCATGACCGCAACGTGCACACCAATCTTAAAACTACTCAGAAAGAATCAAAGCTGTGAGTGGACCAAAGATTGCCAAAAAGCTTTCGACAGTATCAAGGAATATTTGTTGAACCCACAATTTCTCTCACCTCCAGTAGAGGGGAAACCACTGATCATTTACCTGACAATTTTGGAAGACTCGATGGGCTGTGTACTTGGCCAACAAGACGAAACAAAAAGGAAAGAGTCTGCCATTTACTAATTAAGCAAGAAATTTACCGACTGTGAAACTCGGTACTCTATGCTCGAGAAAACTTGCTGCGCTTTAGCTTGGGCAGCTAAACATCTTCGCCAATACATGATTTGTCAAACTACTTGGTAAGTCTCCGAAATGGATCCAATCAAGCATGTGTTTAAAAAACCTGCTCTCACGGGAAGGATTGCCCATTGGCAGATGTTGTTATCAGAATACAACATCGAGTACCATGCTCAGAAAGCCACAAAAGGAAGTATTTTAGCTCATCAACCGATTGACGATCAGGAATCAGTCGGATTTGACTTCCCAAACGAAGATGTCATGTACTTGAAAATGAAAGATTGCGATGAACCGCTACCCAGTGAAGGGCCAGAACCAGGATCCCAATGGGGATTAATTTTTGATGGAGCTGTCAACAATTATGGAAACGGAATTGGGGCAATCATTGTTACCCCTCAGGGTACCCATATTCCTTTCACTACCAGATTGACATTTAAATGCACAAATAATGAGGCCGAATACGAAGCATGTATCATGGGTCTCGAAGAAGCAATCGACTTAAGGATTAAGAACTTGGATGTGTATGGAGACTCAGCCTTGGTTATCAATCAAATCAAAGGAGAGTGAAACACATACCAGTCAGGACTGATTCCTTACAAAGACTACGCAAGAAGGTTGTTACCCTTCTTCGACAGAGTCGAGTTTCATCATATTCCCCGTGAAGAAAATCACATGGCTGATGCATTAGCCACTCTCTCTTCCATGATTAGTGTAGGTCAATGGAACGACGTACCTAAGATTGACATAATACGCCCACCTACATTTTCACAATTGAAGCAGTCATAGACGACAAACCCCGGTATCATGATATCAGATGCTTCCTTAAAAAACAAGAGTACCCACCAGGGGCATCAAGAAAAGACAGGAAACTCTCAGGAGACTGTCTGGAAACTTCTTTCTGAACGGTGATACAGTCTACAAAAGAAACTTCAACATGGTTTTGGTCAGATGCGTGGATAAACACGAAGCAAACATGTTGATGAAAGAAATCCATGAAGGATCCTTTGGCAGTCATGCCAACAGACTCACAATGGCGAGAAAAATTCTAAAAGCAGGGTATTATTGGTTGACAATGGAATTCGACTGCTACAAGTACATGAGGAGATGTCACAAGTGTCAGATATACGCAGACATAATTCATGTACCGCCAACGCATCTCAAAGTTCTTTCTTCTCCATGGCCATTTTCTATATGGGGAATCGACATGATTGGCATGATTGAACCCAAAGCTTCAAATGGACATCAGTTCATCCTAGTAGCCATCGACTACTTCACCAAATGGGTCGAAGCAGTATCATACACCAATGTAACCCGACAAGTGGTGGTCTGGTTTATCAAAAACAATATTATCTGCCGATATGGTGTCCCGAACCAGATCATTACTGACAATGGATCTAACTTGAACAATAAGATGATGAAAGAGTTGTGCGCCGAGTTCAAGATCAAACACCATAACACATCTCCCGACCAACCTAAAATGAACGGAGCGGTAGAAGTATCTAACAAGAACATCAAGAAGATCGTTTAAAAGATGGTTGTAACCTACAAAGACTGGCATGAGATGCTACCCTTTGCTCTTCATGGTTATGCACATCTGTTCGTACTTCAACTAAGGTAACCCCTTTCTCTCTAGTATATGGCATGGAGGCAATGCTCCCCATAGAAGTAGAGATCCCATCAATCCAGGTATTAATGGAAGCTAAGCTAACATAAGCTGAATGGTGTCAAAGCTGACACGATGAACGGAACCTAATCGAAGAAAAACGAATGATGGCTATATGTCATGGTCAGTTGTATCAACAAAGAATGAAAAAACGTTTGACAAAAAGGTCCGACCTCGTGTTTTCAGAAAAGGAGACCTTGTGCTAAAAAAGATCCAATCATTTCTCACTGATTCTCGGGGCAAGTGGACTCCAAATTATGACGGCCCCTACGTGGTCAAGAAAGCTTTCTCAGGCCGTGCCTTGAGACTCGCAACCATGGACGGAGAAGAATTTTCCTACCCCACGAATGTTGATGTAGTCAAGAAATACTTCGCCTAAACTAAAAAAAATGTCCCGGTGGATTGAAAACCCGAAAGGGCGGTCCAGGCAAAAATTAGAGACATAATCTGAAGAAAAAAAACGTCCCGGTGGATTGGAAACCTCAAAAGACATCCAGGAAAAAGTTAGGGATTTATGGCAAGTAACTACATCCAACACGGGTAAATTCCCCAGTGGTAATACTTTCCATCAAAAAAAGACTTCAGTCAAGGTCATCTTCGACAGAAGCTCAGGATGTCCGGAATTCAAAGTTGGTAGAAGGATAACGGTCGTTATGTTTTCAATATAGCCCTTTTCCCGTAAATTACCATTTTCTAAACTTTGTAAATACTCTATGGTATCATGCGTCTGACTGATTACCATCTTATCGATAAAATTTGAGCCCTTGTGCTTTCGTTTGCAACTCTCATTTATTTTTGCTTTACAGAATGACATTTTAACATGATCAACGATTATTGAAACAAAAATGAATTTTTACTTGTCAAAATTTTTCTGCTTTTAAAATAAAAGATGGTAATTCCTTTTGACTGTGAACTTCGAAAAGAACATCGACCGCTTCCCCGGAGGTGATTAAACTTCAAAATGCAGAATCAAAGTACTCCTTCAAAAAACCGGTACACCTGAATGAAGGATCAACTGTTTCAAACGTTAGGATTCACCTGATATCTCCGGCAGAGTTCTTACCTCCTAGGACGGCTAATAAATTCCTTCCTCCCCAACAGGTTTTGCCTCTCCTAAGAAGGACAGAATTGCTGTTTTTGAACACAATGATACTTTTAACCCCCCGCAGTGGCCAAGTATCCAGTCGTGTTCATTCACTAGTCTGTATGTTGCGTCAGTTTTGTCAGCATAAACATACATACATCATGCATTATTAATTCATATTCATAATCATATTGCATCACTATCACTCTGGTCATATTCAATCCCTAAGTGATAAAAATCCTCTTGCCAATCAAATTGTCGATTCTTTCCTCATCCGAAAAAGTGCCACATAAGTCGTCTCTCCCATGTTTATTTCTAGATTGGAGACTGTCCTTGACCACTTTGATAACTTGAATCTCTGAAAGACAAGAAAGACGTTCGACATATACCTTTGGAACATCACTCTTCACCATTGAAGATGATATCTTCGCTTTCTTGGATTAAGGAAAATCCCCGGAGGAAGTCTCTTAACCAAAAAATCTCGACCATACATCATATTTTCTCCAGAGAAACTCGATGTTAATGAAGTCATCAGCACCTCAAAATTGGACCGCATCACATGGCATTTCTCCGAAAGAATCTCGCAGAAAAGTGTGACGTCCTCAAGCAAAAAGTAGTCTCTCAAGTGACTCGCGTTCCCCAATAGAGTCAACAAATGGCATCTCCAACAGAGAAGTTTGCAAACCTCTACAGTTCAGACCAATGGGTTTCCTCAGCAAGTCTGACATCAAACTTTCCATCAAATGGCATCTCCCAGTAAAACTCGACGAGAAGTTTGATGAAAACTGCTACAATTGCATCCCTTGTCAAGAAAGGGAACTTGACAAGAAGAAACTAAGACCAGTTCCTTGGCTGAAGACCAGGATCGAGGGGAAGTTTATTTCAAAAACTAAGACCAGTTCCTTCGCTGAAGACCAGGAGCGAGGGGAAGTTTATTTTAGAAACTAAGACCAGTTCCTTGGCTGAAGACCAGGATCGAGGGGAAGTTTATTGACAAAAGAAACTGAGACCAGTTTCATGGATGAAGACCAGGATCGAGGGGAAGTTATACCTTTTCTAAGTATCAACATTTAGCAAAAGTAGATGGACGAGCAAGTCAGCTCCCATTTACAACCACAATCAAAATTTCGGGTATTCCGATATTAAATCCTCATGCACCCTGAATGTCCGAATATCTTCGCCATTCATACCTTCGGGTCCAAGAAGATTAAATAGGGGCATCTATCATACCCCAAATTTTGACCACTAAGATTTCACATCATTTGTGAAAATCATCACCACAATATGGATGTACCATCATACCTCATCAATCTCCTCAAGGATTGTTGAGTATTTACTACAATCAATAACTAGGGTTTTTGAGCCCTCTTAGAGCACTTAGACAAAGGATCAATCAAGAATTGACATGATCTTCAACTTGTCTAGTCTCTCAAACATCCATGGAGGATCAAAAGGTCTCCCATATCAATAATTGAGCACAAGGTTGCAACATTCCAAATGGATCAAGCCTCAAGATCGCCAGTGTCACCAAATTAGGGTTTTGATCGACCAAAGCCTCCAGATGAAAATTTCCATCTTGGCATGAGCCACTACCTCAATATATGGTCCAATAAGCTCAAAGGAACCTCAAGAGTCCATCCACAATGGCAAAATCATCTTGAAAGTCCATCTATCAAAAAATCAGGAATTAGGGTTTTGACCTAATTCAACCCTTTGAGTTAACTTGTGAAGCAAGGCATGACTTGAAGCTTCAAGATGAACTTCAAGGACCTCAAATACATCACATTGATACATCTATAAGATTTGATTGACTCAAAGAGCTTGATTCATAAGCCACAAGAACTCAAAACCATCTGATCACAAATTAGGGTTTCTGATAAAAAAGTCTACCCTACCATTGACTATTGACCTACTCATGATCTCAAACCTTAGGGAAGGGTCCAAGACATTCCTAAATACCCCTAAAGGCCATCCATGAAGTTTAATTAGGCCTAAGGATGGATTTCACAAGAGGATCACAAAATTCAAAATTCATCTGATGAAAAAGTCAATTGTGCCAAAACCAAGTTTGACTTTTGAGATTTTTGGTCAACCAAAGCTTCCTCAACCCTAAAATGATGTTAATATGTGATATGAATCATCATTCATCAAGAAAATTCAAGAAAAGTGAGTTAACTTGCAAATAAGTTATGGAATAAAATGGATTTGGTGCCAACTTTGCAATGTCATATCTCCCAAACCCTAAAGCCTTTTCCCACATTCAAAGCTCAGATTGAAGTTCATATTACATAATTCAAATATGTCAACTAGACCTCGTTCCAATTCATTATGGATTTTCAGTTATGGATTGATCAAAATCACAAAAACATGAAAATGACACTTTTTCCAACACTTAGTGAAATTTTCAATAAGTCAGAATCTGTCTTACTTTTTCCAAAATGTAGAGGTATTTTTCATTGTAATGCAAGTTGATTCAAAACCAAAGTTGGACATCATGTTGAAGTAGGATACACCAGCTTTCCAAAATGCCCAAGAACTCAATCAAACTCCATTTGAGCTAGGAGTTATGAATCTCACAAGATGCCTTGATGCTAACTGCCTTCATGACAACATTAGGCAGATTGTGTGCATTTCTTGTGCCACACGAGTTCTTTGTCTAATTTGGTCCTCTTATCAACTTTGTCATCTTCCCAAATCAATGAGAATCAGATTGAAGCAAAGATCTCTGAACCACCAGCCTTGCAAGTCAAGAAACCATCAATGTTGGCATGTGGGATTCAATGATGAAAAATCCAAAAACTTTAAATTTGGCATGAAGCATTCAATGGATGCATCAAGCTGGAATGGACTGAGACAAATCCAACTGAATGAGTCCAGATGAACTCAAAGATCAGAAGACCATAGGCCTGCTCCATTGACTCAAGTCAATGGCTAGTGAAGACCAAAGTTGATCACCATTGAACAAAAGCCTGCTGCAGCTACCAAACACTATTGATGCCAAAACAAACTTGACACACTATAAATAGACCTCATTTGTGATCAGTTTGAGTACACCAAAGCCCCCAAACTGAGGCTTTACTCAAAATCTCTCTTTCACTCCAATTTTTCCTTCTAACTCAAGTCACCATCAGATTTTGAGATTGAGAGTGATTCAAACCAAACCAACCACACACACACACACCTCATAAACATCATATGTAGTTGATATAAACACTAACATAACATCTCGAACATCAAATTCATCAAATCACCCTCCAGCTGCTCAAGTTCTTGACAGAGTTGCAGTTGAGGTACCATATCAAGTTCCAGCCCATTTCAAATCATTCCAAGCATTCAGACACACTCGTTGGCATCTAAGGAAGCTGTCCAAATCATTGGAACTAACAACATCTCCATCATCAAGCTCGATCACCAGCTGCAAGAGGTAAGCCTGAACCCTTCAAACTCTATGATCCATGCGTCATGAATGAATTTTTGAGTTACCATCTTGTTTATACATGTATATAGAGTAATAACCCTCAATCAATTGCCATGAATCCATCGTGTATGGAATTTCAATGTGTTCATGCTGAAATTAGGGTTCTTGAGGTTTTATTCTGATTTCTCATTCAATAATCAATATAAATACAATTAATCTATATGGTTGTGATCCTTGTTCAAAAAAGAACAAGATTGGTACTTGAATCATGCAAAACCATTGAGAAATCATGGAGAAAAGTGAGAAAATGCAAATCTGCAGAAACAGGGCACGCGGGCAAGAACAAGTTGTTCTTGGCGCCCTTTTTCAAATTTTTAAAATTTTGAATTTTAGTTATTCTATTTAATTGATTCAAAAATTAATTTCCCTCTGAATATTTGTGTTTTTGAATTGATTCTTTTTCTCAAAATTCATAAAAATATTAAATTATTTTATTTAACAAAAAAATCAATTTATATTATTTATTTAATATAGTTAGAATTTTTGTAATTAATTTCATTTTAATTATTTTTAAACATTTTTAAATGGAATTCCCACTTTGATTTTTCATTCCAAATGAATTTCAAACCTTCATGTAATTAAACATGATATTTCAAAATATTTTTCAAAGTGTATGACTTATTTTTGAATATATTTGGTATTTTATACCATTTTTTTATTTAATTTCCTTTGAAAATTATACCTTTTAAATTCAAAATTAGGGTTTTCTCTAAATTTTGATTTTCAAACACTTTGGGCCTCTAATAGAGTGTAGGACTCAATCCCTTTTAAAAACCAAAACCTTTTGGGCCTCAGTTATTGTATAAGTCCCACTACGATTTCAAAAATCTCGGCGCGATCTCCATTTCATTTTCAAAACCATTGGGCCTCTCTTTGAGATGTAAACCCCATATTTTGTACAAAAATAAACTTTGGGCCTCTAATAGAGTGTAAGACCCAACCCTCTTTGTAAATACAATAAACTTAAGCCTCAGTCATTGTATAAGTCCCTCTGTACTTTTCAAACTACGGCGCGATCGTCGCCTTTTCAAAATATTCACCTGGGCCTCTCTTGTTGTATAAGCCCCAAATCTCTTTTCAAAACAACTTTGTTTTGAATAAAATTCAAATATATAGTTGTTATCAAAACTTTCTTCAATTTCTTGAACAACTAACAATACAGCTATGGAAGCTTGCTCACCTGTAAGTTTTTATCTGCTTTCTTTTACTTGCTTACATATATATTTAACTGTAATGCTGGAAGCTTGCTCACCTGTAAGTCCTCTTCCACTTCTTTTTAAATACTTGTCTATATATATCAACTGTATATATACCTATATATCTGCTTTGAGTTTTCCCCGACAATTAGGTCTAGGTTTAGATTAAAGCCAGTTGTCACTCTTTCAACACAGTCAAAACTAGTTCCCCAAAGGAATTTCCAGATACAGTCTTGCCTCCTCTTGGGCTTATACAATATAGAACAAAGAGAAAGGCATTATTCTTGGTGAAACTTTTCTCAGATTGTCACTATTAGAAATTGTCAAAGAAATTCAATTCCCCAGAGAAGATTAATTCCTGGTGAAACTTCTCTTGAATTTCTTCAAACTCTCGAACAGTTCACTAAAGAAAGGATTATTTCCCGGTGAAACCTTTCTTGAACTTTCTTAAGTTTGTACCCACAGGCTTCCTAAAAGCACCCTCAGCCTCCTCTTGGGCTTTGTACAAGGACCCTCAGGCTTCTTAAAAGTTCTCATGCCTCCTCTTGGGCTTAATACAAGGACCCAAAAGACCTCTTAAAGGTATAGGACAGAACCTAGTCATCCTTTGATAGAGCAGTCTTCCTGAGTCAAAGTATCAAACCAATTTAGGGTTGATTCTCATCCCTTAAAACCTCTGCTTCCTCTTGGGCATCATATAAAGATAATTCCCCCAGTTAAGGTCAAATCACTATCAATTACTATTGATACAACATCAACAAACCACTAATAGAATCAGAACCTCAAGGCATCTGATATCTCAACTCTTCTGTAATCCCCAACAAGTGTTGATTCCTCAATTTGGACCTGTCTTTGGATCTCAGTTATCCTCAGCAGAAGTTAGCCTCCTCTTAGGCTTTATATAAGAAATTCTCCCAACCAGCCTCCTCTTAGGCTTTGTATAATGATCATTCATCAGCAACTTTCAGCCTCAATCTTGGGCTTTGTACAAGACACCAAAAATATCTCTCTAGTAGAGTCAGTCCTAATCTTTTTCAACCTCAATCTTGGGCTTTGTACAAGACACTTAAATATTACCCAGCTGAGTCAGCCAAATTAACTTTTAGCCTCAATCTTGGGCTTTGTACAAGACACCCATAAGTGTCCTCCCCAGTGGAGTCATAATTTTCAGCCTCAATAATTTCAGCCTCAATCTTGGGGTTAATAAAAGATAGATACTCTCCAGCAGAGTCAAACCTCTTTAGCCTTAATCTTGGGCTTTGTACAAGACAGATAAAATCTTTTACCCAAAAGAGTCAATCCTCCAGCCTCCTCTTAGGCTTTGTATAATGATTTCCCCAGTAGAGTCAATCAATCAATCTTTTAGCTTCAACCTTGAGATTTAATCAAGGCACATAAAAATAAACATCCCCTCAGAGGAAATCAAAATCTCTCTGCAGAAATACATTTCTCTGTGTATCACACATCAAAATAGAAAAACAAAACAAACCCTAATTACAGATAACTGCTGTAAGTGGCACACTTGTTGATACAAACATCCAAGCTGTAGTCCCTCATTATCCTGGTTAAAACTTTTTCATCTATTTGCTGTAAGTGGCCAGCCTCTGGATTATTTACATCCAAGCTAATGTCCCTCTCTTAGCATGAAAACTTCCTAAGGAAAATGGCATTACTCACACTGAGTTAAAGTTTCCTCCTTCAGGACAAATCCCCTATAAAGGAAATTATGGCATTGCTCTACACTGAGTTAAAGTAATCTTCCTTTATAAATCAATCATCCAAACTCTTGTGATAAGCATATGAGATATCTTCCTTTAGAGATGACAAATTCTCTCTACCAGCCAAACCTTTTAGCTTCAATCTTGGGCTTTGAACAAGACACAAAATACCTTTTAGCTTCAATCTTGGGCTTTGAACAAAACATCAAACATCTTTTCCTCCCTTAGAATAGGAGGAACGACGATTGATTTGATTTCCCTGTACTTCTTTACGGGTATACGTAGGCATAAGATTGCAAAATCTTTGCGAGCACACTAAACAAAAACCTTAGGTCCAATACCTTACCAAAAACATCGAAAAACCTAAAAATAACAAAAAAATACTCTCTCTCTCTCTCCACTTTCCCAAAGAAGAAACTTTCCCATTTACAAAAAAACACTATCAAGTACAAAAGCAAAACCAGATGCTAATAAACCCATGGATAACCATGTATAGGATGGGTAATTGACAACTCCCCATTGTATAACCTGACCCCGAACCTCCCCAATCTCTCTTAAACATTTGTTCAGTTAAACATTCGCGTGCAAGGTTAGTTTTAGATAGCTTCTCTTTCCCTCCCAGCTTCACGAGATAAATAAGAAATCAGAAAGTAGCCCCCAACGTTCCTTCCATTAAGGTGAGGAAATCCCATGGCGATAAGGTGGTCGCGTCATCGATAAAAATCGTATGCTACACATAGTTTTAGATGACATGATGGATGAGGAGGAAGAAAAATTAAGAGGGAAGAGGGAGATGAAAACTATGAAGAAAATGCACAATTTAGAGAACATTAAGGAGTGGCTAGAGCTGATGAGAAAGGGTTATAAATGGAGGGAGGAAAGATTAAGATTTAAGGGAATAATGATGATTAAAGAAGATGGAGAGACTTGAGACATTTAAAACAATGAATGATTAAAAATGTGACTGTTTTCAAAGCATGCGTGACAAATTTGAGATGATAGAGTAACACGCCTAATAAAATATGAGAATATGAGACCTAAGCTGACACTAGGTTTAGGAGAAACGGAGAAGAAAAAAAATGAATACAGAAATTCTAGCAAAAGGTAAAGTGAATGATTTCATTACCTGTATCCAAGATATTCTCATTACCCGAGGTGTCCCAACAAATACTAGGTGTGATACTCGTAAGACAAAGGTGTTGTTAACGTATCGACCCTTCATATCATAAAGACTAATAAATGCATCATGCTTTTTAGTTTCCAAGGGTTAAACACATTGACCAGCAGACATACGTTTTAACTTGGTTATTTATGAAATATGATGACTTCACTAGTCAAAAGTCTAATATCTAGGTAGTAGAGCAAATAATACTAAGCAATAAAGCTTATTTTTCTATTCCAGGAAGTTTTATTTTAAGATAGCTCTCTTCATTCTTGATGTTGAACTAAATTCACACATGAGAAATGAAACCAAGTCTACTTTCAGTAAGGAAAAATTTGAAGTAGATATTAACAATAAAATAAGGTTATATCTCATATATTTTGGAAAATAAATTCCTTCTGAATATAGTCTCTTAAAATGTATTTTTCTAGAATATAAATATAGATTTCTAAACCATTTAAAAATAAATAGTAAAAGTTAGAAATACATTACTCAATACTTCTGTAGATTCTCAGCTTCTGATGTAGAGGCTTCTTCAGAATCACTACGCGTTCGGCTTCTGCAGTTTAATGCTTCTAGTCTGGACCACTAGAGTCATTTTCGCTTTCCATTATTTGTCTTCTTTCTTCTTCCATCTTCATAAGAGTCTTTGAGTGTTGTACAGAGACACGATCATCTTCATGACTTCATGAGCCTTCATTTTTACAGATGAAAATATCTCTCCTGAAGTTTATTTCATCTTGATCATTTGAGAAGAGTCAAGTTCTATCTCTAGTCTTTATCTTAGAATCACCCATCTTCTATTTTCAATAAGGCTTGCCTCTAGAAAGCCACTAGTTTCTTAGCTTGAGCATATATTTTTTATCAGTTATGTGCTAAAGAAACTTGTAGAGTTTCCTTGCATCATCAGAATTCAATCATTCAACATATGCTAAACTTCACCAGATGCAGATATCATCATGATTACCAAACCAAGACATATTTCCTTTGAGGGTTTGAATGATAATCTTGTTCTTACTTACTGAGCCTTTTCATCCAGAATCGGTTCATCAGAAAGTGACTTTCCTTTCTCAAGGGAGTACAAACTGTAATGACTTCTGATTGAGCACCCTCTGATTTCTTCATTCTGAACTTCATCAATAACTTCACTTAGAGAAGATAGCTTTTAGCTTTGTATTCTTCCAGTAAGCTTTAGTTTGTGACTTTCAAGCTAATTATCAAATATGTCATTGATTTGATTCACCCATATAAGCATTTCCATGCCAATATGTTGTAGCCTTCAGAGCATTCTATAGCTGTAATGCATTCAGGATATATTCGAACTGTATTTCATTCTGAATATAACATGCATTAGCTTCTTAAGAAATCTTTCTCGTGATAGAATCAAGATACTAATAATTTCTTCTTAAGAGCTTATTCTATCTTCAATCATCTGTATCTGATAGTGAAGAACTAAAACACCAGAATCTTTTTTTCATCATATAGCTTCTCAAGCTCATACTTTCACTCAGTCACATGATTCCAGAAAGTAGTGAACACGGAAGGATACATTTACGTATCAGGAGCTTCTAAAAAGAAACTTTGGATAACATTCTGACAAACTTAAGTTTGTTCAACTGAGATGCCTTTCTCAAGCTAACACAACTTAATTGTCTTATGCTTCAGCTGATATAACAATAATCATAAAATCATAAGTTGCACTTTCTTGAATGCACTTCTGACAACTGAAGAACTTCCCTTCTAATCACTTCAGAATCTTGCGAAGAAATCATCATTCAGAATCTTAAATTCTGCAATCATGATTTAAAGTCTTGATAACAAGATTTCTAACATCTTTACCATACTACATATTGAAGTGTTCATGCTTCAAAATCATCACTCAAGCATTTTCTCTTCTTTACATGAAAGAGTTCCTAATGAGCAATACTGAGAAAGTCAACGATAGACCAAGTCTGTTTGTTGAAAACATCCCATACTCAGAAAGAATTAACCTTCAGCAAACAAGATTTATTGATTTCTGATGATTCTTATTGATCTCTTCTAGATCTTTCTTCTTAAGCCTTGTCTAGGCATCACCTTGATAAGATACGTAGCCTTCAACTAACGTATTCAAAGAATATCATTCATCAGATTCTTCTAATTATCTGATTAGTCTATTATCCTTTTACCAGATGATTTTTTATCTTACATTCAATCTTCTTGCAAGTGCCATAAGAGAAGATGATGTTTTCAATAACAACTAGCTCTAAGAATTAGTGACACGATCCATAATGAACCTTTCTAGTTTATCATTTAAGTACTTAATCTTTTCATCATTGTATGAGACTGAAACTGTAGATGGTGGATGAGATCAACCAGAGCGTTTCTCAAAGCTCGTCTGGATCTTTATCTGACACGGTTAAGTGATTGATAAACATCAATAACAGAACCGGAGCTCTGATACCAATTGAAGGTTGAGAAACACAAGAAAAGGGGGGTTTGAATTGGGTTTCACATTTTGTCCCCTTTTGCGGAATTAAAATAAATAACGTTAACAATTAAATAAAAATAAATGAACACAATTATTTTTATCTTGGTTCACTATTAACGAAGTTACTCCAGTCCACCCCTCAAGGTGATTTCGCCTTATCACAAGGACTTAATCCAATAATCATCAATGATTACAACCATAATGGATACCTTCCATTGCCTTCTTGAGTATCCGGGCTTTCATTCGCCTCTCAAGGAATCAACTTCCAAGCCGTTCAACAACGACATGACCCTCTCAAGCATCCTGGTCTTCACTCGACCGCTCAAGGAACAACATCCGCTAAGCTGTTAGAAACACGCTTAGTCATCTCAAGCATTATGGTAATCACTCTAGCGCTCAAGGAACACCACTTTTTTCAAGGATTTTCTTGTGCACTATATATGCTTCTTACAAGCTGATTACACAATTGAAGTACAATAACACCTAAGTGTTTCTAGCAAGTTATGAGCAACAACTCCTTGCTTTCAAATATAGAACTATCTAAAGAATGAATCTCTAAGAGATTATAAAGCACTCTAGTTTTGTATTACTTAAAAGCGTTCTTATTGAGTACTACGACTTCTTATCATGAGCTTTAAGCTTCTTTCTGATGTACTCCTTTCTTGAGTAGGTAATGCTTATTCAAGCTTAACTATCAAGATCAACTAAGTTACTATGCTTCACTTATTGATGTTTCACTTGACTAGTTTCATATGGCTTTAGCATGTTGCATCGTTGTACATTCTTCATCATTCTGCTTCAGCTTCTTCTTCATTGAGCATTCTTCATTTAAGCTTCAGCTTGTTGTATCTTGTACTCCTTTCTTGAGCTTTAATGCTTTTTCCAATTTAACTATCAAGTTCAACTAAGCTACTGTGCTTCACTTATTGATGTTTCATTTGAGTGATTTCATATGGTGTTAGCATGATCATCGTTTGTGCACACTTTGTAGCAGCAACTTCACCTTTGCTTGCTACATGTTGATTATTTGTTGTGTTGAATAATAATCCTTTAGTATAACATCAACCAACAAACTTTTTTATCTATCTCTCTTATGATCAGCGGCTGCTTCAAGCAACTTCTTCAAGCTTCCAAATCTTTAATTTATAGAGCTGGAGAAAATAGATCCGTTGAGGGGTATTCTTGGAAACTTATTCCAACAGCAATATCCCAACGTTCACATGAAGGAATGGTCAACATCACTGTACAAAAAGTTATCCTTGCACCACCCTATCGAGGTAGAGGTCATAGAATTTTAGTACTATTATATGCAGATTAAAACCATTCTAATATTCAGTCTTCTAGCATCTTCAGAGGCTTCAGATATTAACTTGATGAAGCGTGTTGTAGAAGAGTCATTCTTTGTGTAGTCTTCAGAACCACAGTCTTCAGAATTCCAGATCTTCGTTCAGCAGAATTATCTTGAGAATCTCCAGCACTTGGTTTCTTAGAAGCATTATCTTCAGAGTCTTCAGAACTTGTTCCTTCAGAACCTTATCTTCAGAGTCTTCAGATTTCATTAAGCACGTTCTTGTCTTCAGAGTCTTCAGCACTTCGTTCAATCAGAACCTTATCTTCAGAAACTCTTCAGAACTTGATCTTCATAAATTGTGTCTTCAGAATCTTCAGAGCTTTGTTCACTTGAAACACGTCTTCAGAATCTTCAGAACTTGTAACATTAGAAGCACATCACATTAGAAAGCCTTATAGGCCTTTCTCATTAAGTCTCAATTAGAATGTCCATAACTAACGTTCATTAGAACCATTGTATTAGAAACATTCATGAATCTTGACTTTATCTTGTACACACATATGTTTTCTTTTAGAGTGTTGATTAACAGAATTTGATGACGTCACACGCCTTCTTATCAGAGTCAGAATCATAATGACAACAACCACACACTAGACAGAAACCATATGATTCAGAATTGTTCTCTTAGACAACATGTGCAGTTATCATCAAAACTCAAAGGCCAGATGTAGAACCAAATCTTGTTCTTACATGATGCTTTGTCTGTTTCTCTGTGACTTTATTTGTCTGGATCCTCTTGTGTTTATCTGCTTGTTGCTTATGGCTTACTCCAAAGGAATGAAATTTTGGTTTTGACTCTTGTCAAGTGCTGGCTAGATTCTGGTTAGTACACTTGCACACACTTTCACTTTATTGCTTTTCTTAGGATAGTCTCTTCATCTACTCCCCCTTCTTAAATTTTCAAATTCTTCTCCCTTTTTCAAAACCTTCTTGTTTTCAAACTTGAACCATTTTCTCAATAAACCTTGACTTTGTCAAGTGATTTTCGAACCTTTTTCTTAAATAAATGCTAATTCATCTTAAGCATTTCAAAACAATTTTAAAAGACTTAAAAAATGCAAAAAATATACAAATCTTGTGTGCTTTTGTGCACCTTTTTCCTTTTAAATTTTTTCTCGGCAATGGTCATTAGTTGTGTTCTCGCAGTGATGCAATTCCTATACTTTTTCAATAATTTAGGAAGTGATGACATTGTCCACTTAGATGTTGAGTGATAGTCTTGTTGATTTCAATTCAAGCAAAAGTCATCCATCTTAAGATGATGCAAATGCTCCTTCCTCATTAATTGTGGGTAGTAAGTTGAGTTTCTACTCGAATATGACGAAATTTCTATTCATTTAAAATCAATCAAAACAAACTCTTTTTGTTATTTTTACCATGAACTACGAGGTTTTGATCCTCCATTGTACTTTGTGGGTACATAGGCACGAGGCTCAGAAAGTCTTGTCAAACACCAAAATCTTAAAAAATATTTCTCTTCTCATATCCACAATCTTTTGCAAACAATCGGTTTTTAAGCCAAACATAGATTTTCAAGAGGTTCCTATAGAGTACTATAGATGTTTTGGAGGCTAACACCTTCCCATTGCATAACCAACCCCCGGACCCTTGTCTCTTTGTTTTATTAGTTTTGTCTTAACACTTCTGTGGGTTTTATTTGTTCTTTTCCCATTCCTTTGGAAACAATAAAGTACGGTGGCGACTCCTGTTTTATGTGAGTTAAGTTAATCAATAGCTTAATCTCCAATTTTTCACAGCTACAATATCGAATGAAGAATAAAAGTGAAGCTCTTGATATGTTTAATACTTTTGTGAATGAAGTTGAAAATTAATATAGTAATAAAATTAATAGTTTTTTAGTGATAAGGGAATAAAGTGTGATTCTAGTGATAGGGGAAGTGCTTGATATACTTACCATTGCACCATATTCTGCTTAAATGAATGGTAAAGTAGAAAAAAAGAATATAATTCTTACTGAATTAGTCGTTGTTATAATTTTGAATGTTGGTGCTATATCTCACTAATGGATTTTTTTTAATAACAATTTACTATGTCAGAAAAGAGTTTCTAAATCTAAAAATAAGATCTCCTTATGATATATTCAAGAAAATGCAACTAAACTTGTCTTATTTTAGAATTTGGAGTTGTCCTGCTTATGTTAGGATTCTAGATCTGAAGCGAGTTAAACTTGTTAGTATAACCTATTAATGCTAATTTATTGGGTATGAAATAAACAATAAGGTATATATGTTTTCGGTCATAAATGCTAAGGTGATCATATAATCAAATGGTGCTAAATTTTAAAAAATGAAATTTAATTTCAAATCGAGAAATAATGGCGACAGTGAATCGAATTACATTCCTATGATAAGAAGCATCGAGAGAACAATGAAGTAGAAACAAAACTTTGAAGAAGTAAGATATTAAAATTTATTAAAGACTATGCGGTCGAACTGAATGAAAGTGAAAAATGCGCTTATTACAAATTTGAAAATAGCATTTATACTATTGTATGTCTCTATGTAGACGACTTACTGATATTCAAATCAAACATTCAGGTTGTAAATGATGTGAAATCACTATTCTACAACATCTTTGATATGAAAGACCACAGAAAAAGCGGTGTGATTCTTTGAATCAAGATCACTAGATTTGAGAAGGGAATATCTTTAGACTAGTCTCACTATGTGGAGAAGATCTTAAAAAAATATAATTACTTTGACCGTAAACCTGCTTACACACCATACGATTCTATTGTAAAACTACTTAAAAACACTGGTGACAGTGTTAGACAAATTGAGTATGCGAGCGTCGTTGGCGGTCTTAAGTATGTCATTGATTGTACTTGTGAACATGCAAGACCAAGGTGCAACTCCATTAAAAAACACTAAGTTGCAGAGATTACTTGGAGAAGAAGAAAGTAAACATTGCATGTGTAAAGAGTGAATATTATTTCTCAATTTTAATGTGATACAATGATGGTTCATCTATATATAGTTAGGCAATGATCAAAACCATTAACTAACTATCAATAACAACTTGTAACTAACTTCTAAAGTTAGTTATTATATGTTCAAGTTAGTTATTAAATGTCATCATTCTTATTGCATGGGTTTGCATCTATATCATCATTACATATGTCAGAGAATTGTTAGGTAGGTTTACTAGTAAACTAAATAGTGAGTAATTTACAAACAATTGAAAGACTCACTTGATACCTTAAAAGGACCATAAATTTTAATTTATATTATAAGAGATTTTACATTGTACTTGAAGGATATAGTGACGCCAATTAGAACACATTATCAAATAATTCAAAAAGAACTGATTGATTATCTGCCTTGCACAATTTTAACAATACCATAAAATATAAAATATTTTAAAGAGAACGACATAATACTCGACTCAACCAAATAATTTCTTATGTAACATATTTTCAAAATAGTAAAATAATATAATAATATCATGAATACTCCTAGCCAAATAATGTGTCCATGTTTTCCAGCTGTTTATTTTTATAATACTATGAAAATGTTGATTCTAAGATTAACATATATAAAAATAAATAAAAATCTAGAAGGCGTCAACAAGAACATGTCGAATCTGAAATTAGCCTAGAGTTTAATGATTTGGTGTTTTGATATGATTCCTATTTTGTTGTTTCTTGCAGGCAAATTGGAATATTTAACTTGTTCGCACGTTCATTTTTTTGTAGTACTACCTGTCAACTTTCGCAACTCTAAATATAAAAACAAACCATAGCAAAACCATTAGCAACTAGGCAAAGTGAAAAATGGAAGTGACCAACAAATACATAGTGATAAAGAATCACATAGAAGATGCACCAAAAGAGTCCCATTTTGAGATCAAAACTGAGCCTTTTGCTCTTTCATTGGACCCGAGTTCTGATGATATCATTGTCAAGAATCTATACATCTCTATTGATCCATATCTTATTAACCGCATGAAAAGCTACAGCTCTTCCCACAGAGTTGTAAGCTTTACAACTCCCGTAACTCTCGGCGAGGTACTGAAAATTGAACCATGAGGCCTTACCAGTTCTTCGCCTACCGGTCTTATCGGTCTGTCTGATTTTTAAACATTGAGCTAACCATCTTGTTGTTGTTGTTGTCCTTTTTTATACTTTTGTAGGCTATTGATGCTATTAGTATTGGAAAGGTTGTGACATCTGGGAATGCTAAGTTTGAAAAAGATGATTTGATTTTGGGAGTATTCACTTGGGCTGATTACAGTGTGGTTAAGGAACAAAGCATAATAAAAAAGTTAGAGTCTTCTCAATTTCCACTCACTTATCATCTTGGAGTTCTTGGTAATTCTTTAATACTTCTTTTCTGTTTTTTTTTTACACACAGTCATAAAGTTAGACAGTAACAACAAAAATGCTTGTTTTATTGGTTTGAAGAACTCAAATTGTGTTTGTAGGATTTAGTGGATTGTCGGCTTATGCGGGATTTTTCGAAATATGCAAACCTCAAAAGGGTGAAAAGGTGTTTGTTTCAGCCGCATCTGGATCTGTTGGAAATATTGTAGGACAATATGCAAAACTATTGGGTTGTTATGTTGTTGGTTGTGCTGGGAACCAAAAAAAGGTGAGCCATATTAGGATCAATGCCCTTTAGAATTTGATATGGGTTTTAAACAGAAAATACTAATCCATAAATGATTTATCTCAGGTGGCATTACTCAAAGAAAAGTTAGGATTTGATGATGCCTTTAACTACAAGGAAGAGCCAGATCTAAACTCCACTCTTAAAAGGTTTGTAAGAAAACGAAACATGGTGTCAGACACTAACACGAGTTAGAAACTGAACATATCTTTAATCTGAAGTGTCGCCGCTACGTAAATCAATTATATATTTCATGACATATAATTCCTTTGTTGAATTTTTTTGTTTTAATTATTATAGGTACTTTCCGGATGGAATTGACATATATTTTGACAATGTTGGAGGCAAAATGCTAGAAGCAGCCGTTGCTAACATGAAAGCATTTGGCAGAGTTTCTGTTTGTGGTGTAATTTCTGAGTATACTGATGTTGGAAAGAGAGCATCACCAGATATGATGGATGTTGTGTATAAGAGAATCACCATTAGAGGATTTTTGGCCGCTGATTTTTTGAATGTTTTTGATGAATTTACGGCTAAAACATTGGATTATCTTCGCAATGGGCAGTTAGAGGTGATTGAAGACAAGTCATTTGGTGTAGAGAGCATCCCTTCTGCATTTGTTGGGCTTTTCACTGGAGATAATGTTGGAAAGAAAGTTGTAGTTTTAGCAGAAGAGTGATTAGTAAGAAAGGATAAAATGTTACTATTTTTCATCAACTTTATCTTTTATGAATATGATTGTCTTTATTCAAACTTACTTGCTTTAGCTTGCTTTTACAATGAAATTTATGGATGGAAGTTTCGTAACGGAGTATAAATGCTGGTCAATTCGGTGTCACGGAATTGAAGGTGCTTACTCATTGTTTTAATCCACTTGGTCTCTCATATAGTACCTAGAGATTATTATAAGTAATTGATTTTGTGCTATATGGAAATTAAGACATTTCTAATTTGCTTAGCCATCGGATGACAAAATAAAACCTGTTTTATGTGTGATAGTGGCACCAATGGTAATTAAATAACCTACTGATCTTGGGGGCAACAGAACCAGATGAAATTAATAATTGAGATAACGTTGGAAAGAAAGTTGTAGTTTTAGCATAACAGTGATTAGTAAGAGAGGTTAAAATGTTACTAAAACTTTATCTTTTATGAATAAGATTGTCTTATTAAAACTTATCTTGTTTTTACAACCAAATTTATTAGTTCGGGCGTATGCGGGTTGGGTTGGGTTGGGTTGGATTTAATTTGATTAAATTTAATATTCGATTTGATCAATAGTTTTTTTGTTTAGATTGAGTGTTCAACCCATACTTATAAGACTAAATCCGAACCAAACCAAACAGCTCATTAATGAGTTAGATTGTGTTAGATTCGTGGGTCATCCACTAAATATAATTTTCAAATTCTAAATAAAATATTAATTTAATTAACACATTTATTTTATAAAAACATTAAAATATCATAAAGTTTTAGTATTTAATTTGAGTAAAATTTATCGTTTAATACCTAACAACTCTTTTATGATTCAGATTAAGTCAAAAAAATATATAGATGGTGTAAAGAAATTTAAAAGGTAAAATATCTCTCTCTTTGAATAAAGAAATTTGATCTCTTAAATTTGATTTAGACTTGAGCTTTTATAATTAATAAAAATTATAATTATATTAAAAAAAATACATGCATTGTAAGAATTATGTTAGATAATTTATAAATAAAATAAAATAAAAATAGTGTGACATATCAATGGATTGGGTTCGCGCGTTCGTAGGTTTAAAACTTTAAACCCGTTACCCAAACAAAAAACAAATGGGTTTGAACGGGCTGGTTCGGGTTGGACTCGTACATAATTGGGTTGGGTAAAAATAAGGGTTGGCCCGTACCAATAAACACCCCTATTTATTAGCTTGTTTTTTACATAGAAACTTATTGTACCCACACATAAATTATTTTAATGTTGAGTTCATTCCCACGTGGAGAAAGATTCAAATGTGATTAGTTATTTGTCTCACTTAATTAAGCAGAGAGATTCAATTTAGAGTTGAGAGAGATAGAGAGAAAATAAGGATTCAAAAGAGAGAGAAAAAAAGTGAAACCTATTTCCGTTTTTCTACAACCAAACTCACTAAATCAATGATCCCTGATTCGTTAATCGTCAGATCGACCTCAAATTTGGAGGGCAAGTTCGCAACACCTGTATCAAAGTTTTGGCCGTTCAAAATTTCAAAACAATGGTTAAATCGAGAGATATCTGTTTCGTGCTGAAGCTGCAGATTTGATAAATTTTCATCTTTTTGATTCTTATTTGTAAGCTTGTTTGCTTTTTGATTTGCGGTTGTTAGCACTAGTTTATGAATCACTTTAAAACTCTCTTGTACCATTAATTAATTATAGTGGAGCTACTTATTTTGTTTGTACGTTAAAATATCAGTATTCTTTTATGTCTTTATTTGTTCGATTTGTCGTCTTGTATTTGTTGTTGATCCTCAAGGTTCCTACAAGTGTGAGGAATTTTATATCTGATGCGTATTGGTCTATTATTGTGTCTTAATTTCCCATTATTTGCACTTAATTTTCTTTAGTCAAATTCAATCTTACAAAATCAATAAACTTAAAATCAAATTTTGTCACTGCAGAATCAAACACACGCCCAAAGTTATTCCAAATAAATGAAATCACATTAGAAAGGCATAGTGAGTTAGACAAAGCTAGGTGTGGAACAAAATCCAAAAAACTAAAAACCCTAAAATCATTGATTTTTTCTAGTTTAACCTGAAATTCCCCCTCCTCCACTTTCGTGAGATCTAAAACTTTTCCACTTTCTTGTTCGATCTAATCATGTTCTTTTATCACACAAATGTTTCTTTTTGTTTGTTTCTATAGAAAGCCATTGCACAATACGAGTATAGGTCGGGCCTATGTTCATTCCTTCTGGTACTTATTTCTTCCTCTTTGTATTTCTTAGGGTTTAGATTATCTTTGTTCTGTGGGTTTTTTTGTTTAGTTTTCTTTTGCTTTTATGCTTTTGCATTGTATGGTATGTATTTTTTTTATTACTTTTTGTGGTTGTAGGTTATATGTGCTTAATGGCGGTTTTAAATTTTTTAAACAACATTAATCGCTAATGTTGACACCGTCGTGATTTCTTATAAGCATTTATTTTCTAAAGGCAATTGAATTGAAGTGAAAATGAATACAAGGGGTATTAAGGAGATTCCCACACAAAATACCCTAACTAATCCTTAAAGGATTCATACAAAACTCATAAAAAGAAAATTTAGAATAAGGAATATCCCCCAAACATCCCCATTTCCAGGCAAAAAGTTTAACATTCCAACAAATATTCTCAACATTGCAAGTTCCTTCATTAAACACAATGTTATTTCTTTCCTTCCACAAAGCCCATAAGATTGCCATCCAGAAAACTCCACTAGTATTGTTACTATTATTACGAAAACCGCCACGACGCCACCTAAGAAAATGATTCACCACATTACCATTGAAGGGAGTAACAATTCCACACCAGTCCCCAACAGCCTTCCAAACCAGTTCAGAAACTTTGCAGCAAAAGAATAAGTGTTGAACATCTTCATCATTCATGCCACACAGACAACATTTCTGATCCAACACCAAACCTCTCTTAACTAATTGATCTCGAGTAGGCAACCTAGTCCAAAACACTTTCCAACCAAACAATGTAATCTTAGCTAGAACTTTGATACTCCGCAACCTGACAAACAATGTTTGGAACTTTGATACTCCAAACAATGTAAGCACTTTTGAATGTGATTTCAACGTGTCCTTTTTTCCAGTATTAATTCATTGTATGGTGTTGACATTTGGTCAGGAAACACTATTTTTGCATAATAAAAAATGAAGGAAAACCAATAGAAGAGAAATTATACTAATTCACTTGAAATTACAAGATATGCTCAATGATTTAAATAGGTCCATTGAAAGAGTTTCTTAGAGATAAAAGATCTAACTAATTAGCCTAAAATTTTAACTAACTTAACATTTAGTTAAAAGTAAAATTACCAGAATAAACAATAATAATATCGTTAAAAGGTGTTGGTTTTGATGGACAACTACTAAAGGATTGTGATTATAATAATTATCAAATGTTGATGACAATTGTTAAGATGTTAGTGACAACTCTTAAAAGGCTTTGATCAAAACAACTCTTCCAAAGATTCCTGATGATGGCATCTAGTCAAGAAAGAAATATCACAAGTCTCATCAATCAAATGTATCAAGATTCAGTTGAAAATACTAGTCATTGTTGAATCATGTAAAGGATCTTGAAGCTGTAATGTGAAAGTGTAAAAGCTCGTTTGATCTTGCGCATAAAGTTTTTCCTAGTTCTGATAAGTTTAATTGTAAAAGAAACAAGAGTAAGTATTTAAGTACTAAGTGTTTTTGCGTAGTGGTAAGATGGTAACACCACGTCCGAACGAAGAACCGTCTTCGATAAAAACTACGGTTGTAACACAAACAACTGATGTTGGCTCTGGTACCGTGTCAGCGGTTTCAACCACCCCTAGTGGGCCAACCGCGACGTCACGTCGACACGACCCAAGGCCAACAATGGCTGAAACTACAGGGTAGTATGCCCCTAGTATAACAATGCCCATTCCTCGATCTTATGAGATGCCAACAGAGTTCATGTCGAGTTTGCACTCTAGTGGGCCTTTGGTTGGGGAAAGTCCGTCCCCAGTGTTTTGACCCTATCAGGGGGCAGGGCCTTTGGCGAACCAAGTTACTCGTCCGCTAGGTTTTAATATTTTTTCTCAATCCATACCGACGTTTACTTCGAGTTCCGTCGCTGTTATGAGACAACAGATAGATGAGAGTAATCATGAAATGGTTCATATGTTGACTCAACAGATGGGTACAATACTGAGACCATTAATCCAAGATTCAACACAGAGTTACCAACAACTGGCGACTCAAATGACTCGCATATGTGACTTCTTGGGCGCTCCAAGGGCACAGGGTCGACAGACCCTTCCGTCTCGACCAGAGACGCCTGTTCGTTATGAGGAGGTGTTCGACGAAACAATTGAATAGCCCCGGGAATTTGAAGAGATTCCCGGGATGGCCCAAAGGCCTCCTGTGATAGTCCATAGGAACCAAGATCCATACTTTGTCGTCCGACAGGTTCGGCAAGATGCCTTGGCTGGGGAACCAAATTTAGAGGCCATGTTCGAATGCATTATGGTCCGTAATGAGGCAAATCCAGGCCTTCGACGGCCAACGTATACGTCCCCATTGCCAGACTTTGTCTTACAGACAGAATTACCCAGGGGTTGGAAGGTGCCAAAGTTCACCAAATTCGCTGGTGAGGTTGAAGAATCCACCGCCGAACATGTAGCTAGATACCAAACTGAGGCTGGCGACATAGCAAATAATGAGGACTTAAAAATGAAGTATTTTCCAAGTTCCCTCATAAAGAATGTGTTTACATGGTTTACTACGCTGCCCCCTCAGTCTGTTCATACATGGGTACAATTAGAAAGGTTATTTCATGAGCAGTTTTACATGGGGCAGTCAAAGATCAGTCTGAAAGAGTTGGCCAGTGTCAAACGAAAGGCCACAGAATCAGTAGACCAGTATCTAAACAGGTTTAGACTTTTGAATGCACGGTGCTTTACTCAAGTCCCTGAACATGTTAGTCGAAATGGAAGCGGGTGGTTTAGATTACTCTATTAGGAAAAAGCTAGACACGCAATATCTTAGAGATATGGCACAACTAGCTGACCGCGTCCGACAGGTCGAACGTTTGAAAGCTGAGAAAACTCAGACTAACAAATATCGTAAAAAAGAAAAAGTTTCTTATGTGGCTGCTGACGAGTATCCCTCCGACGATGAGGACTTCGTCGATGAAAGTGAGGTTCATGTGGCTGAATTTAAGCCAGGACCTCCCTACACATGCAAGTTATTAAAACCATCAAACGGGAAAAATCCCGTCGAAACCTGAAAAACAGATAAATACGTGGCTAAAACTTATACTTTTGATGTTTCTAAATGTGATGAAATATTTGATTTACTGGTTAAAGGTGGTCAAATAATTATTCCTCCTGGTTTAAAAGACCCCCCTTTAGAACAAAAGAAAAAAAGGGGATTCTGTAAATTTCATAATTTCCTTGGTCATAAAACAGCTCAATGTGTTCTTTTCAGGGATTTGGTGCAGAAAGCTTTGAAAGAGGGCCGACTTCAATTTGGCGAAAAACCAAAGATGCAGGTCGACACCGACCCATTGAAGGTTGAGGAAGCTCTGTACTCAGAGGTGTATGAATGTATGATGGTGGGGGTTACTGAGGGTCTCAGCAAACAACCAACGACTGAAGTTGAACAATGCATGATAGTCAAAACCACTGAGGGTTCTGACAATAGAGCTGAGGAGAAACTCGAAGCAGTGTATCCCCAGGCTGGCGAAAGTTTGGCAGATTTCCAGGAAAAATGCAGGATAAGCGGGTCGAATGCCGCATTGTGCCCTAGATGCAACGCCGTGTTTGATGAGAAAGCAGCTGAGAGAGTGAGCCACCTGTCCCATGGTTTGTGTTCGACAGGAGCGGTGCGCCTCGTCGAAATGAGGAATACAGGAAGTTGTTCCAAGCAACCCGACCTAGAACTTTTGTACCTCCGTCAGACACTCCACAGGAAAGATGGATGGCGCCAATAAGCCAGAGAGGAAGCAAGAGACCTAAGTGGAAGGTCTTGGATTTGGAAAAAGAGGAAAATGTTTCAGAGAAGAGGGTCAAACCAAGGGGCTATGTGGTGTCCCCTAACTATAAGGGAAAGAACCCAGGACTCAGTGGAGACGTCATCAGCAGAATAAGAAATCTGAGAGAGAGGTTGCTACTTCACAGTGGAAGCCCGTCAGAATATCTGTACAAAAATGGCAATACCCAAGAGGAAATTGGTAGAAAAAGACAGAGTAGTGACAAACCAGACCATGGCTCTAACCGTGGAAGCGTCGGGAGAGAAATGGGTAGTTTCGACTCAGAGCTCAAAATGCACTTCGGTGGTTGAAAGCAAGAAGGAGCCAGAATACACCCCTCAATCGGACGAAGAGGAGCCAAAATATTCTCCTCAGTCGGACGATGAATATAACCCTTCGCCGGAAGAGGATTTTGATGAAGACATGTAAGATGACACCAACGATGACACTTATGGTGAAGACTTTGTGCTGAATTGTGGTATCGTGTCGATACTCCCAGTTGAATATGATGTGGTGTCAGAGATCTCTGAAGCAGAGGAAGATTTTGTCCCTGACGAAAATACGGATGAGAAACCGCTATGTTATTATGTGATGAATAGTGGAGTGGTCGAAGAACAAACGGCTATGTTTGAGCGACCAAGTCTGGGGATGATGTATCATTTAAAGTCGTTATTCATAAAGGCAAAAGTTGACGGAGTGGCAGTCAACAAGGTGTTTGTGGATGGTGGGGCAGTTGTAAATCTAATGCCTCACAACTTATTTAAGAAAATTGGAAAAACGGAGACTGGCCTCCGACAGCACAACATGGTTCTCTCTAACTATAAAGGCAAGACCAGTAATATCCTGGGGGTTGTCCAAGTTGATTTGGCAGTAGGTACAACCAACAGGTCAACACTCTTCATGGTCATCAATTCAAAAGCAAATTTCAATCTATTGTTGGGACGGGAATGGATCCATGGGATAGGGGCAGTCCCATCGAAAATGCATCAGAGATTGACCATTTGGAGGAAAGATGGCATCGTCAAAAATATTGAGGCGGATCAAAGCTACTACAAGGTCGACGATGCCAAGGGTAATAAGAAGTCTTTTGATCAACACTTAGCAAATGTGGCTCCTTGTGATGACAGATCGGGGTCTTATACCTCTGTCGACACGGGTCGCGTGTTGAATTTAGATCCTGATTACGGGTTCATTTGGGATGCTGCTGACACAACAATGGAGCCTACAGAAAATAATCCACCTACAGGGTGGCCAGCAGTCGAAAAGAATGATGGCTGAGTCTGAAAGCATGACTCGAATTTCGGCCTATTTGGCTAAAAATAGAAGAATGTCGGCACATGAAGCAGAAAAGCAACGGCAGATAGTCGAAGAATCCGACGATAAAACACAAACGAATGGCCCACAAGGCCAAACAACAGCTTCGGAAAGCCGGAGGCTTGATTGTATTTATGACAATGAGCCTTTAGGGTTCGAAAAGGACCCTAATAATGAATTGCAAAGAATGCAGGCACATGACCCACTTGAAGAGGTTGACTTAGGAGACGGGACAACCAAAAAACCTACTTATGTGAGCACCAAAGTAGGGCCAAGAATGAAGGCCAAGCTAATTAAAGTATTAAAAGAATACAAGGATTGATTTGCCTGGGATTATGGCAAAATGCCTGGTCTGAGTCGAAGTGTGGTGGAACATCGACTTCCAATCCAGCCAGGTAAAAGGCCAGTAAAGCAACAACCCCGACGTTTCGCCTCAGAAGTCACGTCGAAGATCAAGCAGGAAATTGAAAGACTGCTCAAAATCTGGTTCATCAGAACTGCAAGGTATGTGGAATGGATGGCAAACATAGTGTCTGTTATCAAGAAAAATGGGACCCTTCGTGTCTGTATAGACTTTAGGGATCTAAACAACGCCACCCCTAAAGACGAATATTCGATGCTTGTGGCAGAGATGCTTGTCGACTCAGCTGCAGAGTTCGAATATTTGAGTATGCTCGACGGCTACTCTGGCTATAACCAAATTCTCATAGCCGAAGAGTATGTCCCCAAAACCGCGTTTCGATGCCCTGGAGCTTTGGGGACATATGAGTGGCTTGTGATGCCCTTTGGGTTAAAAAATGTTGGGGTAACCTATCAAAGGGCTATGAATGCTATATTCCATGATTTTATTGAAAATTTTATGCAGGTATACATTGATGACATAGTGATAAAGTTGTCATCAGAGGAGGGTCACCTTGACCACCTTCGACGCTCATTCGAGAGAATGAGGAAATATGAATTGAAAATGAATCCACTAAAATGTGCTTTTGGTGTTCATGCAGGGGATTTCTTAGGGTTCGTAGTGACAAGAAAGGCATCGAGATCAATCAAAACAAGACTAAAGCAATCTTGGATCTCAAGCCTCCTTCGACAAAGAAATAACTCCAGTCTTTGTTGGGGAAGATAAACTTCTTGAGAAGGTTCATATCAAACCTAAGTGGCAGGACGAAAGTGTTCTCACCACTACTCAAAGCCAAGAAAGAAAATGAGTTCCGTTGGGGACAGGAGCAGCAGGAGGCTTTCGACGCAATCAAGGAATACCTTACAAAGCCTCAAATCCTATTGCCACCTAGTATGAATAAAAACATGAAATTGTACATTGCAGCGTCAGATACGACCATAGGAAGTATGTTAGCATAAGAGGATAGTAGTGGCGCCGAAAGACCCATTTATTACCTTAGTAGGATGTTAATAGATGCTGAAACTAGGTACACTATGATTGAAAAGTTGTGCCTATGCTTGTACTTCTCATGTATGAAATTAAAGCAATATATTAAACCAGTTGACGTTTATGTTTCATCGCATTTTAATGTTATTAAGCATATGTTGTCCAAACCTACTTTGCATAGTCGAATTGGGAAATGGGCACTAGCGTTGACTGAGTTTTCCCTGACATACGTCCCGTTAAGGGAAATGAAAGGTCAAATAGTGGCAGACTTTATTGTCGACCACGCATTAGTCGAAACGCCGATACATAGTATCGATATTGCTCCATGGAAGTTATACTTCGATGGATCAAGCCATAAAAATGGGGAAGGTGTTGGAATCCTAATCATATCACCACAGGGTATTCCAACTACATTTAAATGCAAGGTTGACGGCAAATGCTCCAATAACGAGGCAGAATATGAAGCCTTAATCACTGGTCTCAAAATACTTAAAGATTTGGGAGCTAGGGAGATATAGATAAGAGGAGACTCAGAACTGGTGATCAAACAAATCACGAGAGAATACAAGTAAATTAAAGAGCATCTTTTGAGCTACTTCTCGTTGGAAAAATGATTGTTAGAGCATTTTGAGGTGATCGACATTTCGCACGTACCTAGGATGGAAAACCATAAAGCTAATGAGTTAGCACAAATCGCCTCTGGCTACAAAGTGTCGGAGGGGAGGCTGAAGGAGCTCATTGAAACTAGGGAAAAGGTGGTGTCAAATATACATTCACCATCAGATTGTTTAATAGCCAAGGGCTCGAGGAGTTCAGTCGAAGGATTGGAAAGTTATGAGGTTTTTGTTAACAATATCTCGCCAACAGATTGATGAAGACCAATCGTCGAGTATTTGGAGAATCCGGTAGGAAACACTGATAGGAGGACTAAGTATAGAGCTTTGAATTATGTCCTTATGGGGAATGAGTTGCTGAAGAAAACTCCAAAAGCAGTCTTGCTCAAATGCTTAGGAGATACAAATGCCTATTTGGCTGTTTCTGAGGTTCATAGTGGGACTTGTGGAGCTCATCAAGTTGGCCACAAAATGAAATGGCTTTTTATTTCGACAAGGCGTTTATTGGCCAAGCATGCTAAAGGATTGCATGGACTTTGCGAAAAGATGCCAAGATTGTCAGAAACACGCAAATATTCAGCATGTACCAGCTAGCGAATTACACGTTATTGTCAAACCATGGCCCTTTCAAGGTTGGGCTTTGGACGTGATAGGGGAAGTTCGACCAACATCGTCAAAACAAAAAAGATTCATCCTCGTGGGGATAGACTATTTCACTAAGTGGATAGAAGTTGTGCCCCTAGTGAAGGTGGATCAGGAGGCTGTGATAGAATTTATTCAGAATCATATCTTGTATAGATTCGGGATACTTGAGACGATCACAACAGATCAAGGCTCCATGTTTGTTGGACAGAAAATGCAAGAGTTTGCAGCAGAAATTGGCTTCAAGCTGATTACTTCGACACTATATTATGCTCAGGAAAATGGTCAGGTCTAAGCAACTAATAAGGTGATAATTGCGCTCATCAAGAAGCACATTGCAAAAAAACCAAAAAACTGGCACAAGACATTAAGTCAAGTTTTATGGGCTTGTCGAACGTCACCCAAGGAGTCGATTAACTCGACTCCGTTTCGTTTAGATTTTGGGCGTGACGTTGTGCTGCCAGCAAAAATATGTCTGCAATCGATCAGAGTACAACGACAACACGAGATTCCGTCGGAGCAATATTGGGAAATGATGCTAGACGAACTCGTAGAGTTAGACGAGGAAAGGATGGTAGCCTTGAATGTACTGCTACGCCAGAAGGCACGAGTTGCCAAAGCATATAACAAGAAGGTCAAAAAGAAAACCTTTGTTGTCAACGACTATGTATGGAAGGCAGTGTTACCCATGGATCGACGGGATCGAACGATGGGAAAATGGTCACCAAATTGGTAAGGACCATTCAGGGTGAATCAAGTCTTTAGCAACAATGCATATGAGGTCCAAGAGTTAGGAATAGACCAGCGAATCTTAAGGGTAAATGGTAAATATTTGAAGAAATATAAACCTATGTTACAAGAGATTCACATCAAAACATAATTTTTCTCCTTGATAAAGAGCCAACATAGGCTAAGGGTGGCCAAGATGGCTTACAAAATATTAGAGAAAACTACAATGATCTCATTGTACAAACTAAGGGAATTCAGGGAATCTGGATTTGAAGTCTTCAAAGAGAGTCTTCTCATGAACAATCCTGCTTTCGAAGAGTACTTTCTTTCTTTGCACACGACCAATAGCATATTTGATCTTCAAGGCCGCTTCGACATGAGCAATTCCCTGGGCTACCTCGTGGTCGACCGCTTCTTGAGAAGGCAAAGGCTCAGATGAGTCTAAGGAGGGTTTCTGTTGTTCGACTTCCGTAACCTTTTTTGTCAGTTCTGCTATTTGAGCCTGATAGTCAGATATCTGCTGGTTGAAGACGCGATGCTTGTTGGAACGTTTCTGCTTCTTGGTTTCAAAATCTCCAAGTTTTTGTTCACAAACTGAGCTGAGATACCACTCACATTTCATGTCATTGCGTGTGAATTGAATTTGGGCGTCGGCCTGATGACACATAGAAAGATCCTTGGCCAATTGAGTGAAGAAGGCTTCGAACTCGATCAGGTACGTGGCCATAGGAGTAGGAAGTTGGAATTCAAAAAGCTCATCCAAAATCTTGAAAACTTCGTTGGCTATGGCTGAATCTTCTACGACAGCCGCCAGAAATTGTTCCTCAAATAGATAGGTCCTTAGTTGTTGGAGTTTGAGAGAGAATGAGGCGTCCAAATCTAGAGTTGGTATAGCCGTCGAACTGTTAGGCTGAGCATCTTCAGTCTCTTTGTGAAGTTTGTGTAGCGCCTTTAGGGTCACCGCTGAATCTATTTGTTTAGTGGCCAGAAGTTCTTCTGGGGTAAGGATTTTGTCGACAAAAGGCAAGGTTGTCTCTGGGCCATGTTCAGGGGCTTGAAAATTGTCCCCGACGTCAGCTGTGGTGACAACAGGTGAAGGATTGGCATTCTCACCAAGGGTTGTGCCATTATCTTCAGTCCCAGGGGCGACATATTGAAGAGGGGGCGTTTTCGCCACCAAGCTTTCATCCGTCAAAGGCATCTGGAATTCGTCGACCTTCTGAGGACTTGGCACGATCGTGGTCTCAGGAGGATTGGTATCGGCAGCCGATTCAGTATTATCTTTTTCAATAGTGGTCGAAGTAACCATATTTTCCTACAAAACAAAGTACAGTGAGAAGATTCATTCAAGCGTCATCTGAGTTTATAAGGCAGAGAAAGTAAGTACCTTTGCAGGCGGTGAGGAAGTTATCTTAGGATTAACGTCAGTAGGGATTGGTGCAAAGACTGCTTCAAGATTCTTAGGGACAACGGGGGCCACAGTCGAAGTAACTATTCTTGAGAGTGTTCTCTTGGTCAAAGCCTTTTTCTTTCTCACTAAAGGTGTGGAAGGAGGGGACGCTGGAACCGTTGTAGCGAAAACTCAAGATTGAGCACTTTCATTCGGCGCAGTTCTCTCAAGAGAAGGAACTTTCTCAGAAGCCTGTGCAGACTACCATCAGATAGGAAAAAGAGAAAGAAAGCAGAATAAGAGATGCAAATATACTTGTAAAGTGGTAGTTTTGGGTTTCTTGGCAAGTCTAGTAGAGGTGGATGCAACAGCTGCTTCCCGTTTACGTCCTTAAAAAGTGAGACGAAATGTTTTAGCTCAGGCTCACAGATGAAAAAAATGAAAGTCCAGAATCTACCTTTTTGGAGGGGTCTTCTGTGGTGTCGACAGGTGGGGGGGTCTATAACAGGAGTTGCAGTTGACGACTTAGGAGCTCCACCAGCCAGAGAAGCGAAAGCATCGACCATGTTCTCCAAAAAAAGATTGGGAGCGAAGGCTTGGGATTGGTAGTCCCGACCACCAAGCATCAAAATCGTGAGTAGTGAAAAATGAATGTTGGAATGCAAATACAGACAGTTCGAGGTGTTGAGTGGCTCTGACGAATCTCATACAAGCTCTATGACCTGTATTAGACAAGCATCGACCAGATCGTACTATATCGTCAGGATATTTCACCAAGGACTTTGGTAACATTTGGCTCAAGACAAATTGTCGAGCTACCAAGTTAGGCTGATAGTTCATGAAACCATAACCTGTACTACCCGTCTCAATCCGGAAAGATATCATGGTAGGAGTAAGAAACGCCCGCCATATGGAATTTGACTGCGTAGTAGCTTTGGGGGAAACTCCAGTAAATGGATTTCTAAACCATTCAGGGCCAAACTTACGCTCCACAAAAGGTGCCATGTCAGGGACAAAAGAAGTGGTCTCGACAAACATACTAAGATACCTCATGAAAAGGGCTTTCTTAAGGGTTTCTTGGGTAGTCATTAAAGCAAGTCGCATGCCTTCGATAGGACGCTCTTTGTTTAAGCGTTCCATGGTGGCAGAAGCGGGATATCCCAATTTATGCTCGAAAGTGGCGTTGAGCCAATGCTGCAACAGCCACATGGGCCCTGAGATGTTCAAAGCCTTGGTAGTCTGGTGGAGAAGTTTCAATCGCATGGCTGACAAGCCAAGAGAATGGTAGAGAGAGGCTAGCAGGAGTTTGGCCAAAGATATCTGTCGACCTTCATGGATCTGAATGGCCAGATTAATAAAGCTATTTGCTATTTGTAAAGAGCCAGGGAAAAACATATAATAAGACAGCCATAATGTCAAGAACGCAATATGCTCCTTATCAGACACCTCTGTGGAGAATTTGTCGTGGTGATCTTCAATATAATTTTGGAAGCCAGCACGCTCAAATTCGAAGGTGTCGTTAGTCTCCAGGGTCGGGTCGAAAGTATCACCTAATGGCGAAAGGTCAGTGATGGCTGCCACGTCGAAGAGTGTTGGTGTGAACATACCACAAGGGAAGTGGAATGTATTCGTCGATCCTTCCCAAAAATACATCGACGCAAGTAGCAGACAAGGATTAACCCTATGAGCAGTTATTGAAAGTTGGATGGCGTCGAAAATGCCAGATTTTTTCCATTGCTCTTTACACTGACCCTCGGCTCTGTTGAGCCAGGCAATGTAGTCTTTGTTTCCTGGAGTAGGCATGGACCTGAAGACTCGAGATTTAGGAGCCATAAACTTGAGATCCAAGGTGCCGCCTTTCTCGAAAGCCGGTGGAATCGTCTGCGAAAAGCAAGGAATTTTTTTTTGGAGTTCTTGGTGATTGGGTTTATCGTCTGGGTATGGGCCATGGAAGGCATGAAGCTTGTTCTCCACCGCGAAGGGAATAACCATCTGGCGGCGCCAGTTGTTCACCACCGTTTCGTCAGTGGACGACGGTTGAGGAAGAGGACGGAGGGTTTCTGCCTCAGAAAGAACAAATGCAACTGGGTTGTTTTCGGTGGTTTGAGGAATGGAAGTAGTGGCAATTGTTGATGAGGTCATTTGGAAAGAAAGAAGTACAGAGGTTTTGTTTCAATAATTGAAAACCAGATGAAGAAGAAAGAGTTAGAGTAAAAAATTGAAATGGTTTAGAGTGATGCTATTTATAGGAAAAACGCATGCAAAAATGAAAGATCACCCCAACTGTTCAAATTCTGAAAGAAGTGGGAGTTGGTTTTCGAGGCCCGTAACTTAGGATGGGACTAGCCATCATGGCATTTGTCTTGGAAATTGTGGTACAAGATTGCCATCATCATGTCAGACGGTGGTTGACACGTGTCTTGTAAGAAGACGTAACATTGACGAATGAGTCAAAGAAAACGCTGTCGAAATCTCACAAGAGACCAAAAGCCAGATTTCTCAATCGACATAGCCCTCAGTCGAAACTGGCCTTTTGGGGGGCAATTTGTTGGCAAGGAGATTTCGACCAAGGTAAAAGGAAAAGAGGAAAACAAGAAAGCTAGTCGACGGCAAGGGAGATTTAAGGTATTGATCCGACACAGGTCACAAGGGTGTGTCAGAAGGAAGGCGACAATCGAGGGTGCCGGAAGAGGCCAAGCGAGAGGCAAACCCAATGCAAGGATAAATGCTTAGGCGGGAAAAGTTTGAAAGTTCCAAGAATATGGAAAGTTGAAAAGGTAGTGGGGTGACACTTGTCAGCACCAAAGCAAATCTGGAAGATGAACAGTTATTTTTTTAGGCCTATATAAAGCATTGTTTTTTTCATTTTTAGGGGCGCATTTTGTAACATCAAAAGGGAAAACACTCAAAGTACCAAACTTAGAGAGAAACGAGTTCAATCCCACAAATGTATGATTGCGTCTACATTTCTTAATGCAATTTACTTTAGAATTTTAAACTTGTGTTGTTCTTTTTCTTTCTTTATTTTCCACTTTGTCTTATTTACTTGTCATTCCAACTTCTGTTAGAAACCCTCTAAAAAAACCAAGAAATTATTACATCGAACGAACGTACGCTTCCAACCACAGTTCTGGGATTTCTGTGGCCGATCCCGCGAGTAAACCTGCGATAGGAGGCCAGCGGTTGTTCGCGCCTGCGAACACTAAGAAAATACACATACTCACAAAAAGGGTTTTCAAACCTCTTCTCTTTTAAAAAAAGTTCTTAAAATCAATTAGGGCTAATTCTTTAGTTTATTAAGAGGTCTTTTTAATCAATTAAATTCAATTATAACACCTCCTAATCAATTAAGTAGTGTCGAATTTCAAACTTGCTTATTTATCTTGTTTAATCGATTAATACATAATTTAATCGATTAACTCATTAAAATTGTTCATGGATTGTTTCCTTTTGAGTTGAGCACGCACAAAAGCTCTATTTGTTTGTAGAAGATATTGAGATGATCTTATGCAAAAGCTCAAGTTATGTTGAAAGGTTCTGTGGGTTGATCATATAAAAATCTTAAGTTTGATCTTATTGTAAATCTTAAGAGAAACTTCTCGGGGGATTGGAATAGGTCAAGTAGTTTACGCCAAATCAGGATAATTTTCAAGTGTGATCTTTCTATCCATTCTCTCTTTATTTTCACTCATTTATATTTTTCTGTTTTCTATTTAGATTTCATTATTCCCCTAAGGCATGTCTTATTTCTTATTTCTTCTAAAATAATTATTTTAATAACAAAAGTTTTATAAATTGATTTTATGGGAATTTTGATCAACATTTTTCACCCCCTTTTTATGTTTGGAGTCACTTGGTCAACAAGTGGCATTAGAACCTAAATCATGTTATAAGAATGATCATCTCAAAAGGTAGTAAGATGACTTCAAATAATTCTTTTAATAAGAGGCTTTTTATGAACAAAGCTACACAGTTTGATGCTGAAAGGGATACCATCTAGAAAGCATGAATGAAATGTTAGACGATAGGCTTCGATATAGAGGGGTGAATAGATCACAAATTTTACAACCAAAAACTTTTCACAAAAATCTATTTTCAAAATAAGGTGCAGAGGAAACACGACCCGAATTGAATCGTCTAAGCGAACCTACTATCAAAAAGCAATATACGTATTGTAAACCAAACAGAGTGATAACGAACATAAATGTCCAACAACAATCAAGCTATTAATCAATTAAATGCAATGCTAATCGTAACTCGTATTTCCAATGAACCAAAACGCAAACAAAATACACACAAACAATTTATCGAACACTTGATGTGTGATCGATAACAATTGGAAATATAGTTTGTTTTTTTGATGTTAAAAACTATCACAATCAAAGTGATTGTGATTATATCAACAACAACACTTTTAAAAGATAGTAGAAAATAATTTCCAATCGAATTGATCAAACAACGACGAAATCGATAAATTGCGTAATCAACAATAAAAGCAATAAAAAGGTAAAAGAAAGAGAGACCAAGATTTGTTTAGGCGGTTCCCCAATCAGCCTCGCTATGGGTATGTCTGCCCTCAATCCAAAATCTAGTTGAGATAATACTATTAACCTTTTCTTTACAAAAATGTTTATACAAGAGATGAAGAATGAAAACCCCAAAAATCCTATTGTTTTTTGTTAATTCTTCCACCTCCAACCCTTGATCAAAGCTTGATCAAGTGACCAATAATGCGGCTACAATCCTCCGATTATCCCGAGCACGCAAATTGTTGAAACCTGAGATTCCCGAACACAATACATTGTCTCGCACTACTCCATTACAAGGAAACCACCTTATTCCAAGGCTTTCACTCGGTTGAATCTATGTTGACGTGATCTTGTCCAAAACCTTCAAATCAACCCCATCTTTAAGTAAAACTCCACCTTGGTTTTCTTATTTGAAACACACAAATCCCCCAACCCAATATTCTCTGTTACACCAAACCTAATTGGACGTTATCAACCCTAATCTAGATGGTCACCCAATCGAATAATGATTATGTGTATTTCAATTGTGTGTAGGCATAGAAGAAGGGATGAAGATGATGGGCAACTTTGTAATCTAGTTTCGTTTAGGTTTTATTCACTAGGAAACCTTGCTTAGAAGAAGATGCATGTATGAGTACATATAAAATGGACAAAAGGATGCAAGAAAAATAAGATGCAAAAAGAAATTTTCAAGTTTTAACATGCATAGGTCGGCCTATGAAGGTGTTCAGGTCGGCCTATGCTGTTGTTTTGACACACAAACTTGATTTTTGATGTGTATGACATGCCTAAGACCTATCAAACTTGTCCAAAGATTCTTTTATGCATCCTAAAGCTAACGGGACACATGAGCATCTAAATGTAGGTAGACACCGTCCAATATACAAAAGCACTACGATAAACTACCTTATTCCTTGTTTGACATAATTCAAAAACCCGGTTGAATTTGTAGTTGCAAATACTCATCACTCACATACTCCCCCTTTTTTATGATGGCAAACGTATATGATGTAGTCGTGGCCTGTTGCACTTCTCTTGCTACACTGAACAACTCGCCCTGACTTTATGCATTGTTCTTAATAGCTCTTTGATAGCTCCCCTGAGTGTATGCATATATCTTGCATAATACCTTCATTATCACATCTTCTCCCCCTTTGACAACATCAAAAATAAAGAAACTAAGCAAACCGTTAGAAGCATCACGTAGATGTACAACTCACATATCACAAATACTATACAGAGGCAATTGCGATGAAAAGGTTGTGCGTTCACTGTAGGCTCCTAATTTCGACGCCTGGATTTTATTTGTAAAGGAGGTGAAAGATTAAGACTTTCTAGAGTATTTTTGACATAAAGTTGTTTCTTCTGAGGAAGATCAGTCGAAAAAGGATTATTTGGAATAGAGGAGTTGGAGATTTTTCTAAGTGTTAGAAACATTTCGACACAATTATACGGAGGTCTTTTTTCATCTGGTATTTTGAAATTCAAATAAAGGAGGGAATTTTGTTTTTGAAAGGGAGACGCGTGGAGTGTATCTAAGAGGCGGAGGCATGCCGAATGCCATTTGTCTTTGTTAGGGGTAATGACCGTTGCTGACGGTTATTTTGACTATGTATATAAATAGGGAGTCATAGTGCTAAATTTCTGGGTGTGTATTCAAATTCTGTACAAGTTACTAAAAAACGCTCAAAGTACCCGTGTGAGAGAAAAAGTTATCATTGAGAAAATGTACGTTCGGAAAAGCACCAGTTTTATCTTTTACATTTCAATGAAATTTGAAGTTATTTATATACAATTTATTCTACATTTCTGCAATTTATTTTTGCACTCTTATTACGTTTTTCATTACTTCTTTTAAGAACAAAGTTTTATCATTTTCATCCAAATCATATTACTTAATGAGAACGATTATGAACACAATAAATAAAGGATTTGATTTTCATATGTGTTGTCGAAATTATTAAAGCACATCGTCCCAGGATTTGTATGGTCGATCCTGCAAGTAAACTAATTTTTATAAATTAGGAGACCAGAGATTGTTTGCTAATTTTCAAGGCAAACACTCACAAGGTAAAGAACATATTCTTAATAAAAAAACACAATACTCATATTAATTTTGATTAATTAAAGTACAAGCATTGAAACATTACATAAGTCAAAGCGATAAACATCAAATCAAATGTAAAGTCATGAAACAACCAAACAAAGACACACTAAATGCAAAAAAAAGTCTTAAGACACACTAAGAGGACACACACAAACACACTCCTCATCACTCTCTTCCACGACCTCTAGGTCTAGCTCCACGAAACCAGCCTTGACCATCATGTCCAAATTGACGATCCAAGAAATCACATATTTCTTGATAGAATTGTGTGTAGTGATGGTGATATTCATTTTGGGCAACAATCATGTGATTGACCCTTGCGATGGTAGAGGTGGTATTTGCATCCATCTCATCCTTCAAGGTGACTAGCTTTTCTGAGACAAATGAGGCAAATGCCTCAAGTTTGCATCTTGAGTTTTCATATGTCCTTGCATACTTTTGAGCAGTGCCATTTGAACATTTTGTTTTTGTAGCAGATTTTGAAGAAGCAAGGTGATGAACAAATTTTGGCCACCAGCATTGCTATCTTCTTATACAACAACATTTTCCACATCATGCATAGGCACATCATCTTCAACATGTTGCTCAATAGTGATGTCACCAAAAACGGTAGGATTGTCAAAGTTGTATATCTTCCGACCATAATTTCCCAACCTCATATAGTATGCTTGACGCTCTTTATCCTAAAAATATCCCATATTAGTTAGAGCCCATTGAGAGAACTCTTGAATTAGACCAGGTGAGATGAGTGGTAGATTTGGCACGCCAATGTCAAAGAAACTCAAAACTTTTGAGATCATAGATGATTAACAAAAGGATGTCCCCTTGTATCCATCCTTGATGATGAACATTCTGGAGACGAAGTAGTGTGGCCAATTGATGCAAATCTTGTGCATTAGAATGTACACGAGATGAACCTATGCACTGTCTACTCGAGTGTATCCGCCTTTCTTGGGACGTAGAATATGATAAACAAGCCATAAAAGGATTCTCAAAGTCATTTTGAACTGACTGACTGCTACAACTTCATTACAATCTTCTGGACTTAGGGCTTTGAGCATTACGTAGAGATGAACGTTCCACTCAAAATCCTTATGAGAATGAGTGTCTGTTACCAAAGGATCATCTTCATCCTCTTCATGAGGATCGCTTATGGTAATGTTAAACAGTTGCTTCCAAACGTCATCATTTACTTCATAGATCTTATTTCCAACAGTGAATTTGAAAGAAGATTCATTTTGCTCATGCATTCCGGAATAAAATACACGAACCAGATCCTCGTTGTAATCTTGTGACAACTGCAGAAAGTAATTAATTTGTTGGTGCTCTATGAGTCGAGCCACAACAGAGATTTCCTATCTTCCAACAATGGAAGCCTTTCATACATGTTGTTTCATGACAAGGCAATGCATAAATTTCTCTTCAAATTCTATAACACAATTGTCAGAAACAAGAGATAGCACCGTGTCTAGAATGGTTGATGATGCCACTACTACGGAAAACCCATTTAACAACGGTTGGGAAAGATGTATAATCACGCGGGTGCAGGCGTTGTTATGTAGAGTTTCGTTGTATATATGATACTTACTATGACGGCCCAGAAACTGTTGTAATAAATTGGAAATCGAGCACCATATTATAACAGCTGTTCCAAAGGACCGTTGTGATAAAATTAATGGTCCTAGGTTCGATTCCCAGTTGCGCCGTTTTGATATTTATTTTTTTCTGGACAGCGCGCAAGATATTATAACAGTTATGATGTATAACTGTTGTTATATATTTTGCAGGATTAACAAATATCATCTTGATTTTATATATAATCCCATTTTTTAACCTGTATTATTGTTCATCATGTCACAGCAGAAAATACAACCCACATTTGTGATAAAGTTTTCATTCAAGTACTTTTAAAAAGAATTGTGTGCCATATCGAAGACAACAAAATGTTTCACAAGTGCAAGTTTCATATTTAATACATCTAAAATCCTGAATATTGAAGAGAACAAAGACACTTTTAAATTTTAATTATCAAATATAAATTCCCTAGCTGACATAAAGTTACTCCAAATGTATGGTGCTAAGTCATCATCATCTGAATCGACCGTAGCTGTCCTCGTTCTCTTTCTTATTGATCTCCTTATTCTCCTTCTGGTTCGTATTCCTTGCAAGGCAACCACCTGTTGGGTCTGTACAGCTTGTTCGGGTTGGACAACTTGTTGGACCTCTACAGCCCCTACGACCTGGACAACTTCTTGGACATCTACAACATCTTTAACCTGGACAGGTTGTTGAACATCTACAGTTTGTTGAACATCTACAGGTTATTGAACTTCTTGGACATCTACTGCATTGTTTGAACTCATTTTGATTATTCCTCTTCAATGATGTTGCTTGTGTGATGGTAAGAAGTGGAATAACGTATTGATAATGATTTCTCTAATTCTTCATCTTCTCTCTACATTGAAAATCTAATCATTTTAGTTGAAAGTCATTATTATTTCTTTAATTCAAAAACCATTGCTGGTTATTAAATAGTGATAGTCAAGTACTCATTCATTTTTTATTATATTCTTATTTAAGATGGGGCATTGGAAATCAAAACATTAAATAAATTAATATAGGCCCTAATGTTATTTACATAAGAAGTGGTAATGTGTGTTTAAGGAATAATGGGCCCTAAGATGCCACACCATGACGTTCCTATAAATTTTCGTTATGTATAAAACATTACTAAAATAACCTATCACAAAACATTAAATAATGATGATATAAAAAGATTCATTGATGATGCATGTACATGGTTACGATGACAAAATTTAGATTAGAAATTTTAGTACACAAACATCAAACTGGACCAGATTACGAATAAATTAAGTTTGAAGTAGAAGAAAATAGAACTGACATGATTATTTCCCGGATTGCTACCCAAAAAAGACGCACGGTCTGCTTTGATGTCATTGTTCCATTCAATCCCTGAATAGCTTCCTTATCATTCTTTCTGTTACAGAAACAACTGAAGACATTAAAACATAGCATATATGGCAAGCGAGGCATAAATAACACACTACTGATGATATTGGCAATACAACAAGTGTTACCTAACACCAACTTGAACATCATGCCTACCAGATTTCTTGCACAACTTTGCATAACCCTGTTCTATATACCTGTAACTTCCACAAGAGAAATCAAAATTCTATCTATGATAACCAACAAATGTCATATCATAGCCAATGAAATCGGATTACCATGGTATGTATTACAAATTGGTAACTTATACCAAAGTACAACCCAATAGACAATCATAACCTAAAGCATATGAAACATGTACTATCATACTGACTTGAGCATATACAACATAAACAAAGAAAAAAGAATGAAGATGTTGAAGAATATTGTACTTCGAAGCTGAGAATCTTATGCACGTAAGGAATGAAGATGTTGAAGAGTATCGTACTTTGAAGCTGAGGAATCAAATGAAGGAAGAGGCTGAATATTTGAGCATATACAACATAAACCAAGATAAAAGGAATGAAGATGTTGAAGAGTACCGTACTGAGAAAGATGAAGATTTGAGCTCCAAATGAATGGATACGAAGAAAGTAAAGATTTCGCTATTGTTGTTGTCTCTGGCTTGCTTGTTCGCCTAGGGCGTCTTATGAAAAAAATACAGAATAAGTTTTGTTTTAATTTATCAGTAAACCCTTTAATCTCGGTTGTGTAATGCAACCATAGTGGAAATGTAAGTCCTCTAACAGTGGTTGATTTTCTTCATTGTTGTAAAATCATTTACAATTTAATTTTTAAATAATGGACTTAAGTGACACAAACTTATAATAAGGGTTGTTTAAACTAACCATTGTAAAATCATTTACATTTTATTTTTTAAATAAATGACTTAAGTGACACACACTTAATTTACTCTAAAAAATGGAAAAAATGAAGTTGTTGAGAATCGAAGCTTGCTACACATCATTTATTACTACGGTTTTTATATACAACCGTCATTAAATCATTGTTTATATATCCAGCTACTCACTGGGCGCAAATTTTTTAATATATTACAACGGTGTATATGAATCCGTTGTAAATCTGGCATTGTTGTTTGTGCGTTTTGTAGTAGTGTGATGATGATGTGTCAGCCTTCTCACTCTTTCTTCTCGCACTTTAAGGAGCCATTTGGATTAATAGAAGTTTATGACAGAATGGAAATGTTTGAGACAAGATGAAAACATATTCCAATTTATAGGAAAGAGAGAAGGAGGAGGAATTTAGAAGATTCATTGTTACAAGAATGTGAAAAGTTAGATGATTTAATGCCATGAAATGAATGACATTAGTGATGAATTAAGAACATTAAGATGAGTTATATTGGTTGACTAGAATCTGACGACTAAAGGACTCACATTCATGAACCAACCATGAATGTAGGAATGTGAAAAATGTTGGTCAAATGAGCCATAATTCGTCCACTCAATGTCACATGTCGGCCTATACGATGGCATGAGCCGACCTATACTATTAGTCTTTGAAAAATACACAATTTTAATTCGTATATGCCGGCCTATACGAGGTCAGGTCAGCCTATACTGAACCAATTAGAAGAAGAATATTAATTCACATGACACAGGTCGACCTGTTTGATTATGTGTCGACCTATAGACTTCTCATTTGAAGATTTTGAATCAAATGAATTTTTAGACACCACAAATGACTTAAATTAGACTCATGCATACTAATTTGATTGAAAACACATGCATATGATAAAGTTTTGATGATTTGTTTGCTTTAATCATGTAACATATAATCATGCAAGCATGATTTGGTTCAAGATAGAAATGAATGACAGTGGCATTTATGTATGGTTACTATAAACATGTAAGATGCAACATACAATAGTCACATCTGATAATTTTTGGAAGTAAACACATATCACAAGCATCACATATAGTTCATCACACATCCTTATAAAATAAAGACGTAAAAGAAACATTTACGTATATAACAAGAAATAAGGTTGAAACGATATTACCTCACCGTACACAAGACGGAGGATGCACAAGCATTCCCTGATGAAATTTCGAATGAAAGTTAAAGTGAATGCAACATGTGCCATGAAACACAAACAGAACCAAACCATTCTTACCAATTTCCTTCTTGTACAAGTATTTGAATGTGAGATTAACAATGTATTGAAGAAGTACACTTGATGATTGTTGAATATTCTTTCAACTTGAGAGATGAATTTCTGCTACAGCTGGACTTTTCATCTTGCTCAATTATGATGTTTATCTTGGCTCTTCTCATGTTTCATCAATTTAGGATGATTACTCCTAGTTTGATGTTCTTGAGCAGGTTTAGTCAAAGATATCCTACACAATTGAACATAATACCTTTCCGATACTTCTCGAATAGCTCATTAGTAATCATTCACATACTTTTACCACTTAAACAAAAAAGAAAAATAGTTAACCTGGTTGGTAACAAAATCCACCCAGTTAGTCACATAAATCAAAACTATAAGGACATGTTACCGTATTGTTCCTTGATGCTCTACGAACAAGATCCCATACTCTTTCCATAAAGTCAAGACATTTTTCCTGCATGATTAACAACTTGTGCTAGGTACCCAATCTTCATTGGGTCCTTGGGGATTAGTAAAACCTTAATTGCATATAGGGATCCATTGAAAGACATCATTAGAAACATGAAGTTTCCTAACTTTGCACTTTGCAATAGTGTGTCCCTTTTTGCAACAATAGTGACAATACAAATTTAGAGAAGGTAACATTTTGCTATTTGGTTCGTTTTTAACGTGAGCTGGTAAGTCATACTTGGAAGTATCTATAGCAAAAGTAACCTTGGGTTGCAAAGCCTTATTAAGTTTAGTTTTAAGAGTCTTTGACTCCTTTTGCCAAATGTGACATGTTTCACAACCAAAATTCCATAAAGATCTAGGATCCTCATCTTGCCCTTCTAGAATATTTGACATAGATTTCCTTAGTGCTTCCACATGTCTTTCATTTTCACCAATCTTAGCTTCCAAATGATATATAATTTTCTTGTTTGAGGCTAATCTCTTGAAATCATCTATGCCTTGTCTTTGTAGATTCTCAAAGGATTCTTGAAGTTGAGAAAAAGCTAAGTCATGAGAAGCTTGAAGTTTAGAGTGACTTACGAACTTTTTCTTTCCTTAGTTTTATATATAGCAATGCTTGGCCGATTCCTCACTTGAAGTATAGCTATCATCACTTGATGAATCACTCTCGCTTTCCCAAGCCGCATAGGCTCTTCTACCATTTCTAGACGTTTTGTAACGGCCTTTTTCATTCTTGATTTTTGGACACTCAGGCTTAAAGTGACATGGTTTACTATAGTTGTAACACGTACTTCGTGACTTTCCCTTTTTTCCTTCATCTTCTTCTTTTGAGGAACTTGGTAACCTTCTTGATTTATCGCGGTACTTGTTGGGATATTTGTCGCCATGTTTTAACATGTATCTATTGACTCGCTTTATGAAAATCCCATATCTTCTTCGCCAGATTCATTGTCATCTTTACGTTCACAATCCCTTTGCTCATCTTGAGAAGGCCTTGAGCTAGAAGTTTTTAGAGCAATGGACTTCTCCCCTTCTTCTTTATCTTTCCCTTTTTCACTATTTAATTGCTTTTTGTATTCATTCTCGTATTTTTCCAAGAAAGTAAGTTCTTGCTCATGCTCTTCCAACTTACCAAACAAAGTCGTAAGATCAAGCGGCTTAAGATCATTTGATTCTTTAATAGCGGTGACCTTTGGTTTCCATTCCCTACTTAAGCACCTCAAAACCTTGTTAGTAGCAAGTTCATTGGAGACGGGATTACCTAGTGCATTTAATCGATTTATAAGATGAGTGAACTGTTTTCGCATATCCGCAATGGTTTCACCAAGCTCAATACGGAACAGCTCAAACTCTTTATTCAATGTATTGATCCTAGCTTGTTTCACATCATTAGTACCCTCATGGGCAATCTCTAATGCGTCCCACATAGCTTTGGCGGTCTCACAATGAGAAACGCGATAAAACTCATCAACTTCCAAGGCGGAAGTGAGAATGCTTTTCGCTTTCCAATCACGTGACCATAATTTTCCTATCGTTATCATCCTATTGTGCTTCCAGTTTAGGTATTGTGACACCATCTTCATTGGTCATAGTTATTTCATTTGGACCATTTTGGATAGCATCTCAAATACCTTTGCCAACGGAGTTGACATGAATACGCATAACTGCTTTCCAATAGCCATAATTTTTGCCGGTGAAAATTGGTGCTCTATTGTATGCACCCTTAGGTTCGGTTGCCATTCTTCTAAGAAATGTATCTCAAGCACAGAATGAACCAGAGCTCTTGATGCCACTTGTTAGACGATAGGCTTCGGTCTAGAGGGGGTGAATAGATCACAAATTTTACAACAAAAAACTTTTGGCAAAAATTTGTTTTCAAAATAAGGTGCAGGAGAAAAACGACCGGGATCGAATAGTCTAACCGAACCTACTACCGAAAAACAATATATGTATCGCAAACCAAATAGAGTGATAAGAACGTAAATGTCCAACAACAATCAAGCTACGAATCAATTAAACGCAATGTTAATCGTAACTAGTATGTCCAATGAACCAAAACGCAAACAAAATACACACAAACAATTTATCAAACACTTGATGTGCGATCGATAACAATTGGAAATATAGTTTGTTTTATTGACGTTAAAAATTATTACAATCAAAGTGGTTGTGATTAGATCAACAACAACACCTTTAAAAGATGGTAGAAAATAATTTCCAATCGAATTGATCAAACAACGACGAAATCGATAAATTGCGTAATCAACAATAAAAGCAATAAAAAGATAAAAATTGAGAGACCAAGATTTTTTTAGGCAGTTCCCCAATTGGCCTCGCTATGGGTACGTCTACTCTCAATTCAAAATTGAATTGAGATAGTGCTATTAATCTTTTCTTTGCAAAAATGTTTATACAAGAGATGAAGAATGCAAACCCCAAAAACCCTATTGTTTTGTGTTGATTCTTCCACCTCTAACCCTTGATCAAAGCTTGATCAAGTGACCAACAATGCGGCTACAATCCTCCTATAATCCCGAACACGTAACTTGTTGAAACTCGAGATTCCCGAACATAATTCACGGTCTCGCGCTACTCTATTCCAAGGAAACCACCTTGTCCCAAGGCTTACACTCTGTCGAATCTATGTTGACGTGATCTCGTCCAAAACCTTCAAATCAACCCGACCTTAAAGGAAAACCTCACCTTGGTTTTCTTATTTTAAACACATAAAGTACCCCAACCCAATATTCTCGGTTACACCAAACCTAATTGGACGTTATCAACCCAAATCTAGATGGTCACCCAATCGAAAAATGATTATGTGTAGTTCAATTGTGTGTATGTATAGAAGAAGGGATAAAGATGATGGGCAACTTTGTAATCTGGTTTCGTTTAGGTTTTATTCACTAGGAAACCTTGCTGCAACACCCCAAAATTTGCCCTCCTATTTATACCATCCATAAGTGGCTTATGCTTCACATATATGTACTTTTAGGTCATAAGTATCATACATGCATCATTGGCCTTCCCAAGGCATGAGATCAGAGGCTTCTATGGTATTGATTGTTCAAAGCAAAGAGAATGGGATGTGCTCAATCACTCAAGCTACAAAGGATCTTTATGCCCCAAAGACATCATATTTGGTTCATTGTTTCACCAGGAGATTGAGATTTGCAAGAAATTTGAAGAGGATCACCCTCTCCTATCTCTTGATCTTCAAGTTAGGGTTTGATTATCTGTGCATATGACACCCTCATGGGCAAGGGTCTTGAAGCCTCATTATCCTCATGTCATGTAAAACATCTTGGTTCAAGGGATTCTCAATGCTATTAAGAGGAATTAAGGTTCTAACAAGATCTAAACAGGACAAGTAAGTTGATTTGGATTTAATTTTTGGTGTAATCATCGAGGCATGTCATGGCTTGGGTGCAAAGGCATTGATCGAGTTTCTTTGACTTTGGTCAAAGTCAATAAGGGAATTTGACTTCTTGACCAAAGTCATATCTAATGTTCATGTTCATAGCTTTGTGTCCAATATTACAAAATTCAATTCGAATGGAAAATGGAAGCATGGAAATCATCGGTAGAGATAACAAGTCATAACATTATTCAAGGCTATTCATTGGTATTTTTTGGTATTTGTTCATAAAAATTCATCAAGATCCAAAGGTTCATGTTCATCCAATGATATAACTTTATAAGTTCTAAACATCATGCAAGTTTCCCTGAAGTTCCATCCAACCTCATTCATGTTCATTCAAAATTGTAATCATACAATTTACTAGCCATGTCGACATTACAAATTGGAGCATTACAAGAAAAAAATTATAAAATATATGCTAAGCTTTGCTCAAACCGTGACCAGACTTCACATCTTCAAGCCATCCACATTTACATTCAACCTACATATTCAAAATAAAAAAACAAGCATTAGCATCAGACCAATTCAGCCACAAACCACAGTCTAAAATTAATAATCCATTGGACGTTCAAATAGATAACAAATCCATGATCCACTCACAGTTCCAACATGACTTCATCTTCGTACTGCCAAGTCTTCATGGTGCGTGATGGTTTCCTACATCCAAACCTGGTGTTCCTGCCACTTCAGAATCATCATTAGAGGGAAAATAAAGTTTGATGTTATTTCCATGATCACCTTGTTAAAGCCAATTTTGTACAAAATATAAAAAACAAATAAAAGTATATATTTCATCATCTGCGAGATTCGTCCTTAACACTATAAAAGAGCAGCAAATGAACTTATAAAGGACTTGAATGGAACTGATCAAGTTATACGTCGGATTCCACAATGTGCTTCAGCACAGGTAAGCTTACATGGAGCACGAGTCCCTTCGTGGCAGAATGAACACGGAGAAAGGCAGTATCCTCAAGATCCTCCAGTCTTGCCCCAGAGTTTTCGTCGCAGCTGCACTACAATAGATAAAAACAACAGTTAAACTTCAGCTACAACATAACGTTAACATTTGAGGTAGCTAACCATATATGGTCTCACTACAAGGCATGGCAATCTAAGTATTTCAAACCATTTCAATGACGACACATTTTACCGCGGCAGTCAACCACAATCTAACTCACTAACACAACCAATACTACAGATGAACAAGGTATATGGAATTTGACATCATTTGCACCTCTGGTAGATGATTTATTTGAAGATATAAGCGACTCTATTGGAGCTAGTCATGAACTAAAAAATGAGGACGACCCATTTGCAGATGTATCATTTCACACAGGTGAGCAAAAAGAAGAGGCAGATGATTTATTTTCAGGGATGACAGTTGGCGAAGATAAACAGGGTGACCATGAGAGTCACAAGCAGGGAATTCAAAGCGATCATCAACATTTTGACATTTTTGGTTCCAGTTCCAAGCAAGGAAATCATAACGAGTTTTTTAATGATTTAATAGGTGGTTTGTCAATAGATGGAAATACCTCAACCATGAAGCACAAAGGAACTTCTTCGGCACTGCAATCGAAATCTTTATTTTTAGGTTAAAACAACCATACCCCTGACAATACTCTAGGTAGTATGTTGGGCTCTCAACCTGTTAGGTTCAATGTAAACCCGATGTTTCCCGCTGGGCATCTTCCTTATAATATGCAGCCTGGTGTTATATTGAACCAACAATATCCTTCTCAGCCTCTTAATTATGGTGTCGTGGGGACTTTCTTAGCCCAGCAGCAATTACTGGCAACAATGTCGAATTTTCAACACCTTAATAATGTCAATATGCGAGATGATGGCATTGCTCAAATGGTTGGACCTAATGGAAATACCCCTTTGCTAGACACAGTTCAACCAAATTTTGCATCTCAACATCCCAGCATGCTTCGATTCTGAACAGGAGAAACGTCAACAGTACTTGCCAAACCTTAATAAACCTGCCATCACAGTCCATCCAATGATTAAACCAAATATACATCCTATCATGATACTACCAGAACTTGTATGCATTCATAATACCTCTGTTTACAACACACATATCACAGATCATAACTAACTTCCCCAATCCCTAGAACTAACAGAAATTTTATTGATTCAAAACTTATAACTGCTCTAACAAATTCAAACTAGTTTCCAACAAACTACAAACCTGGGGCAACTAACTCCTAAGATATTCAACAGATCACGAACCTAACTCCGATCCAAAACTTATCGAAGCCTCAGCCCTATATAAATTCTTTCACCCTCACAATTAAGGGGTTCCCTTCACGCTCATTCTTCATTCTCACTCTCGAATATCATCTTCACTCTTTTTTCTTTTTCTCACTCTCTCTCTGAACCTACACAAACCCACTCAAAGCTCATCCCCAAAGAACTCCATTAAAGCTCTTCCCTGGAACTTCAAAGGAGTGAGCTAAACCTCTCCCAATTGTTCATCATCGACTCTCAGTTTCTCACTCAACAACAAAAATTTCGCATGCAACTACACGTCGACGAAGATAAGAAAAAGAAGAAGAGAAATCTCGAGTTGTTGAATGAAGAAGAGAAGAATTTGGAGTACCTATAGAACTTTCTAATCTTCTTGCTTCAATGATGCCGCCGAAGACGCATCGGACGAACTCTAATAGGTAAGATTCTCCAGTCCTACATTCCTTCATCATCTTGATTATTTGAGTTTGAATTTCGTGCCTTGTGACACGGCCGCAAGTGTACGGCTATATCGTAGTAATAAAAAGTTATCGATCCACAGGGACCAATGGTTAAGTACCGACTTCTGCTTGATCTTTGTAAATCTAGAGTAACCGAATGTTTGGAGAAACAGATCTGAAACAAAGATAAGGAAAATAATCAAAATAAACGGCAGGATTTAGGATCATGATTCCCCACTCTAACAACTCCGTATGACTTGATTAATCGCGTTACAAGGATTTTTACACGACTTATAGAAAATAGAATTTGTAGATAACACCGGCTTTCGCAATCTGTTATCATGGTTTCGGTAAATAACCTGTCATTGTTGCATGTTCAATAGAATTTACCGAAACCTTTATATTACTCATGCGGCTATAACCTTTCTCAACCTCCTCCGAGTACTTTCGCATCATCGGATTCAGTTGTTTAACAATTCGCTTTCGGGTACCGGATAGAGTGCTTTCGCATCATTACCAATACCTAAAACCCAAACCTTTTACTTTCGTAACAAAGTCTGGAATAAAAGCTCGAATTTTAAAATAATGAACGCATTAAAATCCTTGTATTGCTTTTTTATCTAATTATGCGGATAGTCGTGAGTGGGTCTCATGACCCTTAATCCTTAGGGAACTACTCACTCATGGTGAGGTTAGAAATAACAAAAACGGTTGTAAAAATAAAAGACATAATCAAAATAAAATGTAAGGACAATAATAATCAAAACCTGAATAAAATAAATTGAATATAAACTTGATTCAGCTCCAATGGAGACTTGTATAGAAAATAAGCGTAGAAAAGTACAAATTGCAGAAAGCGTCTGAAAATACGATAAAAATGCCGTCCTCAAAACTCCCTTCTAATTGGAGTTAAATAGCCATTAACTCAAATAAAATCAAATAAAATCAAATAAAAGGGTCTTCAATGCCATTCCTTAAGAGAATAAATCAGGTATCAATGCCAAGGTCTTCAAATTCGGAATTAAATCAAGACGGAAAAGGAAACAAAGAGTTGACTTCTCGCCCTCCTGTTACGGGTCGTAACACACGTTACGAGCACCCGTAACAGAGCTCTGGTTTTAGTACTGGGCGCCCTCCTTCTTGTGATCTACTGGGCCTTCTGTTACGGGCCGTAATGTGCATTACGGGCACCCGTAACAGAGCTCTGGATTTTGTACTGGGAGGCTCCGACTCTTGTGCTTTTCCTTCGATTTTCGCCCAATTTTATCCCCTTTTCTTCCAATATGCTTGTGAAGACCTGAAAATGACAAAAACACAATACCAAAGCATAAAATATGGAAAAAGCAAATAAAGTATGCAAAATGAGATGAAATAACAAGGAAAACTACTAGATAAAAGCGATACAAAATACACTTATCAAATTCCCCCAAACTTAAACCGTTGCTTGTCCTTGAGCAATGAACTCGGATAACACTTTTTAGACCAAGCAAAGTATTTCACATGAGAACCAATGAGATTAGATCTTGTTGATACTCATACGGGAGTTACTCGTTCCGATCGGCTAGTCGTCGTTCATCCAATACTTCTCCGTCAACGAGGATATTCCAAGAACACAAACCATGGTAGAACCACAAACCTAGATACCCCTTTTTCGGCCACCTCTCCAACTACGCTTTGGGCTTAAGTCTCTTCTCAATTTTTCCCCTTTTTGTTCGGACAGTCAAATTAAGACATTTTCGCTTCTTTGCATAAGCATAAGGTTGGTCAAGAGCAATTTTTTTCTCTTTTTCTAGGCACCCTCTTTTTACGCTCATTGGCGTTTATTTGACAATTGAGACTCAACCGTCGTTAGGCTAAATAACCAGATGAGGGTTACCCAACTTAGAAGGTCGGTTGTCTTTATTGTTTTATTCCTTTTTTTTTCTTTTTTTTTTCTTTTTCGGTGCCTTGTTTCTCAACCAACCTCAGTTTCTTTTTTATCATGTTAGACTTGTCAAGATAAACTACTTGGGCGTACTTCTCAAAGTTGAGTACTATGGCACAAATCTACGTGTTGGACTTGTGTCTTTACTCCGGGAGACCTAGGGTGTTCAAGCCATATTCAAGTTTTCGAATTTTCTCGAAGTCCCTATTCCTAGCCTCACTTCCCTCGAACTCAATATACTTTCTCAACATTCTCAAAGTGAAGTAGAAAAAATTTTCGGTTCTAGCTTGGGGTGGAAATCAAAGTGTTTTTTGGATTATTGAAAAGAAAAACAAAAGCAAATAACATGAAAATTGTTCACAATAAAACAAACACAATAAAATAAATAGAAAAATAAGCTCTAGTCTCTACGGTGATCAAATAGAAGTTTAATATTAACGCAATTGGTCCCCGGCAACGGCGCCAAAAACTTGACACGGCCGCAAGTGTACGGCTATATCGTAGTAATAAAAAGTTATCGATCCACAGGGACCAATGGTTAAGTACCGGCTTATGCTTGATCTTTGTAAATCTAGAGTAACCGAATGTTTGGAGAAACAAATCTGAAACAAAGATAAGAAAAATAATTAAAAAAAAAGTGTAGGATTTAGGATCATGATTCCCCACTCTAACACCTCCGTATGACTTGATTAATCGCGCTACAAGTATTTTTACACGACTTATAGAAAATAGAATTTGTAGATAACATCGGCTTTCGCAATCTGTTATCATGGTTTCGGTAAATAACCTGTCAGCTGTCGCATGTTCAATAGAATTTACCGAAACCTTTATGTTACTCATGCGGCTATAACCTTTCTCAACCTCCTCCGAGTACTTTCGCATCATCGGATTCAGTTGTTTAACAATTCGCTTTCGGGTACCGGATAAAGTGTTTTCGCATCATTACCAATACCTAAAACGCAAACCTTTTACTTTCGTAACAAAGTCTGGAATAAAAACTCAAATTTTAAAATAATGAACGCGTTAAAATCCTTGTATTGCTTTTTTATCTAATTATGCAGATAGTCGTGAGTGGGTCTCATGACCCTTAATCCTTAGGGAACTACTCACTCATGGTGAGGTTAGAAATAACAAAAACGGTTGTAAAAATAAATAAACATAATCAAAATAAAATGTAAAGACAATAATAATCAAAACCTGAATAAAATAACTTGAATATAAACTTGATTCAGCTCTGAAGATGGCTGGTTTACATCCTGAGTGAATCGCACACTCAAAGATAACACAGAGTCGCCACCGAACTTTATTCAGTCCTAAAGGATATGGAAAATATCGATAAAACCCAAGGGGAAGAGAAACGAGAGCGGGGGTCGGTTATGCGAAAGGAAGGTACTAGCACCTTACGCATCCGTCGTACTCGACAGGAACCATTTTGCTTGCTTCTAGGCTTGGATGGGTTATCTATCTAAAGGCTTCTAGCTAAAAGAAAGAGGAGAGAGAAGAAAGGGGAAATAAAGAAAGAAAAGAAAGCAAGTGCTCGCGGAGGATTGGGGCTCTCGTGCCTACGTACCCTCATAGTGCAATGAGGAAATCAAAGCGTCGTAGTTCATGGAACCAGGGGACAGAAAGGAAAAGAAGAAGGAAAGAAGGGTGGAAGTGTGCTCGCCAAGATCATCGCGATCTCGTGCCTACATATCATACATTCGACAAAATGCAGAATCAGAGCTTCCGTAGTTCGGGGAACCAAACGGAAAACAAAACAAGAAAGAGAAAGGTGCTGTCAAAAACCAAGAGTAAGAGTGAAAGAAAACTCTACTGGGGAAAATTCGAACAGTAAGAGCGATTGCACAAGAAACTAGAAAAGGAATGGTGTTGTAGCGAGCGATTTTGGACGCGGTTCTTAAGTGTTGGTCGCTCTCTGCGGTTGAGCTTAAACTACAGGTCGATTTATTTTTTATCCTATTGTGAGCTAAATAAGGAAGGGAAATAGATGTCTCCAGTTAACCCTGCTTGCATACTGAGTTTAAACAGCGGTCTGTTAGGTTACAAATGCTATCAATGTGGGGGGGCCCTTGTACTGGTTATTTGTATTTTCGCCAATACTGTTTTCTTTCTTTATAGGACTTTCTAGCGGGGAACAAGGGTTAGGATGTTAGGACTGATGCTTTTGAATTACTGATTTTGATTGATGGAGATATGGGATTTGGGTTTTTTGTTGATTGTGCTCGCTAAGATTTTTCTTTCAATCTTATGCCTACGTATTCCCATTTACTGAAACAGGGAAATCAGAGCGTTCGTAGTTCCTCCTATTCTATTGGAGGAAATTGGTTTTTGGTGTCTTGTTCAAAGCCCAAGACGTGAAGCGAAAGGTGATTTGTATCTTGTTCAAAGCCCAAGATGTGAAGCTGAAAAGTCTATTTGTGTCTTGTTCAAAGCCCAAGACGTGAAGCTGAAAAGTCTATTTGTGTCTTGTTCAAAGCCCAAGACGTGAAGTTGAAGGACCTCGACTTTAGAGAGAATTTGTCATCTCTAAAGAAGGGTTTGTCTGTCACAACTGTTGGGTGACTGGTTTATAAAGGAGGATTACTTTAACCGGGATACGCGGATCCTAGTAATGCCATAATTTCCTTTATAGGGGATTTTAACCTAAAGGAGAAGACTTTAACTTAGTATAAAGCAATGCTATCTTTCCTTAGGAATTTCTCATGCTAAAAGAGGGACAGTGGCATGGATGTAGATGATCCAGAGGCTTGCCGCTTACAGCGATTAGATGGAAGGAGTTGTTGATATTTGTGTACTGTGAACGAGGCACAACTTTGATGCTAAAAGGTTGATTGGATCAACCAGTGGTTTTCTTATACAAAGCCTAAGAGGAGGCTATTATGTGTCTCGTACAAAGCCCGAGAGAGAGGCTAAAAGGTTTTGACCCGACGATGGAGTCGTTTGGTATCTCGTATAAAGCCCGAGATGGAGGCTATTTGACTCAACAAGAGAGTTTTTGTATCTCGTACAAAGCCCGAGATGGAGGCTAAAAGTTTGACTCAACAAGAGAGTCTTTGTATCTCGTACGAAGCCCGAGATGGAGGCTAAAAGTTTGACTCAACAAGAGAGTCTCTGTATCTCGTACGAAGCCCGAGATGGAGGCGATTGTTTGTTTGGCTCAATAAGAACCTTTTTGTATCTCGTATAAAGCCCGAGATGTAGGCGAAAAGGGTGATTGACTCAACGAGGGAGTCTCTTATGTGTCTCGTACAAAGCCCGAGAGAGAGGCTAAACGTTGTTTGACTCCACTGGGGAGAATCATTGTACAAAGCCCAAGGGGAGGCTATGGTGACTGTTTTAGTTGAGTGACAGGTCCAGTATACTGATTTTGAAAGAGAAAATCAGTTCTTATATGAGCAACACTGTACTCAAGGATTTGATTCAAGGATCAGGGTTATTCCTGTTCTTTAAGGAAGCGGGAAATCCGAAGGGTATTGAGACTGTCCGAGTCTGCGGGTTTCCTTCCTATTTAACGAAGGGGTCACTTGAGAATGTCTTTGAGACTCAAGGAAGTTAGACTGTCCATGTCTAGAGTTTTATCTTTTGTACCATGCTTTGAGAAACAGTAGTAGACTCTTTGAAGGACTGTTCTATGAAGATGATTAAGTTCCGTTCCTATACCTTTAGGAGGTCGTCGGGACAATTTGTACGAAGCCCAAGAGGAGGCTGGAAACTTTTAAGAAGCCGACGGGTCCTTGTACGAAGCCCAAGAGAAGGCTATCATTCCCAGAGGAAGAGATCATTATACGAAGCCTAAGAGGAGGCTGTGAATACTTCTAAGAAGCCGTAGGGTCCTTGTACTAAGCCCAAGAGGAGGCGAGGTTGCTTTTAGGAAGCCTGTGGGTCCTTGTACGATGCCCAAGAGGAGGCCGATGCTTTTAAGAAGCCCGTGGGTCCCCAAACCCCGAGAAATTCAAGGCAAGCTATTCACAAGGAATAGATCAAGTCAGGAAAGTTCGAGAATTTGGAAGAAACTCAAAGATGCCATTCACGGAGAATACATTCATCTTTGGGAGTAGAGTTTCTTGACAATTCCTAATGAGGACAGCCGAAGAGAAGACTATATCTGGTGATCCTATTGGGGATCTAGGTGTCTATTTCTATGAATAAACGAAACGACGTCACCTAGTTCTAGACGTAGTTGCCGGGGAAACTCTAAATATCTATACTATTATTACACAGTTGATATGAGTTTATGAAAGAAGACTTACAGCGAAACAGCCCCACAATACAGTTATATATATATATATATATATATATATATATATATATATATATATATATATATATATATATGAGTTTATGAAAGGAGACTTACAGTGAAACAGCCCCACAATATAGTTATATACATATGAAAGCGGTAAATGAAAGCGGGTAAACACTTACTCGGTTGTAGAGCTTCCATGCTGTTTGGTTAGTTGTTCAACAAAGAAAGATTGAAAACAACAGTATATTCAAAATCAAAGGAGAAAGTGCTTTGAAATAAAAATATTTGGGGCTTACAGCTCAAGGAGAGGCCCAGGGTTTTATCAGTGAGCGCACTGTTGAATTTGTACAGAGGGACTTATACAAGTGACTGAGGCCCAAACAGGTTTTCTGTACAAAGGGATGGGTCTTACACTCTCTCAAGAGGCCCAAAAAGTTTTAAAGAAAGGAAATGGGTCTTACTACTCGAGGGTAGGCCCAGTTGGTTAATTTTAAACTGGCGACGATCGCGTCGTTTATTTGAAAATGTACAGAGGGACTTATACAACGAATGAGGCCCAAAAAAGTTTTCTGTACACAAGGGGTTGGGTCTTACACTCTAATAGAGGCCCAAAGAGTTTAAAGAAAAGAAATGGGGCTTACAACACGAGGGGAGGCCCATGGTCTTTATTTTCAAGATGAATATTCACTTTTAAAATGCTTAAAAACAATTAAAAATGAATTTATTCACAAAAATACCAACTATATTAAATAAATAATATAAATTTTATTTTTTTGTAGAATAAAATATTTTACCATTTTTGTGATTTTTCAGAAAAAGAACCAATAAAAAATAATCAAAATTGAAGGAGTTATTAATTTTCCAAATCATTATAAAATAAAATGAGAAAATATAAAAAAGAGGGGTTGGGTCTTACACTCTATTAGAGGCCCAAAGTGTATTTTTGTACAAAATATGGGGCTTACAACTCAGGGAGAGACCCAAAATATTTTCAGTTTGAAAATGGCGATCGCGCCGAGATTTTTAACGTATCGGGACTTATACAATAACTGAGGCCAAAAAATGTTTTGGTTAAAAGGGGATTGAGTCTTACACTCTAATAGAGGCCCAAAAGTTTGAAAAAGATTTGTTAGGGTGAAAATCAAAGAAAACCCCAATTTCATTTTTTAGGCATTTTTCCAAGAAAAATTAAGTAAAAAATGATAAAAATATCAAATAAAATCATTAAATAATGATTAAAGTTTATGAAAAAAATATTTTATCCACATAAATATTTAAAATCATTTTGGTTTTAAAAAATCAAGAAAAAAAAAAGAAATCATTTTAAAAGCATTTAAAACAATTTAAAACACTATTTTTAAATATATTAAAAATAATATTTTTTTTGTGATTTTTTGTGGATTAAAATATTATGGGGTATGAATTGGAAAATGATGATTTTTTGCTATGTAAAAAAAAATTGGTTGAGTTTTGAAAATAAAAAGTAAGAAAAAGAGGAAAGATATCAAAATATCATCTCCGACATTTCTTTTGGGGTAAAAACGAGTACCGAAACTTTAATTTTCAACACGTTTTTTATCAAATTTCAAACACTCATAACTCTCAATTTTTATCGGAATCAAAATCCGGAAGTACCTATCTTGACCGATTTTTCGCAAGGAATCCGATGGTACCGCACATACACACTGAAACTCGACGTACAAAACACGCAAATCGAAAAACCAGAACTGCGCGTAATTCGAAAACATCGTTTCGCGCCAAACTTCCGACACGCGTAACTCTCTCGATTTTTAACGGAATTAAGATCCGGAAGAGCCTATCCTGACCGATTTTTCGCGAGGAATCCAATGGTACCACACATGCACGCTGAAGTTCAACGTACAAAATGCAGCAGCAAAAAAACCAGAACTGCGCGTTAGTTGAAAACATCGTTTCGCGCCAAACTTCCGACGCGCGTAACTCTCTCGATTTTTAACCGAATTAAGATCCACAAGAGTCTATCTTGACCGATTTTTCGCAAGGAATCCAATGGTATCACTCACGCACACGGAAACTCAACACACAAAATGCAGAAATTAAAAAATCAAAACTACACGTTGTTTTCGACGCCGTTTCGTGTCAAATTTCCAACGCGCATAACTCTCTCAATTTTCATCGGAATTGAAATCCGTAAAAACCTATCTTGACCGATTTTTCGCGAGGAATTCAATGGTATTATTCATGCACTTGGAAACTCACTGTACAAAACACACAAAGCAAAAAAACCAGAACCGCTATCGTTAATTCGACGTCGTTTCGCGTCAAATTTCCAACGCGCATAACTCTCTCAATTTTCATCGGAATTGAAATCCGTAAAAACCTATTTTGACCAATTTTTCGCAAGGAATCCAATGGTGTTACTCATGCACACTAAAACTTAATGTACCGAACACACGAATCAAAACAACCAGAATTGGACATGATTTTAAAACAACCAAAATTCCACATATAAACATGTTAAAATGCAAACAGTGGGAGGATCACAACATACACATTAAGGACTACATTTTTGCCTCAAGAATTATTCAATATGATACATGTATGTGGACAACAAAGGAAAGCATGATTCAAAGAATTCAAGTTGTGGATTTTACCTCTTTTTTGGAGATTTTGGGCAACCTACCAAGTGCTTTGTTCCAGAAATGATTTGATGCTTTGGACAACCTCAAATGACCTCTTAGAAGCTTTTAGGATGGTTGGAATCGGCTGGAAACCTCTAGAGCAAGTTTGTGCACTTTCTCGCAAAATGGTCAAAAGTGGCCAAAATGCCAACTCTCTCAAATGGTGTTTCAGATGTGTGGCACCATTTGGGACAGTTCAAGGATGATATTTAGAGTGTGTTTGAGGTTTTATCTGGTTTGGAAAGTGACTGAATCAAGACATGACTTGAAAAATGCAAAAAAGTGTCATTTTGAGGTTTTGAGAGGTGACTTTGTGATGTTGTGATTACAGGTCACTTTTGATGGTTTGCACAGCTTACATATGATATATATGAGGTGTGTGTGTGATTAGTTTGAGTGGAATTGCTCTCTAGCTCAAAAACTCATAATTACTTGCTTTGGAAGGCAAATTTGAGGTGAAAGAATAGATTTTGAGGAAAGCATCTGTTTGATGGCTTTGGTGTACTCAAACTGAACAAAAATGAGCTATATTTATAGTGGAGCAAGTTTGTTTCGGGATCCACAGTGAATGGCAACTGCAGCAGGTGTTTGTTCCATGTTGGCCAATGGAAATGCAAGTCTCCTCTAGCCATTGACTAGAGGTTAGGGCACAGGGCTATGGTTCCCTTGGTCTTGGATAAGTCTTGACTGATTTCAGATGAGAATGGCTCAGTCCATGCCACCTCTAAGCATCCATTAAATGCTCCAAACCAAAATTGGAGTTTTGTCCCTCTTTTAGGGATTTCTAGGTTTTGGCATGCTTTTTTTGGTTCCTTGGACTTGGGAGGTTCATGGATCAGATCATCCCACTTGGATTTGATCCTTAGATGTGTCCAAACTGATGACAAGGCTTGAAAATTCGTGTGGCACACAAAATGTGCAAATCTGCCCCTGAAAAATTCAGCTTCAGCAAGCCCTTTTGTAAGATCCATAACTCCCTGCTCGAGTATGCTACATGGACGTTCTAGGACTTTCCGGAAAGCTTAGATGACATACTTCAACTTTGATGTTTGACATTAGACCTGGTTCAACTTGGATCATGGAGAAAAACAACCTTGAAGTTGGGACATTGTGCTGAAATTACAAGGCAGATTTTTGGCTAAGTGCTGAAAAATGTCAATTTTAAGTTTTTAGCCATTTTGATCCAAGCATAACTCAAAATCCATGATGAATTGGGATGAAGTGTAGTTGACACTTTTGTAGAGGGCCATGAGGGCTACAAATCCATCTTTGGATGGGGAAAAATGGCTTTGTGGTTTAGGAGTTATGATCCTCCAAAGTTGGTACCCTTGCCACTTTTTTTCATAACTTAGAAAAATTTCTAAGTTTTTATGGTTACCCCTTTTACAAGTTATCCCACTTTCTTTGATTTTTCTTGATGAATGATGATTCAAATCACACATTAACATCATTTTAGGGTTAAAAAACCATTTTTATGAAAAATCTCAAAAAGTCAAAGTTTGACTTTTGTGCAAAGTTGACTTTTTATCAGATGAATTCCAAACTGTGCGATCCTTTAGGAAATCATGTCCTTGACCTAAATCAAACTTGATGGACATGTTCCATGGGTGTTATAGGGTGTATTGAAGCATGTCCTAGGGCTTGGGAGCATGTCCTGGTCAAAAGTCAAAGCTACAGTTGACTTTTCTCGCGAAACCCTAACTGTGGTTCAGATGAAATTGAAACTTGTTGCTCAAGCTTCTTGGATCAATCCATTATTGCAAATGGATCAATGTGGTACGTTGAAGACCCTCAAATCATGTCTTGAGGTCTTGGCTCATGATTTGTCCCAAAAGTCAACTTAGGGGTGAATTAGGTCAAGAAACCCTAATTCCTGATTTTTGATGTATGCATCCCCTGAGGCTAAATTGACTTGATGATGGGATTTATGATGTTCCCTGGAGCATTTTAGGTTATGCTTTGAAGCATTGGCTCATGCCCAGAGGAAAATTTCCATCTGGAGGCCCTAGTCGACCAAACCCTAATTTGGTGACACCGACGATCCTGAGGCTTGATCCACCTAGAAGGGAGCAGCCTTGTGCTTAATCCTTGAAGTGGGAGTCCTCTTGATCCATTGTGGATGTTTGAGAGGCTAGACAAGTTAAAGATCATGTCATTCCTTGATTGATCCTTTGTCTAAGAGCTCTGCGAGGGCTTGAAACCCTAAATCCTGTTTGTAGTGAATGCTCACCCACCTTTGGTGAGACTAATGAGGTATGATGGTCCATCCATATTGTGCTGATGATTTGCACAATGATGGGAAATCTTAGTGGTCAAAATTTGGGGTATGACAGATGCCCCTATTTAATCTTCTTGGACCCGAAGGTGTGAATGACGAAGGTATTCGGGCATTCGGGGTGCAAGAGGATTAAATATCGGAATACCCAAAATTTTGATGGTGGTTATGAATGGTAGCTTACGCATTCATCTTCTTTAGCTAAGCGAAGATGCTTAGAAAAGGTAAACTTCCCCTTGATCCTGGTCTTCAGCCAAGGAGCTGGTCTCAGTTTTCTTTTGAAATAAACTTCCCCTCGATCCTGGTTTCCTACCAAGGAACTGGTCTTAGTTTCTTTTGTAAACTTCCCCTCGATCCTGGTTTCCTACCAAGGAACTGGTCTCAGTTTCTAATATAAACTTCCCCTCGATCCTGGTTTCCTACCAAGGAACTGGTCTTAGTTTCTGATTTAAACTTCCCCTCGATCCTGGTTTCCTACCAAGGAACTGGTCTCAGTTTCTAAAGTAAACTTCCCCTCGATCCTGGTTTCCTACCAAGGACCTGGTCTTAGTTGCTGAAATAAACTTCCCCTCGATCCTGGTTTCCTACCAAGGAACTGGTCTCGGTTTCTGATATAAACTTCCCCTCGATCCTGGTTTCCTACCAAGGAACTGGTCTCGGTTTCTGATATAAACTTCCCCTCGATTCTGGTTTCCTACCAAGGAACTGGTCTCAGTTTCTTTTGTCAATAAACTTCCCCTCGATCCTGGTTTCCTACCAAGGAATTGGTCTTAGTTTCTTTTGTAAACTTCCCCTCGATCCTGGTTTCCTACCAAGGAACTGGTCTCAGTTTCTGATATAAACTTCCCCTCGATCCTGGTTTCCTACCAAGGATCTGGTCTCAGTTTCTGATATAAACTTCCCCTCGATCCCGGTTTCCTACCAAGGAACTGGTCTCAGTTTCTAAAGTAAACTTCCCCTCGATCCTGGTTTCCAACCAAGGAACTGGTCTCAGTTTCTTTTGTCAATAAACTTTCTTGACAAGGAACACTGTTAGTAGTGGTTTTCCTTCAAACTTCTCGCCGAATTTTCCAGGGGAGATGCCATTTGATGGAAAAAGTTTTGATGTCAGACTTGCTGGGGAACCCATTCGTCTGAATTGTAGAGGTACACAAACTTCTCTGTTTTGGAGACGCCATTTGTCGATTCTACTGGGGAAAGCGAGTCTCTTGAGAGACTGTTTTCGTTTGGGGGCTTACATCATACTTTTCTTGGGATCTTTCCGGAGAAATGCCATATGATGGGATCCAATTTTGAGGTGCCGATGACCTTTTCATCAGTAATCTTTTCGGAGCGAAACTGGCGTGCCGCCGAATCTCTGATTAAGAGGCTTTCTCTGGGGATTTTCCTTAATCCGGGAAAGCAAGGATACCATCTTCAATGGCGAAGAGTGATATTTGTTGAAAGTTTTCTTGTTTCTCAGAGGTTCAAGTTATCAAAGTGGTCAAGGACCGTCTCTAATCCAGAGATAAACTTGAGAGATATTGCTTAGATGATTCACTTCCTAATGAGGAAAGGTCTGACAACTCGATTGAGAGGACTTTTATCACTAGGGGATAAGACCAACTAGAGTGATAGTGATGCAATATGAATGTGAATGCAAATCAATAATGCATGATGTATGTATGTATATGCGGACAAAACTGACGCGACATACAAACTAAAAGATGAACATAACTGGATACTCGGCCATCGCGGGGCGTGGAAGAAATATCGCTGGTTCAAGATAGCAATTCTGCCTTGCTTAGGAGAGATTGTCCCTGCGGGGAACCATGCTGGTCGGGCTTAGGAGATGAGAACTCGGCCGAAGATGTCAGATGGATTAGTCGCATCTGACACTATTGATCCTTCAATCAGGCGCACTGGCGTAGAAGGAGTACTTTGATTCTGCACTTTGAATTTCGCTTACTTTTGGAGAAGCGGTTGATGTTCCTTTGATGTTCAACAGTCAAAAGAAATTGCCGTCTTTATTTTAAAAGCAGAAAAAGTTTTAACAAGTAAATTCATTTTGTTTTATTTCAAGAATCGTTAATCATATTAAAATGTCGTTCTGTAAAGCTAAAACAAATAAGAATTACAAACAAAAGCACAAAGGCTTAAATTTTATTGATAGGATGGAGATCAGCCAAACGCGTGATTCCAAAGAGTATATACAAAGTTAGAAAATGGTAATTTACAGGGAAAAGGGCTACGTTGAAACATAACGACCCCTGTCCTTCTACCAACTTTGAATTCGGGACATCCTGAGCTTCTGTCGAATATGACCTTGACTGGAGCTTTCCTCCGATGGATGATGTAACTGCTGCTGAGGGACTTGCCTCTGTTGAACATAGTTACTTGCCATTATCCCTAATTTTTGCCTGGATTGTACTATGAGATTTCCAATCCATCTGGATGATTTTGTATATGTCTCTAACTTTTGCCTGGACCGCCCTTTCGGGTTTTCAATCCACCAAGACGTTTTTTTTTTAGTTTAGGCGAAGTATTTCTTGACTACATCAACATTCGTGGGGTAGGAAAATTCCTCTTCGTCCATGGTTGCAAGTCTCAAGGCACCGCCTGAGAAAGCTTTCGTGACCACATAAGGGCCATCGTAATTTGGGGTCCATTTGCCCCGAGAATCAGTGAGAAATGATTGTATCTTCTTGAGCACAAGGTCTCCTTTTCTGAAGACACGAGGTCGAACCTTTTTGTCGAACGCCCTCTTCATTCTTTGTTGATACAACTGACCGTGGCATAGTGCCGTTATTCTCTTTTCTTCGATCAGATTCAGTTCATCGTGTCGGTTTTGACACCATTCAGCTTCGGTGAGCTTAGCTTCCATCAGTACTCGGATTGATGGGATCTCTACTTCGATGGGGAGCACTGCTTCCATGCCATATACTAGAGAGAAAAGGGTTGCCCCTGTTGAAGTGCAGACAGATGTGCAATAACCGTGAAGAGCAAAGGGTAGCATGTCGTGCCAGTCTTTGTAGGTTACAACCATCTTTTGAACGATCTTCTTGATGTTCTTGTTAGCTGCTTCTACTGCTCCGTTCATCTTAGGTCGGTAGGGAGATGAGTTATGGTGTTCGATCTTGAACTCAGCGCACAACTCTTTCATCATCTTATTGTTCAAGTTAGATCCATTATCAGTAATGATCTCGCTTGGAACACCATAACGGCAGATGATATTGTTTTTGATAAATCGGACCACCACTTGTCGGGTTACATCAGCGAATGACGCTGCTTCGACCCACTTGGTGAAATAGTCAATGGCTACAAGGATGAACCGATGTCCGTTTGAAGCCTTGGGCTCAATCATGCCAATCATGTCGATTCCCCATATGGAAAAAGGCCACGGGGAAGAAAGAACTTTGAGATGTGATGGCGGTACATGAATTTTGTCGGAGTATATCTGACACTTATGACACCTCCTCATGTACTTGTAGCAGTCAGATTCCATGGTCAACCAGTAATACCCTGCTCTGAGAATTTTTCTCGCCATTGTGTGTCCGTTGGCATGAGTGCCAAAGGATCCTTCATAAATTTCTTTCATAAGCATGTCTGCTTCTGGTCTGTCGACGCATCGGAGCAAGACCATGTCAAAATTTCTCTTATAGAGAGTGTCACCGCTCAGGAAGAAGTTTCCAGCCAATCTTTTGAGGGTTTTTCTGTCTTTTCTGAGTGCCCCAGATGGGTACTCCTGTTTCTGAAGGAAGCATTTGATATTATGATACCAAGGTCTGTCGTCTATGACTGCTTTAATCGTGAAGATGTAAGCGGGCCGTTCAAGGTGCATGATGTCAATCTTAGGTAAGTCATTCCATCGACCTACGCTAATCATGGAAGAGAGAGTGGCTAAAGCATCAGCCATGTGATTCTCATCACGAGGGATATGATGAAACTCAACTCTGTTAAAGAAAGGTAACAACCTTCTTGCGTAGTCTTTGTAAGGAATCAATCTTGATTGGTATGTGTTCCAATCTCCTTTTATCTGATTGATAACCAAGGCTGAGTCGCCGTATACGTCCAAGTTTTTGATCCTTAAATCAATCGCTTCTTCGAGACCCATGATACATGCTTCGTATTCGGCCTCGTTATTTGTACACTTGAACGTAAGTCTGGCTGTGAAAGGAATGTGGGTACCCTGAGGGGTAACAATAACTGCCCCAATTCCGTTTCCGTAATGATTAACTGCTCCGTCAAAGATAAGTCCCCATTGGGAACCTGGTTCTGGCCCTTCACTGGGTAACGGTTCATCGCAATCTTTCATTTTTAGATACATGACATCTTCGTCTGGGAAGTCAAACCCGACTGATTCCTGATCGTCAATCGGTTGATGAGCCAAATGATCGGCTAAAATACTTCCCTTAACGGCTTTTTAAGCAAGGTACTCGATGTCGTATTCTGATAGCAACATCTGCCAACGGGCAATCCTTCCCGTGAGAGCAGGTTTTTCAAATACGTACTTGATTGGATCCATTTCGGAGACCAACCAAGTAGTATGACGAATCATGTACTGGCGAAGACGTTTGGCTGCCCAAGCCAAAGCGCAACACGTTTTCTCAAGCATCGTGTACTGAGTCTCGCAGTCGGTGAATTTCTTGCTTAGATAGTAAATGGCAGACTCTTTCCTTTTGGTTTCGTCTTGTTGGCCAAGTACACATCCCATTGAGTCCTCCAGAACTGTGAGGTAAATGATCAGTGGTCTTCCTTCCACTGGAGGTGATAGAATCGGAGGATTCAACAGATATTCCTTAATACTGTCGAAGGCGGTTTGGCAATCTTCTGACCAAACGCAATCCTGGTTCTTTTTGAGTAATTTGAAAATCGGCGCACAGGTCGCGGTCATAAGGAATATGAATCTGGAGATGTAGTTCAAACGTCCCAGGAATCCTCTGAATTGTTTTTCAGTTTTTGGAGAAGGAATTTCTTGAATGGCCTTGACCTTGTCAGGATCAACCTCAATCCCTTTCTGGCTGACGATGAACCCTAAGAGTTTCCCTGAACGGACACCGAAGGTGCACTTGTTGGACTGAGCAGTGCCCCAATCCTGATTTTCTCTCTTGCTCTGAACCCAAGTTTACCGTTTCCAACAGTTCTTTGTGAGGTTCAATGGACCTTTCCTCTTGTCTGAGTAATCGGGAGATCTTTTCTGGAATTTCGTCGTCAACTTCTTCTTCAGCCCCAAATACCGGGAACTCAAAGTAGGGAGAAGGCATCGGATCGTATGTTTCAACGGGGTGTAAAACAAGCAATCTGCATGACGTGATGATTCGTGTTTAGAAGAGATAGAGAAAATGCGAGTGTGTGCAGTGTTTTATTTTACTGCTTGTTTTTATTTTTGAATTGTTTTTTAGGATTACCATTTTCTGAAAAAGCAAAAAGAGAAAATAGCAAATAATGCAGAAATTACAGAACGACGTTATTTTATTAATGAACAAGTCGACTCTTGAAACTACAGCCCTATAAAACAAAACTCTGGCACTTTGGGCAAAGCGAAGAGGGAAATTTACAGAAAGCGAGCCCTATCAAAACATCTGTTTCACCTGGGCAGGGTGAAAGGTTAAAGATGGCAATTACTTTGACTGGTGAACGGCCTTCAGAACATCGACAGCAACCCATTGGCGGCGAACTCCTCGGTGAATCACAAAGTTTGGTACCTTCCTTGATTTGTCTTCAGAAATGACGCTGATTTCTGGTGGAGCAGGATCATTGGAATCTGTCTCCCAGGCAGAATTGTCGTAGGAGGATTCCTCTGTTGTATTTTGTAGAGTAGTTGTGCTCTCAGCTGTATCTCTCCATCCAGTTGGCTGGATGTCTTCGAACCTGATACGAGAGCTTTCGGGCGCAGTGTACTTGACCATAAAGTCGTATTTTCCACTAGGTTGTCCCAAGGTATCCCAAACTTCTTTGGAACTGGAGGAGTCATCCCTCTCGATGACGTTGACCTCGGGAAAAGCATAGTTGATGAATTCAAGTCCTGCAAACGTTGCGAATTCATCTTCATGTTGAGTAGTTTCTGAATGACCTGAGTGTTGATCCCATGACATGGTGGGGACACAGGTATTCTGTTCAATGGTGCTCAGCTGAGTTTCATTACTCGGATGACTTTCTTGCCCCAAGTTTCCCGGATAAGGTTGCCACATTGGCAGACCATCCATTGGGCCATAGTAGGTGTAGTCAAAATTGTCTTTCATCGGAGTGTCTTCCTCTAATGAATTTAGCGGAGCACGGCATCCTTCTGGATCACAATTCCCGTATATCATTTCGACATCTGACCTGGGTATAAATCTCAGACTTTCTATAGGAAAGCAAAAAGGCATAGGCACCTCTTCCTGAGACATATAACCGTCCTTGTTAAGATAGGACTTCCATTCTTCATTTGTGTCAGAGGGATCTTCCTCATTGATAACATGAACTGTCTGAGACACTGGGTGAAGGAAACCTCCACCGTGGAAGAAGTTTTGAAGGAGATGAATACTTTCATCGTTGGCAGCTGTCCGGGTACAGGTTGCAGAAAAACCAAGACCCTTCTTTGTTTTATTGTCAATAGGAATGACAAGTTATCCCCATCCTGTCGTATCGGTACTCTCGACCGCTTTGATAGCATCTTTGTATGAGGAAATCGAGGTTCCTCCTTTGAATTGATTGTCTTTGCTCACCGACAGTGCTTGGAACTGCGTTCCAATAACCTCCTCGGGTTCTATACCTGTAGACGATGACAAGTTGCTTACAAGCAAGGCTTGTTCTCCACAGACTGTGACAAGTTGATCGTTCTTGACGAACTTTAGCTTTTGGTGGAGGGTTGAAGTAACCGCTCCAGCTTGATGTATCCAAGGTCTTCCTAATAAACAACTGTATGTTGCCCGGATGTCCATGACCTGGAAAGTGACTTGGAAAGTATGAGGACCGATAGTTATGGGAAGATCAACTTCACCATAACCGCTTTTCTGGATCCGTCAAATGCTTTGACGACGACCTCGTTGATTCTCATCGGAGGGCCTTTGAATGATAATTGCATTAAAGTGGACTTTGGCATAACATTCAGGGATGACCCTGTGTCTACCAGTACGCTGGCTAAAGCATCGTCCTGGTAGTTGACTGTGATATTGAGCGCCATGTTATGACGACGACCCTCTTCAGGTAATTCCTCATCAGTAAATCCCAAATTATTGCAAGAAGTGATGTTAGAGACAATGCTATCGAACTGTCTGATGGTTACATCCTGTTCCATAAAGGCTTGCTCTAAGACTTTCTGTAGAGCCTCCCTGTGGGCTTCTGAACTGAGTAACAGTGATAATACTGAGATCTTTGAAGGAGTCTGTAACAGTTGATCAACAATGTTGTATTCATTCCTTTGGATGAGCTTGAGAATCTCATCGTCATTTTTCGAAAGGTCGGGATTACTGGATTGGCCGACTGGTGGATTAGGAACTTCTGTCTGAAGTTCCTTCTCTTTGTTAGGTTCCCCAACCCCTCGGTTGAAGATTCTACCACTCCGCGTTACACGACTGACGTCTGCAATGTTCACGATGGAGGGTAATGGAATTTCCTTTCCATTTTCGACTATTGTTGCACCGTATTTGTAAGGGATAGCCTTAGTTGATTCATACGGTAGTGGTCCCGGCAGATAGATGACTATGGGAACCTTCTGATTTTTCTGACCATCGTAAGTAATCTCGATCCGTTCCCGGTTGGGAACTCATGATTCGTCAAGTAGTGGAATGATGGCACAAATATCCCCAGCCCTCTGATGATCAGAGATTACGACAACATCCTCGATTTGATCAGCGAGATAGTTGACTGATCCAAAACTTGAGCATGGTTGAATCTCTTTGCGGTCCAACTGACTTTGAAGGGCTGCTCGTACGAGGTAGCACCCTTGATTGTTCACTGAACAAACTCCACACCGCTCATAGTTGTGTAGTGGCACCCGACCATGTCCACTTTGAATGCAGTGCAACCTTACGAGGTTTGTTTCCATTGATTGGACATCCTAACTTTGATATCTAGTAGGATTTCTGTTAGTGATACTAATTTGCTGGGTGTCTTCATCCATATAGATTGGAAGCCACTAGTGATTCAACAAATGCTGAAGTGTTTCCTGGACAAGGGCACAACCTTGATCATTTTCGCAACCCGCTTTACAGCTTTGGTAGTCATGTGATATTAAGAATCCGAGTCGGACCTGCTCAGCATGTAACTCTACTAGGCTGGTATTCATCAGACGAATATTGAAGATCTGAACCATGTTGATCTGATAAGGGTTCCTATCATGGTAGTCTTGGATCCATCCAAGATCCATCTGACGCTGGAGGGCCTCCTGTATGAAAGAGCATCCCTATTTATTTACCGAGCAAGTCAGACAAGAACTGTAATCGTGCCGCGGCAGATTATGATACTGGCTTTGCCTTGAGTGCATTGCCACCAAGTTGACATTCATTGCACGGATATCGTGGTTCTGAATGACGTTAGAATTCGTGTAAACCATGTTAACTCCACGAACTCGGTGCTCTTGGATCCATCCGAGATCCATCTGTTCCTGTAGAGCTGCTTGCACCACAGAACATCCTTGATTGTTTTTAGAGCAGATATCACACTGGTGATAGTTATGAGGTGGCACATGGCCATATCCACTCTGTCTACAATGCATCTTGACCAGATTGGTTTTTAACAAGAGTACATCGTGAATTTGATAGACATCGTTAGTCTCTCCTTCTATCAAATTGACTGCAGCCTTCTCATGTTGAGGCAGCGGGTTCGTGAGAACATTAGGATTCGTATCCTTGAAGGATAAGACCCCGCTCCTAACAAGTTTTTGCACGTCGGACTTGAAATTGAGACAAGTCTCTATGTTATGCCCTGAACCTCCTTGATGATAAGGGCATGTCTGATCCACCTTAAACCAAAAAGGCGGATTTTCCGGTACTGTAAGAGGAGACTTAGTCTGGATGTGCCCCTTAGCCAGTAGTAACGGAAATAATTCTGCGTACGTCACGGGTATAGGATCAACTCCTGGTGGCCGTGTTGTACGGTTGTTGTTATATGGAGGACGAGCCTGCTGAAGAGGCTGTTGTATCCTTTGCTGGTCAGGTTGGCTCTGCGCAACCTGAGGTTGATACGTAGGAATAGACGCAAGGTTGATAGCAGGACTTACAGCTGCTACCGGCTGATATCGACGCCTTTGCTTTCCGAGAGAGATATTCCCAATATCTTGCTCTTTTTTCTTAGGGAGAGCACTACCGTATTTTTTAGTACCGTTCGTCGATCTAGTGTCTTTTACCAAACGTCCTTCTCGGACGGCTTCCTCAAGACGTACGCCCATGCCCACCATCTCGGTGAAATCACTGGGTGCACTGGCAACCATTCGGTCATAGTAAAATGAGCTTAAGGTCTTTAAGAAGATCTTTGTCATCTCTTTTTCCTCAAGAGGTGGACAAATTTGAGCGGCAATTTCACGCCATCTTTGAGCATACTCCTTAAAGGTTTCCTTGTCCTTTTGCGACATCGATCTGAGTTGATCTCTGTCGGGTGCCATGTCCAAATTGTATTTGTATTGTTGGACGAAGGCAGTGCCAAGATCCCTGAAAGTGCTGATCGTGGCACGGTTTAAACCCATGTACCATTTTAATGCGGCACCGGTTAAACTATCCTGGAAGTAGTGAATTAGCAGGTCCTGATTTTCCGTCTGAGCTGACATCCGCCGAGCATACATCACCAGATGGCTTTGAAGGCAAGAGTTACCCTTGTATTTTTCAAAGACGGGCACTTGGAACTTGTGTGGGACTTTCACATTGGGGACCAAGTAGAGGTCTGCGGCGTCCTTTCCAAATAAATCCTGACCGCGAATGGCTTGCAGCTCTCTCTGCATTTCCAAGAACTGTTCCTGGAATTCATCCATTCTATCGAACATAGTTTCCTTCTTACCAGAAGGTATCGGTGGAATCTGTCCTTTCGGGACAGTGTGCACCACAGGGGGTTGTACCGTGACTACGGTAGCGAATCTTGGCGTTTCTCGAAGTTTGTAACCTTCAGGAGTCTTCAGTATGCCCCTGGCATCTTCGCTTTCCCGAAGTTTGTAACCTTCAGGCCCAACGGCTTCTATTGTGATTGCCTGATCTTCAGCGATCGGCGGAACATATCCTCCCGGGATATAGTTGACAGGCATGCCCCAGGGACGATCTTTCGGCATCTGATACCTAGGATCATTCTTCTCCACTATGGGCATTGAGGCGATCTCTGAGATCACAGTTCTTTGTAGCTGAGCTTCTGCCATGGCTTGTATGTCGTTACGAAGCTTTCTCATATCCTCTCTCAGAGCGTCGATCTCTTCTTTCAACTCTCTGTTTTCTTCCTCAAGATCATCCATCTTTTTCTGACGATTGGCCCGAGTATTATACGAATGAGATAGTTTGACTCTAGAATCGAGACACAAACGTGAGATTCGTAGGGAAGAAGAATATGTGATGTGAGAATGATGAATGCAATGATTATATTAATTGTTTTTTTTTTTGTTTAATCAAAATAAACTTCGACAATTAGATTGTAAATATCAAACAGTGGGGAAACCCCTTTTTATTGAATTCAAAGGATTACAGAAATGGAAATACAGTAGATTAGAAGGTGCAGAAACAGAAACCTAAGCTAATGGGTCTCGAGTCCTCTCTGAAGAGAAATCGGGTGCTGATTCTGATATCTTCCTTTTCTTTGACTGAGGCTCTTGAGCCGTTGTCGGGTTATCATTCCTTTGCCACGTGAAAGGAGCGAGCAAATTCCTTTGGTCATCTTGATTATCCACAGCATGTTGCTCCAAAATTTCAATCAGAGCATCTTTCTCTTTCAGTAATTGCTGTATTTTGATGCACTCTACGTCGAGGGTGCGGTACTTGTTCTTCCAAGACCTCCTCTCCCGTTGAACTTTGTTGAGAGTAACCTGAAGCCTTTCAGTTTCCGTCATGAAGTACATGACAGATTCCCTCGGCGGAAGAATTCCGTAACGAGGATAAGGCATCTTTAGCTTGAGAGCTCTAGTTTGTACCTAATGGAGATAAGGCTCCATTGAGACATTGTCCGGTTTTCCTAGAGACTCCCATCCTTTCTTATGAACGTGTTTCCAAGCATGCACTATTTCCATCTTTAGTGCTCTGTCACTTTCTCCTTTCTTGAAGAAAAGACCTTCCAGATGAGCGTTGCGCGGAACAAGCCTCATCGGGTATCCAAATTGACGACGAACCAATACCGGGTGATAGTTAATTCCTCCTTTAGTTCCTATGAGGGGTACGTTGGGGAAGTTTCTACAACGGTCAATGATCCTGATTCCCTCAAAAATCCCATTACACCAATCTATATCAGAGTTGGTGAGAGACATGATCTTCTGCGACCAACGTAAGACACTCTTGCAATCCCAAAAAGCAGCAGACTTGGGTAAGTGTGAGATAAACCATTTATAAAGCAAAGGTACACAGCATGTGATCTCCCCTCCGCTGTACAAATTTCCCAAGTGTACAGAATGATACGCATCTGCGAGCAAAGTCGGCACAGGGTTTCCAATGAGAAAAACCTTAATGGAGTTAATATCGACGAAGTTATTGATGTTGGGAAACAAAAATAACCCGTAGGTGAGTAAAACAAAGATGCTTTCAAAAGCAGTCTCGTTCCCTATACTAGCAAAGTACAGAGCTTTCTTTGTCAAGAACTGGGCTGGCAAACCTTAGATGCCACCCTTAGTAGTCATGTGAGTCCTAACCTCAGACTCGTCCAAATGAATTGCTCTTGCAACGGTCTGATTCTTTGGAATTTCTTCCAGTCCAGAAAATGGAGCTTGATCGGTGATATGTAGATCGATCAGATGAGAATACTCCTCCAGCGTTGGTGCAAGCTGGTAATCCGGGAATGTGAAACAGTGATAATCTGGATCGTAGAATTGAACGAGCGCGTCCATGATTCCCTCAATCACATGGACTCTTAACAGTGATAGCAGACCTCCGTACTTGGCTCTGAAAGCCTCAGGGCTAGTGATCATCCTTGCTAACCTTCTCAAATCCCCTAGTTTTGGAACCTTGAAGGTGTACGTATGAGTTCTCCTTCTACCAAAATCCATTAGCGTAATCCTCTTCTCGGATATTTGCAATCACAGTCTTAGTTTAATTTGAAAAACAGAGAGACTAGAAGAGAAGTTTTTTGAATGTTTTAATGTTTTTTTAAATGAATGCATGAATGCAACACACAAAAACATAGAAAAAACATGGGGTCAAAGGGTCGTTGTCATGAAGTCAAGGCTCTACCCATCCCCAAAGGTTTATACTAAGGTGATTTTTGTACCTGTACTCATTATCATCAGCTCCTCCCAGGAAAGCAAAACAACAAGCGGATCGCCAGCGAGTTGTAGAGCAATCTTAGAGTAAGTGCCATTCACCGAGAATATATCACCAGCCTCAAATGAGGGTAGTATCGCGTAACAACTATTTCCGATAGTTTCCGCACTACGAAAGGGTTTGGCTCCTCAGCTTCTCAGGCATCACAACCGACCCATTGTCTAGGTGAGAGAATGGTTACATTAGGATGCCTCCACTAAGGTTGATGGTCGACCTCGTCGCCATCACTTATCTTAAGTGTATACTCAATCTCACCACATGCGGCATCACATGCATTCCCATTAGCAGAAAAATAAACACGTATAGCAATTAGGAAAAGCAGTATATATATTTGTCCTAATCATCTTAGACTTATAAAGCTAAGAATCCTAAGTTCCTGACAGAAATGGGTTCCCCGGCGGAAGCCTCAATCTGTGGTTTTCACATAAGTGAAGAGAAAAAAGGAAAAAAAAAGTTTTAGAAAGACCCGGCCCCACGGTGGGCGCCATTTTTCTGTAGCGAACGATTTTGGACGCGGTTCTTAAGCGCTGGTCGCTCTCTGCGGTTGAGCTTAAACTACAGGTCGATTCATTTTTTATCCTATTGTGAGCTGAATATGGAAGGGAAATAGATGTCTCCAATTAACCCTGCTTGCATACTGAGTTTAAACAGCAGTCTGTTAGGTTACGAATGCTATCAATGTGGGGGGGCCCTTGTACTGGTTATTTGTATTTTCGTCAATACTGTTTTCTTTCTTTCTAGGACTTTCTAGCGGGGAACAAGGGTTATGATGTTAGGACTGATGCTTTTGAATTACTGCTTTTGATTGATGGAGATATGGGATTTGGGTTTTTTGTTGATTGTGCTCGCTAAGATTTTTCTTTCAATCTTATGCCTACGTATTCCCGTTTACTGAAACAGGGAAATCAGAGCATTCGTAGTTCCTCCTATTCTATGGGAGGAAATTGGTTTTTGGTGTCTTGTTCAAAGCCCAAGACGTGAAGCGAAAGGTGATTTGTATCTTGTTCAAAGCCCAAGATGTGAAGCTGAAAAGTCTATTTGTGTCTTGTTCAAAGCCCAAGACGTGAAGCTGAAAAGTCTATTTGTGTCTTGTTCAAAGCCCAAGACGTGAAGCTGAAGGACCTCGACTTTAGAGAGAATTTTTCATCTCTAAAGAAGGGTTTGTCTGTCACAACCTTTGGGTGACTGGTTTATAAAGGAGGATTACTTTAACCGGGATACGCGGATCCTAGTAATGCCATAATTTCCTTTATAGGGGATTTTAACCTAAAGGAGAAGACTTTAACTCAGTGTAGAGCAATGCTATCTTTCCTTAGGAATTTCTCATGCTAAAAGAGGGACAGTGGCATGGATGTAGATGATCCAGAGGCTTGCCGCTTACAGCGATTAGATGGAAGGAGTTGTTGATGTTTGTGTACTGTGAACGAGGCACAACTTTGATGCTAAAAGGTTGATTGGATTAACCAGTGGTTTTCTTATACAAAGCCTAAAAGGAGGCTATTATGTGTCTCGTACAAAGCCCGAGAGAGAGGCTAAAAGGTTTTGACCCGACGATGGAGTCGTTTGGTATCTCGTATAAAGCCCGAGATGGAGGCTATTTGACTCAACAAGAGAGTTTTTGTATCTCGTACAAAGCCCGAGATGGAGGCTAAAAGTTTGACTCAACAAGAGAGTCTTTGTATCTCGTACGAAGCCCGAGATGGAGGCTAAAAGTTTGACTCAACAAGAGAGTCTCTGTATCTCGTACGAAGCCCGAGATGGAGGTGATTGTTTGTTTGGCTCAATAAGAACCTTTTTGTATCTCGTATAAAGCCCGAGATGGAAGCGAAAAGGGTGATTGACTCAACGAGGGAGTCTCTTATGTGTCTCGTACAAAGCCCGGGAGAGAGGCTAAACGTTGTTTGACTCCACTGGGGAGAATCATTGTACAAAGCCCAAGAGGAGGCTATGGTGACTGTTTCAGTTGAGTGACAGGTCCAGTATACTGATTTTGAAAGAGAAAATCAGTTCTTATATGAGCAACATTGTACTCAAGGATTTGATTCAAGGATCCGGGTTGTTCCTGTTCTTTAAGGAAGCGGGAAATCCGAAGGGTATTGAGACTGTCCGAGTCTGCGGGTTTCCTTCCTATTTAACGAAGGGGTCACTTGAGAATGTCTTTGAGACTCAAGGAAGTTAGACTGTCCATGTCTAGAGTTTTATCTTTTGTACCATGCTTTGAGAAACAGTAGTAGACTCTTTGAAAGGACTGTTCTATGAAGATGATTAAGTTCCGTTCCTATACCTTTAGGAGGTCGTCGGGACAATTTGTACGAAGCCCAAGAGGAGGCTGGAAACTTTTAAGAAGCCGACGGGTCCTTGTACGAAGCCCAAGAGAAGGCTATCATTCCCGGAGGAAGAGATCATTATACGAAGCCTAAGAGGAGGCTGTGAATACTTCTAAGAAGACGTAGGGTCCTTGTACTAAGCCCAAGAGGAGGCGGGGTTGCTTTTAGGAAGCCTGTGGGTCCTTGTACGATGCCCAAGAGGAGGCCGATGCTTTTAAGAAGCCCGTGGGTCCCCAAACCCCGAGAAATTCAAGGCAAGCTATTCACAAGGAATAGATCAAGTCAGGAAAGTTCGAGAATTTGGAAGAAACTCAAAGATGCCATTCACGGAGAATACATTCATCTTTGGGAGTAGAGTTTCTTGACAATTCCTAATGAGGACAGCCGAAGAGAAGACTGTATCTGGTGATCCTATTGGGGATCTAGGTGTCTATTTCTATGAATAAACGAAACGGCGTCACCTAGTTCTAGACGTAGTTGCCGGGGAAACTCTAAATATCTATACTATTATTACACAATTGATATGAGTTTATGAAAGAAGACTTACAGCGAAACAGCCCCACAATACAGTTATATATATATGAGTTTATGAAAGGAGACTTATAGTGAAACAGCCCCACAATACAGTTATATACATATGAAAGCGGTAAATGAAAGCGGGTAAACACTTACTCGGTTGTAGAGCTTCCATGCTGTTTGGTTAGTTGTTCAACAAAGAAAGATTGAAAACAACAGTATATTCAAAATCAAAGGAGAAAGTGCTTTGAAATAAAAATATTTGGGGCTTACAGCTCAAGGAGAGGCCCAGGGTTTTATCAGTGAGCGCACTGTTGAATTTGTACAGAGGGACTTATACAAGTGACTGAGGCCCAAAAAGGTTTTCTGTACAAAGGGATGGGTCTTACACTCTCTCAAGAGGCCCAAAAAGTTTTAAAGAAAGGAAATGGGTCTTACTACTCGAGGGTAGGCCCAGTTGCTTAATTTTAAACTGGCGACGATCGCGTCGTTTATTTGAAAATGTACAGAGGGACTTATACAACGAATGAGGCCCAAAAAAGTTTTCTGTACACAAGGGGTTGGGTTTTACACTCTAATAGAGGCCCAAAGAGTTTAAAGAAAAGAAATGGGGCTTACAACACGAGGGGAGGCCCATGGTCTTTATTTTCATGATGAATATTCACTTTTAAAATGCTTAAAAACAATTAAAAATGAATTTATTCACAAAAATGCCAACTATATTAAATAAATAATATAAATTTGATTTTTTTTGTAGAATAAAATATTTTACCATTTTTGTGATTTTTCAGAAAAAGAACCAATAAAAAATAATCAAAATTGAAGGAGTTATTAATTTTCCAAATCATTATAAAATAAAATGAGAAAATATAAAAAAGAGGGGTTGGGTCTTACACTCTATTAGAGCTCCAAAGTGTATTTTTGTACAAAAGATGGGGCTTACAACTCAGGGAGAGGCCCAAAATATTTTCAGTTTGAAAATGGCAATCGCGCCGAGATTTTTAACGTATCGGGACTTATACAATAACTGAGGCCCAAAAATATTTTGGTTAAAAGGGGATTGGGTCTTACACTCTAATAGAGGCCAAAAAGTTTGAAAAAGATTTGTTAAGGTGAAAATCAAAGAAAACCCCAATTTCATTTTTTAGGCATTTTTCCAAGAAAAATTAAGTAAAAAATGATAAAAATATCAAATAAAATCATTAAATAATGATTAAAGTTTATGAAAAAAATATTTTATCCACATAAATATTTAAAATCATTTTGGTTTTAAAAAATCAAGAAAAAAAAAAGAAATCATTTTAAAAGCATTTAAAACAATTTAAAACACTATTTTTAAATATATTAAAAATAATACTTTTTTTGTGATTTTTTGTGGATTAAAATATTATGGGGTATGAATTGGAAAATGATGATTTTTTGCTATGTAAAAAAAAATTGGTTGAGTTTTGAAAATAAAAAGTAAGAAAAAGAGGAAAGATATCAAAATATCATCTCTGACATTTCTTTTGGGGTAAAAACGAGTACCGAAACTTTAATTTTCAACACGTTTTTTATCAAATTTCAAACACTCATAGCTCTCTCAATTTTTATCGGAATCAAAATCCGGAAGTACCTATCTTGACCGATGGTACCGCACATACACACTGAAACTCGACGTACAAAACACGCAAATCGAAAAACCAGAACTGCGCGTAATTCGAAAACATCGTTTCGCACCAAACTTCCGACACGCGTAACTCTCTCGATTTTTAACGGAATTAAGATCCGGAAGAGCCTATCCTGACCGATTTTTCGCGAGGAATCCAATGGTACTACACATGCATGCTGAAATTCAACGTACAAAACGCAGCAGCAAAAAAACCAGAATTGCGCGTTAGTTGAAAACATCGTTTCGCGCCAAACTTCCGACGCGCGTAACTCTCTCGATTTTTAACCGAATTAAGATCCGCAAGAGTCTATCTTGACCGATTTTTCGCAAGGAATCCAATAGTATCACTGACGCACACGGAAACTCAACACACAAAATGCAGAAATTAAAAAACCAAAACTGCACGTTGTTTTCGACGTCGTTTCGCGTCAAATTTCCAACGCGCGTAACTCTCTCAATTTTCATCGGAATTGAAATCCTTAAAAACCTATCTTGACCAATTTTGCGCGAGGAATCCAATGGTATTATTCACGCACTCGGAAACTCACTGTACAAAACACACAAAGAAAAAAAACCAGAACCGCTATCGTCAATTCGACGTCGTTTCGCGTCAAATTTCCAACGCGCGTAACTCTCTCAATTTTCGTCGGAATTGAAATCCATAAAAACCTATCTTGACCGATTTTTCGCAAGGAATCCAATGGTGTTACTCATGCACATTAAAACTTAATGTACCGAACACACAAATCAAAATAACCAGAATTGGACATGATTTTAAAACAACCAAAATTCCACATATAAACATGTTAAAATGCAAATAGTGGGAGGATCACAACATACACATTAAGGACTGCATTTTTGCCTCAAGAATTGTTCAATATGATACATGTATGTGGACAACAAAGGAAAGCATGATTCAAAGAATTCAAGTTGTGGATTTTACCTCTTTTTTGGAGATTTTGGGCAACCTACCAAGTGCTTTGTTCCAGAAATGATTTGATGCTTTGGACAACCTCAAATGACCTCTTAGAAGCTTTTAGGATGGTTGGAATCGGCTGGAAACCTCTGGAGCAAGTTTGTGCACTTTCTCGCAAAATGGTCAAAAATGGCCAAAATGCCAACTCTCTCAAATGGTGTTCCAGATGTGTGGCACCATGTGGGACAGTTCAAGGATGATATTTAGAGTGTGTTTGAGGTTTTATCTGGTTTGGAAAGTGACTGAATCAATACATGACTTGAAAAATGCAAAAAAAGTGTCATTTTGAGGTTTTGAGAGGTGACTTTGTGATGTTGTGATTACAGGTCACTTTTGATGGTTTGCACAGCTTACATATGATATATATGAGGTGTGTGTGTGATTAGTTTGAGTGGAATTGCTATCTAGCTCAAAAACTCAGAATTACTTGCTTTGGAAGGCAAATTTGAGGTGAAAGAAGAGATTTTGAGGAAAGCATCTATTTGATGGCTTTGGTGTACTCAAACTGAACACAAATGAGCTCTATTTATAGTGGAGCAAGTTTGTTTTGGGATCCACAGTGAATGGCAACTGCAGCAGGTGTTTGTTCCATGTTGGCCAATGGAAATGCAAGTCTCCTCTAGCCATTGACTAGAGGTTAGGGCACAGGGCTATGGTTCCCTTGGTCTTGGATAAGTCTTGACTGATTTTAGATGAGAATGACTCAGTCCATGCCACCTCTAAGCATCCATTAAATGCTCCAAACCAAAATTGGAGTTTTGTCCCTCTTTTAGGGATTTCTAGGTTTTGGTATGCTTTTTTTGGTTCCTTGGACTTGGGAGGTTCATGGATCAGATCATCCCACTTGGATTTGATCCTTAGATGTGTCCAAACTGATGACAAGGCTTGAAAATTCGTGTGGCACACAAAATGTGCAAATCTGCCCCTGAAAAATTCAGCTTCAGCAAGCCCTTTTGTAAGATCCATAACTCCCTGCTCGAGTATGCTACATGGACGTTCTAGGACTTTCCGGAAAGCTTAGATGACATACTTCAACTTTGATGTTTGACATTAGACCTGGTTCAACTTGGATCATGGAGAAAAACAGCCTTGAAGTTGGGACATTGTGCTGAAATTACAAGGCAGATTTTTGGCTAAGTGCTGAAAAATGTCAATTTTAAGTTTTTAGCCATTTTGATCCAAGCATAACTCAAAATCCATGATGAATTGGGATGAAGTGTAGTTGACACTTTTGTAGAGGGCCATGAGGGCTACAAATCCATCTTTGGATGGGGAAAAATGGCTTTGTGGTTTAGGAGTTATGATCCTCCAAAGTTGGTACCCTTGCCACTTTTTTTCATAACTTAGAAAAATTTCTAAGTTTTTATGGTTACCCCCTTTTACAAGTTATCCCACTTTATTTGATTTTTCTTGATGAATGATGATTACAATCACACATTAACATCATTTTAGGGTTAAAAAACCATTTTTATGAAAAATCTCAAAAAGTCAAAGTTTGACTTTTGTGCACAGTTGACTTTTTATCAGATGAATTCCAAACTGTGCGATCCTTTAGGAAATCATGTCCTTGACCTAAATTAAACTTGATGGACATGTTCCATGGGTGTTATAGGGTGTATTGAAGCATGTCCTAGGGTTTGGGAGCATGTCCTAGTCAAAAGTCAAAGCTACAGTTGACTTTTCTCGCGAAACCCTAACTGTGGTTCAGATGAAATGGAAACTTGTTGCTCTAGCTTCTTGGATCAATCCATTGTTGTAAATGGATCAATGTGGTACGTTGGAGACCCTCAAATCATGTCTTGAGGTCTTGGCTCATGATTTGTCCCAAAAGTCAACTTAGGGGTGAATTAGGTCAAGAAACCCTAATTCCTGATTTTTGATGTATGCATCCCCTAAGGCTAAATTGACTTGATGATGGGATTTATGATGTGCCCTGGAGCATTTTAGGTTATGCTTTGAAGCATTGGCTCATGCCCAGAGGAAAATTTCCATTTGGAGGCCCTAGTCGACCAAACCCTAATTTGGTGACACCGACGATCCTGAGGCTTGATCCACCTAGAAGGGAGCAGCCTTGTGCTTAATCCTTGAAGTGGGCGTCCTCTTGATCCATTGTGGATGTTTGAGAGGCTAGACAAGTTAAAGATCATGTCATTCCTTGATTGATCCGTTGTCTAAGAGCTCTGCGAGGGCTTGAAACCCTAAATCATGTTTGTAGTGAATGCTCACCCACCTTTGGGGAGACTAATGAGGTATGATGGTCCATCCATATTATGCTGATGATTTGCACAATGATGGGAAATCTTAGTGGTCAAAATTTGGTGTATGACAGGTGTCAAAACCAAGAACGAAAGAAACTCCGCTAGGGATAACAAAGAGGATTGGTGTCGAAACCAAGAAAGTAAGAGCAAAAAGAATAGAAAGGACTCCGCTGGGGAAGAAAATAAAGAACTGCTACAGACAGAGGGTAAGCAACCCTACTGGGAAACAAACAAAAGGATGGTGTCAAAACCAAGAGAAAAAGGAAACTCGGTATATTAACTGGCTGGCAGTGGTTAACCGAAGAAAGAGAGTAAGACTCTAGCGAGGAGAGGAAGCTGGTGTCAACAGACGGACTACGATAAACCAAAAGAGAGAGTGCTGACCCAAGGGAAGGTGTTTGACTCTGAGGGGACATCGGTATGTTAATTGATAAACAGTGGTTAACCGAGCAAAACAAGGATTGCAATGCTGTGGGGATAAAGAAGCATTGGTTTTAACAAAGAAAGTTGTGATAAAACAGAAGAACGGGTGTAGGACCGATCGATGGTCGTAACCCAAAAGGGGTGTTGGTATTGACTGAACAAACAACACTTGACCAACAAAGAAGGGTATTGAGCTAAAAGAGGTTGCCAACCGCTGGGGGTTCGGTTTTTAATAGAACACTGTGATTAACCGAGAAGAATAAGTGATTAACCAAGAGGAGGTGATTAACTCAAAAAGGGTTTCAGTATTTTAACAGACAGGTTGTGGTTAACTGAAGAAAAGGGTGATTAACCCAAGAGGAACTCAGTGTTTTAACAGACGGACTGTGGTTAACTGAAGAAAATGGTGATTAACCAAGAATAGGTGATTAACCCAAGAGGAACTCAGTGTTTTAATAGACAGACTGTGGTTAACTGAGAAGGAGTGCACACATTGGTGTCTTAACTGACGAACAGTGATTAACCAAACAAAGGGAGAAGAACCAAAAGAAGGTTGCGAACTCCGCAGGGGATTCGGTCGCAACAGGAGTATTGTGTTTAACCGAAGAAAGAGTAAAGAGACTCTTCAAGGGGATCAAAAGACCATAATTGACCGCAAGAAAAGGATAGGGTATTGAAACAAGGAAATATTTGCTAACCCAAAGAACAATGATCTTAACCAAGAAGGTGATTGATCAAAAGAGAATCGAAAGAGATAGGAGTGATTAAGGATCGACCCGACTGGGGACAAAAAGCACACTACCACCTAGAGATAGAGATGACTAAGCCAAGCACAGGGTCATTCGTCCCCTACCTGAAGTAGTCAGAATGAGAGTAGTAATTCTCCCTTCTCATTCCTTCTCTAACACACAGAGTGTAATGCAGAAATTGAAACGGACGGCACAACAACTCCAAGTTGTACAGTGCTCCCGTGTGATGAAATAGATAGCATAACAGCATCAATTGTACAGTGCTCTGATGCAGGGCGTAGCCCAAAACTCCAACTCCGCGGGGGGATCGAGAGAGAAAGCTCTAAAGGAAGCCTAAAGAGAGGGAAGGGGAAGATCAACTAATCAAAACATGGTTTCGTACCATTAATCGAAGGGAAATGCTATGTTAACAATTTTCCAAAGAGAATGGAAAATCTTTAAAACAAAAGGTGTGAAATATTGATTATACAAGATTAAATTTGCTCAATAATGAACAAACTTAATGCAATCAAGGAACAAACATGCAAAATAGTACCAAATACCATTTAGTATGCAATGCAAAACATGTTAACAAGTGATCAAATAGAATGCAAGATGTTCATGAACAAACATTGCCAAAATATATGAACAAATTGAATAGTCAAAAAGCGCATCAAAAGTTCATGAACATGCTTCAATCAGAAGCTAAATAATACTTAAAACATCCATAAAAATCAAATATATCAATCCTTGGGTGTTAGAAGAAGAAAGCATGGCAAACAAGCTTGAAAAAGCAAGAAATTGGCCATTCTGTTCAGTGGTAACCGGTACCTGCATATCTGCTAACCAGTTACTTGCTTGAAAATCAGAATTTTTGGTGAAATTTACACTGAGTAACCGGTTGGCAGATATGTTGTGACCGGTTACCACTGAGACAGTGGCAAAAATACCAAAAAAAATAGCTTTCCAAAAGTGATTTTCAGCACTTAATCACTTATACCGACCACCATATGCTAGGGCATGAATTTGTGCACGAAAATTACAGCATGTAAGTAATTCAAACACAAATTACAAGCATCAATAATGGAGATCAAATATCGATCAAATACACGGCAAATCAAACCAAAAATGAAACGATATTACATTGTAAATGCGCGAAACGATCGAAACAAAGTGTAGAGTGAGATCTACCAACCTACAAGGCTGAGATATGCCTTGGTAATTGTTGCAAAGGATTCTTGATGCAGAAAATCAAAGAAAACCAGAGGAATCTTCAAATTGGTGATGAAACGTATCAAAATCGAGCGAAATACAACGGAACTCCGAAACGCGAATTCGAACCGTTGGACGTTGCAGCAAATACTCAAGATTAATCCATAAGCTGAAATAAATCCAGAAATCCAAGTATAGTAGCAAGAAGGATGATGGTTGAGCTCAAGAAATAATCACTTTTGATGTAAAAGTGATTATCCTTTCATGTAGAAATTAAGCTTTGGTGAGGTTTTGGAAGAGAATTGAGATGAAGATGAAGAAGTAGTAGAGAAATTCAGAGAGAATGTGAGAGAATTGAGAGTGGAGAAAGTGTGAAATTGTGTGAATGGTTGTGGAGTTTTGGATGAAAAATGGTGGGGGATTTGTGAAATGAGTGAAGCTTTGTTTATATAGACTTTTGGTTTGGAGTGTGAGAGGTTTAGAGCTAGCTTTGGACTTAGCTTTGGGTTTGGAACTAGGCTAGGAGTTAGTTGGGCTTGACTCACCGAGTCAAGATGGTTAACTCGGTGAGTTAGGATCAACTTGGTAACAATCCCAAAGTCAGCTCCAACATCCAAAGGTTGGCATGCTTGTAAAACAAGGAACATGGTGCACTTAGTTTGGAGTGAAGCATTAGAGTAAATGCACTTGGATTGAATTGAATAACCTTGAAATGTCTAGAGAAGTCTAGAATATTCCACAAGCTGCTAGAATACTGTAGAATCAATGACCAAAGAGTGTGCAAGGTGTTGTCCCAAAAAATGCAGTAGGAACTGAAATTTTGCATAGGGTAACCGGTTACAGCATATGTGCTAACCAGTTACTTGCTTGAAAATCTGCGCTTTTGGTGAAAAATTCACTGAGTAACCGGTTACAACATATGTGCTAACCGGTTACTTCAGCCAAATTTCCACAAATTTGCAAAAAGATGATGCTGAAGTCCCGATTTCGATTCTCCACCTCTTGTCTTGATAAATAACAATGGAAACCTTTACTTTGAGCTTGTTTTGATGATGCAATGATCTTGTGAGGATGTGATTAATCGGGCTTAAAAAACCTGAATATTCCTGCAACAAAATCAAAGAGGAACCAAAATGCGAGTGCGATGCTAGCGATGCGAATGCACATGCTTATGCAAAAGACAAAAGAGGGAGGTCAAATTCCGGGTTACGACAGCTACCCCTATTTAATCCTCTTGGACCTGAATGTACGAATTGCGCTAGCTTTTCGATGATTCGAGGTAAAAGGGGATTAAATAAAAGAGTAGCTCGAGAATTTGGCCGACGGCGACAAAAGAAGGGTTTGGCTGAATATCTGCTGAGGGATGAATCAGGCCAAAGGAAAGGGAGTATGCTCAATGCATATGCCATGTATACATTCTACATGATGCTTGATATCATGCAATGCAAAGGTGTGGGCTAAGGTAATGTGCGTGAGTTCGGCAAAGATTGTAGCAAAACGATCTCAACATCCTTGGTCGGGGAGAGAACCCACGAATGAAGACCTAACTTGCTGGGGAAAGGCCCTCAAAGAGTGATAACACTTGCTGGGAAGACCCAAGAAAAATGGTGAGGATTCCGGTGGGGAAGAACTTTCACCAACAATATTGCAGGGGATAAGTGAACCGGGTCAACCGTTTCCATCACGACTTCCTCGGCTTGGGGAAATGAACTCAGAAAACTCCGATTTATAAGCTGCCACTGACTCTGTTGCACGAAATTCATAAGGTTCTGAGGATCTTCTCTGCTTGGAGAAGACGGGGAACCAAATCATAAAGTTGTGGATGCGGATGATGCGCGACCCGTGCGGGGTAAAAGAACAAACCTGTTTCTTCTCAGGGTACATCATGACAACTTTGCTGGCGACATTATGGATCTGTTGGGGAAATGGAAAGTAATCAACCTTTCCATAGAACCATAATGGCGATTGTCGGGGAACTGATGACTCTGCGGAGGAACTATTGAGGAAACAACAACTTCTTCAAAGAACCACCACATTGCCAACCGGGCGTTAGGCTTATCAATGGATATTACTGATTATCTTGCAGGAATTGCCAGTAACACATGCAATGCATAATGCTTTCTCAATTGATTTAGCTTTTTATTATTCTCAACGTTTTATTGTATTATGTGATCACAAATAATTGTTTATCTTGCAAACAAAATGCTGGAATGAAAACACTTGAGATAACAAATGATGCATTTTATTGAATGTAGAATTTTGTACATAAGATGTGTACAAGAATGTAAAATTCCTTGATGAGGAAATTTTCAATAAAATTGAAAAACAAGTGTAAATGGCAAAGGGAAATCGTGTTTTGCATTGATTACTACATTGGCTACCATCCACCGTAAGTCTAGGTTCCAACGCCTTGCACCAGTTGATGATGATTTGACTGCTCCGTTACCGTCTGAGGTTTAGTTGTGATGAAAAGAGGCTCAAGTGTTCACAGTCAATGCCTCTATCCCTAATTTTTGCCTGGACATGTTTTTTCATTTTTTTTCGTCCACCGGGATACCCATTTTTGCCTAAGTCGCCCTTTCGGGTTTTCAACTTAGCGGGCTGCTATTATTTTTCATTGTCCCTAACTTTTGCATGGACATTTCTTTTTTTGGTCCATCGGGACGTCCATTTTTGCCTAGATTGTCCTTGCGGATGTCAATCTAGCGGACTCTTATCCATTTTTTTTCAGGCATAATATTTTTTGACTGTATCGGAGTTCACGGGCGATGGCAACTCCTCCCCATCCATGGTGGTGAGGATCAAGGCTCCGCCTGAGAAGGCCTTCTTGACAACAAAGGGTCATTCGTAGTTGGGAGTCCATTTGCCTCGTGGATCCGAGTGAACAGGTGAATATCTCTTGAGCACGAGTTCGCCTTCACAGAACGTTCGAGGGAGAACTTTCTTGTCAAAAGCTCGCTTGAGGCGTCTCTCATACAATTGACCATGACAAACGGCTGTAAGGCGCTTCTCTTCGATGAGATTCAGCTGGTCGTGTCTGGATTGAACCCATTCGGCTTCATCAAGACCTGCTTCCATGATGACTCTGAGCGAAGGAATTTCGACTTCAATGGGTAAAACTGCCTCCATACCATACACAAGCGAATACGGAGTTGCCCCAGTAGAAGTGCGAACTGAAGTTCGGTAGCCATGTAGTGCAAAGGGAAGCATTTCATGCCAATCTTTGTAAATTTTGACCATTTTCTGGACAATCCTCTTGATGTTTTTATTTGCTACTTCAACGGCGCCATTCATCTTAGGCCGATATGGTGAAGAGTTGTGGTGCTCGATCTTAAATTCTTGACATAACTCCTTCATCATATTGTTGTTCAGGTTGCTTGCATTGTATGTGATAACGTTGCTATGAATGCCATAACGACAGATTATCTCTTTCTTGAAAAATCTGGCAACCACTTGTCGTGTAACGTTTGTATAAAAAGCAGCTTCAACCCACTTGGTGAAGTAGTCGATAGCAACCAGAATGAATCGACGACCGTTGGAAGCTTTTGGATCGATCATTCCAATCATATCTAAACCCCACATGGAGAATGGCAAAGGTGAAGTCAAAACATTCAATGGAGTTGGAGGCACATGGATCTTGTCTCCGTAGATTTGGCACTTGTGGCGCCTTTTGGCAAAGTTGTAACAATCTACCTCCATTATTGTCCAGTAATACCCAGCCCGAAGGATCTTCTTGGCCATAGCACGACCTTTAGCATGTACACCCTCGCAGCCCTCATGTATGGATCTTATGATCGTGTTTGCTTTGTGTCTATCCACGCATCTGAGCAACACGAAATCATAATTCCTCTTGTATAGTATACCACCACTTAAGAAGAATTTGGTGCAGAGCTGCCTAAGAGCTTTCTTATCAGTGATAGTAATACCCTCGGGATATTCCTATTTTTCCAGATATCTTTTAATGTCGTAGAACCAAGGTTTATCATCAGACTCATCCTTGATTGCTAAACATTGTGCTGGTTCGTTCAAGTGATCAATGCGGATATGAGGAGCTTCATTCTTCCACTTGACCTTGAACATGGATGCTAGAGTGGCAAGTGCATCGGCTAGTTGATTTTCCTCCCTGGGGATATTATGAAAAGAAATCTCATCAAAGTAAGGAATCAACTTCGCAATGTGTTGTTGGTACGAAACCAGCTTGGAATCCCGAGTCACAAAATTCCCTCTAACTTGACCGATGACCAATGCAGAATCTCCATAGACCTCAAGAATCTTGATTCTCATGTCAATAGCTACTTCAATATCGTAGATACATGCTTCGTATTCAGCCATATTGTTGGTACATGCAAAGCATAATCTGGCAGTGAAGGGAAGGTGAAAACCTGTTGGAGAGATGAGGATAGCACCGATTCCACGACCTCTAGAATTGGAGGCACCATCGAACACGAGCGTCCATCGTGCCCCCGGTTCGGGTCCTATGTCAGGGTCGGGAGTCTTATAATTTCTGATAAATAAAACATCCTCATACGGAAAATCAAACTTCATTTGTTGATAACCCCCTACAGGTTGATGAGCAAGGTAGTCAGACAAGACGCTCCCTTTTATGGCTTTTTGGGTAACATGTTGGATATCATACTCAGTTAACAGCATCTGCCACCGAGCAATCCTTCCAGAGACATCATGCTTTTCAAATATGTACTTTATCGGATCCATTTTGGATATCAACAAAGTAGTATGGCAAATCATGTATTGTCGTAGGCATGGAGCAGCCCAGACCAGAGCACAGCAAGTTTTCTCTAAGAGTGAGTATCTGGTCTCACAATCAGTGAACTTCTTGCTCAGATAGTATATTGCATGTTCTTTTCTGCCAGTGTCGTCATGTTAACCCAATACACATCCCATTGATTCATCGAGAACTGTGAGATACATGATTAAAGGCCTACCAGGAACCGGCGGGTACTAAGATCGGTGGTTCTTGCAAGTATTGTTTTATTTTGTCAAAAGCTTCCTGACAATCATTATTCCATTCAACCGATTGATTTTTTCTTTGTAATTTGAACATTGGTTCACAGGTAGCCGTCAAATGGGAAATGAATCTTGAAATGTAATTGAGTCTGCCCAGAAAGCCACGGACTTCTTTTTTTGTGCTAGGAGGCGGCACGTTCTGAATTGCCCTAACCTTGTCGGGATCAACTTCAATGCCTTTCTTACTCACAATAAAACCCAACAGTTTACCAGATCAAACTCTGAAGGTGCACTTTGCAGGATTCAACCGCAATCTAAACTTTCGGAGTCTGTCAAACAGTTTCTTCATATGAACCAGGTGATCATCTTCAGTTTTGGACTTGGCAATCATATCGTCCACGTAAACCTCAATCTCTTTATGGATCATATCGTGAAAGAGGATTGTCATGGCATGTTGGTATGTTGCCCCTGCATTCTTTAGACCGAATGGCATGACTTTGTAACAATATGTACCCCACGGCGTGATGAAAGTAGTCTTCTCCATATCAGTTGGGGACATTTTGATCTGATTATATCCTGAGAAATCGTCCATAAAGGAAAAGACAGAAAACTGCGTTGTGTTGTCTACCAAGACATCAATATGAGGCAAAGTAAAATCATCTTTCGGGCTTGCCTTGTTGAGATCTCGATAATCCACACACATTATGACTTTCCCATCTTTCTTAGGAACTGGGACGATGTTGGCAATCCACTTAGGATATTCGGAAGTGGCTAGGAACCCAGCATCAAGCTATTTCTTTACCTCTTTTCTGATTTTGAGTGCCATGTCGGGTCTAGTCCTTCTGAGTTTCTGCTTGACAGAAGGACATCCAGGCTTGAGTGGCAAGTGATGTTCAACGATGTTGGTATCCAACCCAGGCATATCTTGATAGGACCAGGTGAAGATATCAACATACTCTTTCAATAACTTGACCAACTCGGCGTGTACATGCTCTACGAGGGTTGCGTCAACCTTGACTTCTTTTCTGACCTCATCAGTACCAAGATTGACAACTTCCACTGGCTCTTTGTGTGGCTGAATCTCTCTATACTCATGCTCAAGGAGCCTTGCTAGTTCAGCTGGTAATTCACAATCTTCCTCACCCTCTTCTTCGGCTTGGTTAATTGGAATTCCAGGATTACAATGGATGTTTGCCATGTTGTTATCAATGCTTTTATTAGTTATGCATGTTTATGAATATGTTTAGAATGAGCTATTTTGAAAAGTGAAAATAAAAGAAACTTTTGCCATTTGTTTATGAAAAAGTAAAATAAAGAAACAAAATAGAGCATGATTTTGAATGCAAAAACTTTTATTTATTGATCACATAATATTGCAAAAGCGTGAGGCCCTTTACAAGCTATCCACTCGTCTCGGGCGAGGACGAGGGAATGAGAAAGCAAAATGCATTACATGTTATATGGGAAAACTGCAGGAATCACGGTAGATGTCCAATTGTTGAGCTTGAAACCCGGAGGACGCTTGCACACAATGCTTGAAGTCTGATTACTGGGACCAGCATCATCAAGAGCTGCCATGATGTCACCTTGCTGGAACCCGCGCTATTGAACTTGATCAAATTGCACTGCTTTGACCCAAGTGAGTTAGATTGCCAACCAGGACGGTAACCCAATCCAAAACGATTATGCTTCTCAACCACATCAATCACATGCCCCCATCCTGGCAAAGCACCTCTCTCAATAGTTTCTTTATCACTCTTAGCAGATGCTAAAGTCAATTGTGGTGATCTACTTTGACTAGTTAAAGCGGAGCTGACATCTTCAAATTCGAGACACTGCAACGGCACCTCAGTTATGCCTTCTTCGGTCTCGACATATCGGAAAGATGATAACTCGCTCACAATCAAATCCTCTTCACCACAGACGATGACAAGCTGATCATCAAACATGAACTTCAACTTCTGATGTAAAGTGGAGGTAACTGACCCTGCAGTGTGAATCCATGGGCGGCCTAGTAGGAAACTGTACGCGGGATTGATATCCATCACCTGGAAAGTAATGGTGAACAAATGCGGCCCAACCTTGATGGGTAAATCCACTTCTCCAATGACTTGCCTTCGCGAATCGTCAAAGGCTCTGACAACTAAGGCGCCTGGTCTCATCTCGTTTCCTTCCACGTCTAATTGGCTCAATGTGCCCTTAGGCATCACATTAAGGGAAGAACTGGTATCCACTAGAACACGAGATAACAGGATGTCTGTGCATGTTCCAAATATGTGTAGCACTTTGTTGTGGGCATTTCCTTCAGGAGGCAATTCTGATTCATTAAAACCCAAGTATCTGCTTGCTGTTATGTTAGCCACTACATCATCAAACTCGACAACGGATATATCTTACATGACATGGGCACTGTTCAAGACTTTCAACAAAGCTGATCGGTGCGCAGGCGAACTCATGAGTAAAGACAAGATTGAGATCCTTGAGGGTGTTTGCCCCAGCTGATCCACAATCTTAAAGTCATTTTCTTGATCAACTTAAGGAACTCTTGATCATCAAATGTCTCTTTGCTCTTTGAAACATCCCCAGACGGAACATTCGGCACTAGAATGGCATTAAAAGATGCCCCTTGTAGACCAACAGGGGTTGCAGATACAGGCGTTTCCTTTGGAGGAACAACAGTTGGAACTTGAATAGGCTTTGTAGTGACCTTCGGAGCAAACACTCGTCAACTACGAGTCATACCTCCAGCGGCTGTAATATTCACGATCTCTGACTAAGCAAACTTTATCTCTTGACCTCCAGAAAATACGGTTGACCCATACTTCCAAGGTACTTCCTTAGAATTCTGATACGGAAACGATTTTGGTGGGAAAACGACAATGGGTTGCACCTTCTTCTGTTTAGGGGATTCAACTGGAACCTTCCTATAAACGATGGTGAACGGCTCAATGGCAGCAACTTCCTCAACAGGTTTAGTCTTGGCAAATTGCACTTCGCCTCGGTTTATCAAAATCTGGGATTATCGTCACAAATCTGACAATTACCATGCAACCCTTTCAACAGCCCGTGTTAATTCAATTTCTTAGAAACCACAGCCATCGGGGTCTTTACTTCGTCGACATCCAAAATCAATTCAGCCTTTGAACTATCCTCAATCATGTTAACCGCAGGTCCATTGTGATCCGGCAACAGATTATTCTGAATGTTGGGCCCTTCCTCATCGAAAGTCAGAACCTTCTTATCAAAAGTTCCTAAACCTTGGTTTTGAAAACAAAACAGTCCTCTGTCGCATGTCCGATGTATCCAACATGATAAGCACATGACGCATTTGGATTATACTTCAGGCCAAATGGAGGAATTGCGGGTGCAATCTGCTTGGGAATAATTGCCCCTTGGTGAACCAAGTAAGGAAACAATTCCGTGTATGACACCAGAATTTTTTCGAAATTCGGACGCTTATGGTTTCCTTGATTGTTGTTGTTCTGACGGTTTTGATTCTGCTAATTTTTGTTGTTCTGTTGATTCTGTTGCTGATTCTGAGCATTCTGAACTGGTTGTTGCGGATAATACTTATATGGAGGTTGTTGATATTGTGCAGCAGCAATGTACGGATATGGATAATATGGCATAGGAGCCACGGGAGCTTGATACTGAGGAAAAACTTGAGCAGTCACAGCGTTGGCTTCACCTTCCTTTCTCTTAGACTGACTGTTCTGAGATTTTCTTGCGCCCGGCTGCTGGGAAGCAGCTCCAGGAATCTTTCCAGTCTTCAAACCGTTTTCAATCCGTTCACCAATCGTTACAACATCAGCGAAGTTCGATGAAGAACTACCCACCATTTTCTCGTAGTAGGATCCTTGCAATGTACCCATTAAGATGTCAACCAACTCGTTGTCAGAGAGAACAGGTCGCACACGAGATGCCAAGTCATGCCATCTTTGTGCATACTCCTTGAATGTTTCAGTTGAGCGCTGGGACTGATTCTACAACTGTAATCTAGTTGGCGCTAGATCAAGATTGTATTTGTATTATTTCACAAATGCTTCGGATAGATCCCTCCATGTACGGATTTTGCTGCATTCTAAGCCCATGTACCAATCCAATGAAGCACCAGACAAACTATCTTGAAAACAATGAACAAGCAATTCATCATTATCAATATAGGATGCCATCTTTCTGCAGTACATAGTGATGTGACTACGTGGGCAACTCAAACCTTTATACTTTGGCAACTCAAGTATCTTGAATTTCTGCAGCAACACAACATTTGGAACCAAACATAGGTCTTTGGCCTCCATGCGAAAAGCAGAAAACCCTTCAATATCTCTGATACGATCTTCCAACAACTTGTAGTCAGCAGGTCTATTCTGATTAGTGGGTCTGACAAGAATCTGAGGATTTGGCAACTGGGATACGGCCGGAGCATGCACTTGCAAAGTAGCAAACTGAGAAGGATACACCAAACCCGGATTAACCATCTGACCAATGTTCTGACCTATCGAAACACGAAACGGATAAATCGAAGGAGGTATCACAGCAGCTGAGGAAGATGCCCCGGGATAGAACAACCCAGGATGAACATTCTGAACAACAGTTTGAGCAGCTTGAGATGAGACTGGAACCTGGAAAGGAGGACCCCTATACACATGCTCTTCTTCATCAGGAGTTTCAATGTCAGCCAATCCAGTAGTTTGATGAGTTTGAACCTGAAGACTCTAAGGATCATCATTCACCACTGGAGGTGGGACTGGAGTAGGCATGACCCATGGATATGCAGCAGCATTCCCATTAGGCATGGGCGCAACAAAAGGCTGATATGGTATGAAGGCACTACCATTATTTGCAATCTGAGGAGTGTAATTCAGAGGCATGCCCCAAGGAAAACCAGCGGGCATCTGGTTCAAACCGGATTGAGAATTTGTCGGATGAACAACTGGCTGATTCACAGGCTCAACTGGTACTTCAATAATAGTAGGAGAAGGAACAACAACAGCAGGAGTAGCCATAACAATAGGAGGAACAGTCACAATAGGAGTGATAACAGTTGCATCAGTAGAGGTTACAACAACAGTGGTAGCATCAGCGACATCCCTCTGGGCACGAAGGAGTTCCATGATTACATCCATGTTAGTCTGGAACTGATCCATCCGGCCTTGGAATTGAGCCAGAGTTTCCTTGTAAGCGCCGTTCTCAGCTTCGAAGTCAGCCATGATTTTGGATTTGTTTGAGCGAGTAAAATACCGATGTCGAGTCGTCGTCTTGATACAAAAAAGACGGACAAGGATGAGCAATGGTTTCGGATGAAGGGACGTGCATATGTGTGCAAATGAATGTAAGATATGCATGCAAAAATAAAGTTTTAAATTCCAGGAATTCTTAAACTTATCTTTGTTGACAATAATCATAAAGCATATTAGCAAAGGTGCTAAAGATAAAATTGGCAAGAAACTTCATTCATTCATTCAACAATAAAGGAAAGAAGTACAGGTCGAATACAATTCAAATATTTTCCTTTTGAGCTACAACAAAATCCGCACGGATCCTATCAAATACCACCCTACAAACAGACAAGAAGTGGAAAACAGCCCAAGGAAGCTGGTGTGGCAATATATCAGCATATGCATCCCTTAACAACCCAGGTAGATCCTCTAATGCATGCTCAGCAAATCTGGCTAGACGGCCATGCCTCTTACTCCAATACTTCGCATCCTTCATGAGGTTACGCAACAAAGAATGGTTAGGTCCCTAAAGCATATCCTGAAGAAACGCCTCTTTCTGATCCAGGAGGTTCTGTAGATGACGGCTTTGATGCTCCCAATGAGTGCTCTCTGTGTTGAGCTGACTAATTTGTTCTCTGCTCTGATGTACTTGATTTTTCAGCTTCTGAATCTCACCGAAGACTTTGTCTAGCTGGGTTTGACATTGAGAAAAATCCTTTGCTAACTGACTAGCACGGTCTTGCTCACTTTGCCACTTTGTCTTGAACTCTGATAACTTCCCTCGAAGCTCTTCAAGTTGCTTGTTGTAGCTCAACTAATCCTTGTAGGCTTGATAATTGGCATCGGCGAGTTGTCTCTTCTTTGAAGCAAGTCCCTCATAGGTACTCTTCAAAGCATCACCCACCTTCCTACGCTTGTTCTGTTCAACCTCCACCTCTTTGAGCATGCGCTCGCGCTTTTGGCGGAGCTCAATCTGTAGGCTATCCTTCTCGGAAGTGACTCTATCAAGGTTGAGACGAAGATCAACATTCTCCTTCTTCAACTTCTCAGTAGTCAGCTTGAGTTGATCGACCTCAGACGGAGGAACAATGGCAAGTTCAGGAGGCTTGGCACTCATAGAAGGCTCGGGAGGAAATGGCAACAAGATCTCTTTGACGCGCTCTTTGACCCAAAGTGTGTAAGCTTCCTTGGCTACACAATTCTTCTTACCCAAATCAGCTCTTCCTTCGAGATGAATCTGAGTCCAAGCAGCACTAAACCTCTTTAGCAAACCCCTGTCATCAACCCCTTCATGAAAGATGAACTCCTCCACTACCTCAGGATCAGGCTTGGCAACCATAGGGTATCCCAACTGTCGGAAGGCCATTCTCGGATTATAGTTAATTCCACCCTTTGTACCCAAGAGAGGCACATTGGGGAATTTCCCACAATGAAGAATGATTGGCATGTCGTCGAAGACTCGAGAATACCAAGAAATGTCATCATCAGTGAGAGACATAATTCGTTGAGACCACTTGAGATTACCCTTATTCTCAACAAAGGGACCCTTCAGTGGAAGGTGAGACATGAACCATCGGTACAACAAAGGGGCACAACAGACAATGGTTCCCGTTTTCTTTTCATTCCTGGAATGAATATAATGGTAGGTATCAGCAAGAAGTGTCGGAACAAGGTTCTTGGACAAGAAGATACTGATGGCAGCCTGATCTACGAAATCCTCCATGTTCGGAAACAAGACAATCCCATATATCAGCAAAGCAAAAACGGCGTTGAAAACCTTCCAGTTTCCATCCTTAGCAAAAGAAGTGGCTTTGTCAACCAAGAACTTCGAAGCGAACCCTCGAATACCTTTCCCTTTAGTCTTGTGATTATCCTCCACATCCTTTTGACTAATGCCAAGCGCATCAGCAATAAGGGGAAACTTCGGACAACCACTAGTGTAAACATAAGGAACCTGCTTCTTGATCTCAACCCCCAGAATGTAAGCATACTCCTCGAGTGTAGGTACTAGCTGATAATCCTGAAATGTGAAGCACCTATATGGCGGATCATAGAACTGAACCAGAGTATGAATAGCAGTGATGTTGACTTCGGTGTTGAGGATGGACAACAGATTACCATAAGAATCTATGAAAATTCCTCTGTTATCTTCAACCACACGGGATGCTAGACCTCTCAGAATACCCAGCTTAGGCTCCACAAACTTGTAACTGAAGATACCATGACAACCAGTACTCATCTCTATGATAATGTCAACAAAGGATAAGTCCTCGAAAACCTGGAAATGCACATGCAAAAATTAATTTACATGATGAAATGATATGCAACACGACAACAAGAAGCCAACACTGTCTGAACAATTAAGTCTGAACAATCCGGATATCTGCATATAAATCTGTGTCGGTGAAGAATATGATGTGTGTGAGAGAACAAGGGTATGGAGTGGCTTGTTTTCCTGCAAAAACCCATCCCCCTCACAGGTGTGATCTAGACACAACAAGGTGGTCCCTAGAAAGGTCGCCCAAACCATAGGACTCAGGATGAAAATCCCCCGCCGTAGTGAATTCTCACAGGACGGAAGTATTCTCAAACAAATCACGATCTAGGATGTGGGTCTCGTGATATCCCAACGCGCAAAACGTAGGCCTCACGAATATCCATGTTCTAGCCTATGTGTATATTAGGCCCAATGTTAGGACCTTTCTCTCAATAATATCTACCCATCCCAATAACAACAGAAAATAGCAGATATCCAGAATATGCAGCATATGAATATTCAAAGCAGTAAAGAAATGCGATAAATAAACATAAAGCTAAAGCATAAAGATAAAGCAAGTATAGCGCAACAGATAAACACCCAAGCAAGCGAGAAAACAAACAAAACTAGGCGAGACCCCAACTTGCAAGCAAGGAATCCCCAGCAGAGTCGCCAGCTGAAGATGGCTGGTTTACATCCTGAGTGAATTGCACACTCAAAGATAACACAGAGTCGCCACCGAACTTTATTTAGTCCCAAAGGACAGGGAAAATATCGATAAAACCCAAGGGGAAGAGAAACGGGAACGGGGGTCGGTTATGCGAAAGGAAGGTACTAACACCTTACGCATCCGTCGTACTCGACGGGAACCATTTCGCTTGCTTCTAGGCTTGGATGGGTTATCTATCTAAAGGCTTCTAGCTAAAAGAAAGAAGAGAGAGAAGAAAGGGGAAAGAAAGAAAGAAAAGAAAGCAAGTGCTCGCGAAGGATTGGGGCCCTCGTGCCTACGTACCCTCATAGTCCAATGAGGAAATCAGAGCGTCGTAGTTCATGGAACCAGGGGACAGAAAGGAAAAGAAGAAGGAAAGAAAGATGGAAGTGTGCTCGCCAAGATCATCGCGATCTTGTGCCTACATATCATACATTCGACAGAATGCAGAATCAGAGCTTCCGTAGTTCGGGGAACCAAACAGAAAACAAAATAAGAAAGAGAAAGGTGGTGTCAAAAGCCAAGAGTAAGAGTGAAAGAAAACTCTACTGGGGAAAATCCGAACAGTAAGAGCGATTGCACAAGAAACTAGAAAAGGAATGGTGTCGAAACCAAGAACGAAAGAAACTCCGCTGGGGATAACAAAGAGGATTGGTGTCGAAGCCAAGAAAGTAAGAGCAAAAAGAATAGAAAGGACTCCACTGGGGAAGAAAATAAAGAACTGCTAGGGACAGAGGGTAAGTAACCCTACTGGGAAACAAACAAAAGGTTGGTGTAAAAACCAAGAGAAAAAGGAAACTCGGTATATTAACTGGATGGCAGTGGTTAACCGAAGAAAGAAAGTAAGACTCTGGTGAGGAGAGGAAGCTGGTGTCAACAGACGGACTGCGATAAACCAAAAGAGAGAGTGCTGACCCAAGGGAAGGCGTTTGACTCTGAGGGGACATCGGTATGTTAACTGATAAATAGTGGTTAACCGAGCAAAACAAGGATTGCAACGCTGTGGGGAAAAAGAAGCATTGGTTTTAACAAAGAAAGTTGTGATCAACCAGAAGAACGGGTGTAGGACCGATCGAAGGTCGTAACCCAAAAGGGGTGTTGGTATTGACTGAACAAACAGAACTTGACCAACAAAGAAGGGTATTGAATCAAAAGAGGTTGCCAACCGCTGGGGGGTTTGGTTTTTAACAGAACATTGTGATTAACCGAGAAGAATGGGTGATTAACCAAGAGGAGGTGATTAACTCAAAAAGGGTTTCAGTATTTTAACAGACAGGTTGTGGTTAACTGAAGAAAAGGGTGATTAACCAAGAATAGGTGATTAACCCAAGAGGAACTCAATGTTTTAACAGACGGACTGTGGTTAACTGAAGAAAAGGGTGATTAACCAAGAATAGGTGATTAACCCAAGAGGAACTCATTGTTTTAACAGACGGACTGTGGTTAACTGAGAAGGAGTACACACATTAGTGTTTTAACTGACGAACAGTGATTAACCAAACAAAGGCAGAAGAACCAAAAGAAGGTTGCGAACTCCGCAGGGGATTCGGTCGCAACAGGAGTATTGTGTTTAACCGAAGAAAGAGAAAAGAGACTCTTCAAGGGGATCAAAAGACCATAATTGACCGCAAGAAAAGGATAGGGTATTGAAACAAGGAAAGATTTGCTAACCCAAAGAACAATGATCTTAACCAAGAAGGTGATTGATCAAAAGAGAGATCGAAAGAGATAGGAGTGATCAAGGATCGACCCGACTGGGGACAAAAAACACACTACCTCCTGGAGATAGAGATGACTAAGCCAAGCACAGGGGCATTTGTCCCCTACCTGAAGTAGTCAGAATGAGAGTAGGAATTCTCCCTTCTCATTCCTTCTCTAACACACAGGGTGTAATGCAGAAATTTAAACGGACGACACAACAGCTCCAAGTTGTACAGTGTTCCCGTGTGATGAAATAGACAGCGTAACAGCTTCAATTGTACAGTGCTCCGATGCAGGGCGTAGCGCAAAACTCCAACTCCACAGGGGGATCGAGAGAGAAAGCTCTAAAGGAAACTTAAAGAGAGGGAAGGGGAAGATCAACTAATCGAAACATGGTTACAATCCATTAATTGAATGGAAATGTTATGCTAACAATTTTCCAAAGAGAATGGAAAATCTTTAAAGCAAAAGGTGTGAAATATTGATTATACAAGATTAAATTTGCTCAATAATGAACAAACTTAATGCAATCAAGGAACAAACATGCAAAACAGTACCAAATACCATTTAGTATGCAATGCAAAACATGTTAACAAGTGATCAAATAGAATGCAAGATGTTCATGAACAAACATTGCCAAAAAATATGAACAAATTGAATAGTCGAAAAGCGCATCAAAAGTTCATGAACATGCTTCAATCAGAAGCTAAATGATACTTAAAACATCCCTAAAAATCAAATATATCAATCCTTGGGAGTTAGAAGAAGAAAGCATGGCAAACAAGCTTGAAAAGGCAAGAAATTGGCCATTCTGTTCAGTGGTAACCGGTTACTGCATATCTGCTAACTGGTTACTTGCTTGAAAATCAGCGTTTTTGGTGAAAAATACACTGAGTAACCGGTTACAGCATATGTGCTAACCGGTCACTTCAGCCAAATTTCCACAAATTTGCAAAAAGATGATGCTGAAGTCCCGATTTTGATTCTCCACCTCTTGTCTTGATAAATAACCATGGAAACCTTTACTTTGAGCTTGTTTTGATGATGCAATGATCTTGTGAGGATGTGATTAATCGGGCTTGAAAAACCTGAATATTCCTGCAACAAAATCAAAGAGGAACCAAAATGCGAGTGCGTATGCTAGCGATGTGAATGCACATGCTTATGCAAAAGACAAAAGAGGGAGGTCAAATTCTGGGTTACGACAAGCTCCAATGGAGATTTGTACAGAAAATAAGCGTAGAAAAGTACAAATTGCAGAAAGCGTCTGAAAATACGATAAAAATTCCGTCCTCAAAACTCCCTTCTAATTGGAGTTAAATAGCCATTAACTCAAATCAAATCAAATCAAAGGGTCTTCAATGCCATTCCATAAGAGAATAAATCAGGTATTAATGCCAAGGTCTTCAAATCCGGAATCCAATCAAGACAGAAAAGGAAACAAAGAGTTGACTTCTCGCCCTCCTGTTACGGGTCGTAACACACGTTACGGGCACCCGTAACAGAGCTCTAGTTTTAGTACTGGGTGCCCTCCTTCTTGTGATCTACTGGGCCTTCTGTTACGGGCCGTAATGTGCATTACGGGCACCCGTAACAGAGCTCTGAATTTTGTACTGGGAGGCTCCGGCTCTTGTGTTTTTCCTTCGATTTTCGCCCGATTTTATCCCCTTTTCTTCCAATATGCTTTTGAAGACCTGAAAATGACAAAAACACAATACCAAAGCATAAAATATGGAAAAAGCAAAGAAAGTATGAAAAATGTGATGAAATAACAAGGAAAACTACTAGATAAAAGTGATACAAAATACACTTATCACCTTGCGTACTTGCTCGCTGTCTGGAGTTAGAAAATTAGGGATTTTAGTGTGTTTGCTCCGATTTGTTTGTTTAATCAGGATTTAGGGAAAACTGATGGTAGATGAGGATTTAGGGTGGGAGGACGAACATCGTGATGTAGGGTTGGTATAGCTACGCCCTCCGCCGCCGTCAGAGGCGGTTTCTGGCGCGACGAAGATGTCTTTCTCTGGTGAAGAATTCATAGGAGAGAAATAGATTTGTTTTTTCACATAGATAATGTTAACGCTCTTGAACATAACCAAGCACCACAATTCTCATTACAGTACCTCTGTTGCTTTTAGTTTGTTTTATTTTTTTTTAACTTTGGTAATTGAACTTTATTGGCAATTAATCTTGGATTAATTTTGTTTTAGTTTAGATATTATTTTTAGAAATTGTTTTTTATTTGAATTTCAATTTGGATTAATTGTTGATTAATTTTTAATCTTTGGTTAATGTTGATTGTTTTGGTAGAATTTTCTTACTAATCATGTGATCAATTTTTCGCGTTAAATTTTGATTGAAATTTTGTCAATTTGGATATCAATATTGGTGTTAATCTTGATTGACCTTTGTCTTTAGTTTTTGTTAATTTTGATTAATTGTTGATCTTAATTGTGATCTTGGTGTTGTGGAATTTGGATTGGTGGTTTGATACTAGGCTGATTTGGACTTGGATTAAAGTTTGATTTTAATTTTTTTATTAACATTGTGATGTTAGAAGTTGGTGTTAATTCATTTGGTTTGATTAGGTTTTGTCATGAATAATTGAATTTTAATTGAAGCTTGTAGTTGAATTTTGGTTGAACATTTGAATTAGATTTTAAAATGTTGTTTTTTTGAAGTACTTCATGCTTGACGCTTGAGATATTTGTTACTTGCTTGAACATGTTGATGCTTGAGAGTGCTTATGAATTCTCCTTGGTTTTGGTGATACTTGTTGCTTTTTAGTTTAATTCTTCTTGTGCATAAGTGGATTGAATGTAGAAATTTTGTTGCATACACCGCTTTTCTGCACATAACTGCTGTTAAATGTTGTTATCTTGTTCTGCTGGATATTATACCTATTCTATTATGAAAATAGTAGCTGTTAAATGCTGGCTTGATGATTTACTGGATTTTATCGATGTACAGGTGCAGGAGCGTTGTTGTTGTTGCTGTTTTTGGTTTATTTCCTTGTCTTTTGTTTTCTTTTGGAGAATGGAGAGTCACTCAACTTCCTCATAGTTAAGATCATGACACCGTTATTTCCTTGTTGACGAATAGTCACTCAATTTCCTCATAGTTGAGATCACGACATCGTCTGTTTCTATTGAGTTTTCTTTTAGTCGAGGACGAGGAGTCACTCAGTTTTTTTTTAGCTGAGATCACGACATCGTTCATTTTGGGATTGATTAGTATAATGTTTAATTGTGTTTGTTCACATGATCCCTTAGGATTCCTAGCTCAACTTAATTTCTGATTAAGCTTGAGGTAGGAGAGACATTAGGCTTTCAATCCTTTGTATGTTAACAATTAGGATAGTCCCTTTCTAAACCTTAACATTAGGTTACTAATCCAAGCATGCTAACATAGGGTCAATCATTGCATGACAACTTCTAGGATGGAGTTCCCCTTGGATTTTCTTTCAACCATTTGAGTCTCTCTTCTCTCTCTAAAAGAAAAAGCAAAAACAGTTAATAAATATTGTATGTGGAGTGTGCCACAAGCCTTAAGCACGTGGAGAATGATTAGTGAAGGTCTCATTTACTCTTCTAGAGTGCTTTGCAAATGTTCCATTGGGGGCGACCTTGCAAGGTATTCGCTCCTATGTCATAGTCTTTAGCACGACACGTATCGCAAACAAAACAAATCAAAACACTTTCTTCTAAAAGACATAAACAAATCAACCGTCTTCCTTCAAAATTCTTTTCTCATCTCACTCATTCCAATCGTAAGGATACACTATTTCCATTCTACCGCAAACAGGTAAACGCGTAAGTCTCCACGCAACGAGCGGCAACACCTAAATTGCTAGAACGCGAACGTTAGCGTCACCCACCTTACAAAACACCAAACAAACAAAAGACCCATGGGTCGAACTACGACTGCTCTGACTTCCTCTCTCCTGTTCGATTGAGGATACGTAGGCACAAGGCGGAGATGTCTTGGCGAGCAACCTTCCCCCACAAACCCGTAGTCCTCCGAACTACGTTGACTATGACTTTCCCACTCCCGAGGGAATACGTAGGCCTAGGACGGAGATGTCCTACTGAGTCACCTTTTGTTTTCTCCCTTCTTTGTTTCTCATTCTATTTCTTTTCCGGTAGTAGTGGAGCTTCAGATACCTACACCCTTTGATCAGAATAACAAGCGTGGATCCCATCGAGTACAATGGACGCGAGGGGGTGCTAATACCTACCTCTCACGTAACCGACTCCCGAACCCAGACTATGGTTGCGATGACCTAGTCTTTCCCTTCTTTAGGTTTTCTTCGATCGTTTCATTTCCCTGCGTCGGGATAAATAACGTTTGGTGGCGACTCTTCTATCTTTTCTGCCGGTTGATTTTCGCAGTTGCGATACTTGCCTATAAGAAGATGCATGTATGAGTATATATAGGTATATGAAGAAAATGAGCAAAAGAATGAAAGAAAAATAAGATGCAAAAAGAATTTTTCAAGTTTTAACATGCATAGCTCGCCCTATGAAGGTCATAGGTTGGCCTATAAAGGTGTTCAGGTCGGCCTGTGAGGCGACCTGAAATGCAGCCTGTGAGCAGAATCTACAGGCTTCGTTCTTGGAGCGTTGGAGCCGGCTTGAATCATGGGTATGTCGGCCTATATTGAAGCTAAAGCTTCCATAGCTCGGCCTGATCACGTATAGGTCGGCCTATGTTGTTGTTTTGACACACAAACTTGATTTTTGATGTGTATGACATGCCTAACCTATCAAACTTATCCAAATAATCTTTTTATGCATCCTAAAGCTAGGGGGACACATGAGCATCTAAATGTAGGTTAACATCGTCCAATATACAAGAGCACTACGATAAACTACCTTATTCCTTGTTTGACATCATTCAAAAATCCGGTTGAATTTGTAGTTGCAAATACTCAGCTCTCACATGAAAATGTTTTAGTTTATGTTGATTTTGATTTGCAGAATTGTGTTCAAAATGATTCATTTATTCATACTCAGTCTATTAATAATAAAGTAGTGCATAAATTGAGAAATTTGTGTACCACATAAGATAAAGGAAAGGATAAACACACTAAACCGAGAAATCGAAACACCAAATGAAAATGAAAAATTCTTCTAAGATGGTTATAAGGTATTAAAACTCTTGTAAAGTGAGTTAATTAGTTACTTAACCATTTAGATAAATGATTAGCCACTCAATCATAATTGAAAAAAAATGTTTCTGTGGTTATGAACAATATTAGAATTAACAAGTGTGAGCTAGTGTGTGTGGCTGTTTTTATGGTTGTATTACATGTACTTATGGAAAGTAGTTATTGAATTTTTATTTTATTTTCAAAAAGTTGTTATGGACCATAGTTGGATGAAACATGATAGATTAAGTGCAAAATATATGTATGAAGTGGTTGAATTTTTTCAATTAGCTGAAATAAATCTTTCTGGCAATAATGGAACTTTTTATCGTCCTTGTGTTTTTTGTGTGAATACGAAAAAACATGGAAGGAAAGAAAGAAATATTGAATTATCTATGTTGTGATGGAATTTTTAAAAATTATATGAGATGGACGTGACATTATGAAGTGACAAAAAATCCCAATTGTGTCACACATAAAGGAAGTTGATGTAGATATGGATGATCGACTAGAAGATATGATTTGTGATATCAAAAAGGCTTATTTTATGAGAGCCCAAGTGTATGATACTTTATGTAGAAATAAGGAAGATATGTTATATCCGGGGTACACAAATTTTACATGATTGTCAACGGTGTTAAGAGTGTTTAATCTGAAGGTAAAAAGCGGGTGGATGGATAAAAGTTTCAATGAGTTTCTTGAATTATTGAAAGACATGTTTCGAGATGGTAACTGAAATTCTGGTATCAGACGTGTGATGTTAAGTGCGATGTCACAACAACACACTCTGCACAATGGACAAAATAAACAGCAGAATAACACACAGAATTGTTCACCCAGTTCGGTCTAACTACCTACGTCTGGGGGCTACCAAGCCAGGGATGAATTTCACTACTTGTAGAATTAAATTACAGACTCAACAACCCAGTTGACAATCTCCTAATCTTAATTCCTACTAGTGACTTTCTACCTAAGAAACCACTTAGATATGAGAACACTACTCAATCCCTAAAACCTCTCAAAGAACAACCTCTTTGAGAAACCTTGATTCTACTTCACAGCTTTGATCAAGTTACACAACTCTCTTTCGCTTCACAGCTTCTAAGAGAGGACAGAAAACAACTCACCAATTCAACCTAGAATGGTGTATACAAAACTCGTACAAAATACTTAAGACACTCAGCCTATGCTCTTGATCTTCTCTCTGTATTTCTGTACCTTTTCCTTTGGTCTTGTGCGCTTTATATAGCAACCTGAATTAGGCTTGGACTCCTGCAATACCTGACTTGATTTGTTATTTAAAACTGAATCTTCAAAACAGATTTTCTCCTAAAATCTTTTCAAATCTTCAACCTTTTAAATCTACTACAAATCTGCACCAGATCTCCTATGCAGCGAAGAATATCTAACCCAAGATATTTGCATCCAATGAGACTAACAGCTCTCCACAATTCCAGCTAACAGGCAAACCCTAACAACATTACAACCTGATGTTATTAATTCTGCAGATCTAATGTCACAACATCGCTTGTGACATCAGACATCCAAACTTCAGTAACTTAAACACTTAACACAGCCCAGTGTTAAGACTCAATGTTGTGACATCACCACCTTGACATCAAACATTGAACAACCTTTGTTTTATCAAAATTCTAGCCAATCCAAGGAACTAACAATCTCCCCCTTTGGCTAATTTTGGCTAAAACAATATCTGCACCTTCAGAGACATCAGCAGCGGAAAAAACTTCAATAATTTTGAACCTTCAAGCAGCAGCATCTTCAAGACTTCACTTTAGAAAAACTCTGCTGCAGCACCATCAAAATAGCTGCCCATATTTCATCATTAGCAGCAATGAGCACTCCCCCTCAATGCAACAACCAGCATAGCAGCTGTTCAGCAATTACTCCCCCTTAATTTCTGCACTTCTAACATCAGCAATCAGCAAGCACAACAACTCCTTTGACAGTATTTGACATTTGTACTCTTGGATACTCTTGGCTACTTCTCCCCCTTTTTAGCCACAATTTGACAACCTCATCAAGTCAGTCTAACTACAGTTAGTACTACCCTAGCTCTCATTGTCAGTCTCACAGTCAGCAAAAAGACATAACAAATCATAGAACAAAAATATATAGGGTGCATATACAGCACAATATTCAAATTACAAACCGAGCACAACAGTGCAGAAAACTAAAACTACTAGAAGCAACAGCAAATAAGCTAGTCTTCATTTGAACTTGATCCAACTCCACTATCCTCTTCCTCCTCCTCTGAGCTATCGATATTATTCTCATTATTTTCTTCAGGAACATCATCATCATTGTCTTGTTCTAACTGCTGGATCAGCTTTTCAAGTCTCTCTTTTCTAACCAGACTGGTACTGATGACTGCATCAAGATCTTTGCACATGGTCTTCAATTCTTTAATCAGTTCAGCCTTTGTAGTCTTCTTCTTGTCTTCAGCAGTTGATGTTAGAACAATGTCTGGAACATGATGTCCAGTAAACAGTTTAGGGTGTAGGGACAAGGCTGTCATCCTCTGGCAAACTATATCTGAGCTTGTTAAAGTCTCAGGTTGCTGATCTAAGATGATTCCACACACCAAAGGGGGGAATGCTATAGGTAATTTGACAGCGTTGGTTTCAGCATGTTTTACCACTTGGTTAAATATGTAGCTTCCGAAGTCAAATTTCATTTTCTTTCCAATAGCATAGATAAACTTTCCAAGGCCAACAGCAATTGTTGTTTTATGGTTGGTTGGCACCCAGTTAGCTGCACTAATCCTGTGAAGAACGGCATACTTGATGCTGAGCTAGCTAGTCTTCAGCTTCCTTTTTAATGGCCAAACCTTCACTTGTCTAGCAGTAATCTCCTTGCAGATATCGTTATCAGTAGACTCAAGATCACTGCACTCTCCATCATATCTACCTAGATATTTGTTGATGATGCTAGGAGAAAAATTGATACACTTCCCTCTAACAAAGACTTTCATGAAGTCTGTTATTCTCTTGTCAGTAATGTTGATAGGTATGTTAACAATAAACTCTTTGACAAGCCCATCATAACATTTTGGAAGAGCAGTCACAGTCTTAGCCAGACCAGCAACATTTATCAGTTCCATAATTTCCTCCATTCCCAAAGCTTCTTTTCCAAGTTCCCTCTCCAAAGCTAATCTTCTCTGACAAAAAAACTTCCACATAGATGCACTACTGGCATAATGGAAAGAAATGTTATCAATTGGAACTCCAGGAACCTTATCAGATATTCTCTTTAGAATAGTTTTCCTGATAGGCGTGATGTCCTGAACATCATCTTCGACATCATAGTCAGACTCTGAATGCTCCACAGCCTTCCTCTTTCTAGGATTTACTTCCACTTTACTCCAGGCTTTTGTTGGTCCAACAGCAATGTTCTTCTTCTTATCACCAGATGACCTCTTAGGAGAGGGTTCAACCTTCTTTCCCTTCCTAGATTTTAATCTCTTTGCAATACTTGGGACAACTCTTGCAATCACTTCATCATCTGATAGATCATCTACATTGATCGCATCAGCATTATCTTCACCAACAGAAGGAAGTTCAGCAGATGTCCTAACATTCTCCTCAACATTTGTTTCTTCATGCATGCCTTCACTCTGATCAGCATCTTCAATAGCTGTTATTGCAAGTTGTTGAAGACTTTACTTACCTCCCTGCATGTTATCTTTCTCAGCTGGCATCTGATTCAGTGGAATTGAAATTCCTTTAACATGGATTCCTTTGTCCAGAATTTTTGAGGCAAGATTACCCATCCTTTTGTCTACATCAAACTTCTCTTCAATAGTCTGAGAAGTAGATGATTTTGGCACAGTTTTGTCCCCAAATAACACACTAGTAACAACTTTCTTTGTTTCAGGATTCTTAAGGACAGTAGCAGGTCTCTTAGGGGTTAGTTTAGTGGGTCTTGAAGTACCTGATTCAGGAAGAATTATTGAGATGGGCTCAATGTTCATAGGATCGTATGCTGAACCTTCGTCAGTGGAAACCCTAGCTATTCCTTTGCAGATTTCTTGGATGGAGAAGCCATGAATCCTTCGAGATAGATGAGATTTAGTGAGGGTTGATTCTTGAAGGCGAAGAAGATGAACAGTTGTAAGAACAGGGCTTTGAAGAACCGTGATATTGCAACACTAGAAACTGAGGGTCTGAGGCAAGGAGCTTGATTTTGAGTATCAATGACTTTCTCCCTCCATACACACTTTTCTTTTAAATTTTTAAAAGGATTTATGTCAGAATTCATTAATTTTGATTGCCCTTTCAGTATTCTTACATGCTTGATGTTACCATCTGATGTTACAACATCAATCATAACATTACCATATAAGCTGACCTCTTTTCATATCCATTGATAGCAATTATCTTTGGATCTTATACCCTTCATCACAACCTGATTATGCTCATCAAAAACCACACACTCATCTTTAGTGTAGTTAACTTTGTACCCTTCATCACACAATTGGCTTATGCTGATCAAATTTGCATTTAAACCATTGACAAACAGAACATTGTCAAGTTCAGGTCCACCACCACACTTTACTTTTCCAACTCCTGCAACTACACCTTTTTCACCATTGCCAAAAATAACCTCATGAGAAGGACAGTGACTGACTTCAACTAACAGAGTTTTGAATCCAGTCATATGCTTCGAACATCCACTGTCAAAGTACCATGTATCCTTAGTAACCTGTCTATCTGAAGTGTGGGCTAACAGACATTTCACCTTCTCCTTAGGAACCCATTGTTTAACAACTTTGGGCCTGACCTCCTTTAGTTTTCTGTGAGGAGCAGATTATGGATAACCATGCAGTTTAAAACAAGAGTACTGCATATGTCCAAACCTTCCACAATAGAAGCATCTGACTCTGTCATCTCTAAAGTGGTTAAATCTTCTGCTATTATGATGATATTGTTGTGGCTCCCACCCATAATGTTGTCTCCTTCTTCCAAAGTTGGCCTGCCTTCTATGGTGCTGTTGTCTTTTGCCATAGGTAGACTGTCTCCTGAGCTGATGATGTTGTCTTCTAGGCTGTCTCCTATGGTGATGAGGCTTCCTTCTTCCATAGTGATGAGGCACATCATTGTTGTATCCATATCCATATCCATACCAGTCTCTCTGAAGTTGAGACATCTGATGGGACATGTTCTGTTTGACCCTGGCAGCTTGCATACTCTTGTGATATTGGGGAGGCATATACTGACTAGCTCCTTGGGGCTGCATCTTCCTCTGATGAGGGTCATTCTTCTTCTCAACATTTTGAGGTTGTGAATGAGCACCCTTCCTAGATGTAGGATCCTGTCTCTTTGTTTGATGTTGAGACAATGGTAGAGACACCTCCTTCTTTGTTCCTGAAGTGCTAGCCACATATCCTATACCTGATTTATCTCCAGCAGCTTTCTCTGACTGAAGAATCTTATCAAGAGTAGTTGTACCACTGTTCATCATCCTAACGGATTTTGTCATCTGATCAAGTTGAGATTTAACGAGTACAACTTCACTTTCCAGATCAGCTTTTTCATTCTCAAGCTGAGCAATCTGTTGCTTGTGACACTTGTTTTCTTGACAAATCTCAGCACTTTTTAAACACAACTCTTGATAAGTAGATGCTAACTCCTCATAATTTTTTTGTCCATCACTATCATCATCAGAAACAACAGTTCCTGTTAAGGCTCTAACATGCTTTGCTGACTCACCTTCACTTTCACTATCAGATTCAGACCAGAAAACTGACATGCCCTTCTTCTGCTTCTTCAAGAATGTGGGACATTCTTTCTTGACATGTCCATACCCTTCACATTCAAAGCACTGAACTTCTTTATCCTGGGCAGTCTTCTCTTCATCTTTCTCTTTTGATTTGCTGATGTCAGAAGAGATGTTCTTGACATTAGGCTTGTAGTTATTGTTCCACTTTTTGAACACTTTGTTGAACTTCCTTCCCAACATAGCAATGGCTTGAGACAGATCTTCTTGAGAATCATCATCTTTGACTTTCTTAGCTTCTGTAGGAGTGGAGACCAAAGCTATACTCTTGGGCTTCTTTTCTGGTTCTTCCTCATTCAAACCAAGCTCAAAAGTTTGAAGAGATCCAATGAGCTCATCAACCCTCATCTTGCTGATGTCTTGAGCTTCTTCAATTGCAGTCACCTTCATCTTGTACCTCTTAGGAAGGGACCTAAGAATCTTCCTTACAAGCTTTTCTTCTGACATTTTTTCTCCAAGAGCACTGGATGCATTAGCCAGCTCAAGAACACTCATATGGAAGTCATGGATAGTCTCATCTTCCTTCATCTTCAGACTTTCAAACTTTGATGTTAGAAGCTGAAGTCTTAACATCTTAACTCTATATGTTCCTTCATGTGTAACCTTCAAAATATCCCATGCTTCCTTAGCAACTTCACATGTATTGATCAGCCTGAATATGTTTTTATCCACTCCATTGAAAATCGCATTCAGAGCTTTGGAATTACCAAGGGCAAGCTCATTTTCTTCCTTGGTCCATTCTTCTTCAGGCTTCAGCTTTGAGGTGTCCTCTTTATCTTTCCCAGCATCATCCTTTTCAAACACAACAGGTGCTTTCCATTCTTTAATTATAGCCTTCCATGCCATGCTATCCAAGGATTTCAAAAACGTGATCATCCTTGGCTTCCAATAATCATAATTGGATCCATCCAAAATAGGGGGTCTGTTGACAAATCCTCCAACTTCTTTGTCCATCTTTACACCAGAAAGTAACTTCCCTAGATCTCACCCAGAGACAGACAGGATGCCTGCTCTGATACCAATTGAAATTCTGGTATCAGACGTGTGATGTTAAGTGCGATGTCACAACAACACACTCTGCACAATGGACAAAATAAATAGCAGAATAACACACAAAATTGTTCACCCAGTTCGGTCTAACTACCTACGTCAAAGGGCTACCAAGCCAGGGATGAATTTCACTACTTGTAGAATTAAATTACAGACTCAACAACCCAGTTGACAATCTCCTAATCTTAATTCCTACTAGTGACTTTCTACCTAAGAAACCACTTAGATATGAGAACACTACTCAATCCCTAAAACCTCTCAAAGAACAACCTCTTTGAGAAACCTTGATTCTGCTTCACAACTTTGATCAAGTTACACAACTCTCTTTCGTTTCACAGCTTCTAAGAGAGGACAGAAAACAACTCACCAATTCAACCTAGAATGGTGTATACAAAACTCGTACAAAATACTTAAGACACTCAGCCTATGCTCTTGATCTTCTCTCTGTATTTCTGTACCTTTTCCTTTGGTCTTGTGCGCTTTATATAGCAACCTGAATTGGGCTTGGACTCCTGCAATATCTGACTTGATTTGTTATTTAAAACTGAATCTTCAAAACAGATTTTCTCCTAAAATCTTTTCAAATCTTCAACCTTTTAAATCTCCTACAAATCTGCACCAGATCTCCTATGCAGCGAAGAATATCTAACCCAAGATATTCGCATCCAATGAGACTAACAGCTCTCCACAATTCCAGCTAACACGCAAACCCTAACAACATCACAACCTGATGTTATTAATTCTGCAGATCTAATGTCACAACATCGCTTGTGACATCAGACATCCAAACTTCAGTAACTTAAACACTTAACACAGCCCAGTGTTAAGACTCAATGTTGTGACATCACCACCTTGACATCAAACATTGAACAACCTTTGTTTTACCAAAATTCTAGCCAATCCAAGGAACTAACAGTAACATAGTGTCAAGCTCTAATTATGAGGCAAACAAGATTTTGTGTCTAATAACATGTAATATGCACCAACTTATTTGCTCAATTTGCACATGTTTTTTATTAAATGAGGCACTTATGTGGTATTATGTATTATGTTTTAAGTATTAATCATTTAAAGGATTCTGCATGGAAAAATAGCAAAAAACGACGAAAAAGGAAGAAAAATGCTACGTACTACAGGTCATGACAATCACTGTCCAGGCATGATGAGCGTCATGCAGTCCTAGAGCCAACCATCAACACTAAAAATGAACAAAACAAGGAATACTAGTCAACAAGCCATGAGGGGTAGGCTGTCAGCCTAGCTGACGCTCGTCATGGACCCACAATAGAGAATGTGATTGAGTAATTCATGACGGGTAGACCGTCAGCCCAACTGACGACTGTCATGACGGTAAAGACCTGAAAAATCACCCCCAGTATCAGCAGTTACTTTATCCTACTTCCAGCATTATCTCCACTCTCTCTGCACGAATTTAATAGTATCAACCCAAATTTCACACTATAAATAGGACCTTTATGCATTGTTTTAAGGATCCAAGCTTACTGTAAGCCATAAATTTATTATGTTAAAGCATAAACACTTCACATTGAAGTGTTTATGTAATTTTATTTTCTACACTTTTATTTTTGTTGCTACTACTTTCCTGCATTATTATTTCAAGTTTAGCGTTGTACCAGATCAACAGTCTCCCTTCAGAGCATTTATTTTATGCAAGTATTCATTTTTATGCACTTTCCAAGTTCCTTCTTATTACGAAATTTTATTATGTCTTCATCAATTACATGTTATTTATTTATTTATTGCATTAAATCTGAGTAGATTTATATTATGAAGAGAATAATTATGTTTTCCAATTTTGGTGTAAACAATAAAAAAATGTTTGCTACAAAAGTAAAAACACTGAGATACTATTTATGCACCTACGAGGGCGGTATCTGACTTAGAAATTCAAACAATCGGTTCTGACGGTGTGCAAAAGCAAAGTCATAATTAATCGAGAAAATAGTTAAAATTCCGTCCAACTGATAGACGAAATAGAATGTTTTATATATATTAAAAGTCAAATTTTTCAAATACGTTTAGAGATGGTAGAAGCTGATAACCGCCCACTGAAAGAATTTGTGTACCCTCTCAGGACGAGCCTGATTCGAGTATTGTTAACCCTGTTATCCAAGATAACAACTTTAAACTAAAATCCTCTCTGCTGCAAATCGTGCAGCAGAACCAGTTCTCTGGTAGCCCAATGGAGGACCCAAATTTGCACCTCTCCGTGTTTGTACAATTCAGTGACAAACTGAAAAAGTAATGACGCTGACCCAAAGCCATTCGATTGCATCTATTTCCTTTCTCCCCGAGAGACAGACCTCAAGCTTAACTATAGTCTCTCCCGTCAAATTCCATAACGACATGGAATGAGTTGAAGAATTTTTCCTTGCTGGGTATTTACTGCTGAGCAAAACTGCACAATTAAGGAACCAAATTACCTACTTCAGGCAGATGGACAACAATTCACTTTTTGAAACATGGGAACGATATAAGGAAATGATGAAAGCATGTCCTCACCACGAATTAGAAAAGTGGTTAATCATTCAAATTTTTTACAACTGTCTTCTTTATAATACAATAATGACCATTTATGTTGCAATTGGTGGAGCTCTAATGAATAAACCCTTCAATGATGCATATACTCTGATCAAGAATATGGCTCAGGACCACTATCAGTGGGGGAGTGAGCGCACACCTATTGAGAAAACACAACCGAGAAGAGGGATATACGAAGTTAGCAACTTCGATCATATGAATGCAAAAGTAGACGCCCGTACTCAGAAAATTGATAATTTGAGTATAAATCCTGCAGCTACCGTAGATGTCGTGACTCCCAACTGCGAGATCTGTGGAGTCCTTGGACATGTCACTACTGGTTGTCAATTACTATTTAAGCCCACCCATGACCAGGTTAACTACACGCAAGGTAACTCGTACTCCAACGCGTACAATCCTGGATGGAGAAATAATACCAATTTCTCGTACAAGAAAAATAATCATACCTTTGCAGCCAGTTCCGCACCACGTTTTGCTCCATTGGTACTTCAAAGACAAATGGGTGCCCCTGCTTCTCCCGGAAAGTCAAACATTGAAGTTATGATGGAGGACTTTATCATGACCCAAATCCAGCAGAATGAGGACTTTAAGAACCAGAGCATCCAATAGAAAATTGATAAGACAACTAGTGACCACGGTTGATTCCATGGCTACTCACTACAAGATGCTTAAAACAAAAATTTCACAAGTAGCCCAACAACAAGCGTCTACAAGAGCCCTTGCTGGAATTTTTCTAGGGCGGCCTTAACCTAACCCATAAGGGCATGTGAATGTTATAACATTGTGAAATGGCAAAAAGCTAGAAGTCGCTGCTAACAAGGGGATGAAGGAAAAGATACTAAAAGTGAATATGTACCATATGGGAAGGAGGATGAGCCAACACTACCTGTGAAGGAGATAGTTGAGAAAGATTCATATCATCGTATGTGCCTCCCCCACCATATAAGCCTCATATCCCATTTCCGCACAAATTAGTAAAACCCAAGATAGAAGACCATTTTAGGAAGTTTGTTGAAGTGTTAAAAAACTTATATATCAATATTTATTTCACTGAGGTGTTGCACATATGCCATCTTATGCCTACTTCCTTAAGGAAATTCTATCAAACAAGCAGAAATTAGAAGATGTTGATATTGTAATGCTGACACAAGAGTGCAATATTATCATCCAAAATAAGATGCCTCCGAAATTAAAAGATCTTGGGAGATTTTCAGTTCCCTGTGTTATAGGCACAATAAGTTTCTAAAAAGCTTTGTGTGATCTAGGGGCGAGTGTGAGTTTAATGCCTTTGACCATCTGTGAGAAACTAGGCCTAGGTAGTATAAAGCCAACTAGAGTGACTCTACATTTGGAAGATAAATCGGTCAAATATCCTGAATGAATTGTAGAAAATGTCCAAATAAGAATAGAGCAAGTGGCCATCCCTACGTATTTTATTGTGATGGATATATGAGAAGACACTAAAATCCCAATCCTACTACGTAGACCCTTCCTTGCCACGACCAGAGCACTTATAGATATTAAGCATGGGAAGCTCACATTAAATGTAAGGGATGAAAAATATCGAGCTTCTATTTTCCAAACTTATAAAAAACCTACTTTCAAGAACTTCTGCTGCAGATTTGACATAGTTGAAAAACTTGTCGATGAACTGTGTAACACCCCGATTTTTATTATTTTATTTTTAATTGAATTTTGGAGTGTTTCTGACTTATTTAATTATAAGTTACTGAATTTTTGGTACAGTTTTATTATATTTAAATTAGTGTAAAAGTGAGGAATAATATTTTAATATTAAAACTAGAATTTAATTCTATTTTTTTTACAATTCAAATAATTAAGAAATTTGAGAAATTGAGTTTTGGGCATTATATTAGATTTTTAATAAAATAAAAGAGGTGGGTGAAATTAGTAAGAATTGAGGGAAGTTGTAGAATTAATTAAAATAGAAATAAAAATAGGGTTTTTTTTTAATAGAGAACGGAAGGGAAAAGTTGTCTATATATAGAGTTTTGGGAGAAAGGGCTAAGAACAGAAAGAGGCAACCCTAAGAGAGCATTTAAAGGCAAAGAGGAACTCCATTGTCGTAGCTTCAACCTTTATGAAAATTCGAGGTAGGAGAATTATTCATGATATGGGTATTTAGGCATGAAGGATAGAGAGATTCCCTTATCCTCTTCCCTTTTTATTTTCATGTTCTTCCATTGATGAGGTTTTGAAGCTTGGGAAGGTTTGTGCAAAATATCTCTAAGACGTTGTGATATGATGTGAATTTCGTGCTTTGTCGATTATTGATTTTCATGTAAATATGTATGACTAATCCTTAATTTTGATGTTCATGAGTATAGATGTTGAGTTGATAAAATATATTAATGCCTTATGATAAGGCGAGAGTATAAATGTTGAATTGATAAAATATGTTGATGCCATATGAAAAGACGAGAGTATAAATGTTGAATCTATGATGTTTGGTTCATATTATTCATGTTGATGTTTATCTGTGTGTATTGGGGCGGTTGGGACTCAAATAGGCGAAATATGCGAGTTTTGGATCTGTTCAATAGAGAAAAAGACACAAGAAATCACAGGTAGACATATAAGGGGATTAATTGCCTTGTTTCATGCGTAACTTGAAATTCGTAAGTCTGTTTTATGTGCAGTCAGTTGTGTTATAATGTTAATGCAATAATAATTCTATTGAAGTGAAGAAATTGGGTCTGGGAGCGATACAATAGTACTAGTTATCTGGTTTTTATACTAGAAGCGTAGTCAAATTTCAGTCATGTGTTGGTTGTCTTGTTTCACACATAACTTGATTTTCGTAAGTCCTTTAAGAGTAAACTTTATATCATAATAAAATAGATATAATTTACTATCTATTAGACTTAATAAGTATCTAATTTTATTAAGTTAAGTAGGATAAATAATAGTTACAAGTTTGATGAAACATTCTCCCCGATGTCGATACCAGTTTTCGTTGTTCGATTAAACCGTACCAATTGGGACATTAAGTCCAAAATAAAAATTATAGTCTGATAACAGACATTGTAAGATTTCCAAAACATATTTATTTACTTGATTTTGACTCCATTTGATATTTTAAAGAATTGTTTGAACCTGTGGTATGACTAGTAGCAAACATTTTGTTTGGTGTTTGCACCAACTCCTATTGTTTGATTAAAATGTACTTGTTGAGATATCAAGTATTAAAATAAAAATAGTAGTCTTAAAATAGAAACTCTAAGCTGTCCTAAACATATTCATTTTCTTGATTCCAGCTCCGTTTGATATTTTAAATAATTATTCAAATCCGATGTATGACACTAGCAGGAAACATAATTTTGGGGTTGTTTTTATAAGATGCTACGTGAATTAAGTTGTTAATGTTTTAGGAAATAATCCTAATTTTTTTATGATATATTTGTGTGAAATAAGATGTGAATATATTTAGATTTGAGTTTGAGAATTAAACGAGTCGAGTTTTGAGTTATTTGATATGATTAGAGCTTAGTGTGATATGTTTAGAGTTGTATTGAATTAAAAGAGTTGAGTTTTTGAGTTATTTGATATGTTTAGAGCTGAGTTTGATATGTTTAGAGTTATGTTGTATTAAATGAGTTGAGTTTTTGAGTCATCTTATATATTCAAGGTTGAGTTGGAGAGTAAATGAGTTAAAGTTAGAGTACGCTTTGTGACTCTTAATTTTTGAATAAAAAATGATAGAGTTATTTGTGAGCTCTGTTGAGTTATAAGCAGACATTGTTGAATATTGATGGTTATATGATGCTATTTTTACCCCATTGATGAGAATTGTCGAGAAATTATATATTTAGTATTATGTTGAGTTATAATGAAATTGTTGAGTTATGTTGAGATGTGTGGTTCAGAGAGGAACCACTGTTGTGACCTTATATTGACAATGTTTATGTTGGCGATGTTTTAGGTTCAGAGAGGAACCTCAGACGAGTATTGAAGTTAGAGGTTTGAGACGAGTATTTCATTTGTTTGTTGCATTCATGCACCATGTATACCGGAGATAGGTGACAGACTTCGATCTAGTGACAAGTCTAGGGTTCAAAGAGGAACCTTTGAAGAGTCTGTTAGTTTAGAGATGGAACCAAGTTCAGAGAGGAACCAATAATGATTATAATGGTTCAGAGATGGAACCAGATTCAGATATGGAACCAGCGACGAGTGGATTAATCAGTAACATACCTATGACATTAAAAACATTAGTACCACATGTATTGGAATAGATGAGAGAATACATTGCATACATAACCGCAGTTGTGATTGATTATTATTTTGGATGATTTACCTGATTGGTGATTGATATTAATTGCACTATCCTTACTATTTTATGCATCATTAACATATATGAACGTATTCTCACTCTCTATTTGTTCTCTGTGTTATCTTCACGTCTGTGGTGCAAATACTCAAGTAGAGGAGCTTTAGTCATTGCTTGTGTTGGAGGTTGGCATAGTGGCCTTCTTTGTTTTTTTTATCATTTTAAGTTGCTTAGTTTTCGTGTGTCGCTCTAATAGTGTAACACTAGGATAGGAATATCATATGTTGTAATTGATTTTGAAAAAGATGTTATGTTGAGAAAATGTGACACTCTTTTTGGGCAAATTATTTTGCATGTTTAATAAATTAAGTGTTTGGGGTTTAAGGTGTTACAAACCCCCATTTGAACAAGCTCCCTCTGATATAATAAAAGCACACCTAGTGAGTAATACCATCCAGGATATAAAAGATAAAGAAATCGAAGCTTAGAAGCCTTGTTACTCGAGAGTAGAACTTTAAGAAAGAGTGTTCAACTCTAGTACATGGGACGACCGGAAAGGTGAAGAAGAAACCTCTGCCGCTAGACCTCAAGTATGAACCTCCCCACAAAAAGAGAGATAAAGGTAAAATACATGGGAGTTGGTTCGAGATGTTCAAATGGAATCCTAAACCTGTTGGGAATGATGTTGAGCACAACGCCAATGATATAACTCAGAAAGAGGCACCGTCTTGATTCATAAGGCCAAGAAAACTCGAGATATTTGACTCTAAAAGAAGAGTTGCGTGGGAGGAAACCCACAGGTTTTTTTACTTTTATCTATTTGAATTTGTAAAAAATAAAGGGATTAATCGCTTGACACCTATCAGCTGCATGCAGGCGTAAATCTCTAGGTTTTACAATTCCTTTCTCGTGCTTTTGGCATTACATTGCAGACAATGTATGATTTAAGTAAGGGGGGAAATTTACCACTTTCATTAGTTTAAATTTGCTTGTTTCTTTTTAGTTAGATTTATTTGCTTTCTAATTAGGATTTTTGTGCTTTCTAGTTTAGAACTTTTAATTTTTATTGTTAATTAGTATTATCGAGTCTACGCATGTGTTGTAGAGTCATTTATGCACGTGTTTATGTTATGTTATTGATTCCTCCCTGTTCTTGAACCCAACAATTGTTTTGAAAAGGCTTAGAATTGTAGCTCACTTAGAGAGTATATAGGTTTCAAAGGAGGAGAGGCTAAGGTTAAGGACACTTGGGAAAATTTTGATAAAATTAGTGTTGTCTCAATACCTAAAGTCTCCCGAGTATGGATATCAATTTAAATACCCATTGTACCATAGTCTCGGATTTCTATTTTGTAGTAGTCCTAAAGTAGTTTATTTATCCAGTCAGGTTCCATCTATAGTCACACATTAAGTAGGCTAGTCGATGAACATAATCAGAAAAAAAAAATTAAAGCGTAAAAAGGGACGACTACATCTACTAAGTTAGGTAAATCTCATCCAGTTACTTAGCCAACGATGGTTGAACCTTGATTATTTAAAAAAAAAGATAATAAATCGGTGCTTATAATTTTTTCCATATGTAAAAATATTTGAATCAACAATATATTTATTGTATATAAATATTTTTATTTGTTTTTGCATTATTTATTTAAAAAAATATTTGAAGTAAAAGTAAAATTATTTTCGTTATTATTCAATATTTTGGTCAGTAAATTCATATTCATGTGATAATTGTTTTAATTTGGTGTTTTAAAAAATGATAAATTATGATTCGATCAAAATTTATTTTCTATAGTTGATCAAGATCATAAAAAATATTAATAATAATAAAATATTAAATTTTCAAATAAAAATTATTTATTAAGTAATTAAAATTCTCATTAACCATAAAAACATATAAAAATATTGATAATAACCATTCAAAGCAATTCAAAGCAAAACATATGAAAATAAAAATTATCTATTAAGTAATTAATTGTTTATAGCCTATAAAGTTGAAATGTTTGTCTTTCCAAGACGTCTTTTTGATATATATTTTTATCATTTTGTTAGAAAATTTTAAAAACATATCATTCTTTATATGCATTTTTTTAATCTCAATCCTCATCTCTCATTTACTTCTTTCTTCTGCATCCTCTCACCAACATCCCACAAATTTCTTCAAATGCCCCTCTTCTCTTTTAAAGTTTTAATTTTTTTCAGTCACCTTTTTTTTAAACAAATTGCATATTGTTAATCTTATCATTCTTCTTTACATTTGTATGTAAGTAAATTTTAAAAGGAGTTGTCTTAAAAATGATTTTGAAGATACGATGATTTTGAAGATTTTTCATTATTTTTTTAATTGTTTCTATTTTTAATTTGTATTCCTATTATATTATTTCTTGTAAATAGGGTGAATTTATATCACTTTGGATAAGATATTTTACAAAAATTATTAAAAATTAAAATTATAACATGTTTTGGTTGGTAAAAGATAAATATATTTTTCTTTCGTCTTTTTTTAAAATATAAATATAGATTTTTCTTTTATCTATATTTTCTTAATTTTTCTTCGTTAGATTTGATTATTTTATGTTTTTCAATTCCGTCAAAACTATGAGAAAAAACTACATGTAAAAATATATTGTTGTGAATTAATCTCGTCAATAACAAAGCAAAATATGATAAAAAGATTGAGTTTCTTGAACAAACACAAGAAATCCTATTAGGTTTTACAAAAGATAGAGAAGAAGGAAGAAGAAGAAGAAGAATTGCTTAAAACTGTTTTTCTATTCATTTTCTCAATAAGGGTTCAAAGATTACAAGTGAATACTACCAATTAACCTTTCTCAACAACCTGAGAAAACTAGTATATTTATAGACTACTAAGCTAACTTAGGATACATGTTGACTTAACAATTGGGCTTTCAAGCAAGGCCCAATTCGACATGCTAACTTAAACACAAAGCAAACATATTTCGACAGCATGCTTAAACAGACTTCGACTCCAGCATGCACTACCCTTGTCGACACTAGAGTTCGATTCAAAATACCACAAATCTCCACCTTAGAACAAAATCAACACTAACAAGGTAACAAAGTAGTTTTCATCATCCATGACTTTCATCCATTTAGTCTTATTTTGACTTCTTATAACTTCCTTATAGTCTCTAGGTTCTTCGTCAAGAACCTCACTTGCAGAGATTAAGGCATAAGCTATGAGATCTGCATAACCAAGCCTCTGAGGTGTCTTGATGACTCTTCCCGACCTGTCTCTTGCCAGTAGGTAGTCATTATCAGTCTCCTCATCTTCATCATCAACTTTAGATTTGAATTCATCTTGGTTATGCAATTCAGCATCACTATGCTTCACCTCAATAGGAATCTCTTCCTGTTCCAGCTCTTCTTTGGAGATCTTCGAACTTCGACCAATGTCATCAGTTTTCTTGAAATCCAGCTCAGCTTCATTAAAAACTACATCTCGACTTGTGATACACCTTCTGTGACCTGGATTTAGGCACCATAACCTATAAGCTTTGACTCCTTCATGGTATCCAAGGAACTGACATCTCAGAGCTCTAGGTTCAACCTCGTCATGCCTAATATGAGCATAGACTAAACAACCAAATACTCTAAGTCTGTTGAGACTAGGTGGATGTTCCGACCATACTTTTTCAGGTGTCTTCATTCCCAAGGCTGCCGAGGGACACCTATTTACCAAATATGTTGCAGTTACAATAGCTTATGCCCAAAACGCCTTCTTCAATCCTGTACTTACCAACATGTACCTCACCCTTTCTAGAATGGTTTGATTACACCTTTCAGCCAAACCATTTTGTTAGGAAGTCCCTGCAATAGTTATGTGCCTTGCAATACCATACGCATCAGAATATCTGTTGAAAGCCTCATTGCAAAATTCAAGACCATTGTCGGTCCTCAAACTCTTGACCTTTTTTCCAGTTTAGTTTTCAACCAGAGTCTTCCAACTTTTGAAATTTTCAAAATTTTCATCCTCAGTCTTCTAGATGAATACCCATAACTTTCTGGGGTTATCATCAATTATGGATGGAAAATACTTTTCACCTAAGTGTGAAGAATTCCTTGTAGGCCCCCAAAGAACAACATGAATGTAATCAAAGGATCCATGTGTTCTTTGTTTACCTTTGTTAATCTTCATTCTATAGGATTTACCAAATACATAAGGTTTACAAAACTCCGGTTTTTCGACCTTTTCACCACACAACAGATTTAGTTTTGACAATTCGACTAGGTCTCTTTCACTGACATGTCCAAGTCTCTTGTGCCATAGCACAGTCTTTGACATAGGTTTCATGGATGCTACATCTACTGAAACACTTACAATCTCAGCCTCAAGGGTATACAAGCCTTGTTTCTTCATGTCTTTCAAGACTTCCTTCGACCCCTTCATTACCCTTAGGATACTTTGCTCTCCTTTGAAAACATATCCTTTCTTGTCGAATTCACCAAGAGAAATTAAATTCCTCTTAAGATCAGATACTTACCTAACATCAGTCAATATCCATATTGACTCACCATGGAGCTTGAATCTGACAAATCCAATATCTGCAATTTTGTAAGCTTTGTTATTTCCCAGCAGCACTGATAAACCATCTTGATCACACAATTCTTCAAACACGTCTTTGTTTGGAGTATGTGCCAAGTACACCCTGAATCCATAATTCACTCCTTGCTAGAGTCACTGCTTGAAACCACCAGGACATCAAATGATTCATAACCATCTTGCACAATGGTTGCATTACCATTATCCTTTACACCATGATTGTTCAGTCGATCAGGGCATACTTTTCTTGTATGACCCTCCTTCTTACAATGATAACACTTAATATTAGGAGAATTACCACCATAAGAATTTTGTAGAACTTTACCCTTCTTCTTCTCAAACCTACCATCTTTCTTCAAGAATTTACCCTTAACGGATAAACCTTCACCAATAGAAGATGGCTTGTGCTCCTTTCGTTCATTCAAATTCTTAGAGTACAAGGCAGATTGAACATCTTCAAAGGTCAACGACTCTCTTCCATACAAGCGAGTTTTTTTTGAAGTAAGCATGAGACTTGGTAAAGAGCGCAAGAGCAGCAACGCTTGATCTTCATCATCAATCTTGACCTCGATATTTTCAAGATCAAGAATTAACTTGTTGATCATATCTAGTTGCTCAGCCAAGGTTTTGTTTTCACTCATCTTAAATGAATACAAAGCTTGCTTCAGGTAGAGACAATTAACCAACGATTTTGTCATGTACAGACCTTCAAGTTTCATCCACACACCAGCTGCAGTTTTCTCCTTTGAAACCTGCCAGAGAACCTTATCACTAAGGCTCAATTCAATGGCATTGTGGGCTTTTTCGACCATCATTGTCTTCTCCTTCTCCGATGGGGTGGCATTCATCTTCTCTGATCCTTTCAATGCTTCTAACAATCCCTGTTGAATAAGAAGGGCTTGCATCTTCAAGCGCCACAAACCGAAATCATTCACACCGGTGAAATTCTCAATCTCATACTTTGTTGACGACATCTTCTCTTCCACGCTCACCGCACCAGTTTGTTGTGAATTGAAGTCGTCAAGAACAAAGAGAAATATGAGGAAAAAGATTGAGTTTCTTGAACAAACACAAGAAACCCTATTAGGTTTTACAAAAGATAGAGAAGAGGGAAGAAGAAGAAGAATTGTTTAAAACTGTTTTTCTATTCACTTTCTCAATATGGGTTCAAAGATTACAAGTGAATACTTACAATTAACTTCTCTCAACAACCTGAGAGAATTAGTTTATTTATAGACTACTAAGCTAACTTAGGATACAAGTTATTAACTTAACAAATGGGCTTACAAGCAATGCCCAATTCAACATGCTAACTTAAACACATAGCTAACATATTTCAATAGCATGCATGAACAGACTTCGACTCCAACATGCACAACTCATGTCGAACCATGAAACTATCTTTGTCGATACTAGAGTTCGATCCAAAATACCACACATATACTACACACTAATCACTTGAGTCAATTTTGAAGAATTTAAAGCTTAATTGTTATAAGTATTATAATTGTATGAATAGAATTAGTATATTATTATGATAAACCTGAACCAAAATTACATGTAAAAAACTTATGTCATGAAAAGTTTCTATAAACACTACAAACATATCAGTATCCCTACAAATATTTATAAATCATACTCCATACTATGATATTTTCTCAGTGGATAATAAACTCTACTAACAATATTATCCTAAATTTCCTATCATTTACAGCATTTTTTTTAGAAAAAAAAAAAACACTACATTCAGAGTATTTCTAGAACACCTATATGATAAAACAACACCAGATTCAAAACACTCATTAGTTTCAATATCTAATAAATCCAAACCAAAATGAAATTAAAATTACTCTTATAATAGAATTAATATTCATTAATTGAGAAAGGTTAGAAGAAGTATGAGGTTGGTAGTTATAGTAATTTTTAAATAGTCAAAATAATACTATATTAGTTATAATAAATCTTTAAAAACTAAATTAATATTTTACATAAAGATTAAAAAAATGAATCATTAGTCATCTTACACTAAGTAATAGTCATCTTACATCAAGTTATAGCAAGTATACAACATATCAAATTGCTATTTATTAGTTCTTATCTATATTTCAATTAAATATAAAATCTATATTTATTATTTTTTATCCTATTTTTGTTAAATTATTCCTCACTAAAAAATGTCGAAATTATTTATTTGCCTTTTTTTTAATTCTTCTAACAATATTTAATTTGATATATTAAAAAATATTGTTAGAAACAACTCATCAATTTATTGTTAGAAATAAATTAGAGGATATAATTTTGTACCCATAACAAATAAAAAAATACCATAATTAATACTATTGTGATAACAAAAATTAAAGACCAAGGGAGAGATTTTTTAGAGAGAAAATTTAGGGAAGCTGCAAAATCAAACACATACTCAAATCAAAATAGTGAAAATATTTTTTCCAAATCAATAATCACATATACATCATCAAAAGTATCCCTTTTACTTTTCTCACAATAACAACACAATATCAAAAAAAGAACGCATCAACAAAACAAAACTGAAACAGAAAAAAAGAAGGATTTTTTTCAAATCCAAATCCGACGATTTCTGGTAACTGCATCCTATGCGTTTCTCTGTTGTGTTTCCAACTTGTTATTTCATGTTATTAGATCCTTACTCATCTACCTCTTATTTTGCATCATACTTTACTCATGATTGGTGTGAATCCATTAAAAAACAAAGAATCATAGATAAAGAAAAAAATTGGAAAGTAAAAAATAAAGAGAACAAAAATAAACTTACTGAACCAAGTGAGGTATTGTGATAGAAGAGAAAAATATAATTTAGAATCTATATTATTAATTATTAGTATTGTTATTGGGGTATTGTTATATTTGGGCTTTTGTTGCTTATTTGGGTTTTAGGCCTTTTTATCCCACCATCCACTATTGGTACTATATATGTATTCTCACTAAGAGATGAAGGATTATCAATCAAATGAAAAAAATGTTATCTTTTTATTTTACTTTTCTTTAGATAGTTTTTAATATTCTCTCTTTATCATTGAAACCCTAGCCTTAAAGTTTTGATAGGAAAAACTTCTTATCAATTTGGTGCTTTCATTTCGATCTCATTCCTGCTAAATGGGGTTTGTGTTGAATTTTTATGGAGTAGAAGAATCCTATTGGTGGATTCTTTTTATTGAAAAATATTTTAGAGGCAAAAATATTGTGGAGGATGAGGAGAAGATGAAGGTAGCTGCAATTGCAATGAAAGGTTGTGCTCTTAAATGGTGGCAATGGAGGATTCAACCTCATTCATCTATGTCTTGGAAGACTTTCGCAGAAATATTTTTTTGGTATTTTAAACCCAAATATAAACCCTCTTTTTTGAAATTAGAAGAGGAAATGGAAACCATACATCACTCAATGGAATCTATTGAAGACAAATTCATCGAAGCAGCTCCAACAACTATTGAGGTAAAACCAGATTTGTTTTTAAAATCAGTCTTTGACTATACTTCCAGCTTCTGCACACTTGTCACAACCAACACCACAACCACCATCTTCTTTCTTAGTTTCCGCTCCAACACTGTTTCCAACCCCTAAACCCTCAGATTTGCAAACCTCACCGGATTCTAATTTCGACATGGCGCTTCTTTCACGGCCTCAAAGCTCGCAGAAGGTGGGGACGAAGCTCAAGAAGGGTTTTAGGTCAAGCAGAGAAATAACAAAACTGAAAATGGAAGATGATGAGATATAAGAGGGTTCAATCTCCGTCGAAGAAGAACACCAACAATCATCCGCACATTCCTCTGAAGACCCCATCCTGGAGGAATCACCCTACGAAATTCTCCACAACAGCAAATCTTCCATCGAAACCATCATCTCCAATATCCTCTCCATCAAAAAAGACGTTAAACCCAAACAACTCCTTCGAGATCTCGTCACTCACATGTTCCTTCACTTCACCACTCTCCGCCAAGCGAATCACTCAATATTGATTAAGGAAGATCGTGTTAAAATGGAAACGGAACGTGCGAAGGCACCGGTGGATTTCACGACACTGCAACTTCACAATTTGGTGTATGAAAAGAGTCACTATCTTAAAGCGATTAAGGGTTGCAAAGACTCTCTATCATATTTTAAGTCTAAATATCCAAACATTGAACTCGTACCTGAGGAAGAGTTTTTATGTGACGCTCCCAAGGATATCAAGGATTTCGTTTTATTGAAAGACAGTGCTCATAATCTGATGCTGAAGAGACTCAATTTTGAGCTATACCAGCGCAAAGAGCTCTGCAAACATCACGCAAAACTTGAACAACAGAACAAAATCCTTTTGGACACTATTGCAAACCGAAAGAAGTTCCTGACAAGTCTCCCTTCACATCTCAAGTCTCTTAAGAAAGCATCATTGCCTGTTCAAAATCAACTAAGAATTATGCATACAAAGAAACTAAAGCAGCATCATTCAGCAGAGTTGCTTCCACCAGCCCTTTATGTGATTTACTCACAGCTATTAGCTCACAAGGAGGCCTTTGTAGAACCCATTGATTTGGAGATCGTAGGAAGCCTGAAAGATGCTCAAGCTTTTGCTCGTAAGCAAGCTCACAAGGAAACCGACATTTCCAGTGTCACAGAGAGTTCTAAATTGGAAGATGATATTCCTGATGATGAAGAAGATGATCAGAGACGCAGAAAAAGGCCAAGGATGGGCATCGACAAAATAAAGCTCCTGCGGTCCAAGAGGATGGATTTTCTGTTTATGGAGGAAGGAAAATGGTCAAGAGAAGGTGAATCAATAAAATTGAAGAGTAAATTTGGAGAAGTTCAAGCAAAAGAGCAGAAGGCCACACAAACACAACTAGCAAAGGCAGAGGCTGCTCCGGATATAAATCCAAACTTAATAGAGATAACAAAGAGAGTTGTAATAAAAGAAAAACTGGTGAATCAAATTGCTGAAATTGAGTGGTGGGATGTGGCACTTTTGCATTCTGGAAATTATGGTGGCATTGCTAACAGAACTATAGATGAAGACAAATTGAAAATAAAAAAACAAATCACCTTTTATGTGGAGCATCCTTGTCCCATTGAACCACCTGCTAAGCCTTTCTATCATAGGAACATTCATCCTGTAGCTAATGACACTAAAACCAGTTCAGCTGCTAATGACACTGTCAATTAAGAAAATATCCAGCCTCAAGTTGTTGTTGCTGTTGCAACAACCACTTCCCCTAACAAAGTCATCACCTCAATTACAAGTATCGGCCAAGGAAAATATCTATCAAGTACTGATCAATGTCTGCCTAATTTTTGTTTCTTTTGCTATGAAATTCATTACATGTCCAGTCCAATTGTGTCTTGTGTAAGGATATGGATTATGCCTGGGATAAAGGTTTAGGTGAGTTGACAGATGGTTGTTGATGTTGTATGCTAGTAGTTGGATTGTCAAGCTAGTTTTATTATATTGTGGTATTTAAGATATCCATTGGTTATGAGTGAGTATGAAGTTGTTTTGAGAGGTCCTAATGTCAATGACAACCGTTATCTTAACTGCTTTAAACAGTGGGATCCCGTAAAAGTTTCTATTATGACAATATTGTTACAACCTTGAGGACAAGGTTGATCTTGAAGGGGTGAGTAATGATAGAGGAGAAAAATATAATTTAGAATCTATATTATTAGTTATTAGTATTGGTATTGGGGTATTGTTGTATTTGGGCTTTTGTTGCTTATTTGGGTTTTAGGCCTTTTTATCTCACCATCCACTATTGGTACTATATATGTATTCTCACTAAGAGATGAAGGATTATCAATCAAATGAAAAAAAATGTTATCTTTTTATTTTACTTTTCTTTAGATAGTTTTTAATATTCTCTCTTTATCATTGAAACCCTAGCCTTAAAGTTTTGATAGGAAAAACTTCCTATCATATTGAGAAGTAGATGATAGAGGCCTAGGAAGAAGAATAAGATGATGGAAAATGAGAAAATCAAGGCTGCAGAAATCATACCACATAGAAAAAAACTCAAGAAAAACTCATGAAATCCCAATCGACAGATTTTTAGATCTCTGAGAAAACGCAAATATTCAATTGATGAACAAAACATACAAAAATACTATTAGATTAAAAAAACAACACAGTCTAACAACTAAGATGAAAACATGCAAACAATAGATGATATAAAAAGTGAAGAAAAAATATACATAAGAGGTACCTCTCTGTTGTTATTTCTTCTTCCCTGAAAAAAAAAACAATGGGAGATAAATTTATTCTTTTTCTTGTTAGATAAAAAAATGATACAAAGGAAAAAAAGGAAAGAGAGACATTATTAAAAAATTTATTAGATCTCAAAGGTTTCACGGTCAACAATGATAGAAAACCCAATATGGATCTTAGCTTTTGTGGTTTGAATTGCGCTTTAAGATAAGAAATTTGTCATTAAAAGAGATGAGTCATAAAATAGAGAGAAAGATAATGTTAATATAAAAAGAAAATGAAATTGGAAATGAAAGGAAAACAAAAAATGAAAAGAAGATAGAGGGAGAAAGAAAGTAGAGATAAGGAAAATAGAAGAAATTGATTTGGTTAAAAGTTGAAAAATTGATTTGTAAAGATTTGGTTTGTAGAATGCAGAAGAAAAAAAAGTACAGTAGATTACAACATATGTGAGAATTTTTATGTAGACTTGGTTATATTGGAAGGTGAATTAATTGGGAGCATTTTTATGTTGACATGTTTAACCCCAAAAAGTTTTTTTTTATAAGCAAAGATTTCATTAAGAGAGTACTAGGGGTACTCTAAACCCGGATACAAAAATCGAAAGGTACAAAAGGAAAATTAACCACCAATTGAAACTTAAGAAAGAAAATGCAAAGGAAGTTTGCAGAAATTGTAAAAGTTACAATTGGGAAAATTAATTTCACCTATTAAAGACCACCTCCAAGCCAAGAATTTGACGTTCCAAATAAGATCCGAAAAGTTGAATTTGCCGTCTTTGAACTCTATATCGTTTCTCATTAACCAACAACTCCACACCACTGCAATCCAAATTAACCCCACATGATTCCTCCTGACTTTCTTCTTACTAAAATAAGACACCCAATTCATAAAGTGTTCGCGAACGGCCGAAACAGTAAGGTTGTCCATCCCGACCCAACTAGAAATAGTTAGCCACACCTCCTTAGTTATGTTACAATGAAGAAAGAGATGAGATAGAGTTTCAGTTTCAGTTTTACATAACACGCAAAGAAACTCAGTTTCTGAAACTATTCCGCGATACAGAAGTTGAGATTTAGTGGGAAGTCTGTCAAGTAAACACCTTCAACCAAAAGCACGAATTCTGAACGGTATGGATAAGCTCCAAAGAACCAGGAAGCAATCAATTCTATCACCAACGAAACCGGCCACAAAATGAGAATTACGAAGAAGAGTGTAATCGGAGCTAGTGGAGTACCTGCTGTCCTTGTCCGGTGTCCAAACCGCCTGATCAGAACCAAAACGGATTGGAGAGAAAGAGGTCAGCAAATCCCTCAAAACCGTTACTCTAACCTGCAAAAAAACAGAAGAATAGTCCTCAATATTGAAATCTCCCCAAGCCCATCTATTTCCTTCCCAACTACCTGCTCAGCCACCATAAAGTTTTTGGAACTGCTAATTTGAAACAAATCAGGAAAAAGATCCTACAGCCTTTCCTCCCCTGCCCACAAAGCTTTCCAAAATGGAATGTTAGCGCCGTCGCCCAAATTGAACCTTGTATTATCTGTAAGAACATCCGCGTTGGCTGAATTCTCCAGGTGGAGAATGTCCTTCCACCACAACGAAGATGACGGCGAGTGATAATGAAAATCGGCGACTGAAACAAGAGATGAAATAGCTTTGTATCTTGCTATAAGCACATCTCTCCACAGTCCCTCTTTTCCTTCTTAAATCCGCCATATCCACTTCCAAAGTAAAGCAACGTTGAAATCCTCGACATTCTTCAAACCCAACCCTTCTTCTCCTAAAGATTTACACAGTTGATCTGCACGGACCCAATGAATTTTCCTTCCTTCGTTCGCCCCACCCCAAATACAACAATACCCCAATAACATTTCCTCTTGAATTGTTGTCTGATGTCGAACACAGAAAAGTGAGAAAGATCGAGTTTCGTGAAGATTGGATTGATACTGACGGGAGGGTGAAATACAACCTTATTGAGTTGAAGACCAACGAATATGCGAAGGAAATGTGGAGATCATTTCGCTGTAGGATAACAAAGGGGATGATCGAGTTAGATGCTAAGCTTTCAAGATTTGTTGACGACATAATAGAGATGCTGAAATATCCAAAAGCGTCTGGTAGTGTTTAGGTTTTTCTTATTTATTAATTATATTGCTAGTTTTAAGTTTTTTCCGTTTAAGTTATGTAATACATTGTCAGATGTTAGTTAATGTTCACGTTGCAATTTAAGGAAGATAAATAATATTATCAAATAAAGAGTTATGGTGAAGATGTCTGAATAATATATAAATGATACAAATAATACAAAAGATATCTAAATAGGCCCCCCCACGGACTATGTGCCACTACTACGGAATACACCTTCGGTAACACTAATTCTACTACGGTTAGGCTTCCACCGTGATGATATGTCTTAATTAATGCATGATAATTTTCTTTTATTTACTTATGAAAATTTTTATATGATATAATCACGGATGTAACATAAGACCGTGGTTATATAATCACCCTCTCATGGGTTCGAATATCAGCACCCCTCAAATGTTTTAAGTCTTTAACATTTAGTCGCGCCTTTATGTTTTTTAACATTTCTTTAACATTTGATATCACCACGGTTGAATAATTGAACCGTTATGACTTGTTTTAAATATTTTAAATTGTAATATACTGACGTGTTTAGTGTTTTATTTCTTTAACATTTAGTCGCGTCTTTTTATTATTTTATTTTTTAAAATGAGATACCATTACGGTTTCTGAGGAAAAACGTTGTGACATATTATTCATTTTGTTTTAAATATTTTAAATTGTAATACACTGGAGCTTCTTTATGAAATTTAATTTAGTAAGTAACATATCACCACGGTTCACGTTTTTGACCGTGGTGGTATCATTCATTCATTTTTATCAAGCTAACTAGCTTGTCTCTTCAGTAGCCATTCTTTCCCAAGAAACGATACACCATTTCAACCCTAACGTTCAGTGCTGAGAAACGATACACCACTTCAACCCTAACATTCATTGTTCATCATCAATGTTCATCATCATTGGTTCATCGTTCATCATCATCGGTTGTTATAGTTTTGCATTCGTTGTTCATTTTTAACCTGTAGTCATCGTCATCTTCATTTGTCCGTTGTCAACCCTAACACACAAACGCCAACACTAGCATCATCGTCATTGTTAAGGAGGAGTACAACAACAACACTATTTGTATCAACCCAAATATTCATATTTACTTAGTCATCACGTTTACGGTACATAAAACTTTTTCTCATGCACTACAGTAAACTTCAATTTCTATTGTTGTTGATGTTGTTGTTGTTTTTCTGGTTATTATTGAATGTGTATCATAAAACTTGATTAATCTGTTGTTGTTGTTGTTGTTTAATGTGTATGTCGATAATAGATGAAAGAGTTTGTTGTTGTTGTTGTTGTTATTGAATGTGTATGTGATAATCTTTGAAAGAGTTTATTCTTGTTGTTGTTGTTATTTTTGAATGTGTATATGATAATAGATGAAAGAGTTTGTTGTTGTTGTTATTGTTGTTAAATGTATATGTGATAATAGATGAAAGAGTTTGTTTTTGCTGTTGTTGAATGTGTATGTGATAATCTTTGAAATAGTTTATTGTTATTGTTGAATGTATATGATAATAGATGAAAGAGTTTGTTGTTATTGTTGAGGTTGTTGTTGTTTTTGAAAATAGATGTCGACTTCGCCGTATTCTTCATCTAGTGGCGAGGAAACTATGACAAGTGATACTCGAATAAAAAAGAAAAGATCACAAAGAGGTGTCATTATGCTTACCAAAGTAACAAAAGTCCAAAAATCTGGTATCAAATTGCCTGTCGCGTTTGATTTGTATAATAGAGTAGTTGATGATGAATACTCTTCTATTTTTAAGAGTTATGTTGTGTTCCTTGGATGTAGCAAAGTTAGTATATTGGTAGATGATTGGAAACAAGCACCAGTTGAGGTCAAAGATAGCATATAGACAGATGTTAAGGAATTAGTTTTGATTTTCATCATTTTGATATGAGTTTCTATAATTTCTAATACATTCTTATTGATTTAAATGTAGTTGACCTTTGAGTTTACGGATGGTGATAAGAACTTAAAAAAAGTGGTTAACTCATGCTGGTACGTGTTGGAGGGGCTTTAAGTCACGGCTCACGCTTGACTACATTAGGAATCCTAAGATTAGTCTTGAGCGTCTATGGGTGAGGTATAGTTTTCTCTCGAAGAAGGTTTGGAAAAAGTTTGCAAAGGGTCGTCGTTCTGAGAAATTCCTGGTTAGTAATAGTCTTGTTTATCTTGATAATTTGATGCTAATGATTTATAAATACTAATCATATTTTCACTATGTTTATGACAGACTAAAAGTCAAGCAGGAATGCAAAATAAAGCGAAAAACATTTACCCTCATAGGTTATCTCGTGGGGGTTACAAAAATTTGGAGAAAAAAATGACGGGGAAAAAAACAACAAATGGGATATGAGGACTGCATTAGTCATGATCGTAACCCATCTCCACCGTCAAGGCATGAGAAGTGGAAGAGGGCTCGACTAAGACCAAATGGAGAGTACATCTCAGATGCTTTAAGAGAAGTTGCTGAGAAAATTGTAAGTATGATTTGTTGTTCGTATGTTATGTGTTATTTGAATGTTGTGGTAATTACAATATTAATATTATCATGCATGTTGTGTAGGATGTGTTGGTTGAGGAGGCTCGTGGAGGCTCATTTCTTCCAAAACCACTACATGATATGCTAGTCGAGGCTATTGGAACAGATGAGCATGGTGGGCGCATTCGAGGTGTCGGAGAATACGTCGACATTAGATTATTCTTTGGTCCAACCAAAAAAAGCACCGACAATGCCGAATTACAAGAGCATAGAGAAAATCTTGCTCTTGTTGAGAAGGAGTTAGAAGAGCAGAGGAAGATGTTAGAATTCGAGCGGGAAAGTCGGAAGAAAGACATTGAAAAGTTAGAAGAGTTATATGCGGTAAGTGTTTTATCTGAAATGCTAGTGTTTTATATGAAATGTATGATATATTGTGTTTAATCTAAAAAGTTAGAAAAGATAGAAATGTGTTTATTATGTATTGATATATTGTCGCAGAGAATAAATGGATCCTTACCACAACGCACAGATGAAAATTATAATAATAATGCTGATGATCAAGTTCCCCGAACACGTGGTGTACGTTATGTTAGCACCAAAGGAAGCAATTATTCAGCCGCCCCCGCTAAAGAGGTTAATGAGTTATTGGATCCTTCCGCAAATGAAATCGCCACGTTATACGTTTTGGTTTTGGAAAGTGATGAATTGTATCCTCTTTCTCTAGAGCATTGTCTATCGGTGGAGCTCTTTTATGTTAGTCCTAGTGACATTCGAGATTTTCTCTATGGTGGTAATTGGATGGACGTAGGGATATTGCAACTTTGGTGCTCGTGAGTATATACTTGAACATGCATGTCATTATAGTACATTATCATTTTTGTATTTCCTTTACTTGTTTTTTGAATTTTATTTAACCATTTAGGTACATTCACCATGTATGTATAGAGTTAAATAAATCCAATATTTATGGCATCTTAGATCCGTTTAGTATTCGATGGAAAAATAATAAGCTAAAAGATATTGAGACCTACTTTTCGGGATGGTTAGGTCAAGGGGAAAAGAATGTTAATTCACACCATTTCTCAATGCGTAAGTAATTTTGAAATTGTGGTTTATCTTTTATAGTTAGTTTTGTTTTATAAAATACTAATTATATATATGCTCGTATTTATTCAGTGATCATCGGCAATTGATCAATATATCGCTTAAGACGAATACGATAACGACATTGTGTTCATTACATCAACCACTCGAACTTAAAATGAAGAAAATTATTAATAAGTAAGTTTATGTTAATATGAAATTTTCAGTTATACATATTTTCTTTGACTTTGTAATTGGTTTAATTGGTTTAACCCGTAAAATATTTTCAATGTACTGTGTTGTGCAGTGACACAATATGTTAAACAATATTAGGAAAAAGCCAACATTTATCTTGCCTAAGGTAAGTGGCTATATTACTTGTGACATTCATTAATATATATTGTTACATGCATGTGTGTTTATAACATTCATGAAATTAATGTTTATTTTTGTAGACGAGGAAACAACCAAAGGGATTCGAGTATGGTTATTATATATTGAAACACATGTTAAACATTGTCTTCGCCGACATTGTTGATAAATGGGATAATGTATATATTATATATGTAATGAATTGTTTACAATGCGCTTATGGGTCCTCAATAATGAGCTTAATCTAGTATATTTTATGCAGACTTTTAACGACGAAACACAATTCCCATGCGAAGACTTTGTAGAGATTCGTAAATCTTGGGCGTATATGTTCAATGTGCTTAAGGAATCTCAAACATGAGATTCATTTGTAATATGTGTATATATATATATATATATATGTGTGTGTGTGTGTGTGTGTGTGTGTGTGTGTGTGTGTGTGTGTGTGTGTGTGTGTGTGTGTGATGTATATTTGAGTTTGAGTATTGTAAATAATATTTTTTATTTGATGAAATAAATAAGTATTTGAGTTTGAGTGTTGGTAATATACATCTTCAATTGTTATTTCTGTTATGTTACAGTTTGATGTACATTTGGGTTTGAGTGTTGTAAATAACATTTTTTTATTTGATGAAATAAATAAGTATTTGAGATTGAGTTTTTTAATATGCATCTTAAATTGTTGTTTCTGCACTGTTACATTTTAAACAATACATGTTATAAAATGGAAAATTTTCAAAATATAGAAATTTATTTTAAAAAATCATATAACTTAACGAAGGTTTTTAATTATGACTGTGGTTGTATAGTGGAGAATATATAATATAACCACGGTTGTTATAGAAGACCATGGTTATATACTTAAAATACACTGAGATTTGAATCTGGGACCTTTTATATATGACAACGGTTTGGTTATTGACCGTGATAATATATCGCGCACGTTCAGATTTTCCACAACAGTCATAAGACAATGATTGTAAATAGCGCATATACAACAACACTCTATGTAACAACGGCAGGTCACTCGTGATGTTATCCCTTTTCCAATCGTTGTTGTATATGTTTTCCATAGTAGTGTGTGCAACCCAAGATAATCCAGTATAAACCTCACCATCTGGGTTTACCAAACCCATGAGGTTATCCATAATAACTCCAAATCATCTGGAGGAGATGCTAGTCATCGGCATCACCTGCTGGAGGAGGCGACAACTGCACGTCATCAACAGGTACCCCCGACATTAGAAGGCCCAATATCAATTGTAGGTGGGGTGATTCGAGGATGTGATACAGTGAGGTACCACTTTAAGTAACAATCCTCACATTGCGAGGGGTGCTGAACAGTGACTACTCTATCTCTAATGGCACGACAAGAGCTGATGAAGTTACTTTGAAACCACCAATCAATACCTGAAGATGGTATATCTAGAACTAATTGTGGGATACTCTAAACATAACCATATTGTCGCAGACACCTCTCAAACAAGTGTCTAGCAACCATGGTCTCCCACCGCATATAACCTAAATATAATGACAACTCCTCGAACTCACGGTTGACTCTATGGCAGTGTGTGGTGTACAAATGATATCATATACAGTCAGCGTGTTGAGTCTCCTCCTATACTCAGCAACATGTCGTAACCCAAAATTTGACCTCCCCTTTTGCATTTTTTCACAAGCATGTGCATTCGCATCGCCGACATACACATTAGCATTTTTCTATGTGGTTTTGTTGCAGGAATACTCATAATTTCAGAAGGTTTCAAAAGTCCGATTAATCACATCCTCACAAAGTCATCGCATCATCAATACAAGAAAAACACAAGGTTTCCATGCCTATTTATCAAAGCAAAGAGTCAAAAATCAGAACCATGGCCATAACACCTATTTTCAAGTAAATTGAGCAAGTTTTGGCTGTGTTAATCGATTAACCATTTACTAGGCCAAAATGGTTAATCGATTAACCCTTGCTTTTTGGCAGATTTTGCTGCATTTTCATGACAACAACTTTTCTTCTACTTCCTTGGGGTTACTTGGTTCTAGCATCATGTAGAATATTCTAGAGACTTCAAGACACTTCAAGAATCCACTTACATTTGTTACAATAAATCATTTTCAATCAAGACCACAATATAACTTCATTCCCAAGCATGTGACCCATTGTATTTTGGACTTGCATTAGGATGTTCCCACCGAGTTAACAAATAACTAACTGAGTCAACTTCCGACTCAGTGAGTTAGATGTAACTAACTCCAAAGCAAGCTTCAAACCTACCACACTCCAAACCTCCACTCTATATAAAGAAACCTTCACTTTGTGAATGGGACCTTCAACCATTTTTCACTATTTTCACTTGATCACTCTCTCATTTCTCTCAATTCTCTCTGAATTTTCTGCAACTTTCTCACATTCATCTTCATCTTCTTCACCAAACCACACATAAAGGCTCAATTTCTACCATTAGAGTGTAACAATCTTCACATCGAAATTGTTATTCTCTGGAGCTAAACCCCTATTCCACTACATTTCTACTTAGATTTCTGGATTTAGAGTAGCTTCTACTTCAATTTAAGTGATCCTTTCAATCGTTTTGGCGCGAATTTGTATTTGGAGCATTTCTCGCATTTTTATCAGTTTCGCTATGGTTCGATCTCAAGCTTGGAATTTTCTGGATTTATTTGCTTATTCTCACTACATTTTACTTACAACAATTACCAAGGCACTCCTCCGCCTTGTAGGTTGGTAATTCTTGCTCGATTTACTGTTTTCGATCATTTTCGCATGTTCGCAATGTAGATCCATGGCTTGTTGATGTGAATTAATCATTCGATTATTTGTTTGTTAATCTTGATGTTTGATGGATTCAATTAATGATTAATTGCTTCTATTTGATGAAATTTTCGTGAACAATTGCATGCCATAACATGTGGATGATTGGAGAAGTGATTAATTGCTGGAAGTGCTTTTGAAAAACTGATTTTCTGCCACTGTCACAGTGTTAATCGATTAACCATTTGCTAGGTAAAAGTGGTTAATCGATTAACACCCCTGCTTTCAGCGTTTTCTGCTGTTTTTCAAGGGTTAATCGATTAACCATTTTTGCCTAGCAAATGGTTAACTAATTAACATTGTACCATAATGTGATTTTTGAGCTTTTTCATGCTTGTTTGCTTTTCTTTCCTCATTTAACTTCCATGGCTTAATATGCTTGATATTTGTGGATGTTTTGTGAGCTGTTTAACCTCTATTTGAAGCATGTATACTAAACTTTGATGCACGGTTTATCGATTATGAAATTGTTTCCATTCTTAAAGTTGTGTAATCATGTTGCTTTTGACATACTTTTGCTACATGATTAGTGATGCATGCTAATTGATGTTTGCTATTGTTTGTAAATTCATTCTTGATTGCATTAAGTTTGTTCTTCATTGAACAAGTTTAATTTTGTATAATCATTACTTCACACGCTTGCTTTGACGATCCTTCGACTCGCTTGAAAGATTGTTGGCTTGTTCAATCCCTTCGATCGATTGATCGAAACATTATTTTGATTAGTTGATTTTTCCTCTCTCTTCTTCTTAGGATCTCTTTAGAGCTTCTCTTTCTCAGTCCCCCGTGTCATACCCCAAATTTTGACCACTAAGATTTCCCATCATTGTGCAAATCATCAGCACAATATGGATGTACCTTTGTACCTCATTAGTCTCCCCAAAGGTGGGTGAGCATTCACTACAAACAGGATTTAGGGTTTCAAGCCCTCGCAGAGCTCTTAGACAAAGGATCAATCAAGGAATGACATGATCTTCAACTTGTCTAGCCTCTCAAATATCCACAAAGGATCAAGAGGATTCCCACTTCAAGGATTAAGCACAAGTTTGCTCCCTTCTAGGTGGATCAAGCCTCAGGATCGCCAGTGTCACCAAATTAGGGTTTGGTCGACTAGGGCCTCCAGATGGAAATTTTCCTCTGGGCATGAGCCAATGCTTCAAAGCATAACCTAAAATGCTCCATGAAACATCATAAACCCCATCATCAAGTCAATTTAGCCTCAGGGGATGCATACATCAAAAATCAGGAATTAGGGTTTCTTGACCTAATTCACCCCTAAGTTGACTTTTGGGACAAATCATGAGCCAAGACCTCAAGACATGATTTGAGGGTCTCCAACATACCACTTTGATCCATTTGCAACAATGGATTGACCCAAGAAGCTTGAGCAACAAGTTTCATTTTCATCTGAACCACAATTAGGGTTTCGCGAGAAAAGTCAACTGTAGCTTTGACTTTTGACCAGGACATGCTCCCAAGCCGTGGGACACGATTAAATACACCCTATAACACCCATGGAACATGTCCATCAATTTTGATTTAGGTCAAGGACATGATTTCTTGAAGAATCGCACAGTTTGGAATTCATCTGATAAAAAGTCAACTGTGCACAAAAGTCAAACTTTGACTTTTTGAGATATTTCATAAAAATGTTTTTTAACCCTAAAATGATGTTAATGTGTGATTGGAATCATCATTCATCAATAAAAATCAAAGAAAGTGGGATAACTTGTAAAAGGAGTAACCATAAAAACTTAGAAATTTTTCTAAGTTATGAAAAAAAGTGGCAAGGGTACCAACTTTGGAGGATCATAACTCCTAAACCACAAAGCCATTTTTCTCCATCCAAAGCTTGATTTGTAGCCCTCATTACCCTCTACAAAAACTTCAACTAGACCTAAGTCCAATTCATTAAGGATTTTGAGTTATGCTTGGATCAAAATGGCTAAAAAGTTAAAATTGACATTTTTCAGCACAATGTCCCAACTTCAAGGCTGTTTTTCTCCATGATCCAAGTTGAATCAGGTCTAATGTTAAACATCAAAGTTGAAGTACGTCATCTAAGCTTTCCGAAAAATCCTAGAACGTCCATGTAGCATACTCGAGCAAGGAGTTATGGATCTTACAAAAGGCCTTGCTGAAGCTTAATTTTACAAGGCAGATTTGCACATTTTTTGTGCCACACGAATTTTCAAGCCTTGTCATCAGTTTGGACACATCTAAGGATCAAATCCAAGTGGGATGATCTGATCCATGAACCTCCCAAGTCCAAGGAACAAAGAAAAGCATGCCAAAGCCTAGAAATCCCTAAAAGAGGGACAAAACTCCAATTTTGGTTTGGAGCATTTAATGGATGCTTAGAGGTGGCATGTACTAAGCCATTCTCATCTGAAATTAGTCAAGACTTATCCAAGACCAAGGGAACCAGCAGCCTGTGCCCTAACCTCTAGTCAATGGCTAGAGGAGACTTGCATTTCCATTGGCCAACATGGAACAAACACCTGCTGCAGTTGCCATTCACTGTGGATCCCAAAACAAACTTGCTCTACTATAAATAGAGCTCATTTGTGCTCAGTTTGAGTACACCAAAGCCATCAAACAGATGTTTTCCTCAAATTCTCTCTTTCACTCCAAAATGCCTTCATTAGTAAGGAAATTATGCGTTTTTGAGCTAGAGAGCAATTTCACTCAAACTAATCACACACACACCTCATATATATCATATGTAAGCTGTGCAAACCCTCAAAAGTGACCTATAACACCAACATCACAAAGTCACCTCTCAAAACCTCAAAATGGCACTTTTTTGCATTTTTCAAGCCATGTCTTGATTCAGTCACTTTCCAAACCAGATAAAACCTCAAACACACTCTAAATATCATCCTTGAACTATCCCAAATGGTGCCACACATCTGGAACACCATTTGAGAGAGTTGGCATTTTGGCCGTTTTTGACCATTTCGCGAGAAAGTGCACAAACTTGCTCCAGAGGTTTCCAGCCGATTCCAACCATCCTAAAAGCTTCTAAGAGGTCATTTGAGGTTGTCCAAAGCATCAAATCATTTCTGGAACAAAGCACTTGGAAGGTTGCCCAAAATATCCAAAAAAGAGGTAAAATTCACAACTTGAATTCTTTGAATCATGCTTTCCTTTGTTGTCCACATACATGCATCATATTGAACAATTCTTGAGGTAAAAATGTAGTCCTTAATGTGTATGTTGTGATCCTCCCACTGTTTGCATTTTGACATGTTTTTATGTGGAATTTTGGTTGTTTTGAAACCATGTACAGTTCTGTCTTGTTTTCATTGGTGTGTTCTATACATTAAGTTTTAGTTTGCATGAGTAACACCATTGGATTCCTTGCGAAAAATCGGTCAAGATATGTTTTTACGGATTTCAATTCTGATGAAAATTGAGAGAGTTACGCGCGTTGGAAATTTTACACGAAACGGCGTCGAGTTAACGATAGCGGTTCTGTTTTTTTGCTTTGTACAGTAAGTTTCCGAGTGCGTGAATAATACCATTGGATTCCTTGCGAAAAATCGGTTAAGATAGGTTTTTACGGATTTCAATTCCGATGAAAATTGAGAGAGTTACGCGCGTTGGAAATTTTACGCGAAACGGCGTCGAAAACAACGATAGCAGTTTTTGTTTTTTAATTTCTGCGTTTTGTGCGTCGATTTTCCGTGTGCGTGAGTAATACCATTGGATTCCTTGCGAAAAATCGGTCAAGATAGGCTCTTGCGGATCTTGATTCGGTTAAAAATCGAGAGAGTTACGCGCGTTGGAAATTTTACGCGAAACGATGTTTTTACACGCAGCAGCTCTGGTTTTTTTATCGCTACGTTTTGTACGTTGAGTTTCGGCGTGCGTGAGTGATACCATTGGATTCCTTGCGAAAAATCGGTTAGGATAGGCTTTTGCGGATCTTGATTCGGTTAAAAATCGAGAGTTACGCGTGTTTGAAATTCAACGCGGAACGATGTTTTTAATCGATAGCAGTTTTTGTTTTTTAATTTCTGCGTTTTATACGTCGATTTTCCGCGTGCGTGAGTAATACCATCGGATTCCTTGCGAAAAATCGGTCAGGTAGGTACTTCCGGATTTTGATTCCGATAAAAATCGAGAGAGTTACGCGTGTTGGAAATTCGGCGCGGAACGATATTTTCAAAACGATAGCAGTTTTTTCTGCATTTTGTGCGTCGATTTTCCGTGCGCGTGAGTAATACCATCGGATTCCTTGCGAAAAATCAGTCAGGTAGGTACTTCCGGATTTTGATTCCGATAAAAATTGAGAGAGTTATGAGTGTTTGAAATTTGATAAAAACGTGTTGAAAATTAAAATTTCGGTACTCGTTTTTACCCCAAAAGAAATGTCGGAGATGATATTTTGATATCTTTCCTCTTTTTCTTACTTTTTATTTTCAAAACTCAACCAATTTTTTTCACATAGCAAAAAATCATCGTTTTCCAATTCGTACCCCATAATATTTTAATCCAAAAAAATCACAAAAAAAAAATATTATTTTTAATATATTTAAAAATAATGTTTTAAATTGTTTTAAATGCTTTTAAAATGATTTCTTTTTTTTTCTTGATTTTTAAAACCAAAATGATTTTAAATATTTATGTTGATAAAATATTTTTTTTCATAAACTTTAATCATTATTTAATTATTTTATTTGATATTTTTATCATTTTTTACTTAATTTTTCTTGGAAAAATGCCTAAAAAATGAAATTGGGGTTTTCTTGGATTTTCACCCTAACAAATCTTTTTCGAACTCTTTGGGCCTCTATTAGCCCCGATACCGTCAAAAACAAACGGCGCGATCGTCGCCTTTTTAAGAAATAACCTTGGGCCTCTCCTCGAGCTATAAGACTCATTCAAAACTTTTGGGCCTCTATTAGAGTGTAAGACCAAATCCCCTTTTAACCAAAACAATTTTGGGTCTCACTTATTGTATAAGTCCCTCTGCGTTAAAAGAAAAATTCGGCGCGATCGCCATTTTTAAACGAAAATCAACTGGGCTTCTCTTTGAGCTGTAAGTCCCATTTCTTTTCATTTTTAAACACTTGGGCCTCTATTAGAGTGTAAGACCCAACCCTTTTTTAACGAAACAATTTTTGGGCCTCAGTTATTGTATAAGTCCCGATACGTTAAAAATCTCGGCGCGATCGCCATTTTCAAACTGAAAATATTTTGGGCCTCTCTCTGAGTTGTAAGCCCTATATTTTGTACAAAAATACACTTTGGGCCTCAAATAGAGTGTAAGACCCAACCCCTCTTTTTTATATTTTCTTATTATTTTTTAATAATTTGGAAAATTAATAACTCCCTCAATTTTGATTATTTTTTATTGGTTCTTTTTCTGAAAAATCACAAAAATAGTAAAATATTTTATTCTACAAAAAAATAAAATTTATATTATTTATTTAATATAGTTGATATTTTTGTGAATAAATTCATTTTTAATTGTTTTTAAGCATTTTAAAAGTGAATATTCATCTTGAAAATAAAGACTATGGGTCTCCCCTCGTGTTGTAAGCCCCATTTCTTTTCTTTAAACTCCTTGGGCCTCTAATAGAGTGTAAGACCCAATCCCTTTGTAAATACCAAAATTTTGGGCCTCAGTCACTTGTATAAGTCCCACGGTGTTTCCAAAACCTCGGCGCGACCATCGCCTTTTTTCAAAATTAACCATTGGGCCTACCCTCGAGTAGTAAGACCCATTTCTTTTCTTAAAACTCACTTGGGCCTCTTGATAGAGTGTAAGACCCATCCCTTTGTACAGAAAACCTTTCTTGGGCCTCAGTCACTTGTATAAGTCCCTCTGTACAAATTCAACAGTGCGCTCACTGATAAAACCCTGGGCCTCTCCTTGAGCTGTAAGCCCCAAATCTTTTTATTTCAAAGCACTTTTCTCCTTTGATTTTGAATATACTGTTGTTTTCAATCTTTCTTTGTTGAACAACTAACCAAACAGCATGGAAGCTCTACAACCGAGTAAGTGTTTACCCGCTTTCATATGTATATAACTGTATTGTGGGGCTGTTTCACTGTAAGTCTCCTTTCACAAACTCATATATATATATATATAACTGTATTGTGGGGCTGTTTCGCTGTAAGTCTTCTTTCATAAACTCATATCAACTGTGTAATAATAGTATAGATATTTAGAGTTTCCCCCGGCAACTACGTCTAGAACTAGGTGACGCCGTTTCGTTTATTCGTAGAAATAGACAACTAGATCCCCAATAGGATCACCAGATACAGTCTTCTCTTCGGCTGTCCTCATTAGGAATTGTCAAGAAACTCTACTCCCCAAGATGAATGTCTTCTCCGTGAATGGCATCTTTGAGTTTCTTCCAAATTCTCGAACTTTCCTGACTTTGATCTATTCTCGGTGAATAGCATTGCCTTGAATTTCTCGGGGTTTGGGGACCCACGGGCTTCTTAAAAGCATCGGCCTCCTCTTGGGCATCGTACAAGGACTCACAGGCTTCTTAAAACCAACCCCGCCTCCTCTTGGGCTTCGTACAAGGACCCTACAGCTTCTTAGAAGTATTCACAGCCTCCTCTTAGGCTTCGTATAATGATCTCTTCCTTCGGGAATGATAGCCTCCTCTTGGGCTTAGTACAAGGACCCGTCGGCTTCTTAAAAGTTTACAGCCTCCTCTTGGGCTTCGTACAAATTGTCCCGACGACCTCCTAGAGGTATAGGAACAGAACCTAGTCATTCTCATAGAACAGTCCTTTCATAGAGTCTACTACTGTTTCTCAAAGCATAGTACAAAAGATAAAACTCTAGACTTGGACAGTCTAACTTCCTTGAGTCTCAAAGACATTCTCAAGCGACCCCTTTGTTAAATAGGAAGGAAACCCGCAGACTCAGACAGTCTCAATACCCTTTGGATTTCCCGTTTCCTCAAAGAGAAGGAAATATCCCTGATCCTCAAATCAAATCCCTGAGTACAGTGTTGCTCATATAAGAACTGATTTTCTCTTTTAAAATCAGTATATTGGATCTGTCACTCAACTGAAACAGTTACAATAGCCTCCATCTCGGGCTTCGTACGAGATACAAAGACTCTCTTGTTGAGTCAAACCTTTTAGCCTCTCTCTCGGGCTTTGTACGAGACACATAAGAGACTCCCTCGTTGAGTCAATTACCCATTTCGCCTCCATCTCGGGCTTTATACGAGATAAAAAAAGGTTCTTATTAAGCCAAACAAATTTTAGCCTCCATCTCGGGCTTCGTACGAGATACAAAGGCTCTCTTGTTGAGCCAATCAAACTTTTAGCCTCCATCTCGGGCTTCGTACGAGATACAAAAAACACTCTCTAGTTGAGTATAAAAGATTCTCCTGTTGAGTCAACCCTTTTAGCCTCTCTCTCGGGCTTCGTACGAGACACATAAAAACTCCCTCTTGTTGGGCCAATAGCCTCCTCTTAGGCTTTGTATAAGAAAACCACTGGTTGATCCAATCAACCTTTTAGCATCAAAGCTGTGCCTCGTTCACAGTATACAAACATCAATAACTCCTTTCCCTTCATCTAATCGCTGTAAGCGGCAAGCCTCTGGATCATCTACATCCATGCCACTGTCCCTCTTTTAGCATGAGAAATTCCTAAGGAAAGATAGCATTGCTCTACACTGAGTTAAAGTCTTCTCCTTCAGGTTAAAATCCCTTTTAAAGGAAATTATGGCATTGCTAGGATCCGCGTATCCCGGTTAAAGTAATTCTCCTTTATAACCAGTCACCCAACAGTTGGGACAGACAAACCCTTCTTTAGAGATGACAAATTCTCTCTAAAGTCAAGGCCCTTCAGCTTCATATCTTGGGCTTTGAACAACATACAAATAGACCCTTTAGCTTCACATCTTGGGCTTTGAACAAGATACAAATCACCTTTCGCTTCACGTCTTGGGCTTTGAACAAGACACCAAAACACCCATTTCCTCCCATAGACTAGGAGGAACTACGAACGCTCTGATTTCCCTGTTTCGGTAAACGGGAATACGTAGGCATAAGATCGAAAGAAAAGATCTTAGCGAGCACAATCAACAAAAAACCCAAACCCCATATCTCCATCAATCAAAAGCAGTAATTCAAAAGCATCAGTCCTAACATCCTAATCCTTGTTCCCCGCCAGAAACCTTCTGCCCAGGTAAAAAGAAAGAAACTGTATTGGCGAAAATATAAATAACCAGTACAAAGACCCCCCCACATTGATAGCATTCGTAACCTAACAGACTGCTGTTTAAACTCAGTATGCAAAGCAGGGTTAATTGGAGACATCTATTTCCCTTCCTTATTCAGCTCACAATAGGATAAAAATGAATCGACCTGTAGTCAAAGCTCAAACCGCAGAGAGCGACCAGCGCTTAAGAACCGCGTCCAAAATCGCTCGCTACACCCCGGGGAGCCAGAGGTCTGCACAGCGCATTAAAGCACTGTACAAGTGGCGCTGTTATGCTTTCAATTTCTGCACTACACTTTGAGTGCTAGAGAAGGGATGAGAAAGGATATTTCCTACACTCATTCTAATTATTTTGGGTAGGGGACAAATGACCCCGTGCCTGGAATAATTGTCTCTATCTCCAGACTATAATGTCTCCCCATTCCTAGCCAAATCGATCTTTGATCACTCACACTCTAATCAATACCTTTTCTTTTGGTCGATCATTGTTCGTTGATTTCCCAGAAGAGTCGTAATCATTCTTTCTTTGGTTGATCACAGTCAGTCTATTAATTACCAAATGCTTTTCTTCCCCAACGAAGTCGTAATCCTTTTCTTCGATTAAACACAGCTTGTCTGTCAAATACCGAATTCCTAGCAGAGTTCGCAACCTTCTCTTGGTTCTCTCTCCCTCTCCTTGGTTGGTTAACCACTGCTTGTCAGTTAAAACACCAAATTTCTCCTTTTCTCAGTTAACCAGAGTCTATCTGTTAACATACTGAGTTTCCCTTGGGTTAATCACCTTTGCTTGGTTAGTCACCCTTTCCTCAGTTAACCACAGTCTGCCTGTTAATATACTGAGCTCCTTTTGAGTTAATCACCTTCTCTTGATTAATCACTCATTCTTTTTGGTTAATCACCTTCTCTTGATTAATCACTCATTCTTTTTGGTTAATCATAGTCTTTATGTTAAAATCAATATTCCCAGCAGTTAGCAACCTTTCTGTTGGTTCAAATACTCGCACCTTTAGGTTAGTAACCTTCTTTTGGTTCAAATACCCTTTCTTCGGTCAAGTACTGCTTGTTCAGTCAGTATACCGAACTCCTTTGGGTCACAACCTTCGCTTGGTTCCACACCCGTCCTTTGGGTTACAACACTCGCTTGGTTCCACACCCGTACTTTGGGTTACAACCTTCGCTTGGTTCCGCATCCATCCTTTTGGGTCACAACATTCGCTTGGTTCCACACCCGTTCTTTCGGTTAACCACTTGTCGCATCTGCAAAAATCAACCGGCGGAAAGGAACAGAAGAGTCGCCACCGAACGTTATTTATCCCGACTTAGGGAACGGAAATGATCGAAGAAAACCTCAACAAAGGGAAAGGAATGGTCATCGCAACCATCGCCTGGGTTCGGGAGTCGGTTACGCGAGAGGAAGGTATTAGCACCCCCTCGCGTCCATCGTACTCGATGGGATCCACGCTTGTTGTTATCGATCAAAGGGTGAGGGTATCTGAAGCTCTAAATGCTAAACTGGAAATGGAAAGGAACCGGGAACGGGGAAAAGAAAAGAAAAGTGACTCGATAGGACATCGTCATCCTAGGCCTACGTATTCCCTCGGGTGTGGGAAAGCCAGAGTCAACGTAGTTCGGACTACGGATTTGTGGGGGGAAGGTTGCTCGCCAAGACGTCGGTCTTGTGCCTACGTATCCTCAATCTAACCAGAGAGAGGAAGTCAGAGAAGTCGTAGTTTGACTCACTACGGGTTACTAAAGGGAGACAAAAGGATCGTCGGCCGAAGGCGAGCTTATAACAAAAGGAATGGTGCTCCTACTACCTGTCAGAATCGGTGGAAAAGAAAGGAGAAACAAAGAAGGTTGATAAATAAGGTTGTGCTCGCAGAGATCTCGCACGATCTCCTGCCTACGTATCTCCATTAACTAATGAAGAATCAGAGCGACATAGTTCCCCTCATCAAGGGTGACCTCTGCTTTTTTTGTGTTTTTTAACTGGGCAATGCTAATGTTCTAGCTTAGGTGTTACGACTCGCTGAATCGAGGCTCGTGTTACCGGCTTGCAGTAGAACAAGGAGAAGCATGCCCTTACGTCGAGTATGAGTTCGAGATGAGAAGAGAAAGACGTTTGTCTGTTTATTGTCTTTTAGAAGAAAGTGTTTTCATTGCTTGTGTTTGTAACTCATATTGCACTAAAGTCTATGACATAGGAGCGAATGCGTCGCATGGTTGCCCCCAATGGAACGTATGCTAAACACTCTAGAAAGGTGAAGGGAGACCCTCCGCCTTCCATTTCCCATGTACTTAAGGCTCATGGCGTACAATACTTGTTGCCTTTATTACATGTTTTTGATTTTGTTTTGAGATGAGAGAAGAGAGACTCAAAGTTAAAAGAAAATGCTAAGGGGAAACTAAGTCCTAATGTTAGCATGCATCATTGATCCTATGATTGAGGTAAGAAAGGGAAGTCTACCTAATGCTAGCATACATGGATTGCTATCCTAATGTCTCTCATGCCTCAAACTTAATCGGAAATTAAGTTGAGCTAGGAATCCTAAGGGATCATGCAAATCAACACAAGTAAACATTATTCTAAACAATCACCAAAAAGAAAAGAGAAGAGAGAAGTAATATGAAATAGAATTCATGTGAGTGATAAAAGCTAAGTCCATACAAACGTACAAAAATACAACCAAGATTAAAGCATTCAAGGAGGCAAAATAATGACAATTGATGAATTAAAGGGTGCAAATCAAGATTAATATGCAAACATAAAAAATGCCAAAAATCATATACCAAACATATGAAGAAGAAGAAAAAAAAATAGCAAGGCGTGGAATTGAAAATAATCAAGGCTAGTCATAATTTCTAATATGCCATGAGATGAAATTATAAAAAAAAATATAGCAATTAAATTTATTTAGAAGCTAATTCTAATTAGTCAAGAGGATTAAAATCTTATTTTTATTATAAAATTAGATTAATTCTAATGACTATAATAATTTTTGTATAGAATGTATAGGATAATTTTAATTTAAGTACCAATCCCAAATTGCAATGCGACAATTATATTATATGTCATAAAACTAATATAGTATAATACTGCTTATATTAAAAATATATTTAAGTATCATATTACTAACCTGAACTAGCCTATATTTACACTGCGTAACATTACTAAGATGAACTAATTGTAAAGCTGATAGTAAAAATATAATAAGTTCATGAACTAGTTGTAAAGCTGATCGAAATAGCAGAAGAAAAAAATATTTGCATAAGAACAAACATAACACGTGTATTTATAAATAATTAATAATATTTTTTTTATTAATTAAAAATAAAAAAAATAATATTTTTTCTCTCTTGCATAATAACCATCACCTCATAATTCCAATTAAAAACAAAATTAAATTTATAATAAATTAAAAAAAAAAATTCTTTTAATTGGTTGTTCCTATCCATAAGAATTTAGGTGCCGCTATGCTACAGGGGCGTTTCATGGAAGAAATTTTGTGCACAGTACCACCTATGCTTCGATTTGTCTTACTCATTACTATATTAAATGATTCATAATATAATATAATATCAAGTATAAAAATTAGATGATAGTAAAAAGAAGAAAAAAACAAGCAGTCGGTTAAACGTGGAACAATGTTTTAAATATAGTAACTTATAGTAGTAGTTTATGTAACATCAATTAAATGTGAGAAAAACATATCTAAAGAGTAAAAAGTAAGAAGCATGTAGCAGTAACAAGTAATTGTAATAGTGAAATTATGATAATAAAGTTAAAAACAAAAGTGATAGTGATTATACCCAAACAACATAACGGTATTGCACAGTAGAAAAAAAAAAGAATATTAGCTTTCAACAAGCTTCCGGTAACGGCCAACGGAATCAAATTTGACAAGTTGATATATTGTTGAAACCGAAATTTTACAACGAAATCAAATATATACTCCAAATTGCGAAACAAGTTACGAAATATGCCGACAAAGCAACAAAAGTGGACGAAAATTCGATTAAAGAATGCGTCGGTTCGGCTAAACTATGCATCGAAACAAAAAAAAATAATTATAGATTCACGATCGGCACGAAAAACCGGTTCGAATGACATATTCATACGCAATTATCCGTTAAAAGTTAGAAATCACTATTTTTTAAGTTCTCTACAAGTCGTATCTATGTTTTGATGATAACAATGCGTATTTGTGAAAGAACCATTTTATGTTCTAACGTGTGTTGTGTGCAGATCATAATCATAGAAGATATCAGATCCAACAAGCACCAGCCAGATGTGCGTAAATGATTATATGCGAAGTTACTATGTGTGACACAAGTCGCAAGAAGCAAGAATGCTTCTGTATCTGATCATGATCAGTCAGATCCAAGGATGCTGATATTACTGTTGCAATGCTCTTGTGGATGCTCTCTGAAAGTGGTTGAGATTCTGAAGATAGCGAAGCTTCTGAAGAAGATAACCTTATGGAGAACCAAAGTGCTGAAGACTCTCATGACTTGAAGTTCTGAAGGCTGAAGGCTCTGAAGACCAAGTGCAGAATGACTCTGAAGACTTATGCATTTTGAAGTTTATGGTTCCAAAGGTTAAATGCTGAAGACTCTGAAGACAGATTCCTAATGGACAAGTTCTGAAGATCTGAAGACTTGAAGCAATGAAGAATAACGGGTTTCAAGACAAGTGTTGAAGTTCTGAAGGCAGATTCCTAATGGATAACTTTAGAAGACTGAAGACTTGAAGATTCAGATGCCCTATTATAAAGTCTCTACTCATGCTTCAATTAATTACCATCAGAAGCCTCTGACGTTTTGAAGACAAATGTTACCGTTGTGAAAGACTGTACACAGCGCCCAAGAAGATATATCATGTCACTTCCTCCACAGTAAAAAGGAGATGTGTCAGTACAGCTTTATTATTACACAACGTCTCTTTTCTAACAGCCAACAGTAATTCAAACGGCTATATTTTACTGTGCTATTTAAAGAAAGGAGTATTTGCTTCTGAAGAAGATCGATTCAGTCCATCAAAAGAGAAATGATCAAGTCATTGTGTGAAGATAGAAACAACAATGAGTTCTCATTGTAACACTTAAATATCCAATGCTATCACCATTTACACATGGCCATTATTGTTGGAGCTCAAGATCATAAATCAACAAAACAACAACAAATTGAAACAGAAGTTGTTGATGAAGAAGACAACAATGCAAATTAGTCAAGTCATCAACCACCTTCTCGTCAAGAACTACATTGAAGATCTGAAGCAAGGAGTTATTGCTCAAAGCTTGCTCAACCAAGAAGACAAAGAAGAAGAAGATCTGCAAGATGTCATCAACTGTCAAATTCTCATACATCTTTGTAGTTTCTTAAGATAGCAAGGAGCTGTTGCTCACATCTTGCTTGAACACTTATGTGTTCTTTTGTACTTAAACTTAGGAGTAATCTGTTTGTTAAGAAGCATTATTGTAATCTCCTGTTTAACTCATTATTGGTGAATTAGGATTCCTTGAGTGGTCAGTGTGACCGGAGACTCGAGAAGACAATGGCTGTGTGTCATTGTGGTAAATCCTGAAATAGGGTCAGTAAACGTTATATTCGTTGCGACGAATCCCTGGACGTTTAGCTGTGAAATCCTGGCAGTAGATCTTGCGAGATTGGAACCTGCAGGTCAATGTTCGTTATATTCATTAAGTTGAATCCATGAATGGTTCATTGTGTGTTAGTCACAACTGAGGTTGTGCAGGTTGTTAGTCATCGGCGTTAGCCCGTGCATCTGTAATCGAGATTGATTATAGTGGATTAAGTCATTGTGTTCAAGGCGAAATCACCTGAGGAGGGTGGACTGGATTAGCTTGAGAGTTGCTCAGGTGAACCAGGATATATCGTGTGTTCTTTACTCTTGTTATGCTTTATGTTATTGTTTATGTTTCTGTATTGAGTAATAAGAACCTTACACTAGCAAGTCAGAACCTTGCAGCTTAAACTCTGATAAGCTTCCGCACTGCAAGTTCTGAATGATGCATATTGCATTCAGACTCTTGTTGGTTCTTATGCTTTACGCATGGCAAGGCTAAATGTTACTTCGCAGACCAGAGTCTCTCAACGAACTCTGATGTTATCTCAGCGCCTTAACGTTAATAAGCGAAAAGTTCTTAAAAAGAGTGAATACACAATTCAACCCCTCCCCCCTTTCTTGTGTCTTTCTCGCACCTTCAATTGGTATCAGAGCTCTGGTTTTGTTATTGATGGATATCGAAACACTTAACAGTGTCAAAAAAAGATCCAGATGCGGTGCATAAAAATACTCTGGGTGAGATTTCAATCCACTTACAATTGTTGTAACAGCTCAGAAGATGACTGTGTACAAAATTGTAATCAATCGGATTACTTGAGCAAGTCACTGATTCTGGAAGTTTTGCAGTTGTCAACAACTAAATCTTCCCATTAAAGCCTTGATGAAGATTGAAGAATCAGCTGATAAGATAGATTCATCAGATAAGTAGTAGTATATGTTGAATGCTTATCTTAGAAGATACGTGTGAATAAACCACGAATTTGCTCAAAGGTTGAATCATCAGAAAACAAGAAATCTTGTTTGCTGAAGTTTATTTCTTTATGAGTTTTGAGATGTTTTCAAGAAACGGATTAGGTCCACCCTTGACTTTCTCGTTTAGAGCTCATTCAGAACTTCTTCATGTAAAGAAGAAAGATTGTTGTTCTATGATTTTGAACTTCAGAATAAAGACTGCTAAAGAAGTCAGAAAACTGAAGAATTCAAACTCTTAGATGTGATTCAACATCTGAATCTAAACTGATCAAGAAGTTAAAAGATTCAATGAAAAATTGAATATTGTTTTCATGGAAAGCATAAACTGAAAGAATATTCAGGAAGAAGAAATTAAATGATTCATCGAGTACTTGATAAGAATGAATTCTAAGTCTTGATTGAATTAACTCAGATGTTTCAGTTTTGTTTATCTTGAGATTCTATCTCAGTTAAACCAATTGTAATTGGTTAGATCACTATCTGATAAGGTTCTCAGAACTTCATAAATCTGGAATCATAAGATGCCCTATTAAACGCTAAACAAGACTGAACGAAAGCTCTTCCAAAATGTCACTCCTGTCAGACACTCAAAAATTCATGGAAAGATCTGGATAAAGAAACTCTGCAAAAATATTTCAGAATATCTAAGGTATGGTTCCTTCATTCATGATTATTTTTAAACAGTAGCAATTATCTAACCACTGGTCATTCACTATCACATTAGATTTTACAAGATATATTAAAATAGAGTTAGGTTCTTACATAGTTATGATTAGACAATTTTCAAGAATTAAATAAACAGTTATGATTACGTTGTGTCAGCCATCACTCTACTACTCATAGGTATACGGCGATTAAAGTCTATCACGCGTCCTTTCGCTGACCACCACAGCTATTTATAGCCAGTCTCGAAAATGATGAGCTCGCGTGTTCCAGCTGAATAAATAGCTATCAATCCTAAAGTTCTCCTCACTTCATTATCTCTCTTAAAAAAACCACTATCTAACTATCCAATAGGTTAAACCTCGTTTCTTAAACCAAATCAACCTTGTTCAAAATGTCTTCCCACAACATCAGAGGTGAAATTGCTGATCTTGAACTTCTAAAGGAATACACTCTAAACTTAAATCATCTGCTTTAACATAACAAAACAAGTATCCTCTCTGGAATTGAATTTCAGAACTAGGAGAATTATTTCTCCATGCTTATTGGACCTGTCTTTCCTAAACTTGTGACTGAGTTCTGGGCAAATGCTCGGATATTGGAATACGATTTTGGCAAAGATGTTATCCTATCTATGGTTGCTGGCTGTCCTATCATGATCAACCCTACCATCATTGCCAATGCTATTGAATGCATTGAGGATGGTTTGACTATTGAAAACCACGTCAACAATGTCTGTCTCGACAATCACTTACATGTGATTTTTGAGACTGAAGGTCATCCCACTCAACCTTGTACCCTCACTCCTATAGCCAAAGACTGGTACAAGCTAATGGTAACCAACTTAAGACCAAGAGAAAGAGGAGCAGGATGGTTATCTGTCAAGGAGAGAATATTCATTTTCTTCTTAATTGCTAGGATCAATATAAATCTACCCCAATCTATGTATAATCATCTGAAGGAAGAAATTAGTATGTCTAGGGAAGCCACAATCTATCAAATCCCTTATTGCATAATCATCTCCCACATTCTTAATCTTCAAGGAGTAGTCAGTCATTGCAGAAGAAATGGGATGACTGAGAAGATCATTCCCGAGTTTTGTCAACCTATGACATTCTTAGTCTAAGATTGGAAGTTAGTTTTTCTTAAATAATAGGTTATTCAAGGGTCTTATCTGACCGTTTTAAAAATTGATATGTATCTGTCGCTCCCGGGATTTTCATCCAAGTACAAACGCGAAAGTGGCACCGAAATAGAGTCGCCAGTAATGTGTATTTATCCTAAGAGAGGGAAAGGAAACACTGCGTAAACCTGAGGGAAAAGGATAGAGCATGGTCTTGCGACCAAGAGAACTGGGTTCGGGAGTCAGTTACGCGAGGGGAAGGTATTAGCACCCCCACGCGTCCATCGTACCCGATGGGATCCACGCTTGCTTGTCTCGATCAAAGGGTGTCGTCGTCTGGAGCTCCACTGCTACTGGAAAGGGAAAAGAAAAAGGAAAAGGGAAAGGAGAGAGAGAACAAGGAACAAATGTAGGGAAAATAAAAGAAGTGCTCGAATGGGCCCTACCCCACTGCCTACGTATCTCATCGGGAACATGAGAATCAGAGCGACGTAGTTCCCCTCAACGAGGGTCGCTTTGTTTGTGTCTTTTAGGGAACGGCTAACGTTCTAGCTCAGGTGTTGCAGGCTCGCTGGTCCGAGTGCGTTACCATCTTGCAAGAGAACGAGTAGGAGCACGTTCGTACGTTAAGAGTGAGTGAGATGAGAAAAGAATTCCCAAAGGAAAGACGTTATTGTTTGTCTTTTTGTTTTTTAGAAAGAAGTGTTTTGATTGTTTTGTGTTTTGTAACGCGCATTGTATTTAAGTCCCTCATGTAAGATCGAATGCCTTGCATAACGAACCGAGATGGGACGCACGCTAAACATTCCAAGAAAATGAGAGAAGATCCCTCACTATCTTGTTCTTGCAAGAAAGGCCTAAATACAATGTTTGTTTTCCTTTATTAAGTATTTTTTACATTTTGCTTGAAGATGAGAAGAGAAAACGCAAAGGAAACTCTAAAGGGAGACTAAAGGGTCCTAATGTTATCATGCATGGATGTCCTATGGTTAGTGAGGTTTAGTAGAAAGACTAACTAAAACCTAATGCTAATCCTACTCCAAGCTTAATCGGAAATTAAGTTGGACTAGGTAGCTCTAAAGGGGAAGGAATCCAAGACTTAGACAAGTCTTGAGATTCATGGGATGTGAAAGAGTGAAAGAGAAGAAAAGAAGAAGAGAGATGAGATACAAAGATAGGGCAGCAAGCACATCATAATCATCATATCCAAATCAAAACATAAAACATGCTTCAAAGATCACACAAGCACATCTCAAGTACACAAGTGAAAGCACACAAGAAAAGATGCAAGTAAACTTGCATAAGAAGTACAATTAAGCATCAACGAACTTTACACAAAGATGAAATGGACAAAATAAGATGAACATGAATCCAAGTCAGAACTTAAGACATCTCATGATCTATCAATTCAAACACACAAAAGTATCTCACATCATGATGCATTATGAGCCAAAGAAGCAACAAAACATTTGATAAGGACATGCATCATACAAATCATCCCAAAATGAACATGTGAAGTGAAAACCAAGTAATGAACTCAAGAGGGCAGTAGCATATGCATCAAAGACATACCAAGATCAAACTCAAGTCACACAAGATGTATCATTAAACAGCACATTCCAAACATGCATCAAAATTAGACAAGACATCCACTTATCATTCATGCAAGCAAACCAAAGGACATGTGAAGCAAAGAGTGAGGACATGTCACATAAAGCACCTTAAACCAAGAGGGTCAGAATCTAAAGCATGTCATACAAGTCAAACAAAAGGCCTCATGCATTGGTTGTTTCATACAAAGGAGCATTGCACAAGATTAGGTCAAACATACCACAAAATTCAAGTCCAAACAACACCAACTTAGAAAATAAATATCAAATTGGAAAATGAATCAATGAAGATGATTCCAAAGCCACAAACAAGCTCAAACATAACATGATCACACCATATAAACATCTCAAGCACCACTCAATCACAAGTAAGCAAATGCACTCAAACTAGGTCAAGTATCAAAGCAGACTTCAATCAAACTCAAACCACAAGTAGGCCTCAACTAAAAAATAGCAAAGTAATCCAATAAATTCCCAAAAAATAACCCAAAGCAATTTTAAACATCCAATTAACATGTGAAAAAATATTGGACTAGAATTAGCTCAAGAACATGTTCTAAGGTGTTCCATAAGTCAAGATATGCACATAACCGAACAATGATCGAGGGGTATCAAAAATCACATGAAAAAACAATCAAAGGTGATCACCAAAGCAGCAACATGGCACTAAAACATTCCCCAATTAAGTTTCAAAACATGGCAAAAATATCAGCTCAATAAGGCATGGAAAGATCATCAAACATAAGCACTAATCACAAAGGTAAACATAGAAGATACTTTGGAAAATAAAATCAGAAATAATTACGAAAATAAATGTAAAATGAAAATAAAATTCATAGAAAATTAAATAAGACATTAAAATACGTTCATGATTTTTTTTGGAATTTTTTGATAAAATAAAGTATTTTTAATAATAAAAAAAGGGTGACGAAAATAAAAAAGAAAATAAAAATTGATTTAAAATGGTGGGGTGCATGAATCACATACGTATGCGCTGGGCCTAATTCAGGTAGGGTGCGAAAATGAATTCGTGCAGGCCCATGAGACCATGTCACATGTGTTCAGAATTTTTAAAATAAAAAGGAAATAAATGGTTTCAAATGTAACAAAAAAACATGTGACTTATGTATCAATTGGTCCATTGTAATTTAAGTTACTAAAAGACAAAATAAAATAACAACCACTCATGCGCTGCCACCTAATCATCTTCTACCACAAAGCCATGCAAAAACGCAGCAAACTCATGAACAAATGCAGAATTTCGAATTTTTACCAAGAATAACTATCAAACTTCAAATCTCCATAACTCACTCAATTCTCAACGAAATCAAACGAAATTTAAACCAAAATTGAAGTACGAAGAACAAGGATCATCACTATACCATTAGTTTCTCAAACTAATCACTCAAACACAAATATAATAGGCATGAAATTCATAGGTTCAAGTATGTAAACCAACACACATTCAAAAATAGCACGAAATATTTGAGCCTAGCTCCAATGCCTTTGTGAAAAGGACTTCAGATGCAAGATGTGGATGCTTCTAACAAACATTAAAACCCTAAAATGAGAGAGATGGAGAGGAAGCAACTTACTAAGTGGAGAATGGTCCACTGCCTTCTTCAACTTCCAGTACAAAAGAAACCCAATAATCTTGATCTTTAAGCTCCAATGATGAAGAATAAACCCAGAAATCAAAGCTTCCTTGAGTGAGTTGAGAGATATAATGAAAACTTTGAAAAAACAAGCAAGAAGTTCAGATCCGGAAATGAGCCAATGTGTGGCCGGTTTGGAGTGTTTTTAGCTTATATATGAAGAGTTTAGGGTTGGAAACGAAGCTAATGGGTCAGACTTGGTTGCTTTGACTTGGAGAGGGAAAAAAAGAAAAATTGCACATGGTATGGTGTAGGTTCGGATGGGGTTTGGTTTGGCATATTTGGTTCTGATTTTTGGCTTGGAATAGGGTACAAATTCGTGCAATATTGGGCTGGTATCATGTGCTAGCTTGGTGAGTTCAAACAAACCCAATTTGCATTTACCAAAAATGGCCACTTTTGTGATTCTCTCTCTTTCATGGCAGGTGGTGTGTTTAGTTATTTTGGGTAAATATTGGTGAGAAAGAATACATGGCACGCATGGAATAAAGTGGGACATGTTGCTGCATGATCATGTCAAGATTTTTCCCACAACATTACACCAAATTTTCAAGTTTGAGCAACTTGGAGTATGTGACTTTGAATGGTGATATCTTGGTGTGTAAGGGACCATTTCATGAGTTTTTTGGATCACTAGAAACTAGGGAATACCATGAACAAGTTTGGTGTGGAAAGCAAGTGGAAATGATGCTTTAATCAATGAGAAAAATCAGGTTGAAAGTGTGTGTGCAAATCTGTCCAATAATAACTTAGAAAAAAAATCTAAGTTTTCACATTTTACAACTTGAAGATTCCAACTTTGGGACACCATAACTCTCTCAAAAATAATCCAAATGAGACAAACTTTACATGGTTGGAAAGCTTGGAACAAGCTCTACAACTTTCATGTTTGAGGAAAATTGAAATGAAGCTCGTATCCTGATGGAAATTGGCTTGGAAGATGGCTGAATTCATGCTAAAACTTTCCCAAAATGGCAACTTCCTAAAAACCTAGATTTCCAAAAATGGCAACTTTTCCACATTCTTGATTTTTCATAAATCCTTGAACATTTCTTGATCAAATCTTGTCCATGGACCATATTTGACTTGAAAATCATGATGTTGACCTCAAAAAGTCAGGAGTTGACTTTTTCACTGCACAGTTGACTTTATTCCCAATTCTCCTGATTTTGAAATGTTTGATCAATTAAAAACCTTCTGAAACAAATTGATGGGCAATCTTCCATCCCTAGACACTTGAGGACATGAGGAATACCATGGGATCAAGTCTTGCCCAAAAAATCAGAAATAAACTGATTTTATGGCAAACCCTAGTTTTGGTACCCTCTGGTTATGAGGAAATAGCACATCCTCCAAATTCAAATTCCTCTGAATATGTTGTGCATCATGTCCACCCATGATGACATGTGCCACTTGGAGATGATAAAGAATCGAAGAGCTTGCTCATTTAGGGGTCAGATCCCAACTTTTGACTGCCTTGTATAGGAGATCATGCACTGTCCAATCTTCTTGATGAATTCTCCTCTTTCCATGACTTGTGAGACCAAATAAAGATGATACATGATGTAAGAGGTCCTTGAAGCTTGTGAGAAACAGTTGGTCTTCTTCTTTGGATGATCAACACCTTAGAGAATCACCTGATCACATGCCCTTATGCAAGATGCAATGCTAAATGCTTGATGCTTTGTTTTTCTATGCTTGAATGCAATGCAATGCAATGAAAGCTCATGCTAAATGATATGAAGAAAAGAGAGGACAAATTTTGGGGTATTACAGCTGCCCCTATTCAATCACTGTAGACCTGAACGAATGATAGCGATTGCTGTCATACTTTCAAGGTATGGAGGGATTGAATACTGACAATAACCCAAAAATTTGCACTCTGCAGGGAAGAAGAAAAGGGGAATAAACCCAACCAAACAAACTCTGCTTGAAGAAAACTCTGGCGATGAAGAAAACCACTAAAGATATGTCTTTTATACAACGCCAGACGACTACTGGCTTGCCACACTACGGGTGGACTTTTGCAATGTCTTTTGTACAACGCCAGACGACTACTGGCTTGCCACACTACGGGTGGACTTTTGCAATGTCTTTTGTACAACGCCAGATGACTACTGGCTTGCCACACTACGGGTGGACTTTTGCCAAGCTACGGTTGAACTTTGCAGCTGAGATGCCACACTACGGGGGACTTTTGCCAATCTACGGTTGGACTTTGCAGCTGAATTGCCACACTACGGGGGACTTTTGCCAATCTACGGTTGGACTTTCTGAGATGCCACACTACAGGGGACTTTTGCCAATCTACGGTTGGACTTGCTGAGATGCCACACTACGGGTGACTTTTGCCAATCTACGGTTGGACTTAACTGAATTGCCACACTACGGGGGACTTTTGCCAATCTACGGTTGGACTTAGCTGCGGTCTTTTAAAGGGAGTCAGACGACTACTGACTTGCCACACTACGGGTGGACTTGTGTCAAGCTACGGTTGGACTTTTAAATGATTTGCCACCCTTGGATGGACCTTTTGCTAATCTACGGTTGGACTTTCCAATGATTTGCCACCCTTGGATGGACCTTTCGCCAATCTACGGTTGGACTTTACTGCTTTGCTTTGCCACCCTTGGATGGACCTTTTTCCAATCTACGGTTGGACTTGCTGAATTCCAATACTGGACTACTCTCTGCATCCGCGTCAAACATCTCTGCTGACTCTGCTGAGGAACAATGATCAATGATTTGACTTGGAGACTCCTGAAAGGATAATATCTCTGCTGGAGAATGAAAGGACAATCCGTCTGCTTTGAACTGTCAAATTTGCCAAAAATAAATTGGACTTTGAAATATGATGTAGGAAGTGATGATTCTGCCAGGAATTACTTCATCTGTCTGGGATGAATTCTGGTCACAGCAACTCCGCTGGGGATGAGAATTTCTTTGCATGACGTCTTGCTAGGGAAGAAAAGTCATTAAAACTCTGCTTGAGGATCTATCAGACCTGAGATCCTTTGCGGGGAGAATCAACCTTCTAACCCGGCTGGGGCAAGAATATACTATCACTCTACTGAGGAATAGACTTTGTTGGTCAATAAGCCTCTGTGGGGCCAAATAATAAACTCAGCTGGGGAATACTGTCGACAAGATTCAATGCTGAACTCTGTGGGGATACCATCATCAGAGATACGATCTTGCTGGGAATCAAGGCTACTCTGCCGGGGATATACAAATCCTGGTTAGAACATGTCACTGCAACTTGTTGGGAAAGAGTCCCTAGACATCTGCTGGGAAACCCAAAGCAACTCTATAATAGTCTGTTGATGAATAAGACCGTCGCGCTTAGGATAAGTGTCACAATGCCTCATGTTAGGCGAACTTTCTATTTGACGATTTCGTTGGGGATAATGAGTTTACAATACCCTGCTGGGGAGAACCGCTTTGAAGCGTCTCGTGCTGGGGAACGCCTTTTGGGAGGATTTAACAGAAGATTGAACGTCTTCAAACTCTACTGGGGATAGTGAATCTAGAACATCTCCTACCGGGGGAAATTCAAAATGCCCCATGCTTGGGAGGATCAACAACTGGCTTCCTGCTCCATGACGCGGGACTTACCTTAAGAAACGTCATAAGAGGATTTTACAGAAGACCAAATGTCCTCAAACTCTTGACGACTTCATTGGGGATTAACCATCAACTTCAGTGTTTGCGAAGTAACTCTACTGGGGATTCGCAACCGCTATCGACTTAATAAGATACAACGATACCCAGTTGAACTCAATTCTCTGATATCGAGACGTCATGAACGACCGTCGACCGAATGATGGGCTCAACCAGTAAACGTTGTGACAAAAAGGGTGACCAGTAAACCCTTCCCTAAACATGATTGCCCCAGTCTCCTGCGTGGGAATAAGTGATTACTCGTCTTGTGCTTGAAATCATCTGAATGTGTTACCTGCAACAAAAGAAAATACACACATGCCCCGGAATATTGCGTGGTTTGATTCCACCATCCAGGATTATTCAACATTCAAAGTAATTCTAAATATATTTTGCACGTGTTATTGTGAAGCCACCATGTTTTCAAATGCAGTATTTTATCAAAAATTCGGACGTTTTTGCAAACAAGGCAGTAAAACAAAATAAGAAGCTTTTAACTGAAATTCAATTTATTGATCAAAAGGCCCAGAATAGGCAATTACACCAGGAAGCGATCCCTGGAAAGAGGTGATCGCTGAAAATTGAGAAAAGAAACTATCCTAATGGCAATGTGAAAACGGCGTTCCACTGAGTATTAATTCTGCTATGGCCAGTATGTCTTCAAAACTCCCCGACCTTGCCTTCTGAGGAATGATCAGACCGATTCCTACCCTTTGGAATGTCAATTGTTGAAACGATGATGGAGTACAGATAACTCAGATCGTAGTCGTTCGCTTAAATCCCACTTTTGCGTGGACCGCCCTTTCGGGTTTTCAATCCACTGGGATACCCTTTTTTGCCTGAGTTGTCCTTGCGGATTTTCAACTCACCGGGTGTACAATTTTTTCATTTATTATCCCTAATTTTTGCCCAAACCTTTTTATTCTGTTTTTGCGGTTCGTCGGGATGCCCCTTTTTTGCCTGGACTTTTCCCCTTTTTTTTGTCCAGCGGGTCTATTCATGCGAAGTATTTTTTGACTACGTCTGAGTTGACAGGGGATGAAAAGTCTTCGCCATCCATAGTTGTAAGTAACAAGGCTCCGCCCGAGAAGACCTTCTTAACCACGAATGGACCTTCATAGTTAGGAGTCCATTTGCCCCTGTGATCTGTATTTGGAGGAAGGATCCTTTTGAGTACCACATCTCCCACTTTGTAAACCCGAGGACGCACATTTCGGTCAAATGCCTGCTTCATCCTCCGTTGGTATAACTGTCCATGACATACAGCTGCCAGTCGCTTCTCCTCAATAAGGCTCAACTGATCAAATCTGGCGCGCACCCATTCAGCTTCGTCTAACTTGACATCCATCATGACTCTGAGGGATGGAATTTCAACTTCAACCGGTAGTACTGCCTCCATACCGTATACAAGTGAGAATGGGGTTGCCCCAGTGGACGTGCGCACTGACGTTCGGTACCCATGTAAAGCAAATGGCAACATCTCATGCCAATCTTTGTATGTGACAACCATTTTCTGCACAATCTTCTTAATATTCTTGTTGGCCGTTTCCACAACGCCATTCATCTTCGGGCGATATGGAGAAGAATTGTGGTGTTCAATTTTGAAGTCCCGGCACAGCTCAACCATCATTTTGTTGTTCAGATTAGAACCATTATCAGTAATGATTCTCTCGGACACTCCATAGCGGCAAATGATATCCCGTTTCAGGAAACGAGCTACCACCTGCTTAGTGACATTGGCATAAGATGCAGCTTCAACCCACTTAGTGAAATAATCAATGGCGACCAAGATGAAATGATGGCCATTTGAAGCAGTAGGCTCAATCTTTCCGATCATGTCAATGCCCCACATAGCAAAGGGCCAGGGAGAGGACATGACACTCAACGGATTTGGAGGAACGTGCACTTTGTCTGCATAGATCTGGCATTTGTGACACTTGCGGGCATACTTGCAACAATCTGACTCCATTGTCAACCAATAATATCCTGATCTCAACAATTTCTTAGCCATTGCATGTCCTCCGGAATGGGTACCAAAAGAACCTTCATGCACTTCTTGCATTAACATGTCTGCTTCGTGTCTACCCACGCATCTGAGCAGAACCATGTCAAAATTCCGTTTATACAGCACATCATCCTGATTCAAAAAGAAACCACCAGACAGCCTTCTCAACATCTTCTTATCTTTAGTAGATGCCCCTGGAGGGTACTCTTGACTTTTTAAGAAACACTTGATATCATGAAACCATGGCTTGTCATCAGACGCTGCATCAACAGCAAACACAAATGCAGGCCTGTCAAGACGAGAGACTTCAATCTTAGGTACGTGATTTCATCCTTGCACTTTAATCATGGAAGACAACGTGGCCAAGGCATCTGCAAACCTATTCTCATCTCGGGGAATATGGTACAGGTTCACTGTTGTAAAGAATGTCAGCAATCTCCTTGTATAATCTCTATACGGAACCAGATTTGCTTGGTGCGTGTACCAACTCCCTTTTACCTGATTAATTACCAAAGCTGAATCACCAAAGATATCAAGGGTCTTAATTCGTAAATTAATCGCCTCCTCAATCCCCAATATACAAGCTTCATATTCTGCTTCATTGTTGGTGCATCTGAAAGTTATTCGGGCAGTGAAAGGCATATGAACACCATCCGGCGTGATAAGAACTGCTCCAACTCCGCATCCATTCATATTGACGGCATTTGGATTCAGGGTCTGGCCCCTCCTCCAGGAGTGGTTCCTCGCAGTCTTTAGCTTTGAGAAACATGATATCCTCATCAGGGAAATCAAACTTCATGGGTTGGTAATCATCAATCGGCTGTTGCGCAAGATAGTCTGACAAGACACTTCCTTTGATGGCCTTTTGAGAAGTGTACTGAATATCATACTCTGTCAAAACCATTTGCCACCGTGCAATTCTGCCTGTTAGCGCTGGTTTCTCAAAAATGTATTTGATAGGATCCATTTTGGAAATCAACAAGGTTGTGTGCCTAATCATATATTGCCTCAATCGCTTAGCGGCCCATACAAGTGCACAGCATGTCTTTTCAAGCATTGAGTACCGGGACTCATAATCATTGAACTTTTTGCTCAGGTAGTAGATAACATGCTCCTTCCTACCTGTCTCGTCGTGTTGACCGAGAACACAACCCATGGAACCTTCAAGCACTGTCAAATACATTATCAAAGGTCTTTCTTCAACTGGAGGTATGAGAATTGGAGGTTCCTGCAAGTATTCTTTTATCTTATTGAATGCCAATTGGCAATCATCATTCCACCTGACCGTCTGATCTTTTCTCAGCAGTTTAAATATTGGTTCACACGTGGCTGTTAGGTGAGATATGAACCTTGCAATGTAGTTCAATCTACCCAAGAAACCACAAACCTCTTTTTCCGTTCTCGGTTCAGGCATTTCTTGTATTGCTTTCACTTTGGCAGGATCAACCTCAATCCCTTTTTCACTCACAATGAAACCCAGCAGCTTTCCAGAACGCACCCCAAAAGTGCACTTATTTGGATTCAACCTTAAGCGGAACTTCCTCAACCTTTCAAACAGCTTTTTCAAGTTAACAAGATGTTCTTCTTATGTTCTCGACTTGGCAATCATGTCATCCACATAGCATTCAATCTCTTTGTGAATCAAGTCGTGAAACAAAGTTACCATTGCCTGCTGATACGTTGCCCCTGCGTTTTTCAACCCAAAAGGCGTCACCTTATAACAGTATGTACCCCACGGAGTAATGAACGTGGTCTTCTCCATATCTTCAGGTGCCATCTTAATCTGGTTGTACCCGGAGAAACCATCCATAAACGAGAATACTGAAAACTGAGCTATATTGTCGACCAGTACATCAATGTGTGGCAATGGAAAATCATCTTTCGGACTAGCTCTATTGAGATCTCGATAATCCACACACATTCTAACCTTTCCGTCTTTCTTCGGTACTGGCATGATGTTGGCAACCTAGGGAGGGTAGTGAGTCACTGCAAGAAACCCTGCATCCCATTGCTTCTGAACTTCTTCTTTGATCTTTATGGCCATGTCGGGGTGAGTCCGACGAAGTTTCTGCTTGACTGGCGGACACTCTTCTCTCAATGGCAGCCTGTGTACCACAATATCGGTATCCAACCCTGGCATGTCTTGATACGACCAGGCGAAGATGTCAACATATTCACACAACAACTCAATCAAAGCCCTCTTCACATCTGCTTGCAGGCAGGTACCAATCTGAATCTCTTTCTTAGCATCCTCGGTACCAATATTGATGACCTCTACAGTCTCCTGGTGAGGCTGGATGACCCTTTCCTCTTGTTTTAACAATCTGGTCAGTTCCTCAGGGAGTTCGCAATCCTTCTCATCCCCTTCTTCGGCTTGATAAATCGGGTTGTCAAAGTCATACATAGCCATAGCAAAATCATTATCAATGGAATCCGGAGGATCAAGTCTGCACGAACGGGTTCATGCTTTATCTCAGAATTATTTTAAAACCAAAAGAAAAAGAAAAAGAAACATTGCCATTTTATTATTTTTGTGCAAAAATAAAAACTGAAAGACAGAGAACAAAAATTTGAATGCAAAACGTCATTCATTAATGATTAAAATTGCAAATGTGAACGGGGTAGCCCTACAAATGAATCTATACGCCTTGGGCAGAGCGCAAGATTTTGACATGCATTATGGTTAGAAAACAAATAAAAATTACTCTGTCTGAAGAGTAACCCGGACGACTTCTTCAATAGACCAGTTCTGCAACTGTTGTCCAGGGGCACGTGGGCGTACCCAGTTGTCCCAGTCATTGTCATTGTCAATACCATCTCCTGTAGCCGCACAAGACTGATCTGTGTAAATAATCCCCCCACTACTGAAGGTGATGGGTCCACTATTTTCCGCATCGGAAGTCATAGAAGGATGATAACCAATACCAAATTTGTCTTCCTTCATTGGCGTCTCTATCAGTTTGCCCCAGCCTTGGGCATTCCCGGCTCTAACGACCTCAACGGCTTGTTTGTAGGATGAAATAGAAGTACCAGCCCCAGCTGGTGTAGAGGAAGACTCAGGCACATTGTCAATATTCACAGCTTCAAATGATTGGCAAAGTATCTCGTGAATTTCCCCATCCATTTCCACATACTTAAACGTGGACAAATGACTCACAAAGATATCTTCTTCGCCACATACTGTAACGACTTGTCCCTCAAACTCATACTTCAGCTTTTGGTGTAAGGTAGAGGTAACAGCCCCAACTGCGTGAATCCAAGGGCGACCCAATAAGCAGCTATACGCAGGTTGTATGTCCATCACATGGAATGTGGATTTGAACACCTGCGGTCCAATTTGCACGGGCAACTCTACTTCACCAAACACAGATCTTTTGGTCCCATCGAATGCTCTGACAATCAAATCACTCGGCCTTAAGATCAAGCCATCAACCTCCAGCTTCATTAGTGCTTTCTTAGGCAAAACATTGAGTGAGGAACCAGTGTCTACCAGTACATGAGACAACACTGCCCCTTTGCACTCCATTGTGATGTGCAAAGCCTTATTGTGGTTTCTTCCCTCAGCAGTCAAATCCCTACTTGTAAAGCCCAAACCATGGCTAGCATTAACATTGGAGATTACACCCTCCAGCTGATTAACAGTGATTTCCTGTGGCACATACGCGCTCTTCAACACTTTCAACAAAGCTTCCCGATGCGCATCAGAACACAACAACAATGATAAAATTGAAATCTTCGAAGGGGTCTGATTCAATTGATCAACAATCTTATAATCACTTTTCTTGATTATCCTCATGAACTCTTCCATTTCATTATCAAAAGTAATCTTTTTCTCAGTTTTAGGTACAGGCACACTCTCGACCACCTGTTTTCCCTTAGCTTTTGCAGCGGCTTCAACTTCTTGATCACTGCGCAAAGTTTGGGGAGCAAACAATCTTCCGCTTCTTGTAAAACCACCTACACCACCCACATTATCAATATTCGAACCGGCCGATGATCCAACTTCTTGCTTTTTACCTTCATAATATATGTCTGCACCATAGTGCCAAGGGATTGCCTTCGTAGTTGTAAACGGAACTGGTCCTGGCACCGTGATGGTAACAGGACTGGGTCTTTGTTGCACAACACTTGCTACAGGAACTGTGCTAGCAGGCACCTGGATCTCCGTGGGAGTATAATATACGTCTGCCCCATAGTCCCACGGGGTTTCCTGTGTAGTTGTAAACGGAACCGGTCCTGGCACCATGATGGTAACAGGACTAGGTCTTTGTTGCACAACACTTGCTACAGGAACTGTACTAGCAGGCACCTGGATCTCAGCAGGAGTATAATATATGGTCACAGTTGATACCTCGTCAGTCTCCTTCACGACCCTGTCAAACTGTAGACATCCTTCATTGATCAGATTCTGCAAACCCGCTTTCAACTTATTACAGCCATTCTCTTGATTCATATACTCAGAACAATCTTGATTACAGCCCGAAAACACCCGTCCCTTCAACAAACGATCTTTTACAACCAACAAAGAAGTCTTCACCTGATTGATGTCTGCTACCAAATTCAACCGCTTTCCATCTTCGATAGCATGCACATTTCCCGCAGCATGCGCATTTGCCGCACCATGATTAGGTATGGGGTGTTGAATAATATTAGGAGGCCGAGAGAAATTGATTGCCTTGGCATCAATCAAGTCTTGCACTTTATGATGAAAAGCCCAACATCTTTCAATGGAGTGCCCCTGAGCACCTGAGTGGAACTCGCATCGTGCGTTAGGATCGAAATTAGGAGGCAAGTTGCCAGGGGCAGGAGGCCTCATAGTGCGGAGCTCAACCAACTTCATCTGGAGTAACTGTGGTAGCAACGTAGAATAAGTCAAAGGTAGAGGGTCAATCTTACGATCCCTCTGCCTGGACCTCTGTTGGAAAGGAGGTTGCTGTTGTTGCTGCTGAACCTGCCGTTGGGGTTGTTGTTGCTGCTGAACCGACGGTGCTGGGATTGTCACTGCACCTACCTGGTGATAACCTTGAGAACGTCCTCTGCCTCATCCTCTAAACACAGCATTTGTGTCTCCTTCTCTTCTTCTCTGACTACCAACAAACGGTTTCTTTGTCCCAGAAGAGCCGGCCCCACTCATATCTTGAATCTTTCCAAGCTTTAACAAACTCTCTATTCTTTCTCCAGCAATCACTATCTCAGCAAATCCGATTGATGGATAAGCAGCTAATCTTTCAAGATATGCCCCTTGCAGGGTGCCCATAAACATGTCTGCCATTTCTCTATCCAGCAGAGGAGGTTGAACCTGTGCAGCCATTTCCCTCCACCTCTGTGCATATTCCTTGAAACTCTCTTTAGCATTCTGTGACAACCCCTGCAATTGAGTGCGATTGGGCGCCATATCAATGTTGTACTGGTACTGTTTTAGGAATGCTTCAGCCAGATCTTTCCAACTTCTCACATCAGCTCTGTTCAACTTCATATACCAGGTCAAAGAAGCTCCAGCCAGACTGTCTTGAAAGTAATGCATCCATAACTTCTCGTCATCTGTATGAGCTGTGATCCTCCCAAAATATGCTTGGATATGTGTCTGGGGACACGTATTACCCTGATATTTATCAAAAGTAGGTGGCTTGAATTTTGGAGGGATCCTGACTCCTGGTACCAAACCCAGACTAGTAACATCAATGCCCGTGGAATTCTTGCATTCCATAGCCCTTATCTTCTCTGCCAGTTCATCATATCTTCTGTCACCCACATCAGCATCTAATAAAGTAAATTGGTCTTCCTGAGCATCTTCCTGAACAACACCAACATTTCTGCCATTTCCATTACCCAGATTACCACCAGGAGGGGGATTGACAACAACAGGAGGAGGAGTGCCATGAGTCTGTGAATTGTCATTCTGATTAACCCCATGTGTGGCCTCCAGACGCTCGACCAGAAGCCTCAGTCTTTCTTGAGTTTCGGCCATACCAGTCATGAGAGTCATGAATTGGTCCATTCGTGCCCTCATATCAGCCAAATCACTCTGCATTTGATCCATTATCCTTGCTTGATTTCTTCGAGTTGAGTAACGATGAATATTATTCTCAGCTATAGTTCCTGAAACCAAATAAAGGTTAGAGATCTCCTGCGACAGGTACCTGAAAACAAACAACAGAATGCAACATGATATGCGATGCAATGCAATGTTTATTCATTTTGAGGCATTCCTTCCTTCGATTCCAATTTGACCAAAAGAGAAGAGCGCATATCCCTGTAATTGCTAACAGTGACAGAATGCCAGAGGTGAATACCCATCATATAATCTGACGAAGAATCTTCCTCAATAACTACCAACAAATCCAATAACAAGAAAAACAAACCCACGGCCATGTGTGGAACAGTCAAACACAAATGGTTTTCGGACAAATACAACTGAAAAAGTCTGAATACAAATAAAAGGGGAACCCATCAACAAGCCTGATGGTGACTCCCAGAATAGTAACAAAATAACTCAAACACTGAGCCCATAAAAATCTTCCTGGACCTCTTTGAGAAGCGCTTCAGTAACTGGATCATCTGGGCGCTCCGTGAGACCTCTGATCAATTGGCTCCTTAACTTGACGACTTCTTCTAGCTTTCGGATTTGATCTTTGACAGCTGACTCTTTGGCTCTCTTTACTCCAGCGCGGGTCTTCAGGTCTTCGATCTCTTGATTAGCTTAACTTAGTTGTTTGAGGAATTCACTTTCTTTGCTCTTCAAATTTTTCCTCAACTCATCGTTTTCAGCTCTGATTCTCGCCTCTATCTCTCTCCGACATTCAGAAAACTCATCCCACCTCTGTTGTTCTTTGGCAAGGGCATTTTCTGACTTGGTTACCTGCTCATTGATGCGCTTACACGCCTCTTTTAGCGCCATCTCATTCTGTTTGACCTTACGAATATAGATATCGTCTTCGGCAATTCTTTTTTTATCGGCCTCGTGAAGCTCAGTCAGCTTCTGCAGTTCATACTCGACCTTACGCTTGTCACAAAGCGTCTTTCTGAGTCCTTCACTTAGCTTCTCCTTCTTTTTGACAGTCTTATCCAACTCTGCTTTAAGCTTGTCATATTCGGCAATGCTTATCGTGGTCACTGGTTCCACTGGATCTGAAGGTCTTTCCTGAGAAAACGGCAAAAGAGTAATCTGAACCCTTCTTTTCAACCAGGCGTCATATTGAGAGGAAGACACATTGTTGCACTTTCCGAAGACGACTTTACCCTTCATTTGAAGATTACCCCAAGCTCCAGCCGCTTGCCTTACCAACAAAAGGTTATCCTTCACAGGGAAAAAGAAAGACTCTTCCAAATCACTATCCCTCGGAGGCTCTACTAAGGCAAATCCTAATTGTCTCCTGAGAATAACAGGGTTATAATTAATGCAACCTTTTACTCCCAAGAGTGGCACGTTAGGATGTCTTCCACAGCTGCTGATGAAATCTCCCCCAATTGTCTTCTGATTGAACCAACGGATATCCTTTGCTATCAACTGAATCATCCTCTTAGCCCAATTCTTTGCGGGCTGAGGATTCAAAAAGGCCTCTGAATTTGGTAAATGACCCATAAACCACCTATGGAACAGAGGCGCACAACATCTAACCAACCTTCCTCGCTTCTTCTCATTCTTGAAGTGCACAGAATAGTACAAATCACCCAGGAGGGTGGGTACGGGGTTCTTCATTACAAAAATATGGATTGCACTCATGTCCAAAAACTTTGGTTCATCAGCAAACAGTATAATTCCATAGATACTCAAAGCCAGGATTGCGCAAACGGTTTCCCACTGAGACTTAGCAGCACATTCTTCAGCTTTGGCAGCCAAGAAGTCCAAATGAAAACCAGATAATTCTCCTTTGGTGGTGAGATTGTCTGCTACCACAGGTACGCTCATATGAAGAGCCTTAGCTATTTCTTCATGCTTTGGAGGGCGCATGTCAGTGTTGAAGGGAATTTGGTACTTGAGAGGCACACCCAGCAGCCAAGCATACTCTTCTAGCATTGGGCCCAACTGAAAATCCGAGAAGGTGAAACACCTTAGCTGTGGGTCATAAAACTGTAAGCATGTATGAATGGCACTCCTTTCTGAAGCATTCAAGTCAACAACCACAGTCATAATCTCCCCATAAGCCTTCCGGAACATACCCACATGGTCTGGAGTAATAAGAGCAATCATCTTTCGCAACTGTCCCACCTTTGTGTCAAAGAAACTATAGTGTACATTGTTCTTCCTAGGAGTCTCCATAACTGCAACAAGAATTGTCAACCGGAATCGAAAGGAAGTGTACCCTGCAAATGAATAAACATGAGGGTTAAATGCAAGAATGCTAATGATGATATGTATGCAAGGGCATGTGACCACTGCTGCACAAATACTGCTGAACCCACTGTACTGCAATCTGAATCTGGTGAGATATACAACCCCAGGATAAGAAACCCAATAACAAACACAGAACCAGATGTGAGCTGATCAGGATCAAAACTTCGGCAACCAATCCAGAACAAATAAGAAAACCAGGTATTCTGACGGTCAAGGGTTCCTGCACACCTGTAAACAATTCCCCCAAATCTCACAGGTAGGTACTAGGATGTTCAGTATCCCGGGCTCTCAGGTCGAGAAATGATGATACGTTCACCATTTCTGGTTTGGCATCATCATCAATCGAGGAGGCCTCAACTAATTCTCCAAAACGGAAGATCCTTAGCTTCAGAGGTTTGAGAAGCAATAGCACATTCAGCCCGAAGGATACAATGCTACCGCCAATCAAAGAAGTCGTCTGCTGACTCTCTTCAAAACAAAGAGGGGTCATCCTAACAGGTCATCCAGACTTAGCAGCCCTTCCAGATAGCTCTACCATCGTGGGAAATCCACAACGCAGAATTCTCTAGAGAGAACCACATCCAGATTGTGTTTCATATTCCCTCCTCGAACCGAGATAGAACGCGAGAGGACATGAAACACGCTAATCCTAAGTGCACTCAGGCCTGTGCATTGGGCCTATCTCTCAGAATATCCCCATCCCGCCAAACAGAAACAGTACAGCAGTGCAGCATAATACATCATATGAAATGAAAAAATGCTAAAATACAGTAAATGCAGTAATATACAGTAGTATATAGCAAAAAATAGTAAATAACTATACAGTAAAGCAGTAAATACAGCAAAGTACAGTAAACACCCAATGAAAGAAAAACAAACAAGCGCTAGGATTGACTCGCTAAGGAAACCAGAGATTCTGGTTGCAAAATCCCCAGCAGAGTCGCCAGCTGTCGCTACCGGGATTTTCATCCAAGTACAAACGCGAAAGTGGCACCGAAACAGAGTCGCCAGCAATGTGTATTTATCCCAAGAGAGGGAAAGGAAACACTACGTAAACCTGAGGGAAAAGGATAGAGCATGGTCTTGCGACCAAGAGAACTGGGTTCGGGAGTCGGTTACGCGAGGGGAAGGTATTAGCACCCCCACGCGTCCATCGTACCCGATGGGATCCACGCTTGCTTGTCTCGATCAAAGGGTGTCGTCGTCTGGAGCTCCACTGCTACTGGAAAGGGAAAAGAAAAAGGAAAAGGGAAAGGAGAGAGAGAACAAGGAACAAATGTAGGGAAAATAAAAGAAGTGCTCGAATTGGCCCTACCCCACTGCCTACGTATCTCATCGGGAACATGAGAATCAGAGCGACGTAGTTCCCCTCAACGAGGGTCACTTTGTTTGTGTTTTTTAGGGAATGACTAACGTTCTAGCTCAGGTGTTGCAGGCTCGCTGGTCCGAGTGCGTTACCATCTTGCAAGAGAACGAGTAGGAGCACGTTCGTACGTTAAGAGTGAGTGAGATGAGAAAAGAATTCCCGAAGGAAAGACGTTATTGTTTGTCTTTTTGTTTTTTAGAAAGAAGTGTTTTGATTATTTTGTGTTTTGTAACGCGCATTGTATATAAGTCCCTCATGTAAGATCGAATGCCTTGCATAACGAACCGAGATGGGACGCACGCTAAACATTCCAAGAAAATGAGAGAAGATCCCTCACTATCTTGTTCTTGCATGAAAGGCCTAAATACACTGTTTGTTTTCCTTTATTAAGTATTTTTTACTTTTTGCTTGAAGATGAGAAGAGAAAACGCAAAGGAAACTCTAAAGGGAGACTAAAGGGTCCTAATGTTATCATGCATGGATGTCCTATGGTTAGTGAGGTTTAGGAGAAAGACTAACTAAAACCTAATGCTAATCCTACTCCAAGCTTAATCGGAAATTAAGTTGGACTAGGTAGCTCTAAAGGGGAAGGAATCCAAGACTTAGACAAGTCTTGAGATTCATGGGATGTGAAAGAGTGAAAGAGAAGAAAAGAAGAAGAGAGATGAGATACAAAGATAGGGCAGCAAGCACATCATAATCATCATATCCAAGTCAAAACATAAAACATGCTTCAAAGATCACACAAGCACATCTCAAGTACACAAGTGAAAGCACACAAGAAAAGATGCAAGTAAACTTGCATAAGAAGTACAATTAAGCATCAACGAACTTTACACAAAGATGAAATGGACAAAATAAGATAAACATGAATCCAAGTCAGAACTTAAGACATCTCATGATCTATCAATTCAAACACACAAAAGTATCTCACATCATGATGCATTATGAGCCAAAGAAGCAACAAAACATTTGATAAGGACATGCATCATACAAATCATCCCAAAATGAACATGTGAAGTGAAAACCAAGTAATGAACTCAAGAGGGCAGTAGCATATGCATCAAATACATACCAAGATCAAACTCAAGTCACACAAGATGTATCATTAAACAGCACATTCCAAACATGCATCAAAATTAGACAAGACATCCACTTATCATTCATGCAAGCAAACCAAAGGACATGTGAAGCAAAGAGTGAGGACATGTCACATAAAGCACCTTAAACCAAGAGGGTCAGAATCTAAATCATGTCATACAAGTCAAACAAAAGGCCTCATGCATTGGTTGTTTCATACAAAGGAGCATTGCACAAGATTAGGTCAAACATACCACAAAATTCAAGTCCAAACAACACCAACTTAGAAAATCAAGATCAAATTGGAAAATGAATCAATGAAGATGATTCCAAATCCACAAACAAGCTCAAACAGAACATGATCACACCATATAAACATCTCAAGCACCACTCAATCACAAGTAAGCAAATGCACTCAAACTAGGTCAAGTATCAAAGCATGCTTCAATCAAACTCAAACCACAAGTAGGCCTCAACCAAAAAATAGAAAAGTAATCCAATAAATTCCCAAAAAATAACCCAAAGCAATTTTAAACATCCAATTAATATGTGAAAAAATATTGGACTAGAATTAGCTCAAGAACATGTTCTAAGGTGTTCCATAAGTCAAGATATGCACATAACCGAACAATGATCGAGGGGTATCAAAAATCACATGAAAAAACAATCAAAGGTGATCACCAAAGCAGAAACATGGCACTAAAACATTCCCCAATTAAGTGTCAAAACATGGCAAAAAGATCAGCTCAATAAGGCATGGAAAGATCATCAAACATAAGCACTAATCACAAAGGTAAACATAAAAGACACTTTGGAAAATAAAATCAGAAATAATTATGAAAATAAATGGAAAATGAAAATAAAATTCATAGAAAATTAAATAAGACATTAAAATACGTTCATGATTTTTTTTGGAATTTTTTTATAAAATAAAGTATTTTTAATAATAAAAAAAGTGTGACGAAAATAAAAAAAGAAAATAAAAATTGATTTAAAATGGTGGGGTGCATGAATCACATACGTATGCGCTGGGCCTAATTCAGGTAGGGTACGAAAATGGATTCGTGCAGGCCCATGAGACCATGTCACATGTGTTCAGAATTTTTAAAATAAAAAGGAAATAAATGGTTTCAAATGTAACAAAAAAACATGTGACTTATGTATCAATTGGTCCATTGTAATTTAAGTTACTAAAAGACAAAATAAAATAACAACCACTCATGCGCTGCCACCTAATCATCTTCTACCACAAAGCCATGCAAAAACGCAGCAAACTCATGAACAAATGCAGAATTTCGAATTTTTACCAAGAATAACTATCAAACTTCAAATCTCCATAACTCACTCAATTCTCAACGAAATTAAACGAAATTTAAACCAAAATTGAAGTACGAAGAACAAGGATCATCACTATACCATTATTTTCTCAAACTAATCACTCAAACACAAATATAATAGGCATGAAAGTCATAGGTTCAAGTATGTAAACCAACACACATTCAAAAATAGCACGAAATATTTGAGCCTAGCTCCAATGCCTTTGTGAAAAGGACTTCATATGCAAGATGTGGATGCTTCTAACATACATTAAAACCCTAAAATGAGAGAGATAGAGAGGAAGCAACTTACTAAGTGGAGAATGGTCCACTGCCTTCTTCAACTTCCAGTACAAAAGAAACCCAATAATCTTGATCTTTAAGCTCCAATGATGAAGAATAAACCCAGAAATCAAAGCTTCCTTGAGTGAGTTGAGAGAAATAATGAAAACTTTGAAAAAACAAGCAAGAAGTTCAGATCCGGAAATGAGCCAATGTGTGGCCGGTTTGGAGTGTTTTTAGCTTATATATGAAGAGTTTAGGGTTGGAAACGAAGCTAATGGGTCAGACTTGGTTGCTTTGGCTTGGAGAGGGAAAAAAAGAAAAATTGCACATGGTATGGTGTAGGTTCGGATGGGGTTTGGTTTGGCATATTTGGTTCTGATTTTTGGCTTGGAATAGGGTACAAATTCGTGCAATATTGAGCTGGTATCATGTGCTAGCTTGGTGAGTTCAAACAAACCCAATTTGCATTTACCAAAAATGGCCACTTTTGTGATTCTCTCTCTTTCATGGCAGGTGGTGTGTTTAGTTATTTTGGGTAAATATTGGTGAGAAAGAATACATGGTACGCATGGAATAAAGTGGGACATGTTGCTGCATGATCATGTCAAGATTTTTCCCACAACATTACACCAAATTTTCAAGTTTGAGCAACTTGGAGTATGTGACTTTGAATGGTGATATCTTGGTGTGTAAGGGACCATTTCATGAGTTTTTTGGATCACTAGAAACTAGAGAATACCATGAACAAGTTTGGTGTGGAAAGCAAGTGGAAATGATGCTTTAATCAATGAGAAAAATCAGGTTGAAAGTGTGTGTGCAAATCTGTCCAATAATAACTTAGAAAAAAAATCTAAGTTTTCACATTTTACAACTTGAAGATTCCAACTTTGGGACACCATAACTCTCTCAAAAATAATCCAAATGAGACAAACTTTACATGGTTGGAAAGCTTGAACAAGCTCTACAACTTTCATGTTTGAGGAAATTTGAAATAAAGCTCGTATCCTGATGGAAATTGGCTTGGAAGATGGCTGAATTCATGCTAAAACTTTCCCAAAATGGCAACTTCCTAAAAACCTAGATTTCCAAAAATGGCAACTTTTCCACATTCTTGATTTTTCATAAATCCTTGAACATTTCTTGATCAAATCTTGTCCATGGACCATATTTGACTTGAAAATCATGATGTTGACCTCAAAAAGTCAGGAGTTGACTTTTTCACTGCACAGTTGACTTTATTCCCAATTCTCCTGATTTTGAAATGTCTGATCAATTAAAAACCTTCTGAAACAAATTGATGGGCAATATTCCATCCCTAGACACTTGAGGACATGAGGAATACCATGGGATCAAGTCTTGCCCAAAAAATCAGAAATAAACTGATTTTATGGCAAACCCTAGTTTTGGTACCCTCTGGTTAGGAGGAAATAGCACATCCTTCAAATTCAAATTCCTCTGAATATGTTGTGTATCATGTCCACCCATGATGACATGTGCCACTTGGAGATGATAAAGAATCAAAGAGCTTGCTCATTTGGGGGTCAGATCCCAACTTTTGACTGCCTTGTATAGGAGATCATGCACTGTCCAATCTTCTTGATGAATTCTCCTCTTTCCATGACTTGTGAGACCAAATGGAGATGATACATGATGTAAGAGGTCCTTGAAGCTTGTGAGAAACACTTGTTCTTCTTCTTTGGATGATCAACACCTTAGAGAATCACCTGATCACATGCCCTTATGCAAGATGCAATGCTAAATGCTTGATGCTTTATTTTTCTATGCTTGAATGCAATGCAATGCAATGAAAGCTCATGCTAAATGATATGAAGAAAAGAGAGGACAAATTTTGGGGTATTACAGTATCTTCCTGATTATTGAAGTATCCCTAAATTAAGAATTGCTAATCCTTTTTAACAATTAATTTTTATATTCATGATGCATTGATTAATTGACTGTTTACTAAAATAAATAATTAAGCATTTTAATCAATTATCAGCTTCTATTAAGAATCACACAAAAAGGGTTTAGGATTATCTAGAAACCACAAATCCTCTTGGGTCATAATTATCGGACGGTTACTATTACCACTCTTAAGAGATAAGTGGTGGTTCTTGATCGAATTAACTTCTCTCATTAAAAATCAATCATCAAACCTCTTTTCCCACGTTACTTAACATATCTAGGAAAAATCAACCGTTACCTTCTCAAATTCTCAAAGACCTTACTCTCCTCATTCATCTATAAAAGGGCTTAACCCTTAATCACTTATCACAACTCTCACGCTATCTAAACTCTGCCTAAGTACCTTCTACTTTGTTCACTCTATCATCTTCAACAATGGCTTCCTTCTCTCAAAACGATTTAACCCTCATAACCACACAGACTCCAGTTGAAAAACTCCTCGTCAGATCGGAAATAATTGTGAACTTTAATAGTTTAAAATCAAATGGATGTGATGTTACTCCCTCGATGGAAACTCAAGGATGGAGTAACTACTTTAAGAGATTGGAAGGACCAACCTACGATTGCTTGGTTAAAGATTTCTGGATTCATGCTAATACGAGCACAAGAGTCATTGCTTCTTTGGTTTTTGGAAGGAAAATCTTCATATCTGAGAAGACCATTGCAGATCTTTTGATGCATGAAATAACAGATTCAAAATCACTAAGGATCTACTTAGTGAGGAAAGAGAGGATAAGGTCATGGCGTCTATCTTCAAAGAAGGAGTTGCAGTTGAGAACCAAATATTCTCAAATCTGAAGGATCCACTACAAGTTTGGTTCAGAATCCTGCAAGGAAGTGTTTTTCACCATCTTCCTTCAAATCAACTTAATGACACTAAAAAATGTGTCATGTTCCTTCTCCTTAAAGGAATTAAGATACATCTTCCTTCAATCCTCTTCAAACTTCTAAAGGAAGCTATAAGAAACTCCAGAATAGGTTCTGACGCAGAAGTCATACATATTCCATATGGAAGACTCATTTCTGATGTCTTAGTTGAATCAGGAGTAGTTGATGATATTTTAATTAATGGGGGAGAATCAAGAAAGCTGCTTAAGAGCTCAGGAAAGATTCTCAAATTTAAGGATCTTAAAAGAGAAGACGTCGCTCTGGATGATACGTCATTTAGGAAATTGACCTTGGCAACAAGGGTTCCTGTTGAAGGCTTTCCGAACTTTTCAACACACAATCAAGCAGATGTAGGGAATTATCTGCAATAATTTAAGGAAGAAGACATCAGTGTATGGATTAATATGAAGAATATTACTGATGTACTCCAAGAATTCTCAGAGTGGAAGAGAAAGGGAAAGCAGATAAGAGCTGATGATGAGGAACCTTCCTCAAAAAGATAAAAAACTATCAATAATGCATTAACATCCTTCAAGGATAATGCCATCAACAAAATTCAAAGTTTAATGGATGTTTCTTGTTCCAGCATGGATCCCACATAAATGGGAAATATCTGGACTGAGTTCCATCGATGGATCTCAGAAGAGATTGTGATAAACAAGAGGTTGGCTGTCACACAAGCAGAAGAAAAACAGTTGCATGCCTCAAGAACCGATGAGTCTGAAAGCTTGTCCTCATCTTCTTCATCAACTTTGGGCACCTCTTAGTCTAACTCCTAGGAACCTATTCTCATTAGGTCTATGTTTTGATTGTTTTGAACTAGTTAGGATTAAGATCAACCTATGTTTTGAAATCAATGAAATATCTTTTGAAACTGTTTTATGTTAGACTGTTCATTATCATATTAATCCCACTTATGCCTAAATGCTCCAACGTTCTAAAACTTTTTGATGATGTCAAAAAGGGGGAGAAATAGAAATATGATTTTGATTAAAAGATTAAAACAAAGAAAGAATGCAAACTCAAACAAGTAAAGTAAATCAAAGTAAATCAATCATATAAAATGTGTTTTCTACTAACGTTTATTATTTGATGTTTAATCGAGGAACTCTAAACAAGTTCACTAGGCATTCTCAGAACAGGTTAAGAAAGAAGAACTCTGATAGAAGTTCTTATGAACTGTTTGTTCATATGATAGAAGTTGTACACTTCGTGAACATGTGTTCAGAATCAGATCTTCCCAGTACTGTTCAGAAGTTGATAACTTTCTAAAAGTCAAAGTTATCGTGATCTCTGTTTCACTTGGTTCAGAAGCTGTAAGCTGTTTGGGAATATGATATTCAGAACATAAGAATCAGAAGAAGGAAAGCTCTGAAAGCAGTCAAAACAAAGTCTACATCTCAAGATGCTTTTCAGAAGGACTGTGCAAATCAGAAGTGAAGGACTGTCTGAAGATCTGGATTGAAGATCCAAGAAAGAGAAGTTCTGATGTTAACCAAGAATCCAATTGAGAAGAAATGATTGGGTATCTGACCAAATCTACACTTGGAAATCAGACTCAGTATATAAAGATTGGTATCAGACTCAGTCTATAGTAATATCAATCAGAGCTAAGTTGTGTAATGTTTTCAAATACCTTCATTGGTATCAATTTCAGCACACTAAGGAAATACCTTTCATTTGGTATAAGAATACCTTCAGTTGGTATCAAACTCAACATACTTTGGTATCAGACTAAGAATCAAAACACATTGGTACCAGATTCAGAATCAAGCGTTGATTGATCACTAAAATTATCCTTCTATTGGTATTTGATCAAGAATCAAGCTTTGATGAACCACTGAGTTGTGACAGTAACAAGGTTCTGAGATGAAGGCTTGTGTTCAAAGTCAAACTCTGAAAAGTCATGATCATTATTGGTGATTAAAAAATTAATATTTCTAAATTACGATTCTGAAGATCCCAATATCTGACTTATGGAAATTAGGGGGAGACTACCCAAAAGATTCAAATGTTAAAATCTACAATCTTCACAAAGTCTAAAACTCAGGGGGAGTTTCTCAAAGACAGTGTCTGTCTCTAATAAATAGCAAGGCTATGTTATTAGATAAGAACCGTTCTGTTTCTGTTCTAAAATGATTCTGCTGAAAAGTAGAAATGCTTCAGACGTCTCTGAAGATTATGTGCTCTGATATGATGGTTAAAAGGAACTAAGTTCTAAAGATCTAAAGATGGAAGTTCTGATGAACTAGTCCAGATGCTGAAGACTTTTTGTTTCCTTAAAGACAAGATAGAAAAGTAATCCTTTTCTATTCTTTGTTCTGGCAACTCAAGTTGTTATTTTGTGTGTTTTTGGATCATATAAGATTTTGGATGATCACAGATAAAACTTTGAGGTTAACACATTCAGGGGGACCTGTTGTTCCAGACTCTGAATATGTTTGTTTGGTGATTACCCTGTATAAAATGTTCAATCAAAATACTTGGTTTTGTCATCATTAAAAAGGGGGAGATTGTGAGAGCAAGAGTTATCTCAACAAGTCGTGTCTATGTTTTGATGATAACAATGCGTATTTGTGAAAGAACCATTTTATGTTCTAACGTGTGTTATGTGCAGATCATAATCATAGAAGATATCAGATCCAACAAGCACCAGCCAGATGTGCGTAAATGAGTATATGCGAAGTTACTATGTGTGACACAAGTTGCAAGAAGCAAGAATGCTTCTGTATCTGATCATGATCAGTCAGATCCAAGGATGCTGATATTGTTGTTGCAATGCTCTTGTGGATGCTTTCTGAAAGTGGTTGAGATTCTGAAGATAACGAAGCTTCTGAAGAAGATAACATTATGGAGAACCAAAGTGCTGAAGACTCTCATGACTTGAAGTTCTGAAGGCTGAAGGCTCTGAAGACCAAGTGCAGAAAGACTCTGAAGACTTATGCGCTTTGAAGTCTATGGTTCCAAAGGTCAAGTGCTGAAGACTCTGAAGACAGATTCCTAATGGACAAGTTCTAAAGATCTGAAGACTTTAAACAATGAAGAATAATGGGTTTCAAGACAAGTGCTGAAGTTCTGAAGGCAGATTCCTAATGGACAACTTTAGAAGACTGAAGACTTGAAGATTCAGATGCCCTGTTATAAAGTCTATACTCATGCTTCAATTAATTACCATCAGAAGCCTCTGACATTTTGAAGACAAATGTTACCGTTGTGAAAGACTGTACATAGCGCCCAAGAAGATATATCATGTCACTTCCTCCACAGTAAAAAGGAGATGTGTCAGTACAGCTTTATTATTACACAACGTCTCTTTTCTAACAGCCAACAGTAATTCAAACGGCTATATTTTATGGGCTATTTAAAGAAAGGAGTATTTGCTTCTGAAGAAGATCGATTCAGTCCAACAAAGGAGAATTGATCAAGTCATTGTGTGAAGATAGCAATAACGATGAGTTCTAGTTGTAACACTTAAATATCTAAAGCTATCACCATTTAAACATGGCCATTGTTGTTGGAGCTCAAGATCATAAATCAACAAAACAACAACAAATTGAAACAGAAGTCGTTGATGAAGAAGACAACAATGCAAATTAGTCAAGTCATCAACCACCTTCTCATCAAGAACTACATTGAAGATCTGAAGCAAGGAGTTATTGCTCAAAGCTTGCTCAACCAAGAAGACAAAGAAGAAGAAGATCTGCAAGATGTCATCAACTATCAAATTCTCATACATCTTTGTAGTTTCTTAAGATAGCAAGGAGATGTTGCTCACATCTTGCTTGAACACTTATGTGTTCTTTTGTACTTAAACTTAGGAGTAATCTGCTTATTAAGAAGCATTATTGTAATCTCCTGTTTAACTAATTCTTGGTGAATTAGGATTCCTTGAGTGGTCAGTGTGACCGGAGACTCGAGAAGACAATTGTTGGGTGTCATTGTGGTAAATCCTGAAATAGTGTCAGTAAACGTTATATTCGTTGCGACGAATCCCTGGACGTTTAGCTGTGAAATCCTAGCAGTAGATATTGCGAGATTGGAACCTGCAGGTCAATGTTCATTATATTCATTAAGTTAAATCCCTTAATGGTTCATTATGTGTTAGTCACAACTGAGGTTGTGCAGGTTGTTAGTCATCGGTGTTAGCCCGTGCATCTGTAATCGAGATTGATTATAGTGGATTAAGTCCTTGTGTTCAAGGCGAAATCACCTGAGGAGGGTGGACTGGATTAGCTTGAGAGTTGCTCAGGTGAACCAGGATATATCGTGTGTTCTTTACTCTTGTTATGCTTTATGTTATTGTTTATGTTTCTGTATTGAGTAATAAGAACCTTACACTAGCAAGTCAGAACCTTGCAGCTTAAACTCTGATAAGCTTCCGCACTGCAAGTTCTGAATGATGCATATTGAATTCAGACTCTTGTTGGTTCTTATGCTTTACGCATGGCAAGTCTGAATGTTACTTTGCAGACCAGAGTCTCTCAACGAACTCTAATGTTATCTCAGCGCCTTAACGTTAAGAAGCAAAAAGTTCTTAAAAAGAGTGAATACACAATTCAACCCCCCCCCCCCCCCTTTCTTGTGTCTTTCTCGCACCTTCAGCAGTAACAAGTAATTGTAATAGTTAAAATTTGATAATAAAGTTATAGTGATTATAACCAAACAACATAACGAAATTGCACAGTAGAAAAAAAAGAGAATATTGGCTTTCAACAAGCTTTCGGTAACGGCCAACGAAATCAAATTCGACAAGTTGATATATTGTTGAAACCGAAATTTTACAACGAAATCAAATATATACTCCAAATTGCGAAACAAGTTACGAATTATGCCGACAAAGCAACAAAAGTGGACAAAAATTCGATTAAAGAATGCGTCGGTTCGGCTAAACTATGCATCGAAACAAAAAAAAGAATTATAGAATCATGATCGGCACGAAAAACCGGTTCGAATGACATATTCATACGCAATTATCCGTTAAAAGTTAGAAATCCCTATTTTTTAAGTTTATGTTAAAATAAGTGATTATTTCAATAATCAATTTCAAAACAGTAGCGTAATTTAATGGATCTACCACATGCAATTAACAAGATCAAACACACAAGAATATTCATGGCAATGACATGGAAGTGGTGAAAGTTCAAGGCTTACCGACGGAGCCGAGATTTGCTCCGGTATGTGTTGAATTTTTATTGAAAAGAAGTCAAACCCGGAAAACTTCAAGAGATAATCCTTTATTATGCTTCTAATTAATCTTTTGCTTGATGATAAGATGAAGATAGATGATAGAAGTAGAGAATTGGAAAATAATAGAAAATTGATGAATCCTTGAATCTTGAATATGATGGAAATTGAGTGTTGAATATCCTTGAATCCACTTAAATGATGATCATAGAAATTGATTGTGACTAAGTTCCACCAAGTTTAGGATTTTGATGCGAAATCCTAAATGGTGATGAAGATTAACTTTTGTGAAGGTGATGAAAAATGGTGGCAAAGTGTTGAGAATGATTAGAAAAAAAAGGGAGAAAAATGATTAAAAATGGTTTATAGTGGCTAACCCCAAAATTTGGAAAGAAAAAAAAAAGAAGATTTTTATAGATTTTTTAGTTAATTGAGGTTCGTTAGATCGTGATCCAAGTCACCATTTTATCAATGGTTAAAAACTAATTAAAATGCTAGTTGCGGATCACCAATCTTAACCGTTAGATCGATTATCATCAATGGTGGAAATTTGGTAAAAATTAGTTTGATTTTGTGTTAGTTTGTGAGATTTAAGGAAGTTAGAGTTAGTTAATTAGTTTAAGGGCAAATGGGTAAATGCATGGGTTTGGGGATAAATAGGTAGTTAAGGGAAGTTAGAGACAAGACATGTTGGAGGTTAGCATAAGTACCAAGTCTCAATGTAAGATTAATGGTCACTTGAAATATCACTTGAAATAAATTTAATTTAAATGCTTTTGCCTTGATTTTTCTACCACATTTTCCTTGAATTTTTGCGACTTAATCCATGATTTTAGGTGCCTTCGGGAAGTCATTTTATGTTGGAAATAAGCACTTCTCAATTAAGTGGCAATCCTTCAAATCTCTCAACTAGCCATGAATCTCAAATAAAGAGATGATCCGCACCAATATGGGAAATAAACCCGAATAATTAGCAAATAAAATCCGCCTTGAAAATCCGCTTAAACCGTTTATGTCCACTATTACCGAACCGTGACCTAATGATTGTGCTATGCAAAATGTGATGAATGGTATGCTAAATGCATGACCTAATGGAGATGCATACGAGTGCAAAACAAAAGCCAAAAAAAGTTAAAAAAATCAGAGGGCAAATTTTAGGGTGTTACACCACTGTTTATCAGTTAACACACCGAATCTCCAGAGAGTCAAACACTTTCTCTTGATTTTATACTCTCCTTCTGGTTCATCACAATTTGTCTATTGACACCAATCCTTTTCCCCACAGAATCATTCTTTTATCGCTTCGGTTAGCCACTGCCTGTCAATTAATATACCAAATCTTCAGTGTCTCTTACCTTGCCTCAATTCAATTCCTTTACTCCATTTTTCTCTTGGTTTCGACACTATTCCTTTGTTTTTCCCCGGTGAATTCGATACAGTTTCCTTTTGGGTTTCCCAGTAGAGTCGTTCTACCATCTTTCACTCTTGGTTTAGACATCGTTTCCTTCCTTTCCCGTCTTAGTTCTCCGAACTATGTAGGCTCTGAATTTCTCATTGCACAATGAGGATACGTAGGCACGAGATTGCGAAATCTTGGCGAGTCACCTTCCCTTTCTTCCCTGGTTCCATGAACTACGGAGCTCTGAATTCCTCATTGCACTATGAGAATACGTAGGCACGAGGGCCCTAATCCTCCGCGAGCACTCTCTTCGTCCCTTTCCTTCTCCTTCTCTTAGCTAGTAGCCTTTAGATAGATAACTCATCCAAGCCTAGAAGTAAGCAAAACGGTTCCCGTCGAGTACGACGGATGCGTGAGGTGCTAGTACCTTCCTCTCGCATAACCGAACCCCTTGCCCATTTCTCTTCCCCTTCGGTTTTATCGATATTTTCCCTGTCCTTTGGGACTAAATAAAGTTCGGTAGCGACTCTGTTGAATCTTTGAGTGTGCAATTCACTCAGGTATAATCCCGCTAGCTTCACAACACCACCAGGATGTGACTGTCTTGCCTTCCACAGCTTTTCCCGGGGGGACCCCACCTCGTAATGTTGCACTCTCCTATCACAGAAGGTGGAGAAATGCTCATATATCCAGCACTGAGATCAAAATAGAGACACAAAAAATAATAAATAAGAAATGTTATTCGTAAAAAATAAATAAGAAAGCAACAATAAATAATAATTTCAAGTATACTTGTAACATACTCAAATAGCCAGCAAGTTGTTTGGTCTCAAAGATCATCGCAACTCCAAGGGCTATATACAAAATGGTCAACGCAGCACACCCTCAAGCCCAACTGGTGTCCTCAAGGCTACTGAAGAGGCACATGTACCAGTCATTGATATATACACCACACTTGTCTGCAAAGAGAGTAAATGCTACTATGTAGCATGTACGCCCTAGCGGCAGCCTCATACCTCCCAGCAGCTATAAGCTTATCGTATGTCTTCTGAAGCCAAAACACACGAAGGTGCGCACCCCTGGTCTCACCAAACACCACCTGCACCTCTGCCTCATACAATCCCAAATCTCGTGCAATAGTCTGACATGCAAGGGTCGTGCTAAGAATGAGACTCGTCTAGAATCTATCGCTGTTGTGGAGATGAAACAATGTGGAGACATCATTTAGAGTGATAGTTATCTCTTCAAACGGAAGATGAAATGAAGATGTCTTCTTATGCCACCTCTCAACAAACGCACTAATTAATGGAGCGTCGAGCATGATGAGGGAGCAGTGGGCAAAATCAAGCAGCTGAAACTCCCGTATAATTCGACTGACCTGCTCAGGCATCAGAATCTTTAGAAAGTCCTTCATTTTCGATCTGTGTGATGCCACCTTCAGTGTGGGTTGCTCATGTGGCAAAAACATATAAATAAATTAGTTGATACCCCCTGTGACAAACATATATAAACAAAAATTAAAGTTAAACGTAAAAGACACATACATCGCCCTGCCATAGTCGTAACGCCACATGGTCAGCATACTCTATAAGCACCGACCGATCAATGAGTCTTCTAGTGAATCCTCAATTAGTGTGCACAAATGGCTAAGTCGAAAGAGCAGTAACCTCCGTATCAGCAATAACCGATGAGACATAATCAACAACAACATCTGGCTGGACCACCCAACCAACCTCCTCAGCAACTGGCTCAACCACCAGATCAACAATCCGATCTACAACCTCCTCAACCATCTGATCATCCATCAGATCAACAACAATAGCATATGGCACCACCTCATCTTTAGGCTCCTCTACTCATTGTACCGATCAACATCTAGTGCAACGAGGTACCTGGACCTGACCTTGGTCAGCCAACCGCTTCCGGTGTGAACCAGTTGGGGCCACTCGTCCTGCCCGTATCTAAGAAGACTAGGTATCAGTACCCCTGGCAGCCCTACTATGGTCTGCCGCTCGAAAAACAACTCCCCTGCAATAGTGTTGTCTCTGCCTCTGTATTTCACTGCAACATAAGAAAAAATAAACAAAAATATTGTCAATTTCAAAATATCCGATACAAAACAAAGTTTTTGTACATACCGAAAATTCCAAAATTTTTGGTACAAAACCATGGAATATACCGGAAATTTCAAAATTTTCGGTACAAAACCAGAGTTTTATAACTACAAGAAATTTGGAAATTTCTAGTATAAAGAATGAGATTATGTATCAGAAATTTTGAAATTTCCAATATAAAGAATGGGATCTGTATCGGAAATTTTGAAATTTTCGGTATACATTACAATGTAAACACCGAAAATTTGAAATTTCCGATATATATTTCAATGTGATTACCGGAAATGTTGAAATTTTCGGTACAAAATATATAAAGTTTTGAAAAACTCAGTGTAAAAACTCATTGTTTTTTAAATTTCCAGTAGTTGCACGAAAATCCCGGTATCGCTCCACAGATTTGAAAATTTTTGAATTTTGTAATTTTAGAAAATAAATTTGCAAGGGCATTATCGTCTTTTATACACATGGGTAGTTGTTAGGACTAAATGGGGTGTAAGTTAAATCCTTCCTGTAAATTCATGTTAGGACCTTTTGTTTTATTAAGAAAAATATATCTACCGAGATTCTTTGAAGAGGCCATTACTAGTAAATAGGGATGGAAATAGGTCATGCTGATAATAAGGGCCTACGGACTAGCCAACATAGGCTCATGTTAGGTCAAGTTGTTTTTGTAAATAGAAAATGTCTAGGTTTTTTAATAAGTTTATTTAGTTAAAAAGACTAGGCATTAGTCCATAAAAAAACGTTTTAAGGCTAACAGACCGACCTATTTAAATAAATGAATAATTTTTTTTATTATCGTTATGTTATGTTTTGTACTTTAAGTTAAAATAGATAAATACAAATTGATTATCTTAGAGAACTTATGAAAATAAGATGAAAACACCTTATGAACAATGTTATAATTTGTTTTCATAAGTTATCTTAAACATATAGTCTCACAAAACTTATGTTAATAGGTAAGTTAACATAAGTCAATACAAACAAACTTTTAATTTTATTAGTTTTTTAGTTTGTTAGTCTATTTAATAAGATTTTATGTAGGTTAATAGGCTAATCAGACTTTAGAAAATATCAGACTTAAACTTAAAAATAAATTTATGATAGAATACAGGTCAGACTTAGACTTCAATTTTTTTAACAAATTAGACTTAAATTTGACAAAATCTAATGCGATGTAGCCTATTTCCACCTTTACTAGTAGATTAGTGAAATCGTGGAAATATTGCAACTTGCAAGTGCTACGAGTGGTGAAGTGCAGAAGAAAGCCCCCCAAAAAATGCTCCACCATAGCACAGTGCTTCAACATTCACATGACTCAAAAGCCATTTCTCACAACCATTGCACTAAAATGCAACACCCTTACCCAACTCAAGCAATTACACGCCCATATCCTCCGATGTCGTATCCAACACTCTCCCTACGCCCTCGCCCCGCTCCTCTCCGTCGCAGCAACCTCCTTTTTGTCTTACGCTCGTTCCATTTTCATCCACCTCCCTCGCCGCAACACTTTCATCCACAACACCATGATCAGAGCCTACCTTCTTAATCATTCCCCCGCAACCGCACTTTCATGCTACTTAACAATGTTGCAAAACGGTATTCCCGTTAACAATTATACATTTCCACCTTTGATCAAATCCTGCACTGCACTTATTTCTTCCTCCTCCCATTCCACTTCCACTCTTATGATTGGACGTTTGGTGCATTGTCATGTCGTTCAATTCGGGTTCACCCATGACCCTTATGTCATCAGTGCGTTTATAGAGTTTTATTCTGCTTCACGCGACGTGCATAATGCGAGGGTGTTATTCCATCAAACAGAGAAGAAAGATGTTGTTTTGTGGACGGCCATGATTGATGGTTATGGAAAAATAGAGGATGTTGGAAGTGCAAGACAGTTGTTTGATGAAATGCCTGACAGAAATGTTGTGTCGTGGAGTGCAATGATGGCGGCTTATTCTCGTGTGAATGACTTTAAGGAAGTGCTTGCTTTGTTTTTAGAGATGCAGAATGAAGGTGTGAAGCCGAATGCTTCTATACTTGTTACTGTGCTTACGGCATGTGCACACCTGGGTGCACTTACTCAGGGAATGTGGGTACATTCCTATGCCAGGCGATTCGAGAGGATAAGCTCGAATCCCATCCTTGCAACAGCTTTGATTGACATGTATTCGAAATGTGGATGTCTGGAATCGGCTTTAGCTGTTTTTGATGGTATTTCTGATAAGGATGTTGGAGCTTGGAATGCTATGATTTCTGGTCTGGCTTTGAATGGTGATGCCGGGAAATCGTTGAAGTTGTTTCAACAGATGGTTGTTTGTGGAAGTCGCCCTAATGAGACTACCTTTGTGGCTGTCCTTACTGCTTGTACGCACGCAAGGATGGTTCAGGAAGGTCTTCAGTTGTTTGAAGAGATGAGTGGAACATACAGAGTTGAGCCGTGTGCGGAGCATTATGCGTGTGTTGTGGACCTTTTGTCTAGGGCTGGCATGGTAGTGGAAGCCGAGAGGTTTATTGAGGAGAAAATGGGTGGATTTGCAGCAGGCGATGCTAATGTGTGGGGTGCTATACTGAATGCGTGTAGAATTCATAAGAATATTAGTGTTGGGAACAGAGTGTGGAAAAAGCTGATTGATATGGGAGTAGCTGATTGTGGTACTCACGTTCTTACATATAACATATATAGAGAAGCTGGATGGGATGCAGAGGCAAACAGAGTTAGGAGTATGATTTCAGAAGCAGGGATGAAGAAGAAGCCTGGATGCAGCATTATAGAGGTGGGGAATGAAGTTGAAGAGTTTCTTGCTGGTGACCAGTCTCATCCACAAGCACTGGAAATGTGCAGGTTGCTTGATTCAATTCTCAAGATGGACAATTTAGAGCACATCTAGCAATGGGTGTAAAGGTAATTTTCAGTGCTAAACTATCTTATGATTTAGTATCATTGAAATCATCTGCAAGTGCCTGTAAAATCACGAGTTTATACTAGAGTATGTCATTGCATAAAGAATTTGGAGATATTTTATACTGGGTTGTTGAATCATAATTGAAAATTCTGGTGTCAGATACGAGATGTCGAATACAATGTTACGACACTAATATCTGTTTTGGTTTTGAGAACGAACAAAATAAATAACGCAAACAATTATAAAAGACACAAGTAATTGTTAACCCAGTTCGGTGCAAAACACACCTACGTCTGGGGGCTACCAAGCCAGGGAGGAACTCCACTATTAGTAGTATCAATTCAGGATCAAACCACACAGTTTACAACCTTCACTTAATCCCTACCCAATGCAATTACAAACTCCCCCTCAATCACAGCAGTGATAATAACAGACACAAATAAACGAGACAGAAGAACACTCTTCAAGGACACAACTTGATTTTGCTTAAAAGCTTCAATCAAGCACAATGATACTCTTTGCTTAAAAGCTTAAGAGTAAAAACTTACAACTCAATAAACCTATTCCAAAACAATCATCAAAACAATAATTGCTTTGGTTCACAAGAAAACTATGACCACACTTCAAACTCTTAAAAACCGTGACACAAACAAATGATAGCAGCTGTTTATTTATAGATCCCACAGCAGCAGCAGCTCCCCAGACGCTTTTAACCTAATTAGGTTAATTACCAACAATCAAGGAGAGAAAATAGAAACAAATGAATACTTTCTGGAAATAGCAAATCACACGATTAGGAGAATCTTCCAAAATAAAAGCGCCTAAAAAATCTCAACAGAAACACACTGCAAAACCCAAAGCGCGCGTACACAATCCAAGGCCCAACGAGCTGATCAGAAACAAACATGTCACGACATCAATTTTGACATCCTGATGAAAGCTGCTTACAGGCAGTACTTCATACCTGCAGAGAGGCTACCCAAGCATGTCGTGACATCAGCCTTGACAGGTATGTTTTACCAAAAATTGCTGCCAATTAAAAACACTTACAAACTCCCCCTTTGGCGAAATTTTTTGGCTAAAACATAATAATCGAACAACAATCAGAAATAGCAGCAGCAGAAAAAGAAACAGCAGATCCAAGGAAGTAAGCAGCATAGCATCAGAAATAGCAACTTCCAAAGTTAAGAGAAACAGAAATATCCAGTGCTCCCCCTTTTTAGCCATAAAGAGAGCCAAACCAAAAAAAATATAGTCTTTACAACCAAAACGCCAAATAACCAAAAAGAAACTAACACAAGGTGCAGAAGCACATCAAACCAAAAGAACTTCCACAAGAACCAATATGGAAACATATGGCAAAAAAAACTTAATCTTCATCAGAACCAGAAACATCTTCAGCTTCTTCACCAGACCCAGATTCATCTTCAGCCTCTCCACCAGCATCAGCCTCATTGTCACTCCCACCAGAGTCTTCACCCTCATTGTCAGCTTCAGTCTTTGCATTATCACCATCCTCACGTTCCTCCTTCTCAAGTATTCTGATAAGAGTTTCAAGCTTCAACTTTCTGCTTTCTAGCTCTTTGCAAGTCTCCTTGAGCTCAGAAATGATGGTAGACTTATTCACAGGTCTACTGCTAGAGGATGTCTCAGCAGATGTTACAACAATATCAGGGACATGGGTCCCCTGAAACAGCTTGTAATGAAAAGACAAGACACTTTCTCTTTTGCAAGCAGTGTCTGACTCAGTTAAAATTCCAGGATATTGTTTAAGGATAATGCCACAAATGACAGAGGGAAAAGCTATGGGAAGCTTCACAGCCATCGTACCTGCATGCTTCAATGTCTGTTCAAAGATGTACGTCCCATAATCAAATTTTGCCTTGGTTCCAACAGCAAAAATGAATCTGCCCAGACCAGTAGCAATGGTAGATGTGTGGTTAGTGGGAACCCAATTAGCAGCTCCAATTCTGTGCAGCATCGCATACTTGACACTTAGTAAGCTAGCAGATAATTTTCCCTTTAGAGGCCATTTCTTGACTTGATTCGCTGTAATGGTCGTGCAGACTTGATTATCAGACACCTCCAACTCAGGTTGAGGCTCACCAGTCCTTCCTAGGTAAAAATTTATCACATCAGGGGAGAAATTGACACATCTTCCTCTAACAAACACTTTTCTGAACTCCTTAGATTTACCATCAGCACAATTTTCAGAAAGATTAACAATAAACTCTTTAACCAGTGTCTCGTAGCACTTTGAGAAGCGAGTCACAGTCTTTAACAGGCCAGCAAAGTAGATTAAATCCATTACTTCCTTACACTCCATAGCATTTTCACCCAGCTCTCTTTCTAACGCCAACCTCCGCTGATACACATATTTCCATTTGTTAACACTCTCAGCAGAATGAAAAGAGATATTATCTAGAGGAGCATCAGGTATTCTGGTAGCCAGTTTGCTAGCAGAGGATTTCTTTTTGAGACGGATGTCAGGAACATCACTTTCAACATCATCTTCAGAATCAGAAGAGACTCTAATCTTTCTCTTCTTGACAACCACTTTGCTCCAACCCTTGGGGGGACCAGAACCAACCTTCTTGATGTTGCGCTTGGAAGGACTTGGACTAGCTACATTCTTGTGCTTGGGAGAACTTTGCTTAGCACCCTTGTTTCCTTTCCTAGTAACAAGTCTATTAGCTATGCTGGCAAGGAGAGCGTTGTCATCAATCTCATCAAGATCCACAACATCATCAGCCATGACATCTTTGGTTTTAGAGGGTTTACTCCCAGCATCCTTCACACTTTCAAAGGTATCTTCAGCAACAGAGGTCTTAACATCACATGCAACATCTTGAATATCTTCTAGATTTATATCACCATCTTTTTTATGCTTCTGACTAGTTTGAGGGGCTGAAAGTTGCCTCAAAGGGATAGAAATCCCAGCCACAGCATGATCTTCATTAATGATACGAGTAACGATGCTATCAACAGTCTTATGAACATACTCAGATCCTTCCCTTGCCATAGCAGAAAGATCAACAGAAGACGATGTGGGAATGTTACCTGAAGGACTTTCTTTAGGTCTTCTTGCATGTTGAGTTCTATGCCTTTGAACATGAGGCACATCAGCAAGCACCATATTTAACGGGACAGCATCAACCACATCCTTGGGAGAATGATCCATATCTTGTGCCCTAGAATCAGAAGACGAAACAGTCTTAGGAGACACCGGCTTAGAGGGGGACGAAGCTTGTTGGTGAGACATGTTATTCACAGGCAAAGTGATAGACGAAAATCTGAAATGAGGGTTGGCAGTGACAGAATGTTTGGAGAGAAGAAGATAAACAGTATGGCGTGTATGAGTGGGAATGGAGAGCGTTTGATAATGATGCAAAAGAGGGGGGAAAGGATTTATATATTTTGATGGTACAAATTCTTGGAAAACTAAGATGTGCCGGACAATGTTTCCACATGTGATTAATTGCTATAAGCCTTCATAAAGACAAATTCCTAACTTACCCCTTAGGTTCTCAAATTGACTTGCATCCAAAGCCTTTGTAAAAATGTCAGCCAGCTGCATCTCAGTGGCAACATGCTCCAAGGTAATTACTTTGTCTTCCACAAGATCCCTAATGAAATGATGCCTAATGTCTATATGCTTGGTACGGCTGTGCTGGATAGGATTCTTGGAGATATTGATAGCACTTAGGTTGTCACAATATAGTGTCATGACATCTTGTGTGACATTATACTCTGTTAGCATTTGTTTCATCCATACTAGCTGTGAACAACTACTTCCAGCTGCAATGTATTCAGCCTCTGCCGTGGATAAGGAGACACAATTTTGCTTTTTGCTGAACCATGAAATGAGATTGTTTCCTAAGAAGAAGCATCCTCCTGATGTGCTCTTTCTATCATCAGCACTTCCAGCCCAATCAGCATCACAATATCCAGATAAAATAGGATTACACCCATGAGAGTACAGCATACCAAAGTCACAAGTTCCATTCACATATTTGAGAATCCTCTTGACTTGATTTATGTGACTAACTTTGGGATCTGCTTGATATCTGGCACACACTCCAACTGCAAAAGCAATATCAGGCCTGCTAGCTGTGAGATACAGTAGGCTACCTATCATACTTCTATATAGACTTTGATCAACATTAATCCCCTTTTCATCTTTAGATAATTTCAAATGAGTAGGTGCAGGTGTTCTTTTATGGCTTGCATTCTCCATTCCAAATTTTTTGACTATGTTTCTTGCGTACTTACTTTGACTGAGGAAGATTGAATCTTCCATCTGTTTTACTTGTAACCCAAGAAAATAAGTCAGTTCTCCAACAAGACTCATTTCAAATTCAGACTGCATTTGTTGAACAAAGTGTTTCACCATCCTATCTGACATTCCACCAAACACTATATCATCCACATAAATCTGAGCAATCATGATTTTTCCTCCTTCATCTTTAACAAAAAGAGTCTTATCTAACCCTCCTTTTCTGTATCCATTATTAATGAGGAACTCTGTCAATCTCTCATACCAAGCTCTAGGAGCTTGTTTCAGTCCATAAAGAGCCCTTTTTAATTTGTACACATGGTCTGGGAAGGTTGGGTCAATGAAGCCTTTAGGCTGCTCTACATAAACTTCCTCATGCAAATAGCCATTCAAAAAGGCACTTTTCACATCCATCTGGAACAGCTTGAATTTTAGAATGCAAGCCACTCCTAATAGCAATCTGATGGATTCAAGTCTAGCAACAGGGGCAAATGTCTCATCAAAATCAACCCCTTCAACTTGAGTGTATCCTTGAGCTACAAGCCTTGCTTTATTCCTGGTTACAACTCCCTGCTCATCTGACTTGTTCTTGTACACCCACTTTGTACCAATAACATTTGTCCCTTCAGGTCTTGGAACAAGCTCCCACACCTCATTCCTTTTAAACTGACTTAATTCCTCTTGCATTGCATTAATCCAAAACTCATCAGTCAGAGCTTCTTTGATATTTTTAGGTTCAATTCTTGACACAAAGCAAGAGCTTGAGATGAGTTCTCTTGATCTTGTAGTCACTCCACTGTTGAGATCTCCTATGATAAGTTCTTTAGGATGATCTTTCTGCACTCTGGTGGAGGGTCCCTTGTTGATAGGTTCACCCTCAGATTCTGTGGTAGTAGGATTGGAGTCAACTTCTTTATTTGATGTACCAGCAGGAATATCCAAGAATGTTCTGACATCATCTGTGACATTTGCTTCCTCATGCAAATCATCAACCACCACATTTATTGATTCCATCATCGTTCTTATTCTAGAGTTGAAAACCCTATAGGCTCTGCTGTTTGTAGAGTAACCTAAAAAGATTCCTTCATCACTTTTGGGGTCCATCTTCCTTCTTTGTTCACGATCTGTTAGTATGTAACACTTACTACCAAACACATGAAAATATTTGACAGTTGGTTTTCTTCCTTTCCAGATTTCATACAAGGTAGTGGAGGTTCCCTTTCTCAAGGTCACTCTATTATGAACATAGCAAGCGGTATTCATAGCTTCAGCCCAGAAGTGGATAGGGAGTTTCTTGGCATGAATCATAGCTCTGGCTGATTCTTGAAGTGTCCTGTTTTTTCTTTCCACAACCCCATTTTGTTGAGGAGTAATGGGAGATGAAAATTCATGACTGATTCCTTCAGATGAACAGAACTCTGCAAATCTTTGATTTTCAAACTCTTTTCCATGATCACTTCTAATTCTAACAACACAGCCTTCCTTCTCTCTTTGAACCTTTTGACAGAGGTCTTTGAAGACATCAAAAACATCTGATTTCTCTCTGATGAAATTTATCCAGGTATATCTAGAATAATCATCAACCACCACATAGGCATATTTCTTCCCACCAAGACTTTCCACTTGCATAGGTCCCATTAAATCCATGTGTAACAATTCCAAAACTTTAGATGTGGTAAGATGTTTAATCTTTGGATGTGACATCTTGGTTTGTTTGCCAACCTGACATTCACCACACACTCTTTCTTCATTAATCTGTAGTTTTGGAATCCCTCTTACAGCTTCCATAGAGATAATCCTTTTCATACCCCTTAAATGAAGATGACCAAGTTTTTGATGCCATAGCTTTACTTCATTTTCTTTGGTTTCAGAACAAAATGATGAGTAACTAGGTTCATGAGATATCCACAAATAACAGTTATCCTTAGACCTGACACCCCTCATAATCACTTCTTTTTCTTCATTTGTGACCATACATTCAGATTTTGTAAAGTTGACATGATAACCTTGATCACAGAGTTGACTGATGCTGATGAGATTGGCAGTCAATCCTTTTACCAGTAGAACACCATCCAGATTTGGAACTCCTGAACACTCCAGTTTTCCAACACCTTTGATTTCACCTTTGGCTCCATCACCAAAAGTCACATACCTGGTAGCATGAGGTTTGACATCAACTAACAGATTTTTGATTCCAGTCATATGCTTTGAACACCCACTGTCAAAGTACCAATCTTCTTTGGCTGATACTCTGAGGGACGTATGAGCTATTAAGGCAACAACTTTGGGACTCCATTGCTGCTTCTTAATGAGCTGATTCTGTTTAGGTCTGAAATATGGAGTTTGATCAGGGTATCCATACAGTCTAAAGCAGAATGGCTTTATGTGCCCATATCTACCACAATAATGACATCTCCATCTTTGGAATTTCTTTCTTGTGTGATTCATTTTACCCTTATCATGATGTTGAAACATAGGTTTTGACATCTGATTCATCATACTAGATTCAGGTTCTGGTTGACTGTTTCCTGAAGACGATTTCTTTGTTCCTGCAAATCCTATACCAGACATATCTCCTGCACTCTGTCCAGTCTGAAGAATCTCATCCAGTGTGTCAGTTCCACTGTTCAACATTCTGATAGACTTGGTCATCTGATCAAGTTTTGAATTCAGCAAGGTGACTTTATTGTTTAACTGAGATATTGTTCCAAGATGTTCTTTATTCTCAGCTTCCAGCTTGATTATAAGTTTCTTCTGCTTTTCCCCTTGTTGACAAACTTCTGCACTTCTGATACATAGCTTTTTGTAGGATGCTGCAAGCTCTTCAAAAGTTAACTCATCTTCACTTGAGTCTCCATCTGAAGTACAAACACCAGTTAGTGCAGTGACAAGTTTGGCAGATTCATCATCAAAGTCACTCTCAGAATCTTCATCAGACCATGTAACAGTTAACCCTTTCTTTTGCTTCTTGAGATAAGTAGGACACTCAGCCCTAATATGCCCATACCCTTCGCATCCATGACACTGAATCCCTTTGCCTTGGTTAGACTTTTCTTCAGGTTTTGTTTTCCTATTGGAATCATAGGACCTGCTAATGTCAGAAGAATTGTTCCTGACATTTGACCTTGACTTCTGATCCATTCTTTTCATAATTTTGTTGAATTGTCTTCCAAGCATAGCCAAGGCATCTGATAAGTTCTCTTCATTACTAATATCATTTTCTTCTGCCTCTTCTTCAGTATTAGACACAAGAGCTATACCTTTGTTCTTCTTTTCAGAGTTGTCATTTATTCCCATCTCAAAGGTTTGAAGAGAGCCAATGAGTTCTTCAACTTTCATATTGCTGATATCCTGAGCCTCTTCTATAGCAGTGACTTTCATGGCAAACCTCTTGGGCAAGGATCTGAGAATTTTCCTCACCAGTTTTTCATCAGACATTTTTTCTCCTAATGCTCCTGACGTGTTGGCAATCTCAAGAATATTCATGTGAAAGTCATGAATACTCTCATCCTCTTTCATCCTCAGATTCTCAAACTTGGTAGTAAGCAGCTGGAGCCTTGACATCTTCACCTTGGATGTACCTTCATGGGTGGTTCTGAGAGTATCCCAAACATCTTTGGCTAATTCACAGTGATGCACCAGTCTGAATATATTTCTATCAATCCCATTAAACAAGGCGTTTAAAGCTTTAGAGTTGCCAAGAGCCAACTCATCCTCCTCTTTGCTCCATTCTTCCTCAGGTTTAGGAATTGTCTTTCCATCCTTTCCAACAGTGACAGGATGTTCCCATCCTTTGTTTGCTGCTCTCCATGCCTTGCTATCCAAGGATTTCAAGAAGGCTATCATACGAGGTTTCCAGTAGTCATAATTAGAACCATCCAGAACAGGTGGTCTGTTCACAAACCCTCCTCCTTCCATAATACCAGAATATAATGTCCCTAGATCTCACCCAGAGTAACAGGCAGGGTGCCTGCTCTGATGCCAATTGAAAATTCTGGTGTCAGATACGAGATGTCGAATACAATGTTACGACACTAATATCTGTTTTGGTTTTGAGAACGAACAAAATAAATAACGCAAACAATTATAAAAGACACAAGTAATTGTTAACCCAGTTCGGTGCAAAACACACCTACGTCTGGGGGCTACCAAGCCAGGGAGGAACTCCACTATTAGTAGTATCAATTCAGGATCAAACCACACAGTTTACAACCTTCACTTAATCCCTACCCAATGCAATTACAAACTCCCCCTCAATCACAGCAGTGATAATAACAGACACAAATAAACGAGACAGAAGAACACTCTTCAAGGACACAACTTGATTTTGCTTAAAAGCTTCAATCAAGCACAATGATACTCTTTGCTTAAAAGCTTAAGAGTAAAAACTTACAACTCAATAAACCTATTCCAAAACAATCATCAAAACAATAATTGCTTTGGTTCACAAGAAAACTATGACCACACTTCAAACTCTTAAAAACCGTGACACAAACAAATGATAGCAGCTGTTTATTTATAGATCCCACAGCAGCAGCAGCTCCCCAGACGCTTTTAACCTAATTAGGTTAATTACCAACAATCAAGGAGAGAAAATAGAAACAAATGAATACTTTCTGGAAATAGCAAATCACACGATTAGGAGAATCTTCCAAAATAAAAGCGCCTAAAAAATCTCAACAGAAACACACTGCAAAACCCAAAGCGCGCGTACACAATCCAAGGCCCAACGAGCTGATCAGAAACAAACATGTCACGACATCAATTTTGACATCCTGATGAAAGCTGCTTACAGGCAGTACTTCATACCTGCAGAGAGGCTACCCAAGCATGTCGTGACATCAGCCTTGACAGGTATGTTTTACCAAAAATTGCTGCCAATTAAAAACACTTACGATAATAGATATCTTGCTCTCAGGCTTTATAATTTTACATTCATAATTTGCTCTAGTTATACATAATGCCACAGTTGCAATGATGATCCATCATACACTAAACTTTAGTGATTTTTATGAACTAGCCGATACATTATGGCTACAAATTTGGGGTTTCATTGCAGATTTTTTAAAATATCCTGTCAGAAATAGACATTTCTGTTTTCCAGTTTGTTACTCATCTTTTATTTTTGATCTTACAGCAACCTTTTTCCTCTCATCTGTTTGGTGATGGAAAAGTAGCAAGGAGCAATTTAGCATTTTGGGTTTCCCGGGTGTCAAGAACACTAATTCGTGTGAAAGTCTTATGCTGATAATAAATCACTGATAATGCGTTTCAGCCATTCTGCTCTGGGACCAGGCCCAAGTTCAGTTATATCTCTTACAACGAATACTGAGGCACTTAACCATTTGCATTTCGTCCCAAGAGTTTGATGTCTATCTTATCACAGACAGGTTCACTTCTGCCAAATTTCCTAGCAAAAGGAGCATTGCTGTCCACCATTAACTGGTAGTCATTGATTCTGAGGAAATGTCGGCGTTGTTTTGGAAGGTTTTCCTATGAAATGAAATTGAGGTCATGGTTCACAGTAGTGTTGCGAAATCCTCAGCATTACAGATGACTGTGTGAAAGTATCCTCAAGGGATGACAGAAAGTTATCATAATACATCAAGACAGTTCTAGGCAAGTTATCCAACCCCACAATATACAATATGCATTAAAATGGTGAGAAAGCATCAGACACAGCAAAATCAAGAATCAAAGTTTCAGAACATGGATAACCAGGAACTGGAATTACCACTTGAGTTTTTTTTCTAGATTTTCCTATAGTTCTGACTCTCAAGTCAGATTTATGTCAATATCTAATCTTTTTGTTTTTCAATTTTTTTTTTAGAAGGGGAGATTATTTTCTAATACAGTTTCTTTAATGATTATCATAAGTTGTAATCATCTTTTACAATATATGAAGTTGTGATACTTTATTCATATTATGGTATCAAGAGCTCTCTTTTTGAAGAGTTCAATTAGATTCAATCTTCTTCTTCTTTGATTCCGATGTGATATTCTTCATCCTCTTGAAGAATTTCTTTGATTTTCAGTTGCAAATTTCGAGTTTTGTATTCATTCTGTTACTTCTCTACAACATGTTATCAGCTTCATCAATGGCACCTCGCAACGCCAATGTTCAACCAGTTCAACTTCAATTAGATTCAGTCTATTATGTTCATCCAAGTGATGGACCGTATATGTTTCTGTTTCACCAAAACTCGATGGATCTAACTATGTTGCTTGGAATAGATCAATGTGTCGTGCTCTTGGAGCAAAGAACAAACTGTCCATCATTGATCGATCCATACCATTTCCTGAGCATGAAGATCACAACCGTGCAACTTGGGAGAGATGCAACTGGTACATTCTTAGCTTATTAATTTATCAGATTCAATTGCACAAACTATCATGTTTCATGAAAACTCCATTGATGTGTGGGAAGATTTGAAAGAACAATTTTCCAAAATTGATAGAGTTTGTGTTTTGACTCTTAGATCGTAGCTTAACTTCCTCAAACAAGGTTCAAAACTTGTTTTAGAGTATATCATAGAGATGAAAACTCTTGATGAATTGAATGTACATCAACCAATTCCTTCTTGCACATGTTTTCATCAGTGCAAATGTGATGTTATGCGCTCAACAAGAAATTTAAACCGGTTTTTAACTGGTTTAAATTATATCTTTTCAATGGTTAAGACACATATATTGTTAATGGAGTCGCTACCATCCATTAACAAGATATATTCCTTAGTTGCTCAAGAATAGAGCAACATTGTACCTACATTCGATGATTCTAGCTTATTGGAAAAAAGCATTTAATATCAAAAGAACACATGGTCAAGGCAGAGGATCATATGGCAAAATAATTCAAGATTCTGCCAATATTGCAACAGACATGGCCATACCTTTGATTTTTGTTACCAAAAGCATGACCATCCTAAGGTAAACAAATCTTCTTAAGTTGCCAATTCACACAACAATTTTCCTCAAGATGCTCATAACTCAATTGGAACAGTTGATTCACCAAATTCCACATAACCAATGCCAACTTTATCTCTAGAAAAATATGTTCAGCTTGTGAGTTTGTTGCATCGGGCTAATTTGATTCCTCTAGCAAATAATGATATTGATTCTAGTTCTAACCAAATCACCTCTTCAGACAATCTTTATCTTGGTCATCCACCAAATGAACCAAATTTTTCAACAAAAAAAAGGAAGTTCTAGTAAGCTTAGCAATGTCATTTCTTGTTCAACAAGTAACAATAAATTTCTAATTGTTGCCTCATTAACTCTCGGGAGCTAATGACCATATTTTTACTTCCATACATGTTTTTAACTCTTTTTATAAAATTAAACCTATTAATCTCAATTTGCCTAATGGCAACTCGGTTCAAGTGTCATATGTAGGTAATTGCCAAATTTCTCCTTTTCTCTATATCACTAATGTATATTCTAATGAGTTCAAACTCAATCTAATTTATGTGTCTAAATTATGTCAATCATTGAACTTGTCTTTCAAATTTGAAATTGAGGCCAGTGACATTTTTTATTTTGATGTTCTATTTAAATTTGATCTCTGTGTGTAAATTGATTTATCGCTTATTTATAATTTGTGTATTTTGATTTTTCGATTAGATGTGTACCTTTGAAATACCCTTACATTTAATAAATTAGTTTTTGGACTCGTGGCAATGTGTTTTTAGCCTAAACAATGTGATCTAAGTCAATATGTTGAATATAGCTTGAATCACAAGTTAAAATACTTAAGTCGAGGTTTTTATGAAGCTTGATTTGAATAAAACCTTTGGTGATTTGAATCCGACATCAACATGAAGTTTGATTTTTGATTCTGTTAGCTTGATTTGAATCAGGGATAGGTGTGATTCAAATCACAACACTCCTTGACTTGAATCACAAGACCTTTGATTCGAATCATGTGATAAAAAATTCTTTTCAGAAACAACTATGATTTGAATCATAGACTCGGATCATGATTCAAATCAAATGACAAATTCTTCACTTTACTAACTTTAATTCAAATCATTGTTTCTTTGATTTAAATCATAATTTTATGTTTTGACTTGAACCAGGTTGTCTTTCCTTCATCTTTTTGTGTCTAACCTCTAGCACCTATTTTTAATTTCTTTTAGTGTCGCTTTCAAAAAATTTGTCAGTTAGGCAGTCTATCATAAGGTTAGTCACTCAATAAGCCAGAAAGCTGATAGTTAGTTAATCTTGTTGATTGACATTGGAATATTCATTAAGAAAGAAAAATCTCATAATGAGATTCTCTCAGAGTGATATCTATTGAGATTCATACCCATACTTTCATAAAGTTTGAAAAACAATGAGAGTTTCTTTATTCACAACCACAATATCTCCTTCCTTAATTCAATCCGATGAAAAATTTCATAGAATATTAATGTTGTGAGAGTTTGTAGTTGTGTTGTGCATGATTCTTTATATACCTTTCGTTATCTTTAACTTTGTATTAAAAAATCATTGTTGTGGTGTCCAACTCTAAAAATTGAGTGTGAACGATTGTGTGTTTTAAAATTTTCTTTTGTAATGGATTCAATGTTTCATAGTTATATTAATATGTGATAAGAGTAAATTGGAAAAATTAGTCTAAATTAAGGGGTTGTAGACATCATTTAAGATAACTTTAAAAGGCTAATGGTTCAAATTATTATGACCAATCTAAGAAAATGATAAAACATAAAAATTAGAAAAGTTTATAGAAAACAAACATTATTCTATTTTATTTTCTTTGTCAACAGTGAGAGAATTAGAAGATTGCAATATGAGGAAAGGGGAGGTGGATTCTATATTATTGGTAAAGTGCCTAACAAATCGGCTCACCCATGTGGAGAAAACCATTGTTTCAAGTAACCCGGCTCCTTCCTGTTAATAAGCCACTACTTCTCGTATATACAAGTTACAACATGATCCTCACATGATCTACGATTTACCAAATAAACAATAAAAAATGATGCCCTCTCATGAACTTTCATGATTTTCTACTATATTACTAATTTGGGGGTCATACTAATAATCTTACCAATATTTTTTTTATTGGTTAAAATTTATATGTTTATCAAACTTAAAAAAGTGTAGTAAAATATGTGTGATACAAATTGTATGGTTAATCCTATTTATAAACATGTTATCCTCCATAATGGTTTATAAACAAATATCAACATATAATTTTGTTGGACAACTTTTAATGGAGATAAAATTATTCATATTGTCTAAATTATTCTTCATTTAATTGTTTTGAGGACATAATAAATTAGTTCATTGAAAATTTAAGTTAAATAAAAGAACAAATGTATGGGGAATATTGACTAAAAAAATACAAAATCTAGAATTAATAAGATTTGACACCTCAAATGTACCACATAACCTTATAATACCTGATATTCATTAAAAGGTAAAAATAAAATGTATCATTTAGAGGTAAAAAAACAATTATCTCGTTAAAAAACTTTACCTATAACTTCATTGCCATCAGGATAAAATCATAACAATTAAGCTTCTTTGAAACTAAGATTATGAGGAAGAAAAAAAAAAAAAAGAATGCTCCCATATAAGATAATCATGACAATCAAACATAGGAATAAAAACCTTGCTTAGCAAGTTACTCATATTTGGATATATTTGAGCCATCGAGTTTGGGATTTTCCAATTGTCATTGTGAATGAAGTGATTAACCCTAGTCACCATATGATCGTACCTCATATGATTAATTTGCAACATAGTATGGATCAAAGGTTCATGTAACCGATTGTCAATCTAATGTTTTTACTATCACATGGTTGCCACCTATTATGCTCATCAATAAAATACAATTTATGTTTAATACTTAACAAAACTGGAGAAGTCAATGCGATATCTGATATAACCATGTCTTCTCATAGTTCTCGATTTCAGCAAAAAAGCTTAATGCTCATGGGAGATCTTGTAGTTTCACACTAACTTGAGAATAGAAATTTCAGGATATTTCTTATTACACCACCCTTGTTTCTTAGGCACCATCTGATTAATTTTAATTAATATAGATTTTAATTATATTGAATTTAATTATATTGAAAAAAATGATATTAATTTTAATTATATTAGATTTAATTATATTTAGAAGTAAATGATTTTATGAAATTCTTTTCATTTTTTCCGGATTTGCAAATCAGGAATTCTTCCGGATGTGCACATCTGAACATATCAGCGTTTTTTAAAAATGTGGTGCGTCCGGATGTGCAAATCCGGAATCTGGAGGCAAAAATGAAATTTCACATGGTGCCTAAAAAACTTGGGTGGTATATTAAGAAATCCCCAAATTTCATTAATGTCTTGGCAAAACCTTGCACATAACTGACTTTGGATTTACCTTTAAAATTAGGGATCCACAAATAAGTGGAAGGGGTAGCTTAAATGATCTTTGATTAGGAATGAGGATAACCTCAGAGGTAAGACAAATCCTTGAATAAAATCTCTCTAATGAGAGAAGTAATCTTGGACATGATAGTATCAAGCATGTCTGCTAAAATTTTGTGATGATTTTGAACTTACAATTTTTCAAGACAATAGGTATGTAGTGCTTCATTTTGATAGCTTTGAGCTCTTAAGAATCAAAACCACAATATTAATGTTGTAGTTTAGAAGCAACCAATCATTAATGAAAAACTGAGAAACAACATTAAAATCTCAAACCATCAAAAGACCAAGAGCATCATCGTGGTTCATGTGAAACACAAGTAGTTCCAATAGACATCACATTATACTACAGATTTAATTAATATTTTTTAATCTAATTTATATTAAAACCACCGTGCTTTACTGTAAGAAGGTTAGAGGATTCAATTCTCATATTAATGGTGCTCTTAGAATCACATTCTCAAATAGAGAATATACTATGTGCACACAAAGTAATGCATAATACGAAAAACACAAAAATTTTAAAACTTAAATTACAAATGATAATTTTACAATGCTAAGCCATGGAAAATTTTCTCAGCATATTTATAGTATCTTTGGATACGCGTTACAATGGCTAGAAACACATTGAATTCTCATGTTACCGCATAAGTTAAGTTTTGTTACTTCTAAATTTTCACGTTGGCATAGCCGTGAAACTCGCCAAAAAAAGTTGGACGCATTAAAACCAAATTTTATTGAGTTAATCCCTCTGATTATATATATAAAAAATATATTTTTTTTTTAATATATTAAATAAATAATGTATTTAGACAAAATATTGATTATATACATTAACAGAATCTAAAAAATATATATATAAATATAATCAGACATAATACTTTTTAAAACAAAAAAGGTAAAATCATGTTTCAAAATTTAACAAAAGCAATATGAAGCACCAAAATATGGTAATTCTTTTTTACAAAACAAAAACGTCAGCTAAAATCACTCAAAAGAAGTCGTACAGAACAAGAAAACGCAACCACCTTAAATAGTCCAAATCTCTTCCTTGATAACTTCATTTCCAAACCCAATTTCACCACACACCAAAAACAATGGCAGTATCAGAAAGTGTGATGAAAAAAGTGCTTCTTTCATACACATACGTATCAATATGGATTCTCCTAAGCTTCTCAGTGATTATCTTCAACAAATACATCCTAGATCAAAAAATGTACAACTGGCCATTCCCGATATCACTAACAATGATTCACATGGCCTTTTGTTCCTCCCTTGCTTACATCCTCGTCAAAATCCTCAAACTTGTGGAACCAATTTCAATGTCTTTCGACATTTACCTTAAATCAGTTGTCCCTATCGGTGCTCTCTATTCTCTCTCCCTTTGGTTCTCAAACTCCGCTTACATTTACCTCTCGGTCTCATTCATTCAAATGCTTAAAGCACTTATGCCCGTCGCGGTTTACTCCATCGGCGTTTCGTTTAAAAAAGAGTCCTTCAAGAAAGACACCATGATCAACATGGTGTCTATTTCGCTTGGCGTCGCTGTAGCTGCCTACGGCGAAGCCAAGTTTGATGTCTTTGGCGTTACGCTACAGCTCATGGCTGTAGCGTTTGAAGCCACGCGGTTGGTTTTAATTCAGATTCTTTTGAACTCGAAAGGGATAAAATTGAATCCTATTACATCACTTTACTACATTGCTCCTTGTTGTTTGGTTTTTTTGTCACTTCCTTGGTTTATCATGGAGTATCCTTTGTTGAGGGATAAGGCAAGTTTGGAATTAGATTTATGGGTTTTTGGTAGTAATTCTTTGTGTGCTTTTGCTTTGAATCTTGCTGTGTTTTTGCTTGTTGGGAAGACTTCAGCTTTGACTATGAATGTTGCTGGGGTGGTGAAGGATTGGTTGCTTATTGCTTTTTCTTGGTCTGTGATTAAGGATACTGTTACACCCCTTAATTTGATTGGTTATGGACTTGCTTTTTTGGGGGTTGCTTATTATAATCACTGTAAGTTGATGGCTCTTAAGGCTTCTGAGGCTATGAAAAGGGTTCAGGAAGATGATACTGAAGCTGGGAAATTGTTGGAAGAGAAAGATGGGAAAGAAGATGAAGAAAATTCAAAGAAGAATGAGAATTGATATGGTTTTTGGATACAGAAATTACTATTCTTATTTACATTTTATGTATTTTTTTTTATCTTTAATATGTGGGGATATGTCACTTTTTAATTTTATTGAGTTTGTGACTAGAGAATGAATTAGACTTGATGGATATTTACCAAACACATATGTTCAAACAATGTAATGGATGATGAGCAGAATTGATGGTTGTTAACTTCACATACACTTTTTTTTAAGTTCGACTTAATGTAGTTTTAAAAATCATGGCAACATTGAATTGAGATGTGGTACTTCACATAAAAACGCAAACATAAACGATCCAAATCCGCCTGAGTTTGATAGTGAAATCATGTTTTGACTGAGTTTGTTTTCAAGTTATATAAATTTATATTTTATTATTTAATTTTGATAATTTGAAATATTAATTATATTATCAATAATTTGATATTTTGATGCTTTTTATTATTTTTAATGAGGAAACATTCTATTTCTATAAATAAAAAATTGATTACACTAGAGACTGGAGCAGGACGGTGCCTATATCCAAGTGTTGGTTTTAAAGTTTGAAAGTTCTTTTCTTTCTTATGTGACACAAATTGGCTTACTTAAGGCATTTGTTGGGAGATTAGTAACATGAATAATCACCATCCCTAAATCATAATTGAATTAAGTTTTATCAATCACATTTATCAAGTATTGTAACACGACACTTATCAATTACAGTGGCATGACCAATCTTAAAGCTTGATATGATCACGTTTAGTGTTTTGTTTTTAAATACTCCCTCAATTCTTATTTATAAGCAAATTTTAATATTTTAGATTAAATTAATGCATTTACCTTTATATAGCCGAGATACATCATTTATTAAATAAACATAAGAAATCAAAATTTGCTTATAAAAGAGAATGGAGGGAATAATCTATATTGCTATGTTTATCATTAAAATAGCTTTTGATAAATAGTTTCATTTTCACAAGTTGAACAACTCTACTAGCATGTTTTGATATTATCATTGAAAAGCTAATTCAATCTATCATTACTTTTCTCATTTTGGTAATAATGAGTTACCTTTTCAAATTGAAACTTTTTAACTTTTGAGAAGTAAGAAACATCGTAAGCCTCCACATGATATGCATGAATAGATCATGTTTAAAAGCCTAATAGTCATCTGCTTTTTATTTTATTTTTGCACATGAGTTTTGCTTTGCTTGTTTCTTTTGGTAGTAAAATATAGTTCACGAGATTAATGATCACCTATTAAAATTGATTCATTTCCTCTCACGTTTCTAACACCCACTTTTGATTGAACGTGCTTGATGCAGGGTCTTCATTGTGGAATTACATATTTTAATGTAGAGGATTTATTAGTAACAGTACAAAGCCTTCATTTAGAAGAAATGTTGCATTATTTTCATAAAAATATCTGAATTACTTAAGGTAAACGTATTCACATTGCTTTTTGAATATATCAATGAGAGTCGGTGCCTAATTAAGCAAGTCACAAGAGTGATTGATCATCAAGAGTCAACAGTCAACAGTCAACATAAGGATACAATTGAAATTGAACAGAAAAGTAATTTTAAACAGTACAAAAGCAAAGTTTTAGTGATTAACATTTTGTACTGTAACGAGTTCACAAGCAAAAATCAACGAAAAATTGTTTATAATACACCAACTTAAAAATTCACTTTTAATCCATAAATATCAATGTAGGCTTACAATATAAAGCACCTTTCCGAGTTGAACACAACCCGTCCAGTCAAAGCCTCAAGGAGCACTCAGTAAACTCAAGAAGCCCATCATACCGAAATCAATTTCTCATATTAATAGTTTTTCAATAGCATCCTGCATGTCAAGTAAATGTTCAAAATTTGTGTTTAATTCAATCAACATGATAACAACTAATATAGTTTGTATTAAACAAAAGCATGGTGAGTGAATGAATACCTTTAGCTGTTGTATTTGAGATTTCAATTGGCTTCCCTCATTAGTTGTCACAGAACATGCAATCACTGGCCGGGTAACACCACATGCTCGTCCTAGTGCTTGTTTTGATGTCACAAATACATACGGAACATTCTAAAATTGAAATATTTCATGGTTAATTCGCTACTTTATTGTTAAATATTAAAATCCGAACAACATGAATGAATAGAAAAAGGTAACAGATTAAGTAGTGAATGTAAAATAGAACAGGACAATATGAATTTGGCATTGATAGGTCAGTTCTCAAGATGAAACTAACATCCACATCTATTTATACATGAGATTATCTCGTTATCTAGGTATCCCAGCTTACAAGAGTAATCCTAGCCAAAAGTGGAAGAAAGGTTTGAAAATTTATTATTTACACATTAAGGTTCAAAACCAGATGATGATGTATTCACTAAGCTACATGACAAAGACCGCCTTTGAGAGCGTGCAACGCGGGCTACTACACAGGACATCAAACTTGCCGGTTTAATCTATATAATATAGGACCTCATACAATATTTGTCAAAGCTATTTGCTCTGTACATACATGACTATTGGCAAGATTTACTTTTCAGCTTGTTCTTGTTAAAATACAACCTAAGCTCGAGACAGAAAAAGATAAACTAATCGCAAACTAGTAGGGTAAGAATTTCCATTAAAAATATCCATCACACATACCACAGTTACTAATAAAACAATATTCATCTATGAAGCACCGACACGCCATTCACACGGCGTGTCGCCGTGTCGGACACGTGTCCGATATTGATACGCGTACAACAAGCATACAACACATGTCTTACATGTTTTTGAAGTGTCCAATGAAAAAAAATTGTCACAACGGATACGGAAAGACCCAACTCAAAAAATATCTTAATTTAAAAAGAAAAAAAAAAAGCCAAACACAAAAATTTTCAGAATTTAAAAGAAAAAAATGGTTTTTTACTTATCATATTCCACTTCCCCACTATAAAAAAACAACACAATTAAGATTCCTTATTTTTTTCATATTCCTCTCTTATGTCTCAACAAGCAAGGTTTTTTTTATCTTCTCAGAATTTTTTCATCTTCGCCGCACACCGCTGCTTCGATCTTCATAAGGTTTTTTCATCTTCTCCATCTTCTATTGTAAATTTTTATGTTATTTTTCTAGATGTTTTTGGATTTTTATTCTTTGCTGCCGCACTATACATAGATGACAGTAGATTTCTTGAAGTTGCTAACTTGTCTTTGGATGAGTCAGGTTTAGAGGCTGGTTTTTTCAATGTGGAGTGACTATGATATGATTTGTATCATTTTGTTTTGATGGATCTATGTTTTTTTATCGAAAGTAATAAGTTTAAATAAACATAAATTTTCATTTTCATTTTAAACTCTTTATAAATTATGCTCATAAATTGCATTATTATATTAATATTTAAAATATATATAATCGTGTCTGTGTCCTACGTTTTTTACATTAGCAGGTTCCTCGTGTTATGTGTCTGAGTCCTGGCTTCATTGATATCCACCAATTCATCTTTACAAGACTTCACATACTGGATAGTAGGACTGTTTAAAAATACCTTTGAACCGAACCGCCGAACCAAACTGAACTTAAAATAATTGAACCATTACTAATGGTTAGTGAACCGAACTTATATTTTATTAATGGTTCTAGAACCGAACCGTTAAGCAATTAACCAATCTCAAATTGAACCGAACTGTTGCTATTTTAGTTTCTAAATTGTAATTTCTAATAACTTTGTTTTATTGTGTTAATAATGTCAAACATTTTCTAAACTATTGGAACTTTGAAGAATTGAAAAATGGCCAAGAATCCTAAACTCTCAAATTGGAGAAGATCCCACACCCTCACAATACATTTTCTTTAGATTCCATAATCTGGTATTGCGTTGTTTATACATCTAGAAATGGTGTTTTTCTTTTCATGCTCACAACTTATTTGAGTTCAATTCTTGCTAAATTTCTAAATCTTGAAATTCCATCAAAATATTGAAATTGCTGTAAGATTTATGCTGGAATTTCTACACCTGGTTAGATTTGTTGGATTTAGACTGATTCTATTGATTCAGTTTAGAGCCTTTAGCATCATATTCTATGAAGGATATATGGTTTGATTCCATTGTTGAGATCATTGAGAAATCAATTTACAAAATGATACGTTGTGGTATCTCAAAAGTGTTACTGATGATTGTTTCCTATTATTCTGTAATAAATACTAAGTTGAGAATGTTGTTGCATCTATTTTGGAATTTGAGTGTATGCTTCTTGTTGAATTGGTGTTGAGGGCTGAGGTTTAATTGGTGAAGTATGTCTAGTTCTTTTTGTGGAGCTTTGTTTCTAGTGATTTATTTCATGACCATCCAATTTTCTTCATCAACAGCCTTTTGTTGAATGACTGATTTTTGTCATTCTTATATTGGCGACTGATCATGATACTGTTTTATCCACATTTCAGGAGTTGGACATATATGTCAATCTAGAGGCATCATGAGATTCTAGATTTTCTTCACAATGATTGTTAGATTATTGGAAACCAGAATCTTTACATCTTTGTATAATGGGATTTTAGTTCTAATTTTTCTATCGATTTTTTTTATTAAATAGATGGCGGAGAATGTAGAATATAACGGTTCGGTTTTTTAACAAATGGTTCGGTTTGGAAAAAATTATATTCTAATGGTTTGGTACAGTTTGGAGTTCCGAACCGTTATGTCAAACCAAAAATTTTGGTTCAGTTCGGTTCTGAAAAAAATGAAAACCGTTCGGTTTGGTTCGGATGATCTTATATAATGGTTCGGTACAGTTCAGTTTTCTCACAGAACTATACCATGAACAGCCCTAGTGGATAGGCATAGGCATTACATGATTACAACATGATGTACATGCATATAGTATATCATTGCAAATAACAAGTACAGAATTCCAATCATTTTATAAATCGTATTAAAATGTATAACCAATTAGAACACACATTAACATAGTATTTATATCCGGAATATCCTATAATACATGAATATAGAAAAACAGTAACAATGGAAACAAGAACAAAATGACATTCACATTCAAAGCATAAATTGTTAAAAGAAAGGCAAGTGAGATTTACCTTATCCTCGGCAAGTAGAGGAAGATGAAGAAGAATCTCAAGGGGTTCAGCATCTGCGGCCGTGACCACAAACTCAGAAATGCCTCTGTTAAGTGTCTTTGTAGCTGAAAACAAAATAGAATAACAAATTAACACAGAACCATAACATAACCAACACATTCTAGAAGAACCAATCAAAAATCAAACCTTCATTGGCACCCTTTTTGAGCTGTTTGTAATTAGCAGCTTGTTGAACAAGATCCATTATTGTTATTGTAAGCTGTGCATCAGCCAGAGGGTATGCTTTTGGATTCACTGTTTCTCCCGTCTGCAAAACAAATTAATTTGAATCAAAATAATAAGAGAGAGAAAAAAGAATGAGACGGAGAGTAAAATAAGGTACCATTTTATGTGCTCTGTTGTTTTCTGTGGATTGATGGAGAAGAAGAAATGGGGCTAGGGTTTTTCGTCAGGAAGAGGAGAAAATAAAATTTGTACGCAAAGCAGGGTTTATGAATTAGCTAGAAATTTCGGGCTCCCCAGTATTCTGGGTTAGAGGTGGTTTCTTCTGCCACCCCCAAATTTTACCAGCCACCCCATATTTTAAAAATATTTATGTTGTGTTTGTGAAAATTAAGGCTTAGAATCTAGACAAAATATTTGATAGAACAAACTAAAATATTTATTACCTAGAAAAAAAAATATGATAGAATATATGAAAAATATGGTTAATCGGCTTTTGAAGGACATCGTCTGTCTTGCCATTTAAAAATCCCCGTCAAATGATTTGTTGTCTGACATCGATAACAAAAAAGTAAGAAACATCAAGTTTCGTGAAGATTGGTTTGATACTGCTGGAAAACTGAAATACAACCTTATTGAGTTGAAGACTGATGAAGATTTGAAAGTTATGTGGAGGTCATATCACTGTAGGCTAACTAAGGAATCAATCAAGTTTGATGCGATAATTTTTAAATTTGTCGACGGCATAATCAAGATGTTGAAACGTCCTGAATCGTCTGGTAGTGTTTAGATTTTCTTATATATTAGTATTATTTTCTTAAATTATGTAATTGTCTATCTAAGTTATGTAATTGTTTGTCAAATGTTAAGTTACGTTCATCGTGCATCAATGGAAGTGTCAAAATGTTATCTAATAAACAGTTGTGCAAATGTCTGAGTAATACTACACACAATATACAAATAGTACATAAAAATAATAAGGCTTAAATGCACTTTTTAACCCTCTATTTTAATATTCTTAACTATTTGCACCCCCTTTAAAAAAACCGGCTTTTTAGTCCTCATAATTCACTTTCCTTGTATTTTTTTTTGGTCCCCCAACACAAGAAATGATTTTAATGGCGTGGCAGCCACTATTTTATGCCACATGTATTAGTTGCTGCCATGTCATATATAGTTTGTAATTTTATTTTGATTAATATTGTTAATAATTTAAGGTAAAATACCCTTTTTCGTCCCTTACTTTATCTTGGGGTCCAGTTTGGTCCCTGAACTTTAAAAAGTGGCAAGTTAGTCCTTTAACTTTTAAAATGGTGTCACGTTTATCCTTCCGTCTGTTGCCGTTAGTCAAAGCTAGTAAATTGGTGTCACGTCTGTCCAGGTTGCTTTTATGTTGTTGACGTGGGATCAGTTATAACCTCTTCTTTTTTCATTTTTTCTATTTCTTTTAAGATTTTCTTTGTTTTATCATTAAGATATTTTATCCTTTTTTTCTGTGGCTTTTTTCTGTAATTGATTGAATTATAAGGGGCGATTCCTCAATCATTGGATTACTCTTACTGATTGGTGAATTTTTTGGAATTTCTATTTCTTTGAATAACATGTATTAATACAAGTCCAAGTGTATTTTTGCTTTCAATAACCCAGAAACTCAAACGACGAAGACAAAATCTTATTGCTGCGACGGTGAATGGAAGGGACAAATCTCAGTGAAGGCGTGACGGATTAAAGGCGCATAGGATTGTTTTATCAACGATGTAAAGGATTAAAGACGATTCAAGACGCGTTTATCAAAAGGTTAGTAAATTTCTTTCTGATTTAGGGTTTACGAATGTGTTAGGGTAATATGTGGTTATGCTCAGATTTAGGGTTTATGTAATTGTTTTAGTGTAAACTCTAATTATTTAGGTAAATTGAATAGGTATAATGGATGAATACATAAATCTCAAAATTTATCATAGTGGTGAATTCATCGATGAAGGACTTAGTGTATATGAAAAAGGAGTAGTAGATGATTTGAGAGTAGATGTCGACAGATAGAGTTATTTTGAGTCAGTTGGTGTATTGAAAGACTTGGGTTATAGGGAGTTTGAGACAATATATTACAAGGACCCTCAATTTGGGATGAATGCACTTGTTGATGACAAGGGTGCTTTAGAAATTACAGATCTTTATAGGGTGCACCAAAGTGTTGATATTTACATTTAACACACCTTGTCTTAACCTGACTACTGTGATGTTGTTGTTGATAATGTTGATGAGGGGCCTGCTGAAATTGTAGATGAGGTGGAGGGGTTACTTAGTAAACTGCATGATGAAGTTGTTGGAGGAAAGTAATGTTGGAGTTGAACAAGCCATTGTTGGGTTGGAGAAAGGTAATGTTAGAGTTGAACGAGTTAATCCTGCAGTGGAGGAATGTAATGTTAGAGTTGAGGAAATTAACGTTGGAGTTGAACAAGTTAATCCTGCAGTGGAGAAATGTAATGTTGGATTTGAAGAAGTTAATGTTGGAGTTAAACAAAGTAAAGTTGGTGTAAATAATAATGACTTAAGTTCTGATGATAGTGAAGATGAAGACTATAATTATGATAGGGCTCAAGAAGTGGCTTTTGAGGATGAGTATGATGGGTATGATGACATTAAGGAAGATGAACTTGCTAACCTAATTGGGTATGAAAGTGATGGTAATGGAAAAGTCCAAAAACTTAAAGAAAACCTGTAGAAGATAAAGGGAGTGGCAACGACAGTGAGGACATGCAAAGTGGTTGTGATAGTGATGATAATAGTGAAATTCCAAGAAAAAACATCCAATTTTTCAAGCAGCCAAAGGACATGTCAGATTACAAGTGGGATGTGGGAATGTTTCTTAGTTCAAAGGGTGATTTTAAGGAAGCAATAACATCCTATGTTGTGCAAAATGGTAGACCTAAGGTTTGTAAAAAATGACAGAGTTAGGGTAAGGGTTAGTTGTAAAGTTGGTTGTGAGTGGGAAGCTTATTGTAGCAAGTTGTCAAATGAAGACTCTTAGAAACTCAGGAAAATAATTTACAAACACAATTGTAGTAGAGAGTATAATATGAAGTTGATGAGTACAAAGTGGTTGAGCAAAAGAATTCAGAATAGCTTGAAAAACAATCCAAGGATGACCATAAAGGATATCAAGGAGAAGGCACAAAAAAATGGAATGTTGGGGTCAACAAAACCAAAGCAATAAGAGAAAGATTTGCATCTAGAGACTATGTTGATGGTTCTTTTTTGGGAGATTACGCAAGAGTCTGTGACTATTGTCATGAACTGTTAAGAGGCAATCCAGGGTCAACAGTTAAAATCAATGTTGATCCTGTACAAGAAGGTGTTGAGGATCACAAGCCATATTTTAGAAGGCTTTGCATATGATATGCTACGTGTAAGGAAAGCTTTAGGTTGTGCAGACATGTAATAGGTCTCGATGGGTGCTTTCTAAAAGGGTTGTGTGGATAGCAAATTCTGGCTGCCATAAGGAGGGATCCTAATGACCAGATGATTCCCATATCATATGCAGTTGTGGAGGGTGAAAACAAGGATAGTTGGACTTGGTTTTAAGAGCTATTAATTGATGACCTTAGAGGCAAAGATAAATGTCTGGCATACACATTCATCTCAGACCAGCAAAAGGCAAGTATTCAATTATTATTATGCTATTTTATTTTTCTATTTTGTAAACAAAGTATACTATGCTATTCTTTTCTCTCTTGTAGGATCTGCTACCTACTATGGATGAGCTATTGCCAAGGGTGGAGCACGGGTTTTGTTTTAGGCATATCTATAACAATTTTAGGAAGAGGTTTCCTAGAAAGATGTTGAAGGACATGATATGGAAGGCTGCCAAGTCAACATACCCACATGCATGAGAAAGAGGGATGAAGGGAATGGGGGGCATCAATGAAGAAGCACTTAAGCATATGATGAAGACTCCACCAAGGTTTTGGAGTAGGTCTTACTTTAAAACCACAAACAAATGTGATGTTGTTCTCAATAACATGTCTGAATCCTTTAATAGTGTCATTCTTGATGCAAGGGCAAAACCACTAATCACGATATTAAAAGACATCAGAATATACATGATGGAGAGATGGGCAACTAACAGAATGCGATTTGGTACATTGGATGACAATGATATATTTCCTAATATTAGAAAGAAAATTGATGTCACAAGCACATACACCAACAACTGGATTGTAAGGTGTGTAATATCAGCATACATTATTACTTATTTCCAAACATTATATGACTGATATATTCTCTTTATTTATTACTTTAGGATGTCTGATGAACATATATTTGAAGTAAGGCACTTAGAAAATCAAGCTGATAAATTTGTTGTAAACCTGAAAGATCATATATGTCCATGCAGAAGATGGAAACTCACAAGACTCCCATGTGTTCATGCTTTGTTAGCTATGAAGAGTAGGAACTTCAAAATTGATAGTTATATTCCAGAGTATTATATGGTTTCAAGGTACAAGTCAATTTATAAGCATGTGATCTACCCTGTAAATGGATCAAAATTGTGGGTTAAGACACCATATCCAGATGTGCAACCACCCAAGTATAGGAAGATGCTTGCTAGACCTAAAAAGAGGAGGAATCTTGAACAAGGAGAAATTGATGGGTCTGATCGCAAAATGAGAAGAACAGGTTTCATGATGAAGTGTAGTAGGAGTAAGAAAGCAGGGCACTATAAGTCTACTTGTAAGGACACGACAACAAAGACTGCTCAAGAATCAGGCCAACCATCTCAAACTCCAACACAGGCTGCTCAACAATCAGGCCAACCATCTCAGACTCCAACACAGGTTGCTCAACAATCAGGCCAACCATATCAGACTCCAACACAGGCTGCTCAACAATCAGGCCAACAATCTCAGACTTCTAAGGGAAAGACTGCTCAAGAATCAAGCCAAGCATCTCAGACTTCTAAGGGAAAGGCTACTCAAAAGACTCATGAACCTGCTAAAGGCAAGACACAAAAGCTGGATGTTAGGATGGCAACAATACCTTTTGTACCACCTGGGCCTACAACTAGGTTGAGTGCTACCAAGAATGTTGTTAGCCCAGTAACAAGGAGGTATACTCCAATAAAGAAGACCACGCCAAAGTAGAACCTCTAGATATAATTAGGCTATCAGTTCATGTATTTTGTGTTTTTTGGAACTGCTGTCATGTTTAATTAGGAACCATTAGTTTGGAACATACTATCATTTTGGTGTTGTTTGGAACCAGTTTATGTATTTTGGGCTTTTTGGAACTGTTGTCATGTTATGGAACCAGTTTATGTATTTTGTGGAACATATGTATCAGGTTATGTATCTGTTATGGAATGGAACCAGTTTGTGTCAAAAATTATGTGTTGAAAATTATGTGTCAAAAATTATGTGTTCAATATTTAACTTCCCTTAAAATACTAAATATTGAAAATATTTTCAACTTTATGGTAGAGACCATTTATGGTACAGACCAATATATCAGGTTATGTGTTGAAAACTGATACAAATTCTTCTAGAGACCATTACAGGTCATGCTCAAAATTTTGTGTCAACTTATACAAAATTATGTCTTCAACTTATACAAATTCAATCCAAATATCGCATTCATATTCAACTGATACAATCCAACAGTTACAAACTTTAACAGAACTTTAACATAATTCTTACAAACAAACCTTAACATAATTCTTACAAATAAACCTTAACCTATTCTTCATAATACGTTAACTCATTCTAAGAAACAATACAACGATAATCATCACAAACATCAAATTCAAAAGCTTTTTCCACTTCATGATATTCTTCATTTCACTTTCAAGATTCATCAACTTTTTCCCTAATTCTTCATTCACCATTGTGACTTTTTCAATGTCCTTTTTTGCTTCAGCAAGTCCCTTTGTAACCACACCCAGCCTATGCATCCAAAATTTCTCCTTCTCATCACCCACCTCCTCATAAAACCAACCAAAGTAACCACACCCAACTTGCATAGCTCCCTGAAATTTTCATTGTTTAGTGGTCAAATATACCTACAAAATGAAATTTAAACATAAATTATTAAGAAATTAAAAAGCTTACATACCTTATAATTTGGACAACCCCATAAAAGTTTTCCCATATTCTTAACAGTAGTTGCCCTTTGAAGAACAGCCATGTCTCCACAATGACATATGGGTTTCCATCGTGACCTACTACAAACATTCGAATCTCCACTTTATGAGTTTTTCTGTTTCAACATTGATGATGAACAACCTGATTTCATGCTTGCCTAAACCCTAGGTCTAATTTGGGATGGAAACGAATTTGAAGAAAAGAGAATTAGAAGCCTGATTCTAACTATGATTTCTGAAATTGGGAACGAGAAGGGAACAAGAAGATGAAGTTACCTTGCCAAGTCATCTGCCACGTATTAACAATGAATGGACGTTTGAGGATAACTAACGGTGAGGACTCAAGTGACACCATTTTAAAAGTTAAAGGACCAACTTGCCACTTTTTAAAGTTAAGGGACGAAACTGGACCCCGGGCTAAAGTTAAGGGCCAAAAGGGGGTATTTTGCCATAATTTAAATACATTAAATTAATTACCATTTTCAATTTAAATACATTCATCTTCTCCACAAAATCATTTATGTTCTCTTTCTCTTCTCTCAGCATCTGCGCATGAATGCCCTAAATATGGGTTATCTTCTCCACAAATCAATTTTCATTTTCTTCTCTTCTCTCAGTAGCTTCGGTTCAAACCTAATTCTGCGTTCACCTTCTCCATAAATCACACTGCCTTCTCTTCTCTTATCTTCTCTCAGTCGCGGAAAAATATCGCAAAGCTGTCAATTTATCGAAAGGTTATGCGATACATTTTGAAAGAGTGTAAATGTGGATTGGAATCTCCATTGATGACTTTTTGGACCGAATCGAACCCAGGTTATCGTTTTTACAATTCTGGAATGTTTAAGCTATAAGAGTATAAAAGATGTACCATTTTAGTTGGTTTGATGAAGAAATGTCACTAAGAGACAAGGAAGTTGTGGCATTTGGATCGAACTCTAGTATCGACAAGGGTAGCTTCATGGATCGACAGGAGTCGTGTATGCTGTAGTCAAAGTTTGTTCGCGCATAATGTCAAAATATATTAACTTGCAATTTAAGTTAGTATGTCAAATTGGGCCTTGCTTCTAATCCCAATTGTTAAGTTAACTTGTATTCGAAGTTAGCTTAGTAGTCTATAAATAGACTAGTTCTCTCAGGTTGTTGAGAGAGGTTAATTGTTGGTATTCACTTGTAATCTTTGAACCTTTATTAAGAAAGTGAATAGTAAAACTAATTTAACCCATTATTCTTCTTCTTCCTTCTTCTCTCCCTATGTAAAACCTAATAGGGTTTATTGTGTTTGTTCAAGAAACTCAATATTTTTCTCATATTTTGGTTTGTTCTTGACGACATCAATTCACAATAAACTGGTGTTGTGAGCATGGAGGAGAAGATGTCGTCAACAAAGTATGAGATTGAGAAATTCACCGTGTGAATGATTTCGGTTTGTGGTGCTTGAAGATGCAAGTTCTTCTTATTCATCAAGATTTGTTAGAAGCGTTGAAAGGATCAGGGAAAATGGATGTTGCCCATCGGAGAAGGAGAAGACAACAATGGTCGAAAAGGCCCACAGTGCCATTGTGTTGAGCCTTGGGGACAAGGTTCTCCGGCAGGTTTCGAAGGAGAAAATTGTAGCTGGTGTGTGGATGAAATTTGAAGGTTTGTATATGACGAAATCGTTGGTTAATCGCCTCTACCTGAAGCAAACTTTGTATTCGTTTAAGATGAGTGAAGACAAATCCTTGGCTGAGCAGTTAGATATGTTTAACAAGTTGATTCTTGATCTTGAGAATATCGAGTTCAAGATTGATGATGAAGATCAAACGTTGTTGTTATTGCGTTATTTACCTAAGTCTCACGCGCACTTCAAAGAAACTCTCTTATATGAAAGAGAGTCGTTGACCTTTGAAGATGTTCAATCTGCCTTGTACTCTAAGGATTTGAATGAAAGGAGCACAAGCCATCTTTTATTGGTGAAGGTTTGTCTGTTAAGGGGAAATTTTGAAGAAAGATGATAGGTTTGAGAAGAATAAGGGTAAAGTTCTACAGAATTATTATGGTGGTAATGCTCCTACTATTAAGTGTTATCATTATAAAAATGAGGGTCATACAAGTAAAGTATGCCTCGGTCGACTGAAAATCATGGTGGAAAGGATAATGGTAATGCAACCATTGTGCAAGATGGTTATAAATCATCTGATGACCTGGTGGTTTCAAGAAGTGACTCTAGCAATGAGTAGATTATGGATTCAGGGTGTACTTGGCACATGACTCCAAACAAAGACGTGTTTGAGAAACTGTGTGATCAAGATGGTGGATCGGTGCTGTTGGAAAATAACAAAGCTTGTGAAATTGCAGGTATTAGATATGTAAGATTCAAGCTCCATGATGAGTCAATAAGGCTATTGAATGATGCTAGGTATGTACCTGATCTTAAGAGGGATTTGATTTCTCTCGGTGAATTCGACAAGAAAGGATATGTTTCCAAAGGAGAGCAAAATATCCTAAGGTTTAATGAAGAGTCAATAAGTCTTGAGAGGCGTGAAGAAAAAAAGCTTGTATACCCCTAAGGCTGAGGTTTTAAGTGGTTCACCAGATGTCGCATCCACGAAACCTGTGTCGAAGACTAAGCTATGGCACAAGAGACTTGGCCATATTAGTGAAATAGGCCTGGTCGAATTGTCGAAACAAAATCTGTTGGGTGGTGACAATGTCAAAAAACTGGAGTTTTGTGAACCTTGTGTATTTTGTAAATCTTGTATAATGAATTTTAATAAAGGTAAACAAATAACGCATGGATCCCTTGATTACATTCATACTGATCTTTGGGGGCCTGTAAGAAATCCTTCATACTCAGGTGCAAAGTATTTTCTAACCATAGTTGATGATTACTCCAGAAAGTTATGGGTATTCATTCAGAAGACCAAGGATAAAACTTTTGAAGAGTTCAAAAGTTGGAAGACTCTGGTCGAAAACCAAACTGGCAGGAAGGTCAAGAGGTTGAGGACCGACAATGGTCTTGAATTTTGCAATGAGGATTTCGACAACTATTGTGTTGTGTATGGTATTGCAAGGCACAACTACTACAGGGACTCCCCAACAAAATGATTTGGCAGAAAGGTTTAGTTGAGCCATTCTTGAAAGGTGAGGTTCATGTTGATAAGTGCAGGATTGAAGAAGGTGTTTTAGGAAGAAGTTTTTATGAGTGCAACATACTTGATAAATAGGTGTCCCTCGACAACCTTGGGAATAAAGACACCTAAAGAAGTCTGGTCGTGACATTCACCTAGTATAGACAGACTTAGAGTATTTTGGTTGTTTTTCCTATGCTCATATTAGGCAAGACAAGGTCAAACCTAGAGCTCTGAGATGTATGTCCCTTGGATACCCATAAGAAGTCAAAGCTTATAGGTTGTAGTACCTAGAGCCAGGTCAAAAGAGGTGTATCACAAGTCCAGATGTAGCTTTCAATGAAACTGAGATGGCTTTCAAGAAAACTGATGACATTGATCGAAGTTCGAAGATCTCTAAAGAAGAGCTGAAACAGGTAGATATTCCTGTTGAGGATGAGCATAGTGATGTTGAATTGCATAACCCAGATGAAGTCAAAGAAGAATCTCAAGTTGTTGATGAAGATGATGAGACTGATAATAACTACATGCTGGCAAAAGACAGGTCGAGAAGAGTCATTAAGTCACCTCAGAGACTTAGTTATGTAGATCTTATAGCTTATGCCTTAATCTCTGCAAGTGAGGTTCTGGACGAAGAACCTAGAGACTATAAGGAATTTATGAGGAGTCAAGATAAGACTGAATGGATGAAAGCCATGGATGATGAGATGAAATATCTCCATGATAATAACACTTGGGAGATGATTGAGAAACCTGCAAGGGTCAGGTTAGTCAGTTGTAAGTGGATCTTTAAGATTAAGGAAGGAATCGAAAGACTGATGTCGAAGCGTTTTAAGGCAAGGTTGGTTGCTAGGGGGTTTACTTGGAAATAAGGTGCCGACTTTAATGATGTGTTATCATCTATTGTAAAGCATAGATCCATTAGAATGTTGTTAGCCATGATGACAAAGTTTGACCTAGAACTTGAACAGATGGATGTGAAGACAGCCTTCCTGTATGGTGATCTAGATGAAACAATCCTGGTGAGGTAACCTGAAGTGTAAGTAGAAAAGGGAAAGGAAGATTATGTGTGCAAGCTGAATAGGTCCTTGTATGGCCTGAAACAATCTCCTTGAGAATGGAATAAGAGATTCGACAAGTTCATGGCACACATTTGTTTCACTGGGAGCCAGTTCAACCATTGTGTTTACTTAAGATTTCGACTTGGAAATTCACTTGTTATTTTGTTGCTTTATGTGGATGACATCCCCATAGGAAGCAACAATATCGAAGATGTTATGAAGGTGAAAGTTGAACTGGATAAGGAGTTTGACTTGAAGGATCTGGGAGTTACCTTCAGAATTCTTGGGATTGACATCCAGAGAGATAGAAAGTAGTCGAAATTATGCTTATCTCGAGAGACATACCATAAAGAAGATTCTCGACAAGTTTGGTATGTCGGATTCAATGCCTGTTCTAACACTAACTAATCCTCAGTACAAGACGAGTACGACTCAAAATCCAAGTACTGAAGTCGAAAGAGCCAATATGAATAGCATTCCATATGCTAGTATAATAGGTTCTTTGATGTATGTTATGGTATGTACGAGGTCATAAATAGCATACGGAGTAAGCCTTGTAAGCAGGTACATAGCCAATCCTGGGAAGGCGCACTGGCAAGCATTAAAGTGGATTCTTAGGTACGTAAATGAGTCTCTTCAGCAAGTCCTGATTTATGATGGAGCCTGTAGTCATGATAGCAAAGTCAAAATCGAAGGATTTATCGACTCTGATTATGCAGGTTGTATGGATTCTAGAAAATCTATTTCTGGATATGTGTTCACTATGTTTGGTACAACAATTAGTTGGAAAGCAACACTTCAGAAGGTTGTTGGCTTATCAACCACTGAAGCAGAGTATATCACCCTCACTGAAGTTGTGAAAGAAGCATTGTGACTTGAAGCTTTTGCTAAGGAACTGAAACTTCAAGGTCGAGTTATTGCTATTAAATGTGATAGTCAAAGCATAATACACCAAGACATTGCCAAGTATCAATTTTTCCACTGTATGCAGTTGATAAAGTTGCATGATGAAAGCTAGTGTGTTCCCTTGTTATAGAGTTTGTTCCAAGGTGGAGATTTGTGGTATTTAGATCGAACTCTAGTGTCGACAAGGGTAGCTTCATGGTTTGATGGGAGTTGTGTATGCTATAGTCGAAGTCTATTCGAGCATAATGTCAAAATATATTAACTTGTAATTTAAGTTAGTATGTCAAATTAAGTATTGCTTTTAAGCCCAATTGTTAAGTTAGCTTGTATCCTAAGTTAGCTTAGTAGTCTATAAATAGACTAGTTCTCTCAGGTTGTTGAGAGAGGTTAATTGTTGGTATTCATTTCTAATCTTTGAACCCTTAGTGAGAAAGTGAATAGTAAAGCACATTTAACCAATTCTTCTTCTTCTTCCTTCTTCTCTCCCTTTGTAAAACCTAACAGTGTTTCTTGTTTTTGCTTAAGAAACTCAATATTTTTCTCATATTTTGGTTTGTTCTTGACGACATCAATTCGCAACAAAAGTAATATCTTATTTGAACCATAAGTTGAGTTAGGAGAAGTCTAAATTAAATGTTGTCAAGATCAAAGAGGAAGGAATGAAGATTAAGATGAAGTTTATGAAGAAGATGATGAATTTATTTGTGTAAATCACTATTTTTTTATAATTGGTTTAGTTCTGTGTAATGTATTGAAGTAAGGTTTAGATGAATGAAATGTGTAATGTTGTTGAATAGTGTAATGTAAGGTTGAGTTATGTTCTGAGTAATTGGTTTAGATGAATGAAATATGTAATGTTGTTGATTAGTGTAATCCGTAACTTTAACTGTTGAATGAAGATGATTTTGATTGAAGAACATAATTTTATTCTTTAACCTATATATTAAATATGTAACTTTAATTTGTAGTTGTTAATCTGTAGTTTATAACATGTACCAAAATCCTGTAATGTGTGAAAATGACAGTAAATGTTGTTCATGACATTGTAATGTTATAACAGTAATGTACCAAATCATATTCATTGATGTAAAAATGTTAACAATATACTTGCTCATGACACTAATAAGGCATAACAAAAAGAGGCACTACATTTGTCCATGACATACACTGATTAGGGATGGCAACGGGTCGGGTCGGGTGCGAGTTTCACACTACCCAAACCCCCACCCGAAATCACCACCCGAACCCGAACCCAAAGGCTATTAGGGTGGCAAAATAACACCCTCACCCACACCCGTTAGGTTTGGGTTTTTCCACCCAAACCCAAACCCGTAGCAAAAACACAAAAATACAACAACAACATTGAAATTTGAAACACATGAATTCCATCAAGGTCTCTCAAAGAAATTAAGGAATTAAATTACAACTTTCCATCAAGTTTGCTAACATTACAATTAAAATTAAGGTCTTCAACATCTTAACATTACAATTAAAATTAAAATCTACAATCAAAACGGGTGTGGTTTCGGGTTTCGGGCGAGGGTTTCACACTACCCAAACCCGCACCCGAAATATCGGGTAGCACCCGAACCCGAACCCAGTCAACTCAAGTTTTCACCCGTTGACTCGGGTTCGGGTGCGGGTGGGCCCCGTGGGTTTGGGTCTGCCTGCCATCCCTAACACTGATAAAGCATTACACTTGTTCATGACAGATACTGATAATGCATAACAAAAAGTGACATTGCACGGGTTCAGAACACAAATATTACATAACAGAAAGAAACATCATGACACAAAATACACATAAAACATCATCCTAGTCTTGAGTCAGCTGTGTTGGAATTGGTGGTTGTGTTGGAGATCCAATTTCAATTTCTAGATTTTTCTTTGACTTCTTGTTCTTGTTTCCAACAGTCTTCTTATTCTTATTTCCAACAGTCTTTCCAGCAGACTTCTTGTTCTTGTTTTCACCCTTTGGTATCCCTATCAGCAACTTTTTTCCTTTACGGCTCTGCTTGCTGTGTCCCATGGCTCCACACCTATGGCAACTAACTGTTGCAAGTTTTCTTGGCGGCACATGTAGGTTTCTAGGCTCATCGTTGGTCTTGTTCCTAAGCTTTTTTGGGTTGCCAATTCCCTTTCTCATCAAGGGTGGATTCACCACTAATTGTCCATTCAAAGGCCAAAGTTTTGGGCCATTTTTTGGGGAAAATGATATGTGCATAAGTCTTCATTAAAGTTACTTTCCTGCACACAGAAACAACACAATAGAACATATAAATTACAAAAGTATAAAACATGGCAAGATAAGTAAATAACAATATTGATTTTTCTTGTTATGCCTATAATAATCAGAGACATGATCCTTTGGTTTTTTCTTGTTATGCCAAATACAGGTCATGGCATGGCTGCAAGGGATGCTAGACAAGTCCCACTTCCTGCACGCACAAGTTTCATTTTTGAGGTTTATGCAATATGTTTCAATGTCATTTTTACTCCAAAAATGGCTAAGTCAACATTCTCATACCATGTAGATGACCACCCCCTTGCAAATTTCTTGTTCTTCTCAAATATCAATTGAATCCTTGGACATCATACTTAGACACCATCTTCTTCTAAGTAGTAATCCTCTTTATCAGATAGTGTTTAATCCCTTCTAATAAGGTGATTATAGGGTTGTCTCTATATTTTAAAACAACTATGTTAAATGCTTCACATGTATTATTCACTTACAAATCACTCTTAGAAAAGGTCTTGAAGTATGACCTGGTCCAGAATTTGGGAGTGACGTTATTCATTCCATTCCATGCAACCTCATTCAAAGTTTTAATCCTCAACATTGCCCCTTCCCAACCTGCAACTGTTGTAGCCCTTGTAACACTTCATATATCTTCTTTTAAATCCATGTAAGGGTACTTCTTTTTCCAATTTCCATATAGGTGCTTCACACATAGCATTTTCTCAACATTCTCAATAATAGCTTGAACTGCTGGTACAAGTCCCTATAATACAATACACATATATGATTGGACAATGTATAATGCATGAACATGAAAGGACAATGCAATACATAAATATGAAAGTACAGTGTATTTTGCCTTTTGCTGATCAGATATGAATGAATGTGCGCTTTAATTAAATGCTTGCAAGTCTTCAATAAGAAGGTTAATGAACCATTCCCAGGAATGTTTAGTCTCAGCTTCTACAACAGCATAGGCAATTGGAAATATTTGATCATTTACATCCCTTCATATAGCTGTCATTAACTGACCCCCGTATTCTCCTTTCAAGAAACAGGAATCTAGCCTTATTATTGGCCTACAAGTTATTGCAAACTCAGCTTTTCATGCTTCCAAACATATGTAAATCCTTTCAAAGACATGACCATTACTAGAATCAAAGCACTGGATAACAACAATACTATTTGGGTTTGAGTTTAATAATTCTTGTGCATAACTTCATAAATGAGTGAATTGATCCCTACCAGCCCCTTGTATCAATTCTATTGCTTTCCTTTTAGCTATATAGGCTTTGTCAGACGACAATTTAACTCCCCATCTATCCATTGCTTCAGCTTGTAGCCCAAGAGGTTTCATGTCAGTAGCATGTCTTAAAACATAGGAAAAAATTTTGGTTAGCCATTCAATTTTGGCTTGTCTATTTTTAGGTGTCCCGTGACATGCATGATCATTAATTAGACTAACTACTTGCCAGAATTAGTTTCCAACCCTTTTACTTAACCTTGTATAGAATTTGCAGCCATCCATACATTTAACCATCATCCGCTTTCTATCGCTTTTCTTCAAGAACACATTCTTCTTAATCTCCATGGCATATTTCTTTATAGCATCCCTTATCGACTCTTTACTATTAAAAACCATGCCCAACTGAACTTGATGGCCTCACAACTTTTGTAACTTGGAAAAGTCTTATACTCTTGCTCATCTTCACTTTCAACAGGTGTATGCAATTGATCAGTATCTTCACCATGATTCTATTCAAACTCAGCTAGATATTTCTCACATTGGGCCTAGGTATTGCAGTTCCAGCATTTAAGACTATTGTACAATCCAGGTCAATGGAATCTTCACTGAGATCAATGACACTTTAAGAAGAACATTCACTTCCAACATAATTAGCATTTGTATCATCATTATCCTTATCATTGTTAACTTCAACATCGTCATCAACTACAAAATTGTTATTCTTATCATTGTTAACTTCAACATCATCTTCCACTACAAAATTGTCATCCTTTTCATTGTTAACTTCAACATCATCTTCAACTACAATACTATCATCCTTATCATTGTTAACTTCAACATCATCATCAACTACAACATTGTCATCCTTATCATTGTTAACTTCAACATCATCTTCAACTACAACATTGTCATCCTTATCATTGTTAACTTCAACATCATCATCAACTACAACATTGTCATCCTTATCATTGTTAACTTCAACATCAAATTCATGAACTACCTCAGCCTCATCTATTATCTCAGGGTTATCAACCGCGTGCTCCACATACAGATCAACCAAGTCAAATCCATTAAGATCTTCAATGAGTTTCAACACATCAACATCATATTTTAGGGGTCTAAGTCCTCTACTAAAGTTAAACCTAGGGTTCCAATACCATAGACATTTCATGTTAAGATAACCCCCACTTTTAATCAAAGACTCCAAATACATATAGGATAAATAGTCAACATTCATCTTCCAGCTCATTTCTGTCACTACCCCATCCACATACCATTTAACAAGGGAGTGTACAAGTTCCCCCTTGTGATGTAATCTTAATCTAATATTGTGAACATTATTTGGCCTGTAAATCATTTTTAGATTAAGGGTACACTAACTAAGCATATGGTAAACATACAAGTGATAGAAACTTAGGGTTTGTACCTATGGACCACATTCAGAAACAATAAGATAAAGAAATAACACAATACCTGGGACAAAACTTCACCTCATTGTCTCTTTTCCATGAATGTTGTGGGTTGTTCTTCATTGGAGAAATATGTTGCTGCAAAAAAAATGAAACAATGGGATTAGTGCTTCGAACTTAAATGGGACAAATTTGTAACTAGGGTTGATAACGCAATTTGGAAGCTAGGGTTCAAAGATGGAGAATTAGGGTTCACAAACTAAAGTGAGAAGACGAAGGGAATGACAAAATATGGATTAGGGTGATTTAAATGGAAAATATGGTTCAATTATTAATTAAAATTGAAATATAAATTAATTTAATGAAAAGAGTAATTAATTTAATGTATTTAAACTATTAACAAATATTAATCAGAATAAAAATACAAACTAAATATGACATGGCAGCAACGAATACATGTGGCCTAAAATAGAGGTTTCACCTCATTAAAATCCTGCCTTGTGTTGGGAGACCACAAAAAAAAACAAGGACAATAAATTATGGGGATCAAAAAGCTGGTTTTTTTAAAGGGGGTGAAAAATTTTAAGAATATTAAAATAGGGGGACTAAAAGTGCATTTAAGCCAAATAATAATGTCTAAATAGGCCCTCCACATGCTAGTGTGTTGCCTGCACTATCAAACTATAAACCTCGTCATCTGGGTTCACCAAACCCATGAGGTTATCCATAATGATTGTTATCATCTTCAGCCGTTGAGCAACATCCGTAACATGTGGAGGAGGTGGAGGTGGTGGCACGTCATCAGAAGGTAACCCAGCATCAACATGAGAAGATCCAGCATGTGAAGATCCAACATGAAAAGGTCCAACATCGTCTCCATTCTGCCGCAGGTGAAATGATGTGAGGGTGTGATACCGTAAGGTACCACTCCAAATACCCATCCACACACTACGCAGGGAACTGAACCTCCATTGCACGATCTCTAATGGCACATGTAGAACTCATAATGTTACCATAAAACTAGATATTAATGCCTTCAAATGGAATAACATGGACTGGTCGGGGGATGTCTTGGACGTATCCATACTGGCACAGACACCTCTCAAGTAAGTGTCTACCCACTAACCCCTCCCATCATAAATAACTAGAAAAAAGTATAGCGTCATCAAACTCATCATCCCCTCTATCCACTTTATGGCCTATGTAGGGTTCTCAGATGACTTCGTCTGCAGTCACTGCATCAATCCTCCTTCTGTATTCCAAAACACCTCTTAGGTGTGCATGTTTTCCCTTCCATCTCTTGGCCCGTGGGGACCCAACAGTGGTAGCAATAACCTGTCTGTCACAAATGGACGGGAAATGCTTGTATATCCAGCACTACACAATAAAAAAGACTCAGATAACAAGAAATAATGTCATAAATAAAACTAGCGTAATAATAAATAATAATTTAGTTTTACCTGAAATAGACTCATATAACTAGTAAGCTACATGGTCTTAAAAATAGTTGCCTCTCTAAGGGCAATATATAGAACATTCAATGCAGCACACCCTCATGCACAACTGCAATGCTCAAGGCTATTAAACAGTTATATGTAATTTGCATCGATATATATATGAGACTTCTCCGCTAAGATAATACATCATACAAGATGTAGCATGTAAACTCTAGCGGCTGCCTCATACATATCCTACTACACTAGATCTCCATACTTATCCCGCAACCAAGATAGGCAAAAGTGAACACCCTTCATAAACTTAAACTCAGCTATCACATGTTGCTCAGTAACCCCTACGTATTATACAACTGTCATACGTGCAGTCTCCCGACTAATGATAGAAGCGGTGAAGAAACTACCTGCCAGCGGAATATGGAAAATCGGGGGGACATCATCCAATGTAATCATCATCTCACCAAATGGAAGATGGAAGAAAGATGCATCCTTGTGCCATCGCTCAATAAAGGCTGTCAATAGCTGACCGTCAAGCATGGTAAGCAAACAGTCCACCAGTGGAAGGAGACCGCAATCCTCAATTATCGCCTTCACCTTATGTGGCATCTCGACATCATAGAAATTCTTTAGCTTCAACCCATGGGTGGACACCTTAAGTGGCATATGTTCTGTAATGTAACAAACAAAGTAAAAACATCAGTTAATTTCAAATTATCAATAATAAATAAAGTCACATCATCAGCATATCATATACATACCTCTCCCTACCATAATTTGAATGCCACATGATCGACATATCTTGTGAGAACATAACAGTCATTGGGCCCTCCAGGAAACTCTCAAACCGTGTGTACAGACGGGTCTGTCATAACAGGAGATGTCTCATGAAGAGCAGTGACATTTGTTTTCGGAGTAACTTCTATAGTGGTTGATGCCTCTACCTCAGAAGGATGGGGCACTATGTCATCTTAGAAGTATGGGGCACCTATGTTATCTTAGAAGTATGGGGCACCTTTGTCTTTGTTGGATGAGGTACATCTGTCTCTGCCACCATCTGCATGTCTTCCATAATTGGTGCCTGGACATCAACTGGCTCATCCTCATCATCTCTCATAAATCCAGAACCAGATCTATATCATCTACGTCAGATAGTGTGGGGTGCATGAAACTGATCCTGATCCACCAACCGCCTCTTGTGAGAACCAGTCAATGCAACTCTCCCTGTCTGGAGCTGTGAGCTTTCTATGCCACCTCCCATTTCTTGAGTCTTCGTAGCAGCACATATATCACGTTGTCGACCAGTAATCATATCATTTATGCTTTTAGTCTTCACTGAAAAATAAAATAAACTTTTTTAGACTACCAGACATTTCAAAAAATTTGAAAATTTTGAACTTTCCTGATTTTTACCAATATGCGGTAACGATCATAATTTTTTTTGCATTTTTCAAAAGATACGGTAAAAATGCACACATTATTCCAGATTTTATGAAATGTCCAGTTGAACGTAGGCCTTTTTCTAGATTTTTTGAAAAATGCGGAAAAATTTATGCATTTTTACCTCAAATTTCAAAAAATTCGGAAAAATGTATGCATTTTTACTGATTTTTTCAAAAAGTGCAGAAAAATCCATACCTTTATCTATATTTGATCGTGAAGGCTTGATCAGATCCTGTGATGTGGGCCACCAAGTACGTCTGAGATATTGGGCGTATGAAGAGGAGGAGGGGGTGTACCTACAAGGCACTCTGACGCTCAAGTAAGAAAGGGTCAGAGAAAAAGGGGCAAGTACAAAGTATGAGTTCTTAGGATGATTTTTTGGATACCCGACCCTCTCACTTGAGAGGGTTTATATAGTGCCCCCAGCGCGTGGCCAACGGTCCTATTTCCGGGGCGAAATAACCATTTTCCCAAAGAATAGGTAACTGCCCAAAACTAGCTGTTATGTCAGACAGGGTGCCCAACACTAGCCGTTATGTCGGGCAAATGTGTAGTTTTGGGCACATGCCCTTAGCTGTTCGGGGAGTGATGAAGTCGTGCGAAACGGGCAGCGGTTCCGGGGAGGAGCAATGCAGTCCTTGCCCGGTTAGAGGGGAAGAAAGGTAACTTTTGCCCCTATGTGGATTGGACTTAGGCAATTGGGTCGTTCTGGGAGCAGACGTGGATTGGGCCATGCCTAGCCATTGGTCAAGTCCAGAACAGGAGCCCCCCAAGTCGTTGCTCCCGAGCATGGGAGTGATGACTTAAGGACAACCCGTGGTTCCGGGAACTAGTGTGGAGTTGTCGTTTGGTGACGGAGGGAGTTGTCTCATGGTGCCCGTGACCCCTGGTGTTCGTGAGATCCATGTCCGTGTCTGGATTGCCCGTCATACGGGGAGACCAACGGTTAGGAGGAATTGAAACGTTAGGGCGCCGCGTGTGCCTCGAGCCCTGTGCCACAGTTACTAGGCAATGATGGCTAGTTGATAGCCATTATGACCTACGAGGGCGTACCATTGCATGTGCCCCTCAGTATAAAAGGAGAGAGACTCAGGCCATTTGGAACTTTCGCTTCTCTCTCTTCTTCGTCTTCCTTAGAGCACTTGCCTGCCACCGCCGTTTGCTGTTCCGACCGCCGCCACCAGTTTCGAACAACAGTTTTTCATCTTTTTAACCAAGTAAGTCCACTGATCTTGCATCCCTTTGCCTCTTTTACGGTTGTTTTTAGATTGCATGTGGCTAGGTTTAGGTTTAGATGACGTAGTGCTGTTTTTCCCAGTGGCTGTTGGTGGTGGACGGTGGTTAAGCCATCTTCTGCCACCGACAAGGCTACTGGACCTTTTGGATATCTCATGAGTAGGGCGGTTTTCGGCGTCATCGCGATAATGATACATGTGTAATCGTCGTAGTTACGCAGATTCTGGTGCTTTAACAAAGTTTCCGGTGAACGTTTGCGGTTTTCGGTGATCGTTTGAAGTTTTCGGTGAAGCTTCAAACAGAAACTGGAAACTGACTCAAGGAAGCTCCTCGTTGTGTGAGGGAGTTACCCTGATCACCTCCTCGTGGGGGACTCTTGCGTTTTTTGTTTGATGTTAGGGCTTAGGCCGGGGACGTTGTCCTCAGCCCTTTGCGCGCCCTTTCACTTGACTAGCGGTGGAAGGGTGGATTTGATTCTTCGTTGAATTAACTTTTTTCTCTACTTTTCAGGTGATCGATATGGCGACGAGGCCTGACGAGGAGATCGTAATAGACTCGTCCTCGGAGAGCTCCTCGAAGAGCAGTAGTACGGAGGCCTCGACTGTCCCCAGCGACGTCGGGGAGAAGGAGGTTGTTGAAGACTCAATGGAGGAATGGTCGGTGGCTGAGCCTGCCGAGCACATATCTACTTTTGCGACATATCTGGGGGGATGTCTTCACGATTGTTGAGCCAGAGGGGGAGTGGAAGGTTCACTTCCCCTCCGAGGATGATAGGGTCTGCACCAACTTCAGGGAGCATTTCGCCATGTACGAATACGCATTTAAAGAGCTGGGATTTAGGCTACCATTCACCGATTTTCAGCAGTCAGTCTTCGTGCACCTGGACCTGGCTCCGTCGCAGCTACACCCCAACTCGCCGGCGTTTATTCGTGCTTTCGAGTTGACGTGCGAGTATTTGAGGATAGGGGCTATTCTCCCTTTGTTTTTCACTATCTTTCATCTTCAGCGGTAGTTGACGGGGAGGAGGTATGGCTGGGTTTCGTTGAAACAGCCCCGCAAGCTGTTCAAGCCCTTTTCAGAGTCAATTCGAACATTCAAAGAAAGGTTCTACATCATAGAGCCTGTGTCGGAGAGGGCCCAGGACAATACGTACTTCTGGGCAGTGTCTGTTGACGAGGATGGTAATGATATGCGCGATGAGAATGGGAAGCTGATCGGTGATAGAGAATTTAAGTTTCCGTTTCACTAGGGGCCTGGCCACTTCTCCAAGGAGCCCAATGAGTATGTCGCCCAGCCACACATGTTAGACGGGCAGGATGCCGTTGCTTATGACACATTGGTGAACTTCATCAACTCTTTCCGGCTTGCCGAGTGCTGGACAAAGAAAGGGTCCCCGATTTTTGAGGAGGACGGTAGCCAGCGGGTTGAGTATCGCTTTATTAACACCAAGGCGCTTTTGGAGTGCAAGACTCTTGCAGATGCTTACAAATTGCTCGGTAGTCTTAGTTATTTTAACTTGCCCGAATTATGTTTTCTTCCTCGTCTAACATGTTTATTTTGTTTTTGCAGGTGAGATGCCTTCCGCTCATGAAAGAATGGTAAAGAATGCTATTGCGAGGAACAAGCCCGGGGCGACTGCTCCCAAGTCTCGATTCGCCCAGCGTGCTCCTACTCCTCCTCAACCTGCTACGGGGACCTCCTCGCCTACTCCTCCCCAGGGGTCTCCCTTGCCTCTGACCTCACGGTCCAAGCGGTTCAGGGTCACTGAAGGGGTAGATCTCACCCGGGCGCCAGAAAAAGGGAAGTTTCAGCTTCCTCCATGTATTCTTGACAGACAGTTCTTCGAGGGGACGTCGTTGGTCGTGCCGCGGGCAGAGCCTCTCCAGCAGGAGGGCATGGATCGCCCGAGCAAGAGGGCGCTGATGGCCCAAGATACCTCTGCACTGGTCAGAGTTTTGGAGATGGTGGCCATCTATACTAAAGGGGACTCTGCAACTGAGTCTGAACTCAGAGCTGCCCGGGCTACCATGGCATCTCTTGAAGAGACGACGAGGAAAGCTAAGGAGCAGGCTTAGAGTGCTGATGATGCCCGAAAGAAGGCGGACGAGGAGGTGACCAGGCTAAAGGGGGAGAACTCTATGCTGGCCGCAGAAAATAAGGCAGCTGAGGAGCTGGTCGAGCAGCTGAGGTTGGCAAGCGCTCCGGGCGAGGATAAACCTGAGGATGTCTGGGAAATGAAGACTAGGGCCAAGCTGGTTGCTCGTCTGCTGAAGTCCGAGGATGACAATATTGTCATTGGGGACGAGTCTTTTAAGAATGTCGTGGCCCGACTGCGGGTGGTCAACCCCGGGGTTGAGTTCTCCACCCAGGGTATCCACTACCTGGCTCATGTCCAGGATGGCAGGATAGTCAGTCCGAACTCCCTCCTTGGTGGTGACGAGCATGACGAAGTTTTGAACGAGGAGACCCAGGGGCTTGAGCCTAACCTCGAGCAGCCTGAGCGAATGGAGGAGGAGTGATGGGGTTTTTATTCTTGTTGTAATTTGTCTGGCCTGTGTGTCGTGTATCTTTGTAACTTATTTTGAATGGGGGCGTGGCCCCCAGTTTATGTAACAGGCACAATTGTGGTCCTGGTGGCCACTTATTAATTTCAATTATGTAAGTGTTCGGTCCTCGTGGTCAGTTTTGTAATTTGGATAGTTTTATCTACTTTAAATTCTGCTAAGTGTTGTATTTATGCTTGTTATGCATAAATGCCCGTAATAGGGATTACTTTGATTTGCTTTAAGTTTTAGGGAATTGCTCGTTGTAGATGTGTTCAGTAGTGAGGGGTACTGGTCGAACGGCCAGGGAATGTTCGGGCGAGAGAGCGGAGCTCAGGTCGCGTTTGAGGTCTGAGTTTGTCGCGTGAACCTCCCATCTCGAGCTGGGTGTTCTGCCTGTCGTGGTACTTTGACGACGGCGGTGCTCGATTGAGGGACCGCTGTCGAGCAGAGACCTGGCTCGTTCCTGAGCGGGGTTATGCTTTACTGGCATGCGACGCTTGTACCTAGGTGCACATCGTGGTCGGTGGGCGATGCTCGTCGTTGTGACGGATCAAATCGACAGTTAAGGCCTTAGCTGTAGTATTGCTTTAGCTTTTTGGCGTTCCATGGTCGAGCAAGTTCTTCCCCGTTGAGATGTTTTAGGTAATAGGCCCCATTCTCCGTTTTTGGCCGGACACGATAGGGTCCTTCCCAGTTAGCGGCTAGTTTGACTTCGCGATTGTCCTTATGGTTTCTTCTTAGGACGAGGCTGCCCACGTCGAGCTCTCGTCGTATGACTTTGGCGTTGTGCCTGATGGTAATTTTTTGTTTTAACGAGGCTTCACGGAGGGCTGTCCCTGAACGGACTTCCTCGACGAGATCGAGTTCCTCCCTTAATGCTTCATCATTCATCTCCTCATTTAGGGGCTATTCTGTCTGCCTGGAGGGCATGTGAACCTCAATGGGGATCATAACTTCAGTCCCGTAAGCCAGAAGAAAGGGTGTCTCCCCGGTTGAAGAGTGTGGAGTTATGCGGTATGCCCATAAGACGCTGTGCAGTTCCTCGACCCAAGCTTTCTTCGTTTCATCCAACCTTTGCTTGAGGCCTCAAAGGATGACTCGGTTCGCCGCTTTGGCTTGCCCATTGGTCTGGGGATGTTCGACGGATGCGAAGTGTTGCTTTGTGCCCAGCTGGGCGACGAAGTCCTGGAACTTCCTGTCCGTGAACTGTGTCCCATTTGAAGGTGCGAGAAAGACACAAGAAAGGGGGGTTTGAATTGTGAATTTACTCTTCTAAATACTTTTCGCATCTTGTTAAAGAGACGCTCAAGAACCTTCAATGTTCGTTGAGAGATTCTGATCTCTTAACTATGGAGCATGAGAACCATATAGGTTCTGATCATAAGATACGATACTCAGAACTTGTAGTGCGGAAACTTATCAGAGATAGGCTGCAAGGTTCTGACTTTGCTTAATATGAGGTTCTGATATTTAATGCAGAAACATAAATAGAGATACTAAGCAAGAGAGTAAAGGACATATGATATATCCTGGTTCACCACGCGGGCTAATCCAGTCCACCCTCCTCAGGTGATTTCGCCTTGAACACAAGGTCTTAATCCACTATAACCAAATCATGATTACACTTGCACAAGCCACGCCGGTGACTAACAACTTGCACAGCCGCACTGTGACTAACAACCCAATGAACTGTTCAGGGATCCAACAGGATATAACGTTCATTGACCGAGCAGACCCACTGCTGGGATTTCACAACTAGCCGTTCAAGGATTCATCACAATGAATATAACGCTACTGACCATATTTCAGGATTTTCCACAATGACACCCAGCCATTGTCATCTCAAGTATCTGATCACCACGTGATCTACTCAAGGGCCTTAACTCATAGCTGAACCGTTCAGGGATCCATTATGGATATAATATTCACTGGAGGAGTCTCAATTCATTTAGTTGAATTGGCAAACTGGAGATTACAAATTGTGCTTCTTAATAAGCAAGTTTCTCCTAAGTTTAAGTACAAGGAACACACACTTATGTTCAAGCAAGATTTGAGCAACAGCTCCTTACTTTCCTAAGAAACTACAAAGATGTATTTAGATATTACAATTTTTGACATCTTGTAAATCTTCTTCTTCTTCGTCTTCTTTTTTGAGCAAGCTTTGAGCAGCAACTCCTTGCTTCGGATCTTCAATGTAGTCCTGACGAGAAGGTAGGTTGATAACTTGACAGATCTTCAATGTTGTCTTCTTCATTAACAGCTTCTGTTCTTATTTGTTGTTGTTGTTGTTGTGTTGATTTGTCTTCTTAAGTTTCAACAATAATTGCCATTAGTGAAATAATGATAGCTTTTGAATATTCTGAGTGTTACAACGAGAACTCATCGTTGTGGCTATCTTCACAATGACTTGGTCAATTTCGTAGATGAACATTCAGTTCGTGATTCTACAAGTGATCAACACATCAGAAGCAAAAACTATTTCCATTAAATAGCCAGTAGAAATATAGTCATTTGAGAATACTGTTAGCTATTTGGAAAAGAGACGTTGTGATATAATGAGTTGTACTGACACATATCCTTTTTGCAGAGGGAGAAATGACCGAACATCTTTTCTTGGGCAGTGTGTACATTTAACTCACAATGGTAATATTTAGACTTCAAAACTTCAGTGGCTTCTGATGTTAATTTGATGAAGCATGAGTAGAGTCTTCTTAGCAGAATATCTGATGCTTCAAGTCTTCAGTCGATTGAAGAAGTCCATTAGGAATCAGTCTTCAGAACTTCAGCACTTGGTCTTTAAGAACGTTATTCTTTTCTGCTTCAAGTCTTCCGAATCTTCAGAACCTGTCTTCAGAGTCTTCGGAACTTGATATTTGAAACCTTGATCTTCAGAACTCATAAGTCTTCAGATATTTTCTGCACTTGGTCTTCAGCGCCTTCAGCCATCAGAACTTCAAGTCATAGGAGTCTTCCGCACTTTGGTTCTTTTAGAGTGTACTTCTTCAGAAGCTTTGCTATCTTCAGAATCTCAATCACTTTTAGAGAGCATCCACAAGAGCATTGCAACAGCAATCTTGGCATCCTTGGATCTGGCTGATCATGACTAGATAAAGAAGCGTTCTTGCTTCTCGCGACTTTAGTCATAAATAGTAACTTCGCATATGTATATATTCAATCATAGTACATCTAGCTGGTGCATGTTGGTTCTGATGTCTTTAGTTCTTATGATCTGCACACAACACACGTTAGACCATAAAATGGTTCTTTCACAAATACTTATTGTTATCATCAAAGCATAGATTGACTTGTAGAGACAGTTCTTGCTCTCACACCATTGTTCGTGACTATCGCCTGGGGGATGCCAAAACGTGCGAGGATGTTTCTTTTGTAGAAATGTAGTATGTTGAGGTCAGTTATCTTGGCTAGAGCCTCCGCTTCTATCCATTTTGTGAAGTAGTCCACGCCTACTATTAAGTATTTATTCTGGTTCGATCCCACTACGAATGGTCCCAGGATGTCCAGGCCCCACCAGGCAAATGTCCACGGGGAGGATATAGCCTTGAGCTCGTTAGGTGGAGCTAGGTGCATGTCCCCGTGCCGTTGGCATTTATCGCATTTCTTCATGTACTCCTTAGCATCTTGCTGCATGGTTGGCCAGTAGTACCCTGCTCGGAGGGCCTTTCGGGCAAGGGACCTTCCTCCGAGATGTTGGGCATTGATTCCTTCATGAATTTCGCGCAAAATATGGGCGACCATTTCTTCCTCGATACACTTGAGTAGCGGGATGGAGAACCCTCGCCTGTAGAGTTTATCTTCGACCAGGACGAGGAGCAAGCTCTTCGCCTAAACACGCTGGCCTCTTTGGGGTCGGACGGAAGTTCATCTTTAGCGAGATAGTTGTAAACGGGGGTCATCCAACAGTTGATGTCTCCGATCATCTATACGTCAGCTGTCGGGGAAGTCTTCTCGATACTGGGTCGAGGAAGTGCCTCCTGTATAACGGACTTGTTTCCACCTTTCTTCTTCGTGCTTGCCAGTTTGGACAAAACGTCTGCCCTGACATTGTGTTCGCGGGGAACATGCTTCACCTCTACCGCTGCAAACTTCGTCATCTTCTTCTTGACCAGGGCTAAGTATTCAGACAGATTGTCGTTTTTGGCTTGATATTCTCCTAGAACTTGGAGGGCTACTAGTTGCGAATACGTGCAGATGACGACCTCTTCCGCGCCAGGCGTAAACCAGTGAGGAAGGCTTCGTACTCAGCCTGGTTGTTAGAGGTGGTAAAGGACAGGGTGAGTGATACTTCAACGAAGATTCCCTTGTCGCTCTCCAGTATGATGCCTGGCCCGCTTCCCGCCGAACTGGAGGCCCCGTCCATGAAAATTGTCCATTTACGTGCTCCACAGGCGGGGTAGTCTGCGAACGTCATTTCTGCGACGAAGTCAGCCAGAGCCCGGGCCTTGAGGGCTTTTCTGCTTTCATACTGGATGTCGAATTTGGACAGCTCTAGTGACCATTTAAGCATTCTACCGGCCATGTCTGGCCATCCTAGCAGCTGCTTTACGGGTTGATCTGTTCGGACCACAATTGTGTAGGCTAGAAAGTAGTGTCTCGGTCTTCTAGCTGTGTTGATGAGGGCCAGTGCCACTTTTTCTATCTGTTGGTACCTCAGCTCTGGTCCCTACAGTGCTTTGCTCGTGAAATATATGGGCTTATGCCCGTCAGGTGTCTCGCGGATAAGAGCAGTGCTCACTGCCTCGGTTGCTACAGCGAGATACAGGTACAAAGTTTCGCTGCTGTCCAGGCGAGAGAGGACTGGCGATTCTGAGAGTGCTTGTTTTAGATGGAGAAGAGCCTGGTCACATTCCTCAGTTCATTCAAACGCTGCCTCCTTACGGAGGAGTTTGAAGAACGGTAGGGCGTGCTGGGTAGATTTGGCCACGAAATGGGACAATGTTGCGAGCATCCCGTTCAGGGACTAGATGAATTTCTTAGACTTGGGCGTTGGAAACTCGGAGAATGCCCGACACTTATCGGGGTTGGCTTCGATTCCTTGTTCTGTTAAGTAGAAACCGAGGAATTTGCCTGTTCGGACACCAAACGTGCACTTCTCCGGGTTAAAACGCATCTGGTATTTCCTGGCCTGTTCGAAGACCTTCCTTAAATGGGCAGTGTGATCGTTTTCCTCGTGGGATTTTATGATCATGTCGTCCATATAGACTTCGAGCATGTCACCTATTTCCTCCCGGAAGACCTTGTTCATCATCCTCTGATAGGTCGCGCCGACGTTTTTCAGGCCGAAGGGCATTACGTTGTAGTAATAGTTGCCCGATTCGGTCATGAAGGCCGTGTATTTTTTATCGCTCATAGCCATTGGTATTTGATTATAGCCCGAGTAGGCGTCCATGAATGCTAAAAGTTTAAAATCGGTAGAGTTATCAACAAGTTTATCAATATTGGGGAGGGGGTAGGCATCCTTCGGGCATGCCTTATTAAGATCGGTATAGTCAATACACATTCTCCATTTGCCATTAGATTTTTTCACAAGTACAATGTTGGACAGCCAAGTGGTGTACTTGGCTTCCGAGATAAATTTGGCCTCGAGGAGGTCCTTTACAGCTTTTTCTGCAGCCTCCGTTTTCTCCAGAGACTACTTTCTCATACGTTGTGCTACTGCTTTGACGACTGGGTCAATTGTGAGTTAATGGCAAGCGACGGATGGGTCCAAGCCGGGCATCTCGGTGGCGCTCCAGGCGAACAGATTGGCGTTTTCACGGAGGCAGGCATTGAGTTGCTTCCTTGCGATGTCGGGGAGATCTGCTCCAATCTTTACTCCCCGCTGGGGGTTGTCGTCGAACAAGACAAGCTCAAAGTCGCCATCCGGGATGGGGCGCATCGGATGGGAGCTGCTGCTGGTCGTGGCAGACGAGGTGCTCGAGGCTGCTTGGTCTTCTTACTGGTCCTCTTCGGGGAAGCGGTTGTCGAGGTTGATAGCGTCGACCTGAGGCAGTGGCTTGGCTTCCTCGGAACTGGTGGGCAAGGCTGGCTTGTTAGATACCTTTGGCTTGGATGCGATGGCGTTGAGTCCCTTGGTGACTGCTTCGAAACATCGTCGTGCGGCTTTGATCTCACCGTGAAGGGTGGTGACCATCCCCTTCGAAGTATAGTACTTCATCTTGAGATGGATGGTTGAAGGCACAACTACCAACTCGGCCAAGGTTGGTCTTCTGAAGATGCACTGGTACAGAGACGGGCAATCGATTAGCAGAAACTGTACCTTGACGGACCTGGCCGTCTCCGCTGATCCAAAAGTTACGATCAGCTCCACGTATCCCCACTGTTTGGTCTCCGACCCATTGAATCCTTGCAAGTCAGAGCTCACATAGGGGGTGAGGTGGGACTCGTCCAGCTGGAGCGTTGAGAATAGTTGGGAGTACATAATGTCGACCGAGCTGCCTTGGTCAACGAGAATCCTGCGAACGTCAAAGTTCGCCATCCGAGCTCTGACGAGCAGGGGAATGCTCGAGTTTGGAGATCCTCCGAGGAGCTCTTCTCGGTAGAAGGAAATGGGGACAGAGCCTTTCTGGGCTTGATCGAGTTTGGTCACCTTGCTGGAGCTTGTGCTGATCAGGTGCTCGAATTTCCTTTTGATGGAGCCCACCTTGACTTTGTTGAAGCCTCCCCCTGAGATGACCATAGCAGAGGGGAAAGTCTCCCATGGGTTGTGGCTCGCAAAGTAGGCAGGAGCGTTGAGCTCATCTGGGATGTAAAAATCCTCTGGTCGTGATACGGATATGGCGACCTGGATGTTGGCCTCTTCAGAGGAAGGCACCTCTTCCTCTACCTTCTTTGACTCCTGGGCATCTTACCGGGGAGTATCTTTCTTTTTCGTGAGCTGTTTCAGGTGGCCATCTATAACACCCCCAATCTATCCCCCCAATTAATTAAAGCGATAACAAATAATCAGAGTATAATTAAAACATTCATGGCATAGACAGAGGCGTCACATCAATTGAGACAAAATACAACAACCTGCTCATAAAGATATGCAACAATCAGGTAGCACATAACAGAGGACCTCAGTTCCTAACACCCACAATTCAGATACAGAATAAAAGTGGAAAATCTGCAACTGAATCTCATATATATATAACATAAAAGTTTTTCTGTCATATACAGAGTCATACATGTACAATCCACTAAGAACATATGCATATACACATAATAAAAAACGATCTACCCGACTACCCGGTGCCACATATCAGAGCCGACCGACAAAAGAATGAAGACCCAAGCTTCACAAAAAGACCTCCAGCATCTAATCTGCAATGCCTCATAGAGCATTCGAAACAGCAGAAGGGTGAGAAACACAATTATAATATAATTGCATACAAATATATAATAATACAAAAATACACATGTAAAATATTCTCACCATAACTTTGCCATAATTCAAATACAAAACAACACAATGCATATCTCTTATATCCATCACTAAGGCATATCAATCATGCACAATACAATTATCACCAATATATATATATATATATATATATATATATATATATATATATATATATATATATATATATATATATATATCTCAACTCATCAATTCCATTCACAATTTCACACAAAATCAATCCATTCATGATTTATGCAAATGCACAGAGACTGACACAACGACTCTATGCAATGCAATGCGGGTACCGTTCCATCCATCATTCTCATCATTAGTTCACTCAAGAACTATTGGAATCATCGCTTGTTACTTAGTGTAACTCCCCGTCAGGCAAACGATGTTCCCCGTCGCTTTAGGTCCTTTTGGTATAAGGCTCACGACGTTTATGGATTGCTTTAGGTCCTCTCGGTATAAGGCTCACGATCCGATCGCTTTAGGTCCTCTTTGTATAAGGCTCACGATCGTCTATAATCATCTCTTTAGATCCTCTCGGTATAAGGCTCACGATGTTATAGCAGATTCCCTCTGGAACCGTTTCGTCGCTCACACCCACTAGGGCATACGACATCACAAGAATGCATATCATGATGCTTGGCATACAATGACTCATGACATTCAAATGGACACATATACACAACCATAATCATGCATATATAATCAAACACAACACAATGTATTTTCTTGCCCTTAGGCCACAAACCATCATCACAACATTTCATCACATGCATTCACATCTTATAACATCACACAAGTCCTACGATATATATATGAAGCATATTGCATGATAACACATCAAATACGCACAATTAAAACGGTAAAAGTCGACAAAACGACACATTTCCAAATTCCTGACATAATTAAACCGGACACAAATCTCAAAACCATTTTTATAAGGAAGAACATTTCATAAGCTTTCCAACGCTTCGAACGGGGATCAAAACGGACTTACGGTTCAAAAGTTATGAAGAAAACAAAATCTGACATTTTGGAAAAATACTGCAACGCCCGGGTTTGCTCGCGTCGAGTCTTGGGTCGACTCAAGGTTATTTAGGTAGACCAAAAGTACTTTAGGTCGACTCACACTGCGCAGACTTTGTTAAAAACTCAGTTTAATGACAGAAAATCCAACCAAAACTCGATTGAACCACTCGGGATCACACCAACAACATTAACCGATTAAATAACAGTCTATAACAATAATACCCGACATAATCCAACACATTCAACTTGATTACAATTCCAATTCACTAAATTCATCAATATATATCGAAAATGCTAAAGTTATAAAAACAACCAATTTCAATCCAACAATCATACTCAGTCACGGCCTAACATCACTCGACTCTACTACGCGATTTATTCCGACTTTCGTCTGTAAAAACATCGATTTCTATTCATTTTTCTCATTTCATCCTAGAATTGAAAAATTATGAAAAACAAGTAAACATTCAACCCCTCAACTACATATTCATACACAAGCATATAATAACCGAGTTTCACACCCTTACCCGATTAATCGTGCTTTGAAGTGTCGGTTGAATCGATTCCTTAAACTTCAAGTTTTTCCTCTTTTTCTTCTTCTCACTCTCTTCTTCTCTTCTCTTTCTTTCTATTTCTCTTAAATTTATTTTTTTCTCTCTTTCTAATCTCTATTTTTTCTAATTAAAGAAAAACAATAATATCTAACCAAGCAAAATGACCAAAATACCCCTACACTCAATTTTCTCGCAAACGCTCCCAAAACGCGATAAAACATAATAATGATAAACATAACATGTTTACCAAATAAAAACCAAGAATAAAATAATATAAAAACAAAAATAATTAAATCGACTCGATTAAATAAATCTAACCAAAAACTGGGGCGTTACACCATCCCTGATCAGTATTTCGATAGCATCCTTCAAATGGATGCAATCTTTGGTGGTGTGGCCATGACTCTTATGGAAACGCAGTACTTTGATTTGTCGGCATTGGGTTTGGCTGGTATCTGCTTGGGGAAGCAGACTCCTGCTTGTTTGAATTCCAAATTCACGCATTCGGACAATATCTTTTCCCTGGAGACGGTCAGGGGGGTGTAGTCGTGAAATTGTCCGGAAGGTCCCTTGCTATCCCGAGAGTCCCGAGGACGGTCTTTGCGTTTCCTTTCTCCATGACGAGATGCCGAGGGATCTTCGCCTTTGGAGGCCCGGGAGTTCTCCTGGTGGCGGGAGGCTCGGGCAGAGTTGGCCGCTTCCTTTTCCTCGTACTGAATGTACGACTGCGCCTTGAGGAGGAAGGCGTCCAGGTTCCTCGGAGGTGCGAGGCCAACAGCTTTGGAAAACTCTGAGTGCGGGCGAAGTCCTTGTTCGAGCAGAAATTTTTTCATATCGTCAGTGGTGGGGACTTGCACCGCTTCTTTGTCTAACCTCTCGATGTATGCCCGGAGAGGTTCATCCTTCCCTTGGATTATGGCCCCAAGAGAGGCTTCAGTCTTGGGGTGGCGGCGCGACGCCGTGAAATGCTTGGAAAATATTCTGCCTAACTGCTTCCACGAAGTGATAGACTCTTCGAGCAGCTAGTTATACCAAGTCATTGCTCCTTTTCGGAGCGTGGTTGGGAACAGACGACACTTGATGACGTCCCAAACGCCACGGTAATCCAATAACGCATCAATGTTTTCGATGTGCTCGTCGGGGTCGGTTGTTTCGTCGTAAGTGCCCAAAGTCGGGGGCTTCTCCAGGCCCTTGGGGAGGCGTGTCACCAAGATTTCTAGGGACAATGGTCCGTGAGGCTCATCATCGCTGCTGGAACTGGTTAGTGGCAGGGACTGGATGACTCGCTCGTGGCGACGACTTCTTCGGGGGAACGGTGTATGGATCCGACCCTTTGACCTGACCGGGGGTGATTGTTTGTCCCTCCGGGTTCTCTTGTGACCGGGAGAGTTCTGGTTTCGCGGGGAAACATGGTCGCATTTCCGGGCAGCATGAGATTCCGGTTCTTGGCGCAACCTTAGGTCTACTTTCCGTCGGGCTTGTGGGCTCTTGGATCTTCGATGGCTTTTCCTCGGAGGGGGGATCTTGGACGGACCGGTTCCTCTAATGCCCCTATCCTTTCGTTCTGCTGAAGGATCATGAGGTTGGTCTTATTGATCACCTCAAGAAGGGCCACCACGGCCGGATCGACGTTGGGTGGAGCAGGAACGGGCTGGATGGCCAGTGAGGTCTGACCGTTGTCGCGGTCAGCAGGAGTAGGGGAAGGAGAGGTTGTGGCCCCGTCTCTCAAAAAACGGGGGTCTCCGAGGAGGGATAAAGGACCATCAACGTCAGTCTTGTTGACGGGGAGAATTATGACCTTGGCTTGAATTATCCTATTGATAAAGTTAATGTCGTGCATGATGAGTTAAGTCGAAAGTCTTTTCATATGTCTGCTTTGATGGTCAGAGAATTAGAATTAAGTAGCAGTCCAAAGACTTATATCTGGTGTGTGAGCTGACGCATTAGAGTTAGAGTTTGGGTATATAAAAGGTGAATGATGACTTCCAGGTGAATGTTGGAGAGAGACAGAAGTTGGATGTAAAATTGGTGGATTTAATAGTTGCGAGTAATCAGAGTGCACAGTAGAAGCGTGATGTAGCGCGGTTCGAATATACGTGCGTGAACGGTAGAAGTTCAAAGGTTAAACGTTATGACCTGCAGGAATGGAAGTGATATGGTGAAAGGTCTAAATATTAATCATGTACTACCAGTTACCTATCCTATTGGTAAATCGTAGAATTGTTTTCTTGATGATTGTGTGACTACGAGGTTAGTATTTCGGTTATGTGGAGGTGGTTAGGACGATGTTGTGTCGTGGAACTTTATGTTCTTATTCCTGTGGTGATGGTAACAATTGTGTTGTGTTTTGGTTCAGGAGGTGAACATGAGTGTGCGTAACTCGGTTATTTGTTGCGTCTCGAATTAGTTGTCGAGTGCATTGTGTGGACATTGCATCTTATGGTTGTTATTGATGAAGTGGGTTGTTGTTTTGTGTCACTCATGGTGTTGCCTTTCATGACTTGGGAGTAGGAGAGCAGGATGCGTGGGGCGTATCCTGAGTTGTTCGTATCGGGTGAATTTTCGAGGACGAAAATATTCTAAGTGGGGGAGAGTTGTAACACCCCAAAATAATTAGGGTATTTATTTAATTAAGTTATTATAGATATTCGTGAGTTAGGTGAATTTTGGTAGAATATTTTGATACCTGATGACCTGTGTTGTGGGGTATTGATGATGTTAAGGGGGTGCTGAGAGTATTTAGAAGTATGTGATGTGTTAACAATATTTTGGTAATAATAATATGATTATATGACATATATTATTATTATTATTATTATTATTATTATTTTAAAATAAAAGGAAGGGCTAAGTGGTAATTGTGCGAGGATAAGTGAGGACGAAGTTGGGAAAACATATTAAGGGTCCTAAGGGTATAGTGGACAAAAAGGAATTGGAGAGAAATGAGAAGTCATTGTTGGTACGATCATTTTGGGAGAACTGCTCTGAGGAAAATGGAGAAGCAGAGCTAGGACCTAGAGACATCGAAAGAATCTTCATCTAAGGTAAGGGTGGGAATTCTTTAATCTCTAAGGGTTGCATAATCTTTGTTTGAGGGTAGATAAACTTGTATGATCATTCCTAGGTGGTTGTGTTGATTTGGGAGATTGGGGGTTTTTGTATGTCAGAGGTTTGATAAGAGGAAATTGTACAATTGATCGGTTGATGTATGTTAATTTGTGTTTATATGAATTATTGTGGTTGTATGTGTATGCTTGAGTTATGTTTGTCGTGTTAGAATGTGTTCTAATTGATGAGAATCGATGATGTGATATGTTGAATTTCGTTTACCATGAGTATGATAATTCTGTTTTGATTGTTGATATGCTTTCCTCCATTGTTGGGTTTTGAGGGTTGGCACATAAACATGAAGGATTGATGATTTTGTGATGTATGAATGATGGGAGGATGTACAAATATGTATTTTAGGTTGCTTATAATTGTGGTATTAGGTAGGATTTCGAATTCTGAGTTTGGGGGTTTTTACGGAATCGAAATCGGAGGTCCGGAAGGCCTCCAACGCTGAAAAATGTAGAAGTCTGCATTTTGCAGGGTAATGGCGAGTGCCTTTAGGCTTACGGTGAGCGCCGTGATGCCCCGTCGCAGCCAGACAACTTTGGGTCCAAATACGGTTTTGATCATAACTTTTGATCCGTAAGTCCGTTTGAGGCGCCGTTCGAATCGTTGGAAAGTTGGTTTTATGTACTTTCTGTTAAAATTATTTTCAATGATAGAATTCCAACTATTAGATGCGTTGTATGTGTTTCTGTGTATGTTTCGACATGTTGAACCGTGAAATGTGGAATTCGGTTGTGCGAATGCGTGTCGTTGTTGTGGATTGTAATGTTTGTATGTTTGAGCAGGTATATGCTGTATGTTGGGCAGTCGTGAGGTAATGTATTGGTGTTATGCTAGTCATATGCCTTACGTCGTTGTTGTATGTTGTTGTTGAGTCCAATAGTTGTTGCTTATGATGTTGCATGATGTTGTTGTTGAGTTATTGTGGCATACCGTGTAAATATAATGGTTGTTGCTTATGATGTTGTATGATGATGTTGTTGATTAGTTATGGCATGTTGTGTTGTGGCATAACTTGTAAATGCAATAATGGTTGCTTATGATGTGGTATGATGTTGTGGTTGAGTGCATAGCATGTTGTATAAGTTGTGTGATAAGCTGTGTGCCCATGTGGGGTGTGAGCGTCTTATCCGGATTCTTTAAAATTGAATCGTGTTGGAATTGTTGTTGTTGTTGAGGTAATCGTGTGCCCGTGTGGGGTGTGAGCGATTACGGGTGATCGTGTGCCCATGTGGGGTGTGAGCGATCACATATGTCGTGTGCCCATGTGGGGAATGAGCGACTATTATGAAATCCCGACGGGGATTATGACCATGAAACAGGGGTCAAATTAGTACCACCTGCATTGAGTCGAGTCGTAGGTCTCATTGCATTGCATTGTGTCGTGTTGTGATGCATAAAATTGTATGCCTGTATGGACATTCGTGTTGTGTTGATGTTGTCGTATTTGTGTGGATGTTGTGTTGTTAGGGTGAGCCGTATAAGAATTATGTTCTTTCATACGTTTATTATACTTTTCTTATGTGATTTTGAGAATCTCACCCCTTCTGTTTGAATGTTACCTCCACGTGGGTAACGTGCAGATACACAGGAGTAGTTCGGAGTTGGAGTTAGCGAAGACGAGGTCTTCTCTTTTATGTCAGAATGCTTAGAGTCCTTTACTTTGTTATGTGTTATTACTGTTTTATTTGATGATGTTATGTGTGGTTGAACATGTTTCAGATTTCGTTGAATTTTCGCTACTGTAGAAATGTTTAAATACTATGTTTTAATTTCGATGTTGATGTATTACTTTTAGTATGCATGAGAAGTTGAATAGTTGAAAGTAGCATCCTAAATCTATGTGTGTTATTTTTACTCTGATATTTTGTTATTAATTGTCGTGGGGGTTTAGGGTGTTACACAGTGGTATCAGAGCAGGTCGGTCTGTCCGGCCAAGTTGTCGAGTCGTTGTGGTATGACAGTTGAATACTGTCAATGTTGTTTGTTCCTTAGTACAATATATGTGTGTGAAACACTATCAGTGTTTTCTTGTTTTTCTAATCCCTTGTCTGTAGGATGAGAGTGAGACAAGTGGGGGAGAAGCTTGTGTTTCTCCAAGATGCTTCAGGTGTGGAGTGTTGGCTTAGTGTGTCGTTGATTACAAGAGTGCGATTGTTGATTGGGACAATGTTGTTCCCGTTGTTGAAGAGATCGGATATCATGTTTCTACATGAGGGAGTGCAGTGTTAGATTGTTCACCTGTTTGAGAATGGTGTGACCCTCGAGGGAAGACAAACACGTGTCCTCGCTGTTCGCTTCCTTATGAGGGAGGAGGCGATGTTTGGCTAGAGGTTGGCCAGCGACGTGTGGAGTATCGTGACGTGTTTCCTAAGGATGGGAACCGTTTGTCTTCAATTGGAACGAGATGATGTTACTCTTGAGACGCATTGGTAGGAGCTAAACCCTGTGGTTACCAATCGTTTGGATAAGTAAGGTAGTGTGCTGCTGATTTCAAGGATGTAGGAGTTGTGAGAGTGTGTTGTTTCTGAAACTGAAGGAAATACAGAAAGAATGCTTATGTCAACTAAGGATTGTGCCTTAGATAGCTTGTACACAAGATGCAAGGAATAATATTATAGTTTGGTAAAGATGGTCTATGTCCCATCATGATGGTCGGCTGTCTATTGATAAATTGAGGAACTGATCACCCTTAGTCTCTTGTTGATAGTAGACGGGATCATGCTGGGTGGAATAGACGTATCTTGTCAGCTTAGATAGTGTGTTCAGTGAATTGTTCGGAGTTAAGAAAAGTGCTTACCGATGGTGTTGATGAGCTGATGCATATTCTTATATATCTGAAGACGAGACAGATTTGAGGTTTTGTACGTCAGTAAGTTGGGATGTCTCTGAGAGGAAATGATCTGGTATTGTGGATGGTTGCTTTTTAGAGATTAAAGAGTGAACTTAACTTTGACGAAAGTGAAGAGTTAAGGTTATGCCTGCTAAGTAAGTAGAAAAACTCTCAAGAGATGATGCTCAGATGTTTCCATGTTTGCGTTGATGGTATTCTGGAGAGTAGCAGTAAAGTCACAACAATGAACTGTCAGTTATGCGAGAGTTCTAGACGTGTTTTGGATGACATATCGGACGCGCCGCTAAAGATAGAGGTGGAATTCTCTGTTGATCTTGTCCCTGGTACCATATTCTATGGCATCATACATGATCTCGGCGTTAGAATCAGTGGAACTGAAAGAGCAGTTAAAAGATTTATTAGAAAGAAGATTTGTGAGACCAAGGGTGTCGCCTTGGAGAGCTTCGGTATTGTTAGTAGAGAAATGGGTGATAGCTTGAGGCCGCGTGTTAATTGGTGAGTAGTATGGAAACCCATAGTTTTATGCTAGATAGCTTGAGTTTGAATTGTGACGAATCACGGATGTGTTATGGGTTGGAAATCTCGTGCCAACGGAAACATTGAGTGGGTCAAAACCCCGTAAGAAGAATTGATATGGAATGTGGTAACCAGAACCAGAGGTTGTTAAGCTGTTTTGGATAAATTGTTTTGAACTCAAAATAAATTTTGACGGTTGCGTATGTTATGATTGTAGTAGTATTACTCTTGCATCTCTATCATTGGAGAGTGTTGAACCTATATTAAACAGTTGTTTGTTGATATGGAGGTTATTCTACTGATGGACATAAATGAGATTTGTGTACTGTTTGATGGGTAGGCACTCCAGTGGATAAGTGTGTTTCTATGTAGATTAATAACTCTCCAAAGTGCTTAAGGATAAGTGTCCACTTTCAAGAATATATGACTTGGAATCTTTGAAACTCGGTTTGGAGTATTACAATATAGGATGATGTTGTTCGATGCTTATAATGCGTTGGTGTGTATGGGGATTACGAACCATATATTTCGTACTTAATCGGATAAGTTCGAAGTGGTGTTTGTTGGGGTATTCTGATCCATTATAAAATCAGAAGAAGAATGTGTGGAGTATTTGAGAATTGAGTTACAAGTATTGAAGAAAGATGAAGTTTATGCTAAGTTATCAAAGCGTGATTTTTGGTTGATAAGGATGAGTTCTTCGTTATGCTATTGCAGATAAGAGTGTTGTCGTGGACCTATCCAAAGTAGATGCGGTTCTACAATGGGAAAGCTCCGAAGTTGGTTAAGGAGATTAGAGGATTTTTGGACTCAATGGGTGATTACCGCAGGTTATGGAAGACTCTTCCAAGTTAGCATTTTATCTCAGTTGACTTGCGAAGGGTAAGTTAATTGTGTTGGGATGTTCGTTGTGAGGAAAGTTTTAGAGAGCTAAAGTAGAGGTTGACTACGGCTCCAGTTTTGATTCTGCCTGATCCTAATAAACTGTTTATGGGGTATTGGGATGTGTCTGTGATGAGTTTAGACAGTGTACTAATGTGAGAGGGTGAAGTCGTAGCTTATGCTTTACGACAATTAAGGATTCATGAAAGGGTCTATCCTGCACAAGATTTGGGATTGGCTGAGGTTGCATTTGTGTTGAGGATCCGTAGGTATTATTTTTATGGATCTGGACTTGAAGTGTTTAGTAATCGCAAGAGTGTAGCACACCTGTTTAGTCAGAAGGAATAGCGTATGAGACAACGAGGATGGTTGGAATTTCTGAGGAATTATGACCTTGGCTTGAATTATCCTATTGATAAAGTTAATGTCGTGCATGATGAGTTAAGTCGAAAGTCTTTTCATATGTCTACTTTGATGGTCAGAGAATTAGAATTGAGTAGCAGTCCAAAGACTTATATCTGGTGTGTGAGCTGGCGCACTAGTGTTAGAGGTTGGGTATATAAAAGGTGAATGATGACTTCCTGGTGAATGTTGGAGAGAGTCGGAAGTTGGATGTAAAATTAGTGGATTTGATAGTTGCGAGTAATCAGAGTGCGCAGCAGAAGCGTGATGTAGCGCGGTTCGAATATACGTGCGTGAACGGTAGAAGTTCAAATGTTGAACGTTATGACCTGCAGGAATGGAAGTGATATGGTGAAAGGTCTAAATATTAATCATGTACTACCAGTTACCTGTCCTATTGGTAAATTGTAGAATTGTTTTCTTGATGATTGTGTGACTACGAGGTTGGTGTTCCGATTATGTTGAGGTGGTTAGGACGATGTTGTGTCGTGGAACTTTATGTTCTTATTCCTGTGGTGATGGTAATGATTGTGTTGTGTTCTGGTTCAGGAGTGAACATGAGTGTGCGTAACTCAGTTATTCATTGCGTCTCAAATTGGTTGTCGAGTGCATTGTGTGGACATTGCATCTTGTGGTTGTTATTGATGAAGTGGGTTGTTATTTTGTGTCACTCATGGTGTTGCCTTTCATGACTTGGGAGTAGGAGAGCAGGATGCGTAAGGCGTATCCTGAGTTGTTCGTATCGGGTGAATTTTCGAGGAAGAAAATATTCTAAGTGGGGGAGAGTTGTAACGCCCCAAAATAATTAGGGTATATTTAATTAAGTTATTATAGATATTCGTGAGTTAGGTGAATTTTGGTGGAATATTTTGATACTTGATGACCTGTGTTGTGGGGTATTGATGATGTTAAGGGGGTGCTGAGAGTATTTCAAAGTATGTGATGTGTTAACAATATTTTGGTAATAATAATATGATTATAAGATATATATTATTATTATTGTTATTTTAAAATAAAAGGAAGGGCTAAGTGGTAATTGTGCGAGGATAAGTGAGGACGAAGTTGGGAAAACATATTAAGGGTCCTAAGGGTATAGTGGACAAAAAGGAATTGGAGAGAAATGAGAAGTCATTGTTGGTACTATCATTTTGGGAGAACCGCTCTGAGGAAAACGGAGAAGTAGAGCTAGGGCCTAGAGACATCGGAAGAATCTTCATCTAAGGTAAGGGTGGAAATTCTTTAATCTCTAAGGGTTGCATAATCTTTGTATGAGGCTAGATAAACTTGTATGATCATTCCTAGGTGGTTATGTTGATTTGGGAGATTGGGGGTTTTTGTATGTCAGAGGTTTGATAAGAGGAAATTGTATAATTGATCGGTTGATGTGTGTTAATTTGTGTTTATATGAATTGTTATGGTTGTATGTGTATGCTTGAGTTATGTTTGTGGTGTTAAAATGTGTTCTAATTGATGAGAATCGATGATGTGATATGTTGAATTTCGTTTACCATGAGTATGATAATTCTGTTTTGATTGTTGATATGCTTTCCTCCATTGTTGAGTTTTGAGGGTTGGCACATAAACATGAAGGATTGATGATTTTATGATGTATGAATGATGGGAGGATCTACAAATATGTATTTTAGGTTGCTTATAATTGTGGTATGAGGTAGGATTTCGAATTCTGAGTTTGGGGGTTTTTACGGAATCGAAATCGGAGGTCCGGAAGGCCTCCAACGCTGAAAAATGCAGAAATCTGCATTCTGCAGGGCAATGGCGAGCGCCTTTAGGCTTACGGCGAGCGGTTCGTGTTGTGTTGATGTTGTCGTATTTGTGTGGATGTTGTGTTGTTAGGGTGAGCCGTATAAGAATTATGTTCTTTCATACATATATTATGCTTTTCTTATGTGATTTTGAGAATCTCACCCCTTCTGTTTGAATGTTACCTCCATGTGGGTAACGTGCAGATACGCAGGAGTAGTTCGGAGTTGGAGTTAGCAAAGACGAGGTCTTCTCTTTTATGTCATCGAGTCGTGTCTACTCTGATTGTAACACCGGGTTGTCGGATCGCTTAGAGTCCTTTACTTTATTATGCGTTATTACTCTTTTATTTGATGATGTTATGTGTGGTTGAACATGTTTCAGATTTCGTTGGATTTCCGCTGCTGTAGAAATGTTTAAATACTATGTTTTAATTTCGATGTTGATGTATTACTTTTAGTATGCATGAGAAGCTGAATAGTTGAAAGTAGCATCCTAAATCTACGTGTGTTATTTTTACTCTGATATTTTTTTATTAATTGTCGCGGGGGTTTAGGGTGTTACACCCTTAGCTGTTCGGGGAGTGATGAAGTCGTGCGGAACGGGCAGCGGTTCCGGGGAGGAGCAATGCAATCCTTGCCCAGTTGGAGGGGTAGAAAGGTAAATTTTTCCCCTTTGTGGATTGGACTTAGGCAATTAGGTCGTTCTGGGAGCAGACATGGATTGGGCCATGCCTAGCCATTGGTCCAGTCCAGAACAGTATTTTTTGAAATATGCGGTAAAAATGCATGAAAAATCTAGAAAAAAATATAAAATATGAGGGTGTTTTATCGCTTTCGTAAAATTGTATTTTGTTAGATTTTTCCTTGGTAGCGATTTATTTTTTAAGTGTAGGTTTTGTTATAATCGACTCTTTAAATTTGTCTTATTGTTTAGTAAAATTGAAAATTATGATCATAGAATCCACAAAAATGTTGATTTTGTATTCTTTACACGTCTTGTATAAATTTAGTATTAATTCAAGAGTTAATAGTCATTTTGCCCCCTGCCATATAGGCGCTTTTCGAAAAACCCCCCTATAAAAAAAACTTGCAAAAAATACCCTAACATTTGAAGATTCTCTCAATTTTGACTTTCATCACGTCCGGTCAGCAAAAAATGCTGACGTGTCAGGTTTTTTTTTTAGTGATGTGGAAGGCCAAGTGGCTTTTTAATTTTATTTTTGAATTATTTTAATGTCACCTTGGCATTTCATTTTTTATTTATTTTTGGTTTATTTTAAAAAATGTGTCACATGATCAAAATTTGTGGGAGGTGAGAATTGAACTCATACCCTTTCTTTCATAGATTCCCCTCCTTACCATTAAGTCAATCCACTTCTTTTGTTATTTCTTGCTTTTAAAATGTATATATTATATGTTTAGTATTTTTTTCTATTAATATAAACTAAATTATTTTAACATTAGAATTTAGTATTTAGTTTAATAGTTTCTAATAATACTAATAGATTAATATTGCTATTCAATTTAGTTTTTATTTACTAATACGTTAGAATTTATTTATTCAATTTAGTTTAATACTGATAGTTTCTATTAATAGTTTAATAGTTTTTAATAATACTAATAAACTAATTTAATTTTTGCTACAGTAATTTAATTGAATATTTTTTAGTTTTATTTGAATATTTTGGGTTTTACTTAAAACATTATTAAACTAATATTATTACTAGTATATTAATTTTGTATGTTAATTTAGTATATTAATTTAGTAATAAAATGTTAATTTAGTATGTTAATTTAGTATATTAATTTAGTATATTGATTTAGTATGTTAATATGGTACATTAATTAACATTTAAATATAAATGTTAATATTAATTTAGTTAAAATATTTAAATATAAGCATTAATATATTTTTAGTTAAACTAATTTAATAAACTAATTTTTGACTAATTTTCAGTATAGTAATTTTACAGTAATATTTTTAGTAATGTTTCCAAACTAATGTTACAGTATAGTATAAACTAATTTTCTTAACGTTTTATCTAATTTAATATATTTTTTAAACATTTTAACTAAATTAATATTAATATTAAAACATAATATATTTTAGTCATAACATTAATATATTTTAGTAATAACAACGATAATAACGTTAATAACGTTAAATAATATTAAATAATGAATAATATACTAAATAATATTTTAGTTACAATATATAACATATACTAAATAATATAATAGAAATATACTAAATATAAAAAAAATCATTAAATACTGAATATTAAAGGAAATATGTAATATATACATTTGAATAGCATATCATATCAGAAAAAACAAACTAACCTAGTGGTAGTGCCTCTCTCATGTGATATTGAGGTCATGGGTTTTATACCCACCTCTAGCATTTTTTGAATGTTTATATGTTTTCAAAAATAAACCAAACAATAAATATAAAATGAAATGCCTACGTGGAAATAAAAATTATTAAAAAAAAAAAGCCAACTCGTCATCCACATAAGAATTTTAAAAAAATAATAATAATAAATACCTTCCACGTCAGGATTTTTGATGACTGGATGTGATGAAGGTCAAAATTAAGAGAATCTTCAAATGTTAGGGGAATTCTTGCAAGTTTTTTTTATAGGGGGGTTTTTCGGAAAGCGCCTTAATTCAATATAATACATTGTTTACTCTTTGATTGGATTATGTATTTGATCTTTATCATAATGTGTATTAATTAAGGTGTTTCGTGTACATATTGTTTGATAAGTATAATCACTTCATACACACTTTGTTTTTGTTGTGCAAACTATTTTGTTTTTCAAACTCATATAAAATCTTTTCAAAAGATTATTTTCAACTGGTCATTTTAATTGGGAGGTATATTTACCCCCTATAGATCGTTGTATTCTCCAACAATTGGCCTCATATCTTCTCTTTTGATTAGGTTTAGGCGACTCATAAGTTTTAGAATATGGGTGACGACGGTCCGAAAGGAGCGTATAGTAGAGCATCAATTTTCAAAGGCATAATTATGCTTATCGGAAGGAAAAATGTGTACGTACACTTAATGTCTGTAGACAAAATACTTTATGTATCAATTACCAAATATCCTTTTATTTCCAAAAGCAATGTTGATAACTTTATTAAATTCCCAAAAGATTGATCAAATGATGAGTTACTTACGAGTTATTTTTGTTAGTGTGGTACTCAATTTTTAGGTGGTTGGGGTGGCAGTTAGTCATTCATCGGGATCTTAAGGTACTTTTTTAGTATTTTTATTCTTTATGAGGCCGAGTAAAGTTCAAGGGTGGTTATCTATTGGTTTGGCATGTCTTAATATGACATATTTAGAAATCTTGAAATGATGTAATCTTTAATGGAATCACTAAATCAGCTAAATAAGTGGAAGAGAAAAGTATTATTTTTGCTTAGATTTAGTTTTTGGGTAATTCAGGGGAGAACTCTTGCACCTTATCAAAATGGATTAAGAATTCTATCCTCTACTTGCACCTATAGCAGATCGAGTGTTGTTTTAGATAGTCGTGGTGGCTCTTCTATTCCTCTTGTGTTGGGACATTATCTGTTGATGATGGATCTGGTTGGTTTGAGATCTAGCTTGTGTCTAGAAAGGTGATTCTTTATTAGTTTTGGTTTGGCTTCTGGTTATCCAAACCTTTTTTTGTGGTTTTATGTTTTCTTATGTATCTTGTTTCTTTTTTCTTATTCCGGACATTGATTGTGCTTTTTGTATTTTGCTGTATCTTGACTTTCATTCTTATTTTATATATTATATTTGCCATTAAAAAACTCCTAAAGAGGATTCTCCTCCAACAATCAAAGATGGCATTATTGAAGACAAAGAGGGAAGCAAACAAGAGAAAGATAAACAAGCTACATCACCTCAGTTACCTTCAGAATGGATTGTTTCAAAATACCATTTATTGGATCAAATACTTTGTAATATAAGGAAATGTGTAAGTAGAAGATCCCAAGTTAACAATTTCTATAAGTATTATGCTTTCATCTCTCATATTGAACCTAAAACTATATCAGATGATTTACTTGACGATGGATGGCTCTTTACTATGCAAGAAGAGCTCATTCAGTTCAAACAAAATAACGTTTGGAACCGTGTGCTACATCATACAAATAAAACTGTCATTGACAATAGATGGATTCTTAGAAACAAACTAGATCAAAATGACATAATTACTAGAAATAAATTTATGTTAGTGGCAAAAGGGTATAGTCGGCCTGAAGGAATTAACTATAAGGAAACTTATGTTCTTATAGCTCGTCTTGAAGCAATACAACTCCGTTTGGCATTTGTTTGCTGCCATAACTTTGAGTTGTATCATATGAATGCTAAATCAGTTTTTCTTAACAACTTTATAAATGAAGTTTATGTCTCTTAAACTCCTAGTTTTGAGGACCATGAAAATCCTGATTATGTTTTTAAACTAAAACAAGCCCTCCACGGTTTTAAACAAGCTCCTAGAGCTTGATATGAGTGCCTTAGTGGATTTTTGATAAAACAGGGATTTAATCGTGATAAAGTAGACACTACTTTCTTTATTAGACGTAAACCAAAGAATTTTTTTTAGTTTAAATTTACGTTTATGATATTCAATTTGGCTATACTAAATAATATCTTTGTAAGAATTTTACGATTTTAATGCAATGGGAGTTCGAAATCTCTCTAATGGGAGAGCTTACAATTTTATTAGGATTGAAGATAAAGCAAACAGAAGCTGACACGTTCATCAGCCACACAAAGTATTACTTGGATCTCCTAAATAGATTTGATATGCAGGGTTTGAAAAGCATCTCAACTACCATGGCTTCAAATGTGCTAATAAATAAAGGATGAAAAATGTGTGGAGATCGCCTTACCGAATATAGATGTATAATAAGATCTTTACTCTATTTAATTGAGAGCATGTTAGATATTATGTTTAGTGTGTGTATGTGTGTTAGGTTTCAGGCATAACCTAAGGAATCCCACTTTAAGACCATAACAATAATTTTGAGGTATCTTAAAGGAACCTTACATCAAGGTTTTGGTTTCCCAAAGGTAGCGAATATAGCTTATTAGGTTTTTCCGATTTTGATTTTGTTGGTTGTAAGTCAGATAGGAAAGCACAAGTGGTACTTATAATTTTTTTGGACATTTTTTTGTTTTGTTTTTTAGCACAGTAAGAAGTACCATAGCGTTCCTCTTTCTATTGTTGATGCTGAATATGTAGCCACCAGTAATTGCAGCACATAAATCCTATGGTTAAAACATCAATTATTGGATTACGATTTAACACTTAGTCGCGTTTCAATCAAATGCGACAATACTAGTGCAATAAGCCTTACTAATAATTCTATTATTCATTCACGTACTAAAGAAATTTGGCACCATTTCCTTAGGATCATGTTGAAAAGGGTGATGTTATTTTTGAGTATGTGGATACGAGTTGGCTGATATTTTTACAAAACTGCTATCTATGGAACATTTTCACAAGATAGGTAAGGAATTAGGGATATTGGATTCTTCATGTTTTAACTATATTTAGACCACTATTTCATGTTATTTGTTATTTCTATTATGTTGAAAACTAATATTTCCTTCTAGCAAATTACACTTTAACCAGCCCTATTGGTATGTTTCTACAACTTTTATCTTTAGCAATATCATTGTTCTATTTTGTTCAATATGTTTATTTATTTTCTTCTTACATTCTTCATTTCATTCATTCACTTCTAAGCTATTGTATGACTGTTCATTTATGCTTTTAAAATCTTTTTAAGTGCATCATATTAATTATGTGCATTTGAGCATTATTTTGTTTGTTCATGCATTATTTAATCTTCCATCCATATATGTTTTGATCACATATTTATGTTGTTGTGTAGTTACATGTCTATTTGTGCATAATGTTGCATTTTAACATGTCTATCTTCGTATATTTGAAATATATCATTTGGTTTTGAATACCATTCTTAGTTATGTATAACTAATTTGTTTCTTCGGGTTATCATATGTATTGCTAGTTATTTTGTGTTTAGACTCACCAAGATCTATCTCTTTTTTATCGCGTCATAGGGGGAGAAGATGCAATATAAGTCAACATTTGATTTATGCGTTTTGTGTTGTTCGTGCTTTTACGCAATGTTTTAGGAGGATCACAAGTAAATAGATAAAAGTATTGATCATCCTTTGCTTATGCTCAAAGTTGACTAAATTCCAATTGAATACTTGCCAAGCATAAAAAGGGGGAGACTGATAAGTGCCTAAACATAGTAAATCTTTACATTAGAAAAGGGCACTTATTAAACTTGGAATGCAAGTTTCTTTAAATAAAAAGCCTCAATTGGTGATAAGAAATGATTTTGAATAAAATAACAAGAATTACAAAAATCCCCATGTTTTTTATTTGTTTTAGCTTTCTTGTATATCATGGTACAAGCACAAAGAATGGACAAGCAAAGCATGAAAATAATCCATTAGCTATCTCTCTAAGCGAAGGTCAGCGAGATTCAAGCGAGACAGGGTGGAAAATTTCAAAGTTCAGAAATTCAGCATTTCTCTAAGCGATTAGCAACGAGTAACCAACAAAGAGAAACAGAAAGTGTGGAATATCAAAATTCATCACTTTCGCTAAGCGAGCAGTGGCGAGGTTCAAGCGAAGAGAAACTGAATGTTTTTAGAATCATAATTCAGCACTTTCTCTTAGTGAGGATAGTGAGGAGGAAACAATAAAACTCGCTTAGCGAGCCTTATTTCTCTAAGAGAAGACAGTCAGCTTAGCAAAGGCGGTTTGAAATTTCTTAAGGGAGAAGTAATACATTTTGCTAAGCGAGGCATCAGTTTGATAAGCGAAAATAGCGGGGCAGCATTGCTATAAATAGATGCAGAAACATGACATTGGACATCTTGTTTTTTTAACATCAGTAATATAGTGATAGAAGAGAACATGTATTTAGGGAGAAAGAGAATAGAGAGAGGAAGATCAAGCTGGACACACATCAACTTTCGAGACATCTCCATGGATGTTGATTCATCTTAGTTCTTCTCTTTTGTATCAAGCTACCATGATAATGAGTAGCTAAATTTTCTTTCTTGTTGGGATTGGATGTAGTTCACCATAATAATATCTATTTATGATTATCATTGTATTATATATGAATTAGTTGTTTATTGATATTGATGTTATCCTTGTTTACTTGTTTATCTTGTAGATTCGAACCGTCATGGAGAAATACTCTTCGAATCTTGATCCAGGAAAATCATTTGCTAGATGCTAAACTCTAGACATAGATTTAGGTTTAACATTCACCATATTATTGAATCTTAATGCTACCGTATTGTTTAATAGGCTAAAAGATCGTCGATTAAATAATACAATTGAACTCCCGTTAGGGTTTAGACATAAACACTGTCGGTGAGCGATACGTGATAATATTGAATAAACAAATAATCTCTGTATAACTGATTAGAGTAGCATGAGTGTAATCGATGTATTAACCCCAATCCCAACAAGCTTTCATATCTATGATATTTTAATCAATTACCGTCTTTACTTTTATTTCACTATTTACAATCAAACAACTTCCTCAATCCTTACTTAAAAATATTATAATTGTTAAGGGCAGTAATATTGCACTAGTCCTTGTGAATACGATAAAGAAATACTTACTTTTGATGTTGAATACTACAACCATCAAAATGGTGCGTTGCGGGGGACTGGCGTTTAGATATTACAAGCATTGCGATAGTTTTTATAGTTTAAAGAGATTTTGCACTTGTTAATATTACATATACATATATTTTTTACCCGTCCTGTTCCTCACTTGTGTTGGCTAGGATTTTTAAATCTGTTTATGCAAGGTAGAACACCAAACTAGAAAGAGAAAGTTACTAGCCAAACAAAGAAATCAACCAGAGGGAACCTCTACTTCAGTTTCTTCGACATATTTCTTACTAGAGAACGATATGGCTGAAGTCATTGACAACAAAAACAATAATGGAACTAGACCACCTAGGATGCCATGTCACAATAGCCCAATACGATTACCTCATATTGTCAGGCCTCTCAACAATAACAGACAGACTGAGATGAATACTGGATTGTTTCAAATCATCTATGTGAATACTTTTGCGGGACTTGATCATGAAGATCCATATACCCATCTTACCAAGTTTTATGAACTTGTAGGTACACTCGGTGCATCTGAATTTGAGGAGGAAGTTGTGTTTATAATATTATTTCCTCGTTCTCTGATTGGAAAAGCCAAAGGTTGGTATCTCGACCAACTGGTTCAAGTTATGAACGAGTGGAATGCACTGGAAGGAAAAATTTTAAACAGGTTTTTTCTACACAACAAGTTCATGGATGCCAAGGCAATAATTGTTGTATTTTCTCAATGTTCTAATGAAAAACTTTGTGAAGCATGGGGCGGTGCAAGTCCATGCTACGAAAATGTCCTAACAATGGTTTCGAAGATCTCACTCAGATTCATATTTTCCATAACGGTCTTCTACCACAACCGAAGCTTCAGTTAGATGTAACTGCAGGTGGTTATTTAATGTCAAAGAATGTTGAAGATGCAATAACCATCATTGATCGAATGGCGCTCAATGAACATTATGAGCAATACAACAGAGGGCCTTCACAGAAAAAAGTCGGGATACTTGAATTGGGAAAAAATGATGCAATCTTGGCTCAAAACAAGTTACTTACTCAAATCATGGAGAACTCACTAAGTAGTTATCAAAACTTCCACAACAACACAAAGAAATGTAAGAGGAACAAGACAAACCGAAATAGGTTTCTCTTTTTGAACTATGCACTAGTGACCATCCAACAGGTTTTTGTCCTCCAACGAATGAGAAGGTAAACTATATGGGAAATCAACAACAAAAGCATGCACTTTACCAAGGTAACTAAGGCTATCAACACAGAAACAACACAAATTATGGCCATGGGTGGAGGCAAGATGCATGACCGTCAAATAGGCGAAATCCATATCATAATTTTAATCAGAATCCTCCACAGCCATATATAACTTCAAAGTTGGAAGATACATTAAATTAATTTATGCAATTGTCTATTGCAAATCAGAAAAATATTGATGCTTTGATAAAAAAATCTTTAAACATAAATAGGGCAGATTGCGAAACAACTCGCTAACTAACAAGGGGGAGCATTCACTTCCAAAACTCAGACTAATCCAAAGGAACACTGCAACTTAATCACAATTAGGAGTGGGAGAGTGATTGAAACAAGAGTTAATGTGAATTATGAAAAAGAAAGAGATGTTGTTGAATCAAAAGAAGAACATGAGGAAGGAAGAAAAGAAAGCGAGCAAGAAGTAGAAAAGAAAAATAATGAGGGAGTTTTAGCGAAAAGGAACAAAAAGAAAACGAGAGAAAAGTGAATGAGGGACAAAATGTATAGAATCAAAAAATGAAAGGAAAGATGACAATTTTGTCAATGCAACACTTACCGTACCCTCATGCTCCCACCAAGAAAGACAAGGAGAGACAGTTTGACAGGTTTCTTGATATTTTTAAAATATTACAGATAATCATCTAATTTTTTGAAGCCTTAGAACAAATGCCGATATATGCCAAATTCATGGAGGAGATTTTTACAAAAAAATAGAGGTACACAGATGAAGAAACAATCCAAGTGGATGCTAGTTGTAATGCCATCATACAGAAAAATCTTTCGCAAAAAGAAACTGATCCAGGACGAGTTACATTACCTATTACTATAGGAAATGTAAATGTAGGCAAGGCATTGATTGATCTCTGTTCCAGCATAAATCTGATACCATTATCAGTGGTAAAGAGGATTGGCGATCTTGATATGAAAAACACGAAGATGACACTCCAACTAGCAGACAAATCCATTACCTGACCATCAGGATAGCTGAGAATGTATTGGTTAAAGTTGATAAATTTCTATTCCCTATAGATTTTATGGTGATGGATATAGAGACACATGATGATGTTCCTCTAATTCTGGGCTGACCATTCATGAAAATGACAAGAATGATGATATATGTGGATGAGGGAGTGATGAAAGTAAGAGTGCAAAATGAAGAAGTCAACGTCAGTTTGTTTGAAGCAATCAACATCCAACTAATAAGGGAATATGTTGTCAAATGGATATTCTTCACAAAGAAAAGAAGAAGAGGATATTGGTGACTGTATAACAGATCTTGAAATACCACCAGAAGCTTTCATACTAAAAGAGAAAATCGAGATAAACTTGGGGGTATTCAGAGAAACAAAGTGTCATACCCCAAATTTTGACCACTAGGATTTCCCATCATTGTGAAAATCATCATCACAATATGGATGGGCCATCATACTTCATCAGTCTCCCCAATGATGGGTGAGCATTCACTACAATCAAGAATTAGGGTTTCAAGCCCTCTCTGAGTGCTTAGACAAAGGATCAATCAAGGAATGACATGATCTTCAACTTGTCTAACCTCTCAAACATCCACAATGGATCAAAAGGACTCCCACTTCAAGGATCAAGCACAAGGCTGCTCCTTTCTAGGTGGATTAAGTCTCAAGATCGACAGTGTCACCAAATTAGGGTTTTGGTCGACCAGGGCCTCCAGATGGAAATTTTTCATCTGGGCACAAGCCAATGATCCAAGACCTAACCTAATATACTCCATGGAACCTCATGGACCCAATCATCAAGTCAATTTTGCCTCAGGGGATGCATTCATCAAAAATCAGGAGTTAGGGTTTCTTGACCTAATTCACCCCTAAGTTGACTTTTGGGACAAATCATGAACCAAGACCTCAAGACATGATTTGAGGGTCTCTAATGAACTATATTGATCCATTTTCAACAATGTATTAATCCAAGAAGCTTGAGCAACAAGTCTCAATTTCATCTGCATTACAGTTAGGGTTTTAAGGAAAAAGTCAACTGTAACTTTGACTTTTGACCAGGACATGCTCCCAAGCCCTATGACATGCATCAATATACCCTATGACACCCATGGAACATTTCCATCAAGTTTGATTCAGGTCAAGGACATGATTTCCTGAAGAATTGCACAGTTTGGAATTCATCTGATAAAAAGTCAACTGTGCACAAAAGTCAACTTTGACTTTTTGAGATTTTTCACCAAAATGGATTTTTAACCCTAAAATGATGTTAATGTATGGTTTGAATCATCATTCATCAAGAAAAATCAAGAAAAGTTGGGTAACTTGTAAAAGGGGTAACCATAAAAAACTTAGAAAATTTTCTAAGTTAAAAATAAAGTGGCTAGGGTACTAACTTTGGAGGGTCATAACTCCTAAATCACAAAGCCATTTTCTCCCATCCAAGGCTTGATTTGTAGATCTCATTGCCCTCTACAAAAACTTCAACTAGACCTAATTCCAACTCCTCATGGATTTTGAGTTATGGAGTGATCAAAATCAAGAAAAGTCACTTTGTTCCAACACTTAGTGAAAATTTCACTAAGTCAGATTTTACCCTACTTTTTGCCAAATGTCAGGGGATTTTTCACTTGGATTCAAAAGAGATCAAAACCAAATATGTTCAAATAGTTGTTGTATCATGTAAGGGCTTTCCAAAATGACCAAGAACATTACCAAATTCAATTTGAGTCATGAGATATAACATTGGAAAGTTGCCTTGCTGAAATCTGCCAAGGCAAGGCAGAATTTGCATTTTTGCTCGATTTGCCAAAATCAGCCAAATCCAAATGCTCCTATCAACTTGGACACCTCTGAGGATTGAATCTAAAGGGGACAACCACTGAGCCAAGCCTCCAAACTCTTTGGAACAAGAAATAGCATGTTGAACCTAGAATGGCCAAAATAGGGACAAGACTCCAATTTTGGATTGGAGCATTCAATGGAAGCATCAAGGTGGCATGGACTGAGCCATTTGCAACTGAATTCAGTCAAGACTTATCCAAGACCAAGGGAACCATAGCATTGTGCCCTAACCTCTAGTCAATGGCTAGAGGAGACTTGGATTTCCATTGGCCAACATTGAACAAACACCTGCTGCAGTTGCCATTCACTGTGGATCCCAAAACAAACTTGCTCTACTATAAATAGAGCTCAATTGTGATCAGTTTGAGTACACCAAAGCCATCAAACAGATGCTTTCCTCAAAACCTCTTTCTCTTGGCAAAAATGCCTTCTTTAGCAAGGCAACTTTGAGTTTTTGAGCTTGAGAGCTTTTTCATCACAATCAATCACACACACACCTCATATATATCATATGTAAGCTGTGCAAACTATCACAAGTGACCTGTAATCACAAAATCACAAAGTCACCTCTCAAAACCTCAAAATAGGCTTTGTTTGCATTTTTCAAGCCATGTCTTGATTCAGTCACTTTCCAAACCAGATAAAACCTCAAACACACTCCAAATATCATCCTTGAACTGTCCCAAATGGTTCCCCTCATCTGGAACACCATTTGAGGGAGTTGCTATTTTGGTCACTTTTAACCCCTTTTGCAAGAAAGGAACTGTTTGTGTTTTTGCAGGTACCAGTTAATTCCAATCACCCTAAAAGCTTCTAAGGGATCATTTGAGTGTGTCTAAAGCATCAAATCATTTCTGGAACAAGTGGTTTGACAGATTGAACAAAAGCTCCAAAATCTAAAAAAAGAGGTAAGCCTCACAACTTGGAATCTTTCAAACATGCAATGCTTTGAAGTCCATTAATCATAAACATCTCATACATGTTGTATATGTTGTGTTTGAGCTAATTCCCCATGTAATCCATGCTTGTACCAAGTTGTAGCATAGAAAATGCATTTATAGGTCATTTTCAAAACCACTATCGGGTTTTGAGGAGGGAGCGTGATCTGAAAAAACTACCACCACCATTGGATTCCTTATGAAATTCTGGCCCAGATACATATAAATTTTGTCTCAAACCATTAAGAATTGAGAAAGTTATGACCTTCACGTTTCTGAGCCAAAACTTGCCAAAACTTGTCTTGGGCCAGGCTTAAAACCAAGTCATGCCTTGTATATTTGTTGTTTTGTTTCAAACAATGGATGTATCACCACCCCAGTGGTAAGGCGCGCGCCTTTTAACCTTGAGGTCTTGGGTTCAAACCCCACCCATGCCATTTTGTGTTTTTTCACATTTTGCCATTTTTTCCAATATTTTCATGGTTTATTAATTAATTGGAAAATTAATAACTCTTTCAATTTTAATTATTTTTTATTGGTTCTTTTTGCAAAAAATCACAAAAATGTTGAAATATTTTATTCCACAAAAAAATTGAATTTATATTATTTATTTAATATAATTAGTATTTTTGTGAATAAATTCATTTTTATTTGTTTTTAAACATTTTAAAATGAATATTCATCTTGAAAAATCAAGACCAAATGAGTTTTAATATCTCTTGTGATTTATACCTCATTTTTCAAACCTTAAACAAAAATCACAAGTGGTTTATTCAAACCTATTTGGTATTTTTCATTGATTTTCTTTAAATATTTACTTTTAAAGAATAAAATTAGGGTTTCTTTGATTTTCACTCAAACAAATCATTGTCAAACACTCATGGGCCTCTAATAGAGTGTAAGACCCAATTCTTTTTTGACCAAACCATTTTTGGGCCTCAGTGTATTGTATAAGTCCCGATACCGTCAAAAATAAACGGCGCGATCGTCGCCTTTTGAAAAATCAAACCTTGGGCCTCTCCTCGAGCTATAAGACCCATTCAAAACTTTTGGGCCTCTAATAGAGTGTAAGACCCAATCCCCTTTTAACCAAAAACATTTTGGGCCTCACTTATTGTATAAGTCCCTCTGCGTTAAAAGAAAACCTCGGCGCGATCGCCATTTCAAACGGAAAAATCATCTGGGCCTACCCTCGTGTTATAAGTCCCACTCTTTTTCTTTAAAACTTTTTGGGCCTCTTGAGAGAGTGTAAGACCCATCCCTTTGTACAGAAAATATTTTTGGGCCACATTCACTTGTATAAGTCCCTCTGTACAAATTCAAACAGTGCGCTCACTGATAAAACCCTGGGCCTCTCCTTGAGCTGTAAGCCCCAAATCTTTCTTTTTTCAAAGCAATTTCTCCTTTGATTTTGAAATATACTGTTGTTTTCAATCTTTCTTTGTTGAACAACTAACCAAACAGCATGGAAGCTCTACAACCGAGTAAGTGTTTATCCGCTTTCATTTACCGCTTTCATATACATATAACTGTATTGTGGGGCTGTTTCACTGTAAGTCTTCTTTCATAAACTCATATCAACTATGTAATAATAATATAGATATTTAGAGTTTCCCCGGCAACTACGTCTAGAACTAGGTGACGCCGTTTCGTTTATTCGTAGAAATAGACAACTAGATCCCCAATAGGATCACCAGATACAGCCTTCTCTTCGGCTGTCCTCATTAGGAATTGTCAAGAAACTCTATTCCCAGAGATGAATGTATTCTCCGTGAATAGCATCTTTGAGTTTCTTCCAAATTATCGAACTTTCCTGACTTGATCTATTCCTTGTGAATAGCTTGCCTTGAATTTCTCGGGGTTTGGGGACCCACGAGCTTCTTAAAAGCATCGGCCTCCTCTTGGGCATCGTACAAGGACCCACAGGCTTCCTAAAAGCAACAGTGCCTCCTCTTGGGCTTAGTACAAGGACCTCTCGGCTTCTTAGAAGTATTCACAGCCTCCTCTTAGGCTTCGTATAATGATCTCTTCCTCCGGGAATGATAGCCTCCTCTTGGGCATCGTACAAGGACCCGTCGGCTTCTTAAAAGTTTCCAGCCTCCTCTTGGGCTTCATACAAATTGTCCCGATGACCTCCTAGAGGTATAGGAACAAAAATTAGTCATCTGCATAGAATAGACCTTTCATAGAGTCTACTACTGTTTCTCAAAGCACAGTGCAAAAGATGACACTCTAGACTTGGACAGTCCAATATCCTTGAGTCTCAAAGACATTCTCAAGTGACCCCTTCGTTAAATAGGAAGAAAACCCATAGACTCGGACAGTCTCAATACCCTTCGGATTTCCCACTTCCTTAAAGAATAGGAATAACCCGGATCCTCGAATCAAATCCTCGAGTACAACATTGCTCATATAAGAACTGATTTTCTCTTTAAAAATCAGTCTACTGGACCTGTCACTTAACTGAACAGTCGCCCCAGCCTCCTCTTAGGCTTTGTATAAAGTTCCTTCTCCCGTGAAGTTAGCCTCTCTCTTGGGCTTTGTACAATGATTCTCCCTAGCGGGGTCAAACAACATTTAGCCTATTTCTCGGGCTTTGTACGAGACACATAAGAGACTCCCTCGTTGAGTCAATCACCCTTTCGCCTCCATCTCGGGCTTCGTACAAAATACAAAAAACTCTCTTGTTGAGTCAAATAGCCTCTCTCTCGGGCTTTATACGAGATACCAAAATATTCCCTCGTTGAGTCAAAACCTTTTAGCCTCTCTCTCGGGCTTTGTACGAGACACAAAATAGCTTTCTCTTAGGCTTTGTATAAGAAAACCACTGGTTGATCCAATTATCCTTTTAGCATCAAAGCTGTGCCTCGTTCACCGTACACAAACATCAACAACTCCTTCCCCTCCATCTAACTGTTGTAAGCGGCAAGCCTCTGGATCATCTACATCCATGCCAATGTCCCTCTTTTAGTATGAGAAATTCCTAAGGAAAGATGGCATTACTCTACACTGAGTTAAAGTCTTCTCCTTCAGGTTGAAATCCCCTATAAAGGAAATTATGGCATTGCCGGATTCACAAATCCTGGTTAAAGTAATTCTCCTTTATAAACAGTCGTAACAGACAAACCCCTCTTTAGAGATGACAAATTCTCTCTAAGGTTAACACTTTTAGCTTCACATCTTGGGCTTCGAACAAGATACAAATAAACCTTTTAGCTTCACATCTTGGGCTTTGAACAAGATACAAACCACCTTTCGCTTCACGTCTTGGGCTTTGAACAAGACACCAAAACAACCATTTCCTCCCATAGAATAGGAGGAACTACGAACGCTCTGATTTCCCTGTTTCGGTAAACGGGAATACGTAGGCATAAGATTGAAAGAAAAATCTTAGCGAGCACACTAAACAAAAACCCAAAATCCCATACTTTCATATATATCCGTCCTAACATCTCAACCAATAGCCTAAAGCACCCCTCGTCAACAAAATAACCTAGGACAAACCCCGAATCTTTGTAGCATCTGTAAACCAACAGTTTCGACTGTTTAATCTCAGTATGCAAGCAGGGTTAATTGGAGACATCTATTTCCCTTCCTTCATCAGCTTTAATAGGATAAAAAATGAATCGAATTGTAGTACTAGAGCGATCGTGCTTCGCAACCACATCCAAAAATCACTCGCTACACAAAGGAATTAGAAGAATTCGTGATAAAGCCAAACCTTGCAAGAAAGCTATTCATGACGATGTCAAAAGGGCCAGGCCAATAAGAAAGAGGCGGGACAAAACAAATCTATATTTCGATGGTGGAAATGTTTAGATTATATCACAAAGACCACCTTAAATTTACTTGAAAATGACGTCGAGCTAACGACGTTAAACAAGCGCTTGTTGGGACGCAACCCAACTTTTTAAGTATTTTATTGCATTCTACATTAAAGGTATCACTTTAAAAGATCTAAATGACAAATTAATGAAGCATGGCAACAAGATTCTGCAAAAAATGGATTCTACGATGTTGGCTACGCGAACTTATTCTTGCTAAGCGAGATTTTTGTTGACAATTTCGCTAAGTGAATCCTGTCTCGCAAAGCGAATATAGCAGTTTCATTCATTTATGTTAGGTATGTGATTTTATGATTGGCAACAATTTTTGTAAAACATGTTTAATTTGGAAAAACATGTATCACAGCCAGATGTTGAGCAAGATGTCATGACATCTTGACCAACTAGCACAACAAAGTCTGTTGTTACTTTTCTTGACAGATGTTGTGACATGTTATACCAGAACATCAGAACAGTTCTGCATTTTAAATCCTTGAAGATTTGATTTTAAAATATGAGATTTTGGATGATTTTAGTTCTCATACAGGTGCAACTAACCAAGGATATTTTAGGAACATTGCAGATTTGATTTGGTTTCATAAAAAGGATCTTGGAGACTTTTTAGGAAACTTTGTATTTTGTTCCTATTATTGTGCAGGAAATTATGCTAATGATTGAAAGCTGATTCCTGATGATTTGTGATTCAAGAAGCCCAAGCCCACGAGGTCTTAAGGCTATTTAAAGAAAGGAGCTAAACCTATTGCAACTTGGACATTGAAAATTTGGGAGAATTAGGATTAGCCGTGTCTTGGTGGTGCTTTAGGGTTTAGTGTGTTTTGTTTGTATTTCACTCTTGTATCAGGTTTATTGCATTAAGTTGACTAATTATTCATTGTTAATTGTTCATTCTAAAGCTTTTAAGCAAGAGTGTATTGTTCTTAGTTGAAGCTTTTAAGCAAAATTAAGTATTGTCTTGGAAGTGTGTCACTTCTATTTTGTTGTTGTTGAATTGTCACTGGTTTGTGACTGGTAGGAAGTGAGAGGGGTTTCTCATATCTAAGAGTGTCTTAGGTAGAAATTGCACGGGTAGTGATTAGGTGATAAGTTGTAAACGAGGGAGTTTAGCTTTGAATTAATACTATTATAGTGGATTTCCTTCCTGGCTTGGTAGCCCCCAGATGTGGGTGAGTTGCACCGAACTGGGTTAACAACTACTGGTATTATTTTATTCTTCTGCAATTTACCTTCTGTATTTAATTGTTTTCTATCAACAGATGATGTCTTAACATCTGTCTTGAAATTGTGTTTTGGTGTTGGGACATCAGTCTTGACATCTGTTTTAAGGTGCCAGAATTATAATTGGTATCAAAGTAGGTTATCTTGTTCTGTTTTTGGGTGAGCGCTAGGGAGTTTGCATTCTGGTACTATGGACAAGGAAGGAGGAAGAAGTAAACCAAATGCAATGGTGAGGATAAGACATGTGATGAATTGCACACAACAAAGGTACACGTTTATTGCTTTTTAGAATGTTAGCATGAATTGGAAATTCGTACTTTGTACAAATTTAGTGCATGCATTTTTTATGCAATAAATATGTCTCAAAACTTGAATCACTTAGGTACAAACCATAAATTGTAAAGATGTTATCCATTGTTCACTTATATGCTAATGATGACTGATAATCCTTGTTCTAACTCGTTCAATTCATGTTTAATCTTGCAATTGTTTTGAAATTTGTGAAGCATATAAATGATCAAGGCAAATTTTTGATGTTTAGCAAAACCACCAAACCAAAAATGGTATCATCTTGCCTTGTAAGTGAGGGAAAATTTGTGAACCCATTTGAGCCTTAAAAAGTATGAATGAATCAATTTTAAACTTCAACAAATCTCTAAGTAAACAACTTGGTGAATTTGTTGTGTTTCATCAAACAAATAAAAAATTTCATAATTGATTCATTCTAGTTTCCTTGAAAGTAAACCCTTAACTAATCTTGATGAATTACCAAGAATGAAGAGTATTGTTCCTGAAAAGAAAAGTGAGAATTACTTAATGTAATACCCTAAATTTTGACCACAAGATTTCACATCATTGTGCAAATAATCACCACAATATGGAGGCACCTTTATACCTCATCAATCCTCTCAAAGGTTTGTTGAGTATTCACTCAACCAAGGATTAGGGTTTTGAGCCCTCTCAGAACATTCAGGCAAAGGATCAACCAAGAATTGACATGATATTCAACTTGACAAACCTCTCAAACATCCATGAAGGATTAAGAGGTCTCCCACATCAAGAATCTAACACAAGAATGCAACATTTCAAGTTGATCAAGCCTCAAGATCATCAGTGTCACCAAATTAGGGTTTTGGTCGACCAAGGCCTCTAGGGAGAGATTTTCATCTGGGCATGAACCAATACTTCAAAACATGATTCAAGAAGCTTAAAATAACCTCATAAGTCCATTCATAAGTTCAAAATAGCCTCAGGGGATGCATTCATAAAAAATCAGGAATTAGGGTTTTGACCTAATTCAATCCCCAAGTTGACTTTTGGAGCTAGGCATGAGCCAAGATCTTAAGACATGCTTTAAGGACCTAAAATACATCATATTGATCCATTCACAAGATTAGATTGATTCAAAGAACTTGGTTCATAAGCAATGCAAGGATTCAAATTCATCTGGACCACAGACTAGGGTTTTTGAGAAAAAGTCAACCATACCTTTGACTTTTGACCAAAACATGATCTCAAGCCTTGGGACATGATTCAAGACACTCTAAAAACGTATGGAATCCATCCATTAGGTTCAATTTAGCCCAAGGACTTGATTTTATAAAGGATCACAAATTTTAAGTTTCATCTGATACAAAAAGTCAACTGTGATCAAAACCAAGTCTGACTTTTGGGATTTTTTGACAAACATGGCCTCTTCAAGTCAAAAACAATGTTAAATTATGATTTGGATCATGATCAATCAAGTAAAATCAAGAAAAATGAGGTTACTTGCAAAAAGGGCAACCTTGAGAAACTTGAAATTTCAGTAAGTTATGGAAAAAAGTGATTTTTACCTAACTTTGCAAGGCCATAACTTGTGATCCAAGCAACCATTTCCTTCCATCCATAGCTCAAATGAAAGCTTTCATTACATAATACAAAAGCCTCCTACTGATCCATGGTCAAAAAATTCCTAGATTTTGAGTTATAAGACCCTAAAGTTAGGGTTTCATAAAATTTGAACTTTGACACATAGAAAATTTTTAGGGAGAATCTGCCTCATGTTTTGTCAAACTTTGGAGGAATTTTTCATTATGATTCAAGATGAATCAAGACCAAATGTAAACATCAAAGTTAAAGTATGATATACAAGCTTTCCAAAGAGTACAAGAACTCCCATTAATTTAACTTGAGCAAGGAGTTATGAACCTCACAAAATGCCTTGATACAAACTGTGTTTTTGACAACATTTGCACATAACTTGTATCCCACGATTTCTTGAGCCAATTTTGGACACTTGCATCATTGGATTTCTGTCCAATATCAACCTAAATGATGAAGAATCTGAACCATGAGGCCATTTAGTCAAGAAACTTATCCCTTTGGCATGTCATCATCAATGTTGCAAATCTAAAATCCAATTTTGTCATATGGCATTAAAAGGATGCATTAAGGTGTCATGAACCAGGCCATATCAGTCCAAATGAGTCAAGCCTTAGCCAAGAATCAGAAGACCTAAACCTGCAAAGTTTGACTCAAGTCAATGGCTAGAGGAGACTTTGAACACCTAGCCATATCCATTGGACAATAGGGTGATCCAGCCCCCATTCACTATTCGTTGCAAAAAAAAAACTTCCTCTACTATAAATAGAGGTCATTTATGGTTGATCAAACACATCACAACACGTGTTTTCCACCATTTCCCTCTTGTTCATCAAAAATCCATTTTTCAAAGAAGTGAGAATCGTGTTTTGAAGTAGAGAGCAATTCAGCTTAAACCAATGGTTCTAACACCTCACATACATCATATATGAGTGATCTAAACACTTGAACAACATTTGTAACATCAGATTCATCAAGTTCATACCTCATCCCAAAGCCATCTGCACTTGGAGTCGTGCCCACCAATCCAGAGGTTTTCAATCCATTCCAAGCCTCTCAACACACTACTTGAGGTCCATGGAAGTTGTCCAGATCATAAAAACACTTCTTTAACACCTACAACTGAGGATTCGATTTCCTCTTGCACAGGTAAGCCTGAACCTCTCAAACTCTGTGATCCATGCATCATAAATTAATTTTCAAGTTACCAACATATTTCTGCACTTATGTAGAATGTTTTCCCTCAATCAATTGTTATGTATCAATCGTGTATAGGATTTCATAGTGTTCTTTCAAAAATTAGGGTTCATCTGTTCTTCACACGATATCTCACTCTAGACTTAAAAGAAATGCAATTAATTGGTATCATTCAAATCCTTGTTCAAAAACAAACAATTTTCATGTTTACATCGTGCAAAAGCATTGCGTATTGAGAGAGATATGAGAGGTTTTGCAAAACGGCCATGGAGGACACGCGCGAGGAAGAAGATAACTGTTGGCGCCATATTTCAAGTCTTTTTCAAATTTTTGAATTTTTTTATTATTTTCTTAATTATTTTTAAAAATTAATTTCTCTCTCAATTTTAATCTTTTTCAAATGATTTTTTAAACATAAATCCTTCACATGTTTAAATATTTTATTCCACAAAAAAATAAAAAAATATTTTTATTTGATATATTTTTGAATATTTTAAAGAATTTTATTTTAATATGTTTTAAACATTTTAAATAATTTCTTTTCTCTTGATTTTTCAAAACTAATTTGATTTTAAATTATCGTGTGAATATAACTTCATTTTCTAAACCTTAAACATAATTCATGACATGTTTATTGATTTATTTTTTGTATTTTTTATCATTTTTTAATTGATTTTTCTTTGAAAAAATACCTAAAAATTGAAATTAGGGTTTTCTTTGATTTAATCTTTCAAAACTTCATTTCAAACACACTTGGGCCTCTATTAAAGTGTAAGACCCAATCCCCCTATGTACATAAATAAATTTTGGGTCTCTGCTATAGTATAAGTCCCACAACGTCTTTCGGTATCGCGGTGCGATCACTGTTTTCAAATAAATCACCTGGGCCTCTCCTTGAGTATAAGCCCCAATCTTTTTTGTACATAAACTTTCTTTTAAACAATAAACAACCTTCATGGGCCCTCCTTGAGTTGTAAGCCTCATACCTCTGTTTTCAAAATCATCTGTTTGTTTTTAAAACTGTCTGAAAACACCTGGGCCTCTCCCCGAGTATAAGACCCAATACTATTCTTTCACTATTTCATTTAAAATACAATAACTTGGGCCTCTTAATATAATGTAAGTCCCATCCTTTTTCCTTTTTAATAATAAAAAAAGATTCAAATTACACTGGTACTAAGAGGAGCATTATTCCAGGTGAAACTGCTCTTAGACCACTTGGGCCTCTCTTTGAGTTATAAATCCCAAAATTTCTCTTCAATTCATTTCAATAACAATAACTTTCTTTTAATTCAAATTCAAATTCAAAGTTTTCTCAAAACTTTCTTCAATTTCTCAAAACCCTAATCATATAGTGATAATCAATACAATCAATCACCATACACTTGGACCTCTATCCAAAGAATGAGACCCACCACCTTTTCAATTCATGCTTGTTTATATACTTGTTCATATATATGTATATATATACTTGTGCATATCTGTTTAGGATTCTCTTAGCAGTTAGGTCATCCTCAGTTTACCCTTAGGTCAAACAGTAGGATACTTATAACTTAGTTTAATCAACTAGTTTTTTTTATTACAAAGAAATTCATTCCCTCAGAGAGGATTAATTCCCGATGAAACCTCTTTTGTATTTCTTCAAACCTTATAACTGTTCAACAAAGGAAGGAATATTTCTCAATGAAACCTTTCTTGAACTTTTCCTAGGCTTAGACCCACAGGCTTCTTAAAAGTTCCCTTCAGGCTCCTCTTGGGCTTAGTACAAGGACCCCCAGGCTTCCTAGAAGCATCCCAGACTCCTCTTGGGCTTAGTACAAGGACCCAAAGGCTTCCTAAAAGCATATGATATAATTTAGTCATCTCTGCTAGTTCAATCCTAAGGAAAGTACAAAACTTTGGAACATCCAATCATTCAAGAGTTGACCTTCACCTCTGGAACCCTCAGCCTCCTCTTGGGCATCATACAAAGATCTTTCTCCAGCAAGAGTCAGCCTCCGCTTGGGCTTTATACAAGTAGACTTAGAAATTCTCACCCCATGGTCTCCTATAGGACTTCATACAAGGACTCTCATGCTTCCTAAGAACATAGGATAAATCCTAATCATCCTTATCAATACCCCAGGAGAGTCAGAATCTCTAAGGAATTCAAGCATATCCTCTAAATCTCTTCTGATCCTCAACAAGGCTTGGTTTTCATCTTTAAAATCCACAACCAGGGTCAGGCTGTCATCAACAAAATCCCCAAAGGCATCAGAGCCTCATGGCATCTGATAAATAAACTCTCCTCCAATCCCTAGCAAGAGTAGTTTCCCCTTTGGATTCCTCAACACAACTTAGACTTTCTCCTGGATTTAAATAATCTTCAGCAAGAGTCAGCCTCCTCTTAGGCTTCATATAATGATTTAACCAGTCAGCCTCAATCTTGGGCATTGTACAAGACAAATACCATACTCCCCAGTTGAGTCAGTCTTCTTTAAAGTTATACTCAAACTCTTCAGCTTCATCATCTTGGGCTTCAAACAAGATACTCAAATAAAACATCTCCAGTGGAGTCAATCCCCAAACCTTTTTAGCTTCAACCATTGTGCTTTGATCAAGGCATAAAATCCATCATCCCCACAGATGAGACCATGAATCCTCTCTGTAGGAGGATATTTCCTCTATGCATTACATATCAAAACAAACAATCAAAATTTTTTTCTAGATAATTGATGTAAGTGGCACACTTGTTGATTCAAAATCCAAGTTAGAGTCCCTCCTTTATCATGGCTAAAATTTCTCTTTCATCTAACTAATATAAGTGGCAAGCCTCTGGATTCTACTCATCCATGTCAATGTCCCTCTCTTAGCATGTAAAGATTTATAAAGGAAGATATGGCATTGCTGGATTCCACACATCCCAGTTAAAGTAACTTCCCTTTATAAACAATCACTCAACATTTGTGATGAATAGGTGAGATATCTCCCTTTAGAGATGACAAATTCTCTCCCAGTCAAATAACTCCTTTAGCTTTAATCTTGGGCTTTGAACAAGACACAAACAACTCCTTTAGCTTTAATCTTGGGCTTTGAACAAGACACAAATACTTTTTTGCTTCAATCTTGGGCTTTGAACAAGACACCAAACATTTTTCCTCCAATAAAATAGGAGGAACTACGATTGCTCTGATTTCCCAAATCTCTTTACGGGAATACGTAGGCATAAGATTGCGAAATCTTAGCGAGCACACAAATAAAAAATCTTAGGTCAAATACCTTCCCAAAAATAAACAAAAACATTCTCTCAACCCTCACAAAGGAGAAACTTTCCCTGATCAACCGCAGATAGACTTAAGAAAGCATTTCAAACAGTAGGAAAATATATGTAAATGAAGGTTCCTATAGATTACTATAGATACTCTGGGTGTTAATAGCTTCCCTTTGTATAACCAACCCCCGATCCCCAATCTCTTTGCATTTGTTAAAGAAAACACTTGCACGCATGGTTAGTTTAAGATATCTTCCCCTTCCTATCAAGCTTCATAGGATAAATGCATAAATCAGAAAGTAACATTAATAGCGGCGGTGGTCGCGTCACTAAAACCGATGCTACAGTAAAATGACGACTCTGTTGGGGACTAGTATTTGTCTGTTTAGATTTCCTAAGAGGTTTAGGCCTTGCATTGCATTTATTTTTCTGCTATTTTTATTTACATTCTCATTTTATATCATTTGATGTCATACTATTTGTTTATCTTTTATACTTGTTTAAATTACCGTTATCTGGAAATGTGATTAATACACATGTGGTGAGTCCGAGAACACATTAAGATAAGTGGTGGAAAATTCAGGAAGGCATATAGGGAGTGAGTCCCGACCAAGCTAACTTGAAAGTCCACCGAATCAGTGGAGGTACCCTTTTGGAATTACTGATGTTGAACGAGCAAGTCGTGAAAACATTACTTTTTCCATTGGGCACCCTTGAAGCTGAGGATTAGTAGACATTCACCCACTTAAACCTTTGTTAGGACGTAGTGCGGTGACTATCGGGAATAGTTGATACACGATACTACACTCAAAAGAGATTCATCTTGAGGATATTGCATCTCTCATGAGTCAGTTGGTTTGCTGTCAATATTCTTAAGAGGGGTCAATGATTTTGGGAACCTTTGTTAGAACCCGTTCTGCGGTATAAAAATTGGACCCTAGTACACACCTTGGGGATGGGTAGATCCATAACTCCATGCTCGTGACGATGAACCCTTAAACCCATGTTTTCAAATGTTTTTGTTTGCTACATTCATGCATCCATGCATTTTATTCATTAAAGAAAAGTTTATTTCTAAAAAAAACTAAAACAATCGTTGCAAATATTAGAAGTCGTGTTATGGATTTTAGTAGAAGAAAAACTCACAAGTACACCTTCAAAATTCCGAAACTGGACGACCTAAGAAAATTGGGAAAGATGATTACTAATCCCGAGGCTTTTAGAGCTAATCACGGAGGACTGTTGCCCCTTTTGAAGGTCAACATGGTGGAAGGAGTCCTGTCTACATTAGTTCAGTTCTATGATGTAGTGTACCACTGCTTCACATTTCCAGATTATTAGCTTACACCGACACTAGAAGAGTACTCTCATTTGATTGATTTACCTATCACTGACCAAGATCCATTTTCTGGACTGGAAGAAATTCCCAAGGACCAAGCCATTGCAAGAGTTACCTCTTTGGAAGAGTCGGATATCAAAACTCACATGACCACTAAAGGAGGAATCCAGGGTTTACCAGCTAAATTTCTGATGGATAAAGCCCTATACTTTGCTAGCATAGGAAACATAATTGCTTTCGAGGATGTCTTTGTTCTACTCATATATGGGTTATTCCTCTTTCCCAACATTGACAACTTCGTCGATATTAACGCTTTCAAGATATTTGCAATTAGGAATCCAGTCCCAACTTTTCTCGCAGACGCTTATCATTCAGTACATTTAAGAAATTTGTACAGTGGAGGAATGATCACATGCTGTGTACCATTACTCTACAAATGGTTTATTTCCCACTTACCCAAGTCTGCTGCCTTTTGGGATCTTAAGAATGGTATGCGATGGTCGCAGAAGATTATGTCTCTCACTCATTTTGACATATATTGGTACAATCGAATCTATGATGGAATAAAAATCATTGACAAATGTGGAAGTTTCCCTAATGTACCCCTCATTGGTACTAAAGGAGGGATCAACTATCATCCAATTTTAGCTTGTCGTCAACTCGGATACCCGATGAAGAATGTACCACATAACATTCATCTGGAAGGTCTTTTCTTCAAGGAAGGAGAAAATGACAGAGCACTAAAGAAAGAAATTGCGCATTCCTGGCAACATGTTCATAGGAAGGGAAGAGAGTCCTTAGGAAGGCCAAACTACATATCTACAGAGCCTTACCTCCGATGGTTGTAAACCAGAGCCATAAAATTGAAGATGCCTTACCCCCGTCAAGAAGTTTTTCCCTTAAAGGAGCCTGTTCTCTATTTCATGCCCGATACACAAAAACTTTAGGTTTCTTTCAACAATGTCTAATGCGAGAAGAACTCTTAGAAGAACAAGTACCAGATTATCAACTTGGAATGCACAAAAATCCAAACGCTATTAAAAGAAAAGGATGCTCTGATTGAGATATTGGAGCAACATGCTATACAAACTTAAGAGGAATAAAGAAGTTTACTCTCTCCTTTCACATGGCAAAAGATCATCGACCCAACAACGGTTGAAGAGGCCCAATCAAAGAAGAGAAAATTTCAGCAACCAGCATCTGAAATTTCTTTAGGAGTACCTAGGATACATATGCCTAGTTTTCCCTCTCACACTTTGTAAAATAATGTACTTTTCCCTGTAAGATACTACAATCCTTTGAATTCAATAAAAGGTTTCCACCGCTGTATGATATTTGCAACATAATTGTTAAAATTTCTTTTGAAAACAAAACAAAAAAAATTATTCTCATTCTTTGCATATCAATCATCATTCTTGCATTACACATCTTTGTCACTGAGTCTCACACATGTGTCGCACTTTAGAGTCAAACTGTTGTAGCGTGCGATTTTTGTCGGTGACGCGACCACCTTATCGCAGGGGATTTCCTCACCTCAATGGGAGGAACATTGGGTGCTACTTTTTGATTTCTTATTTATCCCGTAAAGCTGGAAGGGAAAGGGAAAGCTATCTAAAACTAACCTTGCACGCGATTGTTTAACTGAACAAACGCTTGACAGAGATTGGGGAGTTCGGGGTCAGGTTATACAATGGGGAGTTGTCAATTACCCATCCTATACATGGTTATCCATGAGATGATAGTTTTAAGTTCTGCTTTGATACTTGATTGTGTTTTTCTGTAAAATGGGAAAATTTCTTCTTTTGTGGGATGTCTGAGAGAGAGAGAGAGAGAGAGAGAGAGAGAGAGTTTTTTGTTGTTTTTCGGGTTTTCTGATGTTTTTGGTAAGGTCAGGGACCTAAGGTTTTTGATAAGTATGCTCGCTAAGATTTCACAATCTTATGCCTACGTATTCCCGTTTTAAGGAAAACAGGGAAATCAGAGCAATCGTAGTTCCTCCTATTCAAATGGAGGAAAAAATGTCTGGTGTCTTGTTCAAAGCCCAAGATTGAAGCTAAAAGTTGTTTATTTGTGTCTTGTTCAAAGCCCAAGATTGAAGCTAAAAGGTTTTGACTGAGAGAGAATTTGTCATATCTAAAGAGAGATATCTCATCTGTTAATCACAGTTATTTGGATAACTTGTTTTTTGAAGGAGGAATTACTTTAACTGGAATTCATGGAGTCCAGTAATGCCATAATTGCCTTTATAGGTGGTTTGTCCTGAAGGAGAAAACTTTTACTCAGTGTGAGCAATGCCATTTTTCCTCAGGAATTCATGCTAAGAGAGGGACATTGGCTTGGATGTAAATAATCTAGAGGCCTGCCACTTACAACAATTAGATGAAGTTTGCCAGGATAAGAGATGGACTACAGCTTGGATGTTTATATCAACAAGTGTGCCACTTATAGCAGTTATCTGGGATTAGAGTTTTTGTTTTGATTGACTGTTTTGATGTGATATACAGAGAAAATATCTTCCTACAGAGATTTTGATTTCCTCTGAGGGGATGTTGATTTTTGTGTGCCTTGATTAAAGCCCAAGGTTGAAGCTAAGAGGTTGATTGGATTCCACTGGGGAAATCATTATACAAAGCCTAAGAGGAGGCTAGAAAAGATTGACTCAACAAGAGAGTACTTATTTGTGTATTGTATAAAGCCCAAGATTGAGGCTGAAAGAGATTTGACTCTTCGGGGAAAAGGTTTTATCTGTCTTGTACAAAGCCCAAGATTGAGGCTAAAAAGACTTGACTCCACTGGGGAGAATACTTATGTATTTCTTATACAAAGCCCAAGATTGAGGCTAAACGTGGTGAATGACTCAGCTAGAGAATATTTGAGTGTCTTGTACAAAGCCCAAGATTGAGGTTGAAAAGTTATGACTTCGCTTAGGGATATTAATATATGTCTTGTACAAAACCCAAGATTGAGGCTGAAAGGATATGACTCTACTGCGGAGGACTCTTTATAGGTGTCTTGTATGAAGCCCAAGATTGAGGCTAGAGACCCTGACTGACTCTACTGGAGAGATATTTAAGGGGTGTCTTGTACAAAGCTCAAGTTTGAGGCTGGCTTAGCTAAGGAAAGATCATTATATAAAGCCTAAGAGGAGGCTGGTTGGGGGGATTTCTTATATAAAGCCTAAGAGTAGGCTAACTTATGATGAGGATTATTGAGATCCAGAGACAGGTCCAAATTTGGGGGGTCAACTCTTGTTGGGGATTACAGAAGAGTTGAGATATCAGAGACCATGAGGTTCTGATTCTGTTTTGACAGTAAATGACCCTTAGCTGGGGATTTTGAACTGAAGGTATAACAGGTGGAGTTTTTTCCTTTGAAGGGTTTTTGTTAATGGTGAATTAATAGTAATTAACCCTGACTGGGAACAATTAGAGTGAGGGTTTTGAGATTTGGGTTGTGAAATCTATTAAGGTTTTAACTCTGTTTGGAGATTGATCAGATGATCAGGGTTATTTCCTGTTCTTTAAGGAAATAAAAAAAAAGGTTTCTTTGGAATCCAAAGGGGATGAGACTGTCCAAGTCTACTGGTATGGAGAGATTGATTTTCAGCTGGTGAATGATCTTTGTATGATGCCCAAGAGAAGGCTGGTATGTTAAGGGATGAGAATCAACCCTAAACTGGTCTGATGTTTTGACTCAGAAAGACTGCTCTATCAAAGGATGACTAGGTTCTGTCCTATACCTTTAAGAGGTCTCTGGGTCCTTGTACTAAGCCCAAGAGGAGGCATGAGAACTTCTAAGAAGCCTGAGGGTCCTTGTACAAAGCCCAAGAGGAGGTTGGGGATGTTTTTAGGAAGCCTGTGGGTCCAAACTTAAGAATGTTCAAGAAAATTTTCACCGGGAATTAATCATTTCTTTAGTGAACAGTTCTAGAGTTTGAAGAAATTCAAGAGAAGTTTCACCGGGAATTAATCCTCTCTGGGGGAACTGAATTCCTTTGACAGTTCCTAATAGTGACACTCTGAGAAAAGTTTCACCGAGAATAATGCCTTTATCTTTGTTCCATATTATTTAAGCCCAAGAGATGGGGCTTACAACTCAATGAGAGGCCCAGATAAAAACAATGATCGCATTGTTGTTTTGAAAACTGTATCGGGACTTATACAATGATTGAGGCCCAAATTTATTTATGTACAAATGGGGGTTGGGTCTTACACTTTATTAGAGGCCCAAAAGTGTTTTAAGAAAAAAGAAATGAGACTTATAGCTCAAGGAGAGGCCCAGATGATTTTGAAATGAAATGGCGATCGCGCCGAGATTTTTGAAAGCACAGTGGGTCTTATACAATGACTGAGGCCCAAAAAAGGTTTTGGTTAAAAAATGGTTGGGTCTTACACTCTATTAGAGGCCCAAAAGTGTTTTTATAAAGATTTGTTAGGGTGATAATGATCAAAACCCTAATTTTTTATTTAAAATGTATTTTAATTGAATAAAAATTCAAATAAAATAATCAAACATGTGAAAAAAAGTTATGATCTTGGCTTAATACTTGAAAAATCATGTTTCATTCATGGTATGATTTAAAAATCATTTGAATTTTGTAAAACCAAGATAAAGAAATATTTTTAATGTCTAGAAAACAAATAAAAATATAATTCTTTACAAAAATATAAAATATATGAAATAAATAATATTTTTGTGAAATTTTCATGGAATAAAATATTTTAATATTTTTGTGAATTTTCAAAAAAAGAATCAATAAAAAATAATTAAAATTGAAAGAGAAATGAATTTTTGAATTAATTAACAAAAACCATAAAAATATTGAAAATAACAAAAATATTGAAAATAACAAAAATATTGAAGGGTAGCAAAAAAGGTCTGGGTGGGGTTTGAACCCATGACCTCTAAGACAAACACATGTGCGTGCTACCACTGGGGTGGCGATACATCCGTGTATCAAAACCACCCCATTAACATATATGGGTGGCCTGGTTTCAAGGGCTGGCCAAGGCAAGAAACCAAGTCATGGTGGATTTGCATGAAGGCTGTAACTTGCTCATTTCTCCATGGATTGGGACAAAATTTAGGTGCATTTGACCTAGAATTTCATGAGGAATCCAATGGTGCCTTTAGATTTTTCAGAAGATGCCTCTATCTAAAAATCTGATAGTGGTTTCAAAAAATGTCAAGATTTGCATTTCCTATGCTAACACATCATATACATACTAATAACATGGTGAATTAGTTCAAACCCAACATATATGATATGTATGAGATGTCTATGATCAGTGGACTTCAAAGCAATGCATAATTTAAAGAGTTCAAGTTGTCATGCACTTACCTCTTGGAGCTTCTTGTGCTAACTATCAAGATCCTTGTGCCAGAAGTAATCCAATGCTTTGAACACTCTTTATTGATCCTTTAGAAGCTTTTAGGATGATCAAAACCAGCTGGAATCCTCAGGAACAAGTTTTAGCTCATTCTTGCAAAAGGGGCAAAAGTGACCAATATGGCAACTCTCTCAAATGGTGTTCCAGATGAGGGGAACCAATTGGGACAGTTTGAGGATGATATTTGGAGTGTATTTAAACCTTTGTTTGGTTTTGTAAGTGACTGAATCAAGATATGACTTGAAAAATACAGAAAAGTCAAGTTTTGAGGTTTTGGAGGTTGACTTTCTGATTTTGGTGTTTCAGATCACAAGTGAGTGTTTAAACAGCTTAGATATGACATATTGAATGTGTTTGGATCATAAGCTGTGATGAAATTGCTTTCTAACTCAAACACTCAATTGTTACTTGCAAAAGAAGGCAAATGTGGAGTGAAAGAGAGAATTTTGAGGAAATCAAGTGTATTAGTGCTTTGGTGTACTTGAATTGATCAGAAATGAGCTCTATTTATAGTAGAGCAAGTTTGTTTTGTAACCAATAGTGAATGGCAGCTTGGACAGTCCCTTGGCCAATTGTAGCATAAAGGCATCTTTAGTCTTCCATAGCCATTGACTTGAGGTTAGGGCACAGGCCTGTGGTACTTTGGTTCAGAGTTGAACCTTGACTCAATCAGTTAGGAATGCATCAGTTCATGCCACCTTGATGCATCCATTGAATGCATTGAAACAAAATTGGAGTCTTTGCACCTTTTTAGCCTTTTTAGTTTTGTCATGGCTATGTGTAGATTCTTGGAATTGGGAGGCTTGTGGACCAGATCTTTTCTCTTGGATGTTATCCTCTGATGTGTCCAAATGGATGACAAGGCTTGGAGTTGTCCAATTTTACCAAATCGAGCAAAAGTGCAAAATTCTGCCTTGTACAAGACAGTTGGAAATGGTGATTTTGAGGAGGCCATATCTCCTTGCTCAAATGTAGTTATGGGAGCCTCTTGTACTTTTTAAATAACCCTCATATGATACTATCCATGTATGATCATAGTTTGTCTTGAAACCATTTAGATCCCATTGAAAAATCCTCATGAACATTGGTGTCCAAAGCTGCTAACTTAGGCAGATTTTCACTAAGTGTTGAAAAAGTGTAATTTCTTCATTTTTGTCATTTTGATCACACTCCATAACTAAAAATACATGATGAATTGGAGTCTGAGGTAGTTGAAGCTTTTGTAGAGTGTAGGAAAATCTACAAATCAGGCTTTGAATCACTCAAAATGGTTGCTTGGATCAGAAGTTATGGCCATTGGAAGTTGGTACCAAAACCATTTAAACTTAATAACGTAGAAATTTTTTCAAATTTTCAAGGTTACCCCTTTTACAAGTTATCTTGATTTCTTGATCAATTCTTGTTCAAATGACATTATAAACCATATTTTGTGAAAATATGAATCATAAGGATCATTTTTGTCAAAAAAGTCACGTTTTGACTTTTGGCTCTGGATCGGTTCGGCGCGTAAAACCCTAATTCCCGACTTCTGGGGAATGCATCCTCTGAGGGTATTTTAACTTTTCCAATGGTTTCTTAGGGTTATTTTGAACATATTGAGTCATATGTGGAAGTCTTGGCTCATCCTCTTGTGAAAATCTCACCCTGGAGGTCCCAGTCGTCCAAAACCCTAATTCGGCGATATCGGGTGTTTCGAGGCTCCTTCCTCTTGGAATGCCACAACTTTGTGCTTGATTCTTGATAGGGGAGTCCTCTTGATTCCTCATAGAGGTTTAAAGAGGTTAGACAAGTTATAGATCATGTCATTTTTTGATTGATCTTTTGTCTAAGTGTTCAGAGAGGGCTCGAAACCCTAATTCTTGATTATGGTGAATGCTCAACAATCCTTGAGGAGATTGATGAGGAATAATGGGACATCCATATTGTGATGATGATTTTCACAATGATGGGAAATCTTGGTGGTCAAATTTTGGGGTATGACAGATGCCCCTATTTAATCTTCTTTGACCCGAAGGTGTGAATGGCGAAGATATTCAGACATTCAGGGTGCAAGAGGATTAAATATCGAAATACCCAAAATTTTGACGGTGGTTATGAATGGTAGTTTGCTTATTCATCTTCTTTTGCTAAGCGTTGATACTTTAGAAAAGGTAAAACTTCCCCTCGATCCTGGTCTTCAGTCAAGGAACTGGTCTAAGTTTCTTTTGTCAATAAACTTCCCCTCGATCCTGGTTTTTTTATCCACGAAACTGGTCTAAGTTTCTTTTGTCATTAAACTTCCCCTCGATCTTGGTTTTTATCCACGGAACTGGTCTAAGTTTCTTTTGTCATTAAACTTCCCCTCGATCCTGGTCTTCAGCCAAGGAACTGGTCTTAGTTTCTTCTTGTCAAGTTCCTGTTCTTGACAAGGGATGCTATTTGTAGCGATTTTCATCAAACTTCTCGCCGAGTTTTACCGGGAGATGCCATTTGATGGAAAGCTATTTTTTATTTTAGACCTGCTAGGGAAACCCATTTGTCTAAGCTTTAGAGGTGTGCAAACTTCTTTGTGGGAGATGCCATTTGTTGACTCTACTGGGGAAAAACGAGTCTCTTGAGAGACTGCTTTTCACTTGGGGATAATGCATTTTTCTCCGGGATTCTCACGGAGAAATGCCATGTGACTCGATCAAATTGGAGGTGCTTATGACTTCACTAACATTAGGTTTCTTTGGAGAAAGACCGATGTATCGTCGAGAGTCTTTTGTTAAGAGGCTTTCTCTGGGGATTTTCCTTAATCCGGGAAAGCAAAGGAATCATCTTCAATGGTGAAGAGTGATGTTCCAAAGGTGACTGTTGATCGTCTTCTTGTCTTTCAGAGGTTCAAGTTATCAAAGTAGTCAAAGGCAGACTCTCCTCCAGAAATAAACTGGGGAAGAGAATATTCAGATAAAACATTTCCTGACGAGGAAAGTACTGACGACTCGATTGACAAGAGGAATTTATCACTTAGGAGTGAGATTGACTAGAGGGATAGCAATGCAAAATGAATATGAGTATGAATCAATAATGCATGATGTGTGTATGTTTATGCTGACAACAGACGCGACATACATACTAGTGAATGAACAAGATTGGATACTCGGCCACTGCGGGGAATGAAAGGTACCATGGTTCAAGATAGCAATATTGCCTTGCTTAGGAGAAGTAGACCCTGTGGGGAGAAAGAAATTGTTGATCGGTCTTAGGAGGTAAGAACTCTGCCGGGGATATCAGGTGGTACCTGATACTTGAAACAGTTGATCCTTCGGTCAGGTGCACTGGTTTAGAAGGAGTACTTTGATTCTGCATTTTGAAGTTTAATCACTTCAGGGGAAGTTGTCGATGTTTTTTTAGACGTTTAGAGTCAAAAGGAAATGCCATCTTTATTTTAAAAGCAGGAGGAAAGTTTTACAAGTAATTCATTTTTGTTTTATTTCAAGAATCGTTGATCATGTTAAAAAAGAATTTTGTAAAGCAAAAACAAATAAGAGTTGCAAACAAAAGCACAAAGGCTCAATTTTTATTGATAGAATGGTAATCAGCCAAGCGCGTGATACCATAGAGTATTTACAAAGTTTAGAAAATGGTAATTTATGGGAAAAGGGCTACATTGAAACATAACGACCGTTATTCTTCTACCATCTTTGAATTCTGGACATTCTGGGCTTCTGTCGAAGATGAACTTGACTGAAGTCTTTTTCTGACGGGAAGTATTACCGCTGGGGAATTTACCCGTGTCGGATATAATTACTTGCCATGAATCCCTATATTTTGCCTGAATTGTACTTTGAGATTTTCAATCCACCGGGATGATTTTTAGATTATGTCTCTAATTTTTGTCTGGACCGCCCTTTCGGGTTTTCAATCCACCGAGACGTTTTTTTTAGTTTTGGCGAAGTATTTCTTGACTACATCAACATTCGTGGGATAGGCAAATTCCTCTCCGTCCATAGTTGTGAGTCTCAAGGCACCGCCTGAGAAGGATTTCTTGACCACATAGGGGCCGTCATAATTTGGAGTCCATTTTCCCCGGGAATCAGTGAGAAATGACTATATCTTCTTGAGCACTAGGTCTTCTTTTCTGAAGACACGGGGTCGAACTTTTTTATCAAACGCTTTCTTCATTCTCTGTTGATACAACTGACCATGGCATAGAGCTGTTATTCGTTTCTCTTCGATCAAATTCAGTTCGTTGTGCCGGCTTTGGCACCACTCAGCTTCTATTAGCTTAGCTTCCATCAATACTCGGATTGATGAGATCTCTACTTCTATGGGGAGTACTTCCTCCATGCCATATACTAGAGAGAAAGGGGTTGCCCCTGTTGAAGTGCGGACAGATGTGCGATAACCATGAAGAGCAAAGGGTAGCATTTCGTGCCAGTCTTTGTAGGTTACAACCATCTCCTGAACGATTTTCTTAATGTTCTTGTTAGCCGCTTCTACCGCACCGTTCATCTTAGGTCGGTAAGGAGATGAGTTATGGTGTTCGATCTTGAACTCAGCGCACAACTCTTTCATTATCTTATTGTTCAAGTTAGATCCATTATCCATAATGATCTGGCTCGGAACACCATAACGGTAGATGAGACTATTTTTGATGAAACAGACTACCACTTGTCGGGTTACATTAGCGTATGATGCTGCTTCGACCCACTTGGTGAAGTAGTCAATGGATACCAGGATGAACCGATGTTCGTTTGAAGCCTTTGGTTCAATCATGCCAATGATATCGATTCCCCATATGGAAAAAGGACACGGGGAAGAAAGAAATTTGAGATACGTTGGCAGTACATGGATTTTGTCAGCGTATATCTGACACTTGTGACACTTTCTCATGTACTTGTAGCAGTCAGATTCCATTGTCAACCAATAGTACCCTGCTCTTAGAATTTTTCTCTCCACTGTGTGTCCGTTGGCATGAGTGCCAAAGGATCCTTCATGAATCTCTTTCATCAACATGTTTGCCTCCTGTCTATCTAAGCATCGGAGCAGAACCATGTCGAAGTTTCGCTTATAGAGTGTATCACCGTTCAGAAAGAAGTTTCCAGACAGTCTCTTGAGAGTTTTTTTGTCTTTTCTGGATGCCCCAGGTGGGTATTCTTGTTTTTAAAGGAAGCATCTGATATCATGATACCAAGGTTTGTCGTCAATGACTGCTTCAATTATGAAAATGTAAGCGGGCATTTCAAGGCGCATTACGTCAATCTTAGGTACGTTGTTCCATTGACCTACACTAATCGTGGAAGAGAGAGTGGCTAATGCATCAACCATGTGATTTTCTTCATGAGGAGTGTGACGAAACTCGATTCTGTCGAAGAATGGTAACAACCTTCTCGCGTAATCTTTGTAAGGAATCAGCCCGAATTGGTATGTGTTCCAATCTCCTTTGATCTGATTGATAACCAGGGCTGAGTCGCCATATACATCCAAGTTTTTAATCCTTAAGTCAATTGCTTCTTCGAGACCCATGATACATGCTTCGTATTCTGCATCGTTGTTCGTACACTTGAATGTCAATCTGGCAGTGAAAGGAATATGGGTACCCTGAGGTGTTACTATGATTGCCCTAATTCCATTTCCGTAATTGTTGACAGCTCCGTCAAAAATTAGTCCCCATTGGGATCCTGGTTCTGGCCCTTCACTGGGTAGCGGTTCATTGCAATCCTTCATTTTTAGATACATGAAATCTTCATTTGGGAAGTCAAATCCGACTGATTCCTGATCGTCAATCGGTTGATGAGCCAAATGATCGGCTAAAATACTTCCTTTGATGGCTTTTTGAGCATGGTAGTCAATGTCGTATTCCGATAACAACATCTGCCAATGGGCAATCCTTCCCGTGAAAGCAGGTTTCTCAAAGACATACTTGACCGGATCCATTCGGAGACCAACCAAGTAGTGTGGAAAATCATGTACTGGTGAAGACGTTTGGCTGCCCAAGCCAGAGCACAACAAGTTTTCTCGAGCATAGTTTACTGAGTTTCACAGTCGGTGAATTTCTTGCTTAAATAGTAAATGGCAGACTCCTTTCTTTTGGTTTCGTCTTGTTGGCCAAGTACACAACCCATCGAATCTTCCAAGACTGTCAAGTAAATGATCAATGGTCTTCCTTCCACTGGAGGAGAAATAATTGGCGGATTCAACAGATATTCCTTGATACTGTCGAAAGCTTTCTGACAATCTTCTGTCTATTCACAGTTTTGATTCTTTCTGAGTAGTTTGAAGATTGGCGCGCAAGTCGCGGTTATGAGGGATATGAACCTTGAGATGTAATTCAGACGTCCCAAAAATCCCCTGACTTGTTTCTTTGTCTTTGGAGAAGGCATTTCTTGAATGGCCTTTACCTTGTCAGGATCAACTTTAATCCCTTTCTGGCTGACGATGAACCCTAGGAGCTTTCCTGAGCGGACACCGAATGTACACTTGTTAGGATTCAAGTGGAGTTTGTATTTTCTTAGACATTCGAACAATTTTGACAAATGTTCAATGTGTTCCTCATCTGTTTTTGATTTGGCAATCATATCATCGACATACACTTCGATTTCCTTGTGCATCATGTCGTGAAACAGAGTTGTCATGGCCCTTTGATAGGTTGCCCCGACGTTCTTCAAACCAAACGGCGTTACCTTGTAACAAAAGGTTCCCCATGGGGTGATAAAGGAATTTTTCTCCATATCTTTCAGCGCCATTTTGATTTGATTATAGCCCGAGAATCCATCCATGAAGGAGAATACTTTGAACTTTGCTGTACTGTCTACCAGCATGTCAATGTGTGGTAAAGGGGAAGTCATCCTTTGGACTTGCTCTATTCAGATCCCTGTAGTCTACACATATTCTGAATTTTTCATCCTTTTTTAGAATTGGCACTATGTTAGCTAGCCATTGAGGATATTCTGAGGTGGCGAGGAAACCTGCGTCTATCTGTTTCTGTACTTCCTCTTTGATTTTGATAGCCATGTCCGGGTGAGTTCTTCTCAACCTTTGCTTTACTGGCGGACATTCTGACTTCAACAGTAAATGATGTTCCATGATGCTGGTATCCAACCCTTGCATGTCCTGATAGGACCAAGTAAACATATCGGGAAACTCTTCTGTCGGACTGAGCAGTGCCTCAATCTTGACTTCTTTCCTTTCTTCCTCTGAACCCAAATTTACCGTTTCCAACGGCTCTTTGTGAGGCTCAATAGTCCTTTCCTCTTGTCTGAGTAATCGGAAGATCTCTTGTGGAATTTCAACGTCCTCTTCTTCTTCAGCTTCAAATACCAGGAATTCAAAGTTGGGAGAAGGCATGGGATCGTACGTTTCAATGGGGTTTAAAACAAGCAATCTGCAAGGCGTGATGATTTATTTTTAGAAGATATAGGGAGAAATGCAAGAGTGTGTGCAATGTATTTTCTGAAAAATGCTTGTTTTAATTTGAGTTTGTTTTAGGATTACCATTTTCTGAAAAGCGAAAAGAGAAAACAACAATTAATGCGGGAATGACAAAATGACATTTATTTATTCATGATTTGTCAATTCTTGAAATTACAGCCCTATAAAACAAAACTCTATCACTTTGGGCGAAGCAAAGAGGGACATTTACAAAAAGTGAGCCCTATAAAAACATTCGTTTCACCTGGTCAGGGTGAAAGGTTAAAACAAAGACGACAATTACTTAGACTTATGGACGACTTTCAGGATATCGACACCAACCCATTGGCGACGAACTCCTCAGCAAATCACAAAGTCTGGCACCTTCTTTCTTGGTTTGTCCTCAGAAATGACACTGATTTCTGGCAGAGCAGGATCGTTGGAATCTTCTTCCTAGGAAGAGTTGTCGTAAACGAACCCTTCTGTTGTATCTTCTACAGTATTTTCACTCTCAATGGAATCTCCCCATCCAGTTGACTGGATATCTTTGAGTTTGATACGAGAGCTTTCAGGAGCAGCATACTTGACTAAGAAGTCGTACTTGTCGCTTGGTTGTCCTAAAGTGTCCCATACTTCAGCGGGAGAAGGGGAGTCATCTTCCTTAATGACGTTGACCTCGGGAAAAGCATAGTTGATGAACTCTTGTCCTGCAGTCCTTGCAGGTTCATCGTTGTGATGAGTGTTTTCTAAATAGCCTGAGTAATGATCCCATGACTTGGTGGGGACGCAGGTATTCTTTTCAAGGTTGCTCAACTGATATGCATCGTTGGGCTAAATCTTTTGCCCCAAGTCCTCTGGGTATGGCTGCCGGATAGACAAGTCATCCAGTGGGTCATAATAGTCATAGTTGAAGTTGTCTTTCATCGGTTCATCTTCCAATGAATTAGGCGGAGCACGACATCCCTCAGGATCACAATCTCCATAAATCATCCTGACGTCTGATCTTGGTATATATCTCAGACTCTATGTGGGAAAGCAAAATGGCGTATGTGCCTTTCCCTGAGATAGGTAACCATCCTCGTTGAGATATGATTTCCACTCTTCATCCATATCGGAGGAGTCACTCTCGTTGATAGTGTGTACTTCTTGAGACACTTGGTGAAGGAATCCTCCGTTGAGGAAGAAATTCTGAATGGGACAAAAGCTTTCGTCTTTCTTGGCAGTCTGGGCTCAGGTTGAGGATAATTCTAGACCTTTCCTTGTCTTGTTATCCGTAGGAATCAAAAGTTGTCCCCATCCTTTTGCGTTATCATTTTTTATCACTTCAAGAGCATCTTTGTATGAGGAAATCGACGTCCCTTTTTCTGGTCGATTCTCATTGCTCACCGAGAGAGCTTGGAACTGAGTTCCAACAACCTCCTCTGGTTCTAAATAGGAGAAAGATGATGAGTTGCTTACGATTAAGGCTTGCTCTCCGCAGACTGTGACTAGCTTGTCATTCTTGACGAACTTCAGCTTCTGGTAAAGTGTCGAAGTGACTGCCCTAGCCTCGTGTATCCAAGGTCTTCCTAACAAATAGCTGTATGCTGCTCGGATGTCCATGACCTGGAAAGTGACTTGGAAAGTGTGAGGACCAATGGTTATGGGAAGATCAACTTCGCCGATAACTGTTTTTCTGGATCCGTCGAAAGCTTTGGCAATGATCTCACTGCCTCTCATCGGAGCTCCTTGAAATGATAGTCGTGTCAAAGTTGACTTTGGCATAACATTCAGAGATGATCCTGTGTCAACCAGTACGCTGGCTAAAGCATCGTCTTGGCAGTTGACTGTAATGTTAAGCGCCATGTTATGATTCTTGCCTTCTTCTGGCAGTTCCTCATCACTGAACCCCAAATTGTTGCAAGAAGTGATGTTGGAGATGATACTATTGAACTGTCCTACAGTTACATCTTGTTCCATGTAAGCTTGCTCTATAACTTTCTACAGAGCTTCCCTGTGAGCTTCAGAACTAAGTAGGAGGGACAACACAGAGATTCTAGATGGAGTTTGCAACAGCTGGTCTACAATGTTGTACTCGCTTTTCTGGATGAACTTCAGCATCTCATCGTTGTTCTTTGAAAGTTCGGGACTACTGGACTGCCTGATTTGCTGATTTGGAACTTCTGTTTGAGGTTCCTTTTCTTTGGTGGGTTCTCCAACTCCTTTGTTGAAGATCCGGCCGCTCCGTGTGACTCGACTGATGTCGGCAATGTTTACGACGGAGGGTAATGGAGTTTCCTTTCCATTTTCGATTATTTTTGCACCGCACTTATAAGGGATCGCCTTATTAGACTTGTACGGTATTGGTCTTGGTAAGTAGATTACCACAGGAGCCTTTGGATTTCTCTGACCACCATATTCAGCCTCAATTGGTTCGAGGTTGAGAGTCTTTCTACTGTCAAGAGGGACTTTCGACTCGTTGAGCAGAGGAATTATGGCGCAAACGTCTTCGGCCATTTCATGATTGGAAATGATGACAACATCTTCACTTTGATCAGGAAGATAGTCTTGTATTACGTTGATCGACCCAGAACTTGAGCATGTCCGAATCTCTTTTCGGTCCAACTGATTTTGAAGAGCTGACCATACAAGATAACACCCTTGGTTGTTCTCTGAATAAACTCTACAGTGCTCATAGTTATGTGGTGGCACCCGGCCACGTCCGCTTTATATGCAATTCATTTTGACCAGATCTATTTCCATCGAGCAGATATCTTGACTCTGATGTCTACTAGGATTTCTGTTAGTCATACTGATATGTTGTGTAGCTTCGTCCAGATAAATTGGAAGCCACCAGTGGTCCAATAAGTGTTGAAGCGTTCTTTGGACAAGCACACAGCCTTGGTCATCCTCTTGACACTCCTCACAGTCCTGATAATCATGTGAAGCCAGAAAACTGAGTCTGACTTGCTTAGCATGTAGTTCTACTAGACTGGTATCATCAAGCGTATGTTGAATATCTGAACCATATTGACTTGATGAGTATTTCTTTCCTGATACTCCTAGATCCATCCGAGATCTATCTGACATTGAAGGGCCTCTTGTACAAAAGAGCATCCCTGATTGCTTGTTGAGCAGATCGGACAAGCATCATAATTGTGTCGTGGCAGATTATGATATTGACTTTGCCTTGAGTGCATCGCCACTAAATTGACATTCATCGCAAGGATGTTGCGGTTCTAAATAATGTTGGGATTAGCTCGAGCCATGTTGACTTCTCGAATTCTGTGATCTTGAATCCATCTGAGATTCATCTGTTCTTGTAGAGCTAATTGCACTATGGAACATCCTTGATTATTCTTTGAGCACATATCACACTGGTGATAGTTGTGAGGTGGTACGTGACCGTACCCACTCTGTCTGCAATGCATCCTGACCAGATTGGTCCCCAACTGGAGTACATCGCGAATTTAATAACTGCAGCTAAATTCTTCTTCTATCAAATTCACTGCAGCTTTGTCATGTTGTGGCAACTGGTTCGTCTAAACATTCGGATTAGTATCTTTGAAAGATAAGACCCCGTTCCTGACAAGTTTCTGTACGTCATATTTGAAGCTGAGACAGTTTTCGATGTTGTGCCCTGATCCTCCTTGATGGTAAGGGCAAGTTTGATCCGCTTTGAACCAAAAAGGAGGATTTTCAGGTACTGCAAGAGGAGACTTAGTCTGGACGTGCCTCTTGGGCAGTAAAAGTGGAAAAAGTTCCGCGTACAACATTAGTATAGGGTAAAACCCTGGTGGTTGTGTTGTATAATTGTTATTGTTGTACTGAGGATGAGCCTGCTGAAGAGGATGTTGCGTCCGTTGCTGATACTGTTGTTGACTAGGTTGATTTTGAGCAACCTGAGGCTGATAAGCCGGAATCGGCGCAGGGTTGATAGCGGGAGTTATCGCCGCTACTGGTTGGTACCTTCGCCTTTATTTTCCTTGGGAGATATTATTGATCTCCTGCTCTTTCTTTCTCTGAAAAGCACTGCCGTATCTTTTGGTACTGGTGGAGGGTTCAACCTCTTTGGCTAACCGTCCTTCTCGGACTGCCTCTTCAAGGCGTACTCCCATGTTTACCATCTCGGTGAAATCACTGGGCGCACTGGCGACCATTCAGTCATAGTAGAATGAGCTTAAGGTTTTTAGAAAGATCTTTGTCATCTCTTTTTCCTCAAGAGGGGGACGGATCTGGGCGGCAATTTCACGCCATCCTTGAGCGTATTCCTTAAATGTCTCTTTGTCCTTTTGAGACATCGCTCTGAGTTAATCTTTATCTGGTGCCATGTCCAGGTTATACTTGTATTGTTGGACGGAGGCTGCGCCGAGATCTCTAAAATTATTGATCTTGGTGCGATTTAAACCCATGTTCCATCTGAGAGCGGCACCGATTAAACTGTCCTGAAAATAGTGGATCAGTAGCTGTTGATTTTCTGTCTGAGTTGACATCTTTCGAGTGTACATCACCAAGTGACGTTGAGGGCAAGAGTTGCCTTTGTACTTCTCAAAGTCGGGCACCTTTAATTTGTGCGGGATTTTGCCATTCGGGACCAAGCAGAGGTCCGCGGCGTCCTTTCCAAATAAATCCTGACCACAAATGGCATGCAATTCCTTTTGCATCTCCAGGAACTGTCATTCGAACACGTTCATTTTCTCGTACATATCTTCGTTTCCACCCGAGATCGCCTGTGGAATCTATTCTCCCGGGACAGTGTGTACCACTGCTTGTGGTATAGTCATTACGGCTGTGACTCTTGGTTCTTCAGAGCTCTGAAGTTTGTAACCTTCAGGAATTCCTGTCGTAAACCTTGCGTCTTCACTTTCCCGAAGTTTGTAACCTTCAGGACCAGTGGCTCCTGCTATAGTTTCCAGGTCTTCTGGGACCGGAAGAATGTATCCTTCAGGGATAAAGTTAGGAGGCATGCCCCAGGGCCGACCCTTAGGCATGTTGTACCGAGGATGAATCTCATGTGCCTCCACTATGGGCATAGATGTGATCTCCGTGATCACAGTCTTTTGCTGATGCTGCTCCTGAGCTGCTGCCAGGGATTGCATGTCACTGTGAAGTTTCTTCAGATCATCCTTTAGAGCATCAATTTCTTCTCTCAGCTCTCTATTCTCTTCCTCGAGATCGTCCATTTTCTTTTGTCGATTGACCCGAGTATTGTACGAGTACGACAGTTTGACTCTAGAATTGAGACACGTGCGTGAAACTCGAGAGAATGCGTTATGCGAGAATGATGAATGCAATGACATATTTTTAGTTTTTTGCTTTAATAAAAAAGAAACTTTAAATAAATTGCAAATATCATACAAAGAAGGGGAACCCCTTTTTATTGAATTGAAGGATTGCAGTACGTTACACAAAAAAGTACAGTATTTTACAAAGTGCTGGTAAAAGGAAAATTCTAAGCTTAAGGGTCCTGAGTCCTCTCTGAAGAGAGCTCAGATGCCGGTTCTGGTAGTTTCCTTTTCTTCGATCGAGGTTCTTTAACCATTGTCGGGTTATCAGTTATTTTCCAAATGAAAGGAGTGAGTAAATTCTTTTGATCTTCCCGACTCTCTACAACATGTTGCTCTAAGATTTCAATCAGAGCATCCTTTTCTTTTAATAGTTCCTAAATTTTGATACACTCCACATTGAAAGTTCGGTATTTGTTTTTCCAAGAACTCTTCTCTCGTTGAATTTTGTTGAGAGCGACCTGGAGTTTTTCCGTTTCAGACATGAAATAAAGGGCAGATACCTTTAAGGGAAAAACTTCTTGGCAAGGGTAAGGCATCCTCAGCTTGAGGGCTCTAGTTTTTACCCAGTGGAGATAAGGCTCCAAGGAGATACAATCTAATTTTCCTAGAGACTCTCGTCCTTTTCTGTGATGTGTTTCCAGGCATGCACTATTTCCTTCTTAAGTGCTCTGTCATTTTCTCCTTCTTTGAAGAAAAGACCTTCCAGATGAACATTTCGCGGGATATGTCTCATCGGGTATCCGAATTGACGGCGGGCTAAAACTAGATGATAGTTAATTCCACCTTTAGTTCTTATGAGAGGTACATTATGGAAGTTTCCACATTTGTCGATGATTTCTACCCCCTCATAAATCCTATTTGACCAGTCCATGTCAGGGTTGGTGAAAGACATGATTCTCTGTGACCAACGTAAAGTGTTTTTATGATCCCAAAAAGCAGCAGACTTAGGTAGGTGGGAAATGAACCATTTGTAAAGTAAGGGTACACAACATGTGATCATTCCTCCGTTGTACAAATTCCTTAAGTGCACAGAATGATAAGCATCTGCGAGCAGTGTTGGTACAGGGTTTCCAATCAGAAATATCTTAATGGCATTGATATCGACGAAGTTGTCGATGTTGGGAAAGAGGAATAATCAGTATGTGAGTAAACCAAAGATATCCTCGAAAGCGGTTAGGTTCCCTACATTGGAAAAGTATAGGGCTTTCTCCGTCATGAATTTAGCTGGTAAACCCTGGATTCCTCCTTTAGTGGTTAAGTGAGTCCTGACCTCTGACTCGTCCAAATAAATTGCTCTTGCAATGATTTGTTCCTTTGGAATTTCTTCCAGTCCAGAAAATGGAGTTTGGTCAGTGATTGGTAAATCAATCAGGTGAGAGTACTCCTCTAGGGTTGGTGTCAGTTGGTAATCCGGGAAGGTGAAAAAGTGGTAATCTGGATCGTAAAACTGAATCAGCGTAGACAGAATTCCTTCAACTACATGGACCCTTAACAGAGATAAAAATATTCCGTGCTTGGCTCTGAAAGCTTCAGGGTTGGTAATCATCCTTGCCAACTTCCTTAAATCCTCTAGTTTTGGAGCCTTGAAGGTGTACTTGTGCGTCTTTCTTCTACCGAAATCCATAACGCAATCCTTCTGATATTTGCAATTTATCGTTTAGTTTAATTTTGAAAAAAGATTTTTTTTTTCTTGTTTATAAAGAGTTTTTTAGATGAATGCATGAATGCAGCACACAAAAACATAGAAAAAACATGGGTTCAAAGGTTCAGCGTCACGAGCATGGAGTCATGGCTCTACCCATCCCCAAAAGGTTGTACTATTTTGGTAATTTTTGTACCTATAGAACGGGTTATGGTTCCCAAAAATCACTGACTTCTCCCGGAGATAACAACAGCAAGTTGGTTCACCCGAGCGAGCTATAGTATTCCAATAGAAATCTCAGTTTGAGTGTAGTATCGCGTATCGACTATTCCCGATAGCCACCGCACTACCAAAAGGCCACATGGTTAATGTCTACTAAATCCTCAATTTCACGGGTCACTGCACTATGATATCGTCTACTTTCACAACAATCGGTTGTTCAGCATAGTATCACACGGGTACCTCCACTGATCCGATGGCCCACCAGGTTCAACTTATTTGAGAATCACTCCCTATAAATGTTCCCCGTCTTTGCCATCACTTATCTTATGGTTTCTCTCAAACTTTCCCAATGTGACATCACTCGCATTCCCATTGACAGAAAAATAAACACGGATATCAAGAAGGAAAAGCAGTATATATAGTATATATATTAATTCCTAAAACTAACATCCTAGACCTCTTATGATTTCTAGTCCTAGTTTAGCTCCCCAGCAGAGTCGCCATTTTTCTGTAGCGTGCGATTTTTGTCGGTGACGCAACCACCTTATCGCATGGGATTTCCTCACCTCAATGGGAGGAACGTTGGGTGCTACTTTCTAATTTCTTATTTATCCCGTGAAGCTGGAAGGGAAAGGGAAAGCTATCTAAAACTAACCTTGCACACGAATGTTTAACTGAACAAACGCTTGACAGAGATTGGGGAGTCCGGGGTTAGGTTATACAATGTGGAGTAGTCAATTACCCATCCTATACATGGTTATCCATGAGATGATAGTTTTTTTGTTCTGCTTTGATACTTCATTGTGTTTGTCTGTAAAATGGAAAAATTTCTTCTCTTGTGGGATGTCTGAGAGAGAGAGAGAGAGAGAGAGTTTTTTTTGTTGTTTTTCGGGTTTTCTGATGTTTTTGGTAAGGTCAGGGACCTAAGGTTTTTGATAAGTATGCTCGCTAAGATTTCGCAATCTTATGCCTACGTATTCCCGTTTTAAGGAAAACAGGGAAATCAGAGTAATCGTAGTTCCTCCTATTCTATGGGAGGAAAATATGTCTGGTGTCTTGTTCAAAGCCCAAGATTAAAGCTTAAAGTTGTTTGTTTGTGTCTTGTTCAAAGCCCAAGATTGAAGCTAAAAGGTTTTGACTGAGAGAGAATTTGTCATCTCTAAAGAGAGACACCTCATCTGTTAATCACAGTTGTTTGGATAACTGGTTTTTTGAAGGAGGAATTACTTTAACCGGAATGCATGGAGTCCAGCAATGCCATAATTGCCTTTACAGGTGGTTTGTCCTTAAGGAGAAAACTTTAACTCAGTGTGAGTAATGCCATTTTTCTTCAGGAATTCATGCTAAGAGAGGGACATTGGCTTGGATGTAAATGATCCAGAGGCTTGCCACTTACAGCAATTAGATGAAGTTTACCAGTATAAGAGATGGACTACAGTTTGGATGTTTGTATCAACAAGTGTTCCACTAATAGCAGTTACCTGGGATTAGGGTTTTTTGTGTTTGATTGACTGTTTTGATGTGATATACAGAGAAAATATCTTCCTGCAGAGATTTTGATTTCCTCTGAGGGGATGTTGATTTTTGTGTGCCTTGATTAAAGCCCAAGGTTGAAGCTAAGAGGTTGATTGGATTCCACTGGGGAAATCATTATACAAAGCCTAAGATGAGGCTGGAAAAGATTGACTCAACAAGAGAGTGCTTATTTGTGTCTTGTACAAAGCCCAAGATTGAGGCTGAAAGAGATTTGACTCTTTGGGGAAAAGGTTTTATCTGTCTTGTACAAAGCCCAAGATTGAGGCTAAAAGTGGTGAATGACTCAGCTGGAGAATATTTGAGTAGGGGTGTTCGCGGGCCGGTTTGGTTCGGTTTTGAGTGAATTCGATACTCAAATCGATCAAAAATATATGGATTGGTTTGGATTGGATTTTCACATTTTTTCTATAAAACCCAAACCGAATCAAACTGAGAAATAACGGGTTGGTTTGGGTTGAATTGATCGGATACATTAGAAACAAATATGTGAAAGTATTTTTAAAAATTTTTAATTTACATCAACTAATTTTTTATAATAATATAGTTTTTTTAATGTATTTTTGTATTTTCATATGGATTGTGAAAATCACAAATATATTTAATTTTTCTTCCTTTTTAAAGTTGAATATCTTATACTAGTTTCCATTATAATGATATAAATTATATGAATTAATATGGTTAGTTCGGGTAGACGGGCATGCGGGTAGAATTTTGAAAATTCGTTCTCTGAACCAATTAACATCGGGTTTCATTGGTTTGGTTCGGTTAATGCCCGAACTAAAAAAATGCCCGACCCAAACACCATGGTTTGGTTTGGATTCTGGTTTGGTTCGGATTGGCTCTAACCAATGAACACCCCTATATTTGAGTGTCTTGTACAAAGCCCAAGATTGAGGCTGAAAAGTTATGACTCTACTTAGGGATATTAATATATGTCTTGTATAAAGCCCAAGATTGAGGCTGAAAGGTTATGACTCTACTGTGGAGGACTCTTTATAGGTATCTTGTATGAAGCCCAAGATTGAGGTTCGAGACCCTGACTGACTCTACTGGAGAGATATTTAGGGGGTGTCTTGTACAAAGCCCAAGATTGAGGCTGACTTAGCTGAGGAAAGATCATTATACAAAGCCTAAGAGGAGGCTGGTTGGGGGGGATTTCTTATATAAAGCCTAAAAGGAGGCTAACTTCTGCTGAGGATTATTGAGATCCAGAGACAGGTCTAAATTTGGGGGGTTAACTCTTGCTGGGGATTACAGAAGAGTTGAGATATCAGAGACCATGAGGCTCTGATTCTGTTTTGACAGTAAATGACCCTTAGCTGGGGATTTTGAACTGAAGGTATAACAGGTGGAGTTTTTTCCTTTGAAGGGTTTTTGTTAATGGTGAATTAACAGTAATTGACCCTGACTAGGAATAATTAGAGTGAGGGTTTTGAGATTTGAGTTGTGAAATCTGTTAAGGTTTTAACTTAGTTTGGAGATTGATCAGATGATTAGGGTTATTTCCTGTTCTTTAAGGAAAAAAAAGGTTTCTTTGGAATCCAAAGGGGATGAGACTGTCCAAGTCTACTAGTATGGAGAGATTATTTTCAGCTGGTGAATGATCTTTGTATGATGCCCAAGAGAAGACTGGTATGTTAAGGGATGAGAATCAACCCTAAACTGGTCTGATGTTTTGACTCAGAAAGACTACTCTATCAAAGGGTGACTAGGTTCTGTCATATACCTCTAAGAGGTCTCTGGGTCCTTGTACTAAGCCCAAAAGGAGGCATGAGAAATTCTAAGAAGCCTGAGGGTCCTTGTACAAAGCCCAAGAGGAGGTCGGGGATGCTTTTAGGAAGCCTGTGGGTCTAAACTTAAGAATGTTCAAGAAAAGTTTCACCGGGAATTAATCTTTTCTTTAGTGAACAGTTCTAGAGTTTGAAGAAATTCAAGAGAAGTTTCACCGGGAATTAATCCTCTCTGGGGGAACTGAATTACTTTGACAGTTTCTAATAGTGACAGTCTGAGAAAAGTTTCACCGGGAATAATACCTTTCTCTTTGTTCCATATTGTTTAAGCCCAAGAGAAGGCAAAACTGTATCTGGTAATTCCTATGGGGAACTAGTTTTGACTGTATTGAAAGACTGATCAACTGGCTTTACCTAGTTCTAGACTTAGTTGCCGGGGAAAACTCTAAGCATATATACAAGTATATATACAGTTGATATATATATATATAACAAGTATTTAAAAGGATATGAAAGAAGGACTTACAGGTGAGCAAGCTTCCAGCAATACAGTTATATATATATATTTGACATGTATTTAAAAGAATGAAAGAAGGACTTACAGGTGATCAAGCTTCCAGCAATACAGTTATATATATATATGTAAGCATGTAAAAGAAAGCTGATAAAAACTTACAGGTGAGCAAGCTTCCATAACTGTATGGTTAGTTGTTCAAAGAAATTGAAGAAAGTTTTGATAACAACTATGCATTTGAAATTTAATGAAAGAAAACCGTTATCTTAAAATAGAAGTTTGGGGCTTATTCAACAAGAGATGCCCAAATGACTTATCTGATAACATTGATCAAACTGTAATATTAACAGATGTTGTGGTACTTATACCATAGCAGGGCCCGAAGGTTATTGTATTTACAAAGAGGATTGGGTCTTACACTCTATTAGAGGCCCAAAGATTATTTTTGTACAAGAGATGGGGCTTACAACTCAAGGAGAGGCCCAGATAAAAATAATGATCGCACTGTTGTTTTGAAAACTGTATCGGGACTTATAGAATGACTGAGGCCCAAATTTATTTATGTATAAAGGGGGGTTGGGTATTACACTCTATTAGAGGCCCAAAAGTGTTTTAAGAAAAAAAGAAATGGGACTTATAGCTCAAGGAGAGACCCAGATGATTTTGAAATGAAATGACGATCGCGCCGAGATTTTTGAAAGCACAGTGGGTCTTATACAATGACTAAGGCCCAAAAAAGTTTTTTGTTAAAAAGGGGTTGGGTCTTACACTCTATTAGAGGCCCAAAAGTGTTTTTAAAAAGATTTGTTAGGGTGATAATGATCAAAACCCTAATTTTGATTTAAAATGTATTTTAATTGAATAAAAAATCAAATAAAATAATCAAACATGTGAAAAAAAGTTATGATCTTGGCTTAATACTTGAAAAATCATGTTTCATTCATGGGATGATTTAAAAATCATTTGAATTTTGTAAAACCAAGAGAAAGAAATATTTTTAATGTCTAGAAAACAAATAAAAATATAATTCTTTACAAAAATATAAAATATATGAAATAAATAATATTTTTGTGAAATTTTCATGGAATAAAATCTTTTAATATTTTTGTGAATTTTCAAAAAAAGAATCAATCAAAATTAATTAAAATTGAAAGAGAAATTAATTTTTTAATTAATTAACAAAAACCATAACAATATTGAAAATAGCAAAAATATGGAAGGGTAGCAAAAAAGGTATGGGTGGGGTTTGAACCCATGACCTCCAAGACAAACACATGCATGCGCTACCACTGGGGTGGTGATACATCCGTGTATCAAAACCACCCCATTAACATATATGGGTGGCCTGGTTTCTAGGCCTGACCAAGGCAAGAAACCAAGTCATGGTGGATTAGCAAGAAGGCTGTAACTTGCTCATTTCTCCATGGATTGGGACAAAATTTAGGTGCATCTAACCTAGAGTTTCATGAGGAATCCAATGGTGCCTTTAGATTTTTTAGAAGATGCCTCTATCTAAAAATCCGATAGTGGTTTCAAAAAATGCCAAGATTTGCATTTCCTATGCTAACACATCATATACACACTAATAACATGGTGAATTGATTCAAACACAACATATATGATATGTATGAGATGTCTATGATCAGTGGACTTCAAAGCAATGCATAATTTAAAGAGTTCAAGTTGTCATGCACTTACCTCTTGGAGCTTCTTGTGCTAACTGTCAAGATCCTTGTGCCAAAAGTAATCTAATGCTTTGAACACTCTTGATTAATCCCTTAGAAGCTTTTAGGATGATCAAAACCAGCTGGAATCCTCAGGAACAAGTTTTAGCTCTTTCTTGCAAAAGGAGCAAAAGTGACCAAATAGCAACTCTCTCAAATGGTGTTCCAGATAAGGGGAACCAATTGGGACAGTTTGAGGATGATATTTGGAGTGTATTTGAACCTTTGTTTGGTTTTGAAAGTGACTGAATCAAGACATGGCTTGAAAAATACAGAAAAGTCAAGTTTTGAGGTTTTGGAGGTTGACTTTCTGATTTTGGTGTTTCAGATCACAAGTGAGTGTTTGAACGGCTTAGATATGACATATTGAATGTGTTTGGATCATAGGCTGTGATGAAATTGCTCTCTAACTCAAAAACTCAGTTGTTACTTGCAAAAGAAGGAAAATGTGGAGTGAAAGAGAGAATTTTGAGGAAAGCAAGTGTAGTAGTGCTTTGGTGTACTTGAATTGATCAGAAATGAGCTCTATTTATAGTAGAGCAAGTTTGTTTTGCAAGCAATAGTGAATGGCAGTTTGGACAGTCCCTTGGCCAATTGTAGCATAAAGGCATCTTTAGTCTTCCATAGCCATTGACTTGAGGTTAGGGCACAGGCCTGTGGTCCTTTGGTTCAGAGTTGAACCTTGACTCAATCAGTTAGGAATGCCTCAGTTCATGCCACCTTGATGCATCCATTGAATGCATTGAAACAAAATTGGAGTCTTGGCACCTTTTTAGCCTTTTTAGGTTTGTCATGGCTATGTGTAGATTCTTAGACTTGGGAGGCTTGTGGATCAGATCTTTTCTCTTGGATGTTATCCTCTGATGTGTCCAAATGGATAACAAGGCTTGGAGTTGTCCAATTTTGCCAAATCGAGCAAAAGTGCAAAATTCTGCCTTGTATAAGACAGTTGGAAATGGTGATTTTGAGGAGGCCATATCTCCTTGCTCAAATGGAGTTATGGGAGCCTCTTTTACTTTTTAAAGAGCCCTCATATGATATTATCCATGTATGATCATAGTTTATTTTGAAACTATTTGGATCCCATTGAAAAATCCTCATGAAAAATCCTCATGATCATAGTTCTTATTATACAAAAATATTTAAACAAAATATAAAGGTGTCATAGTTCTAATAAATCAAATATGACACTCTGAAATATTTACTTTGCTTTAGTAAAAATATTTTGGCCGAATTCAACTTTAATATAAGTCTTTTATTTTTAAAAAATAATTGAAATAAAACAAAAATATTTCATACTTTTAAAAATGAAAACATTTATGATGACTATATATTAAAATATAGGGTTGATAATGATAACACATAGTGATTGTTTTCCAAAATTTACGGTTGGAATCATCACTTCAATGTGATTGTAATCCTGATTTCCTTAAGTTTCTAGATAAGGAGTGGGAATAGATTGTAATTCAAGGTAGGAGTGATTATGTCATCAAGGAGAAATTTAAAGTGTTGAAGGATAGGATTAAAAAATGGAGTAAAGAAGTGTTTGGTAGGTATGATATCAAAGTAGAAGAAGGAGTGAAGGCTTTAAATGAGGCAAATTTTCAGTTGGCCAATGCAGAAGGTAGAAAGGTTAAGGAGCTGGTAGAAGAAAGGTCCTTAGCTTGCACGTAGATTTGGAGAAATGTATACATTAAGGATAATATGCTATTCCAAAAAGCCAGGATGAAATGGAATCGTGAAGGTGACTTGAACTTTAAATTTTATCACAATTGGATTAAGGGGAGAGTGAGGAGGAAATACAGTGGTATGGTGGAAACTGAGAATGGCTTAGTGGACTCAGTGGAGGAAGTTAAGGAGGCAGTTAGAAGCTTTTTCAAAGAGAAGTATGCTGAATCGGATCCTAATAGGCCCTTGTTGGAAGGATGTTCTTTCAAGTTATTATTTGCGGTGGACGTTGAGTTTTTGGAATCACCTTTTACTAAAAACGAAATCAATGCAATAGTTTGGAGTTACGACGGATCGAAAAGCCTGGGACCGGATGGTTTCAACTTTGTTTTCATTAAGAAGTGCTGGCTGATCTTGAAGGAAGATGTCGTGAGAATTGTGAGAGACTTTCATAATCATGCTTTCCTCCCCAAAGTGGTAAATTCATATTTTCTTACTTTAATTCCCAAAGTAGATCATCCTTTGAGCCTAGGCGAATATAGACCTATATGTTTGGTAGGAAGTTTATATAAGATCTTAGCGAAATTGTTGTCGGCGAGGTTGAAAAGGGTGATTGAAGGTCTCATATCCTACTATTAGTCATTCTTTGTACCTAGAAGACAATTATTGGATGGAGTGGTTATCGCGAACGGAATTGTTGACATAGCTACTAGGGATAAGAATGATTGTTTTCTATTTAAAGTTAATTTCGAAAAAGCCCACGATTGTGTAAATTAGAACTTCCTTCGCTCTTTGATGAATAAAATGGTATTTGAGAGAAGGTGGACGATGTGGATGGAGGCATGCATCTTTAAATGTCATTTATCTATATTAGTTAAGAGTAGTTCGACGAAGAATTTTGAAGTGGAAAGAGGTTTAAGACAGGGAGACTCTCTATCTCCTTTTCTTTTCGTCATTGTTACTAAATGTTTAACTTGCTTAATGAAAAAGGCAGTTGAAGTGGGAGACTTCAAGGGTTTTAGTGTTTGAGAAGGAAATACAGTGGGAATCATTTAGTTTACGGACGATACTTTGATTATAGGAGAGGGGGATGGAAAATTTTATGGAGTATTAAAGCGATTCTTAGGGGATTCGAGCTTATTTCGGGGTTGAGGGTGAATTTCAATAAGAGCAGGCTTATTGGTGTTAATGTGAGCCGCCATTTTCTTATGGTTACTTTCTTATCTTGCAAAATTGAGAAGGAATCTTCCAGTTTTTAGGGAATACCCATTGGGATTAACCCAAGAAAAATCAATTCTAAGTCACCAATCATTGACAAATTTTGATCAAAGCTGAGCTCTTGGAGAAGTAGATTATTATATATGGCAGGAAGAATCACTCTAATCAACTTAGTGTTGACTAGTCTGCCTATTTTCTGGTTTTCCTTTTATAAAGCTCTTGCGATTGTCTTGAAAGTTATTGATAAAATCAGGAATCGTTTTCTTTGGGGAGGATCGACAGAAAAGTTTAAAATTCATTGGTTGAAATGGGTAGTCACGGTATTAAGAGTTTGAAGGAGTTTAATCTTGCACTTTTTTCAAAATGGAAGTGGAGGATTGTAGATGATACCAAGTCTTTTTGGAAGAATGTTCTCAAATGAGATATGGATTTATAGAGAATCAACTTTTGTTGGACAAGCCTACGTTAAGGGTATCGACATCTACTTGGTGGAAGGATCTGCTCATGAGCGGAGCTGCTACTACTAATATGGGTTTTTGTTTTGCAAGTAAAACCTGTTTTGAACTAGGAGAAGGAAACTCCATTCCTTTATGGCCAGCCTTGTTGCTTTGTACTTCTCCTATTGCTATGTTGTTTGATAATTTATATGACAGCAGTAGAAAAAAAGCTGCCTCGGTGAGCTCTTTAGGTTATTGGAATGAAGAGAGGTGGTGTTGGGGTGATCTAGGAATCTCTCAATCGATCCACGCTTCTGAGCCGACTAGATTTCAGGAGTTGAAAAATATCTTAGATGAGGTTTCACCTTCACATCAGATGGAAGGTTGAGAATTATCCAGTTTACAATGTGAAGACGGCCTACCAGCTGAAGATGGATAATAGAGAGCAGGACATGCTGCTTGTTGATCAAGCCAAGGCTTTTGGAACTCTTGGGAAGATCAAAGTCCCAGTGAGAGTTTTAAACTTTGGTTAGCGACTGCTTTGGAATAGATTAGCAATGAAGGACCAACTATTGAAGAAAGGTATCAACAACTTAGATAGTTTGTGTGTTTTCTATCATGTTTTTGGAAGAAAAACTGCAGCATTCTTTCTTCGAATGCCCGTTTGCTTTGGAGGTTTGGGATAGGGTAGGGGACTGGTGCGGTTGTATCACTGCATATGCAGGGTATGTTTGGAACTTCTTGTTAGAGTGAGGTGGATTGAGAATTAATAGAGTTGGTAATTTGAAATTTTGGTCTATATGGATAATAGTGGTTTGGTGTCTCAAGAGGGTCAGAAACAATATTATTTTTAACAATGAAGTAGGTAATATCAATGATGTTTGCTGGACAATTAAATTTTTCGCTTGGAAATGATCGTGTATAAGTGAAATTCCTTATTTCAACTTTGATTTTTTGACTTTCTGTATGAATCCTTTTAAATTCATTAGATAGATTTGGTGTTGGTTGAAAATTTCATTCTATAAAATTTTCTTATTTGGTGTTGTTGTAATGGGTTGAATACCCCTTATATTCATTTTAATTCAATAATGGTTCAGTCAAAATTAATAGATATTGATCGTGAAGGCTTGATCAGATCTTGTGATGTGGGCCACCAAGTACGTCTGAGATGCTGGGCGTATGAAGAGGAGGAAGGGGTGTACCTGCAAGGCACTCCGACGCTCAAGTAAGAAAGGGTCAGAGAAAAAGGGGCAAGTACAAAGTATGAGTTCTTAGGATGATTTTTTGGATACCTGACCCTCTCAAGTGAGAGGGTTTATATAGTGCCCCCAGCGCGTGGCCAATGGTCCTATTTTCGGGGCGAAATAACCGTTTTCCTGAAGAATAAGTAACTGCCCAAAACTAGCCGTTATGTCGGGCAGGGTGCCCAGAACTAGCCGTTATGTCGGGCAAAGGCGTAGTTTCGGGCACATGCCCTTAGCTGTTCGGGGAGTGATGAAGCCGTGCGGAACAGACAGCGGTTCCGAGGAGGAGCAATGCAGTCCTTGCCCGGTTGGAGGGGCAGAAAGGTAACTTTTGCCCCTTTGTGGATTGGACTTAGGCAATTGGGCCGTTCTGTTCTGGGAGCATACGTGGATTGGGCCATGCCTAGCCATTGGTCCAGTCCAGAACAGTAGCCCTCCAAGTCGTTTTTCCCGAGCATGGGAGTGATGACTTAAGGACAGCCTGTGGTTCTGGGGAACTAGTGTGGAGTCGTCGTTTGGTGACAGAGGGAGTTGTCTCGTGGTGCCCGTGACCCCTGGTGTTGGTGAGATCCATGTCCGTGTCTGGATTGCCCGTCATACAGGGAGACCAACGGTTATGAGGAATTGAAACGTTAGGGCGCCACGTGTGCCTCGAGCCCTGTGCTGCAGTTACTAGGCAATTGTAACACCTCAAAATTTGCCCTCTTGCTTTAGCATTAACTGGCTTATGTTTCATTGCATTCTTGCATTATCATCTTTGCATATCATTGGCTCTTAGCATGGGATCAAGGCATCTAAGTCAAATCAAAGGAGTCTTGAGCCTCAAGATATCTTAATTGGTCCACCATCTCATCATGTGATCAGGCTTGACAAGAAATCTCAAGTGAATCACCTTCTCCTAACCAGTGCAAAATAAGGGTTTTGGGATTCTTGAGTTTAACCCCCAATGGGCAAGATCTTTGCGCTTTTATCATCACCAAATGGCATATCTTATCATCGTTTGAGAGGATACACCTCATACTCAGAATAATTTGGATTTGGAGGATGAGCTGATTCCTCCTAGACTGAGGGCACCAAAACTAGGGTTTGCCATAAAATCAGTTTATTTCTGATTTTTTGGGCAAGACTTAAATTTCATGGTATTCCTCGTGTCCTTAAGTGTCTAATATTGAAGGATTGTCCATCAATTTGGTTTAGAAGGGTTTCAATTGATCAATTGATTAAAAATCAGGAGAATTGGGGAAAAGTCAACTGTGCAGAGGAAAAAGTCAACTCCTGACTTTTTGAGGTCAAATTCATGTTCCTCAAGTTCATTATGATCATTGGAAAATATTTGATCAAGGAATGTCTAGGGTTTCATAAAAAATTAAGAAAGATTCAAAGTTGCCAAATTTAGAAACTTAGGGTTTCTATTTATGGCAAGTTTTATCAAGTTGAAGGGTCACTTTTGAAGCATTCTTTTTCCGTGTTCCAAGCTTTAAACTCAAAGTTTATGGAGGCCTATTGAAAGTTCACATCCTAAGCTTCAAAACCGTATCAAGAACATCTCCATTGGATCAAAATCAAGGGAGATATGATGGGTTAAAGTTGAGGGTTCACAAGGCAAAATTGGCTAGTGAGGCAAGTCATGACCAATTGGCTCAGAGTAAATAATACAAACACCTTGTGTACATGACATGTTCAAGTTCAAGAGCAAATGTCTCTATGATGGAGACTCCAAATGAAAAAAATGTTCAACATCATTTTTGTTCCTCTCCATCTCCTCTACAACTTTGGTGTTGGAGGAATTTTCATCTGATCAATGTATAAGGAGATATAGTAACTCAAAGTGGGGACCTCAAACTGATCCATTTCATAGGCCATGGGCCAGGCATGAGTAGGTCAAGACTTGTCCAATTTGTAGTGTTGTGGTAGTGACTTTGTGATCAAATTTGAGCATCTTATGGACTTCAGTTCCATTCATTATGAACACCAACATTACTCTACTTCATATCCTCTTTCCAAATAGCCCAAAAAACTTGACAATTCATCCATTATTCTTAGAGATAATCCTTGCCAAAGTTTCTATCATGAATTTGTGCATAAACTCTTGACTCTTTCATTCTTCTTGTTGTGATTACATAATATGCGCATCAGCTGTCATCCAAACCTTACCATAATAAGCCAAACATATTCTTGTACATCCATACATGCACATGTACCAACCTTTGCCATATATGTTCAAGCAAGAGGAAAAGAAACTTACATGACAAGCTATTGCTGCTACAAACTCAGCATCACATAATCATCACCCTTCATCATCCTGACCTCACCATAATTATCATGCTCTCTCCACACTTGAACACAGCTTAACTCGTGCCAGCTCATACACCTCACTCATTCTCCATTTTAACTCATTTTCAACTTCACTCAGTTAACCATGGTTCTAACTGTCAACCATGACAGTTAGAGGTTAACCAAGCATATAAAAGCAAATCCATAACAGAATTATAGGAAAAACTTGTTCATTCTACACATTTCACAAAACTGGCACTCTCTCTCTCTGAGCTTTCTCTCTCATGAGGTTTCATCATCATCAATCTCTCTGCAAGTTTCATTTTCACTCTCCTTCAAGAATCATCCATAGATTGAGCAAAGGAAGAAAAGCTACACTTTGATTTCATTCATCTTCTTCAGCTGAATTGCAAGCACAACAAGTTTCATAGCCTTTATTTGGCTGGTGTTGAGAGTAAGCAAGCAAAAGGAGCCTCCTCTCTGGTTTATCTTGTGCTCAAAGAATCATCAAAATCACAGGTTTCATCTCAAATTCTTTGATCTCTTTATATTTTGATTTAGCTTGTTTTTGTATGTTTGGAGCTTAATATAAGCTATTGGACATCTGGCTAGTTGATACGCATCATAGGTGTGTAGTTTCAGTTTTCTAGGGCAAACTTCTTTACTTCAATTTGCTTTGTGTGTGAGCTTTTTGTGGATTTTGAACCTGGATTCATGATCTACTAAGCATGAGGATCATTTTGGTGTAAGGCATGTCCATTTCTGGTGACATGTAGGACTGAGCATGGTGGTTGCTCGCCGGAGAAGACGACCGGAGTCTTCTCCGGCCACCTGAAAACTCATCTGAGCAAGAACCCTAACTTAATTACTAGGTTATAATGTGACTGTTGATGGTTTTTAATCCAACGCCCCTAAGCATGCCAGCGCATTAATGAAGCATCATCCCTGGCACGTGCTCATTTTTCTGAGTTTTTTTTGAGATGTGTGATCATGTGTGATGGTTCTATGTCATTGTATCATGCGCGTACATTGTGTTTTGTTTGATTGAGCTACTTTGACTGATCAATATTTGTTGACTTGATCTGATGGCTCAGGATGAGTCAATGTTTGACTAACATCCATGATACACCCTATCTGAGCGTGTGTTTATGGATTGGGCTCTTACTGCTATCCACACCCTCCTTTTTCTGAACCCAATGATTTGTATTGGATAATTGCTCTCGTTGCACCCCCTGGCCTATTTCTTTGTTTTTTTTTTTATTTTCTTTTCATATATGTTTGATATTTGATTTTTAAAAAGACCTCCAAGCATGATAAAATTCTGAAAAAATTCATGAAGCATCATAATGCATTTAAATAATTTTTGCATATTTTATTTTCTGATTTTCGCATATTTTGCTATTTTTCCATGAATTTCCATTTAATTTCTTTTGTATGAACATCTATTCATGATACTTGTTTCATTTTGGAATTGTGTGACATATTTTTGAACTGAATTTTGGCCTAGAATTTGATACAAGCTTCTATGATATATTAAGGCATCTCATGCATTTTTCATAGATTTTTTAGGTCATTTTTCATTGACTTTTGAATGCTATCTTTGAGCCATTTGTTAGTGTGATTTATATGACATTGTGAAGCATCTTTGAACATGTTTGGTAATGACTTTTGATCCACACTTTTGAAACATGTTTGTACACTGTTTGCACTTCAAATGACTTGCATATTCCCATTTTCTTGAACTTCTAACACCACCTTTGATTCATTTTAATTACCTCAATGCATTTGTGTTTGTTAGAGGGCTAATGCTAGGGTTTTTGTATGCTTTGAACATGCCTCCTTGTGATGATTGTTGATATGTTTTGACATCATTTGCTAGGCACATTATAGGTCATCCATCTTGCATTATAGTTCATTGCTTATCCATCTTGAATTGACTTATGTGCACTTGTTTAAACTTGAAATGTTTTGTGCACTTGTGTTTCTTTTCGTGCATGATTTTGCTAACTTGTTTTCACCAATGCTTGCATGATCTTAAACACCCATTTAAACATGATTTCATTTCTGTTTGTGATCGTTCTCAACCATATGACATGACCTTTAATTGCATCTTGCATGTTTCTAAATGCATAAACATTTGCATGCTTGTTTGAACTTGTTTGGACCTAATCTGTTCTTCTTCTTCAATGTGTTACAACATAAGGCTTATGTGGACTTTGTATGCCCATTCTTGCATCTTAAATGTCATCTCAAATTTCATATGCTACTGACTTGCATCCATTTCCAATCATGTTCATCTTGCATCTTCATTCTTTACTTGTGTTACAAGTATGCATGTTTGTATGAACTTGGATAGTGTTTGACTTCACTTCTTCTTACTTAATCAATGCTTGCATTCATGAATTATATGCTATCTTAATGACATCTCTATGCATTAATAAATGTCATTCATCTCTGACTTTGATGTTTATATATGCATTTATTCATGTTCATGGTTCATTTGCATTCATCTTGCATAGTTTGTGCACAACTTGCATTTGTATGAACATTTGATGCATAGTTTGACATTGTTTGATCTCCTATGGCATGTTTACCTTAGTAGGATACATTTACATGTACCTACTGACCTTGTATATTCCTTAACCCTTAGGACCCTTACCTTTTAGTTCAAGCCTTGTTAGCTTCTTAAGTTGTTTCCTTAAGACAGTTAACATTGTTTGATTTATCTTCTGTCACCCATATTCAATACTTGTGTTGATTTAGTACTAACCTTTTATGTAGGAGCAGAGGTAAGACACTTGAGCATGTGGATTCTTATCCATGCTCATTCCTCCTTTCATCTATCATCTATCTTACTTCTCTTTCTCTTTTATGGATTACATGATATAATGCTTTGTGTACAACTCTCTCACATCCCTTTGGGATCCTAGCTCATCCTTAATTTTTGATTAAGGTGAGGTAGGATAAGAATTAGGTAGTGCTATCCCTCTCTCTTCTTTAGACTTAGGTTATTCTTAAACCTCCCCTTAGGGCCATCTTTTGTATGACAACTCTAGGGTAGAATTCCCCTTAGTGTTCTTTTTTCCTTGAGTTTTCTCTTCTCATCTCATAACCTTTCTAAAACACTTAATAAAGGTTAACGTGTATTGCGCATGAGCCTTATATATGGGAAGTGAGGTATGGGGGGTCTCCCTTCATTCTTCTAGGGTACTTAGTGTACATCCTGTTGGGGACGATACGCGACGTATTCGTTCCTATGTTGTAGACTTGGGTGCAATGCAAGTTACAAACTAACTTCAAAACACTTCTGTCTAAAAAACACAAAACAAACTCAAACCTTTTTATCCTTCGGGATTGTTAAGTTTCAAACCTTTTTTCAGAAAAGGGCATGTTACTTCTGTCTCATCGCAAACAGGCATCGACCCTAACTGCCGGACGTGAATCTAACGTCACTCATAAAAAATACCGACCTTGTTAGGTCGAACTACGACTGCTCTGATTTCCTCTCTCTGGTTAGATTTAGGATACGTAGGCACAAGACGGCGATGTCTTGGCGAGCAACCTCCCCCTTAGTTTGTGTCCGAACTACGTTGACTCTAACTTTCCCTTTGCACGAGGGAATACGTAGGCGTAGGACGCCGATGTCCTATCGAGTCACTTCTTTTTCTTTTCTTCTTCGTTTCTTCGTTCTTTTCCATTCTCGTTCCTTCTCCTTTTCGGTAGCAGTGGAGCTTCAGATGACGACACCCTTTGATCGAGACAACAAGCGTGGATCCCATCGAGTACGATGGACGTGTGGGGGTGCTAATACCTTCCCCTCGCATAACCGACTCCCTTACCCGTTTCTCTTGGTCGTGGGACCATGCTTTTCCTTTCCCTCAGGTTTATGCAGTGTTTCCTTTCCCTCTCTTGGGATAAATACACATTGCTGGCGACTTTGTTTCTGCGCCACTTTCGCGTTTGTACTTGGATGAAAATCCCGGAAGCGACAGCTGGCGACTCTGTTGGGGACAGGTTGACCTCTTGCTGGTCCATCCCCTTTGCGAGTCAATCCTAGCGCTTGGTCGTTTATTTTCATTGGGTGTTTTTTGTGGTGCTTTATTTTGTTGTATATTACTGTATTACTGTTTTACTGTTTTACTGTATTTACCGCATTTATGGCATTGTATTTCATTATTATGCTGGACTGTGCTGTGCTATACTGGATTTTCTGTTTGGCAGGTTGATATTTCTGAGAGATAAGTCCGTGATATTGAGGATCCTCGCCTTTTCTAGTACCCACATGTGAGATGGGCGGGTGTTTACAGGTTTGCAGGTAACCTTGACTTTCAGCATACCCGATACTTTGGATTTCTTATCAGTATGAACTTATCAGTGTGATTACTCTGGTGTTCTGGGTATTTGGTGAAAAGCTTTGAGACTATCCAGTCAGTTCAGTGCAGTAGTTGTCCATTTTATGTGGCAACCTTGATCCCATGCTTTGCATTGCATCATCATTTTTTTTCTAACATTCATATTTTTCATTTCCAGGTAGTATCTGATCTTTTGATTCCAGTCAACGGGCAGTCATCGGGATGGACACTAAGAAGAGTAAGAAGAATATCATTGTTTACAAGTTCCCGAAGCTCACTCTTAGTCAGATTGGCAGTTTACAGGAAATGGCTGGTCCAGAAGTGTTGGGAATGTTCAAAGAGAAATATGGTTGGATCTTATCTTTCGTTCGTAACATCAGTGAGTATGAATACAATGGCTTGCACACCTTGATGTAGTTCTAGGATCCTTCCCTGAGATGCTTCGTGTTGCCAGACTATGTATTGGTCCATACTCTGGAGGAGTACTCCAACATCATGGGGATTTCCATTAAAGAAGGTGCTCCATTCTGTGCTTCCAAGGAAGACCTGGACTTCAAAGCTGTGGCTGTTGCTCTTTATTTGAGCAAATCAACTTTGGAGGCTGGCATTTCCAATAAGGGAAAGTTCTGTGGTTATCACTTGGCATACTTGGTAAAGAAGGCTCAAGAAGCGGCTAAGGAGAAGAGGTGGACAACTTTCAATGCAATACAGGCTCTCTGTGTATATGGCATTATCCTTTTTCCCAATGAATCTGATTTTGTTGATACAGACACTATCCAGATCTTTACAACTCAGAATCCAGTGCCGACCTTATTAGGAGATCTTCACTATGCCTTGTACAACAGGAATGAGAAGAGACGAGGCGGGATAGTTCATTGTTGTGCATCTCTTTTCTATAAGTGGTTTGCCAACCGTCTACCCCGGTCAGGCGCTTTTGTGGATACTAGGACTTCTTTGGATTGGAGTAAATGTCTGATGGGTCTAGCTGCTAAGGATATTGTTTGGGTGGATCAAGGATTGCTTGGCAAAGACATTTTGCACAGCTGTGGTGAGTACCCTAATGTACCATTGATAGGGAGAAAAGGGGGTATTAATTATAATCCTTCTTTGGCTATCAGGCAGTTTGGATATGCTCTGAAAGATCCTCCGGTTGAAAAAGATTTGAAAGAGTCTTTGTATTTTCATGTAGCCGATGGTTTAGCCGTGGCGCAGAAGGCTTCCGAAGCATGGCTCAGTAGACAAAAGAAAGGAAAAGCTGCTCTGGGCAAACCCAATAATCAAGCTTTCTCTCTGTATGTAGACCGGGTAAAGAAGAGAGTGGAAGAGTTCTACTTGCCTTTTGATTGGGCGCCTCCCTTGTATCCTGAGACTGTGGAGGAGAGGCTCACTGTACCCATTGAATAATTCGATAAGCAGCGAGAATTGGTGCATGATTTGAGGGTGGAAAATGCTGGTATGAGTAGTCAGCTGCAAGGTGCTTTACATGAAAACTTGGAGTTGAAATGGAAAGTTCAAGATGTGACAGAGCGCTTGGAAGAGAAGGAGAAGGATCTCACTGATAGAGCTCAGTACTTCAGAAAAGTCAGTATGACTGCTGAATCCTCTGGCAAGGCCTACAGGAAAAACAAGAAGCTCTTGACCGAGACTGAAGCCAAGCTTGCCACGTATCAGAAGATGTAGGAAAAGGTCAAGATTGAGAATAGGGAGTTGAAAGTAGAACTTCAAAGGATGAAAGCAAGAAAAAAGAATTTCTCTGGAAAGTGGAGAGAGGCTTAGAAGGAAATTGAGGAGCTCAAGTTGCAAGCCGAAGTCAAGAAATCAAGGCGCGAAGGCAACAATGTTGAAGAACAGATTGTTAGGCTGAATCAAGATATTGAAAAGAGAAACTGAATGATCAAAGGGCTGATAGAGCGACTTACACATCCAGACACTATGGATCTTCTTGAGGAAGTTGAAGCCAGCTTGTTTGGAATTAATTTGTAGTGATCTTGTTGTTATATTTTGTTGTAATTACCATCAGGGTTGTTGATGGAATTACCTTTGATTGTATCAGACCCGTCTGTTTGAATTCTTATGACATGATATAAAATGCTTGGTTTAATCATGTATGTATCAATAACTCTCAGTTTTTGAAAGGATGTGCTTCCTTTATGTTGATTCTACAGTATTTCTGGGTTCGGATTTATTTTCCGATGATGTGTCTAATCCCTTGCCCGGTTTCAAAGACTGGAATCAAAGCAGATACGTCCTGAGAATGTTTAAATATGATGTTTGCATTTGCATTTGCATAACCATAATCATTTTGATTTTTGTATAGCATGTTTATCTTTGGTTTTCTTATCGTGTTCTTTCTTCAGACAGGATTGCTGACCAGCAGATTCATCAATATCCTACCAGACTCAATCAAAAGAGAGCTATGGAATAGATGCAGACTGAGATGGCTGCCATACAGACTCGCATGGCCCAGTTCATGGAATTAATGCAAGGCGTTGCACAAGGGCAAGAACAGCTGAGGACCTTTGTCAAATCCTTGGTGGCAAGAGTTGATGAAGATGGCGTTCTTCATGGCGGCCTTCATAATGATGTCGTTCCTCCGGGCGGAGGTGTTGGGGGTAATGGTATTCCTGTTGGTCCTCTGGGCAGGGGTGTTCATGTCCCTTCTGTTGTGATCCCTCAAGGCGGAGGAGAATAGGTTGTGATTCCTTCTGTTGTAGGAGGAGGAAATAGTGTATGTGATGTTCATGGTCGTCGATATGATGACCAAAAGGATGACATATTTTCTGTGCAAGGCGGGGATGCTGTTCCCCAGGTTGATAATGATCAGAGAATCAGGTTGATTGAAGACTAGCTGAAAGGGGTTGTGAATTAGAACTATGTGGGTATGGATTTGGATGATTTAGGGCTAGTCCCCGGTGTCAGGATTCCGCACAAGTTCCAGGTCCATACCTTTGAGAGATACAATGGTACCACTTGTCCAAAGACTCATGTCCGGGCATACGCAAGGAAAATGGCTGCGTACTCTAGTGGCGAGAAATTACTGATGCATTTCTTCCAGGATAGCCTGTCTGGGGCATCCTTGGAGTGGTACATGCAATTGGAGAGGTGTCACGTCCACAATTGGAGAGAACTGGTAGAGGATTTTGTCAAGAACTATCAGTATAACACTGATATGGCTCCCAATAGGACCCAGCTGCAGAGTATGTCTCAGAAGAACAGTGAAACCTTCAAAGAATATGCCTAGAGGTGGCGAGAACTGGCAGCGAGGGTGCAGCCTCCCATGTTAGAACGGGAGATGTTGAATATGTTTATGGCTACCTTGCCATGTCATTATTACGAGAAGCTGATACCCTCTATGTCCGGAAAATTTGCTGACTTGATCTTGGTTGGAGAGATGTTGGAAAGCGGAATTAAAGCCGGAAAGATATCGGGTAATGATAGGTCGTTTTCTGTAGGAGGGAAGAAACCTTATGTAAGTTACAAGAAAAAAGAAGGAGATGCTAATTCTGTTTCATCATATCGCGGTAAGAGAAAGCAACGTCAGAATTATAATCAGCAGGTGGCCTCGGTAACTATTCCTGCAGCACTTCCGCCACAAGCAGCACAACAACAAAATACTGCTCTCCGTCAGTACCCAGCTAGACAGAGAATGGCTGATAGGCATTTTGCAACACCACCCATGCCTTACTCTCAATTGTTCCAGCATTTGCTACAACTGCAGTTGGTCCAGAAGATGACTCTGGCCCTTCTTACCAGTAATCCACCTCCCGGTTATGACGCCAATGCTCATTACGAATTCCATGCTGGAGCGCCGGAACATTACATTGATAATTATAAAGCATTTAAACACAAGGTTCAGGATCTGTTGGACTCAAAAGCCATTAATTTCTCTAATGACGTGCCAAATGTAAACCAGAACCTGATGCCAGATCACGGTGGGCCAAGGGTTAATGTGATTATTGAAGACGGTGAGTCCTGGATTTGGTCTTAGATGTGAACGAAGTGAAGACTCCTTTGTTTGTGGTGAAGGAAAGGTTACTGAAGGGAGGAGTGTTCCCTGGCTGTGATGAGGGCTGTTTTGAATGTGGGCTTCAATCAAATGGGTGTGGTCTATTGAAATCTGGTATTCAAAAGCTAATTGATGAAGGTCAGTTGCAATTTGATAGGTGTGACCAACAGAAAAAAGTTAATGGCAAAAAGAATGAGGTTGCCACTATTACAATCCCCTTCAAGATGATAACTATTTCAGCGTCGGTGAGACCAACGCCGGTCATTATCACAGCTCCTGGGCCCGTTCCGTGTGAGAGCACAAAAGTTATCCCCTGGAATTACGATGCCGAAGTGTTTGTTAACGGGCAGAAGCAAGAGTTGGTGGGAACGTCAGTGGTGAACTCCAGTTCTGAAAGTAATGATGAAGCAGGAGCTATCATGAGGAGTGGTAGAGTATTTATCCCATCTGATGACCAGGCTGGTGGTGCTAGGCAAGACAAAGGAAAGCAGGTTATGGATAATTCAGTGCAGACACCGGTAATGAACGATTCCGCAGCAAAGCCAGTTGACAACTCATTCTCAGAGAATGTAGAAGAGTTTATGAGGTTGATTCAGAAAAGCGACTACAAAATCGTTGATCAACTGCACCAAACACTGTCTAAGATATCCATTTTATCTCTGTTATTATGCTCTGAGGCGCATCGAAACACACTGTTAAAGGTATTGAATGTTGCGTATGTACCCCAGGAGATCTCAGGTAATCAACTGGAGGGGGTAGTGGCTCATGTTAACGCGGGAAATGGCTTGGGATTTACTGATGTAGATTTGACTCCAACTGGGAGAAATCATAATAATGCTTTGCACATTTCAGTCGAATGTCGAGGATATTTAATGTCGCATGTGCTTGTTGACACGGGGTCATCTCTGAATGTTTTACCTAAGAAAGCACTGATGAAGTTGGACACTCGCGGGTTAGTCTGCACGCCAAGCGATTTGGTGGTGCGTGCTTTCGATGGTTCTAAGAGATCTGTCTTCGGGGAAATTGCGCTGCCAATTAAGGTTGGTCTAGAGGTTTTTGAACCCACTTTCTATATCATGGACATTCAGCCTGCTTACAGTTGTTTACTGGGTCGTCCATGGATTCACAGTGTTGGGGCAGTGACGTCCACCCTGCATCAGAAGTTGAAGTACATGGTAGACGGACATGTAGTGACGATTTGCGGTGAGGAAGATATCATGATAAGTCACCTGTCTACTTTCAAATATGTGGAGGTAGATGGAGAAATACATGAAACTTTATGTCAGGCTTTTGAAGCAGTGAAGATCCCTGAGGAATCTGTCAAGGAGGTCAGCCCATCTGAAGTGGTAAAGCAGCTTGCAGTGGTAGATCAACCAGAGGTCTCCATGTCTTCCTTCAAGGATGCACAGGCTGTGGTTGAAGCTGGCAGTTCACAGAAATGGGGTCAAGTTATCGAGGTCCAGAAAAAACAGAATACTTATGGGCTGGGATATAAGCCACCCAGGCGTCCCGAGGATCCTCCCAAGTTTTATGGTCCAGGTCGTTTCACCAGTGCTGGTGTGTTCTTTGACAGAGTTAATGCTATAGATGAGGAAGGGGATAGCGATTGCGATATGGATAATTGGATCTGCCCCTGCATTCCAGGCCAAAGTCTTTGCAACTGGTCGGCTCAGAAAGTCATTCAAGCTACCGGCCCAGAGTAATTGCCTCTATTTTTCAGCTATGTTAATCCTACGTTCTGCCCAAGACGTAGCGATTGTAGGGCTTTAATATTTTGTGTGCTTACTTTATCATTAATAAAGGACGTTTTCGCATTCAAGTATTTTGATCCCTGTTTTTCTGTTTTTTCTTTTTGCATTAAATCACATCAAAATGGCAATGTGTTTGTTGCATTCATAATAAACATAAACCATCAATCATGCAGGTTTCCTTGTTCAGATACCACCAATTATGATTCAGCTATGGCTCGGTATGATTTCGACAATCCCATTTATCAGGCTGAAGAAGAGACTGATGAAGATTGTGACTTACCCGAGGAATTGACCAGACTGTTGAAATAGGAGGAAAAGGTTATTCTACCTCATCAGGAGGAAATTGAGATTGTTAACTTGGGAACCGAGGACGCAAAGAAAGAAGTAAGGATCGGGGTTGCTTTGGAAGACACTGTCAAGGGAAGATTGATTGAAATGCTTCGAAAGTATGTGGATATCTTCGCCTGGTCTTACCAAGACATGCCTGGGCTTGACACTGACATTGTGGTACACCGGTTGCCGCTCAAAGAGGGATGTACTCCGGTTAAGCAGAAACTGAGAAGGACGAAACCGGATATGGCTGTCAAGATCAAAGAAGAGGTTCAGAAGCAGTTGGATGCTGGATTTCTTGTTGTGACAAATTATCCTCCGTGGGTTGCTAACATTGTGCCTGTACCTAAGAAGGATGGAAAGGTCATGATGTGTGTTGATTATAGAGATCTGAATAGAGCAAGCCCGAAAGATGATTTCCCGCTTCCTCACATTGACGTGTTAGTGGATAACACTGCTCAATACTCTGTATTTTCCTTCATGGATGGCTTCTCTGGGTATAACCAAATCAAAATGGCCCCAGAGGACATGGAGAAGACGACGTTCATAACATCGTGGGGAACATTCTGTTACAAGGTAATGCCCTTTGGATTGAAAAATGTTGGGGCAACCTATCAGCGGGCAATGGTGACTCTCTTTCATGTTATGATTCACAAAGAGATCGAGGTCTATGTTGATGACATGATTGCGAAGTCACAAACGGAGGAAGAGCATCTGGTGAATCTTCAGAAGCTGTTTGAAAGGTTGATAAAGTTTAGACTAAGGTTGAATCCGAACAAGTGCACCTTCGGGGTGAGATCTGGAAAATTATTGGGGTTTATTGTCAGTGAAAAAGGTATCGAGGTTGATCCTGCTAAAGTAAAAGCCATACAAGAAATGCCTGAACCGAGAACAGAAAAAGAGGTTCGTGGTTTCTTAGGGAGGCTGAACTACATTGCTAGATTCATCTCTCACCTTACAGCCACGTGTGAACCAATATTCAAATTGTTAAGAAAAGATCAAGAGCGTTTGAAAAAATAAAAGAATATTTGTAGGAACCTCCGGTCCTTATGCCTCCAGTGCCAGGAAGGCCATTGGTTATGTATCTTACGGTTCTTGAGAATTCAATGGGGTGTGTGCTCGGTCAACACGACGAGTCAGGTAGAAAAGAGCATGCCATCTACTACCTGAGTAAAAAGTTCACTGATTGTGAGTCGAGATACTCAATGTTGGAAAAAACATGTTGTGCACTCGCTTGGGCAGCTAAGTGTTTGAGGAAGTATATGTTAAACCACACAACCCTCTTGATTTCGAAGATGGATCCCATCAAGTATGTGTTTGAAAAGAAAGCGCTTTCTGGGAGAATAGCCCGTTGGCAGATGGTTTTGACAAAATACGATATTCAATATGTTTCCCAAAAAGCCATTAAGGGAAGTGTTTTGTCAGAAAATCTTGCTGAACAACCAATTGAGGATTATCAACCGATGAAGTTTGAATTTCCAGATGAACATATCATGTTTCTGAAGATGAAAGACTGTGAAGAGCCGCTACCTGATGAAGGACCTGAAATTGGATCCCAATGGAAGCTGGTTTTTGATGGGGCTGTTAATTCATACGGTAACAGAATCGGAGCAATCATTACGACTCCAAAGGGTTCTCATATACCCTTCACTGTCCGGTTAGCGTTCGTATGCACCAACAATGAGGCGGAGTATGAAGCATGTATCATGGGGTTAGAAAAAGCAATTGATTTTAGAATCAAAAACCTCGATGTCTATGGTGATTCCGCGTTGGTGGTTAATCAGATTACGGGAGAATGGGAAACTCGTCAGGCCAATCTAGTGCCTTATAATAACTATGCCAGAAGGTTATTACCTTTCTTTGACAGAGTTGATTTCCATCATATACCCCGGTCAGAGAATCAGATGGCAGATGCGTTGGCAACGTTGTCTTCAATGTATCAGGTGAATCATTGGAATGAAACTCCCTCAATCAGAATCAGGCGCTTGGATAGACCAGATTTTGTGTTTGCGGTTGCAGATGTGTCAGATGGCAAACCTTGGTATCATGATATTAAGGTTTTTCTGAAGAGTCAAGAGTACCCAGAGGGGGCATCAACCAAAGATAAGAAAACTCTGAGGAGGTTAGCAGGGAACTTCTTTTTGAATAAGGATGATGTGATGTACAAGAGGAACTTTGACATGGCCTTGCTATGTTGTGTTGATGAACACGAGGCAAGCCTGTTAATGGAAGAAGTTCATGAGGGATCTTTTGGCACCCATGCCAATGGGTATACTATGGCTAGAAAGCTGTTGAGAGCGGGATATTACTGGATAACTATGGAGTCCGATTGTTTCAAATACGCCCGAAAATGTCATAAATGCCAGATTTATGCAGATAAGGTGCATGTGCCGCCTACTTCTCTGAATGTGTTGTCATCACCTTGGCCCTTTGCCATGTGGGGCATCGATATGATTGGAAAGATTGAACCGACTGCTTCCAATGGGCATCGTTTCATTTTGGTTGCCATTGATTATTTCACGAAGTGGGTGGAAGCAGCCTCGTATGCCAATGTCACCAGACAAGTGGTAGTCCGGTTTATCAAGAAGGACATCATCTGCCGGTATGGAGTCCTGGAGAGAATCATTACTGATAATGGTTCAAATTTGAATAACAAGATGATGAAGGAGCTATGTCAGAGCTTTAAGATTGAACATCACAATTCTTCTCCCTATCGGCCGAAGATGAATGGGGCTGTTGAAGCAGCAAATAAGAATATCAAGAAGATTGTTCAGAAGATGGTGGTAACGTATAAAGACTGGCATGAGATGTTGTCTTATGCTTTACACGATTATCGTACTTCAGTGCGTACATCAACTAGGGCAACTCCTTTCTCATTGGTATATGGTATGGAAGCAGTTCTACCAGTAGATGTTAAGATTCCTTCTTTGAGAGTTCTGGAAAACGTGAAGCTTGATGAAGCTGAGTGGATACGTTCCCGGTTGGATCAGCTGAACCTTATTGAAGAGAAGAGATTGGCAGCCATTGCACATGGCCGGTTGTATCAGAGCAGGATGAAGAAAGCCTTTGATCAAAAAGTGCGTCCTCGGTGTTTTCAGACTGGTGAATTGGTTTTGAAAAGGATCCTTCCTCATCAAACAGATCACAGGGGCAAATGGACTCCAAACTACGAAGGGCCATATGTAGTAAGACAGGTTTTCTCTGGTGGAGCCTTATTACTCTCAACTATGGATGGCGAAGATTTTACGTCCCCTGTGAACGCAGATGTAGTCAAAAAATACTTTGCATAAAAGAGACCCGCTGGACATAAAAAGAAAGTCCAGGCAAAAAGGGGCATCCCGGCGAACCATAAAAAGAAAAGGTTCGGGCAAAAATTAGGGATAAAAAGAAAAGAAAAGAATAAACCCGCAAAGTTGAAAACCTGGAAAGGCAACTTTGACAAAAATGGGTATCCCGGTGGATTGAAAACCCGAAAAGGGCGATCCAGGCAAAAGTTAGGGATTTGAAAGCAAGAGGCTACGATCTGCGTTCGATCTGTGAACACTTTTGATACATGGAAACTTCAAAGGAAAGGAATCAATCCAGTCAGTCTCTTCGAAGGTCAAAGCATCTGCGGATAAGAGAGACATATTGGGTTATAGCTGAATTGAAGCATGGTGGATATCTGTTCCCCACATTGCCGACATGTGTATTTTATTTTACTTCTTTTTGTTCAATTACCTCTTTTCAGGAATTGCTTCCGGATGTAAATGACTATTTACAGGCCAATTCATTCAATAAAATTTTCATTTTATTCAAAGAGCTTTCCATTTGTGTTTTTACTTTTACTATTTTGTTTGTGAAAACGTCCGATATTTTGATAAACATTGCATGCGAAAATGTTAAGCTTTGCGAAGCATATCAGAAAACAATGGAAATTGCTCAGGCAACGGTCATTAGGATGGTAGTCGAGGTAGCCATTTTTGCATATAGAACTTGCCGTTGATTTTGTTTGCAGGGTAGCGAGATTTCTCCCCAGTAGAGTTACTCTCATCAACATTGAAATTTCGTCCTCCTCAGCAGGTTGTTGCTCTCCCCAGGCAGAGTACGGAGGATTATTTCCCTAGCTAGAGTTGTGGTTGATTTACTCTCTCAGCAAGCAGCCAGAAGTTGACACTTATGCATCCTCAGTAAGAGATTGATGGAATATCTTCTTTGGACAAAGAGGTTATTTTCCCCACAGAGTCTTGGCACCCATTTTCCTCAGCTAGTCAGGAAGTTTTTTTCTCATCAACAATGGTATAATCTAATCCCCAACAGATGAGTAAGCTTGATGGTATCCCCTAGCAGAGTTGATGTCGTCAATCACCATTCCCTAAGCAGGTTTGCTAATAGTGGCTGATATTCCCCAGCAGGGTGAAGGTACAGATGTCTCCCAGCAGCAGGTTAAGTTCAGTAGTATCCCCAAGCAAGTTCGGTATTATTGACTTGTCCCCCAAGCAGAGTTTGGTGGTGACCTCCACAGTGGTTTGTTCAACAACGGTTGATATCCCCAGCAGGTCTTAAGTCCAATTGTTATTAGCATCCTTCAGATCTAGGTTTTGAGTTCTAACTTCGGTAGAAGTCATTGGTAATCCCCAGGAAGAAAATTCTCTTTGGGTTCCATCTCCAATATTCATTTTTTATCCATCTCTAACAAAGTGGAATTTCTCTCAGAGTTTTTCATCTCCAACAGAGTTTGTGGTCAAGAAGTCGTTCAGTGAAATCTTCTTCAGCAGGGTCTTTCAATTCAGAGGACAATTTAGTTTGTCATCCCCAGTGGAGTTGCCTTCGTCTTCAGCATTTATTTTGCTGAGACGCCTCTTTTGCATTTGCATAAGCATTTTTGCATGGCATCCTCCTAAACGCGTAGCATTTCCATTTCATATGGAGCATTACGCCATAGAAAAATTCAAACATATGCATTCGAAGCATAAAGCCATGTTTGATATCTGTTACCAATTTTCGTCCCCAGCAGAAAGAGATGTAATTAAGGAGATGTTGTTTGACATTACACTGCAACCACTGGATTCGTCCTTCTTACTGTTGTTCCTTCCTATACTTCCCTACAGAGTTGTCTGTGTAGATTTCTCTTTCCCCAGCGGAGTCATCTTCTTTTTAGGTCGTAAGTCCGTTGATTCTACTTCCTGTGCATTTTCGGCTGTTATCCCAACTATTGGTTGGTCTTTCTTGTTGTGAGTATGCCTTTGATCGGCGTCCTCATCATCCCAACTATTGGTTGGTACCCCTTATTTCATCCCAACTTTTGGTTGGTCTCTTTTGTTGTGAGTACGCCTTTGATCGGCGTCCTCGTTATCCTAACTTTTAGTTAGTGTATTTCATCCCAACTTTTGGTTGATCTCTTTTGTTGTGAGTACGCCTTTGATCGGCGTCCTCGTTATCCTAACTTTTGGTTAGTGTATTTTATCCCAACTATTGGTTGGTCTCTCTTGTTGTGAGTACGCCTTTGGTCGGCGTCCTCGTTATCCTAACCTTTGGTTAGTGTATTTTATCCCAACTATTGGTTGGTCTCTCTTGTTGTGAGTACGCTTTTGGTCGGCATCCTCGTTATCCTAACTTTTGGTTAGTGTATTTCATCCCAACTTTTGGTTGGACTCTCTTGTTGTGAGTACGCCTTTGATCGGCTTCCTCGTTATCCTAACTTCCAACTTTTGGTTGGTCTCTCTTGTTGTGAGTACACCTTTGATCAGCGTCCTCATTATCCTAACTTTTGGTTAGTGTATTTCATTCCAACTATTGGTTGATACCCCTCTTTCATCCTAACTATTGGTTAGTATCCTTTATCCCAACTATTGGTTGGTCCACTCTATTATCCCAACTATTGGTTGGTCTCTGTTGTTTGTCCCAACTATTGGTTGGTCCCCTTTGTTTGTCCCAACTATTGGTTGGTCCCCTTTGTTTGTCCCAACTATTGGTTGGCACCTTTTATCCCCACATTTGGTTGGTATTCTCCTCGATATTCTAACTATTGGTTGGTATCCTTCCTTTACCCCAACTTTTGGTTGGTCTCTTTTGTTGTAAGCACGCCTTTGGTCGGCGTCCTCATTATCCCAACTTGTGGTTGGTACCCTTTTTTGTCCCAACTATTGGTTGGTATCCACTGTTCCTAAGTCCACCTTCGGTTGGCAAAAACATATTTTGCATCTCCCCACAGGTTGCAAATTTCCAGGTTATTTTGGTATTCAAATCCCGTGTATCCCAACTGTTTGGAAACTTTCGCTTCCATACCCTCGGTTCCAAGAAGTTTGAATAGGGGCAGCTGTAACACCTCAAAATTTGCCCTCTTGTTTTAGCATTAACTGGCTTATGTCTCATTGCATTCTTGCATTATCATCTTTGTATATCATTGGCTCTTAGCATGGGATCAAGGCATCTAAGTCAAATCAAAGGAGTCTTGAGCCTCAAGATATCTTAATTGGTCCACCATCTCATCATGTGATCAGGCTTGACAAGAAATCTCAAGTGAATCACCTTCTCCTAACCAGTGCAAAATTAGGGTTTTGGGATTATTGAGTTTAACCCACAATGGGCAAGATCTTTGAGCTTTTATCATCACCAAATGGCATATCTTATCATTGTTTGAGAGGATACACCTCATACTCAGAATAATTTGGATTTGGAGGATGAGCTGATTCCTCCTAGACTGAGGGCACCAAAACTAGGGTTTGCCATAAAATCAATTTATTTCTGATTTTTTGGGCAAGACTTGATTTCATCGTATTCCTCGTGTCCTTAAGTGTCTAAGATTGAAGGATTGTCCATCAATTTGGTTTAGAAGGGTTTAAATTGATCAATTGATTGAAAATCAGGAGAATTGGGGAAAAGTCAACTGTGCAGAGGAAAAAGTCAATTCTTGACTTTTTGAGGTAAAATTCATGTTCCTCAAGTTCATTATGATCATTGGTGAATATTTGATCAAGGAATGTCTAGGGTTTCATCAAAAATTAAGAAAGTTTCAAAGTTGCCAAATTTAGAAACTTAGGGTTACCATTTATGGCAAGTTTTATCAAGTTGAAGGGTCACTTTTGAAGCATTCTTTTTCCGTGTTCCAAGCTTCAAACTCAAATTTTATGGAGGCCTATTTATATTTCACATCCTAAGCTTCAAAACCATATCCATAACATCTCCATTGGATCAAAATCAAGGGAGATATGATGGGTTAAAGTTGAGGGTTCACAAGGCAAAATTGGCTAGTGAGGCAAGTCATGACCAGTTGGCTCGGAGTAAATAATACAAACACCTTGTGTGCATGACATGTTCAATTTCAAGAGCAAATGTCTCTATGATGGAGACTCCAAATGAAAAAATGTTCAACATCATTTTTGTTCCTCTCCTTCTCCTCTGCAACTTTGGTGTTGGAGGAATTTTCATCTGATTAATGTATGAGAAGATATAGTAACTCAAAGTGGGGACCTCAAACTGATCCATTTCAAAGGCCATGGGCCAGGCACGAGTAGGGTAAGACTTGTCCAATTTGCAGTGTTGTGGTAGTGACTTTGTGATCAAATTTGAGCATCTTATGGACTTCAGTTCCATTCATTATGAACACCAACATTACTCTACTTCATATCCTCTTTCCAAATAGCCCCAAAAACTTGACAATTCATCCATTATTCTTAGACATAATCCTTGCAAAAGTTGCTATCATGAATTTGTGCATAAACTCTTGACTGTTTCATTCTTCTTGTTGTGATTACATAATATGCGCATCAGCTATCATCCAAACCTTACCATAATAAGCCAAACATATTCTTGTACATCCATACATGCACATGTACCACCCTTTTCCATATATGTTCAAGCAAGAGGAATAGAAACTTACATGACAAGCTATTGCTGCTACAAACTCAGCAACACATAATCATCACCCTTCATCATCCGGACCTCACCATAATTATCATGCTCTCTCCACACTCGAACACAGCTTAACTCGTGCCAGCTCATACACCTCACTCATTATCCATTTTAACTCACTTTTAACTTCATTCAGTTAACCATGGTTCTAACTGTCAACCATGACAGTTAGCGGTTGACCAAGCATATAAAAGCAAATCCATAACAGAATTGTAGGAAAAACTTGTTCATTCTACACATTTCACAAAACTAGCACTCTCTCTCTCTGAGCTTTCACTCTCATGAGGTTTCATCAACATCAATCTCTCTGCAAGTTTCATTTTCACTCTCCTTCAAGAATCATCCATAGATTAAGCAAAGGAAGAGAAGTTGCACTTTGATTTCATTCATCTTCTTCAGCTGAATTGCAAGCACAACAAGTTTCATAGCCTTTATTTGGCTGGTGTTGAGAGTAAGCAAGCAAAAGGAGCCTCCTCTCTGGTTTTTCTTGTGCTTAAAGAATCATCAAAATCACAGGTTTCATCTCAAATTCTTTGATCTCTTTATATTCTGATTTAGCTTATTTTTGTATGTTTGGAGCTTAATAGAAGCTATTGGACATCTGGCTAATTGATAGGCACCATAGGTGTGTAGTTTCAGTTTTCTAGGGCAAACTTCTTTGCTTCGATTTGTGTTATGTGTGAGCTTTTTGTGGATTTTGAACCTGGATTCATGATCTACTAAGTATGAGGATCATTTTGGTGTAAGGCATGTCCATTTCTGGTGACATGTAGGACTGAGCATGGTGGTTGCTCGCCGGAGAAGACGACCGGAGTCTTCTCCGGCCACCTGAAACTCATATGAGCAAGAACCCTAACTCAATTACCAGGTTATAACGTGACCATTGATGGTTTTTAATCCAACGCCCCTAAGCATGCCAGCGCATTAATGAAGCATCATCCTTGGCACGTGATCATTTTTTTGAGTTTTTTTTGAGATGTGTGATCATGTGTGATGGTTCCATGTCATTGTATCATGCGTGTGCATTGTGTCTTGTTTGATTGAGCTACTTTGACTGATCATCATATGTTGACTTGATCTGATGGCTCAGGATGAGTCAATGTTTGACTAACATCCATGCTACACCCTATCTAATCGTGTGTTTATGGATTGGGCTCTTACTGCTATCCACACCCCTCCTTTTTCTGAGCCCAATGATTTGTATTGGATAATTGCTCTCGTTGCATCCCCTGGCCTATTTCTTTGTTTTTTTTTAATTTTCTTTTCATATATGTTTGATATTTGATTTTTAAAAAGACCTCCAAGCATGATAAAATTCTGAAAAAAATTATGAAGCATCATAATGCATTTAAATAATTTTTCATATTTTATTTTCTGATTTTCGCATATTTTGCTATTTTTCCATGAATTTCCATTTAATTTCTTTTGTATGAACATATATTCATGATACTTATTTCATTTTGGAATTGTTTGACATAGTTTTGAACTGAATTTTGGCCAAGCATTTGATACAAGCTTCTATGATATATTAAGGCATCTCATGCATTTTTCATAGATTTTTTAGGTCATTTTTCATTGACTTTTTAGAGCTATCTTTGAGCCATTTGTTAGTGTGATTTGTATGACATTGTGAAGCATCTTTGAACATGTTTGGAAATGACTTTTGATCCACACTTTTGAAACATGTTTGCACACTATTTGCACTTAAAATGACTTGCATATTCCCATTTTCTTGAACTTCTAACACGACCTTTGATTCATTTTAATTACCTCAATGCATGTGTGCTTGCATGATCTTAAATATCCATTTAAACATGATTTCACTTCTGTTTGTGATCGTTCTCAACCATATGACATGACCTTTAATTGCATCTTGCATGTTTCTAAATGCATAAACCTTTGCATGCTTGTTTGAACTTGTTTGGACCTAGTTTGTTCTTCTTCTTCAATGTGTTTCAACATAAGGCTTATGTGGACTTTGTATGCCCATTATTGCATCTTAAATGTCATCTCAAATGTCATATGCTACTGACTTGAATCCATTTCCAATCATGTTCATCTTGCATCTTCATTCTTTACTTGTGTTACAAGTATGCATGTTTGTATGAACTTGGATAACGTTTGACTTCACTTCTTCTTACTTAATCAATGCTTGCATTAATGAATTATATGCTATCTTAATGACATCTCTATGCATTAATAAATGTCATTCACCTCTGACTTTGATGTTTATATATGCATTTATCCATGTTCATGGTTCATTTGCATTAATCTTGCATAGTTTGTGCACAACTTGCATTTGTATGAACATTTGATGCATAGTTTGACATTGTTTGATCTCCTATGGCATGTTTACCTTAGTAGGATACATTGACATGTACCTACTGACCTTGGATGTTCCTTAACCCTTAGGACCCTTTCCTTTTAGTTCAATCCTTGTTTGCTTCTTAAGTTGTTTCCTTAAGACAATTAACATTGTTTGATTTATCTTCTGTCACCCATATTCAATACTTGTGTTGATTTGGTACTAACCTTTTGATGTAGGGGAAGAGGTAAGACACTTGAGCATGTGGATGCTTATCCATGCTCATTCCTCCTTTCATATATAATCTATCTTACTTCTCTTTCTCTTTTATGGATTACATGATATAATGCTTTGTGTACAACTCTCTCACATCCCTTTGGGATCCTAGCTCATCCTTAATTTTTGATTAAGGTGAGGTAGGATAAGCATTAGGTAGTGTTATCCCTCTCTCTTCTTTAGACTTAGGTTGTTCTTAAACCTCCCCTTAGGGTCATCTTTTGCATGACAACTCTAGGGTAGAATTTCCCTTAGTGTTCTTTTTTCCTTGAGTCTTCTCTTCTCATCTCATAACCTTTCTAAAACACTTAATAAAGGTTAATGTGTATTGCACATGAGCCTTATATATGGGAAGTGAGGTATGAGGGGTCTCCCTTCATTCTTCTAGGGTACTTAGTGTACGTCCTATTGGGGACGATACACGACGTATTCGTTCCTATGTTGTAGACTTGGGTGCAATGCAAGTTACAAACTAACTTCAAAACACCTCTGTCTAAAAAACACAAAACAAACTCAAACCTTTTTATCCTTCGGGATTGTTAAGTTTCAAACCTTTTTTCAGAAAAGGGCACGTTACTTCCGTCTCGTCACAAACATGCATCGACCCTAACTGCCGGACGTGAATCTAACGTCGCTCATAAAAAATACTGACCTTGTTAGGTCGAACTACGACTGCTCTGATTTCCTCTCTCTGGTTAGATTGAGGATACGTAGACACAAGACGACGATGTCTTGGCGAGCAACCTCCCCCCTTAGTTCGTGTCTGAACTACGTTGACTCTGACTTTCCCATTGCACGAGGGAATACGTAGGCGTAGGACGCCGATGTCCTATCGAGTCACTTCTTTTTCTTTTCTTCTTCGTTTCTTCATTCTTTTCCGTTCTCGTTCCTTCTCCTTTCCGGTAGCAGCAGAGCTTCAGATGACGACACCCTTTGATCGAGACAACAAGTGTGGATCCCATCTAGTACGATGGACGTGTGGGGGTGCTAATACCTTCCCCTCGCGTAACCGACTCCCTTACCCATTTCTCTTGGTCATGAGACCATGCTTTTCCTTTCCCTCAGGTTTATGCAGTGTTTCCTTTCCCTCTCTTGGGATAAATACACATTGCTGGCGACTCTGTTTCCGCGCCACTTTCGCGTTTGTACTTGGATGAAAATCCTGAAAGCGGCAGCAATGATGGCTAGTTGATAGCCATTATGACCTACGAGGGCGTGCCATTGCACGTGCCCCTCAGCATAAAAGGAGAGGGACTCAGGCCATTTGGAACTTTCGCTTCTTTCTCTTCTTCGTCTTCCTCAGAGCACTTGCCCGCCACCGCCGTTTGCTGTTCCGACCGCCGCCACCAGTTCCGAGCAACAGTTTTTCATCTTTTTAACCAAGTAAGTCCACTGATCTTGCGTCTCTTTTCCTATTTTACGGTTGTTTTTAGATTGCATGTGGCTAGGTTTAGGTTTAGATGACGTAGTGCAGTTTTTCCCGGTGGCTGTTGGTGGTGGACGGTGGTTAGGCCATCTTCTGCCGCCGACGAGGCTGCTGGACCTTTTGGATATCTCGTGAGTAGGGCAGTTTCTGGCATCATCGCGATGATGATGCATGTGTAACCGTCGCAGTTACGCAGATTCTGGTGCTTTAACGAAGTTTCCGGTGAACGTTTGCAGTTTCTGATGATCGTTTGAAGTTTCCGGTGAAGCTTCAAACGGAAACTGGAAACTGACTCGAGGAAGCTCCTCGTTGTGTGAGGGAGTTGCCCCGATCGCCTCCTCATGGGGAACTCTTGCGTTTTTTGTTTGATGTTAGGGCTTAGGCCGGGGACGTCGTCCTCTGTCCTTTGTGCGCCCTTTCACTTGACTAGCGGTGGAAGGGTGGATTTGATTCTTCGTCGAATTCACTTTTTTCTCTGCTTTTCAGGTGATCGATATGACGATGAGGCCTGACGAGGAGATCGTAATAGACTCGTTCGAGGAGAGATCCTCGGAGAGCAGCAATACGGAGGCTTCGACTGTCCCCAGCGATGTCATGGAGGAGGAGGTTGTTGAAGACTCAACAGAGGAATGGTCGGTGGCTGAGCCTGCCGAGCACATATCTACTTTTGCAACATATCTGGGGGATGTCTTCACGATTGTTGAGCCAGAGGGCCTAGGACAGTACGTACGTCTGGGTGGTGTCTGTTGACGATGATGGTAATGATATGCGCGATGAGAATGGGAAGCTGATCTGTGATAGAGAATTTAAGTTTCCGTTTCACTGGGGGCCTGACCACTTCTCCAAGGAGCCCAATGAGTATGTCGCCCAGCCTCACATGCTAGACGGGCAGGATGCCGTTGCTTATGACACACTGGTAAACTTCGTCAACTCTTTCCGGCTTGCTGAGTGCTAGACGAAGAAAGAGTCCCCGATTTTTGAGGAGGACGGTAGCCAGCGGGTTGAGTATCGCTTTATTAATACCAAGGCGCTTTTGGAGTGCAAGACTCTTGCGGATGCTTACAAATTGCTCGGTAGTCTTAGTTATTTTAACTTACCCGAATTATGTTTTCTTCCTCGTCTAACATGTTTGTTTTGTTTTTGTAGGTGAGATGCCTTCCGCTCATGAAAGAATGGTAAAGAATGATATTACGAGGAACAAGCCCGGGGCGGCTGCTCCCAAGTCTCGATTCGCCCAACGTGCTCCTACTCCTCCTTAACCTGCTGCAGGGACCTCCTCGCCTACTCCTCCCTAGGGGTCTCCCTTGCCTCTGGCCTCACGGTCCAAGCGGTTCAGGGCCACTGAAGGGGTAGATCTCACTCGGGCGCCAGAAAAGGGGAAGTTCGAGCTTCATCCATGTATTCTTGACAGACGGTTCTTCGAGGGGACGTCGTTGGTCGTGCCGCGGGCAGAGTCTCTCTAACTGGAGGGCATGGATCGCCCGAGCAAGAGGGCGCTGGTGGCCCAAGATGCCTCTGCACTGGTCAGAGTTTTGGAGATGGCGACCATCTATGCTGAAGGGGACTCTGCAACTGAGTCTGAACTCAGAGCTTCCCGGGCTACCATGGCATCTCTTGAAGAGACAGCGAGGAAAGCCAAGGAGGAGGCTAAGAGTGCTGATGATGCCCGAAAGAAGGCGGACGAGGAGGTGACCAGGCTAAAGGGGGAGAACTCTACGCTGGCCACTGAGAAGAAGGCAGCTGAGGTTGGCAAGCGCTCTGGGCGAGGATGAACCTGAGGATGTCCGGGAAATGAAGACTATGGCCGAACTGGTTGCTCGTCTGCTGAAGGCCGAGAATGACAATATTTTCATTGGGGACGAGTCTTTTAAGAATGCTGTGGCCCAACTGCGGGTGGTCAACCCCGGGGTTGAGTTCTCCACCGAGGGTATCCACTACCTGGCTCATGTCGAGGATGGCATGATAGTCAGTCCGAACACCCTCCTTGGTGGTGACGAGCATGCCGAAGTTTTGAACGAGGAGACCCAGGGGCCTGAGCCCAACCTCGACCAGCCTGAGCGGATGGAGGAGGAGTGATGAGGTTTTTATTCTTGTTGTAATTTGTCCAGCCTGCGTGTCGTGTATCTTTGTAACTTATTTTGAATGGGGGTGTGGCCCTCGGTTTATGTAATAAGCATAATTGTGGTCCTGGTGGCCACTTATTTATTTCAATTATGTATGTGTTTGGTCCTCGTGGTCGGTTTTGTGATTTGGATGGTTTTATCTACTTTAAATTCTGCTAAGTGTTGTATTTATGCTTGTCATGCATATATGCCCGTAATAGGGATTACTTTGATTTGCTTTAAGTTTTAGGGAATTGCTCGTTGTAGATGTGTTCGGCAGTAAGGGGTATTGGTCGAACGGCCAGGGAATGTCCGGGCGAGAGAGCAGAGCTCAGGTCGCGTTTGAGGCCTGTGTTCGCGGCGTGAACCTCCCATCGCGAGCTGGGTGTTCTGCCTGTCGTGGTACTTTGACGACGGCGGTGCTCGATTGAGGGACCGCTGTCGAGAAGAGACCTGGCTCGTTCTAGAGCTGGGTTCTGCTTTACTGGCATGCGACGCTTGTACCTAGGTGTGCATCGTGGTCGGTGGACGATGCTCGTCATTGTGACGGATCAAACCAGCAGTTAAAGCCTTAGCTATAGTATTGCTTTAGCTTTTCGGCATTTCATGGTCGAGCAAGTTCTTCCCTGTTGAGATGTTCTAGGTAATAGGCCCCATTCTCCGTTTTTTCCCAGACACGATAGGGTCCTTCCTAGTTAGCGGCTAGTTTGCCTTCGCGAGAGTCCTTATGGTTTCTTCTTAGGACGAGGCTGCCCACGTTGAACTCTCTTCGTATGACTTTGGCGTTGTGCCTGATGGTATTTTTTTTGTTTTAACGAGGCTTCGCGGAGGGCTGCCCCTGAACGGACTTCCTCGACGAGGTCGAGTTCCTCCCTTAATGCTTCGTCGTTCATCTCCTCGTCTAGGGGCGACTCTGTCCACCTGGAGGGTATGTGAACCTTGATGGGGATCACAACTTCAGTCCCGTAAGCCAGACGAAAGGGTGTCTCCTCGGTTGAAGAGTGTGGAGTTGTGCGGTATACCCATAAGACAATGTGCAGTTCCTCGACCCAAGCTTTCTTGGTTTCGTCCAGCCTTCGCTTGAGGCCTCGAAGGATGACTCGGTTCGCCGCTTCGGCTTGCCCGTTGGTCTGGGGATGTTCGACAGATACGAAGTGTTGCTTTGTGCCCAGCTGGGCGACGAAGTCCTGGAACTTCCTGTCCGTGAACTGTGTCCCATTGTCCGTGACTATCGCCTGGGGGATGCCAAAATGTGAGAGGATGTTTCTTTTATAGAAACGTAGTATTTTAAGGGCAGTTATCTTGGCTAGAGCCTCCGTTTCTATCCATTTTGTGAAGTAGTCCACGCCTACTATTAAGTATTTGTTCTGGTTCGATCCCACTACGAATGGTCCCAGGATGTCCTGGCCCCACCAGGAAAATGACCACGGGGAAGACATAGCCTTGAGCTCATTAGATGGAGCTAGGTGCATGTCCCCGTGCCGTTGGCATTATTCGCATTTCTTCACGTGCTCCTTAGCATCTTGCTGCATGGTTGGCCAGTAGTACCCTGCTCTGAGGGCCTTTCGGGCAAGGGACCTTCCTCCGAGATGTTGGGCGTTGATTTCTTCGTGAATTTTGCGCAAAATATGGGCTACCATTTCTTCCTTGATACACTTGAGTAGCGGGATAAAGAACCCTCGCTTGTAGAGTTTATCTTCGACCAGGACGTAGGAGCAAACTCTTCGCCTAACCACACTGGCCTCTTTGGGGTCGGACGGAAGTTCATCTTTAGCGAGATAGTTGTAAACGGGGGTCATCCAGCAGTTGCTGTCTCCGATCATCTGTACGTCAACCGTCAGGGAAGTCATCTCGATACTGGGTCGAGGAAGTACCTCATGTATGACAGACTTGTTTCCGCCTTTCTTCTTCGTGCTTGCCAGTTTGGACAAAACGTCTGCCCTGACATTGTGTTCGCGGGGAACATGCTTCACCTCTACCGCTGCAAACTTCGTCATCTTCTTCTTGACCAGGGCTAAGTATTCGAACAGATTTTCGTTTTTGGCTTGATATTCTCCTCGAACTTAGAGGGCTACTAGTTGCGAATCCGTGCAGATGACGACCTCTTCCGCGCCGAGATCTTCGGCCAGGCATAAACCGGCGAGGAAGGCTTCATAGTTAGCCTGGTTGTTAGAGGTGGGGAAGGACAGGGTGAGTGATACTTCAACGATGATTCCCTCTTCGCTTTCCAGTATGATGCCTGCCCCGCTTCCTGCCGAACTGGAGGCCCCGTCCACGAATATGGTCCATTTGCATGCTCCGCAGGTAGGGGAGTCTGAGAACGTCATTTCTGCGATGAAGTCAGCCAAAGCCTGGGCCTTGAGGGCTTTTATGCTTTTATACTGGATGTAAAATTCGGACAGCTCTAGCGACCATTTGAGTATTCTACCGGCCATGTCTGGTCGTCCTAGCAGCTGCTTTAACGGGTTGATCTGTTCGGACCACGATTGTGTGGGCTAGAAAGTAGTGTCTCAGTCTTCTAGCTGCGTTGATGAGGGCCAGTGCCACTTTTTCTATCTGTTGGTACCTCAGCTCTGGTCCCTGTAGTGCTTTGCTCGTGAAATATATGGGCTTCTGCCCGTCAGGTGTCTCGTGGATAAGAGCGGCGCTCACTGCCTCGGTTGCTATGGCGAGATACAGGTACAGAGTTTCGCCACTGTCCGGGCAAGAGAGGACTGGCAGTTCTGAGAGTGCTCGTTTCAGATGGAGGAGAGCCAGGTCACATTCCTCGGTCCATTCAAACACTGCCTCCTTGCGGAGGAGTTTGAAGAACGGTAGGGCGTGCTGGGCAGATTTGGCCACGAAATGGGACAACGATGCGAGCATCCCGTTCAGGGACTAGATGGATTTCTTAGACTTGGGCGTTGGAAACTCGGAGAATGCCTGACACTTATCAGGGTTGGCTTCGATTCCTCGTTCTGTTAAGTAGAAGCTGAGGAATTTGCCTGCCCGGACACCGAATGTGCACTTCTCCGGGTTGAAACGCATCTAGTACTTCCTGGCCTGTTCGAAGACCTTCCTTAAATGGGCAGTGTGGTCGTTTTCCCTCGTGGGATTTTACGATCAAGTCGTCTATATAGACTTCGAGCATGTCGCCTATTTCCTTCCGGAAGACCTTGTTCATCATCCTCTGATAGGTCGCGCTGACGTTTTTTAGGCCGAAGGGCATTACGTTGTAGTAATAGTTGCCCGATTCGGTCATGAAGGCCGTGTATTTTTTATCGCTCATAGCCATTGGTATTTGATTATAGCCCAAGTAGGCGTCCATGAATGATAAAAGTTTAAAACCGACAGAGTTATCAACGAGTTTATCAATATTGGGGAGGGGTAGGCATCCTTCGGGCATGCCTTATTAAGATCGGTATAGTCAATACACATTTGCCATTTGCCATTAGATTTTTTCAAAAGTACAACGTTGGACAGCCAAGTGGTGTACTTGGCTTCCAAGATAAATTTGGCCTCGAGGAGGTCCTTTACAGCTTTTTCTGCAGCCTCCGTTTTCTCCGGAGACTGCTTTCTCCTACGTTGTGCTACTGCTTTGACGGCTGGGTCAATTGTGAGTTGATGGCAAGTGACGGATGGGTCTAAGCCGGGCATCTCAATGGTGCTCCAGGCAAACAGATCAGCGTTCTCACGGAGGCAGGCTTTGAGTTGCTTCCTTGTGATGTCGGGGAGATCTACTCCAATCTTTACTCCCCGCTGGGGGTCGTCGCCGAACAAGACAAGCTCGAAATCGCCATCCAGGATGGGGCGCATCGGATGGGAGCTGCTGCTGGTCGTGGCAGACGAGGTGCTCGAGGCTGCTTGGTCTTCCTTCTGGTCCTCTTCGGGGGAAACGGCTGTCGAGGTCGATGGCGTCGATCTGAGGCACTGGCTTGGCTTCCTCGAAACTGGTGGGCAAGGCTGGCTTATTAGATACGTTCGGCTTGGATGCGATGGCGTTGAGTCCCTTGGTGGCTGCTTCGAAACATCGTCGTGCGACTTCGATGTCACTGTGGAGGGTGTCGACCATCCCCTTCGAAGTGTAGTACTTCATCTTGAGATGGACGGTTGAAGGCACAACTACTAACTCGGCCAAGGTTGGTCTTCCAAAGATGCACTGGGACAGAGACGGGCAATCGATTACCAGAAACTGTACCTTGACGGACCCGGTCGTCTCCACTGATCCAAAAGTTACGATCAACTCCACGTATCCCCAAGGTTTGGTCACCGACCCATTGAATCCTTGCAAGTCAGAGCCCACATAGGGGGTGAGGCGGGACTCGTCCAGTTGGAGCGTTGAGAACAACTGGGAGTACATAATGTTGACTGAGCTGCCTTGGTCGACAAGAATCCTGTGAACGTCAAAGTTTGCCATCCGAGCTCTGATAAGCAGGGGAATGCTCGAGTTTGGAGATCCTCCGAGGAGCTCTTCCCGGTAGAAGGAAATGGGGACAGAGCATTTATAGGCTTGATCGAGTGTGGTCACCTTGTTGGAGCTTATGCTGATCAAGTGCTCGAATTTCCTTTTTACAGAGCCCACCGTGACTTTGTTGAAGCCTTCCCCTGAGATGACCATAGCGGAGGGGAAAGTCTCCCACGGGCTGTGGGCCACGAAGTAGGCAGGAGCGCTGAGCTCATCTGGGATGTAGAATTCCTCTGGTCGCGATACGGACATGGCGACCTGGATGTTGGCCTTTTCCGAGGAAGGCACCTCTTCCTCTACCTTCTTTGACTCCTGGGCGTCTTGTCGGGGAGTATCTTTCTTTTTCGTGAACTGTTTCAGGTGGCCATCCCTGATCAGTATTTCGATAGCATCCTTCAAATGGATGCAATCTTTTGTGGTGTGGCAGTGACTCTTATGGAAACGCAATAATTTGATTTGTCGGCATTGGGTTTGGCTGGTATCTGCTTGGGGAAGCGGACTCCTGCTTGTTAGAATTCCGAATTCGCGCATTCAGACAGTATCTTTTCCCTGAAGACGGTCAGGGGGGTGTAGTCGTAAAATCGTCTGGAAGGTCCCTTGCTATCCCGGGAGTCTCGAGGACGGTCTTCGCGCTTCCTTTCTCCTCGACGAGATGCCGAGGGCTCTTCGCCTTTGGAGGCCCGGGCGTTCTCCTGGTGGCGGGAGGCTCGGGCGGAGTTGGCCGCTTCTTTTTCCTCGTACTGAATGTACGACTGCGCCTTGAGGAGGAAGGCGTCCAGGTTCCTCGGAGGTACGAGGTCGACAACTTTGGAAAACTCTGAGTGCGGGCGGAGTCCCTGTTCGAGCAGAATTTTTTTCATATCGTCAGTGGTGAAACTTGCACCGCTTCTTTGTTGAACCTCTCGATGTATGCCCGGAGAGGTTCATCCTTCCCTTGGATTATGGCCCCAAGATAGGCTTCAGTCTTGGGGTGGCGGTGTGACACCGTGAAATGCCTGGAAAACATTCTGCCTAACTGCTTCCACGAAGTGATAGACTCTTCGGGCAGCTGTTTGTACCAAGTCATTGCTCCTTTTCGGAGCGTGGTTGGGAACAGACGACACTTGATGGCGCCCCGGACGCCACGGTAATCCAACAGCGCATCGATGTTTTCGATGTGCTTGTCGGGGTCGGTTGTTCCGTCGTAAGTGCCCAAAGCCGGGGGCTTCTCCAGGCCCTTGGGGAGGTGTGTCGCCAAGATTTCTTGGGACAATGGGCCGTGAGGCTCATCATCGCCGCTGGAACTGGTTAGTGACGGGGACCGGAAGACTCGCTCGTGGCGACAACTTCTTCGGGGGGAAGGTGTACGGACCCGGCCCTTTGACCTGACCAGGGGTGACTGTTTGTCCCTTCGGGTTCTCTTGTGACCGGGAGAGTTCTGGTTTCGCGGGGAAACATGGTCGCGTTTCTGGGCAGCATGAGATTCCGGTTCTTGGCGCAGCCTTCGGTCGACTTCCCGCCGGGCTTGCAGGCTCTTGGATCGTCAATGACTTTTCCTCGGAGGGGGGATCTTGGACGGGCCGATTCCTCTAATGCCCCTATCCTTTCGTTCTATTGAAGGATCAGGAGGTTGGTTTTGTTGATTGCCTCAAAAAGGGCCACCACGGCCGGATCAGCGTTGGGTGGAGCAGGAACGGGCTGGATGGCCAGCGAGGGTTGACCGTTGTCGCGGTCAGCAGGAGTAGGGGAAATAGAGGTTGTGGCCCCGTCTCTAAAAAAAGGGGGTCTCCGAGGAGGGATGAAGGACCGTCAACGTCAGTCTTGTTGACAGGGAGGACAGCTGACTGGATAACACCTTTGACGTGATCTTGAGCGACCATGATGATAATCTTGAACGAGAGTGTTTTGGTCTTAGTATCGGAGGTGAATGTTAAGACGGGGAGAACAAAGTTCCCACAGACGGCGCCACTGATCGTGAAGGCTTGATTAGATCCTGTGATGTGGGCCACCAAGTACGTCTGAGATGCTGGGCGTATGAAGAGGAGGAAGGGGTGTACCTGCAAGGCACTCCAACGCTCAAGTAAGAAAGGGTCAGAGAAAAAGGGGCAAGTACAAAGTATGAGTTCTTAGGATGATTTTTTGAATACCTGACCCTCTCAAGTGAGAGGGTTTATATAGTGCCCCCAGCGTGTTGCCAACGGTCCTATTTTCGGGGCGAAATAATCGTTTTCCCGAAGAATAGATAACTGCCCAAAACTAGCCGTTATGTCGGACAGGGTGCCCAAAACTAGCCGTTATGTCGGGCAAAGGCGTAGTTTTGGGCACATGCCCTTAGCTGTTTGGGGAGTGATGAAGCCGTGCGGAACGGGCAGCGGTTCTAGGGAGGAGCAATGCAGTCCTTGTCCGGTTGGAGGGGCAGAAAGGTAACTTTTGCTCGTTTATGGATTGGACTTAGACAATTGAGCCGTTTTGAGAGCAGACGTGAATTGGGTCATACCATTGGTCCAGTCTAGAACATATATTAATAATTATTATTAGAATTTGTCTTTATAGAAGAAAAGAAAAAAAAAAAAAAGGCAAATGCTACATACAGCTTTCAATTTATTAATTATTAAAAAAAAAAGTTAAGAATGAAGAGTAAATCCAAAATTAAATAATACTTTAGCTTACCTTTTCTTGTTTGTTTTCTATTGCACCGTTCGTGAGAAAAATAGACACGTGTCGCACAACGATTGGAGGCTCCACGTGTACATTTTTTATGTTTGAAAAAAATGAGGAATGTGGTATTCATATCCCAGAAAGACCAAAACCCGAAAACAACGATCCACATCACACCTATAAATCTACAGCGAAATGTCTAAATTTTGTTAAAGCTTGATAAATTTACCTCCGATTTCAATTGCACAAGTATCGTATCCTCCATGGGTTGGGTTTCAGACACAGTTCAGTCTGTGAAGTCCATTAAATTCAGAGAAGCTTTGACCCAACTCATCACTCTCGGTATGTAATCTCTTCTTCATTTCATAGTTAATATTATTATTCTCATACATTATCGCTCATTAGTCTCATATTTCAGGGTTGGTTGTAACATCTGCGCTAGTTATATGGAAAGGGTTAATGTGCATCACTGGAACTGAATCCCCCGTTGTCGTTGTTCTTTCCGGAAGCATGGAGCCTGGTTTTCAAAGAGTAATTAACACATCATTTCTTTCAAAAATTATTATATTTCAGATTTCAATAATCTAAAACTTTTTGGTTCTTTTTCTTTTATAGGGTGACATTCTGTTCTTGCACATGAATAATGATCCTATTCGTGCTGGAGACATTGTGGTTTTCAACATAGATGTATGTCTTTTTCATAATATCTCTTCATCCATGCTTATCATTTTGTTTCATCCATCTTCTAAACAAAAATGTCTGCTCATTGTACAGGGACGTGATATTCAATTGTTCACCGTGTAATTAAGGTTTGTAATGTATTATGTATCACAACTATTTCTCTTCAAACTATATAGTGATATCACTTAATTTGGGGGTGTTGTTTTATTTTAGGTCCATCAGAGTCAAGATACACAAGAGACTTATTATCTTACTAAAGGTATAACCCGAAGTTTCTGCAAATTTTTTTTGCCAACTTCTTAACATCCAAGGATGAACCATATACTCATATCTTTATATGGTTATTTATTTCAGGAGACAATAATGAGATGGATGACAGGGTTTTGTACAATCATGGCCAGAATTGGTTGGAGAAAAAGCATATTATGGGAAAAGCTGCTGGGTAAGGCGATTTCTTTTTCGTTAGGGGATAATGCCATCATGTAGATGTCTTCTTGCTGGGCATTAGCACTTGGCTTGAATCGTAGCCCTCATTGGTTCAATAGTTAATTAGGTAGGGAATTCGTTAAAGAAGAGAGATTATAGGTTATTGATATCGCGAAGGGAAATTTAGAGGATCTTGTCCTGGGTGTTGAAAATGAAGTAAGGAAGGGTTGAGTACCTAGAGATTGATCAATGTTATGTATGTTTTGTATTCTCTTATTCTTATTCATTGGCTAGGTAGCCGTAGCCCCATTGGTAAAGTAACCGGAGCTTCTTTCGTTAAACCATCTAGAGCCCCATTGGTATAGTAACCGGAGCTTCTATCGTTAATTCATCTAGAGAGCTTTATGGATAAACCATCTTTTATTTCCAGATTCTGAATCTCTATCTATCAACTTTTTATTGAGCGGGCAAATGTCTAACTCTTAATAGATTTATCTCTCACACACACACACACACAAAACTCCCCTTTTCTGAAGATTAGCATTATCTGCACGCCAATTGGATTTCAACCAAGTGATCAATATAATCCTTTTGATAGGTAGTTTATTAATTTAAGATAAAAAGGTATCTATGGAAATAAGAAAACACGCACCCCTTCCTCTCCTTTCTCTTTCTACTATGAATGTATGTTCTCCCTCTACCAGTAACACTGATAGAGGCTGATCATGAAAGCATCTTTTAAAGATGTTGAAACTCACATTTTTTACTCGTCTATCTCTATGCATAACTAAGCTCACTACAAAATGCATTTCCTTTTGCTATATGCTACAGAATTACCGAACAATTTATCTTATATTGTCTAATATGTTCACCTACATTCATCTTTCTGCAGATTTTTACCTTATGCTGGTTGGGCTACAATAATCATGTCCGAAAAACCCATTGTCAAGGTTGGTTCTTTTGGCAGTTTATATTTTACCCTGAAAAAAAAAACTAAATTTCTTTCCCTTTCGTCTGAAATGAAAGAAAGAAATCAGAAAAGGTTCAACTTATGTTCGTGAACTTATTTTCTTTTGTCTACAACATTATCCTTTTACTCTTCCCACTGCTTACTTTTTTCTCTTTGGTTCTCAAATTTGAATGTTAACTTGCCTTTTGTTTCTTTGCAGTATATACTCGTGGGGGCATTGGGATTATTGGTTTTGACATCAAAGGAATAGGTTAAGAAACAATTGCATACAATGTAAAAGAATTTCAGAATCTTTAGTGTTACTGGTACAAATAATTCATATTTTCTTCATTGCCTCCTTATTGGAATGAAGCCATTTTAATCAATTCGCATCATTGTTTGATGATGAAACTGCTTTTTGGCTCAGGTTTTAAATATTAAATTTATGATTTTTTTCGAAAAACCAGTTGACATTTTAAATTTAAAGCAACATATAAGTTTTGATAAATATATACATGGATATTGTTTGATAAGAATATTTACTTGGATTTTTTTAACACATTATATCGTCTTATATAGGATCGAATCAACCCCTATAAGATCATATAACTCTTATTGAAAAAATAAGTAAATTCAAATTGCATGTAGATTAAAGATAAAATTAAAGATAAGTTGATAATAAATTGTTATCTTCACCCTTACAAATCTTTTTTTATTTATTTTTAAATATGGGTTAGATTATATAAAAACTTAATTGTTGCAATTATGTGTATGTTTGTTTTAGCTTTAATATATATATATATATATATTAGTTATAGAGGATTTATGAAATAAAAACTGAAAAGAGAAAGAAGATAGAGAAACTTGAAGATTCTATTTAGAGAGAGAGAATTGTACATTGGAAGCGTGTCTCTGAATGGAAAACAAAGTCCCTTATATAGGGAAAGAGTTACCTATTGTAACCGGTAAAAAGAAAAGAAACACACACCAACAGGTTACAAAGGTGAATCATTTGAGTCGGGTGCTCATTGGGCCCCATCGTCATTAAAATGATCACAAACGACAAACAAAAAGATAAAAGGAAAAAGTAAATAAAAGGAAAGCAGATTCTGCTGTCTGTCTCAGCTTTAGTGGTTGAGGCGGCTAACTGTAGCTAGTGGCGAACAGCTGTGGATTACAGCTTAAAAGTTTAAGCTCATTATTGTGTAGCTTTTCCTTTGTTGACTCTTTGAGCCATAGAAACTGTGAGAGAGTCCCAAAAATCTTCAGCTGTGGGCTCTGGCTCTTGAGATTCGCCTGCTAGAATGGCATCCATTAATCCATGTGAAGAGCTGGTCTTCATAGACGAGCTATCTTCTCTAACCGTTGAGAAGGCTGTAAAAAATTGGCCTTTCATATGATCCAGGACTCTGACCATGAGGTCTTCATCATCTTCCTGGGAAATTTCTTCTGGAAATATTCCTTTAACTGGACTAAAGTCATTTGAGAAGAACTTTGCTTTTTGATAGGATTATTTTTATCCTCAGCAACCGTGGCTTCAATTAGCATCACCTTATCTTTGAAATCTTTGGGATCCATTTTGATCCACCATTTTGCAAAGAAATGTCTTTGTAGGATAGGGATATTGAGACTATTTCTGGAGACTGATATTGTCCACCTCCATATCCATGGGATCTGAAACTTGGCAAAATAAATAAATGGACATTGTCCTGTAATCAAATTTTTTGATAAAACCTTTACAATTAAAGGACTTTCATCACACCAAGGGGTGTACAGATTCATTAACTCTTTTGGTAAAATTTCCAATGAAGGTCCGAATTTAGACCACCAATTAAAAAACCAATTTGGTAAAGGTTTTTCCAGAATTTCTGGGTTTATTGAGAAAAACCAAGAATGCTTATTCTTTGGATTCTGGTAATAGAATGCCTTGGAAAAGGCTTGGACATAGTCCCAGTAATTGTAGTAAACCATTTTACCATCAGCAATTTTTATTGCCTTTTCACTGTTAGGATTTAGGCCCCATTCTCTAGGATGCAATACCTTATTGATATGGCATTTAGAAAATTTTATAAAACTACCAGGATTATTATTCTGATAGTGGTGAGTAATTGTAACCGATCCGGTTATCAGGAGTAATATCTCCAAATTAGGTCTGGATTTTCCAGAGAGACCAGTATATCCTCTTGATTCAAGATATCTAGTCTGAATAGCCCAACCATCATTGTTGGTAATTTGAATGTCCTCTTCTTCGATGAACATTATAAATTCAACTGTTGGATTTTCAAAGTAATCAGCTGCTTGCTCTTGAACAGGATCATTAGCAGCAATATTCTTGTCTGAATCATTCCAAGGATTAGGCTCTGGTTTCGACGGCGAAGAAGATGACGATTTTCCTTCCCGAACTGCTTCTCTTAACGCTGATGAACTTGACATTTCGAAACTTGATTTGCCTTCGCAACTTGTTGATTCGCTCCGTGAGCGTGGGATTACGCAACTTTTTCCTATTTAGGTTCGTCACTGGAACCTAGTATGCTAATTTGCCTAATATTAGTTTCGTAAGTAGTTACTGATTTTTTGTTTGTTGTGTAATCAGAGAGCGGTGTTAGTGCCTGCACTGCAAGGGAGAGATATCATTGCTCGTGCAAAGACTGGAACAGGGAAAACACTGGCTTTTGGAATTCCGTTTATTAATGGTCTCGATGATGGCGAGGTTTCGGGTCGATACAATAGCAGGTAATCCTCATTATGATTCCATATCATATGCAATAGCGATGGGATACAAGGTTTGGTTTTGATAAACACCTCTCATATAAGTACTTAATAGTATAAGTTATTTCTAGAAAGATATATAAGCTAAAGTAAAATCATTTTTATATAAGTTATTAGTTGTTTTCATTAGTTATTCTACTAAGTTTATAAAAATAAGCTAAAAACAACTTATAAATATCTCATAAGCTATCTCAAACATTCTTACAAGTGCTTATGTGAGTAGATAAGTTCAAATTAGGCATGGCAAGAAAACTCGGGCCCGCCGGGCCCGCCCGGACCCGGCCCGAAATTAACGGGGGAAACTTGATTTGATTGGGTGCGGGTGCGGGTAAAACCCGGATTGTAATTGCGGGTGCGGGGGCGGGGGATGCTACTACCCGCCCGCACCCGTCCCCGCCCCCGCCCGGTCTTATAATATTTATTTTAATACATATATTTAAATTATTTTATATCACATTTATTCACTTTTGAAGAAGTAATTAAAAATCCTCATTAATCATTTCTCACCATTCACTCAAACTCACATCTTTAGAAACAAGTTTATTATTAAAATGGTTAAGTTTTTAATTGAATTGTTAATTTTTATTACTATTTAAAAAAATATTTTTTTGCGGGTGGGGGCGGGTGCGGGTGCGGGTAAACCCGTTTCTATCGGGGGCGGGTCTGGGTGACAAATTTTCACCCCCGTCGGGATTTGGGGGCGGGGGCGGGTCTATAACAGGGAGGCGGGTGCGGGTGCGGGTGCGGGGCTAGCTAAACCCGCCCCCGACCCGCCCCGTTGCCATGCCTAGTTCAAATAAGTCAATACAATTATATCCTAATTAATATTAGTTTTATGTCATGTGGAATAGTGATACTATTCTACTAGTTTTGATATGTATATGTTTGTTTCTTGTTGTTAGGCGTCTTCCTAGAGCTTTGGTACTCGCACCTACTAGGGAGTTAGCGAAGCAAGTGGAGAAGGAGATAAAAGAATCTGCACCTTATCTCAAAACAGTTTGTATTTATGGAGGTGTTTCTTACGTCTCTCAGCAGGGTGCGCTTTCACGTGGTGTAGATGTGGTTGTTGGAACGCCCGGTAGGCTGATTGACCTCATCAATGGGAACACACTTAATTTGAGTGAAGTTGAGTATGCGCTTTCACGTGGTGTAGATGTGGTTGTTGGAACGCCCGGTAGGCTGATTGACCTCATCAATGGGAACACACTTAATTTGAGTGAAGTTGAGTATTTGGTACTCGACGAAGCTGAGCTGATGAAGTATGTGCAGCATTTTGTTGATAGAAGCTGTTTTGAAGGAATGCTGCTAACTGCTAGGAGTTTTTAACTTTTTAACTTTTTTTTTTAATTTTTATCTGCTGCTGAAGTCTCTGATGTTGCAGAGATTGTTTTAGCCAAAATTAGCCAAAGGGGGAGATTGTTGGTTCTTGGATTGGCTAGAATTTTGGTAAAACAAAGTTGTTCAATGTTGATGTCACATGGGTGATGTCTTAACATTGAGTCTTAACATTGGTTTATGTTAAGTATTTAACTTGTTGAAGTTGTGAAGTCTGATGTCACATGCGATGTCATGACATCAGATGTGCAGATCATTAAAACATCAGGTTTGAGATGTTTTTAGGGTTAAGCGTATTAGCTGGTAATTTGGGAGAGCTGTTAGAGTTATTGGATACGAATATCTTGAAGGAGATATTTTCTGTTGCAAACAGATTTGATGCAGATTTGTAGGAGTGTTTAAAGGATGAAGATTTAAGAAGATTTTGAGAGAGAAAATATGTTGAAGATTCAGTTTTGAATAACAAATCAGGTTAGATATTGTAGCAGGTCCAAGACCAAATCAAATAGCTATTTAAAGCGCATCAATCCTGAAGAAAAAGTACAGAAGATAGAGAGCATAGATTGAGTGTCAATCATTGCCTTTGTCCGAGTATTTTGTAAACCAATCTAGGTTGAATTGGTGAGTTGTAAGCTGTACTCTCTTAGAGCTGTGAAGCAAGAGAGTATTGAAACTTGATCAAAGCTTGTAAGCAGGATCAAGGTGTTTCTCAAAGTGTGATCTTTGAGGTGTTTTAGGAAGTGAGTAGTTGTCTCATACCTAAGTGGTCTCTTAGATAGAAAGTTCATTAGGTAGAGATTAAGTTTAGGAGATGTCAACTGGATTGTTGAGTCTGTAAATTAATTCTACTGATAGTGAAATTCCTTCCTGGCTTGGTAGCCCCCCAGAGTAAGTTGTTTAACTGAACTGGGTGAACAATACTTTGTGTACTCTTCTGTTGTTTTACTTTGTCCATTACAGAGTGTGTTGTTGTGACATCACACGTAACATCACATATCTGGTACCAAAATTTCACCAACTAACACATCAGAAACCACCAATATGGAGTCCTTGTGTGAGACCACATTACATGATAAATGTAGATGCTGCAAGTTCTGTCAACAATTAAATGATGGAAATGTTATTAGGGACACATAGGATTGTCCTAACTGCCACGAATTGGTCTTTGGAGGCGCCCGCCTTGTAGTTTTCTCTCCCTATATATATTGGTTTTCGACTGGTGAAAAGTGAAGGCGACTTCTCTTAATTATTCATATGATGAATGCATAGTTCTTCGTTTGATCATTCATGCTTTGTAGTCATTAATCTTCCATTAATATTGAGCAATGTCCTCCTTGTATTTCTTCCTTTGTTTCCACATATTTAGTTGGTTAATGAATTGATTTACAATAATAATAAAATCTCAGTCCGAAAGAACAAAAACTTTCAGAGTTTACATGAAAAATCCTATCATTAGGAGCGCAAGGTGACAAAACATTGACTTAGTAAGAATCAACATAAAACACTTGAGTAGCAGACTTACAACTTATGCTTATATTTATCAATCAGATGTATAAGAATATACATCACCTCTATTCCATCCAAAACATATAGCTCAAGTCTCAGTAAAAGTACCAGGTTAGTTATTTATATATCAACATCAAAGTGGGGAAAAATCTACCTTCTCTCGGCCTGATTAATTAGACAAACAGGCATTCTACAACACACAAAAAACATCACTTGGCAGTTATGTTTCTCCTCAAACTCATCACATCCAAGCAAGGTGAATAACAGAAGCCATGGCCAATCAACTCATAGCATATATCAACATGGCTTTGTTGAAATGAAATCTGATCCAAAGACCACTCAATGAAATCTGATCCCATATGCTTAGTTTGCTGATCACAGGGGCTTTACCTCTCAGCCACTCATCCCCATCTAATAAAAACTACATACACATGCCTATAGATAAGGTAGATCATGCAGCACATTAACATGCCGAAAGACTACAGATCTTTGGTCTTTTGCTCATAACCAATAATGGATGTTAATTGCCATCCAAATATGTCTCCACACAGACCTCTCAGCAAGAGATCAAGCTTATTAAAAGGAATTCAAAATAACAAGCTCTGCCATCACGTGTTCACTAAAGACATCGATTACTTCATGTAATGATGCTCTGTAAACATAGTTTCCTCATGATGCATTGAGCTAATCCTTCTATCTTTTTTCCCCTCCATTAATCCATAATCGCCCTAACATAAGGTTCTTCTATCCGTGCTATATTGTTAGAACTAAAAGCAATAACTCAATACACATAAATCACCAATTTGCAGCAATAAAACCAACAGAATTATCAAAACAACATAACAAAAATAGGTTATTACTGATACACTATCAATTGGTACCACTTGTTGCTGCTTGATATAAAGAAATATATACCAGTCAAAATGCAATATAACTGACATAAATAATGACTTTTAAGATGCCCATCAAAGTGATTTATTAGTAATTGTTTCACTAATTACTGAGTGAAAAAATAAGTTGTACATTCTATAATATCATCACACGCAGTTTAGCTCTGCATCTACATCAAAAAGCAAGACAATAGTAAAATAAACCTTGTTTCAAATTCATCAACGGACTGAATCAAACTTCCTTAGCATATCACAGTGAGGCGTTTCCCTGATATACCCCCACTGGCGTCGCTGGATCTCAAACTGACAATTCTGGCGAAGAATACCAAAGTATTCTCTCTCAACTCTTTCCTCAAGAGTAAGCCGTTCGCGGCTATCCAAAGGATAATCTTGTTCAAACTTTGTGGACTTAACATAGTAGTTTACACCCTTAGGTGTAGTAAGCCGGTGTTCATAGGGATAGTTTTGCGAAAGGGTGTACACAGGTTCCGATGAAGGCAAAAAGTTAATCAGCAAAATGAGAAGCACAGGAAGCACCTGAATCAAAGCTCGGACATTGAATCCGCCAGACCCATTATCAGCAGCAGGCTGTCTATGAGCCATCCCCGGCCCTCCAAAACTAAACCCGCCGAAATTAGCTGCAGGAGCCATTCCTCCAAAGAAGAAATTCCTAAATATTTCCTCAGCATCAACATCAGCATCATAGTAACCATTAAAGCCTCTAGCAGAAGCCGGTCTAGCAGCGCGCCTTTCGTAAACCACTTCATCTTCTCCAGAAACATCATACTTTCTCTTACTCTCCTCATTACCAAGACACTGAAAAGCCTTGGACACCAACTTAAACGCGTCCTCCGCTCCAGGAGCCTTGTTCTTGTCGGGATGAACCTTCAAAGAGAGCTTCCTATAAGATTTCCTGACATCATCCACAGTACAACTCTTCTCCAACCCTAAAATATCGTAATAATTCTTCTTCCTCTTAATTTCTCTTATAATTGAAACTTGTTCCTGACTATATGATATCGAGGAAGACGACGAAGGCCCTGGAGCCGGAGCCGGAGCGGAAGTCCTTCGACGAATGGAAGGTTGATCGGAGGGGGCAGCTACCGGAGGAGAATGATCCCCCTCATCCGTTTTTATGGTGGACAATAGATCGTCAACGGGAAGGGCGGGATCGAGGCGGCGAGCTTTGTTAAGAAACTTCAAAGCGCGATTCCGATCGCCGTTTTGCAACGCTTCTTTACCGATTTTGAAGGATTTCAATGCATCGTCTTTGTTTCCATCCATTCTACAAAAACGGATCTGTACCTATGTACCTGGTGAAACAGAACGTGATTTCGATTTGATAAAAATGTGAATTTAAAATTGAAAATTGAAAATTGAAATTGAATTGGTTAGGTTGGATCGAAGCGAATTGAACTTACAGATGGAGACAGAAGACGGGGTTGGAAAATTGGGTAGTTGCAGATCGAGAACGGAGTGAGTTAGGGTTTCAAGTGGAGAAATGATAGGAATTGGTTTTCATGTTGTTGTTGGTGCTTGTGCGATGCGGTTGTTCTTGTACTTTGATGTAACCTTATTTACTACTTGCATTCTCGTTTATATATAAAGTCGTCTCGTAAACGCGTGTTTTCATTGCATCTACAGCCTAGCCTATCCCAAACTATCATCGTTATCATTTATTGTGATACATTTTTTTAACATAAATATTTTAACAAACTATACATATATTTCATTTATTTTTGACTATATTACAATTTTGGTCTCCCTATTTTGATTTACTCACAATTTTAATCTCTTATTTTTTTTTAAACAGTTTTGATACTCATCCCAATTTTGATCTAAAAAAACGCTAATTGTACATGTACCATACATGCACAGTGCATAAACAGTTGAATCAAAATTAGGATGGGGACCAAAACTGTTTAAAAAGAAAATGGGAACTATAACCGTGAGTAAACCAAAACAGAGGACCAAAATTGTAATTTAGCATTTATTTTTTTAATAAATACTTTTGTAATTTTAAAAAATTGACAACTTATTTACATTAGTATATAATTGAAAAAATTATATATATATATATATATATATATATATATATATATATATATATATATATATATATATATATATATATATATATATGGAAATGCTAACATACACCCAAAATTGGTGGGTCCCACATAAAAATACACTACATCTATTTTTTTTCTTCATCTTTTTAATGTGGGTCCCACCAAAAATTGGTAGGCCCTACACAAAAATACACTAAAATATATGTTGCTAATGCACACCTACATGGGTGTGTATTAGCATAACCCATATATATATATATATATATATATATATAATCATAAATTAAATTAAGAACTAACGGATTAAATTTATTTAGTTATATTAATCAAGTAGGGTTGAATCCATCACCTTCTCTTAAAAAAAAAATCAACTGGAGCGCTAAAATATTAACTGTATATATTTTATTCATAGTTATTGAATATTTTATTTATTTAAATTTATTTTTTGATAGATTTATTCCCTCCAAGAATTCAAGATAGGTGTAGATCGAACAAACTTGATCTCTGATGCGGTTAAGCGAACTTATGGTATGACAGAACAGGAATGGACCTACAAGATTATCATTTTAATGTCCAATTTAATGAATGCGTGAAAAAGTAATTTGCGTGGATGAATGAGAGGGAATACTTAAAATGATGTGAGTTATGTTTTATATAAGACGGCGGTTAAATTCTTCTCCATGAGATCTGGTGTCTTATTTGGGAAACCATTTGATCATATAAAATGGTGGGAAGCATGCTTGTGGTCGGAGTCACGTGCCTTCAACTAGGGCGAAGTCGCACATGTTTTGTGAGACTTTTCGCGTGATGCGATGTTGGACCTTTCATTGTGAGCATTGTGAATAGCTTAGAATAGTTTCCCTCAAAGCCCTTGTTCATACTTGTAGAATGAATGTTTTTTGTACATGTCTTTCATCCAGCTTTTGGCAGAAGGAAGTGGAGAAACTTTGATGGAACTCCGTTAACATTGGAAATAAGTGCATTAAATACATTCCTCGTGATTAGCATTATTTAGCTGGGGAGCCTTGATGTGTGTCCCTATGCCTGGAAGTTATGATGCCTTCTTGTACTAGAGTATTCGAGTGTTGTGCTTAATCTGAAGTCATATTTCGATTGTTGGTGGTGTGGTTCGTGCTGGACAATGCGACTTCACATACAAGAGGGGGTGAATTGTGGGTTTCAGAAAAAACTATGGTTTGAAAAATATTTAAGATTATTTTCAGAGTTGAAAAACACTTGTGAAAATGATTAAGAAATTAGTAGTGGAAAATAAAAAGTTAAGGGTAGGAGAAGTAACACCAAGAATTATAGAGGTTCAATCGAAATGAAGTGACATAATTCTCTCTCAAAGATTTGATCTTGAGAGTATCCAATAATTTTTAATAGCTTTTAGTAGGTTGAACTCTTGAACCCCCTAGTACAAGGAGAAATAAAGTTTTAGGTTAACTTTCAACCAAACAGCTAACATCGGAGAGTAGCGGTTAGTCTTCCTTCCAAACAGCGGATTAAAGTGGTTAGTCTTCTTTCTAAACAACAAATTGAAATGGTTAGTCTCCAAGCTAAACCAAGATTTTAACATACTTTATCTTGAATCAAGGTGAGCTTTTAAACCAGGCTGAACTCACGAACCAAATTGAGAATTTGACAAGGCTGACTATGAACCAATGAGATTTTATATCGGGCTTATTTCGAACCAAAACTAACCTTTAATCGGGTTGAGCTTACAAACCAAACCAAGATTTTAATCAAGATTACCACGAACCTGTTTACTGATACTCTTAGTGAACAATCACGAGTTTAGTTCACTGAAAAGATTAAACTAAAAAAAAATCCAAAGAATAATTTGTGCAAACACTACAAGAAAGTTGTGTTTTAGCGTCAGTCAAAAGCCCTTATTAAAAGGCAAAAAATAAACGTAGAAGTATTTGCGTCGGGGTTAGGCCAAACAACTCAAAGCTGGAAGCAAGACATAGCGTTTAGTCGACACAAACTATAGTGCCAGCTAAACGAAACACTAAAGGGGCGTAAATACATAAAATCTGATGCTAAAGTACAAACATGTTTAAGTTTAACGTCGGCCATAATCGACACCATAATTTATGTAGCGTCGTTCATTTATTTATCATCGGCCAAGTGCGACACTAACTTTCTATCTATACCCATTTAGCATCGACCAACATCGACACTATCTTGTAAGTGTTATGTAACGTCGGTGTCTAGCGTCACTATCTAGTGTATTTATGAGGCATCGGCTGCTAAGTTTTTTTTACCTACCAAAACTTAGTTAGGATGAAACCTACTTTGAATTTCTCTTTTTAAAACCTATTTAAAAACCTGTTTAAATCTACAATGAATTGCTAGATTAATATTGATCGTACCTGGATCAGACAGTTCAGCTTCGGTGATGATGATACGGCGCCGGGGGGGGGGGGGTGTACCTGCAAGGTACTCCGACGCTCAAGTAAGAAAAAGGGAGTAAGCAAGTACAGAAAACAGGTGTGAGTTTAGAATGCAATGTAACCTGACCCTCTTAAGTGAGAGGGTATTTATAGAGAGCCCCCAGCGCAGGGCCAACGGTTACTCGCACTGGGCTGGATTGCAAGGCCCAATCCAAGTAACTGCCAGGGCTTACGTGGCGTAGTGAAGACCAGCACGTGGTCTTCGCCCTGGTGTAACGGTCCCTAAATCTCCGGAAGTAGGGCAGACCGATTCCTTCGGAAGTGGGAAGTTACAAAAGAACGTGTCCTCGCGGGGAGGAGCACGTGGGTGTCGAGGAGAGGTGCATTCGCGGGCTATGCGCCTCTGCTCGACAGGCTTTTTACCCCGCGTGTCTGACGCCAAAGGGGACTGGTACGTGCCCGACACGGAGGTGACTTTGGGCCTCGTTGGGCCTTCGCCGGTGATTGGGCTTGGTCCTGCCCGACAGTAGGGCAGGCGCTGGCCCAGTCCAGAACAGAAGCCTCCCAAGTCGTTGCTCTGAGATGTCAGAGTAATGACTTAAGGGCTAGTACTATGTCGAGGACGTATCCCGTCGGGGAAGGGATTTTAAAAGAGGAGCGGTTGGTCAACTGAGCAGGAAAATTGACCTGCTCGCGCCATACTGGCCGCGGTTGGGCGACGTCGCGGGGATACGAGAAGTCTGAAGCGGGGCGAATGGAAGGACGCGTGTTGGGGAAACGTGCGCCACGTGTCACACCCCATCATTACCTAGGGCGGCTATGCTAGGGTAACGCAATCGATTGCCTAGGGAACTCTTGAGTCTCGTGAGGCCCTTATAAATAGGGGGAGCCTGTGTCATTTGCACGTTTTCACTCTCTCTGCTCAGACTCTCTTTCTTCTTCTCTCACTGCCACCGTCACCGCTGCAAGCCACCGCAAACCGCCGTACCGGAACTATATTTCCAATAAGTTTCTCGATCTTTCTCCTTTCTTTTGCATTTTATGCGGTGGTTCCATGGTGAACTGATGAAGTTCCCATGGGAATCGCGAAATTTTCGGCGAAAACGGCGGAATTTCTTGGTTTTCTTGTTAAATCCCGCGGGGGGAAGTGATGAGAACCACGAGGACAGGAAGAATGTCCTGAGGACGTGAGATGAAAGTCTCGGGGTCCTCGCTAACATTCCTAACCGCGGGATGAATCCTCGGGGAGCAGTACCGGGGTCGTTCGTCGTATAACCGAGGACGTCGTGTGATCGCGGCAGTCGCGTGGTCCCGACACCCCTTATTCACCCTTTCACTTGATCAGCGGTGGAGGGGTGAATTTGATCTGGATCATCGAATTCACCGTTTCCTTCTGCTTTTCAGGTAAATGGACGCCCTGTCAGTGGCCGTGGGATCTTTAGACACCGACGACCAACCCGACTCACCGATGGCGGAGATAACTGGTGTCGAGGAACGACCGCTCGACGAATGGGTCAACGACGAGCCCCTAAACATGATCCCCACAGTCGGCGCCATTGATCGTACCTGGATCAGACAGTTATGCAGTGACCGGCAACGTCGTATGGACTTCAGCTCCGGTGATGATGATACGGCGCGGGGGGGGGGGGGGGTACCTGCAAGGTACTCCGACGCTCAAGTAAGAAAAAGGGAGTAAGCAAGTACAGAAAAACAGGTGTGAGTTTAGAATGAAATGTAACCTGACCCTCTCAAGTGAGAGGGTATTTATAGAGAGCCCCCAACGCGGGGCCAACGGTTACTCGCACTGGGCTGGATTGCAAGGCCCAATCTAAGTAACTGCCAGGGCTTATGTGGCGTAGTGAAGACCCGCACGTGGTCTTCGCCCTGGTATAACGGTCCCTAAATCTCCGGAAGTAGGGCAGACCGATTCCTTCGGGAGTGAGAAGTTACAAAAGAACGTGTCCTCGCGGGGAGGAGCACGTGGGTGTCGAGGAGAGGTGCGTCCGCGGGCTATGCGCCTCTGCTCGACAGTCTTTTTACCCCGCGTGTCCGACGCCAAAGGGGACTGGTACGTGTCCGACACGGAGGTGACTTTGCACCTCGTTAGGCCTTCGCCGGTGATTGGGCTTGGGCCTGCCCGACAGTAGGGCAGACGCTGGCCCAGTCCAGAACAAATATATTACCAAAACCTATTTTTAATTTCATATTACAAAATTTCATTAATATATTATCACATCAATTTCATATTACAAAATTTCATTAATATATTATCACATCAAAATAGCAAACATAATTTATGTTTTTTTATAGGTACATTTGAACTAAGAAAAAGATTTGACCACGTTTTAAGTTTCATATTTCATTACTACTAAATTTCTTTTTAGTATGCAAATATATTCAAAGGATACAAGGGGGTATCCTAACCCACATACAAAAAAAGCACCGACCAACTTATACGATAACCTTACATAAAATCACAAAGTGACTTATACCATTCGTAATAATTACATGTAATCGGTTTCTTAAATTTTTTATCAATCCACCACTAAGATAACAAAATAATCTTATTTACCACCGCATCGCCATCCCAAACCTCTTCGTTACTACTATAACGTCCATAAATAACATTATAATATACTTCCTCCGGTCACTATTATAAGCAAAAAAACACCTTAAATCTTGGTCACTATTATAAGCAAAAGTCATTAAATTTTAGACTAATTAATGCTTGTATTACTATTATACCCTTAATTTAATTCCAAAGCATTTAATATTGAAAGTTGATTTATCAAATAAACTAAGGATATTATCGTAAATTTTACTTTGATTGTAAATGAAATCAAGAAAATTAATTACACTTAACTAACATTCTTAATACGTGTGAAAATAATTATTTTAACTTATAATTGTGACCGGAGGGAGTACTTTTCAACTATGTAGCCTTAAAAATAAGAACGTGTTTATAAAATTTATGATGAAACAATTAAGGCTGCATGAATTTTAATAATCCATATGACATAAACTACCAATCACAAAAATTTCCGATACAAGACATGCGTCACACACAAATAACAGTAACTAGATTAAAATTTACATAAAGCCACATTACCAGAAGACACTTTACCTAATGATAAACATAATACATATTTATCATAGCTAATACTTCCTTTCCTCAAAAATCAATTATTCTATTACATAGTATCTTATATAATAAGTATTTTCATTAAGTACAATATCCCTGCCAAGAGAAACAACAAAAAAATGACATTCTGCTTTGCTATGTCTTGTATTACTGATTATCCAACAAGAACCAAACATAGTATGAGAGTGGAAGGCATAAAATAAAAACAAAAAGATTAAAGAATACTAATGTCTCCTTAGGTAATGTTCTCCTCGAGTAAGTAACCAGATCCAGTACCATTCACAGTGTGAGCACGGTCAAACTGGAAGAACTTAAGCTTTCCTTCCTACAATGACAGGGAGAGTACTAAAATAATGGGTTAACGAAGTTTTTGGTCCTACTAAATGTCTTATATTTCACTTTTAGTCCCTCCAAAAATTTCCTTTCAAAAATGGTCCTCATAAAATTTTTAATTTTAACTTTTGGTCCCTTCTGCCAAAATCGTCGCTAAAACCGTCGCCATTTCCGTCGCTAAATAAAAAACCGTCGCTAAAACCGGCTAAAACCGTCGCTAATTCTGTTTCTAAGTTGTAAAAATCGTCGCTAATTGGCAGGAGGAACCAAAAGTTAAAATTAAAAATTTTATGAGAACCATTATTTGAAGGAAATTTTTGAAAGGACTAAAAGTGAAATTGAGATATTTATGAAGACCAAAAACTTCATTAATCCTAAAATAATTAATATTAGTTAGATGAATTTTATTAGTATTTTGATGTATTAGGAGTTATTTTATATTATGATGTTTTCTAAAATATTCTTAGGACAATTTGGGTTTTTAATAGTTGTTGGGCTTTTAGGTTAGATTATCCATTAGTGACATTATATAATGTAGTGTCTTTGACACATTTGGGGATATGAATGAAAAGAAATGAAGTATAATTTTAATAGTTTAGTTTTATCTTCCTCTTATTTTTAATGTTTTTCATAGTTTTGTTAATTTAGAGTTTTTCTCCCTAACAATTTGGTGCTCTCATTACTGTACTCAATCTCCCTTCCATGGCATATCCATATTATCATTCCTTCACCCAATACACTTCATACATTCCATATCAACAACAACAACACATAATTTATACTTCATCTCAACAATCATTTTCCACCTTCCATGAACATTCAAGTTACCAACCTCTATCTCAAGATTTCTATTCTCAATTAGAAACCCTAAAACAATATTTGATTGAAAGTCAGAAAATCAAAAATGAAAATAGAGAAGAGTTGAAGGAATTGATTCAAAATTTTGGTTATTCTCTCAAAGCATCACAACTTTCTTATATGAAAAAATCATCAGATCTGTATGAAAGACAACTAGAACAACCAAACATGTATGAAACCCAACCACCATCGCTCATGGAGGAGTCAGATCTGAAAAGAAAACAAAGAATTTTTCCGGCGAAATTTTCGGGAACTTCTCCGGCGATATTGTCGACGCCAGCAACAGACCCAACGCCACTTCTGATGACAACTTCTGTATCATCTCTTTCGACCAAACTACCGGATTTGAAACCGCCTCCGGCGATATCTCTGTCATCATCTCCAATATTATTACCAAAACCACCAGATCCGCCGCCACTGGAACAAACAGAAGATGAATCGTTGAAGTCCAAAGAGGCAGACATATCTCAGACGACATTTCAGATTCCGACGATAAATCCGACGTCATTTCTGACGAAAACGTCACTTCTGACTTCATCTCTGGTATCACCTCCTCCGGCGAAACTTTCAGATTTGCAACCTCTACCATCAAAGCCACCTGAAAAAGCTTCATTTCTACTTCTGGCATTGTTACCCGCCTCCAGAACCACCAGATATACAAAGAGACGCTATGGCTGTTAGTAGATCTTTTGCTTCAATTACAGAATATCAGCTTGACGGGAACAAAGAAATGTTGGAAATGGGTTGTAGAAACATTGCAGGCTCTTTCACTTCATGCTATGTTGCAACTGGTTCATTTCCAAGGACTGCAGTAAAATTCAGTGCAAGATGTCAATCATCAATATCAAATATTGTGATGGCAGTGACAGTGATTCTGTGTTTGGAGTTATTTACAAGGTTGTTATATTACACACCTATGGCTATACTTGCTTCTATAATTCTCTCGGCACTTCCAGGATTAATGGACATAAGAGAAGCTTGTTATATATGGAAGGTTGATAAAGTTGATTTCTTTGCTTGCATTGGTGTTTTCAATCATTTTATCTTATTTGAAATTTCTATAAAAAAAAGAGAGAGAAAGAAGTGAAGAGTGTGAAAAAAAAATAAGAAAAAAGAAAAACAAATAGGAAATTATTTTATTTTATATTTTGAAGATGGTATCTATTTTGTTGGAAACGGCTTGCACATCACGAGAAGTGGAAAAGTCTTGGGAAGGAAAAATGGAGGGTATGTTGAGATTGAGAGGACAAGGCATGGGTGCATGGACCCCACCCTTGCTTGGCTGTAACCAATTTGAAATTGGTGTGAGACAGTTGGTGTGAAACGGTGGTGGCAATTGGGAAGGCCACGTGGGGTGCATTGCCAATTTTACCATTTGCACATTTTCTGTTTCTTTGTTTTTGCTCTCTCCATGCGGTTTCACCATTACTTTCTCAAGAAAATTTCCATTTATTTTAGAACCTTGAGGACAAGGTTCAAGTGAACCCCACGGAAATGATAGGGAGAGTAATAAAATAATTAATATTAGTTAGATGAACTTTATTAGTATTTTGATGTATTAGGAGTTATTTTATATTATGATGTTTTCTAAAATATTCTTATGACAGTTTGGGTTTTTAATAGTTGTTGGGCTTTTAGGTTAGATTATCCATTAGTGACATCCATTAGTGACATTACATAATCTAGTGTCTTTGACACATTTGGGGATATGAATAAAAAGAAATGAAGTTTAATTTTAATAGTTTAGTTTTATCTTCCTCTTATTTTTAATGTTTTTCATAGTTTTGTTAATTTAGAGTTTCATGTACTCAAATCCTCCTATGGATTATCCTTATCATACACCTTCATATCATCCATGGAGCATTCCTCCTACCTATCTTACACAACCCTCTTTTCCAACTCCTACCACACCTTCATTTCCATCTTTTCCATGGGAAATTTTCTCATCTTATTCTACAAATCCACATGTTACAGCCCCATATTTGTATTTTAATCATGGGTATACACCACCTCAACCTAATCCATATTCATCCTATTCATCATCTCATTATTCATACTACTACAATAATTATCATCAACAACTACAACCAACAAAAACCTCCGACACAATTAGAATGGATTTTGAGAAGCATTTGCAAGTGTCTCACCTCTTATTTAAGAAAAGATCCAAAACAACCTCTAAAAAAACCATTAGATTCATAAACACTCTATCCACCTCCCGGAAAACCCCATCCCTTTCTTCCAACCCACATCAAGCAAAGGTCAAACTTCTTTTGGGAATGCTTGTCACAAAGGGCGGATTAGATGTCGTTAAAGCTGTCATGCCTGAAGAGCCTTGTGTAGTTTCTAATGGTTCTGTTGATGAAACGAAGAAAGTTGATGTCGTTGAACAGGAAGGAGAGATTCTTCATAACGATTTGGGATCTGATGTGAATAACGTTCATGTTACTGATACTGTTGCGGAGGTTGGTACCGATAACGGATTCAGAAGTGTTCAAAACGGTGTCGTAGTAGAGGAGGAAGAATTGAAGGTTAAGGATCGTGAATTGGAGAATGTTCAAAACGGTGCCGTTGCGGAGGTGACATATCAGGCTAATATGTTTCTGGATAAAAACAAGGATTATGTTGGTGGATTTCTCGGTGTTGGTTATCCATCACAATCTCGATCCATCTCAGTTGAAGTGTTGAAACCGAGTGACACATTTTCGAGACGCCATAACTCAGCAACACCAGATGAACAAACGAAAATGGCTGAATCTATTGGTTTCGATAACCTTGATTCACTGGTTGATGCAACAGTGCCGAAATCGATTCGGTTGAAGGAAATGAAGTTCAATAAATTTGATGGCGGATTAACAGAAGGTCAAAAGATTGAACACATGAAGGATTTAGCTTCGAAGAACAAGGTTTTCAAATTTTGTATTGGTATGAGATTTTTAAAAAATGGGTTTCTCCTTATGCAATCGATTCAATCACGGCCGTCTCCACTGCCAGAGCCACCTGATTCAATCACGGTACCAGTCTCGTTGTTGCCACTTGAACCAACTCACCATCTGTTTGATGAAATTCCAGAACGAGACGCTGCCAAATTCTTCGTTGCAGAGGTGTTGCGCATCATCTCCATGACCTATGGTCCAGAGATTCCACAGTTTTTATTTGATGTTGAATTTTGCCGCGATGGAAAAGTTATTGGAATAACTCAGCCTAGACGTGCTGCTGCTGTCACTGTGGCTAAAAGAGTTGCTGACGAATGTGGTGTGGAGTTGGGCCAAAAGGTTGGGTACTCTGTTAGATTTGATGATTCTACTTCGAACTCAACAAGGATCAAATATATGACAGATGGGTTGCTTCTGAGGGAAGCATTACTGGATCAGTATCTTTCTAAGTATTCTGTTATAATTGTTGATGAAGCACACGAGAGAACCGTGCACACTGATGTCTTGTTGGGATTGTTAAACCGTGGTGTCTGCTGGTTCTGCGAAACCATCCCAGGTCACCTCCCACGCATCTAGAGATCCAAGAAGAGTTTTCATTTGGATACTCCAATTTTCGTAATTCGCCTTCGTTAAATGCGGCAACGGCATTTGACTCATCGTATTCGCCATTTAGCTCTGATGCCAATTTGATGACAGAAGCAGTACTTTTGTATAAATTGAGTTGTTAAAATGAAAATACAATCAAGTCTTTATATAGACTCAAGTTTCTACTATTCCAAGAAAACAATAAAAGTTGTTAATGACCCACTATCTTTTGACCTTTCCAACTACTTGAGACTCTTAGATTCTCCACTAACTTATTAATAAAGACCCACTAAACAAAACATTAAAGTTTATTCAACAACATTGACCTCATCCTCTGCACTAGGAATACAAGTTTAGATTACTATCACTCAAAGGTAAACAAGTTAAATTACAACAAAGACATGAATAAAATGACCTGCAACAATCAATGTAAGTTCAAGCACAAGATTAGATTAGTACCACTCACCAGCCAACGCAACAGAACATCAATTTGATGTTCCTGAAATAATGCTTACTTGTCGACTAATGATTATGTAGAGACTATAGTAAGTAGGATGTATACTCCCTCTGGTTTTGGTTTTAATTATAAGCAAAACTAACTAACTTCACATTTGGTAAGAAATTTGGTTAAGTGAGATAAATTTTCAATAAAAGTATAAGTTCATTCTCAAAATTGTTCTTCATGAAAACTTGTTTCATGAAAATAAAAGTGTCATTAGATTATTTACATTAAATTAGGGGTATTTTGGAAAAGACATCATTAAAAAAAAAGTAAAAGTGGTTAAAATTGCTTAAGTGCAAGACCACCGAATATAAATACTTTTTTTCTTATATTTGAGATAGGAAATAGTATATTACTATTTATATCACAATGAAGTACAACTCAAATGATAATATAATTTTAGATTGAGAAAAAGTAGAGTGTTTTACCTCTAAAAATGTATATATTGGTAATGTTGTTACTCCATCAATGACAATGCTTGTACGAAGATAGCCATGACGTCGACTATAGTCTCAAGCAGTATATGCTCATATCAGATGTAGATGAGAAGCTCATATCAGATGTAGATGAGAAGTACATTTGAAATGCAACTGTTGTAGCTAGTAGTAATATTTAAATGCTTATAAAAAAAGTAATATTTAAATGATCCATGCAACTACAAGACAAAAATAGATACGTAGGCTATTAGGATACATGTGATAACAACTATAGCACCAATGTGTTTACTTTTTGTTTGTGTAATACAAATAGGAGAAAAGGAATATCTATTTCTCTGTGAGCGAGAGATCACATGAAGGAGGAATAAAGAAGAAATGATTTATCAAGTATAAATAATTTTGAAAAACATGCAAATGTGTGCGCATGCAAACTAAAAATAGAATTATGATTATGAGAGCATATGATGAACATAAATTAAAAAGGAGAAAACAGATTGTTGTAATATTGTGACGAAAACAGTACAAAGTATATACTACCTAGCACCTATGATAAAAAGGTTTCTACACTATTTTCTAGATCTAGGGGTCTACCAAGAACACACATAAAACAAAGATGATAAAAGGAAAATATAACTTGTGAATTAATTCTCTACCAATCTCATGAATCACAAGTCCTTAAATACAAAGACAACCCTAAAAGAATTGGGTTAATGGGCCAGCCCAAAAGGGAAAGGATTAAAAACATCATTAAATAACAACAATAAAACATCATTTAAAAAATAAAGTCCTGCTTCCACTTGAGCTTTGCTCTAATACGAATGGGTCTGTTATCACTACTTTCCGGCCCAATAACAACCTTGTCCTCAAGGTTAGATGTAGAAAAGTTTGTTTGAGTAGAAAAAGCTTCAGCCCACTTGGGACCCAAAATGTTAGGCCCAAAAGGAGGAAAAGGGTCGTGATCATCAAGCTGGGCGGGAGAGTGCAAATTGAAATTGTCTTCAGCATTGGGAGGCGTGTTGATTTGTTGACTTGCGGCATGTGAGTGGGGCGCACGCGGTTTCCCAGGCTGGAAAGTGGGTGAGGTAGGTGGCGTTTGGAGGGGCCCAAGGCCTGCATGACGGATAGGTGGCATGTGGCCAGTTGGAAAGGCAGATTTGGTGGGATTTTTTGTTCTCCAAGCACGTGAAGGATCAGATGCACGGGTCTCCAAGTCTGAGCATCCAACGTCTAGATTTTTGCCTTTAATAAAACACCTTGGACTTGGAAAATTTTCATTTCCCACATTCACTTGTGATGTTTCATTCATGACTCGTTCTCTCTCTCTCTTTCTGAAAACTAAGTTCTTTTTCTCCAAGAACTTTACTTGAGTTTGCATCAACTTCACTTCTCATTCTCACTCCTGTTTTTGCTTGCATAACTCTCTCTTGATCTTTCTGAGAGTAACACTCCTTCTTTGTACTTTCATGCACTTCCTTTTCCAAACTAAGGTCGTGTAACATTTTCGTGTAGTTTACTTCTTTGGAACATGCAGAGTTTAAGTCGAACGGATCAGCGACTTCTGCGTCTTCTGAGTTGTTTGAAACTTGGTTGTCAACCGACTTCGCCTCTTTGGAAACATGGTTGGCCGTTGTTGTTGTAGTCGCGGCATCGGGACCATGCATGGTGGGGAAAGATGGTGCATGTGGAGATTCGACCCCGACGTCCATTTCTTGGTCCGATGGGAGAGGAACAAAGGTCGTAGCAGGATCAGAACCATGGAACAGGCGTAACTGGGAAACATGAAAGATTGGATGGACTTTTGAAGATGCAGGGAGATCTAGGTGATAAACAACCTTGTCGATCTGACGAAGGACTTTGAAAGGACCGAAAAAAACGTTTAGCAAGCTTGTTAGAGGAGCGTCGTTGCACAGAGGTTTGGCGGTATGGCTGAAGCTTGAGCAAAACGAGGTCGCCCTCTGAAAAGGTGATATCTTTCCGTTTTTTATTTGTTTGTTCCTCCATAAGTTTCCTGCTGCGTTCAAGGTTGTATTTTAAGACTCTTAATATTTCCTCTCGTTGTTGCAGAGATTCTTTCACTGTGTCAATGGTTTAGGAGCCTCGAGTGTACTGAGTGAAGGAAGGAGGCGGACGTCCATACAGAGCTTCAAATGGTGACATTTTTATGGAGCTGTGATACGCTGTATTATGCCAAAACTCCGCTAGATGTAAGTATTGGAACCATTTTTTTGGATGATCACTTGTAAAACATCTTAAATAAGTTTCCAAACAACGATTAACCACTTCGGTTTGACCGTCTGTTTCAGGGTGATAGGCGGTACTGTACTTCAACATTGTACCTTGTGCGTGGAAAAGTTCTTTCCAGAAGGTGCTAAGGAACAGAGGATCACGGTCTGAGATTATCGAACGTGGAATGTCGTGCAAACGACAGATCTCCACTGAGAAGCGTAAAGCTAAGTCCTTGGCAGAAAATTTTGAAGGGAGGGCAATAAAGTGGCAGAACTTTGTCAATCTGTCGCAAACCACCCAGACAACCGTGTGTCCGAACGAGTTGGGTAAGTGTGTTATAAAATCCATGGTTAAATCTTCCCACACCTTATCTGGTATTGGTAGGGGTTGTAGCAGACCCTGTTTCTTGCTTGTCATGTATTTGTTATGTTGACATATTGAACAATGCTGAACAAAAAGTTTTGTATCTTTGTAAATACCAGGCCAGAGGAAAGATGAAGATAAACGAGCTAGAGTTGGCTGGAGTCCAGAATGTCCTGCCGTAGGAGTAGAGTGAAATTCATGCAAAATGGTTTGTCTGAGTTCCTTGTCAGGAGGTATGTAGATTTTATCTTTGTAATACACCAGTTCCTCTTTGATTTGAAGAAGGGGGTTGGAACCCGGATCAAATATGATTTTGTTAATAATGCTTTGACCTTCTTTGGTTGATTTGTAGAACTGTTTGAGCTGGGAGATCAGTAAAGGGATATGGGAGGATATCGAGAAGAAGACAGCCTCTTCCTCTATCTCAATGCGACTAAAAGCATCAGCGACCTTGTTGGACTTCCCAGGTTTGTAAAAAATGTCAAACTGAAATCCTTGTAGTTTAGCGGCCCACTTCTGTTGTTCCGGTGTCTGAATAGTTTGCACTAACAGATTTTTCAAGCTCTTTTGATCTGTATAAATGTGAAAATGTCTGCCAATTAGATACTGACGCCATTTCTTTACAGCTTCGGTAATGGCGTACATCTCTCGAACATACACGGATGAAGCTTGAAGCCTGGTACACAACTTCTTGCTGAAGAATGCCAAAGGGTGACCCTCTTGTGAAAGAACTGCTCCAATCGCGACTGCGGAAGCATCTGTTTCAATGACAAAGGTCTTGGAAAAGTCTGGAAGGCAGAGGACTGGAGTTTCTGTCATTTTCTTTTTTAAAATTGTAAATGCTGTATCAGCTGATGTACTCCAAACTAATTTAGTGGATCTCAACAGATCGGTGAGAGGAGCGGCGTGTGAGGCGTAATGGCGAACAAATCGTCGATAAAATCAGGTGAGGCCTAAAAAACCCCTGAGAGACGTGAGAGAACGTGGCTTCGGCCAGTCAATGATTGCTTGGATTTTTGCCGGATCTGGGGTTACACCTTCACTTGAAATAATATGACCTAAATAATCAACACTTGAAACAGCAAAAACACACTTGGAAAGTTTGGCATAAAATTGGTTAGATAACAGTAATTCTAAAACCAGCTGTAAATGACGTGCATGTTCAGTAAGGCAAGAGTTGTAAATCAGAATATCATAAAAAAAACTAAAACAAACTGACGTAAGTACGGGCGAAGCAAATCATTCATCGCCGATTGAAATGAACTGGGAGCATTAGTTAAACCAAATGGCATAACTAGGAACTCATAGTGACCATCAAATGTTCGAAAAGTTGTTTTATGTGTGTCCTCAGGTGTCACTCTGATCTGATGATAACCAGATCGCAAATCAATTTTAGTGAAAATAGTAGCAGAACCCAATTCATCAAAAAGTTCATCAATGGTAGAATTGGGGAAACGGCCACGAACTGTTACTGCGTTTAAAACGCTATAGTCGACACAAAATCGCCATGATCCGTCTTTTTTTCGAACCAACAAAATAGGGGAGGAGAATGGGATGTTGCTAGGTTTGATAATGCCTTTCTGAAGCATGTCCTGAATAATAGTTGTCATGGCATCTTTTTGTGAATGCGGGTAGCGATATGGCTTTACATTAATTGGGGCAGTGTTAGGGAGAATGGGTATATAGTGGTCATGAGGGCGTGATGGAGGTAGACCATGTGGTTGGTTGAAGACAGTAGCGTGTGACTCTATTATGGATGTTATTTGGCTTGGAAGATTATGTGGTAAAGAATCAAGTAAGTTGGGTTTGTTTATGGAAGTTGAGGTTGGTGTCTTGGTGGTGGGCTGGTAAAGTAGGAGGTGTAGGGAGGCAATGGAATCTGTGTGTAAAAGGTGGCAAAATTGGTTGTAAGATGAGTGTTCAGCCACTGATTTTTGTCTCCTGTGATTGTTATGTCGTTGTTTTTGTAGGTGAATGAGATCTTAGGAATTGAGAAGTCTGCCATGATAGGCCCAAGTGTACGCAACCATTTCATACCAAGCACTACATCTGCCCCTTCAATAGGTAACAAGTGAAATGGAATGTAGAATAAGTTGTGTTGTAGGGTGATAGGAACTTTGGGGCAAAGACCAGTGCACGATAGTTTAGATCCATTTCCTACCATGACCGAAAAGTTGGGTATGGGTTTTGTGGGGAGTTTGAGGTGATGGGCAATGCGGGGTTGTAGGATATTATGTGTACAACCGGTATCGATTAAGACAGCCACGGTCAGGCCATTTAATAAACCAGTGAATTTAAGGGTCTTGGGGGCAAAATGTCCAATGGCAGCTTGGGGTGAAAGTTGGAAATAGGTATCATCTGATTCTGTTGGGACTGAATATTTAGGAACTGCCTCTGATTGTTCTTGTGAGTTTTCTGAATGTTCAAGTGGGGCTATGACGTCATCTTCTTCTAGTAGTAACAGAAATTTGCCGGTTGCACAACGATGATCTGGTATGAATTTTTCGTCGCAATTGAAACATAAGCCTTGAGCGCGACGCTCTTGAAGTTGAGCACTAGATAACTTGCGAATAGGGAATTTTGGAGGTTGAGGGGCAGTTTGGGATTTTGGGACTGAAGTGTTGGGGGCTGGTGGTTAGGGTGTTGTGTTGGGTTTGAGACTGGTGTTAGGAAAAGATTTCTGGAATTTAGGTTTTGCATCCTTAATTTTTGATTCAATCAGCTTAGCAAGGCCAATTGCTTGCGAAATTGAAACTGGTTTGTGAATCACAATTTCATTTTGTATCTCTGCTGCTAAACCAGAAATAAAACAATTAAGAATGGCATCTTGGGGTAAACCAACCACTTGGGTACCAAGTTTCTCAAAAGCAGCTTGATATTCCACAACAGAACACACTTGTTTCAACTTAAACAACTCAGCTAGGTGATTGGTGTAAGTGGAAGGCCCAAATCGATGTTCCAACGCTCTAGTAAATGAGGGCCAATCAATTAAAAAATTACTTTGGTACATCCATTTATACCAACAAAGGGCTTCACCTTTCATATAAAATGACATCATTGATAGTCTATGGTCAGGCGAGAGTTGGTAAAAATCAAAGAATTGGTCAGCTTGAAATAACCATTCGAGAGGATTAGAACCATCAAACATAGGCAATTCTAGTTTTGGTGTTCGAAATGGTGGTAGTGGTGTTTGTGGTTGAAAAGGGGGAGGAGGGAGCTGCTGGAAATTTGGGATATTGTAGTTTTGTGAGAAAGGTAAGGTGTTGGTTTGGGTGAGATAAAGGGAAGACATAAATCTAGGAATTGTTGTTGGGATGGGACGAGTGATATTAGTGGGTATGGGGATTTGTTGGGATGTGTTTGTGGATTGATTAGAGGTATGCTACTAGAACATAGGGGAACCATGAGAGGTAGAAACGGTAGAAAACATAGGGCTGAAATGGGATGTGGACATGGGAATTGATTGGGGAATGTAAGAAATACCTGATGATGAAGAAGCTGCTGCTGCTGTATGAATAGTAGTAACGGGTTGGTGTTCTCTTTGAGTAGCAATCTTTGTAAGCAGCCCCATGATATTTTCATATCTTGAATCAGAAATTTACTTTTCATTGTCCATTCTTGTTTGAATGAGTTCTAGATCTGCTGTAGTTTTATCAAACCTCTCATCCATTTGCTGCTGTGTTTGATTCATTGCATTATCTAAATGGATATGGGCTGTTTGAACAGCTTCTTCAATAATATCTCTAGGGTTAGGTGGTTTGGGAGGAGGAGCCATGATGAAATCACCAATTTGATAAAAAGGTTTCTACACTATTTTCTAGATCTAGGGTTCTACCAAGAACACACATAAAACAAAGATGATAAAAGGAAAATATAACTTGTGAATTAATTCTCTACCAATCTCATGAATCACAAGTCCTTAAATACAAAGACAACCCTAAAAGAATTGGGTTAATGGGCCAGCCCAAAAGGGAAAAGATTAAAAACATCATTAAATAACAACAATAAAACATCATTTAAAAAATAAAATCCTACATCCACTTGGACTTTGCTCTAATACGAATGGGCCTGTTATCACTACAATTTAAAAAATACAGTAATAACTTGCTTTTCTTAAAGTATAAATTAAATATCTTTCAACAACAATATACTTTTGTGTCAAAAAACAATAATATATTTAAAACTTAATTATTTTAAGTTTGCGAAGGAGATCAACCACGTGAAAAAGGAATTAACTGACCTGGATTGGAGTCAAGCAACGAGCAGCTCTAATTGCTTGTGATGCAAGCACTAATCTGAATCTGTTAAGTTAAATGTAGATTACATAAACTTAGACGATCATGCTTGACTCAAGTGCATTTGAGAGGATAGTTTAGGGGTGTGCAAACAAATTGGTTATTGTTAACCATATTGATATCCAAATTGTTCTACTTTTAAAAATCCAAATCAAATGTTGAAATATAAATTAGGATATCCATTTTGTTATCCAAATATAAATCGGAAACCAATAATGTGGTTTAGTTATTGGATATCTAAATTTTATTATGTGTTAAATTTATATGTTTGTTTCTTTTCATTTTTTATTATATATTTATTATAAACCAATTTTATATTTTAAACTCTTTTAAAGTATATGTTACTTAAAAAATTAAATTTTATGTGATATATTTAGTTTGATTGAGTTGTAGACTTTAATCATAATCTGAATATACATAAACTAAACCTGCAAAGTTGGTTAGAAATTATTGCTCCTTTGTCCTTAGATTATGATTATGGGACAGAACATGACAAATTAATTATTATTATTTTTTATTTAAATCCGAATTTCAATAGTATAGTAGTTATGTGTCTCAAATTCAAACAAATATGAGAATGGTTTCTGAATGGATACAATTCCTCGGAGCACATGGAACGAGTGTTACCTCACGAGAGTAGTGACTACGTGAATAATTCAAGTGGATGCGAAATGTAAACCTATGGAGAACGGTTAACAACAAATCACGATATAAAATTTGTCACACCAATTGTTTTTGTTAAAGATAATGATATAGAGGAGACATTTATGTAGTGTGAACTAGAATTTCATGGTGAATAAGGTTTAGGGCAGGAGGTGTATTTGTAAACACTCATTCTCATGTCAATGATATCGTAAGTTTTATAATTAGTTAAAATAAAAAGATTAGTTAAAGAAAAAAAAACTAATTTTGATATAAAATTGATTTTTTTTTTAAAATTGGTTTTAAAACTATTTTTTTTATAAAATTGATTTTTTTTTTAAGAAATTAAAAAATTGGTTTGGAGAGAAACCAGTTTAAAACCGGTTTTTAAAAAAACTGGTTATTGTGAAAAACTGGTTTAGAACTGAACTGATCTATTTGTAAACCAGTTTTTGAAAAATAAACTGGTTTTATAAAAACAGTTTAAAGATCCAAACCAAACCATATATATGGTTCAATTTGGTTTGGTTTATGATCCATGCACACCCCTAGGATAGTTAAATTATTAGTAATAATTGTTGAAGGAAGGAGTCTGTTAGCTGGGAATTTTAACCAATGAAAAGAATCCAACAAACAAGAAAAGTCTAGAAGAAACACGCTTCGACCATATTCTGAAACTTGGAAAGAATTTTGTTGTTAAATGGAGCATCTCGACACAATTCATTTCGACCACGCAGGTCCTATTACGTTGACAAGATTGGTCGAAGAAGTGGTTGTTTGGGCGCGATATGTCACGTTCAAATATTTGATAACTGCTTTAATTCTTTTTTCTAAGGATACACGTGAAGAGAGTTTGAAGATGAGTTACATGCAAAAGTGCACGTGGCGAGCTCAAGAAAGAAGAACCTTAAGGGTAGTTATTTTGCATTTGTATATATAGTAGTTCATTAAGTTGAATTAGGGGTGGTTCATTGTATTATAAAAATCTCACTGAAAAACTCAAAGTATCAAGCGTTAGAGAAACGAGCGAATGCCTGAAAGAATGTAAGAGCATATGAAACACCATATTTTACTTTTAATGCAAATTTACTGGTTTACTCAATTTACACTTTGTTTTGTTTCTTTCATCTTCATTTCCTTTTAAGTCTGTATTTTCTTTTGAAGCTTCCAGTATTGTTATCTTACTTTTACATTTCTTGCAATTGTCGAAGTTTCCAAGATAGCATTTATTCAATATTCTTCTTCGACTAAGTCGAAGTCTATTATCCTAAAACACAGAGAAATTAATAATAGAAAGGTTATTAGGCACTATATCTTAGGATTCACTAGTTGATCCTGCAAGTAACCTGTATTTTGGAGACGAGCGATTGTTTATCATTTTTTAGGATAAACAGAGTCATGTGTTGATTGCTCCAGGGAATATATCGAAAGCTCATACATTACTTGATGTGCTGAGATTGGATGATGAGTCGGTGATGTTGGAACTCCGGACTCCTCGCGTAAAGGAGTGTGCATCCTATATCAGCTTCTATATCAGGTGCATACATGCAACACAGGTGGCTAAAAATCTACCACATGGTGAAAAATAGCACCCATTTCACTGTAAATAGAAATGTAAATTCAAAATCTAAATGCAATCGAGTATGGATCCACTGAGTCACTCCAAACATTTATATATCAAAACATTAATATGAAGTGATTTCCATCAAGTAATTGGTTTGTGTTCATTCACAAGAAGAAAGAAACGCATTCAACTCACATTATGCATGCAAAAGCAAGCAAATTAACAATAACACTATAAATCACATGCTAGAGCAAATATGATAGGCTCATAATTTCATAAGGTACCTACATAAGATGACATGTGGTATAGTTAAACAACATCTTTGTAGTGGGGAGCAAGCATTTTTAAGTCATATGACTATACTTTTAACTTAACAATGCAAGGTAACTCTGCAGAAGCTGTGGCGACCACTGTTGTTGCAAGTTCTGCCTGGATTTGACTTAAAATGGTTTGACTATCAAACCCATTGTGTGGTACATTAATATATGGAACAAGATTTCCAGAATCAGATACAGGTACATGACGGGTTATTGAAATCGACCCTGTAAACCTGGTTGTAAAACTGCTGGTATGTTGATGCCGTTCGGCATTTCTGAAGGTGGCATTTCTACCTCAACATTGGGCAGCGCATTAATAGATGGAACAAGATTTCCAGATTCAGAATCAGATTCTGAAGGTGGCATTGCTACCCCATCATCCTATTACTTTTTGATTAATTTATAGAAAATACAACATACCTTGACATTTTGAGGATTTAATTTGACCTCAAATCAAAGCAGCACTGATCAACGGTAATGGTTGTAATTACCTTTTTGAAAACGTAAAATTCTAGTGTAGAAAGTGCTCCGAAATCTCGTGCAACTTCCTGTGACTGCAATAAAGAACATTCCATCAAAGTTCAGAGTTTTACATTTACAAACATAAATAACATCAGAGTTTTAAAGGGGATCGTACCTCATCGTATAGGTATGAGAAAGAATAACCAAACAATTTAGCATCTTCTGCCGGTCTATCATGTGACGCGGAATTCCCAATTGGACAAATCATTCAATAGTTTTAATGTAGCTTATATTTTTGGATATAAAGTTAATATAACCCGGGGTGTGTGGCTACAGAATTTGAAGATATAGCAACGACAGTTAATCTTTTTTGTAGAAGCGGATAAAAAACAATTTTATAATGGTTTTAACTTTACAATTTGGACGTGCTAAGAAAAAAGAACAAAAATTCTACCAGATGATTTGTTTGGCTACCTTTCATATAGAATTTAGTAAGCTTTACAATGTCTTTTTTCAGGTGCTTAACAAATGGACAGTGGTTGCATATGAACATAACCTGCATGACCACATAAAGAAGGAGAAAATACAAACACTGTCACCATCAAGAACGACATCGTTTCCACTAAATAAGCAAACAAGAGAGATGTCTTAATTAGAATTTCCAAAACCCTCATGTTATATGCATCATATAGAAGTTCACATGGAATAAGCACAATAATAATCTATAAAACTTAGGCACATACAACAAAATGGTCCATGGAGTACATTTTGCGCATTGTAGCTGGACCTAAATAGCTTATATGAATGAAGACTACGTGACACCGACATTAATGGTTACATTCAAATTCAATCACTTTTATTTAATGAATATGATTATACCAAACATACTTGCTTTTATAAATGGTCCCATTTCATATGAACTCATACTTACTATATATTAAGTGTGCCTAACATAGAACAAAGAAAGATGATAAAAAGCAGAAAGAATGAAGATCCTACCAATAGAGCTGAATAAGACTCAAAATATTCCAATGTCCAAACCTTTCTAGTAAGAGGCACTCGAAGCTATATCAATTTCAATCCATCCAAAAAATGTAAGTATTCCCATATTTGAAAAAATGTAAGTATTCCTAACATTCAAAATTGACAATTTTATCTTATCAGTCGCATCAACATAACCCTATAAATCACCCATTTTAATCCTTTTATTCTTAATAGAATTTTGTATATCACTCTTCAAACTATTAACCACAAGATCAATCTAATCAAAGAATTCATCCAAACTTTTCAATTTCCTATTCAAATTTTCAACTATTTCTTTCCTCTCAGGCGTCTTCATGGTTCATAAACTGCATTGAACCGAACCACATTTATAGTTTGATTTATTTTGTAATAACTATTTCAATAAAAATTTAATTAACTGGTAATATTGTTACAATTCAATTAAAAATTAGTTTAGAATTACTTTATATTTATAAACTAGTTTATTTATGTTTACCATTTTAAACCAATTATATATTTTGAACTCTTTTAAAACCAAATTTTTTAACTTCATAAAAATTTAAACTTTTTTATATTAAAAGAAAACATTCTTGAAAAAAAAAACTCAATTTTTTTCATATTATTTAAAAAAAAAACCATTTTTCACATTTTCAAAAAAAATTGATTTTTTGTATTTTCAAAAATAAATATTGAATTTTCGTGTTTCTAAAAAACCCGATTTTTCGTATTTTAGGAAAAAAACAATTATTTTGTATTTCCAAAAAAAACTCGAATTTCTGTATTTCTGAAAAAACTCGACTTTTATCATATTTCCGAAAAAACTCAACTTTTTCATATTTCCGAAAAAACTCGATTTTTTCATATTTTCGAAAAAAACTCGACTTTTTCATATTTTTCAAAAAAACTCCACTTTTTCATTTTTCTGAAAAAACTCGATTTTTTCATATTTAGGAAAAACTCGACTTTTTTCATATTTCTGAAAAAACTCGACTTTTTCATTTTCTGAAAAAACTTAACTTTTTCATATTTTAGAAAACACTCGACTTTTTCATATTTCCGAAAAATCTCGACTTTTTCATATTTCCGAAAAATCTCGACTTTATTATATTTCCGAAAAAACTCGACTTTTTCAAATTTCAGAAAAAAAACCCGACTTTTTCATATTTTCGAAAAAAACTCGACTTTTTCATATTTTTGGAAAAACTCTACTTTTTCATATTTATAAAAAAACTCGACTTTTTCATCTTTCCGAAAAAACTCGATTTTTTCATATTTTCGAAAAAAAACTCGACTTTTTCATATATCCAAAAAAACTCGACTTTTACATATTTCTGATAAACTCGACTTTTTCATATTTCTGAAAAATCTCGACTTCTTCATATTTTCGAAAAAACTCGATTTTTTCATATTTCCGAAAAAACTCGACTTTTTCATATTTCCGAAAAATTCGACTTTTTCATATTTTCGAAAAAACTCGATTTTTTTCATATTTTCGAAAAAACTCGACTTTTTCATATTTTCGAAAAATCTCGACTTTTTCATATACCCGAAAAAACTTGACTTTTTCAAATTTCAGAAAAAAATCAATTTTTTCATATTTCCGAAAAAAACTCGATTTTTTCATATTTCCGAAAAAACTCTACTTTTTCATATTTCCGGAAAAACTCGACTTTTTATATTGATGAAAAAACTCGACTTTTTCATATTTCGGAAAAAACTCGATTTTTTCATATTTCCGAAAAAACTCTACTTTTTCATTTTTAAGGAAAAACTCGACTTTTTCACATTTTCGAAAAATTTCGACTTTTTCACATTTTCGAAAAATTTCGACTTTTTCATATTTCCGAAAAAACTCGACTTTTTCATATATTTGAAAAAACTCCATTTTTTCATATTTCCGAAAAAACTCGACTTTTTTCATATTTTCGAAAAAACTCGATTTTTTCATATTTCCGAAAAAACTCGACTTTTTCATATTTCTGAAAAACCTCGATTTTTTCATATTTCCAAAAAAAATATACTTTTTCATTTTTAAGGAAAAACTCGATTTTTTCATATTTCTGATAAACTCGATTTTTTCATATTTTCGAAATTTTTTTATCTTTTCATATTTCCGAAAAAACTCGACTTTTTCATATATATGAAAAAACTCAATTTTTTCATATTTTCAAAAAAACTCGATTTTTTCATATTTCCAGAAAAACTTGACTTTTTCATATTTATGAAAAAAGTCGACTTTTTCATATTTCCAAAAAAACTCGACTTTTTCATATTTCCGGAAAAACTCGACTTTTTCATATTTCCGAAAAACTCGATTTTTTCATATTTCCGAAAAAAAATCGACTTTTTCATATTTCCTAAAAAAACTTGACTTTTTCATATTTCCGAAAAAACTCGACTTTTTCATATTTCCAAAAAAACTCGACTTTTTCATATTTCTGAAAAAACTCAACTTTTTCATATATCCGAAAAATCGATGTTTCGTATTTTCGAAAAAAAAATTGATTTTTTGGACAAAATCGTTATTAGTTTTTTTTTTCCAGAAAAAAATTATTTTTCAGGAAATAAAAAATACATTTTCTAGATTTTTTTTTAATTTTTAGAATTTTTTTAATTTCAGTAAATTTTTTATTTCTTTTATTAAAAAGGAATTAATTTATGTAATTAAACCTGTTTATAAAAGAAAATTGGTTCTGAACCGATTTTAAACTGAATTTGAATTGTTTTAATTAAATGGTTCAGTTCATTAACCATTTAAATGATTCAGTTTTTTTTATAGTGCAATGCAGTTCAATTCTAGTATACAATTCAGTTAACCATATTTTTGAACACCCCTACTTCCAGTCACCCTCACTTCACCGAACGAAAACAATCCAGTTCGAGAAAAACCTACGGTATAACCAACGACGAAAACCAAAGTAGAAGCGAGAAGAATAGGAACATAAGAAACCTTAACCCTAGAAATCGTCATTGCACAAATAATCCCCGTGAGGATCCCAAAAGCATTCTTTCACAATTTCACAGAGCCCCAACTAATTTAATACATAACAAAACAATATGAAGAAATAAAAGCACTAAATGGAAATAGAATGCAGAAACAAGTCAATGATCCATACCTGATTCTCTTATTTAGAGTTTTAGAGACTGAGTTCATAGGCTACTATTCATAAGAAGTTTGTTTAGAACCTCCTATCACAATAGCTTCGAATTATTATCAGATTCTAATTCTTTACTTAGATGTAAAAGCACAGAGTTTTACAAGATTTTTAATTTGCTTGACTCTGATAAAGAATAAGATTCTTTGTAATTTTGATTGAAGTAGTATTATCACAGTGAAGTGTAATTCTACTTTCATAAATATTAAGTTCTTCGGAGTGATATTAGTATATCAGGATTAGAAACCGTTGAATAAAAACAATGAGATAGACATACCTTTCTTTGAGCAATTTCTGATCAGATATTGAGATTGTTCTTGAGGAACTACATTGTTCCAACAATGCTTTTCAGCTTCTGATCGATCAGTTTCAGTCCTCCCAATACCAATGATCTTTTCTTACTGGTTTCTTTCAGACTCCAAAATGTCTTGCTACTTCTGAGTTTGGATTTGGAACATAAGTTTTTCTGCTGTTGTAAGTTGTAAGCAGCCATTGTCCTGGAACTGAGGTTGTTGCTTTGTTATTCCCTTTTAGTATATCTGCAGTAAAAACAGTCTCACTCTTTGGTACCCATATTCTTACGGGTTATATGAGGTTAGTTTTACTAGGTTTCCTCTTATTTTGAGCTTGTGCATTATGGTAGGGTCTAAACTCATTCCATACTTTTTGTTTATAAGGGTTTTGTCTTGGATAAGTCTTGACTTAGACTTGTGAACCTTTTAGAACCTTAAATCTAAAAGTATTGATTTCTGATTTCTTTAGAACTCTTGACCTTTGAATTCGGGGTTCTGATTTATTCATAACCTTGAGAGTCTTGGGTTCTGCTTTCTTCAGAATTTGTGAATTAGCCCTCTCAGGTTCAGGATGGTTCAGAACTTTACCATTGTTAGCAGCAGTCACAAAATAAGTGTTCAACCCTTTTTGAGCATAGCTTGAAGAAGAAGGATTTGATGGTTCAATCACTGTTTTAGTCCTTGGTTTAAAAGGTTTTTGGTGATAACCAAAACCTTTTCCTTTGCTCTTATTTACTCAATAGATCATGGAAGCAAGTTTAGTTCTTTTAAAACCAGTTATGATAAATTCATGAAGAGCCATTTCATGCTCACTCAAGGTTTTATCAGACACTTTACTTACTTGAGAAATAAGATCTCTTTCAAGATATCCAGTTTTGTTTTGAGAGGTTTTTAGTTCATCTTTCAAAATATATTGCTTTTTCAATATTCTCATGTGTATGAATTTCTGCTGACATCTGTCCATAAAATCTTGACAAAAAGTAATTATATCAGATTTAGTAAGTTTAGAAAATACCTTATCATCATCTTTTGAATTTGAGTCAGGATCAATTTTTGGTTGTGAGTGTTGGCTGGGAATTTCGACGCCAGACTTTTGTTTAAGGATAACAAACAAATTGGCACGTGTTTCTTGAGTTGTTGCTGAATTCAACAGGAGTATGTGCAAGGATCCTGGTCGAAGAGGTCTTCATGAGAAGGACATGCTGGAAAAAACACTTAGGAATATTTTATAAGTTTGGGAGCTCTCTTTCGACAGAAGTTTTGAACTTCAAAATACGGATAGTAACAGTCTTTTGTCCTTATCCGTTTCTCAGAAAAGACGCGTGGAAAGTTGTGGCGAATTGAAGACATGCAGAGCGAAACGTGTCATTTTCTGAAGGAATGACTGTTGAAGACAGTTATTTTTGACATATTATAAATATGAGTCTTAGTGTTTAGGATTTCGGTGTTCAATTGTTGTACAAATACTAAAAAATTCACTCAAAGTATCTAAGTTAATTGAGAAAAGAATTTTTTCATTGAGAATGTGCATTTGAAACACCATTATTCTTATTTTAATTGAAAGTTGTTTTCAGTTTACCATTTATTTCTTCATTGCAAATTTACTTTGAAGTTTTCTTTATTGCAATCCTTTACAGATCTGCAAATTTACATCTTTAAAATTTTAAACAATTTTTCACAATCATGAGCGTTGTCGAAGTGTTCTTGAGATTTCCAGAAATAGTTTAAACAATAGCTATGTCCTAGGATTCATTGGTTGATCCTGCAAGTAAACCATTTTTGGAAGACCAGTGGTTGTTTACCAATTTTCACGGTAAACAAATTAGCACGCCCAGTGGGACAGTGCTATTGTTTTAAAACATTTTTCTTTCAAAAAACTTTTTGCATAAGTTCTTCATTTTTACTATCTCTCTAAACTTAGTTGCATGAGACTTAGGAGTGATAGAATTGCCACAAACAACAAAGAGAGACAAAGGAGAAGATACGTAAGGAGGATGGTGAATATCAAAATCCACCAAACAATAAAAATCCACCCAATGATGGAGAACCACCCCCTTCTTCTTCGACAAGGGAAAATACAGTTCCAGCATCAGTGTCTGAAACTATACCATCCACGGCGAGTACGACGCCTGTGCAGTCAATTGTCCAAAGTGAACTTATTTTGTCTTATGTGGGAACACATGGTCCACTAGTGACCCCCTCCAGTGGGGAGTAATTTATTCAGGCCTTATGTGCCTGGATTCTCAATGCACCCAATAGGTCGTGAACAACCTTATGGCATGCCAACATCAATGATGGCAAGTTTGTATAATACAACATCAACATTCACAGACCCAGTGGTGAATGTAACTTCGCCATTGCAAGGATATGGTTATGGCATCAATAACATGGGTCGAATTAGCCATCCCTTAGGGACATGATTTCCTACCCAAATGCCTAGTATCACCAATAATTCTGCAGTAGTGATAAGGCAACAGATGGACGAAAGTAATCATGAGATGGTTCAAATACTTGCCCAATAAATGGGTGTAATATTTAACCCTTTAATCCAAAACACTACTCAAATAAACCAATAATTGGCAGCGCAAATGACGCGCATTGCTGGTTTCTTTGGTGTTCCACAACCCCCTCGACAACCCCAGAGGGAATGGATGGTAGAGAACCCAGGGGTAGTCTTGGAAGAAGACCCCGCAATTAACCAAGTTCAAGGAAATATACCCCAGGAGAACGTGGGAAATCAGGGAGTAGGTGTCAAATTACCTAGGGTCGAACCTCCTAGAGTTGAACAAAAAATCCCAAGGGAACCAAGGGTAGTGATGGTGAATAGGAGCCAAAATGTTGATGAAGTCATAAATCACGTTCGACGCGATGATATGGCAGCAGGAAATAACCTAGAAGTCATGGTCGAAAGAATTATGGCAAGGAATGGGGTGAATATTGGCCTTCATAGACCAAATTATACATCACCATTGTCTGAGTATATTCTGCAAACAGAACTACCCCCTAGATGGAAAGTCCTCAAATTTACTAAGTTTTCTAGGGACACTAGTTAGTCCACAGTCAAACACGTGGCTAGATACCTAATAGAGGCGAGAGAAATTGCCAATAATGAGAACCTAAGGATGAAATATTTCCCAAGTTCACTTACAAAAAATGCCTTTACTTTGTTCACCACATTACCACCGAATTCAATCCATAATTGGACTCAACTGGAGAGATTGTTCCATGAACAGTTCTACATGGGACAGTCGAAGATAAGTTTGAAAGGATTGACCAGCATTAAGAGAAAAATCTCTGAACGAATAGATGATTATTTGAATAGGTTTCGTTTGCTTAAGGCCATGTGTTTTGTACAAGTGCCTGAGCATGAGTTGGTCGAAATGGCTGTTGGTGGCCTTGATTACTCAATTAGGAAGAAATTGGATACCCAATACCTGAGGGACATGGCCCAGTTGGATGACAGTATTCGACAGGTAGAACGCATGAAGGCTGAGAAAGCCAGGGCAAATAAGAATAATAGAAAGGAAAGGGTAACCTACGTCGAATTTGATGAAGACGAACAGGAAACAAGTAGTGATCCTTTTTTCGATGAAAGCGAAACTGACCTTGCTGAACTAAAGCAAGGCCCACCTTATTCCTGTAAAGTCTTAACACCGTCAAATGGAAAAAATCCAGTCGAATCAGAGAAGAGTGATAGGTTCTTCAAGAGAACTTATACCTTCAATGTCACCAAGTGTGACGAAATCTTTGATTTATTAGTTAAAGATGACCAGATGATAGTGTCTCCTGGCGCTAAAATGCCTCCTTTAGAACAAAGAAAAAAGAGAGGTTTTTGTAAATGTCATAATTTTTTGGGCCATAAAACTTCTCAATGCTTTCTTTTCAGGGATCTTGTTCAAAAAGATATCAAGGAAGGGAGGCTCAGGTTCGCTGACAAATCAAAGAATCAAATGAAGATAGACTCTGATCCTCTGCCAGTGGCGGATGCACATTACTCTGAGCCATCCATGGTCAACATGGTGGAAGTTACTGAGGACTTCGCCAATGACGCTGTGATGGTCGAAGTTGCTGAAAGCTTCGCCAGAGGGGTCACTGAGGACTCCAACAAAGAAACCACTGAGGGTTTCATCCAAGAAATTACCGAGAACTTCAACCAAGAAGTCATTGATGACTTCGACAAGGAAGCTACTGAAGGCTTCACCAAGGAAGTCACTGAGGACTTCAACATGGGAACCACTGAAGGTTTTGTCAAGGAGGCTACTAAAGGCTTCAACAAAGAGATCACTGAAGGTTCCAACCAAATAATTATAATGCATGAAACTCCTGATGGTTTCATACAAGTTAACAACAAAACAAATGCTACTGAAGGCCTTAGAATCAAAATTCAAGAGTTGGACATCACTGAGGGTGCCAACTTAGGGGTCAATATGGTCAAAATGACTCAGGAATCTGCAATGGAGGTGGACGAACACAGCCTTAAGCAGGAAGAATATGTCAAGGTGGCTTATCCTAAGCAGGATGAGAATTTGGTCGAATTCCTCCATAGGTTTCAGAGGAAGAACTTTGAAGTAATGTTGTGCCCAAGGTGCAGTGTAGTCTTTGATAGGAAAGCTGCAGAGAATGTACAGGGAGTTCGATGAGCAAGAAACAAAAATAACTGGAGGTATTCTCATAACCGTGGGGCTTTCGACAAGAAGGGAGTGCCCATGAGACATGACCAAGGTGGACAAGGACTGCGTGGAAACAAGCCAGCTACATTCAAACCCACTGGTGACGCCTCTAGGGGCAAGTGGGTGTAACCAGTCGAAAAGAGGGAACAAGGCCATAACAAATGGCAAAATTTTGAAGTGGAAAGAGGTTCGTCAATAGCTTATCGAAGAGAGTTCCAAGCCTTGAAACAGTCAGCGTGGCGCTCTAAAAATTACAAGGGTAAAAACCCAATGTCAATGTCTCAATGGAGGAGATAACGGAGAAGGTGAAACGTTGAAAGAGAGGTTGCAGAGAAGGAAAATGTTGAGTCAAGCAGTAACATACCTATCAAGAAAGACAGGAAGGAAGACAAGAAGCCTGTCGAAACGAAGCCAGTTGAAAGAAAGTTATTTGATGATCAAAAGGAGGATGTGAGACAAAAATCTGACCAAGTTGTTGCAGATGATGACATGATGACGGATGACTTCGACTCAGGTTCAGAGTCGTCGTTAGATATCATCTGCAACGTAGTCTTCGTATTGCCTAGAGAATACGATAAGGTTACAGAGTTGGACGAACCAGATGATGAAGTCTAATTGGAGGTGGCCAGTCACAGGCCAGTATGTTATTATATACTAAATAATGGTTGCATCGAAGAACAAAATGTCTTTTTTGAAAGGCCTGACGAAACCATGAATAGCCATCTAAAGACTCTATTTTTTAGAGGTAAAATAGAAAATGTTGGAATAAACAAGATACTAGTTGATGGCGGAGTGGCTGTAAATCTGATGCCGCACTACATGCTGAAGAAAATTGGGAAGAATGACACTGATACCAAACCCTAAAACATGGTTCTGTCGAACTATGAAGGGAAAGTGGGTACTACTGTGGGGGTCATACAAGTGGATCTCACAGTTGGAACTATCACAAGGCCAACGATGTTCATGGTAATTGCGTCGAAGGCAAACTATAATCTACTCCTTGGTCGAGAGTGGATTTATCGAGTTAGCGCAGTGCCTTCTTCACTTCACCAACGCATCTCCATTTGGAGAAGCGATGGGATTGTGGAGAACATAGAGGCTGACAAAAGCTACTATATGGCTGAGGTCAATAGGTGAATGGGCGACATTTCGACAAGAATTTAGCCCACGTAGCACCCTGCAATCCTGCTGGGTTCGACCTCACACCTACAGACAATGCATTTTGTTCCTTATACTTGCATCCAACCCATGGCTTCCAGTGGGTTATGGAAGTAGTAGGTGAAGAAGACTACGTGTTTGGAATAGAAGGAATCCAACCAACTGGTTGGGGTAACGAGTTTGGTGACGGTGACTGAGTCATTGGAACTTAGAAAGATTTCGGCTTACATAGCTGAAAATAAATTGAAAGCGGCCCTAGAGGCTGAAATAAAATACATGGTTGTCGAAGCCAAAAACAAAGAAGAGCACTTTGAAAGTCATGGGAAGGACTTTGATCCAGAACCACCAGACAAGGATCAAGGCAAAGTGAACTTCAAAAAATGCCTTTTTCTCCATTTAGTCGAAAATGACATTTTTTGGGGGCAATTTATTGGCTGGGAATTTCGACGCCAGGCTTTTGTTTAAGGATAATAAACAAATTGGCATGTGTTTCTTGAGTTGTTGCTGAATTCGACAAGAGTATGTGCAAGGATCCTGGTCGAAGAGGTCTTCATGAGAAGGACATGCTGGAAAAAACACTTAGAAATATTTTCTAAGTTTGGATAGCAACTTCGACGGAGGGTATATAGAGCTCTCTTTCGACAGAAGTTTTGAACTTCAAAATACGGATAATAACTGTCTTTTGTCCTTATCTGTTTCTCAGAAAAGGCGTGTGGAAAGCTGTGGCGAATTGAAGACATGCAGAGTGAAACGTGTCATTTTCTGAAGGAATGACCGTTGAAGACAGTTATTTTTGACATATTATAAATAAGAGTCTTAGTCTTTAGGATTTCGGTGTTCAATTGTTGTACAAATACTCACAAAATCACTCAAAGTATCTAAGTTAATTGAGAAAGGATTTTTTTTGTTGAGAATGTACGTTTGAAACACCATTATTCTTATTTCAATTGAAAGTTATTTTCAGTTTACCATTTATTTCTTCATTGCAAATTTACTTTGAAGTTTTCTTTATTTCAATCCTTTACAGTTCTACAAATTTACATCTTTAAAACTTTAAACAATTTTTCACAATCATGAACGTTGTCAAAGTTTTCTTGAGATTTTTAGAAATAGTTTAAACAATAGCTATGTCTTAGGATTCACTGGTTGATCCTGCAAGTAAACCATTTTTGGAATACCAGTGGTTGTTTACCATTTTTCAAGGTAAACAGTGAGTTTGAGAGTGTTGAAGCTATCAAAGAAAGATTGGCTTCTTCTTCATTCTTGTCAGCTTCTTCTTCATTATTAAGTTCATCCCATGTAGCTTTGAGACTTTTCTTGATCTTACTTATGAAGTTATTCTTTTGAAAGCTTCCCTTCTTAGCTCTGTCTTTCTGAAGCTCTGGACACACATCTATAAAATGATCAGGCTTTTCACAGTTGAAGTATCTCTTCTGATCATCATTATTGAGCCTGGAGCTTGATCATTTGTATCTAGATTTTCTACCAGGGAACCTTCTTTTCTTGCTGGCAAGATATTGAAATCTCTTAATGATGGAAGCCATTTCATCATCAGAATCATCTTTAGATGCTTCATCTTGAGTGGCTTTTTTATTCTCCCAAGTATGTGAAGACTTAGCAGACTTCCCAACAGATTTCAAAGATAGACTTTGATTTCTTAATAGGTTCTTCATCTCCATTGAGTTCTAACTATTGGCTTTGGAGATTACTGATTAAACTTTCAAGATTGATCGTGTTTAAGTCTTTAGTTTCCTGAATAGTAGTCACCTTTGGTCTATATATGACAGGAAGACTCCTTAGAATCTTCTTGACATGATCAGAGGTGGTATAACGCTTGTTCAAGACCTGAAGTACATACACAAGAACTTGAAACCTAGAAAACATTGTTTCAATGATTTCATCTTCTTTCATTCTGAACATCTCATATTGTTGAACTAGAAGATTAGCTTTTGCTTCCTGAACTTGTTGATTCCTTCATAAGTAGGATTTGAAAATGGTTTGAGAAATAGATTTATTAGTGATTTTGATATCAAAATGAGGTAGAGTATCAACCAAGATGCCTCTAAATCTATGGTGTTTTCTGTCAGCCACAATTCTAACACCTTTGCCTTGGATATTAATGCCATATTTCAAAATGTCTCACAACTCATCATCAAGACATATGATGTTAGTGTACATTTTACTTTTCCACCATTCAAACTCAGTGGAATCTCCACTAAAAGTAGGAAGTCTAGCAGTATAATTATTTTTCTCAAAATTACTGTAATCATTATTGACTCTACCGAAAGGATTAGTGGGACCACCCCCAGTAGAGCCAGATACACAATATTCATCATCCATGAAGGATATGTATTTTTCTCAGGATATTTTCTGTACCACTATTAAGTGTTTATCACAGACCGTGCTTTGATGCCAACAGGGTGAGAAAAACACAAGAAGGGGAGTTGAATTGTGTTGGCTTTTTCAAACTTTTTCTGCTACTACTTCTGATTGATCTTAATTAGAGTCTGAACCTACAATTCAGAGTCTGACTTCAGAATCGCTCAGAGTCTGAAATCTTAGAAATCTTTATTAGATTCTACAACAGAATCTAATTCAGAGGTAAACAAGAGATAGCAGTGGAATAATGTTCAGAAGCAAATAAAGTAAAAGCACAAGATACAATAATTATCATGGTTCCTCTCACAACATGAGAGTAGTCTGGTCTCATTGCTCTTCAATAGATTTCCACTATAAACAAATCTGATTACAAATGCTCAAGCTCACCAGCAAGAGACTTCCTTTGCTTACGCACACAAGTATAAGACTTTTTTACTCACACCCACAAGTCTAGGACTTCCTTGACAAAGCACATAAGCTCAAGACTTCCTTACTATAACACACAAGGTAAAAACTTCCTTGCTCAAACACACAAGTCCGAGACTTCCTTACTTAAGAACACAAGCTTAAAACTTCAAATACTCAAGCACTAAAGCAAGATACTTCTGACTCTAAACAAACTGTTAAGAGATTTTAGGTAACAACTATACTTGATATTCAGTCACAGGTGTAGATACACTACAACTTACAAAGACTCTAAGACTTAAGAACTTCTAAAATATACAAGTGTTAAGATGTTCTAAGTCTAACAATATTGATAGAGTATCTTATCTTTGATTGGGAAGTTTCAGAGTCTTGTAATGCAGTATAGTATTAGCGCACTGGTAGTCTTCATCTTCATCTTCAGATCTTTTGCTTCTTTTATAGGCAGAGAGAAAAGAGTCGTTGGGATGACTTTCACCAAATAGGTTAATCTGGCTTTGTACACATCAACAATGAACATTTCTGCAAGAGGAATTATCTGTTGAAGCTTAGGCACCACGGAAGAGATTTTTCCTTAAGTCTTCACGTGAATAAAAAGTATCTGAGTATATCAGAGTTACCTTGGTAGAAAAGCTTCTGCTTTAGAGGCTGACTTTTCTTCAGACTTTTCTCTTCAAAGATTGGTAACATCAGAGTCCTCTTCTTGGCTTCTGAAGCTTTAGAGTATGGGTCACCAGAGGCTGACTTTCTTTAGAGTTGACTTCTTCAGAGTCTAGATTTCCATCAGAGGCAGAGTCTTCAGATCCAGAGTCTGATCTTCATATGCAAATTCCTCAAGTAGTTCTTCATTTGTTCTTAAATATATTCCTGCAAACTTGAACATATGTTATATATCCCAATTGTTATTTAAATACTTTATTATCATCAAAACCTAAGGAATATGGTATCAACCAAATTTGTTCCAACTAGGATGACTTTGACTCCTCAGAAGATGACTCTAAAAAAAACAAGCCAACGTAGCATTCATGGGTGGCACTGAAGTCTCAGAACCAAAATCAGAATCAGAAGAGGTATTTTCTCAATTAACTTGCATTGAACTTGAAGTAGCCTTAGTAAAAGTGTTTGAAAAGAGTCATAAACTCCAGGAAAAACACATGAAACTAAAAAGGATTCATACTGATAATTTGGGAGCACATAGTGAGTTGATAAAAGAAAACTATTATTTAAAAGAAAAAATTGATGTTTTAGAAAAAGAAAATCTTGCTCTCATAAGAAAAAATGAAAAAATTAATGAGGGGACTCTTTTAGCAGCTCCTATCAATTCTAAATGTGTGTATTAAAAATATGATATAGCTTTTCAAAGATTTCTAGCTAAGAACATAGAAAAAAGGAAGATGGATTCTATGATCTATGGTTTTAATAGAAATGGAAAAAGAGATATTGGCTATACCCCACCAAGAAATTCCATTATTAAACAAAAACCAAAAGAAAAAGTTATAAATCCAAAGGATCTATATTCTCACTTCACTTATGGTCACACACACGACCCTGATTCAGCATACAAATCTTAGGGTGGTAAAACCTCTAGGAAGAATAACCATAAAGGACCCAAAAAGATATGGGTACCTAAAGATAAAATATCATATGTTGTAGGTGTCCTTAGCAGCCAAGTTGAGACACTAGTCATGGTACTTGGACTCTAGGTACTCACGACACATGACAAGAAGAAGGCATATGTTCCAAGAGTTATAACTTAAGCCTGGAGGCTCATTATATTTTGGAGGAAATCAGAAGGGTAAGATCATTGGCACCAGAACCATAAGTAACGGTTATCTTCCCTCTATCTATAATGTTTTATTGGTTGAAGGACTAATGCATAATTTATTGTACATAAGTCAATTAAGTGACAATGGCTATGACATTATCTTCAATCAAAAGTCTTGTAAAGTTGTTTGTCAGAAAGATGGCTATGTACTCTTCAGAGGTAAGAGGAAAAACAACATTTACAAAATCAAACTTTCAGATTTAGAAAATCAAAATGTTAAATGTCTTATGTCTGTGAATGAAGAGCAATGGATCTGGCATAAAAGGTTGGGTCATATTAGCATGAGAAGGATCTCTATGCTTAACTAGGTAAACCTTGTCAAAGGTCTCCCAAAACTGAAGTTTGCTTCAGATGCTCTTTGTGAAGTATGTCAGAAAGGAAAATTTTCAAAAAGCTCTTTCGAAGCTAAAAATATTGTTTCCACCTCTAAACCTCTGGAACTCTAGCACATTGATTTGTTTGGACCAGTTAAAACTGCTTCAGTAAATAGTAAGAAGTACAAACTAGTCATTATTGATGACTATAGCAGATGGACTTGGGCAAAGTTTCTAAGACACAAGGATGAGTCACATTTTGTGTTCACAACCATCTGCTCCCAAGTGCAAAATGAAAAAGGTCTAACAATTGTTAGAATAAGAAGTGGTCATAGTGGTGAATTTGAAAACAAATCCTTTGAGAAATTCTTTTACAAACATAGTCTTTCACATGATTTCTCATGCCCTTGAACTGCTCAGCAAAATAGAGTTGTATAGAGGAACAATAAAACTTTACAAGAAATAGCCATAACCATGATTAATAAGACTAATATTGTAAAGCACTTATGGGCAGAAGTAGTGAATACAACTTGTTACATTCAGAACAGGATCTCTAGAAGACCTATTATGGGTAAGACTCCATACGAATTGTGGAAGAACAAAAGGCCTAACATTGCTTATTTTCATCCATTTGATTGTTCCTGATTTATTCTCAACACTAAGGATAACTTGAACAAGTTTGATTGTAAAGCTCAAAAGTGTATCATGTTAGGATACTCTGAACGCTCAAAAGGCTACAAAGTGTATAACACTAACCAATATTGTTGAGGAATCAATTCATGTTAAGTTTGATGATAAGATTGACCCTGAAAAGTCAAAGCTATATGAAAAACTTGCAGATCTGAAGATCACATACTCAAACCTTGAGGGTGTTCAAAACAAAACAATCTGCATCATGAACTGTTGACATTTCAGAAGATGTTGATATACCAGCACCTCAGAAGAAGCTCAAGCAAAGACTCTCTCACTCTGAAGAACTTATTCTTGGTGACAAGTCAGAACCAGATCTTCATATAGGCATGATGAAAAAAAATCTTCTAGGATTGATGTCTATCATAGAACCAACATCCATTGATGAAGCTCTTCTGAACTCTGAATGAATTTTTACAATGCAGGAAAAACTCAGTCAATTTTCCAAAAATGACGTGTGGTATCTAGTGCCAAAACCAAAATGAAAACATGTCATAGGAACCAAGTGGGTCTTCAGAAACAAGCTGAATGGGCAAGGAGAAGTGGTAAGGGACAAAGTCAGACTGGTTGCACAAGGATATAGTTAACAAGAAGGAATTGACTATAGTGAGACCTTTGCACCAATTTCCAAATTAGAATCTATTTGTATTTTAATTTCATTTAATGTTAATCATAGTAATATCATATATCAAATGGACGTTAAAAGCGTATTTATGAATGGTTACATAACTGAAGAAGTTTATGTCCATCAACCTCCGGGTTTTGAGAATCATAAAAGTCTTGATTTTGTTTATAAACTTAAGAAATCATTGTATGGTCTAAAACAATCTCCTAGAGCTTGGTATGAAATTCTCAACAATTTTCTTTTGGAAAATGATTTTTCAAGAGGTAAAGTGGATACAACCTTATTCTGTAAAACATTTAAAAATTATCTTCTAAATATTCAAATCTATGTTGATAATATTTCTTGATTCAAGAGAAGATCTATTCACTCACCTCCCCTTGTTAGTATACATATGACTCTAATACTTTTTATTTTTTTGTCTTCTCTCATGTCATTTCATATTTCTTGTCTTTTTCAATGTTTAGTCTTAATAGTGTATGACAAGGGTGCTTTGTTGAGTGCCTTAGTTTAAAGGCTATTACTATTGCAGACAATATTTCTTGCTAAGTATTTTCATTTAGGCCTTTGCATACTCTCTCTTACCTATTTAACTCTCTATTTATTTATCTAATTAAACTTATATTTATATCTTTCAATTCTCATCCCATTTTGCACTTGCTAAAATCTCCCTCTCAACTTTTCTTTCTTCACCCTTCAAACCTCAAACAATGTCTTCTGTTTACGGAGTCGCCTGTCCTCTCACCATTATTTCTAAAAAATTCGTTGACTTCGACGAATTTAAAATTCATGGTTTGGATCTTCTAAGTCTTGTTCGATCCCAAAAATGGGTAAATTACCTTAACATGTTTGAAGGACCAGTCTATCCTGTTCTCATCAGAGAATTTTGGACAAACATGACTCTCTTGCAGCTTAGACAAGATGCTTTGTGCATTGAGTCTATTGTTTTTGGAATTCCTATTTCCATAACTCCTGCTCTAATTAATAAGACAATCGTATGCAAGGAAGTTGGGGTTCATACAGGCAGGTGCCCAAGGACAAGCCCATTCCTTGAGAGAATTTCAGATAAGATCTTTGCCACCAAGGACAACTTGGCAAGTGTCTTCTGTCTTCTTCCCAAGGCGAAGATCTGGCATCAACTAGTGGTGTCAATCTTTCATCCACAAGAAGATACGCTAGAAACACTCACCTATATTGACAATCATCTTATCTTCTTCATGTTTTCGAGGACTAAGATTAACATTCCCCCTCATAATCTTCAACTTCTTGAGACAGAAGATAATTACCTCTCACAAGGGAGTATCTTATCTCATACCTTTTGAAAGAGTCTTGTCTGAACTTTTCCTTCAACAAGGTATTGTTTAGAATATGCAGGAGTTGGGGTTAACAAAGGCCCTGGAGACTACCTGGAGTCAGAGGCTGACTGCAGCTTAGGAACCTCTAGGGTTGGATTCTTTAGCGCCACTCTAGTGTTTCATTTGAAATAATCTTCATACAACAGATACTTAGTGAATATTTTCATCTTCACCTCCAACAAATCTATTTTTTATCTATATAAAGAGGAATTTGAAGATTGAAGAACAAGCTTTTTGATACGTGCACAAAATACTCATCAACGCTCACACTCAGGAAACATATACAAGAAATAAGAAGTGTTTATTACACTTATACACTTAGAACAAAATCTTATTGAATATTTTTGTTAAGTGTAATACTTGATTGTAAAATTGTGTATCTACTTATCTAAAGCATCAGTAAACACAAAACTAGTTATTACAACTTTGATTGTAATCCTCAAGCAACCAGGTTAGGTTAGGCTCTTGAGAAGTCAATAACAAGTTGTTATTGAGGTTGAAATATTCTTAAGAGGCCACGTAGGTCAGGTCTTAAGGAGTCAGAGATCATCAGTTTTCTTAAGAGACCAGTTGGGTCAGAATCCTTAAGAAGTTCGTGACAAGTTGTCATTGTATTTGTATTCTGGTTTGATTATTGGATTAAGTCTTTGTCTAAGGTAAATGAATCAGGTGGGTGGACAGGAGGTACCCTAGTTAATGGCAAACCAAGATAAAAATCCTTGAATACTTTATCATTCAGTTTTTGCTTTAAGGTGTTGTTTTGGGGTTGGGAAAAACATCCATTCTTGAAATCCAATTCAACCCCCTCTTTCTTGTGTTTTTTGAACCTTCATTAAGCATAGATCATGCTATGATGCCAACTGAAGGTGAGAAAAACACAAGAAGTGAGGTTGAATTATGTTGAATTTTCTTTCTTTTTGAAACTCTTGGTCAAATTCTAAACTTAAGGTTGTAGAATCTGATTCAGTCAGAGGTAGGCAGCGGATATAAAATGCAAGAAAAAAGAATAACACACAGAGTTTTCCTGATTCCTCTCACAACTTAAGAGTAATCCAGTCCCTTTGTACTTACAAGATATTTTCACTATAATCACACAAGATTAAAATTTTCTCAAGCACACAAGCATGAGATTTCCTTTGCTCAAACACTAAAGTAAGAGACTTTATGCTCAATGACACAAGCAAGAGACTTCCTTTGCTCAAACAATAAAGTAAGAGACTTCTTTGATCAAACACACAAACAAGAGACTTTCAATGCTCAAGCACACAAGCAAGATACTTGAAATGCTTAAACACTTAGTAAGAGACTTCTAACAATCTACCAAGCAGATAAATAATTGTTGAAAAATACATTTGATATACAATCAGATGTGTATAAAGAATACAAAGCAAATAGTCTCTTTTAAGACTTAGGGATTTCTAAGATATAAAAGGATAAGAAATCCTAAGTTTAACTTGTGCTTTTATGTTGACAAAGTGACTTCTCTTTTAATGTCAATTGGTATCAATTTCTTCAAGACTTTATCTCCTGAAATAGAGAAGAAAAGAGTCGTTGAAGATCTAGCACAGTAAAGTCCTTTGAGAAGCTTCAAAAGAGACATTGGGATGTTTCACCAAATAGTTAGGTTAGGTGAAGGCTAGATTGAAAATCCTTTGCTACAAAAGGAATTAGCAGTTGTATCTTAGCAGACTCTATGAAGAAAATAGAGCTTAGGTCTTCACGTGAAAAAGTAGACTCAGAGGTTGATAGTGACCTATTAGAGTCACCTTGGTCCTTGCGCTTTGGCTCAGGTTCTGATCATCAGAAGCAGACTTCTTCAAAGTCTGGTCTTCAGAGGCAGACTCATTCAGACTCTGACCTTCAGACGTTGACCTCTTCAGAAGTTGATTTCTTCATAGTTTGATCTTTAGCTTCTAATCCATCATATTTTGGTCTTTAAGCTTTTCTTTGAATGTTCATAGTAAGAACCAATACTTGGATTCTATATGAGATTTTAGTCTATGATTCTGCATACTTGAACAAAAATTACTATACCCAATTGTTATTTAAATACTTTATTATCATCAAAATTTAAAGGATATGGGATAAACCAATTTTATTACAACATTCTCTCTCTAGCGGTAGTGATTGTTGGCGATGGAAGGTGGGGAAGGATGAGGTCTATTCGGTTGCGTTAGGTTATAGCTCTCTCATTCAGAAGAGGCTCAACCCTTCTCTACCCTTGATCATGAGGGACTATGCATTATCTTCTCTTTAGCTTAGTTGTCCAAGGTAGTTGTCTTCTCCTAACAACTTCTTCTAGAAAATTTCTCTTCCACAGTTAATTTGACCAAGTGCGAGGCTCTCGTCCTAGATGATGCAGGGGTGTCTTGTAGCCTTTATGTGAGTGTCTCAAAGTTGTCTTCCAATTTATTTGCCATTTGTGATATTGTATTGTCTCTTTGATATTTGATCTTTGGCTGGTTATGTTGGTCTTTTGTTATTAATGGGGATATTATGTCACTTTTTGAGTCTTTTTATTCCTTAGGGGTTTCACCTAAAATAAGAGGGAGATTGTATGACACGTTGTGATTTGGATTATTTAAAAGTTTTAGAATAATTTGATTTTTTTTATGTATAACTAAAAGCGTGAAGGACTTGGAGATCACATGCATCAATTTAATCTGAAAATGATATCCGAGTAAGTCTTTGAATTACTCTCGGTTGTCCTCATTTTAATTATTGAAGTATGTTTAACTATACTTATATGGTGATGTTGATGTCCTCAATATTTTTGAAGGTTAAACTACGTGACAATACTTGCTAAAAAAATTCAAATAAATTAAGAATTTGTCAGAGAGTTTAAGTAAGGGAAAGATAAGTATAAAACAAAATTCACTTAAAATACACCGGTGCAAAACACACACCATTTTAGAAGTGGATAAATTAACAAAATAAAGTTAGACTTAAAAAGTAATCTAAAACCGTTTTCTAAGCTAACTATTGTGGTGACCAACACCTACATATATGATCAAAGCACGCCTCCTTTTGAGGATATTTGCACTTATAAGATGGACAATGGTGGTCTTCTGTACATGGCCAAGAAAATGCTGCCATGGAAAGCAAAACAAAAATGTTAGTATCATGATGAAATATTTTGCATGAGATAAAGAAGGAAAATATTGTATGTGGATGTTTTAAGTGGTACTTGTTATTTTGCTGACAACAACAAAAAAAATGAAAAATGTGAAATATTTCTTACCATTGATGCTTATTGCAACAACAAAGAGATAAAGAAAGAGGACCACAATATAAACAAACTTAAGTGTTTTTTCCATTTTTGCATGTAACAAAAGAAAAACTATTTCATCACTTTATATAGTAAAATACTCTTGCCATGTTAACTTCAACTAAATACTTTTTGTTACTTAGACATATGCAAAAATACATATGTTACTAATATTTGAGTAGTTATGAAGCAATGATTTTACAAAAAGGTTATGAATAAATTGAAAACATTGTAGATTATTTTTAATAAAGGTCAATTATTGAATAAAAAAAATAAAAAGGGTGGAGGCATATAAAATCGTTACCCATTAAATAAAATGATAGCAGGATATGTCCAACCTTTTTTTTTTTAAAATTAAAAATTATAAATAGAAAGTGAATCTCACCAAGTAATAATCAGCAAAAAAAACTGTATTGACTAATGTATCTTCACAAACATTTTTCGTTCTGAAAATCTGAGATATCTTGAATCTAGATGAACATATAATGTGTAAATTATTTTGCCATTGAATTAACAGATGTCAATGGATAATATTCACATTAGAAAATGCACGAATGAACAATAATGAGTAAGTTTCAAGTAAAAAAATTATTCAATTTCTCCTGTTAGCATATTCGATAGCAAGCATGATTCCATACAATTCAGCTTGAAAGGAGGTGCAAACTTCAATCTTAGTTGAGAAAGCTCCTAAGAATGTTCTTAAATTACCCCTAAATATGTCCCCATGAGTTGATATTCCAAAATATCCCAGAATTCTAACCATTTTCTTAAAGATGATTGTTAATGACTTCAACATTTTTCTGATAGCTTTCCAAAATATCATAAGGTCATATACAAAAATAAAGTGTAGTTAGGAATGGTTATCTTACAAATTGATATGCATGTCAATTTACCCTGATCAACCATCATAGATAACTTCCTACAAAGTTCCTCTCTAGCAATGCAAAAGAGCAAGGGGGAGAAAGGATCTCCTTGCCTCGCTCCTCTAGAGTAAGAAAAAATCCTGCAGCTTTACCATTTATCATGATTGATAGTTTGGTTGAGTGTAAAATGGTAAGAATCCAATCACAAAACTTTTTATCAAAGCCAAATTAAAGTAGAACTTTAATAAGATATTGCCAATATAAAGTATCAAAGGATTTTCAGATGTTTATCTATCTTCAACGCCATACCACCTCAAAAGGATTTATTGTCCAACATATTAATGGATTTTGAAGTAATCTAAATGCAGTTATAAATATATCTTCCCCAAATGAAGCCTATTTGGTGTTTTTAGACAATCTTAGGAGCTAAGATGTCCAACCCGTCTGCAATAATCTTAGTGGTGATTTTGAATTAAAAATTGCAATTGCTAGAGGTTTATACTGCTCAATAGAATTTATTTCATGTTGTTTAGGTATCAAAGTCATATTGACTGAATTAAGATTAGGAAAGATCCAACCTTTTTCAAAGAATTAGTTCATTAAATTGATCACGTCAATCTCTACTATATCCCAATAGGCTTGGAAAAAACACCATCCAAAGCCATCAGGGCTTAGTGTAGAATTACCATTCATGTTGTGCATTGCATTCTTAATTTCCTTTGGTTGAGGCATTTTGGTGATATATTCATTATCCACATGAGTTATAAGTTGTGGTATGTTCTATTTATCAGATCACTATAATTGCAATTATTTTATAAGCTAAACAAATTTTTGTAAAAGTTAATAACATGATTATCTAATTTAATTCCCTTCTCTAAAAAAATACTTGTAAGCCTTAGTCTATTAATATTGTTACTAGCATGTCTCAATTTGAAAGTGTTGTGAAAAAACTTTGTATTCTTATCTTCGTCCTTAAATCACTTATTCCTTAACTTGATGATGCCGCAAAAACTAATGAGATATTGAATAAAGGCTCTGACATGTTAGAAGAGACTGTGGAAGAAGAAAATAAGTTAAGGTTGAATATTGGTGATAAATTGCTAGAAAAAATCCAGATAGAAGAAAAACAAGTCAAGAATTCCATTAACAATAGGGTTTAACTATAACCTTATGAACAAAAAGGGGCATATGCTCCAACATCGTTCTCAATATGATCATCCTCATTATAATAATTTCAAGAGCTCTAATAGAAGATGTCATCATTGTGGTAAATACGGGCACATGAGGCCAAATTTTTACAAATTGTATGGATATCTTCAACCTCATTGTCAACCATGGCTCAAAAGGAAAGAAAAGACAATTAAAACAAAGAAGGTGTGGAAACCCAAAGTGGAAGTCATAAGTTTCATGGCTAATATTTCCTTTAGAGTGTCTTCTAGAGAAGATTGGTACTTTTATAGTGGATGTCCCAAACATATGACGAGGGAAAAGTCTTATCTTGAAGAGCTAAAACCTTACTCAAACGGATATCTTACTTTTGGTGATGGTGTGAAAGGTAGATTCAAAGGCATAGGCAAAATAATGTATCTTGATCTTCCTAGCCTTGAGAATGTGCTACTGGTAGAAGGCCTGACTGCCAACTTGATAATTAAAAGTCAACTTTGTGATCAAGGCCTTACTGTCACATCTCAAAAAATATGACCTCACGAAGCACATCGCACGCCGCGTATGACTAATAGAGTCACCACAGTTATTTATTTATTCCCAAGGAAAGAGGGAACAACAATAAAACCCTAAAGGAAAGAAAGGTATAAGATGGTCATCACAACCAAATGTAGGATTCTGGAGTCGGTTATGCCTCACATCCGTTGTACTCAACGAGAACCTCCTATAATTCTAAGGGTCGATTGTTAGTTTAAGGCATGTTTATTTTATTCTTATCTTATTCATAAAATCATTGTTATTAAGGTATTTAAAAAGGGAAATTATTCACAAAAGAAAAAAGGAAAAAGAAAATTTTAACATTATTGAGCTCGCCAAGGATTCAAACTCTCGTGCCTACATATTCTCATCGTGCAATGAGAAAATCAGAGTTTCGTAGTTCTTTAAAAAATAATGTTGTTGGTTGATTTTAGAGAATAGTGTTAAGTCGCACTTTAGCGGTTAAACATATGCCGGTATGCTCGCGCAATGGAGGCTTAGGCGTTGTTTGTATTCGCGTTAAATGGACCGAACCATCCTTTTATGAAAAAAGAGTTTTTGTTAAGTGTGCAAGGGAACAAAAAGATTGATTTGATGTGTGGTATTAATTTTAGAAGTTTTGATTTTAAGTAATTGATTCATGCGGCGAGCGCTAATCAACCAAATACTCGGAGATATGATGAACTAGTATCTACCTCCCATTTATGAAAAAGTATTATTTTAATTTGATTAAAAAATAAATTAATAACCTGTGTAAAATGTATAAAGCACTTACAAAAGAAGTTGATGCTTTTACGAAAGAAATGTTTTTAACCTTTTTTAAAAAAAAAGGTGTATTTGTGCTTTTGATTCTTGATAAAGAAAAAATTTGAGTTTTTTTTTATAAAAGAGAAGTATTTTTAGAGCTTTATAAATTAGAGATTAACTAATTTTAAACTAAAACTAAATTGAGAAGGAAAATATATTAGAAGAGATAATTTTAAAAAAATATTACCAAGATTATTAGCTAATATTAGTAAGTCATTGACAAAAAAAATAATTAAAGTCTAAAATATAATTAATTTAGGAACTAAGGGAGTACTTTCTTTTATATTTTGATTATTTGTAATAATAATAATAATAATAATAATAATAATAATAATAATAATAATAATAATAATAATAATAATAATAATAATAATAATAATAATAATAGTAATAGTAGTCTATACCTATATATAAAGAGGATAGGAGAAAATGGACTGACCTATTTTTCTTTCAAAATTACCTTTTAATAAAAGATATATTTACTAAAAAACCACATCAATAATAATTACTCATAGAAGTTACAAATTAATTATCATTAACACTCTATCCTTATGTTCTACTGTTAATAACTCATCTCTCCATACCTTTTCATTTACATGTCAATCATCGTACTCATACAACAGTATAATTACAAAAAACCAAAAACAAAAAATATATACGCATACTTATAATATATACGCGTATGCATATTTAAAGAAGCGGACAAACGGGTACGGAAGTGCCCGTTTGGACGCTAGTAATAATAATAATAATAATAATAATAATAATAATAATAATAATAACAATCATAACAATCATAATAACAATAATAATAACAATCATAACAATAATAATAACAATAATAACAACAATAATAATACCAATAATAACAATAATAATAATAATAATAATAATAATAATAATAATAACAACAATAATAATAATAACAATAATACTAATAACAACAACAATAATAACAATAACAATAACAACAACAACAACAACAATAATAATAATAATAATAATAATAATAATAATAATAATAATAATAATAATAATAAAATAAAAATAATAATAATAATAATAATAATAATAATAATAATAATAATAATAATAGACAATGACAAAATCATCTTGACAACTTACAGGATGTGGATGGTAATGTCCTTCAGAAGCAGGAAGATATTAAGCATGAGATTCTTAGATTTTACAAGAATCTTCTAGGTACAACTAAAGAGAACATGTCCAGTATTGATATAGTGGCTTTGAGAAAGGGTCCTCAACTGAATTTAGACCAAAAAGAGAGTCTCATTGCTCCTATCACTGATGAGGAAATTAGGAAGAGCTTAAAAGGTATGAGTGATCTGTCTTCCCCTGGCATATATGGGTTCAATGCTAAATTCTTCAAGAGCTCTTGGAAGATTGTGAAAGATGACACTAAGAAGGCTATCAAGCAATTTTTTGAGAAGGGCAAGTTGTACAAAGCATTTAATTGTATCTTGATCACCCTCATCCCTAAGTCCCGTGCAGCTGCCAAGGTAAAGGACTATAGGCATATCTCTTATTGTATCGTACTGTATAAGATGATTTCCAAGATTATGGCCAGTAAGTTGGGGAAAGTTTTATCTAGCATCATCCATAGCAGCCAAGCTGCTTTTGTTCCAAGGAAGAAGATTCATGATCACATTCTAATGGCTTATGAGCTAATTAGAGGTTATAACATGAAAAGTGGAGCTTTTAAATGCTTCTTTCAAATGAACCTTCACAAAGCTTATGATACTGTTGAGTGGTAAGCCTTGTAATCCATTATGAAGGATCTCAATTTCCCCCATATGTTTATCAATTAGACTATGTTGACAGTGAAAACTGTGTCCTACAGGTTTTGTCTGAATGGCTCTTTTACTCAAACTGTTGAAGCCAAGAGAGGCCTCGGATAGGGGGATCCTCTCCCCCCTTGTTATTTGTGCTAGTAATGGAATACCTCCACGGGATTCTCCAAAGTCTTCAAGGCAATCCAAACTTCAATTTTCACTCTAAATGTGAAAATCTTAGCATCATAAATCTCAGTTTTGCTGATGATTTACTGTTTTTTTTAGGGGTGATCCTATGTCCATTGAGTTGTTGATGCATAAATTTGAGGTTTTCTCTAACTCTACTGGGTTAAGCATAAATCCTGAGAAGTGAAAGGTCTATTTTAGTAATGTGGGTGATAGTGACAGAATCAAGATTCAGGGCATCACTAAGTTTGATGAAGGCCAGCTGCCTTTTAGATACTTGGGGATTCCTTTATCCAGTAAAAAGTTTAATATTTCTCACTTTCTCCCTTTGATTCACAAGATTGGGGCTAGGATCAGGCATTGGAGCTCCAGATTGCTTTCTATGGCTGGTAGAAGGAAATTGATCAATAGTGTCTTGTTTTCTCTTTCCAATTTCTGGTTACAATGTTTACCTTTGCCTAAGAAGGTGATTGCTAAAACTGAGACTATGTGTAGGTCTTTTCTGTGGTCAGGTACAAATAAGGTCACCAGAAAGTCTCCAATTGCTTGGAAAAAATTATGTTCCTCCAAGAAGCATGGTGGTCTTAATATCATTGATTTGAGCAAGTGGAATAAGGCTTGTTTAGCTAAGTTGTTGTGGAATATTAGTCAAAAAGCTTATAGTCTTTGGATTAGGTGGCTCCATTGCTACTACATCAAGTCACAGAATGTTATGACAATGGACATAAAGGGAAGTACCTCTTGGATTCTAAAATCTACTTTGAAATTTAGACCCATAGTCATGATGTTGAATCATTGGAACATCAGTGTGCAGATTGGCAGGTTCAGAACAGGTAGTTTATATGTTGAGCTGAACAACTCAAACTAGATTATGGAATGGAGATCTACACTTTACAACAATCAAGCAAGGCCTAGATCTTAGTTCACTCTTTGGCTTACCTAACATAGTTGTTTGGCCACAAAATATTGGCTTAAAAGATTTCGTATAGTAACTAAAGACAGATGTTATTTCTGCAGTGAAGTTGAAAGTGTTAACCATCTCTTTTTCCAATGCAGTGTTGTTAGAAACATTTGGTGTAAAGTGCTTGATTGGTTGAACATTCAGCACATGCCAGGTAGTTGGGATGCTGAGATCAAGTGGGTGTTAGAGAAAACTAAAGCCAAGGCTCCTAGATTTCAAATGGTGAAGTGTGCCTTGGCTGAGACCATCTATGAGATATGGAGAATAAGATGTGATGTTTGCTTTGGTGGTACTCTTAACTGGCAGCAGATGGATACTAATATAATTGATGTAATTATGAATAGATGTTGGATGAAAAAGAAGTTTAGGAAAACCATTGGTAGTTTGTTGTTACCTTAGGCTTGGCTTGGTCTTTGTCTCTTGGGTTGCTGGATCTCGATTGAGATCGCTTTGCTTGTAATCGTTTTTTGGTTCAATAAAGATTCTTTATTCCAAAAAACAAATAAATATAATAATAATAATAATAATAATAATAATAATAATAATAATAATAATAAAGAAAGGGAGATATTTGACTAAGTATAGTAACCAATTCTTAACATGAAACTAAAGCAATAACAAGTTCTTATATAGAAACAACAATAAGAAATAGTTTTACACAGTCGATCATAATTTTTTTATTAATTAAAAAATAAAAATAATTTATTTCTCTCTCATTCATAATCACAATCATCCCATGAATCTAATTAAAAAATAAAATAAATTTAAAATAAATTTAAATTTCTCTCTCTTCTATTTGAATGTTTCTAAAAAGATGGATTTATATACGTATTCATACAAATATTTCTCTAAGAAAAACGTGGTTCCTCTCTCTCTGCAACATATCAGGTTCTTCTTTCTCTCTTCTAAGAACAAAATGCAGATAACTAAAACAACAAGTCTCTTCCTCTCAAATCAATTGGCAACCAAGAATCAAACTAATTTAAACAATACAAATCAAACGGAAACCATGAAAGCAAGGAAAAGTACGTCTTACCACCGACGGCGTGCAGCGGAGAAGACGAATGGAGGGAGAGCTCGCGGGGCGGTTTCAGCGAGATGCAGGACAAAGCGACGACGTCGGTTGAAGCGGATGCATCGATTGGGGTTTTGCGACGGCCGAAGAAAGTTGCGTAGTGGAGGAATCGTTGCATGCGGCGACGTTGGTTTTCCAGCACGGATGGTTGTAACTGTTAGAACAAGATTTGGTTTTGCATATGTATCTCCAAGTTTTGATGATAACAAGTCAGTATTCGTGTGAGAACAATATTGGTACCCTAACAGTTTGTTATTATGTATCTTTAGCAAACAACTTTGATTCTGACTCTTGAACGTGAAACGTTACAAGTTTCTGAATATATTGATCTAAATCGCTTCTGCTCAAACTCACGGATTAGAAGCTTCTAAGAAAACTGTATGTTGCTACTGCAACATTCTCTTGGCTCTTGCTTCTAATGTGTGACTCTGATCAATTCACTTCTGAAGACTGCTCAAGCATCCGAAGATTAAACGCTGAAGGTTCTAAAAACTCTAAAGAATCTCAAGTCAGATATTGATGTGATCAAGCTTCTGATTGATGATTGAAGTTTCTGAACTCAAACAAAATCAACTCTTCTAACTCATGCTTCAAACAACTATTTATCCAGAAGCCACTAAAGAATAGAAGATAAGAACGATTTTATATGTGGGAAAAATAGTACATGGTACAACCCAATATTCCTTCCACTTAGCGGATTTCATGGAGTAAGGAAATTGAGGTAGTACGATTCTTGTCCCCTCTGTATCAAAACGTTACTCAAGTCGCCAGCTCATTCATGAAGAATACCATATCTACCCTTCAACGTATCTTTTTTACTAGCTATATAAAGACTTGAAGACTTGAAGAATCGCTGCAATGCAATTGTCTAAATTTGTGCAGAATTTTCTTTAAGTGTATTGTGCTTTTAACTTGTTTATACATGCTTGTGTAGAAGCAATCTTTGTAAACACAACTTTGTAATCAAATTGTTGTTTGTATTTCCTTAAGGGGCCAGTTAGGTCAGAATCCTTGAGAGACATAGACTGTGTGTCTTTGTGGTTTGTTAGTCACTAGCGGTTACTAGTGCAGTCGTAATCAAACTATTGTTTGTATTTCCTTAAGGGACCAGTTAGGTCAGAATCCTTGAGAAGACATAGATTGTGTGTCTTTATGGTTTGTTAGTCACTAGCGGTTGCTAGTGCAGTTGTAATCAGTTGATTATAGTGGATTAATCCTTTGGGTATAAGGCGAAATCACCTTGGCGGGTGGACTGGATTAACTTTGAGATTTTCAAGTGAACCAGTATAAAAATCGAAGTGTATTTCTCTTTGTTGTTCATTAGCGGTGATTTTTATTGAGTGAGTAAAAATCTTTTGTTTTTGAAAACCCCAATTCAAACCCCCCTTTCTTGTGTTTTTCTCACCTTTAGCAACCATCGTGATCGTATGTTTTCGGCGACATGACTTTATTCTTTATTCTTCTTCTTTTTCTATCATTTGTTGTGTTGCTTGTTGCTATGAGTTTGATTCATCAATGTGTTTACAAATCTCCAAGTTTTTACTCCCTAATCATAAAGTGTTCGACGAAGTTCCGAACCAAAATCATTTTCCTTTTTCATTACATTGTAATTGTGTGTGTAATTATTTTGAACAATTGGTGAATATCTTCTCCGTGTTTGTACGTGTAAAGGAGCGAGTATTGTGTTGGTGTAAAAATTGGTTAGTACAAAATGATGATGGATGGATATTGTGTTAACTATGAGAGCGAGGTTTGTAGGGATTAAGATTAATTGTATGTGCGTTCTGTGAGAGCAAGAATTGTCTCTACAAGTCAATCTATGTTTTGATGATAACAATAAGTATTTGTGAAAGAACCATTTTATGGTCTAACGTGTGTTGTGTGCAGATCATAAGAACTAAAGACATCAGAATCAACATGCACCAGCTAGATGTACTATGATTATATATATATATATATATATATATATATATATGGGTTAATACACATTTTAGACCCTGCCATTTGGGACGAATTCGAAAAAGGACCCTGTAAAAAAAAACACAGATTCCGTCCCTGCCATTTGAAGATTCTTTCAATTTAGACCCTGACGCTGCTGCCATTTGAAAATTCTTTCATTTTGGACCCTGACGCTGCTTTGTTGACTTTTTTATTTAATTTTTATTCTTTTAATGTGACGTGGCTGCTTTGTTGGCTTTTTATATATTTTATCTTTTTATTTTAATTACGCGCGTGACTTATTTATTATTATTTTATTGTTGTGGTTTAAATTGTTAAATTTTAAAAATTAAAAATTTTGCTTCCAAGGAGTGTTGAACCCATGTCCTTTTACTTGCATGAAAGTCCTTTTACCACTATGCCACTACGCTTTTATTGTTTATGTTTTGTATCATATATATATATATATATATAATATAAACTAAACTAAATTAAATTTAGATGCATGTTAAAATATTTATGATTTGTTTATTTATTTAATATTTAATATTTAATATAAACTAATCTAAAATTTATTTAATTACAGCATTTCAAACGTTTTAATAAACTAAATTTTATTTTAATATTTTATTTATAAATGAATATTAATTTTTTAATAAATTAAACTAAATTAATATTAACATTTGAACTAAATTAATATCAATATAAACTAAATTAAACTAAACTATTTTTTTTAATGTTTTAACTAAATTAATATTAATAAAAAACTAACCCAAATTAATATTAACATTTGAACTAAATTAATATCAATATAAACTAAATTAAACTAAACTATTTTTTTTTAATATTTTAACTAAATTAATATTAAGAAAAAACTAACCCAAATTAATATTAAAAATGACTATTTGAATTAAAATTAATATTTTAATTAAATTATTAACATTAATATTAATATAAGGATGATAAAATTAATATTTTAGTTAACATTAATTATGTATAATATAAATACTTTAATATAAGTATGTTAAAATAAATATTTTAATAACTATAAGTATTTGATGCATACCATAAATATGTTAAATTAAAATAAGTATTTGATGTATATTATAAGTAAGTTAAAAATTAAATTAAATAGTAACCTGAAAGTAAACTAAAAGAATTTGATGCAAACATATATACAGAAGAAACAACTAACCTAGTGGTAAAGGGACTTTCATATAATCAATAGGACATGGGTTCAACACTCCTTGGAAACAAAATTTTTAATTTTTGAAATTTAACAATCTAAACCACAACAATAAAATAATAATAAATAAGCCACGCGTGTAATTAAAATAAAAATATATAATATATAAAAAGCCAACAAAACAGCCACGTCACATTAAAAGAATAAAAATTAAATAAAAAAAGCCAACAAAGCAGCGTCAGGGTCCAAAATGAAACAATTTTCAAATGGCAGCAGCGTCAGGGTCTAAATTGAAAGAATCTTCAAATGGCAGGGACGGAATCTGTGTTTTTTTTTACATGGTCCTTTTTCGAATTCGCCCCAAATGGTAGGGTCTAAAATGTGTATTAACCCTATATATATACATACATACATATATATATATATATATATATATATATATATATATATATATGAGAAGTTACTATGTGTAACTAAAGTCGCAAGAAGCAAGAACGCTTCTTTATCTATTCATGATCAGCCAGATCCAAGGATGCCAAGATTGTTGTTGCAATGCTCTTGTGGATGCTCTCTGAAGTGATTGAGATTCTGAAGATAGCGAAGCTTCTGAAGAAGTACACTCTGAAAGAACCAAAGTGCGGAAGACTCCTATGACTTGGAGTTCTGATGGCTGAAGGCGCTGAAGACCAAGTGCAGAAAGAATCTGAAGGCTTATGTGTTCTGAAGATCAAGGTTTCGAATATCAAGTTCTGAAGACTCTGAAGAGAGGTTCTGAAGATTCGGAAGACTTGAAGCAGAAAAGAATAATGCTCTTAAAGACCAAGTGCTGAAGTTCTGAAGACTGATTCCTAATGAACTTCTTCAATCGACTGAAGACTTGAAGCATCAGATATTCTGCTAAGAAGACCCTACTCATGCTTCATCAAATTAACATCAGAAGCCACTGAAGTATTTGAAGTCTAGATATTACCGTTGTGAGTTAAATGTACACACTGCCCAAGAAAAGATGTCTGGTCACTTCTTCCTCTGCAAAAAGGAGATGTGTCAGTACAACCCATTTTATCACAACGTCTCTTTTCCAAACAGCCAACAGTATTCTCAAACGACTATATTTCTACTGGCTATTTAATGGAAAGAGTTTTTTGCTTCTGAGGTGTCGATCACTTGTAGAATCATGAACTGAATGTTCATCTACAATATTGACCAAGTCATTGTGAGAATAGCAACAACGATGAGTTCTCGTTGTAACACTTAACATATTCAGAGCTATCATCATTTCACTAATGGCAATTGTTGTTGAAACTCAAGAAGACAAATCAACACAACAACAACAATCAAGAACAGAAGTTGTTGATGAAGAAGACAACATTGAAGATCTGTCAAGTCATAAACTCGCCTTCTCGTTTGGACTACATTGAAGATCTGAAGCAAGGAGTTGCTGCTCAAAGCTTTCTCAACCAGAAGACGAAGAAGAGGAAGATCTACAAGATGTCAACAATTGTAATATCCAAATACATCCTTGTAGTTTCTTAGGAAAGCAAGGAGCTGTTGCTCAAATCTTGCTTGAACACATGTATGTGTTCTTTGTACTTAAACTTAGGAGAAACTTGCTTATTAAGAAGCACAATTTGTAATCTCCAGTTTGCCAATTCAACTAAAGGAATTGAGACTCCTCCAGTGAACTTTATATCCTGAATGGATCCCTGAACGGTTCAGCTGTGAGTTGAGGCCCTTGAGTAGATCACGTGGTGATCAGATACTTGAGATGACAATGGCTGAGGGTAATTGTGGAAAATCCTGAAATATGGTCAGTAGCGTTATATTCATTGTGATGAATCCCTGAATGGCTAGCTGTGAAATCCCAGCAGTGGGTCTGCTCGGTCAATGAACGTTATATCCTGTTGGATCCCTGAACGGTTCATTGGGTTGTTAGTCACAGTGCGGCTGTGCAAATGGTTAGTCATCGACATTGCCCGTGCAAGTGTAATCATGATTTAGTTATAGTGGATTAAGTCCTTGTGTTCAAGGCAAAATCACCTGAGGAAGGTGGACTGGATTAGCCCGTGTGGTGAACCAGGATATATTGTGTGTCCTTTACTCTCTTGCTTAGTATCTCTATTTATGTTTCTGCATTGAATATCAGAACCTCATATTAAGCAAAGTCAGAACCTTGCAGCCTATCTCTGATAAACTTCCGCACTACAAGTTCTGAGTATCGTATCTTATGATCAGAACCTATATGGTTCTCATACTCCATAGTTAAGAGATCAGAATCTCTCAACGAACATTGAAGGTTCTTGAGCGTCTCTTTAACAAGATGCGAAAAGTTAACAAAAGAGTAAATTCACAATTCAAACCCCCATTTCTTGTGACTTTCTCGCACCTTCACGTTCTACTCGTGTGCCTATTTATATAAAAAACATTAGGTTAAAGAAATAATTGATTAATTAAGAGGGAATCAAAATTAACAAGTAAATTTTTAATGACAATGATTTCTAACCATAATCAAAGTTTTTTTTTATTTTGTGCAAAAAATAGTATATTTGTTTTTTTATGATTTTTTTTAAATTTATAAAAGTTATTAAAAATATCGTAAATATAAAAATAAAAATAAAATTAAAAAAATTACCTAATAAACAAACGAAAAATTTAAATGTAAAACTCAGAATTCCCAATTTTGAAATTTTTTTATGTAATAATAACAATTAACAATAATATAATAATAATATATAATGACAATAATAATTATAATAATGATAAAAAAAGAATAAAAAAGGTTAATAAAATAAGAAAAATCTAAAAATGGAAAAAATAACATAAAAAGCTCCGGTATGATTTGAACTTAGGACCTCAAGCTAAACACACTCACTACACTACCAACTGAGCTATCTTATTCATTCAAAATGAAAGGCATTTTAAAAACTATACAAAGGAACTTGGTCAAAATTTTGGGTATGACACTTAGCATAAGCTTCAACAAGTCAGAATGTGTTGACTCCAGCCAAGAGAAAGAATTGGTTATGAAAGTATTAAGGTTTAAAGATAATTGCTATTTGTGGATATCCCATAGCAGAAAAGATCCCTCAACTTGTTTGATGACAAAAGTTGATGAGACCAAGTTGTGGCATCAAAAACTTGGTCGCCTCAATGTCAAGAACATGAAGAAGATTGTTTTTGAAAAAGCTGTAACGGGATTGCCCAAACTCAAGATTGAATAAGGTAGATTCTATGGAGATTGACAAATAGGAAAGCATACCGATATTTCCCATAAAAAGCTACAACATCTTTCCACCACAAGGTTCTTGAACTTTTGCATTTGGACTTAGCAGGGCTTATGCAAGTAGAAAGTCTATGAGGAAAAAGATATGTCTTTGTGCGTGTTGATGACAACTCAAGGTTCGCTTGGGTAAAGTTTATTAGAGAAAAATATGACACATTCGAGGTGTTCAAAGAGCTATGTCAACTTCTTCAAAGAGAAAAAGGGATTGGGATAGTGAAAATCAGAAGTGACCGTGAGACCGAGTTTGAAAAATCTATGTTCTCTGAGTATTGTGCTTCAGAAGGTATTGGTCATGAATTATCGACTCTTATCACTCATCAGGAAAATGGAATGGTGTAAAGGAAGAATAGAACTCTTCAATAATCAGCCAGAGTCACGTCACATGCCAAGAAAATTCCTTACTATTTCTGGGCTAAAGCAATGAACACAGTCTGCCACATACATAATAGAGTGACCATTAGATCTGGGACTAAATAAAATCATTATGTGTTTCGGAAAGGGAGAAATCCAAATGTAAAGTACTTCTGTGTCTTTAGGAGCAGGTGCTACATCTTGGCAGGTTAGGATCAAAGAAGAAAGATATATCCTAAGAGTGATGAAGGAAACTTCCTTGGACGCTCTACAAATAGCATAGATTATAGAGTGTATAACAATCACACCTAGTCTATGATGGAGTCTATAAATGTGGTCATTGATGACACTTCTATGGATAAGGAAGAAGAAGAAGATGAGGTTCCTCCTCATGAAACTGATGTCCCAGACAACGTCCCACAAAAGGTGGCTCTTCTTAGTAGCTAGCTTGGCCAATAATATATCTGATATAATCTGAAGATGATGAATTCTAGGCTTACCTTTCAATATTGGAACTTCAAGATAGTTAAATAGTGTATGTCCCACAATGAATCAAGCATATATACATTGTGTCTCAGCCTAGATCTAGAAGTACCTTCACCATAAAACTTACATTTAGTTGGATTGATGTATTGACTAGAATTCTAACCATTTTCTTGAAGGTGATGGTTAATGACTTCCACATTTTTCTAATAGCTTTACAAAATATCATAAGGTCATATGCAAAAATAGTGTAGCTAGGAATGGTTATCTTACCAAATGATATGCATTTCAACTTACCCTGATCAACCATCATAAATAACTTCCTACTAAGTGTCTCTCTAGCAATGCAAAAGAGAAAGGGAGATAAAAGATCTCATTGCCTCACTCAACTAGAGCAAAAAAAGAAATCCTGCAACTTTACCATTTATCATGATTGATAGTTTAGCTTAGTGTAAAATGGTGAGAGTCCAATCACAATACTTTTGATCAAAGCCAATTAAAGTATAACTTTAATAAGATATTGCTAATATAAAGTATTAAAGGCATTTCAGATGTCTATCTATCTTCAAAGTCATACTATCTCCAAAGGAAATTTTGTCCAACATATTAATGGATTTTGAAGTAATCTAAGTGCGGTTAAGTCTTCCCCAAATGAAGCCTCTTTGGTGTTCTTAGACAATCTTAGGAGCTAAGATGACCAACCAGGTTACAATGATCTTAGTGATGATTTTGAATTAAAAATTTGAAATTTCAAGAGGTATATACTACTCAATATAATTTGTTCCATGTCATTTAGGTATCAAAGTCACATAGACTGAATTGAGATTAGGAAAGATCCAACCTTTTTCAAAGAATTGGTTCACTGAATTGATCACTTTAGTCTCTACTATATCCTAATAGGATTAGAAAAAACATACTCCAAATCCATTAGGGCTTAGAGTAGAATTATTATCCATGTTGTGCAGTGCATTCTTAATTTTTTTCAGTTGAGGCATTCTGGTGAGATATTCATTATCGCATGATTATAAGTTGTGAGATATTTCTATCTACCAGATCAATATAACTGCAATCATTTTATAAGCTAAACAAAGCTTTGTAAAAGTTAACAACATGCTTATCTAATTTATTTCCTTTCTATAAAAAATATTAGTGTGCCTTAGTGTAGTGATTTGGTTACTAGCATATCTCAATTTGAATGTGCTGTGAAAAAACTTTGTATTCCTATCTTCGTCATTAAAAAACTTATTCCTTACCATGTTCCTCCAAAATGTTTCTTTCATATCAAATGCCTTAGTTAATAAAAGTTTTGGTCGTTCCATAACAGATTCCCCAAAACTATGTTGGGTACTGATGGGGTTGGTGAAAGCCTTAAGTATCATTGACTGACATCCATGTCGTAGTCTTGTGTGGAGTAGAAATGAATCGCTTAAGATGAGTTTTTAAAAAAGTAATAGGGAACAAGTGCATTTACTTTGTTCCCATCATTGAGATGTCTTGTCATCCATTTTTGACAAGTATGATGATGTGACCAGCTAGGGTGTGGCGAAGTCTAAAGAGTGCTAAAATGCACTTGAGTTTGGTGTGTTTCCATGAGTCAAATTATGATTGTTGTTCTTATGATCTCTGTTCATAGCTGGTTTTGATCCTTCAGCTATCATTGCTTATAAATATATTGGGTTGAATATTTGGAAGTTTTCACAACCTTTCAGCATTCAAACTTTCAATTATTTTTCCCGAGAAAACGTCTTTGTCCCTTTCTCCTGAGAACATCACTAGAAGTGAGTCAAATTTTCATTTAAAGCTTTTTTCCCTTTCATTCCTCCATATTCAACGATCTCCTGTCACCAAGGACCCTTCTAATTCAAGTTTTTCATTCAACATTCTTTGTTCCCTTAGTTAGTATGAGTGATAGCACTGTTGATTTAGTGAGAGATCCTTAATTAGAAGCTTCAACTAGATAGTCCCATGACTCTTATCATCCTCCCCTTAGTAGTGATTGTCCCATAACTCTTATCATCATCCCCTTAATAGTGATCACGTATGACCAGAAATCTTACCCATATGTGATGATTTTGGGTCAGAAGGGATGCCTGAGACTTCCTTAGAGGAAGAAAATTCTTCTTTCGGGTCGTTAGATGTCCTCATATCAAATATTGGTGGAAGAACAAATCACGCCAAGGTCCTTATACCCTATCCTGTATTGTCGGAAGAGGAAATACATGTCAATTTCTAAAGGAGGAACCTTGCTATAGATTTCATTCGAACTCACCTGCATACCATATGTTGTGATCCTAGTGATACTGAGGTGTTGGAACATTTAAATATTCGATGTCGATCAGGTACTCTGATGTATTATTGGTAAATAAAAAAGTAGTGTGCATTTCGTCAGATCTGAGCCATGAGGTCGCTCTGGGAGCTGCTGTCGTTGTGGTTGGTGATCCTTTAGAGTGGTTAGCCCTTGCGGTGCCAGGAGAGATGAGGATATGTAGTTCTTTTGATGACTGCATACTCCCGTTTCATGAGTACTTGTTTACAAGGATATGACTTTGGCTGCCTTTATCTGAATTTGACTTAGTCGTCCTAAAACATTCAAAAGTTGTTCCTTCCCAAATTCATCTAGAGTCTTTGGTGTATATAAGGGTTTTTCAACTATGTGTCGAGTAAAAATCTTGAAATCCCTCTCTCAGCTTAATTTTTTTATCTTTTTTCGTCTGAGGCATACGTCCCTGGATAATTTTTATAACTAGGGGCTTCTTCAGCTTCACCCATTCATCCCTTGTTTTGGATCCTTTATTTTGGACAAGGATGATTTCCTGAGACATTTTTTCTTGGCGAATCCCTTCACCCATACATCACATTCTGCTTTTAATTATATCCCAATCTATTTTCCTCAATATTATCGGGTTTTGTATCTGAAATACTGGTCTAAGATCCACTTTAACTGGGGTTTTGGCTCCTATTGTACTAATTCAAGTTCTCTTTCTATGGACAAGGTGATAGTTAAGGAGTAAATGCAATTACGTCGAGATCCGATAAATCTCTCCAAGAGTTTGAATACCCTAGGGCATTTTGAATGCCAGATTTTCTGTAAAATCCTCTTTAGACAATTTCTCTCAGTAGGCCATGTAGTCTGAGACAAGTGGAGAGTTCACTTATGATAATTGGCATGCAGTTGATCAGCAGAAGCGTGAAGCGCCAAAGTAGTCCCCAGTATAGGGTTTCTCTTACTCGGCAAAGCGCCAGGAGGTATCTTTCCCCAGTGAGTTGTTAGAATCGTTGTTCATCCCCGACAGAAATAGCTAAGGTGATATCATCCTCGACAGAGTGTTGTTATTCTCCCCAGCGAGAGTCCAGGGGTTTGGTTTCCCCAACCAGAATTGGATTGGTCTTTTCTCCAGCAAGAGTTCAAGTCCCCAGATAGGGTAAAGTTAGTTTGTTCTTGCTCTCCAAGCAAGTGGACATCCCCAGAAAGAGGCTCGTTTGACCTTCCGTCCCCAGTAGAGTCTTTCTCTCTAATATAGAAGAGCTAGCATCCTCAGCAGAGCATGGGGAATTTCTTCATCCCCAGCAAGAGTGCACAGAATCGCTATCCCCGATCTGAGTGGTTTATTACTCCCCTGTGAGTATTAAGAAGCCGACGGTCGCCTACAAGGTAATGTTACATCTCCAGCTGGAGATTTGTTTGAGGTCTCTTCTTGATAGAGATCCTATATTCCCTGTAGAGTCTTGGTGTCTACTTTCCTCATCAGGTTAGGAAGTGTAATCTCGCCAGCACGGGTATGCTATTATCCACAGCAGGGTAAGTTTAGGAAGTCATTTCCCCAGTAGCAGGTTAAGTTCGAGGTTATTCCCCAACCGATTTGGTATCATTGACTTCGATCCCTAAGCAGAGTATGGTGTTAATCCTCTCAACGGTTTGATCAACGGTGGTTGACATCCCCGGCAGATTCCAAGTCCAATGGTTATTGGCACCTTATCTGTATCGGATCCTTGGGTCTCACCCTCATCAGTTGTCATTCTTAATCCCCATTAAAGTGGAAGTTCTCTTCGGGTTTCGTCTTCAACAGAGGTTTTGATCAGGAAGGTCGTTCAATTTGTCTTCCTCGGAACGGTTTGTGACCCTGAGGACAATTCAGTTTGTTAACCCCAGTGGAGTTGCCTTCGTATCCTCAGCATTTATTTTGCTGAGGAGCCTCTTTTGCATAGCATAATCATTTTGCATTGCATCCTCCAAATGCGTAGCATTTCCATTTCGTATGGAGCATTACGCTATAAAAAAATTCAAACATATGCACTCGAAGCATAAGCCAGGTTTGATATTATTCTTGCCCGACAGTTCAGCAGAAAATGGCGTATTTCAGGAGATCTTGTTCTACTTTATCCCCAATAAAGTCTTGTGCTCCCCTACAGAGTTATGTGTTTAAACTTCTCTTTTCCCCAGTGGAGTCAGTTTCCCTTCAGGTCGTAAATCTGTGAAGTCTACTTCTTGTATATCCTTTAACCCAACTATTGGTTGGTATCCTTCATTGTGAGTTCACCTTTGGTCGGCATTCTCGTTTATCCTAACTATTGGTTAGTATTTTTTATCCTAACTATTGGTTGGTATCCTCCATCACGAGTTCGCCTTTGGTCGGCGTTCACATTCATCCTAACTATTGGTTAGTATCTTCTATCCTAACTATTGGTTGGTATCTTTTGTTATGAGTTTTCCTTTGGTCGGCGTTCTCGTTTATCCTAACTATTGGTTAGTATCCTTTATCCCAACTATTGGTTGGTACCTTTTGTTAAGAGTTCGCCTTTGGTCGGGGTTCTCGTTTATCCTAACTATTGGTTAGTATCCTTTATCCCAACTATTGGTTGGTATCTTTTGTTGTGAGCACGCCTTTGGTCGGCGTCCTCGTTTATCCTAACTATTAGTTAGTATCCTTTATCCCAACTATTGGTTAGTACCTTTTGTTATGAGTTCGCCTTTGGTCGGCGTTCTTGTTTATCCTAACTATTGGTTAGTATCCTTTATCCCAACTATTGGTTGGTATCTTTTGTTGTGAGCACACCTTTGGTCGTCGTCCTAGTTATCCTAATTATTGGTTAGTATCCTTTATTCCAACTATTTGTTGGTATCTTTTGTTGTGAGCACGCCTTTGGTCGGCGTCCTCGTTATCCTAACTACTGGTTAGTATCTTTTATCCCAACTATTGGTTGGCATCTTTTGTTGTGAGCACGCCTTTGGTCGGTGTCCTCGTGTATCCTAACTATTGGTTAGTATCCTTTATCCCAACTATTGGTTGGTAACTTTAGTTGTGAGCACGCTTTTGATCGGCGTCCTCGCGTATCCTAACTACTGGTTAATATCTTTCATCCCAGCTATTGGTTGGTACCTTTTGTTGTGAGCACGCCTTTGGTCGGCGTCCTTGTTATCCTAACTATTGGTTAGTATCCGTTATCCCAACTATTGGTTGGTATCTTTTGTTATGAGCACGCCTTTGGTCGGCATCCTCGTTATCCTAACTATTGGTTAGTATCCTTTATCCCAACTATTGGTTGCTATCTTTTGTGGTGAGCACGCCTTTGGTCGGCGTTCTCGTTATCCTAACTATTGGTTAGTATCATTTATCCCAACTATTAGTTGGTATTTTTCATTGCGCGCTTGCTTTCGGTTAGTGCCCCATTTCCCAACTCTTGGTTGGTATTTGGTGTCTTCTTTCCTAACTCCTTGTTGGTAATCTCTTTTTGGTATCTCTCATCCCAACTCTTGGTTGGTAATCCTTGGTTTCATCCCGACTATTGGTTGGTATCCTCCATTGTGAGTACGTCTTTGGTCGACATCCTCGTTATCCTAACTCTTGGTTAGTATCTTCTATCCCAACTATTGGTTGGTATCTTTCGTTGTGAGCACACCTTTGGTCGGCGTCCTCGCCATCCTAACTATTGGTTAGTATTCTCCGTTGTGAGTTTTCCCGCGGCCGGCGTTCTATATATCCCCTATCCTAACTCTTGGTTAGTACCCGTTATCTTAACTCTTGGTTAGTATTCTTCGTTGTGAGTTCGCCTTCAGTCGGCGTCTTGGTTATCCTAACTCTTGGTTAGTATATTCTTTCCCAACTCTTGGTTGGTAATCTCTTGGTCAGTATCTTTTATCTTAACCACCTGGTTAGTTTCCTCTTTCCCAACTCTTGGTTGGTAATATCGTGGTTAGTTACCTCTATTCCGACTCTTGGTTGGTGTCTTTTCTCTTTCTCAACTATTGGTTGACAATCTTCGATTTTATCTCAAATTTTGGTTGATACCCTTTGTGAGCTCGCCTTTGGTCGGCAGCCTCGTTACACTAATTGGGGATTAGTATCTCTTTTCCCAACTCTTGGTTAGTACATTATCTTCATCCCAGATTGTGGTAGATATCATATCCTTTATTCCAACTCTTGGTCGGTATTCCTTGTCGCGAGTTCACTCTTCATCAGTGTTCTTTCCATCCCGACTCTTGGTTGGCATCCTTGGTTGACGCATCTGTCATCTTTCATTATCTTAACTTTTGGTTGATATCCGCTATCTTTGAGCCCCTTCGGGTGGCAAACACATTATTGTACATCTCGCTACAGTCTGCAAATTTCGTGGTTCTTTTGTATGCAATCACCTTCTACCTCGAATGTCTGAAAGCCATCGCTACCATCCATTCAGGTTCAAGCCGATTGAATAGGGGCAGCTGTTACACCCCAAAAATTACCCTATATTTTTCTAACCCTAACTGGCTTTTGTTTCGCGTTCACCTGCATATCCATTAGGTCATGAATTCATAATCATACATCACATTGGTCTTCTAAGACGTGGGATCGAAGGGTTTTCATGTTGTCGGTGTTGGCCCTATTCAGAGGTGATTCAGTCTGTTCCTACTTGAGTCAAGTGGAAACAAAAGTTGAGGTGAATCATGGCATGAATCATATTCAAATGGATGGTCTTGTTGTGATTTCGGAAGGTGACAATGCTAGTGACAAGTCTAAAAAAAGATGATATATTTGTGCAATAAAAAAAAACTTAAGGAAGAGTGAAATTCTGGTACCAGATGTGTGATGTTAAGTGCGATGTCACAATAACACACTCTGCAATGGACAATGCAATAACAAGCAATAAATCAACACAATGAGTTGTTCACCCAGTTCGGTCTAACTACCTACGTCTGGGGGCTACCAAGCAAAGGATGAATTTCACTACTTGTAGAATTAAATTACAGACTCAACAACCCAGTTGACAATCTCCTAATCTTAATTCCTACTAGTGACTTTCTACCTAAGAAACCACTTAGATATGAGAACACTACTCAATCCCTAAAAACTCTCAAAGAACACCCTCTTTGAGAAACCTTGATCCTGCTTCACAGCTTTGATCAAGTAACAACTCTCTATCGCTTCACAGCTTCTAAGAGAGGACACTTTACAACTCAATCAAATAACACCAATTCAACCTAGAATGGCTTACAAAACATACACGAAGACACAAACGACTCTCAGTCTTTAGCTCTCTTTCTTCGTTACTTTTCCTTCAGGAATGATGCGCATTATATAGTTAACTGAATTGGGCTTGGACCTGCTACAATATCTGACCTGATTTGTTATTTAAAACTGAATCTTCAAAACAGATTTTCTCTCTCAAAATCTTCTTAAATCTTCAGCCTTTAAACCTCCTACAAATCTGCATCAAATCTCTATGCAACAGAGAATATCTATCCCAAGATATCTGCAACCAATGAGACTAACAGCTCTCCACAATTCCAGCTAAAACGCAAACCCTAACAACATCACTAAACCTGATGTTATTAATTTTACAGATCTAATGTCACAACATCGCTTGTGACATCAGACATCCAACTTCACACTTAACACAACCCAGTGTTAAGACTCAATGTTGTGACATCACCCATGTGACATCAACATTAAACATACTTTGTTTTACCAAAATTCTAGCCAATCCAAGAAACTAACAATCTCCCCCTTTGGCTAATTTTGGCTAAAACAATCTCTGCATCTTCAGAGACTTTAGCAGCGGATAAAAATATGATTTTTGAAACTCCAAACATCAGCAGCAGCAACAACTTCAAACAGCCTCTCAACAACTCTGCTGCAGCACCATCTTCATCAGCAACTTGGCAACAACCAAAATGGTGCTCCCCCTCAATCATGAACCAGCATACCAGCTGTTCAACAGACCAGCACTTACTCCCCCTCAATATCTGGACTTCTGTACTATAACATCAGCAATCAGCTACATCCTCAGCAGCATATTCCTTGACTTCATTCCTTAGCAGCAACAACCATCAACTCCTTTGACAGCATTTGACATATCAGAATATTTGACAACTCCAACTCCTTGGCTACTTCTCCCCCTTTTTAGCCACAATTGGACAAACCATACTTCTTCTGTCAGCAATATCCACATTTTGAAAATCCAGACATATTCTTCATCCATCCAGTTATGAAGGCTTCACACAATCATCCACAAGATCTGAAACACACACACAACGCCTTCCACTGAACTCTAAGTCAACTCCTCACACACACACCAAGACCAATGTACAATCTATTCAAGGCCATGATTCAATCTTGTCTTCAGACATCTCCTCAGAAGCATGTGCGCACAAGATTCAAACAATTTGCTTCATATGACTAGAACCATTCAAGGCCACACCAAAACACCAATCAACAGCCTAATGTCATGCTATCTGACATTATATCCTCATAAGAGGCAACCAATCTCCACAAGCTTGATCAGCATGCAATCTTCACCATAAATGCACCTTTGCTGCAAAATCCATAGACAAGTACTCCCCCTGTCATGATTAACACATGCTCTAGATGGAGATGAACATTTGAGCACATTTTCTGAGTACATGCATTTTGGTACCACTGTCCCTTTCTCCAAAGGCTATCATACAATTCATCTTCACCATCTAAGGCAAACCTTCTACTTCATCATTCTCCCGTATGACTATGTAGATGCTCCTTAGATATAATGTAAGCACTAAACTTCAGATCCAGAACAAAGACATCCTTCACCAAGGATACTCTTGACACTCTTGACAGCAGGGTAAAACATATGCTCCACTACTGGATTTACTATCAGTAAAATAATCCAAACTCAACACTGTGTCACAAACTCCACAAATTCTCAGCTTACTTATAAGCTTTACTGAGATCCAGTCTCTTCAAGAGATCACAATTCCTCTATCCTTACATCCACCAGTAGTTGTTGAAACTGGTGAAGTCTTCAACTACTAAACACATGACCATAATCTCCACCTCTTCTGACCAAAAATGCTAGAGCATCCAACTCCACATGTCCAATCTTAATCATCTTCCAGATATAACCACCAGCAAACATGATGTTATAACATCTTTTGGGACATTAGCTTCTCATCACCATTCAAATGACTCATTGCATAAAGAAGTCCTTCAAGAAGCTCCTAATAAAACACAGTCAGAGCAACTTATTCATACACACCTGAATACCATAAGTTCCCACACCCTCTCTGAACCATATCCTAGCAAACTCAACCATATCCAGAGTATCTATACCAAATTCTTTTTCCAGAACATACTTCCACCATTTTATGAAAAGCACAGGAATGTTATCTAGTATGGCCTTTTGAATTTTCTCAGAAGTTCTAACAACAACGACTTCCTTTATTTGAGAGATATCCTGGACATTATCATCAGACTTATCTCTGATCTTCCTATTTCTAGAAGAGATGAACACTTTACTCCTGGATTTTGTAGTACCATCCACATAGATCTTCTGCTTATCAGTTCTCATCTTTGGAGGTGACTCAATAGCTTTCCGCTTCCTTGATTTCAGTCGTTTAGCAACCCCAGGAACCACTTTTGCAATTAGTTCATCATCACTCTTCTTTATTTTAAGGCTAGAAGTACCTTTCTTGACTTGAGATGTTTTAACATCAGCTCTAACATCTGCATCTTCCAACCTAAGGATTGTCAACTTGTGAAAATTTTCTTCTGAACTATAGGAGTCATTAGTCAGGTTGTCATCTTTCTTGGCCTTGCAAGTATTCAGCTCCCAACACTTCTTAAGGTCACAACTTTTGATCCTTCCATCAGCATTGTTGACTCCTTCATCTTGCTCACATAACTGACTACTCAAGTTGGCTTTTAACACATCATCCAACTTAGGAGTAACAACACCATAAGTCATTAACCCAGATTGACTTTTCACCATACTTTCACACTTGATGTCACCATCTGATGTTACAACATCAACCTTAACATCACTAGATAAGCTGTCCACTTGAGGTATCCACTGATAGCAATTATCTTTGGATCTTACTCCCTTCATCACTACCTCATTCTGCTCATCAGCTACCACACATTCATCTTTGGTGTAGCTTACCTTGTAACCTTCATCACAAAGTTGACTTATGCTAATTAAATTAGCACTCAACCCTTGAATAAGGAGCACATTACCAAGAGTAAGACCATCATGATTCTTCACTCTTCCAACTCCTTCTACTACTCCTTTTTCACCATTGCCAAAAATAACATCATTTGCATGGCAAGGATTGAACTCTACCAAATGCTTCTTGGATCCAGTCATGTGCTTTGAACATCCACTGTCAAAGTACCATGCATCCATAGCAAAATGCCCATCTAATGTGTGAGCCAATAGACATGTGACCTGAGCTTTAGGAACCCATTGTTTTACTACTTTGGGCCTGACCTCCTTCTGTCTGGGTTGAGGAGCAGAATTTGGATAACCATGAAGCTTGAAGCAAGAGAAATGCATATGTCCAAATCTGCCACAATAGAAGCATCTGACTCTGTCATTTCTAAAGTGGTTAATCCTTCTGCCACCTTGATAATGATACTGTTGTGGCTGCCACCCATAGTGTTGATCCTGTCTTCTACTTCCATAGTTTAACTATCTTCTATGGTAAGGTTGTTGTCTTCTAGGCTGTTTCCTATGGTGATGTGGCTTTCTCCTTCCCTAATAATGAGGCACAACATTATTATATCCATACATGTTTCCTTGATGTTGAGACATCTGATGGAACATGTTCTGTTTGAACCTTGCAACCTGCATGCTTCTATGGTACTGAGGAGGCATATATTGCTTGGCTCCTTGAACCTTCCCTTGATGAGGACCATGAGCATGCATCTTCCCAACATTCTGAGATTTTGGATTAGCAACCTGCTTAGGTTTAGGATCATGTCTCTTTGTGTCATGTTGAGACATTGGTTGGGACATCTCCTTCTTGGTTCCTGAAGTGCTTGCTTCAGCAGAAACCTTTTCTTCAACCACAAATCCTATGCCTGACTTATCTCCAGCAACCTTTTCTGTCTGAAGGATCTTATCAAGTGTGTCTGTACCACTGTTCAGCATCCTAACAGATTTGGTCATATGAACAAGATGAGCCTTAACCAACAAGACTTCCTTTTCCAAATCAGTTTTAGCAGTTTCAAGCTGAGCAATCTGTTTCTTCTGACTCTTATTTTCTTGACAGATTTCAACACTTTTTAGGCAAAGCTCTTGATAAGTGGATGCTAACTCCTCAAAAGTTATTTCTCCATCACTTGACTTCCCATCAGATACAACAGTTCCTGTCAAAGCTTTAACATGCTTTGCTGACTCTCCTTCACTTTCACTATCAGAGTCAGACCAGGAGACTGTCATGCCCTTCTTCTGCTTCTTCAAGAATGTGGGACATTCTTTCTTTACATGTCCATAACCTTCACATTCAAATCACTGAACTCCTTTATCTTGGGCAGTCTTCTCTTCATCCTTCTCTTTTGACTTGCTGATGTCAGAAGATATGTTCTTGACATTAGACCTGGAGTTATTGTTCACTCTCTTGAACACCTTGTTGAACAGCCTTCCCAACATTACAATGGCCTGAGATAGATCTTCCTGAGAATCATCATCTTTGACTTTCTTAGCTTCTGCAGGAGTGGAGACCAAAGCTATACTTTTGGGCTTCTTTTCTGATTCTTCATCATTTAAACCAAGCTCAAAAGTTTGAAGAGATCCAATGAGCTCATCTACCCTCATCTGGCAGATGTCATGTGCTTCTTCAATGGCAGTCACCTTCATCTTGTACTTCTTAGGAAGAGACCTAAGGATCTTCCTTACAAGCTTTTCTTCTGACATCTTTTCACCAAGAGCACTGGATGCATTGGCCAGCTCAAGAACACTCATATGGAAGTCATGGATAGTCTCATCTTCCTTCATCTTCAGACTGTCAAACTTAGATGTTAGAATCTGAAGTCTTGACATCTTTACTCTAGATGATCCTTCATGTGTAGCCTTCAAAATATCCCATGCATCCTTAGCAAATTCGCATGAGTTGATCAACCTGAATATGTTCTTGTCAACTCCATTGAAGATAGCATTTAGGGCTTTTGAATTTCCAAGGGCAAGCTCACCTTCTTCCTTGGTCCATTCTTCTTCAGGCTTCAGCTTAGAGGTGCCTTCTTTATCTTTACCAGCATCATCCTTCTCACACACAACAGGTGCTTTCCATTCTTTAATAATGGCCTTCCAAGCCCTGCTGTCCAAGGATTTCAAGAAGGTGGTCATCCTAGGATTCCAATAATCATAATTGGAACCATCCAATATAGGGGGTCTGTTGACAAATCCTCCAACCTCTTTGTCCATCTTTACACCAGGAAGTAACTTCCCCAGATCTCACCCAGAGACAGACAGGATGCCTGCTCTGATACCAATTGAAATTCTGGTACCAGATGTGTGATGTTAAGTGCGATGTCACAACAACACACTCTGCAATGGGCAATGCAATAACAAGCAATAAATCAACATAATGAGTTGTTCACCCAGTTCGGTCTAACTACCTACGTCTGGGGGCTACCAAGCCAGGGATGAATTTCACTACTTGTAGAATTAAATTACAGACTCAACAACCTAGTTGACAATCTCCTAATCTTAATTCCTACTAGTGACTTTCTACCTAAGAAACCACTTAGATATGAGAACACTACTCAATCCCTAAAAACTCTCAAAGAACACCCTCTTTGAGAAACCTTGATCCTGCTTCACAGCTTTGATCAAGTAATAACTCTCTATCACTTCACAGCTTCTAAGAGAGGACACTTTACAACTCAATCAAGTAACACCAATTCAACCTAGAATGGCTTACAAAACATACACGAAGACACAAACGACTCTCAGTCTTTAACTCTCTTTCTTCGTTACTTTTCCTTCAGGAATGATGCGCATTATATAGCTAACTGAATTGGGCTTGGACCTGCTACAATATCTGACCTGATTTGTTATTTAAAACTGAATCTTCAAAACAGATTTTCTCTCTCAAAATCTTCTTAAATCTTCAGCCTTTAAACTTCCTACAAATCTGCATCAAATCTCTATGCAACAGAGAATATCTATCCCAAGATATCCTCAACCAATGAGACTAACAGCTCTCCACAATTCCAGCTAAAACACAAACCCTAACAACATCACTAAACCTGATGTTATTAATTTTGTAGATCTAATGTCACAACATCGCTTGTGACATCAGACATCCAACTTCACACTTAACACATCCCAGTGTTAAGACTCAATGTTGTGACATCACCCATGTGACATCAACATTGAACATACTTTGTTTTACCAAAATTCTAGCCAATCCAAGAAACTATCAAAGAGGTTTCTTTGCCCCTTGGCACTGAGATGACAAAAATATTGGACATTGAGTTTGCTCTAGAAAACGTTTGGAATGCATTGCAATTTTTAGAATTCTGCAGAGTGTTTGGAAAGGCTCTTGATGTCAAGAAAGGTGAAGCATGGGCAATTTTAAGAACTTTGATACGTAAGCAAAATTTGCGATGTGGACAAAACACCTTAGTGGTTGAGTTCCAAATCAAACTATTGACTCTAATAGCATCTGAGTTAGACATTGATTCTTCATCCTTAATTGCTAGCAATGGAAAACATTCATGGTTGAATGTTTTGAAGGATTTAATTATTGATTCCAATCTTGGGCTAAAAGCATTTCCGCTGGATTGGCTTTAAAAAGGCGTAAGCGGATATAATGAATTATACTTATCTCATGAGCTTATCCTTCTAAATTTCATTTGTGATGAAGCTCTGGGCACAAAGAAGCTAAGGAGTTATATAGATGAGCAAAATGCAATATTAGCTGAAAGAAAAGAAAGCAGCAAGATCGAAGGTTGCCGAAGCAAAGGAAAAGAAAAAAAATCCTTAAGCAAAAGTTGCAGGATAAGATGGCAAAAGCCATTACATAAAATGGGCCCCTTTCTGTGCCAAAATCAGGAACAAAGAAAGATGGTATCCCAGGTCCGGATTTTTGGTCCTGGACACCTCCGTCTGATGATAATGTTCCTTCAAACGATGCCAATGGGTTGCAGTTAGATACCTAGTCTTCAGTTAATCTAACCATCCAATCCTGCTCTGGAGAAGGAAAGGTCATCGCAAACTCTCTCGATTCCATTTGAAAGTTTACTTAATCAAAGCAAACATTTTCCTAAACTTCTGCCACTTCAGTCATCAGTGGAGGTTGAAACCTCTGCTTCCAGTGTAGAGTCTCCTTCCTTGGAAGAGGAGCAGAAACGTGATGCGTTATCTTCCGACTATGCCGCAGAAATAGTTCGTGCCCTTGATACAGACATTTCGCCTATTGGAGTGAACCTGAATGGAAAGATATGGTGAAGAGAGACAGGAATTGAGCAAAGACCTGATGGTGTCATTTGTAGATGGACTATGATTAGAGGTGTTAGTGCTGACAAAGCTTTGGAGCGGCAAGACATTCTGGAAATTTAGGAGATGTAGTGATGAATATCCTTTCTTGTTACAAGACCTAAAGATCTTTTCATGACATAAAAAAAATATAAGCTCACAACAAAATAATACACAGCAGGAGAATTAAAACACTCATAGCAGCAAAAAAACAAGTCACTGATCCAATTCACAAGAGACCTTTTTTCCTAACTAATTCATTGTAGCAGAAAAATTCTAACAGAAAAAAGTTATAACAAAAATCCTAACTATCATAACAGAATTGACAAAAACACTCTCTAACAGTTCTCCATTCACTCCTAACAAACTTTTCTTCTAGGCATCACTCTCTCAATCACTACACAATCGTATTCTTCATCTTCAAGAACCGAAAAAATCTTCCTCATCACCTTACCAATCATCGTCTTCAATCCCTCTCCAAAAAACTTCATCCTCCTTCATCGATCTTCAAGAAGAAAACCTCTGTAACCTCACTGTGATTCAATAATTCTTCATCAATTCCCATTCTCATCAATCTTCGTCGATCCAAAAAGCGGAAGAAATCACATCAAGTTCAAAACCTGAAATTCACAACAACACAGCATCAATAAACACAATACGACTTCGTAACAACAACAACATTGCAAGAGGCGCAAGCAGAAGAAGATTCGCAGAAGATTGAAACGAAAGAAGCAGAATCAAATCATCAACAACATCGCATCATCGTCATCATCATAGATTCAACTCAACACACAACACTATGCAAGAAATCACAACTAGAGGAAGAGCATATCGTTTTTCATACCTGAAACCTCGCGTTGTCGTCGTCGTTTTCGTCGCGACGGTATGTTAATTTATCTTCGTATATTGATCGTGTGAGTAGTTGTTGGGAGTATTGAAACCAATTTCCATGCTTGGTGCTTCGATTCGCTGCATGAAGTCATTCGATCGCGGTTAGGATTTGTTCAATTTTGTCGCGCCGTATTCTGTTTATCTTAGAATTGAAACCAACAGGGGATATGAGGTTGAAAGTGAATCGAGAGGGATAAGAAACAAATAGGTTAAAGAAAAGAATGGATCGTCGTGGCCGCCGCCGCAAGGCATGCAGGCGCGGCGGTGTTTTGGTGATTCGCTGCAGAGTGTTGCGAAGAAGAGGTGGAGAAGATGAGTGAACAAGGAAAAGGAGCATCGAAGGAGTTGTGGTGGGAAAGATGGGAAGAACATTGAGAAGCGAGAGTGAAGGAGATGTGAGTAGAACATGATGAAGAAGATGTAATGCGACTGAGCATACTGTGTTTTTTTTTTAGTTTCATTTTATAGCATTAGGTTAAAACAAGCTAATATGGATTGGACCTAAAAGCCTGCGCCATTTTTTTCCGTCCCACACCCGTTTCCGGAAAATTTTACCTCATACCCCTACTATTATCCCTCTACCCCTACATTTTTTAAAATATTCTAATTCTATCCTTTTCAATTATAAAATTATTTTATTATTTAATATTTATTATTTTCTGGTATTTAATTTTTCTTCACCAGAAAACTTGCAATCAAGTTTTCCGGTATGTAATTTTTCTTCACCGGATAACTTGCAATCAAGTTTTCCGGTATGTAATTTTTCTTCACCGGATAACTTGCAATCAAGTTTTTCGGTATGTATTTTTTCTTCACCGGATAACTTGCAATCAAGTTTTCCGGTATGTATATTTTCTTCACCGAATAACTTGCAATCAAGTTTTTCGGTATGTAATTTTTCTTCACTGGATAACTTGCAATCAATTTTTCCGGTATGCAAGTTATCCCGTGCAGAAAAATTACATACCGGAAAACTTGATTGCAAGTTATCCGGTGAAGAAAAATTACATACCAGAAAACTTGATTGCAAGTTATCCGGTGAAGAAAAAATACATACCGGAAAACTTGATTGCAAGTTATCCGGTGAAAAAAAATTAAATACTAAAAAATAATAAATATTAAATAATAAAATAATTTAATAATTAAAAAGGGTAGAATTGGAATATTCAAAAACATATAGGGGTAGAAGGATAATAGTAAGGGTATGAGGTAAAATTTTCCCGTTTCCGTAATGAATCTCCCCCTGATTCATGAAGTCACTAGGCCGTCAACTTCAAGCCCACGCGCATATGGTTGGCTGCACCCCCAAAATCATCTGTTACTTTTGATTAAGATGGATTTTTTAATTATTGGTTTGAATTTTGTTTGGATATTCTTGTTTGGATATTTGTTTAGATATTTCTTTTAGAATTTAATACTAGTTTTAGGTAATTAGATTTTAATTGAATTTTGATAATCTTGGGTTAGAACTAGGTTCTCATTAGATTTTAATTTTGGATCAATTAGATTTTTGTTTTTGTTATTAGATCATAACTTTATAATTTGTTTTTTTTAATTAGAAATTAACCTTGACTTTTAACATTGATTACTAGCTGATTAATAGTGGGTTAATTTTAGTTAGGATTTTGATCAATTAGGGGTAGATTTAATCCTGGTTTTAATCCCTTTGTAGCTTTGGTTAATCTTGTGGAGATTTTGTGTGGAATATGTTTCATAACCTTGTTTAGACTGATGAGATCTCTTGATGCAGATTATTCTTAGTTCCTGATATCGTTTTGACCAATGCCTGATGTTAATTTTGGTTCTCCTTGTTTATTACATTTGATGATAGTTGCTTATATTTGATTCCTGTTAGATGCTAACATGTTTTGAATTTGATGTTTAAGGCTTGACTGTTGGACCCTCTTACTTGTTTGAAGTACTTGATGGCTGGATTCTCTTCCACCTTGGAATCTTCTTCCTTCGAGGCTTGAGCTTTTTGCACGCTTTGAAGAGGCAATTGACCTTCTCCGTTAGGTACCACTTGCGCCCTTGTATGAAGCATGCTTAGGGTTTAGCCTTTTGCTTACAACTTGTTGTTGAGATAGGAGTTTTCACTCTTAGTTGTATACTTGGCTTGGTTGCCAATTCACTGATACTTTGTTGTTGTTTGCTCCCCTGTTTGTCTTACTTTGTGATGGACAAAGAGTCACTCAACTTCCTTATAGTTGAGATCATGACATCGTTTTCATTTTGTGGTTGACGAAGAGTCACTCAACTTCCTCATAGTTGAGATCATGACACTGTCTGTTTCTGTTGCATCTTCCGTGTTGACAAGGAGTCACTCAGTTTTGTTTTTAGGTGAGATCATGACATTGTCTGAATTGTGATTGAGTTGTCATGTGTTTACTTGTGTTTGTTCATATGATCCCTTAGGATTCCTAGCTCCACTTAATTTCTGATTAAGCTGAAGGTAGGAGAGACATTAGGCTTTCAATCCATGCATGATGTAACACCCTAAATTTCGTAAGAATATTTATTTAATTTATTTAAATATTATATTCATGAATTTTGGTGAATTTTGGTGATTCGGGTTGATGTCGGTGATTTTGTGAAGTTTTGGTTATTTAATTAAATAATAGTATATATTATGAGATATAATGTATTATTATTTATTTTAAATAATATTAAAGGAATTAAGGGTAAGACGGACTTTTGATGAGGTTTAGTGAGGGTATTATGGAGAAATCCCAATTTAGAAGCCCAAGGGTTAGAGTGAATATAAAAGGAGGGTTTTGAGAATAGGGTTCACTTTTGGTTAACCGTGAAAAGAAGGAAAGAAGGAAGAGCTCTAAGGAAAAAGGGAAAAGGCGAGGAATTCGTGAAGGTTTCCAAAGGTTCAAGAGAGAACACTTCAGATTGACAATCTAAGGTATGGGGAGTAATTACATTTCATTGTTTTCATTATAAGATTCGATGTAGTTGAAGTGGTTGTTTTGGGTTTGAGGGTTTATGGGATTTTTGTGACGAATTGATGATTTGAGGGTATTTTGTGATCGATTAATAAGAGTTGAATATAATCGGATAAAAATAGACCTTGGGGCTGAATTCCTCGTCGTTGTAGTTTTAACCTTGTGGCGTAGGGATTTATGGAGTTTATAGGAAGCTTGAGAGTTTTGAAGGTTTAGGGAATTTAAGGTTTCCGTAGTGTCATGAATCGACCTAATAGACATAGGTTTTATGCATTTGAATTCCGTGATGCATTAGAACTGTCATAGGGATGTTTTTGGGTCATTTGGAGCTGTAATCGCAGGTACCTTTGAGGCAGTGGAGCTACTGAATGTGTAGCAGTGATTTACTGTAATCGCAGGTTCGCTAAGCGAACCATCGCTTCGCTGGGCGAATGTTCGCCAAGGTTCGGAAAGCGAACAGCACAGCGAATACGCGATAACCTGAGTGTGGAGACTGAGATGATTCTGGAGTGGAAGTGGGGATTCGCTGGAAGTCTCGCTAAGCGAATGAATCAACGAGTAGATTCGCCCGACGAATAAACCAGCGAGTATGAGAGATGGCGGTTTCTGGTGTCTTAGTGTGGTGTCTGTGGGATTCGCTGACCGTTTCGCCAAGCGAAGGTTTTAGCAAACAGGTTCGCCTAGCGAATCCTGGAGCGAATGTCTAGTGTTCGCGAAATTTCGTTTCTGTTGCTGTGTTGTTCTGGTGTTTGAAGCTGTGATGTTTATGATGATATTGAGGTGCTGATTTGTGATGTTCTGATGAATATATGATGACATGATTTGTATGAGAATTGATGAATGATGACGATATGATATGACTGATGAATTGTGAGAGAATTATATATGTGATGTTTCGTGATTAAATTATGATATGATGTTATTGATGATTATTAGGCGTTTATGTGAGGATAAAATGACGATGTGAAGTACCATGAGTACATTGATGATTTTACATGATTATCTTGATGTGTGTATTGATGATTTGACGATGATGATTCATGATGTTTTTGATGAATACATGATATAATTAACATGAGGTTTTGATGAATGACGATGTATATGATGGCTTTTATTGATGAATGAAGATGCACATAATGACATTTATTTGACGATGGTGATTATTGACGTTGTGCATCCTGCATTCATATGCATACTCTGTGACGAAGCTTCATTCCCATTGTGCGGATATGAGGCGATTATGACGTGCTCCGGTTCCAATGCAGAATCGATCCTATTGACGGAGATCTTTGGAGGGTTGATGGCCTAGTGTCCATCTATTATGACGATTGGTACCACATGCATGAGTCTTGTTATGCATTGCATTTTATGTGGCATTGATGAATTTGTGATATGGTGCTTCCTGATGTTTTCCTGGATGATGACCCTGATGATGTTATAGGTGGAGATAATGCCATTTTATGTATATCATGTTTTATAATGATTATTATGAATTGTGATTACTCACCCTGCCTATTTGAATGTTGCCTCCACGTGGGTAACGTGCAGGTGATCAGGTTTAGTTATGGATGCCTCGAGGACCTTGAAGTTTATTTACTTTTGGTCGATTTAGAGGGTCTTGCTCTGATAGTGTAACATCGGGTTGGGGGTCCTTTGAGTCGAACTATGTTGTTTCCTTACTTTGTTGTCATTTGATGATGTGGTTTTAATTTTGAGAAACCTTTTTGGATAATTTATGATGGTTGTGGAAAACCTTTTAATTGAAAATTTGAGTTCCGCTGCCATGTGAAGGCTTTTGAATTATTTTGGGAAAGACCCTTTGTTTACAGGGAAAGTGTATTATTTTGATTTAAATGAGAAATGTGCACCCTTTGAGGCGATTTTGATGGTTTACTCTGATATTTGAGTTGTTTCTGCTGCAACATTATTTGGGGGTAGAAAAGGGTGTTACACATGACAACAATAGGTTAGCTCCCTCCTGATCCTGACCGTAGGGCCATTATTGCATGGTAACGTAGGCACAAGACGGCGATGTCTTGGAGAGCACACTAACAACTAACTTCCCTTTTCTCTCACCCTAGTGCGATCGAGACAAGATAATCAAGTCCTTTTTGACCTTGTAGGTTGAACTACGACTGCTCTGACTTCCTCTCTCATGTTCGATTGAGGATACGTAGGCACAAGACGGCGATGTCTTGGCGAGCAACCTTCCCCCAAAAATCCCGTAGTCCTCCGAATTACGTTGACTCTGACTTCCCCACTCCCGAGGGAATACGTAGGCCTAGGACGGCGATGTTCTATCGAGTCACTTTTTCTTTCCTTTCCCCGTTTCTCCGTTTCTCGTTCTATCCCATTTCTGCTTAGCAGTTGAGCTTCAGATACCTACATCCTTTGATCAGAATAACAATCGTGGATCCCATCGAGTACGATGGATGCGAGGGGGTGCTAATACCTTCCTCTCGTGTAACTGACTCCCAAACCCAGGCTATGGTTGCGATGACCATGTCTTTCCCTTCTTCAGGTTTTCTTCGATCGTTTCATTTCCCTGCGTCGGGATAAATAAAGTTTGGTAGCGACTCTTCTGTCTTTTCCTCTGGTTGATTTTCGCAGTTGCGACAACTGGCTACGGAGGGACATCTATTTTGGGAGTGAGAGCCTTGACTTCTTTTTGCTTTACGAAAGAAACAACACACATGACTGTAAAGAGTGTCGAGAGTGCCTTTGAAATTTTTTTTACTTTTTGCTCACTGTATTTAGCGTTGTCGTAGAAGTGTATTGATTTATATGCGTGTGTGCAGACACACACACACACACATATCACATTTGGCGATTTGATTTCCTTTTTTCAGGTTATGCCTGGGACCGCCGAAGTCGAGGTTATGTAGACACATATTGTACTATGCTCCGCACCATAAAGGACCATTCCCCGACCAAGGGCAAGATCCCTGTCCCTTCCCCCGAGACTTGGCTCGGATCGAGGTGGACATATCTAGGCTACACCACATATGCCTTAGGATTGGCTAGACAGGAGGGGGTGCGCCAACTACACAGAAGTGTGTTTGATAGGCCTCAGATATGACATGTACGTTTGAGCCGTATTAGAATTGTTAAATTGTGTTAAATCTGTATTGAATATGCAGTTAGACATGGAATGTTCTTAATTCGTATCATAATTTCATTAATTCGTTAAGTTTATATCAAATACACATTAGGGCATGTCATGTGCTTTAAGTCGTATCGAAATCGCAGAAACGCGGTAAGTTCGTATCAGATACACAATCGGGTTTCAATTGTGCTTTAAGGCGTATTTGAATCGGAAAAATGCATTAAGTTTGTATCGAAAACATATTAATAAAACTTATCTTTACTCTCCTTTGTTTCAGACATTCTAGCAGAAAGAGACAAAGAAAACCACAATAAAGGAAGAAAGATATATATATATATATATATATATATATAATGAATTAAATTTGTTACAAATTAATAGTGAAATTTTGAGGTAGATAACCTTCATCGACGACCTTAGACTGGTTGGACAGTGTCCGGAGTTTTCGGCCGAGGTCTTTTCTGGAATGTCCGGTTGAATGTACTTAATGCTTCAAAGCGTCTCCCTTGATCGGACAGTGTCCAAGGCGTCCTGTCTTGCATTAGAATGTTGATACATGTTTGGAAGGTCAGCTTTTTTGGGGAGTGTAATATTAAGGTCGGCCTATGATTTTGGGCTTGTTGAATTTTTCTGTCCAATACTTTGGCAATGAATTGTTCAAAACCCGGGGCTGAGGTTCCCCATCTTCATTCCTACCCCAAAGTGGGTATGTACTTCATGCATATCCATGGTCCACCCGTGGTGACTCTGGCTTGCTAATCATCTTTCCTCAAATCCAGAATCACAGTTGGGCGAGGATGGTGTTCCTTGATAGGCTTGTCTTTTATTTCCTTTGGAACAGACATGCAGGGAAGCAGTTGGATGTTGTTACCGACAGGTCTCATTACAACTGATATTTAAGGTGTCTTTCTTTAAATACTCCTGGTAGACCTATGCTCTATGATCCAGTCAGGGATACACTTATACATCATGTGGAAATCCTACGGTACTTCAGTGATGCACCCCAGTGCTGCATCGAGGCCCAGTGTTAACTACGAACTTGTAGTATATGAGTGTCATTAAGTACAAACTTATGGTATCTTGAAGGCACCGCCTCGGTAAGAGCCCTATCATGAGGGAAACACGAGGACAACGCTAAGTTGGGAGGCGAGTTATGAATTTATATGTCGGTATTCATGGAAATTACATTTAGACCCCGCAAGAACCCTATATTTGAGTCTAGAGTATTCCTTTACTACTCTGCAGAGTTCTTGATGAGATTGGAGAATTAGATTACGAATGAATGGAACGGAAGTGGTTGTTGAAAAATCTTTGTCTTTGTTCTCGATCACTTTCTGATTTTGAGGTTTGAGGATGTTGTGAACGGTAAAGATGGAGAACAAACGTGAATTTGCAGAAAAGGTAGGAATCAGAAGTCGATTTCCTCTTGATTCGGTAACTTGAAAAGGTTACATATTAGTAAATTTTAGATCTGGATCTAAACCACAAGAATCCATATATAGAACTTCTGAGTTCATTCAATGGTGTTTTGCAAATTGAACGTGGTTTTTATGGAAAACGTGACAATCAGAAATCGATTTCCACATACAGAATCATTGTTCCATTTAGGATCCAAAAATGGATGCTCCTAATCTCTGAAGGAACCAGAAATGATGAGAGTTAGATAACTGTTAATTATGAACGGTGGTTCCAATCTCCCTTACGATGGCGCGTGGTGTACATGCATGGTTATCATTCCAACGTCCAAGTCAGTTCAAGATTCAAGATGTGTAAAGTAAAATTGGAGATGAGAGGTTATGTACCTTTTCAAGATGTGTGAACTATTTTTATATTTTGGGTTGAATAAAGTGGGCTTGAGATGGATTAGGCCTTGACCAACTAGGCCTTTTACCTGGTCTAGAATAGTTCCATTTTTAAGAATAGGTTTAAGAGATATCAACTTAGCATATAAAATAAACATAGAGCATCCAACCACACAAGTATTCCAATTACAAGCAATCATTTATTTGCATTTATCATCTAGAGTCTAAACCTTTAAAATTTTTAATGTCCTAGCTGAATCAAACTTTTAGAAATTTGAATGGAATATCCCTTCATCAAGTTTGAGATAGTACCCGCCATGTGCTTCAAGATTTAGATTTCATTTTTCTGTAAATAATCAACAACCAATACCAAGAAAACCAACTTTTCCATATCCTATTATTCTAAACTTTAAATTCATTATTAAAAAGAAAATTGTTACATGTACGCCAAGTCCGATCGTGTATTGCACAAGTAATGCAAAGATCCAATCAACCTCATATATTGAGATGGATCAATATTTTTCTCATCCTCATTCTTAGACAACTGCAGCTTTGGTCTAGCTGGAGAAATGGCAGCATTGCAATGCTACATTTCAAACTTCTTCAATATTTCAAGAGCATATTTTCTTTGGTTCATAAGCAATCCGCTTTTGGACTTGTGGAACTCAATAACAAGGAAGTATGTCATGAGACCAAGGTAGGTCATCTCAAACTCTTTCGTAAGTTCACTCTTGAACTTTAAAATACATTTTCCGTTGTTGCCTGTGATCAATAAGTCGTCTACATATAGACAAAGAATAATGTCTCCTTCACTCGTATTTGTCTTCACATACACTCCATGCTCGGATACACATTTCTTGAAGCCAACATATTTTATAAAGCCATCTATTCTTGTATTTAAAGCTCTTGGAGCTTTCTTCAAACCATATAACGTTTCTTCAACTTATAGAACTTCAACTCTTGGTCTTTCACTAAAAATCCAAGGGGTTGTCCTACATATACCTCCTCTTCAAGGGGCCCGTTCAAAAATACAGATTTGATATCCATTTTGTAGATAAGTCAATTGTGGTTATTTGTAATACCAATAGCAAGCCTAATGGTTTCAATACTAGCAATCGGTGCAAATACCTCTTCAAAGTCTATACCTTCTCTTTGCAAAAATCCTTTAGCCACCAATCGAGCCTTATGCTTGATTATCTCAGGTTTGGGATTTGCTTTAACTTTGAATACTCACTTCACAACAATTGGCTTATTTCTTTTTTGTATACCAACCAACTCCAAAGTAATGTTCTTCTCAGTGGAATTCCAGCTCCTCCTTCATAGCACAAATCCACTTTAAATCACTTAAGGCTTATTCCGTGTTAATGGGTTAGGAATTGGTCATAAGTGCAAAATGGACGAAATCACCATCATCAATGACTTTGTTGTCTTGGAGCAGCTCACAATCTTGGAGACTCTGAGGCAAACCCCTTTGCCTTGTTGACCTTCTAACATTTTCTTCATTTCGGGATTCGAATGTAACGCCCCGATTTATTCAATTAATTTTTTCGTATATAAATTGTGTGAAATGTATGAGTTATTTAATGTTTTGTGGTGTTAGAGGGACCCTTAGGTAAAGGGTAGTAACCTTAGAAATGTTGAATTTAAGGTCATAAGGGTGTGTGAGCAAAAAGGGGAGAAATAATAGTAATAGTATAATTAAATATTTATTTTTAAGTATTATTATTAAAATAAAATGATAAAATAAATATTTCTTTTAATTAGTTGGAATAAGGTGAAATTATAAATAATAAAAATAAAATAAATAATATGTGTAGATATTTTAGGGGCAGAGAGGTAATTACATGAGGGTAAGTTGGGGTAAATAAGGGAAGTCATATTGTGAGGATAATTATAATTAGAAAAAGGAAAATTGGGAGAAGGGAGAGTAGTTTTGCATTCTACGTAAAGTTGTGAGAAGATAGCAGAGAAAGAGTTAGGGCAAGGAAGGAAAAGCATAGGAAGAACCCCATTGTTGAAGTGCTTTTGCTAGGATTAACCAGGTAAGGGTGGGCTTTTCTTTCTTATAAGGGTATTGCATGATAGAATGTGGGTGGGTGAGTCTGTTCTCTTTTGATTGAATTTTCTTCTTATGCGTGAATTCTTGTGTTGTGCGTGATAATGTTATGATGTATGTTGGATGATTGTGTGTTAATGAATGCGGTGATGTTATGATGTATGATTCGTGTGTTGATGAGTATTCTTATGTTATATGTTGTTAGGGAATTATGGGGTGATACTTGAACAATGGTTTTTAGGAAAATTTGGGGTTTCGGGAAGGGTTCGAAACGGATTTTAGTATTAAAAAGCAGCAGAAAAATACTTATGTCGCAGTGGTAGGCGGTTACCACTTTTGGTGTAATCGGTTACACCTGAGACAACGTTTCAAAAATTGATTTTTAAGAGGGTGTAACTGGTTACAAGTTTTGGCGTAATCGGTTACATTGTCTAAAAATAGCGTAACTGGGCAATTTGTAAAGGGTGTAACCGGTTACTGGATTTGGTGTAACCGGTTACACTGAGATGTGTTAGCCACTATTTTTGAGCAAGTAGTAACTAGTTACATGTTTTGGGGGAACCAGTTACACCTGCTGTGTCAACTTTGAAAATTCATAACTTGGGTTCTGGGTGTCCGTTTCAGGTGTCGTTCAAAGTGTTGGGGAGCCGACGCAATGAAGTTTATTTTAAAAATAGTTTTTGTACTTGTAAATAATTTTAAATGGTGTGTAATGGTGTTGGATGGTATGCGGTGTGTATCTTGCGGTGTGGTATTGTGTCTAAATGTTGTGTTATTGCTTGCTAAACTACTATAATGCTATTGTTGAATTCTTGTAGTATATGTTTGGTGTTTGGCGGCTAGTTTTGGTGTTGTATAATGATTAAGATGAATACCATTGTACATGTTGTTGTTGTTGCATGTCTTTTGTAAATCATGCATTAATGGTGTTTGGACGGTGGTCCGTGTTTGGTGAGCTTCAATCCTATGGTAGGGAATGGGTGCAAGTAGCTAGTTCCAGGTGGGAATTAGTGAAGCGTTACCTATGGTGATGGTAACAATTTTTTGTGGGCTCAAATCCTATGGTGGGGATCGGAGTAAGTGAACCTGAGAGTTTACATTTGATACCACATGCATTGAGTCCTGAGTTGAGTCTCTTTGCATTTGTATACATATTGCATTATGATGTGTGGATTGTGTGAAGTGTGAATGGCATATGGGTGATCATGCATATATTGATGGTGTGCTTACATATTATTATGCATTTCTTTATATGATTGTGATTTCTCACCCCTTCTGTTTTAATGTCGCCTTTACACAGGCATCGTGCAGATAATCCGTAGTAGAGACGTGGATGTGAGTGGAAAAGAGTACTCTTCGTTATGCTTTTGTTGAGTCGGCATCTGCTCTGATATGTAACACTGAGGGATGAACGCTTGTGTTTTTATTTTATGTCTTGGCATTTTCTTATAATTACTATATGTTATGATTATGTTTGGAAATACTAAAATGATGGTTGTTGATGTTTTCTGCTGCTATTTATATAAAAATTTAAGTTCATACCTGTTTACTATTATTTTTATACCTTTCAAAAATTATATGTGTTACATATCCAATTGCATGAGCTATTATGGTGATAAAGTAGAATCCTAATTGTTGTTGGTTTATATTACTCTGATTTTATTTATAAAATTACGTGGGGAAAATTAGGGTGTTACATAGTGGTAATAGAGCAGGTCGGTCTGTCCGGCCAAATTATTAAGTCGGTGTGATGTGACAGTTGAATACTGTCGATGTAGTCCTCTAACCATTGTTGTTGTTATTGTTGTGGGACAGAAAATGGATGGAAGAAATAATGTTGCGATTGCTGCTGCTTTGCAGGTTGTGATTCAGGTTGTGCACAATCAGAGTAATGCTGGGGGAACGATGAGTTCCATCATCTGGGGAAGTTTTAGTGGAATAATATGCCTACTTTTAAGAGTAGGTATGATCCTGATGGAGCGCAAACTTATCTCAAATAGATTGAAAGGATCTTTCGTATGATGAACTATTCTGAAGCACTGAAGGTACTCTTTGGCACAAATATGTTGGCTGAGGAGGTTGATAATTGGTGGGTTAACACATTTCTTTAGGTGAAGTTGTCACTTGGGCTGTGTTCCGCAGAGAGCTTCTGATGAAGTATTTTCCTGAAGACGTTCGTGGGAAGAATGAAATTGAATTCCTAGAGCTAAAGTAGGAGGGGGTTTATCTGTTATTGAGTATGCCGCCAAGTTCGTGGAACTTGTGAAGTTCTATTCTCATTACAGTGAGGCAACTGTTGAGTTCTCAAAGTGTATTAAGTTTGAGAATGGTTTGCGTCCTGAAATAAATCAGGTGATTGGGTATCAATAGATACGAAGGTTTCCAGAGTTGGTGAACAGTTGTAGGATCTATGAGGATGACAGTAAGGCTCGGTCAACTCACTACAAGAGGGAAGAAACATCTGAACCTTGGGAAGCCTTATAATTCTCCAGCTGAGAAGGGTAAACATAATTTTATTGATGGTAAGAGGCCAAGTGGGGGAGGTGCTCCTGCTTCTTTTAAATATTTTAGGTGTGGTGAACTAGGTCATCATGCCTGTGAATGCCAGAGTGATTTGAAGAAGTGTTTCTGGTGGGGGAAGACATGGCATCTGGTTGCTGATTGCAAAGATAATGTGGTGACTTTCTTAAACTGTGGTGAACCAAGATATATGAGTACGCAATGCCAGAAGCTGAAGCAAGCTTAATCCGAAGGAAAGGTATTTACTCTGTCGGGGACTCAGACTTCCAGTGACGACAAGTTGATTAGAGTTATTTGTTACATTAATAGTACACCTTTAATTGATATTATTGATACTGGTGCTACTCACTCGTTTATTGCTGCCAATTGTGTGAAAAGGTTGGGCCTTGTAGTGTCCTTCATGAATGAAGAGATGGTTTTCAATACTCCTGCTAAGGGATCAGTGACTACCTCTTTGGTTTGTTTAAACTTTCCTCTGTCAATTTTTGATGGAGATTTTGGTGTTGATCTTATCTGCTTTCCACTGAGAGATCTTGATGTTATCTTGGGAATGAACTGGTTGGAGTTCAATCATGTTCATATAAATTGTTATAACAAATCGGTACAGTTTCTTGCTCCTGATGATGAAGAGGAAGTTGGTTTCTTATCTGCTAGGCAGTTGGATGAGCTTTTGCAAGATGAAGCTCAGGTGCTTGCATTGTTCGTAACTTTATCTGTTGAAAGTCAAGCTGCAATTAATGAATTTCTAGTAGTGCGTGATTTTCCATATATGTTTTCGGATGATATTTTGGATGTGCCGCCAGAGAGGGAGGTGGAGTTCTCTATTAATCTTGTCACTGGTACTAGACCTATTTCTATGGCACCATACAGGATGTCGGCATCGGAATTAGCAAAATTGAAATAGCAATTAGAAGATTTGCTAGAAAAGAAATTTGTGAGGACAAGTGTGTCACCTTGGGGAGCTCCGATGTTATTAGTAAAGAAGAAAGATGATAGTATGAGGTTGTGTGTGGATTACCGACAGCTTAATAAAGTAACGATCAAGAACAAGTATCCACTTTCGAGAATAGATGATTTGATGGATTGACTGGTAGGTGCATATGTGTTCAGCATAATTGACTTAAGGTCGAGTTTCCATCAGATTCAAGTGAAGGATGAGGGTATTCAAAAGACTGATTTAAGAACTCGGTATGGGCATTATGAATATCTGGTGATGCCGTTCGATGTTTCTAATGCACCTGGAGTGTTTATGGAATATATGAATCGTATATTTCATACTTATTTGGATCAATTTGTGGTAGTCTTCATTGACGACATTTTGATTTACTCTAAGTCCGAAGAAGAGCATGTTGAGCATTTACGAATCATGTTGAAAGTCTTGAAAGAGAATAAGTTATATGCCAAGTTGTCAAAGTGTGAATTCTGGTTGCAAGAGGTTAGTTTTCTTAGACACGTTATTTCAGGTGATGATATAGTTGTGGATCCGTCCAAAGTAGATGTAGTACTACAATGGGAGGCTCCTAAGTCGGTTACTGAGATTAGAAGCTTTTTGGGCTTGGCTGGTTACTGCCTCAAATTTATTAAAGGCTTTTCTAAGTTAGCACTTCCATTGACCCAACTAACTTGTAAAGGTAAAGCGTTTGTGTGGGACATCCATTGTGAGAAAAGTTTCACAGAGCTGAAGAAGAGATTGACTATAACTCTAGTTCTGATTTTTCTTGAACCTAATGATCCATTTTTGTTATATTGTGATGCGTCGATGATGATTTTAGGTGGTGCGCAGATGCAAGATGGCAAGTTTGTGGCTTATACTTCAACGTAACTGAGGATTCGTGAGAGAAACTATCCTACTCATGATTTAGAGTTTGTTGCAGTGGTGTTTGTGTTAAAGATTTGGAGGCATTATCTTTATGGTTCCATATTTGAGGTATTCAGTGATAAAAAAATTTAAAATACTTATTTGATCAGAAGGAATTGAATATGAGGCAACATAGATGGTTAGAATTCCTGAAGGATTATGACTTCAGCTTGAATTATCACCCCGATAAGGCTAATGTCGTGGCTGATGCTTTAAGTCGGAAGTCTTTTCATATGTCTGCTTTGATGGTTAGAGAGTTGGAACTTATTGAACAATTTAGAGACTTGAGTTTGGTCTGCGAGCTAACACCGCAGAGTGAGATGTTGGGTATGTTGAAGATAAATAATGATTTTCTTAATAATATTAAAGAGAGTCAGAAGTTGGATGTGAAGTTGGTAGATTTGATTGTTGAGAGTAATCATACTAAAATGAGTGATTTTAGAGTGGATGAGCAGGGTGTGTTGAGATTCCGAGGTAGAATCTGTATACCTGACAATCCTGAGTTGAAGAAGATGATTTTAGAAGAAAATCATAGAAGTAGCTTGAGTATCCATCCGGGAACTAATAAGATGTAAGGTTACATATATGTCACCCCCTGCCAATATAGCGAGTTTTGATTTCATCCCCTATAATATTTTTTTTTGGGATTCCCCCCTTGAAATACCAAGATTCCCATTGTAAGGACCCCGAGCACACTATTTCATCCCAGATTCTATCTTTCAGTGACGTGGCAATTCAGGTGGATTTTTATTTAATTTTTTAAAAATCCATGTGGATTTTTTTACTTTTATTTTTAATTTTCTTTATTTAATATATATTTTTACTATTTTTATATATTATATATAATATATATTTTTATTTTTTAATTTTTTTAAAATTTGTTTTTAAAAGTTATTTTAATTGGCCCATTTCAAAAACATACAAGCCCATTGTCAACCCAACACTAATAAGCAAATACTTATGCATGCTTAAGGTTTATAAATCCTTGTATAATTTTTAAATCAACCAATGTGGGACTTACCCATTAGAAATTGTTTGTGGCTCACGCAGGATTCTACATACTTGCATTCATCAGGCTAGATTTTCCCATCACCATTGTCATACCTCGAAAAAATATGATCCTTCGCGATAGGACACGAAAAAAAATATTTGAACAGAGTCGCCACTGAACTTTATTCATTCCAAGAAGGAATAGGAAAATATCTATAAAACCTTTAAGATAAGAACATGGTCATCGCAACCAAAACCTAGGTTCGGGAGTCGATTATGCAAAGGGAATGTATTAGCACCCCTCACGTCCGTTATACTCAACGGGAACCTCTTAGTCCAATTCGTGATCGATTGTTAGCTAATGTTATTTGTTTTCTTCTAAGAGAATAATGCGAAAGGTTATGAGAAAAGAGTTTTGTTTGCTAAGGGGAAATGAAGGGTTTTTTTTATTAGGGTGCTCGCCAAGGATTGAGGCCCTTGTACCTACGTATCTTCATTTGAAAGAAATGAAGAATCAGAGCGTCTGTAGTTCTTGGGACTACGGGTTGTTGATTCATTTTATCGTACAAAGTTTTAGGTCACATTCTAAGGGCGAAACATTAGCTTGTCTACTCCCGACGGAGGCTTAAGCATTTAGTTTGTGGGCGCATTAGAAAGGACTAAACATTGTTCTTTTGCGAAAAAAATTTAATTGCACGGCGGCGAGAAGTTAAATTAATGTGTTGGATGTTTTGTTTGAATGATGATCACTTGGATGACCAATGAAGGCTCTTTGTATCCAAACAATCGAGGGAGAGAGAATACAAGACACTAGACTCTCTCTTTTTCAACCTTAATTGTGAAAAGTTTTGATATATTTAAAGTGTTTTAAACGGATGAGAGTACTCGAATGGCTAATGAAGGCTCCTCATATCCAAGTATTCGGGAGAGAGAATAGAAGGCACTAGACTCTCTCTTTTTCATCTTAGTGTTTTGGAGAATAAGTTTGATTCGGTTTGTTATGAAAATGGTTTGAAGTGAATCGGATTAGAAGTTTTTTAGAGATGACAATTGTTTGAATAGTAAGGAAGGCTCCTAGTACCCAAGCAATCGAGGAGAGGAATCGAAGGCTCCATACCATCTCCCTTTTCACTTTTAATGAAATAGTGTCTAAAATATGATTAGATTCTTTAATTTGATTTGAAAAATACTCGATGTTGATGGAGGTTTGAATTTATGTTCGAAGTGTGGAAAGGTTGAAAATGAATGGAATGGAGGACTCAATTGCGTTAGGTAAGGTTGATGGCGATGCACGAGGCGATCGACTTAGAAGGGTGTAAAATGGCTCGACGTTGAATCGAGAATTATTTTGAAAATGATTTAGGTTATGCAATGGCAAGACATAAGCAAAATAAAGGAAAACGATAAAGTTATTTTATATGTCATGGGGGTGAGGGTACATTTTTCAAAAGGGGATAAGAATAAACAATAAACATACAACCCAAACGATAAACTACAAGTGTACTAGCAAAGTAGGCTAGCCTTTTAAATGACCAACTAGAAGTAATTAATCGAATAAGTCTCATTGTAAGAAAGCCCAAGAGTAAGCTATGAATGATGTGCAATGGTGTCCTAAGCTAAGACAAAGAAAATAGATAAGTCCAATCCCAATCTCCTATGCTAGGATTTAATTACAAGGTCCAAAACTCCATGATGTTAAGGATAGTAACCATAGTCCAAGATTAGATGTTTTTTTTAGGGTTTTTGATCATTTTATCATGTTTTTGTATTTTTCTTAATGAAATGAACAAATAAAGATGACGATAACATAATGAGCAATGAAATAAATTATCAATGAAATAAATGATGGAAAGGTAAATGGAAGAAAGTAAATAGCAAGAAAGTAAATAGCGGAAATGTAAATGTTAGATGTTAGTTGTTAATGGTTAATTGTTATTGATCAGATGATCACTTTCTCGAATCAGGACCAATTTAGCGCTTTGTTAAGCAATCGTAGCATAATCTATAAGGAAGATCATAATATGGGAGGCCGGTCAATAACAATATTTGTGTTAATACATGCTAGAGAAATGATATATAGATCATTCTCCTAAGTCATGCCACACGAAAAGAAAAAGAGAACGGTCTCATCTTAATCAAGAACTTTCATCGATTAATCAAAGGCAACCTATCACTATCCCAAAGTGTAAAGAATGATCCAAATGATCATTCAACCACATGTTTGAAATAATGAAGATTAAACATCTTTGTATATCAACAATCTATGATATTTAGATTTCATCGACCAAAAAGAAATATAGTAATCAATATAAAATGAAATAATCTAAAAAAATAAACAAGATAATAATGGATAAAGAAAATGGATCATAAAATAAACGTATTTATCACAAATAATAGAAAATAAAAAACAAGGAATAACAAAATGAAAAAAAGAAAAGGAAGAGAAAAACAACATGAAGGGAGGGTGCATCGGACCAAGCTAGGGTGGTGTATAGAGATAGATCCATTGAGCCGAGCCCAATCTCACCAAAGGATATCTAAAAAAACAACCATGATTTAAAAAAAAAAGAATAAAACAAAACCATAAAAGATTCACTTCTCTTTTTCATTTACGCACACGAGCTCCTTCATTTACCTCTTAAAAAACAAATTGCTAGTTACTGTAAATCACACAGCATTTTGAAGCATATTTTCTATCTCGATCTCGCCTCTTTGGTTTGATTTGTCTCCCTCCCTCGCGTCCTCTCTCAATCTCAATTTTGTTTTGGTCAGTTTCTCTATCAATCTCGTACTCGGTTTCACTTGATCTCTCTCCTTCTTCTTTTCTCTCAATCCGTTTTTAGGGTATTGAATTTGTTGTTGTAAGGAATTTGAAGGTTGGATGATAGGAAGTTTTCCTATCAATGATTTGAGACTAGGGTTTCAATACAAAAGAGAGGAAATATAAAACTATCTAAAGAAAGATAAAATTAAAATAACATTTTTTCTTGATTGATTGATTCTAAAATGTGTCCAAGACACTTACATATATAATAATACTAATGGGCCAATGACTAAAATACCCAAATACTAGTGGAAGCCCAATTCAATACAATTAAACTAAAATACCAACTAATATAAAACCTTAAATTAATAATTATGATTAAACTAAAATATAACTTGATACTCTCTATCATTGCCACGGGGTTCACTTGAACCTGTCCTCAAGGTTCTAAAATAAAACTTAAGATCCTAAATGGTTGTTGCTACATTACTCTTTCCTGGATCCCAAACAATGAAGAGAAAAACTTCAGCTTGAAAACAACATGAAATAGAGACCTGTGACACATTTTCAGAAAGCTTGATACGAGGCTGATTATTAATCTCAACCAGCTTGAAAACAACGCCTAAGGCAGCTTGAGCATAACGTGTGACTAGGTATGTACCAATTCCGAATGCATCAACCTCATGACCCTGTTTAGTTACAGCATCTAATGTTTCTTCAAGGTCATTACTTGCAGTGATTATCAACATCCTAAATCCAGTTGCAATTTGCATCATCTCTCTTTTCTTTTCAATAATTTTTTGGAAAGTTGTCACAACTTTCTCAACATCATCAAAAATCATGATATACATAATTTTCCCACAAAACTTCATTACAGGAAACTGCATCTTTGAATTGCCTTGAACAAACTCATCAACATGAGAACAAGCAGAAATGACGCACAACATTGTGATCTTATCAGGAAGTATCCTTTGTCGTACCATTTCACCGAGCAATTTAAGAGCCTCTCGAGGTCGATTACTTTTAGCATAACCAGATATCCTTACACTCCAACACACCAACTCATTTTCAATCATTTGGTCAAATATGAAACTTACATTCTTAACCATTCCAAGTTTTGCAAAAACAGAGAGCATTGCAGTGGAAACCAAGAAATGTTTGGAATAGAGTTTATCTGATATTTCCTCAAAATTGGAAGCAGAGTAACATATACCACATGGAGCAAAATGACTTCCATATAGGTATAGAAAATGACCATGAGAAATACTGATATTATTAGCATATGGTAACATAGATGAACCAACAGTAGCAAGAAGAATGAGTTTAAGCCAAATTCTACTAGATAGAGAACAACTTTGACAAAAATCAAAATTATGAAACAAAATAATAGTTCCATTATCAAGCTCAACAAGGATTACCTCTTCCTCTTCCTTCTCCAGACAATGTTGAAAGAATTGTTTTGAAAAACACGGCAGGAACAAGAATGATGTTTGAATCACAGTCTTATCGGGTGGTTTCGGTGGAATCCCAAAATCAGCACCATCATGAAACCCTCTGTCATTGATTTGCGGCTCACCCCTGAGAGGTATTGAAGATTCAAAATCGATGATTTCTGTAGAAACACGTTGATTAGGTAGTTTTGGTGGAATCGCAAAATCAGTGTCACAGATAAAACCCCAATTCTTGAAATAAGATTTAACCATGGAAGTTATTGGTTTTGTCGGCATCAGCGGTGCTAAGGTTGATTTCCGTTGAACATCGGGGTTATTAACATAGCTTTGATCATTATTGGTCTCCATAACATTCAAGTTGTGATGTGAGGTTGTTGGGGTTGTAACAACATTTTGAGGATTACCACTGTGGACAGAAGAGTTAGGCGCGGAGGTCTTGGCCTGTGGGCTACCCATCTTGACAATGTCATCCATTGACACTTGACCTGGGCTCACCATCCATTGAGATTGCAATCCACTATGTTGTGACGATGATAGACCATCATTGCCACCAACAGAATCATAATCCAACTCCGAACCAGAATCCGAACCTGAGGCTTTCTCTTCGACATAGTCGCCTTTGTCGTCGCTTCCTTTAAGGAAATCGTTGGCTAACTGATCGTCCCCGTCAGAAGATAAGTCAGAGTCAGAACCGGAGTCATTGTCGACGTCATCTCCGAGTTTGAACTGCTGTGGCGGCGCTTCTTCTTCGGATTCGGAGGAGGAATCGTCTTTGACGGAACAATTTGTACATTTTTTTGGAGCTTTTTGAAGTGTGGCTGGCTTCAAAGGTTTTAGGGTTTTGATTTGGGGAGAGAAAATGATATGCATTTGGTGTTGAGAGAGAAGTCTGGTTTTGAAGCTTTTTGTGAATTTTTTTGAGTGTTTCTTAAAAGAGGGATGAGATATAGAATCCGGTGGTTTAGGAAAGGGAAAATTGGGTTTCGTATGAAACTTTCTCCTTGAGCTTTCACCATAGTCAGCAACACCTTTACTAACTTCTTTGTGAGATAATTTCTTAAAACGAGACACTTTTAAATGTTTCTCAAAATCTCTTCTGACTTTAGAATGGGTTTGATTTGTATGATCAATTTTGGAGGAGTTGTTTGTTGGGTGTTGGAATTGATAGGAATTGTTGTAGTGGTATGGATAATGGAATGTAGAATAGGATGAATATAGGTGAAGATTAGGTGTATGTGGTGAATACCCATGATTTGGATACAAACTTGGTGATGATGACCCAACATGAGTGTAACAAGGTGTAAAAAGTTCCCATGGAAAAGATGGAAATGAAGATGTGGTAGGAGATGTAAAAGAGGGGTTTGTGGGATAGGTAGGAGGAATACTCCATGGATGATATGAAGGTGTATGATAAGGATAATCCATAGGAGGATTTGAGTACATGATGAAAGCACCAAATTGATAGGAAGTTTTCCTATCAATGATTTGAGACTAGGGTTTCAATACAAAAGAGAGGAAATATAAAACTATCTAAAGAAAGATAAAATTAAAATAACTTGTTTTCTTGATTGATTGATTCTAAAATGTGTCCAAGACACTTACATATATAATAATACTAATGGGTCAATGACTAAAATACCCAAATACTAGTGGAAGCCCAATTCAATACAATTAAACTAAAATACCAACTAATATAAAACCTTAAATTAATAATTATTATTAAACTAAAATATAACTTGATACTCTCTATCATTGGAGGTTTTGAAATGGTTTGGGAGATGATTGAAGTTTTGCAGCATAAACTTGGATCGAAGAGCTTGGAGAGAATGAATGGAGGTGAGTCTATATTTATAGAGTTGATTTGTGAATTGAAATCTGAAGGTTCGTTGCTGTTTACGTGAATTGTTGTGAAGTTTTGCAAAGTTTGATTTCATCATGTTGTTTTGGATTTGTGTTTTGCAATTTTGTGACATTTTGTTAATTTACAGTTCTACGTTTTGCAGTGCGTTGTGATTTTCACGTTGTGTCGTTTATTGCTTGGTACGAAGTCGTGTTTTATGTTTTGCGTATCTACGTGCAGGTCGTTACGTTTGGTGGGGTCACGGATTTTGAAGAATTTTTGGCATGTGGGAAGGCTCGTGTAATTTGAATGTGAGGATTGGATATGGTTCGTGTGTTGTTAGCTAAAGTTTGGGTGGAAGTGTTTACTTTTGCAACTGACTTGGTTTTGGCGCAGGCTTGTGATGGCTGGAAATGGCTCGAGGCTTGTAATGCTCGTGTGTTGCAGCTGAAAATCTGGTAATGTTTATAGGCTCGTGGATGGTTTGCTGACTGAAGTAGTGTTTATTGAAGTTGCTCATTGTGATGGCGTTTATCATTGCTTGTGTAATTTTTTTTGTGTAAAAGTTTGTATAGAAATGTATTGTGCTTTTTCTTGTTATATTTTTGTTGGCACAATTGTTGTTATAATTGGACTTTGGCCTTAATCTTTTGTGTAAACTCATGAGCCTCTTTTCTTCTTTTGGTTTCGCTTGGACTTTTTTTTAAACAATGTTGAAGCCTTGGGTCATGACAATTATTTGATTATCGATTAAAAATTATGGCAATTAGACTTGAATTTCCATGCTTGATCCCAACAAACTAAAGTCCAACCTCTTGTGAAATGAACAAAAAAATCCTGAATTAATCTTGAGCAACAAAACCAACCATGAACCAGTCTTGGACCTTGAATGGATTGAAATTTCTGAATCAATGAATCAAACTTGAATTAATCTTGAAATTAGCCATTTGAATCATATTGAATCAAATCTTCACTACGAAACTTCTTGACCATGCCTTGAAATTAGACCCCTAAATTAGATAGCAAACTTGACTTCTCCTTGGATTAATGACAAGCACAAGAACCACATAATCAAGACATGCAAATGACTTGAAATATGAACCTCAAAATGCAATAGACTTAAATCTGCACAAAACCCTAATTAAAAAATGATTTGATCCTTGATGATTTTCAACCATGAAACACTTGAATTCAGCACAACTTGAAAACTTGAGAATGGAGCAAACCTTTCCTATTTAACCTCAAATAAACCTTGATTCAACTTTGCAAGGCATGAGCTTAGTCAAAAGAAAATGAAAACAATAGGCACATATTTTTTGGATTTTTGAATAATGGTTAGTAACACTACAAGAAAAAATCTATTTTGCGACACATAAGTTGTGACAGTTGTCTATTAACCGTCCTTATTAGAAGTTTACGACGGTTTCTGCGACAGTTTTAAGAAACCGCCCCCTTAATTTGGAACAAATCTAGTAATCTTGCCCCATTTACCATAATAATATAAATTATTTTTTAGGACCTTCGACAGTTTTACAATAGGAGTGACAACATTTGCATCGGTGACAACAGGAGACATAGTCACAACAGGAGTGACAACATTTGCATCGGTGACAGTTGCAACAACAGTGGCAGCAGCAGAGGCATCCTTCTGAGCACAAAGGAGTTCCATAATAACATTCATGTTTGTCTGAAACTGATCCATCCGACCTTGGAATTGAGTCAGAGTTTCCTTATAAGCAGCGTTCTCAGCTTCGAAGTCAGCCATGATTATGGATTTTCTTGATCGAGTGAAATACCGATGTCGATTCGTCGTCTTGCTACAAGTGGAAGACAGACAAGGATAAGCAACGGTTTTTCGGATGAAGGGACGTGCATATGTGTGCAAATGAATGTATGATATGCATGCAAAAATAAAATTTTAAATTCCAGGAATTCTTAAACTTATCTTTGTTGACAGAAATCATAAAGCATACAAGTAAAGGTGCAAAAGATAAAGCTGGCAAGAAACTTCATTCATTCATTCGACAACAATAAAGGAGAAAAGCACAAGTCAAGTACAAATCAAATATCTACCTTTTGGGCTACAACAAAATCAGCATGGATCCTATCAAAGACCACCCTGTAAACAGATAAGAAATGGAAAACAGCCCAAGGAAGCTGGTGTGGCAATACATCAGCATATGCGTCCCTCAATAACCCTGGCAAGTCCTCAAGTGCGTGCTCAGCAAATCTAGCTAGACGGTCGTGCCTCTCACTCCAGTACTTCGCATCCTTCATGAGGTTGCATAGCAAAGAATGGTTAGGTCCCTGAAGCATATCCTGAAGAAAGGCCTCTTTCTAATCCAGGAGAACTTGCAGATGACGGCTTTATTGCTCCCAATGAGTACTCTCTGTGTTGAGCTGACTGATCTCCTCTTGGCTCTGATGTGCTTGATCTTGCAGCTTCTGAATATCACCAAAGACTTTGTCGAGCTTGGCTTGACACTGAGAAAAGTCCTTTGCCAACTGATTAGCACGGTCATGCTCACTTTGCCACTTTGTCTTGAACTCGGATAACTTCCCTCGAAGTTCTTCAAGTTGCTTCTTGTAGCTCAACTCATCCGTATAGGCTTGATACTGGGTATCGGCGAGTTGTCTCTTCTTTGAAGCAAGTCCATCATTGGTGCTTTTCAAAGCATTACCCACTTTCCTTCGCTTGTTCTGCTCAACCTCCACCTCTTTGAGCATGCACTCACGCTTCTGATGGAGCTCAATCTGTAGGCTTTCCTTCTCGGATATGACTCTAACAAGGTTGAGACGAAGATCAGCATTCTCCTTCTTCAACTTCTCAATAGTCAGCTTGAGTTGGTCGATTTCAGATGGAGGAACAATAGCAAGTTCAAGAGGTTAGGCATTCATGGAAGACTCGGAAGAAAATGGCAACAAGATCTCTTTGACGCGCTCTTTGACCCAAAATGTGTAAGCTTCCTTGGCTATGCAATTCTTCCTACCCAAATCGACTCTCTTTTCGAAGTAAATTTGAGTCCAAACGGCACTAAACCTCTTCAGTAATCCCATGTCATCTACCCCTTCATGAAAGATGAACTCTTCCACTACCTCAATATCTGGTTCGACAACCATAGGATATCCCAACTGATAGAAGGCAATTCTTGGATTGTAGTTAATTCCACCCTTTGTACTCAGGAGAGGCACATTAGAGAATTTCCCACAATGAAAAATGATCCTAGTATCATCGAAGACTCGAGAATACCAAGAAATGTCATCAGCAGTAAGAGACATGATTCGTTGAGACCACTTGAGATTACCCTTATTCTCAACAAAGGGACCCTTTTACGGAAGGTGAGACATAAACCATCGGTACAGCAAAGGAGCACAACAGACAATGGTTCCCTTCTTCTTTTCATTCCTCGAATGAATAGAATGATAGGTATCAGCAAGAAGCGTTGGAACAGGGTTTTTGGACAAGAATATACTGATGGCAACCTGATCTACAAAATCATCCATGTTCGGAAACAAGACAATCCCATATATCAGCACAGCAAAAATGGCATTAAAAGCCTTCCAGTTTCCATGTGTAGCAAAAGACGCGGCTTTGTCAACCAAGAACTTCGAAGCAAACCCTTGAATACCTTTCCCTTTGGTCTTGATATTATCTTCCACATCCTTCTTACTAATGCAAAGAGCATCAACAATAAGGGGAAACTTTAGACAACCACTAGTGTAGACAAAGGGAACCTGCCTCTTGATCTCAACCCCCAGAATATAAGCATACTCCTCGAGTGTAGGTGCTAGCTGATAATCCTGAAATGTGAAGCACCTAAGTGGTGGATCATAGAACTGAACCAGAGTATGAATAACAGTGATGTTGACTTCTGTATTGAGGATGGACAACAGATTACCATAACTTTCTTTGAAAACCCCTCTATTATCTTCAACCACACGAGATGATAAACCTCTCAAAGCATTCAGCTTAGGCTCCACAAACTTATAGCTAAAGATGCCTCGGCATCCAGTACTCATCTCTATGATAATGTCAACAAAGAATAAGTCTTCGAATAACCTGGAAATGCATATGCAAAAATTAATTTACATGATGATATGATATGCAACACAAGAACAAGAATCCAGCATAGTCTGAACAATCAAATCTGAACAATCTGGATATCTGCATATAATTCTGTGTCGGTGCAAAAATCTGATATGTCGGTGTAAAACCTGACGTGTGTAAGAGAACAAGGGTATGAAGTGGCTTGGTTTCCTGTAAAACCCATCCCCCTCACAGTTGTGATCTAGACACAACAAGGTGGTCCCTAGAAGGTCGCCCAAACCATAGGACTCAGAATGAAACCCCCTGCCGTAGTGAATTCTCATAGGATAGAAGTATTCTCAAGCGAATCACGATCAAGGATGTGGCTCTCGTGTTAACCCAACGTGCAAAACGCAGGCCTCACGACTATCCACGTTCTAGCCTATGTGTATACTAAGCCCGGTGTTAGGACTTTTCTCTCCAATAATATCTACCCATCCCAACAACAGCAGAATATAGTAGATATCCAGAATATACAGCATATGAATATTCAAAGCAGTAAATAAACATTAAGCTAAACAAGTAAAATAAAGCGAGTAAAGCGCAAAAGATAAACACCCAAACAAGCAAGAAAGAAAATAAAACTAGGCGAGACCCCAACTTGCAAGCAAGGATTCTCCTGCAGAGTCGCCAGCTAAAGATGATTGGTTTATACCTGAGTGAATCGCACAGTCAAAGATAAAACAGAGTCGCCACAGAACTTTATTTAGTCCCAAAGGACAAGGAAAATATCGATAAAACCCAAGGGGAAGAGAAACGGGAACGGGAGTCAGTTATGCGAAAGGAAGGTACTAACATCTTACGCATCTGTCGTACTCGACGGGAACCATTTCGCTTGCTTCTAGGCTTGGATGGGTTATCTATCTAAAGGCTTCTAGCTAAAAGAATAGGAGATAGAAGAAGAAAGAAAGAAAGAAAGAAAGAAAGTGCTCGCGGAGGATTAGGGCCCTCGTGCCTACATACCCTCATAGTGCAATGAGGAAATCAAAGCGTCGTAGTTCAAAGGAACCAGGGACAAGAAAGAGGAATGGAAGAAGGGTGGAAGGGTGGAAGGATGCTTGCCAAGATCATCGCGATCTCGTGCCTACGTATCATACATTTGAAAGAATGCAGAATCAGAGCTTCCGTAGTTCGGGGAACTAAGACAGAAAAGGAAAAGGGAAAGAAAGTGGTGTCAAAACCAAGAGCAAAAGAAGAAGGAAACTCCACTGGAGATTCCCAAGAAGTGGTTTCAAAACCAAGAGAGGAAAGCAAAGGGAAAGACAATAGTTGTACTGAGAATAACGTGCTGAAGTGGTGTAGAAACCAAGAAGATAAAGGAGCAAAAGGAATAGAAGAGACTCCACTAGGGAGGTAAGAGAACAAAGAAATGTGTTGGGGACCCGAGGGTAGCGACCCTACTGGGGATCAAAAGAATAAGGGTTTGGTATGTTAACTGACTGGAAGTGGTTAACTGTAAAAGAGAGAAGAACTCTGGTGGAGAAAAAGTTGGTGTCAACAGACAGGCTATGATGAACAAAAGAGGAGAGTACTAAACCAAGGGAAGGTGTTTGACTCTGAAGGGATTTCGGTATATTAATTGATAAATAGTGATTAACCGAGAAAAACAAAGATTGCAACTCTGCGGGGACAGAGGAGCATTGGTCTTAACAGGCTGACTTTGATCAACCAAAAGAACAGGTGTAGAACCAAACAAAGGTTGTGACCCATGGAAGGGGTGTTGATACTGACTAAACAAATAATACTTGACCAACAAAAGGGGTATTGAACCAAAAGAGGTTGCTAACCGTTGAGGATTCAGTGTTAACAGAGGAACTGTGATTACCCGAAAGGAAACGAGTGATTAACCAAGAGAAGGTGATTAACTCGAAAGGGGCTCAGTATTTTAACAGGCAGGTTGTGGTTAACTGAAGCAGAGGGTGATTAACTAAGAGAAGGTAATTAACCCAAGAGGAACTCAATATATTAACAGGTAGACCGTGGTTAACTGAGAAGACGCGCAAGTTGGTGTTTTAACTGACAGGCAGTGATTAACCAAACAAACGGAGAAGAACCAAGAGAAGGTTGCAAACTCTTGGAGATTCAGTTTTAACAGGAATACTGTGATTAACCGAAAAAAAGAAATGAAACTCTTTTGGGGAATCCAAAAGCAATGTTTGACCACAAGAAAAGGAGTTGGGTATTGAAACAAAGAGAGTTTGCTAACCCAAAGACAATGATCTTAACCAAGAATGTGGTGATTGACCAAGAGAGAGATAAAAAGAGGCAAGGATCGACTCGACTGGAGGTAGAGGTGACTAAGCCAAGCACAGAGTCATTTGTCCCCTACCTGAAGTAGTCAGAATGAGAGTAGGAATTATCCCTTCTTAATCCTTCTCTAATACACAGGGTGTAGTGCAGAAGTTGAACAGACAGTGTAACAACTCCAAGTTGTACAGTGCTCTAGTGTCGCGTGAAACTCCAACTCCGAGAGGGGAAAGAAAGAGAAAGCTCTAAAGGAAGCCTAAAGAGAAGCGCCACGGGAAGGTTGATAATCGAAACGAAGTTTCGATTAATTAACCAAAGGGGAGGGGGGCAAATGCCAATAATTTCCCAAAATAAATTAAAAAATTATTAAAACAAAGGGTGCATTATTGATTATACAAGATTAAGCTTATCCATGAAGAACAAACTTAATGAAATAGAGTGCAAAACAGTACCAAATGACACATATAATGCAACACAAAGTCATGTTATTATGTGAATGAAAATGTGCAAGGATGATCATGTTAAGAATGAGCACAATTATGAAATTAAAAGATCGAGAATCGAAAAATCACAATCATGCTTTAAACTGAAGTGAAACAACACCTAAAACATCCATAAAAATCAATCATATCAATCCATGGAAGTTAGAGGAAGAAAGCATGGCAAACAAGCTTGAAAAACACCAAAAATAGAACTCTGTTACAGTGGTAATCGGTTACTTCAGAATGAGTAACCGGTTACCTACTTGAAAGCAGCAAAATCTGAGGGAAATTGTACTGAGTAACCGGTTATCCTACATTAAGTAACCGGTTACTTAGTTGAAAAAATAGCGCTGGTACAAATTTTGTGAAGAGTAACCGGTTATCCTACATTGAGTAACCGGTTACCACTGTAATAGTGGTAAAAATAGCCTTTGAAAAAGCACTTAAAGCATCCAAATCACTTGTTTAAATCACCACATGCTAGGGTATGAATTGGTGCACAAAAATCAAGCTTAAAAACATCAAATAAACAGTGATGGAATCAATTAACACATCAAGATCATGGATCAAGCAAATGCAAAATCAATTCACACACAAAAAGTATCGAAACTACATCGCGAATGATACGAAAACGTTCGAAACAGTAAAATGAATGAGATCTACCAATCTACAAGGCTGAGATATGCCTTGGTGATTGTTGTAAAGTGATCTTGATGAAGATAATCAAAGAAAACTAGAGGAATCTTCAATTAGAGTCGAATCGTACCGAAACCGAGCAAATTGCGACGAAACTCTGAAATACGAATTCGAACCGCTGACTCTTGAAGCAAACACTTGAGATGAATCCAAAAGCTAGTAAAACTCCATAAATCCAAGTATAATTGCAAGATGATGAAGGTTAAGCTCAAGAAATAATCACTTCCAGTGTAGAAGTGATTAATCTTCAATGATGAAGAGCTATGGTGAGGTTTGGGAAGAAAATGTAGATGAAGATGAAGAAGTTGCAGAAAAATTTAGAGAGAATGTGAGGGAATTGAGAGTGAAGTGTGAGAAATTTGTGTGAAATGGTTGATCCCTTGAAAAATGATTGAAGGTTTGTTTATATACACTTTTGGTTTGGAGTGTGAGAGGTTTGGAATTGGGCTAGGAGTTAGCTTTGGGCGGTTTGGAATTATGCTAGGAGTTAGTTATATTTGACTCACCGAGTCAAGCGGTTAACTCGATTAGTTAGGAAGTTAACTCGGTAACCATCCCAATGTAAGCTTCGAATCCGAAGGCTCACAATTTATGAAAATGAGGTGTATGGTGGTCTTGAATGGAAATGCTTCATTGTAGTAAATGCTTATGAATCACTTGGAGAGTCTAGAATATTCCACCTGCTGCTAGAACAATGTATAATCAAAGACCAAAGAGTGTACATAGTTGTTGTCCCAAAAAAGCAGCAGAAATTGCAAATTTGTACTGAGTAACCGGTTACACTAGGCAAAAATTGCCCAGATGGCTTAGGAACAAGTGCTGAATCTCTGGTTTCGATTTTCCACCTCTTATTTTTATGAATAGGCATGGAAACCAATATTTTGAGCTTGTTTTGATGATGTGATGATCTTGTGAAGATGCGATTAATCGGGCTTAAAGAACCTGAAAATCCTGCAACAAGGAACATATAGGGAAAAGTGCGAATGCGTATGCCAGTGATGCGAATGCACATGCTTATGCAAAAGGCAAAAAAGGAGGAGGTCAAATTTCGGGTTACGACAATGTCCAACAAGTATAATCACTTCTCCATTGTCATCCAAGTTATTTCTAAGTTGTCCCGGAACATGTCAGTATGCAACGGAACCAAAGACTCTCAAATGGTTCATATTTAGTTTGAATCTTGACCATGCATCCTCCGGTGTTACATTCTAATACTTCTTTGTAGGGCACCTATTCAACAAATAGGCAATTGTGGATACCGCTTCTCCTCATAACTCTTTTGGAAAGTTCTTCCCCTTTAACAGGCTTCTCAACATGTTCATGATTGATCGATTCTTTCTTTCGGCTACACCATTTTGTTGTTGTGTATAGGGTGGTACTACCTCATGTACAATCTCTTCTTGATCACAAAACCTCCCAAAGTCATTTGAGACATATTCGCCTCCACCATCTGTTTTGAGAACTTTGAGCTTATGACCACTTTGTCTCTCAACCATGGACTTGGACTTCTTGAACACTTCAAATACCTAATCCTTCTTTGATTAGGTATTTCCATGGCTTTCTACTATGATCGTCGATAAATGTGACAAAATACTTATTGCCACAAATAGAATCTACTTGCATCAGCCCACACACATCTGAATGAACCACCTCAAGGTGATTCTTCGTTCTCCGGTCTGTATCCTTGATGAATTTTCTCTTATGTAGCTTTGCTTGCAAACATTCTTCACACATTTTATCTGGTATGTTGATTGATGGCAGCCATGTTACCATTCTGTTCTTTTGCAAGTCATCAAGATCTCTAAAGTTGAGATGCCCAAGACGATAATGCCACATCCACTCTTCACGACTTGTTGTAGTAGCAAGAAATCTATGCTCCATAACCTTCAACTCAACCTTGAAAGTTCTATCGGCAGCCTTAGGCGCTTTAAGGACCAAAAATCCCTTTGCATCCATAACACACAGTCCCTTGTTTTCCATGTGAATCTTGTACCCCTTCTCACGCAATTAGTCAATACATAGAAGGTTATATTTGATTCTTGGAATGTACAAGTCATCTTTGATCAAGGAATGTCCACCATCCCTTCTCATGATCATAACATCACCGATTCCATCGACCACTAGAGTGGTGTCATCCGTGAACTTTACTTTGTCCTTCATGGCACAATTGGTTTTGACAAATCAATCCTTTCTCCCCGTCATACGAGTTGAACAACCCGAGTCCAAATACTAATCCTCACTACATTGAACTCCTTTCTAACTCATCATGGCATCTTCCTCTTCATGCAACCAGTTAATTGTATCATTCAACCGGTCACAGCTCAATTTTTCAGAATTCTTTGAATTGTTGTTGTTGCTGTCCCGCAATCCCCTTCTGTAATCATGACCAAAAGTGCATTCTCTTCATCAAACTCTTGTCTTTCAACCTTGGCTTCATACCTTTGAGATTCCTTCTTGTTCACATTGCACTCTTTTGCAAAATGACCAAATCTTTAACACTTGTATCATTGCTCCTTGCTCTTGTCAAATCTCTTCTTTTCACCTCTAAAGTTGCCTTGACCACCATTTTTGTTGTAGCTGCTCTCACCCCTTTGACAAGTTGAATTCTTTGAATTTTGGGACCTTCTTCCACCAAAATTCTGAAAAATTCCCTTTGCTCATGAGTTATTTTCTTTCGATATCTTGTCCTTCTCATTGAATTAAGCTTGCAAAGTGATCTCCGTCTTTGCCTTATCGTTATTTCTATCCCTCATCCAATGCTCATGAGCCTCAAGAGAGCTTTATAGCTCCTCTTTACTCATCGTCGCAAGATTCTTCGATTCCTCAATCGCCACAACTACACTGTCAAATCTTGGTGTTAAAGAACATAAGACTTTCGCAACAACATATTGCCCCATAACAGCTTCTCTGCATGCCTTCACTTGATTCACCAATCGAGTGATTCTTGCTGTGAAATCATTGATTGTCTCCTTTTCCTCCATTTGAATCAATTCGAGCTAACGTTTGTGAGTTTGTAACCTCACCACCTTTATTTGCTTTGACGATTCGTAATCACTAACTCTCTCCCGCTTTCTTTAACGATTCGTAATCACCAACTTTCTCAAAATTCTCGCCATCAACACATTGATAGATTAAAAACAACGTCTTGAAATCTTTCTTCTGTTGCACCTTGGACAAGAGGAGTAACACCATTCTTGATCACTTCAAGAGCATCTTGGTAGGCAAACAACACCTTCATTTGCTTGCACCATTTATCTTAATTCTTCACATCAAGAATGGGTAGGTTTGCAAAGATTCTTTCATTGGAGCCATGATTCATGTTGCACACTAAGTGTTTTTGGATCAGAACCAGACTCTTGATGTCAAATGTTGGAACAAGAAACCACAAGTTTTGTGAACAATGAAGGAAGTGAAAGATGAGAATTGAGAGAGAGAGAGAGAGAGAGAGAGATTATGATTGCATTAATCTAAGATGAGAATGCATCATGTACATTTATACAAGGTTACAAAGTGATTGAGAATAAAAAACAACCAACTAACATAGCAGAAAAATATAATAATTGAACTCGTAACCGGTTACACCATTTAGTTAATCGATTGCATCTGACATGAAAAACAAAATTTTTTCAATGGTAATCGGTTAACCAGTTACAACAACGAAATAAGTTATTTTCTACTACTTGAAAGTGCTTCTAACTTACTCGGTTAACACTTTGTTACTTGAATAACTTTTAACAAGGTTGAATGAGAAAATTCCCTCAACTCAAATTGCCATCAACATAATATGGGCTATTATTTACATGAGTGAAAAGCATACAAAATTTTTTGTCACTTCTTCGATTAAGGAATTTCAAATTCTCAAATATTTCATGGTTAAGGTTCATCTCCTAATGCTCATAGGATCAATAATGTCTCGTGTACCCTCCTAAAGTAATTTGGGTCGAAAGTAACATTGATGGAGCCATTCTTAGTAGCTTGGACTCCCGTGCTTCTGAAAACATCTTTAGAGACATGTTTTCTACTACTTTTGGAAACTTTTCCTTAAATTTTGGCATCGCTATTGCTCTGCATTCCAAGCTTATTGAAGTGATGACGTTCATTCAAATTGCTTAAAAGAAGGGTTAAAGTTCACTCTAGATTTAATCAAATTTCCAACTTACTAATATGGTATTCAAGAACCATAACTTCATACCTTGGCACTCAAGAAACAAATGGCAAAATTGTTTGGTCATGGCATCACACTTGACATGTATTATGTCTTAGAAGATTTCTTAATACACCACCCAAGTTTCTTAGGCACCATGTAAAATTTCATTTTTGCCCCCAGATTTCGGATTTGCACATCCGGACACACCACATTTTTAAAAAACGCTGATATGTTCCGGATGTGCACATCCGGAAGAATTTCGGATTTGCAAATCCGGAAAAAATAAAAGAATTTCATAAAATCATTTACTTCTAAATATAATTAAATCTAATATAATTAAAATTAATATCATTTTTTCAATATAATTAAATTCAATATAATTAAAATCTATATTAATTAAAATTAATATGATATTTAATATGATTAATTTTTTTCAATATAATTAATATGATTAATATGGTATTTAATTTTAAATGATTTTTTTATATTGAAAAAATTAATTTAATTATATTGGATTTAAAATTTTATGGTATTTAATTCTAAAATTGGATTTAATTATATTGGTATTTAAAATTATATGGTATTTACTTCTAAATTATATGGTATTTACTTCTAAATTATAATTAAAATTATATGGTATTTACTTCTAAAATTAATTTAATTATATTGAATTTAATTATATTGAAAAAATCATATTAATTTTAATCATATTTATTTTAATTATATTAGATTTAATTAAATTGGATTTAATTATATTGAAAAAATTATATTAAGTTTAATTATGTTGGATTTTAATTATATTGGATTTAATTATATTTAGAAGTAAATGATTTTATGGAATTCTTTTGATTTTTTCCGGATTTGCAGATTAGGAATTCTTCCGGATGTGCACATCCGAAAAAAACTGAAAAATTTTAGAGAAACGGTGCGTCCGGATGTGCACATCCGAAAATTAGGGACAAAAACAGAAATTTAGGTGGTACCTAAAAAACAAGGGTGGTGTAATAAGAAACACATGTCTTATATCTATAGAAAAGGAAACTATTATGCTAACAAGCTAATTCATAGCTTGTTTTGAATTCATATCATTGTTGGGATAACGTTATCCATGTTTTTATCAGAAATAGATGTGAATTATATGTGTACAAGTTTTGTTAATTATTCTTTACACACTACATTCCTTTTCTTTCACATATTTTTTTCCAATGACAATGCGTTTTACAGGTAACGTTTTTTTAATGAGACATATGTTTTTTCTCCCTGAGTTTTGACATAAATCACTATTTTTTTTTTATCTTTTAATAAATACTATGAGCTGTATGGTTAAATGATAAACTTGAGTTGTCAACCTAGTTAAATTGTCAACTCTTATCTGTTTCAACCATGCTGTTGTGCATGATTATGAATATCTCCCTTATATATATATATATATATATATATATATATATATATGAAATTCACCTAATATTTTAATATTTTTTTATAAAATCATATTATAGATTTCAATCAAATTAATTAGTTATTAATTTCCCTACTCTTAATTATGTTATATTTTTTATTCAATTGATAATAAAAACTATATATAATAACCAATTAATTCTTTTTATTCTAAAAGTGTAAATTCGTAAAATAATAATCAATCATCAGCAAATTTAATAATATAAAAAAATTTCTTAAAATTTCATTCTTTAGTTCAAACATTCTATATTTAAGAAAGAAAATAGTATTAAATTAATTTTATATATTACTACGTTCAATGTTGATTTTTCAATGAGAAAGAGAGAAAATATATCTCAGTCATAATTTAATGCGTTGGAGCGCAAACCGTGTGCGGATTCCCCATTTCGTTTTGACGCAGAAGGGTTCTTCACTCACTTATTGACCAGAAAGAACGATATTTTCATGTTCGTCTTACTCTTATTCACATTTTTGCATTCGTTTCAGAAGGTACGTAACACACTCCATTTCACTTTATTTATTTATTTATTTTTTGTTTTTCATTTGACTATTGAGCCTACTAATCCAGATCGGAGGTTAGTTAGTGTTTTAGTCCCCTTCCGATAATCGTTGCGAGAGATGGAACCGTGATTCTCTGTATCAAATTCAGCGTCAATTACCACTGAACTAACTACCTATCAGTCAATTTCACTTTATTTTCATATATATTATTTTCACATCAAATCGACAGAATAGTTAGAGCATATTTTCATTTCACTTTTTTATATAACCATTTTTATACACCGCTGATTTGGATGTCTCTGAGTCTTCTGAGTACAATCATATATCTGGATCCGCTGTGGATCTAGATCGATGACCATATTAGCGTCTGGATCAAGTCTTGGCTCGGTCCATGTGCAAATATATATTGAGATTGATTTTTATGATCTTAAGATTGTTTTGCAGCTTGAAGGCTGATTGGTGATCATTTTAGTTCAACTACAAGGCAAAGCAGCATGGCAGAAACAACTTTGATGGGTCGAACTAGAAGTGAAGTAACGGTGTTAGGCAGGACAGAGACACTTGGTTCTCAAGGACAACTTCTGCAGAAGTTGTACGCCGAGTTGGATGAAGAAAGGGAAGCATCCGCCACAGCAGCCATGGAAGCAATGGATATGATACTGCGTCTACAGGGAGAGAAGGCTACGGTGGAGATGGAGGCGAGTCAGTTCAAGAGAATGACAGAAGAGATGATAGAACACGCGGAAGAAACCTTTGAGGCTTATGAAGAACTTATGTACGAGAAGGAGATGGAAACTGCATCTCTAAAGTTTCAATTGCAGGCTTACAAAAACAAACTCATGAGCTTAGGATGTGATCTCAATGCGAGTGAGTTTCAGTACGTGCCCACAAATGCAAGTGATCAAAGTAGCGTTAAGGCTATGAGAAGGCTGAAGTCATTTCCCTCGGAGCGAAAGTCATTTCCCTCGATTCCGATTAAAAAGATCACGAACCTGGGTGAGAATGAGGCTCAGAAAACTGAAAGATCAGTTTCGAGTGACCAGGAACCTAGCTTGGTGCGTGAAAGTGGAACTCTTAACTCATACTGGAACAAGATTAAAATGTTGAATGCACAAGCGAGACTGATTTCGGATTGTAATAACATAGGAGCAAACTTGAAAAGTAGAGGAGGGAGGTCATGTTCAATATTGTCAAAAGCTAGCGGTAAGATAGCCTGTGAGTATGGCCAAACACATAGATTGAACTCTTCAAATTCTACTGAAGTAGTAAATCATTGTGATCATACACGAGACACTAAAAGTCCTTGTTCGAGTAATATCCATGATGTATTTGAAGTCCCGCAAGCTACAGCAAAGCATGAAGTCAGAAGAAGGCATGAGAAATGGAATTTTTTGGCAGACATTATATTAACAAAACCAAAATCTGTGTCTGGGGGAGTGATTGAATCGCCTTTTAAACATGATGCAGACAAGCAAAAGGGCACAGTGACAACTGTTGGCCAGAAGAAAGAAAGGATGGGTGTGGATTGTAATTCTCAAGCTGAAGTTGATCAGAAAATTGCAAGACTTCAGAGGCAGAAAACCAGTAGAAGGTATCAGGAGATTACCTCTGGATTAGAATTAGGGGATAATGAAGAGCAGTTGCGGCTTTTGAGGGAAATAAAAAGTGAACTGAAATTAATACAGTCTGAGATGAGAAACTTGAAAACCAAAAATGTCACCCCTGTGGATGATGCTGTGTCTTTCGGTCTTCTTAAAGAGGTAAAGTATATATACATTGTTGTGGTTGAGAAACAGAACATAAATTCTTGTTGTCTACATGCATGAATTATTGATGTTTATTTACCCTTTGAAACACAAAGAATTAATGATTAACAAATTATATGAACAGGCAATGATGCACTTTTGGATTTGATCAAGTAACTGCATAATGACCATCTCAGGCAACAGATCAACTCACTGCATCATATGCTTTCTCTACCCGCAGATTTATATGTCGGATATAGAAATATGTTGTGATTTGAATTTTATAATTGAAAAATGTATACATTTCCATACAGACATGTTTTACATTAGGAACTCTAGGTAGGCAATTTGAATGTCTTGTAGGTATAAATTACTAAAGTTTCATGTTTTCCTTGTTTTGAAATGGAACCAAATAATTGAGTGCCTTCAACTCCTGGATATTTCTGTTTACTTTGAAAAATGTCTATGGGATTTCTCAACCTAGTTTCATTTCTTCTTTAGTTACTTCTTAATATCGGCACTGAATAAAGTCAAGGATAAAGACATGAAAAAAAATTGCCCGACCAGTACATGATACAATTGTAAATATCTAGAAAGAGAAAAAAAACACTTTCTTGTCAGCCAAATGATGTTGTATGAAAGTACACACTAAAGATCAAATCAAAATACATGGAGATAGAATGGTAGATCAAAATACATGGATAAAGAATGGTAGATCAAAATACATGGAGAAAAAATGGTAGATCCATTTGAATGCCTAACTTCCAAGATTAGGACAATAAGGAGCTATAAGAGCTCTAACTAAATGCCTAAATTTTTCTTTATTGCAATGAGCGTCTACAAGTGATATTTTACAACATTGAACTACATTTTTTTATCAAGAAAAATTTAACTGCATGACTCGTCTTGTGCTACAAACTCGACATACAGCGACCCATGAGTGGAATCTATCTCTACTAACTCCTACATTCTGAAAGGTAGGATAGAGCCAACAAGACAAACTTTTCTTTCTGCCTTTTGTACTCCTTGTATCGATCGAAAAAATAGCTAAGATAATCAAAATCTATTGGGGACATCTTTGCCTGTTTATCATAGAAAGAAATATCAATAGTCATGGATATCATTTTTATTTTATTTGATATGAAAGCAAAACAACAAGCACAAGAGAAGGAAATATATTATTACCTGAATTAACCCCCACAAAGACCAGAAAAGGTGTGAGGCCAGTGCATATGTATTTGCCTCAACATACAAAGTTTTAAGATCATTCTCAGACACCTGTATTGTGAATTGGTATTACATGCCTGACTGAAAAGATATTGATTGTGTGCATCTCATTTTACAGATGATTGATGATTAGGAAACTATGAAAAAAAATGCAATTTTAAATATTAATCCCCTTCACTATGATTATTACCTCTCGAGGTCTGTCCGGCTGTAAGTAATGCCTGAAGAAATGATATTGTTCATTCATATTTGGGTACCTGCACGATAAAATATGGAATAACTAAAATTGATCGTGACCATGTGAAGCGAGAAAAGTAAGCTTAAAGAACTTACAAGGAGTAGTCACATTCAAAACCAGCATATTCTGCAAAGTGATTCCCTATGTCATAGCCTCTGTAGTTGTATGATGCATATTCATAATCAATCAAGTAAAGTTTATCTGGACATTTGTCAGAACAAATCAAAGATTAAAATCTCAGATGTACAAACAAATAGGTCGGTTATCTAACCATTCTCTCTAGACATGAGAATGTTACATTATTTCTGATGCCAAATGCCCATTCCAGAGGCGTCTAGACATGAGAATGTTACATTATTTCTGATGCCAAATGCCCAATCCAGAGGCGTCTGTCTCTTTATGACTTTGTTATAAACTAATAGAATATTCACATCACAAACTCCTGTTATCAAACAAACTCAGTAAGCTCTAGATCACCATTACTCTTGTATAATCCATTTTTCCTGCTTCACTTTAACTCGTCAGCTTTGAAAATGGGAGATATTATAACAAGCTCATGGGATCTTTAAGGTAACTTTTGTACTCAACTATTTCAAAACCATGTAGAGAGTAGTAACACCGTACATTTTTTAACATACAATGCAGCACCATTACATTTGAACTTGCTTCCTAGTCGATAATTTTGCAGTATGGGTTGGCTCATTGAGTCATATATTCAAGTTTCAACAACATCAACACAGTTTGAAAGAAGAAAGACAGAAGAATTGGTTCATAGTCATACTAGATACTCCCAATGGTTCATATAAATGTCACATAAAAATGACAATCATAAGAAAAAACTATGAATAGAAAGAAGCTAACAAAGTATGTACATAAATAAAATATAAAGCGACAAGACAGAGGGCATAATTGTTCCATAATTGAGGTATGTTGATACCTTCTTCGTGATTAACCATTATGTTTCCAGAGAGCAAGTCATTGTGAGAAAAAACTACAGGAGATTTGAGACGATCACACAACACCTGCAGCAAATTTAAAAATACAAGTATATGTCATAAGAATTTTTTTTACAAATATAAAATGCATCAATCACTACCACTATTTCATTAAAAAATAAAATACCAAAGCTAATTCATAAATCATCAACAAGAACAAAAAACTGGAAAGGAAGACAATCATATGTTATATTTTTAATCGAATTTCCTATTAATTGGTTTTCAATGAGATAGAATTCTTTGTTCTTACGTGATTCTTTAATCATAGATTAAAGAGAGAGATTGCATCAAGTTTATCCTCTTGCAATCAAATTTTCACGTTCGATGTAAGAATCACTTGAGACAGAGAAGACGGCAAATTGGAAGATGAAAGAAGCCAGTGTGGCCACAGAAGTCTTTCGTGTGGCAATATATTAAAAAGAAAAGGAGTATTTTTTCATACTGTGCATGTAGACACAAAGCAAATTAGCAGGTGTGCACGAACCACTGTTGTCAATTGCAGATGGTGGAAAAAAACATATTGTTAAAATTCCGCTATGCAATAGTGCTATAGCGCCCCGACAGAGGCTATTTGATAACATTTTCTTCTAATTAATAAATAGTGTATTGCAGAACAATGGCGGCTTATCCAAATTCCGCTACGCGATGGCGGTATAGCACTGCTATTTAACAATCTGCTACGCTAAGGCAGTATAGCGCTGCTATAACTGCTAGTATTTAACAAAATTGTTAAAAACACAACAAAATTTTGACTTGGTGGTGCCCAGTCTTGCGTGCCCACATTCAGCCTCCTAGAGACATCTATAGATGTTGGCAGCTGAATACTCACATGCTTTTAGCAGGGATTCAAAAGAAACAACTTTTTGTAAGCCAATTGTAGAGTGAACATAATGCAACTAGTTCTTGATTCTCTCGAATCTATAGTGTAGGGACTAGGGATTCTCAATCTGAACTATATTTCTGATTTATCTGATTAATTAAAATTTAGGTTGTCCTATTGATTGATTACATTCTTGTCATGCCTACATATACCATGATTAAGCCAATTTTAGAGTGAACATAATGCAATTCACACAATTAGAAAATTGATGAATTGACTTGGATCTAGAGTACGGAGACACAAATTTTTTATCTCTTAGAAATAGAACTGAATATTTGAGTGATCTTGTAAATTCCTGAGTTTAATGGACATATCGATCAATTTCAGCCTATAAATGTGAACTATAAATGTGAAGCTTGGGTCAAGAAGCATTGAAGCTTGACTATAAATGTGAACTTCTTCATATATTAGGACTCTAAACCTGAATTGAAAGTGGTGAAGATTGAACATGATTAGACTCTGGGCCAATCAAATCGTAGCTACGTGTAAGCTGAGAATTTTTTTATAGCATTCATGCTCTTCTATTATTTTACTTTTAATTCTGTTTTTTAATATCTTGGCACTTTACAATCACTCTAGAATTTATAGTTGATAATTGGAGCCACAATCTCGTAGGAAGTAGGAACAAGAATCAACTCATCTACATTACTTGTACACTTTGGAGCACTTGGTAATCTCATTCATCAGGGTACTTTCTGTCTAGGCCCCAGTCCTTAGGTAGTTTGAATACTTAGTAAAATGATCGTAAATTTAACAGGACAAAAGATGGCAAGAGCCAATCTTAAAATCTAAAAGGTTTCACACATGTGGTTAGCATTGGACTTATGGTGGTAATTTATCTGATCATGCATTACATAGAAAGAAAATACAAAGATAACAGCTAACATACAAATGAAAAGAACAAGCACCTGGAGCTCATTAATTTCATCTTGAACTTCCCTGAACGAAACTGTCTTGTAAGTCTTTTGCTTTTCACTGTCATCAAATTCTAGAACAGATGCTGTAAATGAAAACAAAACAAAAATTTGAGGCAGCTCAAATACTAATAATACAATCCTTTCAACCACATACATTAACCCATGACAAAAGAAATCTGCACGAGGTAACTCTATTGATAACCATTTTAATACTTTGATCAATCAGTTATTGCATAGGACTGGGGAGAAAGAATGACAAACGTAAGGGCCTTCTAAGCAAAATGTGAACACCAAATAGATGAATTCTAAGCCAATGAGGCCAACAATCCAAGAGATTCTTCACATAGCATAACAAACCATTATAATGATTACAGTATAAAAAAAGTTATCTCTCTAAAACATGAAATCAGGGGAAGTACTAAGAGTAAGACAAAGCTGAAGGGAAGCTAAAAATTTGGCCCAAGAGATATGGTTGAAACTCTACGACTCCGGTCCATACAAGTCCGATTCACCTTAAACAAAATTACAAAAATAACTAAAACAAAAGAAAGAGAGGTGAACAAATATCATATTAGTTACAGGGAAGAAGAAAGAACCTTTCTCAAAAAACTTCCAGATGTCATTCCATAACTGAGGTTCTTTAGAACCTGGAATTTCCACATGGTGAAATTTTTTAAGTTGTTTGGCTATTTTAGGAACCAATTTTGGGTCTCGCATATCTGCCATCAAGGAAAAGCACTCATGATGCATTAATAAGGTTGTAATTCTACAATTTGCCAAAAGTATGTAATTGAATGAGGGCCAATATCATAGTATAAGTTTACTCCAAATGATATTTAATTCAGACATTACAATGAAGCAATAGTGTGTGTGCGCGCGTGCGCGTGTGCGTGTGTGACAGAGAGAGAAATGGATTAGAAAATAAGGAGGACAAGCTCCTTACAAGTAAAAGAAGGAAACATGATAAAGGGAACTCGGCAGGGGGACATAAAAATCACAACTTTAAAACTATTCCATCCTACTCAATTATTGCCTTCCTTCCCTCTCCTTGACAATTGACAATGTAATTCCTGTTATAACCTTTCCACTGTCTTCAAAGTTCCAATAAACTGTTCCTTTTGACATTTCTTCTATGTTCTTCAACTCCTCTGATGCATCTTCTTCCAAACATGTTCATTCATCCCCTCACTTCCGTCCCGCCCATCCATGCCCAATTTTCATTTTTTTAGCATATACATGTGCTACAGGGGGCTTATACAATATTGTAGATATTTAATTAAAAGAGTGGATTAAATAAATAAAAACGTCATAATGTATATTAAGTTACTAACTAATAACAATTTCAGCTTAGTGCCTTATCACGGTGAATTGTTCGGAGAAAATGGTCCATGTTGGACCTAAAATGAAAATGACCCAGAGGATAATTTTTGGTACATATCTAGTAAGCAGTTTACTACAACTCTAAAAGCAATCCCTAATATTACTCCTACATATGCTTAATTTTCTTACAAATATTACCAAAAACACCAAAAAAAACGCTGGCAATCTAACAAAATCTATTAACATTTATTAATTTGGATTTGTCATTTGTACCTGATGGTGCAAGAGTACGTGCATTAATAAAAGATTGCACTATGCCATTTCCAAATATTCCAAGCCACTCCGCACCAAATCCTTCAGCAGTGATGTATTTGATGGCCTAAACACAAGTTCACAAGCAATCACAATGAGTATACTTCAAGTAAGCCATTGAGTATATTAAAAGATGCAATTAATGTATCCTACTGCTTGAGTTAGTTTCAAGAATACATATTTGTTATGCCCCTCCTCTAACTCTAACCTGCAATTCTCGATGGCGATCGATAATATGCTCAGTGTTGGGTCCATACAATCTGATTGTTATAATAGCATTTACAGAATCCCCTTGTTCAACCGAAACCTTGAGTAACAGATTCGTTATGCCTCCAGATATCTTGTCAACAATAAAGCAAGAATCATCTAAATTTGACCAATCCTTGAACATATCCTTGCACAAATCACTGCATTCAATGACAAAGTAAAAAGAAAAATAAATAAATTTTACGCCACAAATACAAGCAAGAACCATAGAAGAAGAAAAAAGGTAAAGAGTTAGAAACATACATGACGAGAGGTGTCATTTGAGGAAGGGAGAGAGAGGGATCAATTGTAAGAAGAGAGGGAAAAATCTGGGAGGCGTAATCATTTTTGGCTTGTTCTGCGATTTCAACGGGATTCCAGAGCTTAACCTTTCTACCCATTATTAATGGAAGCGAACCAGAAATGAAAGAATGTAAAAAGGAGAAAGGAGAAAGAGAAGGGGAATGGTGAATTGTGGTTGGGGTGGTGAGAAGAAAAAATTGTCAGGGGTTTGATGGATAATTGCTGGGCAATACCGTTCTTTGATTTGTGAACGTGGACGCAGTAAATAACGTTCTTTAGATGTGAGAATACATCAAATATAATAAATAATTAAAGGTGTATATTATGATATTTAGTGAGATCTATTTTAAAGTTTTTAAAGGATTGTATGGATAATTAATAAATAGAGATAAATTGTTTAAATAATTGAAAAGTGTGTAATAATATAAAAAACTAAGAGCATAATTATCGCATGGTTTGTAACGTTCCTTCACAGCTTTTTACGTGTCGGTGTCAGAAGCTTTTGGATATTTCACAATTTTGACTGTTCTCACATGTAGCACGCTTTTGTATTAACCCACGCTTCTTATCATTAATTGTATGCATTTCCATTTATTTTTTATTTAAAAAACTGCAACATTTGTTATACTGCAACGGTAATATATGTAAACGGTAACAAATTTCAATATTAATATAGTAATAAATTTAAAATCCAACGGTAATAAATTTCAATTTTAAATAGTAATATTTAATTATTATTAGTATAAATAGATTGTTATTTCATCCATATTTCACTCAGTTTAAATTTGACCAATTTATTTTATCTCATTTTAGTTTTTGTCTACATATTTCTTTTCACAACGAATCCCAATCAAAATAATACTTGGTCCAATTTTATGCAAAATGAAGGAAGTCCTCCTAGTATTCCAAATCAACAAAACAACTCATATTTTGGAAATGCACCTCTTATCCCAAATCCAAACCATAATCCAAATTTTCAAAACTCTTTTTTTATCCGAAATCCACAAAATGACCCTCCCTTTGGAAATTACTCGTATCATACACCACCTTATCCATATCAATATCAACAATTCCAATCTCAATCAATTAACCCCAATATGCCTCATGTGGTTCAAATAGGTAGTACTGATGTGCAATCAAATGATCAAGAACATGAAACACCACAATTTTGTACTCAAGTTAGTATAGAAAATACAAACCTTGTTGAAGAAGTTGCATCTGCACCGGTTGTGAATACATCTAAACAAAGGTTCCAACAAAAAGAGGATGACATTCTTATTCAGTCATGGCTCAACATTTCAAAGGATTTAATTGTTGGGGTTGATCAAAAAGGAGATAGTTTTTGGAAAAGAATTGGCGAAGCTTTTAACAAGCATCGTGACATCAATTACAAAGAGAGAAAACCGATGGCACTAAAAGGGAGATGGCATAAAATAAATCCATCTGTTCAAAAGTTTGTTAGATGCTACAAACAAGTTGTATCTACACAGAAAAGTGGGAGCTCTGAGAACAATATCATGCAAGCTGCGTATAAAATTTATTTTCAAGATGAAGGTGAAAAGTTTACATTTGAGGCTGCATGGAGATTATTGAAAGATGAACCTAAATGGCTCGCTGGTTCATCAGAAGCTTCTGCAAAAAGAACAAAGAATTCAACTTCAGGAGCATATTCCTCATCTTCTAATCCACTAACACCAACGAGCAACGAATATAATCCACCATCACCTACTCTGTCACGTCGTCCAAATGGTCAAAAGGCAGCTAAAAGGAAGGAGAAAGAAAAGCTTGTGGAAATGTCTTCTACTCCTAATGTTAAATATGATTCTTTGAAAGATGACTTCAAAAAAAAAATTGATTTGATGTCAATGTTTGCACGAGACTATGCACGTATTGAGGGTGAAAAAGTCGAGATAGAGAGAAAAAAGGTTGATGCAAAGATTAAGAAGGCCGAGAGTGAAGAGGAAAGATTGAAGATGAATGATCTGCTACACTATCAAAAGATACATCAAATATGGATACAAGACAACTAAAAACACATGAAATGTTGTGTGACATGATTAGAGAAAAATATGGATTTAATTAGTATGATTATGTATTTTGGATTTAATTGATATGAACTTAATTAGTATGATTATGTATTTTGGATTTAATTGATATGAACTTAATTAGTATGATTATGTATTTTGGATTTAATTGATATAAACTTAATTAGTATGATTATGTATTTTGGATTTAATTGATATAAACTTAATTAGTATGATTATGTATTTTGGATTTAATTGATATGAACTTAATTAGTATGATTATGTATTTTGGATTTAATTGATATGAACTTAATTAGTGTGATTATGTATTTTGGATTTAATTGATATGAACTTAATTGGATTTAACTCAAACTAGCTGTTATTCAAACTAGTCGTTATTCAAACTAGCCGTTATTCAAACTAGCCGTTATTCAAAGTCAAACTAGCCGTTATTCAAACTAGTCTTATAAATAGTATTAACACGCACACTAAGCTTCACAATACTTCTTTTCATTGTCTACCTCTTTCATTCTCTACAATTTATTATCATCTTCTACTCAATATCAAACTTTTTTTACATGGATCCTTCCAATCCTTCCCACATTGCAAAAATGTTCATGGATTATATGAATGATGATATGGATGAAGAACTTGTGAGGCTGTTTATGAAAGAAGAAGCCTCGAGCTCTAAAAGGCCTAGACGTCAAAGAAGGAATATAGAGAGGAATCGTGAAGAGGGACATGATCGATTGTTCAATGATTATTTTTCTGAAACTCCCGTATACACGAATGAACAATTTCGTCAAAGGTACCAAATGCAGAAACATGTGTTCCTTCGTATCGTTGAAGCTCTAGGTCAACACGATGAATATTTTTGAATGATGGTTGATGCAACTGGTAGGTCAAGTCTTTCACCATTACAGAAATGCACTGCTATTATCCGTATGTTAGCATATGGAACATCTGCTGATAGCGTGGATGACTATTTGAGAATTGGTGAAAGCACAACACTAAAATGTGTTGATAAGTTTACAAAATGAGTGATCAACATCTTTGGGGCACAATATTTACGAAGGCCAAACGCTGAAGACATTGAACGCTTAATGCGAATGGGGGAGGCACGAGGATTTCCAGGTATGTTAGGAAGCATTGATTGTATGCATTGGGAATGGAAAAATTGTCCAGTTGCATTGAAAGGGCAGTATGTTCGAGGCGATCATGGGAAACCAACTGTTATGCTTGAAGCAGTGGCTTCACAAGACTTATGGATTTGGCATGCATTCTTTGGGGTAGCGGGTTCAAACAACGATATTAATGTGTTGAACCAATCCAATGTATTTAATGATGTTCTGGAAGGACGGGCTCCCAAGGTTCATTATACAATCAATCGCACTGAATACAACAAGGGCTATTATCTATCAGATGGTATTTATCCTGAATGGGCAACGTTTGTGAAAAGTATCCCGATGCCACAAGGGGATAAGAGAAAATTGTTTGTCCAACATCAAGAAGGTGCAAAAAAGGATATTGAACGAGCATTTGGAGTTCTCCAATCCCGATTTGCAATCATACGTAACCCAGCACGATCTTGGCACTTAGACACACTCCAGCGCATAATGAATACATGCATCATATTACACAACATGATTGTTGAAGATGAACGTGCCACATATGGTGGAGATTTTGATTTTTCTTATGATCATTTGAGTAATGACGCGACAATATTGCCGAATGATTATAATATTGATTTTTAAGAGTTCCTACGCAGAAGATTTGATGTTCGTAATAAACAAGTTCATCGACACCTTCAACAAGATTTGATAGAGCATATATGGCAACGTTATGGGCAGGAGAATGACAACAATTAAAAATTGTTTTAAATATATCGCTTTCTTGTATTTTGTGCTAGTAATTTATATTAACGTTTATGTTTTTTAATGTATTTTTTTAATAAATTTATTTGTGTCATGTATTGTGTTTTTTAATATATATATATATATATATATATATATATATATATATTACTTTGATTTATTTTAAATGTATAATTTTTTACTATTTTTGATATATTTGAATTAAAATGTTTCAATTATATTTTTATATAATATATATGTGGGGAATGTTTGAGATTTGGTGGGACTCATTTTAGAGTTTTTGATAGGTTGTATGGATATTTGAAAAATATAGTAGAGTTGTTTAGAAAATGAAAAGGTGTAATATAATATAAAAAATTGAGTGGATCCCATTTAAAGAACCCAAATGAGGATGATGGATGTGGATGCTCTAAGTAGGGTCCATTTAAAGAATCTAAATGAGTGTAATGGTTGTGAATGTTCTTAGTTTTCTAACTTTCTAAGCGAACGGTGTCTTGAGGTTTTGCTTGTCTAGTCCTACAAAATGACCAATATAGCCCCCACCATTACATCGACACTTCTTTCTTTCTTTTTTTATTGAAAGATTAGTAGGATATCCGTGCATTCGCACGAGTACCAGTGTATAACGCGTATTTGTTTTTAAGCGAACGGTGTCTTGAGATTTTGTTTGTCTAGTCCTACAAAATGACCAATATAATAGCCACCACCATTAAGTCGACATTTCTTTCTTTTTATTGAAAGACTTGTAGGATACATGTACATTCGCACGGATACCAGTGTATTACGCGTATTTGTTTCAAAAATGTAATAAAAAAAATAGAAAGATAAAATTATTTAACTAAAAAAAATTATTATTTTCAAAAGAAAAATATATTTTTATTTATATTTGTAGTATAAATATAATTATTTCATATATATATACAAATATTTGGATTAACCGTATATTTTATCGTATGTAAAAATTAAATTTGTTTTGCATTATTTATAAAAATATTTATGCAATCATTTAATTTTATAAATATCAACTAATAACATATAATTTAAAAATATTATTTTAATTGTATAAATAAATATTAATAACATAAATTAATACATTTACCCCGTATTTAGATTCATACATTATTTAAGATATATTTACTTTTATTTTCTTTATTTATATAAAAAAATATAATAACCTGTGGGTTACCACGAATTCTGATCTGGATACTCGTGTGTTCGTACTTATAATGGTGTGTTACGCACGTTTATTTCTAAAATGTAATAAGAATGAAAAAAAAAACAGAAAAACAAAATTATTAAACCAAGAAAGTTTATTATTTTAAAAGTATTATTTTCTCGTATATACAAATATTTGGATCAACTATATATTTTCCCGTATGTAAATATTAAATTTGTTTTGATATTATTTATAAAGTATTTATGCAATCCTTTAGTTTTATAAAAATGAACTAATAACATAGTATTTGAAAATATTATTTTAATGGGTTAATACCTATTTTCCCCCTGCCATATGGGCGTGTTTTGAAAAACCCCCTGCGAAAAAAAAAGTTGCAAGACTGACCTTAACAAATTTTAAAAGTTTTGATTTACACCTTTATCATGCCACATCATCAAAAATACTGATGTGGCAACCTTTTTTGTAAACTTTTAATTGAAACGAAATGTCACCTCAATTAATTAGTAGTTGCAATGACTTTTTTACCCTTGTTAGATTCCTTACAAAAACTCCATAAATCTCTTGTGCCCTATCTCATCTTCTTCTTCGCTCATCTTCTTCTCTCTTCTCTCACTCTCCGGCAAACTTCTCTCCGGCGTATTCTCCTACCTCATTAACCTCCACACACTCAGCCTCCGTCTCAAGGTATTATAACCAGTATTCACGCGGATGGAGAAGTCAGGGTTGCATTCTTTAGTTTGCTAGGACTGTGGAAAGGTGATCCTTCAGATCTGCAGGCAGAAAAAATCTCTGAAGTGGGAGAGTGGGTGAGATTGAAAGAAAATGCAAACAATTGGAAATCAATTGGGTCAGGTAGTGTTGGTGTCGTTCAAGGAATATGGTATGAAGGAGATGAAATTGATAGAAGCACTTTTGTTGGCTTTTGTGGGGAGCAAGAAAAATGGGTAGGACCAAGTCCCCATCTTGAAAGAGTTGACAAACTCTTTGTGGGACAGAAAGTAAAAGTTAAACAATATGTAAAACAACCTAGATTTGGGTGGTCGGGGCACACCCATTCTAGTATTGGTACTATACAAGCAATTGATGCTGATGGAAAGCTTCGAATATACACTCCAACGGGTTCAAAAACATGGATGTTGGACCCATCAGAAGTTGAGGTGGTAGAAGAGAATGATCTCTATATTGGAGACTGGGTAAGGGTTAGAGCATCAATTTCAACTCCAACCCACCATTGGGGGGAAGTGAGTCATTCAAGCGTTGGAGTGGTGCATCGAATGGAAGACGATAATCAAGTTGTAGGAGTAGATGCAAATGGTAAACTAAGAATAAGGTTCTGATGGAGGGAAGGGAGACATTGGATAGGAGACCCTGTCGATATTGCCCTTGATAAGAATGTTGCAAATGGAAATGGAAATGAATGATTTTTCTGGATTTTCTAGAATTTTTTTTGTTAGAAATGGTCTGAGGGTATTTTAGTCATAACATCTAGTCATTTAACCATGTGGCATTTCGTTTCAATTAAAAATTTAAAAAAAAGGTTGCCACATTAGTATTTTTGATGATGTGGCCTGATAAAGGTGTAAATCAAAACTTTTAAAATTTGTTAAGGTCAGTCTTGCAACTTTTTTTTTCGCATGGGAATTTTTCAAAACACGCCCATATGGCAGGGGGAAAATAGGTATTAACCCTATTTTAATTTTATAAATAAATATTAGTAACATGAATAGATACATTTTTTTCGTGTTCGGATTTATACATTATTTAAAACATATTTACTTTTTTTTAATAATTGTTTTTATTTCCTTTGTTTTGGTGATCATAAAATAATAATGAATTGTTTATATTAACATGTAATTTTAATGTCATTTAATGCATACGTTACTTATGTTTTTTTTGTCTAATATCGTTTTACTTATAAATATTTGTCTCATTTATTTTGTTATTATTAATATAAATAATTAAAAAATAATATTTTTTCCCGGGTTACATTTAAGTATATATTTTTTATATTATATAGATAAATATATATCGATCAACGATGAAGTTGACCCGTTGACATTTTAATTTTTTATTTATTTTTATTGTTATAAACCTTTCTTCCATAAATGTGAAAATAAGATATAAGATTGATATTAATTGTAAACATAAAAATAGGATATTGATTGCAAGCATAAAAATAGGAAAATTGTGAAAATATGTTATTATGTTGATAGAGTAATTTTATTTATACGAATAAGATATCATAAATCAATATATTTAATTATTATAATATAAATAATAATGAAATTTATATATACAATATATTGAAGTAGATGTAAATTTATAAATTTAAAAATATATTTATAGTAAATATTGTATAAAATCAAAATGTATAAATTTAAAAATATAAGTAAGTTTATAGTAAATATTGCATAAAATAAAAATATATAAATTTGAAAATATAAGTAAACCAATTGTATTAATTATATAATATCTATTAAAATTTTAAACATATTTATAAAATATAATATTTGTGAAAATAAGGTGTTTTATAAAAATATTTGTATCAACATATTTTTTCGGTGTTATAATTATAATAAATTATTAGAAGAGAGGGAAAAATCTGGGAGGGGTAATCATTTTTGGCTTGTTCTACGATTTCAACGGGATTCCAAATTTTAACCTTTCCACCCATTATCAATGGAAGCGAACCAGAAAGGAGAAAGGAGAAAGGAGAAAGAGAAGGGGAATGGTGAATTGTGGTTGTAAGTGGTGAGAAGAATTGTAGTTAGTTTTCTAGCTTTCTAAGCGAACGGTATCTTGAGGTTTTGTTTGTCTAGTCCTACAAAATGACCAATATAGCCACCACCATTACGTTGACACTTCTTCATTTCTTTTTTATTGAAATATAATAATTATTTGTTTCAAGATATTTTAACACATTTTATTTGTTTCTAAAGTTTAAAGTTAGTGCGGCTTTTCTCTTATTCAAAAGGGTGGTTTTCATACTTATGGTAGGGCAAAGATTTTATTTGTTTTTAAAGTTTAAAGTTAGTGCGGCTTTTCTCTTATTCAACAGGGTGATATTCATACTTATGACTTCTCTTCTAGGGCAAACAACATAAACTAACGGGAGTGTTAGCTCATAATTTCGACGCCTAGTATTGGGTTAAGGGAATTAATCAAGGAAATAGAATTCTGGAGAAGACTTGAAAGACTTCGACTGGAATAGTATTTCCTGGAGTTCTTGCCGAAGGGGTCCTTGTGCAAAAAAGGAGTATTTTGTGGACTTAGAAATATTTCTAGCAATTTGAGAATGTTGTTCGACGGAAGCATTACTGATGACGTTTCGATTCAAGATTTGAATTCAAATAAGGGAGGGAACTTTGTTCTTATCCAATTACTGGCAGAAGACACGTGGAGCACGTTTAAGAGACGAAGACATGCAGAATGCCATTTGTCTTGCTCTAGTTTGTAGGTTGTTAGAGGTAGTTATTTTCGACTAGCATAAATAGCAAGTCTTAGTGTTAGGATTTATGTGTGTTCAAGTTTGTACAAATTCCTCAATTACTCAAAGTACCCGCGTGTAGAGAAACGAGTGTGTGAGAAATGTATCTAACACCATATTTTTCATTCAATACAATTCAGTTAGTTTTTGCCCCGAACTTTGTCTTTTACTTACGCAAGTTATTTTCCAACGCACTTTCGATTATTTCACTGCATTACATTTCCTTTAGTATTTTCGAAGCAAACTATAGTTAAACTATGAATACTGTCGAAGTGTTCATCTTTTTCTAGATATCATTTTAAATCATTTAGCACATGTCCTAGGATTTAGTATGGTCGATCCTGCAAGTTATCCAATTTCTCATTGACTTGGTAGACCAGCGGTTGTTTACCAATTTTCACGGTAAACAAATTGGCACGCCCAGTGGGATAGTGGTAAGTGAATTTTGAAAATAAATTTTCTGCATTTTTGAAAATTTATAGTTCTGCATTCAATTGTCTTTTCTCTTTTGAAAACTTCGTTGTATGTTATTGAGAAGTGGTAAAGTAGCCATCACTAACGAAAATAGACTAAAGAGAAGATACACGAGGAAAATGGCGAATACAAAACAGCCAAATAATTCGAACCCTCAGCCAAATAGTTCGAATCCTCAAACAACGCCCAGTATTAATGTAGAACCACCCCCATGATCTTTGACTAGGGGACCAACGGTTTCAGCGTCTGTTTCTAAAACAATACCATCCATGGCGAGTTTGATCCCTACGCATTCGATTTCCCATACTTAGCCCATTCTAATTTATGTCGGATCAAAGGGACCACCGAGGACTCCCCCACCGGTTGGAACTTCTAGTTTCCAACAATTCCCCCCCCCCCCCCCCTGGATTTTCGATGTCTTTACCTAGCCGAGACCCACCTTTTGGAATGCCAACTTCGATGATGGTAAACTTACAGAATGCCCCTCCGGTATTTTCGGAACCCATAGTAACGTCGTCGTTATAGGGGTCAGGATCTGGGGTTAATATAGGTCGAAATAGTCAATCTTTAGGAATGGGATATTCAACCCAAATGCCAAACTTGACAAATAGTTCTGCAACATATTTAAGGCAACAAATAGACGAGAGTAACCATCAAATGGTCCAAATGATGTCTTAAACTACTGGGGAAATTTTATAGCCTCTCATTCAAAATACCACCCAAACAAATTAGTAAATGGCGGCGTAGATGACCCGCCTTGCGGATTTCTTTGGTGTACTAAATCTTCCTCGACATCCATCGAGGGAGTATATGGTAGAAAACCAATGGGTAGTTTTCAAAGAAGACCCTACTATTAACTAAGTCCAACAAAACCCAGGTGAATCTAGTAAACCAGGGAATAATTGAACGACCTAGAGTCGAACCCCCTAGGAATCAACCACAAATTCCTGTAGGGGAGGAATCAAGGGTAGTTTTGGTAAATAGAAACCAGAATGTTGACAATGTCGTACAACAAATTCGACGTAACGACGTGGCAGCGGATAACAATTTGGCAGCCATGGTCAAAAGGATTATGGCATGAAATGGAGTAAACTTTGGTCTCCGAAGGCCAAATTATACATCACCATTGTCAGAATATATCCTTCAGTCAGATTTACCCTCTAGAACGAAAGTTCCTAAATTCACTAAGTTTTCTGGGGATAACTAAATCTACTGTCGAACATGTGGCTAGGTATTTGATAGAAGCCGGAGAAATTTCGAATAATGAGAACCTTAGGGTAAAATATTTCCCAAGTTCTCTCACAAAGAATGCCTTCACGTGGTTCACAACCTTGCCACCAAATTCGATTTATAATTGGACCTAGTTGGAACGTTTATTTCATGAGCAATTCTATATGGGACAAACTAAGATCAGTCTAAAGGAATTGGCTAGTATAAAGCGGAAGTTTACTGAGCCAATAGATGATTATTTGAACAGATTCCGACTGCTCAAAGCTAGATGTTTTACACAAGTACCAGATATGAGTTGGTCAAAATGGCCGCTGGGGGCCTGGATTATTCCATTAGGAAGAAACTAGATACCCAATACTTAAGGGACATGGCCCAGTTGGCTGATAGGGTTCGACAACTGGAACGCCTGAAAGAAGAGAAGGTTAGGGCAAATAAGAACAAAAGAATAGCCTACGCCAAATTCAATGAAGAGGACGAAAAATCTTATAATGAGCCAGTGAGTTTCGACGAGGGCGAGATTGACCTTGCTGAATTGAAACAAGGCCCGCCTTACTCTTGTAAGGTCTTGGACCCTTCGAACGGAAAGAACCCTGTCGAACCAGAAAAAAACGATAGATTTCCTAAGAAAACTTACGCTTTCGACGTTACCAAGTGTGAAATTTTTTTCGATTTGTTAGTTAAGGATGGTCAAATGATAGTGCCTCCTGGTGCTAAAATGCCTCCTTTTGAATAAAGAAAAAGAGAGGTTTTTGTAAGTATCGTAATTTCTTGGGTCATAAAACTTCTCAACGTTTTCTTTTCCGGGATCTTGTTCAAAATGCCATCCAGAAGTGAAGACTCAAATTTGGAGAGAAGTCGAAGAATCATATGAAGATTGACTCTGATCCTTTACACGTGGTTGACGCTCATTACACAGAGCCAACTGAAGTCACTAATGATCTCGATAATACGGTCAACATGGTTGAAGTCACTGAGGACTTAAACAATTGGGCTGTTATGGTCAGGGTTACTGAGGATCTCGATCAGGAGTTTATGAAGAATTTTGCTTGTGAGGCTGCTCAAGGCTTCACCAAAGAAACTGCTGATAGTTTCGACTTTGGAGTTACTGAAGACTCTAATGGAGGAATCACTGAGGATTCCAATTTAATGATGATAACAAAATAAACTGCGGATGGTTTCATACGAATGGACAAGTCTGATGAAGGCCTTCAAATGAAGTTACACAAGTTGAACATCACTGATGATGTTAACATGGACATCAACATGGTGGAAATCTCGCAAGAAACCCCCATGGAAATCGACGAGGAGCGTCGACAAGAGGAGCATAACAAAATAGCTTATCCAAAGCAAGAGGAGACTCTGATGGATTTCCTCCATAGGTGTTGTTGTACCCCAAATTTTACCCCTTAGATGTCATAACATCTTGCACTTAACATTTAGATTCAATCATATATGCATTGTTAATTAACCATTTCATTTTGCTAGTTTGTTTCTTCTGTGAAAAGCCAGGACTTATACAAAGAGGAGGGCAAAGTCTCCTAAGTCAAGCTCCCATCTAATTCAGAGAGAGAAGGACAACTAAGGCTCTAAATGCAACCATGTGAGCTCACCTACATCCTAGAGGTCTTACTCAACAAGAATTCAAGTGTGGCTGGCTCTCATCACAAGTAGCTTGAGCCACAAGTTCACCCTGCCTCCAATTAGGGTTTTGTTATGACAAGACAATCCAGGCCTTTGATTTTGATCAAGATTTGTTCTTAAGCCCTGGGACATGACTCCATGTGATAGTAGACATCCCTAAAGACCATCTATAAGCCTTATATGTGATTGAAGAAGCAAGATCATCAGAGATCATTCAAGTGCATTCACAAGTGGAATTAGGGTTTTGACCGAGGCTCCAACCTTTGAGATTTTGGTCCAAGATGAAACATCCAAGTCCTCAATCCATCATGACATGTCTCATTGATGAGTTAGGGCATGATAGATCAAGTTTGAAGAGTTTCTTGCAAAGGAAGTAAGGTTTGGTCTTTGTAACTTTTCAAATGTGTAAAATTCCCCTCATGTGCAAAATTGAAACAATCATAACTTTCAAACCACACATCCAAATTAAGTGACTCAAAGCCCAAATGGAAGCTCTTTCCATGAACTTCAAAGTGTCCAATATGACCTTTCTCCAAAAAAATGATGGTTTTTGAGTTATGAGACTTGGAAGTTAAGCTGCCCAAAGATTTAGTGAAATTTCACCTTCTTTTGCCTTAAGAATCAGCTGACTTCAACTCCATTTTTCACCAAGATCCCTTGTGATTCAGAACTTGGGTCAAACATGAAAGTTGTAGAGGGCATTTGGGGCTTTCCAAAAAGTACTAGAACTCCTCAATCCGTTAAGTGAGTTGAGAGATTCGAAGCTTTAAAGTTAGGGGTTCATTTCTTTAGTTTCAAGTAACCAACTTTTGCATAATGATACAAAACCACTTCTAATCACCAAGACTTCCATTTTTCTGTTGTTTAGAGACCAGATTAGGGTGATTAAGACCTATGCCACAAATTTCTTCAAGTTGCACATTAAAATAACATGGTTTATCTCATTTTGGTGCAACTTAACAAGAGGTGAGAGAAACTTTTCAAAGACAAAAGCATTGTTTATTCCTTGAGCCTTGGTCCAATCCCATCACTCTCATTTTCTCAACCAAACCCTATCAGTGATCAGATATCTTGGAGATTTTCTTGGTTCAGCAAAGAATCCGGCTCACACGATAATTTTTCAAAAGGGCAAGGTGGGAAAGTTCTGAGTTTTGGCCATACCTTGAACCCTCAGCATTTTTCTATAAATAGGGCCTTACTTCACTCTCATTTAGGACACCAACAATTAACTTAAAAACATCTTAGTAAGTCAGTGTGTTATAAGTTTGGCAAGTGAAGGGAGGAAGAGTATCACATTGGAAGCTGCTGCTAAGAGAGGAAAGAAATCAATTCATACTTGAAGTTGCAGTGGACATTATTCCACTTGGTATTCTTTTTTCCTTCTTATTCCATGCTCTATATATCATAATCATACTGCCATGCTTTGTCTTACATTTTAGTGAATGATCATGAACATGATGTTAAGATTCATATGAGTTATTTGTTTGAACATTTGTTAGCATATCGTTTACATTGGTAGCTTTTGTCAACATGGTATGCGCATATCCAAGGTTTAAGAACCTGTTTTGAATGTATGTTGGCATGACAAACTGTTCTATCTCATCCTTGCCTTACGACCTTGACCTTTGTTGATATCAATACCATGCACCCTCTTATGTTCAGATGTTCAGATTTTTGGTAAAAAAAAACACAGTTGTTTTAGTTGGTATGATCATATGGCTTTGTGGTTGAGAGCTTGAGATTAGTATAGGGTTTGTTTTAATTTCATCTGCAGTTTTTTTGAATCCAGACAACATAAATGAAATTATATTCATGAGAAATCTTTTTGCCCTGTCATTTTTGGATGTGTTTTGTCCTTTTAATATAGTTTGAATCTTGGAGGGCTCAAGTTGCCCATGTTATGTTAATCTTGGCCAGAATAGCATGAATATTAAGTCTAAAACCATGTTAGTGTTAGCTTTGATGTATTATGTTCAGGTCTCTATGATATGGTCTGAACAATTGGAAAGGCTCAGACTGCTCATTTAGTGCTATGAGTGTTTGAACAACATAAGTTTTTAGTTTAAATCATGTTATAATGACAAGTTTTATCTTTTAACTCACATTTCCAAGCTCAAGATAGAATGAGTATCTTGACTGTCATGACATATTTGTTTAAGCATTGTAATCCATTGGTAATATGTATGTGAATCCTTTGGAAGCATTTCTTGAATCCTACCAGCTGATGATCTAGAGTACTTTTTGTTCTTACCATGGTTTGGGTGCTTGAACTTTTCCTAAGCTGTTTATTTTGTTTTAGCTCAGGATAACAAGTAGGTTTTGTGAAGTTGTGTTAGTATTGGGTGTTTACCAATAGCCTTAATCTCATATTTGTGTATAAACTTGTTTGATCAGACATCTTGTTCTGCATTTATATCTAAACCTGTTTTGATTGGCAATTTGAATAGAGGTGAGTTTGGAATATGCCTTATGATCTTGTTGGTTCATGTTTAATCTGGAACACATAAATGTATGAATTATAGATTAATTTTTGTGTTAGACTTTGGAAAATGACATGGAAGAGGGATCTGGGTTCATGTTGAGTTGATGAACTTGTGATACTCCCCTTTCCTTCCACCCTCCATCACACACACACGTTTAGTTTGTCAAATGACCCTAAAATCTTTATCAGGTCAGGCCTGCACATTCAGATGTTTAGATTTGTGTCTAGTTTAAAACGTTGTTATCATGTATCACCCATATGTTGATATGAGAAGCCAGCATGTCCATTTTTTTTGAAACTCTGAGTTCCCATCATCATGTAGTTTTCCAAGTTTAATTTGAATGATCATTACTTGAAGTTTGTTGTCATTCCACTATCTGAGCACTGCGTCCAGGTGCTTTGTGTTGTTGATCTTGAGTAAGAAATGGTTATGAAACAGATTGAATGAAGGAAGTAGTAGCTGAGTTCTTATTCTTGTTCACGTAGGTTTTTGTTTGAGTTGGAAAAAACGTGGCAAAGTGATTGGTCCAATTTGTTTCATTTTTGGCAGATAGTGGATTAATTAGTGGCTGACAACCATTGTTGCTGGGTAATTTTGTTTTGTGGGTCTATCCAACTTCAAATTTCATTTGCCCATTTTAGCTTATGTATTTATGGGGGTGGCTCATACATTGGATGTATGGCCACCCCAATGGTATAACATGGGCATTATAAACCAAAGGGGCTGGGGTTCGAATCCCCCTCGCCCCAGTCCCTTTTTTTTTTTATTTTCTCCTTATTTTTCTGTTTTGATTTGGAGAATGGGCCTAACGAAAATGACTAATCACACCCCCGTGGAAAAGCCCATCAAGAGCCTCAACTCATTTCCTATTCATCTGAAATTTCTTTTACACCCCCTCCTTTAATTAAACTTTCTTTTATTTTCTCATTCCAATTGTAATAAATTAAAAATATTTTTCTTTAAACCAAAATTCCCACAAAAATCCACCAATTATCTTTTGGTATTCAATTTTTATTTTTCTTTACCTTTTATTTTTATTTATCATAAATTAATTTTTTCATTATTTATTTTATTTTGTAATTAAATTCCAAAAATTCAAATAAGCATAAATCTGTTTACTTAATCTTAAATTTCCTCTAGAAAACATTTGATCTTTAAATTGTTTTTTCTTTGAGAGAGTTCTCTAAATTCGAATGAATTCATGGTGCTAAGGTTTTATGTGACTTTGTTACTAATTTTCTTGCCTGGGTTTCTTTGCCTTTAATTTCAAGATTAATGATGGTATGTATGTATGTGTTTTCATGTGCTTTAATTGTTGTGAATCATATTACTATCTCTAGTCACATTAATTGTGTGAATCATACTTTTGTTAAAAAGATATGCTTAATGGTTGTACATTCTTGAATCCTATTATTCATTTGAATCTCAATTCCTTTAAAACATTTTTGCCCATAAGAAATTGTTATCTTCCCCTCCTTCCAAAGGAAAGCCTCTCCCTGACTTCATAGTCATAGGTAGGCTTTGACCTCATAGTCATGACCATTCTCCCTTTGGCCTCATAGCCACTTATCTCACAACTTAGACTTAGAGAGTTTCTTAAACTCTACATGAGCTCATACCTCGTTCCAAATGAAAGGGTCGTTCTCGTTGACTGCCATGTCATTTAGGATAACCTTGTCCATCATTCCCTTATCTCACGCCACCGTGCGATCAAGACTTACCTTCCCTTTTAACCTAGCCTTAGGTTTAGAGTCTCCGTGCTCTATTTAGGTGTTCCGCCGTGGACACTTCTTACCCTTTTAACCTAGCCTTAGGTTTGGAGTCGCCGCATTCCACGTAGGTGTCTTGCTGTCAGACCCTACTTTCCCGTGAACACTTCATTCCCCTTTAGCCTAGCCTTCCCAAGAGATAGTCATTAATCTCTTATAACCCTTAAACCTTTCTTTAAGATAAACAAGAGATAGTCATTAATCTCTTCTCCTTCACTAACTTTTAACCCTTCACAATCCTTTCACAAGAGATAGCCATTAATCTCTTCTCCTAAACAATCAATCCTCATGAGCTTTGCTTTCAAGCTTTTCACCCTGCTTTCCCTTGGAACCATGACCGCAGTCAAGAGTTCCTCACCCCGTAGTGAGGGGAACTACGAACGCTCTGATTTCTCAAAGTACCCTTTGAGAATATGCAGGCATAGGATTGTGACGATCCTAGCGAGCCACCTTTTTATTTTTCTACCTTTTTCCTTTACATCCAATGCCTTCTTGGATTCCACCTTTTTTCCTTTACATCCAATGCCTTCTTGGATTCCACCCCTTTTTACCTTTACATCTGATGCCTTCTCGGATTTCACATTTCTGTTTCTCACCCTTTTACCCCATTGAGGGGAACTACGAATGCTCTGATTCCATTCCCGTCAGGATACGTAGGCACGAGATGCGATGTCTTGGCGAGCATACTTATTGTATATACCCTTAGGTCTTTACCTCTACCCTTAGCAAAAATTTCTTTAGCAAGCAAACATAACATAACGCAAACATAAATAAGAGGTTCCTGTAGAGTACTACAGATACTTAGGGTGCTAATACCTTCCCTTAGTATAACCAACCCCCGAACCTAGATTCTCTTATTAGGGTTTTCGTTCTTTACCCTTTCCTTTGGATAAATAAAAGCTCGGTGGTGAATTTCAAAGTTTTGTGATGCAAGTTAATTAATAGCTTGTTATCTGATTCTCACCGCAACAGGTGCCAAAGGAAAAAATCAGAAGTGATGTTGTGTCCTCGATGCAGTGCTGTGTTTGATAAAAAAAGCATCCCAAAATCTCGAAGGAGTCAGGAAAGCTTGAGAAAGACATAAAGAAAGAGCCCTTCATGGTCAACGAGGCTTCGACCCGAGGAGATCTTCTTCGAAGCAGGAACAAGCTAAGCCAAGAGTCCCAGGTGCAAGACTTGCCACTTTCAAGCCGTTTGTAGAGCTCTCTAATGGAAAGTGGACAAGACCAAATGAAAACAGAGGAAAAAGCCAGCAGAAATGGCAAAGCTTCGACGTAGACAAAGGCTCATCAATGGCATACCGCAGAGAATTCCAGACTTCGAAGCAGTCAGCCTACATCTCAGAAAATTATAAAGGAAAGAATCCCATGTCTAGATCACAATGGAGAAGGGAACAGAGAAGAAGAAAGGCTCAGAGAGAGGTTGGGGCAAAGGCGGAGTCAAGTACCAACGTACCGACCAAAAAGATTGACAGGGAGGAGCCAAAGTCTGTCGAGAAGATGTCGATGGAAAGAAAGTTATTTGCCACACAAGGAGAAGAAGCCAAAGAAAAGCGTGATCGAGCAATTGCTGAGGATGAGATGCTTACTGACAATTTCGACTCAGGTTCGAAGCAGTCTTTGGATATCATAGTGAATATGGTGTCAGTGCTTCCCAGAGAATTCGACCAAATAATTGAGGTCGAAGAAACTGATAATAATACCGAAATCGAAATGGTTGCACATAAACCAGTGTGCTATTACGTGATGAGCAATGGCTGCGTAGAGGAATAGAACGCGTTCTTCGAATGCCCAGTCGAGGCAATGAAAAGTCATTTAAAGCCTTTGTTTATTAAAGGAAAGGTCGAAGACGTTCCTGTCAACAAAATTTTAGTGGATTGTGGCACAACCGTGAACCTAATGCCACACTTCATGCTGTGGAAAATTGGAAAATTCGACACCGATACCAAGCCCCGTAATATGGTACTCTCCAACTATGAAGGAAAGGTGGGTACTACTTTGGGGGTGATTCAGGTCGATCTGACCATAGGTACTATTATAAGACCGACCATGTTTATGGTTGTCGAAACGAAAACCAATTACGACTTGTTACTTAGCCGTGAATGGATACATGGGATAGGGGTTGTACCTTCATCCATACATCAGAGGATCACCATATAGCGCCCAGACGGCATTGTGGAGAACATTGAAGCATACCAAGGTTATTTCAAGGTTGCAATCAATCATGTCAACAAGAGCCATTTCGAAAAGCACCTGGCCAACATTGCTCCATGCAACCCAACCAACTTTACATTTGCTCCGGATGACAACGCATATTGTTCGTTGTACTTGCACCCCATAAATGGCTTTCAATGAGATCGTGAGGTCGTGGGAGAAGACAACCTTGCATATGAAGGGACGTCGGGAGTCGACCCAACAAGATGGGGAAGCGAATTCGGTGATGATGACTGGGTTCGAAGCACTTAAAAGGATTTCGGCTTATATAGTCGAAAACATACTACAAGCGGCCTTGGAGGCTGAAGTAAAACATATGGTTGTCGATGCCAACAAAAGATTACACCAAGAAGGTCATGGTAAGGATTTCGATCCATAACCACCTGATAAGGTTCAGGATGAAGTACAAGGCCAGAGGCTCGACGCCATCTATGATGACGAGCCTTTGGGTTTCGAGAAGGATCCGTTGGCAACCAATATTAAGATGCTAGTGCAAGATCTGCTGGAAGAAATTGACTTGGGAGAGTGGGCAACGAAAAGGCCGACATACATCAGCACCAATATCAGCCCACAACTCAAGGTCGAAGTGATCCAATTGTTAAAGGAGTTCAAAGATTGCTTTGCATGGGATTACGACGAAATGCCTGGTTTAACCAGAGATCTGGTCGAATTGAAGCTATCAATTAAGCATGGAAAGAAGCCAATCAAGCAGAATCCAAGGCGGTTTGCACCGGAAATTCTCTCAAAGATCAAGGAGGAGGTCGAAAGGCTTCTTCGTTGCAAATTCATTCGCACAGCCAGGCGGGGATTTCTTAGGCTTTGTGGTCCACAAAAAGGGAATCGAAATAAACCAGAATAAGACCAAGGCCATTATGGAGGAGAAATCGCCATCAACAAAGACGAAATTACAGTCACGGCTGGGCAAGATCAATTTCTTAAGGAGATTCATATCGAACCTTAGCGAAAAAACTCAAGCCTTCTCACCTCTGCTTCAACTCAACAAGGAAGGATTCGAATAGAGGCAAGCTCAACAAGAAGCTTTCGACAAAATCAAAGAGTACTTGAGTCACCCTCTAATTCTAACACCACCTTGTAGAAATAGGAGTATGAAATTGTACATATCTACGTCGGACAAAACTTTAGGGAGCATGTTGGCTCAAGAGGATGAAAATGGTGTTGAGAGAGCCATTTACTACCTTAGTAGGGTTTTGAATGATGCAGAAACTAGGTATAGCATAGTTGAAAAATTGTGTTTATGCTTGTATTTTTCTTGTACAAAGTTGAAGCATTATATACAACCTGTTGATGTTTATGTTTCGTCTCACTTTGATATCATTAAACATATGTTGTCTAAACCAATTTTGCACAGTCGAATTGGTAAATGGGCATTATCTTTAACTGAATATTCCCTAACTTATATGCCCTTGAAGGCTGTTAAGGGGCAAGTGGTAGCAGACTTCATCGTCGACCACTCTATAAACGGAAATACGTTAAACTATCTTGAGCTCGAACCTTGGAAATTGTACTTCGACGGTTCTAGTCATAAAGATGGCACAGGTGTAGGAGTCTAGATTATTTCTCCTAATAAAATTCTAACAAAATTCAAGTATAAAGTCGAAGGTCTCTGTTCGAATAATGAGGCTGAATATAAGGCGTTAATAGCCGGACTTGAGATATTGTTGGAATTGGGGGCAACCCGAGTCAAAATAATGGGAGACTCGGAGTTAGTCATAAAACAAATCACAAGGGAGTAGAAGTGTGTTAAAGAAAATCTCATTATGTACTTTGTAATAGCCAATCGATTACTGAAAAGGTTCGAAGTGGTGAGCATTTAACATATACCTCGACTGGAGAATCAAGTGGCTAATGACTTGTCTCAAATTGCTTCTGGGTACAAAATTTTGAAAGAGAAATTACAAGATGCAATCGAAGTCAGAGGAAGAGTTAGGTCATCCAAATTATCCCCATCAAATTTGGAAACAACGAAGCTAGGGTACGCTGATAAAGAGAACTTCGAAATCTTAGCAATAGATAGTTTGACGGACGAAGACTGGAGAAAACCAATATGGAGTATTTGCAAAACCCAATGGCATCCACAAAATGAAAAATCAGGTATCTAGCTTTAGGTTATGTTCTTTTGGGTAATGAATTATTTTAAAAGACTCCTGAGGGAGTTTTACTTAAATGCCTTAGTGAGTCAGAGGCGTATCTAGCCCTTTCGACTATCCATAGTGGGGCGTGTGGGGCTCATCAGGTAGGCCATAAGATGAAATGGCTTTTGTTTCAACAAGGGATGTATTGGCCTACTATGTTGAAAGATTGTATCGAATTCGCTAAGGGATGCCAAGAATGCCAAGTGCACGCAGGCGTACAACATGTTCCTGCAAGTGAATTACACTCTATAGTCAAGTCATGGCCCTTTAGAGGTGGGGCTTTAGATTTGGTTGGGGAAATTCGACCATCGTCATCTAAAAATCAAAGGTACATTTTGGTAGGCATTGATTATTTTACGAAATGGATCGAAGCTATACCGTTACCAAATGTTGGCCAAGAAGACGTAATCGAATTCATCAAAAAACACATTATCTATAGGTTTGGAATCCTAGAAACCATTACAACGGATCAAGGATCACTATTCACTGGTTAAAAGATGCAAGAATTTTCTAAGGAAATGGGTTTCAAATTATTAACCTCCACACCTTATTATGCTCAGGTTAATGGTCAGGACGAAGCAGCAAATAAAGTGGTGATTAGTTTAATTAAGAAACATGTCGGAAAGAAGCCTAGAAATTGGTACAAGACTTTAGACCAGGTTCTCTGGGCATGTCGAACCTCCCTCAAAGAAGCTACTAATGCCATGCCATTTCGATTGACCTTTGGTCACGATGCGGTGTTACCAGTTGAGATTTACCTTCAACCGACAAGAATTCAGAGCATCATGAGATCCCATCTGAGTCATATTGGAACATGATGTTAGATGAATTAGTTGACTTAGATGAGGAAAGACTCAATGCTTTTGAGTTATTGAAAAGACAGAAGAAGAGAATAGAGAAGTCTTATAATAAGAAAGTCAAAGTTAAGATGTTTTCGCCTGAAGAGTTGGTTTGGAAAGTAATCCTATCTATGGATTGAAAAGATAGAGCCTTGGGGAAATGGTCCCCTAAATGGGAAGGCCCTTTTGCTTATGAGATCGAAGAGTTAGATGAAGATAAGAGGATCTTGAGGGTAAACGAGATGTATTTGAAAAAGTACAAACCTGCACTTCAAGAAATAAAAATAGCTAAAAAGTAATCACATACAAAATGGTCAAAGCCAACATGGTAAAATGAAATTTGTTGCCAAAATGGCTAAATCCGTTACATCCAGAAGAACCACAAAGGGTTCAAAGTTATTACTTAATCTAGAAGTGATGATAAAGTTTGAAAAAAAAGGGAACTAGAGCTAAAATGGAAGGGTGGCCTTCATGTTGAGATACTTCACCTTTAGAAATTCTAACCGTTTCTCACAAACGGACTTGGTCGACCTCATAACCTCTAGCTCTGCTTCTAACTTCTGGGCCTTATCAGCAAAGCCCAACCCAATATCAAGCTCTTTAGCCACTTTAAAATTGTCAAACTTCAGAAGCTTAGCATTTTGTTTCTTGGCTTTTGAAATTTTGGTCTGCAGATATTTTATTTGTTTCTCCTAAGAATTGATATTTCGATTATTAGTTTCAATCTCAGCCTTGTTTCGTTCTTGGGCTTTCTCTAAATCCGCCAATCGGTTAGTCGACTCTGAGGCAGCATCCCATGCAGCTGTTATAGAGCCGGTATGACTTTCGATATCTTTAGAGCTTTGCTTTATTTTGGCAACATCAACAACAACATGTCCGATCATTGAAGTCAGCTCCAAGATGACGTTCGCAACTTCAAGAGAAGCGGTTAGAATATCAACCTTTTTTAGAATACTTTTCAAGGCAATAGGAGAAGTAGGGTCGGACTCTATGAGTCGAAACAGGTCACCTTTAAAAACCTTTTCCTTGATTTTCGAAAGTATTTTGCTGGCAGGATTGTTAGAGGATCGGCCACCAGATACTGAGGAGGAACTAAGACTCTTCTCAGATGAACTCCCTCTAAAACCAATCAAAGCCTTCAGGTATTTGTGAGGGTTGCTCTTTTTTAAAGCCTCTAGTTCTTCTGCAGAAAGGGTCATAAAGGTCTTGGTTGAGTCCTTCGCAATCGACAAGTCAAGATTTGGGGTTGGTTCGACGATTGTCTCATCTTGAGTCTCTTCCTCCTCCTCTTCGTCCTTATCATCATCTTCTTCAGCATTTTCATCGTCATCCATAAATTCCTCAATAGGGGGCATCGAATAATTCTGGAACACGGAGCGATTCTCCCTTTCTTCCATATCGTTGTCTTGATCTTGCTGGATGATATCTAGATTTTCGACTCTTGGGGAGCCATCTTCAGCTTCATCTTCGACATGGACTTCAGGGTGATCCACTTCCATATCATTCTTAGTTGCTTCAGCTTGCGTGTCCCTTTCTTGGTCATCTTTGTGTTCAGACCCACTGGTGTGAGAATTCTGGGTGGTAGTTTTGGGCGGCGAAGTTTCGCGCTGTTCCCCGACCGTCTGATTAATTTCGCTCATCGAGCTCTTTTCAAAATCCTTCACAGAAGTAGAATGGTACGTCGGTTCGCCTTCGCTATTGAGGAGTGTGGTGTTGGTTGATTTGGCAGCCGATTGAGTAGAAACTCCTGCATCGTCCTAAAAAGAGTAATCGAAAGTCAAAAGTTAAACAAGATTATTAAGAAAACGATAAGGTATAAGATTTGGTACATTGGGAACATCAGCCCCAGGGCTTGAATTGTCACTTTCAGGTTAGTCTGTAGCTTTCTTCGACATCTCTGCAGGAGTTGGTTCCAGTATTGTTAAGGTAGTAGGTTTTTTGGTCAAAGCCTTTGCACCTTTTGTTTGAGATTGGGCCAGAGCTTCGCTCATTTTGAGCTGCCTCTTCTTTTTCTTGAGGGGTTGTTCGGTAGTCGGAGATAGGTCTTCATTATCCGATTCAACCACCACAACTGCATCTTCCTTGGATTTCCTTTTTTTGGGAGTTAGGGGTAGCTTTCGAGCACCCTGAAAGGGAAACGTTAGAAATATAATGGAACATATGGAAAGCGACAAATTAATAAGGAGTACGAAATACCTTTGTTCTTGTTGCTACTTTATTTCCTCCTTCCTCTTTCACTTCGACTGGTTTCCTAGTTGTAGGTTTCTTTGGTGGAATTTTCACGGCTAAAGTAAAATAGAAACAATTATTATAGGTGAGAGAGAATAAGTAATAAGAAATATTGGATCGAAATCCTCTCATTCCACACCTTCATATATTTCAGATTCGACGCGAACATCTTCGATCCCAATATGAAGATGCCCTTTGAAACTGTCTAGTGTATGTTTGGTCGAAACCACCCGCTGGGCTTTTAGTTTTGATTGTTGGCAAAGGATTTTGATAGAATCCCCACAGACGACCCAGTATGGAAATGGAGGAGCAAGGGCCACTCCAAAATCAGCATTTGGCAGTCGAGGGAATTTGGGAGGAAACATTTTAAAAGTTGTTTCGTAATGTTTCTCAGGAGGAACGTACGAAGGGAAGTTTAAGTTCTCCATTTTCTTTAAAAAAAATCCTTTAAAGTAACAGCTGCGTCGTGGACGGTTCGACCAATATCATTAGGTCTATAGGCAGTTTCAATGTATTTCTGGAATGCTTGTATTTCTTTGATATGCGTCGAAGTACCTTTCTTGACTTTTTCCTGCACAGAGAGGAAAGCATTGTTAATGTGTTGTGTAAAAGCAGCCACGTCGAAAAATTCTTCCACATAGTAAGCCTTTCACCAGTCATCGAGTTTTTGGGTGCAGAGAAAGCTTGGTTCGAAAGCAACAGGAAGGAGTTGTGTTCGACCAGCATACCGCGCAATTTGTTTAATAGTTACAACTTCGGTATGGTCTACGTTGTAGAGGAGGAAGAGGTTTTTCTTGTCATAAAGGGGTTTGGGTAAGACCTGAACTAATCCAAATTGTCAGATGACAAGATTGGGTTGATAAGCAATCAAGGTGACTAGACTCTTCGAGAGATTAAATTTGAGGGTTAAGACCCTGGGAGTTAGGAAAGCTTCCCAGATTGCATTGGATTCTTCTTCTTAAGCCTTCAACGGAGCTGTAAATGGCTTAGTGAACCATTCAGGACCACATTTCCTTGCAGCGAAGGGAGCCATGTTGGGTGAGAAGTCATAACGTTTAGTAAACATCATGATAAAGCTAGAGAATGTTTGTTGAACAGGTCGACCTTCATCAACAGGAGTTAGCTTTTCCAGGCATGGACCTTCTACCCTCCTAGTCTTCACTTCGTCGATTTGATTCTTGTGGGGAAGACAGGCTTCGAATATAGCATTCAACCATAATTGCAGAAGCTAGAAAGGTCCAGAAGGGAGGAGATTTCCTTTGTCACCCAGGCACTTAAGTTGGGTAGCGCCTTCGCACATAGATTTATAGAGGCTAGCTAGGATTAGTTTGCTTAGACAAAGGTTATGGCCAGAATGGAGTTGATTCGCCATAGTTAAGAATTTCCTGGCAACTTGGAGTGACTTCAAACAGAAGACACAACGAGACAGCCATAGTGCTAAGAAAGCTATGTGTTTTACATCTGAAACCTCTTATATATCTTTATCATGATAATGTGCGATGTGGGTCGAATATGCTGCCCTAGAGATCGAAAAGCCAATGCTATCATCAGACATAAAATCAGGGTCATAGGTATTGCCAGTTCGTTTGAGCCCTATGATAGCGGCTACATCGAATAAAGTTGGTGTGATCATTCCACATGTAAGATGGAGAGTGTAATGGGTATTGTCCCAAAAATACAAGGAAGAGACAAGCATGTTTGAGCAACATTCAGGACTTACCTTCGACAGCATGATCAAATCATAAATACCCAGGTCTTTCCAGACTTCAGACTTTGTTTTTTCTAATTTATTCAACCATCCTAGATAGTCAGAGGGATCCTTAAAGGATGGACTAGCTCTAAATACCCTAAAGTTGTTCATGTACCTAAGATCAATGGCCTCTTCAGTCGAAGGGTTGTTCTGGTTAGCAAGATTGGAATCCTCGTTGCTAGCCCTAGGTTTCTTAGCTTGACCTATGGGTTTGTATTTGTGGTAAGTGGGGAAGAAATCCCTAAGTTTGCTAGGATCAACATTAGGATCAGACAAATGACCTAACAAAGCCAAAGGCTTACCAGCAACAGTAAGAGGAATGAGTACTTGTAAAGCGTAGATTCTTCTTTTTTTTCTTTAGCAAGCGGTTCAGGTAGATATTGTTGATTTCCTAACATAACCGGACCAGCGATTGGGTCAAATGGAGGAAGTTGAGAGATCTTCTTAGGAACTTTTGCAGGTTTGTTAGACTCTTTAGTTGTTTTGTTGGCGTCTTTGGTGGATCGTGTTGTTGAAGTCATTGTTGGAATGTGAAGAGAGAGACTGAGTTCTTTGAAGTGTGAGAAGTTTTCTTAAGAGTTGAGAATGTAGAGAGCGTAAAAAGTGAAAAGAAGTGATGAAGGGGGTATTTATAAGGATGGGAGTGGAAACTGTTTCAGAATCACCTTAATGGTTAAAATGGAAGTGGGACGCGTGTCCTCCCCACTATCCTTGATGGAACGGTGGCAATTAATGCCTACCCCCATGATTTCCTAGACTCTAGGAAACGTGATGATGATGAAGATTCTCGCGTGGCATCAGGAGACGTGTTAGAAATCGTAATGATGGCTATGACGTCATATACCTGCTAAAGGGAAGGTGAACAGTTTTGTAACGATAGAAATGTCATACCCCAAATTTTGACCACCAAGATTTCCCATCATTGTGAAGATCATCACCATAATATGGATGTACCTTCATGCCTCATCAATCTCCTCAAAGATGGTTGAGCATTCACCACAATCAAGAATTAGGGTTTTGAGCACTTAGACAAAGGATTAATAAAGGAATGACATGATCTTCAACTTGTCTAACCTTTCAAACACCTATAAAGGATCAAGAGGACTCCCACATCAAGAATCAAGCACAAGGTTGCAACATTCCAAGTGGATCAAGCCTCGAGATCGCCAGTGTCACCAAATTAGGGTTTTTGGTCGACTGAGGCCTCCAGATGAAAATTTTCATCTGGGCATGAGCCAATGCTTCAAAGCACAACCCAAGATACTCCAAGGGACCTCATGGACCCAATCATCAAGTCAATTTAGCCTCAAGGGATGCATTCATAAAAAATCAGGAATTAGGGTTTCTTGACCTAATTCACCCCTAAGTTGACTTTTGGAGCAAAGCATGAGCCAAGACCTCAAGACATGATTTGAGGACCTCAAATACACCACATTGATCCATTTGCAACAATGGAATGACCCAAGAAGCTTGGTTCACAAGTTTCAATTTCACCAGGACGACAATTAGGGTTTTGAGAAAAAAGTCAATTGTATCTTTGACTTTTGACCAAGACATGCCCCCAAACCTTGGGACATGATTCAATATACCCTATAACACCTATGGAATCCATCCATTAGGTTTGAATTAGGTCAATAACTTGATTTCACAAAGGATCGCATAGTTTGGATTTCATCCGATAAAAAGTCAACTGTGCGCAAAATCAAGTTTGACTTTTTGGAATTTTTCACAAATATGGTACCTCTAAGTCAAAAATAATGTTAATGTATGGTATTGATAATCATTCATTAAGAAAAATCAAGAAAAGTGAGGTTTCTTGCAAAAGGGGCAACCATAAGAACCAAAATTTTTCTAAGTTATGGAACAAAAGGGATTTTGGTACCAACTTCCAAGGATCATAACTTGAGATCCAAAGCCTGATTTGTAGGTCTTCCTACATTCTACTAAAGCTTTAACTAAAAGAAACTCCAATTCTTCAAGGATTTTAAGTTATGGAGTGATCAAAATGACAAAAATGAAGAAAAAGACACTTTTTCAACACTTAGTGAAAATCTGCCTAAGTTATCAACTTTGAACACCAATGTTCATGAGGATTTTTCAATGGGATCCAAATAGTTTCAAAACAAACTATGATCACACATGTTTTGTATCATATGAAGGCTCTCTAAAAAGCACAAGAGCCTCCCATAACTCAACCTGAGCAGGGAGATATGATCCCCTCAAAATCACCATTTCCAACTATCTTGTACAAGGCAGATTTTGGCATTTAGCTCGATTTGGAAAATTTGGACAACTCCAAGCCTTGTCATCCATTTGGACACATCAGAGGATGAAATCAAAAGGGAATGATCTCATCCCCAAGCCTCCAAATTCCAAGAATCTACACATAGCCATAACAAACCTAAAAAGGCTAAAAAGTGCAAAAGACTCCAATTTTGTTTCCAAGCATTTAATGGATGCATCAAGGTGGTATGGACTGACACATTCCTAACTGAATGAGTCAGATTCAGCTCTGAATCAAAGGACCATAGGCTTGTGCCCTAACCTCAAGTCAATGGCTAGAGGAGACTTGAGATTCCATTTGATCCACATTGGCCACAGACCTGTACCAGCTGTCATTTGCTATCGCTTGCAAAACAAACTTGCTCTACTATAAATAGAGCTCATTTGTGCTCAGTTTGAGTACACCAAAGCACTACAACTGATACTTTCCTCAAAATCTCTCTTCTTAGGCCAAAATGCCTTCTTTTGCAAGTCATCTCTGAGTTTTTGAGTTAAAGAGCAATTCCACCACAGCTCATGATCCAAACACATCCAATATGTCATATGTAAGCTGTCCAAACACTCACCTTTGATCTGAAACACCAAAATCAGAGAGTCAACCTCCAAAACCTTAAAAATTGACTTTTTTACATTTTTCAAGCCATGTCCTAATTCAGTCACTTCCAAAACCAAACTAGGCCTCAAACACACTCCAAATATCATCCTCAAACTGTCCCAATTGGTTTCCCTCATCTGGAACACCATTTGAGAGAGTTGCTATCTTGGTCACTTTTGCCCCTTTTGCAAGAAAAGGCCTATACTTGTTCCTGAGGATTCCAGCTGGTTCTGATCATCCTAAAAGCTTCTAAGGGATCAATTGAGAGTGTCCAAAGCATTAAATTACTTCTGGCACAAGGAACTTGGCGGATATCACTAGAAGCTTCAAGAGGTAAGTGCATCACAACTTGAACTCTTTAAATCATGCATTGCTTTGAGGTCAATTGATCATGGACCTCTCATACATATCATATGTGTTGTATTTGAACCAATTTATCATGCTATTATTGCATGTACCATGAGATAGCATAGAACATGCAAAATTTGGCCTATTTTGAAATCACTATCGGATTTTAAAATGGAAACATTTTCTGAAAATTCCAAGGGCACCATTGGATTCCTCCTGAAATTCTAGGCCAGAAGCACCTAAATTTTGTCCCAATCCATGGATAAATGAGAAAGTTAGAGGCTTCATGCAAATTGCCAAAACTAGGCATTGCCTTGGGCAAGGGCCAGGCATGGCGCCTTGGCCAGGCCTAGAAACTTAGCACCCCATATATGTTCATGAGGTGGTTTTGATACACGGATGTATCACCACCCGAGTGGTAGCACGCATGTGTGTTTGGCTATGAGGTCGTGGGTTCAACACCCACCCATACCATTTTATCATTTTGCCATTTTTGCTATTTTTCATATTTTTATGGTTTTTTAAATTAATTCTAAAATTAATTTCTCTCTCAATTTTGATTATTTTTTTTGTTCTTTTTTTGAAAATTCCCAAAAATGTTAAAATATTTTACTCCATAAAAATTTCACAAAAATATTATTTATTTCATATATTTAGTATTTTTGTAAAGAATTGTGTTTTATTTGTTGTTTTAACACTTAAAATATTTCTTTCTCTTGATTTTTCAACTTCAAATGGTTTTCAAATCATTCTATGAATGAAACATGATTTTTCAAACATTAATCCAAGATCACAACTTATTTTTCACACATGTTTGATAATTTTGATCATTTTAATTGAATTTTTATTCAATTAAAATACATTTTAAAATCAAATTAGGGTTTTGATTATTTTCACCCTCACAAATCTTTTTCAAAACACTCATGGTGCTTTAATAGAGTGTAAGATCCAATCGTTGTAGTAAATAAAATAATTTGGGCCTCAGTCATTGTATAAGTCCCGATACGATTTTAAAAATCTCGGTGCGGTCGTCGCCTTTTAAACAAAAATCATCTGGGCCTCCCGTCGTGTTGTAAGTCTCATTCTCTTTTCTTTTAACATTCTTTGGGCCTCTAATAGAGTGTAAGACCCATCCCTTGTAAATAAAAACCTTTTTGGGCCTCAGTCATTGTATAAGTCCCACTATGTTTTCAAAACCTCGACGCGATCGCCGTTTTCAAACAAATCATCTGGGCCTACCCTTGTGTTGTAAGTCCCATTTCTTTTCTTTTTCAAACCTTTGGGCCTCTCTTTGAGTTGTAAGACCCATCCCTTTGTACATAAAACCTAATTTGGGCCTCAGTCATTGTATAAGTCCCGATACAATTTTCAGATCAACGGTGCGATCACTGTTTTTCATCTGGGTCTCTCCTTGAGTATAAACCTCAATCTTCTTTTCAAAAACAACCTTCCATTTTGACTTAGGTTCAAACTCATAGTTGTTATCAAAACTTTCTTTAATTTCTTGAACAACTAACCATACAGCTGTTACAATGGAAGCTTGCTCGCCTGTAAGTTTTATCAGCTTTCTTTTACATACTTGCACATATATATAATTGCTTATGCTGGAAGCTTGCTCACCTGTAAGTCCTCCTACCCTCTTTTACATACAGTATATATTTCATCTATATATATATGCATGTATATTATCTGCTTAGAGTTTTCCCCATAATTAAGTCTAGAATTAGATAGAGTCAGTGGTCACTCTTTCAATAGTCAAAACTAGTTTCCCGTAGGAATTCCAGATACAGTCTTGCCTTCTCTTGGGCTTATACAATATGGAATAAAGAGAAAGGCATTATTTCCTGGTGAAAATTTTCTCAGACTGTCACTATTAGAAAAATTGTCAAAGAAGTTCATTTCCCCAGAGAGGATTAACTCCTGGTGAAACCTCTCTTGAATTTCTTCAAACCCTAGAACTGTTCACTATAAAAAAGATTATTCCCGATGAAACTTTTCTTGAACTCTTCTTAAGTTTAGACCCACAGGCTTCCTAAAAGCATCCCCGCCTCCTCTTGGGCTTTGTACAAGGATCCTCCGGCTTCTTAGAAGTTCTCATGCCTTCTCTTGGGCTTAATACAAGGACCCTGAAGACCTCTTAAAGGTATAGGACAGAGCTTAGTCATCCTTAGTTAGAGCAGTCTTTCTAAAAAGTCAAAACCTTGGATAATTTAGGGTTGATTCTCATCCCTTAAAACACCAGCCTCCTCTTAGGCATCATACAAAGATATACTCTTCCATACCAGTAGACTTGGATAGTCTAATCCCCTCTTGGATCTCAAAGATATTCTCAAGTTCCCTACAAATACAGGAGAAACCCTGGTCATTTAACCAATCTCCAGTAGAGTTGAAACCTCTATAGGTTTTCAAAACTCAATCTTTAAACTCTCACTTTAAATTTCCCCAGCCAGGGTCAGCTTATCATCAGTATAACACTATCCCAAATCAGAACCTCAAGGCATCTGATACCTCAACTCTTCTGTAACCCTCAGCAAGAGTTGATCCCCCGACTTGTACCTGCCTCTGGATCTCAATAATCCTCAGTAGAAGCCAGCCTCCTCTTAGGCTTTGTATAATGATTTTCCTCAGCAGAATTAGCCCCAACATCACCCTTTTGTTGAGTTCATCTTCTTTCTTAAAACACTCTCTTGTTGAGTTAACCCTTTTCAGGCTCAATCTTGGGCTTTGTACAAGATAAACAAAGTACTCTCTTGTTGAGTCAATCACCTTTCCACACTCTCTTGTTGAGTCAATGGTACAAAACATAAACACTCTCTTGTTGAGTCATTCTTTTTTGCCTTAATCTTGGGCTTTGTACAAGACATATATAAACTTTCTCCAACAAAGTCAAAATCTTCATAACCCTCTCTTAAACTCTGGATAAATATCTTCCTTAGCGGAGTCAATTCCTCTCAGCCTTCTTTTAGGCTTTGAGAACTAATATCCCTAAGCGGAGTCGATCCTCTTTTCAGCCTCAATCTTGGGCTTTGTACAAGACACCCATAAATATCCTCTCACTAGTAGAGTCAACATCGTTCAACCTAAATCTTGGGCTTTATACAAGACACCAAATAAAACACTCTCTTGTTGAGTCAATCTCATTTCAGCCTCAATATTGGGCTTTGTACAAGACGCCGTATAAATCTTTCCAGCAGAGTCAATCTTCTTTTAGCCTCAATCTTGGGCTTTGTACAAGACAGATAAAATCTCTCACCTATAGGGTCAGTTTCCTCTTTTAGCCTCAATCTTGGGCTTTGTACAAGACAGACAAAATATTTCCCCGGAAAAGTCAACTTCTAGCCTCCTCTTAGGCTTTGTATAATGATATCCCTAAAAGAGTCAATCTCTTTTTAGCCTCAATCTTGGGCTTTGTACAAGACAGATAAACACTCTCTTGTTGAGTCAGCCTTTTCCAGCCTCTTCTTAGGCTTTGTATAAGGACTTCCCTAGTGGAGTCAATCAATCTCTTAGCTTCAACCTTGGGCTTTGATCAAGGCACACAAAAATCAACATCCCCTCAGAGGAAATCAAAATCTCTCTGTAGGAAGACATTTCTTTGTGTTATCACACAACAAAACAAACAAATCAAACAAACCCTAATCCTAGATAACTGCTGTAAGTGGCGCACTTGTTGATTCAAAAATCCAAGTTGTCGTCTATCTCTTATCCTGGTATAAATCCTCTCTTTCATCTAATTGCTGTAAGCGACAAGCCTTTGGATTATTTACATCCACGCCATTGTCCTTCTCTTAGCATGGAAAACTCCTAAGGAAAAATGGCATTTCTCAACACTGAGTGAAAGTTTTCTCATTCAGGACAAATCCCTCAGAAGGGAAATTATGGCATTGCTGGATTCTCATATCACAGTTAAAGTAATTTTCCTTTATAAACAGTCACCCAACAGTTGTAATAAACAGACGAGATGTCTCCCTTTAGAGATGACAAATTCTCTCTCAGTCAAACCTTTTAGCTTCAATCTTGGGCTTTGAACAAGACACAAATAAACCTTTTAGCTTCAATCTTGGGCTTTGAACAAGACACCAAACATCTTTTTCCTCCCATAGAAATAGGAGGAACTACGATTGCTCTGATTTCCCTATTTATCTTTAACGGGAATACGTAGGCATAAGATTGCGAAATCTTAGGGAGCTTACCAATCAAAAACTCTAGGTCCAGTACCTTCACACACTAATCAAAACTTAGGTCCAGTACCTTACCAAACTCATCAAAAACTCTCTCTCTCAAAAACCTCCCAAAGGAGAAACTTTCCCGACCCACAACAGACAAACACCAGTAAGTAGAAAGCAGTAAGGATAATTGCTAATAACATGTGGATAACCACATATAGGATGGGTAATTGACAACTCCCCATTGTATAACCTAACCCCGAATTCCCCGAATCTCTTAAGCATTTGTTCAGTTAAACATTCACGTGCAAGGTTAGTTTTAGATAGCTTCCCTTTCCCTTCCATCTTCACGGGATAAATAAGAAATCAGAAAGTAGCACCCCACTCCTACCATTGTGGTGAGGAGGAAACCATGGCAATAAGGTGGTCGCGTCACCGACAAAAATCGCACGCTACAGGAAAATGGCGACTCTGCTGGGGAGTCATTTTGTCTGTCTAGGACTAGAATTATAGTTCCTAAGAGGTCAAGGTTGTTAGCAATCATACTACACACACACACACACACACACACACACACACACGCGCGCGCACACACACACACACACACACACATATATATATATATATATATATTGCTTTTCCTACTTGATATCCGTGTTTATTTTTCTGTTAATGGGAATGCGAGTGATGTCGCATGTGGAAAGTATGAGAGAACCCTAAGATAGGTGATGGCATAGAGGGTGGTCTTACAGGGAGTGATTCCCGAATAAGCGATCCTGGTAGACCATCAAATCAGTGGAGATACCCTTTGCGGATTCAATGTTGAACGACAATCATCGTGAAAGAAGATAGTCCCAATGTGGTATCCGTGAAACTGAGGATTTAGTAGACATTAACCATGTGGCCATTTGGTAGTGCGGTGGCTATCGAAAATAGTTGACACGTAATACTACACTCAATTGAGATTACCCTAGGATGCTACAGCTCGCTCGAGTGAACCAGCTTGCTGTTGGTATCCCTAGGGGGGTCAATGATTTTGGGAACTTTTAACCCGTTCTACAGGTACAAAAATTAACCAGAATACAACCTTTGGGGATGGGTAGAGACATGACTCCATGCTTGTGACGTTGAACCCTTGAACCCATGTTTTTTCAATGTTTTTGTGTGCTGCATTTATGCATTCATCTAAAAAACTCTTAAACAAAGAAAAAATCTTCTTTTCTCTTCTCTCTTTTTTCAAATTAAACTAAAACAATGATTGCAAATATCAGAGAGAAAGATTGTGTTATGGATTTCGGTAGAAGGAAGACGCACAAGTACACCTTCAAGGCTCCAAAACTAGAGGATTTAAGGGGGTTTGCAAGGATGATCACCAACCCCGATGCTTTCAGAGCTAAGTATGGAGGGCTGCTGTCTCTGTTAAGGGTCCATGTAGTTGAAGGAATCATGTCTATGCTGATTCAGTTCTACGATCCAGTTTATCACTGTTTCACATTCCCAGATTATCAACTAGCACCGATGCTAGAAGAATACTCTCACCTGACTGATTTACCCATCACTGACCAAGCTCCCTTTTCTGGACTGGAAGAAATTCTAAAGGATCAAACCATTGCAAGAGCAATCTATTTGGACGAGTCAGAAGTCAGGACTCACATGACCACTAAGGAAGGAATCCTAGGTTTACCGGCCAAGTTTTTGGTAGAGAAAGCCCTATACTTTGCCAGTATAAGAAATGTTACTGCTTTCGAAGATATCTTTGTTCTACTCACATACGGGTTGTTCCTCTCTCCCAACATCGATAATTTCGTCGATACCAATGCCATTAAGATATTTCTGATTGGAAACCCCGTACCGACCTTGCTCGCAGATGCTTATCATTCTGTACACTTAAGGAAATTGTACATCGGAGGAATGATAACATGTTGTGTACCCCTGCTTTACAAATGGTTCACTTCCCATTTACCCAAGTCTGCTGCTTTATGGGATCATAAGAGTACTCTACGTTGGTCACAGAGAATCATGGCTCTTACCAACTCTGACATAGATTGGTACAATCAGATCTATTATGGGATAAGGATCATCAACAAATGTGGAAACTTCCCTAATGTACCCCTCATAGGAACTAAAGGAGGAATCAACTATCATCCAATTTTAGTTCGCCGTCAACTCAGATACCCGATGAAGAATATCCCGCAAAATGTTCATCTGGAAGGTCTTTTCTTCAAGGAAGGAGAAAATGACAGAGCACTAAAGAAAGAAATTGTGCATGCCTGGCAACATATTCACAGGAAAGGAAGAGAGTATCTAGGAAGACCAGACTGTATCTCCATGGAACCTTATCTCCACTGGGTAAAAACTAGAGCCCTCAAGCTGAGGATGCCTTACCCTCGTCAAGAAGTTCTTCCGTTAAAGGAATATGTCCTTTATTTTATGTCTGATGCGGAAAAACTCTAGGTCGCTCTCAACAAAGTTCAACGGGAAAAGAACTCTTGGAAGAACAAATACTGCATTCTCAATGTAGAGTGTACCAAAATTCAGGAACTGTTAAAAGAGAATGATGCTCTGATTAAGATACTAGAGCAGCATGTTGTAGAAAATCAAGAAGACCGAAGAAACTTGCTCGCTCCTTTCACTTGGCAAAGGACTGACAACCCAACAATGGCTGAAGAACCTAGGTCAAAGAAAAGGAAAATACCAGAACCAACATCTGAGTTCTCCTCGGAGAGGAATCAGGATCCATAAGTTCAGACATTTCTTTTACAGCACTTTGTAAAATACTGTATTTCCCTTTCTACAATCTTTCAAATTCAATAAAACTGGGTCTCCCCACTGTATGATATTTGCAATCTATTTGTTGAAGTTTTTCTTCGATTAAAGCAAAAACAAAAAATTAATATATATCACTGCATATCATTCATCATTCTCACATAACGCATTCTTCTTACCTTCGAATCTCACGTATGTGTCACGATTCTAGAGTCAAATGGTCTCATTCGTAGAATACTCGGGCCAATCGACAAAAGAAAATGGACGATCTCGAGGAAGAGAACAGAGAGCTGAGAGAAGAAATCGACGCTTTGAAAGAAGATCTGAAAAAACTTGATAGTGACATGCAATCCCTGGCAACAGCTCAGAGACAACAACAAAGGACTGTGATCTCGGAGATCACATATGCGTCCATAGTGGAGACGTATGACCCTCGGTACAACATGCCTAAATATCGTCCCTGGGGCATGCCTATCAACTTTTTCCTTGAAGGATACATCCCACCGGTCACTGAAGACCCAGAAACTGTAGCAGAAACCGCTGGACCTGAAGGTTACAAACTTTGGGAAAGCAAAGATGTGGCTCCAAGAGTCACTGTCGTAATGACAATACCACAACCCGTGATACACACTGTCCCGGAAGGACAGATTCCACAAGTAATCTCTGGTGGAAACAAAGACATGTACGAAAAAATGAACGAGTTCTAGGAACAATTCCTGAAGATGCTGAAGGAACTGCATGCCATTCGCGACCAGGATTTATTTGGAAAGGACGTCGCAGACCTCTGTCTGGTCCCCAATGTGAAAATCCTGCACAAATTCAAGGTGCCTGACTATGAAAAATACAAGGGCAACTCTTGCCCTCAAAGTCATTTGGTGATGTACGCTCGAAAGATGTCAACTCAGATAGAGAATCAATAACTACTGATCCATTACTTCTAAGACAGTTTAACCGGTGCCACACTCAAATGGTACATGGGTTTAAACCGCAGCAAGATCGTCACTTTCAGAGATCTTGGCGCTGTCTTCGTTCAGCAATATAAATATAACTTGGACATGGCACCAGACAAAGATCAACTCAGAGCAATGTCGCAGAAGGACAAGAAAACTTTTAAGGAATATGCTCAGAGATGGCGTGAAATTGTCGCCCAGATCTGTCCCCCTCTTGAGGAAAAAGAGAAGACAACGATCTTTTTGACGACCTTGATCTCATTCTATTACGACCGAATGGTCGCCAGTGCACCCAGCGACTTCACCGAAATGGTGAACATGGGAGTACGCCTTAAAGAGGTAGTCCGAGAAGGACGTTTAGTAAAAAATACATAACCATCTAGCAGTACCAAAAGATACGGTAGTGCTTTCCCAAAGAAAAAAGAGCAAGATATTGGTAACATCTCTCTCGGAAAGCAAAGGCGAAGGTATCAACCAGTATCACCAGTAACTCCTGCTATCAACCCAACGTCGGCTCCAACGTATCAACCTCAGGTTGCTCAGAGCCAACCGAATCAACAACAGTATCAGCAAAGGACACAATAGCCTCTTCAGTAGGCTCGTCCACAATACAATAACAACAACTGTACAACACGAACATCAGGGTTCGACCCTATACCGATGTTGTACGCAGAACTATTTCCACTCCTACTGGTCAAGGGGCATGTCCAAACCAGGTCTCCTCTTACAGTACCAGAAAATCTGCCTTTTTGGTTTAAAGCAGATCAAACTTGCCCTTACCATCAAGGAGGACTAAGGCACAACATTGAAAACTATCTCAGCTTCAAGTCCGATGTACAGAAGCTTGTCAGGAACGGGGTATTATCCTTCAAGGATACAAATCCAAATGTTCAGACGAACCTGTTGCCTCAACATGAGAAAACTGCAGTAAATTTGATAGAGGAAGAATTTAACCACAATTATCAAATTCACGATGTACTTCTATTAGGAACCAATCTGGTCAGGATGCATTGCAGACAGAGCGGGTACGGTCATGTACCGTCTCACAATTATCACCAGTGTGATATCTGCTCAACGAATAATCAAGGATGTTCCATAGTGCAATCAGCTCTACAAGAACAGATGGATCCAAGATCATCGAATACGTAAGGTCAATATGGCCCACACAAATCCCGACATTGTCCAGAACCATAAAATTCTGGCAATGAATGTCAATTTGGTGGCAATGCACTCAAGGCAAAGCCAACATCATGATCTGCCATGACACGATTACAATTCCTGTCCGATATGCTCAATAAATAATCAGGAATGCTCTTTTGTACAAGAGGCCCTCCAGCGTCAGATGGATCTCGGATGGATCCAGGATTACCGTGATAGAAGTAGCCATAAAGTTAATATGATTCAAATATTTGATATTCGCTTGATGAATACCAGTCTGGTAGAATTACATGCTAAGCAAATCAGGCTTGGCTTTCTGGTTTCACATGATTATCAGGACTGTAAAGTGTGTCGTGAAGACGACCAAGGATGTGCACTTGTCCAAAGAACACTTCAACACTTGTTGGACCACCGGTGGCTTCCAATCTACTTGGATGAAGCTACAGAACAGATCAGTATGACTGACGGGAATCCTACTAGGCATCAAAGTCAGGATGTTCGCTCGATGGAAACAGATCTAGTAAGGTTGTACTGCATACAAAGCAGACGTGGCCAGGTGCCACCACACAACTATGAGCGCTGTAGAGTTTGCTCAGAGAACAACCAAGGAGGCTTCCTTGTACGATCAGCTCTTCAAAATCCGTTGTACCGAAAAGAGATTCGACCATGTTCAAGTTCTGGTTCGATCAACATAATGCAAGACTATCTTCCTGATCAAAGCAAAGACGTTATCTTAATCTCTAAACATGAAATGACCAAAGAAGTATGCGCCATAATCCCTCTATTCCATGAATCAAGAGTTCCTCTTGATAGTAGAAAGATTCTCCACCTCGAACTAATTGAGGCCGGCTACGATGGTCAGAAAAATCAAAAAGCTCATGTGGTTATCTATCTGCCAGGACCAATACCGTACAAATCCGATAAGGCTATCCCTTACAAGTACGGTGCAATAACAATCGAGAATGGAAAGGAAACTCCATTACCCTTCATCGTAAACATTGTCGACATCAGTTGAGTGGAGCGGCTGGATCTTCAACAAAGGAGTTAGAGAACTCACCAGAGAAAAGGAACCTCAAACAGAAGTTCCCAATCAACCAGCCGGGCAATCCAGTAATCCCGACCTTTCAAATAACAACGATGAGATGTTGAAGCTCATCCAGAAGAGTGAGTACAACATTGTAGACCAACTGTTGCAAACTCCTTCGAGAATCTCTGTGCTATCTCTCTTGCTCAGTTCCAAAGCTCACAGAGAAGCTCTACAAAAAGTCTTAGAGCAAGCCTTTGTGGAACAAGATGTGACGATAAGACAATTTGACAGCATCATCTCCAACATCACTTCCTGCAACAACTTGGGATTCAGTGATGAAGAACTGTCGGAAGAAGGAAAAAATCACAACATGGCGCTTAACATTACAGTCAACTGCCAGGACGATGTTTTAGCCAGCGTACTGGTAGATACCGGATCAGCTCTAAATGTTATGCCAAAATCTACTCTGATGCGACTATCATTTCAAGGATCTCCGATGAGAGGCAGTGAGGTCATCGTCAAAGCATTTGACGGATCCAGAAAAACAGTTATTGGTGAAGTCAACCTTCCCATAACTATCGGTCCTCACACTTTCCAAGTCACTTTCCAGGTCATGGACATCCGGGCAGCATACAACTATTTGTTAGGAAGACCTTGGATACACGAAGCTGGGGCGGTCACTTCGACACTTCACCAGAAGTTGAAGTTCGTCAAAAATGACAAGCTAGTCACAGTCTACGAAGAGCAGGCCTTAATCGTGAGCAACTTATCATCGTTTTCCTGTGTAGATCTAGAGGAGGATGTTGGAACCCAGTTCTAAGCACTTTCGGTGAGTAATGAGAATCAATAAGAAAAAGGAACATTAATTTCCTCATACAAAGATGCTCTCAAAGTGATCGAGAGTAACAACGCAAAAGGATGGGGACAGCTTGTCATTCCTACGGATAACAAGACAGAGAAAGGTCTTGGTTTTTCCTCAACCTGTACCCAGACTGCTACTAACGATGAAAGTTTTCATCTCATTCAGGACTTCTTCCACAGTGGAGGTTTCCTTCACCCAGTGTCTCAAGAAGTACACACCATCAATGAGGGTGACTCCTCCAATACAGATGAAGAGTGGAAGTCCTATCTCAACGAGGACGGTTTATATGTCTCAGGGAGAGGCACATACGCCATTTTGCTTTCCCACGCAGAGTTCGAGATATATACCAAGATCAGACGTCAAGATGATATACGGAGATTGTGATCCGGAAGGATGCGTGCTCCGCCCAACTTATTAGAGGAGGACACTCTGATGAAAGACAACTTTGACTATGACTATTATGATCCCCTGGATGACTTGCCTATCTGGAAACCGTACCCAGAAGACTTGGGGCAAAAAAGTCAGCCAAACAACGCTTATCAGCTGAGCATCATTGAAAAGAATACATGCGTCCCCACCAAATCTTGGGATCATTACTCAGGACATTCTGAAAATATCCAGCACAACGATGAATATGCAAAGATTGTAGGATAATAATTCATCAACTATGCTTTTACTAAGGTCAACGTCATCGAGAAATACGACTCCGCCAGTCCCACAACAGTATGGGACACCTTAGGACAACCGAGTGGCAAGTACGACTTCTTGGTTAAATACACCACTCTTAAAAGCTCTCGTATCAGGCTCAAAGACATCCAGCCAACTGGATGGGAAGATCCACCTAAGAATGAAAACACTATGCAAGATACAACAGAAGAGTTCGTCTACGACAACTCTGCATGGGAGGAAGACTCCAACGATCCTGCTCCGCTAGAAATCAGCGTCATTTTTTAGGACAAACCAAGAAAGAAGGTACCAGACTTTGTGATTCACTGAGGAGTTCGCCGCTAATGGGTTGTTGTCGATGTCCCGAAAGTCGTCCATAAGTCTAAGTAATTGCCATCTTTGTTTTAACCTTTCACCCTGCCCAGGTGAAACGAATGTTTTTATAGGGCTCACTTTCTGTAAATGTCTCTTTTTGCTTCGCCCAAAGCGACAAAGTTTTGTTTTATAGGGCTGTAGTTTCAAGAATCGACAAAATCATAAATAAATAACGTCATTCTGTAATTTCCACATTTTATTGATGTTTTCACTTTTCGCTTTTTCAGAAAATGGTAATTCTAAAACAACCCAAAAATAAAAACAAGCATTTTTCAGAAAATACATTGCACACACTCTTGCATCCTCTCTATCTCTTCTAAAAATAAATCATCACGTTATGCAGATTGCTTGTTTTAAACCCCATTGAAACATACGATCCAATGCCTTCACCCAACTATGAATTCCCAGCATTTGAGGCTGAAGAAGAAGAAGAAATTCCATAAGAGATCTCCCGATTACTCAGACAAGAGGAAAGGTCCATTGAACCTCACAAAGAGCTGTTGGAAACAGTTAACTTGGGTACAGAAGAAGAAAGGAAATAAGTCAAGATTGGGGCACTGCTCAGTCCGGCTGTCAGAGAAGACTTGATAAAACTTCTCAAAGATTTTCCTGATGTATTTGCTTGGTCCTATTAGGACACGCTAGGGTTGGATACCTGCATCATGGAACATCATTTACCATTGAAATCAGAATGTCCCCCGGTAAAACAAAGACTGAGACGGACTCATCCAGATATGGCCATCAAAATCAAAGAGGAAGTGCAGAAATAGATTGACTCGGGTTTCCTCGCCACCTCAGAATATCCTCAATGGTTAGCCAACATAGTACCAGTTCCGAAAAAGGACGGAAAAGTCAGAATGTGTGTAGATTACAGGGATCTGAACAAAGCCACTCCAAAGGATGACTTTCCCTTACCGCACATAGACATGTTGGTAGACAGTACAATAAAGTTCAAAGTCTTCTCCTTCATGGATTGATTCTCGGGCTATAATCAGATAAAAATGGTGCCGGAAGATATGGAGAAAACTTCATTCATCACCCCATGGGGCACCTTTTGTTACAAGGTAATGCCATTTGGTTTGAAGAACACAGGGGCAACCTATCAAAGGGCCATGACTACTCTGTTTCACGACATGATGCACAAAGAAATCAAAGTGTATGTCGATGATATGATTGCCAAATCTAAAATAGAAGAGCAGCATGTGACCCACCTGTAAAAGTTATTCGAGCGTCTGAGAAAATACAAACTCCGCTTGAATCCTAACAAGTGCACGTTCGGTGTCCGCTCAGGAAAATTGCTAGGGTTCATCGTCATCCAGAAAGGAATTGAGGTTGATCCTGACAAAGTCAAGGCCATTCAAGAAATGCCTTCTCCAAAGACTGAGAAACAAGCCAGAGGATTCCTGGGACGTTTGAATTACATTTCCAGATTTATATTCCTCATAACCAAGACATGCGCACCAATCTTTAAATTACTCAAAAAGAATCAGGACTGCGTATGGACAAAAGACTGCTAAACCTCCTTCGACAGTATCAAAGAGTATCTGTTGAATCCACCTATCCTGTCACCTATAGTGGAGGGAAGGCCGCTGATCATATACCTAACAGTCTTGGATGACTCAATGGGTTGTGTACTTGGCCAACAAGACGAAACGAAAAGAAAAGAGTCTGCCATATACTATCTGAGCAAGAAGTTTACCGACTGTGAAACTCGATATACTATGATTGAGAAAACTTGCTGCGCTCTGGCTTGGGCAGCCAAATGTCTTCGCCAGTACATGATTTGTCATACTACTTGGTTAATCTCCAAAATGGATCCAATCAAGTATGCCTTTGAAAAACCTGCTCTCACGGGAAGGATTGCCCGGTGGTAGATGTTGTTATCAGAATACGACATTGAGTACCATGCTCAGAAAGTCGTCAAAGGGAGTATTTTAGCCGATCATTTGGCTCATCAACCGATTGACGATCAGGAATAAGTCGGATTTTACTTCCCAGACGAAGATGTCATGTACTTAAAAATGAAAGATTGCGATGAACCGCTACCCAATGAAGGGCCAGAACCAGGTTCCCAATGGGGATTAATCTTTGATGGAGCTGTCAACAATTATGGAAATGGAATTGGGGCAATCATCGTAACACCTCAGGGTACTCACATTCCTTTCACTGCCAGATTGACATTCAAGTGTACAAACAACGAGGCCGAATACGAAGCTTGTATCATGGGTCTCAAAGAAGCAATTGATTTGAGGATTAAGAACTTGGATGTGTATGGAGACTCAGCCCTGGTTATCAATCAGATCAAAGGAGATTGGAACACATACCAATCAGGACTAATTCCTTATAAAGACTATGCGAGAAAGTTGTTACCATTCTTCAACAGAATCGAGTTTCATCATATCCCTCGTGAAGAGAATCACATGGCTGATGCACTGACCACTCTCTCCTCCATGATTAGTGTAGGTCAATGGAACGACGTACCTAAGATTGACATAATGCTCCTTGAAAGGCCCACTTACATCTTCGCAATTGAAGCAGTCATAGACGACAAACCTTGGTATCACGATATCAAATGCTTCCTTCAGAAACAAGAGTACCCACCTGGGGCATTAAGAAAAGACAGGAAGACTCTCAGAAAACTGGATGGCAACTTCTTCCTGAACGGTGATACACTCTATAAAAGAAACTTCGGCATGGTCTTGCTCCGATGCATAGACAGACTAGAAACAAACATGTTGATAAGGGAAATTCATGAAGGCTCCTTTGGCACTCATGCCAACGGACACACAATGGCCAGAAAAGTCCTGAGAGCAGGGTATTATTGGTTGACAATGGAATCTGATTGCTACAAGTACATGAGGAAGTGTCATAAGTGTCAAATATATGCAGACAAAAGCCATGTACCGCCAACACATCTCAAAGTTCTTTCTTCTCCATGGCCTTTTTCCATTTGGGGAATCAACATGATTGGCATGATCGAACCCAAAGCTTCAAACGGACATTGGTTCATCCTGGTAGCCATTGATTACTTCACCAAATTGGTCGAAGCAGCATCATACGCCAATGTAACCCGACAAGTCGTGGTCCGCTTTATCAAAAACAATATCATCTACCGTTATGGTGTTCCAAGCCAGATCATTACGGATAATGGATATAACTTGAACAACAAGATGATGAAAGAGTTGTGTGCTGAGTTTAAAATCGAACACCATAACTCATCTCCCTACTGGCCTAAGATGAACGGAGCAGTAGAAGCGGCTAACAAGAACATCAAAAAGAGTGTTCAAAAGATAGTTGTAACCTATAAATACTGGCACGAGAGGCTACCCTTTGCTCTTCACAGTTATCGTACGTCTATCTGCACTTCAACAGGGGCAACCCCTTTCTCTCTAGTATATGGCATGGAGGCAGTGCTTCCCATAGAAGTAGAGATCCCATCAATCCCAGTATTGATGGAAGCTAAGCTAATAGAAGCTAAATGGTGTCGAAATCGACATGATGAACTGAACCTAATCGAAGAAAAGAAAATAACCGCTCTATGCCATGGTCAGTTGTATCAGCAAAGAATGAAGAAAGCATTTGACAAAAAGGTCCAACCTCGCGTCTTCAGAAAAGGAGACCTTGCGCTCAAGAAGATACAATCATTCCTCACTGATTCCCGGGGCAAATGGACTCCGAATTACAATGGCCCCTATGTGGTCAAGAAATCCTTCTCAGGCGGCGCCTTGAGACTCGCAACCATGGATAGAGAGGAATTTGCCTACCCCACGAATGTTGACGTAGTCAAGAAATACTTCGCCTAAAAAAGAACGTCTCGGTAGACTGAGAACCTGAAAGGGAGGTCCAGGAAAAAATTAGAGACATAAGCAAAAAAATCATCTCGATGGATTGGAAATATCAAAGTACAATCCAGGCAAAAGTTAGGGATTAATGGCAAGTAACTACGTCTGATCAGTTCAACTCCTCAGCGGTAATACCATCCATCAAGAACACTTCAGGTCAAGGTCATCTTCGACAGAAGCTCAGGTTGTCCAGAATTCAAAGTTGGTACAAGGATAACGGTCGTTATATTTCAATGTAGCCCCTTTTCCCTTAAAATTACTATTTTCTAAGCTTTGTAATGCTCCATGGGATCACGCGCTTGGCTGATTTCCATCCTATCAATAAAATTTAAGCCCTAGTGTCATACCCCAAATTTTGACCACTAAGATTACCATCATTGTGCAAATCATCATCACAATATGGATGAACCATCATACCTCATTAGTCTCCCCAAAGATGGGTGAGCATCCACTACAATCAAAATTAGGGTTTCAAGCCCTCTCAGAGCTCTTAGACAAAGGATCAATCAAGGAATGACATGATCTTCAACTTGTCTAACCTCTCAAACATCTACAAAGGATCAATATGACTCCCACATCAAGGATCAAGCACAAGGATGCTCCCTTCTAAGTGGATTAAGCCTCAAGATCGCTAGTGTCACCCAATTAGGGTTTTGGTCGACCAGGGCCTCCAGATGGAAATTCTCCTCTGAGCATGAGCCAATGCTTCAAGGCATAACCTATGATGCTCCAAGGAACATCATGAACCCCATCATTAAGTCAATTTAGCCTCAGGGGATGCATTCACCAAAAATCAGGAATTAGGGTTTCTTGACCTAATTCACCCCTAAGTTGACTTTTGGGACAAAAAATGAGCCAAGACCTCAAGAGAGGATTTGAGGGTCTCTAATACACTACAGTTATCCATTTGCAATAATGGATTGATCCAAAAAGCTTGATTCACAAGTTTCAATTTCATCTGAACCACAGTTAGGGTTTTGCAAAAAAAGTCAACTGTATCTTTGACTTTTGACCAGGACATGCTCCCAAACCCTAGGACATGAATCAATATACCCTATAACATCCATGGAACATGTCCATCAAGTTTGATTTAGGTCAAGGACATGATTTCCTAAAGGATTGCACAGTTTGGAATTCATCTGATAAAAAGTCAACTGTGCACAAAAGTCAAACTTTGACTTTTTGAGATTTTTCATAAAAATGGTTTTTTAACCCTAAAATGATGTTAATATATGATTGGAATCATCATTCATCAAGAAAAATCAAGAAAAGTGGGATAACTTGCAAAAGGGGTAACCATAAAAACTTAGAAAATTTTCTAAGTTATGAAACAAAGTGGCTAGGGTACCAACTTTAGAGGATCATAACTCCTAAACCACAAGGCCATTTTTCCCCATCCAAAGCTGGATTTGTAGCTCTCATTACCCTCTACAAAAGCTCCAACTACACTTCACTCCAATTCATTGTGGATTCTGAGTTATGATTGGGCAAAAATGGCTAAAACATGAAAATACATCATTTTCCAACACTTAGAAAAATTCTGGCCAAGGCAAATTTTGTTGAAAACACCAAAACTTGTGAGATCTTTTCACATAGTTGCAAGCTGAATCAAGTCTAAAGGTAAACATCAATGTTGTTGCATATGTTTCTAAGAATCCAAAGAACCTCTCAGCATGAATTGATTCAACTTGATCCAAGAGGAATCCATACCCAAAGTCATGCTGCTGCAAGCTGTTTTGGAAAAATCAGTTTGCATGTTTGCTTGCCACACACGATTTCTGAATCAAAACCAAGGATCATTATGCCACATGTACTCAAACCAATCACAATGCATCTGATCCAACCTACAAAGCTGAGTCACAAAGCCAAGGAATCTTCAAACTTGAAGTTCATACATTTTGGCACATTTTGCCTTGAATTCAAAGGGCATTAATGTGGAATAGTGCATTGTCAAGATTCTCACTCTCCTCAATCAAGTTCTCTAATTAAACAACAATTAAAATGACTGAGGAATGTGATTTCAGTCAAGGCATAGCTGATCTATTTGGAGCAGCTGTTACACCTAATGCAAGAGGCATTTATGTCCAACCAATCCCTTTGAAGGTGATCTGATCCAGCAGCCATTCACTATTCCTCCAAGACAAGAGTTGATCACCTATAAATAGAGGTTCCAATGGATCATTCAAGGCACATCAAAGCACCTGATAGCACTGCTTTCTCTCATTCTCTCTTAAGTGCCAATTTTCTTTGTTTTTAAGTAACCACCATCGGGTTTTGAGTTGCAGCCCTAAGCAATCCATTCAAATTGCTCAGACACATCACATATGATGTATTTGAGGTGTCCAAACACTTAAACACCAACTGTAACACCCCTAGCTCAAAATCACCCTTCAACCAAGCCATTATGCCTCAATTATGCAGTTGGAGTTTTCCAACTTGATCCAAAGGTTTGCAGAGTGTTCCAAAGCTTGTAACACACTCCACAACATCCATTGAAGTTGTAGGGATCATCAAATCACATTTGGAACACCATCTGTGCAGAGTTCCATTTCAGCTTGCATCAAGGTAAGCCTCAAAACTACATCATCATGATCTATGCATATTTCCTCGCATGATATTTTTGCCAATTGCTTGCCATCATATGTTGAGTGTTTTCTCTCAAAAAATTGGATCATAGCCCTCATAACCATGTCTGCACGACTGCTTTTGCAAAATTAGGGTTCATACGGTTGTGATGATATAACTTGTTATACCCTGGAAATAAATGAAATCAAGTATTGCCATCTTGTTCCTTGTGAAAAAACGCATGAGTTTGGTATTTGCATCATGTTAAATGGTTGAGAGGTGAGTGAGATAGGGGGCTTCATGCACGAGCTCGAGGAAGAAGATGGCCATGGCGCCATTCTTCAGGTTTTCCAACCAAGTTCTCTATATATTTTTCATTTGCCATACTATATTTGAATTGGCATTGCGCCCTAGTGGTTGATCAGCTGGTTTTGTGTGTATTGGCAAGCGAGAGGTCTGGGGTTCGAATCCCTCTCGCCCCAGATCTCTTTTTTTTACCACTTTTTCTTATTTTTTTGTTATTTTTCATATTTATTTTAAATTATTTGAAAAATTAATAACTCACTCAATTTTAATTATTTTTTATTGGTTCTTTTTGCAAAAAATCACAAAAATGTTGAAATATTTTATTCCACAAAAAAAATAGATTTATATTATTTATTTAATATAATTAGTAGTTTTGTGAATAAATTCATTTTTATTGTTTTTAAACCTTTTAAAAATAAATATTCATGTTGGAAAATCAACACCAAATAGGTTTAATTCATCTTGTGATTAAAACCTCATTTTTCAAACCTAAAACCAAAATCACAAGTTGTTTATTCAAACTTATTTGGAATTTGTATCATTTTAATTAATTTTCTTTGAATAATTACTTTAAAAATGATGAAATTAGGGTTTTATTGATTTTCACCCTAACAAATTTTTCTAAACACTCATGGGCCTCTAATAGAGTGTAAGACCCAAGCCTTTTTGTAAAATAAACCCATTTTTGGCCTCACTTATTGTATAAGTCCCTCTGTGTATTTTCAAAAACTTCGGCAAGATCGTCGCTTTCAAACAAATAACCCTGGGCCTACCCTCGAGTAATAAGACCCGTTTTTTTCCTAAAACTCACTTGGGCCTCTAATAGAGTGTAAGACCCAATCCCTTTTTGAAACCAAAAACTTTTGGGCCTCAGTCATTGTATAAGACCCACGGTGTTTTCAAAACCTCGGCGCGATCGTCGCCCTTTTTAAAATTAACTATTGGGCTTCTCCTTGAGCTATAAGACCCATTCAAAAATCATTTTTGGGCCTCTTGAGAGAGTGTAAGACCCACACCTTTGTACAGAAAACCTTTCTCGGGCCTCAGTCATTTGTATAAGTCCCTGTACAAAACAACAGTGTAATCACTGATGAAACCATGAGCCTCTCCTTGAGCTGTAAGCCCCAATTTTCCTTTCAAAGCACTTTCTCCTTTGATTTTGTAATATACTGTTTTCAACTTTTCTTTGTTGAACAACTAACAATACAGCATGGAAGCTCTACAACCGAGTAAGTGTTTACCCGCTTTCATTTACCGCTTTCATATATATAACTGTATTGTGGGGCTGTTTCACTGTAAGTCTTCTTTCATAAACTCATATCAACTGTGTAATAATAGTATAGATATTTAGAGTTTCCCCGGCAACTACGTCTAGAACTAGACAAAACCTCGTCTCCTTACAACAATTTTTAGATAACTAGATCTAAGAAATTCCCCCTTTGAACAGTTCATATACAGAAGGCCAATGTTCCAAGTGAAACCCCTTCTGGAACTGTTCATCAGCCTCCTCTTGGGCTTAGTACAAGGACCCAAAGGCTTCCTAAAAGCATCCCCGCCTCCTCTTGGGCGTTGTACAAGGACCCGTCGGCTTCTTAGAAGTTTTCACAGCCTCCTCTTAGGCTTTGTATAATGATTTTTCCTCCGGGAAGATAGCCTCCTCTTGGGCTTCATACAAATTGTCCCTCGGCTTCTTAAAAGTTTCCAGCCTCCTCTTGGGCTTCGTACAAATTGTCCTGACGACCTCTTAAAGGTATAGGAACAGAGATTAGTCATCTTAATAGAACAGTCTTTCAAAGAGTCTAGATCTTTCTACCACAAACGTATTGTTCCTTAATTTCTCTTAAGCATAGTACAAAAGATAAAACTCTAGACTTGGACAGTCTAAGACCCTTGAGTCTCAAAGACATTCTCAAGCCCCTTTCAAGATTGGGAAGAACACTCGTAGACTTGGACGGTCTAAAACCCTTTGGATTCCCCATTTCCTTAGAGAACAGGAAATAATCCCAACCCTCAGATCAAGTCCATGAGTACAACATTACTCATATAAGAACTGATTTTCTCTTTTAACCAACCTACTGGACCTGTCACTCAAATGAAACAGTTACTATAGCCTCCTCTTGGGCTTTGTACAATGATTCTCCCCAGCGGAGTTAACCCTTTTAGTCTCTATCTCGGGCTTCGTACGAGATACAAAAACACTCTCTTGTTGAGTATAAAAGACTCTCTTGTTGAGTCACCCATCCTTCAGCCTCCGTCTTGGGCATCGTACAAGACATAGAACACTCTCTTATTGAGTATAAAAGATTCTCTTGTTGAATCATGCCTTTAGCCTCCATCTCGGGCTTCGTACGAGATACCAAAACACTCTCTTGTTGAGTATAAAAGACTCTCTTGTTGAGTCAAACAACTTTTAGCCTCCGTCTCGGGCTTCATACGAGACACCAAATCACTCTCTTGTTGAGTATAAAAGACTCTCTTGTTGAGTCAACCCCCTTTGGCTTCCGTCTTGGGCTTCGTACAAGACATACAAAAAGACCCTCTTGTTGAGTCAAACCCTTTTAGCCTAAATCTCAGGCTTTGTACAAAAAGCACATTTTCCCCGGAAAAGTCAGCCTTTTAGCCTCCTCTTAGGCTTTGTATAAGGAAACCCCGGTTGAGACAATCAACCTTTTAGCATCAAATCATGCCTTGCTCATATCATGCAAACATCAACAACTCCCCCTTTAGAGATGACAAATTCTCTCTAAAGTCAAAACCTCTTTAGCTTCATACCTTGGGCTTTGAACAAGATACAAATAGACCTTTCAGCTTCACATCTTGGGCTTTGAACAAGATACAAATAAATCACATTTAGCTTCACGTCCTGGGCTTTGAACAAGACATCAAAACACCATTTCCTCCCATAGAATAGGAGGAACTACGATCGCTCTGATTTCCCTGTTTCGGTAAACGGGAATACGTAGGCATAAGATTGAAAGAAAAATCTTAGCGAGCACACTAATCAAAAACCCAAAATCCCGTACCTTCACACATCGATCGAAAAGCATCAGTCCTAACATCCTACCAATAGCATAGTCCCGTCATTTCATCCTTAACAAAGTAAGTAGAAAGAGCCCCCACTTCCATATAGCATCCGTAACCTAACAGACCACTGTTTAAACTCAGTATGCAAGCAGGGTTAGTTGGAGACATCTATTTCCCTTCCTTCATCAGCTTCAATAGGATAAAAAATGAATCGACCTGTAGTACCCCCAAAGGGCGACAGTGCTTAAGAACCACGTCCAAAATCGCTCGCTACAGAAAAATGGCGCCCACCATGGGGCCTTCTCATCTTTCTTTCTTACAATTTAAGGTGAAAACCTTGGACAAGTCATTTTCATGGCGGTGGCCGCCACAGAAAAATGGCGCCCACTGTGGGGCCCTTCTTTCTTTCTTACAAGCTAGGGTAAAAACCTTGGATAAGTTATTGTCATGACGGTTTCATCGGGGAATGTCACTCTTGCTAGGATCGACCCTCACTAGGATCGTAGGTCAAAACCTTTAAGTTGGGAAAGTGCCATAGAATGGCGACTCCGTCGGGGAGCCATTTTCTGTCAGGAACATAGGATTCATAGCTCTTAAAAGTCTAGGACATTAGGACAAATATATATACTGCTTTTCCTAATTGATATCTGTGTTTATTTTTCTGCTAATGGGAATGCGTGTGATGCCGCATGTGGAAAGATTGAGTATACACCTAGGAAAAACCTCTTTCAGTAATGCGGAAGCTATCAGAAATAGCTGTTACGCGATACTACCCTCTTCTGAGGCTCTTCGAAATAACATCACCTAGCACGGTTCCCAGCCCGCTGATGTTATCTCGACAAGAATCAATGATTTTGAGAGACAGGTACAAAAATCACTAGTATAAACCTTTGGGATGGGTAGAGCCTTGACTTCATGACACCGACCCTTTGACCTCATGTTTTTTCTATGTTTTTGTGTGCTGCATTCATGAATTCATTTTAAAAAACATTAAACAAAGAAAATTTTCTCTTCGAGTCTCTCTTTTTCAAATTAAACTAAGACAATGATTGCAAATGTCAGAGAGAAAAAGATTGCGCTCATGGATTTCGGTAGAAGGAGAACTCATAAGTACACCTTCAAGGTTCCAAAGTTAGAGGATTTGAGAGGTTTGGCAAGGATGATCATAAACCATGAAGCTTTCAGAGCCAAGTACGGAGGTCTGCTACCTCTGTTAAGGGTCCATGTGATTGAAAGAATCATGGAGGCACTCATTCAATTTTATGATCCAGTCTATCACTGTTTTACATTCCCGGATTACCAGCTCGCACCAACGCTGGAGGAGTATTCTCACCTGACTGGTTTACATATTACTGATCAAGCTCCCTTTTCTGGACTGGAAGAAATTCCAAAGGATCAAATCATTGCAAGAGCAATTTATTTGGATGAGTCGGAAATCAAGACTCACATGACCACCAAGGGAGGAATCCCAAGTTTACCAGCCAAGTTTCTGGTAAAGAAAGCTCTGTACTTTGCTAGTATAGGGAACGTGACTGCTTTTGAAAGCATCTTTGTTTTACTCACCTACGGGTTATTTTTGCCTCCCAACATCGATAACTTTGTAGATATCAACGCCATTAAGGGTTTTCTCATTGGAAACCCTGTACTGACTTTGCTCGCAGATGCGTATCATTCTGTACACTTAAGGAATTTATACAGCGGAGGAATGATCACATGCTGTGTACCCCTGCTATATAAGTGGTTTGTTTCCCATTTGCCTAAGTCTGCCGCTTTTTGGGATCATAAGAGTGCCTTACGTTGGTCGCAGAAAATCATGTCTCTTACCAACTCTGACATAGATTGGTACAATAGGATCAATGACGGGATTAGAATCATTGACCGTTATGGAAACTTCCCCAACGTACCTCTTATAGGAACTAAGGGAGGAATCAATTATCATCCAGTCTTAGTTCGCCGTCAATTTGGATACCCGATGAGGCATGTCCCGCGTAACGCTCATCTGGAAGGTCTTTTCTTCAAGCAAGGAGAAAATGACAGGGCACTAAAGATGGAAATATGCACGCTTGGAAACATGTTCATAAGAAAGGACGGGAGGACTGTGTCTCGGTGGAGCCTTATCTCCACTGGGTACAAACTAGAGCTCTCAAGCTAGAGATGCCTTATCCTCGTCACGGAGTTCTTCCGCCAAGGGAATCTATCATGTACTTCATGACTGAAACGGAAAAACTTCAGGTTACTCTCAACAAAGTTCAACAGGAGAGGAGGTCTTGGAAGAACAAGTACCGCATTCTCAATGTGGAATGTACCAAAATACAGCAACTGCTGAAAGATAAGGATGCTCTGATTGAGATTTTAGAGCAACATGCTGTAGAAAATCAGGATGACCAAAGGAATTTGCTCGCTCCTTTCACTTGGCAAAGGAATGACAACCCGACAACGGCCCAAGAGCCCCGGTCCAAGAAAAGGAAAGTACCAGAATCAGCACCCGAGTTCTCCTCAGAGAGGACTCGGGACCCATTAGCTTAGGTTTCTGTTTCCGCACCTTGTAATTTACTGTATTTTCATTTCCGCAATCATTCGAATTCAATAAAATGGGGTTTCCCCACTGTTTGATATTTACAATCTAATTGTCGAAGTTTACTTTTGATTAAACAAAAAAAAACAATTAATATAATCATTGCATTCATCATTCTCACGTCACGTATTCTTCTTACCTACGAATCTCACGTTTGTGTCTCGGTTCTAGAGTCAAACTGTCTCATTCGTACAATACTCGGGCCAATCGTCAGAAAAGATGGATGATCTCAAGGAAGAGAACAGAGAGTTGAAAGAAGAGATCGATGCTCTGAGAGAAGATATGAGAAAGCTTCATAACGACATGCAAGCCATGGCAGAAGCGCAGCTACAAAGAACTGTGATCTCCGAGATCACCTCAACGCCCATAGTGGAGAAGTGTGATCCTAGGTATCAAATGCCGAAATATCGTCCCTGGGGCATGCCTGTTAACTATATCCCAGAAGGATATGTTCTGCCGATCACTGAAGATCAGGGAATCATAGCAGAAGCCGCTGGGCCTGAAGGTTACAAACTTCGGGAAAGCGAGGATGCCAGAGGCATATTGAAGACTCCGTAAGGTTACAAACTTCGGGAAACGCCAAGATTCACTGCCGTAGTAACGGTACTACCCCCTGTGGTGCACACTGTACCGGAAGGACAGATTCCGCAGATACCTTCTGGTAGAAAGGAAAGTATGTTTGATAAAATGGATGAATTCCAGGAGCAGTTCCTGGAAATACAGAAGGAACTGCAAGCTATTCGCGGTTAGGATTTATTTGGAAAGGACGCCGCAGATCTCTGCTTGGTCCCCAATGTGAAAGTCCCACACAAGTTCCAAGTGCCCGATTTTGAAAAATACAAGGATAACTCTTGCCCTCAAAGCCATTTGGTGATGTACGCTCGGCGAATGTCAACTCAGATGGAGAATCTGGATCTATTGATTCACTACTTTCAGGATAGTTTAACCGGTGCCGCATTAAAATGGTACATGGGTTTAAACCGCGCTACGATTAGCACTTTCAGAGATCTTGGCACTGCCTTCATCCAACAATATAAATACAATTTAGGCATGGCACCAGACAGAGATCAACTCAGATCAATGTCGCAAAAGGACAAGGAAACCTTTAAGGAATACGCTCAGAGATGGCGTGAAATTGTCGCTCAAATTTGTCCACCTCTTGAGGAAAAAGAGATGACAAAGATCTTCTTAAAGACCTTAAGCTCATTTTACTACGACCAAATGGTTGCCAGTGTGCCCAGCGACTTCACCGAAATGGTCGGTATGGGAGTGCGTCTCGAGGAAGCCGTTCGAGAAGGACGTCTAGTCAAAGACACTGGGTCGACAAGCGGTACTAAAAAATACGGTAGTGCTCTCCCTAAGAAAAAAGAGCAAGATATTGGGAATATCTCTCTCGGAAAGCAAAGGCGACGGTACCAACCAGTAGCAGCTGTAACCCCTGCTATCAACCCTGCGCCTGTTTCTACGTATCAACCTCAGGTTGCTCAAAGCCAACCGCATTCGCAACAATTTCAGCAAAGGACACAACAGCCTCTTTAGTAGGTTCGTCCTCAATATAACAACAACCGTACAACGCGGCCACCAGGATTTGATCCTATACCCGTATCGTACGCAGAAATATTTTCGTTACTGCTGGTCAAAGGGCACGTCCAGACCAAGGCTCCTCTTACAGTACCGGAAAATCCGCCTTTTTGGTTTAAGGTGGATCAGACTTGCCCTTACCATCAAGGAGGACCAGGGCATAACATAGAGAACTGTCTCAGTTTCAAATCCGACGTGCAAAAGCTTGTTAGGAGCGGGGTATTATCTTTCAAAGATACGAATCCGAATGTTCTCACAAACCCGCTGCCTCAACACGAGAAGGCTACAGACAATTTGATAGAGGGAGAGTCTAACAACACCTATCAAATTCACGATGTACTCTTATTGAGGGCCAACTTGGTTAAGATGCATTGTAGACAGAGTGGATATGGCCATGTGCCACCTCATAATTATCACCAGTGTGATATCTGCTCTAAAAGCAATCGAGGATGTTCTGTGGTGCAATAAGCTCTACAGGAACAGATGGATCTCGGATGGATCCAAGAGCACCGAGTTCATGGAGTTAACATGGTTTATACGAATTCCAACATCATTCAAAACCACGATATCCGTGCGATGAATGTCAACCTGGTGGCAATGCACTCAAGGAAAAGCCAGTATCATAATCTGTCACGTCACGATTATAATTCCTGTCTGACTTGCTCGGTAAACAAACAGGGATGCTCTTTTGTACAAGAGGCCCTCCAGCGTCAGATGGATCTTGGATGGATCAAAGACTACCATGATAGGAATCATTATCAAATCAACATGGTTCAAATCTTTGATATCCGCTTGATAAATACCAGCCTGGTGGAGTTACATGCTAAACAGGTCCGGCTCGGGTTCCTGGTATCACATGATTATCAGAGCTATAAAGCGGGTTGCAAAAATGATCAAGGTTGTGCCCTTGTCCAGGAAACACTTCAGCACTTTTTGAACCACTGGTGGCTTCCAATCTATATGGACGAAGACACCCAGCAAATTAGTATCACTAATGGAAATCCTACTAGATATCAAGGTCAGGATGTTCGGTCGATGGAAACAGACCTCGTCAGGTTACACTGTATTCAAAGCGGATGTGGCCAGGTGCCACTACACAACTGTAATACCCCAAAATTTGCTCTCTCTTATCTTATCATAGCATAGCATTATCATGTATCATATCATATCTATCTCATTAGCCTTGCATTGCATTCAAGCATAGAAAAATAAAACATAAGGCATTGCATTACATTTGCATTGGGCTCCTGAGGCGTGGGATCACGGTTTCTTATCTTCGGTGTAAATCAGTTTATATTCGCCAATTCAAGATCATGAAGACAAAGTATGGGTGAATTGATTTAAAGGACATTGGGTCGTGGTTAATTGAGCTTACTGGTTGAATTGTGGGAATTCATTGAGAACACAAGTTTGGTTTGAATTGGAAGCTTAATCGGTTATGCGGATTTCTTGGAATTCGTGCTTCATTATCCACCTTATTCAAAAAATATCACTAAATACCCATTATATTTCAAGTATCCACTTTCTGGATATCCATTTTTATCTTTTCTACTATCCATTTTTATCCATTTCAACATCCACCTTAAATACCCTAAACCATTTTTTGAAATCCATAGTCATTCCTAATATCCATTTTTAGTCCAATTGTCCGTTTTAACATCCATATCCAAAGTCAAATCAACTCCGCATTCTTGATATCCATAGATCATAAAACCATGTTTTTAGCCCATGTCCATATTTTAGATCCATTCTTGGTCCGTATCCATGTTTCCAATTTTTTCATTATCCATGTTCATTCTTTTCCAAATTAATTAACCATTTTCAAAAACCATTTTTAGTATCCATTTTAAACCATTTTCCTCACTCTTAGAAATCACATCTTAAATTCAAATCCATTCTAAACCCTCTCATCCGCATTCAAATTCCGAAACACAATTCGCCCAACACGGGTTCTTCTTAATGTGAACCATTTTTCAGATGATTTTGTAGCACATAGCTAGGGGGATGCTCATGAGTGTATGATGTGTGCCTTGAATAAAATAAAAAGTACCATTTTGATATTTTTAGTTTTAATAAAACCACCGTTTTTTTTTTACATTCAATTTTAAATCTTTTTTATCAAAACCAATCCATAACCGGATTTCCCGAAGAGTTTCACAAAAACTTCCCTCCATTTGCGCAGCAGAAAATATAAAAAGCCATGACAGAAAGAAGAAGTACATAGCAGCCGTTACTACGACACCGCTGGGAAACTAAAAAAGTATAGCAGAGTCCTTTCAAAGAGAGAAAAATTACTACAGAAAATACACAAATCTTCTTTATCAGAGCTTCCATTATAGTTCACGAAGCTTGGAGCAGAAGTTTCTAACAGAATTCTAAACTTTCACTAACCACAACCTCTAACCAACTAACCGAATCTCTAACAGAAAAAAGAAAACCTCTTCATCCATCACCTTCAATCTTCTTCTCTCGATTTTTTCACTTTTTCATCATTCATCTTCAAGACCAAGAACCAATTCTAATCAATTCTCTGCAATCTTCACCTTTAATTATCTTCATCATCCCTAATTCATCAATCGTTGTAAAGTCCTGCAAGAACACCATCAAGAATTCACATCAACAATGGCCAAATTCAATCAATAATCAAACTACACAATGGAGTTCACGCAGAAATTCAACACCATTGTAATTCGACAACAATTTCAGAAGCAAATTCAACAAGAATTCACGCCAGCGATGCAACCATTTGAACGAGGAAGAAGAGGAGAAGAAAACAGCATATAGGAGAAGAATCGAGCAGAAAAATGAATCAGGATTTCAAACCTTGTCGTCACAGTTACGTCATACAAACTTCGCTTTCAATTCATCGTCAAGGCTCAGCGATTTCCAGTGATGCTGCAACAACCTTCATCATTCTCTTCTCAGGCTTCGCAAGAACCTGCAGAAGTCTAACATTCATCAATGAAGAAAAACGGAGAAGAAGATACGCGAGGAAGGAGGAGATCGGGACTTACCTGAGAAGTTCTGAGGATTCTGATTCGTTCAACATCATCTTCGTCATCGCATTAATCACCGGAACAAAGATGTGTCTACAAGGTTGGTGCTCCCTCTGACTTCGTCTTTGTTTCGCTAGAACCACGATGTAGCCTCATGTAGGGAGCCAAACCTCTAGGGTTTGGACTCCGGATAGCATCAATGGGCATTTCTGAATCTGGACTTAGGGTTTGTTAGATTTCATTTGGATTTGTGCACTTAAAGAGGGTTAAGGTTAAATGGACGATGAATTTGAGCCGCCGGCGAACATTGAAGAAAGTAGGAGGTTCCGCCGGCGAAGCTAATAAGATGGAGAAGAAGGACTTTGAGTTGAAACGATGAGAGGAGAACACAATGAAGGTCGGAGAAAGGTGAGTCGTTTGATGGTACGGCGACGAAGAGGAGCGAAAGATCATGGCAGAGAGTTCGCAGGTTTCGCCAGCGAGAGATTTGTTGTTGCGGCCGGCGATTATGAAGGATGAAAAGAAGAAGTTTAAGGAGAACGGCGCGAGGAGATTGAATGTAGAAGGAAAGAGCATGGTTTTAGGTTAGGTTCAATTACCGCAACATGGACCGGGCCGGTTTTTTTTTTCACTTCCCACCTCCATGAAACTTCTTTCCACACCACCAGGTACTCCACTACACCCCCCTATTTCGGTAATTAATTTTCTTTTTAGAAATTTTAGTTAATTAGGTTTTAAGTAGTTTAGATAATTGGCATTAGTTTAGGATGATTAGTTTAGATTTTAATTCTAGTTTAGGATTAATCTTGAGGATAATTAGATGTTAGATATTGTTTCAACTTAGAATTAGTTTTTAGATTAATTTCAATTAACTTTTGTTTAGACATTAATTCTAATTTGATTTAGATTGTGATTTTGGATTGACATTATTTTAAATGTTAACCATGTTTCTAATTGACTTTTTACATGGCTTATTGGTTAAGATTTTTGACTAATTAGATTAGATATTGAATAATTGTTCTTAGCAATGGCACTAATTGTTTCTTGGGCTTAATTGCTTTAATTGGTTTGTTGGCTTATTTGGCCACTATTAGTTCACTAATTGTTTTGCTTAATCATCTCCTAATTGTTTTTGCTTACTTGTGCACTAATTGTCTTTGTAGGCTTAGAAATAAATTTGAACTAATTGACATTGACTTAGTTCTAACATCGATTAATCATTTTAATAGTTTCATTTGGTAACTTTGGTAATAGTCTTTACTATGTTTCGCATTGATTTTTGACTAATTGGTGTTTACATTTAGTATTGATTTCATTTACTTTCTACTTAACAATTTCCATTTGAATTTTGACTAATCTTTGAGTTTGTTTTGTAGTGTTTCTCACTTGACTTAGTTAATTGAATGAAGTAAAAGTTGATGCTACATACACAACTGCTGTGTACAAAGGGAGCTGTAGAATGTTGCTATTCTGCCTGATTGTATACACACCTGCCCCGTTCTGGAAATAGTAGCTGTTATAGGCTGTTTTTACTTGTTGCTGGTTTTTATAGCTATGCAGGTGCAGGAGCGCTGTTGTTGCTGCTGTTTATGGCTCATTGCCTTGTTTTGTCTTAAGGACTTAAAATTGTGTTACCTTAGCCATTGACGGATGTTTATAAGATATGTGCACACTTCTAACATGAGTTCGATTCTGGTTTTGGTTTACTTTCATGTCCTTTGCATATACTCATAACTCTTAGATGATTTCTTTTGTCGGTTTACCTTTAACCTCAAAGTAGATTAGTCTTGTAGCATAGTTGTAACTTGACTTGTAATTTCATAATCTTTTTAGGTCTTTCGCTTTGACTAGTGTGACTCAAATGTACATAGTCATTAGACTTAGGTCTTTATATTGTACATACACTCTTTTATTGTTACTAATGTCTTTGGTTCACATGTGCAAGGTACATAAAGGAGACATTCCAAAGGTGGTTTGACCATTGCATTGTGTAAATAAAAACTTGTTTTTAACTTGGTTTGCTATTCGTTCATAGGTGCTTTCGTGACTTGCTTTCGTTGCGCTTTCATTGCTTTGCTGCGGATTCACATCCGTTTGGTAGGACTTCTTATCTCTTCACTTCTCTTTCATGCTTTCAAATGCCATGAGAAGTAGGAATAGTCGATGCCATGATAAGTAGGATTGTATGGAAAGCCCTCAAGTGAGGCCATGATCGTGCTTGGTTGATATTGTGCTGAAGACCTCTAAAGAGGCAATCGACGGAAGATAGGGTTCGCAATCGACCCCCGTTATTCTAGTTGAGTCGTTCTTAGCTCTCATTACATGATTGAAGCTTTGAACACCACCTGCTCCTGTTATCGAGTCAGTCAAGTGAAAGATAGGGTTCGCAACCGACCCCCACTCATTGTCATTAGCTCACATCGACCGATGTTGACGCTTATGTGATCTCATTCACATCTTTTTTCTTGATCTACTTTGATATTTGATATCATTGTATTGTTTGTTTTAGCTTTTGCTTCCTCATTAGGATACCTATTCTAACTTGTCCAAGTTAGATAGGTTAGAAAACATAACATAAGACTAACACTGTTTACTCCTTAGTTGCTTTTATTTCATTTTGTGATTGATTTATCCGGTGTTGACTTGTCTGATGACATGATCCCTTAGGATTCCTCACTCCACTTAATTTTTGATTAAGTCGGAGGTAGGAGAGACATTAGGATAGCAATCCATGTATGCTAACATTAGGTAGAATTCCCTTTCTTACCTCAACCATAGGGCCATCATTGTATGATAACATTAGGACCTAGTTTCCCCTTAGTATTTTTTCTTTCAAACCTTGAGTCTTTCATCTTCTCATCTCAAAGAAATTTCAAATTATCTAATAAAGGTAGGCACTTATTGCATTTAGGCCTTTCATATAAAGAAAAGATTATAAGGGGTCTTCTCTTATAATGTTAGAATGTGTAGCATATGGCCCATCTTGGGTCAATGTGTTAAACATTTGATCTTGTATGAGGGACTTAAATGCAATACTTGCTGAAGGTACAAATAAAGAAAAACACTTCTTCATTTCATAATCAGCAAAAACACTTAATAAATACAAGCATGCTAGTGTGTTTGAACCTTAATAATTGGAACTAAGTGTGAGGGTCTTCTTCACCCTTAGTGTACTTTCTTACTCATTCCATCTTGGAGTGTGAGAATGTATACACTCCAATGACTAAGATTTAGATACACTATCATATGCAAACAAATGAAAAAAATACTTTTAAAACACTTCAAACAAACAAACAATTCTTTTCTCATCTCATTCATTCCAGTCTTAAGGATTCGTCACGTCCGTCCTACCACAAACTGGTAACGCCTAAGTCTCCATACAGCGAGCCGCAACACCTAAACTGCTGGGACGCGTACTCTGACGTTTCCACTAAAAAACACAAACAATCCATCCCTAGTGAGGGGAACTACGTCGCTCTGATTCTCATGCTCCCGATGAGATACGTAGGCAGTGGGGTAGGGCCCATTCGAGCACTTCTTTTATTTTCCCTACATTTGTTTCTCTTTCTCTTTCCATTCCTTTTCCAGTTCTTTTTCCAGTATCCTTTTCTATCACCCTTTGATCGAGACAAGCAAGTATGGATCCCATCGGGTACGATGGACGCGTGGGGGTGCTAATACCTTCCTCTCGCGTAACCGACTCCCGAATCCAATTCTCTTGGTCGCAATACCATGCTTTTCCTTCCCTTCAGGTTTATGCGGTGTTTCCTTTCCCTCTCTTGGGATAAATACACATTGATGGCGACTCTATTTCGGTGCCACTTTCGCGTTTGTACTTGGATGAAAATCCCGGGAGCGATAGCTGGCGACTCTGCTGGGGACAGGTTGACCTATTGCTGGTCCATCCTAAGCGAGTAAATCCTAGCGCTTGTTTGCTTTTCTTTCATTGGGTGTTTACTGTTGTATTGTATTTGCTGTTTACTGTATTTTATTATTTGTACCATATTTACAGCATGTTAGCATTTACATTTCATATATTATACTGTGTTGCACTGTTCTGTCTGTTTGGCGGGATGGGATTTCTGAGAGATGAGCCCATTACCAAGGCTCGAGTGCACACTTAGATTTAGAGTGGAGAGTAGTGGGACCTACGTACCATCTGTGTACGTTGGGTAATCACGAAATTCACAGCTAGACGAGGCTATCTTGGGACCCATCATGGCGTGCGCATCTTGCGTATTCCAGGGTGTCGATCTAGAGAGCTGTCGACTCTGGTGACCATTCCCGAGGACTCAGTTGCGGCACTCCTCCTGATATGTGACAGTGGCAAACCACATTATGTGGCAAACCCATTGCACATTCTCGATTCGAGGACCCAATGCTGGGAACTCGCTATAGGATATCCTTTTTTGAAAGAGAATCAGTGGAGGCACTCCTCGATTGGCGATAGTATTGTACCCCGAGGGATGAATGTACTATTGCTTCTCGACCTCAGTGCCAGAAGCTGAGGACCTTTCGTTTTGGAGAATCAGTTGAGGCCTCCTCGATTGATGATGATGCCAAACCAGAAATGGTGAACGTATCATCATTTCTCGACCTGAGAGCCCGGGATACTGAACATCCTAGTACCCACATGTGAGAGGGGCGGGTTGTTTACAGGTTTGCAGGTAACCTTGACCTTCAACCTACCCGATATTTTGGATTTCCTATCAGTGTGGACTCATCAGCCTGGTATTATGGTATTCCGATTATTCCGGCACCCTGATTATCCCGATATTCTGGCATTCCCGTATTCTGATCACGCCGGCGTGCTGTGTACTCTGGTCTTCTGATTATACCGATAGCCCGACATCCTGGTATTTTGATTAGTCAAATATTCTGGTATTCTGGTGTTCTCTTCAGAGCTGACCTGTGAGCTTATTCGGTCACCAGCACAACAGTTATCCAGATTATATGGAAGCCTTGATCCCATGTCTGTTGCATCTGCATCATCATTTTCGCATACATGTTCTTGTATTTCCAAGGGATGTTAACTTTGAGACTTGCCACTGAGCATTTCCATCCATTTCTTATGTTTTTCTAAAAACTTTTTTGAATCAAAGCATAATGATTCCTTAGAAATATTTGAACATGGCATTCTGCATGGCATCCTCATACTCATATGTATAACAGGTGTTCCGGAGCTGATTCCTCATTTTGATTGGGTATTCTCTTCAGGACGACAACATGACTTCTTCTAACTACTCAACTCACCACAGTCAAGGTTCAGATATGGAACAACTCCGAGAGGAGGTGACTGAGATGAAGGTCCAACTGGGGCATTTTATGGTGAACATTCAGCCGTTGTCCCGAGATCAGGAAATGCTGAGAGAAGAAGTCAACCAGATGAAGACTCAGATGAGCCAGGTTATGGAAGTCCTGAAGGCAGTGTTAAGAAAGGAAGACAATCAAGTGCCCGCTTCCGCAGCAAAGGCTCTCACTCCTCCTATCTCTTTGGGATCTCTTCTAGATCGTGGATTGCCTTGTGAATCCTCTCTACAGACAGAGCTTTTGCATCACCAACTGTTTCTTGAGGGTCTTAATCCAGAAAAGCTTGAAAAGATGTTTGATCCGATTCCGATGCCATACGCACAGTTACTTCAGCACTTACTCAAGTTTTAGCTAATTGAATTGATTGAGGCGGGACCTCCACACACCAAGTTTCGTATGGGTTCCAATGTCCATGATAGGTGTGAATTTCGTTCAGGTGGCCCTGGACATACTATTGAGAGGTGTCGAGCCTTTCATCATAATGTGCAAGATTTAGTCGAGGCTGGGGTCATTACATTCACTGCTGATGGTTTGCACATCAACTGAAGCTTCCCGAGTGAGCACTCAAATTGCGAGTATGTCGTCAAAAGCAACAAGTCCAGACGGAGTCAAGCCTCCTTAACAAGGACAATCATTTAGCTTCTTTACTGCATTTGCATATGTAGCTTTTTTTTTGTTTATTTAAACATTGTTTGCATGTAAGAGCTTGTTTGTTTTTTTGAATGACAATCATAATACAATACGCATGTTTTTCTTGAAGTAATCCATTCGTATTCACTCATAAGTTTGTATATGTGCATCGCAACACCAACTGTCGTGCTTAAACTCTCTGAGGGAGGATGATGACTTGAAAACGCAGAAGTCTCTAATTGTGTGCTTTTGAATAAAAACCCTGTTGAGGATGTACATGCATTGCTTCAAATCCCCAAACACTGGAGATATAAGGGAGATAGACCCTCGTTAACCCCTTTGAGCCTTGAAGTAGGAGTTTCTTTCATACAAAAAAACCCTCACATTTAACCTAGGGGCAGGGTAGGCGTCAGTTAGTTTGACCGAGCGTTCAAACTTCAAAAGGAGTGTGCATCTGAGGATCCATTACCTTCTATTCCACCGCCAAGAGGGCAAGAGATGTGAAACCACAATGGTTATTCATCAACAATCAAAGAGTGAGGTAGTCACAACCCTTTCAACAAAGTCAAGACAAGCCAGTGTCACACGATTTGTTCCGAAAAAAAAAGAAAAAGCCCGCTAAGTCGAAACTTGAAAACAAGCGACTTAGGCAAAAGTTTGGGCATCCCGCTGGACTCCGAAATCTAAAGATTCAAAAGAATCAGTCCAGGCAAAATTAGGGATAAAAAAGCAAAAGAATGAAAAATCGAAAAAACAAAAGGATTACAAAAGAAAATCCTCGAGCAAGAACAAAGTCGTGTGACTACGAACAAAAGACAAAAGGGGTGACTGTCACTCTAAAGCCTCATTAGGTGTCAAACCATCAGTTTCATGGATTCCTTAAAGAACACAAAATCTTTTTGAAAGGCGAACGCTTGTGCAAATTAGCTGAACGTAGGACTGGAGAACATCACGATGAGTGGGTGGGCACCAATAAACTTTGAGCCTTAAATCCTTTTTTCCCAAAACCGTGAACCAGGCCACGATACAACCCTCAAAAGTCCTAATTGAAACAGGGTTATTTCAAAGGCATACTACCAAGAGATAACGTTCCTGACTCCTATGAGTTGTGCTAAAAGATCTTTGTTGGTGTTGCATGTGCATTGCATTCTTTCATTCAAAAATTAATGTCGTATTATAACCCGTGATTCGCTAAAAAAAAAAAGGGTTTGCGACATCTTTTCAGTAAGAATTCAAGATTAACATGTGTGTTGCATTAAAATTTTCATTCTCAGAATAAAACATTTTCTGCTTGCATACATTTGTTTGACATCAAAAGAAGTTTACATATGGAAATTCAGTCCGGAAGCTTAATCTTGCCGAGTTGAGAATCCTGAAACTCCCAAAGGACAGCCACATCCAGTGTTACTTCCTCAGGAAGATTTGCTGAGCAGAAGCTTTCCCCAGCAAGTGGTGTTAAGATGTAGCCAATCTGAGCCAATCATGTCGAGAAATCTCTTCAGAGTTTAGCCAAACTGGGGCAAAACCAATTCAAGGTTCATACTGGGATAAGCCATCCCAAGAGCATGAGAAAGTAGTCCATCCAGATGACTGGTCAGCATATCCAGGGTTCAAAATGCTGGGGCAGAATATCTCACGGGGATATGAGATTGTTCATGAATCTTCTTGAGGCAATTTCTCAATAATCCATGCAGTCTGGGGCAGTTACGTCGAGATCTGACGAATATCTACAAGAGTTTGAGGACATTGAGGCATTTTGAATGTCAAGTCTTCTGTAAAATCCTGTTGGGACAATTTCTTCCGGTGGACTATGTTGATCTGGGGCAAATTATAAAGGAACCGTTGTTCGCTCTTGACAATCGGCATGCAGTCGATCGGCAGAAACTTGAAGTACTAAGTCTCTTCCCCAACCTCAGAGTTGACGCCTATTCACCCCAACCTCAGAGTTGACGCCCTTTATACCAACTTCAGAGTTGAAGCCTTTTATACCAACCTCAGAGTTGTCGTATACCCTTTCTCCAACTTCAGAGTTGAAGCCTTTTATACCAACCTCAGAGTTGTCGTATACCCTTTCTCCAACCTCAGAGTTGCTGTATATCTTTTCTCCAACCTCAGAGTTGAAGCCTTTCTTACCAACCTCAGAGTTGCTGTATATCTCTTCCCCAACCTCAGAGTTGAAGCTTTTTTTACCAACCTTAGAGTTGTCGTATACTTTTTCTCAACCTCAGAGTTGATGAATAGCCATCTCTTCCCCAACCTCAGGGTTGACGCCTATTTGCTCCAACCTCAGAGTTGAAGCCTTTTTTTACCAACCTCAGAGTTGACGCCTATTCGCCCCAACCTCAGAGTTGACGCCCTTTATACCAACTTCAGAGTTGAAGGCTTTTATACCAACCTCAGAGTTGTCGTATATCCTTTCTCCAACCTCAGAGTTGAAGCCTTTCTTACCAACCTCAGAGTTGCTGTATATCTTTTCTCCAACCTCAGAGTTGATGGTCTACCCTGTTATCCCCAACGGAGTCTTCAAAAGGAAAGTTCGCCTAACATGGGGCATTGTGACACTTATCCTAAGCTCAACTGTCTTATTCCTCAGCAGGATTTACCAGCAAGTGGTAGTGTCAGCAAGGCATATTTCCCGCAGCTTTCAGCATGTGAAATCCGTCAAAGAATTATTCCCAGCTGATTTGTTTTCTCCCCAGCGCAGTCCCCACAGAGTTCAACATTTTGACAGTAATTTCCCCAGCAGGGTCTAAATAGATCAAGGGAATCTCTTCTCCAACAAAAGGTCAGCATATGATGTTACCCACCAGGTGGTGTAATTCTCAGTATTGGTCATTTACAACTCAAAGTCCCATTTATTTTGGGCATACAGACATTTTGTTCATATTATTTCAGCAGGTGGGATAGTATGGCAGATGGTTTTTCCAGCAGGTGGAATGATCATACAAACAGTAGTTTACATTGTTCCAGCAGGTGGGATGATGATAAGCAACTATATTCTCAACAAAGTCCAACGCCAGATTGGCAAAAGTCCATCTTCGGGTGGCAAATCAGCAAAGTCCACCCGCAGTGTGGCAAACCAGTAGTCGTCTGGCGTCGTACAAAAGACGTTATTAAAGTCCACCCGCAGTGTGGCAAGCCAGTAGTCATCTGGCGTCGTACAAAAGACGTTATTAAAGTCCATCCATAGAGTGGCAAGCCAGTAGTTGTCTGGCGTCGTTCAAAAGACAGATCTCTCCGACAGCGCTTCGTTGAAGATTCAATCCAGCGGTCTTGTTGGGTTTATATCCCTTTTGTTCTCCAGAGTAAATTTTTGGTTATATTTGGTATTCAATCGCTATATACCTTGAAAGTCTGAAAGCAATTGCTTTCAGGCATTCAGGTCTACAGCGTTTGAATAGGGGCAGTTGTAATACCCCAAAATTGGCTCTCTCTTATCTCATCATAGCATAGCATTATCATGTATCATATCATATCTATCTCATTAGCCTTGCATTGCATTCAAGCACAGAAAAATAAAACATAAAGCATTGCATTACATTTGCATTGGGCTCCTGAGGCGTGGGATCACGGTTTCTTATCTTCGGTGTAAATCAGTTTATATTCGCCAATTCAAGATCATGAAGACAAAGTATGGGTGAATTGATTTAAAGGACATTGGGCCGTGGTTAATTGAGCTTACTGGTTGAATTGTGGGAATTCATTGAGAACACAAGTTTGGTTTGAATTGGAAGCTTAATCGGTTATGCAGATTTCTTGGAATTCGTGCTTCATTATCGACCTTATTCAAAAAATATCACTAAATACCCATTATATTTCAAGTATCCACTTTCTGGATATCCATTTTTATCTTTTCTACTATCCATTTTTATCCATTTCAACATCCACCTTAAATACCCTAAACCATTTTTTGAAATCCATAGTCATTCCTAATATCCATTTTTAGTCCAATTGTCCATTTTAACATCCATATCCAAAGTCAAATCAACTCCGCATTCTTGATATCCATAGATCATAAAACCATGTTTTTAGCCCATGTCCATATTTTAGATCCATTCTTGGTCCGTATCCATGTTTCCAATTTTTTCATTATCCATGTTCATTCTTTTCCAAATTAATTAACCATTTTCTAAAACCATTTTTAGTATCCATTTTAAACCATTTTCCTCACTCTTAGAAATCACATCTTAAATTCAAATCCATTCTAAACCCTCTCATCCGCATTCAAATTCCGAAACACAATTCGCCCAACACGGGTTCTTCTTAATGTGAACCATTTTTCAGATGATTTTGTAGCACATAGCTAGGGGGATGCTCATGAGTGTATGATGTGTGCCTTGAATAAAATAAAAAGTACCATTTTGATATTTTTAGTTTTAATAAAACCACCATTTTTTTTTTACATTCAATTTTAAATCTTTTTTTATCAAAACCAATCCATAACCGGATTTCCCGAAGAGTTTCACAAAAACTTCCCTCCATTTGCGCAACAGAAAATATAAAAAGCCATGACAGAAAGAAGAAGTACATAGCAGCCGTTACTACGACACCGCTGGGAAACTAAGAAAGTATAGCAGAGTCCTTTCAAAGAGAGAAAAATTACTACAGAAAATACACAAATCTTCTTTATCAGAGCTTCCATTATAGTTCACGAAGCTTGGAGCAGAAGTTTCTAACAGAATTCTAAACTTTCACTAACCACAACCTCTAACCAACTAACCGAATCTCTAACAGAAAAAAGAAAACCTCTTCATCCATCACCTTCAATCTTCTTCTCTCGATTTTTTCACTTTTTCATCATTCATCTTCAAGACCAAGAACCGATTCTAATCAATTCTCTGCAATCTTCACCTTCAATTATCTTCATCATCCCTAATTCATCAATCATTGTAAAGTCCTGCAAGAACACCATAAAGAATTCACATCAACAATGGCCAAATTCAATCAATAATCAAACTCCACAATGTAATTCACGCAGAAATTCAACACCATTGTAATTCGACAACAATTTCAGAAGCAGATTCAACAAGAATTCACGCCAGCGATGCAACCATTTGAACGAGGAAGAAGAGGAGAAGAAAACAGCATATAGGAGAAGAATCGAGCAGAAAAACGAATCAGGATTTCAAACCTTGTCGTCACAGTTACGTCGTGCAAACTTTGATTTCAATTCATCGTCAAGGCTCAGCGATTTCCAGTGATGCTGCAACAACCTTCATCATTCTCTTCTCAGGCTTCGCAAGAACCTGCAGAAGTTTAACATTCATCAATGAAGAAAAACGGAGAAGAAGATACGCGAGGAAGGAGGAGATCGGGACTTACCTGAGAAGTTCTGAGGATTCCGATTCGTTCAACATCATCTTCGTCATTGCAATAATCACCGGAACAAAGCTGTGTCTACTAGGTTGGTGCTCCCTCTGACTTCGTCTTTGTTTCGCTAGAACCACGATGTAGCCTCATGTAGGGAGCCAAACCTCTAGGGTTTGGACTCCGGATAGCATCAATGGGCATTTCTGAATCTGGACTTAGGGTTTGTTAGATTTCATTTGGATTTGTGCACTTAAAGAGGGTTAAGGTTAAATGGACGATGAATTTGAGCCGCCGGCGAACATTGAAGAAAGTAGGAGGTTCCGCCGGCAAAGCTAGTAAGATGGAGAAGAAGGACTTTGAGTTGAAACGATGAGAGGAGAACATAGTGAAGGTCGGAGAAAGGTGAGTCGTTTGACGGTACGGCGACGAAGAGGAGCGGAAGATCATGGCGGAGAGTTCGCAGGTTTCGCCAGCGAGAGATTTGTTGTTGCTGTCGGCGATTATGAAGGATGAAAAGAAGAAGTTTAAGGAGAACGGCGCGAGGAGATTGAATGTAGAAGGAAAAAGCATGGTTTTAGGTTAGGTTCAATTACCGCAACATGGACCGGGCCGTTTTTTTTTTCACTTCCCACCTCCATGAAACTTCTTTCCACACCACCAGGTACTTCACTACACCCCCCTGTTTCGGTAATTAATTTTCTTTTTAGAAATTTTAGTTAATTAGGTTTTAAGTAGTTTAGATAATTGGCATTAGTTTAGGATGATTAGTTTAGATTTTAATTCTAGTTTAGGATTAATCTTGAGGATAATTAGATGTTAGATATTGTTTCAACTTAGAATTAGTTTTTAGATTAATTTCAATTAACTTTTGTTTAGACATTAATTCTGATTTGATTTAGATTGTGATTTTGGATTGACGTTATTTTAAATGTTAACCATGTTTCTAATTGACTTTTTACATGGCTTATTGGTTAAGATTTTTGACTAATTAGATTAGATATTGAATAATTGTTCTTAGCAATGGCACTAATTGTTTCTTGGGCTTAATTGCTTTAATTGGTTTGTTGGCTTATTTGGCCACTACTAGTTCACTAATTGTTTTGCTTAATCATCTCCTAATTGTTTTTGCTTACTTGTGCACTAATTGTCTTTGTAGGCTTAGAAATAAATTTGAACTAATTGACATTGACTTAGTTCTAACATCGATTAATCATTTTAATAGTTTCATTTGGTAACTTTGGTAATAGTCTTTACTATGTTTCGCATTGATTTTTGACTAATTGGTGTTTACATTTAGTATTGATTTCATTTACTTTCTACTTCACAATTTCCATTTGAATTTTGACTAATCTTTGAGTTTGTTTTGTAGTGTTTCTCACTTGACTTAGTTAATTGAATGAAGTAGAAGTTGCTGCTACATACACAACTGCTGTGTACAAAGGGAGCTGTAGAATGTTGCTATTCTGCCTGATTGTATACACACCTGCCCCGTTCTGGAAATAGTAGCTGTTATAGGATGTTTTTACTTGTTGCTGGTTTTTATAGCTATGCAGGTGCAGGAGCGCTGTTGTTGCTGCTGTTTATGGCTCATTGCCTTGTTTTGTCTTAAGGACTTAAAATTGTGTTACCTTAGCCATTGACGGATGTTTATAAGATATGTGCACACTTCTAACATGAGTTCGATTCTGGTTTTGGTTTACTTTCATGTCCTTTGCATATACTCGTAACTCTTAGATGATTTCTTTTGTCGGTTTACCTTTAACCTCAAAGTAGATTAGTCTTGTAGCATAGTTGTAACTTGACTTGTAATTTCATAATCTTTTTAGGTCTTTCGCTTTGACTAGTGTGACTCAAATGTACATAGTCATTAGACTTAGGTCTTTATATTGTACATACACTCTTTTATTGTTGCTAATGTCTTTGGTTCACATGTTCAAGGTACATAAAGGAGACATTCTAAAGGTGGTTTGACCATTGCATTGTGTAAATAAAAACTTGTTTCTAACTTGGTTTGCTATTCGTTCATAGGTGCTTTCGTGACTTGCTTTCGTTGCGCTTTCGTTGCTTTGCTGCGGATTCACATCCGTTTGGTAGGACTTCTTATCTCTTCACTTCTCTTTCATGCTTTCAAATGCCATGAGAAGTAGGAATAGTCGATGCCATGATAAGTAGGATTGTATGGAAAGCCCTCAAGTGAGGCCATGATCGTGCTTGGTTGATATTGTGCTGAAGACCTCTAAAGAGGCAATCGACGGAAGATAGGGTTCGCAATCGACCCCCGTTATTCTAGTTGAGTCGTTCTTAGCTCTCATTACATGATTGAAGCTTTGAACATCACCTGCTCCTGTTATCGAGTCAGTCAAGTGGAAGATAGGGTTCGCAACCGACCCCCACTCATTGTCATTAGCTCACATCGACCGATGTTGACGCTTATGTGATCTCATTCACATCTTTTTTCTTGATCTACTTTGATATTTGATATCATTGTATTGTTTGTTTTAGCTTTTGCTTCCTTATTAGGATACCTATTCTAACTTGTCCAAGTTAGATAGGTTAGAAAACATAACATAGGACTAACACTGTTTACTCCTTAGTTGCTTTTATTTCATTTTGTGATTGATTTATCCGGTGTTGACTTGTCTGATGACATGATCCCTTATGATTCCTCGCTCCACTTAATTTTTGATTAAGTCGGAGGTAGGAGAGACATTAGGATAGCAATCCATGTATGCTAACATTAGGTAGAATTCCCTTTCTTACCTCAACCATAGGGTCATCATTGTATGATAACATTAGGACCTAGTTTCCCCTTAGCATTTTTTCTTTCAAACCTTGAGTCTTTCATCTTCTCATCTCAAAGAAATTTCAAATTATCTAATAAAGGTAGGCACTTATTGCATTTAGGCCTTTCATATAAAGAAAAGATTATAAGGGGTCTTCTCTTATAATCTTAGAATGTGTAGCATATGGCCTATCTTGGTTCAATGTGTTAAACATTTGATCTTGTATGAGGGACTTAAATGCAATACTTGTTGAAGGTACAAATAAAGAAAAACACTTATTCATTTCATAATTAGCAAAAACACTTAATAAATACAAGTATGCTAGTGTGTTTGAACCTTAATAATTGGAACTAAGTGTGAGCGTCTTCTTCACCCTTAGTGTACTTTCTTACTTATTCCATCTTGGAGTGTGAGAATGTATACACTCCAATGACTAAGATTTAGATACAATATCATATGCAAACAAATGAAAAAAATACTTTTAAAACACTTTAAACAAACAAACAATTCTTTTCTCATCTCTTTCATTCCAGTCTTAAGGATTCGTCACGTCCGTCCTACCGTAAACAGGTAACGCCTAAGTCTCCATACAGCGAGCCGCAACACCTAAACTGCTGGGACGCGTACTCTGACGTTTCCACTAAAAAACACAAACAATCCATCCCTAGTGAGGGGAACTACGTCGCTCTGATTCTCATGCTCCCGATGAGATACGTAGGCAGTGGGGTAGGGCCCATTCGAGCACTTCTTTTATTTTCCCTACATTTGTTTCTCTTTCTCTTTCCATTCCTTTTCCAGTTCTTTTTCCAGTATCCTTTTCTATCACCCTTTGATCGAGACAAGCAAGCGTGGATCCCATCGGGTACGATGGACGCGTGGGGTTGCTAATACCTTCCTCTTGCGTAACCGACTCCCGAATCCAATTCTCTTGGTCGCAAGACCATGCTTTTCCTTCCCTTCAGGTTTATGTGGTGTTTCCTTTCCCTCTCTTGGGATAAATACACATTACTGGCGACTCTGTTTCGGTGCCACTTTCGCGTTTGTACTTGGATGAAAATCCCGGGAGCGACAACAACTATGAGCGGTGTGGAGTTTCCTCAGTGGATAATCAAGGATGCTACCTCGTGCGAGCAGCCCTTCAAAGTCAGTTGGACCGCAAAGAGATTCAACCATGCTCAAGTTCTGGATCAGTCAAATACCTCGCTGATCAAATCTAGGACGTTGTCGTAATCTCTAATCATCAGAGGACTAGGGATGTTTGTGCCATCACCCCCATATTTGACGAATCGAGATTTCCCAACGAGGAACGGATCGAAATTACGTATGATGGTCAGAAAAATCAGAAGGTTCCCATAGTCATCTATCTACCGGGACCACTACCGTATGAATTAACTAAGGCTATCCCTTACAAGTACGGTGCAACAACAGTCGAGAATGGAAAGGAAATTCCATTACCCTCCGTCGTGAATATTGCAGACATCAGTCGAGTAACACGGAGCGGTCGAATCTTCAACAGGGGAGTTGGAGAACCCAGCAAAGAAAAGGAACCTGAGACGGAAGTTCCCAATCCACCGGTCGGTCAGTCCAGTAATCCCGACCTTTCAAAAAACAATGACGAGATGCTGAAGCTCATCCAGAGGAGTGAATACAACATTGTTGATCAACTGTTACAGACTCCTTCAAAGATCTCGGTGTTATCACTGTTACTTAGTTCAGAAACACACAGGGAGGCTCTACAGAAAGTCTTAGAGCAAGCCTTTGTGGAACAGGATGTAACAATTAGACAATTCGATAGCATTGTCTCTAACATCACTTTCTGCAATAACTTAGGATTTAGTGATGAGGAATTACCTGAAGAGGGTCGCCGTCATAACATGGCACTCAATATTACAGTCAACTGCCAGGACGATGCTTTAGCCAGCGTACTGGTAGACACAGGGTCATCCCTGAATGTTATGCCAAAGTCCACTTTGATGCAATTATCATTCAAAGGACCTCCGATGAGAACCAACGAGGTCGTTGTCAAAGCATTTGACGGATCCGGAAAAACGGTTATCGGCGAAGTCGACCTTCCCATAATTATTGGTCCTCATACTTTCCAAGTCACTTTCCAGGTCATGGATATCCGGGAAACATACAGTTGTTTATTAGAAAGACCTTGGATACATCAGGCTGGGGCGGTCACTTCAACCCTCCACCAAAAGTTAAAGTTCATCCAGAATGACCAACTCCTCACAGTCTGTGGAGAACAGGCCTTGCTTGTAAGTAATTTATCGTCATCCACTTATGTAGAACTGGAGGGGGTAATTGGAACTCAGTTCCAAGCGCTTTCGCTACATAAGGACAATCAATCCAAAGGGGGAACTTCGATTTCCTCGTACAAAGATGCTATCAAAGCGGTCGAGAGCGCCAATACAACAGGATGGGGGCAGCTTGTCATTCCTACTGACAATAATACAAAGAAGGGTCTTGGTTTTTCCTCAACCTGTACTCAGACTGCTACTAATAATGAAAGTCTTCATCCCATTCAGGACTTTTTCCACAGTGGAGGTTTCCTTCACCCAGTGTCTCAAGAAGTACATACCATCAACGAGGGTGACTCCCCCGATACAGATGAAGAATGGAAGTCCTATCTTAACGAGGACGGTTATATGTCTCAGGGCGAAACACAAACTCCCTTTTGCTTTCTTGCACAGAGCCCGAGATTTATACCAAGGTCAGACGTCGAAATGGTATATGGAGATTGTGATCCGGAAGGATGCCGTGTGTAACACCTCAAAATTTGCCCTACTTTTTTTTCTCTAGCCTTAACTGGCTTATGGTTCGCATTTCATCTTCATTAGGTCATACTCATATTCATACATTTGCATGGTCTCCTAGGGTGTGGGATCAAGGTATCATGTGCAGGCTCAGGATTCTCTCTTGTTGTGAGACTCTCATCTTCATTCAGGGTTGAATTCTCATTAAGTTTATCTTCTTCAAGTTTCTCAAGAGTATCAGTGGTGGTCAGGGTTTCACAGTGGGAGACATTCTAGGTAGTCGTGGAAGAGATCAAGTCGTGGGCTCATACTGGGGTTAGGATATTATTGTTCTCTCCATTGCTTATTGTTTGTTGCCTGAAATACGGGTTTATGTGATTTTGAAAATGGCATTGGAGGTCCATCAAGAAAGTGAATTTGAATTGGATTTGAAATTTGGTTTGAGGACATTCAAAAGGATCAACATTCTTAAGGAGCATGTTAGGATTGTTCATGTGGATTACAAGTCTATTCCCTCTAACCATAAACCACTTTTTACTAATATCCAAATTACTAAACCAATTCCACTTTAAATCCATTTTACCATTTTCAAATATTCAAAGCCAAGTTTTAGCCCATATCCATATAAACCCATTTTTCCAAGATAAACCACATCCATTTTTATCCAATTTAATTAAATCCATTTTTCTAAATCATATCCAACTCCATTTTTTAGATCATGATCCATATTCACATTTTATGTCCAAATCCATGAATCCATAAACTGTTGTTGAGAAATCAAATTCCAAAGTCTACTTCAAAATCAATACCAGAATTCCATTCCAATATTCATACACATAGAATCAATTACACAAGTCTTAGAGAAGTGACAGACAATCTCGAACCAATACGCATAATTGGAGATGGAGGTTTTGGTAGAGTTATAAGAGCACATGTTCAAGCCCAAAATGCAGGTGTATATGCAATTTGTGTGGGGAAGCATTAAGTGTGTTAAAAAGTCCTTTTACAAAGGTACAGCATATTCAGAGCATTACATAGCAGCTGAAGAAATCCGTAGCAAATTATTTTCTCACGAAAAAAAATAAAAATCTCAGCGAAGTTACATTCACATTGGAGAAAACTGATAACATTTTCTAACAAACCTAACCATTCTCTAACAGAATTCCAATCCAAAAAAAAATCAAAGAAAAACTCCTCTAACTGAAATTCTGGGTACCAGATATGTGATGTCACACTTAATGTCACAACAACACACTCTGCTATAGACAATAACAAACAACAATAAATCACACAAAGAATTGTTCACCCAGCTCGGTCTAACTACCTACGTCTGGGGGCTACCAAGCCAGGGATGAATTTCACTATCAGTAGTATTAATTTACAGACTCAACAACCCAGTTGACATCTCCTAAACTTAATCACTACCCAATGAACTTTCTACCTAAGAGACCACTTAGATATGAGAACACTACTCAATCCCTAAATCACTTCAGTGATATAATTCAAAGATCACACACTTTGAATAACACAACTTGATTCTGCTTCACAGCTTTGATCAAGAACAACTCAAATCAACAACACCAATTCACACTAGAATGGTTTACAATACAAACACGAAGACTCAATCGACTCTCAGTCTTTACCTCTCTTTCTTCGTTACTTTCTTCAAAGGATTGATGCGCTTTATATAGCCAATTGATTTGGTCTTGGACCTGCTACAATATCTGACCTGATTTGTTATTTAAAACTGAATCTTCGACAGATTTTCTCTCTCAAAATCTTCTAAAATCTTCAGCCTTTAAACACTCCTACAAATCTGCATCAAATCTGTTTGTAATAGAAAATATCTCCTCCAAGATATTCGCATCCAATTACTCTACCAGCTGTCTCAAATTCCAGCTAAAACGCAAACCCTAACAACATCACTAAACCTTATGTTATTAAACTTCTGCAGACCTGATGTCACAACATCGCATGTGACATCAGACATCAAAACTTCAACAAGCTAAACACTTAACATAAACCAATGTTAAGACTCAATGTTAAGACATCACCCATGTGACAACAACATTGAACAACTTTGTTTTACCAAAATTCTAGTCAATCCAAGAGCCAACAATCTCCCCCTTTGGCTAATTTTGGCTAAAACAATCTCTGCACCATCAGAGACTTCAGCAGCGGATAAACATGAATGTTATACCAACCTATGCAGCAGCATTTCTGCTTTCAGCATGCTGCACACACTCCAATACTCTGCTACATACTTCAACACTAACTAGTAGCAGCATTGGGCAAGCTCCCCCTCAAAGCAAGAATCAGCATACCAGCAACTGTTCAACAACTAGATGCACTCAATGTCTGCATTTCAGCATCACACTAGCTGCACTCCTTAGCATTGTACAATGACTAACTCTCCCCCTTTTTAGCCATAATTGGACAAACTCTGAACTGCCAACCTAGCACCCCAACAACTAGGCAACAACTACAAACTCCCCCTCAGAACCAACACCAGAAACACAATGTCATGACATATTGTCTGCCATTAGACCTTCACCAGAGAAATTCCATCACAAACTGCTTGAAGCCACAAACAATCTTGATAAACAATTGCACTACTTCAACACGAAACACTCCAAAAGCACCAATGATATCCCATGACACAATCATGATCATATAGTAAGAAAGTGCCAGGATCACATCCAACAAACTCTAAGATTGAAACCAAAATCGCCCTTGATCCCTCTTATCCAGAAACCATCCATACTTTTTCTGTCAACAATGATCACAACCTGCACATCCAAACACAGTCTTCATCCATCCATTCAGGAATGCTTCACACAATCATCCACAAGTTCTGAAGCACACACAATACCTTCCACAATTTGATACTAGTGAAGTCTTCAAAATTAGTAGTCAGCTCTACTAAAAACAGGACCAGAATCTAATACACATAGTCAGAAACACCTCTTCTAACACCACACGCACAATCTCAAACATCTTCCAAATATCAGCAATCAAGATTCAGCAACATCTTTTGGGAAATCAGCTTCTCATTACCATTCAAAGGACTTATTTCGCATAGAAGTCCTTCAAGAAGCTCAAAAAAAAAACACAGTCAGAGCAGCTTATTCAGGTTAACATACACACCTGAATACTATAAGCTCGCACACCCTCTTCCTAAGTAATTATTCATAACAGTTGGAGAAAACTCAGTACATTTCCTTTTCATATACACTTTTCCAAAATTCCCATCCTTCTATCAGCAATGTCAGCAGGAATGAATTCTTTGACAAGTATCTCATAGCATTTGCAAAAACCAAAAACAGTTTTTATTAGTCCAACAAACTGAATCATTTCCATAACTTCTATAATTTCCAGAGCATCTTTACTAAGATCTCTTTCTAAACCAAGCCTCCTTTGAAAAACATACATCCACCTTTTTACACTTTCCACATAATGAAAATAAATGTTATCTAGTGGAGCCTCTGGAATTTTCTCAAAAGTTCTAATCACCACAGCTTTCATCTCATGAGTGATGTCCTGGACATTATCATCAGGATCCAACTCATCTCTGGTCTTCCTATTTCTGGAAGAGAAGGACACTTTACTCCTGGATTTTGTAGTACCAACCACAAAGATCTTCTGCTTATCAGTTCTCACCTTTGGAGGTGACTCAATAGCTTTCCTTTTCCTTGATTTCAGTCTTTTAGCAACCCCAGGAACCACTTTTGCAATCAACTCCTTGTCAGATAGATCATCCACATCAACCACTTCAACATTCTTCTTTATTTTAAGGATAGGAGATGTTTCAACATTAGCTCCAACATCTGCATCTTCCAAAACAGAGATTTCCAACCTATGATGGTTGTCTTGTGAGTCATCAGTCTGCTTATCATCTTGCTTCCAAAACTTCTTAAGGTCACAACTTTTGATCCTCCTGATGTCACAGCAAGATGTCATGACATCACTCTTGACATTGTGATCAATCATACTATGATTACCCTCCATATGTTCCACCTTTTGATCCCATATTTTGATCTCATCAGATGTGTAAGAGCCTGATTCAAGAGAAACCCATAAATAGCAGTTGTCTTTGGACTTAGCACCCTTCATGACAACTTCACCTTCCTCATCAGTGACAATACATTCAGCTTGAGTGAAGTGAACTTTAAGTCCTTGCTCACACAGTTGACTGATACTGATCAAGTTGGCTTTCAGACCTTTGACCAGTAGTACATCCCTTAATCTAGGAGCACTTGCACAATTCAGATTTCCCATACCTTTGACTTTTCTTTGAACACCATCACCAAAGGTTACACAACCTGAATAAGGTTCAACTTTACCCAACAAATTCTTCTCACATGTCATGTGCTGAGAGCAACCACTATCAAAATACCAATCCTTCTTGGTAGAACCCCCTAGAGACATATGAACTACCAAACAAGTAGTGACAGTCTTTGGAACCCATTGTTTACTAATTTTAGGCCTGTTCTGATTCTGTTTAGGTTGAGGGACAGATTTGGGATAACCATGCAGTTTGAAATAAGAAGATTGTATATGACAAATTCTTCCACAATAGTAGCATCTTACTCTTTGAATCTCCTCTCTAAAGTAATTAACATGCATTCTCTCTTGATGATACTGCTGAGTATTCCTTCTGTCAACATATTGAGGTTGTCTATAGAATTGAGACTGTCTTGTCTGATAATGAGGCTGTCTACTCCATTGAGGTTGAGTTTGTCTTCTGCCATAAGGCTGATGTTGTCTTCTCCCATACTGATGAGGTTGTCCCCTCCTATTATGTTATCTTCTACCATGATGCTGTCTTTTCCCATGATGATGGGGCTTTCTTCTGCCATAATGATGAGGAGCAATATTATTAGTCCCATAGCCATACATATTCCCTTGATGATGAGACATCTGATGGAACACGTTATGTTTAAACCTAGAAGCCTACATACTCCTATGGTAATGTGGAGGCATATACTGCTTAGCTCCAGAAACCTGTGCCTTCCCATGAGGAACATGAACATGTCCTTTCCCAGAGTTTTGAGGCAGATGATGATGAGCAACATGCGTAGGTTTAGGAATATGTCTTTTTCTGTTATGTTGAGGCAATTGTTGAGACATGTCCTTTTTGGTTCCAGAAGTACTAGCTTTAGCAGAGATCTTCTCCTCAACTATAAAGCCTAGACCAGTCTTGTCATTTGTCCCTTTTCCAGCTTCAAGAATGTTATCCAAGGTGTTAGTTCCCTTGTTCAGCATTCTAATGGATTTTGAGATTTGATCAAGTTGGGATTTTAACAATACAACTTCATTCTCAAGCTCAGATTTATCTGTCTCTAGTTGTATTATGACTTTCTTCTGCTTCTCCCCTTCTTGACACACCTCTTCACTCCTTAGACATAACTCTTGATAGGATGTTGCTAACTCCTCAAAAGTTAATTCCTCATCACTAGACTCTCCATCAGAGACAACTGTTCCAGTTAAAGCTTTGACATGTTTGGCTGACTCTCCTTCACTTTCACTGTCAGAGTCTGACCAAGAAACTGTCATGCCTTTTTTCTGCTTCTTAAGGAATGTAGGACATTCTTTCTTGACATGTCCATATCCTTCACACTCAAAGCATTGAACACCCTTGTCTTGAGCAGTCTTCTCTTCATCCATCTCCTTAGACTTGCTGATGTCAGAAGCGATGTTCTTGACATTACGCTTGAAGTTCTTGTTCATTCTTTTGAACACCTTGTTGAACTGCCTTCCCAACATAGCAATGGCCTGAGATAGATCCTCCTGGGATTCAACACTATTCCCTTTCTCTTCTTGAGTATTTGAAACCAAGTCTATACTCTTTGGCTTCTTTTCAGGTTCTTCCTCATTCAACCCAAGCTCAAAAGTTTGAAGAGATCCAATGAGCTCATCAACCCTCATCTGGCTGATGTCTTGTGCTTCTTCAATGGCAGTCACCTTCATCTTGTACCTCTTAGGAAGGGACCTAAGGATTTTCCTTACAAGCTTTTCTTCTGACATCTTTTCTCCAATAGCACTAGATGCATTGGACATCTCAAGAATACTCATGTGGAAGTCATGGATAGTCTCATCTTCCTTCATCTTCAGACTTTCAAACTTTGATGTTAGAAGCTGAAGTCTTGACATCTTAACTCTAGATGATCCTTCATGTGTAGCCTTCAAAATCTCCCATGCTTCCTTAGCAACTTCACATGAGTTAATCAACCTGAAGATGTTCTTATCAACTCCATTGAAGATAGCATTTAGGGCTTTAGAGTTACCAAGGGCAAGCTCATCTTCTTCCTTGGTCCATTCTTCTTCAGGCTTCAGCTTTGAGGTGCCCTCTTTATCTTTCCCAGCATCATCTTTCTCAAACACAACAGGTGCTTTCCATTCTTTTATGATAGCCTTCGAAGCCCTGCTGTCCAAGGATTTCAAAAAGGTGATCATCCTTGGTTTCCAATACTCATAATTCAAGCCATCCAAAATAGGGGGTCTGTTGACAAATCCTCCAACTTCGTTGTCCATCTTTACACCAGAAAGTAACTTTCCTAGATCTCACCCAGAGACAGACAGGATGCCTGCTCTGATACTAATTGAAATTCTGGTACCAGATATGTGATGTCACACTTAATGTCACAACAACACACTCTGCTATGGACAATAACAAACAACAATAAATCACACAAAGAATTGTTCACCCAGTTCGGTCTAACTACCTACGTCTGGGGGCTACCAAGCCAGGGATGAATTTCACTATCAGTAGTATTAATTTACAGACTCAACAACCCAGTTGACATCTCCTAAACTTAATCACTACCCAATGAACTTTCTACCTAAGATACCACTTAGATATGAGAACACTACTCAATCCCTAAATCACTTCAGTGATATAATTCAAAGATCACACACTTTGAATAACACAACTTGATTCTGCTTCACAGCTTTGATCAAGAACAACTCAAATCAACAACACCAATTCACACTAGAATGGTTTACAATACAAACACAAAGACTCAATTGACTCTCAGTCTTTAGCTCTCTTTCTTCGTTACTTTCTTCAAAGGATTGATGCGCTTTATATAGCCAATTGATCTGGTCTTGGACCTGCTACAATATCTGACCTGATTTGTTATTTAAAACTGAATCTTCGACAGATTTTCTCTCTCAACATCACTAAACCTGATGTTATTAAACTTCTGCAGACCTGATGTCACAACATCGCATGTGACATCAGACATCAAAACTTCAACAAGCTAAACACTTAACATAAACCAATGTTAAGACTCAATGTTAAGACATCACCCATGTGACAACAACATTGAACAACTTTGTTTTACCAAAATTCTAGCCAATCCAAGAGCCAACAATAACATTTTTTACACCGGATTTTCACTAAGAGAACTCAACGTAACTTCTAACCCACGCTACCAATTCTAAATTCCTAACCTCTAACAGCCCAAGAATGACCAGAAAAATCAATAACCAAGAGGAGAGAGCGAACTGAAAACAAAACGGAATCCAACTGAAAAAAAAACTCTGAAAAAATTTCTTGTTGGATTTTTCTCTCCAATTCGCATTCTTCTTCACGTTACCTTCTTCATACCAATCACCATCCTCAATTCCTTCAATCTTTCGTCAATCTCCACCAGTATACAGTCCTGCGACAAATTCAAAAGCAAACAAAACTCCTAACTGATTTCTTCTTTCAACAGAAAACCACAGAAAATCTTCTCTTAACTCTAGAATCATCTTCAATATTCAATCCCCTATGCATCATCTTCAATTCGTCTTCTTCGATTCTCTACAAAAACACTATCTACAATCTTGAAAGAAATTCAAAGAACTTGTAGACATCAACCGAAATTCACAACACCGGCGACGTACCTTCATTTCCTGCAACAACAGTCGAGAAGAACAAACGACGAGAACACAATAGACAGCGTTCAGTAACGACTCCACAAGATTCACGCACGCGAAGAGAGCACATGAAAGAAGAACAATAACAACAGAAGGAGAGAATCGCGAGGAAGACGAAAAGCGTCGAGCTGTAATGGATATTCATACCTGTGCAAAGTCGCTGATCTTCATCTGTTGTCGTGAGTTACAGGTACGTTAACCTCTTCTTTTCGCCGTCGCGAGCTAGGCATTTGCTATACGTCATTAAACTTTGTTTGATTTCGTGACCGCTTTATTTATGCACCTTGGATCCTGTCGCTTGGTTAAGAATTTGAGAAATCTAACTTCGGATTTAGGGTTTCTTGTTTGGAGGTATAGAGCCGCCGGAGAAGACGGTGGCGCCGCCGGCGGCCGACGGCCTTCTCCGGCCGGAGTAGGTTTCCGGCGAGGTTTTTAAGAGAGAGATGAACGTAGGGAAATAAGTGAAGGCTTCGTTGAAATGTTGTGTTGCTCCCACCGTTGGTTCTTTAAGAAGGAGATAGGTGATATCCACGGCCATTCCGGAGGTGACACTTGTCACCATCCGGTTCCTCATCTTAGGTTACAGTGTGCGCATCCCCGTGGTTGTTACTGTGTACTCACGCGTTTAAACCCTTGGATAGGTCCCATAAGATAGATCAGAGGGCTCAGATTAATTTAGAATGTGAAGACCTACCGTACACCCTCAGTCTCTCAACTACTTGGGCCTAAGTGAAATTTGTTGTTCATACCCTCCCCTTGTTAAGCCCATGATAATTGGAACTGAAACTTTTGCTTAGGCATACCCCCTTGCTTCTTGTTGTTTTCAATTCTATATTTCATACGCGTTTCATAATCTAAATTCTAAAATAGTAGAAATGGTCAGAAAATTCTGAGAAAATTCATAAGAGTTCTTGGTGGTGTTAATTAATTTTTGGATATTTTTAATCCCATTTTGGGGGCTGTTTGGTATTTTTCTAGAATTTTGGAAAGGAATGTGTTCTAAATCGTATATCTAGTGATGTAAGTGCTAAAATGTGATTTTCCCTTGACAATTTGGAGCTTATTTTTGTGTAAATTTAGGCATTTGATTGTTTAACATCATGGTGATTGATTGGTGCATTGTACTTGAGTTTTGGGATACTTTTGAAGTTAACCTTTTGAGCCTTAATTCGTATGATCATCATTGACGTTTGTGCTACGTTTACAATTATTTGAGGGATTTTGGTGCATGATATGAACCCTATATTTTGAATGTGGTTACCTACTGTCTTTGGCATGATATGTTCAATTAGTTATAATTTTCAAGAGCTTTTTTCTATTTTTCACTCATTTTTCAATGTGAACCAAACATGTTGATACATGCGTAGAAAGAAGTCATGTTTAGGACTTGTATGAGGGCACTTTGAGCCAACTTTGAATATGAGTTTTAGCACATTATTAAGTGAATTTTAATGCACGATTGATACATGCTTGAATATTGCCCTTGATCATTTCACATGCCTTAAATGATGCCTACTTTGTGTGTATGCGAACTTGAATTTGTGTTTCACTTTGGCCACTTCTTTTGATGCCGCTTGTATGCCATGTTCATGATTGTTTTTTGGGATTCAATTAGGACATTTTATAGGTCATTTGCCTCTGGTGTGTGAGCTTTAACATTGCCTTACCATGTTGTTATTTTTGTGCTTTTGTGGTTGGCATTTATTTTGCTAAAACTATTGTAGCAGCAAGATATTGAATCATGATGTTCTAAGTGGCTGCATTTAACATGTCGAATGGAGATGTCCCATACCTGCTCATAGGACATCGCGTGTGGATTCAGTTTTTTAATGCAGATTCTGTTGCTGTGAAATGTTACTAAATATTCTGTGAATATTTAGTTATCCTATGTGGCATCCAAAGCATTTTTGGATTGTGATTATTTGTTGGTTTTTCGAATTTGCTGCTGTTTCTAATTATGGAGACATAATAGGAAACTTTTTATTGAAGACCTATTTTGTTGGAGTTAATTTTGCAGATTTGTGAGCAGTCTATTTGCTGCGTTTTTGAAGCCCAATTCAGTCCAGATTAAATGCTATATATTGACTGATGTAAACCTAGTTTAGGTGTGGAACTTACTTGTGCTTTGTTAGGGTTTCGAGTGTATTTTGTTAGCCTAACTGGTATCATTCTGATAACAGTATAAGGACTGGTTTGTTTTGTGTTGTAAGTTCTGTCAGTTACTCATAAGCTTTTAAGCATTGAGTTTCTTGTGTGTCGATTCTCATAAGCTGTGAAGTATTGAGAATTGTGTGTTTTGAAAGTGTGACTTTCAGTTTGTTTCTTGTGTGGAAAGGTACCAATCACGGGTTGTGGTTGTAGAGGGATTTGAGGAGGGTCTCATACCTAGGTGAGTCTTAGGTAGAAGTCATAGGAAGGGTAGTGATTAAGTGATCAGATTATTCGGTTGTTGTATGATCTGTGAATTGATACTATCATATATTGGCTTTGTCCCTGGCTTGGTATCCCCCAGAGTAGGTGTGTTAGACCGAACTGGGTAAACATATCACTGTGTTATTTACTTTCTGCACTGTTATTTTATTTGTTATCTTGTTCATTGTGTTGGATATCAGTGTCTCAACATCTGTATAGGACATCTGATATCTGTGCCAGAATTTCAATTGGCATCAAGAGCTTGCACCCTTAATTGGTTCTGGGTGAGATTCAGGGAAGGTACTTTCTGGTACAATGGACAAGGATGGAGGATTTCTGAACAAACCACCTCAGCTTGATGGTTCCAACTATGACTATTGGAAACCAAGGATGATAGTATTCATCAAATCCATGGATGATCAAGCATGGAAAGCTGTTATAAAAGGATGGGAGCCCCCAAAAGTTAAAGATGAAAAAGGTACCCCTACTGATGTGGTGAAGGAAGAGGAAGACTGGGATGATGCAGATTACAAAGGGTCTGTGGGAAATTCCAAAGCCATGAATGCATTGTTTAATGGTGTTAACAAGAATATCTTCAGGTTGATTGAACACTGTACCATTGCTAAAGAGGCTTGGCAGGTCTTGAAGATTGCTCATGAAGGGACCTCTAAAGTGAAGATGTCAAAACTTCAGATTCTCACTACCAGGTTTGAAAATTTGAAGATGAAGGAAGATGAGAGCATTCATGACTTTCACATGAACATTATTGAGATAGCTAATGCTTCAAGTGCTCTAGGTGAAAAGATGTCTGACAGCAAACTGGTCAGAAAAATCCTCAGATCTCTACCTAAGAGATTTGACATGAAAGTGACTGCTATAGAGGAAGCTCAGGATATAGACAAGATGAAAGTGGATGAACTGGTGGGATCTCTTCAAACATTTGAATTAGGGATCAGTGAAAAGTCTGAAAAGAAGAAGAGCATAGCTTTTGTGTCAAATGCTGGTGACTCAGAAGATGAAGGTGACCTGGCCAGAGATGAAGGAGTGTCTAAAGATCTGGTATTGCTTGGAAAACAATTTAACAAAGTGTTGAAAAGGATTGACTGGAAGTCAAGAGAAAATGCTCAGAACAAGTCACTCGACATCAGTAAGAACCAGGATGGAGGCAGAAGATCCAAAACTGAAGAAGACTCCAATCAAGGGAAGAGAGTCCAGTGTTTTGAATGTGAGGGATATGGGCACATAAAGACTGAGTGTCCCACGTATCTCAAAAGGCAGAAGAAGGGCTTATCAGTGTCTTGGTCAGAAGGAGAGTCTGAGAGTGATCTTGAAGAAGAATCAGCAAAATTGGTGACAGCTTTGACTGGGATCTGTAAGGCTGATGGAGAAACTACTTGTGAGTCTGACTCTGACAAAGAATCCTATGTTGGAGAACTCACTAAGGAAGAAGTCTTCACAGGGTTTTCAGAGTTGTGTATTAAGAATGAAGAAAGGTGCCAGATAATATTGGAACAGAAGATTCTGATAGCTCAACTAGAAGCTGAGAAGGAAGAACATCTATCAACCATTGCTGATCTAAAAGAGGAGGTTGAATGGCAAAAGTCAAAACTTGACAATATGACCAAATCTATAAGAATGCTGAACAATGGTACCACGCAGCTGGATGAGATTCTTCAGACTGGGAAAGAAGCTGGAAATGTGCAAGGCCTTGGTTTTAACAATCAAGCAGAGACTTACAAGAAGCCTGTATTGAAGTTTGTTCCTCAGAAAATAAAGCAAGGAGAGGGGATGTCAAATCACATGTTTCAACATCAGATGAAGCATCAGAAAAGAGTGTTTAGATCAAAGTATAAACCATGGAGATGCCATTACTGTGGAAAGATTGGTCACTTAAAGTCCTTTTGCTACAAGCTGCACGGCTATCCCAAAACTGCTCAGCAACAAAGTAAAGGACAGAGTTGGGGTAAAGTGAAGAGAAGATGGATTCCTAGACAAATGATGGCTGGTCTCATAGCACATACCTCTCTTAGAGCATCTGCAAGAGAAAATTCGTACTTTGATAGTGGTTGCTCAAGACACATGACTGGTGTGAAGAAATTCTTGTCAGATATCAAGCCTCACTCCACCAATTATGTCACTTTTGGGGATGGATCAAAGGGTGAAATAAAAGGTGTTGGAAAGCTGGACTACACAGGACAACCAAATCTGGATCGCGTTCTATGTGTCAAAGGGCTGACCGCAAATTTAATCAGTATAAGCCAACTGTGTGATGTTGGTCTCAAAGTAAATTTCACCAAATCTGAATGTCTAGTAACCAATGAGAAAGATGAAGTTGTTTTGAAGGGAACCAAGTCTAAGGATAACTGTTATCTGTGGAATCCTCAAGAACCTGAAAGTCTGTCTACTTGTTTGATGTCAAAGGAAGATGAAACCAAACTGTGGCATCAGAAATTGGGTCACTTACACCTGAAAGGGATGAAGAAATTTATGTCAAGTGAAGCTGTTAGAGGTATTCCCAAGCTGAAGACTGATGAGGATAAAATATGTGGTGAATGTCAAGTTGGGAAGCAAACAAGGGTGTCACACAAGAAGCTTCAACATCTTACCATAACTTCTAGAGTTCTGGAACTTCTTCACATGGACTTAATGGGACCTATGCAGGTTGAAAGTCTTGGTGGGAAGAAGTATGCCTATGTTGTCGTAGATGACTACTCTAGATTCACTTGGATAAGTTTTATCAAAGAAAAGTCTGAAGTATTTGCAGTCTTTAAAGAGTTGTGTCAAAGGATTCAACGGGAAAAGGATTGTGGTGTTATTCGAATCAGAAGTGATCATGGGAAAGAGTTCGAAAATAGCAGGTTTGAAGAGTTCTGCTTATCTGAGGGAATCACTCATGAATTCTCATCACCGATCCCTCCTCAGCAGAATGGTGTGGTGGAACGAAAGAACAAGACTATACAAGAATGTGCAAGAATCATGATTCATGCCAAAAGGCTTCCATATCATTTTTGGGCTGAAGCCATGAATACTGCTTGCTATATTCATAATAGGGTGACTATCAGATCAGGTACTTCTGTCACTCTCTATGAGCTATGGAAAGGTAGAAAGCCAAATGTGAAGTATTTCCATGTGTTTGGGAGTAAGTGCTATATCTTGGCGGATCGTGAGCAGAGGCGAAAGATGGATCCTAAGAGTGAGGAAGGAATATTTTTAAGATACTCTACGAACAATAAAGCATATAGGGTATTTAATTCCAGAACTAAGGTGATGATGGAATCCATAAATGTGGTGGTTGATGACTCTGGCAAAGATGAAGATGTCCCAGATGATGTTGGAGCATGTCTGCCCACGAACAATGAAACCTCCCAAGACATTGAGTCTGTAGAAGATAGTGCTCAAGAAGCTAACACTAGACCTGAGAATGAAGAGGTAGAGGATGCTAACAGGGGACCCTCGATAAGGATTCAGAAGGATTACCCTAAGGAATTGATTATTGGAGATCCGAATGAAGGTGTAAGAACTAGAACGAGGGAGACTGTGTCAAATGCATGCTTTGTTTCAAAGATTGAACCAAAGAATGTCAAAGAAACATTGACAGATGAGTTCTGGATAAGTGCTATGCAAGAAGAACTTTGTCAATTCAAGAGGACTGAAGTCTGGGAACTGGTACCACGACCAGCAGGAACAAATGTGATTGGAACAAAATGGGTTTATAAGAATAAGTCTGATGAACAAGGAGTTGTTACTAGGAACAAAGCCAGATTAGTTGCTCAAGGATACACACAGATTGAAGGAATAGACTTCGATGAAACATTTGCTCCTGTGGCTCGATTGGAATCTATCAGATTGCTGCTAGGAGTGGCATGTTTGTTGAAATTCAGATTGTTTCAAATGGATGTCAAGAGTGCCTTTCTGAATGGCTATCTTAATGAGGAAGTCTATGTTGAGCAGCCTAAAGGGTTTGTGGATCCAAATTTTCCTGATCATGTTTACAAGCTGAAGAAGGCTTTGTATGGGCTGAAACAAGCTCCACGAGCTTGGTATGAAAGACTGACTGAGTTCTTAGTCAACCATGGGTACAGGAAAGGTGGTATTGATAAAACTCTCTTTTTCAAGGAGAAGGATGGGAAACTAATGATTGCTCAGATTTATGTAGATGATATTGTGTTTGGTGGGATGTCGGATGAAATGGTCCAACATTTTGTCAACCAAATGCAGTCTGAATTTGAGATGAGCTTGGTAGGTGAATTGACCTACTTCCTTGGATTACAAGTCAAGCAGATGGAAGATTCCATTTTTATTTGTCAGAGCAAATATGCGAGGAACATTGTGAAGAAGTTTGGACTGGATAATGCCAAGCATAAGAGGACTCCTTCTCCTACTCACTTGAAGTTATCCAAAGATGAAAAGGGAGTGAATGTTGAACAAAGTTTGTATAGAAGTATAATTGGCAGTCTGTTGTATCTTACAGCAAGTAGGCCAGACATAACATTTGCTGTTGGTGTGTGTGCAAGATATCAAGTAGAACCCAAGGTCAGTCACATCAATCAAGTAAAGAGAATTCTTAAGTATGTGAGTGGTACATGTGATTATGGGTTGTTGTACTCCCATGATTCAAGTCCCATTTTATTAGGTTACTGTGATGCTGATTGGGCTGGAAGTGCTGACGATAGGAAGAGTACCTCTGGAGGATGTTTCTTTTTGGGAAATAATCTTATTTCATGGTTTAGCAAGAAGCAAAATTCAGTATCCCTTTCTACTGCTGAAGCTGAGTACATAGCAACTGGTAGTAGTTGTGCTCCACTGGTATGGATGAAGCAGATGTTATCTGAGTATAATGTCCCACAAGATGTCATGACACTATTTTGTGACAACCTGAGCGCTATTAATATTTCCAAAAATCCCATTCAACACAGCAGGACTAAGCACATTGATATCAGGCATCACTTCATTAGAGAACTTGTGGAGGACAAAGTCATAACTCTTGAGCATGTGAGCACAGAAAATCAGCTTGCTGACATATTTACCAAGGCTCTGGATGCAGTTCAGTTTGAAAACCTGAGGAGCAGACTTGGGGTTTGCATTCATGAAGAACTCTAGCAATTAATGTTCCTTCTGGCTACCAGATTGGAAAGAGTAAAGGAGGTTCTGGTAGTGCAGTGTGTGAATGGAGGGAAAATGCTGAAGTTTGAGCATGACACTTGGTCATGTGATGTGGTGTTTATTCTGGTTTATTTTAACTTGTTCTACTTGCCTTTGGCATATTTATGGCTAAAAAGGGGGAGTAATATGTTTGTGTGGGGAGTGCTTGTGTGGTTGTGCTGCTGCAGTAGTTGAGGGGGAGAATGTGAAATGTTGCTGCAGTTGCTGCAGTTGAGGGGGAGTTTTGCTTGCTGCTATGATGTGTTGTTTGCTGTGTTGTATGCAGCTGAAGGGGAGTGCGTGCTGCTATGCTGGATGATTTTTTGCTATGTGCTGCTGTTTTTTTCGCTGCTGTCTGATATGGATGCATTTGTGCTTCCTTACAAGTTTTTTTTGTGTATGTAGTTTTAGCCAAAATAAGCCAAAGGCGGAGATTGTTATTTCTGTGCTTTTGTGGTTGGCATTTATTTTGCTAAAACTATTGTAGCAGCAAGATATTGAATCATGATGTTCTAAGTGGCTGCATTTAACATGTCGAATGGAGATGTCCCATACCTGCTCATAGGACATCGCGTGTGGATTCAGTTTTTTAATGCAGATTCTGTTGCTGTGAAATGTTACTAAATATTATGTGAATATTTAGTTATTCTATGTGGCATCCAAAGCATTTTTGGATTATGATTATTTGTTGGTTTTTCGGATTTGCTGCTGTTTCTAATTATGGAGACATAATAGGAAACTTTGGATTGAAGACCTATTTTGTTGGAGTTAATTTTGCAGATTTGTGAGCAGTCTATTTGCTGCGTTTTTGAAGCCCAATTCAGTCCAGATTAAATGCTATATATTGACTGATGTAAACCTAGTTTAGGTGTGGAACTTACTTGTGTTTTGTTAGGGTTTCGAGTGTATTTTGTGAGCCTAACTGGTATCATTCTGATAACAGTATAAGGACTGGTTTGTTTTGTGTTGTAAGTTCTGTCAGTTACTCATAAGCTTTTAAGCATTGAGTTTCTTGTGTGTCGATTCTCATAAGCTGTGAAGTATTGAGAATTGTGTGTTTTGAAAGTGTGACTTTCGGTTTATTTCTTGTGTGGAAAGGTACCAATCACGGGTTGTGGTTGTAGAGGGATTTGAGGAGGACCTCATACCTAGGTGAGTCTTAGGTAGAAGTCATAGGAAGGGTAGTGATTAAGTGATCAGATTATTCGGTTGTTGTATGATCTGTGAATTGATACTATCGTATATTGGTTTCGTCCCTGGCTTGGTATCCCCCAGAGTAGGTGTGTTAGACCGAACTGGGTAAACATATCACTGTGTTATTTACTTTCTGCACTATTATTTTATTTGTTATCTTGTTCATTGTGTTGGATATCAGTGTCTCAACGTCTGTATAGGACATCTGATATCTGTGCCAGAATTTCACATGTAATTCCATTTGCCTTGCTTGAGTAACAATTTTACATACTTGTATGAGAAGTTTAAATGTGGTTTTGCTCATGGAATGAATTGACTTTGAAGAGAGAGTTTAATGCAAACCTTGGTGACACTTTGAGATTGGTTTTAAGCATGCGTATAAGTTGTTTCACTTCTGACCTTGGTCCATTTTCACGTTTTAATTCAATTCACCTAACTTGTAATGGCTTTCTTTTGTTGGTTTACCTTTAATCAAAATAGATTAGTCTTGTAGTATAGTTGTAACTTGACTTGTAACTTCATGATCCTTTTAGGTCTTTCACTTTGACTAGTGTGACTCATGTGTACATAGCCATTAGACTTAGGTTTCATGTTGTACATACGCTCTCTTGTTATTACTAATGTCTTTGATTCACATGTGCAAGGTACATAAAGGAGACATTCCAAAGGTGGTTTGACCATTTCATTTTGTAAATAAAAACTTGTTTCTAACTTGGTTTGCTATTTGTTTATAGGTGCTTTCGTGACTTGCTTTTGTCGCACTTTCGTTGCTTTGCTACGGATTCATATCCGTTTGGTAGGACTTCTTATCTCTTCACTTCCCTTTAATGCTTTCAAATGCCATGAGAAGTAGGGATAGTCGATGCTATGATAAGTAGGATTGTATGGAAAGCCCACAAGTGAGGCCATGATTGTGCTTGTTTAATATTGTGCTGAAGACCTCTAAAGAGGCATCCCATTCCCGTGTTCCCTTGTAAGACCTCCAAGAAGGCAATTGACGGAAGGTAGGGTTCGCAATCGACCCCTGTTATTCTAGTTGAGTCGTTCTTAGCTCTCATTACATGATTGAAGCTTAGAACATCACCTACTCTTGTTATCGAGTCGGTCAAGTGGAATGAGGGTTTAACAATCAAACCCCCACGCCTTGTCTGTAGCACGCATTGACCAATGCTGATGCTTATGTGATCTGATTCACGTTTTTCCCTTTCTTACTCTGCTCTCCATGGTTCTTGATACCATTGGGTGAGCACCCCTACTTCCCACACCTAGCTTGTTTGCCTCAGTTGATATGACCCCTTGGCTAAAGCTCCCTTTTTCTTATTGTGATTGTGTGATATTATTGTTAACTGACATTGTTTACCCCTTAGTTGCTTTTATTTCATTTTGTGATTAATTCATCCTGTGTTTACCTGTCTGATGACATGATCCCGTAGGATTCCTAGCTCCACTTAATTTTCGATTAAGTCGGAGGTAGGAGAGACATTAGGATAGCAATCCATGCATGAAAACATTAGGTAGACTTCCCTCTTGATCCTGACCTTAGGGCCACCTTCGCATGATAACATTAGGACATCTAGTTTCCCATAGTGTTTTCTTAACCCTTGAGTCTCTTTCTCATCTCAAAACAAAGAGTAAAAAACATCTAATAAAGGATTAACGTACATTGCGCTTGAGCCTCAGGTGTAGGAAATGAAGAACGAGGGGTCTCCCCTCCTCTTCTAGAGTGAGTAGCATACGTTCCATTTGGGGGCGACCATGCGACTCATTCGTTCCCGCATGGTAAACTTGGGTGCAATGCAAGTTACAAACAACTTCAAAAAAACACTTTTGTCTAAAAAACACAAAACAAATTCAAACCTTTTTTATACTTCGGGATTGTTAAGTTTCAAACTATTTTTAGAAAAGGGCAGGTTACTTCCGTTTCGCCGCAAACAAGCATCGACCCTAACTGCCGGACGTGAACTTAACGTCGCTCATAAAAAACACAGACTTGGTTAAGTCGAACTACTACTGCTCTGACTTCCTCTTTCTGGTTAGATTGAGGATACCTAGGCACGAGACGGCGATGTCTTAGCGAGCAACCTCCCCCTAGTTCGTGTCCGAACTACGTTGACTCTGATTTTCGTGTTCCCTTGGGAATACGTAGGCCTAGGACTCCGAGGATGTCCTATCGAGTCACTTCTTTTTCTTTTTCTTCCTCGTTCCTTCGTTCTTTTCCGTTCTCGTTCCTTCTCCTTTCCAGTAGCAGTGGAGCTCCAGATGACGACAGCCTTTGATCGAGATAACAAGCGTGGATCCCATCGAGTACGATGGACGCGTGGGGTGCTAACACCTTTCTTTCGCGTAACCGACTCCCGAACCCAGTTCTCTTGGTCGTGAGACCATGCTCTTTCCTTCCCTCAGGTTTATGCAGTGTTTCCTTTCCCTTTCTTGGGATAAATACACATTGCTGGCGACTCTGTTTCCGTGCCACTTTCGCGTTTGTACCTGGATGAAAATCCCGGGAGCGACACCGTGCTCCACCAAATTCGTTAGAGGAGGACACTCTGATGGAAGACAGCTTTGACCACGACTACTATGGCTCGATGGATGGCCTGCCAATGTGGCAGCCTTGCCCAGGAAACTTAGGGCAAGAGAGTCTTCCAAACAATGAAAATCAGTTGGGCATCCTTGGAAAGAATACCTGCGTCCCCACCATGTCATGGGATCGACACCCAGGTTATCCTGAAAGCACCTAGCACGACAATGAATTCGCAACGTTTGCAGGACTAGAGTTCATCAACTATGCTTTTCCCGAGGTCAACGTCATCGAGAGGGATGACTCCTCCAGTTCCAAAGAAGTGTGGGACACCTTGGGACAACCGAGTGGAAAGTACGACTTCATGGTCAAATACACCGCTCCTGAAAGCTCTCGTATTAGGCTTGAAGACATCCAGCCAACTGGATAGGGAGATACAGCTGAGAGTACAAATACTATGCAAAATATAACTGAGGAATCCTCCTACGACAACTCTGCCTGGGAGACAGATTCCAATGATCCTGCTCCACCAGAAATCAGCGTTATTTCTGAAAACAAATCAAGGAAGGTACCAAACTTTATGATTCACCGAGGAGTTCGCCGCCAATGGGTCGTTGTCGATGTTCCGAAGATTGTTCATAAGTCAAAGTAATTGCCATCTTTACTTTAACCTTTCACCCTACCCAGGTGAAACGGATGTTTTGATAGGGCTCGCTTTCTGTAAATTTCCCTCTTCGCTTTGCCCAAAGCGACATAGTTTTGTTTTATAGGGCTGTAGTTTCAATAATCGACTTGTTCATTAATAAAATAACGTCGTTATGTAATTTCCGCATTTATTGCTGTTTTCTCTTTTTGCTTTTCTTAGAAAATGGTAATCCTAAAAAACAATTCAATAACAAAAACAAGCAGTAAACAAAAAATACACTGCACACACTTGCATTCTCTCTATCTCTTCTAAAAACAAATCATCACGTCATGTAGATTGCTTGTTTTAAACCCCGTTGAAACATACGATCCAATACCTTCTCCCAACTTTGAGTTCCCGGTATTTGAGGCCGAAGAAAAAGTTGACAACGAAATTCCAGAGGAGATCTCCTGACTACTCAGACAAGAGGAAAGGTCCATTGAACCTCACAAAGAGCCGTTGGAAGCGGTCAACTTGGGTTCGGAAAAAGAGAGAAAAGAAATCAGGATTGGGGCACTGCTCAGTCCAACTGCCAGAGAAAGTTTGACAAAGCTTCTCAAAGAATTTCCCGATGTATTCGCTTGGTTCTATCAGGATATGCCAGGGTTGGATACCAGCATCGTGGAACATCATCTACCGTTAAGGTCAGAATGTCCGCCAGTAAAACAGAGGTTGAGACGGACTCATCCAGACATGGCCATCAAAATCAAAGAGGAGGTACAGAAACAGATTGACGCGGGTTTTCTCGCCACGTCAGAATATCCTCAATGGTTAACCAACATCGTACCCGTTCCGAAAAAGGGCGGAAAGGTCAGAATGTGTGTAGACTACAGAGATCTAAACAAGGCTAGTCCAAAGGACGACTTTCCTTTACCACACATTGACATGCTGGTAGAAAGCACATCAAAGTTCAAAGTTTTCTCCTTCATGGATGGATTCTCGAGCTATAATCAGATCAAAATGGCGCCGAAAGACATGGAGAAAACTTCGTTCATTACCCCATGGGGTACTTTTTGTTACAAGGTAATGCCGTTTGGGTTGAAGAACGCTGGGGCAACCTATCAACGGGCCATGACTACTCTGTTTCATGACATGATACATAAAGAAATCGAGGTATATGTCGATGACATGATTGCCAAATCTAAGACAGAAGAGGAGCATGTAACCCACCTGTCAAAGTTATTTGAGCGGTTGAGAAATTACAAACTCCACTTGAATCCCAACAAGTGCACCTTCGGTGTCCATTCAGGGAAACTTTTAGGGTTCATCGGTTGCCAGAAAGGAATTGAGGTTGATCCTGACAAGGTCAAGGCCATTCAAGAAATGCCTTATTCGAAAATCGAAAAACAAGTCAGAGGGTTCCTGGGACGTTTGAACTACATCTCCAGATTCATATTCCTCATGACCGCGACATGTGCGCCGATTTTCAAATTACTTAAAAAGAACCAAGATTGTGTTTGGACAGGAGACTGCCAAACCACCTTCGACAGTATCAAGGAATACCTGTCGAACCCGCCGATTCTATCACCTCCAGTGGAAGGAAGACCACTGATCATCTACCTTACAGTCTTGGAAGACTCAATGGGTTGTGTACTTGGCCAACAAGACAAAACCAAAAGGAAAGAGTCTGTCATCTACTATCTGAGCAAGAAATTCACCGACTACGAGACTCGGTACACTACGCTTGAGAAAACTTGTTGTGCTTTGGCTTGGGCATCTAAACGTCTTCGCCAGTACATGATTCGTCACACTACTTGGTTGGTCTCTGAAATGGATCCAATCAAGTATGTATTTGAAAAGCCTGCTCTCACGGGAAGGATTGCCCGTTGGTAGATGTTGTTATCAGAATATGACATAGAGTACCACGCTCAGAAAGCCGTTAAAGGAAGTGTTTTAGCCGATCATTTGGCTCATCAACCGATTGACGATCAGGAATCAGTCAGATTTGACTTCCCAGACGAAGATGTCATGTATCTAAAAATGAAAGATTGCGATGAACTGCTACCCAGTGAAGGGCCAGAACCAGGTTCCCAATGGGGACTTATCTTTGACGGAGCTGTCAATCATTATGGAAATGGAATTGGGGCAATCATTGTCACCCCTCAGGGTACCCACATTCCTTTCACCGCCAGACTGACATTCAAGTGCACAAACAACGAGGCCGAATACGAAGCTTGTATCATGGGTCTCGAAGAAGCGATCGACTTAAGGATTAAGAACTTGGATGTATACGACGATTCAGCCCTGGTTATCAATCAGGTCAAAAGAGATTGGAACACATACCAATCAGGATTGATTCCTTACAAAGATTATGCGAGAAGGTTGTTACCATTCTTCAACAGAATCGAGTTTTATCATATCCCTCGTGAAGAAAATCACATGGCTGATGCATTAGCCACTCTCTCTTCCATGATTAGCGTGGGTCAATGGAATGACCTACCTAAGATCGACATAATTCGCCTTGAACGACCCGCTTACATCTTCACGATTGAAGCGGTCATAGACAACAAACCTTGGTATCATGATATCAAATGCTTCCTTTAGAAACAGGAGTACCCACTTGGGGCATCCAGAAAAGATAGAAAAACCCTCAGAAGGCTGGCAGGAAGTTTCTTCCTGAGCGGTGATACACTCTATAAGAGAAACTTTGACATGGTCTTGCTCTGATGCGTAGACAGACCAGAAGCAGACATGCTAATAAAAGAAATTCACGAAGGATCCTTTGGCACTCATGCCAACGGACACACGATGGTGAGAAAAATTCTGAGAGCAGGGTACTACTGGTTGACCATGGAATCCGACTGCTACACGTACATGAGGAGGTGTCATAAGTGTCAGATATACTCCGACAAGATCCATGTACCGCCAACGCATCTCAAAGTTCTTTCTTCCCCATGGCCTTTTTCCATATGGGGAATCGACATGATTGGCATAATTGAGCCTAAGGCTTCGAACGGACATCGATTCATCCTGGTAGCCATTGACTACTTCACCAAGTGAGTCGAAGCAGCATCATACGCTAATGTAATCCGACAAGTGGTGGTCCGATTTATCAAAAACAATATCATTTGCCATTATGGTGTTCCAAGCCAGATCATTACTGATAATGGATCTAACTTGAATAATAAGATGATGAAGGAGTTGTGCGCTGAGTTCAAGATTGAACACCATAACTCATCTCCCTATCGACCCAAGATGAACGGAGCGGTAGAAGCGGCTAACAAGAACATCAAGAAGATCGTTCAAAAGATGGTTGTAACCTACAAAGACTGGCACGAGATGCTACCCTTTGCTCTTCACGATTATCGCACATCTGTCCGCACTTCAATAGGGGCAACCCCTTTCTCTCTAGTATATGGCATGGAAGCAGTGCTCCCCATAGAAGTAGAGATCCCATTAATCCGGATATTGATGGAAGCTAAGCTAACAGAAGCTGAATGGTGTCAAATTTGACACGACGAATTGAATCTGATCGAAGAAAAACTGATGAAGGCACTATGCCATGGTCAGTTGTATCAATAAAGGATGAAGACGACGTTTGACAAAAAGGTCCGACCTCGCGTCTTCAGGAAAGGAGACCTCGTGCTCAAGAAGATACAGTCATTTCTCACTAAATTCCCGGGGCAAATGGACTCTGAATTATGACGGCCCCTATGTGGTCAAGAAATCTTTCTCAGGCGGCGCCTTGAGACTTGTAACCATGGACGAAGAGGAATTTGCCTACCCCACGAATGTTGATGTAGTCAAGAAATACTTCGCCTAAATTAAAAAAAAAACGTCCCGGTGGATTGAAAACCCGAAAGGGTGATCCAGGAAAAAATTAGAGACAAAATAAAAAAATAATCATCTCGGTGGATTGGAAACATCACAGTACAATCCAGGCAAAAATTAAGGATAATGGCAAGTAACTATGTCCAACAGAGGCAAGTCCCTCAGCAACAGTTACGTCGTCCATCAGTAAAACTCCAGTCAAGGTCATCTTCGACAGAAGCTCAGGATGCTCGGAATTCAAAGTTGGTAGAAGTATATTGGTCGTTATGTTTCGATGTAGCCCTTTTCCCTGTAAATTACCATTTTCTAACTTTGTATATACTCTATGGAATCACTCGTTTGGCTGATTTCCATCCTATCAATAAAATTTGAGCGTTTGTACTTTTGTTTGCAATTCTTATTTGTTTTAGCTTTATAGAACGACGTTTTTAACATGATCAACGATTCTTGAAATAAAACAAAAATGAATTTACTTGTAAAACTTTTTCTGCTTTTAAAATAAAAAGATGGCAATTTCTTTTGACTGTTGAACATCGCAAGAACATCGATCGCTACTCCAGAAGTATTCGAGCTTCAAAGTGCAGAATCAAAGTACTCCTTCTAAACCAGTACGTCTGAACGAAGGATCAACTATGTCAGAGACCTTGTTTCGTCTGACACGCCCCGGCAGAGTTCTCATCTCCTAAGCCTGATCAACGTAGCTCCCCGCAGGGACTATCTCTCCTAAGCAAGGCAAAATTGCTATCTTGAACCAGGGATACCTTTTCATCTCCCACCTTGGCCGAGTATCCAGTCGTGCTCCTTAAGTCTGTACGCGGTGTCAGTTTTGTCAGCATATACATACATGCCTCATGCATTATTGATTTACATTCATACTCATGTTGCATCACTATCACTCTAGTCGGTCTTATCCCCTAGTGATAAACGTCCTTTTGTCAATCGAGTTGTCAGTTCTTTCCTTGTTAGGAAACGTCGTGTTTGAACAACCCCTTCTCCACTTTGCTGCTGAACTAAAGTTAGTTCTTTGACCACTTTGATAACTTGAACCTCTGAAAAGGCAAGAAAACCCTCAGCCGATGTCACTCTTCGCCATTGAAGATGATATCTTCGCTTTCCCGGATTAAGGAAAATCCCCAGAGAAAGCCTCTCAGCTAAAAAACTTTCAGCAACGCACTGATTTTGCTCTCCGGAGAGTCAATGTCAACAAGGTCATCGGCACCTCAAAATTGGATCACATCATATGGCATTTCTCCGAGAAGATCTCCGAGAAAAGTATGATGTAATATCCCTAAACGACAGCAGTCTCTCAAGAGACTCGCTCTCCCTAGTAGACTCGACAAATGGTGTCTCCAACAGAGAAGTTTGTGCCTCTCTACCATCAAACTTTTTCTGTCAAATGGCATCTCCCCGGGAAAATTCGGCGAGAAGTTTGAGGAAAACCGCTACAAATAGCGTCCCTTGTCAATAAAGTTTATTGACAAAAGAAACTAAGACCAGTTCCTCAGTAAGAAACCAGGATCGAGGGGAAGTTTATTTAAACAACTGAGACCAGTTCCTTGGTAGGAAACCAGGATCGAGGGGAAGTTTATTTAAACAACTGAGACCAGTTCCTTGGTAGGAAACCAGGATCGAGGGGAAGTTCATTTCAGCAACTGAGACCAGTTCCTCGGTAAGAAACCAGGATCGAGGGGAAGTTTATTTCAGAAACTGAGACCAGTTCCTTGGCTGAGGACCAGGATCGAGGGGAAGTTTCAACCTTTTATAAGCATCATCGCTTAGCAAAAGAAGATGAATGTGCAAGCTACCGTTCTTAGCAAACCATCAAAATTTCGGGTATTCTGATATTTAATCCTCTTGCACCCCGAATGCCCGAATACCTTCGTCATTCACACCTTCGGGTCCAAGAAGATTAAATAGGGGCATCTATCATACCCCAAATTTTGACCACTAAGATTCCCATCATTGTGCAAATCATCATCACAATATGGATGAACCATCATACCTCATTAGTCTCCCCAAAGATGGGTGAGCATCCACTACAATCAAAATTAGGGTTTCAAGCCCTCTCAAAGCTCTTAGAAAAAGGATCAATCAAGGAATGACATGATCTTCAACTTGTATAACCTCTCAAACATCTACAAAGGATCAAGAGGACTCCCACATCAAGGATCAAGCACAAGGCTGCTCCCTTCTAAGTGGATTAAGCCTCAAGATCGCCAGTGTCACCAAATTAGGGTTTTGGTCGACCAGGGCCTCCAGATGGAAATTCTCCTCTAGGCATGAGCCAATGATTCAAAGCATAACCTATGATGCTCCAAGGAACATCATGAACCCCATCATCAAGTCAATTTAGCCTCAGGGGATGCATTCACCAAAAATCAGGAATTAGGGTTTCTTGACCTAATTCACCCCTAAGTTGACTTTTGGGACAAAACATGAGCCAAGACCTCAAGAGAGGATTTGAGGGTCTCTAATACACTACATTGATCCATTTGCAATAATGGATTGATCCAAGAAGCTTGATTCACAAGTTTCGATTTCGTCTGAACCACAGTTAGGGTTTTGCAAGAAAAGTCAACTGTATCTTTGACTTTTGACCAGGACATGCTCCCAAACCCTAGGACATGAATCAATATACCCTATAACACCCATGGAACATGTCCATCAAGTTTGATTTAGGTCAAGGACATGATTTCCTAAAGGATTGCACAGTTTAGAATTCATCTGATAAAAAGTCAACTGTGCACAAAAGTCAAACTTTGACTTTTTGAGATTTTTCATAAAAATGGTTTTTTAACCCTAAAATGATGTTAATATATGATTGGAATCATCATTCATTAAGAAAAATCAAGAAAATTAGGATAACTTGCAAAAGGGGTAACCATAAAAACTTAGAAAATTTTCTAAGTTATGAAACAAAGTGGCTAGGGTACCAACTTTGGAGGATCATAACTCCTAAACCACAAGGCCATTTTCCCCCATCCAAATCTGGATTTGTAGCTCTCATTACCCTCTACAAAAGCTCCAACTACACCTCACTCCAATTCATTGTGGATTCTGAGTTATGATTGGGCCAAAATGGATAAAACATGAAAATACATCATTTTCCAACACTTAGAAAAATTCTGGCCAAGGCAGATTTTGTTGAAAACACCAAAACTTGTGAGATCTTTTCACATAGTTGCAAGATGAATCAAGTCTAAAGGTAAACATCAATGTTGTTGCATATGTTTCTAAGAATCCAAAGAACCTCTCAGCATGAATTGATTCAACTTGAGCCAAGAGGAATCCATGCCCAAAGTCATGCTGCTGCAAGCTGTTTTGGAAAAAATCAGTTTGCATGTTTGCTTGCCACACACGATTTCTGAATCAAAACCAAGGATCATTATCCCACATGTACTCAAACCAATCACAATGCATCTGATCCAACCTACAAAGCTGAGTCACAAAGCCAAGGAATCTTCCAACTTGAAGTCCATGCATTTTGGCACATTTTGCCTTGAATTCAAAGGACATTAATGTGGAATAGTGCATTGTCAAGATTCTCATTCTCCTCAGTCAAGTTCCCTGATTAAACAACAATTAAAATGACCGAGGAATGTGATTTCAGTCAAGGCATAGCTGATCTATTTGGAGCAGCTGTTACACCTAATGCAAGAGGCATTTATGTCCAACCAATCCCTTTGAAAGTGATCTGATCCAGCAGCCATTCACTATTCCTTCAAGACAAGAGTTGATCACTTATAAATAGAGGTTCCAATGGATCATTCAAGGCACACCAAAGCACCTTATAGCACTGCTTTCTCTCATTCTCTCTTAAGTGCCAATTTTCTTTGTTTTTGAACAACCACCGTCGGGTTTTGAGTTGCAGCCCTAAGCAATCCATTCAAATTGTTCAGACACATCACATATGATGTATTTGAGGTGTCCAAACACTTAAACACCAACTGTAACACCCCTAGCTCAAAATCACCCTTCAACCAAGCCATTATGCCTCAAATATGCAGTCGGAGTTCTCCAACTTGATCCAAAGGTTTGCAGAGTGTTCCAAAGCTTGCAACACACTCCACAACATCCATTGAAGCTGTAGGGATCATCAAATCGCATCTGGAACACCATCTGTGCAGAGTTCCATTTCAGCTTGCATCAAGGTAAGCCTCAAAACTACATCTTCATGATCCATGCCTATTTCTTCGCATGATATTTTTGCCAATTGCTGGCCATCATATGTTGAGTGTTTTCCCTAAAAAAATTGGATCATAACCCTCAAAACCATGTCTGCACGACTGCTTTTGCAAAATTAGGGTTCATACGGTTGTGATGATATAACTTGCTATACCTTGAAAATAAATGAAATCAAGTATTGCCATCTTGTTCCTTGTGAAAAAACGCATGAGTTTGGTATTTGCACCATGTCAAATGGTTGAGAGATGAGTGAGATAGGGGGCTTCATGCACGAGCTCGAGGAAGAAGATGGCCATGGCGCCATTCTTCAGGTTTTCCAACCAAGTTCTCTATATATTTTTCATTTGCCATACTATATTTGAATTGGCATTGCGCCCCAGTGGTTGATCAGCTGGTTTTGTGTGTATTGGCAAGCGAGAGGTCTGGGGTTCGAATCCCCCTCGCCCCAGATCTCTTTTTTACCACTTTTTCTTATTTTTTTTTGTTATTTTTCATATTTATTTTAAATGATTTGAAAAATTAATAACTCACTCAATTTTAATTATTTTTGATTGGTTCTTTTTGCAAAAAATCACAAAAATGTTGAAATATTTTATTCCACAAAAAAAATTAGATTTATATTATTTATTTAATATAATTAGTATTTTTGTGAATAAATTCATTTTTATTGTTTTAAACCTTTTAAAAATAAATATTCATGTTGGAAAATCAACACCAAATAGGTTTAATTCATCTTGTGATTAAAACCTCATTTTTCAAACCTAAAACCAAAATCACAAGTTGTTTATTCAAACTTATTTGGAATTTGTATCATTTTAATTAATTTTCTTTGAATAATTACTTTAAAAATGATGAAATTAGGGTTTTATTGATTTTCACCCTAACAAATTTTTCTAAACACTCATGGGCCTATAATAGAGTGTAAGACCCAAACCTTTTTGTAAAATAAACCCATTTTGGGCCTCACTTATTGTATAAGTCCCTCTGTGTATTTTCAAAAACTTCGGCAAGATCGTCGCTTTCAAACAAATACCCCTGGGCCTACCCTCGAGTAATAAGACTCATTTCTTTTCCTAAAACTCACTTGGGCCTCTAATAGAGTGTAAGACCCTATCCCTTTTTGAAACCAAAAACTTTTGGGCCTCAGTCATTGTATAAGACCCACGGTGTTTTCAAATCTCGGCGCGATCGTCGCCCTTTTTAAAATTAACTATTGGGCTTCTCCTTGAGCTATAAGACCCATTCAAAAATCATTTTTGGGCCTCTTACGAGAGTGTAAGACCCACACCTTTGTACAGAAAACCTTTCTCGGGCCTCGGTCATTTGTATAAGTCCCTGTACAAAACGACAGTGCAATCACTGATGAAACCATGGGCCTCTCCTTGAGCTGTAAGCCCCAATTTTCCTTTCAAAGCACTTTCTCCTTTGATTTTGTAATATACTGTTTTCAACTTTTCTTTGTTGAACAACTAACAATACAGCATGGAAGCTCTACAACCGAGTAAGTGTTTACCCGCTTTCATTTACCGCTTTCATATATAACTGTACTGTGGGGCTGTTTCACTGTAAGTCTTCTTTCATAAACTCATATCAACTGTATAATAATAGTATAGATATTTAGAGTTTCCCCGGAAACTACGTCTAAAACTAGACAAAACCTCGTCTCCTTACAACAATTTTAGATAACTAGATCTAAGAAATTCCCCCTTTGAACAGTTCATATACAGAAGGCCAATGTTCCAAGTGAAACCCCTTCTGGAACTGTTCATCAGCCTTCTCTTGGGCTTAGTGCAAGGACCCAAAGGCTTCCTAAAAGCATCCCCGCCTCCTCTTGGGCGTTGTACAAGGACCCGTCGGCTTCTTAGAAGTTTTCACAGACTCCTCTTAGGCTTTGTATAATGATTCTTCCTCCGGGAAGATAGCCTCCTCTTGGGATTCATACAAATTGTCCCTCGGCTTCTTAAAAGTTTCCAGCCTCCTCTTGGGCTTCGTACAAATTGTCCCGACGACCTCTTAAAGGTATAGGAATAGAGATTAGTCATCTTAATAGAACAGTCTTTCAAAGAGTCTAGATCTTTCTACCGCAAACGTATTGTTCCTTAATTTCTCTTAAGCATAGTACAAAAGATAAAACTCTAGACTTGGATAGTCTAAGACCCTTTAGTCTCATAGACATTCTCAAGCCCCTTTCAAGAATGGGAAGAACACCCGTAGACTTGGACGGTCTAAAACCCTTTGGATTCCCCATTTCCTTAGAGAACAGGAAATAATCCCAACCCTCAGATCAAGTCCATGAGTACAACATTACTCATATAAGAACTGATTTTCTCTTTTAACCAACCTACTGGACCTGTCACTCAACTGAAACAGTTACTATAGCCTCCTCTTGGGCTTTGTACAATGATTCTCCCCAGTGGAGTTAACCCTTTTAGCCTCCATCTCGGGCTTCGTACGAGATACAAAAACACTCTCTTATTGAGTATAAAAGACTCTCTTGTTGAGTCACCCATCCTTCAGCCTTCGTCTTGGGCATCGTACAAGACACAAAACACTCTCTTGTTGAGTATAAAATATTCTCTTGTTGAATCACCCCTTTAGCCTCCATCTCGGGCTTCGTACGAGATACCAAAACACTCTCTTGTTGAGTATAAAAGACTCTCTTGTTGAGTCAAACAACTTTTAGCCTCTGTCTCGGGCTTCATACGAGACACCAAATCACTCTCTTGTTGAGTATAAAAGACTCTCTTGTTGAGTCAAACCCCTTTGGCTTCCGTCTTGGGCTTCGTACAAGACACACAAAAAGACCCTCTTGTTGAGTCAAACCCTTTTAGCCTAAATCTCGGGCTTTGTGCAAAAAGCACATTTTCCCCGAAAAAGTCAGCCTTTTAGCCTCCTCTTAGGCTTTGTATAAGGAAACCCCGGTTGAGACAATCAACCTTTTAGCATCAAATCATGCCTTGCTCACAACATGCAAACATCAACAACTCCCCCTTTAGAGATGACAAATTCTCTCTAAAGTCAAATCTCTTTAGCTTCATACCTTGGGCTTTGAATAAGATACAAATAGACCTTTCAGCTTCACATCTTGGGCTTTGAACAAGATACAAATAAATCACATTTAGCTTCACGTCTTGGGCTTTGAACAAGACATCAAAACACCATTTCCTCCCATAGAATAGGAGGAACTACGATCGCTCTGATTTCCCTGTTTCGGTAAACGGGAATACGTAGGCATAAGATTGAAAGAAAAATCTTAGCGAGCACACTAATCAAAAACCCAAAATCCCGTACCTTCACACATCGATCGATAAGCATCAGTCCTAATATTCTACCAATAGTATAGTCCCGTCATTTCAGCCTTAACAAAGTAAGCAGAAAGAGCCCCCACTTCTGTATAGCATCCGTAACCTAACAGACCGCTGTTTAAAATCAGTATGCAAGCAGGGTTAGTTGGAGACATCTATTTCCCTTCCTTCATCAGCTTCAATAGGATAAAAAATGAATCGACCTGTAGTACCCCCAAAGAGCGACAGTGCTTAAGAACCACGTCCAAAATCGCTCGCTACACCTAGTGCTTTTATTTGCAATTTTCATTTGTTTTAGCTTTACAGAATGACATTTTTAACATGATCAATGATTCTTGAAATAAAACAAAAATGAATTTACTTGTCAAAACTTTTCTGCTTTTTAAATAAAGATGGCAATTGTTTTGATTGTTGAATATCGAAAAGAACATCGATCGCTTCTCCAAAGGTGATTGAGCCTCAAAGTGCAGAATCAAAGTACTCCTTCTAAACCAGTACGCCTGAATGAAGGATCAACTGTATCAAATGTGATTTTCCCATCTGATATCCCTGGCAGAGTACGTATCTCTTAAGACCGATTGAACAATTCTATCTCCCCACAGGACCGTCTTTCTTAAGCAAGGCAGGATTGTTATTTTGAACCAGTGATACTTTTCATCCTCCGCAGTGGCCGAGTATCCAATCGTGTTCATCCATTAGTCTGTATGTCGCCTCAGTTTTGTCATAATAAACATACATACATCATGCATTATTGATTCACATTCATAATCATATTGCATCACTATCACTCTGGTCAGTCCTACCTCCAAGTGGTAAAGTCCTCTTAATCAATCGAGTTGTTAGTTCTTTCCTCGTCAGAAAATGTTTTGCCTGAACAATCTCTCCCCATTTTATTTTTGGATTGGAGACGGTCCTCAACCACTTTGATAACTTGAACCTCTGTAAGGCGAGAAGACATTCGACCGACACCTTTAGAACATCACTCTTCACCAATGAAGATGATATCTTCGCTTTCTCGGATTAAGGAAAATCCCCAGAGAAAGCCTCGCAACTAAAGACTCTCCGCAACACATTGGTTTTTCTCTCCAGAAAGTCAATGTTAATGAAGTCATCAGCACCTCAAAAGTGGATTACATCACATGGCATTTCTCCGAGAAGATCTCGAAGAAAAGTATGATGTAATATCCCTAAGCGAAAAGCGGTATCTCAAGAGACTCGTTTTTCTCCAGTAGAGTCAACAAATGTCATCTCCAAAAGAGAAGTTTGTACACCTCTACAGCTCAGACAAATGGGTTTCCCCCAGCAAATCTGACATCAAAACTTTTTCCGTCAAATGACATCTCCCCAAGAAAATACGGCGAGAAGTTTGATGAAGGTCGCTACAAATAGGGCCCCTTGTCAAGGAAGGAACTTGACAAAAAAAACTGAGACCAGTTCCTTGGCCGAAGACCAGGATCGAGGGGAATTTTATTTCAAGAAGAAACTTAGACCAGTTCCTTGGCTGAAGACCTGGATCGAGGGGAAGTTTATTTCAAAAGAAACTGAGACCAGTTCCTTGGCTGAAGACCGGGATCGAGGGGAAGTTTATTTCAAGAAGAAACTTAGACCAGTTCCTTGGCTGAAGACCAGGATCGATGGGAAGTTTATTTAAGAAACTTAGACCAGTTTCGTGGCTGAAGACCAGGATCGAGGGGAAGTTTTACCCTTTTCTAAGCATCATTTCTTAGCAAAAGAAGATGTACGGGCAAACTGCCATTCATAACCACTGTCAAAATTTCGGGTATTCCGATATTTAATCCTCTTGCACCCCGAATGCCCGAATACCTTCGCCGTTCACACCTTCGGGTCCAAGAAGATTAAATAGGGGCATTTGTCATACCCCAAATTTTGACCACCAAGATTTTCCATCATTGTGAAGATCATCACCACAATATGGATGTACCTTCATGCCTCATCAATCTCCTCAAAGATGGTTGATCATTCACCACAATCAAGAACTAGGGTTTTGAGCCCTCTCAGAGCACTTAGACAAAGGATCAATTAAGGAATGACATGATCTTCAACTTTTCTAACCTCTCAAATATCTATAAAGGATTAAGAGGACTCCCACATCAAGAATCAAGCACAAGGTTGCAACATTCAAAGTGGATCAAGCCTCAAGATCGCTAGTGTCACCAAATTAGGGTTTTTGGTCGACTGAGGCCTCCAGATGAAAATTTTCATCTGGGCATTAGCCAATGCTTCAAAGCATAACCCAAGATACTCCAAGGGATCTCATGTACCCAATCATCAAGTTAATTTAGCCTCGGGGGATGCATTCATAAAAAATCAGGAATTAGGGTTTCTTGACCTAATTCACCCCTAAGTTGACTTTTGGAGCAAAGCATGAGCCAAGACCTCAAGACATGATTTGAGGACCTCAAATACACCATATTGATCCATTTGCAACAATGGATTGACCCAAGAAGCTTGGTTCACAAGTTTCAATTTCACCAGGACCACAATTAGGGTTTTGAGGAAAAAGTCAACTGTATCTTTGACTTTTGACCAAGACATGCTCCCAAACCTTGGGACATGATTCAATACACCCTATAACACCTATGGAATCTATCCATTAGGTTTGAATTAGGTCAAGAACTTGATTTCACAAAGGATCGCACAGTTTAGATTTCATCCGATAAAAAGTCAACTGTGTGCAAAATCAAGTTTGACTTTTTGGAATTTTTCACAAATATGGTTCCCCTAAGTCAAAAATAATGTTAATGTATGGTATTGATCATCATTCATTAAGAAAAATCAATAAAAGTGAGGTTTCTTGCAAAAGGGGCAACCATAAGAACCAAAATTTTTCTAAGTTATGGAACAAAAGTGATTTTGGTACCAACTTCCAAGGATCATAACTTGAGATCCAAGCAGCCATTTTGGGTGATCCAAAGCCTGATTTGTAGGTATTCCTACATTCTACAAAAGCTTCAACTACTAGAAACTCCAATTCTTCATGGATTTTAAGTTATGGAGTGATCAAAATGACAAAAATGAAGAAAATGACACTTTTTCAACACTTAGTGAAAATCTGCCTAAGTTATCAGCTTTGAACACCAATGTTCATGAGGATTTTTCAATGGGATCCAAATAGTTTCAAAACAAATTATGATCACACATGTTTTGTATCATATGAGGGCTTTCTAAAAAGCAAAAGAGCCTCCCATAACTCAACCTGAGCAGGGAGATATGATCCCCTCAAAATCATCATTTCCAACTGTCTTGTACAAGGCAAATTTTGGCATTTTGCTTGATTTGGAAAATTTAGATAACTCCAAGCCTTGTCATCCATTTGGACACATCAGAGGATGAAATCAAAAGGGAATGATCTGATCCCCAAGCCTCCCAAGTCCAAGAATCTACACATAGCCATAACAAGCCTAAAAAGGCTAAAAAGTGCAAAAGACTCCAATTTTGTTTCCAAGCATTCAATGGACGCATCAAGGTGGCATGGACTGACACATTCCTAACTGAATGAGTCAAGATTCAGCACTGAATTAAAGGACCATAGGCCTGTGTCCCAACCTCAAGTCAATGGCTAGAGGAGACTTGAGATTCCATTTTATCCACATTGGCCACAGACCTGTACTAGATGTCATTCACTATTGCTTGCAAAACAAACTTGCTCTACTATAAATAGAGCTCATTTGTGCTCAGTTTGAGTACACCAAAGCACTACAACTGATGCTTTCCTCAAAATCTCTCTCTTTAGGCCAAAATGCCTTCTTTTGCAAGTCATCTTTGAGTTTTTGAGTTAGAGAGCAATTCCATCATAGCTCATGATCCAAACACATCCAATATGTCATATCTAAGCTGGCCAAACACTCACCTTTGATCTGAAACACCAAAATCAGAGAGTCAACCTCCAAAACCTCAAAAATTGACTTTTCTGCATTTTTCAAGCCATGTCTTGATTCAGTCACTTCTAAAACCAAACTAGGCCTCAAACACACTCCAAATATCATCCTCAAATTGTCCCAATTGGTTTCCCTCATTTGGAACACCATTTGAGAGAGTTGTTATCTTGGTCACTTTTACCCTTTTTGCAAGAAAAGGCCTATACTTGTTCCTGAGGATTCCAGCTGGTTTTGATCATCCTAAAAGCTTCTAAGGGGTCAATTGAGAGTGTTCAAAGCATTAAATTACTTCTGGCACAAGGTACTTGGCAGATAGCACAAGAAGCTTCAAGAGGTAAGTGCATCACAACTTGAACTCTTTAAATCATGCATTGCTTTGAGGTCTATTGATCATGGACCTCTCATACATATCATATGTGTTGTATTTGAACCAATTTATCATGCTATTATTGCCTGTACCATGAGATAGCATAGAACATGCAAAATTTGACCTATTTTGAAATCACTATCGGATTTTAAAATGGAAACATTTTCTGAAAATTCCAAAGGCACCATTGGATTCCTCATGAAATTCTAAGTCAGATGCACCTAAATTTTGTCCCAATCCATGGAGAAATGAGAAAGTTAGAGGCTTCATGCAAATTGCCAAAACTAGGCCTTGCCTTGGGCAAGGGCCAGGCATGACGCCTTGGCCAGGCCTAGAAACTTGGCACCCCATATATGTTCATGGGGTGGTTTTGATACACAGATGTATCACCACCCCAGTGGTAGCGCGCGTGTGTGTTTGGCTATGAGGTGCCATTTTTGCTATTTTTCATATTTTTATGGTTTTCGTTAATTATTTCTAAAATTAATTTCTCTCTCAATACTAATTATTTTTTATTGGTTCTTTTTTTTGAAAATTCCCAAAAATGTTAAAATATTTTATTCCATAAAAATTTCAAAAAAATATTATTTATTTCATATATTTAGTATTTTTGTAAAGAATTATGTTTTATTTGTTGTTTTAACACTTAAAATATTTCTTTCTCTTGATTTTTCAACTTCAAATGGTTTTCAAATCATTCTATGAATGAAATATGATTTTTCAAACATTAATCCAAGATCACAACTTGTTTTTCACACATGTTGTAGCGCGCGATTTTTGTCGGTGACGCGACCACCTTATCGCGGAATTTGGGTTTTCTCCTCAATGAAGAGGAGGGGGTGCTACTTTCTGATTTCTTATATATCCCATGAAGCTGGAAGGGAAAGGGAAGCTATCTAAAACTAACCTTGCACGCGAATGTTTAACTGAACAAATGCTTAAAGAGATTGGGGAGTTCGGGGTCAGATTATACAATGGGGAGTTGTCAATTACCCATCCTATATGTGGTTATCCACAGGTTGTTAGCTTTAGGCTTCGCTTTGTACTTGATGGTGTTTATCCGTTAATGGGTTGGGAAAGTTTCTTGGGAAATATGAGAGAGTGAGTGAGTTTTTGTTGATGTTTGGGTTTTTCCCGATGTTTTTGGTAAGGTACTGGACCTAAGTTTTGATTAGTATGATGGTACTGGACCTAGAGTTTTTGTTTAGTATGCTCGCTAAGATTTTGCAATCTTATGCCTACGTATTCCTGTTTAAACGAAACAGGGAAATCAGAGCAATCGTAGTTCCTCCTATTCTAAGGGAGGAAAAGATATTTGGATTCTTGTTCAAAGCCCAAGATTGAAGCTAAAAGGTTGAGTATTTGTGTCTTGTTTAAAGCCCAAGATTGAAGCTAAAAGGTTTGACTGAGAGAGAACTTGTCATCTCTAAAGGGAAACATTTGGTATGTTTATCACAACTGTTGGGTGACTGTTTATAAAGGAGGATTACTTTAACTGAGATATATGAATCCAGCAATGCCATAATTTCATTTATAAGGGATTTGTCGAGAAAAATTTAACTTAATGTAGAGCAATGCCATTTTTCCTTAGGAATCTTTCATGCTAAGAGAGGGACATTGGGTTGGATGTAGATAATCCAGAGGCTTGCCACTTACAGCAATTAGATGAAAGAGGGGATTTACCAGGATAAGAGATGGACTACAGCTTGGATATTTGAATCAACAAGTGTGCCACTTACAACAATTATCTGGGATTAGGGTTTATTTTGAATGTCTGTTTTGATGAGTGATAAACAGAGAAGTGACTTCCTACAGAGATATTTTGATTTCCTCTGAGGGGATGTTGATTTTTGTGTGCCTTGATCAAAGCCCAAGGTTGAAGCTATGAGGTTGATTGACTTCACTAGGAAAGTCTTTATACAATGCCTAAGAGGAGGCTAGAAAAGGACTGACTCAACAAGAGAGTGTTTATCTGTCTTGTACAACGCCCAAGATTGAGGCTAAAAGAGACTGACTCTTTGGGGATATTTTTATACAAAGCCTAAGAGGAGGCTAAAAAAGTTTGACTTTTCCGAGGAAAATGCTTTGTCTGTCATGTACAAAGCCCAAGATTGAGGCTAGAAAAAGTTTGACTCCGTTGGGGAGGGTTTGTATGTGTCTTGTACAAAGCCCAAGATTGAGGCTGAAAAGAACCTGACTCTGTGGGAAAGAAATCTTTATCTGTCTTGTACAAAGCCCAAGAATGAGGCTAAAATGAGGTTTTACTGACTCGACTGAGGATATTTTAGGTGTCGTGTACAAAGCCCAAGATTAAGGCTGAAATGAGTTTGACTCTACTGAAGAGTATTATCTGTCTTGTACAAAGCCCAAGATTGAGGCTGAAATAAGTTTGACTCTGCTTAGGAAATTTATTTCTCAAAGCCTAAGAGAAGGCTGGGAGGAATTGACTCTGCTGGGGAAGATATTTGTCCCAAGCTTAAGAGAAGGTTATGAAGATTTAGGTCTTGTAAAAAGCCCAAGATTGAGGCTAAAAGGGTTTGACTCAATAAGAGAGTGCTTTTATCTGTATTGTACAAAGCCCAGGATTGTGGCTGAATAAGCTGGAGAAATCATTATACAAAGCCTAAGAGGAGGCTGACTTCTGCTAGGGGAAATCCTTATACCGAGCCTAAAAGGAGGCTGGAAAAGATTGACTCAACAAGAGAGTGTTTTTATCTGTCATGTATAAAGCCCAGGATTGAGGCAAAAAGGGTCGACTCAACAAGAGAGTGATTGACTCAACAAGAGAGTCTGAAAAAGGTGATTGACTCAACAAGAGAGTGTGAAAAGGTTAGCTCCGCTGGGGAGAATCATTGTACAAACCCCAAGAGGAGGCTAGCTATGCTGAGGAAAGATCATTATACAAAGCCTAAGAGGAGGCAAACTTCTGCTGGGGATTATTGAGATCCCGAGGCAGGTCCAACTGGGGAATCAACTCTTGCTAAGGGTTACAGAAGAGTTGATATATCATATGCCTTGAGATTTTGATAGTGTTATATTGATGATAAACTGACCTTGGTTGGGGGATTTTAGGAGAGAGACTAGGTTTTTGAACCCAATCGTTTTAACTCCTTTGGAGATTGATCCAGAATGACCGGGGTTTCTCCTATGTTTGTAGGGAACTTGAGAATGTCTTTGAGACTCAAGAGGAGATTTAGATTGTCCAAGTCTACTGGTGTGGAAGAGTTTTTCTTTGTATGATGCCCAAGAGGAGGCAAGTGTTTTAAGGGATGAGCATCAACCCTAAATTGGTCTGAGGTTTTTGACTCAAGAAAGACTGCTCTAGCAAAGGATGACTAAGTTCTGTCTTATACCTTTAAGAGGTCTCCAGGGTCCTTGTATTAAGCCCAAGAGAAGGCATGAGAACTTCTAAGAAGCCGGAGGGTCCTTGTACAAATCCCAAGAGGATGCGGGGATGCTTTTAGGATGCCTGTGGGTCCAAAATTAAGAATATTTCAAGAAAAGTTTCGCCGAGAATAATCTTTTCTTTAATGAACAGTTCTAGGGTTTGAAGAAATTCAAGAGAGGTTTCACCGAGAATTAATCCTCTATGGGGAAACTGAATTTCTTTGACAAGTTCTAATAGTGACAGTCTGAGAAAAGGTTCACCGAGAATACTGCCTTTCTCTTTGTTCCATATTGTTTAAGCCCAAGAGAAGGCAAGACTATATCTGGAAATCCTATGGGGATCTAGTTTTGACTATATTTAAGAGTGACTCACTGGCTTTACCTAGTTCTAGACCTAGTTGTCGGGGAAAACTCTAAATAACTATACTAGTATATATACAATTGATATATGATAAGTATTTAAAAGGGTATGAAAGAAGGACTTACAGAGGAGCAGCTTCCCACAATACAATTATATATATATATATATTAAAGCATGTAAATGAAAGTTGATAAAACTTACAGGTGAGCAAGCTTCCATACTGTATTGTTAGTTGTTCAAAGAAATCGAAGAAAGTTTTGATAACAACATGCATGTTTGAATCTAAATCAAAAGAGAAGTTATTTTTGAAAAGAGTGTTGGGGCTTATACTCAAAGAGAGGCCTAAGGTTTAACAGTGATCGCACCATTGTTTTGAAGATCGTATTGGGACTTATACAACGACCGAGGCCCAAAAAGGTTTATTTACAAAAGGGTTGGGTCTTACAACTCAAGGAGAGGCCCAAAGATGTTTTGAAAAAGAAAGATGAGACTTACAGCACGAGGGGAGACCCAGATGATTTTATTTTAAAAGGCGGCGACCGTGCCATGATTTTGAAAAGACAATGGGACTTATACAATATTTGAGGCCCAAAATGGTTTGTATTTACAAAGGATTGGGTCTTACACTCTATTAGAGGCCCAGAGATTTATTTTTGTACAAGTGATGAGGCTTACAACTCAGGGAGAGGCCCAGAGTGATTTGATTTTGAACTGGCGATCGCGCCGAGATTTTTGAAAATGCAGAGGGACTTATACAATGTCTGAGGCCCAAAAAAGTTTTGGTTAAAAAGGGGCTGGGTCTTACACTCTATTAGAGGCCCAAAGATGTTTGAAAAATATTTGTTAGGGTGAAAATCAAAGAAACCCTAATTTCATCATTTTTTAAAGTAATTCTTTAGAGAAAATTAATTAAAATGATAAAAACACCAAATAAGTTTGAATAAACAACTTGTGATTTTTGGTTGAGGTTTGAAAAATGATGTTTTAATCACAAGATGAATTAAAACTCATTTGGTTTTGATTTCCAAGATGATAATTCCTTTTTGAAATGTTTAAAAACAATTAAAAATGAATTTATTTACAAAAATATCAACTATATTAAATAAATAATATAAATTTGATTTTTTTTGTGGAATAAAATATTTTAACATTTTTTTATTTTTTTCAAAAAGAACCAATAAAAAATAATTAAAATTGAGAGAGAAATTAATTTTTCAAATCATTTAAGAAAATAATATGAAAAATATAAAAAGTGGAAAAAGTGATAAAAAAAGGGTCTGGGGCGAGCGGGATTCGAACCCCAGACCTCCAAACCAAACACATGTGCGCGCAACCACTAGGGTGGTGATACATCCGTGTATCAAAACTGTAATACCCCAAATTTTGACCACTTAGATTTCCCATCATTGTGAAAATCATCATCACAATATGGATGAACCATCATGCTTCATCAGTCTCCCCAAAGATGGGTGAGCATCCAATACAATCAAAATTAGGATTTCAAGCCCTCTCTGAGCTTTAGACAAAGGATCAATCAAGAAATGACATGATCTTCAACTTGTCTAATCTCTCAAACATCCACAATGGATCAAAAAGGACTCCCACTTCAAGGATTAAGCACAAGATTGCTCCTTTCTAGGTGGATCAAGTCTCAAGATCGACAGTGTCACCAAATTAGGGTTTTGGTCAACCAGGGCCTCCAGATGGAAATTTTCATCTGGGTATAAGGCAATGATCCAAAACATGACCTAATATACTCCATGGAACCTCATGGACCCATGCATCAAGTCAATTTTGCCTCAGGGGATGCATTAATCAAAAATCAGGAAATTAGGGTTTCTTGACCTAATTCACCCCTAAGTTGACTTTTGGGACAAACCATGAGCCAAGACCTCAAGGCATGATTTGAGGGTCTCTAATACACCATATTGATCCATTTGGAACAATGGATTGATCCAAGAAGCTTGAGCAATAAGTTTCATTTTCATCTGCACCACAATTAGGGTTTTAAGGGAAAAAGTCAACTGTAACTTTGACTTTTGACCAGGACATGCTCCCAAACCCTAATACATGATTAAATATACCCTATGACACCCATGGAACATGTCCATCAAGTTTGATTTAGGTCAAGGACATGATTTCCTGAAGAATTGCACAGTTTGGAATTCATCTGATAAAAAGTCAATTGTGCACAAAAGTCAACTTTGACTTTTTGAGATTTTTCACCAAAATGGATTTTTAACCCTAAAATGATGTTAATGTATGATTTGAATCATCATTCATCAAGAAAAATCAAGAAAAGTGAGATAACTTGTAAAAGGGGGAAACCATAAAACTTAGAAATTTTTCTAAGTTAAAAATAAAGTGGCAAAGGTACCAACTTTGGAGGACCATAACTCCTAAACCACAAGGCCAATTTTTTCCATCCAAAGCTTGATTTATAGATCTCACTGCCCTCTACAAAAACTTCAACTAGGCCTAACTCCAATTCCTTATGGATTTTGAGCTATGAGTGAGCCAAAGTGGCTGAAAATGTGAAAAAATACCATTTTCCAACACTTAGAAAAATTCTGCCTAAAACAGAATTTTGTTTGAAACACCAAAACTTGTGGGATTTTTGAACATAGATGCAAGCTGAATCAGTCCCAAAGTTAAACATCAATGTTGTTGCATATGTTGCTAAGAATTCAAAGGGCTCAACAGCATGAATTGATTCAACTCAAGCCATGAGAAATCCATGCCCAAAGTCATGCTGCTGCAAGCTGTTTTGGAAAAATCAGTTTGCATGTTTGCTTATCTCACACGATTTTGAGCCAAAGACTGAGGATCAGCATGCCACTTGTGTTCAAACCAATCACATTGCATCTAATCCAACTGATAAATCTGAGTCAAAAAGCCAAAGAACCTTCCAACTTGAAATTCATCCACTTTGGCACTTTTTGCCTTGAATTCAAAATGCATTTATGTGGAATAGTTCATTGTCAAGATTCTCACTCTCCTCAGTCAAGTTCTCTGATTAAACAACATTAAAAACATCTGAAGAATGTGATTTCAATCAAGGCATAGCTGATCTATTTGGAGCAGCTGTTATGCCTAGTGCAAGAGGCATTTATGCCAAGCCAATCCAAGCAAATGTGATCTGATCCAGCTGTCATTCACTATTCCTCCAAGACAAGAGTTGATCACCTATAAATAGAGGTCTCAATGGATCGCTCAACTCACCCCAAAGCCAGTTACAGCACTGCTTTCTCTCATTCTTTCTTGAACTTCAAGTTTTCTTGTTTTTGAGTAACCACTATCGGGTTTTGAGTTGCAGCCATAAGCAATCAATTCCAATTGCTCAAACACATCACATATGATGTATTTGAGGTGTCCAAGTGCTTAAACAACATCTGTAACACTCCCAGCTCAAAATCACTCTTCAACCAAGCCATTTTGCTTCAGTTTTGCAGGTGGAGGTCTCCAGCTTGATCCAGAGAATTTCAAAGTTTTCCAAAGCTTGCAACACACTCCATAACATCCATTGAAGCTGTAGGGATCATCAATTCACGACTGGAACACCATCTGGGCAAAGTTCCATTTCAGCTTGCATCAAGGTGAGCTTCAAACTCAAACTCCATGATCCATGCATATTTCCTCGCATGATAATTTTGCCATTTGATTACCATCATATGCTGATTGTTTTGCCTCAATAAATTTGATCATAGACCTCATAACCATGCTTGCACGATTGCTTTTGCAAATTAGGGTTCATCTGTGTTCATCATGATTATTTCACTCCACACTGAAAATGAATAAAATTGGGTATTGCCATCTTGTTCCTTGTGAAAAAACGCACGAGTTTGGTGTTTGAATCATGTCCAATGGTTGAGAGATGAGTGAGATAGGGTGCTTCATGCACGAGCTCGGGGAAGGAGATGGCCATGGCGCCATTTTCAGAAAACCAACCAAGTTCTCTATATAATTTTCACTTGCCATATATTTAATGAATTGGCATTGCGCCCCAGCGGTTCATCAGCTGGTTTTGTGAGTATTAGCAAGTGAGAGGTCTGGGGTTCGAATCCCCCTCGCCCCAGACTTCTTTTTATCACTTTTTTATTTTATTATTTTTCATACTATTATTTTTAATGATTTGAAAAATTAATAACTCCTTCAATTTTTATCATTTTTGATTGGTTCTTTTTGCAATAATTCACAAAAATGTTAAAATATTTTATTTTACCAAAAAATCCCAAAAAATATTATTTATTTTATATAATTGATATTTTTGCAAAGAATTAATATTTTAATTGTTTTTAACATTTGAAATATTATTTCCACAATGATTTTGCAACTTTTAATGCTTTCTATTTGTTTTGTAGGTCAATACTTAATTTTTGAAGCATTAATCCAAGATCACAATTTGTTTCCCATGTGTAAAACAATTTTTGATCAATTTAATTGAATTTTTATTCAATTAAATACATTTTTTGGAAACAAATTAGGGTTTTGGATTAATTCAACCCTCATAAATCATTTTCAAAACACTTTGGGCCTCTATTAGAGTGTAAGACCCAATCCTTTTTTTTGACCAAATCATCTTTGGGCCTCACTTATTGTATAAGTCCCGATACCGTCAAAAAACAAACGGCGCGATCGTCGCCTTTTCAAAAATAATTTGGGCCTCTCCTTGAGCTATAAGACCCATTCAAAACTCTTTGGGCCTCTTGAGAGAGTGTAAGACCCATCCCTTTGTACAAAAAACCTTTTTGGGCCCCAGTCACTTGTATAAGTCCCGATGTACAAAGTCAAACAGTGCGCTCACTGATAAAACCCTGGGCCTCTCCTTGAGCTGTAAGCCCCAAATCTTTCTTTTTCAAAGCACTTTCTCCTTTGATTTTGAATATACTGTTGTTTTTAATCTTTCTTTGTTGAACAACTAACCAAACAGCATGGAAGCACTACAACCGAGTAAGTGGTTATCGCTTTCATTTACTGCTTTTATATTATAAACTGTATTGTGGGGCTGCTCACTGTAAGTCTCCTTTCATAAACTCATATCTACTATGTAATAATAGTATAGATATTTCGAGTTTCCCCGGCAACTACGTCTAGAACTAAGTGACGCCATTTCATTTATTCGTAGAAATAGACGCCTAGATCCCCAATAGGAGCACCAGATACAGTCTTCTCTTCGGCTGTCCTCCTTAGGAATCGTCAAGAAGCTCTACTCCCCAAGATGAATGTATTCTCTGTGAATGGCATCTTTGAGTTTCTTCCCAATTCTCGAACTTTCCTGACTTGATCTATTCCTTGTGGATAGCTTGCCTTGAATGTCTCGGGGTTTGGGTACCCACTACGGTCATAATCTTGGACCTTAACTAAGGAACCCTCTTTAAAAGTTAGAAGTCGCTGGATAGTAAACCTCGCACGTTTACCAGTGGTTTTCATCTTTAAAAGAGTTATCTCTCCTAATGAAAAGGAGATGATAGACCCACGGGCTTCTTAAAAGCATCGACCTCCTCTTGGGCATTATTTAAGGACCCGTCGGCTTCTTAGAAGTATTCACAGCCTCCTCTTAGGCTTCGTATAATGATATCTTCCTTCGGGAATGATAGCCTCCTCTTGGGCTTCGTACAAGGACCCGTCGGCTTCTTAAAAGATTCCAGCCTCCTCTTGGGCTTCGTACAAATTGTCCCGACGACCTCCTAGAGGTATAGGAACAGAACCTAGTCATCCTCATAGAACAATCCTTTCATAGAGTCTACTACTGTTTCTCGAAGCATAGTACAAAAGATAAAACTCTAGACTTGGACAGTCTAACTTCCTTGAGTCTCAAAGACATTCTCAAGCACCCTTCGTTAAATAGGAAGGAAACCTGCAGACTCGGATAGTCTCAATACCCTTTGGATTTCCCGTTTCCTCAAAGAAAAGGAAATATCCCTGATCCTCGAATTAAATCCCTGTGTACAGTGTTACTCATATAAGAATTGATTTTCTCTTTTAAATCAGTATATTGGATCTGTCACTCAACTGAAACAGTTACAATAGCCTCCATCTCGGGCTTCGTACGAGATACCAAAATTCTCCCCAGTGGAGTCAAAACAACCTTTTAGCCTCTCTCTCAGGCTTTGTATGAGACACAAAAGATTCCCTCGTTGAGTCAATCACCCCTTTTTTTTGCCTCCATCTCGGGCCTCGTACGAGATATAAATCCCTTAAGCAAGAGTCGAACTCTTTGCTAGCCTCCTCTTAGGCTTTGTATAACGATATGCCCCACTGGGTCAAAAACCTTTAGCCTCTCTCTCGGGCTTTGTACGAGACACAAAATAGCCTCCTCTTAGGCTTTGTATAATGATTTTCCTAGCGGAAATTAGCCTCATCTTAGGCTTTGTATAAGAAAACCACTGGTTGATCCAACCAACCTTTTAGCATCAAAGCTGTGCCTCGTTCACAGTACACAAACATCAACAACTCCTTTCCCTTCATCTAATCGCTGTAAGCGGCAAGCCTCTGGATCATCTATATCCATGCCACTGTCCCTCTTTTAGCATGAGAAATTCCTAAGGAAAGATGGCATTGCTCTACACTGAGTTAAAGTCTTCTCCTTCAGGTTAAAACCCTTTCTTCGGAAATTATGGCATTGCTCGGATCCGCGTATCCCAGTTAAAGTAATTCTCCTTCTCCCCTCTTTAGAGATGACAAATTCTCTCTAAAGTCGAGGTCTTTTAGCTTCACGTCTTGGGCTTTGAACAAGACACAAATAGACCTTTCAGCTTCACATCTTGGGCTTTGAACAAGATACAAACCACCTTTCGCTTCACGTCTTGGGCTTTGAACAAGACACCAAAAACCAATTTCCTCCCATAGAATAGGAGGAACTACGAACGCTCTGATTTCCCTGTTTCGGTAAACGGGAATACGTAGGCATAAGATCGAAAGAAAAGATCTTAGCGAGCGCAATCAACAAAAAACCCAAATCCCATATCTCCATCAATCAAAAAGTAGTAATTCAAAAGCATCAGTCCTAACATCCTAATCCTTATTCCCCGCCAGAAACCCTTTGCCTAGAAAAAAGAAAGAAAGAACCTGTATTGGCGAAATACGAATAACCAGTACAAAGGCCCCCCACATTGATAGCATCCGTAACCTAACAGACCGCTGTTTAAACTCAGTATGCAAGCAGGGTTAATTGGAGACATCTATTTCCCTTCCTTATTCAGCTCACAATAGGATAAAAAATGAATCGACCTGTAGTTCAAAGCTCAACCGCAGAGAGCGACCAGCGCTTAAGAACCGCGTCCAAAATCGCTCGCTACAAAAACCACCCCATAAATACATATAGGATACCAATTTTTAGGCTTGGCCAAGGCAAGACAAGGTAAGTTCTTGGGCCAAAAACTTGAAGGCTGTAACTCTCTCATTTCTCCATGGATTGGGACAAAATTTAGGTTTATCCTGCCTATAGTTTCACAAGGAATCCAATGGTGCCCTTAGTTTTTCCAGATGAGGTTCCCATTTTAAAACCCGATAGTGGTTTTGAAATAGGCCACAATTTGAATTTTCTATGCTACCTCATGGTACAGGCAAGAATTACATGATGAATTGGTTCAAACACAACATATACAACATGTATGAGATGTTTATGATCAGTGGACTTCAAAGCAATGAATAATTCAAAGAGTTCAAGTTGTCATGCACTTACCTCTTGGAGCTTTTTGTGCTATCTGCCAAGTTCCTTGTGCTAGAAGTAATGTGATGCTTTAGACACTCTCAATTGATCCCTTAGAAGCTTTTAGAATGATCAGAACCAGCTGAAATCCTCAGGAACAAGTTTGAGCTCTTTCTTGCAAAAGGGGCAAAAGTGACCAATATGGCAACTCTCTCAAATGGTGTTCAAGATGAGGGGAACCAATTGAGACAGTTCAAGGATGATATTTGAAGTGTGTTTGAGGTTTTATCTAGTTTTGAAAGTGACTGAATTAAGACATGGCTTAAAAAATGCAAAAAGTCCAATTTTGAGGTTTTGGAAGTGGACTTTGTGATTTTGGTGTTTCAGGTCACAAATGAGAGTTTGAACAGCTTAGATACAACATATTAGGGGTGTATGGATCATGATCTGTGATGGAATTGCTCTCTAACTCAAAAGCTCAAAGATACCTTGCAAAAGAAGGCATTTTGGCCTAGAGAAAGGGATTTTAAGGAAAGAAAGTGTTGTAGTGCTTTGGTGTACTCAAACTGAGCACAAATGAGCTCTATTTATAGTAGAGCAAGTTTGTTTTGCAAGCAATAGTGAATGGCAACTGCAGCAGGCCTTTGGCCAATGTTGTGCAAAAGGAATCTCAAGTCTCCTTTAGCCATTGACTTGAGGTTAGGGCACATGCTTTGTAGCTTTAGTTCAGAGATAAGTTTTGACTGAATACAGTTGGAATAGGCTCAGTTCATGCCACCTTGATGTATCCACTAAATGCTTGGAAACAAAATTGTAGTCTTGGCATCTTTGTAGCCTTTTTAGGGATGACAAGCCTAATGTAGATTCTTGGACTTGGGAGGCTTGGAGATCAGATCATCCCCTTCGGATTTGATCCTCTGATGTGTCCAAATTGATGACAAGGCTTGGAGTTATCAGATTTGAACAAATCGAGCAAATGTGCATAATTCTGCCTTGTAAAACCAGTTCATGATGCCATGTTTCAAGGGTTGTATCTCCCTACTCAAATTGAATTTGGAGATGATCTGGTACTTGTTGGAAAGCCCTTATGGCATACTTTAACTTTGATGTTCACCCCTAGACCTAGTTTGACTTGGATCAAGGAGAAAAATGTCCCTATATTTTGGAAAAAGTAAGGCAGATTCTGGCTTATTGAAAATTTCACTAAGTGTTGGAAAAATGTCATTTTCATGTTTTTAGCCATTTTAATCACTCCATAACTGAAAATCCATGAGAAATTGGAGTTTGATAAAGTTAAAGCTTTTGTAGAGTGTAGCAAGACCTACAAATCCAGCTTTGGATTACCCAAAATAGTTGCTTGGATCTCAAGTTATGGTCCTTGGAAGTTGGTACCCTAGCCACTTTGTTCCATAACTTAGAAAAATTCTAAGTTTTTTTATGGTTACCCCTTTTACAAGTTAACTCACTTTCTTTGATTTTTCTTGATGAATGATGATTCAAATCATACATTAACATTGTTTTAGGGTTATGGAACCTTGGTTGACCAAAAATCCAAAAAGTCAAACTTGGATTCTTGTACAGTTGACTTTTTCAGCAGATGAAATTTTGACTTTGTGATCCTTTTGTGAAATCAATCCTTGGGCTCAATTAAACTTCATGGATGGCCTCCAAGGGTATTTAGGAATGTCTTGGACCCCTCCCCAAGGTTTGAGATAAAGGGTAGGCCAATAGTCAAGGATAGGGTTGACTTTTTCCATCAGAAACCCTAATTTGTGATCAGATGGTCTTGAGTTCTTGTGCCTTATGATTTGAGCTCTTTGAGTCAATCAAATATTGTAAATATGTCAATATGATATATTTTAGGTCTTTGAAGTTCATTTTGAAGCTTCAAGCCATGCCTCACTTCACAAGTTAACTCAAGGGTTGAATTAGGTCAAAACCCTAATTCCTGATTTTTGGATAGATGGACCCTCAAGGTGATTTTGCCATTGTGGGTGGGTTCTTGAGATCTTTTTGGTCTTATAGGACCATACATTGAGGCATTGACTCATTTCCAGATGAAAATTTTCACCCGGGAGGCCTCAGTAGACCAAAACCCTAATTTGGTGACTCTGGCGATCTTGAGGCTTAATCCACCTGGAATGCTGCAACCTTGTGCTTGATTCTTGATGTGGGAGTCCTATTGATCCTTTGTGAGTGCTTGAGAGACTAGACAAGTTGAAGATCATGTCATATCTTGATTGATCCTTGTCTAAATGCTCTGAGAGGGCTCAAAACCCTAATCTTTGATTGTAGTGAATGCTCAACCATCTTTGAGGAGATTGATGAGGCATGATGGTTCATCCAGATTGTGATGATGATTTGCACAATGATGGGAAATCTTGGTGATCAAAATTTGGGGTATGACACATGTTTGATAATTTTGATCATTTTAATTGAATTTTTATTCAATTAAAATACATTTTAAAATCAAATTAGGGTTTTGATTATTTTCACCCTCACAAATCTTTTTCAAAACACTCATGGGCCTCTAATAGAGTGTACGACCCAATCCTTGTTGTAAATAAAATAATTTGGGCCTCAGTCATTGTATAAGTCATGATACGATTTTAAAAATCTCGGCGAAGTCGTCGCCTTTTAAACAAAAATCATATGGGCCTCCCCTCGTGTTGTAAGTCTCATTCTCTTTTATTTTAACATTATTTGGGCCTCTAATAGAGTGTAAGACCCATCCCTTGTAAATAAAAACCTTTTTGGGCCTCAGTCATTGTATAAGTCCCACTGTGTTTTCAAAACCTCGGCGCGATCGTCGTTTTCAAACAAATCATCTGGGCCTACCTTTGTGTTGTAAGTCCCATTTCTTTTCTCTTTCAAACCTTTGGGCCTCTCTTTGAGTTGTAAGACCCATCCCTTTGTACATAAAACCTAATTTGGGCCTCAGTCATTGTATAAGTCCCGATACAATTTTCAGATCAACGGTGCGATCACTGTTTTTCATCTGGGTCTCTCTTTGAGTATAAGCCCCAATCTTCTTTTCAAAAACAACCTTCCCTTTTGATTTAGGTTCAAACTCATAGTTGTTATCAAAACTTTCTTTAATTTCTTGAACAACTAACCATACAGTTGTTACAATGGAAGCTTGCTCGCCTGTAAGTTTTATCAGCTTTCTTTTACATACTTGGACATATATATATATAATTGTTTATGCTGGAAGTTTGCTCACCTGTAAGTCCTCCTACCCTCTTTTACATACAGTATATATTTCATCTGTATATATATGCCTGTATATTATCTGCTTAGAGTTTTCCCCACAATTAAGTCTAGAATTAGATAGAGCCAGTGGTCACTCTTTCAACAGTCAAAACTAGTTCCCCATAGGAATTCCAGATACAGTCTTGCCTTCTCTTGGCCTTATACAATATGGAACAAAGAGAAAGGCATTATTCCCGGTGAAAATTTTCTCTGACTGTCACTATTAGAAAAATTGTTAAAGAAGTTCATTTCCCCAGAGAGGATTAATTCCCGGTGAAACCTCTCTTGAATTTCTTCAAACCCTAGAACTGTTCACTAAAGAAAAGATTATTCCCGGTGAAACTTTTTTTGAACTCTTCTTAAGTTTGGACCTACAGGCTTCCTAAAAGCATCCCCGTCTCCTCTTGGGCTTTGTACAAAGGACCCTCCGGCTTCTAATAAGTTCTCATGCCTTCTCTTGGGCTTAATACAAGGACCCTGAAGACCTCTTAAAGGTATAGGACAGAACTTAGTCATCCTTTGTTAGAGCAGTCTTTCTAAAGAGTCAAAACCTAGGACAATTTAGGGTTGATTCTCATCCCTTAAAACACCAGCCTCCTCTTGGGCATCATACAAAGATAAACTCTTCCATACCAGTAGACTTAGACAGTCTAATCCCCTCTTGGATCTAAAAGACATTCTCAAGTTCCCTACAAATACAGGAGAAACCCTGGTCATTTAACCAATCTCCAGTAGAGTTGAAACCTCTATAGGTTTTCAAAACTCAATCTTTAAACTCTCACTTTAAATTTCCCCAGCCAGGGTCAGCTTATCATCAGTATAACACTATCCTAAATCAGAACCTCAAGGCATCTAATACCTCAACTCTTCTGTAACCCTCAGCAAGAGTTGATCCCCCCGACTTGGACCTGCCTCTAGATCTCAATAATCCTCAGCAGAAGCCAGCCTCCTCTTAGGCTTTGTAAAATGATTTTCCTCAGCAGAATTAGACCCAACATCACCCTTTTGTTGAGTCCATCTTCTTTCTTAAAACACTCTCTTGTTGAGTTAACCCTTTTCAGGCTCAATCTTGGGCTTTGTACAAGATAAACAAAGTGCTCTCTTGTTGAGTCAATCACCTTTCCACACTCTCTTGTTGAGTCAATCGTACAAAACATAAACACTCTCTTGTTGAGTCATTCTTTTTAGCCTCAATCTTGGGCTTTGTACAAGACATATATAAACTTTCTCCAACAAAGTCAAAATCTTCATAACCTTTTCTTAAAATCTGGATAAATAGCTTCCCCAGTGGAGTCAATTCCTCCCAGCTTTCTTTTAGGCTTTGAGAATTAATATCCCTAAGCGGAGTCAATCCTATTTTCAGCCTCAATCTTGGGCTTTGTACAAGACACCCATAAATATCCTCTCACTAGTAGAGTCAACATTGTTCAGCCTCAATATTGGGCTTTGTACAAGACACCAAATAAAACACTCTCTTGTTGAGTCAGTCTCATTTCAGCCTCAATCTTGGGCTTTGTACAAGACACCGTATAAATCTCTCCAGCAAAGTCAATCTTATTTTAGCCTCAATCTTGGGCTTTGTAAAAGACAGATAAAATCTCTCACCTATAGGGTCAGTTTCCTCTTTTATCCTCAATCTTGGGCTTTGTACAAGACAGACAAAATATTTCTCCGGAAAAGTCAACTTCTAGCCTCTTCTTAGGCTTTGTATAATGATATCCCCAAAAGAGTCAGTCTCTTTTTAGCCTCAATCTTGGGCTTTGTACAAGATGTAACGCCCCAAATTAATTAAAAAATTTATTTAATTAATTTTTATTATAGAATTGTGTGAATATTATGATTTTGGATGGCTTTAATGAAAAGTTATAATCTAAGTGAAGTTGGAATTATTTTGAGAATTTTGGAACAATTTAGATTAATTAAATTAGAATTGTTTAATTAGAAAAATAGAGTAGAATTGGTGTTGGATGATAGTAAGGGTAATTTAGTCAAAGGTGGAGGTTTAGTGAGGGCAATAGAGGAAAATCATAAAAGAGGTTAAAGGGTTTATACGGAGGAATAAGGGTTTTGGAAAATTCACTGTTGCATTGCGTTTGGAAAAAAAAGACAGAGAGAAGAGAGAAGCAGTTAGGCTTGGAGATTTTGCAGAGGGAGGATTGAAGAACACGAAGAGGATTCAAGGCTAAGGAATCATATCAGGTATGGGGAGTGAACTTGTGTTATTATAATTGATTTAAGTATTAGGTAATTGTAGGGTGATTGACTGGTTAATCGATGAGGAATTGTGATGAGGGGTTAAGTAGATTAAACAGAAAGAATTTCGATTAGTATAAATATTGAGGACCTGATAAATGATCGAATCAAGTGAATTGTGGAAACTCTGTGCTGGAATTGTTAATTGAAATCGTATTGGAATTATTGAGGGATTGAAAAAGGAAGGAAAAAAAAGGGATTGTTGGAAGGGTGGCGCAAGCCACTAGCAATTGTGTGGCGCCAGCCACATGGTGGGAAGAGTGGCGCAAGCCACTAGGCAGGGTGTGGCACCAGCCACCCTTGTTTTAGTGGAACTTTTATTTTAAATTTTAGAAAAATCATAACTTTTGTTTTATGAATCCGTTTTTGATGCTGTTTGAAGCTATGGAGAGGTAATGGAACAAGTTATAACATGGTAAAATAAAATAAATCATATAGTGTAATCCTATATAGTGTAATCCTATAATAGAAACTGATAGGTGAAAACGATGAGTATCCTGTGGTGATATACCTGTAAGTTACATGTCTACGTGAAATTGCAGAATTTTATCTAGCAGTGATTTAGCTGATATTAGTGATAATGAAATGATAATATTTTGATGATGATGGAGAGATTATAAGGTTTGAATATGCTATCATAATGTATTGATGTTTTGTGATGAAATTGTCAGTGGGTGTGTTGTGTGTGAAATCTCTGATGTATGCCTGGGAGTGACTTTTGGTGTGAATTATATTAACATGCCACTGTTTGATCATGATATGTGTGTTATATATATGTGAAGAGTACATGATAATTTTGATGATGATGATACTGTGTTGATGGTGATGATGATGTGCTGCTGTGTGTGATGAACTATGGTGATTGATTATATGAATGATGATGCGTTTGACTAGCAGTGGTCGTGTCTTGTGAATTATTACGCATCATGCATTCATAGCATATTTTTAGGACAAATTGTCCAGTGAAGTTTGCAGGATGATATCCAGTGAAGTTGTAGGACTTCTAGTCCAGCGATGTCCTTAATCCCATAATGTGGATTAAGTGCAAATTATGAAGTGCTCTGGTTCCAAGCGGGAACCGATCCTATTGGTGGGGATCTTTGGAGATCGAAGATGACTAAGTCATCAGTGAAGTTTCGGTACCGCATGCATGTTGCATTTCATGACTGGTGGCACTGCATCATATTTGTTCCGTGATGACTTTTGAGAGTATTTTGACTTGTGCAACATTTTATGATTACATGCTGTTATGAATAAATGAGTTATGAACAAAATGTTGTTATAAATTATATGCTATCATGAATACATGTTGCTATGTTATTGTTGTTTCAATAGTTATAACTACTATATCTCTTACTTAGATCTTTTATAATGATTATAATTTACTCACCCTGCCTGTTGAATGTTTCCCCTACCTGGGCAACACGCAGGTGATCCGGAGTAGCTTTTAGACGCATTGAAGATTTAGATTTGGAGTCAATTATTTTATTTCGATGGATTAGAAGGTGTCTTGCTCTGATATATGTAACATCGGGGTTTGGGATCGTCTGATCGGAACAACTACATTATTTTCCTTCTGTTTGGTTATTATTGGTGATTTATGAATTGTTTCCATGAATTTTATTTAAATGCTGAATTTTGAGTTACTGTTAGATGAAGTTATGATGAAGTATTTTAATAAAGAACTTGAGACTAAATTTTCCGCTGTGGAGTTTTAATGCTGACTTTTCTTGGAGAATAATAATTATGAAATTTTTGAGAACCCGTGTTACGGAGCAGGAACATATTTATGATGTAATTTTATGAAATGAAGTGTGACACCCTTTTTTTGTGAAGATACTTTGATTATTCATTTAAATTATTGTGTGAAAATGTCGTGGGGTAGAAGGGTGTTACACAAGACAGATAAACACTCTCTTGTAGAGTCAGCCTTTTCCAGCCTCCTCTTAGGATGTGTATAAGGACTTCCTCAGTGGAGTCAATCAATCTCTTAGCTTAAACCTTGGGCTTTGATCAAGGCACACAAAAATCAACATCCCCTCAAAGGAAATCAAAATCTCTCTGTAGGAAGACATTTCTCTGTGTTATCACACATAAAAACAAACAAATCAAACAAACCCTAATCCCAAATAACTGTTGTAAGTGGCACACTTGTTGATTCAAAAATCCAAGCTGTCGTCCATCTCTTATCCTGGTAAAAATCCTCTCTTTCATCTAATTGCTGTAAGCGGTAAGCCTTTGGATTATATACATCCACGCCACTGTCCTTCTCTTAGCATGGAAAACTCCTAAGGAAAAATGGCATTGCTCAACACTGAGTTAAAGTTTTCTCCTTCAGGACAAATGCCTCATAAAGGAAATTATGGCATTGCTGAATTCTCATATCACAGTTAAAGTAATTTTCCTTTATAAACAGTCACCTAACAGTTGTGATAAACAGAGGAGATGTCTCCCTTTAGAGATGGCAATTCTCTCTCAGTCAAACCTTTTAGCTTCAATCTTGGGCTTTGAACAAGACACAAATAAACCTTTTAGCTTGAATCTTGGGCTTTGTATAAGACACCAAACATCTTTTTCCTCCCATAGAAATAGGAGGAACTACGATTGCTCTAATTTCCCTGTTTATCTTTAACAGGAATATGTAGGCATAAGATTGTGAAATCTTAGCGAGCATACCAATCAAAAACTCTAGGTCCAGTACCTTCACACACTAATCAAAACTTAGGTCCAGTACCTTACCAAACTCATCAAAAACTCTCTCTCTCAAAAACCTCCCAAAGGAGAAACTTTCCCGACCCACAACAGACAAACACCAGTAAGTAGAAAGCAGTAAGGATAATTGCTAACAACCTGTGGATAACCACAAATAGGATGGGTAGTTGACAACTCCCCATTATATAACCTGACCCCGAACTCCTCGAATCTCTTAAGAGTTTGTTCAGTTAAACATTCGCGTGCAAGGTTAGTTTTAGATAGTAGCACCCTACTCCTACCATTGCGGTGAGGAGGAACCCATGGCGATAAGGTGGTCGCGTCACCGACAAAAATTGCACGCTACAAGAACCATCAGTAACATCGAAACCATGCAAGGACTAAATGAGGCTTCGAGCGACATTATCAAAAAATGCCTTTTTCTTCAATGGTGTCGAAAATGACATTTTTGGGGGGCAATTTATTAGCTCCTAATTTTGACGCCTAGTATTAGGTTAAGGGAATTAATCAAGAAAATAGAATTATGGAAAAGACTTGAAAAACTTCGACTGGAATAATGTTTCCTAGAGTTCTTGTCGAAAGGTTCCTTGTGCAAAAAAGGAGTATTTTTTGGACTTAGAAATATTTCTAGCAATTTGGGAATGTTGCTCGACGGAAGCATTACTGATGACGTTTCGATTCAAGATTTGAATTCAAATAAGGGAGGGATCTTTGTTCTTATCCAATTGCTGGCAGAAGACATGTGGAGCGTGTTTAGGAGACAAAGACATGCAGAATTCCATTTGTCTTGCTCTAGTTTGTAGGCCATTAGAGGTAGTTATTTTCGACTAGTATAAATAGCAAGTCTTAGTGTTAGGATTTGTGTGTGTTCAAGTTTGTACAAATTCCTCAATTACTCAAAGTACCTACGTGTAGATAAAGGAGTGTGCGAGAAATGTACGTTTGATGTAACACTATATTTTTCATTCAATACAATTTAGTTAGTTTTTGCCCAGAACTTTGTCTTTTACTTTCGCAAGTTATTTTCCAACGCACTTTCGATTATTTCACTGCATTACATTTCCTTTTGTATTTTCGAAGCAAACTATAGTTAAACTATGAATACTGTCGAAGTTTTCATCTTTTTCCAGATATCATTTTAAATTATTTAGCACATGTCCTAGGATTTAGTATGGTCGATCCTGCAAGTTATCCAATTTATCATTGATTTGGTAGACCAACGGTTGTTTACCAATTTTCACGGTAAACAGGGAGCAATAAAGATAAAGATGATTTTAAGGAGAGACATACAAAGAAAGTCAAGGATGATGGTAAACGTCCTATGGATACTTCTGTGGACGTGCAACAAGGTAATATGGGAGGAAGAACATATAAGGAGATGGTGCTAGGTGTTGCGGGAAAATTTAAGATTAAGCTATTGATTAACGTAACTCACAAAACAAGAATCACCATCGCACTTTTATTTTTCCAAAGGAAAGGGAAAAGAGCGAACAAAACCTAAAGAAGTTTTAAAACAAAACTAATAAAAACAGAGACAATGGTAAGGGGGTTGGTTACGCAAAGGAAATGTGTTAGCACCCAAAACGTCTATAGTACTCTATTGGAACCTCTTTGAAAATCTAGTGTTTGGCTTAAAAAGGTGTTGTTTACAAAATATTAGTGAGGTGAGAAGAGAAGTATTTTTTAATAATTTTGTGTTTTACAAGAATTCTTGAGTCTCGTGCCTACGTACCTACAAAGTGCAATGGAGGATCAAAACCTCGTAGTTCATGAAAAAAAATAACAAAATGGTGTGTTATGATTCATTTTAAATGAAAAGACAACTTGTCAATTTAAGGAGAAAACTTCAACTAATCACCCACAAGTATGTGAAAATAGACCTTTGTATTGCCATGAGAAGGGCTCCAACTTGGATAAAATCAACAAGTATGTCACTAACTCTCAAACGTGGAAAAGAGTCAACTTATTTCAAACAATACTATGGGGATATGAGGATCACATCTCAACTATGAAAATGACTTATGTCTTAACTTTATGAAAAGTTTTTAAAGAAAAAAGTGCACAAAAGGCACAAAATGATTTGAAAGAGTTTAATATTTTTTTAAGTCTTTTGAAAAATGGTCTAAGTATGTTTAAGATTGATTAGCATTTATTAAGAAAATGAGTTTGAAAATGCACTTGACAAAGTCAAGGTTTATTATGAAAGAGGTTCTAGTTTGAAAGAAGAAGGTTTTGAAAAAGAGAGAAGATTTTGAAATTTTAAGAAGAGGAGGAGATGAAGAGAAATAAAGCTAAGGAAGGAAAAATCTAACCAAGATACAAGCCTTTGACATAAATAAGACAAAACTCTCATCCTTTAGGCTCAAGCAACAAGATAAGCAGAGAAATAACCAAGCATCAAATGGAAAACCAAGTATCCAAGCCAAGTCTTCACAAGAGGTCTCGCAAGGTTAAAGTACCAAATAAGATCCAAGGTCTCAAGTCATAACTCCAAAGCATAGGGCAAGGAACCTAATTCTAAGTCCACCATCCATGAGCAAAGGATAGTCACCAAATAGTCCAAGGAACAATTAAGAGTCTTTTAGGGTGAAAACAAGATTGATCAAGACCTAAGTCAAGGAAAGATGGACCCATTACATCAATCAACCCCTCATAGTACTTTGGACAAACTTATGCATCAATCCAAAGTAACTCAATTGATCAAATGATCAATCAAGTGGTAGATTTGAAATGATGAAAGTTCATCAAGCTCCATTCAAGGTTTCATGAACAAGATGGCCTACCCATCCTCCAATTGATCAAAGAAAGGGCGAAAAAGAAAAAAAAAGGGATGAAGAAGAGAGGATCAAACAAAATAGTAAAACCAAATTGGATCCAAGTAATGATCAAGTCATCATCAAAATCAATCATCCATTTTGGTGGTTTAGAGTTTTCACCCCCATCAACACCCAAGATCCATTAAGTTTGATGAGACTTATGATCAAATCACCTAAGTTTCAAGGCCAACAGCAGTCAATAAAGGTCAAACAAATATAAAATGCAAGAAAATGAATTAAAATTCACTAAAATGATTTTTAAAGTTAATTTTAAAATGAAAATAAGGATGAAAATGCAAATGATGCATCAAATCAAATCACAAATAATCAAGAAAAATCAAGCAAGTCAGAAACAAGTCAAGAATGTTATACGAAATTTTTGAGAATTTTTTAATGCATAAAAATATTTTTAAACTAATTAAAATGCTTCAAAAATGAGAAAAATCATGAAAAATAAAAAAATGATAAAAATAAAATATGAAAAATATAAAATCAGAAAGAGAAAAAAAGAGAATTTTAGAAATTGTTTTGGGAAGTTTTAGAGTTAAAATGGATTTTCTATGAATTTTTGAAGTTAAATGCAATTTTAAAATAAAATCAGAAAAGAAAATAAAAAGGAAAAAACAAGGCGCACCAGGTCTAGCCTCATTAATTGACGTGGCATTTCTTATGGCCTTCACATGAGGGAACACGATGAAAATTAGTGGAAATAACACACAAAATCACATTTGAATTAGACCAATCAAATTAAAACAAAATGCCAGTGTGTATGACACCTCAGTCATCGTCCCAGCCTCTCTGGTCATCTTCTCCGGTGAGACAGTCACCGGAGATTGCAAAATGATAACATGAGAGCATGAGACCACCATCATTGCAATCGTCTCATCAAGGCGAACTCAACCTCACACTTCATTTTCATTTTTTGAAAGGGAGTAGAGAGAATTTTGAGGAAAATCAGAAGAACACACAAACACGGAAACAAATTTAAATGATGAACACAAGCTATCAACACCAGCTAGGTTAGGGGAAACACTCAGAAAGCAAAGGACTACATTATGGTAACTTTTTTTATTGAAAATGGAGCCTCATACTACCTTGTCCAAAAACGATCTGAGAAGCTCTGAAATTGGATTTGGTTCGAGCAATTCAGGGACTCTTAGAGCTTGGTAATTGTTGCAGAAGTTTCAGAGGAACACGATAGAGCTAATGGAATCAAGAAATTGAGTTGAATCAAGCTAGAAATCAAAACACGATAGTGCAATTTTTTGGAAAAATTTGAGAGTGGAGCAGGGGTTTTCTGGCTATCAAAAGCTTAGTTTTCAGTGTGGAATGATCCTCTATTTATAGGATATGTTGATGGAATGATGATAGGGGTGGAATACTCCAGAATTAAGTGAATTCTTGTGCACCCTCATCATGAAGAAAGTGTGACTTGAAGTTGCTCAAAACTCAGCCAAATCATGCATTATGAGTCAATTAACTTCTGGAAACTTGATTAAACATGTTTAGGTCCAAAACATATGGTAATTTGGCTTGTAATTTAAGATTAGTTGAGGTAAAAATCTGATCATGGTGCAAATCTTAAGTTCCAAGCAACCATGTTTGTATCAATGGTGCATCTTGTACAAGAGGCTTTTTCATTCCATTCTTTTTGCAATTGATTAACATCATGGAAAAGATCACAATGTGCCAAAAAAAGGTTTCACTTGGATGCTTGAGCAAAAAGTTATGTCATGTTGAAGTTGACACAAAAATCTGGCAAACCAAACTTGAAATATTCTAAGTCCAAATGGCTGAAAATGACGTATAATGTATCAATGAATTTCATGGTCTTCCAAGCATAATTTGACTTTGACCTTTAAAGCAATCTTGTAGAGAGTATCACAAATGACATTATGCAAAAATAATGTTCTCCAAATGTTGAAAATTGAATAAGTTATGATTCTTGAAAGTTGAGAAAAAATCACTTGAAAATAGACAAAATTTCACTAAGTCCACAAATGACCTATAATGTCTTCAAACTTTTGATGATCCTCCAAGCATAATTGGCTTTTGTCATGTGAAGAGAAGTTGAAGAGGACGTTGAGAAGATTCATATGCAAAAAGAAGCATTCAAAAATATTTAGAATTGAAAGAGTTGTGATCTTTTGAACTTTGACTTGAAATGTTGACTTTTAAGGTCAAACTTCCTTGAATCAACTTGTAAACTTGGACTTTCCTTGCATTTCAAAGCACATGGATAATCATATGAACTCAAAATAATGTATCCTAGAATATCCTTTGATTAAATTGACCAAAGCTTAAGGTAACTTGTTGATGAAGGTATGTAACTAAACATATGAACCTTTGACTTTTCGTGAGAGACAATATACTAAACCTTGAGATATCTTTGATCAAAATGAGATTAAATGATGATTGAAACCTTTTTTTTTCATATTAGAAACCATGGTTTGATGAGATAGCCCTTGAGAATCAATGGTTGACCACATTTTAACATTGAGGGAGCAAAACCCTAGCTGATGAATCATGCTTGGTGTTCTTGATATAGCACCATACCTTGCAAAGAAACAAAGGATACAAGACATATTTTTGGTATTTTGATTAGTAGTTAGTGAAACATAAAGCATATAATCATAAAGGAAAAAGATACACAAAAAGGTGCTTGATGATCTCTGCAAAAGCAAACCCAAAGGTGAGGGGGTAAGAAAGCAACCAAGCTTGAGATCTTGTTTGTATGCAAAAATGCAAAAAGAGGATGGGATCTTAGGATTAAAAATTAGGATATAACACTAGGTTCTACAAGTGATAACTTGGACGGAGATGAAGACAAGGATGTCAAAGATGTTGATTCTGAGATGACTATATTGGATTTGGAGAACATGAAGGTGGAAGAGAATGTTGAAGGTAATTATGCTTGTCCTAAGTTCATTTTCTCGAAGCATTAGGAGAAAAGAATCCACAGACCATGGAGAAGAGGGTCATAGTCAAACTGCTCGAAAGACGAATTGGTTACAAGGCTTTGGAGATTAGGCTAAAACAAATATGGGTGAGAAAACGAGTGATCAACATCATTGATTTGATCAATGATTACTTCATGGTGATTCTCTCGCATGATGAAGACCATAATGTTGCACTTAGTAATATAACATGGTTCATCTATGACCATTACCTCACAGTGAAACCATGGAGTCCAGATTTTCATCCAGCGAGTGATACCATTGAAAAGGTTGCAGTTTGGGTTTGAATTTTGGGACTTCAAATTGAGTATGATGATACGAAGGTGGTTTCGTTTATAGGGAACATAATTAGTAAGATAATCAAAGTGGACAAGAACACGTTGTCACATGAGCGGGGGAAATATGCAAGACTTTGTGTGGAGGTTGATTTGTCCAAACATATGCTTGCTATTTTCACTATAAAGGAAATGAGATACAAAATAGAGTATGAAGGGTTGCATCTCCTTTGCACTTTACGTGGAAGATTTGGCCATTACAAAAAAAGATGTCCAATTAAAAATTTGCTTGAGAATGATACCAACAAGGCGACTGGAAAGGATGCACAAAGGATGGATGGCGACAGCTTGCATGGCCAGGCTTGTGTGGAGGGACCGTGATCGGTGGTCCAGAAAATCAGACGTGGAAAGAAGACACGTTGAGGTATCAGCAGCAATGCAAAATCTCAGAGTTCCAGTGAGAATGGTGGCAACCGGGGTGTCAAGCCTCAGGTGAGAATTAATGCTGGAGCCGGATCTGAAGGATCTAGATTTAATGAGCTTGATGGTGATATTATTGAGAATAATGACGGGGACAAGAATAATGATATCGTTATGCCTCCAATGATTAGGAGCATTAATGGAGTTAAAAAAGGATTAAATAATAATAAAAGTGGCAGACAAGGAAATCAGAATAGCAGACAAAAAGTTACAAATGGCATTAATGCTGAAGCAGATGCAGTTTCGCACACTTTTGTGGGAGACAATAGTGGTCCTAATTATAAAGCACAACCTGAACAGAATATGGAGACATTTCAAAACGTGGCAGATTATAATCCTATGAGGCATCAAATAGAGGCAAGCAGGAAATCATGTGGTAATAATAAAAAAGAAAACCGGGGAAGACGCGTGGTAGGTGTCAAAAGAGTTGACTTCAAAGGGAAAATATCAGGCAATCAAATGAAGACAGCTGGGAAAATGGTGGAATTAATAAGAGAAAAAATATTGATGAGTGGATAAATTCCATGACAAATATAACAATATCAAATGGGCCTATTCACATAAGTGGAAATTTACATGCCCAAAGCAATGATGATAGGATTGACACCAATGAAGCTCTGAATATGCCAAATCCTATTCGCCCACCCGATGAAAATAATGCAACGCATGCTACAAAGGATGAAAACCATGCAAGAGATAACACTTCCCAGCAAGACCTAGAAGAAAGTACGCAATATGGGAGTCTAAGTAACACTTAGGATACTGAGGAATTGAGTATGGAGGTTATAGAGAAAACTCCACAATAATTTAGTAGTATTTGGGTTTACGTCTTTTACAAACATCATTATTCATGATTATGAAAAATCAGGATATTTTTGTTTGGAACTGTAGAGGTGCAGCAAGCTCGAAGTTCTTTAGATATTGTAAGCATTACATGACAATGTACAAGCCAAAAATTATTGTCATCCTTGAAACTCGTTGTGATCCTATGAAGCTCAAGAAGGTGTTTAACAAGCTTGGTTTCAAGGGGTTCAAGGCCACTGAGAATCAATGTTATTCAGGTAGTGTTGTTGTGGGCTAGATTGAAGGTAAAGTTGGAGTGTCTTTAATTACTAAGAAGTTCCAATTTATCCACATTGAGGTGCAGTTTGGTAATGACCCATCTTGGTACTTCACTATAGTTTATGCTAGCAATAATGGTGATAATAGAAAGATCCTTTGGAAAGACTTGAAAAGTATTAGTAGATCGATGCAGCAACCTTGGATTATTGTTGGGGACTTTAATAATGTAGCATATGATCATGAAAAGATATGAGGCGCTCCTATTTCCCAAAATAGGTGTATGAAATTTTAGAACCGGATAGAGAAATGTGGGCTGTCGGACGTGGGGTTTGTAGGCTCGAAATTCACTTGGAGAGTTCCAATTTATAATGGAGGGCAACATATATACGAGAGACTAGACAAGGCTATGTGTAATGATAGCTGAAGGTTAAAGTTCATTGAGGTTTATGTGAAGGTTCTTCCTCGATTGGATTTTTTGAATCACCATCCAATCCTTATTTATCCTGTTCAGGTTTGTAGAAGAAGAGCCAAGCAATACTTTCACTTTGAAAGTGCCTGGTTAGCTGAAGATTCTTATCACACTATGCTTGAGAATTCTTGGAATAATGACAACCATATCCTCCAAAATCTTGAGCAAGTGAAGGAAGGTGCAAAGAATTGGAAGCTTAGTAATTTCAACCAGATCACAAGACAAAACGAAATCTTGATGCGTCATATTGGAGGTATCCAACGGTGTATCCATGAGAGACGTAATGTTGGAGGTCTTAAGAAGTTTGAGAAGAAGTTGCATACGGAGATGTTTGATATCCTCAAGAAAGAAGAACAATTGTGCTTTCAATGCTCTAGGGCCAAATGGTTGGTCGACGGAGATAGAAACACAAAATATTATCATTTTAAAGTTGTTCAACGAAGAAGACAAAATCATATTCTCATGATAAAAAATGAGGCAGGGAAGTGGGTGGACAATGAAAATCAACTAAGGCAATTGTTCATGGATCATTACAAGAAACTGTTTGTAGTGAATGACACTAGATGGGGAACAAGGGGGCTTTTTCTATTAAAGTGGATCTTTCTAAGGCATATGATAAGTTGAGCTGGGAGTTTGTTTGGAGGATTTTGGAGGAAATCAAGCTTCTAAGTCAATTGATTAATATCATAATGCATGGTGTTACAAGTAAGGAATCAAATATCAAATGGAATGGCGTGGCCTCAGAGTTTTTTCTCCCTTGCAGAGGTATCCGACAGGGTAATCCTATATCGCCATACTTGTTTGTGCTTTGCATTGATAAGTTGTCGCACATGATAATGCATGTTGTGGACAATAATGATTGGAAGGCCATTAAAGTGGGAAGATCAGGACCTTCTGTTTCTCACCTTATGTTTGCAGATGACCTTCTCCTCTTTGGAGAGGCATCAACAAGCCAAATGTTAAGTGTTAAACGAATCTTGAGAAAATTTTGCAACATGTCATGGGAACAAGTTAGCCAAGAAAAGACGCAAATCTTCTTTTCAAAAAACGTGACCAAGGCCAAACGTGATCATTTGGTGCAGCTGTCGGGTTTTTTGGAACAAGCTCAATGGGGAAGTACCTTAGAGAGCCTCTTACAGGGAAAGCGCCTAGAAGGAAGGATTTCCAATATTTAATTGATCAAGTTAACTCCAAACTGGTAGCCTAGAAAAGCAATCATCTTGCTTTTGCAAGTAGAGATACGTTGGCAAAAAGTGTAAATGAAGCTCTCCCTATATATCCAATGATGACAGTGGCCATTCCTAAATCTTGTATTAATGATATTAATAAGACTCAGAGGCGATTCATCTAGGGGGATATTGAGATCAAGAAAGGATATCATGTTGTGAGTTGGCGTACGATAATGAGACCTAAACACGAAGGAGGTTTTGGGCTTCAAGATCATGAAGTTATGAACGAGGCATGCCTGGCTAAACTTGGCTAGCATCTGTAGCATGGCAATGATGATTTATGGAAGTAGGTCATGTGGGGGAAGTATGGTAGGCAATATGATCACACCAACATGATGGCTAAAAACACTGATTCCAGCTTTTGGAAAAACATGGTTAAAATTTGGCTTACAGTGATTAAGCATAGCATGTGGTATGTTGGAAATGGCATGACTATTGATGCATGGAATGAAAAATGGTTATCGCATGACCTTAAGATTGCAGACTTGAATGTTATAATTCCGGATCATCTTCAGGTTGCACGAGTAGGTGACTTAGTTTTGGATGATGGCAACTGGAATTGGGAAGCTCTCAGCCCGTGGTTACCTAAGGATGTTTGATTGCGAATTGCGAGTATTGTCCCTCCCTCCATTGATGTTGGGCTGGATGAGATTGTAGGCATTGGAGATTATGGTAATTGTTTTTCTGTGCAAGAGATGTACTCCTTGCTTGATGATTAGTTAGTGCATAGACAAGTGGAAAATTGGCATGCTATTTGGAGGCTCCAAGCTCCCCAATGAATGCGAGCCTTTATTTGGCTCATAATGCATGATGGGCTCCTTAGAAATATTAAGAAGGCTATATTTGGTTTTGGTAGTGCGATGTGCAACTTATATGGAGATGTGGAGGAAGATGCATTACATATCCTAAGGGATTGCCCGCGTGCTATGGTGATTTGGTTGACTGAGGTTCACACTAACAAAAGATTTTCCTTTTTTGCATGTAATCTAAATCATTGGATACATAGTAATTCACATGAAAATATGGGATGGCAGGATGGGAATGATTGGAATGTTTTCTGGGCTCAAGCTTGCCACAATCTCTGGATGTGGCACAACAAAGAAATTCATGATGATAATTATTCTAGACCAACGAATATGGTGGCTCGTGTTAATATGATTATGCATGATTATAGAAATGCGGAAGTAGTTTCTAGTTCAAATAGGGATCATCATAAGGAGTTAGAATTTATCAAATGAGAGGCACATTCAATGGGAAGAATGAAGCTAAACACCGTGGAGCGAGAGATAAGTTTGGTAATGCTAGTTGTGGGGGTGTCATCTGAGGAAGTGAGGGTGAATGGCTCAATGGTTTTACTAAACACATCGTAGTTTGCGACAGTTATACTGCTGAACTATGAAGAGTTTATGAAGCTTGCTATTGAGATGAGATTTACGCGTATTGATGTCAACTTGGATGCGCGGCTAGTAGTGCAAGATATTTTTACAAACAATTCGAGCATGATCTGGGGTAGGAAGCTTATTTCCAAAATAAGACACTACCTTGATCATTTCAAGGAGATCACAGTTACTCATATTTTCAGAGAAGCAAAGCTTTATGCTGATGCACTTGCTAGAAAAGGACTCTCTCTTTCTCAAGAGACTTGTACTTTCCAATGTTGTCTTTGCTTTGTTGCTCCCCACTTAGATAAGGATTTGGTAGGTATGCCCACCCCTAGACTTGTGTTTCTGTAGTTCTTTATTTTTGGGCCTTGGCACTCATTCTCAACAAAGTTTAAAGTTAGTGGACATTAAATATTAATGTGTAATTTAATATGAATCTAAATTACCTATACTATTCATTCTTTTTTGAAAAAATACATCTATAATAAAATCAAAACACTATTTGGCTATAACTTTTTTTCAATAATATAATCTATTTTAATAAGTTTTTTACTCATTTTATTTCTTATGTTAATTCAGTTGATTCTTCAATTATATTTGTCTTTCTTTTTTTTTATGTTGATTTTTTTCAAGTAAGATACTTATGCATTTGATGAAGGTTGGCGTGTTTGTCTATCTACTTTTTTATTGCGCTAATATATGTAAAAAAAATCAATAGATCATATATATTTTCTCATATAAGAACAAAAAAGATGGATATGGAGATGTGAAGTTGATTGGAGCGGCAACGAGTGCTTTCGTGTACAATGGAACTGGTTGGGTCTGCAAGGTTTATGTTTCAGACAAGAACAAGAATTATACTTGAATTGGGAAGTTTGACTCCTAATGTGATGTTGCTAGTTTTCAATGCGATGATCACAAGGGCTAGACCTGCAAGATTAACACTCCAATGTTCAAGTCATTGATTAAGACCAAAAAGGGAACAAGTGAAATATGGAAAATTATGAATGTACCTCTTTTCCTTATGTGTATAGAAGTATTTATCCCTAGATCGAGTTTATTGGGCCTTCTTTAGAGCATTAATGTACCTCCTTCCAGTCAGCCCAAAAATGTTGCCCATGAGGCTTGTCGTGGTATGTTGGATAGGAACTCTTCTAGGATTTGTGTCAACCATGTTTGGTAAGTCGTTTGTGGGCGAGACTTAACGTGTCCGATTAAGATAGAGAAAAGAAGAGTTTAGGTTGTGATGTTTATCCATAGGGTGCTTGAATGCATTGGAGTGTTGCGGTACTCCCAAGGTAAGATCTGACCATTCTTTTTCATCTTCTCATTTCCTTTCTATTTGGGTCATAGCTTGTTGGCTTTTCCAAGCATTTCTCCAACTTATGATTACAGTGTTTCTTCCTTCTTTATGGAAGCAGTGTGTTCTCTGAGTGACTCCCCTCTCTTTATGCTTGCCTTTCTTTATTAATATAGTTGTGCCCTAGGTACCATTTTCAAACCATGGCCTTTATCACATGATTTTCATTCCTTTATCTTGCTATGACTGGTACGAACGATTCATCTGCTACTTAGAGAAATGACCCCCTTTGGTCAAGACCCTTCGTCATCGATGGGGATAGAAACCCTTAATAACAATTCTTAGGTGGACTTTTACCCTGACTCGGGCCTGATGGCTATTTTTGATAGTTTTAACTTTTGAGAGGATTTTTTTCCCATGAATCTTGTAGTTGTTTCTCAGATATCGATGTTAGGAAATCTCCTAATGAGGTTAAATTAGTTAGCGATACCTTCTTCTCCCTAGGGGTCATAGGTGACTCTTCCCCCATTCGTTGGCATTCTGCCTTCTGTTGGGATTACTTCCTGGGACGAGTGGATACTTCAGCATTTCGTTGACATGCATGTGAGTGCATTCTTCCACTTAGTCATGTTTTGAATGATGTCAAAACTAGGAGGAACTTTAGTGTTTTTGTACATATGGCGGTATATGTTGAGATTGTAATTCCTTGTGTCGAAGCAGGTGTAGCTCGACAGAAACTAGGATGTGTTGAAATTAGCCTAGTGTAGTGTGTGTCGAGTAGGGTTAGATGTCGAAGTGTCGAAGCAGGTTGCTTGACATAGGATTTTGATTTAGACCAAAATAGAAATTTTGAGCTTTTATGTTTTTGGGATTTACCTTAGGGAGCAAGGTAGCTCAATTATAAAATAAAGGGAGTAACCCCTATTTTGAGTAAGAATAATAGAGAATAATATTGTAACACACAACAAAAAGTGCAGTTGGATAGTTGAATAATAATTTTTCTCAGTTTGTGAGCGGAGAGTTACTCTGCATAAATCATTCTCCTCTTCCCTTATTTTGTTAAACCCTAATCTTCTTTCTTATTCAATCTTCTTTCTGTTTTCTTTCATTAACAATTGCTACACAAAATCATTCTTGCAATCAAGGTGTGATTGTTTCACTTGAGTGAAAAGTGAAGAACAATGGATTTTGATCAGGTTGATTGAATCCTGTTCATCATGATTGATTCAGAATTCTCAAATTTTTGGGTTAATTCCAACATCTGGTATCTAGAGCACTGACTGAGCGATTCGTTGTAAGAAAATCACGTTGGAAATGAATCATCCAAACGGGCATTTTCCGATGAGTCTTCCGATTCTCAAGAATAATAATTATGAGAATTGGTGCAAGAAGATAAAAGTGGTTTTGTGTTAACAAGATCTTTGGGATCTTGTGAAGGAAGGAGTAACACCGCTTACAGAAAACGCGACGGATCAAGAAAAGGCTGCATACAAAGAATTGAAGAAGAAAGATTGTAAAGCTCTCTTTATAATTCATCAATGCGTTGATCCAGATAATTTTGAAAAGGTTGGTGATGTAGAATCAGCAAAAGAAGCATGAAAATTCTTAGAGAAATCGTTTGGAGGCGCAGAGAAGGGGAAAGAGGTGAGGTTACAAACTCATAAAAGGACGTATGAATTGCTTCAGATGGAACAAAGTGAAAGCATAACTGATTTATTCACCAGGGTTACTAAATTGGTGAATCAAATCAAAGTATGTGGAGAAATGTTAACATCAAGATCAGTTGTTGCAAAGATCTTGAGGTCAGTGGCTCCAAAATTCGACCACATGGTAGTAGCCATAGAAGAGTCAAAAGATTTGTCAACATTGACAAAGGAAGAGCTTCAAGGGACTCTTGAATCTCATGGACAAAGGATGGCTGAAAGAGTTGCAGGGAAGTCAAAGAGTGATGTGGCTTTGAAGGCGTAATCAACAAAACAAAAGAAAGGCAAAGGAAGTTAGAATGGTAACAAAGGCAGAGGAGGCTACAATAATTCGACCTGTTGAAATCAGGAAGAAGGAAACTGGTCGAATCAGAGAAAACCCTGGAACCAAGGTAACCACAGAGGTGGTGCTGCGGGTAGAGGAAGATGTGGTGGCCAAAAACTTGAAAAAAGTCACATTGAGTGTTACAATTGTCAGAAGTATGGTCACTATTTTATTGATTGTCCAGAAAAGAAGAAGAATCAAGAAACTGATGCAAAGCTGGTGAAACATGAAGAAGAAGAAATGTTGCTGATGGTCACAACAAGAGATGAAGAAAGATTCCAGGACCAATGGTACTTAGACTCAGGATGCTCATCACCCATGACTGGTAGGAAAGATTGGTTTTTCAACATAAAGCCCTCAATGAAGAACATGGTGAAATTTGCAAATGAGAATACTTTAGCAGCTGAAGGTATTGGTGATGTTCTGATTATGAGGAAAGATGGCAAGAGGTCATTAATTTCCAATGTATTGTACATACCAGGAATGAAGAGAAATTTGCTCAGTATAGGGCAGTTGGTCGAAAAGAACTAAAAGGTGTCTATTGAAGGCAAGATGGTGAGAGTGCTCGGCTCAAATGGAAGGTTAATCTTGAAGGCTCCAATGTCTCAGAATAAAACCTTTAAGATTGAGCTTAATGTGATGGAGCATAAGTGCCTTGCAACTGCATCCAACAGAGATGAATGGATATGGCATTATAGAATTGGCCATCTTAATTTCAAAGACATAAGAGATTTGAAGAGAAGAAATATGGTTTCAGAATTACCAGGAATTGACATTCCAAGCGAAGTGTGTGAAGAATGTGTTCAGGCGAAACAGCACAAGAATATCTTCAACAAGGATGCAAGAAGCAAGTCGAAGGCAATTCTTGAAGTCATATACTCTGATGTATGTGGTCCTATCCAGGTGGATTCGATTGGAGGTAACAAATAATTTGTCACTTTCATAGATGGTTTCAGTCGAAAACTATGGACTTACCTGATCAAGAAGAAAAATGAAGTGATCGAGGTATTTTCTAAATTTAAGTCTATGGTCGAAAGACAAAGTGATCGAAAGCTAAAGATTCTAAGGACTGATGGTGGTGGAGAGTATGTGTCGAAATATTTTGATGCATTATATGAGAAAGAAGGGACTGTGCATGAGGTAGTGCCACCCTACACTCCATAGCAGAATGGAACTACAAAAAGGAAGAATAGAACCATCATGAATATGGTGAGAAGTATGTTGAAAGGTAAGCATCTACCCAAAAAATTATAGGGATAAGTCGTGTCGACTGCAACATACATCTTGAATAGATGTCCGAAGAAAAAGGTAGAAGGAATCATGCTAGAAAAATGTTGGTCCGGTGTCAAGCCTAGCCTAAGTCATTTGAAGGTGTTTGGATCTATAGCATATAGACATGTGCCAAATCAGTTGAGAAGAAAGCTTGATGACAAGTCAAGTTAAATAATCCTAATAGGATATCATTCAACTGGAGGATACAAGTTGTTCAACCCAGTAAACAAGCAAGTTATTATCAGCCAGGACGTGATCATAGATGAGCTTAAAGACCGGGATTAGACTAAGAATGTTAAGAAGGATTCAGTGAGAACTTTAATTTGAATAACCAACTAGTGAAGTCGAAAGAGAAGTTCGACAAGAAGAAGTCAGAGGTGAAGCAGGCCCAAGCAGACCTCAAAGAACACGACACATGCCTGCAAGGTTGCAAGAATGTATGATTAGATCAAATGATGTGGTCGATGATAAAGGTGAGCTGGTACACGATGCTTTCTACGCAGATGTCAAACCAGTCAATGTAGCTAAGGCATTGAAAGATCTGAAGTAGGTGAAAGGAATGAATGAGGAACTAGAGTCCATCGAAGTCAACAACACTTGGTCACTTGTCAAATTGCCTAAAGACAAGAAGGCAATTAATGTGAAGTGGGTATACAAGGTGAAGTTGAATCCCAAAGGAGAAGTAAATCGATACAAGGCAAGACTTGTAGCAAAAGGATTTCTTCAGAAAGAAGGAATCGACTTCGATGAAGTTTTTGCACCCGTTGCTAGGATCGAAACAATTAGGTTGGTTGATGGTCTAGCAAACATGAACAACAGGCAGGTATGTCAAATGGATGTGAAATGTGCATTCTTAAATGGCCCATTAGATGAAGAAGTTTAAGTTGCACAACCAGTTGAGTTTGTGAAACAAGGCGAAGAAAGAAAGGTGTACAGGCTGCATAAAGCCCTGTATGGACTTAAGCAAGCTCCAAGAGCTTGGAATAAGAAGATAAATAGCTTTCTAAGGGAGAAGAAATTTGTGAAGTGCATAACTGAGCATGAAGTATATGTAAGGAGAAGCAATAGTGAATTGCTTATACTATGTCTCTATGTCGATGACCTGTTGATAACAGTAAGTTGCAAGAAAGAGATCGAAGACTTCAAACATGACCTAAGTGAGGAGTTTGAAATGTCAGACTTGGGATATCTCTCATACTTTCTTGGTATCGAATTCTAAAAGAGTAGTAGAGGTTTGATAATGCATCAAAGAAGATATGCAAGCGAAATACTCAAGAGATTTGAGATGCAAGATTGCAACCCAACTTCGACTCCAGATGAGCCAAGACTCCAACTGTCGAAAGATTCAGATGAAGATGATGTCGACCCAACCTAATATAGAATACTTATTGGGTCACTAAGATACCTTTGTCACACAAGGCCTGACTTAGCATACAGTGTAGGTACTGTAAGTAGATTCATGCAGAAGCTAAAGATATCACACCTAGCAGCGACGAAGAGGATACTAAGGTATCTTAAAGGAACTCTCGACTATGACATTTTATTTCCTGTACCTGATGAAGGAAAAGAATGCAAGTTAGTGGAATACACTGACTCAAGTTGGTGTAGTGATGCCAAGGATAGAAAATCCACAGTTGGCTATATGTTTATGCTAGGTGGTGCACTAGTTGCATGGAGTTCGAGAAAGAATGTCAAGCAAAGTGGATGGTGAACCTGGTCGAAGAGATTACAACAAAGAGTCATAGAGCAATTACCATGAAGATCAACAACATCTCATCTATCAACTTGGCGAAGAATCTAATAGCACATGGGCGAAGCAAGCATGTCGAAATAAGCTTCCATTATCTTCGAGAGCAGGTAGCATAAGACAAGATGAACTTGGAATACTGCAGAAGTGAGAATCAGATTGCAGATATCATGACGAAAGGAGTGCAAGTTGAAGTGTTCAAGAAGCTAAGGTCTATGTTGAATATAGATAACTTAGACACAAAGAATTAGGTGGTGTGTTGAGATTGTAATTCCTTGTGTCGAAGCAGGTGTAGCTCGAAAGAAACAAGGATGTGTCGAAATAAGCCTAGTGTAGTGTGTGTCGAGTAGGGTTAGATGTCCAAGTGTCGAAACAAGTTGCTTGACACAAGATTTCGACTTAGACCAAAATAGAAATTTTGGACTTTTGTGTTTGGGCTTTACCTTAGGGAGCAAGGTAGCTCAATTATAAATAGAGGGAGTAACCCCTATTTTAATTAAGAAGAATAGAGAATAATATTGTAACACACAACAGAAAGTGCAGTTGCACAGTTTAATAATAATTTTTCTCAGTTTGAGAGCAGAGAGTTACTCTGCAGAAATCATTCTCCTCTTCCCTTATTTTGTTAAACCAAATCTTCTTTCTTATTTAATATTCTTTCTTTCTTCTACCATTAATAATTGATGCGCATAATCATTCTTGCAATCAAGGTGTGATTGTTTGACTTGAGTGAAGAGTAAAGAACAAGGGATTTCGATCAGGTTAATTGAATCTTATTCATCAAGATTGATTCGGAATTCTCAAAGTTTTGGGTTATTTCCAACAGTATCAACCAAAGTCTAGATGTGCATTGATCATCTTAGCATTAGGATGCATACAAATAAGTATGAAAATAATTGGAAATACCTTAGGCATGTTTCATGCATCAAAAAAGTGTTTTAAGGGTTAAAAATGTTGCATAAGCTGACACATATGAGTTCAGGTCGACCTATAGAAGCTTTTGCTTTAGTATAGGTCGACACATAACTTAGATAGGCCGACCTGCATGCTCCAATAATGAAGCCTGTGGCCACTGCCTACAAGTCGCCTCAGATAGGCTGACCTAGACCTCTACAGGTCGACCTGTTATCTTCATAGGCTGATCTATTAACTTTGACAGACCGAGCTATTGCCCTAAAAAACTCAAAGTCTATTTTCCTCTTATTTTTTCTTGCATCTCTTTTGCTCATTCCCTCTTATATATATATATATATATATATATATATATATGTGTGTGTGTGTGTGTGTGTGTGTGTATCCTATGAGAATGTCATTTTTATGTGAGAACATGACAATGAATCTGAACCATTAGATTTAAAATAAATGGGTGAGAGGAGAGAGAATATTAATTCTCAAAAATATAATATTTTAATTTAATTCATTTATTTTAATAATGGAGGAGAGAGAAAATAAAAATGATACATAATCTCACCCATTTATTTTAAATCTAATGGTTCAAATTCATTCTAATGTTCTCACATAAAAATGACATTCTTATAGTATACGTCCCTTTCTCTCTCTCTCTCTCTCTCTCTCTCTCTCTCTCTCTCTCTATATATATATATATATATATATATATATATAATACCTTTTTTGGTCCCTTAACTTTACCTCGGAGTCCATTATGGTCCTTTAATTCTTAAAAGAATCAATGTAGTCCTTTATGTCTTCAAACAACACCACGTTAGTCCTTTTTGTTAGGTATGTTAGTCAAAGTTAAACTAAAGGACCACTTGGCGTACACATGGTGCTGATGTGGCATATGCTCATCAAAATTTCAAGAAAAGTTTTGTCTCTCCAAGGAATCGAGCCATGGTCCTGTTGGTTATTAAGCAATGTACTTTACCATTGAGCCACTTCACCTTTTCTGAATTAATTTACAAATTAAATATTTATTAAAATATTGATTATTTGTAAAAACAAATATTCAACCCATCCAATATCAAACCCATAAACTATTTTATTATCTAGATTGTTCATCATCTTCCTAGATCACCCATTGTAATTAGCTTGACACCGGCTGAATAAAAAAGGACATTCTAAATCAAATCAGAGAAACATAAATGGCATTACCAGAAGAGAAAAAAATGACATTCCAAATCCAAACCAAATTACCCACTTAATGGTATATAAGACACATAAATGGCATTATCAGAAGTAGAAAAAAATTGAAAAATGGAGATTACAATTAGGAGTGAGATGAGATTCCAAACGCATAGAGCTCGATTTGAGACTCCCTTTTCAGATCTTTCACTGAATCACTTCACTCTCATCGGTTTCAAGAAATCAAAGTTTTAAAACGCTTCAATTGAATCCGATTTGTAGCTATACGGTGGTTTCCCGATGAGATGGAGGATTAGGGTTTTTGAAGAACTTGGTTTCGAAGCTGTTGTGGAAATTGTTGCAACATTAGCAACAACTTCTCTTGTTTTCAGAAACTGTTGCGGAAACGTTTTAACTTTGTCTTTCTTTTGCATAAAATTTGTCACTCTGATTGTTTGTGAGTGTATAGGTTTTTCAGTTTGCTAATAAACATATAGGATACATTAAATGTTTACAAACATGTTTCAGATTTAGTGGGTCATGAGAGTTTTTGTAGCAGATGTTTAATTGAATTTATGAACCCTAGTTTGCCAACACAGTTTCAGTTTCTTGGTCATGAAATGGTCTAGTGTTACAATATCCTGTCCATCCACCAATGTGACCATGGTTCAAATCTTGGCTAAGGACAAATTTTTGAATTTTTTCTTAGAATTTTGATGACCTTGGTGAGGACCATGTGCCACGTCAGATGATCATATGTCACAACGAACGTCACGCGTGCAAATATAGACGTCGTTAGTGAGAATTAGACAGAAAGGACTTAAATGATGTTATTTGAAGACATAAAGGACTATATTGGTCCTTTTAAAAATGAATGGACCATAATGGACCCCGAGGTAAAGTTAAGGGACCAAAAATGGTATTTTCCTATATATATATATATATATATATATATATATATATATATATATATATATATATATATATATATATATACTCATACTCATACATGCATCATATTCTAGTAAGGTACTAGTGTAAAACCTAAACGAAACCATAATTACAAAGCATTCCCATCATCTTAAACATCTTTTCTATGCATACACACAATCAAATTACACATAATCATTTTTTGATTGGGTGACCATCTAGATTAGGGTTGATAACGTCCAATTAGGTTGGTGTAACCGAGAATAATGGGTTGGGATCTTTGTGTGTTTCAAATAAGAAAATCAAGCTGGGGTTTTCCTTCAAGATCGTTGTGATTTGAAGATTTTGAACAAGATCACGCAAACACAGATTTAATCGAGTGAAGAGGCCTTGGTACTTGGTGAGGTCAACCTTCCAAGGGAGTAACTTAAAATGGTGGATCGTGTTTGTGAATCTTGGGTTCAACAAGTGCGTGCAAGGGATTAATCCGACCGAGCAAAAACCTTGAAGACGAAGAGGTCTTGCAAGCAACTAGTTAAGAACTGGTGGATTGTAGCATCATTATTAGTGACTTGATCAAACTTTGATCAAGGTTTTGGAGGTGGTAGAATCAACAACAAACCATAGGGTTTGTAGGGTTAGAGTTCTTCATTTCTTGTATAAACATTTTTGCAAAGATAAGGTTAATTGCAAGTATCTCAATTTGATTTCGAATTGAGGGCAGACGTACCCATACCGAGGCTGATTGGGGATCTTCCTAAACAAATATCTCTCTCTCCCTCTCAATATCTCTTTAATTGTTGTTCTTGCAAATTATCGAGTTCATTATTGTTCTGATCAATTTGATTAGAAATTGTTTTTCAACTATCTTTTAAGTGTTGTTGTTGATATAATCATAATCACTTTGATTGGGATTGACTTTTAATATCAAAAAACAAATTGAATTTTCAAACGTTATCGATTGCACACAAAGTGTTCGATAAATTATTTTGAGTATTTTAATTGATTTTTTTCATTGGAAATAAGCTCTACGCATAACTTAACATTTAATTGATTTGTGAATTAATAGTTGTTGAACAATTTGTGTTCATTATCATCCAATTGGTTTATGTTACGCATATTCGAGCTTTTTGATAGTAGGTTCGGTTAGATGATTCGATTCAGGTTGTTTCTGATGTGCCATAAAACTTTCAAAAACAATTTTTGACTAATGTTTTGTTTTTAAATTTGTGATATATTCACGCCCTCTAGATCGAAGCCTATCATCTAACAATGCATAGGATAACCCAAGGTTGTGCGACCCTAGAAAGGTCGAGGTTAGGCTCTAAATAGAATTTATTAAGGCGTTGGGCATGGCTGGTTTGTGTCACCGTCCGACTGAGGCTGGTGCGACCAGTGCGACTAAGGATCATGGGGTGGATCAAGGATTACTTATGATTGCATGTGTTTTTTATAGTGCGGCCAAAGTGGAAAATGCGCTCATAGAGGTAAGTTAGCCACTTAATTGAGCGGTCATCCCCGTGGATTATGTGAAGAAGATTTGTAATGATTTTCGCGGATATTCCAACCCCTTCAATGAGTGTTTATTTAATTATTTGAAGTTCAGACTACCCTTTAATGAATTTGAAGCGATTTGAAGATCGCACCCTCTCAGTTACATTTGAATATCTGGGCTTTCGCAAAGGTGTTCTAGTTCTAGTTTGAGTACAAAAATTGGAAATTTGATTCAGAAAAGTTGGTCTTGGCCCCATTTCACCCGAGGATCTCATACTTGTAACACCCTATTTTTAATTATTTAGCTATGAACTTTTAGTCATAATTCTTTGATCAATGATCATACAATCTATTTTTATAATTAATTTATTTTGTGTAACTATGATATAATAATTTTTTTAGTTATTTATTCTTATGTGCTTGATTTATAAAATGTTTTAGTTATTAAATTTTTAATCAATTTATTTGATTTAAATTAATAATATAATGCTTAATAAATTAATTTAGTGTTAATAATTATTATGAGAATTGTTTGAATATATCATATATGATAATATGGATAATAATAGAGGGATAAGACATGGGACAGTAGTGGAAAAATATGGAAGGGTGAGTTCACTTTTGATTTAACGAACCAATAATCAATAATAATGTTAGTTCTCTTGTTTTAGGATTGGCTTAATTTTTGTAAAACAAATAATAACAACAATAATGTAATAGAGAATAGGATGTATAAACTTGCTAAGAAGAACAGGTACAACAAGATGTCCTTTTTGAAATTCCAGAACATGTTGTGTTGAAGTGTTTCAACAACTGGAACAACATGTCGAAAAAGATGTCTTATGAGGGAGCATTCGACATCGCGCCTGCTGAGCTGGATTAATGAGATTCAGCTATGTTTTGAATTGTGCAGAATGTTAAGAGAAAATTATGCATTCTATGTGGCGCATATTTAAAGGTCTAGAAGATTCAATCAGAAATCAAGACTTTCTAAATATGGAGACATATTAGGAAATTTTAGATTGAAGAGCTACTTTATTGGAGTTTATTTTGCAGATTTGTAACAGCTATTGAAGCTGTGATTGAAGGCCCAAATCCAGTTAGGTACAGGTTATAAATAGAAGGGTTTGTAACCTTGGAAGAGACGGCTCAAGATGTAGAAGTCTAGGGTTCTGTCTAGGTAAACCTCCCGACTTGTGGGAAGGTTACCCGTATTCCTCAAAACCTGTAGGTAAGAGGCAGTAAGTTTTGTTCTTGGAGGAAGCTTTGAAGCAACTCCAGGTTGTGGTCTTAGTTAAGGGAAAAAGCTAACAAACGGTGGTACTTAGCTAGGTATTGTTCTCATCAGATGTTGATGTGTCATAGGAGTGTGGTTTCATGTCTATCTGTGTAATCAGAATGTAGGCGAAGGGTTGTTGATGCAGTGGCGGATTGTCAACTGCTAGACATCATTGCGATGATTGGGAGTGAGAAGGGTTTCTCATATCTAGAGAGGATCTAGGTAGAAGGGTCATTGGGTAGTGATTAAGTGATAAGCTGTAAACGGGGAGTTTAGCTTTGAATTGATACTGCTGATAGTGGACTTCATCCCTGGCTTGGTAGCCCCCAGAGTAGGTGTGTTCAACCGAACTGGGTTAACAATTCTGTGTGTCTTGCTCTTATCTTTTCAGTACCATGATTATTGCAATATACCTTGCCCTTTGTGATCATGTCAGACCAGATGTCGAACATCATGTTCTAGGACATCTGAATTCTGCACATGTACCAGAATTTCAATTGGTATCAGAGCAGGTCATTCTGTTCTGTATCTGGATGAGATCCCAGGGAAGATACTTTCTGGTTCATGGTCAAGGTAGAAGCTTTCTACTGAAAAGTTGTTTGAACTTGGAGTAGATCACTTAGTTGTGAGAATGGTCCCTAGAAGTGAAGGATGGACTGTTCGTGGCATGTGCTGAAGGCTTGGGGGAGTGGTTGAAAAACTGCTGTGTTGTGGTTTTGTTAGGTTTGATTTATTTTCAAACCTGTGGTATTGAGGTGTCACCTGATTTATGATGCTAGGGCTGATATGTGACACCTGAAGGCTTTGAGGAGTTTGTATTTTGATCCGCTACGAATCTATCTGAAAACTCCTGAGGTTGTAACTGAGAAGGGTGTTCTTCTCTGTATGTATGGTGATGGGATTTATGCAAGACTGCTTCAACTTACTCTATCAACGATACTTTTAGTTTATTGTTCAAGTCCACTCATAAAGGCATTGATAAGTGATGTTGTAAGTAAGAGATCTGAGAAGTAATTTACTTTTGTTTTTCTAAAAGGGCTAAACTCCAGTCTTTGATCTCTTGATGATGTCCTATCTTGTGTTAGAACATCTCGTCAGAATTGTGCTGAATTCTGTTATCTGAAGGAATGGCATATCAGATGCTCTGGGTGCTAAACTAATGTGGGTTGATCACATGAGTTTGGAACCTACTCCTGATCTGGAAGAGGAGGCATCTGGGTGGTTTGTCTAAGAAGGTTCTGGCCCTGGAACTTATCTTAGTTGTGTGAGTTGGTCAAGGTGTGATCAACATGTTACTTACTCCTGAGGTCAGTTTATTTCTGGTCCTTACTGCAGGAGTGGAGAACCTGAGATTCAAGAAGTATTATCTCTAGCAGACTTCTTGGACATAAAGGTCAAAGATCAAAAGGTCATGATTTTTCTCTGTTCTGAATGATCTTGTGAAGCTAGACTAGTATTGACTGTGCGTGATTCATTCATAGCATGTGCTGCCGTTAAAGGTGATTAATTACAGATTGGGGAGTTGGATGAGAGAATACTACTCTCATGTTTATGTGATGGTTGTTTCTGGCCCCGAGGCTTAAAGAGGGAAGTTTGGAGATTTTGTTTTGGAATGGGGTGTTTTTCTTAGTACAGCTGGATTCTTTTCATGATGTCAAGACTGATGTCTTAACATTTGTTGACAGAACATTCTGTTCAGAATGTTATGGTGTGTGTGTCTCCAGAGATCACAAGTCTCTACTTGACTTATGGACTGGTGTAAGAGTCAAGCAGTAGGTGAATGTGTTCAGCAGGTGTGTTGAACAGAGAGTGCGCTCTTGAAGACATGAAGATGAGTCTCATGTTCTCCATTCATTTAAGGCATTCTTCTTGCAAAGGAGTTCTGGCAGTCTTAAATAGAGAAAAGTTGATCAGATTGAGATCATGTGAGTATTGGTACTAGTGATGATTGTGTTCACCTTGTGAGTTGAACAAAGAGTGAGCTCTTGAAAACTTGAAGATGCGTCTTGTGTTTTCCATTCTTCAAGGTACTAAGAAGCACATGATAGGGGGAGAGTGTTACAATTCTATGCAGCTGGACGTGTGATGTTAAGGGGGAGATTGATAAATCTTCTGTTTTTGGTGTTAGCACTTATTTTGTAGCAGATTGAGAATTTGCAGACATAAGGATTTAGTATTGCTTTTGGTTAGTTAAATGGAACAAAATTAAAACAGAAATTTATTGCATCTTTGAAAGCATACAAGATTAGTAAAAACACCAAACAAAGGGTCTAAAGGTTATCCCAACCCCCCGAATCAAGAAATGTTTTCCAATCTTCGTCCCATTCTTCATCAGAGGCTTGAAGTTGCACGTGGTTTTTCTTGATGGTCTTCATCCTCGTTTCTGATGTCTTTCGAGTTCTTGTTGCTCCTGAAGATGTTCCAGCAATGGACAGTGTTGTGGCCTTCAACTTCTGAGGATCTGGCTTCTTGTCCTCTTGCATGTGTCTCTTTGCTGCATTCTTGTTAGACTGACTCATGATTCTTTCCTTGGGTGCTGATAGAAGCAAGGCGGTTTGCTATTTATAATGGATAAAAGAGACCTTGTTTGTATCGCCTGACCAGTCAAAGTTGTCTTTGGCGTGGGAATTTGTTTTCTTGGGAATCCGTTTTTCTTGGCACATTGGATACCAGAACTTCGTGTTTGGTGCCTTGGTAGAGGTTGTCCCAGTAGGATGAGCCTAGGTCTTGTCTGGTTGTCTGATGAGTTTGCTTTTGGTTTAACTGCTGGTGGTGGTTGTGATCAAGTGGTGTGGTCTTTTGTCTCGTGCTGATGTCCTACATTTTGTTACAACATTTTTGCCTATTGTGTACCATACTTATGGAGTTGAAAGAAGCATCATTATCGTCTGAAGTGGCAGTTCTGACATAATGTGGATTAGAATGGGCAGATTCTAATCCTGATGGTAAGTAGTTCTGGAAATACATGGCTACTTTCATGTTGAAGACTCTATTAGGGTGTTATAGGGTTATTGCCAAGAGGTTCCTTCTAATACAACTAAAAGGTGGTGGCAGTCCTTATCTTGTGTTGCAAGACATTTGTTTGGAATATGTGAGAAATTTCAAATCAAGTGGGCTTTTGTTTATTGGACTTGGCAGACCTTGTATCTAAAATCCCCATGGTGAGGTCTTGCTCAGTATTTACCAGAATGTGGCATTATTGGTGTGATATCATAAAGGGCATTGAATGTTAAGGCTGTTGTCTATAGCCTATTGCTGCAAGTGTGCTGATTTCTATGTAGCAAGTGTGCTGGTCAAGTTGGTGATGTGTGATGTCAAACATCATGATGGGACATATCATAGCTGTGTGGAGTTAGTGCCTATGCAGGAGAGGTCTGAAAAGCAGAATTGTTGCATCTGGGCGACTCTACTTTTTCTCTGCTATTTTTGAAGGAATCCAGGAAAATGTACTTGGAATGTATAAATTTTTTAGGAGTCTTGGGTTGATAACTTTGTGAACAAGCAGACAAACTATTTTGTTAAGATGTCAGAACAGCACTCAAGACATGTTTTCCCTGAGCCAAACAAAGGAATATTCTAGACTGTGCACGCGTAAGAAGGGAGCCTAGTAAGTGCTGATTGGCCATGCAGGACTAGTCTAAGAGCTATTAAAGACGTTCAAAGTCAGTTTGGACGGTGCACCTTGAATTAAGTTACAGGTTTTCCATTCTTAATTAACATTCTCTTTGACCAAGAATTAAAGATCGTTAATATCTAAGAAACCGCTCTGCTATTTAGAGAGGCTTCTCCTATCCTCTACCATCAGGTAAGGGTTGTTCTCATAAAAACTATGGGTTTTGTTCGGGTCTGGGTAAGTTGTGCTTGGGTCTGGTTTTGTGATGGCCTCCTTTGTCAATTTTTGGCCAAAAAGGGGGAGAAAGGGATTGTTGCTCAGAGGTTCAGACAGGAGTCTGTGATTGCACAATGTTGTCCAAACATGTCAAATGTCTATCATATTTTTTTTGGGGGATGTCTTTTGGATATATTTGTGACCTGTGATCTGATTTATGAACACAGTTGTGACCTGTGTTCTGAGTTACCAGGAGTGGTGGAGAGCTTGGTCTTAAGTTTCCTCTTATGCCCTTCAAAAAGAAATTAAGAGTTCTTATGCCACCATTGGTCTTCGATGTTAAGAAGAGGTTCCTGGATTGAGGGGGAGTACAAGCTGTCTTCTGCTATCTTCTTCCTCGTGTGCATCAACAAACTTCAGGACCTTCCTTCCTTTTATCCTGAAGATTGCTGTTTGTTGGTGATGAGGCATACAGTGGAGTTCGTCAGAGTGCTGCAAAGAAGATGTCAAACAAAGATGGTGAGACATTATTTTCAACAAGAAGATCTGTTGTTGTATGCTGTAGACTCTGAACTCTACAGTTGTTGGTTGTTTTTTTATATATTACTGTAAACTCCTGGATTGTAATTGTTTGTAGATTATTTGTTTTAGCCAAAATTTGCCAAAGGGGGAGATTGTTAGTTCTCTTGTTTTAGGATTGGTTAATTTTTGTAAAACAAATAATAACAGCAATAATGTAATAGAGAATAGGATGTATAAACTTGCTAAGAAGAACAGGTACAACAAGATGTCCTTTTTGAAATGCTAGAACATGTTGTGTTGAAGTGTTTTAACAACTGGAACAACATGTCGAAAAAGATGTCTTATGAGGGAGCATTCGACATCGCGCCTGCTGAGCTGGATTAATGAGATTCAGCTATGTTTTGAATTGTGCAGAATGTTAAGAGAAAATTATGCATTCTATGTGGCGCATATTTAAAGGTCTAGAAGATTCAATCAGAAATCAAGACTTTCTAAATATGGAGACATATTAGGAAATTTTAGATTGAAGAGCTACTTTATTGGAGTTTATTTTTTAGATTTGTAACAGCTATTGAAGCTGTGATTGAAGGCCCAAATCCAGTTGGGTACAGGTTATAAATAGAAGGGTTTGTAACCTTGGAAGAGACGGCTCAAGATGTAGAAGTCTAGGGTTCTGTCTAGGTAAACCTCCCGACTTGTGGGAAGGTTACCCGTATTCCTCAAAACCTGTAGGTAAGAGGCAGTAAGTTTTGTTCTTGGAGGAAGCTTTGAAGCAACTCCAGGTTGTGGTCTTAGTTAAGGGAAAAAGCTAACAAACGGTGGTACTTAGCTAGGTATTGTTCTCATCAGATGTTGATGTGTCACAGGAGTGTGGTTTCATGTCTATCTGTGTAATCAGAATGTAGGCGAAGGGTTGTTGATGCAATGGCAGATTGTCAACTGCTAAACATCATTGCGATGATTGGGAGTGAGAAGGGTTTCTCATATCTAGAGAGGATCTAGGTAGAAGGGTCATTGGGTAGTGATTAAGTGATAAGTTGTAAACGGGGAGTTTAGCTTTGAATTGATACTGCTAATAATGGACTTCATCCCTGACTTGGTAGCCCCCAGAGTAGGTGTGTTCAACCGAACTGGGTTAACAATTCTGTGTGTCTTGCTCTTATCTTTTCAGTACCATAATTATTGCAATATAGCTTGCCCTTTGTGATCATGTCAGACCAGATGTCGAACATCATGTTCTAGGACATCTGAATTCTGCACATGTACCAGAATTTCAAATAATAATAATAATAATACATCAATTTTTTCTCTCTTTCAATATTCAAGTTTGATATAATTCCATATTTTCTCTCTCTGAAGTTACACTATCTTCACTTCCTCTTAACTTCCATCTTTTAAACTCTCATATATTCCACGTACAAATATGTTGGAACAAAATTGGTTTGTATCATATTCTTTTAGTTTTGATGATAACAAAATATTTAAAAAACAATTTGGTATACTAATATTTGTTCAAGCGTGTAGTACCATAGACTAAAATTTCAGTAAGAAAACTAAGTATTGGTTCTGTTAGTGAACATCTAAAGATAAGAATTTGAAGGATTAGAAGTTGAAGATTGGACTCTGAAGAAGTAAACTTCTAAATATCAGACTTTGAAGAGCTAAATGTTTGAAGACCAGACTTTTAAGAAGTCTACTTCTGAATATCAAAATTTGAAGTCAGTCAAAGCACAATGATCAAGGTGACTCTGATAGGTCACTGTCAGACTTTGTGGCCATTTTGTCATCTTCCGATCACGTGAAGACCTAAGTTATTTTTCATATAGATAGTTGGGATGTAATTGATAATTCCTTTTGAAGCAAAGGAATTTCAAATAGCCTTTCAAAGATATTATCCATTTCAATAAACATCTCAACGTCTTTGAATCAAGCTTCTCAAAAACTCTCTTGTGAAATCTCTCTAACGACTCTTTTCCTACTTTATTTAAGGAGCTGAAGACTTGAAGAACCATAAAGAACCATTGAAATTCAAAGAGTTGTTACTCTGTTAAAATATAAGCACAAGTTTAACTTAGGATTTCTTATCCTTGTATATCTTAGAAATCCCTAAATCTTAAGAGTTTTCTTGAATTGTATTTTGTCTACACCTTTGACTGTATATCAAGTATATTGCCCCCAAACAATATTTTATCTGTTAGGTAGATTGTTAGAAGTCTCTTACTTAGTGTTTGAGAATTTGAAGTTTCTTACTTGTGTGCTTGAGCATAGAAGTCTCTTATTTGTGTGCTTGAGTATTGAAAGTCTCTTGCTTGTGTGCTTGAGCATAGGAGTCTCTTACTTGTGTGTTTGAGCATTGAAAGTCTCTTGCTTGTACGCTTGATCAAATTGTAATCTTGTTTGATTATAGTGAAATCCCTTAGAAGTGCAATGGGATTGGACTGCTCTCGATTTGTGAAAGGAACCAAAATAACTTTGTGTGTCTCCTTTTTTCTTTCATTCCTTATCTACTGCTTATCACTCATCTCTGATTCATACTATAGACTTTGTGCTTAGAATCTGGTTAGAATTTTAAAAATAAAGAAAAAATATAACACGATTCGACCCCCCATTCTTGTGTTTTTTTATCACCTCCAATTGGCATCAGAGCACGGTATGTGCTAAACACTTAACAATGGTACAGAAAAGATTGCGAGAGAAAAACATATTAAAACATGTCTGATGTATCTAGAACCTCTGGTCCTTGAAACACTGTTGTTGTAAACTGTGATTATAGTACTTCTGAAAAGAATAACTATACATATATACCTCCAACCTTCAGTGGAGAGTCTACAGAGTTTGAATGGTGGAAGATAAAGATGTAGACTCATATCATAGGTCTTGATGATTATTTGTGGGATATTCTTGAAGATAGCATTGATATTCCAATTAATGGAGTAGGAATGTTAAGTGACATAAATAGTAACCTCTGAAGCATCTCAACCTCTGATGCTCAGAATATGATTAGTTGTCTCTGACATCATATAAGTGGAAGATTTCTTAACTGCTTTTCTAACACATGTCCACTTATGTGTCACAAATCTGAAAGGTCTTCTGACACATAGTTTTTTAACTGTTGAGTATTATCCTTCAGAAAATTGTCATTATTAGATGATATATCTTAGGTTGTATAGCCTTTGGTTGTTTAATATGTGATTATGGGATATTTGACTCTGATTTAGTTAGTCCTCTGAGTGAGAAGGTTCTCTGGGTCAGAATTTTCTAAGTCAGAATCCCTCTGGGAATTTTCTACCTTTTGGACTCTAAGATATATTTATGAGTATAACCAAATGATTTTTTTAAGGAAAAGAAGTGTGACATCTGTCATATATATTCTTACTATTGTCAAAATTGTTTGAGTAACCGTTGGGAGTTATTTTCTTGGGTAAAATAAAATCATGTTTTGGCGCCCCCCATGTCTTCATTTTTTAAAAATGTTTGTGTGATTAAAACATTTTTCAAAACTCATTGTATCACTCTTTCCATACATAACGCAACTCTCACCACTCACACTTGAATCTTTTCAACCATAAACCCTAAAATGTCAATGGTTGTTCAACAAAACATGGTTGAAAGGGTTGAAAAATTCTCTATATTATCTCTTTAGGTGGCTCACTCAAAGGATGCCAGTGGAAAGAAAATCATAAACAAATGCAATGAGAAAATGATATGTTATTATTAATCAGGAAACTATTACAAATCCAAAATCATTCATCAGAAGCTAAGAGATGCACTACAAAGGGTTATAGATTTCAGACTTGGTCTTCAGTCCAACCACCTGACCTGAAGAAGTTCCTCTAATCCTTATCAGTGTCTGATCCACTTTCATCAACTAGATCTTTCTTTTTCTTGAGATTCTTCATCTTTTACATTGAAGTTCTTTCTACCATATATGCTCCAGCAGATGTGCCATCCTGTGTTTTTGCACCTTCAGAGGAATTGATCCTATCATCTTTGTGCCTCTTAATGGCCTTGCTGACTTTCTTGCAGGAGCCCCTATTAGAATTCTCAAATGACTTGCTTATATTGTCTGATATGAGAAGAGCTAGATAGAAGAAAGAGGAATGTGAGCTTGCTAGTAACGAAGTTATGCATATATAGAGAGTTTGGGATAAAGAAAAATCAACTTTGTTTATTATGCACCAATGGACATATGAGAAATATATTCTTAGTCTTCAAGCACATCTCCCCAACTTTGACTGCTCCATTTCTCTCAAATGCTCTATCGCCAAAACAAGTTTGACCATCTCGAGAGTTGAACAACTGTTCACAACCATTCTAGCAAAAAAAACAACCATATTTCATTTTTTTAAAATCATGTCTTCAAATGATTTCTAATCTTCGATAACAAATGGGAGGAATAGATATGAGTTTGATTCATTTTTATCCATATTTGATAAAATACGAAACATTTATATATGAGGATTTGATTATAAGATTATTGTGCTTCTGACAAATCTCTTTTGAGTTTATAACTTGTTTTCTTCAGTATCTTTTCTTATTTCCTTTATTCTTTTTGTCTCTTTTAATTAATGGCAAAAGAGGGAGTAAGATAAGTATTTAAGCATCTGAATCTGATAGGTTGAAAACCTTTTATTGCTTAAATTCTGAAGATTTATTCATTATGCTTTACATTTAAACTTAATTAACTTGGATAGAACTTAGGGGGAGCCTACAAACCTCGCCCTTATGACTATTAGACTCAGGGGGAGCTTACAAACCTCAGACCCTGGATTCAACTTGTTAACTAAATTAACTACCATTATTCTTAAATACTTATTTTCGTCAACATTGAAAACGGCAAGATTGTTAGAACAAAATTTGTTTGTACCATATCCCATAGGTTTTTATGATAAAAAAGTATTTAAAGAACAATTGGTATACTTAAATTTGTTCAAGTGTGCAGGACCATAAACTAAAATTTTAGGAATAACCTAAGTATTGGTCCTGTTAGTGAACATCTAAAGAGAAGCTTAAAGATAAGAATCTGAAGGATCAAAAGCTGAAGACTAGAATCTGAAGAAGTCTACTTCTGAAGATCAGACTCTGAAGAGGTCAATGTTTGAAGACTGGACTTTAAAGAAGTCATCCTCTGAAGACTAGACTTTGAAGAGGTCTACTTTTGAATATTAGAATCTGAAGCCAGTCACAGCACAAATATCAAGGTGATTCTGATAGGTCACTCTTAGACTGTGTGGTTATTTTGTCATCCTCTGATCACGTGAAGACCTAAGCTATTTTTCATATAGACAATTGGGATATAACTGATAATTCCTTTTGAAGCAAAGGAATTTTAAATATCCTTTCAACAACATTATCTATTTCAAGAAACACCTCAACATCTATGAATGAAGCTTCTCAAAGACTCTCTTGTGCAATCTCTCCAACGACTCTTTTTCTTCTTTATTTAAGGAGTTTAAGACTTGAAGAACCATAACAAACCATTGACATTCAAAGAGTTGTTACTTTTTCAAAACATAAGCACAAGTGTAACTTAGGATTTCTTATCCTGGTATATCTTACAAATCCCTAAGTCTTAAGAGTCTTCTTGTATTGTATTTTGTCTTCACCTCTAATTGTATATCAAGTGTATTACCCCTAAACAATCTTTTATCCATTACGTAGTTTGTTAGAAGTATCTTACTTAGTGTTTGAGAATTTGAAGTCTCTTGCTTATGTGTTTGAGGATATAAGTCTCTTGCCTATGTCCTTGAGCATTGGAAGTCGCTTGTTTGTATGGTTGAGCATAAAAGTCTCTTACTTGTGTGTTTGAGCATTGGGAGTCTTTTACTTGTGTGCATGAGCAAATTGTAATCTTGTGTGATTATAGTGAAATCCCTTGGTAGTGTATGGGGACTGGACTACTCTCGGTTTATGAGGGGAACTAGGATAACTTTCTGTGTCTCCTTCTTTCTTTCATTCCTTATCCACTGCTTATAACTCATCTTTAATTCAGACTCTAGACTTTGTGTTTAGAATCTGGCTAGAGTTTTAAAAAGAAAGAAAAAGTCTAACACAATTCAAACCCCTTCTTGTGTTTTTTCCCACCTTCAAAATAATTCATAGAGTCAAAACCTCACGTAAAATATTTTGGAACACCAGTGATCCTGGTAACTACCCAATAAATTGGTTTGTCATTCTATGTGCATATCATTGGAAATTCTAACATATAATTCAAAATATTAATGATTGGGACAAGAACTATGAATTTGCTAGAATGGAATTGGCAGTGGATTAAAAATAAGCAAAATTCTAAGAACAGATAATAAAAGGATAGTAATAAAAAATTCTAGAGAGAAGATGAAATGATAAGCCTGGGGGATTAATCGCTACAAGAAAACTTGGTTTCTTGATAAGATAAAAGGAAATGGTCAAATCCAAAACTGAAAAGAGACATGATCTCGCAAATGCACAGAGTGTAATTTCTTTCAATATATTCATTGATTTTTATTGCTTTAGGCATTGCCTATTTATAGAAAAATAACCATCTTTGTTGACTTACAATAGAATAAAAGATAACACATTTAGTTAGGAATATTCCTTTCTTTCATAATAATTATGCTTGTTAATCAAGTAATGTCATCCTTGCTCTTCAAGACTTTCTCTTCCTTGCTCATCAAACTTCCTTAGGCGTCCTCATTAAGTACGATTCAACCTACTTTTATTTCAACAAAAAATAAATCAAACAAACGAAACTTGGGTTTAGCAACACATAAGTAATGACTAGCCCATGCTCCACACTAATCAAAATAATGATAAAAAATAATATAAACTTAAGTGTTGGGCCTGATTTAAACAAAGTTCTAACCATACATTTTATTACAAATTAATTTAAATAAAATAAATCAAATAATAAACATCTCATGCGCCCATGTCCTCTCCATGTAGACTTATGAAGTTGACTATTTTAGGCTCCACGACTTCTAAGTTAGGTCTTCCTTCCATGATAGTGATCGCCATTTGATCCAAGGCTTTCTAAGTTTTCCTAGCAATGCCATTATCATTGGTTCTCCTATTCTTTAGAGTGCTTCACTCATGTCCTTGCTAGTTATATCCTCATCATCCCCTCCCTCTTGAGGTGAATTAGACCTCAAATTAAAATCTTTGTCACCTACATCAAAAAGAGACAATTCAACTACATTAAAAGTAGCACCTACACCACACTCACCATGAAGTGTTATCTTATAAGCGTTATCATTCATCCTAGATGGAACTTGAAATAGGTCATCTCCTCTTGCCTAAAGTTTGGATTTCCTTTGTAATGAAAACCTTTCCATCCTAAAATGCACCCAAACCCAATCTTCGGATTCAAAAATCTTCCCATTTCTTTCCTTGTTGGCATACTTAGCACAATCCTCATTTTTATTTTCAATTTGGATCTTTACTTTATCATGCAATTTCCTCACAAAACTGACCTTAGCCTTCCTATCCTTATGCTTCAAAAGAGAAGTGTTAGGTAATGATAATAAATCAAGAGGAATTAAAAGATTAAAGCCATACACAATTTCAAAAGGTGAATATTGAGTAATAATATGAACAACCCTATTTTATAAAAACTCCACACGGGGTAAGAACTATTTCCACATTTTTAAGTTCCTTTTAAGAACACCTTTAAGAAGAGTAGAAATATTCATATTTACTACTTTAGTTTGTCCATTTGTTTAGGGATAACAAGTGGTGGAGAAAGTTAGCTTTGTGCCCACCTTACGCCCATTATATTGTGTAAATATGGCTTAGAAATTTGGTATCACAATCAGAAACTATGATCCTTGGTAAGCCGTAGAGGTACACTACTTCTTTAAAGAACAAATCAGGAACATGACAAGCATCTCCAGTTTTTTGCATGGTATAAAGTGGGTCATTTTAGAAAACCTATCGACCACAACAAAAATAGAATCCTTCCCATTCTTTGTTCTAGGCATTCCAAAAATAAAGTCCATAACAATGTCAATCCAAGCAAAATCGGGAGTAGGCAAAGAAGTATAAACAACATGAGACATAACATTGGATTTTGACTTATTGCACACAATGCACTTATCACAAAATTTTTGCACACCACTTTTCATATAAGACCAATAAAAGTGTTCTTTTAACATTTAAAGTCTTTGAAATCCCAAAATTCCCCATTAAACTCCCTTCACCCACCTCTTTCCCAAGTAATTCTCCAATTGAACTTTTTGGCACACATAACCTCTTTTCTTTAAATAAAAAATAATTATGCCTAAAGTATCCATTCTAGAAAGCATGTTCACAAAAAATATATTTGGAAGAAAAGTTAAAATCACTTTCATACACTTCAAAATATCCAAGACCAAACATTTTTGTTTCAAGAGTAGAAAGTAAAACATTCCTTCGTGAAAATGCATCTACAACCACATTATCCTTACCTTTCTTGTGTTTTATCACACATGGTAATGTTCAAAGAACTTAACCCATTTGGAACGTCTCTTGTTTAACTTACCTTGTTGCTTTAAATGTTTCAAAGATTCATGGTCACTATGAATGACAAATTCTTTGGGCAGTAGGTAATGTAGCCATGTTTGTAATACCTTAGCTAATGCATACAATTCCTTATCATAAGTAGAGTAATTAAGGGCGACCCCTTTTAATTTATCACTAAAATAAGCATTTGGATGACTTTCTGGCATCAAAATAGTCCCAATTCCAATATTGGATGCATCACATTCAATTTAAAAAGATTTAAAAAATTTTGGTAATGCAAGAATTGGTGCTTGGGTGAGTTTTTCTTTGAAGGCACCAAAGTTATGCTCCTGTTTCTCACCCCATTTAAAACCAACTTCCTTCTTAACAATTTAATTAATAGATGTGGCCAAGGTACTAAAATCCTTCACAAGCCTCATATAAAAACTAGCTAAGCTATGAAAACTTCTTACCTCACTTAAATTTTTGGGTGTGGGCCATTCTTGAATTTCTTTCAATTTCCCTTCATCTACATAAATACCTTTAGATATTACAATGAAACCTAATAAAATCACATGATCAGTGCAAAAGACACATTTTTCTAGATTTGCATACATTTTGTTTTGTTTTAACACTTGCAAAATAGGCCTTAAGTGAATGCAATGGTCCTCTAAATTTTTGGCTATATATTAAGATGTCATCAAAACACACAAAAACAAAATCCCAAAAAAAATCTCTTAAAAATGGTTCATTAATCTCATGAGAGTGTTCGATGGATTAGTTAGTCCAAAAGGCATAACCAACCACTCATATAAACCATATTTTGTTTTGAAATAAATTTTCCATTCATCACCCTCCCTATCCTAATGTTATGGTACCCACTTTTCAAATAAATTTTAGAAGACAAGTATGCACCAAAAAATTCATCAAGCAAATCATCTATCCTAGAAGTAGGATGCCTATATTTAACGGTAATATTGTTAATAGTCATATAGTCGGTGCACATTCTCTAACTACCATCCTTTTAGGAACTAAAATGGCAGGAACAACATGAGGACTTAAGTTTTCTCTCACCCATCATTTACTTACTAATTCAACAACTCATTTTGTATCTCTTGAGTTTGTTGTGGATTACTTTGGCATGCTGGCCTATTAGGCAAGGATGCTTCTGGATTCAGATCAATGTGATGATCAAATCCTCTTATAGGTGGTAAACCGCTTGGTACCTCCTTTGGAAACATCTCTTTAAATTTCTGCAAAAGAGATTCAACACAACTTGGAAAATTTTGTGTATTATAAGTGTTATCTAGTAACACCATCTTTTTGCAAAAAAAAGAGTACATGGGCTGTTGTGAAGTACTTGCATCATTTACCTCTCCTTTTTTACAAATAAAATTTATTTCTTTTCTTTTTCATCATTCTTTTACTTTTCTTTTTCTTTTTCCTTTTCTTTTTCTTTTTCTTTTTTTTTTCTTCTTTCTTGCTCATTTTGGACATGATGCATAAAAGAATATTTATTGGAATACCCCTCATGATTAACCTTTTTGTCAATTTACCAATGCCTCCCTAACAACAAGTGACTCACCTCCACAGGTACTACATCATACAACACAATATCTTCATACTTTCCAATTGTAAAAAAAAACTTAACTTGTTTGTTAACAATAATTTCTACACTTTCATTAAGCCATTGAAGTTTGTAAGGTTTAGGATGAGGTTTTGTCTCTAAATTAAGTTTAGACACTAAACAAGTACTAGCCACATTAGTACAACTCCCTCCATAAATGATTAAAGAATATACATTTCCTTGCACTAGACATCTTGTATGGAAAATGTTTTCTCTTTAAGTTGTATCTTCTTCCTTGAATTAGTTTCCTAACATTATCCTGACCATGAGAAACTCTCCACTAGGAATTTCTTCTCTTTCCTTTTCAAAATCCTCATCATATTTCTCATCCTTTTCCTCATTTACCTCATTTTCCTTTGTGGCTTCCTTGAACGATGAAGTCGTGTTTCTTTGGCTTTTCCTTCTAAGTTAGATAATTGAAAGGAGTGACATTTTTTCTTGTGTGGCTATTTATTTTGAGTATTTCTTCCACCTTTATAGCTTGATGCACCAAATCCTCTACTTCCACATAGTGATGCAGCTCCATTATGTCTTGTCACGATTTAACCCATGAAGAAATGTAGTCACATTTTCTTCATTATCTTCCTCCACATTGGATCTTATCTTTGCAACCTCAATCTCCTTATATTATTCATCAACATCTTAGTACCTTAGGTGCGTCTTTGTAATTTGTTGTGCATTTTCTTATGGTAATATAGGAAGGCACAAATCTTTCATTAGGGTAGGTCAATAATACCCCACTCTTAACAGTTTATGGGCGAGGGATTTTTCGCCAATGTGGCTTCTGCAAGCACCTTTGTGTACGTCTACAAGTACTAAGGCAGTTTCATGCTCGCACAGACATTGCAACATAGGAGAAGCCCTCCATATTTTGTAAAGTTTCCCGGATAGCATGTGTACTTGATAGCCTATTTCTAGATCCTTCTTGATTCTCCCTCGTCTATTGGAAGCTCGTCAGACTACAGATAACATAGTATGGGTGACATTTAGATAGATCATGGGACAACCTCTAGGGAGTACAGCTCGTCCACCTCAATGTTGGGGGATGTGAGAGTCTCCTAGATAATTGTTCTGTTGAAACCCTCTATCTTTAATATGTCTAGCTTGGACACGAGGTGTGCTAAAAAGTTTTGCTCGCGGGGGATATGCTCTATTTCAAAGGAGGAAAAATGAGAGGACAAATTCCATACCTTTTGTAGATATTTTATTAGTTGAGGTTCCTTCGTATGGTATTGCCCGCAGACTTGGTTTGAGACCAATTAGGAGTCACTTTTGGCCTTAAGTATGGAGGTTCCCATTTCTAAGGTGAGAACCATGACGACAATAAGGGCCTTATACTCTGCCTGATTGTTGTTAGCAGTTGTAACACCCCGGACTACTTTCAGGATTACCAACTGACCCCACAAACCAACACGAGTCTTTTCAGAATGCTTTGTCCTCACTCACACGCTTTTCGGGAAACTTCCCAAAAGGCCACCCATCCAAATGCTACTCCAAGTTAAGCATGCTTAACTATGGAGTTCTTATTTGTTAGGCTATCGAAAATAATATGTATCTTGTTGGTATAGATAGTATCGATCAATCCTTAAAAGCCTTCCTTCAACCATGATGTCTCATCCCGATGTGAATTTGGACGACCATTCCTCGCTCTCTTAGGCCTTGGGTATTACATGCCCACCATCTTTCGCTTGGTTCGTCCCCGAACCACATCGTACTGAAAGAGGTCTACTATGATACCATTTGTAATACTCCAAACTACTTTCAGTATTACCGACTGACCTCACAAACCAGCGCGAGTTTTTTCAGCATGATTTGTCCTTACTCACACACTTTTTGGGAAACTTCCCAAAAGGTCACCCATCCAAATACTACTTCATAGTCAAGCACATTTAACTATGAAATTCTTATTTGTTAGGCTATCGAAAATAATATTTATCATGTTGGTATAGGTAGTACCAATTAATCCTTATAAGTCTTCACTCAATCATGTAATCCCATACATGGAAAGCCTCAGGATCCTCTCATTTCGATGTGAATTTGGGCAACCACTCCCCGCCTTCTTTGTCCTGCTCGATGAGTATGTCACTGGGACCTTCAAGGAAAAATCTAAAATTGCTTCCTTTCATGTTATAGGTGTCATCTACAAATAACGCGCATTCTAGAAGGGTCTCCTTGCCTACGAGGGAGCTAAGTTCTGCTACAAAATCTGTCAGAGGTTGTGATTTAATGCTTCTCCTTGGGATGTAATGGATTGTATTCTGAGAGATCTACTAGCCAGGATACCATTCTTCCTGCTAAATTGGGATTCTTCAAGACTTATTAAATAAAATAATTGGTCTTTATCAGGATCTTGTGACCCTTAAAGTAGGGTCTTAATTTCCTCGCCACGATGACGACGACTATATCCAGTTTCTCAATCTTATAATATCGGGCTTTGGCACCCTTGAACACCTTGCTTACGAAATACACAGGTTTCTCTACCCTGTCTATTTCCTTGTCAAAGAGTGAGCTCATCATCTAATCTGTGGCTGAGAGGTAGAGAAGTAACAATGACTTACCTCTCGGGCGAGTCATGACAAGGGGCTATGTAAGGAACTTCTTGACATTGGTGAAAGCCTCCTCGCATTAAGGGGTTCGTTCAAACATCTACTTTTTCTTTAAGGCATCGAAGAAGAGGGATGCTTTTTCATCTGCAGAAGAGAGGTTGTGATATAAGGCAAAGAGGCGACCCATAAGTTATTGGACCTCCTTTACGCTAGCGGGGATCCTCATGCTGATAACTGTTTCACATTTATCTGGGTTAGCCTCGATGCCTCTCTGTGTTAGAATGAAACCTAGGAATTTCCCTGCCTGTATCTCGAAATAATATTTAGCGGGGTTTAGGCGCATATTGTATTTCCTAACTGATTGTAGGACATCCTAGAGATCTTATGCATGGTTGCACCCTTCGAAGGTTTTGATTATCATGTCATGGGCTTATACCTCTATGTTTTTCCCTATCTGGTCAGAAAAGACGACATCCATGAGTCACTGGTGGGTGGTGCCAATTTTCTTGAGGCCGAAGTGAAGGCTCAGGAAACACAATAAATGAGGGGTTGAATTGGGTTTCAAATATGACAATTTTTCGTGACCCAAAAACAATAATAATGCTAAAAGGAACAAAGTTTTTTTTATCCTGAACTAGGTTAAACTAGTTTGCCCTATCAGAATGATTTTTCATTCTCAAAGGACTTAATCCAATAATCAAATTGATTACAATCTCAAATAGTACTCGTCAATTACTTCTCAAGGATTCAGACTAAACTTAGTCCGTTAAGGAATTAAAACTTAAAAACTAATTATCCATGACTTATTGAGGTTTGTGACTAAAACCTGGTCCCTTAAGGAATTTAACAATGGTTAAATACAAGATTTGTGTTTACAGTATTGCTTCTAAATAAGAAGATACACACTGTGATAAACAAAATTTACACATAAGAATATCTGAAATAAAATTCTAAGTGTTTCCCTCTATTTTATCTTTCTTTGATATTGATTTTCTTTATTGAAATTCTTTCAGCATTCGTATGTTCATCGTTGTTCTTCTCAAAAGCTCTTTTTTTTCATAATTCCTTTGTTCTCATCATATAGATGAAGAATAAGGCTGTTGGAAGATAGAATCGGAAACTTCTTAAAATCCACAACTGTAATAGTAGGTATGTGGTTGTGTCCAAAATCATGGATAGTGGAGCGAAAATCTTTAATAGGAGTTGGTAGTATAGTCCTTAAGAATATTAGTGTATTTGTCCTTTTTATTTCACCGCTCAAATTGTACTATCTACTAGAAAAATCATTTAGTAATTTTTCTCTAAATCATTGGCTTTGTACATGAGATATTTTGAATCATGATCAGAGTCAAGAGCCTTGATGATAGAATTTACAGTCTAATAGAAGCGAGGCTTGATTGTATCAGAGTATATCTGGGTTGATTACTTCAGTAGCGTTGACTGGGGTATCCAGGGTTGACTTTAAGTTTAGAAATTCTTTGTATTCTTCCTTGGTTCAGAATCTAATGGTGTCCAGAGTCTTTATATCCAGAGTCCATAGTCTTTCTATATCCATAGTCCATAGTCTCTCTATATCCAGAGTCCAGAGTCTCTCTCTATCAAGAGCTCAAAGTCCTACTGTCTAGAGTCTATTTATCCAGCTTCTGGCTTGTTCAGAATTTTCTTTTTTTACCTTTTGACTTGTTTAGATTTTGCTCTATTCAACTTTTAGCTTATTCAGAGTCTTCTTTATCTAGCGTTTAACTTGTTCAGATTCTTCTTTATCCAGTATCAGGCTTGTTCATATTCTACACACTCAACAAACTATTAGAGTAAAAAATTGTTCTTTGCACGTTGTTAACATAAAAACTTAAGGATTGTAGATGTATAACCAAACTTGTTCCAGCACAAAGGGAATGAAGTTGTAGTAGTAGTTTCCATGATTAGATAAGAAGGTTGTTTTAGGTACATCCAGGGGGTCCATCTGAATTTGGTTGTACCCAGAGTATGCATCCATGAAGCTCAATGTGCGATAGCATGAAGACCCATCAATGAGGCGATTGATGTCTGGCAGCGAATGGGTCTTTAGGGCAGGTTGCGTTCAGATCGGTGAAATCCACACACATGCACCACCTGTTGTTATATTTTTGTACCAAAGCCATATTGTCTAACCAGATGGGGTATTTTATTTTCATGATGAATTCGACATCAGGTAGTTTTCCCACCTCTTCATCTATGCAGCCATTTTTTCCTCCCTTACTTTTTACTTACTCTATGCCACTGGTTAGGCGGAAGGGTGAATGGTGAGGCGAAGGCTCACCATTTTGGTGTCTATTTTTGTCATGTCGGAGAGAACCCAAGTGAATAGGTTGACTAGCTCTCGTTCCTCCTATATGGACAACGAGGTACCTATCTTCGTCACTTGATGAACGTGAAGACCTATCTAGACCTCCTTCAGATCTTCTGTGGGCGCGATCCTTTCCACTTTCGCGCCCAATCTGTGGTCCCAACACTCAAAGTTAGCATTTGTAACTTCTGAAGGAGGGACATCAATAAGGGAAAGCTCTTCTCTGGCTGTTGTTCGGGTCGAGTTGCAGTTTCTAGAAGGCGTTCCAAAATAGGACATCAACAAAGATTCCATGATCTATCAAAACACGCATGATATCCTAGTTACCATGTTACACAGTGATGACCAAAGAATCATCATCATGAGGGTTGATGTCGAGGGCGTCTTCCTCAGTGAAGATGATGTTAACCTCTGTTTTACCTTAGGAGCTTATGAGGAATCCAGAGGATATCACGTTTGTTGCGAACACCTGCCTCACATATTTCCTCTAGGAGGATATAGAGTTACCTCTATTGGCGAAACCTCCGACAATTGTGTTTGTGTTGTAAGTTAGGGGTTTATCATCCATCTTCGGAGGGAATATGAGGGAGTTAGAGTAGAAGTGTGGCACATGTTAGTTTTACTGGATCCCCACGGTGGATGCCACTGTATTGGTCAAAAACTACATGTGTACGTGTTCCTCCTACAATGGAAGGATGACTCAGAGGCCTTAGTAGGTGTATAACTATGTATGGTGATTAGGGATTTCCAATGGCGGTGAGAAGCTCTATATGAAGGTGTTTTAAAGTGGTTTTAGGAGTCCTGCTCATGTAAGGTGAAAGGCTCTATGGATGGTGATATGCTTAGGTATAGCCTGATGAGGGGTGTGATCAGTGTGTTATGATCAAGCACAATACCTTTTAGATGTATTGAATTGTCCTTTCCTCATACAATGGAGGTGTGTTTATGGGGGCTTTTTGGGCTATGGCTCTCTTAAGAAGGGTCACTGCCCACTTAGTTAATGGCGGACCGTTGCATCCCTATTTCAAAGGAGTTCATGGGTCAATTAATGACCCTGACTTCTCTCTGTCCCATCTAGTGGGTGAGGCAATACCCCTTCCCCTAGGCGATATGTTATCATCGTCTCTCATTGGGCGTCTTCTAGATATCGCCCTAGGAGAGTCCTACACATATAATAATACAAGTAGGTATGCATGAAAAATCTAAAATGACACCAAGACCAAAGTTTGAAGAACACGTGATTACATGAGGCATGCCTCGAAGCACACGTGAAGAACTCTAAGGAAAACTAACAATTCAGACCGATAGCTCATATCTTATGTTATCGTCTCCTACAAAGCGTTAGGATTGCTAAATCCTTCGCCTAACTCATGGAGAAAGGATGTCATGTCTACACTGTTGGGTTTATTAATTCAACGTCACCCTTAGGGATTCGACGTGTTTAACATCCCAACCAATGACGCTTAGTATGCGCTAGGTGCAACCCCTTGAGAGCTCTATACTATAAGGAAATAAAGTTTCGCCCTCACTAACAACAATTGCTTTTAGCGTCGTGGTAAGTGCTTGAGACTACAAGTGGTATCAGAGCAAAGTCATGGGTTCGAATCCCCCAGCTGACACTAAGGGGGAGATTGTTCGGTTTATTAGTCTAGCGTCACCCTTATGGATTCGATGAGCTTAACATCCCAACCCATGTCACTTAGTATGCGTTATGCGCAGCCCCTTGAAAGCCCTATACTATAAGGAAATAAAGTTGTTCCCTCCCTAACAACAATTGCTTTTAGCGCAGTGGTAAGTGCTTGATCCTACACACACTCGTCGCTAGATATAACATTGTTGTGAGGCCAAAGATAAGCCACCACCGCCTAGCTCCACTAACTAAGGCTTGAGAGAAAACTGTTTCGGGCTGGACAAAAACTCAATCCACCATAAACAAGGTCACCTAAGTCTAAAAATGTAAGATAAACGAGGGATACATATTTCATAGAGGTACATTTAATCAGGATTAAATCACACATGGAGACCAACAAATGACATAGTTTACAAGATCATCTGATACATGGGATAACTATTCTCAGAAAGGTTATAAGGCCTATAAACATTAGACTTATACTATAAAGTTAACTTATCAATTTAGAGTATGGTGCACACTATTAAAACCTCGAAACCTCGCACTCACAACTTTTACTCACTTGATCATCAGTTTTTGTTACTACACCTTCTATTTCTAAGAGAAACAAATCAACGACCAACATCTAGCATTTACAATAATCTAGATTAGGGGTGGCAATGAAATCCATTAAACTAAAATCCATCCAATCCATCCACTAAATTATCCATCCAATTCATCCACTAAATTATCCATCCAATTCATCCACTATATAAAATATTAGTTAATGGATTGAATCCAATCCATCCATTTAAATGTATGGATAAATCCAATCCATCCGATTAATTTAAAAAATCCATTGGATTATTTAAATATTAATTTAAAATCTAATGGATAGTTTTATGATTAAATACTTAAAATAAATCTTGTAAAAATTAAAATTAAATTAAATTATTTATTGAAATTAATTATTGCATTTTGCAAGTTGTTTCTAACCTCAAGTGTTATATCTAGTTTGGAAGATTATTATTTTGAATCCTTAGAGTATGGAATTTTTTTTAACGTTAAATGGATAATTTTTAAAACATAGAATTTATTTTTTTTTCTTTTCTAATTAATGCCAGTATATATAAGATTCCTTCACACAGAGAGAAAGATAGTTTTTTTTTTAAAGACCAAGCAAAATAACTTTATTATGATTCAGGCATAAGCAATGCCCCTACTATAAATATTTTGATACATACTCCAATACAGTACAATGCGAAACTCCAAATTAACTAAAAACAAGGAAAAAACAGTCCCACCCATACCGCCCATCCTGCATGTCTCAGAATAACACAGAAGCTAAGACAAAAGCAGGACACCAAGACCAAGCCTATACATCAATCACACCAAAGCCAAAATATCTAAATGAAAAATATAGGTTCTGCAGGCTGTGAAACACCCCATAAGATACACAAAGGAGTACATCCTCTTTAAACACGTAGACCACCAGACCAAGGCAAAACAACAAACTTCTATTCCACTCTATATTCCAATCCAAGTCTCCGCCAATACTATAACACCCAAGCAGCTGCAAAAACGAACCTCCAGATCACCCCAAAACATAACCAGCTGTCAGTAATTCAGCTACGAAAAGCATCCACCAGTCCAAGAAACTCTTGCACATAATCTAAAAATTTCAATGGACAGAGACCTAATACATAAGAATTCAATCTTTGACTGTTATACCCAAGCAACACAGAGGGTTTAGATTCCATTGGTTAAAGTCGTAACTAAATCCTTTCACCTTGGCCTTTAGCCATTTCCACGCCGTCCATTTTATTTCCTCTACTCTGGCTTCAGTCGAGGTATCTTTATCATGAAATATTTTTCCATTTCGAGCTTTCCATGTTGTCCAAAAACCGGCAAACCAAATTGCACTAAATCTCTCTACTCCCACAATTCCATTTGCCAAAAGTTCCGAGAATTGAATATAGTTTTCCAGCACTAAATTATGAAGAGCGGAGCTGATATTCAACCATTTTAACACTTGTTGCCACACTTCTACTGCTACTCTGCACTAAAAAAAACATGTCGTATGTAACGCCCCATTTTGGCTTATTTATTTAATCGAGTCGATTTAATTATTTTTGTTTTATATTATTTTATTCTTGACTTTTATTTGACAATATATTATTTTTCATCGTTGTTTATGTTTTATCACGTTTGCGGGATATTTGAGCTGAGGGGTAAAATAGTCTTTTTAGGGGTTTAGATATTTTATATAAATAGAGATTTGAGAGGAAATAGAGAGAAAAGAAAATAGAGAGAAAGAAAAGAGAAGATAGAAAGGAAAAGGAAAGAAAAAGGGAGAAAGAGCAAAATCGACATAACTCCGTTTCGAGTGCGATTAATCGGGTAAGGGTGAGAAGTTTCAATTATATCTTGCTTGTGTATGTATATGTGTTGTTTGTTGTAATTGTTTTGGTTGTTTCGCGACTTTTCTTATCGATTGAAATTAGGAGCAATTGATAGAAATCGATATTTTCATGGATGAAATTCGATATAAACTGCGTAAAATACTCGTCGTTAGGTTTGGTTCATGTTTTGGTTATTATAGTATGTTTTGGAAGTGTTTGGGTGGAAGAAATGAGGGATTTTGACCCCAAATGACCTATGTTATCGCTGCTGGAATTTCTGGGTTTCGCAGGTTCGCATTGCGAGCCAAAGCGAAGAAAACAGCGAATGTTCGCTAGCTGTTCGCATTGCGAACTGTAGGTCTTTTTGCTTCTGCCACGGTTCGCTGGGAGCTTCGCATTGCGAACGTGACAGATTTTCAGTTTTTGTTTTCTTCATAACTTTTGATCCGTAAATCGGATTGAGGCACGGTCGGATGCGTTGGAAAGCTCTTTCAATGCTATTTTTGATAGTGGAATAGGAACATATGTTTAAGCCATGGATTGATAAGAAAATATGGAAAAGTAATGTATATGTGAAAAGTGTGGTTTATCTTTCCACCATAACTCCCGAATCGCGAGTCCGATTGACGTGGGACTTGAGGCATTAGATAGATAACCTAAGATGCTATTAAATGGGTATGTTAGACCATGTGTTAACCAAGAATATTTGGTAGAGGATGATTAGTGGTTTGTAGGTTTTGTTGTGTTTGTTTGTGTTTAAGGCGATATGCTATCGTCCTATAAATGTGGGGCTTTTGTGCTATTTATATGATGCTGATGCATGTGATAATGATGTTGTTGTGTGGTGAAATACATTGTATGATTGTTGTGGTTGATGGTGAGTAATTCTTGATGTGAATTGATATGAATGTATATGATAAAATGCTAATTGTCGTGGTTTGTGGTTTATGATGAAATGCATTGTGTATGTAAAATTCAATGTGTGTTATTTGGTGGCCTTATGGCAAGTAAATGCATTGTTTGAATTGATTTCCAATGCATGAATAATGATGATGAGATAATTCATATGGTTGAATTGTGAATGTATGGAATTGATGAGTTGAAATATATGCATGATTATGGTTGCATTATGTGTGCATTTGAATGTCATGAGTCATTGTATGCCAATCATCATGATATGCATTCTTGTGATGTCGTGTGCCCTAGTGGGTGTGAGCGACGAAACGATTCCAGAGGGAATCCGCTATAACATCGTGAGCCTTATACCGAGAGGACCTAAAGCGATGATTATAGACGATCGTGAGCCTTATACAAAGAGGACCTAAAGCGATCGGATTGTGAACCTTATACAAAGAGGACCTAAAGCAATCAATAAACGTCATGAGCCTTATACCAAGAGGACCTAAAGCGACGAGGAACATCGTTTTCCCGACGGGGAGTTACACTAAGTAACAAGCGATGATTCCAATAGTTCCTGAGTGAACTGGTGATGAGAAATGATGGATGGATGGTACCGCATATGCATTACATAGAGTCGTTGTGTCGGTCTCTGTGCATTTGCATAAATCATGAATGGATTGATTATGTGTGAGAATTGTGAATGGATGCATTATGTGTAGGGAATTGTGAATTGATGTGCATATGTGATAAATGCATCGTTTATGGGTGATATGTTTTATGTATAGACATATGTTATGTTTTGGGGGAACGTTGTACATTACCATGATTGTATTAATTGTCTATAATATGCTATGTATGAATATATGTGATGTGGTGGTGTGTTTCCAATGTCATAACTTTGGTGTGCATTATGTGTGAATAGGTTATTATGTCAGTATAATTGATACGTGTTATATGTGTTAGTATGTGATTGTATGGGTGAGTTTATTTATACATGTGATTGAATATGTTTTTGCATATTATTATGCAATCTTGATTTAGTTGTTATTTCTCACCCTTCTGCTGTGGTTTGTTGCTCTATGAGGCAATTGCAGATTAGTAGTCTTGGAGGCTTTTGTGAAGATTAATTCTCCATTCTTTTGTCGGTCTTGGTGTCTGCTCTGATACGTAGCACGGGAGTCGGGGAACGATTATGTTATATATGTATACCTTTGTTAGATTTATTTTGTATTACCTTTGTATGTATATTTTGATGTTATAAAACAATTTATCTTGTAAAACAAGTCAGTTATGGATCTTTCCATTTTATTCCATAATTGAACTTTCCTTTTGTATGGAAAAAGTTTCTCTTTGATGTTATCCCAGTTTGTGTTATGTATCAAATAATTGAGCAGGGTTTGTGTTTTCTTTCTTTAAATGTGGCATCCTTGATTCTGTTGGAAAAATAAATTTTTAGTTACTCTAATTTATTTATGTATTATTTATTCGCGATGGGAATTGGGGTGTTTCATTAGTGGTATCAGAGCAGGTCGGTCCGTCCGGCCAAGTTGTTGAGTCAGTTGGTGTGACAGTTGAATACTGTCGTTGTTGTTTGTCCCTTAGTATGTGATATGTGTGTGAAACATTGTCAGTGCTTTCTGGTTTTCTAATTCTATGTTTTCAGGATTGAGAATGAGATAAGTGGGGGAGAAGCTGGTACTTCTCCAAGTTGCTTCAGGTGTGGAGCGTTGGCTCAGTGTGTCGTGAATTGCAAGATTGTAAGTGCTCTTTGGACAGTGTGGTTCCCGGTTCCAGAGGGGATGCGGAGGTAAGGTTTATGTTGACTAAGGATTGGTGCCTTAGGTAGTTTTGTGCACAGGATGCAAGAAATGCTATTATAGTTTGGTAAAGACGGTTTATGCCCCATCATGATTGTCGGCTGTCTATTGACAAATTAAGGAACTGATCACCCTTAATCTCTTGTTGATAGTAGACGGGAATTGTGTTAGATGGAATAGACGTGTCTTTCCGGCTTTGATAGTGTGTGAACTGAATTGTTTGGAATTAAGAAAATGGTTACGAATTATTTTGTTAAGTCGATGATGATTCTAATATCGAAAGATGAGGCGGATTAGAGGTTTTGATATGTTGGTCCAGTTGGGAAGTCATTGAGAGAAAACGATTGGGTATCGTTAATGGTTGTTCTCAGAGAGTAGAGTGTGAACTTAAATTGGACGAAGGTGAGGATTTGAGATTTGGATTTGCTAAGTAAGTAGAATAACTTTTAGGAAGTGAAACTCAGATGTTTGTTATGTTTGTGATGACAGTTTCCTAGAAATTGGCAGAAAGGCCACAGTGAAGGGCTGCCAGTTGTGCGTGATTTCCAGATGTGTTTCCGGATGGAATGTTGGATGTTAGCATTAGAATTACTCAGATTGAAAGAGCGGTTGGAAGATTTACTGGAAAAGGGATTTGTGAGACCAAGTGTGTCGTCTTAGAGAGCTCCAGTATTGTTAGTAACAAAAAGGATTGATGATTGAATGGAATAACAAGCATGATGTGTATAATGGTATTGAGATTATGGGAAGCAAGACTTAGAGTTCTGGAGAGGTTTGAAGTCTTTGGAGTTTTAAGGCATTAATGGAAATTGTGAGGAAACCCTTGTGGGTGGATGTAACATTGCGTTTGAGAGTTCTTTTTGGTTGGTTGTTGATACAGGTTGGGATTTGTGGAATTGGAAGGTCAGGAGAAGAAATTGTGTATGGATTACTGATAGTTGAATAAGGTAACGATTGAGAATAAGTGTCCACTTTCGGGAATAGATGATTGGAATGGTTTGGTTGAGTTTGATTGAAATTACAATTGTTTGGAACGTTTGATAAGGATAGTGAATTTTGTGAGTTGAGGCTTTAATCTATTTAATGTGACTGGTTAGGTTTGTTATCATCGGATTAGGCTATTATTTACTCGGTTAAGCTTGTATGTGAGTAACCAGTTACCCAGTGGAAAGTTTTGCAAAAGCTTTAAGAATTTATATCTTTTGGAATTTGGTTGGGCATTACAATGCACAGTGATGTTGTTCGGTGTTAGTAAGGTGTCTGGAATGTTTGTGGAGTGGATGAATCGTATCTTCCATATTTAATTGGATAAGTTCGTAGTGGTTTTGATTGAGGATATTCGGATTTGTTATGAACTCAGAGGGAGAACAAGTGGAGTGTTTGAGAATCGAATTGCAAGTGTGGAAAAGAAAGGAATTTTTATGCTAATTTATTCAAGTGAGAACTTGGGTTGAAGAAGGTTAATTTTATTGGATATGTTATTTCAGATGAGAGTATGGTTATGGATCCATCGAAAGTAGATGCAGTTCTACAATGAGAGGCTCCAAAGTTGGTTGAGGAGATTAGAATCTTTTTGGACTTTAGTTGGTTATTACTGGAGGTTATGGAAGGCTTTTCCAAGTTAATGTTTTCGTTACTTCGATTGACTTGCAAAAGGTAAGTTGCTTGTTTGGGATGTTTGTTGTAAGGAAAGTTTTAGAGAGCTGAAGTAGAAGTTGTTTACGGCTCCAGTTTTGATTCTGTGTGATCCTGATAAACCTTTTGTGAGGTATTGTGACGTGTCTTTGATGAGTTTAGTCATGTGTTAATGCAAGAGGGTAAAGTCGTGGATTATGCTTTACGACAATTGAGGATTCATAAGAGGATCTATACTATTTAAGATTTGGAATTGGTTGCGGTTGTATTGTGTTGGAAATTTTGGAGGTATTATTTTTATGGTTCTAGGTTCGAAGTGTTTAGTAATCACAAGAGTTTAGAGTACTTGTTTGGTCTGAAGGAATAGAGTATGAGACAACGAGGATGGTTAGAACTCGTGATGAGTTATGAATTTGGCTTGGATTATCCTTCGGGAAAAGCTAAGGTGGTGCCTGAAGAGTTAAGTCGAAAGTTTTTATACATGTCTGTTTTGATGGTCAGAGAATTAGAGTTGGTTGAGCAGTTCATAGACTTGTGTCTGGTGTGTGAGATAACACAGTAGAGTGTGAGGTTGGGTATATTAAAAGTGAATAGTGATTTTTGGTGAATATGATAAAGAGTTAGACTTTGGACGTGAGAATGGTAGTTTTGATGGTTACGAGTAATCAGAGTGCGCAACGGAAGCGTGATGTGGCACAATTCGTATACGCGTGTGCGACTTGTAAGAGTTCTTAGGTTGAACATTAGAAACATGTAGGAGTGATGAGACCATTGGACGTTTCAGAATGGAAGTGTTAGGTGAAAGGTTTAAATATTATTCATGGGCTACTATGTGGATGGATGTTTTGGTTGTATGTTCGTTTGGGGAATCGTAGCATTGTTGTAATATTGTTGTGTGACAAGGAGGTTGGTATTGTGGTTATGTAGAGGTTGTTGGAACGATGTTGGGTCGTGGAACTTTATGTTCTTGTTGTGTTTCGGTTCAAGAGTGAACCTGTATGTGTTCGTAACTTGGGTATTCCTTGAGTCGTGAGTTGGTCGTCAAGTGCATTGTATGGGCTTTGCATCTTGTCGTTGTAGTTGTCGTCGTGTCGTGTCCGGAGTTGTTCGTCTCAGTATATTTTCGAGGACGAAAATGTCTAAGTGGGGGAGAATTGTAACGCCCTGTTTTGTCTTATTTATTTAATCGAGTCGATTTAATTATTTTTGTTTTATATTATTTTATTCTTGACTTTTATTTGACAATATATTATTTTTCATCGCTGTTTATGTTTTATCGCGTTTTGAGAGCGTTTGCGGGATATTTGAGCTGAGGGGTAAAATAGTCTTTTTAGGGGTTTAGATATTTTATATAAATAGAGATTTGAGAGGAAATAGAGAGAAAAGAAAATAGAGAGAAAGAAAAGAGAAGATAGAAAGGAAGAGGAAAGAAAAAGGGAGAAAGAGCAAAATCAACATAACTCTGTTTCGAGCGCGATTAATCGGGTAAGGGTGAGAAGTTTCAATTATATCTTGCTTGTGTATGTATATGTGTTGTTTGTTGTAATTGTTTTGGTTGTTTCACGACTTTTCTTATCGATTGAAATTAGGAGCAATTGATAGAAATCGATGTTTTCACGGATGAAATTCGATATAAACTGCGTAGAATACTCGTCGTTAGGTTTGGATCATGTTTTGGTTGTTATAGTATGTTTTGGAAGTGTTTGGGTGGAAGAAATGAGGGATTTTGACCCCAAATGACCTATGTTATCGCTGCTGGAATTTCTGGGTTTTGCAGGTTCGCATTGCGAGCCAAAGCGAAGAAAACAGCGAACATTCGCTAGCTGTTCGCATTGCGAACTGTAGGTCTTTTTGCTTCTGCCACGGTTCGCTGGGAGCTTCGCATTGCGAACGTGACAGATTTTCAGTTTTTGTTTTCTTCATAACTTTTGATTCGTAAATCGGATTGAGGCACGGTCGGATGCGTTGGAAAGCTCTTTCAATGCTCTTTTTGATAGTGGAATAGGAACATATGTTTAAGCCATGTATTGATAAGAAAATATGGAAAAGTAATGTATATGTGAAAAGTGTGGTTTATATTTCCACCATAACTCCCGAATCGCGAGTTCGATTGACGTGGGACTTGAGGCATTAGATAGATAACCTAAGATGCTATTAAATGGGTATGTTAGACCATGTTTTAACCAAGAATATTTGGTAGAGGATGATTAGTGGTTTGTAGGTTTTGTTGTGTTTGTTTGTGTTTAAGGCGATATGTTATCGTCCTATAAATGTGGGGCTTTTGTGCTATTTATATGATGCTGATGCATCTGATAATGATGTTGTTGTGTGGTGAAATACATTGTATGATTGTTGTGGTTGATGGTGAGTAATTCTTGATGTGAATTGATATGAATGTATATGATAAAATGCTAATTGTCGTGGTTTGTGGTTTATGATGAAATGCATTGTGTATGTGAAATTCAATGTGTGTTATTTGGTGGCCTTATGGCAAGTAAAGGAATTGTTTGAATTGATTTCCAATGCATGAATAATGATGATGAGATAATTCATATGGTTGAATTGTGAATGTATGGAATTGATGAGTTGAAATATATGCATGATTATGGTTGCATTATGTGTGCATTTGAATGTCATGAGTCATTGTATGCTAAGCATCATGATATGCATTCTTGTGATGTCGTGTGCCCTAGTGGGTGTGAGCGACGAAACGATTCCAGAGGGAATCCGCTATAACATCGTGAGCCTTATACCGAGAGGACCTAAAGCGATGATTATAGACGATCGTGAGCCTTATACAAAGAGGACCTAAAGCGATCGGATTGTGAGCCTTATACAAAGAGGACCTAACGCAATCCATAAACGTCGTGAGCCTTATACCAAGAGGACCTAAAGCGACGGGGAACATCGTTTGCCCGACAGGGAGTTACACTAAGTAACAAGCGATGATTCCAATAGTTCCTAAGTGATCTGGTGATGAGAAATGATGGATGAATGGTACCGCATATGCATTGCATAAAGTCGTTGTGTCGGTCTCTGTGCATTTGCATAAATCATGAATGGATTGATTATGTGTGAGAATTGTGAATGGATGCATTATTTGTGGGGAATTGTGAATTGATGTGCATATATGATAAATGCATCGTTTATGGGTGATATGTTTTATGTATAGACATATGTTATGTTTTGGGGGAACGTTGTACATTACCATGATTGTATTAATTGTCTATAATATGCTATGTATGAATATATGTGATGTGGTGGTGTGTTTCCATATGTCATAACTTTGGTGTGCATTATGTGTGAATAGGTTATTATGTCGGTATTATTGATACGTATTATATGTGTTAGTATGTGATTGTATGGGTGAGTTTATTTATACATGTGATTGAATATGTTTTTGCATATTATTATGCAATCTTGATTTAGTTGTTATTTCTCACCCTTCTGCTATGGTTTGTTGCTCTATGAGGCAATTGCAGATTAGTAGTCTTGGAGGCTTTTGTGAAGATTAGTTCTCCATTTTTTGTCGGTCTTGGTGTCTGCTCTGATACGTAGCACGGGAGTCGGGGAACGATTATGTTATATATGTATACCTTTGTTAGATTTATTTTGTATTACCTTTGTATGTATATTTTGATGTTATAAAACAATTTATCTTGTAAAACAAGTCAGTTATGGATCTTTCCGCTTTATTCCATAATTGAACTTTCCTTTTGTATTGAAAAAGTTTCTCTTTGATGTTATCCCAGTTTGTGTTATGTATCAAATAATTGAGCAGGGTTTGTGTTTTCTTTTTTTAAATGTGGCATCCTTGATTCTGTCGGAAAAATAAATTTTTAGTTACTCTGATTTATTTATGTATTATTTATTCGCGATGGGAATTGGGGTGTTACATCGTACACTTTCTTCCTTTTCACATCCGATGGCGCAAAATTTCTGAGGTTCATGCACAATGTTTCGTTTGATTAGGTTGCCTCTAATTGGGATTTTATTCTGCATCATTCTCCACACTAATGTCGACACTTTTAACGGAACTATCTCATTCCAAGCTGCTCTAAGATGTCTTGACTCTTCACTTCTCTGATCAGATGTCAATATATTGTAAGCTTCTTTGACCGAGTATGAGTTTCTCAACCATGACCATAAGTCCTTCTCATTTTCTTTAAGATTAATGCCTTGTATATTCACTAAAATTTCTACCTCTAAATTCTTTTCTTCCTCACTTAGCATTCTTCTCCATGTAATATTCTGTTGTTGTTGCTCTCCATCCCCATGAAACACCTTACTTACCGCAGTATTCTTATCTTCTTCCAATACAAAAAGGCCTGGATATATCTATCTTTCAGGATAACCTTCATGTCCCAATTATCCAGCCAGAATGTAGTGTCCTCTCCATTCCTATGTGTCTTAATAGTTTTTCTGAAAACCAATTAACTTTGAATCCCCACCACCCTTTTTCGATCTTGTTGATATCTTTCCACCAAGTGGATCCATTTATTTCGTCCCATTTTAATCTCCCTTCTGATAATCCGTATTTACTTTCTAGCACTTTTACCCACAAGCTATTTTTTTCTGTCAAAATTCTCCATTTCCATTTGCCTAGAAGAGCTAGATTAAAAACCTTTAAGTTCTTGATTCCCAACCCCCTCCGCCTTTTCTCTACAAATCTTATCCCACTTTACCCAACGGATTTTCCTATTCTCTAGTCCCCTACCCCACAGAAATTTCTTAAAGAATGTTTTGAGTTTTGAAATTATACCTGACGGCGCCTTGAAGAAAGAAAAGAAATAGACCGGAATAGCATACAATATCGACTTTAAAAGGACAATTCTACCTCCTATTGAAAGGTGTATGTTGTTCCACTTCGATAGTCTCGATCTCACCGCATCCACCACTGGCTTCCATATTCCTTCTCTACGATGATCCCCTCCTACCGACAGCCCTAAGTATTTGAAAGGAAGCTCTCATATCTTACAATTCAGCACTTCTGCCGCCTCTACCAACCAGGTGTTGTTTATGTTGATTCCTACTAATAAGCTTTTATGAAAATTCACCTTCAACTCGGATACGATTTCAAACAATTGCATAATTGCTTTGATTGCCCAAATATTTTTCCAATTTTTTTTCCTATTATTAGCGTACCATCCGCGTATTGTAAGTGAGATATCTCTGTTACGCCTTCCCCAATTTGGTATCCCTCAAATAAATTCTACTGAACTGACTTTGACATCATATTGTTGAACCCTTTTGCTGCCAACAGAAACAAAAATGGCGATAAAGGGTCACCTTGTCTTAAGCCCCTACATACTTTAAACTTCTTTGTAGGGCTTTCATTCACCAGTACTGATATCTGGGACGATCGAAGGCATTCAGATATCCATCCTCTCCATTTATCATTAAATCCCATTCTCTTCATGACATAATCTAGATATCTCCAATCCAATGAGTCGAAAGCTTTTTCGAAATCTGCTTTGAACATCAATGCATCTCTTTTCTTTTTTTTGACCTCGTCCACTATCTCGTTTGCTATTAAGCTGCCATCTACAAGTTGCTGACCCTCCAAGAAAGCAAACTGAGATGTCGAGACTACTTTTTGGACCACTCCTTTTAACCTATTAGCAATGGTTTTGGCCAGAACTTTGTACATACATCAGATCAGTGAAATTTGTCGGAACTCATTTAACTTCACCGGGTTTTCAATCTTTGGGATTAACGTTATGAACGTGTTTACACCCCGCACTATTCGACCATTGATATGGAATTCTGATATGAATCTTTGAAAATCCGTTTTAATTACCTCCCAAAATTCTTTAATAAATCTGAAGTTGAAACCATCCGGTCCCGGACTTTTCGCACTATCGCAATCCCAAACTGCTTTTTTGATTTCCGCTTCTGAAAATTCAGCAGTACGTCTTTCATTGCCTTCTTCTCCAATTCTATTAAACACCATGTTATGTAGTATAGGTCTATTCATTGTACATTCCTTGAACAAATCGCTAAAATGATCATATATTTTTTGTTTTATTTCTTCCACTCCTGTTATTTTCCTACCGTTTGACTCTATACAAGTTATCTCATTCATTAGTTTAGTGGTACTGGGATTTACTTGAACGAACGAAATGAATCTCACCTCAAACATGAAATTTTGAATTTGTTTTGTATTTAATATTTTAATTTTAATAAATATTCAGGATAATAAATAAAATTTGATGTGCGTGTGTTTGAGTCATTATTGGACCGATGTGATAAAAAACAACATTATTTATTATTTGACTATATTTTTATGAAATTTAAGATATTGTGTTTTTAAGCTTAATGACAACTTTTAAGTTGTGTAGAATACATAAACACCGGGGGTATAAAAAATAGACAAAATTATAAAAATGAATTTTTTTTTTTAAATTAAAAGAAATAATTTTTATATAATTTAAAATATTGTGTTATATAAATTATTAAAAAAATTAAAAAAATATTTAAAATAATTTTTTGGATGGACGGATATTCATCCATTAAAAAGATGCTAATGGATGAATCAGATGAATTTTATCTTTAATGGATGAATTGGATTGAATATTTATTTAAAAATTTAATGGATTATTAATAGACTAATGAATTATTTTAATTCATCCACTAACCATCCAATTCATCCATTTTGTCACCCCTAATCTAGATCCCCCTAATCTAGATAAAAAAACTCTTTTAAAAATCAACATCCAACATATAGCATTCACCATCATCTAAATCCTTTAGATCTATCTAGATCATTTTAGCAAATTAATAAAAGAAAATAAAGACAATACATCCACAAATGGTTGTGCACAAAAAGAGAAAATGAAAAATTACATAACCATTCATCATCAATTTATAATATATTAAATCAAAATCGCATATCATTTCCCTAACACTTCACTATATATGCCGTGGCACGTTTCAAAACTCACATTTACTTCTTAAGTAAAAAACACATACTTATTATCTATAAACAAAAAAAGTAAACCATTGTAGCTGCTAGCTTAAACTTTTTTAATCTAGATGGATATAAATGAAATTCTTCAATAACTATTAGTATTATAAATAAAAATATTCCTATAAATAAAGATAAAGATAGTTTTGAATTTAGTTGCATATTTAGGTCCGTAGGTGATAAATTATGTGGTTGTGTTTATCTTTCACCAATTCCATTCCAAGGTGAGTATGGTAGCTGTGGCTTCACCTACAATTATTAACTGCCTCCAGTGCAACTCAGTGCAACAAGTCAATCCCCTCTTCCTACCCATTTCTTTTGATAAAAGAAATTACACCAAAACTGTCTCACTTTTTGTGGTTCCACCTCACACACACCACAAAATCATCAAACTTTACCTGTCCATTTCAACTCTGATTTGTTGTTAACCTCAAAATCTCCGATTACTTGTTCCCTATAAGGTAGGTGGTGGTCGTTTACCTTCCTTTTGACATATTCTCTTTCCTATCCTTTATCATGGGTATCATATTATGTAGGGCTTATATAAGACAGAAACATCATTTGTAACACTTTTGTGGTTACTTTTTTCTCCATCATTATGAAGAGTATAATGACAGCCAAATCACCTCATGACTCTTCTTTCTCCTTCTCTAGAAGGTATTTCCATTGGAAAAAGAAGGCTTTGGGCGAGGACGATGAAGAAAAAATTCTTAACATAAGTTCATCATCACATTTCGCTGAGGATGATAACGACGATGACGATGACGATGATGTTGGCGGAAAGAAAGAAGATCATCATAATCAACTTAGATACCAAATGCCAGTAGGGATTGCTGCTCTTGAAAAGAGCAAGAATTCAAAATCAAAGTTCAAGTCAGCACTAACAATACTTACTCACAGTTCTAGCACACGTATGGTGGGCACCCTTTTCGGCTACCGTCGCGGACACGTCCATTTTGCGTTCCAAGAGGACTCAAAGTTAAGCCCTGCATTTTTAATCGAGCTAGCAACACCAACAAGTGTTTTGGTTAGGGAAATGGCTTCTGGGGTGGTGAGGATTGCTTTGGAGTGTGAGAAGAAATCAGGAGTAGGAGGAGGAGGAGGAAGAAAGGGTTTGAAGTTACTTGAGGAACCCATTTGGAGGACTTATTGCAATGGAAGGAAATGTGGTTATGGATATAGACATGAATGTGGGTCAGAGGAATGGAAGATATTGAAAGCTGTGGAACCAATTTCAATGGGTGCTGGTGTGTTGCCAATGCCAAGTAGTGGGAATGAAGGTGAGGTAATGTATATGAGAGCTAAGTATGAGAGAGTTGTTGGTTCTAAGGACTCTGAAGCTTTCTACATGATGAACCCTATTGGTAGGGCTGGTCCTGAACTCAGCATTTACTTGCTTAGAGTTTAACATTCATGTCTCTCTTCTCATCTATCTAGTGTTATGTAATTTTGAATATTGTGTTCTGCATTCATGTGTAAACAAGATGAAAGAACATGATTTTAAGTTGTGCTTGTGGTTTCACTTTATATATGACGCCAAAATGCATGCAAAGAGTGAATAATATGTGTTAAATATAAGGTAAATATATTTACAATAGTTTTTTTAGTCAATTTTCTTAAAAGCGATGGAAAACAAAATGTGTGAAAATTAGTATGGAAGTGTTAATAAAGGACTTTGAGGCAACATCAGTTAATTTACTACAAACAGTTACAAATGTTATAACATAAATGAAAGTATATATCAATCTCATGAACTTCAGCTAGACTAACTAACCTTTGAATTGAAACATAAAAATGATGAAAGCGAAGAACTAGGAGCTCCCTTCTGTCCAAAACCAGTATATCCTTGTTGCACGGTGCTTTGGGCTGCAAGGAACTCCCATTTCTGCAACTTTCATAAATCACACCACCTTTGATGAATTTTGAACAAGAAAATGAATGCTTCCATGTTAAGAACAACGCAGACGAACACATTTATATAAATCTTCTATGCCCATAACAATTCAGTTAAAATATTAATAATGATAACGAACTGCATTAATTTATAACTAGCTAGTTAGAGTTACAGTTACAACATAGAAAACCACTAAAAACAAAATGCTACGATTTTGACAATTTGAGAGAGATTTTAGCTATGTTAAAGTGCACCTATAGACACCATAGGTATAGCTTGAAATTGGTTCATGAGCTTCCAAAATACAAAAGTAATAACAACAACATAAATGCTTGATGGCAACACTTTTTTATCTCAAACAGAAATACGAAAGGCAGCAAAAGCAATACCAATTTAACAAGATTATGAGAAAACACATATAAATTACATCACATATAAATGTCATTTATCTTTTCCTTTTCTACTTTTAGGTATTGAGTTTCTTCACATGTGGTCTCTTGTTAGCCACTATGAGAATTTTTCTACATCTATCTATATACTTGTCTCTCAAAATATTGCTTTGTGTCCCATCAAAGGCATAGAGATGGGATTCATTCCTACCATGTTTCCTTTTTTAACCAACATTTATGTCTCTCTTTAAAATATTGCCACTAAAGATTCGGTTACTAATTAAACTCTGAAAGCTCCCTTGCTTCTTTCTTCTGTTTTCCGACTTGAAAAAAGGTCTTCATTTTCAATCAGTTTTATGGAACAAATTCTAATTCATTTAAACATGTTACATATCAAAATATAATACATTTAAATAAGTTCCAAAACAAATTAATTAAACACTAACCATAACTCAATATTGCAATGTTGAATTCCTACTTCTCACTATAAACTATAACAATAAACTTGTTTTTTCAGCTCCAAACCCTTACCAACCTGTTGGTATAACTTTCTGAATAAAGATATATATATATATATATATATATATATATATATATATAGGATGAGAAATTCGTGGAGGTTAAGTATCCTTTTTCTTTAAATGTTCCTGAAGTGTATCTGCAAATTTTTTCTAATGACTTTAAAGAAAATTCATTAGGTTTTTTAATTAATATTCCTCTCCATCCTAATTCACATCCATCAGTTTCAACAATCAAATAATCTGATTCTAATGGTAAGGCTAAGGGTTCTAACTTAGTAATTTCTTCTTTTAATTGCTAGACAATTTTAATATCTTGGTCATTAAATTTTCTGACTCCTTTTTGTTGTGCCTTATTATATAAGGGAGAAGTTAAGACATAATTTACTAGTCCTAAAAAGGATTGTAACTGTTTTAGTTCTTCCAGTTTATCTGGAAATTCCAAAAAATTTCTGGCAATATGGGGTTGTAGTTTGATAGTTCCATTTCATATATATATATATATATATATATATATATATATATATATATATATATATATATATATATATATATATATATATATATATATATCCTATCAAAATCTATTGGCAGTTTGTGTGTAGCCCTTAAACATGCAGATAAAATTTATATTTCAAGCACTATATATGAAAAAAGAAGAATATGTATTAGAATGATGTAACATGAACACTTAAAACACAAGTAACAATTAATGGCAATCAAATTGTGACTCTATATATAACACATAGTGTATATAATAAGAGCCTAGAGCTAAGTCATCTAAATTGTCAATATCCTAGTGTTATGATTCATAATTATAACAAATTAATATTGTGAGCTCAAAATTTCTACATAAAGGATTTTTACTTCAAGAAAAACAAACAAGGCAGTGGAAAATGAATTTGATCGACAAATTTCCATTCATCAATTTCCTTTGAGAAATACACTCACACACTGCAGGCATCTTACTCATATTTCTAGAGATCCAAGGGATTGTTAAAAGCGAAAACACCTATAACACTTAATAAATTCATCAGTCTTTCCTTCATACATAATGTACGATAAGATCCTACATGAACAATGAAACAAAACTATCGAAAGTAAAAATTAACAAAGTAGAGAAACCAACCTGCAAGGCTTGATGCAGAGCTTCAGAGCCAATAGGATGCGGACCAGGCTAAGTCAAAGCCTTAACATGGCTGAATGCCTCAATCTTAGAGAAACCCCTCTTTCCAGCCTGTTATTCGGTAAGAGGTAGAGGCATGTTCTGAAACTGGTACTGGTGAATAGCATAATATAATAAGCAATGACAAATAACAAGGCCATCCATGCAATTGAAGAGCTCCTTGAGCTTCCAACACCAACATTGGTTCGAATTTCAGCATCATTACTAGAATTTTTTTTCACTTGCATCTACAGTATTCGACCCTTTCGATGCTACTGGGGCAGCTTCGCACCTCTTCCACATTGTAAGTGAATTCTAATAACCAATTAAATAACTTATTAAGAGAGTGAAATACAATCTCCAAATAAACAATGTCTTGTTACAATGCAACAACTACACACACGCAAGGGAAATTAAGATGCCAAATATTTATTAATGGAATAATTAACTAAAAAAAGAAAGAAAACCCTTAGATGGGTTTTACAGATCAACCCAAACTGCAGAAAAATAAACATGTTTTGACTTTTAACACTCAGTAATATTTTTTATATTTTAATATTAATATTAAAAAAAATTGAACTTTTCAATATTTTTGAGCCCTCCAAAATATCGGGGCCCTGTGCTATAGAGCCTGTTGCTCCTGCAGAGGGCCCTGTGCGACTCTGGCGCTGCCGTAACGTAACAGAAAAACAGAACGACCAAAATCGGAGAGAGTCGTAACAAATTCATCTTTAAAAGCAAAAGCAAAAGCAAAGTGACACACAATTTCATCTTAAAAACAACAATTCTACTATAACAAATTCTATATTGAATATAAAGGAAACACAAGATTAAAAAAATCAACCATATCAGAGTGAGGGTTTAAGGAAATAAAGATGAAAAAACTTCACTGAAAAAATTAGTTAGTAAATGGCCATACCACGTTAGCGAGTGAATTTTTTTTTAATGAACAAAATACCACTATGCACATAGGTTTAGAGAGCGGAAAATATTGAGAGCGTTACACCCGATTTATATAAATGAGTGTAAATTTTTAATTATATTCTTATTTTTGTACTAGTACTAGTGAAAAACCCGTGTGTCCGCACATGTTCTGATGTGGACTGCGGATATGTCACCAATTAGGTTATGAAATCTAAAAATATATATATATATATAAATTTAATTGTAAATTGTTTTTAAAAAATTAAAATCATAACACCCATTAAGAAAACAATCGTGTTCAAAATTTTGATTAACAGCTTTATGTTCATTTTCCACAACTAATAATTTTGATCAGAAACTTCATGTTCCTGTTAATTTTCAATATTTTGATCAGTGAGTTCATGTTTCCATTAATATTTAATATTTTGATCAATAACTTCATGTTCCCGTTAGTATTTAACATTTTGCTCAATAACTTCATGCTCCCGTTAATATTCAATATTTTGATCAGTAACTTCATGTTCCCGTTAATATTCAATATTTTAATCAGTAACTTCATTTTCCCATTAATATTCATATTTTCTATCAATAACTTCAAATTTCCGTTAATATTCAATATTTTAATCAGTAACTTCGTCTTCCCGTTAATATTCAAATTTTCTATCAATGACTTCAAATTCCCGTTAATATTCAATATTTTGATTAATAACTTCGTGTTCCTGTGAATATTCAAATTTTCGATTAGTAACTATATATATATATATATATATATATATATATATATATATATATATATATATATATAAGAAACGTATCATATAAGAATGTCATTTTTATGTGAGAACATGAGAATGAATCTGAACCATTAGATTTTAAAATAAATGGTGGAGATTATGTGTCACTTTTTTTTCTCTCTCCTCCTTAATTTATTTTAATAATGGAGGAGAGAGAAAAACAAAAGTAATCTCCACCATTTATTTTAAAATCTAATGATTCAAATTCATTCTCATGTTCTTATATAAAAATGTTGTTCTCATAGGATATGAACCATATATATATATATATATATATATATATATATATTTATTTATTTATTTATTTATTTATTTATTTATTTATTAAATTACATGTTTTTCAAATTATAAGAACTAATTTAGTTAATTATAATTGTTTTACATGTTTCTAGAAGCTTATTACATGAAATGAAATATTCTCAAAGTATAAGTAATAATTCCGTTTATTCCTTTGAGTATATTGTTTTTTTTTATAAATTAAAAATTTAAGATTACTTTCTCTATGTATAGTAATAATATAATTTGATTAAATTGTTAACAATGAGACAAAAACCAATTTCAATAATAAGAAATAAAGTAATCATATTTGTAATAATTGCATAATTAATATATTTTTAAAATTTTTAAAAGTGGTATCTTCTATTCAATGCAAAATTTAATATATATATATATATATATATATATATATATAGTTGGTAAAAGCATTTTCAATTTTGCTAAAATTTCTATTCACTTTATATATATATATATATATATATATATATATATAGTTATATGTGTTAATAATCATTTTGCTCCTTGCCATATAGGCGATTTTTGAAAAATTCTCCTGTAAAAAAAAATTTGCAAAAAAAACTCTAACATTTGAAGATTCTCTCAATTTTGACCTTCATCACATCCAGTCACCAAAAACCTGTCATTTTGACCCCTGCCATTTTGGCAGCGTTTTTATTTTGACCCGTGTCACATCAGCTTTTTTGGTGACTGGATGTGATGAATGTCAAAATTAAGAGAATCTTTAAATGTTATAATTTTTTTTGCAAGTTTTTTTTACAGGGGTTTTTTCGAAAATCGCCTATATGGCAGGGGACCAAATGACTATTAACCCTAGTTATATTGGTAAAAGCTTTTGCATGCCTTTAAAATGGATGCTGATTCTATCAAAAATGATTTTTAAACTTTTTTTTACTATGATTCACAATGAGATAACGAATTGAGATATTTGGTGTGAGACAACAGAATATATAAAGACAAGCAAAACTAAAACTATACCAAAGGCAACCAATACTACAAGTAAAAACATTTTTTTCTGGTTCTTTCACATTACATTCTGATTTCTATATGTCCTATTTCTCTGTAGTGAAGAAGAGCTTCTTACATCCAAAAATAAAAATTCTCCAAGATCTTCTAAATGTCTCACCGAAACAGAGGTATTTGAAACTCATTCTATCAATACATACACAACAGAACCTGTGAAACAAATGGGTCATCGACAAAAGAGTCAACATCAGTGATCTCGTATCCACTCGTCCATGTTACGGTCATCTGTTTTTAATATAATATTTGTTACAGTACAGAAAAAAGTAACGAAATTAAGCAACTTAACTTAATATTTGTTACAATATCTACAAATCTATCTAACAAATAGGATGTGAGCCAGTAACAATGCAGTACATGTTAAATGAATAAACTAGACTCAACAACTAAGTCCAATTGAAATTTATAAAATTTTAAAAACTATCAATCAATTAATTAACACAATATAATTGAAAATAAGCTTAGAGCAACACCAAAAGAAAGGAGTGCAAGGATAACATTGAATCAGGCCCAGAACACACATTCAATTAATCTACACTTAATTTACCCAACCAAACAATTAATAATAATAGTACCATTTGACAAAAATGAAGGTCTGAATCATCAAAATTAGCCAACCTCTAGCTGCCACGTGACTTAAGTATTGTTAATAATAAAACAACAATCAACTTATAATCCTACATAATAAGGAAGGTAAAAATTATTTGACAAATTATTCTATCATTCAGCTTTTTTCTTCTTGAAATCAATTAATTTAACACAACATAGTAGCAACAGCAGTGTTTATCAAAAATCAAGTAGCAGCAAACAAACTAAATCAATGTTTATCAAAAATCAAGTAGCAGCAAACAAACCAAATCAATGTGCATGAAATAAAAAATGTTTAAAATAACAACTCAAACCTTTTTTAAAAACCACAGGGCACATTCTATTTAATCTAACCATATCACACCAGTTTGATAAATAAAAGAATAAGAGTTACAATAATCATCCCAAAATCTAATATGCATAGTCAATATTAATTGCAACAATCAGGTATACAAATTCATTCAAAAGCAGCAGACTAATCTCCTATCAACAATATTGTCAAAAAAACTTATCATTTTTGAAACTGATACACAAACCGCAAATCGCATGTGTATTAACAGGATAATTTAAGTCGAAACAAAATCAGCAGCAACATGATAAAATATGAGACAGAATACACAATATAAGCAGTGAAGGGGAATGTATTTTGATGACATCCCCATCAAATTCTTCAGTACAACAAACAAATCCATCCAGTATTGGTGTCACGTTTAAAAGTATTTGACCATACCACGACCTTACACACTCAGTTTTGTAGCCTGGAGCTGCTTCTTTTTTGGTGCCCTCAACTGCTGTAATTTCTTATTCATCTTTGTAGTTAACAACAATCCATGCTTAGTCAAAGTCTACTACTAATGACAGCATCAGAAATAATTTTAAATCTTCATGTTTTGTTCACATGCGCACTTGCATAAAAATCCAGAATTTTAAAGAGAAAAAAAACACCAACCTTCATTCGATGCAGGTCTTGTGAACCTTGTTTTGCACATCCTCAATATTACGCATATCTTCAAACCGAGTACTCTTGTTAAAAATAGGCTGGCTCTGAAATCACAATGAAGATAACAAAAATATGAATCTGACTAATTATGAACTCATGAGGGGAACCAGACAACTTTGAAAATTAGATACAAGATAATGAAAGAGCAAGAATTAAGTAATATCTTCTACTTACCCATTTATCAACCAAATCTTTGGCTAATTTCCTATTTACATTGTTTTCTTCATCGGAACCTGATAAAAACATAAACACCTGACAAAACAACGAAAATATCAATCTAAGATATTACTTCCAAATTCCAATAAAAGGCTACATGTAGACCCTCTCATTATTATTGTATCAACTCGTTACATCATTTAAAATCTTTCAAAATTTATACTCTTACACTCTTACAAGCAGTTCCTGATTGATACTTTACACTCTTACATATGGCTGCATTTTCTCCTTCAGAAAATCTGAAAATTTTCTCATTTCTCCTCCTCCTTCAGAAAATCTGATCTTGCTATGATTAAATTGTAAAATACCTGCAGAGAGCTTAGCTTGAGATTGACTTAAAACTGCAGCAAATTCAGAAAAGCCTTGCTTATAGGTATACAGGTAGACTTCATAGTAGCCCTTTTGCTGTTAAAAAAAACTAAATTCCAAATATGTTAAAGAAGTTCATGGATGAAAAAAAAAATAGTACATTATACTTCAAGGAAAAATCATTTGATGCATGCACCTATGCGGAGTCTTGTCCTGTTCAGGCATTAATTTGAATAATCTCAAAATAATTACCCCTTCAGTAGCAGCAGGATGAACTTTAAAATCCATTTCAAAACGACAACATGAACTATTTGAGAAAGCATGCTTAAGCCATAATAAACAAAATAAAACATAAAACACAGATCTGAGGGAATTACCCGTCACGGTGCCTTTTTTGCTTATTGTCTCTAATTACTTCCTCCTAAATGAGTTTTAAACTTGAACTTCTCAAACAGTGTTTGGGTCCTTCACATCATAAATTGTTGCCAATTTCTCTTTGAGTTCAGCCTTCACAAAAGAAAAAAGCAATTTCAACAAATAGAGTAACAAACAACCAAATTTCAATTTAAAAAGCACTTGTTCATTATATCCAACACACAACTAAAAAACAATAAACAAAAATACCTTGGAGACATTGACCCTTCATGGTTTGAGAACATCAATGACCTACATCACATAATAAAAATACAAGTCACGAAACCATAAGATTTTAAACCAATATCATAATAGAAAACCCTAATTAACCACCAAAAATCATATTAAACTCTAGCTTAAATCGAATCAACTGAAACTGAATAATACACAAAACCCACAAACTCTAACTCGCAGGAGAACAACAAAAACAATATCAAGTTAGCATAAACAATGCAAATAATGAAGAAGTGATAAAGAAAAAAAGTGAAAAAATTAGGGATTAGGGTTTTTTGTCAACGTTAAAGAAAGAGAAAGAAAGAAGGAAGAGGGGGAGGAGAGAAGAAGGAAGAGGAAGATACGGAAGAGAGAAAAAAGAAGAGGGAGAGAGATGATGTTGAGACAGAGAAAGGACAATAGAGAGAGAGTGTGTGTTGAAGAGGAAGAGAGAGAGGTGATGTTTAGACAAAGAAAGAGTGTAGAGGTGGAAGGTATTGTAAAACAAAAGTGGGCTTTAGAAATTGACACGTGTCCAAAGGATAAAAGAGTAATTTTGGTGGTATAAGATTTTCTTATATATATATATATATATATATATATATTAACAGTATGCATGTAGCATAGTTATGGTAGCTAGGTTTAGCCTATGCAATCACAACTACTAATAAACTTTGTAACCACTATATCTAACTTACATAACTATCTTTAACTATATTAACTATCAAGGTGAATTAAGTAACAAGTTAGTTTCCCTAACTTGTTCTTGGTGTAACAACTCCCAGTTGGAGGATACATGTTAATCATGTCCAACTTAAATAAAAATAGATGAAATGCTTAAGGTAGAAATGACTTGGTGAAGAAGTCAGCTAATTGATCCTTGGAAGACACAGAAGAAGCTTGAGAACATTGGCTTGAAGTTTTTTATGCACGATATGGAAATCAATCTCTAAATGTTTAGTACGCCCGTGGAAGACTGGATTAGTTGCAATGTGTAAGATGCTTAGGTTGTCGCAATAGATAGCTGGAAGTTTGTGGTTTTTTACTTGAAGATCACTGAGAAGATAAACCAACCATTGCATTTCAAAGTTGCCGCTGCAAGGGCACAATAGTCAGCTTCATATGAGGATCGTGATACTTTCTTTGTAAGCCAAGAAATGAGGGATTTTATAATGAAGAAGCATTTGCTTGAGATGGATTTGTGTGTGTCTACACAACCAGCCCATTGAGCACTTGAGAAGCCTATTAGTTGGAGCTGAGAATTCCTAGAAAAGAATAAACCACGAGCAAGACATCCGTTGAGGTATCTCAAGACTTGTGTGGCAGCTTTATGATAAGTAGTTGTGGGATTCGTGAGAAATTGACTCAGTTGTTGTTTGATGAAGGTGATGTCATGTCTAGTAGTTGTGAGGTATAAAAGTCTTCCAACAAGTCGTCTATAGAGTGATTCCTAAATTTGAATGTCAAACTTCAAGATCAAGCAAGTACTTGAGTTGGCCAAGGTTTTTGATTTGAAAGGTATGATGTAGAATTTTCTTGATGTGATCAAATTCAGTTATAGAATTGTCAACAAGTATGATGCCATATATATACTAAGAGAAGAGTGAATGTGCTATTTGTTTTCTTGATAAAGAGTGAGTAATCTTAATTAACGTGGTGGAATTTCTGAGCAACAAGGGGGTGCAAGCTTCCCATACCATTTTTTACTTGCTTGCTTGAAACCATATAGTGATTTGATGAGTTTGGACACTTGGTTGAGTTTTGACGATGTGATTCCTTGTGGTAAAGTCATATGTCATATGTACATCTTTGTGCAAGTCTTCATGCAAAAATGCACTATTGACATCCAATTGGTGAAAGAACCAATTATTAATGATTGTTAATGTTAGAACAAGATTTGTTCATGACATATATTCCTTGGATTTTGATAACAAAGTATTTAAAGAACAATGGTTTTATTTGATGTGTATTTCTTAAATGCAGGTTTTAATACATGTAAATATTAGATACAGAATCTGATATACAAAGGAACACTTGAGAGAAGCTGAATTGCTAGCTTCTGATGGTACAGAATCTGAAGAACACTTGTTAAGTGATGTCTGGCGTAGACTCTGAAGTTGAAGGTCTCAACATCAGAAGAAGCAACACAATTGTCTCTACACTTGGTGAATGTAAATTGGCTTCTGGTATCATTCAGAGTTGGTGATAAAGCTGAAGTTGTTCGTACTGCTGTTTACCCTGGAAATTGGTAAACAACCGCTGATCTTCTAAAACAACAAAGTTCTAGTAACTTACAGGATCGATCAGATTGATCCTAGGACATGTGCTATAAGTGTATTTAAAATGTTTCACTAATGCATAAAACAAACATTCCAACAATGCTTGCGTGCAAAAAGGATGTTTTGAAATGTGAATGAAAAGTAATAAGAAGCAAGAAAACGTTTGGGTCGAAACAAGAAACTTAAAGAAAGACTGAAATGTAAAGAAAAGTTTGATAAAAACTGAACTTTAAATGATAAAAGAAGCGCATAAAATCTTGAATAAACTGCATAAATATAAATGCTTAAAGGTAAAAGCTTTATAATGTAAGAACTGCAAAGTAAAAACTTTGTAATGTAAAATGCTTAGAAGTAAAAGACTGAATTAAAGGACTTCAAAGTAAAGGATCTAAGGTAGAAACTTCAAAGTAAATTGCATTGCAATGAAAGATAATGGTGATTACAATCACGTACATTCTCGCTTCACCCTTTTCTCTACACGCTGGATACTTTGGGTGATTATGGAGTTACTTGTGCAACACGATTTTTCACACACATTCTAACTCTAGAACTAACCTATTTATAATACTCTAAAATAACCACCATTTGGCATTTTACTCCTAAAACACGCCACTTGGCACTTTGCATGTCTTCAACTTCTGGATCTTCGCCACTTGTCCTCTTTTCAAATTCAAAATAGTAGAAATTGCCTCCACTAATTATTTGTAACTGCAGCGCATCATCCCGTCGAACTGACTTCCTAGACTTAGAAATACTTGAAGTCTCAAGACTCCTTTCTTCGACCCAAGCTTTCACCAAGTATGGTCGAAGCCTCTTTTTTCTTTTAGCTTATTTATTTTTAAAGAACAACACAACTTCTTTAAAGCCAAATTTGTTTGAAACAGGTAGCGTCGAAATTAGGAGCTAACAAATTGCCCCCCAAAAATGTCCTTTCGCCAGTATCGGTAGGAATGTCATTTTTTGATAGAAAAATTTTTGACGCTTGCTCATTCGACTATGAGAAGACATGGTCATAACTGTTTAGCCCACGATCTAGAAAATATTCCGTTTCTTTCAACCACGCTTATGACGTCATATCAAAATGGTGAATCTTCAAACGTCTTTTCAGCCGTATCTTTGATCAGTATTTATCATTACCTTTTCTTGAAACTAGACATCATGATGTTTGCCAAACGGTATGAGTTCACACCAAGCATGGACCCTTTTGCTGAGAGAATATGTGGCCCTGAATGGTTCACAAGGCCATTCCCTAATTCAAACAAAAAGCTCCACACTGAATCTGTTTCAATCTGGAAGGCTTTCTTGATTCCTAGATTTATCGTCCATAGGCTGAATCTTGGAAAAGATATAGCAACCTTGATTGCTTACCAACCAAACCTTGTCTCTCGACAATTTGGGTTGGCCCAGACTTTCCCTAAGCGCCTATATGAGAAAAAGGGCCATGTTGTTTTTCACACTGCCAGCTTCGACGAGGGAGGTGCTGCAATCCACTTCGACCGGTTGAATGCTCGAAAAGCAGTCCTTTCCCTAGTGTACTTTTAGCCCAGTTTTTTGTGCACTCAACCATTTCACGACTGGTGGTCGAAGCACTACAATGAATAATTTCTTGATGTTGTTGCATTCTCCTCATTACTTGACCAAGCTTTCCTTGATGTGCATGAGAAAACCAGGAAGAGTAAGTTCACTCATATCAAAGAAATTCAAGCCTTCCAAAGGTACTTTGAAACTGTCTATCGACCAGATGATATTAGTCGAACCGTTCGTGAGGCTGCTGTCACTTTGAAGGAGAAATTTCTACAAAAAATGGATAAGTTAAAAATCCCTTCCAACGTTCCTCTTGAGAGACGTTATGAGATGGCTTTTAAACTCTTTCCTCCAAAGTTCCCTCGATTGCCTAACGCTGATTTTGGAGTGGCACTTGCCCCTCCATTTCCAAACTGGTTTGTCTGTGGTGATTCCATAAAAATCCTCTGACAACAGTCTCAACCGAAAGCCAAAAGGGTGGTTGCGACTAAGCATACGCTGGACAGTTTTAAAGGACACCTTCATATAGGTATCGAGGATGTTCGCATCGAATCCGAAATATGAAGGTTTGAGGCTCTCGATTTGTGATTTATAACTAACCACTTAATTATTAACTTGTAATAATTGTCTTTGTCTTTTCAGCTATGCCCAGGAAGACCAAACCAGCTAAGAGTACTGCTGTGAAGGTCGAGAAGGAATCTGAAGACACAAAGGTATTTTATATGCCTTGCCTAAGTCTTCTTTATGTGATCACCTTCTAATATTTGTATCACCTTTTTAGACTGCTCGAAAACCTCCAACACCTCAAAAGAAGACCAAGAAAGGTGTTCAAACAGTCATTCCTTTAGATGTTGATGATGAATCTCCTGAGGAGGTCATAGCTAAAAGGAAAAGGAAGCTTACCAAAGCTTCTGGAGCTGCTGGCCAACCTTCCTCGAAGGCAGCCAAAATTCTTGAAAAGACACCTACCACTAGTGGTGTCGAGAAATCATCCTCCAAGGCCGCGTCGAAATCGAACGCCGACACTCATGAGAGTGAAAAATCAAGCCCTGATGTTGCAAATGCTCAGGTATGCACACCATCTTTCTCATAGTATTTTCACTCTTCACTCAAATCTCCTTCAATCTTATTTTCCTTACTTGTGGTTTTAGGCTGATGTAGGTGATTCTAACCCACCACAAACTACGTCGACCTCTGCACTAACTCTTCTGAATAGCCAAGGTGAGCCAACTTATCACCCCACTTCTGACCTTGGTTCTGGGTACAGCTCAATAAGCGAAATTAACCAACCTATCCTCCTTACAGTTCCTCCCTCTGCGACGGTCGAAACAAACAAAAACTCGCATTTCAAGACCACCACTAAACAATCCCAGAGAGATGGCTCTGATTTTGAAAAGGATGATGTCTCTAGCCAGCAACCTACAGAGGCCGTTGCCACAGAAGAAGGACGTCTTAAACATGAACCAAATAATGATCACCTTAATCAAACTGCCCATGAAGGGATGGAAAATATGGGAGAACCCCCATTCCAAACTACATCTGATGATGATCAAGAGAATGACAACCAAGACAATGAAGAAGGAGACGAAGAGGAAGAAGAAGAAGAGGTCGAAGATGAAGAGGAAAAAGAAGAGGATGAAGAAGAAAGAACTGAGAAGGACCAGTCCACTTCACCCGTAACTGAAAAAAGTGCTGTCAAAACTCCAACTCCTAAACCTACATGCACTTTGGCCACTGGAGGACCCACTAATGAAGATCCACTGGCTGCCTTTAGATGGTCGAATCCTCGAGAGTACACCAAAATGATACTTGGGGCAGCGTTGCAGTGTGTGTATGAAGGTTGGTGGAAATCTGAATGAGGTATGTTGATGGCGTGTGGTTTGTTGTGCCACAGCAGGTTGTGCGTGAAACTCATTGTTGTGGTGGAATTGTGGAGTTGTTTTTTGAGATTTTGGAATGGATTTGGGCTTGTAGAAGTTCATACCTTTACCATTTTTTTTGAGATTTTTTTGTGATATGGACTTTGTAATGGGCTTTTTGGATAAAGTAAACTCTTTAAACTTTGTGACAAATGAACTCTTAAATGGACAATGAATATAAACAATGGTCATTGACAAATGGTTAGCAAACTAAATGAAACAACATTGATTAAGAAAATGAACTAAAAAAAATGAATTGATTTGGCCACTTAGAATTTGGAAATGGATAATTTTATTGAAATGGACCAAATAAACTGGATGGGTAATGGACTTTTGTTGTTTTTGGGCTTTTTATAATGAAGGGAGATTATTTACAAGAATGGTTTCAAAAATGAACAAACAAAATGTGTTCTTTTTTAGATTTTCCAAATTAAAAGTAGACTTAGAAAATAAATGGATAACCTGTTCATTGGATATGAACATGAGAATAGATTAGACATTGAATTGTGGACCTAAAAATGGATATTTGGCAAAAGACTATTCTAAATGGATTTAGAAATTGGACATTGGATATGAAATGGATATAAAATAAATATGGGAAACTTAAATGAATATGGAAATGATTATTTAACTGGATAAAGGACTAAAATGGTTAAATAGATATGGATAAAAATAAAAGAGGGATGAAGTTGAAGACAACATATTTTTTTGGATTTTTTCTGAATAATTGTCAGTGGGTGGATGCACAGATGAAAACTATAAACAGGTAGGACAAATTTGGGGTATGACAGATGCTACAATCTAATTAGTTTAAACTGAGTTAGATGAACTGCTACAACGTTCGGTCTTTCGAGGTATAAGACAATTAGATATGAAGAAGATCACAAATTTGTTTGAAAGAAAGAAAAGGATTGAGAAGTTGGAATAACAAAATAAATCTGACACCAAAAGGATGACAGGCCTATCACCGAAAGGATGATAGTGAACACACACAAACCCTTCCACCAAAAGGATGATAACGAGGTCAACGCCTGCTATTACCAAAAGGATAATAGGGCAAACACACACACACACAAACCCTTCCACCAAAAGGATGAAAATGAGGTCAAAACCTGCTATTACCAAAAGGATAATAAGGCACACACACACACACACAGACCCTTCCACCAAAAGGATAAAAATGAGGTCAAAGCCTGCTATTACCAAAAGGATAATTGGGCACACACACAGCCTGCTACTACCAAAAGGATAGTATGACACACAACACAGCCTGCTATTACCAAAAGGATAATAGGGAACACACGCACACAGACCCTTCCACCAAAAGGATGGCAATGGGGTCAAAGCCTGCTATTACCGACGAGATAATAGGGCACACACACACAGACCCTTCCACCAAAAGGATGGAAATGAGGTCAAAGCCTGCTATTACTGACAAGATAATAGGGCACACACACATACCCTTCCACCAAAAGGATGGAAATGAGGTCAAAGCCTGCTATTACCAAAAGGATAATAGGGCACACAACACAGCCTGCTATTACCAAAAGGATAATAGGGCACACACACAGCCTGCTACTACCAAAAGGATAGTATGGCACACAACACAACCTGCTATTACCAAAAGGATAATAGGGCAGACACACAGCACACAGACCCTTCCACCAAAAGGATGGAAATGAGGTCAAAGCCTGCTACTACCAAAAGGATAGTATGGCACACAACACAGCCTGCTATTACCAAAAGGATAATAGGGCACACACACAGCACACAGACCCTTCCACCAAAAGGATGGAAATGAGGTCAAAGCCTGCTACTACCAAAAGGATAGTATGACACACAACATATCCTGCTATTACCAAAAGGATAATAGGGCACACACACACACACACAGGCTGTCACTCACCAAAAGGATGACACACAGGCCAAGGGTTTATGGATCGGCGACACCAAAAGGATGACGGATCAAAACAAGCTATTACCACCAAAAGGATGATAGGAACTTCTTATTCGTGAGGACCAACATCAAAAGGATGAAGGTTAAATTGAAATGACATGGTCTCGGCTATCACCAAAAGGATGATAGAAAAGTTTTTTTATTTGAGGGTTACCAACACCAAAAGGATGCAGGTTGAATTGAGTTGATTGAGTTTGGTTATCACCAAAAGGATGATAATAAGGAAATTGACAAAAGGTCAAGTTTGCTGGGGATGTGATGAGATTTATTTGGAGACATCAACAAAAGGTTGAAGTAAAGAATTTAATTAGGAAAGCCCACGAAAAGGGAAGGGAAACAGTGAAAAATGGAGAAGGTAACCCGCCAAGATCTACGCAATCTTGTGCCTACATATCTTTACTCGGACGAGAATAAAGAATCAGGGCAGTCGTAGTTCGACTTGAAGAAACGATTCAATGAGGAACGCCCACTGACTCGGAGGAATGTTTATTGGTTGGGATGAGGATGACAACCACATCAACAAAAGGTTGAGGAACACAACTCAATGAAGAAATGCACACTGACTTGCTTGGAGATCACTACTTTATTGAAAAAATTTCATGAGGAACGCCCATGAACTTGAAAGAGATGCCCCTGTCCGGGCTGAGGATGCTCTTGAGCTCTTGTCTTGATCAACAAAAGGTTGAACCAACTTCGTGAGAAACGCCCACGGATTTGCAGGAGATGCCCTTGGCTGGGCTGAAGATCGTCTTGGAATAACTTTGACTTTGTGAGGAACGCTCACGGATTTGAAGAAGATGCCCCTGGCTGGGCTGATGATCATCTTGCACTCTTGAGATTGATCCTGGATCTTACGCATGAATGCTTGATTTTGTAATGATGTGCAATGCAAATGCCGACGCGCGGAGATGCAAGTGCTGGAGAAGTATGATTTGGTTTTTTGGGCATGCATATGATGCATATGATGTTCATGATGACGAATGTGATGCATATGATGCGTATGATTGCAGACAGGTGATTGGATATGTTTGGAGAGGGTGCCAGCATGGTGGACTTTTGGTAGTTGCCAATGAGGATTGGACTTTTGGGCGGTGGGAGGGATTTGATTTCCTCGACACTCAGTTTGTTGAAGATGCCGTGATTGAAGCAGACGAAGATGCTCTTGAAGCCTCAAGTTTGATGACTTGTTTTTGTGCTTGTCGGTTAGGATGACCTTCTGCAACAAGGTTTTCCCCAGTCTGAACATGGTGATGGTCTGCCCCTGATTAACCAGTTCCGAAAGGATTTGATCTTATAGCTTTGACGTGTTTTGAGATGACTTTGCCCCTGATTGAGCTGTTGAAGGGTTTGCCCCAGCCTGAGGGTTTTAAGGGAGTCTTGCTTCGGGTCGGCACCACTGAAAGCTTAAGTTCCTCTTTGATTGCCCCTTGTTGGAATGTCTTTGATGTCTGGCACTGATTTGCAGTTAAAATTGCACATTCACAAATGGTAATCTTAATACAATGCTTATGCAAGTTTTGAAAAAGAGTTGTTTATTGGAGTGTTGTGATAGTGAGACGAATGGACCATTAGCCCAAACGTGTGTTGATTTTGATGGTGTGAAAGATATAGCAAGGAGAATGACACCAATGCTAAAGATTAGCAAATATGGGGAGTCAGTTTACGCAACCTTGCAGTATGCTTTCAGAATAAACCTCGCCTCAATTAGGTATTTCGAGGGTTGTAACATGGTCTGGTTCGCGGTTATGAAACAAAGGATATTAGGCTCAAAGTATGATTTTTACCCACCCCTTCTTCGTGATGATCTCCAGTCCTACGTTCAGTTAATCCTGCACATGCTTGTCTTCCAAAAGGGTTGACGGTGTAAGCATGATGATTCAAGGTTTGCTCCAACTGGCAGTCACCTTATTTTGTTTTTGATGGATGTCAGTGACCCCTTGAGATGGTGGTCACTGAATCTTATTTTGTTTTTGTTGAGGATTCGAGGGCCTCTTTTGATTTTTGATCCCTATCTTTTGCATGGACTGATTTTGCTTGTCGAGTCCATCAGGGTTGTCTTAATTTTTGCCTAAGTCTCCTTTGAGGTGCTTGACTTAGCAGGCTTTTGATTTTTTTGTTTTTGGTTTTTGTTGGATGATCGTGACTGCCAAGTCATGGGTATTGACGAACAACCATCATGTCTTTTGGATTTTGCTTTGTGATTTGAGTGCATAGTTGGGTTAACTGAACACTACCCTGCCCCAGGTTGAGTGTAAGGGTTTATAGATCCAAAGGAAACTGCTACTTCTTGGCTCGAAGTGGTTTACTAGGGATTAACTCCTTGTCTCTCCAGTGTCTAGGGGGTTGAAACAATGCCTGTACATCATCGACGAGATTCTATCCAAAAGCATACGGTTTGCAATTATGGGTATTTCGCTTTCATCATCCTCCCTCCAATCATTGCTAACAACAGTTTGATATAGAGAGTGAAGTGGATAAATATGTCGGTGTTTTGCAGTAAATGGAAGGAATGAGTGAATACGACATAACTGATTCAAAACATGCATAATCATTACATTAAGAAAACCAAATACAAACGACAATGTTCAAAGCATACAGTACTAAAACAGACAAAAGCAAAATAACAAGAATGTAGATGATGGGATGGCAACATGACTGCCTTCTTTGGGGAATGAACTTGACTTGACTTGACTTGATGCTGGCACTAGCTTAGCGGCGGCAGAGGGTTTTTGATGACGTTTGGAGCCCTCCCATTGAACGTGAGAAACTTTGAGTCGATCATGTCTTGAACCTTGTGTTTGAAAGCTCTGCAGTCCTCAATCGTATGCCCTGGAGCACCCTTATGAAACTCGCAATGAGCATTAGCATCATAATCTGGAGGAATGACAGTTGGAGGAGCCAAGTCTCTGGGAGTAACAACCCTCTTCTCCATCAATTGAGCAAAGATCTGAGCATATGATGTTGGCAGACGATCAAAGTCTCTATCTGGCCTCCTTGTCCTTTGTTGATTAGGCTGACGTTGTTGAGCAGCTCTTTGTTGTTGATACTGAGGAGGATACTGATACCCTTGCTGATTATAGAATTATTGCTGAGGAACCTATTGTTGAGGCATTGGAGCTTGAACAGCTTGAACTGTTGGCTGATAAGGCATCGGAGCATATTGCGTAGCAGCAACATTCGGATACTGGAAGTAAGGGATTTGATAAGGCATTGGAGCAGGAGCTTGTTGTTGAGCTTGCCCTTTCTGAGCAGAGACAACATTTGTTTCACCCTCTTTCTTCTTGTATCCATTAAAGGGCTTCTTAGCTTGAGACTGGCTGCTAGAACCTCCTTGGATCTTTCCACTCATCAGACCTTCTTCGATTCTCTCACCGACAATTACCAAATCATAGAATCCGGCAGAAACATTACCAATCAACTTCTCGTAGTATTGGCCTTGCAAAGTACCCATGAAGATGTCAATCAGTTCACGGTCAACTAGAGGTGGATGCACCCTTGCAGCTAACTCTCTCTAGCGTTGCGCGTACTCCTTAAAGGATTCGTTGTCCTTTTGAGCCATACTCTGAAGTTGAGTACGATTCGGAGCAAGGTCAGTGTTGTACTTGTATTGCTTGACAAATGCATCAGCTAGATCATCCCAAGTGTGCACATTGCTACGCTCCAACTGCATGTACCACTCAAGAGATGCCCCAAACAGACTGTCCTGGAAGCAATGGATCATCAGCTTTTCGTCTTTAGCATGGGCAGCCATTTTGCGGCAGTACATCCTTAGATGCATGTGGGGACAACTGAGACCCTTGTACTTTGGGAATTCTTGCACTTTGAACTTGGGAGGAATGACGACATCTGGCACCAAGCACATATCCAGAGCATTCAAAGAAGTTGAGTTGCGTCTCTCCATGACTCAGAGTTTCTCAGCTAGATCACGACACACTTGATGGCTTCAGAATCCTGAGCAGCAGTAGGATTAACAATTGGGATAGCAGCATGGTAGTTTTGGACCTCATCATACTGATCTATCTGCTTCTCTTCAGCATGAGGAATAGGAATCTGAGTGACAACAGGTTGGGCTTGCGGAATGGCACCAACAGTAACTCCAGATGTTGGAGGTGGTTGAGATGTGGCTGGAGCGAAGTCCATTGGTATCCCATAAGTGATGGGGTTAGGAACATGAACTGAGAGCCTTGAGGTAGATGCTTGAACAGGCACAGTGTTGTTGGTGGCAGCGGCTTCACGCAGTTCTTCTTCTTTTCTGGCCATCATGATGGCTTCGAGAATCTGGTCAATCTTTCCCTTCATAGAGTCCAACTCTTCTCTGAAGGCAGCTTGCTCTTGTTGAATCTGCTTCATCATTCGTCTAGTATTGGCTCGAGTTACGTACTGGTGTCGAGGAATTAGCTTGATTTACTGGAGAAGGAAGGAAGTTGAAGTGAGATTTTGAGGTTGAAATGCAATACAAGATGCATAACAGATGCAATGCAATGACATGAGATGCAATGCAAGATGCAAGATCTAGGATCGCAGGATCAGACAACTTCAAACAGTTCTGAGGTTGGCCGGAGATGACGGGTCAAGAACCACAACTAGGAAGAAAACCCATGGGTAGGTTTCTAAGACGGTAGGTGCCTAGAGTTATGGATATATTTCGAAAACATTATAACCAAGACGAAGAGACATCCGACTATAATATCCTCAAAATAATCTCATCTAGGTGAGGTCTTCGTTTCTTCCCCACGAGAAAGATTCCTCGGAGGCGCCCACTACACAACCATCGATACACGGGTTCTAAATAGGGTTCTCAGAATCCTAGATCGAGGTCGAAAATATTACTGTCAGGAAGTAATACGTTCGAGGGATCTCATCTGATTGGGGCGTTCACATTAACTCACATAGAATTAACGCTACCAACCACCATGGGTAAATAGGTTAATGGTCCTTGGGATCAATGACCCACCTCGAAAGTATTACCACCATGGCAAAGATTCACCACAACAATAATATCTCCAAGGGAATCTACTCCAAGTGGTGGTTTTCGCTTCAACTCACGCAAAAGAGACCACGCAAGCCTACACTACACAACCACTATCCTAATCTTAGGGTTATACTCAGACTCGGGTATAGAGCCATCTCACAAAGTTCCCAATGTCAAAACAACCCAACAAAGTCATGAAAGGTAACATAGACAGGAATGCAAGTAAGTAAGCAAACGAGAAGAAAATAAACAAATAAAACTAAAGAGCTAGCGATTTGAATTAAGATAGGCTCGACTCTCTCTTGCATGGAGCAAATTATCCCCAGCAGAGTCGCCAACTGTCGCACCTCGAAAAAATCACTTAATCGAAGACACGACCCTTCGCGCGAAAGGCGCGGAAAACGGTTCGACAGAGTCGCCACCGAACTTTATTTATCCCAAAAGAGGGAAAGGAAAATATCGAGAAAACCTTTAAGGAAGGGGTAAGAACATGGTCGTCGCAACCACATTCTGGGTTCGAGAGTCGGTTACGTGAGGGGAAGGTACGTACACCCCCTCACGTCCGTTGTACTTAACGGGAACCTCTTGATTTGAATCGCGATACTCGTTAGCTAAGTTTATTTGTTTTCTTCTCAAAAATGAATGCAAAATGGTAAGATAAAAGGGAACGATGCTAGGGGGAATGAGGTGGTTTTAGGATAGGGTGCTCGGCAAGATCATCGCGACCTCGGGCCTACGTATGCTCATTCGGACGAGAATGAGAAATCAGAGCAATCGTAGTTCGACTACTGGGTTTGACGGAAAAAGATGGTAGTGTGCTCGCCAAGATCATCGCAATCTTGTGCCTACGTATCTTTACTCGGACGAGAATAAAGAATCAGAGCAGTCGTAGTTCGTGGTACGCCCACGAAAAGAATGGGGTTAGGGTTTGAATTTTAGGAGACGAAAGATTGAATGACATACAACCCAAGGGGCGTGCCTCGAGAGCGGTCACTCAAGAATCCAAGGAATGCTAGACTCCAAGAACTCAGCACTTTCGTGAGTCGATTGCGAAATTTTTTGATAGGGATTAAGTGTTTTAAGACAAAAGGGTGAATGAATAACAACCCAAGGGCGTGCCTCAATAGTCATTCATTCGAAGACCCAAGGAATGCTAGATTCCAAGAATCTCCTCCTTTCGTAGGTTGATTAAGAAAGCGTTTGGAAAAAGATTGGGTTGAATTGGGTGAGAAAAGATGTGAGGATCGATACTAGTCCCTAGGGGTGCTCCTAGTAATGAAACCTCGAGATGTGTGAGTGTGCATTTGACGACGAGTCAAAAGGCACTCGACTTACGAGAATGTTTCTAAGAGTGGCTCGACGACGAGTCGAGAATCGATTTGGAAATGGTTTGATTTGTTAAATGTTTTAGGGGAGAATGACGATTATTCGATAAACGAGACGTCGACCTCGCAACCAATTAATCGGGGCATTATTGGGATGCTAGATCCTAACGACACCTTTTTCATTCGATTGATTTACGAAATATTGTTTGATGAACAACGAAAGTACCACATGGAATGCTAGACTCCAATGGCATTTCTTTGTCCAAATAATTAAGACGAGTATTTTAGGAGCGAAAGGTCGAATGATCACCACCTAAGGCGTGTGCCCCAATGGCGATCACTCAAGAACCCAAGAAGTGCTAGACCTCAAGAGCTCAATTCTTTCGCGATTTAATTAAAAAAACGATTTGAATATGTATGTTAAGTATTTTAATCGAAAAATAAGTGTTTCAACAAATAAAAATGATTAGGTAAATATGAATATGGATATGAACAATATGATAATATGTACAACAATATAATAATATAATCGACAAGATATAATATTGACATAAGAAAATAAAATTGGTCTCGTCTTAATCGCGATTTAATCGATAAGTTGATAATCGGACTTTTGACTTTCATTGACCCAAAATTGAATAAAAGAATATGTGAAATGAAAACTAAATAGAAATTAGAAATTAAATCGGAAATATGAATAAAGGTCTCACCTTTATCAAGATTTAAAATCTAAAATTGATAAATCTTGATATATTGGTTTTCATGGACCCATAATGAATAAATAGGGGAAATGAAATAAAATAAAAAATGATAAGAAAAATAATAAAGGTCTCACCTTTATCGAGATTTAATCGAAAAATCGAGAAATCGATCGATATTTAGTGTTCATTGACCCCAAAATAAATGTAAACGAAACAAAAATGATAGAAATAAAATAAAATTGAAAATGACATGAAAAATAATAAATGTCTCACCTTTATCGAGATTAAGTCGAGAAATCGACAAATCGTCGATGTTTGGTTTTCATTGACCCAAAATAAATGTAAAAATAGTGAGTAAATTGAAATAAAAATAAATAAATAGGTAGGCCTCATATAAATCAAGATTTAGAATTGATTTTAAAATCAACTTAATCAAGATTGTTGTTATGTCATTGGCCCGTAAAATGAAATCGAAAAATAAAAAAAATAAAAAGGAAAATGAAATAAATCGAAAAGAAACTATAATAAAAATAGAGATTAAAACTAAATAAGCATAATGAAATTTGAGTATATGTTCATGAGATTAAACAAAATTTAAAGCCAAAAGTCAAAACAAATAAATAGAAAAAGAATAAGATAAAACCAAGAAGAGGACTAAGGGGGGTGCGCTCGGGTCTGGGATGTGTGATAGGATCACTTGGGCCATCAAAGCCCATCATCTATCATAATAAAGGCACGGTAAAAACAAAAAAAAAGGGTGGCATGGATAAAAAAACATTGATATAATCCAATAGTTAAAACCCCCATCTCTTTTAAATCACCATCAGATTAAGCAAATAACTAAAAAAAAAAAGAGAAACTATGCTACACAAAATCAACACGTGAACACGCCATCAGCATCATCTTAATATCAGATCCTCAGTGGAAAATCCAACCTTCAAAACTATTTTCGATAAAAAAACAGATCCAGAAAAATAAATTTCGTTATCGACCTTCTCCGTTCAACCTTCACTCGCCCCGTTTCTCTCCTTTCTCACGGTCCAGGTTCGAGTTTCGTTCACTCTCTTTCTCGGATCTGTTTCTGATATGGGTTTGTGTTCACCCTCAATCGCTTCGTCTGCGTTACCGTTCAACTTGATCCAGGTTTGTATTCGGTTCAGATTTTTTCAATTTGTTTCACTCTTGTTCGTCTCAACCTCTCTCCATCTTTGGTTTTGTAGTTCTATTTCTGTTCGCTTGGGTTTTGGGTTTTTGGTTGAGTTATGGTTTTGAATTGAAGGATTTGTTGGAAATGCAATGGTTTTGTGCTGTTTTACGAAGGTGTATGAGGGATGAAGAAGGTAAGGATTAGGGGTGAGTTGAAGAAGAAGCTGCAGGTTAATGATGAGAATGAAAATATACAGGGGTATTATGTGGTTTTTAAGGTTGAGTTTTTATGGGTGAAGGTTTTTTTTGTTGAAGGAGACGGGAGAACCAATGAAATTGGCAGCGTTTTTTGTGGCTTTTTTTTGAGCTCTTCTTAAGAGTGAAAGGGAGTGCTGTTATATAGGAGGAGATGAGGGTAGTTTGGGGAATGCTAAAGAAGAATGTGGGTGGAATATTCTGCAGATATGTTGTTGCTGCGTTCACGATTTCCTGCTGTGCGTTTCGTAACGGTTTTGGAGAATTTGTTGTGTGGGGTCAATATTATGGTGTTGTATATTGAGGCAGGTTGTACAAACCGCATCAGACTTTTGTGCGCGGAAGGTGGTCACGAAATTTACGAATTAGTTTGTGTGGGAAACCGTTGGGGCAGCGTAACAGTGTGTGTATGAAGGTTGGTGGAAATCTGAATGAGGTATGTTGATGGCGTGTGGTTTGTTGTGCCACAGCAGGTTGTGCGTGAAACTCATTGTTGTGGTGGAATTGTGGAGTTGTTTTTTGAGATTTTGGATTGGATTTGGGCTTGTAGAAGTTCATACCTTTACCATTTTTTTGAGATTTTTTTATGATATGGACTTTGTAATGGGCTTTTTGGATAAAGTAAACTCTTTAAACTTTGTGACAAATGAACTCTTAAATGGACAATGAATATAAACAATGGTCATGGACAAATGGTTAGCAAACTAAATGAAACAACATTGATTAAGAAAAAGAATTAAAAAAAAATGAATTGATTTGGCCACTTAGAATTTGGAAATGGATAATTTTATTGAAATGGACCAAATAAACTGGATGGGTAATGGATTTTTGTTGTTTTTGGGCTTTTTATAATGAAGGGAGATTATTTACAAGAATGGTTTAAAAAATGAACAAACAAAATGTGTTCTTTTTTAGATTTTCCAAATTAAAAGTAGACTTAGAAAATAAATGGATAACCTGTTCATTGGATATGAACATGAGAATAGATTAGACATTGAATTGTGGACCTAAAAATGGATATTTGGCAAAAGACTATTCTAAATGGATTTAGAAATTGGACATTGGATATGAAATGGATTTTGAAATGGATATGAAATAAATATGGGAAACTTAAACGAATATGGAAATGGTTATTTAACTGGATAAAGGACTAAAATGGTTAAATAGATGTGGATAAAAATAAAAGAGGGATGAAGTTGAAGACAACATATTTTTTTAGATTTTTTCTGAATAATTGTTAGTGGGTGGATGCACAGATGAAAACTATAAACAGGTAGGACAAATTTAGGGTATGACAGTCATCAATTGGCTCTGAGAACTTTCTCTTGACGCTAGCCAATTCCTTCAAACTTATCTTTGTTTGTCCCATGTAGAATTGTTCATGGAATAATCTCTCCAATTGGGTTCAGGTATGTATCAAATTTGCAGGCAGAGTAGTAAACCAAGTAAAAGCGTTTTTTTATAGCGAACTTGGAAAATATTTTATCTTCAAATTTTCATTATTTTCTATTTCGCCTGCTTCTATCAAATATCGTGTCACGTGTTCGACCGTCGATTCACTGGTATCTCCTGAAAATTTTGTAAACTTGGGAACCTTCCACCTTGGGGGTAAATCTTGCTGTAAGATATATTCAGATAAAGGGGAAGTGTAATTGGGCCTCTGGAGTCCCACATTCATGCAATTTCGTACCATAATCCTTTCGACCATGGTTGCCAAATTATTTTCTACAGGCATATCGTTATGTCGCATTTGTTGTATAATATTATCAGCATTTTGGTTTCTATTAACTAATACTACCCTTGGTTCTTGTGGGATAGGAATTTCGACTCCTGGCTGTTCGACTGCCCCTCCTTGGTTCAACACGTTCCCCTGAAGGATATTTGGTTGTCTTTGATTTATAGTAGGTTCCTCTTTGACGACTATTCCTGGATTCTGAATTACACGTTCTCTTTGGGGAGGTTGAGGGACACCAAAGAAATCGGCAATGCGCGTCATCTGCGCTGCCAATTGTTGATTTGTTTGTGTAGTGTATTGGATCAAAGGGTTAAATAAAACCCCCATCTGTTGGGCTAGCATCTGAACCATATCATGGTTGCTCTCGTCCATTTGTTGCCTAATTACTTGTGCAAAATTATTAGTAATGTTTGGCATATATGTTTGATATCTCGTTCCTAAAGTCTGACTAATCCTACCCATATGGTTTACACCAGAACCGGATCCTTGTAAAGGCGAAGTTACGTTAACCGTTGGCTCTGTAAATGCTGATGACGCATTATGTAAACTTGCCATCACTGATGTTGGCATTCCATACGGCTGTTCTCGATTTAGTGGAGGCATGGAAAAACCATATATAAAAGGCATGTACATACTCTCTGAAGAGGGAGGGGTCATTTGAGGAATTTGGGGTCCCATAGTAGAAAAACTAGGCGCACTCTGAGGGATTGAATGCGCTGGTGTCGAACCCGCTGTTGACGGTATAGCCTCTGATACTGGTATTGAGGTCGTATTGCCCCCAGTCGAAGGAATAGGTGGCGGTATTCCATCATTTGTGGAATTCTAATTGTTTGGCGGATTTGGATTCGCCATTCTCCTTACTCCTCTTCTTCTAGGTATTTCTTTGTTATTTATGGCTATCTTACCACTCCGTAGTCTCATACAACGAAGCGAAGAAGGCTTTTGTAAGAATAATGTAAAAATAAAGGTTTTAGATTGTCAATAGCACAAGGTCCCACTGGGCGTGCCAATTTGTTTGCCTTGAAAAATAGCAAACAGTCGTTGGTCTCCTAATTTGTGAAAATTAGTTTACTTGCAGGATCGACCATACAAATCCTATGATAATGTGCTTTAAGAGTTTTGACAATTTGTGTGAAAATCAAACCTTTTGTTCATTAAGTTCATCATTGTTTTCATAAACTGATGTAATTAGAATGAAAATGATAAATTTTTGTTCTTAAAAGGAATAACGAAAACGTAATAAGAGTGCAAGAATGAAATTGCAGAAAAGTAGAATAAATTGCATGTAAATAACTTAGAACTTCATTGAAATGTAAAGAAGAAACTGGTGTTTTTTCAAACGTACATTTCTCAACGACAACTCTTTTCTCTCACACGGGTACTTTGAGTATTTTGAGTAAGTTGTACAAATTTTTGAATACACACACGAAAATATTACACTATGACTCCCTATTTATATACAATCGAAATAACCGTCAACAACGACAATTTCCTCTAACACAGACAAATGGCATTCTGCATGCCTTCGCCCCTTAGATGCATTCCACGTGTCTTGTTCTCAAAATAAAATTCCCTCCTTTATTTAAATTTCAAAATATCCGTCGAAGCATGGCCTTCGCCTAATCATGTCGAAATGGCTCTAATACTTAGAAAAATCTCCAGCTCTTCCATTCCAACTTAACCCTTATTTTCGACTGACTTTCTTCGCAAGAAATAAATTGTTGTCGAAATGCTTTGGCAAATCTTAAACTTTTACCTCCTGAACAAAATCCAGGCGTCGAAATTAGGAGCCTACACATTGTTGAGCTGAATTCTGAATGTGCTATTCTTTTTAAAGTAATTGGTGTTTCTATAACAGTAACCTCTAAAGTGATTGCTAATGTGATCAATTGTGAGGAAATTAGAGAAATCCCAAGAACTCTTGTTTGGGAACACAATCTTCCTACTTGGCGTATCTTTGTAGATCCTTCTAATACATTAGTGGTCTCAAATCTTTGTCCTGATGCAGTTGTTTGGAATAAGATTCTGAATTCAAACCTACAACCTAAGGATAAGAATTTTGACCTTGTGGACCCTGTCATACCCCAAATTTTGACCACTAAGGTTTCCCATCATTGTGAAAATCATCATCACAATATGGATGGGCCATCATACTTCATCAGTCTCCCCAAAGATGGGTGAGCATTCACTACAATCAAAATTAGGGTTTCAAGCCCTCTCTGAGTGCTTAGACAAAGGATCAATAAAGGAATGACATGATCTTCAACTTGTCTAACCTCTCAAACATCCACAATGGATCAAAAGGACTCACACTTCAAGGATTAAGCACAAGGCTGCTCCCTTCTAGGTGGATTAAGTCTCAAGATCGACAGTGTCACCAAATTAGGGTTTTGGTCGACCATGGCCTCCAGATGGAAATTTTTCATCTAGGCACAAGCCAATGATCCAAAACCTAACCTAATATACTCCATGGAACCTCATGGACCCAATCATCAAGTCAATTTTGCCTCAGGGGATGCATTCATCAAAAATCAGGAATTAGGGTTTCTTGACCTAATTCACCCCTAAGTTGACTTTTGGGACAAATCATGAATTAAGACCTCAAGACATGATTTAAGGGTCTCTAATGAACTATATTGATCCATTTGGAATAATGGATTAATCCAAGAAGCTTGAGCAACAAGTCTCAATTTCATCTGCACCACAATTAGGGTTTCGCGAGGAAAGTCAATTGTAACTTTGACTTTTGACCAGGACATGCTCCCAAACCCTAGGACATGCCTCAATATAACCTATGACACCCATGGAACATGTACATCAAGTTTGATTTAGGTCAAGGACATGATTTCCTGAAGAATTGCACAGTTTGGAATTCATCTGATAAAAAGTCAACTGTGCACAAAAGTCAACTTTGACTTTTTGAGATTTTTCACCAAAATGGATTTTTAACCCTAAAATGATGTTAATGTATGATTTGAATCATCATTCATCAAGAAAAATCAAGAAAAGTTGGATAACTTGTAAAAGGGGTAACCATAAAAACTTAGAAAATTTTCTAAGTTAAAAATAAAGTGGCTAGGGTACCAACTTTGGAGGATCATAACTCCTAAACCACAAAGCCATTTTTTTCCATCCAAAGATGGATTTGTAGCCCTCATTACCCTCTACAAAAACATCAACTAGACCTAAGTCCAATTCATTAAGGATTTTGAGTTATGGAGTGATCAAAATGGCTGAAAAATGAAAATGTCACTTTTTCCAACACTTAGTGAAATTTTCACTAAGTCCAAATTTGTCTTCATTTTTTTCCAATTGTAGGGGGATTTTTCACTTGTATTCAAAAGAGATCAAAATCAAACATGTTCAAACAGTTGTTGTATCATGTAAGGGCTTTCCAAAATGGCCAAGAACATTACCAAATTCCATTTGAGTCATGAGATATGACATTGGAAAGTTGCCTTGCTGAAATCTGTCAAGACAAGGCAGAATTTGCATTTTTGGTCGATTTGCCAAAATTGTGCAAATCCAAATGCTCCTATCCACTTGGACACCTCTGAGGATTGAATCTAAAGGGGACAATCACTGAGCCAAGCCTCCAAAGTCTTTGGAACAAGAAATAACATGTTGAACCTAGAATGGCCAAAATAGGGACAAGACTCCAATTTTGGATTGGAGCATTCAATGGAAGCATCAAGGTGACATGGACTGAGCCATTTGCAACTGAATTCAGTCAAGACTTATCCAAGACCAAGGGAACCACAACCCTGTGCCCTAACCTCTAGTCAATGGCTAGAGAAGACTTGGATTTCCATTGGCCAACATTGAACAAACACCTGCTGCAGTTGCCATTCACTGTGGATCCCAAAACAAACTTGCTCTACTATAAATAGAGCTCAATTGTGATCAGTTTGAGTACACCAAAGCCATCAAACAGATGCTTTCCTCAAAACCTCTTTCTCTTGGCAAAAATGCCTTCTTTAGCAAGGCAACTTTGAGTTTTTGAGCTTGAGAGCTTTTTCATCACAACCAATCACACACACACACCTCATATATATATCATATGTAAGCTGTGCAAACTATCACAAGTGACCTGTAATCACAAAATCACAAAGTCACCTCTCAAAACCTCAAAATAGGCTTTGTTTGCATTTTTCAAGCCATGTCTTGATTCAGTCACTTTCCAAACCAGATAAAACCTCAAAGACACTCCAAATATCATCCTTGAACTGTCCCAAATGGTTCCCCTCATCTGGAACACCATTTAAGGGAGTTGCTATTTTGGTCACTTTTAACCCCTTTTGCAAGAAAGGGACTGTTTGTGTTTTTGCAGGTACCAGTCAATTCCAATCATCCTAAAAGCTTCTAAGGGATCATTTGAGTGTGTCTAAAGCATCAAATCATTTCTGGAACAAGAGGTTTGACAGATTGCACAAAAGCTCCAAAATCTCAAAAAAAAAGGTAAGCCTCACAACTTGGAATCTTTCAAACATGCAATGCTTTGAAGTTCATTGATCATAAACATCTCATACATGTTTTATATGTTGTGTTTGAGCTAATTCACCATGTAATCCATGCTTGTACCAAGTTGTAGCATAGAAAATGCATTTATAGGTCATTTTCAAAAGCATTATCGGGTTTTGAGGAGGGAGTGTGATCTGAAAAAACTACCACCACCATTGGATTTCTTATGAAATTCTGGTCCAAATGCATATAAATTTTGTCTCAAACCATTAAGAATTGAGAAAGTTATGACCTTCACGTTTCTGAGCCAAAACTTGCCTTGGGCCAGGCCTAAAACCAAGTCATGCCTTTTATATTTGTTGTTTTGTTTCAAACAATGGATGTATCACCACCCCAGTGGTAAGGCGCGTGCCTTGTAACCTTGAGGTCTTGGGTTCAAACCCCACCCATGCCATTTTGTGTTTTTTCACATTTTGCCATTTTTTCCAATATTTTCATGGTTTATTAATTAATTGGAAAATTAATAACTCTTTCAATTTTAATTATTTTTTATTGGTTATTTTTGCAAAAAATTACAAAAATGTTGAAATATTTTATTCCACAAAAAAATTGAATTTATATTATTTATTTAATATAATTAGTATTTTTGTGAATAAATTCACTTTTATTTATTTTTAAACATTTTAAAATGAATATCCATCTTGAAAAATCAAGACCAAATGAGTTTTAATATCTCTTGTGATTTATACCTCATTTTTCAAACCTTAAAAAAAAATCACAAGTGGTTTATTCAAACCTATTTGGTATTTTTCATTGATTTTCTTTAAATATTTACTTTTAAAGAATAAAATTAGGGTTTCTTTGATTTTCACTCAAACAAATCATTGTCAAACACTCATGGGCCTCTAATAGAGTGTAAGACCCAATCCTTTTTTTACCAAACCATTTTTGGGCCTCAGTATTGTATAAGTCCCGATACCGTAAAAAACAAACGACGCGATCGTCGCCTTTTGAAAAAACTCAATTGGGCATCTTCTCGAGCTATAAGACCCATTCAAAACTCACTTGGGCCTCTAATAGAGTGTAAGACCCAACCCCCTTTTAACCAAAACATTTTGGGCCTCACTTATTGTATAAGTCCCTCTGCGTTAAAAGAAAATCTCGGCGCGATCGCCATTTTTAAACGAAAAAATTAATTGGGCCTACCCTCGTGTTATAAGCCCCACTCTTTTTCTTTAAACCTTTTGGGCCTCTTGAGAGAGTGTAAGACCCATCCCTTTGTACAGAAAACAATTTTTGGGCCACAGTCACTTGTATAAGTTCCTCTGTACAAATTCAACAGTGCGCTCACTGATAAAACCCTGGGCTTCTCCTTGAGCTGTAAGCCCCAAATCTTTCTTTTTCAAAGCACTCTCTCCTTTGATTTTGAATATACTGTTGTTTTCAATCTTTCTTTGTTGAACCACTAACCAAACAGCATGGAAGCTCTACAACCGAGTAAGTGGTTATTGCTTTCATTTACCGCTTTTATATACATATAACTGTATTGTGGGGCTGTTTCACTGTAAGTCTTCTTTCATAAACTCATATCAACTGTGTAATAATAGTATAGATATTTAGAGTTTCCCCGGCAACTACGTCTAGCATTAAGCCCATTGATCACTCTTAGAAATTGTCTAAACTAGATCCCCATAGGATTACCAGACACAGTCTTCCCTCCTCTTGGGGTTAAACAATATGGAGATATGAAAGGCAACATTCTCTGTGAACCCTTTCATAGACTGTCACTCGTAGAAGTTGTCAAAGAAACTCTATTCCCCATAGATGATCTTTTCTCCGTGAATGGCATCTCTTGAGTTTCTTCCAAATTCTCAGACTTTCCTGGCTTGATTTATTCTCGGTGAATGGCATGTCTTGAACTTCTCGGGGTTTGGAGACCCACAAGCTTCTTAAAAGCACTTGTCAAGAAACTCTATTCCCCAGAGATGATCTTTTCTCCGTGAATGGTATCTCTTGAGTTTCTTCCAAATTCTCGAACTTTCCTGACTTGATATATTCCTTGTGAATAGCTTGCCTTGAATTTCTCGGGGTTTGGGGACCCACAGGCTTCCTAAAAGCAACCTCGCCTCCTCTTGGGCTTAGTACAAGGACCCTACGGCTTCTTAGAAGTATTCACAGCCTCCTCTTAGGCTTCGTATAATGATCTCTTCCTCCGGGAATGATAGCCTCCTCTTGGGCTTCATACAAGGACCGATCGGCTTCTTAAAAGCTTCCAGCCTCCTCTTGGGCTTCGTACAAATTGTCCCGACGACCTCCTAGAGGTATAGGAACAGAACTTAGTCATCTTCATAGAACATTCCTTTCATAGAGTCTACTACTGTTTCTCAGAGCATAGTACAAAAGATAAAACCCTAGACTTGGACAGTCTAATCTCCTTGAGTCTCAAAGACATTCTCAAGTGACCCCTTCGTTAAATAGGAAGGAAACCCGTAGACTCGGACAGTCTCAATACCCTTCGGATTTTCCACTCCCTTAGAGAACAGGAATAACCCGGATCCTCGAATCAAATCCTTGAGTACAGTGTTGCTCATATAAGAACTGATTTTCTCTTTAAAATCAATACACTGGACCTGTCACTTAATTGAGACAACATTTAGCCTCTCTCTCGGGCTTTGTACGAGACACATAAGAGACTCCCTCGTTGAGTCAATTACCCTTTTAGCCTCCATCTCGGGCTTCGTATGAGATACACAAAAACTCTCTTGTTGAGTCAATTAGCCTCCATCTTGGGCTTTATACGAGATACCAAAAGACTTCATCGTCGAGTCAAAACTTTTTAACCTCTCTTTCGGGCTTTGTACGAGACACATATTCGCCTCCTCTTAGGCTTTATATAAGAAAACCACTGGTTAATCCAATTAACCTTTTAGCATCAAAGTTGTGCCTCGTTCATAGTACACAAACATCAACAACTCTTTCTCTTTCATCTAATCGCTGTAAGCGGTAAGCCTCTGGATCATCTACATCCATGCCAATGTCCCTCTTTTAGCATGAGAAATTCCTGAGGAAAGATAACATTGCTCTACACTGAGTTAAAGTCTTCTCCTTTAGGTTAGAAATCCCCTTTAAAGGAAATTATGGCATTCCCCGGATTCACACATCTCGGTTAAAGTAATCCTCCTTTACAGCCAGTCACCCAACAATTGTGACATACAACAGACCTCTTTAGAGATGACAAATTCTCTCTAAAGTCGAACCCTTTTAGCTTCAAATCTTAGGCTTTGAATAAGATACAAATCACCTTTAGCTTCATATCTTGGGCTTTAAACAAGATACAAATCACCTTTTTCGCTTCATGTCTTGGGCTTTAAACAAGACACCAAATACCATTTCCTCCCATAGAATAGGAGGAACTACGAACGCTCTGATTTCCTTGTTTTGGTAAACGGGAATACGTAGGCATAAGATTGAAAGAAAAAATCTTAGCGAGCACACTAAACAAAAACCAAAAATCCCATACTCTCATGTATCTATCAAAAGCATCAGTCCTAACATCCTAATCCTTGTTCCCCGCCAGAAACATTTTGTCAAAATAAAAAGAAAGAAAACCGTATTGGCGAAAATACAAATAACCAGTACAAAGGCCCCCCACATTGATAGCATTTAACAGACCGCTGTTTAAACTCAGTATGCAAAGCAGGGTTAATTGGAGACATCTATTTCCCTTCCTTCATCAGCTTTAATAGGATAAAAAATGAATCGACCTGTAGTAAGTTCAACCGCAAAGAGCGACCAGCGCTTAAGAACCGCGTCCAAAATCGCTCGCTACAGACCCTATTGAAAAAGATATACTACTATTTCTCAATTCAGACTTGCAGATTGATCTTCCTCAAGTTATGTTTGACTATTTGAAGATGACTATTTCTTCCTTTCACAAGGGAAAGATTTTCTTCATTCCTTTTGAACGAAGTTCTTTCAGAATTACTTGTTCAGCAGGGAGTTATCATAAGTTCTGAGGCTGATTCGTCTAAAATTTGGAGAGACAAGTTTGAAGTTATCTATGAAAGATTATGATGTTAGATTTCTACATAGTTATGTCTTGTAATTGTTAGAACCTTCGTATTAAGCAATCTTATTAATAATTCGTGTTTGTTCATGATGTTGTGCAGTTTAACTATTATTTATATATATTTATTGTTGTTCTAAAGGATTAAAGAAATGGGATTAACAACTCAAAATGTGCAACAATTCTCATTAATAAACTGGAAGATATTACAAATTATTTAGACATTCTAGTCTGTTGTATTTGCCCTAAGGTATTCCCTAGGATCATCTGACATGTCCAGATTATATAAATAATCTTGCCATTCTTCCTTAGCAAACTCCAAAGCCTCCTTTCTCATATGGTTTCGGTGTTTAGACTAGAAGTTCTTCTTCTTCTGGGAGTCTTCACAAAGGATGCTGAAGAGGAGTGTGATTCTGAAGTCACCTGCTTGCTAGTAGTTCGTTCGGCTGCTGCTTTGCTTTTGATTGCTTGAGTTGTTGCATTTAGTATGGCTTCCTTTCTGAAATCTCTCTTTGGAACCCATATTTGTTTTTGTTTATACATCTTGGTGTTCTAAAGATTAAGTGATTAAGGGAGAGAGTCTGTTATGAGTTTTTATAGATTTGTTACATTTATTGTCTTGAGTATCTATTATTTTAATATTGATTTAGTTAAATCAATGTTTAAATGATGACTCTTGGAAATGTTATCTAACAGTCTGACTTATTAAGATTCCTTTAACAATAGTAAGTATTATAGTTAACATGTTTAACTATTGCTTCGGGTGTCAGTATTACTTCATTATTGTTATTATCAGAAAATCTAATGGGTAAATAAGGTGTTTGTACAATTGCATAATATTTACTGGTCAAAATAATTTTTTTTCATTAATCGAGCTTAAAGGATTACAAATAACACAAGAAACTGATTTGTACTAAGATTAACCTCTATCTATATCATCCAGTGCCTTGTAGTAGAAGTTATTGCCATAATCGTAATCTGGCTCATCTTCATCAATGCTCCCCTCTTCTTCTTCTGGGACAACAAGAAGGTGAAACATCTTGTTGAGCATCCTCCTCTTTGCCTTTTTCATGGATATCTTCCGTGGCTTCAAAACAACTACTGATGGACCTGCTTCTGTAGGTCTTTATGGTACTGCTGACGAAGTCTCGTCTAAAGTGTTTAGGGAAGAAGGCATACGACCAATAGCAGAAGCTTCTGAAGCTGATGACTTCTAAATGTTCTAAATATTCATGCTTGTAGAGTTCTATGTAACCTTTGTTACAACAGAATTTATATTGCTATCAGTTAATGACTCCATAATGTTTTGGTTGATGTTGATGAAAATGAACTAGATTTTGGTTGTTTTTATAATAGCCTATGGGTAATCTAAACATTTGGATAAAATCCTTTGCTTGATTCTTGAAATCGTTATGACCAATAGGTATTCATTATGCACCGTACATACCTTAATGACCCCTATTACTTGATCGTTTTTCAATTCTTGGAAACTGATCTTGTAATGATGACCTGATATGCATTTATGACTGCAATCTTTTTTCTTTCTCTTTTTTTATTCTTTTTGATGTGACAAAAGGGGAAGAATGACAGTAAGTATTTAATTAGAAACTCAACCCATTGAACCTATTCAGTCTGTACATAATGGTCATTTATAATTTTGTTATTTAAATTTCTTTTATTATGGTTATCTTGTTTGCGCAACACATTTCAACTTTCTTGTACATAAAACTAAGGAGGAACTTACAAACCTCAACCTTAGCCTATCAGACTCAGAAGGAGCTTACAAACCTCGTATTCTGTTGTTGCCAAAGGAAGTTAAAATATCATTTTTGGTTTTCTTAAATATAGAACTATGGAGGAGCTTACAAACCTCAACCTTGGAACTATTTGACTCAAGGGGAGCTACCAAACCTCAGACTCTGATGTTACTAAGAAAACTAAATTACTTTTTCTTGAAAGTAGTACTTAGGGGGGGTCAAAGAACTCAACTTTGGACTATTAGACTCAGAGGGAGCTTACAAACCTCATACTTTGGTGTTGCAAAGAAAATTATAACTGCCTAACATTGTTCTATTAAATACTTATGTTTGTCATCATAAAAAGGGGGAGATTGTTAGAAGAAGATTTGTCCATGACATATATTCCTTGGGTTTTAATGATAACAACGTATTTAAAGAACAATGGTTTTATTTGATGTGTGTTTCTTGTATGCAGGTTTTAATACTTACAAATATTAGATATAGAATCTGATATACAAAGGTACACTTGAGAGAAGCTGAATTGCTAGCTTCTGATGGTACAGAATCTGAAGAACACTTGCTAAGTGATGTCTGGCGTAGACTCTGAAGTTAAAGGTCTCAGCATCAGAAGAAGAAACACAATTGTCTCTACATTTGTGAATGTAAATTTACTTCTAGGATCGTTCAGAGTTGGTGATAAAGCTGAAGTTGTCCGTACTGCAAGCTACATTATCAAATCAATTTGTCAGCTGGAGTCTGAGTTCATAAGGCTCAAGAAAGGTTAACATGCTTTACGGATATCCTCTCTAACGGCTCTATATTACAGAATCTTATAGAAGAGTCAATGGTTAAACATATTACACAATGGATCAAGATCTTTTGGTGTATCTATCTTCAATGGCACTTGTACTATGGAGTAAAGCAAAGACATTGATCAAGTTATCTCATCCAAGTGGCTAAAGGTTCAAACTGAATCATTAACAAGGATTGACTAGAAGATGGAGTAACAAGACCAATGACAAGTTCCAAAATGTCAAGTTTTGAGTATTAGTTTTGCGGCACTTATCGATTCATTTGTATTGAATTCTTTGAATAAAACCCCACTTTGTTTGTAAAACTGTATATTTAGTGTATACTAGTATTTTCGTGTAAATATCATTGAGTTTAATTATTTTTATCTCATTTTTGTAGGTATTCAAGCATTGATATTTAGTCATTGTTAGATAGAGCATTGAATAAGATTTCCGACGCTTCCGACCGGGCCTCAAACGGAGTTACGGCTCAAAAGTTATGAAGAAAACAAGATGCTAATTTTTTCTACTGTCAGCTCTCGCCCCAAGCTCGCCGGGCGAGTCAAAGGCGAGCCTGAAATTCTAGAAGCTGTATAAAAGACTACCTTAATTCGCCGGGAAAATTTTCCTGGGCAGAAATACATTAAAAGGCGTAAAAACACATTTTTTTTAGGTTATGTTTTGGGGTATTTGTTCCCAATTCATCAAACCTTCATTTTTTATAGTTTAGAGCTTAGAAAAGCATCAACGGAGGTTGCAACTCGGCGATTGGGGTGGATGATTCTTGGATTGTGATTGGCACTGTGAGAGATTTTGATTCCTCTTCTCTCTTGCCTTTGTAGTTTTCATTTGTTGTGAGTTTGTATGTAAGTTTACCTTGATTATATGTATATTTATTGCTCATGGTGTTGTATAAAACTCATTTTAAAAATTAATGTTGATGATTGCTTTTGTTATTTGGGTTTGAGTTGTTGCAGACATGGACGGGTTGAATCCGGATTTAGGATGAACATCTATTAGGTTCTAGATTCTAGAGATAGATTTAGGCTTAATATTCACTTGGGTATCAGAACTTAATGCTTCTGTGTTATTTGTGTTGTGCTGAGAGATCGTCGATGCGAGTAATACGGTCGTTGTCTCACTCTGTGTTAGAGATAACCTCTGTGTGAGAGATACATGATAATGTTGACGAGTGATTTAGGTTGCGTACAAATGGGTAGTAAGTTTAAGTATTTGATAGGGTAGATGAAAGGCAAACCCGAGAGTTCTCTACTCTCCAAAGAATGAATTCTTTTTATGTTCATAAGTTTTATTTCCCGCATTTAATTTAAACCCATTTTAAACCCAAACTCAATAACATTTAAATTGTCAAATGACAGTTCAATAACACTAATCTCTGTGGACATGATAATTTCCTGGATAAATACTTCCACAAATTTTTGTTGCTTGGCGCTTTACCGCACCAACAAAATGGCGCCGTTGTCGGAGATTGGTGTTTTTATTGGATCGTATTGCAATAGTTTCTTTGTTTTTTAGTTTTGTAGATATCGTATATATTGTCTATTTTCACTTGTTTATATTGATACTTGTATATGTTTACCATATTTGTGAATTTTACATGTTTTGCATACTTGTGAATATAATGTATATATTTGTTTCTCTTCACGTTTGCCAAAAGTGTGGTTAGATGTGTTGTTCCGGTTAGAGCTCAAAGAGATGAGAGCAAAAGCGAGAGTGAAAGCATTTGGCTCTTCCGAAGCAACGTGTTGGTTTGTAAATAATTGGCGTCGAGCTTACGGCGTAAAAAAAGCATGTTGTATTGTTTTTAGTTTCTTTATTGTTTTTATTGTATTAGTATAGGTAGTGTGGTGAATTGTTTAAACAAGTTGAAATTGGACCAATTCTTAAAATTCTCAAATATTCACTTTTCAACTTGTTTAATTCAATTTCACTCGATATTATAGTATGTTTATAGTAGTTTGTTTTAATTTATTATTTTTGTATTTTTCCAAGAGCTTGTTTTGAGTATCTTGAGGAAGTTTGAGGTGATTTTCCAAGTTGACCATTTCAACTTGCGGATGTATGGTAATGATATTTTTTTGAAGTTGGTACACGCCAGGTACTCGTTTATCGCTTTCTATAGCATGAGATATTTAGGAAACTTTTCATTCGTACAAATTCCATGCCATTCATTCTTTTACATTACTTGTTTTTCTTATTGAATCACTTTAGTTCCCTTTTTACCCCCAAATGTGAGGAAGCTTTCCATTGTTCATATATGCTGGAGGCCATAATTCTTGTTTTAACTGGATTTCATTATGTTTAATCTTTTGTTTGTGTTGATTGTATGAAAGCATGAAAATGATCAAGGCATTTTATTTGATTATTGAGCACAATTACTTAATCAAATAGTCAATTCACCTTGTGCGTGTGTGAACTTTTGTTAACCTCTTTTGATCCTTTTTGTCAATGTCCAGGTTGTTTTTGAACTTGATGCTTGTCTATGAGTATTAGTTCACCTTTTTGAATGGATGTTGATTATTTGTTTTCTTGAACCCTCAACCATATGTTGTTGTTTGAATTTTTACCTCGCCTTAGAAAGTAGGGAGTATTCACACATTGATGTAGGTTGAATTCAAGTTGGGGAGAACAATGTTTGCTCACTTATGTTGTTGGTTGCTATGCGGTTGTGAAAAAGAAAAGAAAAAGAAAGGAAAAAGAGAAAAAGAAAGAAAAGAAAAAGAAAAATAAAAGAAAAGTTTTGAAAAAGAAAAACAAAAAGAGTATCAAATAATTGTGCTAATAAGTAATGTGTGTTTGGTGTAACACTTGGGATGAAAGAAGAAGTTTGATTGAAATTTTATGTTTGAACTTTTGTGAGTTGATCGCTCCCTTAGGTTTAGGCAAGTTTTTGTTTCGATTAACTTTAGGAATTACCCCTTGTTTGTTAACCAAGCCACATTACAACCTTGAAAAGCCCTTGTGATTATTGACTTTGTATGTTTAATGTGAATTTTTGGATGAATGCATAATTTAATCTTTTGTTTGCAAGATTGTTGGATGAGTGTCAAATCCTCACCTTTGTGTGTTCTTCATCCCTCGATGAATTTTTACTAGGTGTGATTCATGATATAGCTTGTGTTGTTTTAGATTGTTTGGCATGATTTTTGTGCGTAGGATTTGTTTCGTTTTCATGTTGTCATTGTAGGATGGTGGTAGGTGTTTACTTTGCATATACGTTTTTTATTTAAACCATACATTTGTTTTCCGTTTTAAAAAACATGTTGATTCGTGATTCTTGGATTATCATCTTTTGTTTCTTTAAGTTGTTTGACTTTGTTTGAGGACAAACAATGTTTTAAGTTGGGGAGAGTTTGATAAGTGCCAAAATTCTGTGTTTTGAGTATTAGTTTTGCGGCACTTATTGATTCATTTGTATTGAATTCTTTGAATAAAACCCCACTTTGTTTGTAAAAGTGTATATTTAGTGTATACTAGTATTTTCGTGTAAATATCATTGAGTTTAATTGTTTTTATCTCATTTTTGTAGGTATTCAAGCATTGATAGTTAGTCTTTATTAGATAGAGCATTGAATAAGTTTTTTGACGCTTTCGACAGGGCCTCAAACGGAGTTACGGTTCGAAAGTTATGAAGAAAATAAGATGCTGATTTTTTCTACTGTCAGCTCTCTTCCCGAGCTCGCCGGGCGAGCCAGAAATTCCAGAAGCTGCAGAAAAGACTGCCTTAATTCGTCGGACGAACTGTTGCTTCTCTGGGAAAATTTGCCTGGGCAGAAACACATTAAAAGGGGTAAAAACACATTTTTTTAGGTTATGTTTTGGGGTATTTGTTCCCAATTCATCAAACCTTCATTTTTGATAGTTTAGAGCTTAGAAAAGCATCAATGGAGGTTGCAACTCGACGATTGGGGGTGGATGATTCTTGGATCATGATTGACACCGAGAGAGATTTTGATTCCCCTTCTCTCTTCCCTTTGTAGTTTCCATTTGTTGTTAGTTTGTATGTAAGTTTACCTTGATTATATGTATATTTATTTCTCATGGTATTGTATAAAACTCATTTTACAAATTAATGTTGATGATTGCTTTCTTTATTTGGGTTTGAGTTGTTACACACATGGAAGGGTTGAATTCGGATTTAGGATGAACATCTATTAGGTTCTAGATTCTAGAGATAGATTTAGGCTTAATATTCACTTGGGTTTCGGAACTTAATGTTTCTGTGTTGTTTGGGTTGTACTGAGAGATCGCCGACGCAAGTAATACAATCGTTGTCTCACTCTGTGTTAGAGATAACCTCTATGTGAAAGATACGTGATAATGTTGACGAGTGATTTAGGTTGCGTACAACTGGGTAGTAAGTTTAAGTATTTGATAGGGTAGATGAAAGGCCAACCCGAGAGTTCTCTACTCTCCAAAGAATGAATTCTTTTTATGTTCATAAGTTTTATTTCCCGCATTTAATTTAAACACATTTTAAACCCAAACTCAATAACATTTAAATTTTCGAACGGCAGTTCAATAACACTAATCTCTGTGGACATGATAATTTCCTGGATAAATACTTCCACAAATTTTTGTTGCTTGCCGCTTTACCGCACCAACAAAATGGCGCCATTGTCGGAGATTGGTGTTTTTATTGGATCGCATTGCGATAGTTTCTTTGTTTTTTAGTTTTGTAGATATCGTATATATTGTCTATTTTCACTTGTTTATATTGATACTTGTATATGTTTACCATATTTGTGAATTTTACATGTTTTGCATACTTGTGAATATAATGTATATATTTGTTTCTCTTCACGTTTGCCAAAAGTGTGGTTAGATGTGTTGTTCCGGTTAGAGCTCAAAGAGATGAGAGCAAAAGCGAGAGTGAAAGCATTTGGCTCTTCCGAAGCAACGTGCTGGTTTGTAAAGAATAGGCGTCGAGCTTACGGCGTAAAACAAGCATGTTGTATTGTTTTTAGTTTCTTTATTGTTTTTATTGTATTAGTATAGGTAGTGTGGTGAATTGGTTAAACAAGTTGAAATTGGACCAATTCTTAAAATTCTCAAATATTCACTTTTCAACTTGTTTAATTCAATTTCACTCGATATTATAGTATGTTTATAGTAGTTTGTTTTAATTTATTATTTTTGTATTTTTCCAAGAGCTTGTTTTGAGTATCTTGAGGAAGTTTGAGGTGATTTTCCAAGTTGACCATTTCAACTTGCGGATGTATGGTAATGATATTTTTTTGAAGTTGGTACACGCCAGGTACTTGTTTATCGCTTTCTGTAGCATGAGATATTTAGGAAACTTTTCATTCGTACAAATTCCATGCCATTCATTCTTTTACATTACTTGTTTTTCTTATTGAATCACTTTAGTTCCCTTTTTACCCCCAAATGTGAGGAAGCTTTCCATTGTTCATATATGCTAGAGGCCACAATTCTTGTTTTAACTGGATTTCATTATGTTAAATCTTTTGTTTGTGTTGATTGTATGAAAGCCTGAAAATGATCAAGGCATTTTGTTTGATTATTGAGCACAATTACTTAATTAAATAGTCAATTCACCTTGTGAGTGTGTGAACTTTTGTTAACCTCTTTTGATCCTTTTTGTCAATGTCCATGTTGTTTTTGAACTTGATGCTTGTCTATGAGTATTAGTTCACCTTTTTGAATGGATGTTGATTATTTGTTTTCTTGAACCCTCAACCATATGTTGTTGTTTGAATTTTTACCTCGCCTTAGAAAGTAGGGAGTATTCACACATTGATGTAGGTTGAATTCAAGTTGGGGAGAGCAATGTTTGCTCACTTATGTTGTTGGTTGCTATGCGGTTGTGAAAAAGAAAAGAAAAAGAAAGAAAAAGAGAAAAAGAAAGAAAAGAAAAAGAAAAAGAAAAGAAAAGTTTTGAAAAAGAAAAACAAAAAGAGTATCAAATAATTGTGCTAATAAGTAATGTGTGTTTGGTGTAACACTTGGGATGAAAGAAGAAGTTTGATTGAAATTTTATGTTTGAACTTTTGTGAATTGATCACTCCCTTAGGTTTAGGCAAGTTTTTGTTTTGATTAACTTTAGGAATTACCCCTTGTTTGTTAACCAAGCCACATTACAACCTTGAAAAGCCCTTGTGATTATTGACTTTGTATGTTTAATGTGAATTTTTGGATGAATGCATAATTTAGTCTTTTGTTTGCAAGATTGTTGGATGAGTGTCAAATCCTCACCTTTGTGTGTTCTTCATCCCTCGATGAATTTTTACTAGGTGTGATTCATGATATAGCTTGTGTTGTTTTAGATTGTTTGGCATGATTTTTGTGCGTAGGATTTGTTTCGTTTTCATGTTGTCATTGTAGGATGGTGGTAGGTGTTTACTTTGCTTATACGTTTTTTATTTAAACCATACATTTGTTTTCCGTTTTAAAAAACATGTTGATTCGTGATTCTTGGATTATCATCTTTTGTTTCTTTAAGTTGTTTGACTTTGTTTGAGGACAAACAATGTTTTAAGTTGGGGAGAGTTTGATAAGTGCCAAAATTCCGTGTTTTAAGTATTAGTTTTGCGGCACTTATCGATTCATTTGTATTGAATTCTTTGATTAAAACCCCACTTTGTTTGTAAAAGTGTATATTTAGTGTATACTAGTATTTTCGTGTAAATATCATTGAGTTTAATTGTTTTTATCTCATTTTTGTAGGTATTCAAGCATTGATAGTTAGTCATTATTAGATAGAGCATTGAATAAGTTTTTTGACGCTTTCGACAGGGCCTCAAACAGAGTTACGGTTCGAAAGTTAGGAAGAAAATAAGATGCTGATTTTTTCTACTGTCAGCTCTCGCCCCGAGCTCGCCGGGCGAGCCAGAAATTCCAGAAGCTGCAGAAAAGACTGCCTTAATTCGTCGGACGAACTGTTGCTTCTCTGGGCAAATTTGCATGGGCAGAAACACATTAAAAGGGGTAAAAACACATTTTTTTAGGTTATGTTTTGGGGTATTTGTTCCCAATTCATCAAACCTTCATTTTTGATAGTTTAAAGCTTAGAAAAGCATCAACGGAGGTTGCAACTCGAAGATTGGGGTGGATGATTCTTGGATTGTGATTGGCACTGCGAGAGATTTTGATTCCTCTTCTCTCTTGCCTTTGTAGTTTCCATTTGTTGTGAGTTTGTATGTAAGTTTACCTTGATTATATGTATATTTATTGCTCATGGTGTTGTATAAAACTCATTTTAAAAATTAATGTTGATGATTGCTTTCGTTATTTGGGTTTGAGTTGTTGCAGACATGGACGGGTTGAATCCGGATTTAGGATGAACATCTATTAGGTTCTAGATTCTAGAGATAGATTTAGGCGTAATATTCACTTGGGTATCAGAACTTAATGCTTCTGTGTTGTTTGTGTTGCGCTGAGAGATCGTCGATGCGAGTAATACGGTCGTTGTATTACTCTGTGTTAGAGATAACCTCTGTGTGAGAGATACATGATAATGTTGATGAGTGATTTAGGTTGCGTACAAATGGGTAGTAAGTTTAAGTATTTGATAGGGTAGATGAAAGGCAAACCCGAGAGTTCTCTACTCTCTAAAGAATGAATTCTTTTTATGTTCATAAGTTTTATTTCCCGCTTTTAATTTAAACCCATTTTAAACCCAAACTCAATAACATTTAAATTTTCGAACGGCAGTTCAATAACACTAATCTCTGTGGACACGATAATTTCTCGGATAAATACTTCCAAAAACTTTTGTTGCTTGCCGCTTTACCGCACCAACAATCAACAATTATCAACTCAATAGTTTATGCAGATTTTCTGTTGCAGGTTGTAATTGTAAAAACCTTAAGATTTCTTACACATTGAATATCTTAGAAATCTTAAGAGCTTTAGGTCTTTGTTATGGTGATTTCACGTACCTCTGATATTAGTATCACATGCACCTTGTTCTCTATTCTGCTGAACTTGTTTAGCAGTTTAGATTAATTCTCTCGCCAAGATGCCCCGGCCATGTAAGTCTCTTGATATGTGCTTGAGCATTGAAAGTCTTAATCAAGTTTATTGATTGAGCAAAAGTCTTGTATCATTGGGATACAAGCAAGGAAGTATCTCGTCAAGATGCTTAAACCATGTAAGTTCATGCTATATGCCTGAGTAATGAAAGTCTTAATTAAGTGGATTGATTGAGCAGAAGTCTTGTGTCTTGGGGATACAAGCAAATAATTCTTGGGCCTGTGTGGCTTGAGCAGGTTGGCTCGGCTCATGAAATTGGGAACAGTAAGTCTTGAACCTAGGGGATTTGAGAAAAGTGGCTCGTTTCATGGGAGTTGGATCAAAAGTCTTGAGTCTGGAGGACTTAAGCAGAAAGTCTTGGACCTAGGGTCTGAGCTGTGTAAAAGACTTATGCAGAATGCATAAGCGACTGTAATCATGATTTGGTTATAGTGAAAATCTCTTGTGAAGCAAGGGGACTGAAAAAAGGGGTTATTAAAAAACAATTTTTCAAACTTGACGAAGCACAAAGGAAAACAATAGTTCTACAAATCCAAAAGCCAAGGCAAAGGATGTAGCCATATATTGCTTGGGAAGAAGATGAAGATTCATCATAATCTAATTCAAGTTCATTAAAAGCTCAGATGTAAGTAACTCCGACTCACACTCTTTACCGTCTTATAACTAATTCTATGAGGCATTTAATAAAATTTATACTAGCACATTAAAAGCTTCTAAGAAAATCTCCTCTCAAAAGAAAAAGATTTTAAAACTTAAGGGAGAAGTCTTAAAACTTCAAAATGCTCTTGATTTCTAGAAAGAGGACCATGTTTTTGGGTGAGAATATGGATTAGAGAAACGGTATAGAAGGGGGGAATAGACCCTTATTAAAAATTTAACTGATTTTCCAAAATAGAATATCATAGGGTTTTTTAAAAACTTGCGGAAGTCTTAAAGAGAAAATAGAGATCTTATGCATATATTGAAATTTAACATGTTGACAAATACACAATTCACAAATCTCACAGATTGTTCAAAGACAATGATTAATTGAGTAATTGTAGATTACACGAGATGTGTCTTATACAATGATTCAATCACTACTACAAAACAAGTCTTTCGTAACACCAATATTACGACGGACATAGTGTTAACCGTTGTAATATTTTTATCATGGGCGCATATTTGTTTTATTTACTAGATGACATGTCACAACGGTCAGAAGTAGCAATCGTAGTGAAAAGTACACATAGTGAAATGGTTCGAATCCCATCACCAACAATTAGCCATTTCTCGTGATAAAAAATGTTATTGACCATGTATATCACCACAGTTTTTATTTCCAAGATGAAACATGATATTTATTTATATATAAGAGAAATTATCTAACGCTTCAATACATAGCTGTAACGCCCGTTTTTATTTAATTATTATTTGTGAATATAATGATGAGTTGTTGTAGTTGATTGTATGTTGTTGTGTATTTGTTATGTTTTATGTACCCGTAGTGAAAAGTAGTGGCCTTAAGATTGAGTCTTGAGGGTCGTAGGGGTGTATGACCGAAAGCGTAGAAGTTGGTAGTGCGGAGACTAAAATTAGTCAGGCTTATTTAATTAATATTTGCTTAACCATAGTGTAAAATGGACATTAGTAGAATGATATAATTGACGAGAATTATTATTATTAGTGTTTAGTTGGATCCAAAAATATTACTAATAATGTAATGGGATAAATAGAAAATAAGGTGTGTAGATAATTGAGGGGCAAGCTCATAATTGTAGAAGAGTAAGTGAGGATAAAAGAGGTAATCCATAATGAGGGACTTTATAAAGAAAAATTAGAGAATGAGAAAGGAGTTTTAATCACACGTGAAAGTGAAAGCAAAAGGGAAAAGAGGCCAGGGCAAGAAGAAGGAGAGGAACCCACTGAGGAAGAAGGACGTTCATCAATACAAGGTAAGGGTGGGATTTCTTTAATCACTCAAGGGTTAGATGATGTAGGTATGTGGGTAGGAATCATTAGGTTGATGCCATGGATTGTTGTTTGTGGATTAATTGGGGTTTTTGGGGAGAATCAATAATTAAAATGTTTGGAATTAACGAAATTGTTGTATTCGAATTGTTGAGATTGTTGTGAATAATGTATATGTGGTATAAATGAGTTTTAATGACTTAAACTAGGGTTATTGGGGTTAAAAATGTAATTTAAGGGTGTGAAATCGCAGTGGGAGAAGTGCTGTCATCGCAGACACTTTTGGCTGAATCGCAGAGCGGGCTTAGCCCGGTTTTTGGCGCTTAGCGCGGTCCCCTCGGGCAGCTTATTTTAAAAACTTCGAAAATTCATAACTTTTGACTCGTAAGTCCGTTTGGGTCGCCGTTCGAATCGTTGAAAAGCTGAATTTATGTACTTAATGTTAAAATTCTTTTCAATGATAGATTTCCAACTATTCGATGTGCCATATGAGGTTTCGTGTAGGTCCCGATGTGTTGAAATGTGAAATGTGGGGGTAAGTCGTAGGAATGTGTGTTGTGATTGTTGCTTATGATGTTGCATGAGGTTGTTTAGAAATTTTTATAGCATACCATGTGATTGTAATCGTTGTTGCTTATAATATTGTGTGATGATATTGTTGACTAGTTATGGGATGATGTGTTGTGACTTAACTGATACATGCAATAGTTGTTGTTTATGAAGTTGCATGATGTTGTTGTTGAGTTGTTGTGACGTAACTTGTAAATGCACTAGCCGTTACTTATGTGGTAGTATGATGATGACGTTGAGTTGTTACGGCGTGTTATGTGATAGGCATGTTTTGATGAGTTATATGCATGTTTCGATAAATGCGTGTTGATTGTCGAGTGGTATTGGCATGATGATGAATATGCTATGTGCGTGCATGAGTCATTGTTGCATGTTGTATTGATGAGTATGAGGAATATTGATATGAATGATGATGCAAACGATGATTTTAATGATGATTATGACGATGTTGTTGCATCATGCATTCATGGCATTCTATGATGGGACTTCGGTCTGTTATTTTGGTGGCTTCCATCCCATTGTGCGGATTAGAGCATTTTGTGACGTGCTCCCTTGTGGAGGGTTGATGGCCTAGTGTCTATTATTATGACGATTTGGTACCACATGCATTGAGTCAAGTTGGTGTCTCATTGCATTATATAAAAGTTGTATTGCATTATGAAATGTGTGATTATCTGTTTGTGTTGAAATTAATGAAAGTTATGTTGAAGGGTGAATTACTTGATGATTTATGCTTTCATATTTATATCATCTGTTTCTTTTGTTGATTTGAGAATCTCACCCCTTCTGTTTGAATGTTGCCTCCACATGGGTAACGTGCAGATAATCCGCAGTAGGAGATCGGATGTGAGTGGAAAATGGAGTCTTCCATTTATGCCTTTGTGTCGGTGTCTGCTCTGATATGTAACACTGGGGTCATGGAACATTATGTTTTATTAGGCTATGTTTTGCTTGAGATTTTAGATATCTCTTAATTTTAGTTATTTATTTAATTGAAATACTATGCTTACGTTGTAATGAATATATGTTGATGTTTCCGCTGTTTTAGTAAAAAGAAAATGAAGTTAGAGATCTTTTATCATTATCGTTGTTGTTAAAATAATTATAAAATGATGTGTTGCATAGCAAATATATGAGCAGGTGTTTGATGAAAGTAGCATCCTAAAATGTTTGATATTTTATTTTACTCTAATTTTATTTATATTACACGGGGGATTATTTAGGTTGTTACAAAGTGGTATCAGAGCAGGTCATTCCGTCCGGCCAGGCTGTCTAATTATGTTGGTCCCTAGTATGCGACATGTGTGTGAAAACACTGTCGGTGCTTGCTTTGTTTTCCATTTGCAGGTTGGGAATGAAACAAGTGGGGGAGAAGTATCTGCTTCTCTTGGATATTCCAGTGGTTGAGAGATTGGATATCATGTTGTCGCATGAGCGAGTGCAGTGTTGGATTGCCCAACTGTTTGAGAATGGTGTGATCCTTGAGGGAAGACGGTCAGGTGTTTTCGTTGTTCGCTTCCTTGTGAGGGGGAAGATGATGTTGTGGCTAGAGATAGGCCGGTGATGTGTGGAGTATCCTGACGTGTTTCCTTAGGAGGTGCACAGTTATCTTTAGTTGGAACAAGATGATGTCATTTTTGGGACGAGTTGGTGGATATAAACCATGTGTTTACCAATTATTTAGATGAGTGGTGTAGTGTGTTGTTGAGACAAGTATAGCTCCGGTGTTATTAGTTAAGGAGAAAGAAGGTAGTACGAGATCGTGTGTGGATTAGTGACAATTGTGTAAGGAAATGAGTGAGAATAAATATCCATTTCAACGGGATTGATGATTTGATGGACCAACTGGTGGGCTAGTGTGTTTTCGGTATAATGGAATTGAAGTCGGATTACCTTCAGATTTGGGTGAAAAGTGAGGATAGTTGGAGAATCTTAGAAGTAAGAGAAAGAGGTGGAACTCATGTTCACCATTTCCAATCTTCATTTTCGCACTTAAGGAACAACCTACACTAAACAGGTGATAACTTTTTACTCGTAACTCAGATTTAAGCGATTCTTGAATTTCTGGGATCTACAGAAAATTCCCTTCATTTTGGCATATAATTTTGTATCAAGAAGGTCTGTATTGAAGGTGATAATTGCGTTTGAAGTTGAGTGAGTCTTGCTGAAAGTGGGTAAGATGAGGTCAGGTATAAGACATTTAGTAACAAGACGGGGGTGAGGACCTCAGAGAAACACATGGAGATGCGGCATATGCCAGTTGAGAATGATTAGAGTGGAGAGATTTTTGAGGAATGAAGAAGGTTAAATAGTAACTTGGATTGTGTGTCATTGATGACATGGTGTCAACATGTGTTAGGAATATTTTGGAAAGTTTCTATCACCAACCCGATGATGAGATGGTACTGTTAAGATTGTGATTAGGATGAAACCAAATGTGAAACTATACGGATCATCAAGATTGTGAAATTAAAGAAAGGACGCTATTGTAGTTGGATAATGACAATTTATGCCACCATTATGGTTGCCGACTACCTATTGACAAATTGAGAAACTAATCACCCTTAATCTCTTGTTGATAGTAGACGGAATCATATTGGATGGGATAGATGTGTCTTGCCAGCTGGAATAGTATGTACATTGAATTGTTTGAAGTTGAGCCAAGTGCTTGTGGATTGTTTGATTTGTCAATGCAGATTCCTATATCTGAAGATGAGGCAGATTCGGGGCTTTTGTATGTTGATCAGATGATGTTGATAGTTACTTATCAGAAGCAGAGAACAACGTACTGACTAAAGATATGCCAAGGGTGTCGCCGTGGAGAACCTTATTATTATTAGTAAATAAAAGGATGACATCATGAGGTTGCGTGTGGATCAGTGAGTAGTATGGAAACTCACAGTTGTGTCCGGGGTAGCTTGAGTTTTAATTTGAGATGAATCGAGAATCCGATAGACATGAGACTTGAAGCATTGGAAAGATGATCCAGTGAGGGAGTAAATGGAAATGTGAGACCATGATTTAACCAAGGATGTTTGGTAGAGGATAGTAGTGACTAGTACGCCTTAAAGTGTGTGTAGGGAGTATAGATTGTATCTTCCATACTTATTTGGATAAGTTAGAACTGGTGTTCATTGTGGATGCTCAGATCTATTATAAAAATCGGAAGAAGAATGTGTAGAGTAATTGAGAATTGAGTTACAAGTATTGAAATAAGTGGAGTTATATGTTAAATTATCAAAGTGTGATTTTTGGTTAGTAGAGATGAGTTTACTTGATTGTGTTAATTCAGAGGAGGGTATTATTGTGGATCCATCCAAGTAGATGTAGTTCTACAATGAGGAAGCTCTACAGTGAATTAAGGGGAGTATAATATTCTTGGACTTAGTTGGTTATTATCACGGAGTTTTGCAGCAGGAATCGCAAAGGGTGCTTAGCGCCGTTGAGCGCGCTTAGCGCGGTCTGGAAGACTCTCGCCCTCTCGAGGCAGAAGCGAACGCGCTTAGCGCGAGTCGGATCCTGCTTAGCGCGGTCTGGGAGTAGAAAAGATGATTTTTCTTGTCGAAATTGATTGGAAATATGTATCCTTATGTGGTTATGGTATTGGGATGTTGTTATGTGTTTAAGATGAGTTTAGACAGTGTAATAATATAAGATGGTGAAGTTGTAGCTTATGTTTTACGATAGTTGGAGATTCATGAAAGTATCTATCCTATTCAAGATTTGGAATTGGCTAAGGTTGTAATTGTGTTGGGTATCATGAGGTATTATTTTTATGAATCTAGGTCCGAAGTGTTTAGTAATCACAAGAATGTAGAATACCTGTTTGGTCGAAATTCCCGATGAATTAAGTCGAAGGTCGTTTCTTATGTCTGCTTTGATGGTCGGAAGTTGGATGTGAACTTGGTAGATTTGATAGTTGTGAGTAATTCGAGTGTGCAACGAAAGCGTGGTGTAGTGCAGTTTGTTCGTACGTGTGTAACAACGATGTTGGTAATTTGGTTACCTTGAGGTTGTGTTATGGACTTTTGTGTTTTTATCCTTGTTGTTGCCTCGTTACCTATGGTGATGGTTCGAGTGCAAGTAGCTATTTCCTATGATGGGGAATTAGGGGAGTGTTGCCTATGGTTATGGTAACGATCATGTTGTGTTCTGGTTCATAGTGAACCTGTGTGTTCGTAACTTGGGCATTCTTTGTGTCTTGAGTTGGTCGTCGAGTGCTGTTGGTGCGGAATAGCGGCAAGCAACAAAAGTTTTGGAAGTATTTTTCCGGGAATTTATCGTGTCCATAGAGATTGGTGCTACTGAACTGCCGTTCGACAATTTAAATGTTAATGAGTTTGGGTTTAGAATTGGTTGAAACATAAAAACAGAAAAGTAAATATTAACACAAGAAAATTCATTCGTCAGAGAGAAAAGACTTATCAAGCATGTATATATTCCACTCGTCACAAACTTAAACTTACCGACCAGTTATACTCAACTACAATACTCGTCAAAATCATCCAGCATCGCTCTCAATAGTGTTCATCTCTGACACACCGAGCTGACAGAAAAACTGTATTACTCTCATCGACACTCTCGCACTCGACTCAAATAACACGGAGGCATTAAGCTCCGACACCCATACGGATTGTTAGCCCTAAATCTATCTCTAGAGTTCAGAAACTAATAGATAATTATCCTTAATCGAAGTTTGGGAAGTTTATCTCTAACACGACCCAAACCCCTCGCATTTAAGCAAAAATCAAGAACAATCACCAATAGAGATTCATAAAGCAAATTAAATATAACGCCATGGGAGACAAATGTACATAAGATCAAAGTAAAAACATATACAAACCCAACAAAGAAGAAAGACATGAAGAAAATCAGAAATGAACCACACACTTCACGGGTTATCAGAGCCGATCGATGAGAAATCCAGCCCGGATCATCCAAATGCAAGCTTCCATGATGTTTTCAAAGCTAATCTACTAAAGAAATAAAGTTTGATGGAGTTGGGAGAAAAAACCCCAAAACCATGCCTAAAAAACATGTTTTTCCCCTATTTATTGACTGTCAACATCGCAGACCGTGCTTAGCCCGATTTTGGGCGCTAAGCGCGCCCTTATTAATGTTAAACCGCCTTAAAATCCCGCTAAGCGCGCTACCTGCTGTCATGAAAAAAAGACAGTACATGTTTCGACCATAACTTGAGAACCGTAACTCAGATTTGCGCCCGGTTCGAAGCGTTGGAAAGCTTATTCAATTTCCTATCTAACAATGAATAAATATCAACCAAATTGGTGATTTTTATCACCCTCATTTTGAGCCTTGTCCGTTGATGAGTTGCTCAAAATCGCGTGTTTGAAGCCGTGTCTTCGACACTTTATTACTCATGCTCCAAATACACCTCAATACCTACAAAATGAGTAGAAAACTATCAAACGGTACACAAATACACTAAAACTTGATTATACACTAAATATACACATTTACATACAAAGTGGGGCTTTATTCAATACAATTAGAATGATAAGTGCCACAAAAATACTACTAAAAACATGACTTTTTGGCACTCATCACTCTCCCCAACTTACATAATTGTTTGTCCTCAAACAAAGCCAACATCTAAAGGAACTAAAGCGAAATCCAGGAAATCATGCAACAACAAGTTTTGAAAACGGAAAACAAATGCAATGGTTCAATAAAAAATGGTACACACAAAGTAAATACTTACCACTAAACTTCAACGATAACATAATCACGAAACAAATGCTAAATACAAAAGTCATGCCAAACATTCTAAAACAACACAAGTTCAAATGTGAATCACACCTAGCAAAAACAATCATCGGTAGATGAAAAACACAAAATGAGGTACTTTTCACTCACACAACAATCTTGCAAACAAAAGACTAAATTATGCAATCATCCAAAAATTATGCTGAAAACACGAAAGCAAGAATCAAAAGGACTTTCAGGGCTGTAATGTGGCCGGGTGAACAAACAAGGGATAATTCCTAAAGCTAATCGAAACAAAAACTTGCCTAAACCTAAGGGAGTGATCAACTCACAAAAGTTCAAACACAAAATTTCAATCAAACTTCTTCCAAAATCCCAAGTGTTACACCAAACACATATAACTTATTAGCACACCATTATTCTACTCTTTTTGTTTTTCTTTTTCAAAGCTTTTTCAATTTTTTTCTTTCTTTTTCTTTTCTTTTCTTTTCTTTTTCATATTTTTCTCTTTTTTCTTTTCTTTTTCAACCTTATAGCAACCAATAACATAAGTGAGAAAACATTGCTCTCCCCAACTTGAATTCAACCACATCATCATGTGAATACTCCCAACTTTCTAAGGCAAGGTAAAAATTCATACAACAACACAAAGTTGAGGGTTCAAGAAAAAAAACAACAATCAAGATCCACACAAAAATTGAATTTGACACTCATAGACAAGAATCAAACTCAAACAACATGGATAATGACCAAAGGCTCAAAGGATTTACAAACGATCACACACTCACAAGGTGAATTGACTATTTGGCTAAGGTAGTTGTGCTCAAAATGAAACAAGTGCCTTAATCCTTTTCATGTTTTCAAATAATCAACACAAACAAAAGATTAAGCATAATAAAATCCAGTTAAAACAAGAATATTGGTACTCCGAGCATATATGAAGAATGGAAGGCTTCCTCACAAAAAGGGTGGGAACTAAAATGATTCACATACGAACAAGTATATAAAAGAATGAATGGCATAGAAGTTGTAAAAAGCCTAAGTATCATGAATATGCTAAAGTCTATAAAGCGATAAACACATACCTTGAACGTGTACAAAACTTTAAACACTATCATTACCACGCATTCGCAAGTTGAAACACTCAAAATCGGAAAATCACTGAATGTGACTTCAAGCTATCGAACCAAAATTTGAGTCCAAACAACAACAAAAGAATTAGTTATACTACGATTATGTATTATCTAAAGCCTAGGAGAAAGTGGGAAAAAGGAAGGCAAGTGAAACAAAAAGAATTCACTGGCTCATCTCAGCAGAGCGCGCTAAGCGAGCACACCCGCGTTAAGCGCGCTACATCAGAAGCAGAAAAACAGGATAGCAAAAATACATTTCATGCTACCTCCACTATCACCTACACAACTCAATTACAAAACATACAATATTTACACATACAAACTTCCTTAAGTTAAACACGACAAGCTTGAGGAAAACAAAACTTAACACCTTAACATGGACTACCATAAACATACTAAAAGAATGGGAGAAAAAAAACATTAGAAACTAACAACAATAAAACATGCTTGTTTTACGTCATAAGTTCGACGCCTATTATTTACAAACCAACACGTTGTTTCGGAAGAGCCAAATGCTTTCACTCCCTCCTTTGCTCTCATCTCTTCGAGCTCTAACCGGAACTACACATCTAACCACACTTTTGGCAAACGTGAAGAGAAGAAAATATATACACTATATTCACCATTATGCAAAACATGTAAAATTCACAAATATGGTAAACATATACAAGTATCAATATAAACAAGTGAAAATAGACAATATATACGATATCTACAAAACACAAAAACAAAGAAACTATCGCAATGCGATCCAATAAAAACACCAATCCCCGACAACGGCGCCATTTTGTTGGTGCGGAATAGCGGCAAGCAACAAAAGTTTTGGAAGTATTTTTCTGGGAATTTATCGTGTCCACTGAGATCGGTGCTACTGAACTGCCGTTCAACAATTTAAATGTTAATGAGTTTGGGTTTAGAATTGGTTGAAACATAAAAACAGAAAAGTAAATATTAACACAAGAAAATTCATTCGTCAGAGAGAAAAGACTTATCAAGCATGTATATATTCCACTCGTCACAAACTTAAACTTACCGACCAGTTATACTCAACTACAATACTCGTCAAAATCATCCAGCATCGCTCTCAATAGTGTTCATCTCTGACACACCGAGATGAGAGAAAAACCGTATTACTCTCGTCCACACTCTCGCACTCGACTCAAATAACACGGAGGCATTAAGCTCCGACACCCATACGGATTGTTAGCCCTAAATCTATCTCTAGAGTTCAGAAACTAACAGATAATTATCCTTAATCGAAGTTTGTGAAGTTTATCTCTAACACGACCCAAACCCCGCGCATTTAAGCAAAAATCAAGAACAATCACCAATAGAGATTCATAAAGCAAATTAAATATAACTCCATGGGCGACAAATGTACATAAGATCAAAGTAAAAACATATACAAACCCAACAAAGAAGAAAGACATGAAGAAAATCAGAAATGAACCACACACTTCACGGGTTGTCAGAGCCGATCGATGAGAAATCCACCCCGAATCATCCAAATGCAAGCTTCTATGATGGTTTCTAAGCTAATCTACTAAAGAAATGAAGTTTGATGGAGTTGGGAGCAAAAACCCCAAAATCATGCCTAAAAAAGTGTTTTTCCCCTATTTATCCACTGTCATCATCGCAGACCGCGCTTAGCCCGGTTTTGGGCGCTAAGCGCGCCCTTATTAATTTTAAACTGTCTTAAAAGCCCGCTAAGCTCGGTCGGGCGCGCTAAACGCGCTATCTGCTGTCATGAAAAAAAGACAGCACATGTTTCGGCCATAACTTGAGAACTGTAACTCGGATTTGCGTCCGGTTCGAAGCGTTGGAAAGCTTATTCAATTTCCTATCTAACAATTAATAAATATAAACCAAATTGGTGATTTTTATCACCCTCATTTTGAGCCTTATTCATTGATGAGTTGCTCAAAATCGCGCGTTTGAAGCCGTGTCTTCGACACTTTATTGCTCATGCTCCAAATACACATCAATACTTACAAAATGAGTAGAAAACTATCAAACAGTACAAAAATACACTAAAACTTGATTATACACTAAATATACACATTTACATACAAAGTGGGGTTTTATTCAATACAATTAGAATGATAAGTGCCACAAAATTACTACTAAAAACATGACGTTTTGGCACTCATCAAGTGCATCGCGTGAGCATTGCATCTTGTTGTTATTGTCGTTAATAAGGTAGTTTGTTGTTTTGTGTTAACCGCGATGTTTCCTTTCATGGCATAGGAATTGATTAGTCGGATACGAGGACGTATCCGGGGTAGTTCGCATCAGGTGAATTTTCGACGACAAAAATATTCTAAGTGGGGGAGAGTTGTAACGCCCGTTTTTATTTAATTATTATTTATGAATATAATGATGAGTTGTTGTAGTTGATTGTATGTTGTTGTGTATTTGTTATGTTTTATGTACCCGTAGTGAAGAGTAGTGGCCTTAAGATTGAGTCTTGAGGGTCGTAGGGGTGTATGACCGAAAGCATAAAAGTTTGTAGTGTGGAGACTAAAATTAGTTAGGCTTATTTAATTAAGATTTGCTTAACCATAGTGTAAAATGGACATTAGTAGAATGATATAATTGACGATAACTATTATTATTAGTGTTTAGTTGGATCCAAAAATATTACTAATAATGTAATGGGATAAATAGAAAATAAGGTGTGTAGATAATTAAGGGGCAAGCTCGTAATTGTAGAAGAGTAAGTAAGGGTAAAAGAGGTAATCCATAATGAGGGACTTTATAAAGAAAATTTAGAGAATGAGAAGGGAGTTTTAATCATACGTGAAAGTGAAAGCAAAAGGGAGAAGAGGCTAGGGCAAGAAGAAGGAAAGGAACCCATTGAGGAAGAGGGAAGCTGATCAATACAAGGTAAGGGTGGGATTTCTTTAAACACTCAAGGGTTAAATGATGTAGGTATGTGGGTAGGAATCATTAGGTTGATGCCATGGATTGTTGTTTGTGGATTAATTGGGGTTTTTGAGGAGTATCTATAACTAAAATGTTTGGAATTAACGAAATTGTTGTATTCGAATTGTTGTGAATAATTTGTATGTGGTATAAATGGGTTTTAATGACTTAAACTGCGGTTATTGGGGTTAAAAATGCAATTTAAGGGTGTGAAATCGCAGTGGGAGAAGTGCTGTCATCGCAGGCACTTTTGGCTGAATCGCAGAGCGGGCTTAACCCGGGTTTTGGCGCTTAGCGCGGTCCCCTCGGGCAGCTTATTTTAAAAACTTCGAAAATTCATAACTTTTGATTCGTAAGTCCGTTTGGGTCGCCGTTCGAATTGTTGGAAAGCTAACTTTATGTACTTTATGTTAAAATTATTTTCAATGATAGATTTCCAACTATTCGACGCGCCATATGAGTTTCCGTGTAGGTCCTGATGTGTTGAAATGTGAAATGTGGGGGTTAGTCGTAGGAATGTGTGTTGTGATTGTTGCTTATGATGTTGCGTGAGGTTGTTGAGAAGTTGTTGTAGCATACCATGTGATTGTAATCGTTGTTGCTTATAATATTGTGTGATGATATTGTTGACTAGTTATGGGATGATGTGTTGTGACTTAACTGATAAATGCAATAGTTATTGTTTATGAAGTTGCATGATGTTGTTGTTGAGTTGTTGTGACGTAACTTGTAAATGCACTAGCCGTTACTTATGTGGTAGTATGATGATGACGTTGAGTTGTTACGGCATGTTATGTGATAGGCATGTTTTGATGAGTTATATGCATGTTTCGATAAATGTGTGTTGATTGTCGAGTGGTATTGGCATGATGATGAATATGCTATGTGCGTGCATGAGTCATTGTTGCATGTTGTATTGATGAGTACGAGGAATACTGATATGAATGATGATGCAAACGATGATTTTAATGATGATTATGACGATGTTGTTGCATCATGCATTCATGGCATTCTATGATGGGACTTCGGTCCGTCATTTTGGTGGCCTCCATCCCATTGTGCGGATTAGAGTATTTTGTGACGTGCTCCCTTGTGGTGGGTTGATGGCCTAGTGTCCATTATTATGACGATTTGGTACCACATGCATTGAGTCAAGTTGGTGTCTCATTGCATTATATAAAAGTTGTGTTACATTATGAAATGTGTGATTATCTGTTTGTGTTGAAATTAATGAAAGTTGTGTTGAATGGTGAATTACTTGATGATTTATGCTTTCATATTTATATCATCGGTTTCTTTTGTTGATTTGAGAATCTCACCCCTTCTGTTTGAATGTTGCCTCCACGTGGGTAACGTGCAGATAATCTGCAGTAGGAGATCAGATGTGAGTGGAAGATGGAGTCTTCCGTTTATGCCTTTGTGTCGGTGTCTGCTCTGATATGTAACACTGGGGTCATGGAACGTTATGTTTTCTTAGGCTATGTTTTGCTTGAGATTTTAGATATCTCTTAATTTTAGTTATTTATTTAATTGAAATATTATGCTTACGTTGTAATGAATATGTGTTTATGTTTTCGCTGTTTTAATAAAAACAAAATAAAGTTAGAGATCTTTTATCATTATTGTTGTTGTTAAAATAATTATAAAATGATGTGTTGCATATCAAATATATGAGCAGGTGTTTGATGAAAGTAGCATCCTAAAATGTTTGATATTTTATTTTACTCTTATTTTATTTATATTACACGGGGGATTATTTAGGGTGTTACTAGCAGCCGTCTCTCTCAAAACAAAACCCTAACAACTCTTTCACTCGTCTCTCAAAGTGAAACCCTAACAACTTTGTAACTCGTCTCTCTCATATGGATACCACAAAACGAAACCATAACAACAAGTCTTAGCCAATGGGTATTTACAGGTTTGTTTTCTCTGTAGTTTTTTTGAATCTATTTCAATATCTTGTTTCATGATGTTTGAACATTTTTCTTTTTTCCTCTTGTAGGTATGGATGCTTATTGCAATAAAGAGGACAAAGATAAATTTAGCCTGTCAAACTTGTGTCAAAGATCCAGAATGACATCCATTCAAAATATACACAAGTTTGATGGTATAAAATTTTCTTCATCCTTATTTCATTGTTGACACGCCATTATGGGACTTGACATATATGGTATGGTTCTGAAGCATTTTATGCCTTGATATGTTTGTTGTATCGTGTTTGTTGGTTATTGTTTGTTGTTGATGAATGATTTTGATGAATGTTGTTGTTAATGTCTGTTTAAAATATGAGTTTGTTATATATTATGTGGTTTGAGTGTTTTTCCAATCCCTTACCAAATATATAACTTCCCAAACTGCATTAGAAAATTATGATATGATAGATAAAATTATATTAGAAAATAAGTACATGTTCAATTCTTGACAAGAAATTTTCACACTATTAACTGCATTTTGTTCCTTGACCGTTAGAACTTGATTTAGTGATCCTAGATCTTCAACCACCCCTTACTCCACCTCTAATTTTGTTTGCAAAGTAAATAATATTTTGCAAAAAGAATTAGAGTTGAAGGCAGGGGTTGTTGAAGAACTTGGATCATTAAACCAAGTTCTTACTGTCAAAGAACAAAATACGGATTAGGAGTTGAAGAACCCTTGTCAAGCATTGAACTTGTACTTTAATATAACTTAATTTGTCATATTATAATGTTCTAGTGCAGATTGGAAGGTTATATGTTTAGTTAGCATTGGCAAAATAAGCATTCCACTTAATTTATAATAAACTCGGGGCTATATACAACAACGGTTGTCTAGACCAACCGTTGTTAAATATTTTGCATTTTAATATACCACAACGGTTTTTTAAAGTAACCGTTGTGGTAGGTAGCGCGCTACTTGGATATAATCATGGTCGCCCGCCCGTGGTTGAAATCATCATACATATAATCACACTTTACGTCACAACGGTTGGACCTGCGTGATGGTATCCCTTTTCCAACCGTTCTCATATGGGTTTTCCGTAGTAGTGAATGAATATTGGATTCTAAAAACTCTAGTTTTCCAGGGTTTAATAAGCATTAAAGCTAAATTAGGTACCAATTCTAACAAATCATAACCTTACGTAATAAATCTCTACCAACTGAATAAACGATAAACTACGCTATGAATTTAAAACATAAGCATTCCATTATCTTACAAAAATTAAAATGCAATAGAGAGGGAGAGAGAGAGAGAGAGAGAGAGAGAGAGAGAGAGAGAGAGAGAGAGGGAGAGAGAGAGAGAGAGAGAGAGAGAGAGAGAGAGAGAGAGTACACTAGGATGTATAGTTGTTTGGCGTTCATCCTCGCTTTGCCTACTCCAATCTTTAATGGTTTCCCATTGGAGCATATTTATTCCTTTTTATTTTGTCAAATATTGCAAGAGTTTATACAATCATTAATCCATAATAATGTTGAGAAAAATAAATTTATTTGTCTGGATTTTGACTTGTATAGAGCTTAATGCTAAACTCTTATGCGAAATTTTTACTTGATTCTTGCTTCTTGAATCTTCCAGCTCCACCAATCTTCTCACAGTCTTCTTGTGTTGCAATCACCCCATGATCCCATCGATTTCTTGAGCAATGAATTGTCTAAAGTTTTAAGAATAAATTCACCTTGTATGTAGCCTTCCACATAGTCACTACCAACGTCAGCAGGAGAGAAGAACCTCCTTCTTTTCACTAGAATTTGTTACGACCAATGAAAACAACCTTAATATTGCAAGCTTCTTGAAAAACCTTACCAAACCTTCAAGAACAGTTAATTTCAAGACAATGTCTCCCTCAATCAATTACAAATATCTAATTATCAAGATTCGAAATCAAACATGGAGGTTGAAGATGAAAAAACTTTTTTTTGCAAGAGTTTTTTATTTTTCAAAAATGAGAGGGTGTTGATTTCACAAAATCACAATGCCCTTGAGATTAAGCACAAAAAAGGGTGGAAAAAGTTAGTCAGATTCGAGTCAAGAACATTTCACGATTTAAGTCAAATGAGCAAGTGAATTGGAATAAGAAAACATAAGGATTTTGACCCATTTCTAGTTTGATTTAAATCACTTTATAACCCTAATTCGAGTCACAAAGACTCCTGATTCGAATCAGGTGTAAATCTTGATTCTAGTCAATTTAAACAGACCTAAATAGAGAAATGTGAAAATATGTCTGATTCGAGTCAGGTGTAAAGTCTGATTTGAATCAAATAAAGCAGAGGTGGCCTAGATTTGTCTGATTCAAATCAGGTGCAACTTGTAATTCGAGTCACATAGCTTACTGATTCGAATCAAGTTAAAATAATGATTCAAGTCATGCACGCAAAATTTCAATTTTTCATGATTTTCAAAATGCTTTGAAATTTTTCTTTCAACCTAACTTGAATCAATAACACATATGGTTCTTGTTTTACTAACTCAACCAAATGACTAAAAGCATCATGATTAAACTCAAATATAACAATTGAATTATCCATGCTAAAAACAAATTGATTTGAAACTTGCTTCAGAGATGTGCAATCATGAAGGAGACTAAATTAACAATAATAAATGAAACAAAAGTGACAAGACAAGTAACAAAACCGTATTGGGGTTCTCCCCCTAAATTTATTAGGGACATGCAACTTCATATGCATTTTTAGTAAACGACAAATTGTGTATTCCTCATACTTTAGAAGAATTTGTAAAATTAGTTTATCATGCTAATGGCCCCAGTTTAAAAAATTGAAATAGAAAATTTAAAAGGACAAATAAAACAACTTTCTAAAACACCTACTAATACTTCTATTAATTTAAGTGATGATGAGCAAAAATTTGAAGAAAAAAAATAAGAAATATGCTCATGTTACTAGAAAGAATTAAAAGAACATTTCTCCTAGAGTTGTTTGCCATTATTGTGGTAAAAAAGGACACGTTAGACCTAAACACACATTCAAAATGTTAAAGCTTATGACATGGAAACCTAATAGTCCTAAGAATAACCCTCATGGGCTTAACACTAGTTAGGGGCCTAAATTTCCATGTTGATTGTCTAGAAGGAATGTCTTACAATAGTAAATATGATATGGTTCCAAGGTAGTGGTTGTTCTAGGTATATGACAAGAGATATGTCGTTGTTCATTGACTTCCTCATGAATGAGTGTGGCTTTGTTATGTATAAAGACCACAACAAATGTAAAATATTAGTAGAATGTGTTGTGGGAAATCCTTCCACAATCACCATAGATGTTGTTTTGGTTGTGAAAAGGATTAAACATAATATCCTTAGTGTTAGTCAATTGTGTAGTAAGGGTTATTCTATAATATTTGACAGCCTAAATTTCTTAATTGAACATAAAATTGAATGTAGTTTCTAGGGGATTGACTGCATTTAGCAAAACAACAATATGGAGAAGTTTCTAAGTATTCCAGATTGATCTAGCTTGCTTAAGTTGTATAAGGGACATGTGATGGGTGAGATGCTCCAGGATGTTGGTAAAACATTTGAGCCTTCCTCAACAAACGCCAATATGTTGCATTTTGGATGAATCTTTTGAGAAGTTCCAGTTCTATTTTATTGTTAATTGACTTAGCAATATGATTATGTGATTTGTTTGATAGTTGGACGAAGATTGATTCAGATTTAAATAAAGTTTTAAATTTGAATTTAAATTAAAACAAATCATATATTGTTGGAGATATTCAAGGAACAAATCAAATATCCAACATATTATGCATTAATTCTGAACGAAATCAATCTCAAATCCATGAAGAAAAGCCTGGAGTTATTATTCTAAATAAGGAGCTCAAAACCTACATTAGAAGCCAAGCAATAAATTGAAGATTTAGAGTGTTAGGGTTTATTTTTTAGTCCTTGTTATTATTGTATGTACACCTCTATATTTTAGTAACTTGACACAGAAGGTTTGTTTAGAGTTGAGTGGTAGTATTCAACATTGACTATTGAGTTGTAATCACCAATCACGTATTGTGTGATTGAGAAGAAAGTGAGTAGGTTCTCATATTTAAGTGGAGACTTTAAATAGAAATTCATTGGGTAGTGTTAGGAAGAAACATTTAACAACATAGGGTTTATTGTTGCATGTAAGACTAATTGTACTAAGCTATTAATAGTGAATTTTATTTCCTGGACTATGGATTCATCCCCCCAAATGTAGGTGTGGTTTCACCAAACTGGGTAAACAACGATCATGTTGTTTACTACTTGTTTGCTCCATCATCTAGTATTATCTATTATGTTATTTTTGGTTTAACTTGTCGAACTTGTTGTTGGAGCATCATGTTCGACATTTGTTCCTTGAGGAACAAAACTTCAATTGGTGTCAGAGCAGGCACTCTATCCTGTTGAGTGATCTCTAAGGAAGATAAATTTTGCTCAAATGGACACAATGAAAGATGGAGGATCAGTCAACAAATCATAGGTTTTGTATGGCACCAATTATGATTGTTGGAAGGCAATGGTGGTGGTCTTTCTCAATTCCATTAGCAACAAAGCGTGGAAAGATGTGATAAAAGGATGGAAACATCCAATGATCACTTCTAAAGATGGAACTACGAGCTTAAAACTAGAAGCTGAATGGACTAATGATGAAGATGAGGAAGCTCTTGGAAACTCCAAGGCTTTGAATGCCATCATTAATGGTGTGGACAAAAACATGTTCAGGTTGATCAATATATGTTCAATAGTGAAAGAAGCATGAGAGATTATCAAAACTGCACATGAAGGAACCTCCAAAGTTCGTATGTCGAGGTTGCATCTCCTTATAACTAAGTTTAAGAATTTGAGGATGATAGAAGAAGAATCAATATGTGATTCCTACATCAGATTGCGTGACATTTCCAACACTTCTTTTGTCTTGAGTGAAAAAATGTCTGAAGAAAAACTTGCCAGAAAAAATCTCAAATCAATTCCTAAGAGGTTTGATATGAAAGTAACTGATATTGAAGAAGCTCAGGACTTGAGCAGTATAAAGGTTGATGAACTGATTGGTTCCCTGCAAACCTTTGAGATGTCTATCAATGAAAGGTCTTAAAAGAAGAAGAAAGGGATAGTTTTTGTTTTCAATACTGAAGAAAGTTAAGGGGACATAGAAGAGGACTTTGTCAGATGATATAGCTCTCCTGAGTAAGAGGTTCAAAAATTACTTGAAATATCTAAACATAAAGTGGAGGACAAATGTCCAAGACAAAAGGTCTGAAATCAATCCCCATATATAAAACAGAAGTGAAGACAAACCCAATGACGACAAGGATACTCAATGTTTTGAGTGTGAAGTATTTGGACACATTAAAGCAGAATGTCCTACATTTATAAAGAAACAGAAAAAGGGACTTTCAGCCACGTGGTCTGATTTTGAGTGTGTAGTATTGGGATGGCTTATTCTGGTCGATATGAATCTGATGGTGTATCAAGTACTGAAGAAGAAGATCTTGATTCATACAGGCTCCTACTCTTCAAATGGGAAGAAGCGTACTTAACTAGAGATAATTAGAAGAAACCCATAGGAGTGTTTCAAGAGGAAACTGAGAAGTTTGCCTCGATCATCACAAGTGTAGAAGAGGAGATTTCATCACTAAACTCCCAACTAGAAAGCAGAGATGTGAAAGGAATCAATGTTGGGATGAACATGAAAGATAAATTCAAGAAGATGCTCCTAATGAAGGTTATTATTCTTTAAGAGAAGACCAAGGTTCTGAAGTTGGATCACATGTCATAACATCAGGCTCAACATGTGTCACCCCATCTCAACAAGAAATACCCTCTGATATGTAACAACTATGGTAAATAGGGACATACAAGGCTTTATATTTTCTAATGGTTTAAATTAAAGATCATATGAAGCATGGAAGTCCATGCCAAGAAGAAGTGGAAATCCAATGCTACAACAACTGGATCCATAGCTCACACACTTCAAGTAAAGATTGGTAGGTTAATTGTGAAAGTACAAGACACATGGCTAAATATACGACAACTCGTGGATATTGAGCAAAGGGAAGAATCAAATGGATCAGGGAAAATGGTCAATTTTTGCCAAGAAGAGATTCTGCTGAGAAAATGATTATCTACTAATATGAACTAACTGTGTGATCAAAGGTGGAATATGAACTTCAACAATTCTGATTATCTAGTCAACAACAAAGGTAAAGAAGTTCTTACGAAGAAGGTTATATCTGAGAAAGACTTCAGGGATTTGCAAGACCCCAGGATTGATAATTTTTTTTATGTATGAAGAGGGAAGAACAACCAAGATATTTCAACATATTTCTCAAAAGTCTGAATTATCTCATGAGGATTGGGCCATTAAAGGGAAAGCTGATGGTCAGGCTGAAGGTTCTCCCAATTTTGAACAACCTATAGTGGTTCAGAAGAAGAAGCTGAAGAAAACTAGTGGATATGACATAATTCCTTCTCAGGGGTCTAGATGTGTAAATAACCAACAACATGATATGATGGTTGGTGAAGCGGAAGCTAGTGTGTTGAAGTCCAATCACAAGGTATATGTATCATATAAATCTGATCTAGCTTCTGATGGAAGTATGATTGATTTTCCACTAAGGTATTTTCCCTTGAGAAACTATCATGTCAGTCTAATGTTTTCTAGAGAATATTCTCAGGATACTAGTTTGAGTAGTCTAGATGGTGATGACGATGTGCTAGTCATTTTGTTCAACATGTTGACAATATCTCAAGTGCATACTAAGAATGATAATCAAGTTATTGAAGATTTTGAGGATGATGTAACCAGAGCAAAGGATGATGGTAGGGATAACCATGACCAGACGATCAATAAGAATGAGATCGTTCTTCTGGTATGTGATACAAAGATCAAAGAGTATAGATTGGCTACTCTAAAGGGTATGTCTACCCAAGTTGAAGAGAATTTTGATATGGAGCAAGTTGTTGTTGTCAAATCAAGAAACTCTTTGATATTTGCTAATGAAGATGTGAGTATCCATGATTCCCTTTCCCTTCTAGGAACCATCAGATTAAGTCCAAGACTGTCTATTTTTCTGAAGTTCAAACTATATCAAATGAATGTGTATAGTGCCTCTCTCAATGAGTACTTAAATAAGGAATTTGAAAAAATCTATTTTGATAACATAATGCAAAACATCATGGAGAATAATCTGATTAACAACATTAATAATGTTGTTAAGAACTCGGTCACTGCTGAAGAAAATGTTGTTCTTATGATCAAGGATGTTCATTATATGTCTGAACCAAAAAATTAAGGGGTTACTAAGGAAGCCGATCTTGGTAACGTGTTTATCCTTAATGAGGATATTGTGTTGAATTATTTATGTCAAATGATGATATCCCTTGAAGGGATTCTAAAAGAAATTGAAGCTTTAATCTCTGAAGAATATGCTCAGTTGACATTGAAATACAATTATCTTGTCCAACAGATGCAGTTTAACCTTGAGTTAAGCTTGATGGAAGATGTTGGATATCTTCCTGGATTTCAAGCAAAGCAGATGAAAGATGGCACAAATGATAAGGAAGATGTTTCATACATCTTAAGTATCATAGTGTTAACTAAGTCACCAACTCAGAAGAAGGACGAGCTAGGATTTCTTGGTTAATATGAAGAAACTAGAATGCTTCTATCAGAGACAGATGTTGAAGCAAATGTCTTGGTCATTGTGTTCAACATTTAGAAAAGACTGGTTGTCAGAGTATTGAAGGGAATATGGTTGTCAAAAGAAGTTTTGGCATTTGAAGAAGTGTTCATTAAAAAATGATTTTTCAAACTTGACGAAGCACAAAGTAATACAATAGTTCTACAAATCCAAAAGCCAGAGCAAAGGATGTAGGCATATATTGCTTGGGAAGAAGATGAATATTCATCATAATCTAATTCAAGTTCATTAAAAGATCGGATGTAAGTGACTCCGATTCACACTTTTTACCATCTTATAACTAATTGTATGAGGCATTTAATAAAATTTATGCTAGCACATTAAAAGCTTCTAAGTAAATCTCCTCTCAAAAGAAAAAGATTTTAAAACTTAAGGGAGAAGTCTTAAAACTTCAAAATACTCTTGATTTCTAGAAAGAGGGCCATGTTTTGGGTGAGAATATGGATTAGAGAAACGGTATAGAAGGGGGGAATATACCCTTATTAAAAAATTAACTGATTTTCCAAAATAGAATATCATAGGTTTTTCAAAAACGCGCGGAAGTCGTAAAGAGAAAATAGAGATCTTATGCTTATATTGAAATTCAACATGTTGACAAATACACAATTCACAAATCTCACAGATTGTTCAAAGACAATGATTAATTGAGTAATTGTAGATTACACGAGATGTGTCTTATACAATGATTCAAACACTACTACAAAACAAGCATTTCGTAACACCAATATTACAATAGACATAGTGTTAACCATGGTAATACTTTTATCCTGGGCACATATTTTTTTTATTTACTAGATGACATGTCACAACGGTCAGAAGCATCAACCGTACTGAAAAGTACATATAGTGAAATGGTTTGAATCCTATCACTAACAACTAGCCATTTCTCGTGATAAATTTTTTTATTGACCATGTGTATCACCACAGTTTTTATTTTCAATCGTGATGAAACAAGATATTTATTTATATATAAGAGAAACAAAACCCTAAACAACTCTTTGATTCGTCTCTCAAAGCGAAACCCTAACAACTCTGTCACTCGTCTCTCTCATATGGATACCACAAAACGAAACCATAACAACAAGTCTTAGCCAATGGGTATTTACAGGTTCGTTTTCTCTGTAGTTTTTTTTTTCAAAATCTATTTCAATATCTTGTTTCATGAAGTTTGAACTTTTTTCTTTTTTCCTCTTGTAGGTATGGATGCTTATTTCAATAAAGAGGACGAAGATAAATTTAGCCTGTCAAACTTGTGTCAAAGATCCAGAATGACATCCATTCAAAATAAAAACAAGTTTGCTAGTATAAATTTTTCTTCATCCTTATTTCGTTGTTGACAGGCCATTATGGGACTTGACATATATGGTATGTTTCTGAAGCATTTTATGCCTTGATATGTTTGTTGTATCGTGTTTGTTGGTTATTGTTTGTTGTTGATGAATGATTTTGATGAATGTTGTTGTTAATGTCTGTTTAAAATGTGAGTTTGTTATATATTATGTGGTTTGAGTGTTTTTTCCAATCCCGCACCAAATATCTAACTTCCCAAACTGCATTAGAAAATTATGATATGATGGATAAAATTGTATTAGAAAATAAGTACATGTTCAAGTCTTGACAAGAATTCTTCACACTATTAACTGCATTTTCTTCCTTGACCGTTAAAACTTGATTTAGTGATCCTAGATCTTCAACCACCCCTCTCTCCATCTCTAATTTTGTTTGCAAAGTAAATAATATTTTGCAAAAAGAATAAGAGTTGAAGGCAGGGGTTGTTGTAGAACTAGGATCATTAAACCAAGTTCTTACTGTCAAAGAACAAAATACGGATAAGGAGTTGAAGAACCCTTGTCAAGCATTGAACATGTACTTATTCCTCTAACATGACTTTATTTGTCATATTATAATGTTCTAGTGCAGATTGGAAGGTTATATGTTTAGTTAGCATTGGCAAAATAAGCATTCCACATAATTTATAATAAACCCAGGGCTATATACAACAACGGTTGTCTAGAACAACCGTTGTTAAATATTTTGCATTTTAACATACCACAACAGTTGTTTAAAGTAACTGTTGTGGTAGGTAGCACGCTACTTGGATATAATCATGGTCGCCCGCCCGTGATTGAAATCATCATACATACAATCACACCTTATATCACAACGGTTGGACCTGCGTGATGGTATCCCTTTTCCAACCATTGTCATATGGGTTTTTCGTAGTAGTGAATGAATATCGGATTCTAACAACACTAGTTTTCCAGGGTTTAATAAGCACTAAAGCTCAATTAGGTACCAATTCTAACAAATCATAACCTTACGTAATAAATCTCTACCAATTGAATAAACGATAAACTATGCTATGAATTGAAAACATAAGCATGCCATTATCTTACAAAAAATAAAATGCAAGAGAGAGAGAGAGAGAGAGAGAGAGAGAGAGAGAGAGAGAGAGAGAGAGAGAGAGAGTACACTAGGATATATAGTGGTTTGGCGTTCATCCTCGCTTTGCCTTCTCCAATCTTCAATGGTTTCCCATTGGAGCATATTTATTCCTTTTTATTTTGTCAAATATTGCAAGAGTTATTACAATCATTAATCCACAACAATGTTAAGAAAAATAAATTTGTTTGTCTGGATTTTGACTTGTATAGAGCTTAATGCTAAAATTTTATGCGAAATTTTTACTCGACTCTTGCTTCTTGAATCTTCCAGCTCCATCAATCTTCTCACAGTCTTCTTGTGCGCAATCACCCCTTGATCCCATTGATTTCTTGAGCAATGAATTGTCTAAAGTTTTAAGAATAAATTCACCTTGTATGTAGCCTTCCACACAGCCACTATCAATGTCAGCAGGAGAGAAAAACTTCCTTCTTTTCACTGGAATTTGTTACTACAAGTGAAAACAACCTTAATATAGCAAGCTTCTTGAAAAACCTTACCAAATCTTCAAGAACAGTTAATTTCAAGACAATGTCTCCCTCAATCAATTACAAATATCTAATTATCAAGATCTGAAATCAAAACTGGAGGTTGAAGATGAAAGAAATTTTTTTTTTGCAAGAGTTTTTTAGTTATAAAAAATGAGAGGGTGTTGATTTCACAAAATCAGAATGTCCTTGAGATTAAGCACAAAAAAGGGTGGAAAAAGTTAGTTAGATTCGAGTCAAGAACATTTCACAATTTAAGTCAAATGAGCAAGTGAATTGGAATAAGAAAACATAAGGATTTTGACCCATTTCTAGTTTGATTTAATTCACTTTATAACCCTAATTCGAGTCACAAAGACTCCTAATTCGAATCAAGTGTAAATCTTGATTCGAGTCTATTTAAACAGATCCAAACAAAGAAATGTGAAAATATGTCTGATTTGAGTTAGGTGTAAAGTCTGATTTGAATGAAATGAAGCAGAGGTGACCTAGATTTGTCTGAATCAAATCAGTTGCAACTTGTAATTCGAGTCACATAGCTGTCTGATTCGAATCAAGTTAAAATAATGATTCAAGTCATGCACGCAAAATTTCAATTTTTCATGATTTTAAAAATGCTTTGAACTTTTTCTTTCAACCTAACTTGAATCAATAACACATATGGTTCTTGTTTTACTAACTCAATCAAATGACTAAAAGCATCATGATTAAACTCAAATATAATAATTGAATTATCCATGCTAAAAACGAATTGATTTGAAACTTGCTTCAGAGATGAGCAATCATGAAGGAGACTAAATTAACAATAATAAATGAAACGAAAGTGACAAGACAAGTAACAAAACCGTATTAGGGTTCTCCCCCTAAATGTATTAGGGACATGAAACTTCACATGCATCTTTAGTAAACGACCAATTGTGTATTCCTCGTACTTTAGAAGAATTTGTAAAATTAGTTTTTGTGTTACTGGCCCTAGTTTCAAAAATTGAAATAGAAAATTTAAAAGGAAAAATAACACAACTTTCTGAAACACCTATTGATACTTTTATTAATTTAAGTGACATTGAGCAAAAATTTGAAGAAAAAAATAAGAAATATGCTCATGTTACTAGAAAGAATTAAAAAAACATTTCTCCTAGAGTTGTTTGCGATTATTGTGGTAAAAAAGGACACGTTAGACCTAAACACACATTCGGAATGTCAAAGATTATGACATGGAAACCTAATACTCCTAAGAATAACCCCCATGGGCTTAACACTAGTTAGGGACCTAAATTTCCATGTTGATTGTCTTGAAGGAATGTCTTACAATAGCAAATATGATATGGTTCCTAGGTAGTGGTTGTTCTAGGTATATGACAAGAGATATGTCGTTGTTCATTTACTTCCTCAAGAAAGAGTGTGGCTTTGTTATATGTTGAAACCACAACCAAGGTAAAATATTAGGAGAATATGTTGTGGGAAATCCTTCCACAATCACCATAGATGGTGTTTTAGATGTGAAAAGGATAAAACATAATATCCTTAGCATTAGTCAATTGTGTGATAAGGGTTATTCTATAATATTTGATACCCTAAATTTCTTAATTAAACATAAAATTGACTGTAGTTCCTAGGGGATTGGCTGCATTTAGTAAAACAATAATATGGAGAAGCGTCTAAGTATTCAAGATTGGTCTAGCTTGCTTAAGTTGTATAAGGGACATGTGATGGGTGAGATGCTATAACATATTGGTAAAACATCTGAGCCTTCCTCAACAAACACCAAAATGTTGCATTTTGGATGAATCTTTTGAGAAGTTTCAGTTCTATTTTATTGTTAATTGACTTAGGAATATGATTATGTGATTTGTTTAATAGTTGGACGAAGATTGATTCAGATTTAAATGAAGTTTTAAATTTGAATTTAAATTAAAACAAATCTTATATTGTTGGAGATATTCAAGGAACAAATCAAATATCCAACATATTATGCATTAATTCTGAACGAAATCAATCTCAAATCCATAAAGAAAAGCCCAGAGTTATTATGCTAAATAAGGAGCTCAAAACCTACATTAGAAGCTAAGCAATAAATTGAAGATTTAGACTTTTAGGGTTATTTTTTAGTCCTTGTTATTATTGTATGTACACCTCTATATTTTAGTAACTTGGCACAGAAGGTTTGTCTAGAGTTGAGTGGTAGTATTCAACATTGACTATTGAGTTGTAATCTCTAATCACGTATTGTGTGATTGAGAAGAAAGTGAGTAGGTTCTCATATTTAAGTGGAGACTTTAAATAGAAGTTTATTGGGTAGTGTTAGGAAGAAACATTGAACAACATAGGGTTTGTTGTTGCTTGTAAGACTAATTGTACTAAGCTATTAATAGTGAATTTTATTTCTTGGACTATGGACTCAGCCCCCTAAATGTAGGTGTGGTTTCACCAAACTGGGTAAATAACTATCGTGTTGTTTACTGCTTGTCTGCTCCATCATCTAGTATTAGCGATTATGTTATTTTTGGTTTAACTTGTCGAACTTGTTGTTGGAGCATCACGTTCAACATTTGTTCCTTGAGGAACAAAATTTCAATTGGCATCAGAGCCGACACCTTAGCCTGTTGGTTGAGCTCTAGGGAAGATAAATTTTGCTTAAATGGACACAATGAAAGATGGAGGATCAGTCAACAAATCATCAATTTTGTATGGCACCAATTATGATTATTGGAAGGCAATGGTGGTGGTCTTTCTCAATTCCATTGGCAACAAAGCATGGAAAGATGTGATAAAAGGATGGAAACATCCAGTGATCACTTCTGAAGATGGAACTACGAGCTTCAAACCAGAAGCTGAATGGACTAATGATAAAGATGAGGAAGCTCTTGGAAACTCCAAGGCTTTGAATGCTATCATCAATGGTGTGGACAAAAACATGTTAAGGTTTATCGACATATGTTCAATAGTGAAAGAAGCATGAGAGATTATTAAAACTGCACATGAAGGAACCTCCAAAGTTCGTATGTCGAGGTTGCATCTCCTAATAACTAAGTTTAAGAATTTGGGGATGAAAGAAGAAGAATTAATATGTGATTTCTACATCAGATTGCGTGACATTTCCAGCACTTTTTTTGTCTAGGGTGAAAAGTTGTCTGAAGAAAAACTTACCAGAAAAAATCTCAAATCAATTCCTAAGATGTTTGATATGAAAGTAACTGCTATTGAAGAAGCTCAGGACTTGAGCAGTATAAAGGTTGATGAACTCATTAGTTCCCTGCAAACCTTTGAGATGTCCATCAATGAAAGGTCTTAAAAGAAGAAGAAAGGTATAGTTTTTTATTTAAATACTGAAGAAAGTTAAGGGGACATAGAAGAGAACTTTGTTAGATGATATAGCTCTCTTGAGTAAGAGGTTCAAAAATTACTTGAAATATCTGAACATAACGTGGAGGGACAAATGTCCAAGACAAAAGGTCTGAAATCAATCCCCATATCAAAAACAGAAGTGAAGACAAACCCAATGACGACAAGGGTACTCAATGTTTTGAGTGTGAAGTATTTGGACACATTAAAGCAGAATTTCCTACAATTATAAAGAAATAGAAAAAGGGACTTTCAGCCACATGGTCTGATTTTGAGTGTGAAGTATTGGGATGGCTTATTCGGGTCGATATGAATCTGATAGTGTATCCAGTACTGAAGAAGAAGATCTTGATTCATACAGGCTCCTACTATTCAAATGGGAAGAAGTGTACTTAACCAGAGATAATTAAAAGAAAACTATAAGAGTGTTTCAAGAGGAAACTGAGAAGTTTACCTCGATCATCACAAGTGTAGAAGAGGAGATTTCATCACTAAACTCCCAACTAGAAAGCAGAGATGCAAAAGGAATCAATGTTGGGATGAACATGAAAGATAAAATCAAGAAGATCCTCCCAATGAAGGTTATTATTCCTTAAGAGAAGACCAAGGTTCTGAAGTTGGATCACATGGCATAGCATCAGGCTCAACATGTGTCACCCCATCTCAACAAGAAATACCCTTTGATATGTAACAACTATGGTAAATAGGGACATACAAGGCTTTATTGTTTCTAATGGTTTAAATTAAAGATCAAATGAAGCATGGAAGTCTATGCCAAGAAGAAGTGGAAATCCAATGCTACAACAACTGGATCCATAACTAACACACTTCAAGTAAAGATTGGTTGGTTAATTGTGAAAGTATAAGACACATGGCTAAATATACGACAGCTCGTGGATATCATGTAAAAGGAAAAATCAAATGGATCAGGGAAAGTGGTCAATTCCGGACAAGAAGAGATTCTGCTGAGAAAATGATTATCTACCAATATGAACCAACTGTGTGATCAAAGGTGGAATATGAACCTCAACAATTCTGATCATCTAGTCAACAACAAAGGTAAAAAAGTTCTTACGAAGAAGGTTATATCTGAAAAAGACTTCAAGGATTTGCAAGACCCCAGGACTAACAATTTTTTTATGTATGAAGAGGGAAGAACAACCAAGATATATCAACATATTTCTCAAAATTCTGAATTATCTCATGATGATTGGGTCATTAAAGGGAAGGCTTATGGTCAGGCTGAAGGTTCTCCCAATTTTGAACAACCTATAGTGGTTCAGAAGAAGAAGCTGAAGAAGACTAGTGGATATGACATAATTCCTTCTCAGGGGTCTAGATGTGTGAATAACCAACAACATGATATAATGGTTGGTGAAGCGGAAGCTAGTGTGTTGAAGTCCAATCACAAGGTATATGTATCATATTAATCAAATATAGCTTCAGATGGAAGTATGAGTGAGTTTCCACTAAGGTCTTTTCCCTTGAGAAATTATCACGTCAGTCTAATGTTTTCTAGAGAATATTCTCAGGATACTAGATTGAGTGGTCTATATGGTGATGGCGATGTGTTAGTCATTTTGTCCAACATGTTGACAATATCTCAAGTGCATAAGGAGAACTATAATCAAGTTCATGAAGATATTGAGGATGATGTAACCATAGCAAAGGATAATGGTAGGGATAACCATGACCAGACGATTAATAAGAATTAGAGCATTCTTCTGGTATGTGATACAAAGATCATAGAGTATAGATTGACTACTCTAAAGGGTATGTCTACCCAAGTTGAAGAGAATTTTGATATGGAGCAAGTTGTTGTTGTCAAATCAAGAAACTATTTGATATTTGCTAATGAAGATGTTGTTAGAACAAGGTTTGGTTCTGCAATAATACCTCTGAGTTTTGATGGTAACAAACAAGTATGTTTGTATGAACAATTTTGGTATTCTAATGTTTGTTATTTTTGAGAATTTACCAAATTGGTTCTGCTTCTGATAAATAGCGTGGCTAAGTTATTAGAAGAGAAATTGTTCCGCTTCTGTGCTACATTTGTTCTGTTGAACAGTAGCATTTGCTTCAGAAGACTCTGAAGCTGTATGACTCTGATACGATGTCTAAAGAAAACAAGTTCTGAAGATTTGAAGACAGAAGTTCTGATGAACAAGTCCAGATGCTGAAGACTTATACTTCTTAGACAACGGGTTCTGAAGACCAAGTACTGAAGACTTTGAAGATGTAGCTCTGCAGACTCTGAAGGCTTGAAGCTCTTAAGACCCAAGTTACGTTTTCCCTATTTCTAACTCATGCTCTCAGAAGCCTCTGAAGTCAAGAAGTTGAGAAGACTAAGCAACATGGTACAACAGTACAATAGTACAACGAGGACACTTTGCTCCACTGCGGCTAGGGCGGACGCAAATGTAGTATTTGTCTCCCACGTTCTTTCAAGCCGCCATAATTCTGAAATGTCTGAAATATACTTCAACGGTCATATCACATGCATGGCTATATAAAGGCTTGAAGACTTCAAGAATGAGCGCCAATCTTCAATGTTCATACGCTTTATTGTTCATATCATTCTTAAGTCATTTTGTTCTTAAATTTGTTTACATATCAGCTTGTGTAGAAGCAATTTTCTGTAAACACATTGTATTTTCAAACAGTTGTTTGATTTCCTTAAGAGACCGGTTAGGTCAGAATTCTTAAGAAGTCTAGGACTAGTGTGTCTTAGAGATTGTTGTTAGTCACTTGCAGTTTGGCTTGTGCATTGTATTTTTAAACAGTTGTTTGATTTCCTTAAGAGACTGATTAGGTCAGAATTCTTGAGAAGTCTAGGACTAGTGTGTCTTAGAGATTGTTGTTAGTCACTTACAGTTTAGCTTATGCATTGTATTAATCAGTTTGATTAGTGGATTAAGACCTCGCTTGAGAGAGGCTAAATCACCTTGGCGGGTGGACTAGACTAACTTGAGAATTTCTCAAGTGAACTAGTATAAACATACTGTGTTATTTCTTTTCAGTTTCTCTTGCTTTATTATCAAGAAGTGGAGGTTATTTGTAAAGGGGATTATTTTTAAAGAATAGTTTTTATTTTAAAAACCCAATTCAAACCGTCCATTTCTTGTATTTTTCACACCTTCAATTGGCATCAGAGCTCCGGTTCTGAGAAGATAAAAAGTTTGAATTTTTATCAAGCACCTAACAGTGTTCAGTACCGATCCAAAGTGTGAAAAACAATGGCTGCCGCAAGTACTTCTAATGTCACTTCTGATAATAAATGAAAGAGACTCATATAGTGCAAAACCTCCTATCTTTGATGGCGAGAAATTTGACTATTGGAAAGACAGGATCGAAAGTTACTTTCTGGGATTCGATTTGGATCTATGGGATCTGGTAGTTGATGGCGACAAATATCTAGTAGACTCTAAAGGCAAAAGGATTGCCAAAAGCTCATTTACAGAGGCTCAAAAGAAAACCTACAAGAATTATCACAGAGCGAGAACGATTCTGCTAAATGCTATTTCATATACAGAGTATGAAAAGATTACAGATAGAGAGACTGCAAAGTCTATCTTTGACTCTCTTCAGATGACTCATGAAGGCAACGCTCAAGTCAAGGAGACAAAGACTCTAGCCCTAATCCAGAAGTATGAGGCCTTCAGAATGGAAGACAACGAATCTGTGGAAACTATGTTTTCAAGATTCCAGATTCTTGTTGCAGGACTCAGAGTTCTGGACAAAGGTTATTCTACTGCTGATCATGTCAAGAAGATTATCAGGAGTCTGCCTATAAAAAGGAGACCAATGGTAACTGCTTTGAAATTGGAAAAGGATCTGAACAACACGAGTCTTGAGGAACTGATTAGTTCTTTAAGAAGCCATGAGATAGAACTTCAAGAATATGAACCGCAGAGAAGAGGTAAGTCTGTTGCTCTGAAGTCTAAGTCTGAAAAGACAAAGGCTTACCAAGCAGAGGAGAACTCAGAAGAATTTGAAGAAGATTCAGACAAAGATGAACTGTCTCCCATATCAAGAAAGATAAATCAGCTATGGAAACACAAAAAGAGCAAGTTCAGAGGGCCAAGAAGAAAAGGTAGACCTGAGTCTACATATGGTCAAAGGAAAGCTTCTGAAAAAGAAGTTACTTGTTACGAATGCAAGGAGCCTGGACATTATAAGAACGAGTGTTCAAAGCTCAAGAAAGATGGAAAACCTAAGAAGGTTTTCAAAGCTAAAAAGGGTCTTATGGAAACATGGGATGATTCAGAGTCAGAAGAAGAAGATTCTGATGAAGAACATGCCAACGTGGCACTCCTAGCAAAGACCAACATAAGTGAAGCCTTATCAGAGGATGAACTGGCACTTGATGAAGAATCAGACTCTGATGACGACAAAGAGGTATTTTCTTCCTTACCTCGTTCTGAACTTGAAATAGGTTTATCAAAACTTATGAAAAGATATTAACTTCTTCTAGGTAAACACAAAACTCTGAAAAAGACTTTTGTGGCTATTTCTGAAAACTCTACTAAGGGCGAGCCAAATATTTCTGATTTAAATGAAAAAAAAAATTCTATCAAAAAATCTAATGTTGCTCTAAAAAGTAAAGTCTCTAAACTAGAAGAAGATATTACTTCTAACATATCTGTTACTGATGAAGTACTCATATATGATAGAGCTTTTCAGCACTTCCTTGCTAAAAGCATAGATAGAAACCTATTCAAGTAATCATCTATTGGCTCATTGAACTTTCGTTTCACACTAGCCAATTCCTTCAAACTAATTTTAGTCTGCCCCATGTAAAGTTACTCATGGAATAGACGTTCTAACTGGGTCCAGTTACAAATTGAGCCAGATGGTAATGTAGTGAACCACGTTAATGCATTTTTAGTGAGGGAACTAGGGAAATACTTCACCCTTAGACTCTCATCATTTGCAATCTCGCCAGATTTGATCAGGTAGCGCGTCACATGTTCGACGGTAGACTCTGTAGTGTCCCCTGAAAACTTAGTAAACTTTGGTACTTTTGTCCTGGGGGACAATTCGGCTTGGAGTATATAGTCTACTATAGGCGAAGTAAAGTTTGGCCTAGTAAAACCCATATTCAAACCATTTCGAGCCATTATTCTCTCGACCATGGCTGCCAAATTGTTCTCCGCTGCTATATTATTGCATCGAACCTGATTCACCACACGATCAGCATTTTGATTTCTGTTTACTAGCACCACCCTTGGTTCCTCCTCTTCAAGTATAGGTATTTGATTTCTAGGAGGCTCCTCCCTAGGTGGTTCGACCAACTCTGGATTCACCGGATTCACTTGTTGAGCGTTTTCCCTCATCTCGACTCCTTGATTTTGGTGTTGAACAGGAGCGGGCATTCCCATGAATTCTGCTATACGCGCCATCTGGGCTGTCATTATTTGATTGGTTTGAGTAGTATTCTGGATCAATGGCTGGAAAATCTCTCCCATTGTCTGAGACAAAGTATGTACCATTTGCATGTTGCTCTCATCCATCTGTTGCCTCAAATATGCTGCGGATTCATTTGTTAAGCTAGGCCCTTGAGTAGAATATCCCACACCTATAGACTGGCTATTTCGACCCATATTAATTCCAGAACCCGACTCCTGTAAAGGGGAAGATATCACATTCTCTGAAAATACTGGGGGTGCATTACGCAAATTCTGCATCATCGACGTTGGCATGCCATAGATTGGGTTCCTAGGCAGAGGCTGTGAAAATCCTGGGGGAGGAAATTGCCTAAACGTCGAAATTCCTCCTGGCGGAGTCTGAGGATTTGTCACTGATGGGCCAATGTACTCCAGGACTGGCTGTGTGTAAGGCCTCACATATGTCGCCCCTGTTACCGCTGTCGAAGGCATTGGCTCTGTCACCATGGTTGATACTGTTGGCCCTCCTGACGAAGGAACCGGAGTTGGCGCCACAGTACTTCTTGGTAATTCTTAAGGATTAATGGTGCTGTTCTGAGCGCTTGAACTGCTTGGTTGAGGATTCGTCCCAGCAGAACTAGGGTTTGGATTCCCTTGGCTAGATGCCATTTTCCTCGTGCTTCATCTCTTTGGTCTATATTCGTTTGAATTGGCTACCTTGCTACTTCTCAAGTGCATACAATGAAGTTTGCCACAATCTCGACCAATGAAACGAAAAAATTTCAAAAAGGCAGTTATAAAACTTCCTTTTGACAGTTATTTAAAAGTTACAAACTTCCAAATACACGTTTAGCACTGTCCCACTGGGCGTGCCAATTTGTTTACCCTGGAAATTGGTAAACAACCGCTGATCTTCTAAAACAAAAAAGTTCTAGTAACTTACAGGATCGATCAGATTGATCCTAGGACATGTGCTATGAGTGTATTTAAAATGTTTCACTAATGCATAAAACAAACATTCCGACAATGCTTGCGTGCAAAAAGGATGTTTTGAAATGTGAATGAAAAGTAATAAGAAGCAAGAAAACATTTGGGTCGAAATAAGAAACTTAAAGAAAGACTGAAATGTAAAGAAAAGTTTGATAAAAACTGAACTTTAAATGATAAAAGAAGCGCATAAAATCTTGAATAAACTGCAGAAATATAAATGCTTGAAGGTAAAAGCTTTATAATGTAAGAACTGCAAAGTAAAAACTTTGTAATGTAAAATGCTTAGAAGTAAAAGACTGAATTAAAGGACTTCAAAGTAAAGGATCTAAGGTAGAAACTTCAAAGTAAATTGCATTGCAATGAAAGATAATGGTGATTACAATCACGTACATTCTCGCTTCACCCTTTTCTCTACACGCTGGATACTTTGGGTGATTATGGAGTTACTTGTACAACATGATTTTTCACACACATTCTAACTCTAGAACTAACCTATTTATAATACTCTAAAATAACCACCATTTGACAGTTTACTCCTAAAACACGCCACTTGGCACTTTGCATGTCTTCAACTTCTGGATCTTCGCCACTTGTCCTCTTTTCAAATTCAAAATAGTAGAAAATTCCCTACACTAATTATTTGTAACTGCAGCGCATCATCCCGTCGAACTGACTTCCTAGACTTAGAAATACTTGAAGTCTCAAGACTCCTTTCTTCGACCCAAGCTTTCACCAAGTATGGTCGAAGCCTCTTTTTTCTTTTAGCTTATTTATTTTTAAAGAACAACACAACTTCTTTAAAGCCAAATTTGTTTGAAACAGGTAGCATCGAAATTAGGAGCTAACAACTACAAGTTGCATTGTCAAATCAGTTTGTCAGCTGGAGTCTGAGTTCACAAGAATCAAGGAATGTTGACATGCTTTACGGATATCCTCTCCAACGGCTTCAATATTTAATAATAAGAAATCTGTTCTTTAAGGTGATATCTTAAAAAACTTAATTGCTCCTTGATTAAGGGTCATCATTGAATTTGTATTAAAGGACAAGTCTATGAGAAACCTTTAATTCTTCTTCGTGTTCTGCAGGCAATTACATTATGGTTCTTTAATTTGTTTTATGTCATTCTATGATAGCTAACATCATCTGGTTCTTTGTGTATCAAAGATTTCAAAGTCTTACTTTAAGACGATAAAATCAATGATTGTGCTAAGAACAAGATCTTGTTCATATTAGGATATATTCTAGACTGATACTATGGAATGAATCATGGTATTGTTATCAAAATGTGGCATAATGCAAAGGAAAGCCTGTCTGGACATTTATGTATGGTCTCATAGGAATGAAAGTATCATCATTCAAATGTATTTCCGGCAGATATCAAAGAAAGGAGCAGATGCGTTCTCCATGGCATTTATCAAAAGTTGTTTGCAATATTTGATGAAAGAAGAGCCTACATCCCAAACCCAAGTACTAGAGATAGTGAGTTTAGTGGGAGAAGTGGAGTCAATGGTTTAACAGCCATTAAATTAGAATTCACTCAAAGCGGTGTTCAGACTTTATGGTCAAGTCTGAATACTAATACGAGTCTGACCGAAAAAACAAAAAAAGGGTTTTGATCTTTTCTAGCTTATCTCTTGACTCAATGAGATGTTTGTGTATATGTTAATACAAAGTCTCTGCTAGATTTCTAGAGAAGTTATTTTATTGAAATAATCTTCAGAAGTCTTTAAGAAGAAACTATGTTGTATTTATCTATACTGAATATTTCATTAAGCTAGATGACTATCATATTTATGGAAACAGTTTCCTCACTGTTTGTTATGGTACTGCTGCTTGTTAGTTGTCAAAGGAAATAATTATATATTCTTTAATCACTCATGACTCTTGTTTCAAGAGGAAATGTTGGTTTTGAATAGAATCTTGGAGACTGATGACTGACAGAAGATATCTCTCTCTGAGTCTAGATCTACTAGACTCTGATGGATGATAGCTTCTGAAAATTATCAGACTCTGAGATTCAGAAGAAGATCTTTACTTCTGATAAAGCAGTTTAAGTAAAAGGTTTTTCAAAAACTCTTATATTACTTGAATTTCATAAGTTTGAAAATCATCTAGTGGATTCAGAAGATCAGTTGGATAAGAACCTTTGGGCAATGATGCTTTCTTTTTATATATTTACTGTCTCTATCCCCTGTCTTGTGAAACATCATTTTGTGTCCTTTTTTCTGACAAGATTCTTATTCCTTTAGAATCTTGTTCAGTTTTTTTCCTTTTTGTTTTCTCCTTGGTTGTGTTTTGATCAAGCCAAACTTGAGATGAGTTGCTTAAGTTGAGTTTTAACTTCTGGAAGACTGTGTGTGAACAAAGTTGGAATGGATACTTTGAGATGCTCTGTGGTTTCACATATCCAGATCTTGTCAAAGAGTTTTGGATTAATGCCTCCATTGTGTTTGCCTTGAAAAATAGCAAACAACCGCTGGTCTCCTAATTTGTGAAAATTAGTTTACTTGCAGGATCGACCATACAAATCCTATGACAATGTGCTTTAAGAGTTTTGACAATTTGTGTGAAAATTAAACCTTTTGTTCATTAAGTTCATCATTGTTTTCATAAACTGATGTAATTCGAATGAAAATGATAAAGTTTTGTTCTTAAAAGGAATAACGAAAACGTAATAAGAGTGCAAGAATGAAATTGCAGAAAAGTAGAATAAATTGCATGTAAATAACTTAGAACTTCATTGAAATTTAAAGAAGAAACTGGTGTTTTTCCAAACGTACATTTCTCAACGATAACTCTTTTCTCTCACACGGGTACTTTAAGTATTTTGAGTAACTTGTACAAATTTTTGAATACACAAACGGAAATCTAACACTATGACTCCCTATTTATATACAATCGAAATAACCATTAACAACGACAATTTCCTCTAACGCAGACAAATGGCATTCTGCATGCCTTCGCCCCTTAGATGCATTCCACGTGTCTTGTTCTCAAAATAAAATTCCCTTTAATTAAATTTCGAAATATCCGTCGAAGCAAGGCCTTTGCCTAATCATGTCGAAATGGCTCTAATACTTAGAAAAATCTCCAGCTCTTCCATTCCAACTTAACCCTTATTTTCGACTGACCTTCTTCACAAGAAATAAATTGCTGTCGAAATGCTCTGGCAAATCATAAACTTTTACCTCCTGAACAAAATCCAGGCGTCGAAATTAGGAGCCTACAAATTGCCCCCCAGAAAATGCATTTTCGACAAAGGAGAAAAAGCATTTTTTGACAATATAATTCGACGCCTTAAATAATTTCGACGAAATAACTGTTCATATGACTTGACATTGGTGACGTCATAGTCATCATTACACTTTTCTAAAACGTCTCCTCAGCCCATGTTTTAAGATCCTTTTTAATCATCATGATCCTAGTCCCTAGGAGATCGTGGGTCGAAAATAACTGCCACCGTTCAATCAATCCATGCCTGGCTAACACGTGTCCCACGATTTTTTTCATTAAATGTTGAATAGTAACCGCTTCAGTCTCCCTTTTATCACTTATAAATAAGTGGAAATTTTCCTCAATTCACTATTAATAAATGGAAATTTTCCTCAAACCCTAAAGGCTCATCGTCGTAAATCGTGTCGAGCCTCTGATTTTGCAATTCTCCCAGATCTTTGTCAGGTGGATCTGGGCCAAAGTTCTTTCCATGACCTTGTTGATCTGCTTCGATCTCGTTGGCTTCGACAGCCATGTACTTTACTTCGGCCTCTAAGTCCGCTTTGAGTTTATTCTCGGCTATATAAGCCGCGATCTTTTCAAGAACTAGTGACTCACTCATTGTCACTAAATTCGCTGCCCCAGCCAGTTGGCTGGATGTGTGAGGTTCCAAAAATATAATTTTCTTCGCCAACTACCTCTCTATCCCACTGAAACCCTTGGGTGGGATGAAGGTATAGTGAGCAGAAAGTGTTGTCAGTTGGCGTCATGCCGAAGGTTGTAGGACTACAAGGAGCAATATGAGCCAGATTTCTGTCGAAGCTTTACCTGTCAACCCGGTTTACTTCAACCAGAAAGTAACTCTGGCTAGCCTCTATATTTTTGACAATCCCGTCTGCACACCAAATTTTTATTCTTTGATGCATTGACGAAGGGATGACACCTATGCCGTGTATCCATTCCTTGCCTAAGAGCAGGTTGTAATTTTCCTTTGATGAGATTACCATAAACATTGTCGGCCTTGTGATGGTTCCGACATTTAGATCCACTTGTATTACACCCATGGTGGTTCCCACTTTACCCTCGTAATTCGACAACACCATGTTATGAGGTTTGGTGTCGGAATCATCCTTTCCAATCTTCTTGAGCATATAATGCGGCATCAAATTGACTGTCGCACCTCCATCAACCAAAATCTTGTTTACCCCTATGTTGCCCACCTTTCCTTTAATGAACAGGGGTTTCAAGTGACTTCTCATCGAATCATCTGGCCTTTCAAAAAATGCGTTTTGTTCTTCCACGCATCCATTGTTCATAATATAATAACAAACATGCCTGTGTCTAGCCGTTTCGACTTCCATAGCCTATTCCTCATCTTCGACTTCCATTATCTGGTCGTACTCCCTGGGGAGTACTGAGACAATGTTACACATCACGTTGAAAGATGCCTCTGACTCTGAGTTAAAATCGTCCATCATTTCATCATCCCTAGTTACGTCCTCCTTCGATGACACTTGTTCTGGAGTAGTGAGTGGCTTTTCGTTCTTTGATTCCTGTTTCTAATTCGGAGTTTGAATATTACTGCTGGTTTCTGGCTTGGCCTTTTCTGCAGCCTCTTTCTCTGCTTTCTTTCGACGTTGATACCTCCTCCATTGTGACTTCGTCATAGGGTTTTTGCCCTTGTAGTTTTCAGATGGGTAAGTCATCTTCTTAGACTTTTGGAATTCTTTCCTATATGATATGGAAGATCCCTGTTGTACTTCGAAAACCTTCCACTTCCCTTGTCCTTGGGCTTGTTGGATTGGATTAACCCATTTGTCATCTGGAGCCTTATTTGTAAACTTGAATGTGTTAGGGTACCTTTCTCCTAACCTATGCCTATTTTGGTCTCCTCTTCTGGGGTCGAATTTTTCTCCTCCTGCTGGTTGGAAAGGCTTCCAATTTCCCCTTCTTTTTGCTCTCTCCACTCCCTCTAAGTTCTGTGCTGCCTTTTTGTCGAAGACGACAATACAACGAGGACAGAGCATTACTTTAGACCTCTTTCTTTGGCATCTGTGGATGAAATCTGCCAAGTTTTCCTCCTCTTTGGGGTATGCTAGTTTGTGGTATTCCTCACGTCGACACTCTTCATCGGCTTGCATCGAAGCATTCTGAGACACCTCCACCATGTTCACATTGGAAGCTGTCTCTGTGGCAATGCTCATTTTGTTCAACTTTAAACTGAGGCCTTCATTGACCTCGTGGTCCCGCTTGATACGGTTGAAACCCTTAGTGGCTTCCTTTGCTGATACCTTTAGAGGCAAACCCTTAGTAACCTGTTGGCTGACGAATCTGACAGCCTTCTCCTTTGGATCCTCCACGGTTCTCTGGAGGAGGCCAACAGTAGCCTGTTTGTAGGAACCCTCAGTAGTCCCTTTGTCAACCTGGGCAAAACCATCAGTGGTCTCGTTATTGATGTGGACGAAACCATCAGTAGTTTCGTTGTTGACTCTGGCGAAACCTTCAGTAGTTTCGTTGTTGACGCCATCAGTGGCCTCAGTAATGTAGTTCTCTATGATCTTTCCATCAAGGTCTTCAGTAACCTTAACCATCACATCCTAGTTCACGAAGTCATTAGTAACCTCGACCATGTTACATTTGTCGGTGGGATCCTCAACAACCTCCACCATATTCACGTTGTTGTCGAAGCCATCAGTAGATCATATCCACGTTGTCATCGAAGCCTTCAGCAACCTCGACCATGTTCACCACGGATGGCTCAGCATAGTGGGCTTCTACCACTTGCAAAGGGTTTGAATCCACCTTCATCTGGGGCTTCAACTTGTCGTCGAATTTGAGCCTTCCATCTCTGATTGCATTTTGCACTAGATCCCTAAAAAGGAAACATTGAGACGTTTTATGACCCAAAAACTTATGGTATTTGCAAAAACCTCTTTTTTTTTGCTGTTTTAAAGGAGGCACTTTAGTACCAGGTGGCACTATCATTTGGCCATCCTTGACTAACAAATCAAATATTTTGTCACACTTTGTGACGTCGAACGTATAAGTTCTTTTGGGGAACTTGTCGTTCTTTTCCGATTCGATTGGGTTTTTTCCATTCGACGGAGCCAAGACTTTGCAAGCATATGGCGGACCCTGCTTTAATTCCGCCAGATCGACCTTATGTTCATCGAAATTCAATGATTCATCTTCGTCGTTGTCTTCGCAAACTTTGACATAGGATACTCTTTCTTTTTTATTCTTGCTAGCCCTAGCTTTTTCGGCTTTTAGTCTTTCGACCTGCCTAACCCTATCAGCCAATTGGGCCATGTCTCTTAAGTACTGGGTATCTAATTTCTTTCTAATTGAGTAGTCGAGACCTCCTGCAGCCATTTCGACTAACTCGTGTTCAGGAACCTGTGTAAAACACCTTGTCTTGAGCAACCTAAACCCATTCAGGTAGTCATTGTCGCACCTCAAAAAAATCATCGAAAATACGACCCTCGCGCGAAAGGCCTGAAAAACGGTTCGACAGAGTCGCCACCGAACTTTATTTATCCCAAAAGAGGGAAAGGAAAATATCGAGAAAACCTTTAAGGAAGGGGTAAGAACATGGTTGTCGCAACCACATTCTGGGTTCAGGAGTCGGTTACGTGAGGGGAAGGTACGCGCACCCCCTCATGTCTGTTGTACTCAACGGGAACCTCTTGATTCGAATCACGATACTCGTTAGCTAAGTTTATTTGTTTTCTTCTCAAAAATGAATGTGAAACGGTAAGATAAAAGGGAACGATGCTAGGGGGAATGGGGTGGTTTTAGGATTGGGTGCTCGGCAAGATCATCGCGACCTCGGGCCTATGTATGCTCATTCGGACGAGAATGAGAAATCAGAGCAATCGTAGTTCGACTACGGGGTTTGACGGAAAAAGATGGTAGTGTGCTCGCCAAGATCATCGCAATCTTGTGCCTACGTATCTTTACTCGGACGAGAATAAAGAATCAGAGCAGTCGTAGTTCGTGGTACGCCCACGAAAAGAATGAGGTTAGGGTTTGAATTTTAGGAGATGAAAGATTGAATGACATACAACCCAAGGGGCGTGCCTTGAGAGCAGTCACTCAAGAATCTAAGGAATGCTAGACTCCAAGAACTCAGTTCTTTCGTGAGTCGATTGCAAAAATGTTTGATAGGGATTAAGTGTTTTAAGACAAAAGGGTGAATGAATAATAACCCAAGGGCGTGCCTCAAGAGTCATTCATTCGAAGATCCAAGGAATGCTAGATTCCAAGAATCTCCTCCTTTCGTAGGTTGATTAAGAAAGCGTTTGGAAAAAGATTGGGTCGAATTGGGTGAGAAAAGATGTAAGGATCGATACTAGTCTCTAGGGGTGCTCCTAGTAATGAAACCTCGAGATGTGCGAGTGTGCATTTGACGACGAGTCAAAAGGCACTCGACTTACGAGAATGTTTCGAAGAGTGGCTCGACGACGAGTCGAGAATCGATTTGGAAATGGTTTGATTTGTTAAATGTTTTAGGGGAGAATGATGATTATTTGATAAATGAGACGTCGGCCTCGCAACCAATTAATCGGGGCATTATTGGGATGCTAGATCCCAACGACACCTTTTTCATTCGATTGATTTACGAAATGTTGTTTGATGAACAACGAAAGTACCACATGGAATGCTAGACTCCAATGGCATTTCTTTGTCCAAATAATTAAGACTAGTGTTTTAGGAGCGAAAGGTCGAATGATCACCACCTAAGGCGTGCGCCCCAATGGTGATCACTCAAGAACCCAAGAAGTGCTAGACCTCAAGAGCTCAATTCTTTCGCGATTTAATTAAAAAAACGATTTGAATATGTGTGTTAAGTATTTTAATCGAAAATTAAGTGTTTCAACAAATAAAAATGATTAGGTAAATATGAATATGGATATGAACAATATGATAATATGTACAACAGTATAATAATATAATCGACAAGATATAATATTGACATAAGAAAATAAAATTGGTCTCGTCTTAATCGCGATTTAATCGATAAGTTGATAATCGGACTTTTGACTTTCATTGACCCAAAATTGAATAAAAGAATATGTGAAATGAAAATTAAATAGAAATTAGAAATTAAATCGGAAATATGAATAAAGGTCTCACCTTTATCAAGATTTAAAATCTAAAATTGATAAATCTTGATATATTGGTTTTCATGGACCCATAATGAATAAAAAAATAATGAATAAATAGGGGAAATGAAATAAAATCGAAAATGATAAGAAAAATAATAAAGGTCTCACCTTTATCGAAATTTAATCGAGAAATCGATCGATATTTAGTGTTCATTGACCCCAAAATAAATGTAAACGAAACAAAAATGATAGAAATAAAATAAAATTGAAAATGACATGAAAAATAATAAAGGTCTCACCTTTATCGAGATTAAGTTGAGAAATCGACAAATCGTCGATGTTTGGTTTTTATTGACCCAAAATAAATGTAAAAATAGTGAGTAAATTGAAATAAAAATAAATAAATAGGTAGGTCTCATATAAATCAAGATTTAGAATTGATTTTAAAATCAACTTAATCAAGATTGTTGTTATGTCATTGGCCCGTAAAATGAAATCGAAAAATAAAAAAAATAAAAAGGTAAATGAAATAAATCGAAAAGAAACTATAATTAAAATAGAGATTAAAACTAAATAAGCATAATGAAATTTGAGTATATGTTCATGAGATTAAACAAAATTTAAAGCCAAAAGTCAAAACAAATAAATAGAAAAAGAATAAGATAAAACCAAGAAGAGGACTAAGGGGGGTGCGCTCGGGTCTGGGATGTGTGATAGGATCACTTGGGCCATCAAAGCCCATCATCTATCATAATAAAGGCACGGTAAAAACAAAAAAAAGGGTGGCATGGATAAAAAAACATTGATATAATCCAATAGTTAAAACCCCCATCTCTTTTAAATCACCATCAGATTAAGCAAATAACTAAAAAAAGAAAAAAAAAAAAAAGAGAAACTATGCTACACAAAATCAACACGTGAACACGCCATCAGCATCATCTTAATATCAGATCCTCACTGGAAAATCCAACCTTCAAAACTATTTTCGGTTAAAAAACAGATCCAGAAAAATATATTTCGTTATCGACCTTCTCCGTTCAACCTTCACTCGCTCCGTTTCTCTCCTTTCTCACGGTCCAGGTTGGGGTTTCGTTCACTCTCTTTCTCGGATCTGTTTCTGGTATGGGTTTGTGTTCACCCTCAATCGCTTCATCTGCGTTACCGTTCAACTTGATCCAGGTTTGTATTCGGTTCAGATTTTTTCGATTTGTTTCACTCTTGTTCGTCTCAACCTCTCTCCATCTCTAGTTTTGTAGTTCTATTTCTGTTCGCTTGTGTTTTGGGCTTTTGGTTGAGTTATGGTTTCGAATTGAAGGATTTGTTGGAAATGCAATGGTTTTGTGCTGTTTTACGAAGGTGTATGAGGGATGAAGAAGGTAAGGATTAGGGGTGAGTTGAAGAAGAAGCCGCAGGTTAATGATGAAAATGAAAATATACAGGGGTATTATGTGGTTTGTAAGGTTGAATTTTTATGGGTGAAGGTCTTTTTTGTTGAAGGAGACGGGAGAACCAATGAAATCGGCAGCGTTTTTTGTGGCTGTTTTTTGAGCTCTTCTTAAGAGTGAAAGGAATGCTGTTATATAGGAGGAGATGAGGGTAGTTTGGGGAATGGTAAAGAAGAATGTGGGTGGAATATTCTGCAGATATGTTGTTGCTGCGTTCACGATTTCCTGCTGTGCGTTTCGTAACGGTTTTGGAGAATTTGTTGTGTGGGGTCAATATTATGGTGTTGTATATTGAGGCAGGTTGTACAAACCACAGCAGACTTTTATGCACGGAAGGTGGTCACGAGATTTACGAATTGGTTTGTGTGATAAACCGTTGGAGCAGCGTTGCAGTGTGTGTATGAAGGTTAGTGGAAATCTGAATGAGGTATGTTGATGGCGTGTGGTTTGTTGTGCCACAGCAGGTTGTGCGTGAAACTCATTGTTGTGGTGGAATTGTGGAGTTATTTTTTGAGATTTTGGAATGGATTTGGGCTTGTAGAAGTTCATACCTTTACCATATTTTTTGAGATTTTTTTGTGATATGGACTTTGTAATGGGCTTTTTGGATAAAGTAAACTCTTTAAACTTTGTGACAAATGAACTCTTAAATGGACAATGAATATAAACAATGGTCATTGACAAATGGTTAGCAAACTAAATGAAACAACATTGATTAAGAAAAAGAACTAAAAAAAAATGAATTGATTTGGCCACTTAGAATTTGGAAATGGATAATTTTATTGAAATGGACCAAATAAACTGGATAGGTAATGGACTTTTGTTGTTTTTGGGCTTTTTATAATGAAGGGAGATTATTTACAAGAATGGTTTCAAAAATGAACAAACAAAATGTGTTCTTTTTTAGATTTTCCAAAGTAAAAGTAGACTTAGAAAATAAATGGATAACCTGTTCATTGGATATGAACATGAGAATAGATTAGACATTGAATTGTGGACCTAAAAATGGATATTTGGCAAAAGACTATTCTAAATGGATTTAGAAATTGGACATTGGATATGAAATGGATATGAAATAAATATTGGAAACTTAAATGAATATGGAAATGGTTATTTAACTGGATAAAGGACTAAAATGGTTAAATAGATATGGATAAAAATAAAAGAGGGATGAAGTTGAAGACAACATATTTTTTTGGATTTTTTCTGAATAATTGTCAGTGGGTGGATGCACAGATGAAAACTATAAACAGGTAGGACAAATTTGGGGTATGACAGATGCCACTATCTAATTGGTTTAAACTGAGTTAGATGAACTGCTACAACATTCGGTCTTTCGAGGTATAAGACAATTAGATATGAAGAAGATCACAAATTTGTCTGAAAGAAAGAAAAGGATTGAGAAGTTGGAATAACAGAATAAATCTGACACCAAAAGGATGACAGACCTATCACCAAAAGGATGATAGTGAACACACACAGACCCTTCCACCAAAAGGATGAAAACGAGGTCAACGCCTGCTATTACCAAAAGGATAATAGGGCAAACACACACACACAGACCCTTCCACCAAAAGGATAAAAATGAGGTCAAAGCCTGCTATTACCAAAAGGATAATAAGGCACACACACACACAGACCCTTCCACCAAAAGGATAAAAATGAGGTCAAAGCCTGCTATTACCAAAAGGATAATAGGGCACACACACAGCCTGCTACTACCAAAAGGATAGTATGGCACACAACACAGCCTGCTATTACCAAAAGGATAATAGGGAACACACGCACACAGACCCTTCCACAAAAAGGATGGAAATGAGGTCAAAGCCTGCTATTACCGACGAGATAATAGGGCACACACACACACACACACACACCCTTCCACCAAAATGATGGAAATGAGGTCAAAGCCTACTATTACTGACGAGATAATAGGGCACACACACACAGACCCTTCCACCAAAAGGATGGAAATGAGGTCAAAGCATGCTATTACCAAAAGGATAATAGGGCACACAACACAGCCTGCTATTACCAAAGGGATAATAGGGCACACACACAACCTGCTACTACCAAAAGGATAGTATGGCACACAACACAGCCTGCTATTACCAAAAGGATAATAGGGCACACACACAACACACAGACCCTTCCACCAAAAGGATGGAAATGAGGTCAAATCCTGCTACTACCAAAAGGATAGTATGGCACACAACACAGCCTGCTATTACCAAAAGGATAATAGGGCACACACACAGCACACAGACCCTTCCACCAAAAGGATGGAAATGAGGTCAAAGCCCGCTACTACCAAAAGGATAGTATGGCACACAACACATCCTGCGATTACCAAAAGGATAATAGGGCACACACACACACACACAGGCTGTCACTCACCAAAAGGATGACACACAGGCCAAGGGTTTATGGATCGGCGACACCAAAAGGATGACGGATCAAAACAAGCTATTACCACCAAAAGGATGATAGGAACTTCTTATTCGTGAGGACCAACATCAAAAGGATGAAGGTTAAATTGAAATGACATGGTCTTGGCTATCACCAAAAGGATGATAGAAAAGTTTTTATATTTGAGGGTTACCAACACCAAAAGGATGCAGGTTGAATTGAGTTTATTGAGTTTGGTTATCACCAAAAGGATAATAATAAGGCAATTGACAAAAGGTCAAGTTTGCTGGGGATGTGATGAGATTTATTTGGAGACATCAACAAAAGGTTGAAGTAAAGAATTCAATTAGGAAAGCCCACGAAAAGGGAAGGGAAACAGTGAAAAATGGAGAAGGTAACCCGCCAAGATCTACACAATCTTGTGCCTACATATCTTTACTCAAACGAGAATAAAGAATCAGGGCAGTCGTAGTTCGACTTGAAGAAAAGATTCAATGAGGAATGCCCATTGACTCGGAGGAATGTTTATTGGTTGGGATGAGGATGACAACCACATCAACAAAAGGTTGAGGAACACAACTCAATGAAGAAATGCACACTGACTTGCTTGGAGATCACTGCTCTATTGAAAAAATTTCATGAGGAACGCCCATGAACTTGAAAGAGATGCCCCTGTCCGGGATGAGGATGCTCTTGAGCTCTTGTCTTGATCAACAAAAGGATGAACTAACTTCGTGAGGAACGCCCACGGATTTGCAGGAGATGCCCTTGGCTGGGCTGAAGATCGTCTTGGAATAACTTTGACTTCATGAGGAACGCTCACGGATTTGAAGAAGATGCCCCTGGCTGGGCTGATGATCATCTTGCACTCTTGAGATTGATCCTGGATCTTACGCATGAATGTTTGATTTTGTAATGATGTACAATGCAAATGCTGACGCACGGAGATGCAAGTGCTGGAGAAGTATGATTTGGTTTTTTGGGCATGCATATGATGCATATGATGTTCATGATGACGAATGCGATGCATATGATGCGTATGATTGTAGACAGGTGATTGGATATGTTTAGAGAGGGTGCCAGCATGGTGGAATTTTGGTTGTTGCCAATGAGGATTGGACTTTTGGGCGGTGGGAGGGATTTGATTTCCTCGACACTCAGTTTGTTGAAGATGCCGTGATTGAAGTAGACGAAGATGCTCTTGAAGCCTCAAGTTTGATGACTTGTTTTTGTGCTTGTCGGTTAGGATGACCTTCTGCAACAAGGCTTGCCCCAGTCTGAACATGGTGATGGTCTGCCCCTGATTAACCAGTTCCTAAAGGATTTGATCTTATAACTTTGACGTGTTTTGAGATGACTTTGCCCCTGATTGAGCTGTTGAAGGGTTTGCCCCAGCCTGAGGGTTTTAAGGGAGTCTTGCTTCGGGTCGGCACCACTGAAAGCTTAAGTTCCTCTTTGATTGCCCCTTGTTGGAATGTCTTTGATGTCTGGCACTGATTTGCAGTTAAAATTGCACATTCACAAATGGTAATCTTAATACAATGCTTATGCAAGTTTTGAAAAAGAGTTGTTTATTGGAGTGTTGTGATAGTGAGACGAATGGACCATTAGCCCAAACGTGTGCTGATTTTGATGGTGTGAAAGATATAGCAAGGAGAATGACACCAATGCTAAATATTAGCAAATATGGGGAGTCAGTTTACGCAACCTTGTAGTATGCTTTCAGAATAAACCTCGCCTCAATTAGGTCTTTCGAGGGTTGTAACATGGTCTGGTTCGCGGTTATGAAACAAAGGATATTAGGCTCAAAGTATGATTTTTACCCACCCCTTCTTCGTGATGATCTCCAGTCCTACGTTCAGTTAATCCTGCACATGCTTGTCTTCCAAAAGGGTTGACAGTGTAAGCATGATGATTCAAGGTTTGCTCCAACTGGAAGTCACCTTATTTTGTTTTTGATGGATGTCAGTGACCCCTTGAGATGGTGGTCACTGATTCTTATTTTGTTTTTGTTGAGGATTCGAGGGCCTCTTTTGATTTTTGATCCCTATCTTTTGCATGGACTGATTTTGCTTGTCGAGTCCATCAGGGTTGTCTTGATTTTTGCCTAAGTCTCCTTTGAGGTGCTTGACTTAGCAGGCTTTTGATTTTTTCTTTGTTTTTGGTTTTTGTTGGATGATCATGACTGCCAAGTCATGGGTATTGACGAATAACCATCATGTCTTTTGGATTTTGCTTTGTGATTTGAGTGCATAGTTGGGTTAACTGAACACTACCCTGCCCCAGGTTGAGTGTAAGGGTTTATAGATCCAAAGGAAACTGCTACTTCTAGGCTCGAAGTGGTTTACTAGGGATTAACTCCTTGTCTCTCTAGTGTCTAGGGGGTTGAAACAATGCCTGTACATCATCGACGAGATTCTATCCGAAAGCATACGGTTTGCAATTATGGGTATTTCGCTTTCATCATCCTCCCTCCAATCATTGCTAACAACAGTTTGATATATAGAGTGAAGTGGATAAATGTGTCGGTGTTTTACAGTAAATGGAAGGAATGAGTGAATACGATATAACTGATTCAAAACATGCATAATCATTACATTAAGAAAACCAAATACAAACGGAAATGTTCAAAGCATACAGTACTTAAACAAACAAAAGCAAAATAACAAGAATGTAGATGATGGGATGGCAACATGATTGCCTTCTTTGGGGAATGAACTTGACTTGACTTGACTTGATGCTGGCACTAGCTTGGCGGAGGCAGAGGGTTTTTGATGATGTTTGGAGCCCTCCCATTAAACGTGAGAAACTTTGAGTCGATCATGTCTTGAACCTTGTGTTTGAAAGCTCTGCAGTCCTCAATCGTATGCCCTAGAGCACCCTTATGAAACTCGCTATGAGCATTAGCATCATAATCTGGAGGAATGACAGTTGGAGGAGCCAAGTCTCTGGGAGTAACAACCCTCTTCTCCATCAATTGAGCAAAGATCTGAGCATATGATGTTGGCAGACGATCAAAGTCTCTATCTGGCCTCCTTGTCCTTTGTTGATTAGGCTGACGTTGTTGAGCAGCTCTTTGTTGTTGATGCTGAGGAGGATACTGATACCCTTGCTGATTGTAGAATTGTTGCTGAGGAACCTGTTGTTGAGGCATTGGAGCTTGAACAGCTTGAACTGTTGGCTGATAAGGCATCTGAGCATATTGTGTAGCAGCAACATACGGATACTGGAAGTAAGGGATTTGATAAGGCATTGGAGCAGGAGCTTGTTGTTGAGCTTGCCCTTTCTGAGCAGAGACAACATTTGTTTCACCCTCTTTCTTCTTGTATCCATTAAAGGGCTTCTTGGCTTGAGACTGGCTGCTAGAACCTCCTTGGATCTTTCCACTCATCAGACCTTCTTCGATTCTCTCACCGACAATTACCAAATCAGAGAATCTGGCAGAAACATTACCAATCAACTTCTCGTAGTATTGGCCTTGCAAAGTACCCATGAAGATGTCAATCAGTTCACGGTCAACTAGAGGTGGATGCACCCTTGCAGCTAACTCTCTCCAGCGTTGCGCGTACTCCTTAAAGGATTCGTTGTCCTTTTGAGCCATACTCTGAAGTTGAGTACAATTCAGAGCAAGGTCGGTGTTGTACTTGTATTGCTTGACAAATGCATCAGCTAGATCATCCCAAGTGTGCACATTGCTATGCTCCAACTGCATGTACCACTCAAGAGATGCCCCAGACAGACTGTCCTGGAAGCAATGGATCATCAGCTTTTCGTCTTTAGCATGGGCAGCCATTTTGCGACAGTACATCCTTAGATGCATGTGGGGACAACTGAGACCTTTGTACTTTAGGAATTCTTGCACTTTGAACTTGGGAGGAATGACGACATCTGGCACCAAGCACATATCCAGAGCATTCAAAGAAGTTGAGTTGCATCTCTCCATGACTCGGAGTTTCTCAGCTAGATCACGACACATCTTGATGGCTTCAGAATCCTGAGCAGCAGTAGGATTGACAATTGGGATAGCAATATGGTAGTTTTGGACCTCATCATACTGATCTATCTTATTCTCTTCAGCATGAGGAATAGGAATCTGAGTGACAATAGGTTGGGCTTGCGGAATGGCACCAACAGTAACTCCAGATGTTGGAGGTGGTTGAGATGTGGCTGGAGCAAAGTCCATTGGTATCCCATAAGTGATGGGGTTGGGAACAGGAACTGAGAGCCTTGAGGTAGATGCTTGAACAGGCACAGTGTTGTTGGCGGCAGCGGCTTCAAGCAGTTCTTCTTCTTTTCTGGCCATCATGATGGCTTCGAGAATCTGGTCAATTTTTCCCTTCATAGAGTCCAACTCTTCTCTAAAGGCAGCTTGCTCTTGTTGAATCTGCTCCATCATTCGTCTAGTATTGGCTCGAGTTGCGTACTGGTGTCGAGGAATTAGCTTGATTTACTGGAGAAGGAAGGAAGTTGAAGTGAGATTCTGAGGTTGAAATGCAATACAAGATGCATAACAGATGCAATGCAATGACATGAGATGCAATGCAAGATGCAAGATCCAGGATCGCAGGATCAGACAACTTCAAACAGTTCTGAGGTTGGCCGGAGATGACGGGTCAAGAACCACAACTAGGAAGAAAACCCATGGGTAGGTTTCTAAGACGGTAGGTGCCTAGAGTTATGGATATATTTCGAAAACATTATAACCAAGACGAAGAGACATCCGACTATAATATCCTCGAAATAATCTCGTCTAGGTGAGGTCTTCGTTTCTTCCCCACGAGAAAGATTCCTCGGAGGCGCCCACTACACAACCATCGATACACGGGTTCTAAATAGGGTTCTCAGAATCCTAGATCGAGGTCGAAAATATTACTGTCAGGAAGTAATACGTTCAAGGGATCTCATCTGATTGGGGAGTTCGCATTAACTCACATAGAATTAACGCTACCAACCACCATGGGTAAATAGGTTAATGGTCCTTGGGATCAATGACCCACCTCGAAAGTATTACCACCATGGCAAAGATTCACCACAACAATAATATCTCCAAGGGAATCTACTCCAAGTGGTGGTTTTCTCTTCAACTCACGCGGAAGAGACCACGCAAGCCTACACTACACAACCACTATCCTAATCTTAGGGTTATACTCAGACTCGGGTATAGAGCCATCTCACAAAGTTCCCAATGTCAGAACAACCCAACAAAGTCACGAAAGGTAACATAGATAGGAAAGCAAGTAAGTAAGCAAACGAGAAGAAAATAAACAAGTAAAACTAAAGAGCTAGCGATTCGAATCAAGATAGGCTCGACTCTCTCTTGCATGGAGAAAATTATCCCCAGCAGAGTCGCCAACTGTCGCACCTCGAAAAACTCACTTAATCGAAGACACGACCCTTCGCGCGAAAGGCGCAGAAAATGGTTCGACAGAGTCGCCACCGAACTTTATTTATCCCAAAAGAGGGAAAGGAAAATATCGAGAAAACCTTTAAGGAAGGGGTAAGAACATGGTCGTCGCAACCACATTCTAGGTTCGGGAGTCGGTTACGTGAGGGGAAGGTACACATACCCCCTCACGTCCGTTGTACTCAACGGGAACCTCTTGATTCGAATCGCGATACTCGTTAGCTAAGTTTATTTGTTTTCTTCTCAAAAATGAATGCGAAACGGTAAGATAAAAGGGAACGATGCTAGGGGGAATGGGGTGGTTTTAGGATAGGGTGCTCGGCAAGATCATCGCGACCTCGGGCCTACGCATGCTCATTCGGACGAGAATGAGAAATCAGAGCAATCGTAGTTCGACTACTGGGTTTGACGGAAAAAGATGGTAGTGTGCTCGCCAAGATCATCGCAATCTTGTGCCTACGTATCTTTACTCGGACGAGAATAAAGAATCAGAGCAGTCGTAGTTCGTGGTACGCCTACGAAAAGAATGGGGTTAGGGTTTGAATTTTAGGAGACGAAAGATTGAATGACATACAACCCAAGGGGCGTGCCTCGAGAGCAGTCACTCAAGAATCCAAGGAATGCTAGACTCCAAGAACTCAGTTCTTTCGTGAGTCGATTGTGAAAATGTTTGATAGGGATTAAGTGTTTTAAGACAAAAGGGTGAATGAATAACAACCCAAGGGCGTGCCTCAAGAGTCATTCATTCGAAGACCCAAGGAATGATAGATTCCAAGAATCTCCTCCTTTCGTAGGTTGATTAAGAAAGCGTTTGGAAAAAGATTGGGTCTAATTGGGTGAGAAAAGATGTGAGGATCGATACTAGTCCTTAGGGGTGCTCCTAGTAATGAAACCTCGAGATGTGCGAGTGTGCATTTGACGACGAGTCAAAAGGTACTCGACTTACGAGAATGTTTCGAAGAGTGGCTCGACGACGAGTCGAGAATTGATTTGGAAATGGTTTGATTTGTTAAATGTTTTAGGGGAGAATGACGATTATTCGATAAACGAGACGTTGGCCTCGCAACCAATTAATCGGGGCATTATTGGGATGCTAGATCCCAACGACACCTTTTTCATTCGATTGATTTACGAAATATTGTTTGATGAACAACGAAAGTACCACATGGAATGCTAGACTCCAATGGCATTTCTTTGTCCAAATAATTAAGACTAGTGTTTTAGGAGCGAAAGGTCGAATGATCACCACCTAAGGCGTGCGCCCCAATGGCGATCACTCAAGAACCCAAGAAGTGCTAGACCTCAAGAGCTCAATTCTTTCGCGATTTAATTAAATAAACGATTTGAATATGTGTGTTAAGTATTTTAATCGAAAATTAAGTGTTTCAACAAATAAAAATGATTAGGTAAATATGAATATGGATATGAACAATATGATAATATGTACAACAATATAATAATATAATCGACAAGATATAATATTGACATAAGAAAATAAATTTGGTCTCGTCTTAATCGCGATTTAATCGATAAGTTGATAATCGGACTTTTGACTTTCATTGACCCAAAATTGAATAAAAGAATATGTGAAATGAAAATTAAATAGAAATTAGAAATTAAATCGGAAATATGAATAAAGGTCTCACCTTTATCAAGATTTAAAATCTAAAATTGATAAATCTTGATATATTGGTTTTCATGGACCCATAATGAATAAAAAAAATAATGAATAAATAGGGGAAATGAAATAAAATCGAAAATGATAAGAAAAATAATAAAGGTCTCACCTTTATCGAGATTTAATCGAGAAATCGATAAATCGATCGATATTTAGTGTTCATTGACCCCAAAATAAATGTAAACCAAACAAAAATGATAGAAATAAAATAAAATTGAAAATGACATGAAAAATAATAAATGTCTCACCTTTATCGAGATTAAGTCGAGAAATCGAGAAATCGTCGATGTTTGGTTTTCATTGACCCAAAATAAATGTTAAAATAGTGAGTAAATTGAAATAAAAATAAATAAATAGGTAGACCTCATATAAATCAAGATTTAGAATTGATTTTAAAATCAACTTAATCAAGATTGTTGTTATGTCATTGGCCCGTAAAATGAAATCAAAAAATAAAAAAAAATAAAAAGGAAAATGAAATAAATCGAAAAGAAACTATAATAAAAATAGAGATTAAAACTAAATAAGCATAATGAAATTTGAGTATATGTTCATGAGATTAAACAAAATTTAAAGCCAAAAGTCAAAACAAATAAATAGAAAAAGAATAAGATAAAACCAAGAAGAGGACTAAGGGGGGTGCGCTCGGGTCTGGGATGTGTGATAGGATCACTTGGGCCATCAAAGCCCATCATCTATCATAATAAAGGCACGGTAAAAACAAAAAAAAAAGGTGGCATGGATAAAAAAACATTGATATAATCCAATAGTTAAAACCCCCGTCTCTTTTAAATCACCATCAGATTAAGCAAATAACTAAAAAAAGAAAAAAAAAAAAAAAAAAAAGAGAAACTATGCTACACAAAATCAACACGTGAACACGCCATCAGCATCATCTTAAGCATAATGAAATTTGAGTATATGTTCATGAGATTAAACAAAATTTAAAGCCAAAAGTCAAAACAAATAAATAGAAAAAGAATAAGATAAAACCAAGAAGAGGACTAAGGGGGGTGCGCTCGGGTCTGGGATGTGTGATAGGATCACTTGGGCCATCAAAGCCCATCATCTATCATAATAAAGGCACGGTAAAAACAAAAAAAAAAGGTGGCATGGATAAAAAAACATTGATATAATCCAATAGTTAAAACCCCCGTCTCTTTTAAATCACCATCAGATTAAGCAAATAACTAAAAAAAGAAAAAAAAAAAAAAAGAGAAACTATGCTACACAAAATCAACACGTGAACACGCCATCAGCATCATCTTAAGCATAATGAAATTTGAGTATATGTTCATGAGATTAAACAAAATTTAAAGCCAAAAGTCAAAACAAATAAATAGAAAAAGAATAAGATAAAACCAAGAAGAGGACTAAGGGGGGTGCGCTCGGGTCTGGGATGTGTGATAGGATCACTTGGGCCATCAAAGCCCATCATCTATCATAATAAAGGCACGGTAAAAACAAAAAAAAAGATGGCATGGATAAAAAAAACATTGATATAATCCAATAGTTAAAACCCCCGTCTCTTTTAAATCACCATCAGATTAAGCAAATAACTAAAAAAAAAAAAAAAAAAAAAAAGAGAAACTATGCTACACAAAATCAACACATGAACACGCCATCAGCATCATCTTAATATCAGATCCTCAGTGGAAAATCCAACCTTCAAAACTATTTTCGATAAAAAAACAGATCCAGAAAAATAAATTTCGTTATCGACCTTCTCCGTTCAACCTTCACTCGCTCCGTTTCTCTCCTTTCTCACGGTCCAGGTTCAGGTTTCGTTCACTCTCTTTCTCGGATCTGTTTCTGGTATGGGTTTGTGTTCACCCTCAATCGGTTCGTCTGCGTTACCGTTCAACTTGATCCAGGTTTGTATTCGGTTCAGATTTTTTCGATTTGTTTCACTCTTGTTCGTCTCAACCTCTCTCCATCTCTGGTTTTGTAGTTCTATTTCTGTTCGCTTGTGTTTTGGGTTTTTGGTTGAGTTATGGTTTTGAATTGAAGGATTTGTTGGAAATGCAATGGTTTTGTGCTATTTTACGAAGGTGTATGAGGGATGAAGAAGGTAAGGATTAGGGGTGAGTTGAAGAAGAAGCCGCAGGTTAATAATGAGAATGAAAATATACAGGGGTATTATGTGGTTTGTAAGGTTGAGTTTTTATGGGTGAAGGTTTTTTTTGTTGAAGGAGACGGGAGAACCAATGAAATCGGCAGCGTTTTTTGTGGCTTTTTTTTAAGCTCTTCTTAAGAGTGAAATGGAGTGCTGTTATATAGGAGGAGATGAGGGTAGTTTGGGGAATGGTAAAGAAGAATGTGGGTGGAATATTCTGCAGATATGTTGTTGTTGCGTTCACGATTTCCTGCTGTGCGTTTCGTAACGGTTTTGGAGAATTTGTTGTGTGGGGTCAATATTATGGTGTTGTATATTGAGGCAGGTTGTACAAATCGCAGCAGACTTTTATGCGCGGAAGGTGGTCACGATATTTACGAATTGGTTTGTGTGAGAAACCGTTGGGGCAGCGTAACAGTGTGTGTATGAAGGTTGGTGGAAATCTGAATGAGGTATGTTGATGGCGTGTGGTTTGTTGTGCCACAACAGGTTGTGCGTGAAACTCATTGTTGTGGTGGAATTGTGGAGTTGTTTTTTGAGATTTTGGAATGGATTTGGGCTTGCAGAAGTTCATACCTTTACCATTTTTTTTGAGATTTTTTTGTGATATGGACTTTGTAATGGGCTTTTTGGATAAAGTAAACTCTTTAAACTTTGTGACAAATGAACTCTTAAATGGACAATGAATATAAACAATGGTCATGGACAAATGGTTAGCAAACTAAATGAAACAACATTGATTAAGAAAAAGAATTAAAAAAAATGAATTGATTTGGCCACTTAGAATTTGGAAATGGATAATTTTATTGAAATGGCCCAAATAAACTGGATGGGTATTGGACTTTTGTTGTTTTTGGGCTTTTTATAATGAAGGGAGATTATTTACAAGAATGGTTTCAAAAATGAACAAACAAAATGTGTTCTTTTTTAGATTTTCCAAATTAAAAGTAGACTTAGAAAATAAATGGATAACCTGTTCATTGGATATGAACATGAGAATAGATTAGACATTGAATTGTGGACCTAAAAATGGATATTTGGCAAAAGACTATTCTAAATGGATTTAGAAATTGGACATTGGATATGAAATGGATTTTGAAATGGATATGAAATAAATATGGGAAACTTAAATGAATATGGAAATGGTTATTTAACTGGATAAAGGACTAAAATGGTTAAATAGATATGGATAAAAATAAAAGAGGGATGAAGTTGAAGACAACATATTTTTTTGGATTTTTTCTGAATAATTGTCAGTGGGTGGATGCACAGATGAAAACTATAAACAGGTAGGACAAATTTGGGGTATGACAGTCATCAATTGGCTCTGAGAACTTTCTCTTGATGCTAGCCAATTCCTTCAAACTTATCTTTGTTTGTCCCGTGTAGTATTGTTCATGGAATAATCTCTCCAATTGGGTTCAGGTATGTATCAAATTTGCAGGCAGAGTAGTAAACCAAGTAAAAGCGTTTTTTGTTAGCGAACTTGGGAAATATTTTATCTTCAAATTTTCATTATTTTCTATTTCGCTTGCTTCTATCAAATATCGTGTCACGTGTTCGACCGTCGATTCACTGGTATCTCCTGAAAATTTTGTAAACTTGGGAACTTTCCACCTTGGGGGTAAATCTTGCTGTAAGATATATTCAGATAAAGGGGAAGTGTAATTTGGCCTCTGGAGTCCCACATTCATGCAATTTCGTACCATAATCCTTTCGACCATGGTTGCCAAATTATTTTCTACAGGCATATCGTTATGTCGCATTTGTTGTATAATATTATCAGCATTTTGGTTTCTATTAACTAATACTACCCTTGGTTCTTGTGGGATAGGAATTTCGACTCCTGGCCGTTCGACTGCCCCTCCTTGGTTCAACACGTTCGCCTGAAGGATATTTGGTTGTCTTTGATTTATAGTAGGTTCCTCTTCGACGGTTATTCCTGGATTCTGAATTACACGTTCCCTTTGGGGAGGTTGAGGGACACCAAAGAAATCGGCAATGCGCGTCATCTGCGCTGCCAATTATTGATTTGTTTGTGTAGTGTATTGGATCAAAGGGTTAAATATAACCCCCATCTGTTGGGCTAGCATCTGAACCATATCATGGTTGCTCTCGTCCATTTGTTGCCTAATTACTTGTGCAGAATTATTAGTAATGTTTGGCATATATGTTTGATATCCCGTTCCTAAAGTCTGACTAATCCTACCCATATGGTTTACACCAGAACCGGATCCTTGTAAAGGAGAAGTTACGTTAACCGTTGGCTCTGTAAATGCTGATGACGCATTATGTAAACTTGCCATCACTGATGTTGGCATTCCATACGGCTGTTCTCGATTTAGTGGAGGCATGGAAAAACCATATATAAAAGGCATGTACATACTCCCTGAAGAGGGAGGGGTCATTTGAGGAATTTGGGGTCCCATAGTAGAAAAACTAGGCGCACTCTGAGGGATTGAATGCACTGGTGTCGAACCCGCTGTTGACGGTATAGCCTCTGATACTGGTATTGAGGTCGTATTGCCCCCAGTCGAAGGAATAGGTGGCGGTATTCCATCATTTGTGGAATTCTAATTGTTTGGCAGATTTGGATTCGCCATTCTCCTTACTCGTCTTCTTCTAGGTCTTTCTTTGTTATTTATGGCTATCTTACCACTCTGTAGTCTCATACAACGAAGCGAAGAAGGATTTTGTAAGAATAATGTAAAAATAAAGGTTTTAGATTGTCAATAGCACAAGGTCCCACTGGGCGTGCCAATTTGTTTGCCTTGAAAAATAGCAAACAACCGTTGGTCTCCTAATTTGTGAAAATTAGTTTACTTGCAGGATCGACCATACAAATCCTATGATAATGTGCTTTAAGAGTTTTGACAATTTGTGTGAAAATTAAACCTTTTGTTCATTAAGTTCATCATTGTTTTCATAAACTGATGTAATTCGAATGAAAATGATAAATTTTTGTTCTTAAAAGGAATAACGAAAACGTAATAAGAGTGAAAGAATGAAATTGCAGAAAAGTAGAATAAATTGCATGTAAATAACTTAGAACTTCATTGAAATGTAAAGAAGAAACTGGTGTTTTTTCAAACGTACATTTCTCAACGATAAATCTTTTCTCTCACACTGGTACTTTGAGTATTTTGAGTAACTTGTACAAATTTTTGAATACACACACGGAAATATTACACTATGACTCCCTATTTATATACAATCGAAATAACCGTCAACAACGACAATTTCCTCTAACGCAGACAAATGGCATTCTGCATGCCTTCGCCCCTTAGATGCATTCCACGCGTCTTGTTCTCAAAATAAAATTCCCTCCTTTATTTAAATTTCGAAATATCCGTCGAAGCAAGGCCTTCGCCTAATCATGTCGAAATGGCTCTAATACTTAGAAAAATCTCCAGCTCTTCCATTCCAACTTAACCCTTATTTTCGACTGACTTTCTTCGCAAGAAATAAATTATTGTCGAAATGCTTTGGCAAATCTTAAAATTTTACCTCCTGAACAAAATCCAGGCGTCGAAATTAGGAGCCTACACATTGTTGAGCTGAATTCGGAATGTGCTATTCTTTCTAAAGTAATTGGTGTTTCTATAACAGTAACCTCTAAAGTGATTGCTAATGTGATCAATTGTGAGGAAATTGGAGAAATCCCAAGAACTCTTGTTTGGGAACACTATCTTCCTACTTGGCGTATCTTTGTAGATCCTTCTAATACATTAGTGGTCTCAAATCTTTGTCCTGATGCAGTTGTTTGGAATCAAATTCTGAATTCAAACCTACAACCTAAGGATAAGAATTTTGACCTTGTGGACCCTGTCATACCCCAAATTTTGACCACTAAGGTTTCCCATCATTGTGAAAATCATCATCACAATATGGATGGACCATCATACTTCATCAGTCTCCCCAAAGATGGGTGAGCATTCACTACAATCAAAATTAGGGTTTCAAGCCCTCTCTGAGTGCTTAGACAAAGGATCAATCAAGGAATGACATGATCTTCAACTTGTCTAACCTCTCAAACATCCACAATGGATCAAAAGGACTCCCACTTCAAGGATTAAGCACAAGGCTGCTCCCTTCTAGGTGGATTAAGTCTCAAGATCGACAGTGTCACCAAATTAGGGTTTTGGTCAAACAGGGCCTCCAGATGGAAATTTTTCATCTAGGCACAAGTCAATGATCCAAAACCTAACCTAATATACTCCATGGAACCTCATGGACCCAATCATCAAGTCAATTTTGCCTCAGGGGATACATTCATAAAAAATCAGGAATTAGGGTTTCTTGACCTAATTCACCCCTAAGTTGACTTTTGGGACAAATCATGAATTAAGACCTCAAGACATGATTTGAGGGTCTCTAATGAACTATATTGATCCATTTGGAACAATGGATTAATCCAAGAAGCTTGAGCAACAAGTCTTAATTTCATCTGCACCACAATTAGGGTTTCGCGAGGAAAGTCAACTGTAACTTTGACTTTTGACCAGGACATGCTCCCAAACCCTAGGACATGCCTCAATATAACCTATGACACCCATGGAACATGTTCATCAAGTTTGATTTAGGTCAAGGACATGATTTCCTGAAGAATTGCACAGTTTGGAATTCATCTGATAAAAAGTCAACTGTGCACAAAAGTCAACTTTGACTTTTTGAGATTTTTCACCAAAATGGATTTTTAACCCTAAAATGATGTTAATGTATGATTTGAATCGTCATTCATCAAGAAAAATCAAGAAAAGTTGGATAACTTGTAAAAGGGGTAACCATAAAAACTTAGAAAATTTTCTAAGTTAAAAATAAAGTGGCTAGGGTACCAACTTTGGAGGATCATAACTCCTAAACCACAAAGCCATTTTTTTCCATCCAAAGATGGATTTGTAGCCCTCATTACCCTCTACAAAAACTTCAACTAGACCTAAGTCCAATTCATTAAGGATTTTGAGTTATGGAATGATCAAAATGGTTGAAAAATGAAAATGTCACTTTTTCCAACACTTAGTGAAATTTTCACTAAGTCCAAATCTGTCTTCATTTTTTTCCAAATGTAGGGGGATTTTTCACTTGGATTCAAAAGAGATCAAAATGAAACATGTTCAAACAGTTGTTGTATCATGTAAGGGCTTTCCAAAATGGCCAAGAACATTACCAAATTCCATTTCAGTCATGAGATATGACATTGAAAAGTTGCCTTGCTGAAATCTGTCAAGGCAAGGCAGAATTTGCATTTTTGCTCGATTTGCCAAAATTGTGTAAATCCAAATGCTCCTATCCACTTGGACACCTCTGAGGATTGAATCTAAAGGGGACAATCACTGAGTCAAGCCTCCAAAGTCTTTGGAACAAGAAATAACATGTTGAACCTAGAATGGCCAAAATAGGGACAAGACTCCAATTTTGGATTTGAGCATTCAATGGAAGCATCAAGGTGGCATGGACTGAGCCATTTGCAACTGAATTCAGTCAAGACTTATCCAAGACCAAGGGAACCACAGCCCTGTGCCCTAACCTCTAGTCAATGGCTAGAGAAGACTTGGATTTCCATTGGCCAACATTGAACAAACACCTGCTGCAATTGCCATTCACTGTGGATCCCAAAACAAACTTGCTCTACTATAAATAGAGCTCAATTGTGATCAGTTTGAGTACACCAAAGCCATCAAACAGTTGCTTTCCTCAAAACCTCTTTCCTTGGCAAAAATGCCTTCTTTAGCAAGGCAACTTTGAGTTTTTGAGCTTGAGAGCTTTTTCATCACAACCAATCACACACACACCTCATATATATCATATGTAAGCCATGCAAACTATCACAAGTGACCTGTAATCACAAAATCACAAAGTCACCTCTCAAAACCTCAAAATAGGCTTTGTTTGCATTTTTCAAGCCATGTCTTGATTCAGTCACTTTCCAAACCAGATAAAACCTCAAACACACTCCAAATATCATCCTTGAACTGTCCCAAATGGTTCCCCTCATCTGGAACACCATTTGAGGGAGTTGCTATTTTGGTCACTTTTAACCCCTTTTGCAAGAAAGGGACTGTTTGTGTTTTTGCAGGTACCAGTCAATTCCAATCATCCTAAAAGCTTCTAAGGGGTCATTTGAGTGTGTCTAAAGCATCAAATCATTTCTGGAACAAGAGGTTTGACAGATTGCACAAAAGCTCCAAAATCTCAAAAAAAGAGGTAAGCCTCACAACTTGGAATCTTTCAAACATGCAATGCTTTGAAGTCCATTGACCATAAACATCTCATACATGTTGTATATGTTGTGTTTGAGCTAATTCACCATGTAATCCATGCTTGTACCAAGTTGTAGCATAGAAAATGCATTTATAGGTCATTTTCAAAACCACTATTGGGTTTTGAGGAGGGAGTGTGATCTGAAAAAACTACCACCACCATTGGATTCCTTATGAAATTCTGGTCCAGATGCATATAAATTTTGTCTCAAACCATTAAGAATTGAGAAAGTTATGACCTTCACGTTTCTGAGCCAAAACTTGCCTTGGGCCAGGCCTAAAACCAAGTCATGCCTTGTATATTTGTTGTTTTGTTTCAAACAATGGATGTATCACCACCCCAGTGGTAAGGCGTGTGCCTTGTAACCTTGAGGTCTTGGGTTCAAACCCCACCCATGCCATTTTGTGTTTTTTCACATTTTGCCATTTTTTCCAATATTTTCATGGTTTATTAATTAATTGGAAAATTAATAACTCTTTCAATTTTAATTATTTTTTATTGGTTCTTTTTGCAAAAAATCACAAAAATGTTGAAATATTTTATTCCACAAAAAAATTGAATTTATATTATTTATTTAATATAATTAGTATTTTTGTGAATAAATTCACTTTTATTTGTTTTTAAACATTTTAAAATGAATATCCATCTTGAAAAATCAAGACCAAATGAGTTTTAATATCTCTTGTGATTTACACCTCATTTTTCAAACCTTAAACAAAAATCACAAGTGGTTTATTCAAACCTATTTGGTATTTTTCATTGATTTTCTTTAAATATTTACTTTTAAAGAATAAAATTAGGGTTTCTTTGATTTTCACTCAAACAAATCATTGTCAAACACTCATGGGCCTCTAATAGAGTGTAAGACCCAATCCTTTTTTGACCAAACCATTTTTGGGCCTCAGTATTGTATAAGTCCCGATACCGTCAAAAATAAACGGCGCGATCGTCGCCTTTTGAAAAAAATCAATTGGGCCTCTCCTCGAGCTATAAGACCCATTCAAAACTCACTTGGGCCTCTAATAGAGTGTAAGACCCAACCCCCTTTTAACCAAAACATTTTGGGCCTCACTTATTGTATAAGTCCCTCTGCGTTAAAAGAAAATCTCGGCGCGATCGCCATTTTTAAACGAAAAAATCAATTGGGCCTACCCTCGTGTTATAAGCCCCACTCTTTTTCTTTAAACCTTTTAGGCCTCTTGAGAGAGTGTAAGACCCATCCCTCTGTACAGAAAACAATTTTTGGGCCACAGACACTTGTATAAGTCCCTCTGTACAAATTCAACAGTGCGCTCACTGATAAAACCCTGGGCCTCTCCTTGAGCTGTAAGCCCCAAATCTTTCTTTTTCAAAGCACTCTCTCCTTTGATTTTGAATATACTGTTGTTTTCAATCTTTCTTTGTTGAACCACTAACCAAACAACATGGAAGCTCTACAACCGAGTAAGTGGTTATTGCTTTCATTTACCGCTTTTATATACATATAACTGTATTGTGGGGCTGTTTCACTGTAAGTCTTCTTTCATAAACTCATATCAACTGTGTAATAATAGTATAGATATTTAGAGTTTCCCCGGCAACTACGTCTAGCATTAAGCCCGTTGATCACTCTTAGAAATAGTCTAAACTAGATCCCCATAGGATTACTAGACACAGTCTTCCCTCCTCTTGGGGTTAAACAATATAGAGATATGAAAGGCAACATTCTCTGTGAACCCTTTCATAGACTGTCACTCGTAGAAGTTGTCAAAGAAACTCTATTCCCCAGAGATGATCTTTTCTCCATGAATGGCATCTCTTGAGTTTCTTCCAAATTCTCGGACTTTCCTGGCTTGATCTATTCTCGGTGAATGGCATGTCTTAAACTTCTCGGGGTTTGGGGACCCACAGGCTTCTTAAAAGCACTTGTCAAGAAACTCTATTCCCCATAGATGATCTTTTCTCCGTGAATGGCATCTCTTGAGTTTCTTCCAAATTCTCGAACTTTCCTGACTTGATCTATTCCTTGTGAATAGCTTGCCTTGAATTTCTCGGGGTTTGGGGACCCACATGCTTCCTAAAAGCAACCCCGCCTCCTCTTGGGCTTAGTACAAGGACCCTACGGCTTCTTAGAAGTATTCACAGCCTCCTCTTAGGCTTCGTATAATGATCTCTTCCTCCGGGAATGATAGCCTCCTCTTGGGCTTCATACAAGAACCGATCGGCTTCTTAAAAGCTTCCAGCCTCCTCTTGGGCTTCGTACAAATTATCCCGACGACCTCCTAGAGGTATAGGAACATAACTTAGTCATCTTCATAGAACAGTCCTTTCATAGAGTCTACTACTGTTTCTCAGACCATAGTACAAAAGATAAAACCCTAGACTTGGACAGTCTAATCTCCTTGAGTCTCAAAGACATTCTCAAGTGACCCCTTCGTTAAATAGGAAGGAAACCCGTAGAGTCGAACAGTCTCAATACCCTTCGGATTTCCCACTCCCTTAGAGAACAGGAATAACCCGGATCCTCGAATTAAATCCTTGAGTACAGTGTTGCTCATATAAGAACTGATTTTCTCTTTAAAATCAATACACTAGACCTGTCACTTAACTGAGACAACATTTAGCCTCTCTCTCGGGCTTTGTACGAGACACATAAGAGACTCCCTCGTTGAGTCAATTACCCTTTTAGCCTCCATCTCGGGCTTCGTACGAGATACACAAAAACTCTCTTGTTGAGTCAATTAGCCTCCATCTCGGCTTTATACGAGATACCAAAAGACTTCATCGTCGAGTCAAAACTTTTTAGCCTCTCTCTCGGGCTTTGTACGAGACACATATTCGCCTCCTCTTAGGCTTTATATAAGAAAACCACTGGTTAATCCAATTAACCTTTTAGCATCAAAGTTGTGCCTCGTTCACAGTACACAAACATCAACAACTCTTTCCCTTTCATCTAATCGCTGTAAGCAGTAAGCCTCTGGATCATCTACATCCATGCCAATGTCCCTCTTTTAGCATGAGAAATTCCTGAGGAAAGATAGCATTGCTCTACACTGAGTTAAAGTCTTCTCCTTTAGGTTGGAAATCCCCTTTAAAGGAAATTATGGCATTGTCGGATTCACACATCCTGGTTAAAGTAATCCTCCTTTGTAGTCAGTCACCCAACAGTTGTGACATACAACAGACCTCTTTAGAGATGACAAATTCTCTCTAAAGTCGAACCCTTTTAGCTTCACATCTTGGGCTTTGAACAAGATACAAATCACCTTTAGCTTCACATCTTGGGCTTTAAACAAGATACAGATCACCTTTTTTGCTTCACGTCTTGGGCTTTGAACAAGACACCAAATACCATTTCCTCCCATAGAATAGGAGAAACTACGAACGCTCTGATTTCCCTGTTTCGGTAAACGGGAATACGTAGGCATAAGATTGAAAGAAAAAATCTTAGCGAGCACACTAAACAAAAACCCAAAATCCCATACTCTCATGTATCTATCAAAAGCATCAGTCCTAACATCCTAATCCTAGTTCCCCGCCAGAAACATTCTATCAAAATAAAAAGAAAGAAAACCGTATTGGCGAAAATACAAATAACCAGTACAAAGGCCCCCCCACATTGATAGCATTCGTAACCTAACAGACCGCTATTTAAACTCAGTATGCAAAGCAGGGTTAATTGGAGACATCTATTTCCCTTCCTTCATCAGCTTTAATAGGATAAAAAATGAATCGGCTTGTAGTAAGCTCAACCGCAGAGAGCGACCAGCGCTTAAGAACCGCGTCCAAAATCGCTCGCTACAGACCCTATTGAAAAAGATATGCTACTATTTCTCAATTCAGGCTTGCAGATTGATCTTCCTCAAGTTATGTTTGACTATTTGAAGATGACTATTTCTTCCTTTCACAAGGGAAATATTTTCTTCATTCCTTTTGGACGAAGTTATTTCAGAATTACTTGTTCAGCAGGGAGTTATCATAAGTTCAGAGGCTGATTCATCTAAAATTTGGAGAGACAAGTTTGAAGTTATCTATGAAAGATTATGATGTTAGATTTCTACATAGTTATGTCTTGTAATTGTTAGAACCTTTGTATTAAGCAATCTTATTAATAATTCGTGTTTGTTCATGATGTTGTGCAGTTTAACTATTATTTATATATATTTATTGTTGTTCTAAAGGATTAAAGAAATGGGATTAACAACTCAAAACGTGCAACAATTCTCATTAATAAACAGGAAGATATTACAAATTATTTAGACATTCTAGTCTGTTGTATTTTCCCTAAGGTATTCCCTAGGATCATCTGACATGTCCAGATTATATAAATAATCTTGCCATTCTTCCTTAGCAAACTCCAAAGCCTCCTTTCTCATATGGTTTCGGTGTTTAGACTAGAATTTCTTCTTCTTCTGGGAGTCTTCACAAAGGATGCTGAAGAGGAGTGTGATTTTGAAGTCATCTGCTTGCTAGTAGTTCGTTCGGCTGCTGCTTTGCTTTTGATTGCTTGAGTTGTTGCATTTAGTATGGCTGCCTTTCTGAAATCTCTCTTTGGAACCCATATTTGTTTTTGTTTATACATCTTGGTGTTCTAAAGATTAAGTGATTAAGGGAGAGAGTCTGTTATGAGTTTTTATAGATTTGTTACATTTATTGTCTTGAGTATCTGTTATTTTAATATTGATTTAGTTAAATCAATGTTTAAATGATGACTCTTGGAAATGTTATCTAACAGTCTGACTTATTAAGATTCCTTTAACAATAGTAAGTATTATAGTTAACATGTTTAACTATTGCTTCGGGTGTCAGTATTACTTCATTATTGTTATTATCAGAAAATCTAATGGGTAAATAAGGTGTTTGTACAATTGCATAATATTTACTGGTCAAAATAAATTTTTTTCATTAATCAAGCTTAAAGGATTACAAATAACACAAGAAACTGATTTGTACTAAGATTAACCTCTATCTATATCATCCAATGCCTTGTAGCAGAAGTTATTGCCATAATCGTAATCTGGCTCATCTTCATCAATGCTCCCCTCTTCTGCTTCTAGGACAACAAGAAGGTGAAACATCTTGTTGAGCGTCCTCCTCTTTGCCTTTTTCATGGATATCTTCCGTGGCTTCAAAACAGCTACTGATGGACCTGCTTCTGTAGGTCTTTATGGTACTACTGACGAAGTCTCGTCTGAAGTGTTTAGGGAAGAAGGCATACGACCAATAGCAGAAGCTTCTGAAGCTGATGGCTTCTAAATGTTCTAAATATTCATGCTTGTAGAGTTCTATGCAACCTCTGTTACAACAGAATTTATATTGCTATCAGTTAATGACTCCATAATGTTTTGGTTGATGTTGATGAAAATGAACTAGATTTTGGTTGTTTTTATAATAGCTTATGGGTAATCTAAACGTTTGGATAAAATCCTTTGCTTGATTCTTGAAATCGTTATGACCAATAGGTATTCATTATGCACCGTACATACCTTAATGACCCATATTACTTGATCGTTTTTCAATTCTTGGAAACTGATCTTGTAATGATGACCTGATATGCATTTATGACTGCAATCTTTTTTCTTTCTCTTTTTTTTATTCTTTTTGATGTGACAAAAGGGGAAGAATGGCAGTAAGTATTTAATTAGAAACTCAACCCATTGAACCTATTCAGTCTGTACATAATGGTCATTTATAATTTTGTTATTTAAATTTCTTTTATTATGGTTATCTTGTTTGGGCAACACATTTCAACTTTCTTGTACATAGAACTAAGGAGGAACTTACAAACCCCAACCTTAGCCTATCAGACTCAGAAGGAGCTTACAAACCTCGTATTCTGTTGTTGCCAAAGGAAGTTAAAATATCATTTTTGGTTTTCTTAAATATAGAACTATGGAGGAGCTTACAAACCTCAACCTTGGAACTATTTGACTCAAGGGGAGCTACCAAACCTCAGACTCTGATGTTACTAAGAAAACTAAATTACTTTTTCTTGAAAGTAGTACTTAGGGGGGGTCAAAGAACTCAACTTTGGACTATTATACTCAGAGGAGCTTACAAACCTCATACTTTGGTGTTGCAAAGAAAATTATAACTGCCTAACGTTGTTCTATTAAATACTTATGTTTGTCATCATAAAAAGGGGGAGATTGTTAGAAGAAGATTTGTCCATGACATATATTCCTTGGGTTTTAATGATAACAACGTATTTAAAGAACAATGGTTTTATTTGATGTGTATTTCTTGTATGCAGGTTTTAATACTTACAAATATTAGATATAGAATCTAATATACAAAGGCACACTTGAGAGAAGTTGAATTGCTAGCTTCTGATGGTACAGAATCTGAAGAACACTTGCTAAGTGATGTCTGGCGTAGACTCTGAAGTTAAAGGTCTCAGCATCAGAAGAAGAAACACAATTGTCTCTATATTTGTGAATGTAAATTTGCTTCTGGGATCGTTCAGAGTTGGTGATAAAGCTGAAGTTGTCCGTACTGCAAGCTACATTATCAAATCAATTTGTCAGCTGGAGTCTGAGTTCATAAGGCTCAAGAAAGGTTGACATGCTTTACGGATATCCTCTCTAACGGCTCTATATTACAGAATCTTATAGAAGAGTCAATGGTTAAACATATTACACAATGGATCAAGATCTTTTGGTGTATCTATCTTCAATGGCTCTTGTACTATGGAGTAAAGCAAAGACATTGATCAAGTTATCTCATCCAACGGCTTGTCTGCTGCAACTACTATATAAGTGGCTGAAGGTTCAAACTGAATCATTAACAAGGATTGACTAGAAGATGGAGTAACAAGACCAATGACAAGTTCCAAAATGTCATGTTTTGAGTACTAGTTTTGCGGCACTTATCGATTCATTTGTATTGAATTCTTTGAATAAAACCCCACTTTGTTTGTAAAAGTGTATATTTAGTGTATACTAGTATTTTCGTGTAAATATCATTGAGTTTAATTATTTTTATCTCATTTTTGTAGGTATTCAAGCATTGATATTTAGTCATTGTTAGATAGAGCATTGAATAAGATTTCCGACGCTTCCGACCGTGCCTCAAACGGAGTTACGGCTCAAAAGTTATGAAGAAAACAAGATGCTAATTTTTTCTACTGTCATCTCTCGCCCCAAGCTTGCCGGGCGAGTCAGAGGCGAGCCAGAAATTCTAGAAGCTGTATAAAAGACCACCTTAATTCGTCGGGAAAATTTTCCTGGGCAGAAATACATTAAAAGGCGTAAAAACACATTTTTTTTTAGGTTATGTTTTGGGATATTTGTTCCCAATTCATCAAACCTTCATTTTTTATAGTTTAGAGCTTAGAAAAGCATCAACGGAGGTTGCAACTCGGCGATTGGGGTGGATGATTCTTGGATTGTGATTGGCACTGCGAGAGATTTTGATTCCTCTTCTCTCTCGTCTTTGTAGTTTCCATTTGTTGTGAGTTTGTATGTAAGTTTACCTTGATTATATGTATATTTATTGCTCATGGTGTTGTATAAAACTCATTTTAAAAATTAATGTTGATGATTGCTTTCGTTATTTGGGTTTGAGTTGTTGCAGACATGGACGGGTTGAATCCGGATTTAGGATGAACATCTATTAGGTTCTAGATTCTAGAGATAGATTTAGGCTTAATATTCACTTGGGTATCAGAACTTAATGCTTCTGTGTTGTTTGTGTTGTGCTGAGAGATCGTCGATGCGAGTAATACGGCCGTTGTCTCATTCTGTGTTAGAGATAACCTCTGTGTGAGAGATACATGATAATGTTGACGAGTGATTTAGGTTGCGTACAAATGGGTAGTAAGTTTAAGTATTTGATAGGGTAGATGAAAGGCAAACCCGAGAGTTCTCTACTCTCCAAAGAATGAATTCTTTTTATGTTCATAAGTTTTATTTCCCGCATTTAATTTAAACCCATTTTAAACCCAAACTCAATAACATTTAAATTGTCAAATGACAATTCAATAACACTAATCTCTGTGGACATGATAATTTCCTGGATAAATACTTCCAAAAATTTTTGTTGCTTGCCGTTTTACCGCACCAACAAAATGGCGCCGTTGTCGGAGATTGGTGTTTTATTGGATCGCATTGCGATAATTTCTTTGTTTTTGAGTTTTGTAGATATCGTATATATTGTCTATTTTCACTTGTTTATATTGATACTTGTATATGTTTACCATATTTGTGAATTTTACATGTTTTGCATACTTGTGAATATAATGTATATATTTGTTTCTCTTCACGTTTGCCAAAAGTGTGGTTAGATGTGTTGTTCCGGTTAGAGCTCAAAGAGATGAGAGCAAAAGCGAGAGTGAAAGTATTTGGCTCTTCCGAAGCAACGTCCTGGTTTGTAAATAATAGGCGTCGAGCTTACGGCGTAAAACAAGCATGTTGTATTGTTTTTAGTTTCTTTATTGTTTTTATTGTATTAGTATAGGTAGTGTGGTGAATTGGTTAAACAAGTTGAAATTGGACCAATTCTTAAAATTCCCAAATATTCACTTTTCAACTTGTTTAATTCAATTTCACTCGATATTATAGTATGTTTATAGTAGTTTGTTTTAATTTATTATTTTTGTATTTTTCCAAGAGCTTGTTTTGAGTATCTTGAGGAAGTTTGAGGTGATTTTCCAAGTTGACCATTTCAACTTGCGGATGTATGGTAATGATATTTTTTTGAAGTTGGTACACACCAGGTACTCGTTTATCGCTTTCTATAGCATGAGATATTTTGGAAACTTTTCATTCGTACAAATTCCATGCCATTCATTCTTTTACATTACTTGTTTTTCTTATTGAATCACTTTAGTTCCCTTTTTACCCCCAAATGTGAGGAAGCTTTCCATTGTTCATATATGCTGGAGGCCACAATTCTTGTTTTAACTGGATTTCATTATGTTTAATCTTTTGTTTGTGTTGATTGTATGAAAGCATGAAAATGATCAAGGCATTTTGTTTGATTATTGAGCACAATTACTTAATCAAATAGTCAATTCACCTTGTGAGTATGTGAACTTTTGTTAACCTCTTTTGAGCCTTTTTGTCAATGTCCATGTTGTTTTTGAACTTGATGCTTGTCTATGAGTATTAGTTCACCTTTTTGAATGGATGTTGATTATTTGTTTTCTTGAACCCTCAACCATATGTTGTTGTTTGAATTTTTACCTCGCCTTAGAAAGTAGGGAGTATTCACACATTGATGTAGGTTGAATTCAAGTTGGGGAGAGCAATGTTTGCTCACTTATGTTGTTGGTTGCTATGCGGTTGTGAAAAAGAAAAGAAAAAGAAAGGAAAAAGAGAAAAAGAAAGAAAAGAAAAAGAAAAATAAAAGAAAAGTTTTGAAAAAGAAAAACAAAAAGAGTATCAAATAATTATGCTAATAAGTAATGTGTGTTTGGTGTAACACTTGGGATGAAAGAAGAAGTTTGATTGAAATTTTATGTTTGAACTTTTGTGAGTTGATCACTCCCTTAGGTTTAGGCAAGTTTTTGTTTCGATTAACTTTAGGAATTACCCCTTGTTTGTTAACCAAGCCACATTACAACCTTGAAAAGCCCTTGTGATTATTGACTTTGTATGTTTAATGTGAATTTTTGGATGAATGCATAATTTAGTCTTTTGTTTGCAAGATTGTTGGATGAGTGTCAAATCCTCACCTTTGTGTGTTCTTCATCCCTCGATGAATTTTTACTAGGTGTGATTCATGATATAGCTTGTGTTGTTTTAGATTGTTTGGCATGATTTTTGTGCGTAGGATTTGTTTCGTTTTCATGTTGTCATTGTAGGATGGTGGTAGGTGTTTACTTTGCTTATACGTTTTTTATTTAAACCATACATTTGTTTTCCGTTTTAAAAAACATGTTGATTCGTGATTCTTGGATTATCATCTTTTGTTTCTTTAAGTTGTTTGACTTTGTTTGAGGACAAACAATGTTTTAAGTTGGGGAGAGTTTGATAAGTGCCAAAATTCCGTGTTTTGAGTATTAGTTTTGCGGCACTTATCGATTCATTTGTATTGAATTCTTTGAATAAAACCCCACTTTGTTTGTAAAAGTGTATATTTAGTGTATACTAGTATTTTCGTGTAAATATCATTGAGTTTAATTGTTTTTATCTCATTTTTGTAGGTATTCAAGCATTGATAGTTAGTCTTTATTAGATAGAGCATTGAATAAGTTTTTTGACGCTTTCGACAGGGCCTCAAACGGAGTTACGGTTCGAAAGTTATGAAGAAAATAAGATGCTGATTTTTTCTACTGTCAGCTCTCGCCCCGAGCTCGCCGGGCGAGCCAGAAATTCCAGAAGCTGCAGAAAAGACTGCCTTAATTCGTCGCACGAACTGTTGCTTCTATGGGCAAATTTGCCTGGGCAGAAACACATTAAAAGGGGTAAAAACACATTTTTTTAGGTTATGTTTTGGGGTATTTGTTCCCAATTCATCAAACCTTCATTTTTGATAGTTTAGAGCTTAGAAAAGCATCAATGGAGGTTGCAACTCGACGATTGGGGGTGGATGATTCTTGGATCATGATTGACACCGAGAGAGATTTTGATTCCCCTTCTCTCTTCCCTTTGTAGTTTCCATTTGTTGTTAGTTTGTATGTAAGTTTACCTTGATTATATGTATTTTATTTCTCATGGTATTGTATAAAACTCATTTTACAAATTAATGTTGATGATTGCTTTCTTTATTTGGGTTTGAGTTGTTACACACATGGAAGGGTTCAATTCGGATTTAGGATGAACATCTATTAGGTTCTAGATTCTAGAGATAGATTTAGGCTTAAAATTCACTTGGGTTTCGGAACTTAATGTTTCTGTGTTGTTTGTGTTGTACTGAGAGATCGCCGACGCAAGTAATACAATCGTTGTCTCACTCTGTGTTAGAGATAACCTCTATGTGAGAGATACGTGATAATGTTGACGAGTGATTTAGGTTGCGTACAACTGGGTAGTAAGTTTAAGTATTTGATAGGGTAGATGAAATGCAAACCTGAGAGTTCTCTACTCTCCAAAGAATGAATTATTTTTCTGTTCATAAGTTTTATTTCCCGTTTTTAATTTAAACCCATTTTAAACCCAAACTCAATAACATTTAAATTTTCGAAAGGCAGTTCAATAACAATAATCTCTGTGGACACGATAATTTCTCGGATAAATACTTCCAAAAACTTTTGTTGCTTACCGCTTTACCGCACCAACAATCAACAATTATCAACTCAATAGTTTATGCAGATTTTCTGTTGCAGGTTGTAATTGTAAAAACCTTAATATTTCTTACACATTGAATATCTTAGAAATCTTAAGAGCTTTAGGTCTTTGTTATGGTGATTTCACGTACCTCTGATATTAGTATCACGTGCACCTTGTTCTCTATTCTGCTGAACTTGTTTAGCAGTTTAGATTAATTCCCTCGCCAAGATGCCCCGACCATGTAAGTCTCTTGCTATGTGCTTGAGCATTGAAAGTCTTAATCAAGTGTATTGATTGAGCAAAAGTCTTGTATCATTGGGATACAAGCAAGGAAGTATCTCGTCAAGATGATTGAGCCATGTAAGTCTCATGCTATATGCCTGAGTAATGAAAGTCTTAATTAAGTGGATTGATTGAGCAGAAGTCTTGTGTCTTGGGGATACAAGCAAATAATTCTTGGGCCAGTGTGGCTTGAGCAGGTTGGCTCGGCTCATGAAATTGGGAACAGTAAGTCTTGAACCTAGGGGGTCTGAGAAAAGTGGCTCGTTTCATGGGAGTTGGATCAAAAGTCTTGAGTCTGGAGGACTTAAGCAGAAAGTCTTGGACCTGGGGTCTGAGCTGTGTAAAAGACTTATGCAGAATGCATAAGCGACTGTAATCATGATTTGGTTACAGTGAAAATCTCTTGTGAAGCAAGGGGACTGAAAAAAGGGGTTATTAAAAAACAACTTTTCAAACTTGACGAAGCACAAAGGAAAACAATAGTTCTACAAATCCAAAAGCCAAGGCAAAGGATGTAGCCATATATTGCTTGGGAAGAAGATGAAGATTCATCATAATCTAATTCAAATTCATTAAAAGCTCAGATGTAAGTAACTCCGACTCACACTCTTTACCGTCTTATAACTAATTGTATGAGGCATTTAATAAAATTTATACTAGCACATTAAAAGCTTCTAAGAAAATCTCCTCTCAAAAGAAAAAGATTTTAAAACTTAAGGGAGAAGTCTTAAAACTTCAAAATGCTCTTGATTTCTAGAAAGAGGACCATGTTTTTGGGGGAGAATATGGATTAAAGAAACAGTATAGAAGGGGGGAATAGACCCTTATTAAAAATTTAACTGATTTTCAAAAAATAAAATATCATAGGGTTTTTTAAAAACGCGCGGAAGTCTTAAAGAGAAAATAGAGATCTTATGCATATATTGAAATTTAACATGTTGACAAATACACAATTCACAAATCTCACAGATTGTTCAAAGACAATGATTAATTGAGTAATTGTAGATTACACGAGATGTGTCTTATACAATGATTCAATCACTACTACAAAACAAGTCTTTCGTAACACCAATATTACGACGGACATAGTGTTAACCGTTGTAATATTTTTATCATGGGCGCATATTTGTTTTATTTACTAGATGACATGTCACAACGGTCAGAAGTAGCAATCGTAGTGAAAAGTACACATAGTGAAATGGTTCGAATCCCATCACCAACAATTAGCCATTTCTCGTGATAAAAAATGTTATTGACCATGTATATCACCACAGTTTTTATTTCCAAGATGAAACGTGATATTTATTTATATATAAGATAAATTATCTAACGCTTCAGTACATAGCTGTAACGTCCGTTTTTATTTAATTATTATTTGTGAATATAATGATGAGTTGTTGTAGTTGATTGTATGTTGTTGTGTATTTGTTATGTTTTATGTACCCGTAGTGAAAAGTAGTGGCCTTAAGATTGAGTCTTGAGGGTCGTAGGGGTGTATGATCGAAAGCGTAGAAGTTGGTAGTGCGGAGACTAAAATTAGTCAGACTTATTTAATTAATATTTGCTTAACCATAGTGTAAAATGGACATTAGTAGAATGATATAATTGACGAGAATTATTATTATTAGTGTTTAGTTGGATCCAAAAATATTACTAATAATGTAATGGGATAAACAGAAAATAAGGTGTGTAGATAATTGAGGGGCAAGCTCGTAATTGTAGAAGAGTAAGTGAGGGTAAAAGAGGTAATCCATAATGAGGGACTTTATAAAGAAAAATTAGAGACTGAGAAAGGAGTTTTAATCACACGTGAAAGTGAAAGCAAAAGGGAAAAGAGGCTAGGGCAAGAAGAAGGAGAGGAACCCAATGAGGAAGAAGGACGCTCATCAATACAAGGTAAGGGTGGGATTTCTTTAATCACTCAAGGGTTAGATGATGTAGGTATGTGGGTAGGAATCATTAGGTTAATGCCATGGATTGTTGTTTGTGGATTAATTGGGGTTTTTGGGGAGAATCAATAACTAAAATGTTTGGAATTAATGAAATTGTTGTATTCGAATTGTTGAGATTGTTGTGAATAATGTATATGTGGTATAAATGAGTTTTAATGACTTAAACTAGGGTTATTGGGGTTAAAAATGAAATTTAAGGGTGTGAAATCGCAGTGGGAGAAGTGCTGTCATCGCAGGCACTTTTGGCTGAATCGCAGAGCGGGCTTAGCCCGGTTTTTGGCGCTTAGCGCGGTCCCCTCGGGCAGCTTATTTTAAAAACTTCGAAAATTCATAACTTTTGACTCGTAAGTCCGTTTGGGTCGCCGTTCGAATCGTTGGAAAGCTGAATTTATGTACTTAATGTTAAAATTCTTTTCAATGATAGATTTCCAACTATTCGATGTGCCATATGAGTTTTCGTGTAGGTCCCGATGTGTTGAAATGTGAAATGTGGGGGATAGTCGTAGGAATGTGTGTTGTGATTGTTGCTTATGATGTTGCATGAGGTTGTTGAGAAGTTTTTGTAGCATACCATGTGATTGTAATCGTTGTTGCTTATAATATTGTGTGATTATATTGTTGATTAATTATGGGATGATGTGTTGTGACTTAACTGATAAATACAATAGTTGTTGTTTATGAAGTTGCATGATGTTGTTGTTGAGTTGTTGTGACGTAACTTGTAAATGCATTAGCCGTTAATTATGTGGTAGTATGATGATGACGTTGAGTTGTTATGGCATGTTATGTGATAGGCATGTTTTGATGAGTTATATGCATGTTTCGATAAATGCGTGTTGATTGTCGAGTGGTATTGGCATGATGATGAATATGCTATGTGCGTGCATGAGTCATTGTTGCATGTTGTATTGATGAGTACGAGGAATATTGATATGAATGATAATGAAAACGATGATTTTAATGATGATTATGACGATGTTGTTGCATCATGCATTCATGGCATTCTATGATGGGACTTCGGTCCGTTATTTTTGTGGCTTCCATCCCATTGTGCGGATTAGAGTATTTTGTGACGTGCTCCCTTGTGGAGGATTGATGGCCTAGTGTCTATTATTATGATGATTTGGTACCACATGCATTGAGTCAAGTTGGTGTCTCATTGCATTATATAAAAGTTGTGTTGCATTATGAAATGTGTGATTATCTGTTTGTGTTGAAATTAATGAAAGTTGTGTTGAAGGGTGAATTACTTGATGATTTATGCTTTCATATTTATATCATCTGTTTCTTTTGTTGATTTGAGAATCTCACCCCTTCTGTTTGAATGTTGCCTCCACGTGGGTAACGTGCAGATAATCCGCAGTAGGAGATCGGATGTGAGTGGAAAATGGAGTCCTCCATTTATGCCTTTGTGTCGGTGTCTGCTCTGATATGTAACACTGGGGTCATGGAACATTATGTTTTATTAGGCTATGTTTTGCTTGAGATTTTAGATATCTCTTAATTTTAGTTATTTATTTAATTGAAATACTATGCTTACGTTGTAATGAATATATGTTGATGTTTCCGTTGTTTTAATAAAAAGAAAATGAAGTTAGAGATCTTTTATCATTATCGTTGTTGTTAAAATAATTATAAAATGATGTGTTGCATATCAAATATATGAGCAGGTGTTTGATGAAAGTAGCATCCTAAAATGTTTGATATTTTATTTTACTCTGATTTTATTTATATTACACGGGGGATTATTTAGGGTGTTACAAAGTGGTATCATAGCAGGTCGGTCCGTCCGGCCAGGCTGTCTAATTATGTTGTTCCCTAGTATGCGACATGTGTGTGAAAACACTGTCGGTGCTTGCTTTGTTTTCCATTTGCAGGTTGGGAATGAAACAAGTGGGGGAGAAGTATCTGCTTCTCTTGGATATTCCAGTGGTTGAGAGATTGGATATCATGTTGTCGCATGAGGGAGTGCAGTGTTGGATTGTCCAACTGTTTGAGAATGGTGTGATCCTTGAGGGAAGACGGTCAGGTGTTTTCGTTGTTCGCTTTCTTGTGAGGGGGAAGATGTTGTGGCTAGAGATAGGCCGGTGATGTGTGGAGTATCCTGACGTGTTTCCTTAGGAGGTGCACAGTTATCTTTAGTTGGAACAAGATGATGTCATTTTTGGGACGAGTTGGTGGATATAAACCATGTGTTTACCAATTATTTAGATGAGTGGTGTAGTGTGTTGTTGAGACAAGTATAGCTCCGGTGTTATTAGTTAAGGAGAAAGAAGGTAGTACGAGATCGTGTGTGGATTAGTGACAATTGTGTAAGGAAATTAGTGAGAATAAATATCCATTTCAACGGGATTGATGATTTGATGGACCAACTGGTGGGCTAGTGTGTTTTCTGTATAATGGAATTGAAGTCGGATTACCTTCAGATTTGGGTGAAAAGTGAGGATAGTTGGAGAATCTTAGAAGTAAGAGAAAGAGGTGGAACTCATGTTCACCATTTCCAATCTTCATTTTCGCACTTAAGGAACAACCTACACTAAACAGGTGATAACTTTTTACTCGTAACTCAGATTTAAGCGATTCTTGAATTTCTGGGATCTACAGAAAATTCCCTTCATTTTGGCATATAATTTTGTATCAAGAAGGTCTGTATTGAAGGTGATAATTGCGTTTGAAGTTGAGTGAGTCTTGCTGAAAGTGGGTAAGATGAGGTCAGGTATAAGACATTTAGTAACAAGACGGGGGTGAGGACCTCAGAGAAACACATGGAGATGCGGCATATGCCAGTTGAGAATGACTAGAGTGGAGAGATTTTTGAGGAATGAAGAAGGTTAAATCGTAACGTGGATTGTGTGTCATTGATGACATGGTGTCAACATGTGTTATGAAGATTTTGGAAAGTTTCTATCACCAACCCGATGATGAGATGGTATTGTTAAGATTGTGATTAGGATGAAACCAAATGTAAAACTATACGGATCATCAAGATTGTGAAATTAAAGAAAGGACGCTATTGTAGTTGGATAATGACAATTTATGCCACCATTATGGTTGCCGACTACCTATTGACAAATTGAGAAACTGATCACCCTTAATCTCTTGTTGATAGTAGACGGAATCATATTGGATGGGATAGACGTGTCTTGCCAGCTGGAATAGTATGTACATTGAATTGTTTGAAGTCGAGCCAAGTGCTTGTGGATTGTTTGATTAGTCAATGCAGATTCCTATATCTGAAGATGAGGCGGATTCAGGGCTTTTGTATGTTGATCAGATGATGTTGATAGTTACTTATCAGAAGCAGAGAACAACGTGCTGACTAAAGATATGCCAAGGGTGTCGCCATGGAGAACCTTATTATTATTGGTAAATAAAAGGATGACATCATGAGGTTGCGTGTGGATCGGTGAGTAGTATGGAAACTCACAGTTGTGTCCGGGGTAGCTTGAGTTTTGATTTGAGATGAATCGAGAATCCGATAGACATGAGACTTGAAGCATTGGAAAGATGATCCAGTGAGGGAGTAAATGGAAATGTGAGACCATGATTCAACCAAGGATGTTTGGTAGAGGATAGTAGTGACTAGTACGCCTTAAAGTGTGTGTAGGGAGTATAGATTGTATCTTCCATACTTATTTGGATAAGTTAGAACTGGTGTTCATTGTGGATGCTCGGATCTATTATAAAAATCGGAAGAAGAATGTGTAGAGTAATTGAGAATTGAGTTACAAGTATTGAAAGAAGTGGAGTTATATGTTAAATTATCAAAGTGTGATTTTTGGTTAGTAGAGATGAGTTTACTTGATTGTGTTAATTCAGAGGAGGGTATTGTTGTGGATCCATCCAAGTAGATGTAGTTCTACAATGAGGAAGCTCTACAGTGAATTAAGGGGAGTATAATATTCTTGGCCTTAGTCGGTTATTATCACGGAGTTTTGCAGCAGGAATCGCAAAGGGCGCTTAGCGCCATTGAGCGCGCCTAGCGCGGTCTGGAAGACTCTCGCCCTCTCGAGGCAGAAGCGAACGCGCTTAGCGCGAGTCGGATCCCGCTTAGCGCGGTCTGGGAGTAGAAAAGGTGATTTTTCTTGTCGAAAGTGATTGGAAATATGTATCCTTATGTGGTTATGGTATTGGGATGTTGTTATGTGTTTAAGATGAGTTTAGACAGTGTAATAATATAAGATGGTGAAGTTGTAGCTTATGTTTTACGATAGTTGTAGATTCATGAAAGTATCTATCCTATTCAAGATTTGGAATTGGCTGAGGTTGTAATTGTGTTGGGTATCCGGAGGTATTATTTTTATGAATCTAGGTCCGAAGTGTTTAGTAATCACAAGAGTGTAGAATACCTGTTTGGTCGGAATTCCCGATGAATTAAGTCGAAGGTCGTTTCTTATGTTTGCTTTGATGGTCGGAAGTTGGATGTGAACTTGGTAGATTTGATAGTTGTGAGTAATTCGAGTGTGCAACGAAAGCGTGGTGTAGTGCAGTTTGTTCGTACGTGTGTAACAACGATGTTGGTAATTTGGTTACCTTGAGGTTGTGTTATGGACTATTGTGTTTTTATCCTTGTTGTTGCCTCGTTACCTATGGTGATGGTTCGAGTGCAAGTAGCTAATTCCTATGATGGGGAATTAGGGGAGTGTTGCCTATGGTGATGGTAACTATCGTGTTGTGTTCTGGTTCATAGTGAACATGTGTGTTCTTAACTTGGGTGTTCTTTGTGTCTTGAGTTGGTCGTCGAGTGCTGTTGGTGCGGAATAGCGGCAAGCAACAAAATTTTTGGAAGTATTTTTCCGGGAATTTATCGTGTCCATAGAGATTGGTGCTACTGAACTTCCGTTCGACAATTTAAATGTTAATGAGTTTGGGTTTATAATTGGTTGAAACATAAAAACAGAAAAGTAAATATTAACACAAGAAAATTCATTCATCAGAGAGAAAAGACTTATCAAGCATGTATATATTCCACTCGTCACAAACTTAAACTTACCGACCAGTTATACTCAACTACAATACTCGTCAAAATCATCCAGCATCGCTCTCAATAGTGTTCATCTCTGACACACCGAGCTGACAGAAAAACTGTATTACTCTCGTCGACACTCTCGCACTCGACTCAAATAACACGGAGGCATTAAGCTCCGACACCCATACGGATTGTTAGCCCTAAATCTATCTCTAGAGTTCAGAAACTAACAGATAATTATCCTTAATCGAAGTTTGGGAAGTTTATCTCTAACACGACCCAAACCCCGCGCATTTAAGCAAAAATCAAGAACAATCACCAATAGAGATTCATAAAGCAAATTAAATATAACGCCATGGGCGACAAATGTACATAAGATCAAAGTAAAAACATATACAAACCCAACAAAGAAGAAAGACATGAAGAAAATCAGAAATGAACCACACACTTCACGGGTTATTAGAGCCGATCGATGAGAAATCCACCCGGATCATCCAAATGCAAGCTTCCATGATGTTTTCTAAGCTAATCTACTAAAGAAATAAAGTTTGATGGAGTTGGGAGCAAAAACCCCAAAACCATGCCTAAAAAACATGTTTTCCCCTATTTATTGACTGTCAACATCGCAGACCGCGCTTAGCCCAGTTTTGGGCGCTAAGCGCGCCCTTATTAATGTTAAACCGCCTTAAAATCCCGCTAAGCGCGGTCGGGCGCGCTAAGCGCGATACCTGCTGTCATGAAAAAAAAAGACAACACATGTTTCGACCATAACTTGAGAACCGTAACTCAGATTTGCGCCCGGTTCGAAGCGTTGGAAAGCTTATTCAATTTCCTATCTAACAATGAATAAATATCAACCAAATTAGTGATTTTTATCACCCTCATTTTGAGCCTTGTTCGTTGATGAGTTGCTCAAAATCGCGCGTTTGAAGCCGTGTCTTCGACACTTTATTGCTCATGCTCCAAATACACCTCAATACCTACAAAATGAGTAGAAAACTATCAAACGGTACATAAATACACTAAAACTTGATTATACACTAAATATAAACATTTACATACAAAGTGGGGTTTTATTCAATACAATTAGAATGATAAGTGCCACAAAAATACTATTAAAAACATGACTTTTTGGCACTCATCACTCTCCCCAACTTACATAATTGTTTGTCCTCAAACAAAGCCAACATCTAAAGGAACAAAAGCGAAATCCAGGAAATCATGCAACAACAAGTTTTGAAAACGGAAAACAAATGCAATGGTTCAATCAAAAATGGTACACACAAAGTAAATACTTACCACTAAACTTCAACGATAACATAATCACGAAACAAATGCTAAATACAAAAGTCATGCCAAACCAGGGACGGAGTCAGAAAAATGATAATATGGGGGCAAAATTTATATATATATATATATATATATATATATATATATATATATATATATATATATATAATGTTTAGTCTAATTACAGTTTTAGTTTTTCTATTTTGATTGATTAATGAAATTGGTTTTCTATTTTAAATTTAAACAATTTTGATCTTTTTCTCATACTTTTGTATTAAAAATAAATGATATTTCTATTATTTAAGTGATAAATTTTTTGGAAAATATGACAAATCATCGTATATACTTTATTCTCAAATTTTATACGTAAGAATATAAGTTAAAAAACGAACAACTCATCAATTTTCTATAAAAAAAAACTCAAGAGAGATCAAAATTGTTTAAATTTAAAATAGATGAATTAATTTCGTGATTCAGAGAAAATTAGGGACCAAAACGGTAATTTATCCTAATATTTATACAATATTTATTTTATGGGAGAGGTAATTTAATAGCTTGTATATTTTTTTAATGTCATTTAGCAATATATATAATTAAATTATATTCAAATATAATATATTATTTTATATGTATCGGATGTATATTTTAAATAAAAATATGATTAGTATAATAATTTTTTAATCCCTAAAAGTTATGGTAATAATTATTATAAAAAAAATATAGTACGTCAGGTTTAAATCTGACTTTAGAATCTATAACCAACCATTATTTTGTTTAAAAATATATAAATATATTTAACTATGTACTATATCAATAGATTAGATGAGATACATAATCTAATAAATTTTTACTTTACTACTGAACAATAAATACAAAATTCCATATCAATTCCATAACATGAGTCTTATTATCTTATTATTGGACTCAATTGTATATTAGCACGTATTTCAAAGCAACAATTGCATATTAAAAAATTAAATCAATTATATTTTATAGAATCTAATGTCAAATTATGTCTTAAATTGATATTGTTCATTCAACATATTAATTTATATTGCTCAATTGTAGAGTATTAGTGGGGGCATATGCCCACATAACCTTATAAGTAGCTCCGTCTCTGTGCCAAACATTCTAAAACAACACAAGTTCAAATGTGAATCACACCTAGCAAAAACAATCATCGCTAGATGAAAAACACAAAATGAGGTACTTTTCACTCACACAACAATCTTGCAAACAAAAGACTAAATTATGCAATCATCCAAAAATTATGCTGAAAACACAAAAGAAAGAATCAAAAGGACTTTCATGGCTGTAATGTGGTCGGGTGAACAAACAAGGGGTAATTCCTAAAGCTAATCGAAACAAAAACTTGCCTAAACCTAAGGGAGTGATCAACTCACAAAAGTTCAAACACAAAATTTCAATCAAACTTCTTCCAAAATCCCAAGTGTTACACCAAACACATATAACTTATTAGCACACCATTATTCTACTCTTTTTGTTTTTCTTTTTCAAAGATTTTTCAATTTTTTTCTTTCTTTTTCTTTTCTTTTCTTTTCTTTTTCATATTTTTCTCTTTTTTCTTTTCTTTTTCAACCTCATAGCAACCAATAACATAAGTGAGAAAACATTGCTCTCCCCAACTTGAATTCAACCACATCATCATGTGAATACTCCCTACTTTCTAAGGCAAGGTAAAAATGCATACAACAACACAAAGTTGAGGGTTCAAAAAAAAAACAACAATCAAGATCCACACAAAAAATGAATTTGACACTCATAGACAAGAATCAAACTCAAACAACATGGATAATGACCAAAGGCTCAAAGGATTTACAAACGTTCACACACTCACAAGGTGAATTGACTATTTGGATAAGGTAGTTGTGCTCAAAATGAAACAAGTGCCTTAATCCTTTTCATGTTTTCAAATAATCAACACAAACAAAAGATTAAGCATAATAAAATCCAGTTAAAACAAGAATATTGGTACTCCAAGCATATATGAAGAATGGAAGGCTTCCTCACAAAAAGGGTGGGAACTAAAATGATTCACATACGAACAAGTATATAAAAGAATGAATGGCATAGAAGTTGTAAAAAGCCTAAGTATCATGAATATGCTAAAGTCTATAAAGCGATAAACACATACCTTGAACGTGTACAAAACTTTAAACACTATCATTACCACGCATTCGCAAGTTGAAACACTCAAAATCGGAAAATCACCGAATGTGACTTCAAGCTATCGAACCAAAATTTGAGTCCAAACAACAACAAAAGAATTAGTTATACTACGATTATGTATTATCTAAAGCCTAGGAGAAAGTGGGAAAAAGGAAGGCAAGTGAAACAAAAAGAATTCACTGGCTCATCTCAGCAGAGCGCGCTAAGCAAGCACACCCGCGCTAAGCGCGCTACACCAGAAGCAGAAAAACAGGACAGCAAAAATGCATTTCATGCTACCTCCAATATCACCTACACAACTCAATTACAAAACATACAATATTTACACATACAAACTTCCTCAAGTTAAACACGACAAGCTTGAGGAAAACAAAACTTAACACCTTAACATGAACTACCATAAACATACTAAAAGAATGGGAGAAAAAAACATTAGAAACTAACAACAATAAAACATGCTTGTTTTACGTCATAAGTTCAACGCCTATTATTTACAAACCAACACGTCGCTTCGGAAGAGCCAAATGCTTTCACTCCCTCCTTTGCTCTCATCTCTTCGAGCTCTAACCGGAACTACACATTTAACCACACTTTTGGCAAACGTGAAGAGAAAAAATATATATACACTATATTCACAATTATGCAAAACATGTAAAATTCACAAATATGGTAAACATATACAAGTATCAATATAAACAAGTGAAAATAGACAATATATACGATATCTACAAAACACAAAAACAAAGAAACTATCGCAATGCGATCCAATAAAAACACCAATCCCCGACAACGGCGCCATTTTGTTGGTGCGGAATAGCGGCAAGCAACAAAAGTTTTGGAAGTATTTTTCCGGGAATTTATCGTGTCCACAGAGATCGGTGCTACTGAACTTCAGTTCGACAATTTAAATGTTAATGAGTTTGGGTTTAGAATTGGTTGAAACATAAAAACAGAAAAGTAAATATTAACACAAGAAAATTTATTCGTCAGAGAGAAAAGACTTATCAAGCATGTATATATTCCACTCGTCACAAACTTAAACTTACTGACCAGTTATACTCAACTACAATACTCATCAAAATCATCTAGCATCGCTCTCAATAGTGTTCATCTATGACACACCGAGATGAGAGAAAAACCGTATTACTCTCGTCGACACTCTCGCACTCGACTCAAATAACACGGAGGCATTAAGCTCCGACACCCATACGGATTGTTACCCCTAAATCTATCTCTAGAGTTCAGAAACTAACAGATAATTATCCTTAATCGAAGTTTGTGAAGTTTATCTCTAACACGACCCAAACCCCGCACATTTAAGCAAAAATCAAGAACAATCACCAATAGAGATTCATAAAGCAAATTAAATATAACTCCATGGGCGACAAATGTACATAAGATCAAAGTAAAAACATATACAAACCCAACAAAGAAGAAAGACATGAAGAAAATCAGAAATGAACCACACACTTCACGGGTTGTCAGAGCCGATCGATGAGAAATCCACCCCGGATCATCCAAATGCAAGCTTCCATGATGGTTTCTAAGCTAATCTACTAAAGAAATGAAGTTTGATGGAGTTGGGAGCAAAAACCCCAAAATCATGCCTAAAAAAGTGTTTTTCCCCTATTTATTGACTGTCATCATCGCAGACCGCGCTTAGCCCAGTTTTGGGCTCTAAGCGCGCCCTTATTAATGTTAAACTATCTTAAAAGCCCGCTAAGCGTGGTCGGGCTCGCTAAGCGAGCTATCTGCTGTCATGAAAAAAAGACAGCACATGTTTCGGCCATAACTTGAGAACTGTAACTCGGATTTGCGCTCGGTTCGAAGCGTTGGAAAGCTTATTCAATTTCCTATCTAACAATTAATAAATATCAACCAAATTGGTGATTTTTATCACCCTCATTTTGAGCCTTATTCGTTGATGAGTTGCTCAAAATCGCGCGTTTGAAGCCGTGTCTTCGACACTTTATTGCTCATGCTCCAAATACACATCAATACCTACAAAATGAGTAGAAAACTATCAAACGGTACAAAAATACACTAAAACTTGATTATACACTAAATATACACATTTACATACAAAGTGGGGTTTTATTCAATACAATTAGAATGATAAGTGCCACAAAAATACTATTAAAAACATGACTTTTTGGCACTCATCAAGTGCATCGCGTGAGCATTGCATCTTGTTGTTATTGTCGTTAATAAGGTAGTTTGTTGTTTTGTGTTAACCGCGATGTTTCCTTTCATGGCATAGGAATTGATTAGTCGGATACGAGGACGTATCCGGGGTAGTTCGCATCAAATGAATTTTCGACGACAAAAATATTCTAAGTGGGGGAGAGTTGTAGCGCCCGTTTTTATTTAATTATTATTTATGAATATAATGATGAGTTGTTGTAGTTGATTGTATGTTGTTGTGTATTTGTTATGTTTTATGTACCCGTAGTGAAGAGTAGTGGCCTTAAGATTGAGTCTTGAGGGTCGTAGGGGTGTATGACCGAAAGCATAGAAGTTTGTAGTGTGGAGACTAAAATTAGTTAGGCTTATTTAATTAAGATTTGCTTAACCATAGTGTAAAATGGACATTAGTAGAATGATATAATTGACGATAACTATTATTATTAGTGTTTAGTTGGATCCAAAAATATTACTAATAATGTAATGGGATAAATAGAAAATAAGGTGTGTAGATAATTGAGGGGCAAGCTCGTAATTGTAGAAGAGTAAGTGAGGGTAAAAGAGGTTATCCATAATGAGGGACTTTATAAAGAAAATTTAGAGAATGAGAAGGGAGTTTTAATCATATGTGAAAGTGAAAGCAAAAGGGAGAAGAGGCTAGGGCAAGAAGAAGGAAAGGAACCCATTGACGAAGAGGGAAGCTGATCAATACAAGGTAAGGGTGGGATTTCTTTAAACACTCAAGGGTTAAATGATGTAGGTATGTGGGTAGGAATCATTAGGTTGATGCCATGGATTGTTGTTTGTGGATTAATTGGGATTTTTGAGGAGTATCTATAACTAAAATGTTTGGAACTAACGAAATTGTTGTATTCGAATTGTTGAGATTGTTGTGAATAATGTATATGTGGTATAAATGGGTTTTAATGACTTAAACTACGGTTATTGGGGTTAAAAATGCAATTTAAGGGTGTGAAATCGCAGTGGGAGAAGTGCTGTCATCGCAGGCACTTTTGGCTGAATCGCAGAGCGAGCTTAACCCGGTTTTTGGCGCTTAGCGCGGTCCCCTCGGGCAGCTTATTTTAAAAACTTCGAAAATTCATAACTTTTGACTCGTAAGTCCGTTTGGGTCGCCGTTCGAATCATTGGAAAGCTGACTTTATGTACTTTATGTTAAAATTATTTTCAATGATAGATTTCCAACTATTCGACGCGCCATATGAGTTTCCGTGTAGGTCCCAATGTGTTGAAATGTGAAATGTGGGGGTTAGTCGTAGGAATGTGTGTTGTGATTGTTGCTTATGATGTTGCGTGAGGTTGTTGAGAAGTTGTTATAGCATACCATGTGATTGTAATCGTTGTTGCTTATAATATTGTGTGATGATATTGTTGACTAGTTATGGGATGATGTGTTGTGACTTAACTGATAAATGCAATAGTTATTGTTTATGAAGTTGCATGATGTTGTTGTTGAGTTGTTGTGACGTAACTTGTAAATGCACTAGCTGTTACTTATGTGGTAGTATGATGATGACGTTGAGTTGTTACGGCATGTTATGTGATAGGCATGTTTTGATGAGTTATATGCATGTTTCGATAAATGTGTGTTGATTGTCGAGTGGTATTGGCATGATGATGAATATGCTATGTGCATGCATGAGTCATTGTTGCATGTTGTATTGATGAGTACGAGGAATATTGATATGAATGATGATGCTAACGATGATTTTAATGATGATTATGACGATGTTGTTGCATCATGCATTCATGGCATTCTATGATGGGACTTCGGTCCGTTATTTTGGTGGCCTCCATCCCATTGTGCGGATTAGAGTATTTTGTGACGTGCTCCCTTGTGGAGGGTTGATGGCCTAGTGTCCATTATTATGACGATTTGGTACCACATGCATTGAGTCAAGTTGGTGTCTCATTGCATTATATAAAAGTTGTGTTGCATTATGAAATGTGTGATTATCTGTTTGTGTTGAAATTAATGAAAGTTGTGTTGAAGGGTGAATTACTTGATGATTTATGCTTTCATATTTATATCATCTGTTTCTTTTGTTGATTTGAGAATCTCACCCCTTCTGTTTGAATGTTGTCTCCACGTGGGTAACGTGCAGATAATCCGCAGTAGGAGATCGGATGTGAGTGGAAGATGGAGTCTTCCGTTTATGCCTTTGTGTCGGTGTCTGCTCTGATATGTAACACTGGGGTCATGGAACGTTATGTTTTCTTAGGCTATGTTTTTCTTGAGATTTTAGATATCTCTTAATTTTAGTTATTTATTTAATTGAAATATTATGCTTACGTTGTAATGAATATGTGTTGATGTTTCCGCTGTTTTAATAAAAAGAAAATAAAGTTAGAGATCTTTTATCATTATTGTTGTTGTTAAAATAATTATAAAATGATGTGTTGCATATCAAATATATGAGCAGGTGTTAGATGAAAGTAGCATCCTAAAATGTTTGATATTTTATTTTACTCTGATTTTATTTATATTACACGGGGGATTATTTAGGGTGTTACTAGCAGCCGTCTCTCTCAAAACAAAACCCTAACAACTCTTTCACTCGTCTCTCAAAGTGAAACCCTAACAACTTTGTCACTCGTCTCTCTCATATGGATACCACAAAACGAAACCATAACAACAAGTCTTAGCCAATGGGTATTTACAGGTTTGTTTTCTCTGTAGTTTTTTTAAATCTATTTCAATATCTTGTTTCATGATGTTTGAACATTTTTCTTTTTTCCTCTTGTAGGTATGGATGCTTATTGCAATAAAGAGGACGGAGATAAATTTAGCCTGTCAAACTTGTGTCAAAGATCCAGAATGACATCCATTCAAAATATACACAAGTTTGATGGTATAAATTTTTCTTCATCCTTATTTCATTGTTGACACGCCATTATGGGACTTGACATATATGGTATGGTTCTGAAGCATTTTATGCCTTGATATGTTTGTTGTATCGTGTTTGTTGGTTATTGTTTGTTGTTGATGAATGATTTTGATGAATGTTGTTGTTAATGTCTATTTAAAATATGAGTTTGTTATATATTATGTGGTTTGAGTGTTTTTCCAATCCCTTACCAAATATATAACTTCCCAAACTGCATTTGAAAATTATGATATGATAGATAAAATTATATTAGAAAATAAGTACATGTTCAATTCTTGACAAGAAATTTTCACACTATTAACTGCATTTTGTTCCTTGACCGTTAGAACTTGATTTAGTGATCCTAGATCTTCAACCACCCCTTACTCCACCTCTAATTTTGTTTGCAAAGTAAATAATATTTTGCAAAAAGAATTAGAGTTGAAGGCAGGGGTTGTTGAAGAACTTGGATCATTAAACCAAGTTCTTACTGTCAAAGAACAAAATACGGATTAGGAGTTGAAGAACCCTTGTCAAGCATTGAACTTGTACTTTAATATAACTTAATTTGTCATATTATAATGTTCTAGTGCAGATTGGAAGGTTATATGTTTAGTTAGCATTGGCAAAATAAGCATTCCACATAATTTATAATAAACTCAGGGCTATATACAACAACGGTTCTCTAGACCAACCGTTGTTAAATATTTTGCATTTTAATATACCACAACGGTTGTTTAAAGTAACCGTTGTGGTAGGTAGTGCGCTACTTGGATATAATCATGGTCGCCCGCCCGTGGTTGAAATCATCATACATATAATCACACCTTACGTCACAACGGTTGGACCTGCGTGATGGTATCCCTTTTCTAACCGTTGTCATATGGGTTTTCCGTAGTAGTGAATGAATATTGGATTCTAAAAACTCTAGTTTTCCAGGGTTTAATAAGCATTAAAGCTCAATTAGGTACCAATTCTAACAAATCATAACCTTACGTAATAAATCTCTACCAACTGAATAAACGATAAATCTCTACCAATTGACTTGTATAGAGCTTAATGCTAAACTCTAATGCGAAATTTTTACTTGATTCTTGCTTCTTGAATCTTCCAGCTCCACCAATCTTCTCACAGTCTTCTTGTGTTGCAATCACCCCTTGATCCCATCGATTTCTTGAGCAATGAATTGTCTAAAGTTTTAAGAATAAATTCACCTTGTATGTAGCCTTCCACATAGTCACTACCAACGTCAGCAGGAGAGAAGAACCTCCTTCTTTTCACTAGAATTTGTTACGACCAATGAAAACAACCTTAATATTGCAAGCTTCTTGAAAAACCTTACCAAACCTTCAAGAACAGTTAATTTCAAGACAATGTCTCCCTCAATCAATTACAAATATCTAATTATCAAGATCCGAAATCAAACATGGAGGCTGAAGATGAAAAAACTTTTTTTTGAAAGAGTTTTTTAGTTTTCAAAAATGAGAGGGTGTTGATTTCACAAAATCACAATGCCCTTGAGATTAAGCACAAAAAAGGGTGGAAAAAGTTAGTCAGATTCGAGTCAAGAACATTTCATGATTTAAGTCAAATGAACAAGTGAATTGGAATAAGAAAACATAAGGATTTTGACCCATTTCTAGTTTGATTTAAATCACTTTATAACCCTAATTCGAGTCACAAAGACTCCTGATTCGAATCAGGTGTAAATCTTGATTCGAGTCAATTTAAACAGATCTAAATAGAGAAATGTGAAAATATGTCTGATTCGAGTCAGGTGTAAAGTCTGATTTGAATCAAATAAAGCAGAGGTGGCCTAGATTTGTCTGATTCAAATCAGGTGCAACTTGTAATTCGAGTCACATAGCTTACTGATTCGAATCAAGTTAAAATAATGATTCAAGTCATGCACGCAAAATTTCAATTTTTCATGATTTTCAAAATGCTTTGAAATTTTTCTTTCAACCTAACTTGAATCAATAACACATATGGTTCTTGTTTTACTAACTCAACCAAATGACTAAAAGCATCATGATTAAACTCAAATATAACAATTGAATTATCCATGCTAAAAACAAATTGATTTGAAACTTGCTTCAGAGATGTGCAATCATGAAGGAGACTAAATTAACAATAATAAATGAAACAAAAGTGACAAGACAAGTAACAAAACTGTATTGGGGTTCTCCCCCTAAATTTATTAGGGACATGCAACTTCATATGCATTTTTAGTAAACGACAAATTGTGTATTCCTCATACTTTAGAAGAATTTGTAAAATTAGTTTATCATGCTAATGGCCCCAGTTTAAAAAATTGAAATAGAAAATTTAAAAGGACAAATAAAACAACTTTCTAAAACACCTACTAATACTTCTATTAATTTAAGTGATGATGAGCAAAAATTTGAAGAAAAAAATAAGAAATATGCTCATGTTACTAGAAAGAATTAAAAGAACATTTCTCCTAGAGTTGTTTGCCATTATTGTGGTAAAAAAGGACACGTTAGACCTAAACACACATTCAAAATGTTAAAGCTTATGACATGGAAACCTAATAGTCCTAAGAATAACCCTCATGGGCATAACACTAGTTAGGGACCTAAATTTCCATGTTGATTGTCTAGAAGGAATGTCTTACAATAGCAAATATGATATGGTTCCTAGGTAGTGGTTGTCCTATGTATATGACAAGAGATATGTCGTTGTTCATTGACTTCCTCATGAATGAGTGTGGCTTTGTTATGTATAAAGACCACAAAAAATGTAAAATATTAGTAGAATGTGTTGTGGGAAATCCTTCCACAATCACCATAGATGTTGTTTTGGTTGTGAAAGGGATTAAACATAATATCCTTAGCATTAGTCAATTGTGTAATAAGGGTTATTCTATAATATTTGACAGCCTAAATTTGTTAATTGAACATAAAATTGAATGTAGTTTCTAGGGGATTGGCTGCATTTAGCAAAACATGGAGAAGTATCTAAGTATTCCAGATTGATCTAGCTTGCTTAAGTTGTATAAGGGACATGTGATGGGTGAGATGCTCCAGCATGTTGGTAAAACATTTGAGCCTTCCTCAACAAACGCCAATATGTTGCATTTTGGATGAATCTTTTGAGAAGTTCCAGTTCTATTTTATTGTTAATTGACTTAGCAATATGATTATGTGATTTGTTTGATAGTTGGACGAAGATTGATTCAGATTTAAATAACTTTTAAATTTGAATTTAAATTAAAACAAATCATATATTGTTGGAGATATTCAAGGAACAAATCAAATATCCAACATATTATGCATTAATTCTGAACGAAATCAATCTCAAATCCATGAAGAAAAGCCTGGAGTTATTATTCTAAATAAGGAGCTCAAAACCTACATTAGAAGCCAAGCAATAAATTAAAGATTTAGAGTGTTAGGGTTTATTTTTTAGTCCTTGTTATTATTGTATGTACACCTCTATATTTTAGTAACTTGACACAGAAGGTTTGTTTAGAGTTGAGTGGTAGTATTCAACATTGACTATTGAGTTGTAATCACCAATCACGTATTGTGTGATTGAGAAGAAAGTGAGTAGGTTCTCATATTTAAGTGGAGACTTTAAATAGAAATTCATTGGGTAGTGTTAGGAAGAAACATTTAACAACATAGGGTTTGTTGTTGCATGTAAGACTAATTGTACTAAGCTATTAATAGTGAATTTTATTTCCGGGACTATGGATTCATCCCCCCAAATGTAGGTTTGGTTTCACCAAACTGGGTAAATAACTATCGTGTTGTTTACTACTTGTTTGCTCCATCATCTAGTATTATCTATTATGTTATTTTTGGTTTAACTTGTCGAACTTGTTGTTGGAGCATCACGTTCGACATTTGTTCCTTGAGGAACAAAACTTCAATTGGTGTCAGATCAGGCACTCTATCCTATTGAGTGAGCTCTAAGGAAGATAAATTTTGCTCAAATGGACACAATGAAAGATGGAGGATCAGTCAACAAATCATAGGTTTTGTATGGCACCAATTATGATTGTTGGAAGGCAATGGTGGTGGTCTTTCTCAATTCCATTAGCAACAAAGCGTGGAAAGATGTGATAAAAGGATGGAAACATCCAATGATCACTTCTAAAGATGGAACTACGAGCTTAAAACTAGAAGCTGAATGGACTAATGATGAAGATGAGGAAGCTCTTAGAAACTCCAAGGCTTTGAATGCTATCATTAATGGTGTGGACAAAAACATGTTCAAGTTGATCAACATATGTTCAATAGTGAAAGAAGCATGAGAGATTATCAAAACTGCACATGAAGGAACCTCCAAAGTTTGTATGTCGAGGTTGCATCTCCTTATAACTAAGTTTAAGAATTTGAGGATGATAGAAGAAGAATCAATATGTGATTCCTACATCAGATTGCGTGACATTTCCAACACTTCTTTTGTCTTGAGTGAAAAAATGTCTGAAGAAAAACTTGCCAGAAAAAATCTCAAATCAATTCCTAAGAGGTTTGATATGAAAGTAACTGATATTGAAGAAGCTCAGGACTTGAGCAGTATAAAGGTTGATGAACTCATTGGTTCCTTGCAAACCTTTGAGATGTCTATCAATGAAAGGTCTTAAAAGAAGAAGAAAGGGATAGTTTTTGTTTTCAATACTGAAGAAAGTTAAGGGGACATAGAAGAGAACTTTGTCAGATGATATAGCTCTCCTGAGTAAGAGGTTCAAAAATTACTTGAAATATCTAAACATAAAGTGGAGGACAAATGTCCAAGACAAAAGGTCTGAAATCAATCCCCATATATAAAAAAGAAGTGAAGACAAACCCAATGACGACAAGGATACTCAATGTTTTGAGTGTGAAGTATTTGGACACGTTAAAGCAGAATGTCCTACATTTATAAAGAAACAGAAAAAGGGACTTTCAGCCACGTGGTCTGATTTTGAGTGTGTAGTATTGGGATGGCTTATTCTGGTCGATATGAATCTGATGGTGTATCCAGTACTGAAGAAGAAGATCTTGATTCATACAGGCTCCTACTCTTCAAATGGGAAGAAGCGTACTTAGCTAGAGATAATTAGAAGAAACCCATAGGAGTGTTTCAAGAGGAAATTTCATCACAAGTGTAGAAGAGGAGATTTCATCACTAAACTCCCAACTAGAAAGCAGAGATGTGAAAGGAATCAATGTTGGGATGAACATGAAAGATAAAATCAAGAAGATGCTCCTAATGAAGGTTATTATTCCTTAAGAGAAGACCAAGGTTCTGAAGTTGGATCACATGTCATAACATCAGGCTCAACATGTGTCACCCCATCTCAACAAGAAATACCCTCTGATATGTAACAACTATGGTAAATAGGGACATACCAGGCTTTATAATTTCTAATGGTTTAAATTAAAGATCATATGAAGCATGGAAGTCCATGCCAAGAAGAAGTGGAAATCCAATGCTACAACAACTGGATCCATAGCTCACACACTTCAAGTAAAGATTGGTTGGTTAATTATGAAAGTACAAGACACATGGCTAAATATACGACAACTCGTGGATATCGAGCAAAGGGAAGAATCAAATGGATCAGGGAAAGTGGTCAATTTTGGCCAAGAAGAGATTCTGCTTAGAAAATGATTATCTACTAATATGAACCAACTGTGTGATCAAAGGTGGAATATGAACTTCAACAATTCTGATTATCTAGTCAACAACAAAGGTAAAGAAGTTCTTACGAAGAAGGTTATATCTGAGAAAGACTTCAGGGATTTGCAAGACCCCATGATTGATAATTTTTTTTATGTATGAAGAGGGAAGAACAACCAAGATATTTCAACATATTTCTCAAAAGTCTGAATTATCTCATGAGGATTGGGTCATTAAAGGGAAAGCTGATGGTCAGGCTAAAGGTTCTCCCAATTTTGAATAACCTATAGTGGTTCAGAAGAAGAAGCTGAAGAAAACTAGTGGATATGACATAATTCCTTCTCAGGGGTCTAGATGTGTAAATAACCAACAACATGATATGATGGTTGGTGAAGCGGAAGCTAGTGTGTTGAAGTCCAATCATAAGGTATATGTATCATATAAATCTGATCTAGCTTCTAATGGAAGTATGATTGAGTTTCCACTAAGGTATTTTCCCTTGAGAAACTATCATGTCAGTCTAATGTTTTCTAGAGAATATTCTCAGGATACTAGTTTGAGTAGTCTAGATGGTGATGACGATGTGTTAGTCATTTTGTTTAACATGTTGACAATATCTCAAGTGCATACTGAGAATGATAATCAAATTATTGAAGATTTTGAGGATGATGTAACCAGAGCAAAGGATGATGGTAGGGATAACCATGACCAGACGATCAATAAGAATGAGATCGTTCTTCTGGTATGTGATACAAAGATCAAAGAGTATAGATTGGCTACTCTAAAGGGTATGTCTACCCAAGTTGAAGAGAATTTTGATATGGAGCAAGTTGTTGTTGTCAAATCAAGAAACTCTTTGATATTTGCTAATGAAGATGTGAGTATCGATGATTCCCTTTCCCTTCTAGGAACCATCAGATTAAGTCCAAGACTGTCTATTTTTCTGAAGTTCAAACTATATCAAATGAATGTGTATAGTGCCTCTCTCAATGAGTACTTAAATAAGGAATTTGAAAAAATCTGTTTTGATAACATAATGCAAAACATCATGGAGAATAATCTGATTAACAACATTAATAATGTTGTTAAGAACTCGGCCAATGCTGAAGAAAATGTTGTTCTTATGATCAAGGATGTTCATTATATGTCTGAACCAAAAAATTAAAGGGTTACTAAGGAAGCCGATCTTGGTAACGTGTTTATCCTTAATGAGGATATTGTGTTGAATTATTTATGTCAAATGATGATATCCCTTGAAGGGATTCTAAAAGAAATTGAAGCTTTAATCTCTGAAGAAGATGCTCAGTTGACTTTGAAATACAATTATCTTGTCCAACAGATGCAGTTTAACCTTGAGTTAAGCTTGATGGAAGATGTTGGATATCTTCCTGGATTTCAAGCAAAGCAGATGAAAGATGGCACAAATGATAAGGAAGCTGTTTCATACATCTTAAGTATCATAGTGTTAACTAAATCACCAACTCAGAAGAAGGACGAGCTAGGATTTCTTGGTTAATATGAAGAAACTAGAATGCTTCTATCAGAGACAGATGTTGAAGCAAATGTCTTGGTCATTGTGTTCAACATTTAGAAAAGACTGGTTGTCAGAGTATTGAAGGGAATATGGTTGTCAAAAGAAGTTTTGGCATTTGAAGAAGTGTTCATTAAAAAATGATTTTTCAAACTTGACGAAGCACAAAGTAATACAATAGTTCTACAAATCCAAAAGCCAGAGCAAAGGATGTAGGCATATATTGCTTGGGAAGAAGATGAATATTCATCATAATCTAATTCAAGTTCATTAAAAGATCGGATGTAAGTGACTCCGACTCACACTTTTTACCGTCTTATAACTAATTGTATGAGGCATTTAATAAAATTTATGCTAGCACATTAAAAGCTTCTAAGTAAATCTCCTCTCAAAAGAAAAAGATTTTAAAACTTAAGGGAGAAGTCTTAAAACTTCAAAATGCTCTTGATTTCTAGAAAGAGGGCCATGTTTTGGGTGAGAATATGGATTAGAGAAACGGTATAGAAGGGGGGAATATACCCTTATTAAAAAATTAACTGATTTTCCAAAATAGAATATCATAGGTTTTTCAAAAATGCGCGGAAGTCGTAAAGAGAAAATAGAGATCTTATGCTTATATTGAAATTCAACATGTTGACAAATACACAATTCACAAATCTCATAGATTGTTCAAAGACAATGATTAATTGAGTAATTGTAGATTACACGAGATGTGTCTTATACAATGATTCAAACACTACTACAAAACAAGCATTTCGTAACACCAATATTACAATGGACATAGTGTTAACCGTGGTAATACTTTTATCCTGGGCGCATATTTTTTTTATTTACTAGATGACATGTCACAACGGTCGGAAGTATCAACCGTACTGAAAAGTACATATAGTGAAATGGTTTAAATCCTATCACTAACAACTAGCCATTTCTCGTGATAAAATTTTTTATTGACCATGTGTATCACCACAGTTTTTATTTTCAATCGTGATGAAACATGATATTTATTTATATATAAGAGAAACAAAACCCTAAACAACTCTTTCACTCGTCTCTCAAAGTGAAACCCTAACAACTCTGTCAGTCGTCTCTCTCATATGGATACCACAAAACAAAACCCTAACAACAAGTCTTAGCCAATGGGTATTTACAGGTTCGTTTTCTCTGTAGTTTTTTTTTCAAAATCTATTTCAATATCTTGTTTCATGAAGTTTGAACTTTTTTCTTTTTTCCTCTTGTAGGTATGGATGCTTATTTCAATAAAGAGGACAAAGATAAATTTAGCCTGTCAAACTTGTGTTAAAGATCCAGAATGACATCCATTCAAAATAAACACAAGTTTGCTAGTATAAATTTTTCTTCATCCTTATTTCATTGTTGACAGGCCATTATAGGACTTGACATATATGGTATGTTTCTGAAGCAATTTATGCCTTGATATGTTTGTTGTATCGTGTTTGTTGGTTATTGTTTGTTGTTGATGAATGATTTTGATGAATGTTGTTATTAATGTCTGTTTAAAATGTGAGTTTGTTATATATTATGTGGTTTGAGTGTTTTTCCAATCCTGTACCACATATATAACTTCCCAAACTGCATTAGAATATTATGATATGATGGATAAAATTGTATTAGAAAATAAGTACATGTTCAAGTCTTGACAAGAATTCTGCACACTATTAACTGCATTTTCTTCCTTGACCGTTAAAACTTGATTTAGTGATCCTAGATCTTCAACCACCCCTCTCTCCATCTCTAATTTTGTTTGCAAAGTAAATAATATTTTGCAAAAAGAATAAGAGTTGAAGGCAGAGGTTGTTGTAGAACTAGGATCATTAAACCAAGTTCTTACTGTCAAAGAACAAAATACGGATAAGGAGTTGAAGAACCCTTGTCAAGCATTGAACATGTACTTATTCTTCTAACATGACTTTATTTGTCATATTATAATGTTCTAGTGCAGATTAGAAGGTTATATGTTTAGTTAGCATTGGCAAAATAAGCATTCCACATAATTTATAATAAACCCAGGGCTATATACAACAACGGTTGTCTAGAACAACCGTTGTTAAATATTTTGCATTTTAACATACCACAACAGTTGTTTAAAGTAACTGTTGTGGTAGGTAGCGCGCTACTTGGATATAATCATGGTCGCACGCCCGTGATTGAAATCATCATACATACAATCACACCTTATATCACAACGGTTGGACCTGCGTGATGGTATCCCTTTTTCAACCATTGTCATATGGGTTTTTCGTAGTAGTGAATGAATATCAGATTCTAACAACACTAGTTTTCCAGGGTTTAATAAGCACTAAAGCTCAATTAGGTGCCAATTCTAACAAATCATAACCTTACGTAATAAATCTCTACCAATTGAATAAATGATAAACTATGCTATGAATTGAAAACATAAGCATGCCATTATCTTACAAAAAATAAAATGCAAAAGAGAGAGAGAGAGAGAGAGAGAGAGAGAGAGAGAGAGTACACTAGGATATATAGTGGTTTGGCGTTCATCCTCGCTTTGCCTTCTCCAATCTTCAATGGTTTCCCATTGGAGCATATTTATTCCTTTTTATTTTGTCAAATATTGCAAGAGTTTATACAATCATTAATCCACAACAATGTTAAGAAAAATAAATTTGTTTGTCTGGATTTTGACTTGTATAGAGCTTAATGCTAAAATTTTATGCGAAATTTTGACTCGACTCTTGCTTCTTGAATCTTCCAGCTCCATCAATCTTCTCACAGTCTTCTTGTGCGCAATCACCCCTTGATCCCATTGATTTCTTGAGCAATGAATTGTCTAAAGTTTTAAGAATAAATTCACCTTGTATGTAGCCTTCCACACAGTCACTACCAATGTCAGCAGGAGAGAAAAACGTCCTTCTTTTCACTGGAATTTGTTACTACCAATGAAAACAACCTTAATATTGCAAGCATCTTGAAAAACCTTACCAAATCTTCAAGAACAGTTAATTTCAAGACAATGTCTCCCTCAATCAATTACAAATATCTAATTATCAAGATCTGAAATCAAAACTAGAGGTTGAAGATGAAAGAACTTTTTTTTTGCAAGAGTTTTTTAGTTATAAAAAATGAGAGGGTGTTGATTTCACAAAATCAGAATGTCCTTGAGATTAAGCACAAAAAAGGGTGGAAAAAGTTAGTTAGATTCGAGTCAAGAACATTTCACAATTTAAGTCAAATGAGCAAGTGAATTGGAATAAGAAAACATAAGGATTTTGACCCATTTCTAGTTTGATTTAAATCACTTTATAACCCTAATTCGAGTCACAAAGACTCCTAATTCGAATCAAGTGTAAATCTTGATTCGAGTCTATTTAAACAGATCCAAACAAAGAAATGTGAAAATATGTCTGATTTGAGTTAGGTGTAAAGTCTGATTTGAATGAAATGAAGCAGAGGTGACCTAGATTTGTCTGAATCAAATCAGGTGCAACTTGTAATTCGAGTCACATAGCTGTCTGATTCGAATCAAGTTAAAATAATGATTCAAGTCATGCACGCAAAATTTCAGTTTTTCATGATTTTAAAAATGCTTTGAACTTTTTCTTTCAACCTAACTTGAATCAATAACACATATGGTTCTTGTTTTACTAACTCAATCAAATGACTAAAAGCATCATGATTAAACTCAAATATAATAATTGAATTATCCATGCTAGAAACGAATTGATTTAAAACTTGCTTCAGAGATGAGCAATCATGAAGGAGACTAAATTAACAATAATAAATGAAACGAAAGTGACAAGACAAGTAACAAAACCGTATTGGGGTTCTCCCCCTAAATGTATTAGGGACATGAAACTTCACATGCATCTTTAGTAAACAACCAATTGTGTATTCCTCGTACTTTAGAAGAATTTGTAAAATTAGTTTATTGTGTTAATGGCCCTAGTTTCAAAAATTGAAATAGAAAATTTAAAAGGAAAAATAACACAACTTTCTAAAACACCTAATGATACTTTTATTAATTTAAGTGAGGATGAGCAAAAATTTGAAGAAAAAAAATAAGAAATATGCTCATGTTACTAGAAAGAATTAAAAAAAACATTTCTCCTAGAGTTGTTTGCGATTATTGTGGTAAAAAAGGACACATTAGACCTAAACACACATTCGGATTGTCAAAGATTATGACATGGAAACCTAATACTCCTAAGAATAACCCCCATGGGCTTAACACTAGTTAGGGACCTAAATTTCCATGTTGATTGTCTTGAAGGAATGTCTTACAATAGCAAATATGATATGGTTCCTAGGTAGTGGTTGTTCTAGGTATATGACAAGAGATATGTCGTTGTTCATTTACTTCCTCAAGAAAGAGTGTGGCTTTGTTATATGTTGAAACCACAACCAAGGTAAAATATTAGGAGAATATGTTGTGGGAAATCCTTCCACAATCACCATAGATGGTGTTTTGGATGTGAAAAGGATAAAACATAATATCCTTAGCATTAGTCAATTGTGTGATAAGGGTTATTCTATAATATTTGACACCCTAAATTTCTTAATTAAACATAAAATTAACTGTAGTTCCTAGGGGATTAGCTGCATTTAGTAAAACAATAATATGGAGAAGCGTCTAAGTATTCAAGATTGGTCTAGCTTGCTTAAGTTGTATAAGGGACATGTGATGGGTGAGATGCTATAACATATTGGTAAAACATCTGAGCCTTCCTTAACAAACGCCAAAATGTTGCATTTTGGATGAATCTTTTAAGAAGTTTCAGTTCTATTTTATTGTTAATTGACTTAGGAATATGATTATGTGATTTGTTTAATAGTTGGACGAAGATTGATTCAGATTTAAATGAAGTTTTAAATTTGAATTTAAATTAAAACAAATCTTATATTGTTGGAGATATTCAAGGAACAAATCAAATATCCAACATATTATGCATTAATTATGAACGAAATCAATCTCAAATCCATGAAGAAAAGCCCAGAGTTATTATGCTAAATAAGGAGCTCAAAACCTACATTAGAAGCCAAGCAATAAATTGAAGATTTAGACTGTTAGGGTTATTTTTTAGTCCTTGTTATTATTGTATGTACACCTCTATATTTTAGTAACTTGGCACAGAAGGTTTGTCTAGAGTTTAGTGGTAGTATTCAACATTGACTATTGAGTTGTAATTTCCAATCACGTATTGTGTGATTGAGAAGAAAGTGAGTAGGTTCTCATATTTAAGTGGAGACTTTAAATAGAAGTTTATTGGGTAGTGTTAGGAAGAAATATTGAACAACATAGGGTTTGTTGTTGCTTGTAAGACTAATTGTACTAAGCTATTAATAGTGAATTTTATTTCTTGGACTATGGACTCAGCCCCCTAAATGTAGGTGTGGTTTCACCAAACTGGGTAAATAACTATCGTGTTGTTTACTGCTTGTATGCTCCATCATCTAGTATTAGCGATTATGTTATTTTTGGTTTAACTTGTCAAACTTGTTGTTGGAGCATCACGTTCGACATTTGTTCCTTGAGGAACAAAATTTCAATTGGCATCAGAGCCGACACCTTAGCCTGTTGGTTGAGCTCTAGGGAAGATAAATTTTGCTTAAATGGACACAATGAAAGATGGAGGATCAGTCAACAAATCATCAATTTTGTATGGTACCAATTATGATTATTGGAAGGCAATGGTGGTGGTCTTTCTCAATTCCATTGGCAACAAAGCATGGAAAGATGTGATAAAAGGATGGAAACATCTAGTGATCACTTCTGAAGATGGAACTGCGAGCTTAAAACCAGAAGCTGAAGAATGGAAACATCCAGTGATCACTTCTGAAGATGGAACTACGAGCTTAAAACTAGAAGCTGAATGGACTAATGATAAAGATGAGGAAGCTCTTGGAAACTCCAAGGCTTTGAATGTTATCATCAATGGTGTGGACAAAAACATGTTCAGGTTTATCAACATATGTTCAATAGTGAAAGAAGCATGTGAGATTATTAAAACTGCACATGAAGGAACCTCCAAAGTTCGTATGTCGAGGTTGCATCTCCTAATAACTAAGTTTAAGAATTTGGGGATGAAAGAAGAAGAATTAATATGTGATTTCTACATCAGATTGCGTGACATTTCCAGCACTTTTTTTGTCTAGGGTGAAAAGTTGTCTGAAGAAAAACTTACCAGAAAAAATCTCAAATCAATTCCTAAGATGTTTGATATGAAAGTAACTGCTATTGAAGAAGCTCAGGACTTGAGCAGTATAAAGGTTGATGAACTCATTAGTTCTCTGCAAACCTTTGAGATGTCCATCAATGAAAGGTCTTAAAAGAAGAAGAAAGGTATAGTTTTTTATTTCAATACTGAAGAAAGTTAAGGGGACATAGAAGAGAACTTTGTTAGATGATATAGCTCTCTTGAGTAAGAGGTTCAAAAATTACTTGAAATATCTGTACATAAAGTGGAGGGACAAATGTCCAAGACAAAAGGTCTGAAATCAATCCCCATATCAAAAACAGAAGTGAAGACAAGCCCAATGACGACAAGGGTACTCAATGTTTTGAGTGTGAAGTATTTGGACATATTAAAGCAGAATTTCCTACAATTATAGAGAAATAGAAAAAGGGACTTTCAGCCACATGGTCTGATTTTGAGTGTGAAGTATTGGGATGGCTTATTCTGGTCGATATGAATCTGATAGTGTATCCAGTACTGAAGAAGAAGATCTTGATTCATACAGGCTCCTACTATTCAAATGGGAAGAAGTGTACTTAACCAGAGATAATTAGAAGAAAACTATAAGAGTGTTTCAAGAGGAAACTGAGAAGTTTGCCTCGATCATCACAAGTGTAGAAGAGGAGATTTCATCACTAAACTCCCAACTAGAAAGCAGAGATGCAAAAGGAATCAATGTTGGGATGAACATGAAAGATAAAATCAAGAAGATCCTCCCAATGAAGGTTATTATTCCTTAAGAGAAGACCAAGGTTCTGAAGTTGGATCACATGGCATAGCATCAGGCTCAACATGTGTCACCCCATCTCAACAAGAAATACCCTTTGATATGTAACAACTATGGTAAATAGGGACATACAAGGCTTTATTGTTTCTAATGGTTTAAATTAAAGATCAAATGAAGCATGGAAGTCTATGCCAAGAAGAAGTGGAAATCCAATGCTACAACAACTGGATCCATAACTAACACACTTCAAGTAAAGATTGGTTGGTTAATTGTGAAAGTATAAGACACATGGCTAAATATACGATAGCTCGTGGATATCGTGTAAAAGGAAAAATCAAATGGATCAGGGAAAGTGGTCAATTCCGGACAAGAAGAGATTCTGCTGAGAAAATGATTATCTACCAATATGAACCAACTGTGTGATCAAAGGTGGAATATGAACCTCAATAATTCTGATCATCTAGTCAACAACAAAGGTAAAAAAGTTCTTACGAAGAAGGTTATATCTGAAAAAGACTTCAAGGATTTGCAAGACCCCAGGACTAACAATTTTTTTATGTATGAAGAGGGAAGAACAACCAAGATATATCAACATATTTCTCAAAATTCTGAATTATCTCATGAGGATTGGGTCATTAAAGGGAAGGCTTATGGTCAGGCTGAAGGTTCTCCCAATTTTGAACAACCTATAGTGGTTCAGAAGAAGAAGCTGAAGAAGACTAGTGGATATGACATAATTCCTTCTCAGGGGTCTAGATGTGTGAATAACCAACAACATGATATAATGGTTGGTGAAGCGGAAGCTAGTGTGTTGAAGTCCAATCACAAGGTATATGTATCATATTAATCAAATCTAGCTTCAGATGGAAGTATGAGTGAGTTTCCACTAAGGTCTTTTCCCTTGAGAAATTATCACGTCAGTCTAATGTTTTCTAGAGAATATTCTCAGGATACTAGATTGAGTGGTCTATATGGTGATGGCGATGTGTTAGTCATTTTGCCCAACATGTTGACAATATCTCAAGTGCATAAAGAGAACTATAATCAAGTTCATGAAGATATTGAGGATGATGTAACCATAGCAAAGGATAATGGTAGGGATAACCATGACCAGACGATTAATAAGAATTAGAGCATTCTTCTGGTATGTGATACAAAGATCATAGAGTATAGATTGACTACTCTAAAGGGTATGTCTACCCAAGTTGAAGAGAATTTTGATATGGAGCAAGTTGTTGTTGTCAAATCAAGAAACTATTTGATATTTGCTAATGAAGATGTTGTTAGAAAAAGGTTTGGTTCTGCAATAATACCTCTGAGTTTTGATGGTAACAAACAAGTATGTTTGTATGAACAATTTTGGTATTCTAATGTTTGTTATTTTTGAGAATTTAACAAATAGGTTCTGCTTCTGATAAATAGCGTGGCTAAGTTATTAGAAGAGAAATTGTTCCGCTTCTGTGCTACATTTGTTTTGTTGAACAGTAGCATTTGCTTCAGAAGACTCTGAAGCTGTATGACTCTGATACGATGTCTAAAGAAAACAAGTTCTGAAGATCTGAAGACAGAAGTTCTGATGAACAAGTCCACATGCTGAAGACTTATACTTCTTAGACAACGGGTTCTGAAGACCAAGTGCTGAAGACTTTGAAGATGTAGCTCTGCAGACTCTGAAGGCTTGAAGCTCTTAAGACCCAAGTTACGTTTTCCCTATTTCTAACTCATGCTCTCATAAGCCTCTGAAGTCAAGAAGTTGAGAAGACTAAGAAACATGGTACAACAGTACAACAGTACGACGAGGACACTTTGCTTCACTTCGGCTAGGGCGGACGCAAATGTAGTATTTGTCTCCCACATTCTTTCAAGCCGCCATAATTCTGAAATGTCTGAAATATCCTTCAATGGTCATATCACATGCATGGCTATATAAAGGCTTGAATACTTCAAGAATGAGCGCCAAACTTCAATGTTCATATGCTTTATTGTTCATATCATTCTTAAGTCATTTTGTTCTTAAATCTGTTTACATATCAGCTTGTGTAGAAGCAATTTTCTGTAAACACATTGTATTTTCAAACAGTTGTTTGATTTCCTTAAAAGACCGGTTAGGTCAGAATTCTTGAGAAGTCTAGGACTAGTGTGTCTTAGAGATTGTTGTTAGTCACTTGCAGTTTGGCTTGTGCATTGTATTTTTAAACAGTTGTTTGATTTCCTTAAGAGACTAGTTAGGTCAGAATTCTTGAGAAGTCTAGGACTAGTGTGTCTTAGAGATTGTTGTTAGTCACTTACAGTTTAGCTTATGCATTGTATTAATCAGTTTGATTAGTGGATTAAGACCTCGCTTGAGAGAGGCAAAATCACCTTGGCGGGTGGACTAGACTAACTTGAGAATTTCTCAAGTGAACTAGTATAAACGTACTGTGTTATTTCTTTTCAGTTTCTCTTGCTTTATTATCAAGAAGTGGAGGTTATTTGTAAAGGGGATTATTTTTAAAGAATAGTTTTTATTTTAAAAACCCAATTCAAACCGCCCCTTTCTTGTATTTTTCACACCTTCAATTGGCATCAGAGCTCCGGTTCTGAGAAGATAAAAAGTTTGAATTTTTATCAAGCACCTAACAGTGTTCAGTACCGATCCAAAGTGTGAAAAACAATGGCTACCGTAAGTACTTCTAATGTCACTTCTGATAATAATGAAAGAGACTCATATAGTGCAAAACCTCATATCTTTGATGGCGAGAAATTTGACTATTGGAAAGACAGGATCGAAAGTTACTTTCTGGGATTTGATTTGGATCTATGGGATCTGGTAGTTGATGGCTACAAATATCCAGTAGACTCTGAAGGCAAAAGGATTGCCAAAAGCTCATTTACAGAGGCTCAAAAGAAAACCTACAAGAATCATCACAGAGCGAGAACGATTCTGCTAAATGTTATTTCATATACAGAGTATGAAAAGATTACAGATAGAGAGACTGCAAAGTCTATCTTTGACTCTCTTCAGATGACTCATGAAGGCAACGCTCAAGTCAAGGAGACAAAGACTCTAGCCCTAATCCAGAAGTATGAGGCCTTCAGAATGGAAGACAACGAATCTGTGGAAACTATGTTTTCAAGATTCCAGATTCTTGTTGCAGGACTCAGAGTTCTGGACAAAGGTTATTCTACTGCTGATCATGTCAAGAAGATTATCAGGAGTCTGCCTATAAAAAGGAGACCAATGGTAACTGCTTTGAAATTGGAAAAGGATCTGAACAACACGAGTCTTGAGGAACTGATTAGTTCTTTAAGAAGCCATGAGATAGAACTTCAAGAATATGAACCTCAGAGAAGAGGTAAGTCTGTTGCTCTGAAGTCTAAGTCTGAAAAGACAAAGGCTTACCAAGCAGAGGAGAACTCAGAAGAATCTGAAGAAGATTCAGACAAAGATGAACTGTCTCCCATATCAAGAAAGATAAATCAGTTATGGCAAGTTCAGAGGGCCAAGAAGAAAAGGTAGACCTGAGTCTACATATGGTCAAAGGAAAGCTTCTGAAAAAGAAGTTACTTGTTACGAATGCAAGGAGCCTGGACATTATAAGAACGAGTGTCCAAAGCTCAAGAAAGATGGAAAACCTAAGAAGGTTTTCAAAGCTAAAAAGGGTCTTATGGCAACATGGGATGATTCAGAGTCAGAAAAAGAAGATTCTGATGAAGAACATGCCAACGTGGCACTCATGGCAAAGACCAACATAAGTGAAGCCTTATCAGAGGATGAACTGGCACTTGATGAAGAATCAGACTCTGATGACGACAAAGAGGTATTTTCTTCCTTACCTCGTTCTGAACTTGAAATAGGTTTATCAGAACTTATGAAAAGATATTAACTTCTTCTAGGTAAACACAAAACTCTGAAAAAGACTTTTGTGGCTGTTTCTGAAAACTCTACTAAGGGCGAGCCAAATATTTCTGATTTAAATGAAAAAAAAATTTCTTTCGAAAAATCTAATGTTGCTCTAAAAAGTAAAGTCTCTAAACTAGAAGAAGATATTACTTCTAACATATCTGTTACTGATGAAGTACTCAGATATGATAGAGCTTTTCAGCACTTCCTTGCTAAAAGCATAGATAGAAGCAAGATGGCTTCAATGATCTATGGAGTTAGCAGAAACGGAAGTAGAGGTCTGGGATATTCAGGACCTTCAAAACCAATTGATGAGACTCTGAGTATCAAACTAAAACCTCTGTCTGAACATTTTGTGCCTGCTGGCACTGAACTAAAATGTCAGAACTAGAAGGTTCTGATTTTGTTGCACCACAATCACAGACACAGAAGGAAACTACTAAGCCTAAATATCATGCACAAATTCCACTTGATTATCCTGTTGCACAGAAATCCAAAGGTGTCAGAACCTCTAGAAAGACTAACAAGAAAGGACCCATAAAATGGGTACCTAAGAGTGAGATAATCTATGTTGCAGACATCCTTGATGGCGTCACTGAAACACCAATCATGGTACCTGGACAGTGGATGCTCGCGACATATAATGGGAGAAAGGCATATGTTCCAAGTAGGGATGGCAGGCAGACCCAAACCCGCGGGGCCCATCCGCACCCGAACCCAAGTCAACGGGTGAAAACCCGGGTTGACTGGGTTCGGGTACCACCCGATATTTCGGGTGCGGGTTTAGGTAGTGTGAAACCCACACCCGAAACCCGAAATCACACCCGATTAGACATGAAATTACATAAGTGCCCCTAAATATATATATATATATATATATATATATATATATATATATATATATATATATATATGTATGTAGACTTTAATTTTAATTGTAATGTTAAGATGTTGAAGACCTTAATTTTAATTGTAATGTTACTAAACTTGATGGAAAGTTGTAATTTAATTCCTTAATTTCTTTGAGAAACCTTGATGGAATTCTTGTGTTTCAAATTTCATTGTTGCTATTGTATTTTTGTGTTTTTGCTACGGGTTCGGGTTTGGGTGGAAAAACCCGAACCCAACGGGTGTGGGCGTGGGTGTTATTTTGCCACCCGAATAGCCTTTGGGTTCGGGTGGTGATTTCGGGTGCGGGTTTTGGTAGTGTGAAACCCGCAACCGACCCGACCCGCTGCCATCCCTAGTTCTAAGATTTGGAACTTAAGTATGGAGGTGTCGTTGGTTTCGGAGGAAACCAGAAGGGGAAGATCATTGGCTCTGGAACTGTTGGTAATGGTAAGCTTCCTTTCATCAACAATGTTCTTTTAGTTGAGGGTCTAATGCATAACTTATTATCAATTAGCCAACTAAGTGACAATGGTTATGACGTTATCTTTAATCAAACGTCTTCTAAGGCTGTTAGTCAGAAGGATGGGTCAGTTCTGTTCAATGGTAAGAGGAAAAACAATACTTACAAAATCAGACTATCAGATTTGAAAAATCAGAATGTAAAATGTCTTCTGTCTGTTAATGAAGAGCAATGGGTCTGGCACAGACGCCTGGGTTCATATGCTCTTTGTGAAGCATGTCAGAAAGGCAAGTTTTCAAAAACTTCCTTTAAAGCAAAAACGATTGTTTCTACTTCTAAACCATTAGAACTTCTTCACATTGACTTATTTGGACCAGTGAAAACTGCTTCAGTCAATGGAAAGAAATATGGACTAGTCATCGTTGATGATTACAGTAGTTGGACATGGGTAAAATTCTTAAGACACAAGGATGAGTCGCATTCTGTGTTTGCTTCCTTCTGCACCCAAGTGCAAAATGAAAGAATTGCAAAATTGTCAGAGTCAGAAGTGATCATGGTGGAGAATTTGAAAACAAAGATTTTGAAAAACTTTTTGATTCTTATGGCATAATGATCGATAAAATAGCAAGTGTACTATTTTAACGATGTAGTAATAAGTGGGGTTATCCCCAGAATCGATCTCTCGAGGACTGCGTGCAATTGTAAGTACAGATGTTATTTCAATTAAACAAAAATTAACTTTGGGCTTTTGTTTGGTTTGAAAATAGTTATAATGACAGTATAAAATAAGCAGAACAATAAAAATGCTTTTAACGAATATGATGAAATATGCTAGGGAAGGTGTATAAATTGCTCAGTAAGAACCCGAAATTATCATCAGAGAGACATGCCTCAAACCTTAATTTTACCAACCCTCAAATATTTTTCTTAAATTTCTTTAAATGAAAAACCTTTGATATACTCCCTTGACCCTAATTCCTTAGCAATCAAGAAAGAACATCAAGCAATAGTTCTGACAAAGTTTTTTAGTCACTACGGGATAACCCCATTCCTAGGCAATATCTACCATAATGTTATTATGCAAAATCAATAGATTGGTTTTCCAGGCCAAATCCCTAATCGTAAATCGTTCCTAATTTAACCGATCGAAAAATGTAAATAATTTGCATGACAAAAGATTAAGGCAAGAAAACATAATCTCATCAAATAATTCAACAGCGGTTCATTACATCACAATTCAGGGACACCCCCTAGCATTGGGGGGTTTAGCCTCTCATAATATTCAAAATAAAAACAACAATAAGATTAAAGAAAGACATTATAAATTGATCGGAGTAAATTGATTCTTCAATCGCTTCCGCTCATGAACAATCCCCCTCTCCCAATCTCCTTGATCGCATAAAACTATCGTCCTTTTTTCGTCAAGTCAAAAGTGTTTCTTTTTTCTCTCCACATAGTCTAAGTAGTTGCAAATCAACTAAAATAGTGCGAAATTCCCAGAATACCCCTCAGAGCACTAAACTCAAAAAGTAAAAAAAAATTATAAAATTTCCTCTCCCAGGCTTGCTGACACGGGTCGTGTCAGCTGACACGGGCACCCGTGTCAGCCCTCTGTTTCTCTGCGGTCACTTTTTCCACTCCAGGCCTGCTGACACGAGCACCCGTGTCAGCCCTCTGACTCTTGTCCAAATTTGGTTTTGGCATGTGTGTTGCTCCAGACCTGCTGACACGGGTTGTGTCAGGCGACACGGGCACCCGTGTCAGCCCACTGTCTTCATTCCAATTTCATTCTGAGTTTTTGCGATTTTTCTCGATTTTTCGCTCTGATTCTTCCTGAATGTTTATGTGAACCTGAAAACACTAAAGAACACAACCAAGGCATAAAATGCGGTAAAAGAGATATAAAACAAATAAACAATAACAAAATAGTAACTAAAACAAATATCGAAATAACGTATGAAAACCACTTATCAAACTCCCCCAAACTTAAATCGTTGCTTGACCTCAACCAACTAGCTTGCACAAAATTTTTTCAGATCAAACGGTATATATCAAATGAAAGACTTGTGAAGGTAAGGTGTGTTTGTACTCATACGTGAGCCTTTGTTCCGATCGGCGAAAACTAGTTTTCTTGGTAATCGTCCGTTAACGAAGGTATCACACAAACACAAATCGCGGTAAAACCACGGACCTATATCCCCCTATTCAGTTACCTCTCCAACTATGCTTTAGGATTAAGTCTTTTCTTCGATTTTCTACCCTTTTCATTCGGATAATCAGATTAAGGCATTTTTCGTTTTCCCTCACATGTACAAGATTTATCGAAAGTTTTTCTAGGCACCATTATCTCTTTTTTTCTTACTCATTGGCGTTTCTTAGTCCACTTTGGGACGACAATTAAGACTCAACCGCCGTTAGGCTAAGTAACCGGGTGAGGGTTACCCAACTTAGAAGGACTAGTATTCTTTATCGCCATTATTCACTTTTTCGGTGCCTTAAGTCATTCTATCAATCAACCTTATACATGCAATTCATTTTAGTCATGCCGGACTATCACTATGAACTAATCGGGGAATACTTCTCAAATCCAAGTACTATGTAATAAATCTACACGTTGGACTCGTTCTCTTACTCTGGGGAATCTAGGGTGCTTGGGTCATTCCTAAGTTTTCAAAATTTCCCAATGTCCCTAGTTCTAACTCCTCTTCCCTCAAACTCTATATACTTTCTTGACCATCTCAAACTCACAGTATTCACTAGAAAAATTTTGACAGTTCTAATTCGGGGAGAATTCAGAGAGGTTTTCATAAAATAACACATAAAACAGACATGACCCGTACAAAGAGGAAAAACTAAAAACAGTAAATCCTCCCCCAAACTTGAACTACACATTGACCCCAATGTGTTAGAACAAGAGCGAGAGAGGTCACTCACATAGATCCCGATTCAGGATGCTGACGGTAATGCCACACCACTGCTACATCATCGTTTGCACATGTAGGATCCGTATTATTTCCTGTAACCAAAACAAAAACAAACAACAAATAGAAAATAATTACTCAGACAAGTGTGGGTTGCCTCCCACGTAGCGCTTCGTTTAACATCGCATGGCTCGACGGTTAACTCCCTAATGCTATGGGGGGTACTTCAGCTTATGCTTTTTGTTGCTTAACCTTTCCGCAATAGAGCTCTTGTCATGTTCAGCAATACGGACTACTTCTTGCCTCAAATCAACTCCCACTTCCTTATCCTTCCTTCTATGTCTCTTTTTCTTTCTTTTCTTGCTTTCACGAATGGATTTTACAGTGTTGACATATGCACTACCTGCCCGAGAGACTTAATCCTTAGATATGATGCCGAAGACTTTTTCAAGATAGGGTTTCGTACTTATGCCTTTTTCCACCATTTCGATCATTCCAAGTGAAGCTTGTTTACCTTTACCTTCATTTCGCTTCTTGAAATCCAACACTTTTAGAGTGATTTCCTCATCAAAAGATTTAAAAGTCATCGTGCCTTTTCCAATATCGAAATTGCATCGACTAGTGAGCAGGAAAGGTCGATCGAGGATGACAGGGATTTCTTCATCTTCTGGAATATCCAAGATCTCAAAGTCAATTGGAAAGACAAATTCACCGACCGTCACCAACACATCTTCAGCTAGCCCATAAGATCTCTCAGTTCTATAGTTTGCAAATTTTAAATTCGTTTCCGCATCGCTCACCCTTCCAATTCCCAATTTTTTATAAATAGATAGTGGCATGAGACTAACACTAGCACCTGAATCAACTAGAACTTTTTTGAAATTTCTGTCTTTTATAGTGCACGGTATTGCAACAGATCCAGGATCCTTCTGCTTGGCAGGGATTCTCCTATTTTGTGGTACTTCACTGCACTTCTCAATTTGACTCTTTACCTCCTCTCCACCAGGTTTCTTTTTCCAATGACCTCCTTCATGAATTTCTTGTATAGAGTCATTTGTTCAAGTGCTTCAAAGAAGGGCATATTAATCTCTAACTTTTTGAACAATGAGCTGAATTTCTCAAAGTCTTTTTCTTGTGTCTCCTTCTTTATCACTCTTGAGGGGTACGGTAACTTGATCTTAGGTTTAACCGCTTCTTTTCTTTTTTCTTCTGTTGGCGTGGCTTCTTCTTCTGCCACTTCCTGGCTTTCTACAGTAACAACATTGACATTCTCATGATTCTTCGGATTGGGGATTGTGGCGCTTGGGAGGGCGCCTGGTGTCTGAGAACTTGCTAATTGTTGTGTTATATGGCTTATCTGAACTTCAAGATTTTTAATGGAATCACTTGTGTTCCTCATATTACTTCTTGTCTCTTCTTGAAATTGGAAGCTTTGAGCGGCCATCTTCTCAATGGCAATCTCCCATTGTGCTTTTTGGGGAGCTTGTTGTTATTGTGGGTATTCTTGTTGATTCTGATCTTTCCAGGAAAAGTTAGGATGATTCTTCCACCCTGGATTATAAGTTTGAGCGTAGGTATTATTCTGCCTCAGGAATTTTATCTCTTCAATTTGTTGCGGAGTCGCAACACAATGTGCAGTGTAATGGGGTCCACTACAGATCTCATAACTCATGGGTTGACCAGTTTGAACTTGTGCCATACTTTGAGTACCCACTTTCATAGCCTTTAACCTTCTTTCAACTTCCGCAGCAATCTGATCTTCCATCTTCACAACATGATTATTCAACTTCAAATCAATCACACCCTCAGATTTATTCACACTTTGATCATATAGCTCCAAATGTTCGTTGGCTGCAATAGCTTCAATAATTTTCTTGATACCAGTCGCAGTGGTGAAGTTAGATGATCCATCAGCAGCTGTATCAATAAGTTGCTTAGTTTTCATTTGGAGGCCATTGACGAACACCTGCATCTGCTCAGTTTGATCCATGTTGTGCGTCGGACAGGCAACCAAAACCTTTTTGAACCTCTTGTATGCGTCTCCGAGAGATTCTCCGTCCTTCTGTTTAAAGTTCACAATATCATATCTTTTTCGGATATAAACAGAGGCCGGAAAATACTCATTCAGAAATTCCTTCTCCATCTCTTCCCAAGTGGTAATACTCCCAGCAGGTAATGAGTAAAACCACTCTTCAGCCTCTTCCACCAGAGTGAAAGGAAACATTCTTAACATCTTTGCTTCCTCCGTATGCCCCTCAATCTTGAGAGTGGTGCTCATAGTAAGAAATCTTTGCAGATGTTTGTTGGCATCTTCATTAACCTTTCCGGTGAAAGGTCTCCTCTCAAGTTGAGTGATGGTGCTAGGATGCAGCTGGAAATTCGGCACATTCACCGGTTGGTTCACAATGGTCAACTTACCATCCGGTTCATTTGCCCCACCGTAATCGCCCAGAAGTCTCTCCGCTGGTTGATTTCCAGCCATGGTCACTGTATCTTTGTTTGACTCTGAACCTGAGTTTGAGTGCTTCGACGGTTCAGCTTCATACGCTGCAAGTTTTGCTTGCCTACGCCTCTCGTGTGTCGTTCTTTCAATTTCTGCGTCAAAAAGGAAATTTGTTGAGGATTCTCCTCGCATAAAAATGTTAGACGCGGATTAGTAGCAACAGTAATAATCCAAAAGTTATAAGAAAAATGAAAATAAAAATAACATAAAAATAAAATTAAAAATTTTAGTCACAGAGTGACAAAATTCCAATTGAACTAACAAAGTACTTAAAATTTGGCAGTCCCCGGCAACGGCACCAAAAACTTGATCGATAAAATAGCAAGTGTACTATTTTAACAATGTAGTAATAAGTGGGGTTATCCCCAGAATCGATCTCTCAAGGACTGCGTGTAATTGTAAGTACAGATGTTATTTCAATTATGTCATACCCCAAATTTTGACCACTAAGATTTCCCATCATTGTGAAAATCATCATCACAATATGGGGGAACCATCTTGCCTCATTAGTCTCCCCAAAGATGGGTGAGCATCCACTGCAATCAAATTTAGGGTTTATAGCCCTCTCAGAGCTTTAGACAAAGGATCAATCAAGGAATGACATGATATTCAACTTGTCTAACCTCTCAAACATCCACAATGGATCAAAAGGACTCCCGCTTCAAGGATTAAGCACAAGGCTGCTCCCTTCTAGGTGGATCAAGTTTCAAGATCAACAGTGTCACCAAATTAGGGTTTTGGTCGACCAGGGCCTCCAGATGGAAATTTTTCATCTGGGCACAAGCCAATGATCCAAAACATAACCTAATATACTTCATGGGACCTCATGGACCCAATCATCAAGTCAGTTTTACCTCAGGGGATGCATTCATCAAAAATCAGGAATTAGGGTTTCTTGACCTAATTCACCCCTAAGTTGACTTTTAGGGCAAATCATGAGCCAAGACCTCAAGAGAGGGTTTGAGGGTCTCTAATGAACTATATTGATCCATTTGGAACAATGGATTAATCCAAGAAGCTTGAGCAACAAGTCTCAATTTCATCTGCACCACAATTAGGGTTTCACGAGGAAAGTCAACTGTAACTTTGACTTTTGACCAGGACATGCTCCCAAGCCCTAAGACATGATTCAATATACCCTATGACACCCATGGAACATGTCCATCAAGTTTGATTTAGGTCAAGGACATGATTTCATGAAGAATTGCACAGTTTGGAATTAATCTGATAAAAAGTCAACTGTGCACAAAAGTCAACTTTGACTTTTTGAGATTTTTCACCAAAATGGATTTTTAACCTTAAAATGATGTTAATGTATGATTTGAATCATTATTCATCAAGAAAAATCAAAGAAAGTGGGATAACTTGTAAAAGGAGTAACCATAAAAACTTAGAAAAATTTCTAAGTTATGGAAAAAGTGACACTAATGTGCCAACTTTGGAGGACCATAACTCCTAAACCACAAGGCCATTGTTCCCCATTCAAAGCTTGATTTGTAGATCTCATTGCCCTCTACAAAAACTTCATACTGACCTATGTCCAAATTCCTCATGGATTTTGAGTTATGGAGTGATCAAAATCAAGAAAAGTCACTTTGTTCCAACACTTAGTGAAAATTTCACTAAGTCAGATTTTACCTTACTTTTTGCCAAATGTAGGGGGATTTTTCACTTGGATTCAAAAGAGATCAAAACCAAACATGTTCAAACACTTGTTGTATCATGTAAGGGCTTTCCAAAATGGCCAAGAACATTACCAAATTCAATTTGAGTCATGAGATATGACATTGGCAAGTTGCCTTGCTGAAATCTGCCAAGGCAAGGCAGATTTTTACACTTTTGGTCTATTTGCCAAAATCAGCCAAATCCAAGTGCTCCTATCCACTTGGACACCTCTGAGGATTGAATCTAAAGAGGACAATCACTGAGCCAAGCCTCCAAAGTCTTTGGAACAAGAAATAACATGTTGAACCTAGAATTGCCAAAATAGGGACAAGACTCCAATTTTGGATTGGAGCATTCAATGGAAGCATCAAGGTGGCATGGACTGAGCCATTCTCAACTGAATTCAGTCAAGACTTATCCAAGACCAAGGGGACCAGCAGCCTGTGCCCTAACCTCTAGTCAATGGCTAGAGGAGACTTGGATTTTCATTTGCCAACATTGGCCAAACCTACTCAGCAGTTACCATTCACTATTCCTTACAAAACAAACTTGCTCTACTATAAATAGAGCTCAATTATGATCAGTTTGAGTACACCAAAGCCATAAAACACATGCTTTCCTCAAAATCTCTTATTTCACTCCAATTTTGCCTTCTAAGGCAAGTCACTATCGGGTTTTGAGTTTGAGAGCTTTTCCAATCAAGCCAATCACACACACACCTCATATATATCATATAGAAGTGATCCAAACACTCACATAACATCTGGAACACAGATTTCACAAAATCATCAGCCAATTGCTCAAGTTCTTGACAGATTTGCAGTTGGGGTACCATCTCAAGTTCCAGATCATTTCAATCCATTCCAAGCATTCATACACACTCCATGGCACCTAGGGAAGCTATCCAGATCATTGGAACCTAGCTGTAACACCTCCAACACAAATCACGATCACCAGCTGCAAGTGATAAGCATGAGCTCTTCTAACTCTATGATCCATGCAATTTTTGCTGCACAATAATTTGGCCATATGTTCATAATCATGCATGGAATGTTTCCCCTCAATTAATTGCATTGTTTGAATCGTGTATCAAAAATCCTAGCCTTCATGCAGAAATTAGGGTTCTTGAGGATTTTTCGTGATTTCTTATTTTATGCTTAATTTAAATGAAATTAATTGTCATAGACATGATCGTGAGGTTGAAACGAGTTGATTGGTATGTGGATTGCATGATATAATCAAGTATTCAGTGAGATTGAAGAGAAAATGCAAATCTGGGAAAACCCAGAACACGTGCGTGTTCTTGGTGTGTTCTTGGCGCCATTTTTTGAAAATTCAAATATTTGAATTTTGTGACTTTATTTAATTGATTCAAAAATTAATTTCACTCTGAGTTTTAATGATTTTGAGTTGATTCTTTTTTTAATAATTCACAAAAATGTTAAAATATTTTATTTTCCCAAAAAAATCCCAAAAATATTATTTATTTTGTATAATTGATGTTTTTGCAAGGAATTAATGTTTTAATTGTTTTTAACATTTAAAATATTTTTTCCACCTTGATTTTGCAACTTTTAATGCTTTCTAATTATTTTGTAGGTCAATACTTAATTTTTGAAGCATTAATCCAAGATCACAATTTGTTTTCCATATGTTAAACAATTTTGATCATTTTAATTGAATTTTTATTCAATTAAATACATTTTTGAAAACAAATTAGGGTTTTGGATTAATTCAACCCTCATAAATCATTTTCAAAACACATTGGGCCTCTAATAGAGTGTAAGACCCAATCCTTTTTTTGAACAAATCATTTTTGGGCCTCAGTATATTGTATAAGTCCCGATACCGTAAAAAACAAACGGCGCGATCGTCGCTTTTTCAAAACAAAAAACCTTGTTCCTCTCCTTGAGCTATAAGACCCATTCAAAACTTTTGGGCCTCTAATAGAGTGTAAGACCCAATCCCCTTTTAACCAAAACATTTTAGGCCTCAGATATTGTATAAGCCCATTTGCGTTAAAAGAAAATCTCGGCGCGATCGCCATTTTAAACAAAAAATCAACTGGGTCTACCCTCGTGTTATAAGCCCCACTCTTTTTCTTTAAACCTTTTGGGCCTCTTGAGAGAGTGTAAGACCCATCCCTTTGTACAGAAAACCTTTTTTGGGCCTCAGTCACTTGTATAAGTCCCTCTGTACAAATTCAACAGTGCGCTCACTGATAAAACCCTGGGCCTCTCCTTGAGCTGTAAGCCCCAAAATATTTCTTTTTCAAAGCACTTTCTCCTTTGATTTTGAATATACTGTTGTTTTTCAATCTTTCTTTGTTGATCAACTAACCAAACAGCATGGAAGCTCTACAACTGAGTAAGTGTTTATATGCTTTCATTTACCGCTTTCATATACATATAACTGTATTGTGGGGATGTCTCGCTGTAAGTCTTCTTTCATAAACTCATATCAACTGTGTAATAATAGTATAGATATTTAGAGTTTCCCCGGCAACTACGTCTAGCATTAAGCCCGTTGATCACTCTTAAATAGTCAAAATTAGATCCCCATAAGATTACCAGACACAATCTTTCCTCCTCTTGGGATTAAACAATATGGAGACATGAAAGGCAGCATTCTCGGTGAACCCTTTCATAGACTGGCACTTGTAGAAGTTGTCAAAGAAACTCTATTCCCCAGAGATGATATTTTCTCCATGAATGGCATCTCTTGAGTTTCTTCCAAATTCTCGGACTTTCCTGACTTGATCTATTCTCGGTGAATGGCATGTCTTGAACTTCTCGGGGTTTGGGGACCCACGGGCTTCTTAAAAGCATCGGTCTCCTCTTGGGCATCGTACAAGGACCCACAGGCTTCCTAAAAGCAACCCCGCCTCCTCTTGGGCTTAGTACAAGAACCCTTCAGCTTCTTAGAAGTATTCACAGCCTCCTCTTAGGCTTCGTATAATGATCTCTTCCTCCGGGAATGATAGCCTCCTCTTGGGCTTAGTACAAGGACTCGTCGGCTTCTTAAAAGCTTCCAGCCTCCTCTTGGGCTTCGTACAAATTGTCCGGACGACCTCCTAGAGGTATAGGAACAGAACTTAATCATCTGCATAGAACGGTCCTTTCAAAGAGTCTACTACTATTTCTCAAAGCATAGTACAAAAGATAAAACTCTAGACACTGACAGTCTAATCTCCTTGAGTCTCAAAGACATTCTCAAGTGACCCCTTCGTTAAATAGGAAGGAAACCCGTAGACTCGGACAGTCTCAATACCCTTCAGATTTCCCAATTCCTTAAAGAACAGGAATAACCCGGATCCTTGAATCAAATCCTTGAGTACAACATTGCTCATATAAGAACTGATTTTCTCTTTCAAAATCAGTATACTGGACCTGTCACTCAACTGAAACAGTCACCATAGCCTCCTCTTGGGCTTTGTACAATGATCCTCCCCAGCGGAGTCAAACAACGTTTAGCCTCTCTCTCGGGCTTTGTACGAGACACATAAAAGACTCCCTCGTTGAGTCAATCACCCCTTTCGCCTCCATCTCGGGCTTTATACGAGATACAAAAAGGTTCTTATTGAGCCAAACAAACAACAGCCTCCATCTCGGGCTTTGTACGAAATACAAAAAAAACTCTCTTGTTGAGTCAAATAGCCTCCATCTCGGGCTTTATACGAGATACCAAAAGACTCCATCGTCGAGTCAAAACCTTTTAACCTCTCTATCGGGCTTTGTACGAGACACATATTAGCCTCCTCTTAGGCTTTGTATAAGAAAACCACTGGTTGATCCAATCAACCTTTTAGCATCAAAGTTGTGCCTCGTTCACAGTACACAAACATCAACAACTCTTTCCCCTTCATCTAATCGCTGTAAGCGGCAAGCCTCTGGATCATCTACATCCATGCCACTGTCCCTCTTTTAGCGTGAGAAATTCCTAAGGAAAGATGGCATTGCTCTACACTGAGTTAAAGGAAATTATGGCATTGCCGGATTCACAAATCCTGGTTAAAGTAATTCTCCTTTATAAACAGTTGTGACATACAGACCCCCTTTAGAGATGAAAAATTCTCTCTAAAGTCAAAACCCCTTCAGCTTCACATCTTGGGCTTTGAACAAGATATAAACCACCTTTTCGCTTCACGTCTTGGGCTTTGAACAAGACACCAAAACAACCATTTCCTCCCATAGAATAGGAGGAACTACGAACGCTCTGATTTCCCTGTTTCGGTAAACGAGAATACGTAGGCATAAGATTGAAAGAAAAATCTTAGCGAACACACTAAACAAATACCCAAAATCCCATACTCTCACATATCTATCAAGAAGCATCCGTCCTAACATCTAAACCGACGCCACTTTTAAAAAAATACACCCAATAGAGACCCCGAATCTTTGTAGCATCTGTAACCTAACAGACCACTGTTTAACCTCAGTATGCAAGCAGGGTTAATTTGAGACATCTATTTCCCTTCCTTCATCAGCTTTAATAGGATAAAAAATGAATCGAGCTGTAGACACCAAAGAGCGATAGCGCTTCGCAACCGCGTCCAAAACCGCTCGCTACAGAAAAATGGCGACTTCACTGGGGACTATGGCGACTCTGCTGGGGATCTGTCATTAGGATCTATCTCACCTGTGTAGCGAGATCTTGTTCTCTTCCCATCTATCAGGTGGAAACCTTAAAAGCGGCGCCCGCCGTATGGGCTCTTCTAACTTTTTTTCTTGTATGAAACCACAGATTGGGGCTTCCGCCGGGGAACCCATTTTCTGTCAGGAACATAGGATTCATAGCTTTAAAGGTCTAGGATGTTTAGGACAAATATATATACTGCTTTTCCTAATTGCTATACCTGTTTATTTTTCTGCTAATTTGAATTCGTGTGATGCCGCATGTGGAAAGATTGAGTATACACTTAAGATAAGTGATGGCGACGAGGTCGACCATCAACCTCAGTAGAGGCTGGCCAATGCAACCCATTCCCTCTCTTAGGCAATGGGCTGGTTATGATGTCTAAGAAGCTGAGGAGGCAACCCTTTTGTAGTGCGGAAACTATCGGAAATAGTTGTCACGCGATACTACCTTTATTTGAGGCTGGTGATCTATTCTCGGTGAATGGCACTTACTCTAAGATTACTCTACAACTCGCTGGCGATCCGCTTGTTGTTTTGCTTTCCTAGGAGGAGCTGATGATAATGAGTACAGGTACAAAAATCACCTTAGTATAAACCTTTGGGGATGGGTAGAGCCTTGACTTCATGACAACGACCCTTTGACCCCATGTTATTTCTATGTTTTTGTGTGTTGCATTCATGCATTCATTTAAAAAACATTAAAACATTCAAAAAAATTTCTCTTCTAGTCTCTCTGTTTTTCAAATTAAACTAAGACTGTGATTGCAAATATCAGAGAAAAGGATTGCGCTAATGGATTTCGGTAGAAGGAGAACTCATAGGTATGCCTTCAGGATTCCAAAACTAGAGGATTTAAGAGGTTTGGCAAGGATGATCACAAACTAAGAGGCTTTCAGAGCCAAGTACATAGGTTTGCTATCTCTGCTAAGAGACCATGTGATTGAGGGAATCATGGACGCGCTCGTCCAATTCTACGATCCGGTTTATCACTGCTTTACATTCCCGGATTACCAGCTCGCACCAACGCTGGAGGAGTATTCTCATCTGATCGATTTACATATCACTTATCGGGCTCCATTTTCCGGACTGGAAGAAATTCCAAAGAATCAGACCATTGCAAGAGCAATTCATTTGGACGAGTCTGAGGTCAGGACTCACATGACTACCAAGGGTGGCATACAAGGTTTGCCAGCCCAGTTTCTGACAAAGAAAGCTCTGTACTTCGCTAGTATAGGGAACGAGACTGATTTTGAAAGCATCTTTGTTTTACTCACCTACGGATTATTTTTGTTGCCCAACATTAATAACTTTGTCGATATCAACGCCATTAAGGTTTTTCTCATTGGAAACCCTGTACCGACTTTGCTCGCAGATGCCTATCATTCTGTACACTTAGGGAATTTGTACAACGGAGGGGAGATCACGTGCTGTGTACCTCTGCTTTACAAATGGTTTATCTCTCATTTGCCTAAGTCTGCTGCTTTCTGGGATCATAAGAGTGCATTGCGCTGGTCGCAGAAGATCATGTCTCTCACCAACTCTGATATAGATTGGTGTAATAGGATTTATGATGGAATCAAAATCATTGATCGTTGTGGAAACTTCCCCAACGTACCCCTTATAGGAACTAAGGGAGGAATCAATTACCATCCAGTTCTCGTTCGTCGTCAATTTGGATACCCGATGAGACACGTCCCACAGGGTGTTCATCTGGAAGGTCTTTTCTTCAAGGAAGGAGAAAATGACAGAGCACTAAAGATGGAAATAGTGCACACTTGGAAGCATGTTCATAAGAAAGGACGAGAGTCTCTGGGAAAACCAGACTGTGTCTCGGTGGAGCCTTATCTCCATTGGGTACAAACTAGAGCTCTCAAGCTAAAAATGCCTTATCCTCGTTACGGAATTCTTCCGCCGAGGGAATCTGTCATGTACTTCATGACGGAAACTGAAAAGCTTCAGGTTACTCTCAACAAAGTTCAACGGGAGAGGAGGTCTTGGAAGAACAAGTACCGCACCCTCGACGTAGAGTGTATCAAAATACAGCAACTACTAAAAGAGAAAGATGCTCTGATTGAAATTTTGGAGCAACATGCTGTGGAAAATCAAGATGGCCAAAGGAATTTGCTCACTCCTTTCACCTGGCAAAGGAATGACAATCCGACAACGGCCTAAGAGCCCCGGTCAAAGAAAAGGAAAGTACCAGAGTCCGCACCTGATTTCTCTTCAGAGAGGACTCGGGACCCATTAGCTTAGGTTTCTGTTTCTGCACCTTGTAATCTACTGTATTTCCATTTCTGTAATCCTTTGAATTTCAATAAAAAGGGGTTTCCCCACTGTTTGATATTTGCAATCTAATTGTCGAAGTTTATTTTGATTAAACCAAAAAAACAATTAATATAATCATTGCATTCATCATTCTCACATCGCGTATTCTTCTTACCTACGAATCTCACGTTTGTGTCTCGATTCTAGAGTTAAACTGTCTCATTTGTACAATACTCGGGCCAATCGTCAGAAAAAGATGGATGATCTTGAGGAAGAAAACAGAGAGTTGAAGGAAGAGATCGACGCTCTGAGAGAGGATATGAGAAAGCTTCGTAACGACATGCAAGCCATGGCAGAAGCTCAGTTACAAAGGACTGTGATCTCAGAGATCACCTCAACGCCTATAGTGGAGAAGTTTGATCCTAGGTATTAAATGCCGAAAGATCGTCCTTGGGGCATGCCTGTTAACTATATCCCGGAAGGATATGTTCCGCCGATCACTGAAGATCAGGGAATCACAACAGAAGCCGCTGGGCCTGAAGGTTACAAACTTCAGGAAAACAAAGATGCCAGGGGCATACTGAAGACTCCTGAAGGTTACAAACTTCGGGAAACGCCAAGATTCGCTACCGTAGTCACGGTACCACCCCCTGTGGTGCACACTATCCCGTAAGGACAGATTCCACAGATACCTTCTGGTAAAAAGGAAACTATGTTCGATAGAATGGATGAATTCCAAGAACAGTTTTGGAAATGCAGAAGGAACTGCAAGCCATTCGCGGTCAGGATCTATTTGGAAAGGACGCCGCAGACCTCTGCTTGGTCCCCAATGTGAATGTTCCGCACAAATTTCAAGTGCCCGACTTTGAAAAATACAAGGGTAACTCTTGCCCTCAGAGCCATCTGGTGATGTACGCTCGGCGAATGTCAGCTCAGACGGAGAATCAGGACCTACTGATTCACTACTTTCAGGATAGTTTAACCGGTGCCGCACTCAAATGGTACATGGGTTTAAACCATGCTACGATTAGCACATTCAGAGATCTTGGTACTGCCTTCGTCCAACAATACAAATACAATTTGGACATGGCACCCGATAGAGATCAACTCAGATCGATGTCTCAAAAGGACAAGGAAACCTTTAAGGAGTATGCTCAAAGGTGGCGTGAAATTGCCGCTCAAATTTGTCCACCTCTTGAGGAAAAAGAGATGACAAAGATCTTCTTAAAGACCTTAAGCTCATTTTACTATGATAGAATGGTTGCCAGTGTGCCCAGTGATTTCACCGAGATGGTGGGTATGGGGGTTCGTCTTGAGGAAGCCGTCCGAGAAGGACGTTTGATAAAAGACACTGGATCATCGAGTAGTACAAAACGATACGGTAGTGCTCTCCCTAAGAAAAAAGAGCAAGATATTGGGAATATCTCTCTCAGAAAGCAAAGGCGACGTTATCAACCGGTAGCAGCTGTGACTCCTGCTATCAACCCTGCGCCTATTCCTATGTATCAGCCTCAGGTTGCGCAGAGCCAACCTAATCAGCAAAGGACACAACAGCCTCTTCAGCAGGCATGTCCTCCATATAACAAAAACCGTACAACACGACCATCAGGATTTGATCCTATACCCGTATCGTACACCGAAATATTTCTGTTACTATTGGCTAAGGGGCATGTCCAGACTAAGTCTCCTCTTACAGTACCGGAAAATCCGCCTTTCTGGTTTAAGGTGGATCAAACTTGCCCTTATCATCAAGGAGGTCCAGGGCATAACATTGAGAATTGTCTCAATTTCAAATCCGACGTGCAAAAACTTGTTAGGAGCGGGGTCTTATCCTTCAAGGATACGAATCCCAATGTTCTCACGAATCCGCTGCCTCAACACGAGAAGGCTGCAGTCAATTTGATAGAAGGAGAATCTAACAATGTCTATCAAATTCATGATGTACTCTTATTGAGGACCAATTTGATCAAGATGCATTGTAGACAGAGTGGATATGGCCATGTTCCACCTCATAATTATCATCAATGTGATGTCTGCTCTAAAAGTAATAGAGCATGTTCTGTGGTGCAAGCAGCTCTGCAGGAACAGATGGATCTTGGATGCATCCAAGAGCACCGAGTTCATGGAGTTAACATGGTCTTTACGAATTCCAACGTCATTCAGAACCACGATATCCGTGCGATGAATACCAATCTGGTGGCGATGCACTCAAGGCAAGGCCAGTATCATAATCTGCCGCGGCACGATTATAGTTCTTGTCTGACTTGCTCGAAAAACAAACAGGGATGCTCTTTCATACAAGAGTCCCTCCAGCGTCAGATGGATCTTAGATGGATCCAGGACTACCATGATAGGAATTCTTATCAGATCAACATGGTTCAAATCTTCGATATTCGCGTAATGAATACCAGCCTGGTGGAGTTACATGCTGAACAGGTCCGACTTGGATTCCTGGTATCACATAATTATCACAGCTGTAAGGCGGGTTGCGAAAACGATCGAGGTTGTACCCTTGTCTAGGAGGCACTTCAGCACTTGTTAAATCACTGGTGGATGCCAATCTACATGGATGAAGATACTCAGCAAATTAGTATCAGTAACAGGAATCCTACTCGGCGTCAGAGTCAGGATGTCCGATCAATGGAAGCTAACTTAGTGAGGTTACATTGTATTCAAAGTGGGCGTGGTCAGGTGCCACCACACAACTATGACCGTTGTAGCATCTGTTTGGAAGGTAACCAAGGGTGTTACCTTGTGAGAGCAGCTCTTCAGGGTCAGGTGGATCGTGGAGAAATTCGTCCATATCCGGGTTCTGGACCCGTCAACTGGACGCCGAACTACCTTGCCGATCAAGTTGAGGATGTTGTCACAATCTCTGGTCATCATAGGACCAGGGATTTTTTTGCCATTATCCCTCTACTTGACGAATCTAGAGCTCCCAACCGGGAACGGATCGAGATTACTTATGAAGGTCAGAAAAATCAGAAGGTTCCCATAGTCATCTATCTACCGGGACCACTACCGTATGAATCAGCTAAGGCTATCCCTTACAAATACGGTGCAACGGCAATTGAAAATGGAAAGGAAATTCCATTACCCTCCGTCGTGAATATTGCAGACATCAGTCGTGTAACACGGAGCGGTCGAATCTTCAACCGAGGAGTTGGAGAGTCTAACAAGGAAAAGGAACTTCAGACAGAAGCTCTCGATCCATCAGTCGGTCAATCCAGTAATCCCGACCTTTCGAAAAATAATGATGAGATGCTGAAGCTCATCCAAAGGAGTGAATACAACGTTGTTGATCAGCTGTTACAGACTCCTTCAAAGATCTCGGTATTATCACTGTTACTCAGTTCAGAAGCCCACAGGGAGGCTCTGCAAAAAGTCTTGGAGCAAGCCTTTGTGGAACAGGATGTAACAATCAGACAGTTTGATAGCATTGTCTCTAACATCACTTCCTGCAATAATTTGGGATTTAGTGATAAGGAATTACCCGAAGAGGGTCGCCGTCATAACATGGCGCTCAACATTACAGTTAACTGCCAGGACGATGCTTTAGCGAGCGTACTGGTAGACACAGGGTCAGCCCTGAATGTTATGCCGAAGTCCACTTTGATGCAATTATCATTCAAAGGCCCTCCGATGAGAACCAGCGAGGTTGTCGTCAAAGCGTTCGACGGATCCAGAAAAACAGTTATCGGCGAAGTTGATCTTCCCATAACTATCGGTCCTCACACTTTCCAAGTCACTTTCCAGGTCATGGACATCCGGGCAACATACAGTTATTTATTAGGAAGACCTTGGATACATCAGGCTGGAGCGGTCACTTCGACCCTCCACCAAATGCTAAAGTTCGTTCAGAACGATCAACTTGTCACAGTCTGTGGAGAACAGGCCTTGCTCGTGAGTAACTTATCATCATCTGCTTGTGTAGAACCCAAGGAGGTTATTGAGACGCAGTTCCAAGCGCTGTCGGTAGGCAAGGACAATCAATCCCAAGGAGGAACCTCGATTTCCTCATACAAAGATGCTATCAAAGCTGTCGAGAGTACCGATACAGCCAGATGGGGACAGCTTGTCATTCCTATTGACAATAAAACAAAGAAGGGTCTTGGTTTTTCTGCAACCTGTACCCAGACAGCTGCCAGCGATGGAAGTATTCATCCCATTCAGAACTTCTTCCACAGTGGAGGTTTTCTTCACCCAGTGTCTCAAGCAGTACATGCTATCAATGAGGAAGATCCCTCTGACACAGATGAAGAATGGAAGTCCTATCTTAATGAGGACGGTTATATGTCTCAGGAAGAGGTGCCTGCGCCATTTTTATATCCCGTACAGAGTCCGAGATTTATACCATGATCAGATGTCGAAATGATATACGGAGGTTGTGATCCGGAAGGATGTCGTGCTCCGCCAAATTCATTAGAGGAAGACACTCCGATGAAAGACAATTTTGACTACACCTACTATGGCCCAATGGATGGTCTGCCAATGTGGCAACCTTATCCAGGAGACTTGGGGCAAGAGAGTAAGCCGATTAATGAAAATCAGCTGACCATCATTGAACAGAATACCTGTGTCCCCACCATGTCATGGGATCAACACTCAGGTCATTCAGAAACTACTCAACATGACGATGAATTTGCAACGTTTGCAGGACTTGAATTCATCAACTATGCTTTTCCCGAGGTCAACGTCATCGAGAGAGATAACTCCTCCAGTTCGAAAGAAGTGTGGGACACCTTGGGACAACTAAGTGGAAAATTTGACTATACGGTCAAGTACACCGCTCCCGAAAGCTCTCGTATCAGGCTCGAAGATATCCAGCCAACTGGATGGGGAGATACAGCTGAGAGCACAAATACTATGCAAAATGCAACAGAGGAATTCTCCTACGATAATTCTGCCTGGGAGATAGATTCCAATGATCCTGCTCCACCAGAAATCAGCGTTATTTCTGAAGACAAATCAAGGAAGGTGCCAGACTTTATGATTCACCGAGGAGTTCGCCGCCAATGGGTTGCCGTCGAGGTTCCGAAGATCATTCATCAGTCAAAGTAATTGCCATCTTTAACCTTTCACCCTGCCCAGGTGAAACGGATGTTTTGATAGGGGTCGCTTTCTGTAAATTTCCCTCTTCGCTTCGCCCAAAGCGACAGAGTTTTGTTTTATAGGGCTGTAGTTTCAAGATTCGACTTGTTCATTAATGAAATAACGTCGTTCTGTAATTTCTGCATTAATTGTTGTTTTCTCTTTTTGCTTTTTCTCAAAAAATGGTAATCCTAAAAAAATAATAATAAAAACAAGCAGTAAAATAATACACTGCACACACTTTTGCATTCTCTCTATCTCTTCTAAACACGAATCATCACGTCATGCAGATTGCTTGTTTTAAACCCAGTTGAAACATACGATCCGATGCCTTCTCCCAACTTTGAGTTCCTGGTATTTGGGGCTGAAAAAGAAGTTGACAACAAAATTCCAGAAGAGATCTCCCGATTACTCAGACAAGAGGAAAGGTCCATTGAACCTCACAAAGAGCCGTTGGAAATGGTAAACTTGGGTTCGGAAAAAGAGAGAAAAGAAATTAGGATTGGGGCACTGCTCAATCCAACTGCCAGAGAGGGTTTGGTAAAGCTTCTCAGAGAATTTCCCGATGTACTCGCTTGGTCCTATCAGGATATGCCAGGGTTGGATACTAGCATCGTGGAACATCACTTACCATTAAGATCGGAATGTCCGCCAGTAAAGCAAAGGTTGAGACGGACTCACCCGGACATGGCCATCAAAATCAAAGAGGAGGTACAGAAACAGATTGACGCGGGTTTCCTCGCCACATCAGAGTATCCTCAATGGTTAGCCAACATCGTACCCGTTCCCAAAAAGGACGGAAAGGTCAGAATGTGTGTCGACTACAGAGATCTAAACAAGGCAAGTCCAAAGGATGACTTTCCTTTACCACACATTGACATGCTGGTAGACAGCACAGCAAAGTTCAAAATTTTCTCCTTCATGGATGGATTCTCGGGCTATAACCAGATCAAAATGGCGCCGAAAGACATGGAGAAAACTTCGTTCATTACCCCATGGGTACCTTTTGTTACAAGGTAATGCCGTTCGGTTTGAAGAACACCGGGGCAGCCTATCAAAGGGCCATGACTACTCTGTTTCATGACATGATACACAAAGAAATTGAGGTATATGTCGATGACATGATTGCAAAATCTAAGACAGAAGAGGAGCATGTGACCCACCTGTCAAAATTGTTCGAGCATTTGTGAAAGTACAAACTCTGCTTGAATCCCAACAAGTGCACCTTCGGTGTCCGTTCAGGGAAACTCTTAGGGTTCATCGTCAGCCAGAAAGGAATTAAGGTTGATCCTGACAAGGTCAAGGCCATTCAAGAAATGCCTTCTCCGAAAATTGAAAAACAAGTTAGAGGATTCCTGGGAGGTTTGAACTACATCTCCAGATTCATATTCCTTATGACCGCGACCTGTGCGCCGATTTTCAAATTACTCAAAAAGAACCAGGATTGCGTTTGGACAGAAGATTGTCAAACCGCCTTCAACAGTATTAAGGAATACCTGTTGAACCCACCGATTCTATCACCTCCAGTGGAAGGAAGACCACTGATCATTTACCTCACAGTCCTAGAGGACTCAATGGGATGTGTACTTGGCCAACAAGACGAAACTAAACGGAAAGAGTCTGCCATTTACTATTTGAGCAAGAAATTCACCGACTGCGAAACTCGGTACACGATGCTTGAGAAAACTTGTTGCGCTTTGGCTTGGGCAGCCAAACGTCTTCGCCAATACATAATTTGTCATACTACTTGGTTAATCTCAGAAATGGATCCAATCAAGTATGTCTTCGAAAAGCCTGCTCTCACGGGAAGAATTGCCCGTTGGCAGATGTTATTATCAGAATATGACATAGAGTACCACGCTCAGAAAGCCGTTAAGGGGAGTATTTTAGCCAATCATTTGGCTCATCAACCGATTAACGATCAAGAATCAACCGGGTTTGACTTCCCAGACGAAGATGTCATGTATCTAAAAATGAAAGATTGCGATGAACTGTTACCCGTTGAAGGGCCAGAATCAGGTTCCCAATGGGGACTTATCTTTGACGGAGCAGTTAATCATTATGGAAATGGAATTGGGGCAATCATTGTTACCCCTCAAGGTACCCACATTCCTTTCACTGCCAGACTTACGTTCAAATGTACGAACAACGAGGCCGAATACGAAGCTTGTATTATGGGTCTCGAAGAAGCGATTGATTTAAGGATCAAAAACTTGGACGTATACGGCGACTCAGCCTTGGTTATCAATCAGATAAAAGGAGATTGGAACACATACCAATCAGGATTGATTCCTTACAAAGACTATGCAAGAAGGTTGCTACCTTTCTTCAACAGAGTTGGGTTTCATCGCATCCCTCGTGAGGAGAATCACATGGCTGACGCTTTAGCCACTCTCTCTTCCATGATTAGTGTAGGTCAATGGAACGACTTACCTAAGATCGACATAATGCGCCTTGAACGGCCCGCCTACGTCTTCACGATCGAAGCAGTCATAGATGACAAACCTTGGTATCACGATATCAAATGCTTCCTTCAGAAACAAGAGTACCCACCTGGGGCATCCAGGAAAGACAGAAAAACCCTCGGAAGATTGGCTGGAAACTTCTTCCTGAGCGGTGACACTCTCTATAAGAGAAATTTTGACATGGTCTTGCTCCGATGCGTAGACAGACCAGAAGCAGACATGCTTATGAAAGAAATTCATGAAGGATCCTTTGGCACTCATGCCAACGGACACACAATGGCGAGAAAAATTCTAAGAGCAGGGTACTATTGGTTGACCATGGAATCCGACTGCTACAAGTACATGAGGAGGTGTCACAAGTGTCAGATATACTCCGACAAAATCCATGTACCGCCAACGCATCTCAAAGTTCTTTCTTCCCCATGGCCATTCTCGATATGGGGAATCGACATGATTGGCATGATTGAGCCCAAGGCTTCAAACGGACATCGGTTCATCCTAGTAGCCATTGACTACCTCACCAAGTGGGTCGAAGCAGCGTCATTCGCCAATGTAACCCAACAAGTGGTGGTCCAATTTATCAAAAACAATATCATCTGTCGTTATGGTGTTCCAAGAGTGATCATTACTGATAATGGATCTAACTTGAACAATAAGATGATGAAAGAGTTGTGCGTTGAGTTCAAGATCGAACATCATAACTCATCTCCCTACCGACCAAAGATGAACGGAACGGTAGAAGCGGCCAATAAGAACATCAAGAAGATCATTCAAAAGATGGTGGTAACCTACAAAGACTGGCATGAGATGCTACCCTTTGCTCTTCATGGTTATCTCACATCTGTCCGCACTTCAACAAGGGCAAACCCTTTCTCTTTAGTGTATGGCATGGAAGCAGTGCTCCCCATAGAAGTAGAGATCCCGTCAATCCAAGTATTGATGGAAGCTAAGCTCACCGAAGCTGAATGGTGTCAAACCCGACATGACGAACTGAATCTGATCGAAGAAAAGAGAATAACGGCACTATGCCATGGTCAATTGTATCAACAAAGAATGAAGAGGGCGTTTGAAAAAAATTTCTAACCTCGTGTCTTCAGAAAAGGAGACCTCGTGCTCAAGAAGATACAATCATTTCTCGCTGATTCTCGGGGCAAATGGACTCCGAATTATGATGGCCCCTATGTGGTCACGAAAGCTTTCTCAGGTGGCGCCTTGAGACTTGCAACCATGGACGGAGAGGAATTTGCCTACCCCACGAATGTTGATGTAGTCAAGAAATACTTCGCCTAAAAAAAACGTCTCGGTGGATTGAAAACCCGAAAGGGCGGTCCAGGCAAAAGTTAGAGACATGATCAATAATCATCCCGGTGGATTGGAAACATCAAAGTACAATCCAGGAAAAAATTAGGGATAATGGCAAGTAACTATGTTCAACAGAGGCGAGTCCCTCAGCAGCAGCAGTTACATCATCCGTCAGAAAACTCCAGTCAAGGTCATCTTCGACAGAAGCTCAGGATGCCCCGAATTCAAAGTTGGTAGAAGGATAGCGGTCGTTATGTTTCAACGTAGCCCTTTTCCCTGTAAATTACCATTGTCTAACTTTGTAAATAATCTTTGGAATCACGCGTTTGGCTGATCTCCATTTTATCAATAAAACTTGAGCCCTTGCGCTTTTGTTTGTAATTCTTATTTGTTTTAGCTTTACAGAACGACGTTGTTAACATGATTAATGATTCTTGAAATAAAACAAAAATGAATTTACTTGTTAAAACTTTTTCTGATTTTTAATAAAGTCGGCAATTTCTTTTGACTGTTGAACATCAAAGGAACATCAACCGCTTCTCCAGAAGTAAGCGAACTTCAAAGTTCAGAATCAAAGTACTCCTTCTAGGCCAGTACGCCTGAACGAAGGATCAACTGTATGAGATGCGGGTTTCCCATCTGATACCCTCGGCTGAGTTCTTATCTCCTAAGCCCGACCAACATAGCTCCCAACAGGGACTATCTTTCCTAAGCAAGGTGGAATTGCTATCTTGAACCAGCGATACTTTTTCGCCCCGCGATGGCCGCGTATCCAGCCATGTTTATCTACTAGTCTATATGTTGTGTCTGTTGTGTCAGCATAAACATACATACATCATGCATTATTTCTTTGCATTTGCACTCATATTGCATCACTATCACTTTAGTCGGTCTTATCCCCTAGTGATAATAGTCCTCTCAATCGAGTTGTCAGTTCTTGCCTCGTCAGGAAACGCTGTGTTTGAACAACCTCGCCTCCAGTTTATTTCTGGAAGGAAGTTGGCCCTTGACCACTTTGATAACTTGAACCTCTGAAAAACCAGAGGAACTTTCAGTCAGCATCACTCTTTGCCATTGAAGATGATATCCTTGCTTTCCAGGATTAAGGAAAATCCACAAAGAAAGCCTCGTAATCAGAGATTCGGCAGCATGCCAGTTTCATTCCGAAAAGACCGCTGATGAAAAGGTCATCGGCACCTCAAAATTGGACCCCATCATATGGCATTTCTCCGGGAAGATCCCGAGAAAAGTATGATGTAAGATCCCACGCAGAAGCAGCCTCTCAAGAGACTCGCTTTCCCCAGTAGAAACAAATGGTGTCTCCAACAGAGAAGTTTGTGCAACTCTACAACTCAGACAAATGGGTTCTCCAGCAAGTCTAACATCAAAAGTTTTTCCGTCAAATGGCATCTCCCCAGGAAAATTCGTCGAGAAGTTTAAGGAAAACCGCTATGCATAGTGTCCCTTGTCAAGAAAGTTAGTTGACAAAAGAAACTGAGACCAGCTCCTTGACTGAAAACCAGGATCGAGGGGAAGTTGACAAGAGAAACTAAGACTAGTTCCTTGGTAGGAAACCAGGATCGAGGGGAGGTTTATCCCAAAAGGAAACTGAGACCAGCTCCTTGGCTGAAGACCAGGATCGAGGGGAAGTTTACCTTTTCTAAGCATCATCGCTTAGCTAAAGAAGATGAATGTGTGAGCTACCATTCATAACCACCATCAAAATTTCGGGTATTCCGATATTTAATCCTCTTGCACCCCGAATGCCCGAATACCTTCGTCATTCACACCTTCGTGTCCAAGAAGATTAAATAGGGGCATCTGTCATACCCCAAATTTTGACCACTAATATTTCCCATTATTGTGAAAATCATCATCACAATATGGGGGAACCATCTTGCCTCATTAGTCTCCCCAAAGATGGGTGAGCATCCACTGCAATCAAATTTAGGGTTTATAGCCCTCTCAGAGCTTTAGACAAAGGATCAATCAAGGAATGACATGATCTTAAACTTGTCTAACCTCTCAAACATCCACAATGGATCAAAAGGACTCCCACTTCAAGGATTAAGCACAAGGTTGCTCCCTTCTAGGTGGATCAAGTCTCAAGATCGACAGTGTCACCAAATTAGGGTTTTGGTCGACCAGGGCCTCCAGATGGAAAATTTTCATCTGGGCACAAGCCAATGATCCAAAAACATAACCTAATATACTTCATAGGACCTCATGGACCCAATCATCAAGTCAGTTTTGCCTCAGGGGATGCATTCATCAAAAATCAGGAATTAGGGTTTCTTGACCTAATTCACCCCTAAGTTGACTTTTAGGGCAAATCATGAGCCAAGACCTCAAGAGAGGGTTTGAGGGTCTCTAATGAACTATATTGATCCATTTGGAACAATGGATTAATCCAAGAAGCTTGAGCAACAAGTCTCAATTTCATCTACACCACAATTAGGGTTTCACGAGGAAAGTCAACTGTAACTTTGAATTTTGACCAGGACATGCTCCCAAGCCCTAAGACATGATTCAATATACCCTATGACACCCATGGAACATGTCCATCAAGTTTGATTTAGGTGAAGGACATGATTTCATGAAGAATTGCACAGTTTAGAATTCATCTGATAAAAAGTCAACTGTGCACAAAAGTCAACTTTGACTTTTTGAGATTTTTCACCAAAATGGATTTTTAACCCTAAAATGATGTTAATGTATGATTTGAATCATAATTCATCAATAAAAATCAAAGAAAGTGGGATAACTTGTAAAAGGGGTAACCATAAAAACTTAGAAAAATTTCTAAGTTATGGAAAAAGTGACACTAATGTGCCAACTTTGGAGGACCATAACTCCTAAGCCACAAGGCCATTGTTCCCCATTCAAAGCTTGATTTGTAGATCTCATTGTCCTCTACAAAAGCTTCATACTGACCTATGTCCAAATTCCTCATGGATTTTGAGTTATGGAGTGATCAAAATCAAGAAAAGTCACTTTGTTCCAACACTTAGTGAAAATTTCACTAAGTCATATTTTACCTTACTTTTTGCCAAATTGAAATTCTGGTATCAGACGTGTGATGTTAAGGTGTGATGTCACAATAACACACTCTGCACAATGGACAGCAATAACAGTAAAATAACACCAAGAATTGTTGACCCAGTTCGGTTACAACCAACCTACTCTGGGGGCTACCAAGCCAGGGATGGAATTCACTACTTGTAGATATAATTTACAGACTCAACGACCCATTGACAATCTCCTAAACTTATACTCTACTAATGACTTCCTACCTAAGAAACCACTTAGGTATGAGAACACCACTCAATCCCTTACAAACACTCAAAGAACCCACTTTGAGTACCCTTGATCTTACTTCACAGCTTCGATCAATTCAAACAACTCTCTTTGCTTCACAGCTTTAGAGAGGACAGATCACCAATTCACCCTTGAATGGTTTACTCATGATTCGTACAAATATCTAAGACACTCAGCCTCTGTTCTTGATCTTCAATCTGTACTTTTTCCTTTGGTCTTGTGCGCTTTATATAGCTCCTGAATTGGGCTTGGACTTGTCACAATATTTGATCAGATTTGTTAATTAAAACTGAATCTTCAAAACAGATTTTATCCCCAAAATCTTTTTAAATCTTCAACCTTTTAATTCTCCAACAGACCTGCAATCAAATCTCCCATGTAACAGAAAATATCTATCCCAAGATATTCTCATCCAATGAGTTAACCACTCTCCACAATTCCAGCTAATACGCTTGCCCTAATAACATATCCTGCTGTTATTAATTCTGCAGGTCTGATGTTACAACATCACCTGTGTGACATCAGACATCCAACTTCAGCACTTAACTACTTAACACAGCCCAGTGTTAAGACTTCAATGTTACAACATCAGCACCTTGACATCAACATTGAATAACCCTTGTTTTACCAAAATTCCAGCCAATCCAGGAACTAACAATCTCCCCCTTTGGCTAATTTTGGCTAAAACAACCTCTGCAAACAACTTCTGTACTCTGCACCTTCAGAGATTTCAGCAGCGGAATAATCTTCAGAAATTTGAAACTCATTAGCAACAGTTTGACACTTTGCATAGTCTTCATCACTTGATCTGCTGCAGCACCATCTTCATTATTGACAACAGCCAATTGGTGCTCCTCCTTGAAAACATGAACCAGCATCACAGTTGTTCAGTAGCTCATAATGTGCAGCAATTTACTCCCCCTAGATGTCTGCTTGGCTGCACTCTTCACATGTCATGATATCTTCAAAACTCCCCCTCAATAACTGCATTACCACTTTTCAACTAAACACCTTTTAGCAGCATCAATCTATCTCCCTCTTAATCTCTGCATCACATTAGCAGCATATGGCAATAATACACTTGACTATCTTGGCTATTTTCTCCCCCTTTTTAACCACAATTAGGCAAACTTCAGTAAGAAGCCCTATTAACTATAGTCAGTACACCCTAGCTCTCATTGTTAGCCTCTCAGTTAGCAAACAGGCAAAACAAATCATAGAAGGAAACTAAAAGCATAAACAGTGCATAAACCAGCACAATATTCAAATTACAAAACCAAGCACTTTAAGTGCTAAAACAAATACAGAAAATAAAGCTGACCCTACTAAAATAGAAGGAAATCATTAAAAACTTGAATCTTCTGAGCTGAGATCATCATTATCGTCTTCATCAATAGCATCCTTCCTTGTGTTGACAGCTTCACTTTCCTTTGTTGCCAATCTCAGAGCCATGACAAGTCTTTCAAATTTTTGTTTCCTTTCAGTGCTAACTCTTATGACTTCATCTAACTCCTTGCAAGCCTCCTCTAGTTCTGTAATCAATCCAGTCTTGGCTGATGACTGTTGTGATGTTGAGGCAGATGTCTTGACACTGTAAGGTACATGTTTCACTTTGTGATGGAGTGACAAGGCAGGCTTCCTTTTACAAGCAACATCTGAATGCTGTAGAATTCTAGGATGTTGAGACAAGACAATCCCACAAATGAGAGAGGGAAAAGCAATGGGCATCTTTACAGCATTTGTAGCAGCATGCTTAATAGTATGATCATAGATGTAGGAGCCATAGTTAATTCTTTGCTTTGTCCCAACTGCATAAATTATCTTCCCCAATTCAACAGAAATTGTGGTCTTGTGACTAGTAGGAACCCAGTTGGCAATACCTATTCTGTGCAGAAAAGCATATTTGACACTCAACAAACTGGCTAACATCTTTCCTTCTACCGGCCAAACTTCTATCGCCCATCAGTGATTTCTTTATTATATCATTGTTAGAAGCTCCTAATTCCCCATAATCTTCCTCATTTCTTCCTAAGTAGGCATTGATCATCTCAGGAGAAAACCAGACACACTTACCCCTGATGGTAACTCTTCTGAAAGTGCTGCTCTTGCTGTCATTTATCGATTCAGGTATATTAACTATGAATTCCCTGACCAGTCTATCATAGCAGTTAGTCAACCCTGACACAGTCCTTATGAGACCAGCAAGCTTAATTAGGTCTATGATTTTAGTAGACTCTAAGTCTTTTGCTACTACCTTTCTTTCTAGAGCTATCTTTCTTAGGCTCACACAACTCCACAAGGATGCACTTCTGGCACTGTGAGATGAGATGTTATCAGGCACCAGATTTGTAGCAGGGTTGATGTCGTGAGCATCACTCTCAGAATCTGCCTCTTCCCTGATTCTCCTCTTCTTGCCAGACCTGGAACCTTTGTTCCATGACTTGGGACAGTCTGTAGATGAAGTCCTTTTCTTATCATTCCCTCTTCCAATTCTATCATCATCAGATGAGTCCTCAATCTCTATAACCTCAACCTGCTCCTTCCCTTTACCCCTGTGGCTTTCATTCCTAGGGGATGATGTTCTGACATCAAGACTGACATCAGTGTCATCAGGATCTTCACCTTCAGCTTCTTGACTAAGGGTCTGGCTTTGAAGATTTTTGTCCTCTCCTTGAGAGTCGACTTGTTCAGCAGGCATTTGCCTTAGAGGGACGGAAATCCCTTTCACCCGTATCCCCTTCTCAAGGATTTTGGTGGAAAGCTGTTCCAAATGCTCGTCTACATCAAACTTCTCCTCTACAGCTTGAGAGGATGATGACCTAGCTTCAGGTTTATTCACCGTTGTCGAGGGTTTAGGGTTACCTGACTCGGGAAGAGCACTAGAAATGAGTTCTTCGGAAGAAACCCCAGTTCGTACCTGGTCAGAGTTCTTGGAAGGGACAGACATCGTTCCTTTGTGACAGACTAGGTTTGGAGAAGAACCTTCTATTCTATTGAGATTTGGGGAGATGAAACGTTGCGATGAGAATGCTTTGGTAAGTCTTGATGTAGTATCAATATAGTAAGGCGCCTGATTTTGAATACTCTTTAAAGACCAATTACTAATTTTCTCCCTCCATAAAGACTTTCCTTTTAGAACACTCACATCAAAACTTGTTAACTTTGAGTGACCTTTCAGCATCCTGATGTCATAGTCTGATGTTATAACATCAACTTGTACATCACTAGTTGAATCTCCTTCAAGAGAGGTCCACTGATAACAGTTGTCTTTGGTTTTGGTACCCTTCATAATAACCTGATTATGTTCATCAGAAACCACACAATCATCCTTGGTGTAGTTTACCTTGTAACCTTCATCACACAACTGGCTTATGCTGATCAAATTTGCACTTAAGCCATTGACAAACATAACATTGTCAAGTTCAGGTCTACCATCACCTTGCACTTTCCCAACTCCTGCAACAACACCTTTTCCTCCATTGCCAAATATGACCTCATGAGAGGGGCAAGGTCTAAGATCATCAAACATGGATCTACATCCAGACATGTGCTTGGAACACCCACTGTCAAAATACCATGTTCCTTCTTTATCACCCATGTGAGCCAATAAGCACTTCACCTTCTCCTTAGGTACCCATTGTTTAACAACTTTGGGCCTGTGCTCTCTCCATCTGTTTTGAGGTTGAGGGTATCCATGCAGCTTGTAGCAAGAGTACTGCATATGTCCAAACCTACCACAGTAATAGCATCTCACCCTTTCATCTCTGAATCTTCTGCCATGATGAGATTGCTTATGCTGTCATCCATAATGTGATCTCCTCCTACCATAACTGCCCTGTCATCTATTATGTTGATATCTTCTCCCATAAGACGGCTGAGAATGTTGTTTCCTGGACTGTCTCCCATGATGGTGTGGCTTTCTTCTTCCATAGATATAAGGAACAACATTGGTGTATCCATAACCATAACCATACCAGTTGTCCTGATGTTGAGACATCTGATGAGACATGTGCTGTTTGAACTGAGCAGCTTGCATGCTCTCATGGTATTGTGGGGGCATATATTGGCTAGCTCCCTGTGGCTGCTTTCTCTTCTGATAGGGACCAGTCTTCTTCTCAATCTTCTTAGGTTGTGAAACATCAGCTTTCTTAGGGGTAGGATCCTGCTTCTTTGGCTAATGTTGAGATGAAAGTTGTGACACTTCCTTCTTTGAACCTGAAGTGCTTCCTTCTGAAGTTCCCTTGTCCTCAGCCACATAACCTATCCCAGATTTGTCTCCAGCAGCTTTTTCTGATTGAAGGATCTTGTCGAGTGTGTCTGTACCACAACTTAGCATCCTAACAGACTTGGTCATTTGATCAAGGTGAGCTCTAACTAGCACCACTTCATTTTCAAGATCAGTCTTTTCATTCTCTAGCTGAGCAATCTGTTGCTTGTGGCACTTATTTTCTTGACAAATCTCAGCACTCTTTAAACACAGCTCTTGATAGGTGGATGCCAACTCCTCATACGTTACTTCTCCATCACTAGAATCATCATCAGAAACCACAGCTCCTGTTAAAGCTCTCACATGCTTTGCTGACTCGCTTTCACTTTCACTATCAGAGTCAGACCAGGAAACTGTCATGCCCTTCTTCTGCTTTTTCAAGAAGGTGGGACATTCTTTCTTGACATGTCCATACCCTTCACACTCAAAGCACTGCACTCCTTTATCTTGGGCAGTTTTCTCTTCATCCTTCTTGCTGGTGTCAGAAGTCATGTTCTTGACATTAGGCCTGGAGTTATTATTCATTCTCTTGAATACTTTGGTGAACTGTCTTCCCAACATCACTATGGCCTGAGACAGATCCTCCTGGGATTCAGATTTCTTCCCTTTCTCTTCTTCACCATTCATCACCAGGGCTATACTCTTTGGCTTCTTTTCTGGTTCTTCCTCATTCAACCCAAGCTCAAAGGTTTGAAGAGATCCAATGAGCTCATCAACTCTCATCTTGCTGATGTCTTGTGATTCTTCAATGGCAGTAACCTTCATCTTATACTTCTTAGGTAGGGACCTAAGGATCTTCCTCACAAGCTTTTCATCTGACATCTTCTCTCCAAGAGCACTAGATGCATTGGCCAGCTCAAGAACACTCATGTGGAAATCATGAATAGTCTCATCTTCCTTCATCTTCAGGCTTTCAAATTTTGATGTTAAAATCTGAAGTCTTGACATCTTGACTCTAGATGTTCCTTCATAAGTAGCCTGCAAGATATCCCATGCTTGCTTAGCCACTTCACAGGTATTAATTAACCTGAAGATGTTCGTATCCACTCCATTAAAGATAGCATTCAGAGCTTTGGAATTTCCAAGGGCAAGCTCATCTTCCTCCTTGGTCCACTCTTCTTCAGGCTTTGGCTTAGAGGTGCCTTCTTTATCTTTGCCAGCATCATCCTTCTCACACATGACAGGTGCTTTCCACTCTTTAATAACAGCCTTCCAAGCCCTACTGTCCAAGGATTTTAAGAAGGTGGTCATCCTTGGCTTCCAATAGTCATAATTGAATCCATCCAAAATAGGGGGTCTGTTGACGAATCCTCCAACTTCTTTGTCCATCTTTTCACCAGAAAGTAACTTCCATAGATCTCACCCAGAGACAGACAGGATGCCTGCTCTGATACCAATTGAAATTCTGGTATCAGACGTGTGATGTTAAGGTGTGATGTCACAACAACACACTCTGCACAATGGACAGCAATAACAGTAAAATAACACCAAGAATTGTTGACCCAGTTCGGTTACAACCAACCTACTCTGGGGGCTACCAAGCCAGGGATGGAATTCACTACTTGTAGATATAATTTACAGACTCAACGACCCGTTGACAATCTCCTAAACTTATACTCTACTAATGACTTCCTACCTCAGAAACCACTTAGGTATGAGAACACCACTCAATCCCTTACAAACACTCAAAGAACCCACTTTGAGTACCCTTGATCTTACTTCACAGCTTCGATCAATTCAAACAACTCTCTTTGCTTCACAACTTTAGAGAGGACAGATCACCAATTCACCCTTGAATGGTTTACTCACGATTCGTACAAATATCTAAGACACTCGGCCTCTGTTCTTGATCTTTAATCTGTACTTTTTCCTTTGGTCTTGTGCGCTTTATATAGCTCCTGAATTGGGCTTGGACTTGTCACAATATTTGATCAGATTTGTTAATTAAAACTGAATCTTCAAAACAGATTTTATCCCCAAAATCTTTTTAAATCTTCAACCTTTTAATTCTCCAACAGACCTGCAATCAAATCTCCCATGTAACAGAAAATATCTATCCTAAGATATTCTCATCCAATGAGTTAACCACTCTCCTCAATTCCAGCTAATACGCGTGCCCTAATAACATATCCTGCTGTTATTAATTCTGCAGGTCTGATGTTACAACATCACCTGTGTGACATCAGACATCCAACTTCAGCACTTAACTACTTAACACAGCCCAGTGTTAAGACTTCAATGTTACAACATCAGCACCTTGACATCAACATTGAATAACCCTTGTTTTACCAAAATTCCAGCCAATCCAGGAACTAACACAAATGTAGGGGGATTTTTCACTTGGATTCAAAAGAGATCAAAACCAAACATGTTCAAATAGTTGTTGTATCATGTAAGGGCTTTCCAAAATGGCCAAGAACATTACCAAATTCAATTTGAGTCATGAGATATGACATTGGCAAGTTACCTTGCTGAAATCTGCCAAGGCAAGGCAGATTTTTACACTTTTGGTCGATTTGCCAAAATCAGCCAAATCCAAATGCTCCTATCCACTTGGACACCTCTGAGGATTGAATCTAAAGGGGACAATCACTGATCCAAGCCTCCAAAGTCTTTGGAACAAGAAATAGCTTGTTGAACCTAGAATTTCCAAAATAGGGACAAGACTCAAATTTTGGATTGGAGCATTCAATGGAAGCATCAAGGTGGCATGGACTGAGCCATTCTCAACTGAATTCAGTCAAGACTTATCCAAGACCAAGGGGACCAGCAGCCTGTGCCCTAACCTCTAGTCAATGGCTAGAGGAGACTTAGATTTTCATTTTCCAACATTGGCCAAACCTACTCAGCAGTTGCCATTCACTATTCCTTGCAAAACAAACTTGCTCTACTATAAATAGAGTTCAATTGTGATCAGTTTGAGTACACCAAAGCCATCAAATAGATGCTTTCCTCAAAATCTCTTCTTTCACTCCAATTTTGCCTTCTAAGGCAAGTCACTATCGGGTTTTGAGTTTGAGAGCTTTTCCAATCAAGCCAATCATTCACACACACCTCATATACATCATATAGAAGTGATCCAAACACTCACATAACATCTGGAACACAGATTTCACAAAATCACCAGCCAATTGCTCAAGTTCTTGACAGATTTGCAGTTGGGGTACCATCTCAAGTTCCAGATCATTTCAATCCATTCCAAGCATTCATACACACTCCATGGCACCTAGGGAAGCTATCCAGATCATTGGAACCTAGCTGTAACACCTCCAACACAAATCACGATCACCAGCTGCAAGTGGTAAGCATGAGCTCTTCTAACTCTATGATCCATGCAATTTTTGCTGCACAATAATTTGGCCATATGTTCATAATCATGCATGGAATGTTTCCCCTCAATTAATTGCATTGTTTGAATCGTGTATCAAAAATCCTAGCCTTCATGCAGAAATTAGGGTTCTTGAGGATTTTTCGTGATTTCTTGTTCTATGCTTAATTTAAATAAAATTAATTGTCATAGACATGATCGTGAGGTTGAAACGAGTTGATTGGTATGTGGATTGCATGATATAATCAAGTATTCAGTGAGATTGAAGAGAAAATGCAAATCTGGGAAAACCCAGAACACGTGCGTGTTCTTGGTGTGTTCTTGGCGCCATTTTTTGAAAATTCAAATATTTGAATTTTGTGATTTTATTTAATTGATTCAAAAATTAATTTCTATCTGAGTTTTAATGATTTTGAGTTGATTCTTTTTTTAATAATTCACAAAAATGTTAAAATATTTTATTTTCCCAAAAAATCCCAAAAATATTATTTATTTTGTATAATTGATATTTTTGCAAAGAATTAATGTTTTAATTGTTTTTAACATTTAAAATATTTTTTCCACCTTGATTTTGCAACTTTTAATGCTTTCTAATTATTTTGTAGGTCAATACTTAATTTTTGAAGCATTAATCCAAGATCACAATTTGTTTTCCATATGTTAAACAATTTTGATCATTTTAATTGAATTTTTATTCAATTAAATACATTTTTGAAAACAAATTAGGGTTTTGGATTAATTCAACCCTCATAAATCATTTTCAAAACACATTGGGCCTCTAATAGAGTGTAAGACCCAATCCTTTTTTTGACCAAATCATTTTTGGGCCTCAGTATATTGTATAAGTCTCGATACCGTCAAAAACAAACGGCGCGATCGTCGCTTTTTCAAAACAAAAAACCTTGGGCCTCTCCTTGAGCTATAAGACCCATTCAAAACTTTTGGGCCTCTAATAGAGTGTAAGACCCAATCCCCTTTTAACCAAAACATTTTAGGCCTCAGATATTGTATAAGCCCCTTTGCGTTAAAAGAAAATCTCGGCGCGATCGCCATTTTAAACGAAAAATCAACTGGGCCTACCCTCGTGTTATAAGCCCCACTCTTTTTCTTTAAACCTTTTGGGCCTCTTGAGAGAGTGTAAGACCCATCCCTTTGTACAGAAAACCTTTTTTGGGCCTCAGTCACTTGTATAAGTCCCTCTGTACAAATTCAACAGTGCGCTCACTGATAAAACCCTGGGCCTCTCCTTGAGCTGTAAGCCCCAAAATCTTTCTTTTTCAAAGCACTTTCTCCTTTGATTTTGAATATACTATTGTTTTTCAATCTTTCTTTGTTGAACAACTAACCAAACAGCATGGAAGTTCTACAACCGAGTAAGTGTTTATATGCTTTCATTTACCGCTTTCATATACATATAACTGTATTGTGGGGCTGTCTCGCTGTAAGTCTTCTTTCATAAACTCATATCAACTGTGTAATAATAGTATAGATATTTAGAGTTTCCCCGGCAACTACGTCTAGCATTAAGCCCGTTGATCACTCTTAAATAGTCAAAATTAGATCCCCATAGGATTACCAGACACAGTCTTCCCTCCTCTTGGGGTTAAACAATATGGAGACATGAAAGGCAGCATTCTCGATGAACCCTTTCATAGACTGTCACTTGTAGAAGTTGTCAAAGAAACTCTATTCCCCATAGATGATCTTTTCTCTGTGAATGGCATCTCTTGAGTTTCTTCCAAATTCTCGGACTTTCCTGGCTTGATCTATTCTCGGTGAATGGCATGTCTTGAACTTCTCGGGGTTTGGGGACCCACGGGCTTCTTAAAAGCATCGGCCTCCTCTTGGGCATCGTACAAGGACCCACAGGCTTCCTAAAAGCAACCCCGCCTTCTCTTGGGCTTAGTACAAGGACCCTTCGGCTTCTTAGAAGTATTCACAGCCTCCTGTTAGGCTTCGTATAATGATCTCTTCCTCCGGGAATGATAACCTCCTTTTGGGCTTAGTACAAGGACCCGTCGGCTTCTTAAAAGCTTCCAGCCTCCTCTTGGGCTTCGTACAAATTGTCCCGACGACCTCCTAGAGGTATAGGAACAGAACTTAATCATCTGCATAGAACAGTCCTTTCAAAGAGTCTACTACTGTTTCTCAAAGCATAGTACAAAAGATAAAACTCTAGACACGGACAGTCTAATCTCCTTGAGTCTCAAAGACATTCTCAAGTGACCCCTTTGTTAAATAGGAAGGAAACCCGTAGACTCTGACAGTCTCAATACCCTTCAGATTTCCCAATTCCTTAAAGAACAGGAATAACCCGGATCCTCAAATCAAATCCTTGAGTACAGTATTGCTCATATAATAACTGATTTTCTCTTTCAAAATCAGTATACTGGACCTGTCACTCAACTGAAACAGTCACCATAGCCTCCTCTTGGGCTTTGTACAATGATCCTCCCCAGCAAAGTCAAACAACGTTTAGCCTCTCTCTCGGGCTTTGTACGAGACACATAAGAGACTCCCTCGTTGAGTCAATCACCCCTTTCGCCTCCATCTCGGGCTTTATATGAGATACAAAAAGGTTCTTATTGAGCCAAATAAACAACAGCCTCCATCTCGGGCTTCGTACGAGATACAAAAAAAAACTCTCTTGTTGAGTTAAATAGCCTACATCCCGGGCTTTATACGAGATACCAAAAGACTCCATCGTCGAGTCAAAACCTTTTAGCCTCTCTCTCGGGCTTTGTACGAGACACATATTAGCCTCCTCTTAGGCTTTGTATAAGAAAACCACTGGTTGATCCAATCAACCTTTTAGCATCAAAGTTGTGCCTCGTTCACAGTACACAAACATCAACAACTCTTTCCCCTTCATCTAATCGCTGTAAGCGGTAAGCCTCTGGATGATCTACATCCATGCCACTGTCCCTCTTTTAGCGTGAGAAATTCCTAAGGAAAGATGGCATTGCTCTACACTGAGTTAAAGTCTTCTCCTTCAGGTTAAAATCCCCTTTAAAGGAAATTATGGCATTGTCAGATTCACAAATCCCAGTTAAAGTAATTTTCCTTTATAAACAGTTGTGACATACAGACCCCCTTTAGAGATGACAAATTCTCTCTAAAGTCAAAACCCCTTCAGCTTCACATCTTGGGCTTTGAACAAGATATAAACCACCTTTTCGCTTCACGTCTTGGGCTATGAACAAGACACCAAAACAACCATTTCCTCCCATGGAATAGGAGGAACTACGAACGCTCTGATTTCCCTGTTTCGGTAAACGGGAATACGTAGGCATAAGATTGAAAGAAAAATCTTAGCGAGCGCACTAAACAAAAACCCAAAATCCCATACTCTCACATATCTATCAAGAAGCATCCGTCCTAACATCTAAACCGACGCCACTTTTGAAAAAATACACCTAATAGAGACCCCGAATCTTTGTAGCATCTGTAACCTAACAGACCGCTGTTTAACCTCAGTATGCAAGCAGGGTTAATTTGAGACATCTATTTCCCTTCCTTCATCAGCTTTAATAGGATAAAAAATGAATCGAGTTGTAGACACCAAAGAGCGATAGCGCTTCGCAACCGCGTCTAAAAACGCTCGCTACAAATTAAACAAAAATTGACTTTGGGGTTTTGTTTGGTTTGAAAATAGTTATAAGGACAATATAAAATAAGCAGAACAATAAAAATGCTTTTAACGAATATGATGAAATATGCTAGGGAAGGTGTATAAATTGCTCAGTAAGAACCCGAAATTATCATCAGAGAGACATGCCTCAAACCTTAATTTTACCAACCCTCAAATATTTTTCTTAAATTCCTTTAAACGAAAAACCTTTGATATTCTTCCTTGACCCTAATTCCTTAGCAATCAAGAAAGAACATCAAGCAATAGTTCTGACAAAGTTTTTTAGTCACTACGGGATATCCCCATTCCTAGGCAATATCTACCGTAATGTTATTATGCAAAATCAATAGATTGGTTTTTCAGGCCAAATCCCTATTCGTAAATCGTTCCCAATTTAACCGATCGAAAAATGTAAATAATTTGCATAACAAAAGATTAAGGCAAGAAAACATAATCTCATCAAATAATTCAACAGCGGTTCATTACATCACAATTCAGGGACACCCCCTAGCATTGGGGGGTTAGCCTCTCATAATATTCAAAATAAAAACAACAATAAGATTAAAGAAATACTACAAATTGATCGGAGTAAATTGATTCTTCAATCGCTTCTGCTCATGAACAATCCACCTCTACCAATCTCCTTGATCGCATAAAACTATCGTCCTTTTTTCGTCAAGTCAAAAGTGTTTCTTTTTTCTCTCCACATAGTCTAAGTAGTTCCAAATCAACTAAAACAGGGAGAAATTCCCATAATACCCCTCAGAGCACTAAACTCAGAAAGTAAAAAAATTATAAAATTTCCTCTCCCAGGCTTGCTGACACGGGCCATGTCAGATGACACGGGCACCCGTGTCAGCCCTCTGTTTCTCTGCGCGCACTTTTTCCACTCCAGGCCTGCTGACACGGGTCGTGTCAGCTGACACGGGCACCTGTGTCAGCCCTCTGACTCTTGCCCAAATTTTGTTTTTGCATGCGTGTTGCTCCAGACCTGCTGACACGGGTCGTGTCAGGCGACACGGGCACCCGTGTCAGCCCACTGTCTTCATTCCAATTTCATTCCGAGTTTTTGCGATTTTTCTTGATTTTTCTCTCCGATTCTTCCTGAATGTTTATGTGAACCTGAAAACACTAAAGAACACAACCAAGGCATAAAATGCGATAAAAGAGATATAAAACAAATAAACAATAACAAAATAGTAACTAAAACAAATATCGAAATAACGTATGAAAACCACTGATCACATATCCCATGATTTCTCCTGTCCTAGAACTCCACAACAGAATGGGGTTGTAAAAAGAAAGAATAGGACATTGCAAGAAATGGCTCACACCATGATCCAAGAAACTGACATGGCTAAGCACTTTTGGGCAGAGGCAGTTAACACAGCATGTTATATTCAAAATATAATCTCAATAAGACCTATTTTGGGTAAGACTCCTTATGAATTGTGGAAGAATAAAAAGCTCAGCATTTCTTATTTTCATCCTTTTGGATGTGTCTGCTTTATGTTGAACACTAAAGAGAATCTGGGCAAGTTTGATTCCAAAGCACAGAAGTGTCTGTTGTTAGGATATTCTGAACACTCAAAAGGCTACAGAGTCTATAGCACAGAATCACGAATTGTGGAAGAATCAATTCATGTCAGATTCGATGATAAGCTTGACTCTGAAAAGTCAAAGCTAGTTGAAAAGTTTGTAGATTTAGAGATTAGTTTTTCAGAACCTAAGGAAAAGGCAGAAGAAATCAAAGACTCAGAAGCTCCTACTTCTGATATTGTTGTTGCTCCCACTAATCCTCCACAACAAAAGAAAAGCAGAGTTGCAACTTCACACCATGAAGGATTGATTCTGGGAAATAAGGATGCTCCTATCAGAACCAGATCAGCCTTTAAACCTTATGAAGAAACACTTCTGGGTTTGGTGTCCTTGATTGAGCCAACATCTGTTGATATACCTCTACTGGATAAAGACTGGATTCTGGCGATGGAAGAAGAACTTAACCAGTTTTCAAAGAACGATGATTGGGATCTTGTTCAGAAGCCTAAAGGTGTCCACGTTATTGGAACTAAATGGGTATTCATAAACAAGCTCAATGAGAAGGGTGAGGTTGTCAGAAACAAGGCACGACTGGTTGCACAAGGTTATAGTCAACTAGAAGGAATAGACTATACAGAAACCTTTGCTCCAGTCACCAGGTTAGAAGCCATACGCCTATTAATTTCCTTTTCTGTAAATCATAACATCATCTTATATCAGATGGATGTTAAGAGTGCATTTTTGAATGGTTATATTTCAGAAGAAGTTTATGTCAAACAACCTCCTGGATTTGAAAATTCTGAGAAGTTAGATTTTGTTTTTAAACTTAAAAATCTCTCTATAGTCTGAAACAAGCTCCCGTATGACAGATTGAATAATTTTCTTTTAGAAAATAACTTCACCAGAGGCAAGGTTGACACCACCCTCTTCTGTAAAATGTTCAAAAATGATATGCTTATAGTTCAGATTTACGTTGATGATATTATGTTTGGTTCTGCTAATCCCTCTCTTTGTGAAGAGTTTACTAAGCTAATGCAGGCAGAATTCGAGATGAGTCTGATGGGTGAATTGAAGTTCTTTCTGAGAATTCAAATTGACCAAAAATCAGAGGCTACTTACATTCATCAAAGTAAGTACACCAAAGAACTTCTGAAGAAATTCAACATGATGGATTGTACACCAGCTAAGACTCCAATGCATCCAACATGTATTATGGAAAAGGAAGAGGTAAGTGGAAAGGTTTGTCAGAAGCTCTATCGTGGTATGATAGGCTCTCTTCTGTACTTAACTGCTTCTAGACCTAATATTCTTTTCAGTGTTCATTTGTGTGCTAGATTTCAATCAGATCCTAGAGAATCTCATTTAACTACTATTAAAAGAATTCTAAGGTATCTGAAAGGAACTATTAACCTTGGCTTAATGTATGAGAAAACTTCAGAGTATTTTCTTTCTGGTTATTGTGATGCAGATTACGCAGGAGACAAATTGGAAAGAAAAAGCACCTCTGGAAACTGCCAGCTTCTCGGGAAGAATCTGATCTCATGGTCAAGCAAGAGGTAATCAACAATTGCTCTCTCAATAGCAGAAGCAGAGTACATATCCGCGTCTCTATGCAGTACATAGATGTTGTGGATGAAGAATCAGCTAGAATATTATCATATACATGAGAGTAACATTCCTATCTTTTGTGATAATACTGCTGCTATCTGTTTAAGTAAGAATCCAATCTTACATTCTAGGGCTAAGCACATAGAAATTAAACATCATTTTATTAGAGATTATGTTCAGAAGGGAATCTTATGTTTAAAATTTATAGATACATACCATCAATGGGCTGATATTTTTACAAACCCTTGGCTGAAGATAGATTTCTATTTATTCTGAAGCATCTGAAAATGGACTATTGTCCAGAGTAAGATTTCATCAGAATCAGATGTGTTTAGTCAGAGTTTGAAGATATCAAATTTTCATTTAAATTAAGAAGCATTTGTTTTTAACCTTAGTCATCAGAAGATGCTTTTGTCAGAAGTGTCTCTGATCAGACGGAAACCTTTTGGTTTTCCAAACTCTGAGGATATCAATATGTGTCACTTAATTATAAGGTGATTAACACGTGTGCAGTATTTTTCTTGGAATTGGTTATATCATGATTACGTTCATTTATTAATGCCCATTATTATGTTTAATTCTTCACGTCTACACAACTTCACTCCACTCACACATTATATACCCGCTCACACCACTTCACTCCTCTTTCACACTTTTGTCTTAGAAACCCTAAAATCCCTTCAGTTCTCTGCAACTCCATCATCTTCATCAATGGCGGAATCATCTCAAACTATCTCCAAAGCTAAGCTACTTGAATATCAGTGTACTATTCCTGAAGAATGTCCTATCTCTCTCGACACGCCTGTAAATGAACTTCGAGTTCTCAGTGAATCCATGGTTAACTTCACAAACCTCATGGATAATGGATGTGATCTTACTCGAACACTCAATTCTCAAGGATGGGATGGTTACTTTAACAGATTGCAAGGATCCTCACTTCCAAACTTGGTTAAAGATTTCTGGATTCTGCAATCGCTAGTAGAAATGTCATTGTTTCTACTTTGTTTGGAAGATGAATCGTCATCACAGAAAAGACTATCAGCGACTTAATCTCTCATGATGGAAAAGGACTAAGAATCGTCAATGTTCAACCAAATATGCAAAGGGAAGTGAAGGTTACAGCCGCTATTTTTAAAGAAGGAACTGCTCTAGACTCTAAAAGGATCCACCATCATCGCTCTTAAAAGATACTTTAAGAGTTTGGTTCAAAATCATGTTGGGAACTATGTATCATCGTCCATCCACTCATTCATCAGATTACATTAATTTATCACAGAAGTATGTTTTATACTTCCTGTTGAAAGGAAAGAAAATACATCTCTCTTGCATTTTGTTCAACTTTCTGAGAGAACCTATAGTTAACTCAAGATCTGGCTCCACCAAGAAGGGAAATCATATCCCTTATGGCAAACTCATGTCTGATATTTTCAATGATCCAGGCTTAGTTGAAGATTTGTTGGTTGCTGGGTTCACTAAGGAACTTGACAAATCTTCTGGACAGACTTTTTGGGCAAAGAACTTAAAGAATATGAAGATTCTTAAGAAGATCACTCATCGACCTGCTATTCCAAACCAGTTTGAACTTACCTTTGTTCGATTTCAAATCTCTGGATTTACACCATTTTCAAATCACTATAATCCAGAAGAACTAGAAAACTATTTTGCTAGATGTGAAGAGGAACCATTAGATGCATGGATTGATCAGGAAAATCTACCGGATACTCTCCCTGAAATTGTTCAGTAAAAGGGGAAAGGCAAGAAAAATAAAAGTGATGATGATGACGGACCATCAGTAAAGAAGATGAAGATGGCATCTACATCTACTTCCTCCGCTCCAGAACAAAGTAAGTCTTTTGAATCGCCCTCTGTAACTGCATCTGTTTCTATTGACAGAAATTTGTCTTCATCTCTTCCCATCTCATCACCACCACTTACAACCCAACCATTTTTATCCACTCATCCATCAATATTCTCTACTGTCGTCACCACCTCTCCAACACCCATTTCTGAATCTTCTACTGAAATAATCACTACTTCACCTTCATCCTTATATTTAACTCCACCAATGCTTGAAATTACCTCATCTCAACCAACCTCCACCATTTTTATTCAACCAACTCTTGTCACATATGTTCCACCATCTCCAATTATTCAAACCACTGAAGAAATTCTCACTGAACATCCACAAACAACCATCTCACCTTCACCAATTTCAATTACTGCTCCACAACCTATTCCAAAATCGATAACTGATAATCCCAAATCTTCTCTAAACAATGATACCATCATTCTTGATGACTCTGTTGAAGATGATCAACCCTTAACTGAAAATCAAACCTCTGACCTTCCTCTCAACCTAGATGAAGCAATATCTGTTGTTAAGGACAATGTGGTTACAAGGTTCAAGACACTTTCTGATGAATCAAATTCTAGTGAAGACGCCTCTGATTTGGTTGCTTCATGGGATATGTTCAATCAGTGGATGGCTGAGGAATTTTAGAAGATTCAAGATCTTTCTGTTCAGACAAAGGGTTATTTCGTTCAAGAAGCTGAAAAGAGGTTGCAAGAGAAGAAGGAAGCTGAAGCTAAGCTAGCTGCAGAAAAGGAACTGACAGAAAGGTTAGCCAAAGAAGAGGTTGAAAGATTAGCTAAGGAGGCTAATGATCAAGCAGAAGCAGAAGATAGAAATGCTAAAGCTGTCGACACCTCTGAACCTGCTTCCTCCTCTGAACCTGATTTTGTGCGTTTAGAACGTGTAATTGAAGAAATCCAAGAAGATCATCAGGTAATGAAAGAAGAACAGAAGATATTCAAAGAAAGCATTGTTGAACAGAAGGTTGTCAACAACTCTCTTCAGGATATGCTTCAACAGATTCTGACCAAGCTGTCTACAAATCCTTCATCCTCTGGAACTTAGGAACTTAGGCACTTAAGCATTTAGATTTGTTTGGCTCTGAACATTAGGATCCTGTTTGTTTTGTTCTTCTGATCTTTTTTATTTAATGAAATTCAACTTTTTTATTTTTGACAAAAAAGGGGAGAAGTATAATGAACGTGATATTTTGATTCTCATAATCAATTTTCTGAAAAACAAGCTGCTTACATTCTAACCAATAAACTTTTGTTTCTGTTAGATTTGTCTTCTTGTTTTCTTTTTCAGGAGATATGGAATCTGAATGTTTTTGGCTCTGATATTTCAAGATCTCATATGGTGACCTCAATTGGTACAATTGACTTCTGGAAACTGAATCAAGACTCTAAAGATCTCAATATCTGACCTATTGCAACCAGGGGGAATTCACCCAGAAGATTCACAAGTCATGATATTTGAACTTCATCCAGTCTGAGATTTAGGGGGAGATTCTCGTCTGAAGGATAAGTATTTCTTAACCTTCTTATTTCGTTACCTTTTTATGTTATGTACAAAATTGTGTCATCAAAATACATAGTTTTGTCATCATCAAAAAGAGGGAGATTGTTAGAACAAGGTTTGGTTCTGCAATAATACCTTTGAGTTTTGATGATAACAAACAAGTATGTTTGTATGAACAATTTTGGTATTCTAATGTTTGTTATTTTTGAGAATTTAACAAACAGGTTCTGCTTCTGATAAATAGCATGGCTAAGTTATTAGAAGAGAAATTGTTCCACTTATGTGCTACATTTGTTCTACTGAACAATAGCATTTGCTTCAGAAGACTCTGAAGTTGTATGAGTATAACTCTGATATGATGTCTAAAGAAAACAAGTTCTGAAGATCTGAAGATAGAAGTTCTGATGAACAAGTCCAGATGCTGAAGACTTATGCTTCTTAGACAACGGGTTCTGAAGACCAAGTGCTGAAGACTCTGAAGATGTAGCTCTGCAGACTCTGAAGGCTTGAAGCTCTTAAGACCCAAGTTACGTTTTCCCTTCTTCTAACTCATGCTCTCAGAAGTCAGGAAGTTGAAAAGACTAAGCAATGTGGTACAACAGTACAACAGTACGACGAGGACACTTTGCTCCACTCCGGCTAGGGCGGACGCAAATGTACTATTTGTCTCCCATGTTTTTTCAAGCCGCCATAATTTTGAAATGTCTGAAATATCCTTCAATGGTCATATCACACGCATGGCTATATAAAGGCTTGAAGACTTCAAGAATGAGCACCAATCTTCACTGTTCATACGCTTTATTGTTCATATCATTCTTAAGTCATTTTGTTCTTAAATCTGTTTACATATCAGCTTGTGTAGAAGCAATTTTCTGTAAACACATTGTATTTTCAAACATTTTTTTGATTTCCTTAAGAAACCAGTTAGGTCAGAATTCTTGAGAAGTCTAGGACTAGTGTGTCTTAGAGATTGTTGTTAGTCACTTGCAGTTTGGCTTGTGCATTGTATTTTCAAACAGTTGTTTGATTTCCTTAAGAGACCGGTTAGGTCAGAATTCTTGAGAACTCTAGGACTAGTGTGTCTTAGAGATTGTTGTTAGTCACTTGCAATTTAGCTTGTACATTGTATTAATCTGTTTGATTAGTGGATTAAGACCTTGCTTGAGAGAGGAAAAATCACCTTGGCGAGTGGACTAGACTAACTTGAGAATTTATCAAGTGAACTAGTATAAACATATTGTGTTCTTTCTTTTCAGTTTCTCTTGCTTTATTATCAAGAAGTGGAGGTCATTTGTAAAGGGGATTATTTTTAAAGAATAGTTTTTATTTTAAAAACCCAATTCAACCCCCCCCCCCCCCCCCCCCCCTTTTCTTGTGTTTTTCACACCTTCAAATGTGAGTATCCATGATTCCCTTTCCCTTCTAGGAACCATCAGATTAACTCCAAAACTATCTATTTTTCTGAAGTTCAAACTATATCAAATGGATGTGTGTAGAGCCTCTCTCAATGAGTACTTAAATAAGAAATTTGAAAAAATCTATTTTGATAGAATAATGCAAAACATCATGGAGAATAATATGAGTAACAACATTAATAATGTTGTTAAAAACTCGGTCAATGTTGAAGAAGATGTTGTTCTTATGATCAAGGATGTTCATTATATGTCTGAACCAAGAAATTAAGGGGTTACTAAGGAAGCTGATCTTGGTAACGTGTCTATCCTTAATGAGGATATTGTGCTGAAGTATTTATGTCAAATGATGGTATCCCTTGAAGGGATGGTAAAAGAAATTGAAGCTTTAATCTCTGAAGAGGATGTTCAGTTGACTTTGAAAGACAATTATCTTGTCCAACAGATGCAGTTTAACCTTGAGTTAAGCTTGATGGAAGATGTTGGATATCTTTATGGATTTCAAGCAAAGCAGATGAAAGATGGCACAAATGATAAGGAAGATATTTCAGACATCTTGAGTATCATAGTGTTAACTAAGTCACCAACTCAGAAGAAGGACGAGCTAGGATTTCTTGGCTAATATGAAGAATCTATAATGCTTCTATCAGAGACAGATGTTGAAGCAAATGTCTTGGTCATTGTGTTCAACATTTAGAAAAGACTGGTTGTCAAAGTATTGAAGGGAATATGGTTGTCAAAAGAAGTTTTGCATTTGAAGAACATTGTTTAGCTACTGAAAGAAATTTGTGTGATAGACATGGAGAACCTCATGATAAGTTTCAATTGTGATGATAAATGTGGATGCTTCTCTCTTGTCAGCAACATAATATCTTGGATCAGCAAGGAGAAAATCATTACTACCTTGTCTTCTAATAAAGACGAATACACTACTACAGGGAGCAATGGTAAGCAATTACTTTGGATAATGCAGATTTTGAAGAAGTGTAATGTGTGACAAGATGTCATGACATATGTCTCTAATATTGTCACTAAGTCATTAGATGCAGTTGACTTTGAAAAAGGTGTCTACATTTGTGAGAATCAATAGCAATTAATGATAGGGAGTTGTTCCAAAAGAGAAATATAATTTCTCTCCCCTAAGACCACTTTGGCACAAAAATTAAGGCAAATTATTTTATTCTCTCAAGTGTGGTATAAATGGGTTGTTGTTACAAGCAAGAAATACAATTGTCTTGATTTCCCCTACTATCAGATTACATGTCTCTTTCTTCGTTTCAATAAGAATCAAAATTATGATGATTTGTCTAGTGGGATCGTTCCTATCAAAGAAATTAAGGTTCCCAAAGATGTTGCGGATAAGCTGGAGTCCTTGTTAAACTAGGCCAAGGAAGTTGGAGATGTTAGGAACAACATCACCATTGTTGAACCTTCTGATGGAACATCTGGCCCTAAAAAGACGATGCTCTCAAATATGCATCCTGAGAAGATAAGGAAGATAGAGGTTGTAGTTGTAGAGCTAATGGAATCAAGTGACTCAAGTGATTCTGAGTCAAATGAAGACAACCTAAATTGGCTTTTTATCTAAGGAGCTTAAGTTTGGAGATTTCTTCCTGAAGATTTCCTGGTTCTAGCTTAGTTGTTTTAGCCCTTGTATCTGGGTGCGTTTGGTTTTGTAAAGGCTCTTTAGCATATTTTAACTTTGTACTTTTAAAACTGATATAATTCTTATGTATCTTCGGATGCTGTTCTGGTTGGTTTCTCATGTTTTTGGTTGTGTAAGTACTAAACATACTAACCTATGCATGGCTGACATCTAGGTGTTATTTGATACTAACCATTTTCTAAATTATAGCAAAAATAGGAAGTATTAGTGTTACTAAGAGCTGAAGTGCCAACCATCTCTAGCAAGTGCTAATGTTGTGCTCCATGCCGGAGCATCGGGCAAGACATCTAACCCTTATATCTCTGAAAATAGATCTATGTTAGCAGTATTCCTTGCATATTATGATATCAACTACTAACTGTTTGTCTGTGCATGACTAAGTATATGAATGATTGCATACTGATATATGTCAGTTAGTAGGATTGTATGCTACTAATTATGAGCTAACTAGATTCATGCAAGACTAAGTATGTGAATGATTGCATGATTGTTTGTTTAGTTTGGAGCAACTAAATGGATTATGTGTAAGCATTTGAATATTGATGCTACTGAATTATGTTGTTGCTGCTGTTGGTGCATAACTCTGATAATTTGGAAAGATGGATGTTGTTGTTGATTGTATGCTCTGATAGTCTAGTAGTTCTACTGGTTATCACTTGTTCTGATGGAAGAAGTGCTATTTATTTTGAAGAGTTGTTTTTCCACAAATTTCCAAACTGGGATATTGTAGTTACAAGTGGATTGGATCTTTGGATTGGCTGCATTTAGCAAAACAACAACATGGAGAAGTGTTCAAGTATTCAAGATTAGTCTAGCTTGCTTAAGTTGTATAAGGGACACATATTGGGCGCGATGATCCAGCATGTGGGTACAAAATCTAGCCCTTACTCAATAGGTGCCAGAATGTTGCATTTTGGATGAATCTCTTAAGAAGATTTAGTTCTATTTAATTGTTAATTGGCTTAGCAATATGATTAGGCGATTTGTTTGACATTTGGATGAAACTTGATTCATATTTAAATGAAGATTTAAATTTGAATTTAAATTAAAACAAATCATATCTTGTTGGAGATATTCAAGGAACAAATCAAATATTCAACATATTATACATTAATTTTGGACGTAATCAATCTCAAATCCATGAAGAAAATTCCATAGTTATTATGCTATATAAGGAGCTCAAAACCTACATTGAAAGCCAAGTAATACATTTAATATTTAGAGTGCTAGGGTTTATTTTTTTACTCCTTGTTACTGTTATATGTACACATCTGCATTTCAGTTACTTGGCATGAAAGGTTTGTCTAGAATTGAGTGGTAGTATTCCACATTGATTATCAAGTTGAAATCTCCAATCACAGGTTGTGTGATTGAGAAGAAAGTGAGTAGGTTCTCATATTTAGGAGGATCTAAATAGATAGTCATTGGGTAGTGTTAGGAATATGCATTGAACAACATATGGTTTGTTGTTGCTTGTAAGACTAATTGTGTTAAACTACTAATAGTAAATTTCCTTTTTTGGGTTGTAGACTCAACCCCCCAAACGTAGGTGTTGTTTTACCGAACTAGGTAAACAGCTATCATGTTATTTACTATTTTTCTGCTCCATCATTTATTATTAGATATTGTGTTATTTCTGGTTTAACTTGTCGAACATGTTGTTGGAGTATCGCAATCGACATCTATCCCATGAGGAACACAATTTTATTGAAAAAGAGAGGATGTTTAAGGGTTCTAGGATTGATAACGTTTATATGCTAAATCTAGATTATGTATCAAATATTAGTACCACGCGTTTAGTCACCCGGAGTGAGGACTTCTGATTGTGGAATAGACATTTAGGCCATGTTCATTTTAACTTAATAAATAAAATAGCATCCAAAAACCTAATAATTGGAATACTTTTAAGTGCTAAAAATATGTAAAATCCATAAGCACTTATTAACTTCTTTTGCAAGTAATAAATGAAAAATCCCCCAACTTATCAGGAAAATATGATAAAACACCTGTATGCACTTTTTAACTCTATTTTTATTAAGTAAATGCAAAAAGGAACAAGAAAGCACAAAAAATATATTAAAAAAAGCATCATTTAAGTATCAAGGCTCTTTTCACCAAGAACAAGGCCTCTCTAAGCAATTTTTAGGCCGCAAAATAATGTTTCAAGGCCAAGTAACTTTAAATCCAGGTAACAAAACTAACTAGCAGTGCACTAAGCGAGGTATGGTGGTTCAGAGAATTTAAGGGCTAAGTTACTTCAGGATAAAGAAAGGGTTTGTTCACTAAGAAAGTTTGAGGTACGCTAATCAAGGAAAGATGGTCAAGAGCACTTGCATGATAAGCTGACGTTTTTTAATGGGGAAGATTGTAGGTGCGATAAGGGAGATCTGAGCCTCGCTTAGCGAGAATGGCAGGCCGGGACCTTATAAATAGTCAGTTCATTTAAAAATAACTTGGTGTAATTAGGTAGTTGTTAGGCGAGAATATGAATAATACAATGGTCTAGAAAGAGTGTGAGTCGGCCTCTCAAATAAAATGACTAGTTGAAAAATTATTTTGAAAATTTTTATCAGAGTTTGAAAAACAAAATAATTTGTGCGGTGGAAGAAAACTGAATATAAAGTGAATAAACGATATATACACGAAACATCTTAATCAGTAGTACACAATATGATAAAGATCAAATCAACAATCTAACCAAATATTAAACAATGTATTGTATAGAATTAATGTTGAATTTACACAAGACATTTTAAAAATAAAAAGTCAATACATATGTGAATTATATGATAACAATTTTCATTTTTACTCAACAAGACAAATTTAAAGTGTCGTTTTTAACAAAACCTACACTTAATCAACAAATCTCTACCAAGAAAAAACCTAGCAGCATACAATTCTTCAGAAGAGATAAAACAACCTAACATGCAATTTTTATAAAATTAAAATAGAGAGGGGTGTATGCCGGATTCATAATGGTTTATCTATCGTCCTCTCAAAGCTTAATTCACTCTCCAATGATTTCCCATTGAAATTTATTGGTCTTCCAATATATTTTGTGACAAATTACATGAGTTTTAGTGCAATCACAATATCCAAATAACGCTGAAAATATAAAAATCTTCTATATGGATCCCTTGACATGGACATAGTATCCGAACTAAATTCTTGAGAAATCATCTTGAATCTTCCATCCCCTAACAATCCTACTCCAAAGTCTTTGTTCTGCAATGATCATTCCTCGAACCTACTGGTATCTTGAGTGTAGATTTGTCTGAATATTGAGAATAACTCCCACATTGTCCATAGACTTCCACACATCACTACCAAAGTGAATCTTGAGAGAAGAACATCCTTGTTTTCCATTGGACTTGTCAAAACCATCCACAACACCACACACTTTACAAACCTCTGAAATCTCAAGAAAATTTTCAAAGAAACATTAAATATATTAACAAAATATCCTCAACAATCATAAATCTCCAAATATGAGATTTAGATTCACGCGAACAATGGAATTATAATGAGGAAGAAGATGAAAGAAATTGTTTGCAAGCACTCAAGAAAGATTCAAAACCCTTTTTGAAAATGAGAGAACAAGAGAGTTATGAGTTTTCAAATAAATATTGGAAGTGTATATTTTCTAACATTATGAAAGGTTTTGAGAGAAAATGATATTTATATTTCATGGAGATCTAGTACAAAAATGAGTGAACAATGGTGTTTGGTTTGAGTCATAAGCAAGAGGTATAGTTGGAGTAAAAAAAACCAAATGATTTGAATCAAGAAGCAAAAAGTATATGAAACTCATTTGTGTGATTCGAGTCACCAAAACTGTTATTCAAATCACATGATTCGAGTAAAAAAAATTGATGATCCCAATCAGAGTTCCAGAAGCAAACTAGGAAGTTTATAAGTTCAGTGTGATTTGAATCAAGCATTCTTGTGATTCAAATCAGTGTGTTTTGATTCGAATCATGAAGTCTGTGATTCGAATCATGAAAATTGGAAAATGATTCCTAAGCTCCGTGTGAGTCTAATTCGAGTCAGATAAACAGTGTGATTCGAATCACACTGACTGTCTGTCAATTTTACAAAAAATTTCAAAAGATTTTTGAGATTCTACTATAGTCATGACTTGAATCATTCTCAACTATAGTTCTTGATCCAAAAACTAAATAGAATGACTTAAATCATGTTGCTTAAACTATAACCAAACACTTTGATTTGTGCATGCAAAGAACGAATTTAAAAATCAAACCAAAAATGCGCAATCAATGAGGAGACTCAATAGCTAAATAAAAAATTACAATATGAGTCCATTGTATTGAGAAAAGTGTGCAATTATTGAGTGAGAAAAGTCCATTGTATTCTAGAAACACAATAGGAGAGGAAAACAAAGAAAGATTGAGGGCGGAAGCACTGTCCGAGGAATTAGTAACAGGTGATTTTCAAAATCTTTTTTCTGAGGCTTAATTGTAAAGCTACTATGAGTAAGTCTAGCTAATTTTTCTCTTGTTGGAGTTAGATGTAGTTGTGTTAATTCTTCTTATGCTTTAATTGATAAATTTTTTGTTCTTAATGATTATTGTGTATAAGCTACCTAAAATATGTTTTTATGGTATGACTCGATATTTGAAAAGTAATGGTCTTTACTAGATCTAAGTTTTTTATCTATTGAAAATGCTAAAGTCTATACATAGATTTAGGTTCGGTATCTGTATAAATTGTCAAAGCTTAATGTTATTGTATTGGTTAATAGGCTGAGAGATTGTCTATTAAAAAATACAATTTATCTCACATCTTTGACTCAGACATGAGCTGCGAGTGAAGCAATGGGTTGTAATATTAATAGTTGATTAGAATTGCATATTATTGATCAGGGGTAGTATATGAGAATAGGTTCATGAAATCTAACCCCAACAAAATTTCTCAATTGTTAAACACCAAAGTTTATTTTACTTTATGTATTCACAAACTATCAAACATCTGATAAATCATTCTTAAAGTCATCGAAACTATTGAAAGGTCTTTAAAACACAATACATCTCTGTGAAAACAATAAAACTGCACTTGTTATCTAAGTTGCAACATCTACCCAAAATAAAATTTTCTAAAGAAAAATTATGTAATATGTTAAATAATAAAGAAAACAAGAGTGACTTTTAAAGCCAAAACTAGTAGAAGACTCGTGCGTTCGCACGGGTCAGTTCGTTCATATCTTAGATCATTCGATAAGGCTTGATCGTTGCTGATATATAATTGTTTTTATAAAATCATTAATAATTGCAAATATTTAAAATAAATGTGTGGCAAATCACCAACCTAATAAATCCAATATGCTTTAATAACTATAAATATGTACAAATATCACTAATAAATATAAATATTTACAAATACTTTTTTGATTAAAATAAAAATAAAAAAAGGTATTGTGGTGTTAGTGTCCCGTGAAAATAATGAATTTCAGTGATAAAAGTTACAAGAGTTGGTAGCTTGGTGTTTTCACTGCAATCCAACAGATTCTCCATGTCTTCATCACAAATAGGTATTGTTATAGTAGTGACCCGTGAGGATTTGAGATATGTAAAAATGAATGACATATTGGAAGATATGACATATGAAATTAGAGGGTACATATGAAATAAAATTGATACACTCATTCGTCGAGAAAACCTTGCCAAAAAACATTAGTTCCGGTGGTGCAGTAACAACCCATTATAAATATCTAGTTTTTAGAAAAAAAAACATTTATGGATATATTTGTGGTTTGGACGTAAAACCAGCAAATAGTTCATCCAGGGGCCATAGACATGAAATCTTCACGTTACAAGAGGGAAATAAAAAAATTATTTATGAGTGTAAATCAATTATCACTTCAATTACAGGAAGTGTCGTATATTTAACCCTTAATTTTATGACTAAGTTACAATATAATCGATTCAAGGCTATATCACATATTGGTTATTTCTTAATGATATAATATTTATATATAAATACAACTTAGTATTAAAAATATGTTTACAATTTAAGATAGAAAAGTACAAAGTGACTACTGTTTTCTACATAATAAAAAATAAAATAATTGTTTTATGTAAATAAAGGAAAAAATATCGTGTGTTTTGTATGTAAAAGAAAAAGTATAACTCTTTTAGTTTTCCTTGTCTTACCATTCTCTTGATTAAGCATTTTTTAAATAGTTAATGGTCTTTTAGTCTTATCATCCTCTTAATCAAGTTTTTTTAATAACTGATGTTCTAATAGATAGTAACCTTGCTTAATGTACTAAATTTCATTTTCTGAAATAGCAGGCTTTTTTACTGTTGTACCCCTTTTTGAAAATGTAAATACCATAATACCCCACTCTGGAAAAAAAATTCCAGGATACCCTATATCTTTAGGGTGCTCGCCATTTGGTTCCACGAGCAGATGAAGAGAATTTTGCTCAGTAGGTGCTCGCCACTTGAGATGGCGAGCATGTGCAGGGGATTTTTTTTTCGTTTTTTATTTTTTTAATATATTTATTCCAAGAGCCTACCCCCTAGCCTGCACCCTTGTATGTTGCATGCTGAACAACAGCATGTGCTTCATGTGCTCGCCATTTGAAATTAAGAGCACCTTCTACACACGTGTGTGCTGGCCATTTCATTCCAAGAGCACCTTCCTTTCATGTGTGTGCTCGCCATTTGAAATTAAGAACACATACTGAGCAAAATAAAAAACGAAAAAAAAATTCCCTTCACATGCTCACCATCTCAAGTGGCGAGCACCTACTGAGCAAAATTCTCTTTATCTGCTCGTGGAACCAAATAGCGAGCACCCTAAATATATAGGGTATCCTGGAAATTTTTTTTCAGAGTGGGGTATTATGGTATTTACATTTTCAAAAAGGGGTACAACAGTAAAAAAGTCGAAATAGCATCCAAAGCTGATTTTATAAGCCATTCAACAACTTTACTTGGTTGGTCATAACCCAACCTATCTTGAAGATCATAGAATTGAATATCGGTTGTAACAGAAAGCCTAACCCTTCTGTCTCTTAAACCCTTTGAAGTCATAACCTTGTTGTGCCTATCTTTTCCACCAGAAGCTCTTGACACCCTTATGATTCTAGATGAATGATGGTGCCAATTGTTGAACCTGTTTAAATTCCCATTTTCTTCTTCATTTCCAACTCTTGGGAATTTACATGATTGTTGTGCTTGAATCTCATCCTCCTCCTCCATACTGTCGCTCCCGGGATTTTCATCCAAGTACAAATGCGAAAGTGGCGCAGAAACAGAGTCGCCAGCAATGTGTATTTATCCCAAGAAAGGGAAAGGAAACACTGCGTAAACCTGAGGGAAAGGAAAAGCATGGTCTCGCGACCAAGAGAAACGGGTAAGGGAGTCGGTTACGCGAGGGGAAGGTATTAGCACCCCCACGCGTCCATCGTACCCGATGGGATCCACGCTTGTTGTCTACATCGAAGGGTGTCGTCATCTAGAGCTCCACTGCTACTGGAAAGGCAAAGAAACGGGAATGGAGGAGAACGGAGAAACGACGAAGAAAAGAAAAAGAAGCGACTCGATAGGACATCAGCGTCCTAGGCCTACGTATTCCTTCGTGCAATGGGAAAGTCAGAGTCAATGTAGTTCAGACACTACGGGGGGAGGTTGCTCGCCAAGACATCGCCATCTTGTGCCTACGTATCCTCAATCTAACCAGAAAGTGGAAATCAGAGCAGTTGTAGTTCGGCCTAACAAGGTCTTAGTGTTTTTTATGAGCGACGTTAAGTTCGTGTCTGGCAGTTAGGGTCGATGCCTGTTTACGACAAAACGAAAAATAACGTGCTCTTTTCTGAAAAAAGGTTTGAAGCTTAACAATCCCGAAGGATAAAAAGGTTTGAGTTTTTTTTTGTGTTTTTTAGACAAGTGGATTGAAGTTAGTTTGCAACTTGCATTGCACCCAAGTCTACAACATAGGAACGAATACGTCGCGTATCGTCCCCAACAGGACGTACACTAAGTACCCTAGAAGAATGAAGGGAGGTTCCCCCATACCTCACTTCCCATATATAAGGCTCATGCGCAATACCCGTTAACCTTTATTAGATGTTTTAGAAAGGTTATGAGATGAGAAGAGAAGACTCAAAGAAGAAGAAAACACTAAGGGGAAACTAGATTGCTCTAATGTTATCATGCAAAAGATGGCCCTAAGGTCAAGGTTTAAGAACCTAAGTCTAAAGAGAAGAGATGGATAGAACTACCTAATGCTTATCCTACCTCACCTTAATAAAAAATTAAGGATGAGCTAGGATCCCAAAGGGTGTGGGAAAGTTGTACACAAAGCATTATATCATGTTATTCACAAAAGTAAAAGACAAGCAAGATAAATGAGAGATGAAAGAAGAGATGAACATGGATAATCATCCACATGTTCAAGCACCTTACCTCTGCCCCGACATAAAAGGTTAGTACCACATGATTACAAGTAATGAAAACAAGTGTCAAAAAGTAAAGCAAGCAATGCAAATTGTCTTAAGAAGCATACAAGTGTTAAACCAAAAGGGAAGAGTCCTAAGGGTTAAGGAACCTCCCAAAGTTAGTAGGTACATGTCAAGGTCCATATCAAAGCAAACATGCCAAATGAAACCAAACAATGTCAAATTATGCACTAAAAGTTCATACAATTACAAGTTATGCACAAACAATGTAATATGAATGCATATGAATCATGAACATGAATAAATGCATATATAAACATCAAAGTCAGAAGTGAATGACAGTTAAGAATGTATATACATATCATTGAATGAACATACAAGTCATGGATGCAAGCATTTAAAGAAATGAAGCAAGGAGAAGTGAACAAACACAATTGAAGTTCAACAATGAAGCATACTTGTAATGCAAGTAAAAGATAAAGATGAAATGAGATCATACATGTCTAATGGACACAAGTCAGTAGCACATGGCATTTGAAATGACATTTAGAAGTCAAGAATGTATGCACAAATTTCACACAAGTATCATGTTGAAGCACATTGAAAACTAGAAACAAACATGGTTCAAACAAGTTCAAATAAGCATGCAAAGATTTATGAACTTAAGAGATATGTGAGGTGATGTTAAAAACCATGGCATAGGGTCAAGAATGGTTACAAACATAAGTGGCATCATGTCAAAATGAATGTGCAAGATCATACAAGAGCTGATGCAAACATGTGCTCAAAGAAAGTCAAGTAATAATGCACAAATACACAACACATTTCAAGTTAAAACATGTGCATACAAGTCATGTAGGGATGAACTTTGAGTGACCTATAACAAGATAAAAGTGACCTATAATGTTCATGCAACATGGATTAAAAGGTCTCAACAATTGGCAAAAGGGAATGCACATAATGCATATCAAAATCTTAGCACAAGTCTTCTAACATTCACACAAACAAACATGCTTTAAGAATAAACCAAAAGTGGTATTAGAGGCTCAATAAAATTGTAAGATTCAAGTCATTTGAAGTGCAACCAGTATGCAAACATTTCCCAAAATAATGGCTCAAAAATCATTAAACATCATGCTCAAAGATGCTTCACAATGTCATACCAATCACCCAAACAAATGGCTCATAGACCTCATTCAAAAGAAAATAAAAAATTACCTAAAAAATATATGAAAAAAATATGAGATGTATCAATACATCATAGAGACATGTATCAATTATTAGGCAAAAAAAACAATCCACAACTATGTCAAAAAAATTAATAATGAAACATGCATCATGAATAGATGCACAAACAAAAGAAATTGAAAGCAAATTCATGGAAACATATCAAAGTATGATAAAACCAGAAAATAAAACATGTAAAAATTATTTAAATGTCTTACAATGTTTCATGAATTTTTAGGGAATTTTTGGATGCTCAAAAGTATTTTTAAAAAATTAAAAATGAAACAATTATGAAAAAAAACAAGGAATTAAACCAGAGAGGTGCAACATTAGCAAAAGTTCAGTTCAATTGTGCTTTGGGCTCAAAAGTGTGGGGTGTGAATAGCAAGTAAGGCCCAGTCCAATACCACGTGCTCAGATAGGGTGCATATTATGTTATTCAGTCAAACATTGACTCATTATGAGCCACAGGATCAAGTCAGCGCAAGATGATCAAGAAAGTACGCATATCAAGTGGCTAAGGATGCAAGCACATGCTAATTATGATGCAACAAACACACATGATAAATAAAATCCAAACTATTCAGAAAATGAACGCACGTGCCAGGGACGTTGCTTCATTAATGCGCTGGCGTGTTTCTATGCATTGGATCAAAAGCAATCAACGGTTGTGACTTAACCTGGCAAATGACTAGGGTTTATGAGAGATTGAACATTCAGGTGGCCAGAGAAGACTCCGGTCGTCTTCTCCGGTGAGTCTCCGCCGTGCACAGTTGCCAACCATTCTAGAAACGCACAGATCATATATCAAAATGCTCGCCTTACAATGTAGATCACAGATCCGGCCTCAAAATTCACATACAAATCACACAAAAAGAGAAACGGAGAGAAACAATTTGCCCTAGCATTTGAGATCTATGCACCTAAGTGCCTATCAACTAGCCGGATGATCACATTGCTCCTACTGAGCTTCAATCATGCAAAAAACAAGTTAAGATCAACTAAAACAATGCAAGGAAAGCTGAAGAAGAACCTGAACTGTAGTGGAGCTTTGAATCAAAGAAAACCAGAGGTGAGATTCCTAGTTTTGCTTGAGCTTTAAATCAGCCAAATAAAGACACTATAAAACTTGAAACCTCTTGAATTTCAGTTGATGAAGATGAAGAAAATTGAAGTACAAAGCTATACTTCACTGCCTCTACTTCACTGATGATTCTTGATGAAGATGAATGTAGAGATTTGCAGAGAGATCTATGGTATCAGAGACTTCAAGTGTAACGCCCCGGTCAGTTTTGTCAGTTTTGCCGTTTTATCTATTTGAGTCGTTTTGAGTATTTTATTATTATATTCTTTTATTCCTGACTTTTATGTGAAAATATGTTATTTCTCGTCGTGAATATATTTTATCGCGTTTTGGGAACACTTGCGAGATATTTGAGTGTAGGGGTAATTTGGGCATTTTGATTTATTTTGTTAAGTTAGAATATAATAGAAAGAAAAAGAGAGAAAATAGTAAGAGGAAGAAAAAGAAGAGAAGAAGAAAAGAAAAGGGGAAGAGAAGAAAAGAGAGAATTTGGAAAAACTTGGAAATCAACCGACCTTCTAGAACGCGATTTAATCGGGTAAGGGTGCGAAACTCGATTATACTATGTTTGTGTATGATTATGTATGTGTTTGCTTGGATGTTTCTTGTCTTTCCATAGCTTTGAGTTCTAGGTTGAAATGCGAGATATGATGAAAAATCGATGGTTTTGCGGTTGAAAATCGGTGTAAACGTAGTAGAATACTTGTTATCATGATTAGAATAGGTTCTGATTGTTATATGTTGGTTTGGAAATGTTTGGTTTGAGAAAATATCATTTTGGGATGAACTGGTGCGCTGCTGGGTTTTGATGAAATCGCAGGTTCGCAATGCGAATGGGTGGCGAGCGTTCGCGTGATGTTCGCACTGCGGACGTTGTATCAATTTTGCTTCTGCCACTGTTCGCTGGAGGGTTCGCACTGCGAATGGGGTAGCGAACATTCGCTGGATGGTTCGCACTGCGAACGTTGGAAATTTTCTAGGCTATTTTTGCTTCTGCCTTGGCTCACTGGGACATTCGCACTGCGAATGAGGTAGCGAAGGACCCGCTGGGAGCTTCGCACTGCGAATGTAGCAGTTTTTCCCAATTTGTTTTCTTTGGAACTTTTGATCTGTGGTTCGGTTTGAGGTGTGGTTTGATGCGTTAGAAAGCTTGTGAAATGTACTTTCTTATGATGATGGTTGGTGGTCTCACAGCAAGAAAATGCGATGTATGGTAATTTTTGATGTATGCATGATTATGGATGTGTATATGTGTGCATATTAACTGTCATGAGTCATTGTATGCCAAGCATCATGATATGCATTGTTGTGACATCCTGAGTGACGGATTGATTCCAGAGGGAATCTGCTATAACATCGTGCGCCTTAAAAATAAGAGGACCTAAAGTGATTTGATATATCATACGCCTTAAAAATAAGAGGACCTAAAGCGATGGTTATAGACAATCGTGTGCCCATGTGGGGTGTGAGCGATCGAATTGTGCGCCTTATACCGAGAGGACCTAAAGCAATCCATAAACGTCGTGCGCCTTATACCGAGATGACCTAAAGCGACGGGGAACATCGTAGGCCCGACGGGGTGTTACTTAAGTGATCCTCAGTAACGAGCGATGATTCCAGCAGAGTTCCTGAGTGAACTAGTGATGAGAAATATTGGAAGTCGGTACCGCATGGCATGTGCGTAGAGTCGTTGTGTCGGTCTCTGTGCATTTGCATAAATCATGGATTAATTGTGCATAGAATTGTTAATGTGATTGATGAGATGGAATATGTGTAATTGTATTGATGATGAGTGTATTGTGTACGATTGATGTGTAGTGGTATTTGATACTTGAGAATTGTACTGTGTTGTGTTGTATTTGATTGTGGTGCATTTGTGGTGAGAATGTTTTACTTGTGCATTTCTGTGTTAATATATAATTATATTCAACTGTAATATGATTGTTTTTCTCACCCTTCTGCTGTTTTATAATGCTCTATGAGGCATTGCAGATTAGAGTTGCTGGAGGTCTTTTTGTGAAGCCTTGCATCTTCATTCTTTTGTCGGTCGGCTCTGATATGTGACACCGGGTAGTTAGGGTGGCTGTTTGTGATTATTTTGTATTACGTATATGTATCTTTTGAATTGTACATGTATGATGTTGTATATGACAAACAAACTTTCATGAGATATATATATATATATATATATATATATATATATATATATGTTGATATTCAGTTACGGATTTTCCGCTTATATTCTGTTTCTGAATTGTGGGTATAATACTACCTGAATGGTTGCATATCTGTATGAGCAGGTGTTGTATGTTTGTTTCAAATTGTTGTGGCGTCTCCAGTCTATGCCGTGCATGTTTTAATTATACTCTGATGAAATTTTGAATTTTTATTTATCGCTTTAATAGCTTTGGGGTATAGATTGGGGGTGTCACAATAAGTGGTATCAGAGCTAGTTCGTGTCAGTTCGTGCCAGTCCGTGTCAGTTTGTGTCAGTCCTTGTCGGTCTTGGTGTTTGGAGTGAGCTGTTTGTTTAACCATAGTTTCTGTTATTGGAAATGAATAGAATATGGCTGGTAGGAATGATGCTGCTTTGGCTGCTGCGATGCAAGCAATGGCTCGTGCTGTGTAGGGTGCACCTAATGCTGCGGGTAATGATGAGTTCAGGAAGAACAGACCGCCTGTCTTCAAAGGAAGATATGATCCAGATGGTGCACAGATTTGGTTGAAAGAGATTGAAAGGATTTTCTGAGTTATGGATTGTGCTGAGGACAGTAACGTGAGACTGGGAACTCACATGTTACAGGAAGAAGCTGATGACTGGTGGGTTAGTACTCGTCAGGTGCTGGAAGCTGGGGATGAAGAAGTTACTTAGGAATTGTTTAGCCAGGAGTTTCTGAGGAAGTATTTTCCCGAGGATGTTAGAGGAAAGAAGGAGATTGAGTTCTTGGAACTGAAACAAGGTAGTATGTCTGTTATTGATTATACTGCTAAGTTTGTGGAGCTTGTGCAGTTTTATCCTCATTATGCTGAAGCGACTGTAGAATTTTCTAAGTGTGTGAAGTATGAGAGTGGATTGCGTCCTGAGATTAAGCAGGCAATCGGTTATCAAAGGATAAGAAGGTTTTATGATTTGGTAGAATGTTGTAGGATTTATGAAGAGGATAGTAGGGCTCGTTCTACTCACTACAAGAGTGTGAGTGACCAGAAAGGGAAGCAACAGTTTCGTAGTGGTCTGTATGTAACACCAGCGGATAAGGGTAAGCAAAGGGGTACTTTTGATCGAAGGTCAAGAGGAGGAGGTATGTCTAATTCTCTGAGATGTTTTAAGTGTGGTGAGTTGGGGCATCGTCAGTTTGAGTGCAGGAAAGATGTGAGAAAGTGTTCTAACTGCGGAAGTGTCGGACATGTTGTAGCTGATTGTAAACAGAAGAATGTGGTGAAGTGTTTCAACTGTGGTGAACCTGGTCATATTAGCACAAAGTGTCAGAAACCGAAGCAAGATCCAACTAGTGGGAAGGTATTTTCGTTGGCGGGGACTCAGACTTCTAGTGCAGATCGTCTGATCAGAGGTACTTGTTTTATTAATAGTATGCCTTTAGTTGCTATTATTGATACTGGAGCGACTCATTCATTTATTTCGTCTGAGTGCACGAAGCGTTTGAATCTTGTGTTGTCTTTGATGGATGGTAAGATGGTTATTGATACTCCAGCAATGGGGTCAGTAACTACTTCTTTGGTTTGTTCGAGTTGTCCTTTGACCATTTATGGTAAATACTTTGAAATGGATTTAGTGTGTTTTCCGTTGGAAGGTTTGGATGTGGTTTTGGGAATGAATTGGTTGCAATTCGATCGGGTTCATATTGATTGCTATCATAAGTTGGTAAGGTTTCCTTCTCTTGAGGAAGACGAAGACTCGAGTTTCTTGTCTACCAAAGAGTTGAAGAGACTTTTGGCGGAGGAAGCTCAGTTGTTTGGGTTGTTTGCGTCGTTGACTGTGGATAGTCAAGTTTCACTTGATGTGTTTCCGGTTGTGTATGATTTTCCGTTGGAAGGTTTGGATGTGGTTTTGGGAATAAATTGGTTGCAATTCGATCGGGTTCATATTGATTGCTATCATAAGTTGGTAAGGTTTCCTTCTCTTGAGGAAGACGAAGACTCGAGTTTCTTGTCTACCAAAGAGTTGAAGAGACTTTTGGCGGAGGAAGCTCAGTTGTTTGGGTTGTTTGCATCGTTGACTGTGGATAGTCAAGTTTCACTTGATGTGTTTCCGGTTGTGTATGATTTTCCTGAAGTGTTTCCTGAGGATATTTCGGACTTGCCGCCAGAGAGAGAGGTGGAGTTTTCCATAGATCTAGTTCCTGGTACTAGACCTGTTTCTATGGCACCTTATCGTATGTCGGCATCTGAGTTGGTTGAGTTGAAGAAGCAATTGAATGAATTGTTGGAGAAGAGGTTTGTGAGGCCAAGTGTTTCTCCTTGGGGTGCTCCAGTTTTATTGGTGAAAAAGAAAGACGGAAGTATGCGGTTGTGTATTGATTATCGCCAGTTGAATAAGGTGACGATTAAGAATAAGTAACCTCTTCCGAGAATTGATGATCTGATGGATCAGTTGGTTGGTGCTTGTGTGTTCAGTAAGATTGATTTGAGATCAGGGTATCATCAGATTAGGGTGAAAGAGGAAGATATTCAGAAGACGGCTTTTAGGACACGTTACGGTCATTATGAATATTCTGTGATGTCGTTCGGGGTTTCTAATGCGCCAAGTGTGCCTATGGAGTACATGAATCGTATTTTTCACGAGCATTTGGATCGATTTGTTGTTGTGTTTATTGACGACGTATTGATTTATTCTAGGTCTCGGGAAGAGCACGCAGAGCATTTGCGTATTGTTTTGCAGGTTTTGAAGGAAAAGAAGTTTTTTGCCAAATTGTCTAAGTGTGAATTTTGGTTGTCGGAAGTGAGTTTTCTTGGACACGTAATTTCAGGTAATGGTATTTCTGTGGATCCATCTAAAGTAGAAGCAGTTCTACAATGGGAGGCTCCGAGATCTGTTACTGAAATTCGAAGCTTTTTGGGTTTGGCCGGTTATTATCGATGGTTTATTGAAGGTTTTTCTGAACTAGCACTTCCTTTGACCTAGTTGACTTGTAAAGGGCAAGCGTTCATTTGGGATATTCGGTGTGAGGAAAGTTTTAATGAGCTGAAGAGAAGATTGGCGACAGCTCCGATTTTGATTTTACCGAATCCTAATGAACCGTTTGTGGTGTATTATGACGCGTCTTTGATTGGTCTAGGTGGGGTTCTGATGCAAGACGGTAAGGTTGTGGCGTATGCCTCGAGGCAGTTGAGAGTGCATGAGAAGAATTACCCTACACATGACTTGGAGTTAGCGGTTGTGGTGTTTGTGTTGAAGATTTGGAGGCATTATCTTTTTGGTGTGAGGTTTGAAGTCTTTAGTGATCACAAGAGTTTGAAATATCTGTTTGATCAGAAGGAATTGAATATGAGGCAACGAAGATGGTTGGAATTTTTGAAAGACTACGACTTTGGCTTGAATTACCATCCTGGTAAAGCTAATGTGGTAGCCGATGCATTGAGTCGGAAATCGTTGCATATGTCCGCTTTAATGGTTAAGGAGTGGGAGCTTTTGGAATCGTTTAGAGATTTGATTTTGGTATGTGAAGTGTCGTCGGATAGTGTGAGGCTGGGTATGTTGAAGGTTACTAATGATTTTCTGAGGTCGGTAAGTGAGAAGCAGAAGTTGGACGTGAAATTAGTGGATTTGATGTTGGTTGGCAGAAAAGATGCGAGTAGTGATTTTCAAGTGGATGTTAATGGTGTGTTGAGGTTCCGTGGGCGAATTTGTATTCCGGACGATTCGGAGTTGAAACGGATGATTTTGGAGGAAGGACACCGGAGTAATTTGAGTATACATCCGGGAGCGAACAAGATGTACCAAGATTTGAAGAAGATTTTCTGGTGGTCTGGATTGAAAAGAGATGTAGCTCAGTTTGTGTATGCTTGTTTGACGTGCCAGAAGTCGAAAGTGGAACATCAGAGACCGAGTGGTTTGTTGCAACCGTTGGATATTCCGGAATGGAAATGGGATAGCATTTCTATGGATTTTGTAACGGGGTTACCGAATACTCAGCGAGGGCATAATGCTATTTGGGTGGTTATTGATAGGCTGACTAAATCGGCTCATTTCATTATGATCGACATCAGTTCTTCTTTGGAACGGTTAGCTGAGATTTATATCAGTGTGATTGTGAAGTTGCATGGAGTTCCATTAAGTATTGTTTCGGATCAAGATCCTAGGTTTACCTCGAGATTTTGGGAAAGTTTACAGAAGGCGTTGGGTTCTAAATTGAGGTTGAGTTCGGCTTATCATCCGCAGACGGATGGGCAGACGGAGAGAACGATTCAGTCTTTGGAAGATTTGTTGAGAGCGTGTGTTTTGGAACAAGGTGGTGCGTGGGATAGTTATCTTGCGTTGATTGAATTCACGTATAATAACAGTTTTCGTTCGAGTATTGGAATGGCACCGTTTGAAGCATTATATGGACGAAGATGTCGAACACCGTTGTGTTGGCACGAATCTGGTGAGAGAACGGTGGTTAGACCGGAGTTGGTGCAGCAGACTACGGAAAAAGTGAAGTTTATTCGTGAGAAAATAAAGGCTTCTCTAAGTAGGCAAAAGAGTTATCATGATCGGAGACGGAAAGATCTTGAGTTCCAAGAGGGCGATCATGTATTTCTAAGGGTTATGCCGATAACGGGTGTTGATCATGCATTGAAATCGAAGAAGCTTACTTCTCGATTTATTGGTCCTTACCAGATATCTGCGAGAGTGGGTGCGGTGGCTTATAGGGTGGCGTTGCCGCCGAGTCTGTCGAATTTGCATGATGTGTTCCATGTTTAACAGCTTCGGAAGTATGTTCAGGATCCATCGCATGTGATTCCGATGGACGAGGTTGAGGTAAGGGAGAACCTGACGGTTGAGGCTTTGCCGGTGAGTATTTTGGATCGCAAGTTGAAGAGGTTGCGGGGCAAGGATATTGCACTTGTGAAGCTGGCGTGGGGAGGCGCTGCTGAGGGCAATTTGACTTGGGAGTTGGAGAGTCGGATGCGGGAGTCGTATCCAGAGTTGTTCGTCTCAGGTATATTTTCGAGGACGAAAATTTCTAAGTGGGGGAGAGTTGTAACGCCCCGGTCAGTTTTGTCAGTTTTGTAGTTTTATCTATTTGAGTCGTTTTGAGTATTTTATTATTATATTCTTTTATTCCTGACTTTTATGTGAAAATATGTTATTTCTCGTCGTGAATATATTTTATCGCATTTTGGGAACACTTGCGAGATATTTGAGTATAGGGGTAATTTGGACATTTTGACTTATTTTGTTAAGTTAGAATATAATAGAAAGAAAAAGAGAGAAAATAGTAAGAGGAAGAAAAAGAAGAGAAGAAGAAAAGAAAAGGGGAAGAGAAGAAAAGAGAGAATTTGGAAAAACTTGGAAATCAACCGACCTTCTAGAACGCGATTTAATCGGGTAAGGGTACGAAACTCGATTATACTATGTTTGTGTATGATGATGTATGTGTTTGCTTGGATGTTTCTTGTCTTTCCATAGCTTCGAGTTCTAGGTTGAAATGAGAGATATGATGAAAAATCGATGGTTTTGCGGTTGAAAATCGGTGTAAACGTAGTAGAATACTTGTTATCATGATTAGAATAGGTTCTGATTGTTATATGTTGGTTTGGAAATGTTTGGTTTGAGAAAATATCATTTTAGGATGAACTGGTGCGCTGCTAGGTTTTGATGAAATCGCAGGTTCGCAATGCGAATGGCCAGCGAATGGGTGGCGAGCGTTCACGTGATGTTCGCACTGCGAACGTTGTATCAATTTTGCTTCTGCCACTGTTCGCTGGAGGGTTCGCACTGCGAATGGGGTAGCGAACATTCGTTGGATGGTTCGCACTGCGAACGTTGGGAATTTTCTAGGCTATTTTTGCTTCTGCCTTGGTTCGCTGGGACATTCGCACTGCGAATGAGGTAGCGAAGGACTCGCTGGGAGCTTCGCACTGCGAATGTAGCAGTTTTTCCCAATTTGTTTTCTTTGTAACTTTTGATCTGTGGTTCGGTTTGAGGCGTGGTTTGATGCGTTAGAAAGCTTGTGAAATGTAATTTCTTATGATGATGGTTGGTGGTCTCACGGCAAGAAAATGCGATGTATGGTAATTGTTGATGTATGCATGATTATGGATGTGTATATGTGTGCATATTAACTATCATGAGTCATTGTATGCCAAGCATCATGATATGCATTGTTGTGACGTCCTGAGTGACGGATTGATTCCAGAGGGAATCTGCTATAACATCGTGCACCTTAAAAATAAGAGGACCTAAAGCGATTTGATATATTGTGCGCCTTAAAAATAAGAGGACCTAAAGCGATGGTTATAGACGATCGTGTGCCCATGTGGGGTGTGAGCGATCGGATTGTGCGCCTTATACCGAGAGGACCTAAAGCAATCCATAAACGTCGTGCGCCTTATACCGAGAGGACCTAAAGCGACGGGGAACATCGTAGGCCCGACGGGGTGTTACTTGAGTGATCCTCAGTAATGAGCGATGATTCCATCAGAGTTCCTGAGTGAACTAGTGATGAGAAATATTGGAAGTCGGTACCGCATGGCATGTGCATAGAGTCGTTGTGTCGGTCTCTGTGCATTTGCATAAATCATGGATTAATTGTGCATAGAATTGTTAATGTGATTGATGAGATGGTATATGTGTAATTGTATTGATGATGAGTGTATTGTGTACGATTGATGTGTAGTGGTATTTGATACTTGAGAATTGTACTGTGTTATGTTGTATTTGATTGTGGTACATTTGTGGTGAGAATGTTTTACTTGTGCATTTCTGTGTTAATATATAATTATATGCAACTGTAATATGATTGTTTTTCTCACCCTTCTGCTGTTTTATAATGCTCTATGAGGCATTGCAGATTAGAGTTGCTGGAGGTCTTTTTGTGAAGCCTTGCGTCTTCATTCTTTTGTCGGTCGGCTCTGATATGTGACACCGGGTAGTTAGGGTGGCCGTTTGTGATTATTTTGTATTACGTATATGTATCTTTTGAATTGTACATGTATAATGTTGTATATGACAAACAAACTTTCATGAGATATATATATATATATATGTGTGTTGATATTCAGTTACGGATTTTCCGCTTATATTCTGTTTCTAAATTATGGGTATAATACTACCTGAATGGTTGCATATCTGTATGAGCAGGTGTTGTATGTTTGTTTCAAATTGTTGTGGCGTCTCCGGTCTATGCCGTGCATGTTTTAATTATACTCTGATGAAATTTTGAATTTTTATTTATCGCTTTAATATCTTTGGGGTTTAGATTGGGGGTGTCACATCAAGAGAGAGCAAATTGAGAGAGAGAGAGAGAGAGAGAGCGTGCAAATTTGGTGAAGTGTGAAGAATGAAAAGTTAGTTTCAATTTCTGTTGGAGATTGGTTTATATATGTGAGGTTAGCTTCTAACTGTCATGGTTAACAATTAGAAGTGTGGTTAGGTTAATTGTGAAGTGAATGAAGTGGAAGAAGGAAGTGTGCACGGGTTATGGTGTTTTTGCTCATGTGTGTGGAAGAGCGTGGAAGCTTGTGGTGTGGTTTATAATGGATGATGATGATGTAAAGTAAATATGCTGGGCAATGCAGTAGCAACACCATATTTCTCTCTCTTTTGGTTTTGAACAAATGTGGAAAAAATGAGTACATGAGTGTATGCGTGTGTAAGGGATTGCATGGCTAGTTATGGCAATGTTTGATGACATACACATGACATGAAGTAGAGGATGTACATGCTGTAACAAAGACAAAGTTTTTTTGAATGAATTTTCATTGCTTGACATGGAAGGAAACCAGTTGGCATGTTATGATCTTTGGAGGAAAAAATCTTCATAACCATGGGATGAAAGGATATGATTAATGGCTTTTTGGAAAGAGGGAATGACATAGATCAACTTTGGTGTGGAAATCAACCATGATTAAAACCTCTATCATGCTTAAAATTGGCTATGAAAATACTTGCATACAACTGTGTTGGCAAGTCAGCTTGACCTGGTCGTGCCCTACCACATGCGTGTGAATGAATCAGTTGGAGGTCACACACTTGGCCTCATTATATCTCTCAATAAGTTGATCATATGAAAATTTCTCCAACATCAAAGTTGAAGATGAGATCAAGAGGAACAAAAACCATGTTGGACAATTTTTCATTTGGAGTCTCCATTCTGAAGAAATCTGACCTTGAACTTGGACAAAACATGCACACAAGGTGTTTGTTGAAATTATTGCGTGCTGACTGGCCATGCGTTGCCAACTTGCCTTGATTTGCCTCAACTTTAATTGATCATATCTCTCTCAATTTTGACCCAATGGAAGTGTTCTTGGTATGGTTTTGAAGCCTGAAATGTGAACTTTTGATAGGCCTCCATAACCTTTGAGTTTGCAGATTGGAGCATGGAGAAAGAATGCTCCAAAGATGACCCTTCAACTTGACAAAACTTGCCATAAATGGAAACCCTTCATTACTATTTTTGGCAACTTTGCACATTTCTTGATTTTTGATGGATCTCTTGATAATTCTTGATCAAACCTTCACCAGTGGAAATATTTGACATGAGGAATAAGATTTTTACCTCAAAAAGTCAAGAGTTGACTTTTTCCTCTGCACAGTTGACTTTTCCCCAATTCTCTTGATTTCCAGTCAAATGATCAATTGAAACCCCTCCAAACCAAATTGATGGACAATTCTCCCATCTTAGACACTTAAGGACATGAGGAATACCATAGAACCAAGTTTTGCCCAAAAAGTAAGAAATAAATTGATTTTATGGCAAACCCTAATCTGGTGCCCTTAGCCTAGGAGAAATCAGCCCATCCTCCCAATCCAAATTCCTCTGAGCATGATGTGTATCCTCTCAAACAAAGATGAGATATGTCATTTGGTGAGGATAAAAACTCAAAGATCTTGTCCATTGAGGTGTTATACTCAAGAATCCCAAAACCCTAATTTTGCACTGGTTAGGAGAAGGTGGTTCCCTTGAGATTTCTTGTCAAGCTTGATCACATGATGAGATGGTAGGTCAATTAAGATCTCTTGAGGCTCAAGGCTCCTTGACTTAGATACCTTGATCCCATGCTAAGGCCAATGGTATGCAATGATGATTATGCAAAAATGCAATGAAACATAAGCCAGTTAAAGTTAGAAACATGAGGGCAAATTTTGAGGTGTTACACATACTAAAATCATGCCTTTGCAAAAACAAACCAACTTGGCTTTTTTTACTTCCCTTTATTTACCTTTGAAATTTGTGCACAACTCTAGAGACTTGTTTGGTTGTGTAGTGAAAAAAGGACTTTTTTTACACTCTGATATATCATGGTCCATGTCAGGAGGCCCTTGTTTAGCTTTTTGCAGTTTTGCAGAATAAAACGCTTTCAAAAAGCAAACCAAACCACTCCTGCAAAACTCAAAACCAAACACACCATTAAGCAGAAAACCAAATAGAATTAAATTGCATTCAATTTCAAAAACAAAATAAAATTAAAACACACTATCTATAGTACAAAACAGATATAAGATCTGAATATGTTTATGTTTAGCATCATTCATAGCTCATCATAGTTCATAATGAGCATAAAACCTCAATTTATGTTTATCAACATAGCATAGAATGGAGCCTCAAAAAAACCTACATCATTTTATGAAAAAACTCAAAACTTATAGACCCCAACCTATTTGCACCATAGATCTGAACCTTTCTGCTTTGTTTTTAAGCTAAAAAAAAGATGCAAATTTTTCATAAAACTATCTATCCGATCTGAACCAAACCCTTAATAGCTTTCACAATCCTATTTCTTAAAAATCCAGCTAGAAACTTAATAACCAAGTATCACAATCAATGTTCCAAAATGGATCAAGTTGAAGATTATTAATTCAATAAATGACATTAAAATGGATTGGATATATATCTTGACCTTGAATGGATTGGATATATATATCTATGATCGTGATAGCTTGTACCTAGTATTAAAAAATAAATTTTAATAGTAACTAATTGTACCAGACTTTAATTGTTGACAGTTTGGATGTATTATAAAAATGTGAAATTTGAATATAGGTTGAAGTGCCCTAGTGAGAAGAAAGTTTACCTGGTGTAGTGTTGCTTTATGACATGTACTGACAGCATTGAGAAATGACAGCGGTATGGCTAGGAATGTTGATTTGAAACCATGTATGTAGTGTTGCTGCTACGATGGATTTGGTACTTAAGCATTCCAAAAAATCAGGAAGAAGTCAAATCGATATCATCAAAAGTGGAAAAGATAACAGCTAGCGTATAAAGTCTTGCATAAAAACATATAAAAATATGCAAGTACAGAGGCTGATGATAATATTGTTAGCTTTGGCCTCGAAAATGTGTTGTTTGGCAAAAGGACCTGCTGAGGCTTTGCTTTACACAGTGGGTTTAAAAAGTTAATTGGATTGTTGCATGAAAATGGTAATGCATAACAATTAAACGCCATGAAAATTGTTCAGTACGATACTTCTCTAATATTAACCTCAGTAAACTTCAAAAAATTTAAACCATCCAACATATAATTAAAATCTTAATGAAACTTTTTTTGCTAGAGAAGTCATTTTCATACAGTAGCTTTGGCAGTAGACTGCTGATATCATACAATGATTCTAAATATTATTTGTTTATGTGTTTGTATATAATTATTAAACAAATAGATACAATCAGACAAATTCATACAAGAAATCAAATAGATTGTTAAGTGTTGTAATGTAACTAAACGAGTATAGATAAAAAGTAGAAAAATATGAAAATAAATCCAGTCCGACATAGAGAAGATAAATCATTGATAAAATTGATATCTAAATTAGGTTGTACAACTTTTTCACAATCATATTCTGTAAAAGTTAAATAGAAAATAGGGAAATCAATTCATCATTCGGAAGATGTAATACAAATCATCTGCAAAAATATCAACAATGTAAATTTACCATCTTGATTTCTCCAAAGCTATGTAGCTTGTGAATTTAGGGGAAAGCTAATAAATAAAATAATAGCTTCTGTTACAACTAATTCATCTTTCAAAGTTACCACCTAGCAGACTTTGAATTGATAAAAGAATAGTTCTTACATCATAAGCAGATGACCATTTATCCTGTAAATTTTAAAGATTAATCATTATAGATGATAATATCAATAATCAATAGTTGTATTGAATTATTGAAGAAAATTATAGACATTGGGGTGGAGGCATAATCATATTATTCATCACCTTAAGAATATATGAGCAAATATTGCCATGGAAATATACATTGGGTTGGAAGCATGTAGTGTTAAATATTATTTTTGAAACCTAAAAAGTGTCGGTCCCGGGATTTTCATCCTAGTACAAACGCGAAAGTGGCACCGAACAGAGTCGCCAGCAATGTGTATTTATCCCAAGAGAGGGAAAGGAAACACTGCATAAACCTGAAGGAAAGGAAAGAGCATGGTCTCGCGACCAAGAGATCTGGGTTCGGGAGTCGGTTACGCGCAGGGAAGGTATTAGCACCCCCACGCGTCCATCGTACCCGATGGGATCCACGCTTGCTTGTCTCGATCAAAGGGTGATAGAAAAGATACTGGAAAAAGGAACTGAAGGAAAGAAAGGAGAAAGAATGGAAAGAGAAAGAGAAACAAATGTAGGGAAAATAAAAGAAGTGCTCGCATGGGCCCTACCCCACTGCCTACGTATCTCATCGGGAGCATGAGAATCAGAGCGACGTAGTTCCCCTCACTAGGGATGGATTATTTGTGTTTTTTAGAGAACGGCTTACGTTCTGGCTCAGGTGTTGCAGGCTCGCTGGTCCGAGTGCGTTACCATCTTGCAAGAGATCGAGGAGGAGCACGTTCGTACGTTGAGAATGAGTAAGATGAGAAAAGAATTCCCGAAGGAAAGACGTAATTGTTTGTTTTTGTCTTTTAAGAAGTTTTGTTGTTTGTTTGCTTATGATAGTGTATCTAAATCTTAGTCATTGGAATGCGTACCCTCTCACATTCCGAGATGGAATGAGTAAGAAAGCACACTAAGGGTGAAGAAGACCCCCACACTTAGTTCCAATTGTCAAGGTTCAAACACACTAGCATACTTGTGTTTATTAAGTGTTTTTGTTAATTATGAAATGAAGAAGTGTTTTTCATTTATTTGTACCTTCAACAAATATTGCATTTAAGTCCCTCATACAAGATCAAATGTTTAACACATTGACCCAAGATGGGCTATATGCTATACATTTTAAGATTATAAGAGAAGACCCCTTATAATCCTTTCTTTATGTGAAAGGCCTAAATGCAATAAATGCCTACCTTTATTAGATATTTTGAGTTTTCTTTAAGAGATGAGAAGAGAGACTCAAGAGAGGAGAAAAGGTAAAACCTATATGGACTAAGACTCAATCCTAATTAAAAATTAAAGGGAGTGGTCCTAATGGTTTGTGAGGTTTCAACCTAAAGTCTAAAGAAAGAATGAATTAAACAATTCACTTCTAAAGTAGAAGATGAATTGTAATCCAAAAAGGGAAGGTGATGAATTATTAAAAGAAAGCACATAAATGCTTAACAAAACACAAAATGGAATTGTAAAAGAGATGAGAGGAAATAAGTTTGAATGTGGATTCCTTATCCACACTCAATTGAAACTTACCAAAGCCCCTACATGGTTAGTAAACATGTGTACAAGTATAGGAAGCAAGGGAACATTTAATGCACCATAAAACTCAAAAGAATTAGATGAGACATCAAATCCTATAACCACAACCAGAATGTTCATCATATGGAAAACAAATGATTATCATCAAGCAAACTCAAGTGGATAGGCAACAAACATCATCCATGACATTAGAACATGATACCATAAGAAAAGGGAGAATGAAAGATGAAAGAAAAAAGAAGAAATGTGCATAAATGGAACATGTAATCCATGGATCAGAATTGAAATGAAATGAAAAAATGATTCATAAATATCTCACAAGTATTCATGCATGACACATCAAAACATTTAAGAAGTGATAGAAGAAGTAGAATTGAAATGGAAGTTCCAAACAAAGGAAAGTGCAAACACAACATGTTAAAGGTGCACAAGGTTCAAATGATAACCAACATGCAAAGATGACATATGATATGTATCAATGACCTATAATGTCAAGAGTTTAGTTCACAAAATAGGCAAATGATCATGCAAGTATGTACAAAAGAAAACATGTAAACATGCACCAACATTGAGATGATATGACATGTTATTATGCTTCAAAGGTAATGCATTAAACAAAAATTAAATGGCCTCATGAAAATTATTAAAACATGATATTGAAGTTCACAAATCAGAGATGAATCACATATCAAAGTAGCATACAAGAAATCAAGGCAAAAAGATGTCAAACAATGCATTTAGGTCAAATAGACATATCATACAAAGTAGCACAAAAATGAACACCAATCATGCCATAAACTGACCTAAAAAATCAAATAAAAATCACTTAACATACCTCAAGATGATAATGACTCAATGCAAAAAGAAGAGCATCAAAACAATTTTTAATGATCAGGAACAAAATTAAACAAGATCATATACCACATTAAGAATGCACACCAAAGAAATTCAAAGAAAATTATGGAGCAGGGGTAAAAATGTCATAAAATCAGAAAATAAAATCACCAAAAATTTTCTAAATGTTTTAATGATACTCATTAATTTTTGTGGAATTTTATGATGCTATTTAGTATTTTTAAAAATTAAAAAGCAAACGTGTAGAAAAATGGAAAAATAAAATGCAATGCAAAAAGGAATGGGGGTGCATGACTAGTAATTACTCAGTTCAATTCATTTGGGCTTTAAAAAAGAGGAGGTGTGAATAGCAAAATAGTCTAGGTCCATTAAGCGCGCAGTACACATTAATAACCATGCACTTCAGTCAAACCAAGTCAACACAATAACAACCATCGGATTGAGTCAGGTCAACAAACAAGTCAAAGTAAGCAAGATCAAGGCGCACATGTGAGGGAACACATTAACTAGCACGCACTGCACCACACTATGTTTAAGTGAAATCAGAAATAATGCACGTGAGGTGCATGTGTGTTTTAATGCGCTGGCAGTTCCTCCACCCTTGGATTACACAAATCAGACGGCTGACATTAAAACTGAACATAAAACCCTAAAATGAGATCACCGGCCGGAGAGGGACCTCCGGTCACCCTCTCCGGCGAGAACCACCACCTGCAACTTTCACATCACCACAGAAATGCACGATATTCATACCAAAATGAAGCTGAAGTTGAGCAGGTCATGAATACACACTTATTTTTCACATAGCAATCACACACATAGAGAAACGAAGAGATGAAATCATGCCCTAACTTTTCAAACTATGCCTTTAGAAGGCCTATCAACTAGCCGGAGTAAGCAGAGCTTCTATCAAGCTTATATTAACAAAAACAAGTCAAAATTAAGGGGAATCGAATGGAAAAAGGTTGAGTGATAAAACCTGAAAGTATGGAGAAATTGGAGATGCTGAGAAAACCAGAGATTCTTGCTTCCTTTTTAAGCTTCACTTGGCCAAATAAAGGCTTTCAAACTCTGAAGAGTGATAATGGAGATGGATTTGCAGTGTGCTTACTTCAACAATCCAAAGCTGCTTCAAGTTCAGAGATGATTGAAGATGAAACTTGAAGGTGGAATTAGAAGAGAATGATGAACTCGTGCAATAGAGAGATTTGATGAAAAAGAGTGGGAGAATCAGAGAGAAAATTAGAGAGTATTTGGGAGTGAAATGAGAAGAGTGAAGCTAACTGAGATTTGTGAGTTAGATTTTCTTTTATAGTGTGAGTTAACTAAGGTTTAATGAGTTGAGTTAGATGAGTCACAGTGGTTAGACTGAGTGCACCCTAACTAACTGAGTCAAGTTAGTTAGGGGCGAGTTATTGAGGCTGAGTTATGGTGATGGCGGTTCACAATGTGTTATGGTGAGGTTCAATTGAATAAAGCAAGCTCACATCTGCTGCTGCCACAAAAACTTGTTCAACAAGCTTTCCCTTTCCATTTCCATGTATAGTGAGGCACATAAGGTGGTGTTCATGAAAAGTGTTTGGTTAAATGAAGCAAAGGTTGGAGAGTGAGCAATACATGAGCAAGCTGGTACAATAACAACAACCTTTATTTATTTTTCGGGTTTTATGTGACAGTTTGGAACCAATGCAACAGTGATTGTTTGAAAATGATTTTCTCTCTTGTTAGTGAATGATTTAATGAGGCATTGAGGGCATTGGAAAGATGGTGCACCAGAGAACAACATTGGTGTGAGAATTGTATTGAATTGAGGCCTCAAACACACCTAAAAATAGCTATGAACACAATGGTTCAAAACTGGTTGGTGAGCGTGGCAAGAGGTTGGCTGGTAAGGCAACTTGGCACACGAAATTTCAGCACAATCAACCTAACTTGAGACCAAAATTTATCCCTCATAAATTGATCAAATGGAATTTTGTCTAACATGAATATTGAAAATGACATTGCAATGAACAACTTTCATGTTGAAAACTTTTCCATTTGAGGCCTTTAATTATGAGAAAAATGAGTGGACATTTGGCTCACCAACTGTTTGAGAAAATGACTGCGCGCGTGCCCTGAAAATCTTGGTCATGACCTAGTTTTGAACCTACTTTGCTCCAACTTTGATCAATCATAACTCTCTCAATATTAATCCAATGGAGATGTTCCACACATGGATTTGAAGCTTGAAACAAGATCTTTTGTTATGGCCGAGTGGAATTTTCATTTGATGCCCCAATTTTAAATGGCCTTGGTTTAAACTCTGATGCAAAATGGCCAAAACTTGCTATATTTAGTAACCCTTCTTCATCCAAAAATGGCAACTTTCCACATCTTGATTTTTTCATGATTCCTTTGGAGTTTCTTGACCAAATTTTGTACATTGGACACATATAACATGAATTTCATGAATTTGGCCTCAAAAAGTCAAGAGTTGACTTTTTCCTCTAATTATTTGACTTGGCCCCAAATTCTCTGATTTTTTATCTTTCTTCCAATTGAACCACTTCCAAAACCAATTGAGAGGTGATTTTCCACATCCATACACTTAGGGACATATGAAATACCATGACATCAAGTTTGGTCCAAAAAATCAGAGATTCCCTGATTTTATTGGAAACCCTAATTTTGGTGCCCACCTCCTAGGAGAAAAATGTGCAGTCTTCAATTTCAAATTCCTCAGAGTATGTTGTGTATCCTCTTAAAGGATGATGATATATGCCATTTGAGGATGATTTTGGATCAATGAGTTATCTCCTTTGAGGGTTTTCCTTCAGTTTTTGAACCTCTTGCATAGTGAAATATGTAGTGCTCCAATCTCCTATTGAATCTCACTTCCTTGAGATTTTGGATGATCAATTGAGATGGTGTGAGACATGAAAGACCTCTTGGCTTGCCTTGAGGAAACTTGATTGACCTTTTTGTGCTTTGAATGACCCCTTGATTGTCCACCTTCCACCTGATCACATGCCCTGATGGTAAGAAGGATGCTATGCTTCATTTTTCTATGTTAAATGCAATGTAATGTTAATGAGGTGGATATGATATGATAAATGATAATGCCATGCTATAATGACAAAGAGGGAGAGCAAATTTTGGGGTATTACAGCTGCCCCTATTCAAACGCTATAGACCTGAATGCCTGAAAGCAATTGCTTTCGGACTTTCAAGGTATATAGTGATTGAATACCAAATATAACCAAAAATTTGCTCTGGATGATGAGGAGGAAACTTCCCCGACATTGCTGGATTGAATCTTCAATGAAACATTGTCAGAGAAATCTGTCTTTTCAACGACACTAGACGCCTACTGGCCTGCCGCATTACTGGTAAACTTTAACAATGTCTTTTATGCAACTCCAGATGACTACTGGCCTGCCACGCTACTGGTGGACTTTGATAACGTCTTTTGAATAACGCCAGACGACTACTGGCTTGCCACGCTGCTGGTGGACTTTAATAATGTCTTTTATGTAACTCCAGACGACTACTGGCCTGCCACGCTACTGGTGGACTTTAATAATGTCTTTTGTACGACGCCAGACGACTACTGGCTTGCCACGCCACTGGTGGACTTTAATAATGTCTTTTGTACAATGCCAGACGACTACTGGCCTGCCACGCTACTGGTGGACTTTGCAGCCTCGTGCCACCCGAAGACGGACTTTTGCCAATCCACTGTTGGACTTTTAGAATTTGCCACCCTTAGATGGACCTTTCGCCAATCCACTGTTGGACTTTTGCCACCCGAAGACGGACTTTTGCCAATCCACTGTTGGACTTTTAGAATTTGCCACCCTTAGATGGACCTTTCGCCAATCCACTGTTGGACTTTTGCCACCCGAAGACGGACTTTTGCCAATCCACTGTTGGACTTTTAGCTGCTTTGCCACCCGAAGATGGACTTTCGCCAATCCACTGTTGGACTTTTGCCACCCGAAGACGGACTTTTGCCAATCCACTGTTGGACTTTTAGAATTTGCCACCCTTAGATGGACCTTTCGCCAATCCACTGTTGGACTTTTGCCACCCGAAGACGGACTTTTGCCAATCCACTGTTGGACTTTTAGAATTTGCCACCCTTAGATGGACCTTTCGCCAATCCACTGTTGGACTTTTGCCACCCGAAGACGGACTTTTGCCAATCCACTGTTGGACTTTTAGCTGCTTTGCCACCCGAAGATGGACTTTCGCCAATCCACTGTTGGACTTTTGCCACCCGAAGACGGACTTTTGCCAATCCACTGTTGGACTTTTACCACCCGAAGACGGACTTTTGCCAATCCACTGTTGGACTTTTGCCAACCGAAGACGGACTTTTGCCAATCCACTGTTGGACTTTTAAAATTTGCCACCCGAAGACGGACTTTTGCCAATCCACTGTTGGACTTTTGAAATTTGCCACCCGAAGACGGACTTTTGCCAATCCACTGTTGGACTTTTGCCACCCGAAGATGGACTTTTGCCAATCCACTGTTGGACTTTTAAAATTTGCCACCCGAAGACGGACTTTTGCCAATCCACTGTTGGACTTTTAAAATTTGCCACCCGAAGATGGACTTTTGCCAATCCACTGTTGGACTTTAAGAATTTGCCACCCTTAGATGGACTTTTGCCAATCCACTGTTGGACTTTGCTAACGTCTTTTAACAATGCCAGACGACTACTGGCTTGCCACACTACGGGTGGACTTTCGCAAAATTCCAATACTGGATTACACTCTGCATCCGTGTCAGACATCTCTGCCGACTTTGCTGAGGAACAATGATCAATGACTTGACTTTAGAGGTTCCTGAGAGGATAGTATCTCTGCTGGAGAATGAATGAACAATCTGTCTGCTTCGAATTGTCAAGTTTGCCAAAAATAAATTGGACTTGTAGAATAATAAATCTGCCAGTAATCACTTCATCTGCTGGGGGAATGAATTCTGGTCACAGCGATTCCGCTGGGGATGAGAATTTCTTTGCATGGCGTCTTGCTAGGGAAGAAAAGTCATAAAAAACTCTGCTTAGGGATCTATCCAATCCAAGACCCTTTGTAGGGGTTATCAACCTTCTGACCCGGCTAGGGAAAGACTGTACCATCCTTGTTGAGGAATAGATTATGCCGATCATATAAACCTCTGCGGGGAGAACAACAACTCAGCTGGGGAGTATTGCTGACAAGATTCGATGCTGACCTCTGTGGGGGATCATTACCAGAGACACAGTCTTGCTGGGGATCAGGGCTACTCTGCCAGGGATATGCAAATCCTGGTTAGAACATTCCACTGCAACTTGCTAGGAAAAAGTCCTTAGAGATCTGTTGGGGAAACCCAAAGCAAATCCACAGTAGTCTGCTGAAGAATATGACTGTCGAGCTTAGGATAAGTACCACAATGCCCCATGTTAGGCGAGCTTCCCTTTAGACAATTCTGTTAGGGATAACGAGTTTATAACAAACTCTGCTGGCGGAAACTGCTTTAAAACGTCTCGTGCTGGGGAATGCCTTTTGAGAGGATTTTACAGAAGACCAACTGTCCTCAAACTCTACTGGGGATGATCAACACTTCATGCTGGGGAAACAAACATGCCCTATGCTTGGACAAACCAACAATTTGTCCCCGAAGAAGATGTCATAAGAGGATTTTACAGAAGATTTAGCCTCTTCAAACTCCTGCGACTTCGCTGGGGATAATGACCATCAGTTTCGGTATTGACGAGACCACTCTTTTGGGGGAACTTGTGACCGTTATCGACACAGAAAAGCTTGTAGCTGTTGGAAGTACTGTATGAGAGAATCGACTTAATAAGATACAACGGTACCCAGTTGAACTTAATTCAATGATATCGAACCGTTATGAACGATCGTCGACCGAGCGATGAACGCCAATCTCCTTACCCGTAATTACCCCAGTCTTTTGCGTGGGGTAATTGATTACTGGTCTTATGCTTAAAATCATCTGCACCTGCTACCTGCAACAAAAGAACATGCACACATGCCCCAAATATTGCGTGGCTAGAATCCACCATCCGGGAATATTCAACATTCAAAGTAATTTCAAATGTTTTTTCTGCGCATGTTATTGCAAGGCCGCCATGTTTTCAAATGCAATGTTTTATCAAAAATTAGGACGTTTTTGCAAACAAAGCAATAAAACAAAAATAGAAAGCTTTTTATTGAAATTCAATTTATTGACTGAGAGCCCAGAATAGGCAATTACATCAGGAAGCAATCCCTGGAAAGAGGTGATCGCTGAAAATTGAGAAAAGAAACTATCCTAATGGCAATGTGAAAACGGACTTCCACTGAGTTTCCATTCTGTTATGACCAGTATGTCTTCAAAACTCCCCGACCTTGCCTTCTGAGGAATGATCAGACCGATTCCTATCTTTCAGAATGTCAGTTGTTCAAACGATAATGGGGTACAGATAACTCAGACCGTAGTCATTCGCTTAAATCCCTCTTTTGCGTGGACCGCCCTTTCAGGTTTTCGATCCACCAGGATACCCTTTTTTGCCTAAGTTGCCCTTTCGGGTTTTCAACTTACCGGGTGTACAATTTTTTCAATTATATCCCTAATTTTTGCCCGAACCTTATTCTGTTTTTGGTTCGCCGGGATGCCCTTTTTTGCCTGGATTTTTTATTTTTATTATCCAGCGGGTCTATTCATGCGAAGTATTTTTTGACTACGTCCGAGTTGACAGGGGATGAAAAGTCTTCACCATCCATGGTTGTAAGCAATAAGGCTCCGCCCGAAAAGACCTTTTTAACCACGAATGGACCTTCATAGTTAGGAGTCCATTTGCCCCTGTGATCTGTATTGGGAGGAAGGATCCTTTTGAGTACCACATCCCCGACTTTGTAAACCCGAGGACGCACCTTTTGGTCAAATGCCTACTTCATTTTGCGCTGATATAGTTGCCCATGACATACAGCCGCCAATCGCTTTTCCTCAATAAGGCTCAGCTGATCAAATCTGGCTCGTACCCATTCAGCCTCATCTAGCTTAACATCCATCATGACTCTGAGGGACGGAATCTCTACTTCAACTGGTAGCACTGCCTCCATACCATAGACAAGTGAGAATGGGGTTGCCCCAGTGGACGTGCGTACCGACGTTCGATACCCATGCAAAGCAAATGGTAACATCTCATGCCAATCTTTGTACGTGACAACCATCTTCTGTACAATCTTCTTGATATTTTTTTTGGCCGCTTCGACCGCGCCATTCATCTTTGGACGGTACGGAGAAGAATTGTGATGTTCGATTTTGAAGTCCCGGCATAACTCAGCCATCATCTTATTATTCAAATTAGAACCATTATCAGTAATGATTCTTTCGGGAACTCCATATCGGCAAATGATATCCCGTTTTAAGAAGCGAGCTACCACTTGTTTTGTAACATTGGCATAGGATGCAGCTTCAACCCATTTGGTGAAATAATCAATTGCCACCAAGATGAAACGATGACCATTAGAAGCTGTAGGCTCAATCTTTCCGATCATATCAATGCCCCACATGGCAAACGGCCAGGGCGACGCCAAGATACTCAACGGATTTGGAGGCACATGCACTTTGTCTGCATAGATCTGGCATTTATGGCATTTGCGGGCATATTTGCAACAATCTGACTCCATAGTCAACCAATAATATCCCGATCTTAACAACTTTTTAGCCATTACATGTCCTCCGGCATGGGTACCGAAAGAGCCTTCGTGCACTTCAATCATCAATAAGTCTGCTTCATGTCTATCCACACATCTAAGCAGGACCGTGTCAAAATTTATTTTATACAGCACGCCATCTTTGTTCAAGAAGAAACTACCAGCTAACCTTCTCAACGTTTTCCTGTCTTTGGACGATGCCCCGGGCGGGTACTCTTGACTTTTCAAGAAACACTTAATGTCATGAAACCATGGCTTGTCATCAGACGCTGTATCAACAACAAACACAAATGTCGGTCTGTCAAGCCGAGATACTTCAATCTTAGGTACATGGTTCCATCCTTGCACTTTGATCATGGAAGACAAAGTGGCCAAGGCATCAGCGAACCTATTCTCATCCCGAGGAATATGGTACAGTTTCACTGTTGTGAAAAATGTCAGCAATCTCCTTGTATAATCTCTATACGGCACTAGATTTGCTTAGTGCGTGTACCAACTCCCTTTCACTTGATTGATTACCAAAGCTGAATCACCGAATATATCAAGGGTTTTAATCTGTAGATTAACCGCCTCCTCGATCCCCATTATACAAGCTTCGTACTCTGCTTCATTGTTGGTGCATCCGAAAGTTATTCGGGCAGTGAAAGGCATATGAATACCTTCCGGCGTGATAAGAACTGCTCCAACTCCGCACCCATTCATATTGACAACCCCATCAAACATCAGACTCCATTTGGACTCAGGGTCTGGCCCCTCCTCCGGGAGTGGTTCCTCGCAGTCTTTAGCTTTGAGAAACATGATGTCCTCATCAGGGAAGTCAAATTTCATGGGTTGGTAATCATCAATCGGCTGTTGCGCAAGATAGTCGGACAAGATACTTCCTTTGATGGCCTTTTGGGAAGTGTACTGAATGTCATACTCTGTCAAGACCATTTGCCACCGTGCAACTCTGCCTGTCAGTGCTGGTTTCTCGAAAATGTACTTGATAGGATCCATTTTTGAAATTAACAAGGTTGTGTGTCTGACCATATATTGTCTCAATCGCTTAGCGGCCCATGCAAGTGCACAGCATGTCTTTTCAAGCGTTGAGTATCGGGACTCACAATCGTTGAACTTTTTGCTCAGGTAGTAGATAGCATGCTCCTTCCTACCTGTCTCGTCATGTTGACCGAGAACACAACCCATGGAACCTTCAAGCACTGTCAGATACATTATCAGCGGTCTCCCTTCAACTGGAGGCATTAGAATCGGAGGTTCCTGCAGATATTCTTTTATCTTATCGAATGCCAATTGGCAATCGTCATTCCACCTGACCGTTTGATCTCTTCTTAGCAGTTTAAATATTGGTTCACATGTGGCTGTTAGGTGAGATATGAACCTTGCAATGTAGTTCAATCTACCCAAGAAACCACGAACCTCTTTTTCTGTTCTCGGCTCAGGCATTTCTTGTATTGCTTTCACCTTGGCAGGATCAACCTCGATTCCTCTTTCGCTCACAATGAAACCCAGCAACTTTCCAGAACGCACCCCAAACGTGCACTTGTTTGGATTTAATCTCAGGCGGAACTTTCTCAACCTTTCAAACAGCTTTTTCAGGTTAATCAGATGTTCCTCTTCTGTTCTCGACTTGGCAATCATATCATCCACATAACATTCGATCTCCTTATGAATCAAGTCATGAAACAATGTTACCATCGCCCGCTGGTACGTTGCCCCTGCGTTTTTCAACCCAAAAGGCATTACTTTATAGCAATATGTACCCCACAGAGTAATGAACGTGGTCTTCTCCATATCTTCAGGTGCCATCTTGATCTGGTTGTACCCGGAGAAACCGTCCATAAATGAGAACACTGAAAACTAGGCTGTATTATCGACCAGCACATCAATATGAGGTAGTGGAAAATCATCTTTCGGGCTAGCTTTATTAAGATCTCGATAATCCACACACATTCTCACTTTTCCATCTTTCTTCGGTACTGGCACGATGTTGGCTACCCACGGAGGATATTTTGTCACAGCAAGAAACCCAGCATCCCACTGCTTCTGGACTTCCTCCTTAATCTTTAAAGCCATGTCGGGGTGAGTCCGACGAAGTTTCTGCTTGACTGGCGGTCATTCTTCTCTTAATGGCAGCATGTGCACAACAATATCCGTATCCAACCCCGGCATGTCTTGATACGACCAGGCGAAGATGTCAACATACTCGCGCAACATTTCAGTCAAAGTTTTCTTCACATCTGCTTGCAAGCTGGCACCAATCCTGATCTCTTTCTTGGCATTCTTGGAACCAATATTGATGATTTCTACAGTCTCCTGGTGAGGCTGGATGACCCTTTCCTCTTGTTTCAACAATCTGGCCAGTTCTTCAGGGAGTTCACAATCTTTCTCATCCCCTTCTTCGGCTTGATAAATCGGATTGTCAAAGTCATACATAGTCATATCAAAATCGTTATCAGTGGTATCCGGAGGAGCAAGTCTGCATGAACGGGTTCATGCCTTATTTTAGAATTTATTTTTAAGTAAAACAAAAGAAAATGAAACATTGCCATTTTTTTTTTTTTGTGCAAAAATAAAAACTGAAAGACAGAGAACAAAATTTGATTGCAAAACGTCCTTTATTAATGATTAAAAATTGCAAATGCAACCAGGGTGGCCCTACAAATGAATCTATACGCCTTGGGCAGGGCGCAAGATTTTGACATGCATTATGGTTAGAAAAAACAAAGAAAAATTACTCTGTCTGAAGAGTAACCCGGATGACTTCCTCAACGAACCAGTTCTGCACTTGTTGTCCCGGAGCATGAGGGCGTACCCAGTTGTCCAGGTCACAATCACTGTCGACACTATCCTCTGTGGCTGCACAAGACTGGTCCGTGTAGATAATTCCCCCACTATTGAAAGTAATGGGTCCTCTGCTCCCCGCATCTGAATTTGTAGAGGGATGATAACCAATACCAAATTTGTCTTCCTTCATTGGGGTCTCTATCAACCTGCCCCAACCTTGGGCGTTGCCTGCCCTGACGACTTCAACAGCTTGTTTGTAAGATGAAATAGAGGTACCGGCCCCAACTGGTACAGAAGAAGACTCAGGTGTATCGTCAATATTGACCGCTTCAAATGATTGGCACAGCATCTCATGAATTTCTCCATCCATTTCAACGTACTTGAACGTGGATAAGTGACTGACAAAGATGTCTTCTTCCCCGCACACCGTCACAACCTGCCCTTCAAACTCATACTTCAACTTTTGGTGTAAAGTGGAAGTAATAGCCCCGGCTCCGTGAATCCAAGGGCGTCCCAACAGGCAGCTATATGCAGGTTGTATGTCCATTACATGGAACGTGGATTTGAATACCTGTGGTCCAATTTGTACGGGCAATTCCACCTCACCAAACACATATCGCCTAGTCTCATCGAATGCTCTGACCACCAATTCACTAGGCCTCAAGATTAAACCATCAACTTCCAGCTTCATTAATGCCTTCTTGGGCAAGACATTGAGTGACGAACCAGTGTCTACCAGTACATGAGATAACACTGCGCCCTTGCACTCCATCGTGATATGCAAAGCCTTATTGTGGTTTCTTCCTTCAACAGTCAGATCTCTACTTGTAAATCCCAAGCCATGGCTAACATTAACATTAGAGATTACGTCCTCGAGCTGATTAACAGTAATTTCCTGTGGCACGTATGCACTCTTCAATACTTTCAACAACGCCTGCCGATGCGCATCAGAGCACATCAATAGTGACAAGATTGAAATCTTTGAAGGGGTCTGATTCAGTTGGTCCACAATCTTATAATCGCTTTTCTTGATTATCTTCATAAATTCTTCCATTTCCTTATCAAAAGTAATCTTTGTCTCTGCTTCAGGTGTAGGCGCATTTTCAACCACCTGTTTACCTTTAGCCTTTGCTGCAGCTTCTGCCTCTTTATCACTTCTCAAGGTTTGGGGAGCGAACAACCTTCCACTCCTTGTAAAGCCCCCTACACCCCCTACGTTATCAATATTTGGGCTGACTGACGACTCAACTTCCTGCTTTTTACCTTCGCAATATACATCTGCCCCATAGTGCCATGGGATAGCCTTCGTAGATGTGAACGGAATTGGTCCTGGCACCGTGATAGTGACAGGACTGGGCCTTTCTGGCGCAACACTCGCCACGGGAACTGTATTGACCGGCATTTGAATCTCAGCGGGAGTATAATAGATGGTCACGGTTGATACTTCATCAGTGTCTTTCACGACTCTGTCGAACTGTAGACATCCTTCATCGATCAGATTCTGTAAACCCACCTTCAACTTATTACAGCCATTCTCCTGATTCATACACTCGGGACAATCTTGATTGCAGCCCGGGAACACCTGTCCCTTCAATAAATGATCTTTTACAACCAACAAAGAAGTTTTCACTTGATGGATGTCTGTCACCAGATTCAATCTCCTCCTATCTTCAATAGCGTATACATTTGCTGCACTATGATCAGGCATGGGATGCTGAGTAATATTAGGAGCGGGAGAGAAATTGATGGCTTTAGCATCAATCAAATCTTGTACTTTATGATGGAAAGCCCAGCATTTTTCAATGGAGTGCCCCTGAGCACCTGAGTGGAACTCACAACGAGCATTAACATCGAAGTTATGTGCCAGGTTTCCAGCAACCGGAGCTTTCATAGTACGGAGTTCCACCAACTTTAACTCGAGTAGCTGGGGCAACAGCGCGGCATAAGTCATAGGGAGAGGATCCATCTTACGATCCCTCTGCCTAGACCTTTGCTGGAAAAAAGGTTGTTGCTATTGCTGCTGAACTTGTTGTTGGGGTTGTTGTTTCTGAACAGACGGTGTGGGGATTGTTACAGCATCTACCTGATAATAAGCTTGAGAACGCCCTCTGCCTCGTCCTCTAAACACAGCATTCGTATCACCTTCTCTTCTTTTCTGGTTACTAAAAAACGGTTTCTTCGTCCCCGAAGAGCCAGCCCCACTCACATCCTGGATCTTTCCAAGCTTTAACAGACTTTCTATTCTTTCTCCCGCAATCACAATATCAGCAAATCCAGTTGACGGACAAGCAGCTAATCTATCAAGATAGGCCCCTTGCAAGGTGCCCATAAACATATCTGCCATTTCTCTGTCTGACAAGGGAGGTTGAACCTGGGCAGTCATTTCCCTCCACCTCTGTGCATATTCTTTGAAACTCTCCTTGGCATTTTGTGACAACCCCTGCAATTGAGTGCGGTTGGGCGCCATGTCAATATTATACTAGTATTGCTTCAGGAACGCTTCTGCCAGATCTTTCCAACTGTTCACAGCAGCTCTATTCAACTTCATATACCAGGTCAAGGACGCCCCAGCCAGACTGTCCTGAAAATAGTGCATCCATAGCTTCTCGTCATCCGTATGGGCTGAAATCTTCCCAAAGTAAGCTTGAAGATGCGTTTGGGGACACGCATTGCCGTGATACTTATCAAAAGTAGGAGGTTTAAATTTAGGGGGAATTCTGACTCCTGGGACCAGCCCCAAGCTAGTAACATCAATACCCATAGAGTTCTTGCATTCTATGGCCCTGATCTTTTCTGCTAACTCATCATACCTTCGATCACCTTGATTACCCACATCAGCATCCAGCAGAGTAAATTGGTCTTCCAGGGTATCTTCAAGAGTAACACCAGCATGCCTACCATTTCCATTACCCCGATTGTTACCACCAGGAGGAGGGTTGCCACCGGAAGGAGGAATGCCATGTCCCTGTGAATTGTCATGCTGATCACCTTCGGGCCCATTGTCTGGACGCTCGACCAGAAGCCTCAATCTCTCTTGATTTTGCGCCATGCCAGTCATGAGGGTCATGAACTGGTCCATACGCGCCCTCATTTCAGCCAAATCACTTTGCACTTGATCCATGATTCTTACTTGATTTCTTCGCGTCGAATATCGGTGAATATGATTCTCAGCTATACTGCCTGAAACCAAATAAAGGTTAGAGACCCTGCAACGAGTACCTGAAAAGCAAGTAACAAAAATGCAGAATGATATGCAATGCCATGTTTGTCATTTCCGAGGTGCTTTATGCCCTGATTCCAATCCAACCACAGAAATCTGAAGACCAGAAATCGTGATATAAAGAGACGTATCGTGGTCATGTGCTTGTGTGCAGCTATCTGATAAGGAATAATTCTGAATAAAACTGCTCATACTCATTCAACGAAGTATTCAAGTACATTTAAGAAAGGTTCAACCGCAAATGCAATACAAGGAAAAATGGATCCATCAACAAGCCTGATGGTAACCATTAATAACAAAATATAAGGAAAAGAACATCAGTCTGACAATTCCACATCCTTCAGCTTATCACTTGAGTATTTGATCTCCTCAAAAAGTATACGGGTGCGCTGGTGATTCGGCTTTTCGATCATCTCTTTGATCAATACATCCCTTTTCTCAAGAGCTTCACTTAACGAACCCACATGCAGCATCAGAGCCTCGTCATCACACACTCCTTTGTGTCTCTTTATGCCGGCTTGCGTCTTGAGTATCTCCCTTTCTATCATGACTTCTTCAAGCTCTTTCTTGGTATTCCTCAGCTCACCTCTAGCTTCTTCTAGCTGTTCTTGACTCTTACCGAGGCTTTCCCGATACTTTATCCTCTGCTCATGCGCCTTTTCAAGCTCTTCGTCCTTAATCTGCAACGGTTCCTGTAATTCAGCATTCTCTATCCTAACCTCGTCCCAAGCGTGCTGAAACTTTGTTAACTTTTCTTTGGTCTGTGCTAACGCCTGTTTGGTTTGCTTGTGGGCTTGAGTAGCATCATCAGCACCTTTACTAATCTTCCGGAAATGTTGGGCTCTTCCAGCAAAGTCTTTCTCTTTTGCAGTTAGGATTTGTTCAGCATCTTGGGCTTTCCGCTCCAGCTCTTTGTTGGCATGTAGAGCATTCTGAAGACAGCTACTCAACTCGGAATTCTCTCCTTGAAGTTTTTTCACCAAGGCTTGCAACTTGTCAACTTCTTCCACAGTAGCAGTGCTTCTTGCTTTCTCATTCTCTGGATACAAAAGGGGTGCCTTACCAAAAGGCAAGAGAAAATCTTCAACTCTTTTCTTCACCCACTCTTCATATGCTGGATAAACCCGGTTGTTAGGCTTGCCAAGAGTAACTTTCCCCTTTTTCAGTATGCTACCCCAGCTTTCAGAAGCTTTCTGTGCTGCTTCCCAACCATCTGATGTATGAAAATAGAGGGACTCCTCCACATCTCTCTTAATAGGCGGACCTGTCAGGGCATACCCAAATTGTCGAATGGCCAAAGAAGGATTGTAGTTAATCCCACCCAGTCTTCCTATCAGTGGAACGTTAGGGAATTTACCACAGCTGTGGATAATATTCTTGCCAATCAGCCCGTGATCTACCCATACGATGTCCTTGGCCACCAATCCCATTAAACGCTGTTTCCACTCTAGAGAATCTTTGGAATCCACAAAAGCCCCTGATTGTGGTAAACGGCCTGCAAACCACTTATAGAACAAGGGTGCACAACAACGAATTATCCCTCCTCTTTTATTTTCGTTTCGGTTGTACAACGAGTAGTGAAGATCTCCCAGTAGCGTTGGCACCCGGGTTCTTCATCAGGAATATTCGTATAGCGTCCGTATCAATGAAATCCGGCTCGTTGGGAAACAACACTATGCCGTATATACAAAGGGCTAGCAAAGCATTAAAAACAAGTCAATTCTCGCCTTTAGCTGCTTCTTGGGCCTTCTTAATCAGATATTCCAGCTTGTAACCACGAATCTTTCCTTTGTTGGAGACATTGTCGCCTAACTCTGACTTGCTCAAATAAAGAGCACCAGCCACCTTTCCAAAGTCAAGACCCCCCACTGATCCAAAGAAAGGGGGCTCCTCCTTGATAGCAATCCCCAACATGTTGGAATACTCCTCCAAGGTAGGAACCAACACATAGTCTGGAAATACAAAACACCTCAGAGGCGGATCATAGAACTGCATCAACGTATGGAGACCTCTGGCTTCATAATCACTGACATTACGGACCATAGATAAAATCCACCCATATTTCTCTTCAAAAGCTTCTCGTACTGCAGGGCCCCGCCATTCCCTTCAGCATAACAATAGGGCCTAAAGTAGGCGTAAAGAACTTATAGCTGATGATATTCTTCCTCTCTTTAGTATTCATCTTTGCAGGGACCTGATGACTGGAATCAAAGGTAATATATGCACCTGGAAATGAATAAACATGTATATTAGGATATGATAATGCAATGCAAAGGGCAATGTGATCAGGTAATCAGGTGTCTGTGTTGAACTGTGAACGGTGTCAGTGTAGCTCTGAGACTAATATAGAACCATAGATAAGAACCATCTAAATACAACAGGATGAAACTTCCTTTTTGTGCAATGATGATAGAAAATCGGGTATGTAGGAGGTCATGGTTACCTGCAAACCTGTAAACAACCCGCCCTTCTCACATGTGGGTACTAGGATGTTCAGTATCCCGGGCTCTCAGGTCGAGAAATGATGATACGTTCACCATTTCTGGTTTGGCATCATCATCAATCGAGGAGGCCTCAACTGATTCTCCAAAACAAAAAGGTCCTCAGCTTCTGGCACTGAGGTCGAGAAGCAATAGTACATTCATCCCTCAGGGTACAGTACTATCGCCAATCGAGGAGTGCCTCCGCTGATTCTCTTTCAAAAAGGATTTCCTATAGCAAGTTCCCAGCATTGGGTCCTCGGATGGAGAATGTGCAATGGGTTTGCCACGGAATGTGGTCTGCCACTGTCACAACTCGGGAGGAGTGCCACAACTGAGTCCTCGGGAATGGTCACCAGAGTCGACAGTTCCTCAAGAGAATAACCACTGGCCTGCATAACATGCAGTAGCAAAAAGCTCCTGATAGAACCTCGTCTGGTTGTGGGTCTCATGAACAACAATACGTGGTCACCACCACGCAAGCGTCATGACTATCCACTCTAATACCTATGTGTGTACTCAAGCCTGTGTAGTGAGCTTATCTCTCAGAACACCCCGCCCGCCAAACAGAAAATAACAGCATAGTCCAGCACAATAATGATATGTAATGCAGTAAATGTGATAAATACAGTAATGTACAGTAAAGTAGTAAATAACCATACAATAAAACAGTAAATACAGCACAACAGTAAACACCCAATGAAAGAAAAACAGACAAGCGCTAGGATTCACTCGCTAAGGAAACCAGAGATTCTGGGTTCGATCCCCAGCAGAGTCGCCAGCTGTCGCTCCCGGGATTTTCATCCTAGTACAAACGCGAAAGTGGCACCGAACAGAGTCGCCAGCAATGTGTATTTATCCCAAGAGAGGGAAAGGAAACACTGCATAAACCTGAAGGAAAGGAAAGAGCATGGTCTCGCGACCAAGAGATCTGGGTTCGGGAGTCGGTTACGCGCAGGGAAGGTATTAGCACCCCCCACGCGTCCATCGTACCCGATGGGATCCACGCTTGCTTGTCTCGATCAAAGGGTGATAGAAAAGATACTGGAAAAAGGAACTGAAGGAAAGAAAGGAGAAAGAATGGAAAGAGAAAGAGAAACAAATGTAGGGAAAATAAAAGAAGTGCTCGCATGGGCCCTACCCCACTGCCTACGTATCTCATCGGGAGCATGAGAATCAGAGCGACGTAGTTCCCCTCACTAGGGATGGATTATTTGTGTTTTTTAGAGAACGGCTTACGTTCTGGCTCAGGGGTTGCAGGCTCGCTGGTCCGAGTGCGTTACCATCTTGCAAGAGAACGAGGAGGAGCACGTTCGTACGTTGAGAATGAGTAAGATGAGAAAAGAATTCCCGAAGGAAAGACGTAATTGTTTGTTTTTGTCTTTTAAGAAGTTTTGTTGTTTGTTTGCATATGATAGTGTATCTAAATCTTAGTCATTGGAATGCGTACCCTCTCACATTCCGAGATGGAATGAGTAAGAAAGCACACTAAGGGTGAAGAAGACCCCCACACTTAGTTCCAATTGTCAAGGTTCAAACACACTAGCATACTTGTGTTTATTAAGTGTTTTTGTTAATTATGAAATGAAGAAGTGTTTTTCATTTATTTGTACCTTCAACAAATATTGCATTTAAGTCCCTCATACAAGATCAAATGTTTAACACATTGATCCAAGATGGGCTATATGCTATACATTTTAAGATTATAAGAGAAGACCCCTTATAATCCTTTCTTTATGTGAAAGGCCTAAATGCAATAAATGCCTACCTTTATTAGATATTTTGAGTTTTCTTTAAGAGATGAGAAGAGAGACTCAAGAGAGGAGAAAAGGTAAAACCTATGTGGACTAAGACTCAATCCTAATTGAAGATTAAAGGGAGTGGTCCTAATGGTTTGTGAGGTTTCAACCTAAAGTCTAAAGAAAGAATGAATTAAACAATTCACTTCTAAAGTAGAAGATGAATTGTAATCCAAAAAGGGAAGGTGATGAATTATTAAAAGAAAGCACATAAATGCTTAACAAAACACAAAATGGAATTGTAAAAGAGATGAGAGGAAAGAAGTTTGAATGTGGATTCCTTATCCACACTCAATTGAAACTTACCAAAGCCCCTACATGGTTAGTAAACATGTGTACAAGTATAGGAAGCAAGGGAACATTTAATGCACCATAAAACTCAAAAGAATTAGATGAGACATCAAATCCTATAACCACAACCAGAATGTTCATCATATGGAAAACAAATGATTATCATCAAGCAAACTCAAGTGGATAGGCAACAAACATCATCCATGACATTAGAACATGATGCCATAAGAAAAGGGAGAATGAAAGATGAAAGAAAAAAGAAGAAATGTGCATAAATGGAACATGTAATCCATGGATCAGAATTGAAATAAAATGAAAAAATGATTCATAAATATCTCACAAGTATTCATGCATGACACATCAAAACATTTAAGAAGTGATAGAAGAAGTAGAATTGAAATGGAAGTTCCAAACAAAGGAAAGTGCAAACACAACATGTTAAAGGTGCACAAGGTTCAAATGATAACCAACATGCAAAGATGACATATGATATGTATCAATGACCTATAATGTCAAGAGTGTAGTTCACAAAATAGGCAAATGATCATGCAAGTATGTACAAAAGAAAACATGTAAACATGCACCAACATTGAGATGATATGACATGTTATTATGCTTCAAAGGTAATGCATTAAACAAAAATTAAATGGCCTCATGAAAATTATGAAAACATGATATTGAAGTTCACAAATCAGAGATGAATCACATATCAAAGTATCATACAAGAAATCAAGGCAAAAAGATGTCAAACAATGCATTTAGGTCAAATAGACATATCATACAAAGTAGCACAAAAATGAACACCAATCATGCCATAAACTGACCTAAAAAATCAAATAAAAATCACTTAACATACCTCAAGATGATAATGACTCAATGCAAAAAGAATAGCATCAAAACAATTTTTAATGATCAGGAACAAAATTAAACAAGATCATATACCACATTAAGAATGCACACCAAAGAAATTCAAAGAAAATTATGTAGCAGGGGTAAAAAGGTCATAAAATCAGAAAATAAAATCACCAAAAATTTTCTAAATGTTTTAATGATACTCATGAATTTTTGTGGAATTTTATGATGCTATTTAGTATTTTTAAAAATTAGAAAGCAAACGTGTAGAAAAATGGAAAAATAAAATGCAATGCAAAAAGGAATGAGGGTGCATGACTAGTAATTACTCAGTTCAATTCATTTGGGCTTTAAAAAAGAGGAAGTGTGAATAGCAAAATAGTCTAGGTCCATTAAGCGCGCAATACACATTAATAACCATGCACTTCAGTCAAACCAAGTCAACACAATAACAACCATCGGATTGAGTCAGGTCAACAAACAAGTCAAAGTAAGCAAGATCAAGGCGCACATGTGAGGGAACACATTAACTAGCACGCACTGCACCACACTATGTTTAAGTGAAATCAGAAATAATGCACGTGAGGTGCATGTGTGTTTTAATGCGCTGGCAGTTCCTCCACCCTTGGATTACACAAATCAGACGGCTGACATTAAAACTGAACATAAAACCCTAAAATGAGATCACCGGCCGGAGAGGGACCTCCGGTCACCCTCTCCGGCGAGAACCACCACCTGCAACTTTCACATCACCACAGAAATGCACGATATTCATACCAAAATGAAGCTGAAGTTGAGCAGGTCATGAATACACACTTATTTTTCACATAGCAATCACACACATAGAGAAACGAAGAGATGAAATCATGCCCTAACTTTTCAAACTATGCCTTTAGAAGGCCTATCAACTAGCCGGAGTAAGCAGAGCTTCTATCAAGCTTATATTAACAAAAACAAGTCAAAATTAAGGGGAATCGAATGGAAAAAGGTTGAGTGATAAAACCTGAAAGTATGGAGAAATTGGAGATGCTGAGAAAACCAGAGATTCTTGCTTCCTTTTTTAGCTTCACTTGGCCAAATAAAGGCTTTCAAACTCTGAAGAGTGATAATGGAGATGGATTTGCAGTGTGCTTACTTCAACAATCCAAAGCTGCTTCAAGTTCAGAGATGATTGAAGATGAAACTTGAAGGTGGAATTAGAAGAGAATGATGAACTCGTGCAATAGAGAGATTTGATGAAAAAGAGTGGGAGAATCAGAGAGAAAATTAGAGAGTATTTGGGAGTGAAATGAGAAGAGTGAAGCTAACTGAGATTTGTGAGTTAGATTTTCTTTTATAGTGTGAGTTAACTAAGGTTTAATGAGTTGAGTTAGATGAGTCACAGTGGTTAGACTGAGTGCACCCTAACTAACTGAGTCAAGTTAGTTAGGGGCGAGTTATTGAGGCTGAGTTATGGTGATGGCGGTTCACAATGTGTTATGGTGAGGTTCAATTGAATAAAGCAAGCCCACATCTGCTGCTGCCACAGAAACTTGTTCAACAAGCTTTCCCTTTCCATTTCCATGTATAGTGAGGCACGTGAGGTGGTGTTCATGAAAAGTGTTTGGTTAAATGAAGCAAAGGTTGGAGAGTGAGCAATACATGAGCAAGCTGGTACAATAACAACAACCTTTATTTCTTTTTCGGGTTTTATGTGACAGTTTGGAACCAATGCAACAGTGATTGTTTGAAAATGATTTTCTCTCTTGTTAGTGAATGATTTAATGAGGCATTGAGGGCATTGGAAAGATGGTGCACCAGAGAACAACATTGGTGTGAGAATTGTATTGAATTGAGGCCTCAAACACACCTAAAAATAGCTATGAACACAATGGTTCAAAACTGGTTGGTGAGCGTGGCAAGAGGTTGGCTGGCAAGGCAACTTGGCACACGAAATTTCAGCACAATCAACCTAACTTGAGACCAAAATTTATCCCTCATAAATTGATCAAATGGAATTTTGTCTAACATGAATATTGAAAATGACATTGCAATGAACAACTTTCATGTTGAAAACTTTTCCATTTGAGGCCTTTAATTATGAGAAAAATGAGTGGACATTTGGCTCACCAACTGTTTGAGAAAATGACTGCGCGCGTGCCCTGAAAATCTTGGTCATGACCTAGTTTTGAACCTACTTTGCTCCAACTTTGATCAATCATAACTCTCTCAATATTAATCCAATGGAGATGTTCCACACATGGATTTGAAGCTTGAAACAAGATCTTTTGTTATGGCCGAGTGGAATTTTCATTTGATGCCCCAATTTTAAATGGCCTTGGTTTAAACTCTGATGCAAAATGGCCAAAACTTGCTATATTTAGTAACCCTTCTTCATCCAAAAATGGCAACTTTCCACATCTTGATTTTTTCATGATTCCTTTGGAGTTTCTTGACCAAATTTTGTACATTGGACACATATAACATGAATTTCATGAATTTGGCCTCAAAAAGTCAAGAGTTGACTTTTTCCTCTGATTATTTGACTTGGCCCCAAATTCTCTGATTTTTTATCTTTCTTCCAATTGAACCACTTCCAAAACCAATTGAGAGGTGATTTTCCACATCCATACACTTAGGGACATGTGAAATACCATGACATCAAGTTTGGTCCAAAAAATCAGAGATTCCCTGATTTTATTGGAAACCCTAATTTTGGTGCCCACCTCCTAGGAGAAAAATGTGCAGTCTTCAATTTCAAATTCCTCAGAGTATGTTGTGTATCCTCTTAAAGGATGATGATATATGCCATTTGAGGATGATTTTGGATCAATGAGCTATCTCCTTTGAGGGTTTTCCTTCAGTTTTTGAACCTCTTGCATAGTGAAATATGTAGTGCTCCAATCTCCTATTGAATCTCACTTCCTTGAGGTTTTGGATGATCAATTGAGACGGTGTGAGACATGAAAGACCTCTTGGCTTGCCTTGAGGAAACTTGATTGACCTTTTTGTGCTTTGAATGACCCCTTGATTGTCCACCTTCCACCTGATCACATGCCCTGATGGTAAGAAGGATGCTATGCTTCATTTTTCTATGTTAAATGCAATGTAATGTTAATGAGGTGGATATGATATGATAAATGATAATGCCATGCTATAATGACAAAGAGGGAGAGCAAATTTTGGGGTATTACAAAAAGGATACTCATTGGAATATGAAAGGGAAAATTTGTATTCTGCAGAGATTAACCACGACAGTAAAATAAGTAATCCCTCCATTGGGCAGCAGATAAACATCAAGATACTCTCAGCCATTGGAAAAAGAAAATGACAATTTGTATTCTACACATATTAACCACGAAGGTAAATTTTTTTGAGCCTTTACATCAATTTGCGCCAACATCAATAAATCATTGATTTTCCAGCCATTACATCATTTAAGAATAAATAAACCGATAGATATAAAAACCAAACCTTTGGTTGAACCAGCAGTGGTTGTTTGATCTATGGAACTTGTATTGACGGCGACAGTATGGAAGTAATAAAACGATGAAGAGCGAATCGATAGTTGTTTAGAAGTAGAGAGAACATGATAACATAAGAGATTTGAGTCTGGATGCAACTATCTTCCCAACCATTATTAATCAAAAGCAGTGAAAAGATAATGAAACAAAACAAAACAAATAATGTAATAAATTCTCTGTTCTGCAAAAGTAATGAAATTGAAAAAAAATCCAATAACATCAATACCAACTAATCAATAACATATATCCAACCTATAACATGTAATAGAAATCAATAAATTAAGCAATATCATGCTTACTATATAGTAATCATGTTTGAAATGAAAACATCAGTACCAACAACTCTTAAAGGAATACAGTGAATCATCAAGAGTGAAACTTTGATTGTTAATGGTGTTGTTGTGAATTCTCGTTATTCAAACCTGGTTGCTAAGTTGGTGGAAAAAAGAGGACTGATTTGATCTATTTGTGTTGTAAGCATGAAGAGTTGAGATCAATTGGTGGTGGTGGTGGTGGTGGTGGTGGGTGGAGAAAGGGGGCGACGACAAGATTTACGATTTACAGAGAAAATGAGAGAGAGAATGGAGAGAGATAAATGTGAAAAATGAAAAGTCTGGAAAGATATGTGTGAATTTGAATTTGAAATGGAGACTAATTAGAGTGTGACAAGTGTAATTTAAAAAGAGGTGTGTGAGTGTTTTAATTGGAATATTTGTGAATTACTTATTTGTCCAAAGTGTAGTGTAAAATTTTTTTAAAGGAAGGATAATTTAGACAATGTGGTCAACCTAATAATAATTGGTAGATAATAGATTTGTATTACCACTTCAAAACATCTTGAAGGCAGAGAGGAGAAAGTCCTAGACTAGACTAATGTGTCAGTTCCCAAACAATTTGAATCATTACACCAATTTAATGAAAAATATTTAATATATACCTATAACGAACACAAAAAGTGACACAAGAGAGTACAACTTCGACCAATATGCTAAGCCAACTAACAATACGTAGGTTTTATAAATACTAATGACAAGTAATAAACAAATAAACAAAATGCAACTTTTAAAAGAGTGCACCCAAACTAAGGTTTGTTACTAATTGATAATATATAACAACATAAGTTTAGTTTGAAAAAGAATGCAACTAATAATAGATGTAATGGAACAATACTTGTATTATATTCAACAGTATTACGATTACAAGAACAGGGGAAAGAAATACAGTAACTGCTAGTAACTGTTATGACCTTTTGTCTTGGGTCGTGTTGACACAATCTTAGATGCGGTAGAAGTTTTGCTTCGATCTATGGTGAAGGTAGAAGCGGGCTCGTCCTTGACAGAGTCTCTTCTTAAATTCACAAAAACTTTTTTTGATAATAATTATTGATAATCTTCATTGATAATCTAAATGCCTTTAAATAGACTTACAATAGAGTAAGAATCCCTAATTAACCTAGGTCAATAACTATTTTTTTCTAAAATTACTATCATTTAAATTTAAATGATAACAATCCTAGTTAATAGGTAGATTCTGTTTTGACCCCTAAATCCTATCATAAAATTACTGAAATTCAAATTCTGTTATGCTAACTTATAGAAACTAACAAATGAATAATTAAAGAAATAATAAAATAATAAATTCTACTCATCCTACTAATCCTAATCAGCAGAACTAGAGGTCCATATCATCACTTTCCCTCTCGATATTGAGTTTGTCCTCATTCAGGATAAATTTCGCGAAACTGGTAGAAAGGTTCCCACGTTTTATCTTCTGGAGTATATCCTTCCCACTGAATTAATAATTCTTTAATTCCTCTATTTATTCTACTGCAAAGAGCTGTTTTAGGGATAGGTATGGCCTTGCCATCGAACGCTTGGGGTATGTTCGCCTTTTGGTTTCGTGAGCACTGTAGTTTGCGTTCAAATGCTCGAGCCTAATTCATAGAAACTCCGAGATTTTGTGGTTGTTGAAGCTCAACGTCTATCCTTAATTCATCAATCAGCCCAGCACTAAATAAGTCCACTTGTTGCTTAGGCTTAAGATCATGGGTTCTACCAACCAAGGACTGAAATTGGCGTTGATAATCCTGCACAGATCCAGTTTGCTTGAGGTTGGCGAGTTCTCCTAATGGATTATTGCTCATAGGTGGTCTGAACCGTATCTGACAACATTCTTTAAAGCGTTCCCACAGTATTTCGGGTTCTTCTTCTTCCATTTGATCGAACTATAGTTGCGCATCTCCAATCAAGTGAAACGCTGCTAATCCCACCTTGTCTCCTTCAGCACTTCTTTGGTTTAGAAAAAACCTATCACAGCGTCTCAGCCACCCTAATGGGTCGTCTGTCCCATCATAAGTGGGAAATTCAATTTTGGAATAGCACGGAATCATGCCTCCCCCCATTTGCGAGATGTTTTTGTCTCTGTGATCATCATCTGTTCCATGAATTCCCTCATGGTTGCTGCTAAATCCGCGTCACCCATGTTGGCTCTGGATACCAAATTGTTATGGTCCCTTGTCTTGGATCGTGTTGACACAGTCCTAGACGCGGTAGAAGCTTTGCTTCGACCTATGGTGAAGCTTTGCCTCTTCTTAAATTCACAAATACTTTTGATAATAATTATTTATAATCTTAATTGATAATCTGAATGTCTTTAAATAGACTTACAATAGAGTAAGAATCCCTAATTAAACTAGGTCAATAACTACTTTTCTCTAAAATTATTATCATTTAAATTTAAATAATAACAATCCTAGTTAATAGGTAGATTCTGTTTTAACCCCTAAATCCTATCTTAAATTTACTGAAATTCAAATTCTGTTATGCTAATTTATAAAAACTAACAAATAAATAATTAAAGAAATAATAAAATAATAAATCTTACTCAACCTACTAATCCTAATCAGCAGAACTAGAGGTCCATATCAGTAACTAACACGGCCTCTATGAATTACATAGCCTGATCTCTCTTAACCAAACCAACATAAAAACAACCGAATGACAGCAAATGTTCATCCTTATTCTATATGATACTTGTAAATAAACTATATTGGACCTTGTCTATTGTGACTGCTATGAGCAACATCAATGGTAGATTTCCAATTCTAGGTGTGCTTAATCTTTACAACAATAGGATGTGAAAATTTCAAAACCACTTGCCCCTTCTAGAGATACATAACAATAATAAGATAAACTTTATATTCAAAGCTGTCTTTAAAACAATTCTATCAATCCTACAAATTTGAAATAGAACTACTCGGTTGCTTTGAATGACAATTTTGATCTGGGAATGCCCAAGAAGAAATAAGGTGATGGGCTATTGCAAATGGTCCAGGAACAAACATCGGTGTAAGTTCGCCGCTTTCGACATTGAAATCTGTAGATAAGCTGTGAGTTCTTTCTACTCCTTTACACATTTGCTCCACCTTTGCTGCAGCAGTTGTTTGGGCTTTCTTGTACTCTGCAAATGTCAGAGCTTTTCTTACATCTTCTCTATTGTGCCACTGAGCATCTACATAAGCAAGTTGAAAGATATATTATATGTCACTGATCATACAAAAAACAATATTACCATAGATGAAGTGGGGTGGAAGTTAAAGCTTGAGATGTTAAATCATTGCATTAGTTGTAATTTAAACAAACGTGCCAGTAAATAATGAGAGGAAGTATAATATGAAAGAATGCAAATGGAGGGTGAAGGGAAACAAGAATTCAGTTAAACAATCTTCATTTTACTCATTTAACTGGAGTTTTAGTGGTTCTGACTTCTGACTTTATTGAACCCAGAGTTATTAGTAGTGGCATGGAGTGGCGCTAAATAATAAAAGGTCAACTAAGTCAACCAAAAGTCAAAGGTTGACTTTTGAATTTTTTATTTATTTTTCGTATTATATTTTTATTTTATTTTTTTATTTTTTTAATTTTATTTTTAATCACAAAAATGTAAAAAATAAAAATAAAAAATAAAAAAAAAGTGTTAAATCCTTATATCTCTCAATGTCAAGTACCTTGTACTTCGGGAGAATAACCACGTCTGGAACCAGACACATGTCTAGAGCATCAACACCAAATGCGTTAAATCCTTCCACGGCCCTCAATTGTTCTTCCAAGACACGGTATTTCTCAACAGACGCACCATTTGTCGTAGGATGTGTATCTTGAGGACTCGGCTCGTAGTATTGACCATCCTCCACAGCATGATGAGGTGAGACCTGTCTGACTTGGCCAGCGGGTTCTCCTTGCATAGTAGGTCATCCGTTCACATTAGGCACCACGACTGGTACCTGATGAGTTTGAGTAAGCCTTCAGTGGAGTATACCCATGAGGAAGACCGAATTCTGGAAACTGAATGGTCACCTCATGCTGCGAGTTTGAAGTAGAGCCAAACGGTGGAGCGGGCTTCTCAGCATTCACCGCTGTCTGAGAATCGTCCTCCTTCTTTGCCATGGCTAACATGGCTTCCAATAGTTGGTCTAGCTTGCCTCTCATTTCATCGACATCTTCTCTTAATGCAGCATGGTTCTCTCTATTCAGGTCTCGGTAGTCCATGCACATTCTTACTTAGCCATCTTTCTTTGGGACGGGCACGATGTTGGCTACCCACTGTGGGTACTTTGCTACGGCTAAGAAACCTTCGTCGAACTGCAAGGATGAAAGTCCAAACGTTAAGAACAATTTGTTGCCTGATCATACTGGCCCATCTATCAATGCTGTTGAAGAATCTGTAGAACCTGGATTAATCAAGGAAGTAGGGAGTGTGAGGACTCCTAGGCTAATAATCCGTGAAAAGTTGACAGAAGTTGGGTTGATTCAAGAAGTTCATGGCATTTGTGAAGTATGTCTGTCTACACCCGATGAATGCGAGGAACTAAAAAGAGAGAAAAACTTGCATGGAAATGCACCTAAATCCTTATTGTTGGAAACAACCAATGAAAAGAGAGAAAAATTTTAATTTATTATAAATTTAATTTTGATTTTAATTGGAATTATGGGGTGGTGGTTATTATACAGGAGAGAGAAAATATTATTTTTTATTTTTAATTAATAAAAAAAATATTATTGATTGTTTGTAAATACACGTGTTATGTTCGTTCCTATGCAAGTATTTTCCCTAAAAAGATGTCTTCAAAAGCTTATGAATCAAGGGTTGGTACAAATAAGCAATGTCAAAAATGATGAGAGCATCGCTCCAGACTGCGATTGCAGGGATAGCAGGTCGCGGGAGCGGAGCGCTTTCTAGTCTGGAGCAGGTTTTGACACGTTTTTTGTTTTGGGGCTTTTTTGTGTGCGAAAAGACCTTTTTGCCCTTAAAAAAATTTAATATTGGAAAGATATTTCAGTCGTTCGCGTTTCTGCTTTCTCCTTCGCATTTTTTTCTTTCATTTCATTAAAATCATCTTATTCTGTTTTTGCTTTTGCCCTAACCAGTATCCTGTTCTTCGCTATTTTCCCTATTTTCAAATTCTCTTTTAAATTTTATCAGTTTTAAGTTTTTATATAATGTTTTGATTATGCATTGTTCTTTGATATTTGATTTATAATTTTTTTATGGGTGTCATGTTATTTATTTAGTTTTACATTAAATATATGTTTCATAGATTATTAATATAATTAGTCTAAAAAACTATCCCGCTATCTCATTTTTGGGGTCGGCCGCTCCGCTCTGCTATCTAGGATTAATAACTCTGATTGAACCACATTATCTTCACATGGTTTCAGAAATTGTAACTCTAGTACTTACACACACACTAAGTGCAAAGTATGACCTATCTATATCTAAGTTGCATAAGTCTACACATGTAGAGCATAATCCTCACCGAGACTAAGCAACTATACGCAATGTATGCAAGTGTCATTCATAATTACTCCCTCTGCCTCATTTTAAGTGGGACATTTAAAATATTTATTCGACTCAAATGATTGATCACTATAGAATACCAAGACAACACAAAAATCAAGGAAAAAGGGATGCATTATTAGGTGGGGAGTGGGTAATAAGTAAATTCAAGGAAACAGTGGTGGCCAACATACCTTCCAACTCCTTCTTGTCCACATTAATTTCAAGAGATTTAGCATATGCAAAGAATCCAACCATTAGCTGGCATGGCATGCTGTTTGGTCCAACTAGAAACAGACAATAGAAACAAAAGTGTTAACATACACAAAAGATGCAAAAAATACTTATAAATTTGATGAGAAAAGAGAACACAACGAATGTGTTAATTCAGTACATTAGACTACCTTCCATTTTACTGTCTTTGAAAGCTGACTACCACTGACAAGGTATTACAATATTTATGTGGATCAAACATTTCCAGATAGCAACTCAGGATTAAGTTATTTTGAATAAGACCAAAAACACCACACAAGTGATTAAATTTCTTGTAAGATTATGATAAAGGAAGAAATAGTGTATTGTGTAATAGATCCTGAAGTAAGATGAAAAATAGGAGAAAATATTTAGTTAACATTTACCGATAGCCACGTGTATTTAAGAAAACTCAACGTATACCATCAAAGATTGAATTAGCAGTTAAGACTACAAAGTAAAATCACCAACTCATTAATGAAGACATCACTTGAGCTATCTAAATCATCTTCAAATTATACAGAACCTATAAGTATTAATTCTATTTCCCCTCTGCATCGTCATAAATTTTTTAATGAATTATATGTTATTTTTTAGAGGTAATTTATTTTTTTCCCTTTTTAATAAAAGCAATATATTGAATTTTAACCTAACAATTCAACAACCGATCATGCGCGGCAATGCACGAGCCTTTGCGGATGCAGTAGTATACTAGTTTATAAACAATGATTTTTGCATTTTATCTAATACAAACAATGGAGAAAATAATAAAAGTATAAAACCTAATTGAAATAGAAGTGTATTTAAATTATGTTATACCAGGCCATGGCTGAGAACTGTGATATACAACTTCTCCAACTTCGATACCAGTCTCCTCCCATGTTTCTCTTCTTACAGCCTCCTCCAAGCTTTCTCCTGGCTAAAAACACCCGAAGATAAACTTATAGTTTTTTAAAATATAGTGATAGTGATAAAAGATTACAACTAAAAAAAAAAGTATCCATGCATAAATTAACATCTAATCTCAAGCCAAAGAATGCACCTCTATAAAACCTGCTAAGCAGCTCCACATTCTGGGCACAAATCTGGATTGTTTGCTCAAAAGAGCACGGTCATTCTCTCGATCAATTACTAGCATAATAACCACCTGCATTAGATTAATTGACTGGAGTCTTCAGCGAAAAACCAAGCCATTCAATTGATCAATAAAAACAAAGAAAAGAACATAGCAAACCGGGTCAACTCGTGGATATATCCTCTTGTTGCATGATTCATTTGAACACTGCTTCCTCCTCCCAGCTTCCTTCGGGACTGTTTTCTCTCCACAATGTCCACAAAAACGTGATATATTATGCCATTCTAACAGTGCTCTGGCCTGGCCAAATCCAAGAATTATTATTAAAGAAACATTGACTTCTGACATTGCTACATGAAAATATCTTAAAACAGTGAGTCAGCAATAAGGTGTTGATCCAACTGTTAGATCAAACAGTGTGAGTCAGCAATAATGTGTTGAGTTCCATTCTTAAAAAGCTCAAGAAAACATGAAACTAGTTTCTACTTCTTCTTTTTTCAAACTTAGTATCAAACACTTCAATTAGTTTATCAGTTATAAGTTATCAGTCATCATCTATAAATTATCAGTGTCATCAGCCATAAACTATAAGCCATCGGTTATCCTATCATATCAAGCAACCGCTATTTTTACCGTAGAGAGTCATAGAATCAATAATAATTTGTACCTCGGAAACAGTTTCAGCACAAGAACAAAAACAAAAAGAACTTACATGACCAGCAATAGACAAGTTTTCCATCGCTATGGAATCAAGCCAGTCAGTAGCAACCATGAGCGTTCTCAGCTCCACAAAGCTGAACGGTACGCCATCAAATTCAGGCACAAACCCACTCTCACCAGACAGGTCAATCGTCCAGTAAACCGCATCTTGTTCAGCATCCGAACCCAGATACACAAACGTGTCACCGCTCAGTTCAATACCCGATAATTCACCGATACCGATCCAACCGAGTCTCCATGTGTCACCATCAGTGGAAGTTGCGAGGGGCTTTCCGTTTCTGAATGGAAGTACCTTGAAATTAGGGGATTGGTGATGGGTGTTGTCGGTGATTCGGGATTTGAGGGTTTCGAGTGCGGTTGTGGGTGTAAATAGGTCGTTTTTGTTGGGTGTTTTGGATCTTAGTGGGTTTCCGGCGAAGGCGTGGGAGTTTAGGTTTATGGACATGGTGGTGGTGGTGATGCTTCGAAACGAGGAGTTGTAATTTGTGAGAGCAGGGAATTTAAGTGAGAGGTTCTTATGGAAAGAAATTAAGGAGATGATTTTTGAAATTTGTAGGAGCTTCACCATTACCTTCTTCCATGAAGGTGTTAGAGTCAACTATCAAGTCAAGTATCTACCGATTAATAAAACATGCATCCAAATGTCCTAAAATGTCCTTTTTGTTTTAAAATTTTACACATGAAAAAGATTAACAAATAAATGACAAATGTCTAAAATATTACAACTTCTCATACAATTTCAATCTACCATGTTCTAATAAATTCAAATTCATTTTTACCATTTTCCCTGTTACAATCCCCCAAATCCACTTTTATCTCTTTCCTTCTCACCATGAAAATGAAAATTGAAACAAAAAAAAAAAACTTAAAATAAAAACATTGTTGTACCTTGTTGTCTGACTACCAACTGTGACGATGGAGGTTTAATTGACTGTTGGTTTCGAGCATTGTTGTTTTAATCGGGTGGTAGTTGTTCATGATGTTGCGAGCTCGATTGTGGGACTTGGAAGTTGTTCAGAGTGTGGTTGTTGCGAGTGTGCTTCCGAACGTCATCTTTTACCAGTTTCTCACACTTATTTCTATTCTCTCCATTTCAATTTCTCAGATACCAAATATGACAAATCTCTGTTTTATTTTTCCTTTCAATTTCTCTCCCTTTCATATTTGTTGTTTCACGGCTTTGAAAATTAGCCACAAAAGAAATTACTGGGTCGAGTCGCGGACTAGGTCGCTCTCTTTAAGACGTTTCGCGTCACTGCCCAAAGTTATGCAAAGCAGTCGAACTACCGCACCGCCTCCGGGATAAAACAACTCAGTTCTATACTGTACGATTACTACTTGCACGGTAGATAATCAGTTTAGAAATACACCATCTGATGGTACAAAGACCACTCAAATATGGTTAATACCACTCGTAGTATCTGGTATAATAACCAGTCGTAATAATTTCTCAAATCAAGAGAAATTCCAATAATTCTTGTAACGCCCCAGTTTTGCCAATTTTATTTTATTTAGTCTTTTGATTATTTTATTATTATTTTATTTTATTTTCGACTTTTATGTGAAAATATGTTATTTTTCGTCGTGATTATATTTTATCGCGTTTTGGGAACGTTTGTGAGATATTTGAGTGTGGGGGTATTTTGGTCTTTTCCCACTTATTTTCATTAAGTTAGTAAGATAGAAAGAAAAAGAAAAATAGAAAAGAAAAGGGAAAGAAGAAAAGAGAAGAAAAGAGGAGAAGAGAGAAAAGAGAGAAATTGGAGAAAAGCTTGGAAAATCATCAAGAACGATTTCTAGGAATCGATTAATCGGGTAAGGGTGCGAAACTCGATTATACTATGATTGTGTATGATTATGTATGTTTGTGTGGAAGTTTTGTTGTTTTTTTCAAATATAGGTCGAAATGAGATAAACGAGTAGAAATCGAGGTTTTCAAGGTCGGAAATCGATATAAACTGTATTGTATGATCACACTGTGTGTATGAATAATCGTTGATGTTTGTTTTGCCGTTGGAATTGAATTTGGGTGAAAAATGGGATTTTTGGGGTGGATTCTCGAAGAGGGTTTTTTTCTGAAAATCGCAGAGCCCGCTCAACGCGCAGATGCCCGCTCAGCGCGCTCTTGAAAAAATGTAACCTCACCAGGCAGGAGCGAGCCCGCTCAGCGCGCTCACGGACCCGCTCAGCGCGGTCTGGGACTTCAAAATTTTATCTGTTTTCTAAAATTCCATAACTTTTGATCCGTAACTCGGATCGGGACGTTCTTTATACCGTTGGAAAGCTTATGAAATGTTCTATCTAATAAAAATGGGTTTTGAGGATTGTTAGCCGATTAAATTATGTCGGGAAATGTGAATAGTGTCGGTTATCGATTTTTGTCATTTTAATGGTGTGGAATTGACGTGTATTATGCCGTATGTTGTTGTTTTGTACGTGAGATGACTTATGTGCGGTTGTGATGATGCTTTGTGGCCGAAAGGCAAGAAAATGCTAAGTGTGGTATTTGATAAATGTGCATGATTATGAATGTGTGTATGGATGCAATGTGAATGTCATGAGTCATTGTATGCCAAGCATCATGATGTGCATTATGTGGAAACGTCCTGAGTGGCGGTTTGGTTCCTGATGGAATCTGCTATAACATCGTGTGCCTCGAAAATATGAGGCGCTGCCTGAGGACCTAAAGCGGTGGTTATAGACGATTGTGGGCTCTTTTGGAGACTTAAAGCAATCCTTAACGTCGTGTGCCTCGAAAATATGAGGCGATGCCTGAGGACCTAAAGCGACGGGTGAACATCGTAGGCCCGACGGGGAGTTACTTGAGATTCTCAGTAACGAGCGATGGTTCCAATAGTTCCTGAGTGAACTGATGATGAGACATGAGACATTGAAAGTCGGTACCGCATGGCATGTGCATAGAGTCGTTGTGTCGGTCTATGTGCATTGCATAAATCATGAATTAATTGCGTGTGAATTTGTGAATGTGATTGATGATTGTATGGTATATGTGTGGTGTGTAATGGTATTCGATGCTTGAGAATTGTGCGGTATTATGTTATATGTGGTTGTGGTGAGAATGTGTTACTTGTACATTTTTGTGTTTATATATATAATTTTATTCAATTATATTATGGTTGTTTTTCTCACCCTTCTGCTGTTTTATGACGCTCTATGAGGCGTTGCAGATTAGAGTTGCTGGAGGTATTCTTTTTGTGAAGCGTTGCGTCTTCATTATTTTGGTCGGTCGGCTCTGATATGTGACTCCGGGTAGTTAGGGTGGCCGCGTGCTATTACTTTGTATATTCGATGAAATATTGTGGTTGTGAAATTCTGGTACCAGGCGTGTGATGTTAAGGTGCGATGTCACAACAACACACTCTGCAATAATGGACAGAATAAGCAACAGGAAAACACAAGGAATTGTTCACCCAGTTCGGTCTAACTACCTACGTCTGGGGGCTACCAAGCCAGGGATGAAATTCACTACTTGTAGATATAATTTACAGACTCAACACACCAGTTGACAATCTCCTAAACTTATACTCTACTAGTGACTTTCTACCTAAGAAACCACTTAGATATGAGAACACTACTCAATCCCCTAAAACACTCAAAGAACAACCTCTTTGAGATCCCTTGATCTTGCTTCCTAGCTTCGATCAATCAACAACTCTCTATTGCTTCACAGCTTCTAGAGAGGACAGAAAATCCAACACCTATTCAACCTAGAATAGTGTAATTACAAGTACTCTAAACAAACCCTAGACTCTAAGCCTCCAGCTCTTGATCTTCAATCTGTTTTCTGTACCTTCTTCCTTGGTCTTGTGCGCTTTATATAGCTCCTTGAATTTGGATTGGATTTGTCACAATATTTGATCAGATTTGTTAATTAAAAACTGAATCTTTTAAAACAGATTTTATCCCCAAAATCTTTTTAAATCTTCCACCTTTTAATTCTCCAACAAACCTGCAATCAAATCTCCCATGTAACAGAAAATATCTAGCCCAAGATATTCTCATCCAATGAGTCAACACTCTCCACAATTCCAGCTAATACGCGACCCTAATAACAACAAGCCCATGTTGTCATTAGCTTCAGTTCTGCAGGTCTGATGTTACAACATCACCTATGTGACATCAGACATCCACTTCAGCAACTAGCAACCTTAACACAGCCCAGTGTTAAGTGCAATGTTATGACATCAAGCCCATGACATCAAACATAGTTAACCTTCACAACTTAGTACAGCCCAGTACTAAGACTCAATGCTGCAACATCAACACCATGACATCAGCATTGAACACCTTGTTGTTTTACCAAAATTCCAGCCAATCCAGGAACTTACAATCTCCCCCTTTGGCTAATTTTGGCTAAAACAATCTCTGCATCTTCAGAGACTTCAGCAGCGGAATATCTTCAATATTTTGAAACATTAACTTGCAGCTGTTTGACAATCTTCATATAGTCTTCATTACTTGATCTGCTGCAGCACCATCTTTATTATTGACAACAGCCAATTGGTGCTCCCCCTCAAAAACTTGAACCAGCATCACAGCTGTTCAGTAGCTCACAATGTGCAACACATCTCCCCCTTGATGTCTGCTTTGTTGCACTCTCAATTATGCTGTCTATACTCCCCCTCCACAGCTGCATCATCACCTTTTATTTTTATTCTTTTAGCAGCAACTACTCTTCTCCTCATGGCAATTTTTAACTCTCCCCCTTTTTAGTCATAATTAGACAACTATCCCAAATCAAATGCCCTACAAGGTGACATAATACTGGTCCCACTGTCAGTAGCAACAAGACCTATGTAGTCTCCAAGCACAATGTTCTGACATTATTAATGTCATAGTCAAAAACAACTTCCAACCCCTTGACTGGTCGGGCGATACAACCCAAGCATTTGAACAAACCATTATAAAACCACTCTTTCTCCTATGCTCAGCACAACACACCAATAAAGCATGAGTCAATCAAGCTCCAAAGAACCAACCAAGAACCTCAAGCATGAGGATACACAACCAGACCCTTTGAAGAAGAAGATCAAATCTCAGACGACATCGGGTCCTTCTACAGGAGCAACAAAAACTGGCAGAACTTCAGTGACCACTATGAAGCCTGGTAAGAACCATTCTGCTCAACAACAGCCTTCAGAAGATGAATGGGATGCAGATTGGAAGGCTTTTCTGGATGCAGGAGATTGGCATGAGGATGTAGTCTAATCTTGTATTTTCAACTATTGAATAAAATTCCTATTTTTAGATTTTTCAGTTGCCATGCCAAACACTTTACAGTACTATTCTAAACTGATGAAATTTGTACTGCATTAAACAGAACCAGAGCACCAAGATGAGTTTCTTAGAGAGACTACACTAAAAAATTGAACAGACTATTTTATGTACCATACTATCTGCAGTTGAATAACCATTATCTTATAGGCCAACTGCACCTTAAAACATCTTTCAATTAATTTTGAAGTAATACGCTCCCCAATTTTAAGCTCTCAAATTGGTTAGCATACATGAACTCATCATCTAATTTCTCTTTATTTACCATATAATCTGAGTATTTAACCAGATCTTTTCTATCAACCTGCTCATCATCCCATTGATGAGTAACATTCTGCAATGTTGTAACATCTTTCTTGACATGGTGATTGCCCACCAGTCGTTCCTTCCACAAGAGTTGATAGCATGAGTTCTTTCCACATAACACTGATCTACGACTGTTCTTCTTCTTAGATCTAAGAACTAATCTGATTTTGCCCCTCTTTATTCTTCTTAGTCTTCCAAGATCAGTTTGTATCTTTTGACCAGCATGATTCCATCCTAGAGGATGTGTATTTATTCTTGACATTTTAATCCAGGATCTGATAGACCCAATATCAGAGGTCCTCTGCATGTCAATTTTCATATTGGGATCAGTCTTAGACTCTAGTCTATTCTGAATCATTTTTGCACTTTGCTCATCATCCTTCTTGAGGCTAGAAATACTCTTCTTGTCTTGAGATGTTTCAGCATCTGCTCTGACATCTGTATCTTTCGACACAGAGCTATTCATCCAGGGGAGGTTTTCTTCTGAGACATCGATCTTCTTCAGATCTTGATGATAGAATTTTTTTATAGTTACCACTGGTATCTCCCATAACTTCAGTGAGTTCTTCAATCTCTAGCCTTTTAGACTTACTCACAGTCAGACCACTGATGATTTGTTCAGATGTCAAGACATCAGCATCTTTCCTCTCGAGAGATGTTGCTCTATTCAGCTCCTGAGAACCTTTAATCCTTCCATCAATGGTGAGGACTGGTGTGTAACATTTGCCCTTGACTAATTTCAGATCATCTTTTCTTCTGACCTTCATCAACTTGAGGGAACCTTTATCATTCTGATGTCTACACCTGATATCTTCTTTATCATCACCAGACTGGCTTTCAGTTTGAGGAATCCACTGATAACAATTGTCTTTGGATCTTGCACCAGTCATTATAGCCTCACCCTTCTCATTCGTTACAACACATTTGTCTTTGGTGTAGCTGACTAAATAACCTTCATCACATAATTGGCTGATGCTTATCAGATTAGCATTCAAACCATTGACAAGATAGACATTGTCAAGTTCAGGTCTACCATCACCTTGGACTTTCCCAACTCCTGCAACAATACTTTTTCCTCCATTGCCAAACATGACCTCATGAGATGAGCAAGGCCTAAGATCATCAAACATGGATCTACATCCAGACATGTGCTTGGAACACCCACTGTCGAAATACCATGTATCTTCTTTAAACTCCTTGTCAGCCATGTGAGCCAATAAGCACTTCACCTTCTCCTTAGGTACCCATTGTTTAACAACTTTGGGCCTATCCTCCCTCCATCTGTTTTGAGGCTGAGGGTATCCATGCAGCTTGTAGCAAGAGTACTGCATATGTCCAAACCTTCCACAGTAATAACATCTCACCCTTTCATCTCTGAATCTTCTTCCATGATGAGATTGCTTAGGCTGCCATCCATAATGTGGTCTCCTCCTGCCATAACTAGCCTGCCTTTTATTATGCTGATATCTTCTTCCATAAGAAGGCTGAGAATGCTGTTTTCTGGATTGTCTCCCATGATGGTGAGGCTTTCTTCTTCCGTAGACATAAGGCACATCATTGTTAAATCTAAAGCCATGACTATACCCGTTGACCTGATGTTGAGACATCTGATGTGACATGCCCTGTTTGAACCTAGCAGCTTGCATGCTCTTATGGTATTGTGGGGGCATATACTGACTAGCTCTTTGTGGCTGCTTTCTCTTCTGATAAGGACCAGTCTTCTTCTCAATCCTCTTAGGTTGTGAAACATCAGCTTTCTTAGGAGTAGGATCCTGCACCTTTGGCTGATGTTGAGACAATGGTTGAGACATCTCCACTTTGGTTCCTGAAGTGCTTGCTTCAGTAGATACTTTTCCCTCAACCACAAATCCTAATCCAGTCCTGTCTCCAGCTATCCTTTCTGTCTGAAGAATCTTGTCAAGAGTGTCTGTACCACTGTTCAGCATCCTAACAGACTTGGTCATTTGATCAAGATGAGCTCTTACTAGCACCACTTCATTTTCCAGATCAGCTTTTTCATTCTCAAGCTGAGAAATCTGTTGCTTGTGGCACTTGTTTTCTTGACAGACTTCAGCACTCTTAAAACACAGCTCTCTGTAGGTTGAAGCTAGCTCATCATAAGTGACTTCTCCATCACTATCATCATCAGATTCAACAATTCCTGTCAAAGCTGCAACATGCTTTGCTGACTCACTTTCACTTTCACTGTCAGAGTCAGACCAGGAAATTGTCAAGCCTTTATTCTGCTTCTTCAAGAATGTGGGACACTCTTTCTTGACATGTCCATACCCTTCACATTCAAAGCACTGAACTCCTTTATCTTGTGCAATCTTCTCTTCATCTTTCTCTTTTGACTTGCTGATGTCAGAAGAGATGTTCTTGACACTAGGTCTATAGTTCATCTTCTTGAACACTTTATTGAACTGTCTTCCTAACATAACTATAGCCTGAGGCAGATCCTCCTGGGACTCATCATCTTTAGCTGCTGCAGGAGTGGAGACTAAAGCTATACTCTTAGGCTTCTTTTCTGGTTCTTCCTCATTCAGTCCAAGTTCAAATGTTTGAAGAGATCCAATAAGCTCATCAACTCTCATCTTGCTGATGTCTTGAGATTCTTCAATGGTTGTTACCTTCATCTTATACTTCTTAGGGAGGGACCTAAGAATCTTTCTCACCAGCTTCTCTTCTGTCATCTTCTCACCAAGAGCACTGGATGCATTTGACAGCTCAAGAACACTCATGTGGAAGTCATGAATAGTCTCATCTTCCTTCATCTTCAAGCTTTCAAACTTAGATGTTAGAAGCTAAAGTCTAGACATCTTAACTCTAGATGTGCCTTCATGAGTAGCCTTCAAAATATCCCAAGCAGCCTTAGCAGTTTCACATGAGTTGATCAGCCTGAATATGTTCTTGTCAACCCCATTGAAGATAGCATTTAGGGCTTTTGAATTCCCAAGGGCAAGCTCATCTTCTTCCTTGGTCCATTCTTCTTCAGGCTTAGGCTTTGAGGTGCCTTCTTTATCCTTGCCAGCCTCATATTTCTCACATACCTCTGGAGCTTTCCACTCTTTAATGACAGCCTTCCAAGCTCTGCTGTCTAATGACTTTAAAAAAGTAGTCATTCTAGGCTTCCAATACTCATAGTTTGAGCCATCCAAGATAGGGGGTCTGTTGACGAATCCTCTAACCTCTTTGTCCATCTTTCACCAGAAAGTACTTCCCTATATCTCACCCAGAGACAGACAGGATGCCTGCTCTGATACCAATTGAAATTCTGGTACCAGACGTGTGATGTTAAGGTGCGATGTCACAACAACACACTCTGCAATAATGGACAGAATAAGCAACAGGAAAACACAAGGAATTGTTCACCCAGTTCGGTCTAACTACCTACGTCTGGGGGCTACCAAGCCAGGGATGAAATTCACTACTTGTAGATATAATTTACAGACTCAACACACCAGTTGACAATCTCCTAAACTTATACTCTACTAGTGACTTTCTACCTAAGAAACCACTTAGATATGAGAACACTACTCAATCCCCTAAAACACTCAAAGAAGAACCTCTTTGAGATCCCTTGATCTTGCTTCCTAGCTTCGATCAATCAACAACTCTCTATTGCTTCACAGCTTCTAGAGAGGACAGAAAATCCAACACCTATTCAACCTAGAATAGTGTGATTACAAGTACTCTAAACAAACCCTAGACTCTAAGCCTCCAGCTCTTGATCTTCAATCTGTTTTCTGTACCTTCTTCCTTGGTCTTGTGCGCTTTATATAGCTCCTTGAATTTGGATTGGATTTGTCACAATATTTGATCAGATTTGTTAATTAAAAACTGAATCTTTTAAAACAGATTTTATCCCCAAAATCTTTTTAAATCTTCCACCTTTTAATTCTCCAACAAACCTGCAATCAAATCTCCCATGTAACAGAAAATATATAGCCCAAGATATTCTCATCCAACGAGTCAACACTCTCCACAATTCCAGCTAATACGCGACCCTAATAACAACAAGCCCATGCTGTCATTAGCTTCAGTTCTGCAGGTCTGATGTTACAACATCACCTATGTGACATCATACATCCACTTCAGCAACTAGCAACCTTAACACAGCCCAGTGTTAAGTACAATGTTATGACATCAAGCCCATGACATCAAACATAGTTAACCTTCACAACTTAGTACAGCCCAATACTAAGACTCAATGCTGCAACATCAACACCATGACATCAGCATTGAACACCTTGTTGTTTTACCAAAATTCCAGCCAATCCAGGAACTTACAGGTTGTATATGTATAATTGGATGTATGATAGATATGTTTATATGTATATATGTATATATGTTGTTGTTCAGATTTTAGATTTTCCACTTTAATTCTAATTTCTGAAAAGTGGGTGTAAGGAACTAAGTTTCCTCTGTTGATTGCTACCCCACAGTTGCATATCTTTATGGGCAGGTGTTGTATGCTATGTTTTGTTACAGTTGATGTGATTCCTCCCTTTCTATGCCGCGAATTCAAATGTACTCTGACGAAATTTCGAATTTTCTTTTAGTGCTTTAATTGCATGTTAATTGGGGGTATAGTTTGGGGGCGTCACATTAAGTGGTATCAGAGCCAGTCCGTGTCAGTTGTGTCGTTTGTGTCTATTGTGTCTGGCATATTGGGCGAGTTGTGTTGAGTGAGTGGTTGTTTAACCATAGTTTCTGTTTTGGACGAACAGAATATGGTTGGTCGTAATGATGCTGCTTTGGCTGCTGCGATGGAAGCGATGGCACGAGCTGTGCAGGGTGCACCGAATGCTGCCGGAAATGATGAGTTTAGAAAGAATAAACCGCCGGTCTTTAAAGGGAAGCATGATCCGGATGGTGCGCAGTTGTGGTTGAAAGAGATTGAGAGGATTTTCAGGGTAATGGATTGTGATGACGATGATGTTAAGGTGAGGCTGGGCACTCATATGTTACACGAAGAGGCTGATGACTGGTGGGTCAGTACTCGTCAGGTGTTGGAAGCTGAGGAGGAGGAAGAAGAGATCACTTGGGAGGTGTTTAGCCGAGAGTTTCTAAGGAAGTATTTTCCGGAGGATGTCCGAGGAAAGAAGGAGATTGAGTGTTTAGAGCTAAAACAAGGTAATATGTCGGTTATTGACTATACTGCTAAGTTTGTGGAACTTGTGCAGTTTTATCCTTATTATGTGGAAGCGACTGCTGAATTTTCAAAGTGTGTGAAGTATGAAAGTGGCTTGCGTCTTGAGATTAAACAAGCTATTGGATATCAGAGGATTCGAAGGTTTGCTGATTTGGTGGAATGCTGTAGGATTTATGATGAAGATAGTAAGGCTCGTTCTGCTCACTATAAAAGTGTAAGTGACAGGAAAGGGAAGCAACAGTTCCGTGGTGGACCGTATGTGTCATCGGCTGATAAAGGTAAACAAAGGAGTACTTTTGATCGAAGGTCAAGTGGAGGAGGTATGTCTAATGCTCCTAGGTGTTTTAAGTGTGGTGAATTGGGTCATCGCCAGATGGAATGTAGGGAGAAAGTGGAAAAGTGTTCTAATTGTGGTGGTATCGGACATGTTTTAGCTGATTGTAAAAGGAAGAATGTAGTGAAGTGTTATAACTGTGGGGAACCTGGTCACATTAGCTCGAAGTGTCCGAATCAGAAGAAAGCTCCGACTAGTGGGAAAGTGTTTTCATTGGCGGGAACTCAGACTTCAAGTGCTGATCGTCTGATAAGAGGTACTTGCTTTATTAATAATACGCCTTTAATTGCTATTATTGATACTGGAGCGACTCATTCGTTTATTTCGTCTGAGTGCGCGGAACGTTTGAATCTTGGGTTGTCTTCGATGGATGGTGAGATGGTTATTGATACTCCAGCGATGGGGTCAGTAACTACTTCTTTAGTGTGTTTGAGTTGTCCTTTGACCATTTATGGCAAAGACTTTGCGATGGATTTAGTGTGTTTACCGTTGGAAGGTTTAGATGTGGTGTTGGGAATGAACTGGTTGCAATTTAATCGGGTGCACATTGATTGTTATCATAAGCTTGTAAGGTTTCCTTCTCTTGAGGAAGATGAAGACTCGAGTTTCTTGTCTACCAAAGAGTTGAAGAAACTTTTGGCGGATGAAGCTCAGTTGTTTGGAATATTTGCATCTTTGACTGTGGATAGTCAAGTTTCTCTTGAAGTGTTTCCTGTTGTGTGCGAATTTCCTGAGGTGTTTCCTGTTGATATTTCAGATGTACCGCCAGAGAGAGAAGTTGAATTTTCGATAGATCTAGTTCCTGGTACTAGACCTGTTTCTATGGCACCTTATAGAATGTCGGCATCTGAATTGATGGAGTTGAAAAAGCAGTTAAATGAGTTGTTGGAAAAGAGGTTCGTGAGACCAAGTGTTTCTCCTTGGGGTGCTCCAGTTTTGTTAGTGAAAAAGAAAGATGGGAGTATGCGATTATGTATTGATTATCGCCAGTTGAACAAAGTGACGATTAAGAACAAGTATCCGCTTCCAAGGATTGATGATCTGATGGATCAGTTGGTTGGTGCTTGTGTATTTAGTAAGATTGATTTGAGATCGGGTTATCATCAGATAAGGGTGAAAAAAGAGGATATTCAGAAGACGACCTTTAGAACACGGTACGGTCATTATGAATATTCGGTGATGCCGTTCGGGGTTTCTAATGCGCCTGGTGTGTTTATGGAATACATGAATCGTATTTTCCACGAGCATTTGGATCGTTTTGTGGTGGTGTTTATTGATGATATTTTAATCTATTCTAAGTCTCGTGAGGAACATGCAGAGCATTTGCGTATTGTTTTGCAGGTTTTGAAGGAAAGGAAGCTTTTTGCCAAATTGTCCAAGTGTGAATTCTGGTTGTCTGAGGTGAGTTTTCTTGGGCACGTAATTTCAGGTAATGGTATTGATGTGGATCCATCTAAAGTAGAAGCAGTTCTACAATGGGAGGCTCCTAGATCCGTTACCGAGATTCGAAGCTTTTTGGGTTTGGCGGGTTATTACCGGAGGTTCATTGAAGGTTTTTCTAAGCCAGCTCTTCCTTTGACGCAGTTGACTTGTAAGGGCAAAGCATTCATTTGGGATATTCAATGTGAAGAGAGTTTTTGCGAGCTGAAGAGAAGATTGACGACAGCTCCTATTCTGATTTTACCTGATCCTAATGAACCGTTTGTTGTGTACTGCGATGCTTCTTTAATTGGTTTGGGTGGTGTTCTGATGCAGGAAGGTAAAGTTGTAGCTTATGCTTCAAGACAGTTAAGAGTTCATGAGAAAAACTATCCTACTCATGATCTTGAATTAGCGGCTGTAGTTTTTGTGTTGAAGATTTGGAGGCACTATCTCTATGGTGCAAGGTTCGAGGTCTTTAGTGATCATAAAAGCTTGAAATATTTATTTGATCAGAAAGAGTTGAACATGAGGCAGCGGAGATGGTTGGAATTCTTGAAAGACTACGACTTTGGCTTGAATTACCATCCTGGTAAAGCTAATGTGGTAGCCGATGCATTGAGCCGGAAATCGTTGCATATGTCCGCATTGATGGTGAAAGAGTGGGAACTTTTGGAGTCGTTTAGAGACTTGAGTTTGATATGTGAAGTGACTTCGGTTAGTGTAAGGCTTGGAATGTTGAAAGTTGCGAATGAATTTATGTTGTCGGTTAGTGAGAAACAAAAGCTGGATTTGAAATTCGTTGATTTGATGAGGAATGAGAATGTGGATTTCAAGGTGGATAATTTTGGTGTTTTGAGATTCTATGGTCGTATTTGTATTCCTGATGATGCGGAGTTGAAAAGAATGATTTTGGAGGAAGGACACCGGAGTAATTTAAGTATTCATCCGGGTGCGAATAAGATGTACCAAGATTTGAAGAAAATTTTCTGGTGGTCTGGTTTGAAAAGAGATGTGGCTCAGTTTGTGTATGCATGTTTGACTTGTCAGAAATCGAAAGTGGAACATTTGAGACCTAGTGGTTTGTTGCAACCGTTGGATATTCCAGAGTGGAAGTGGGATAGCATTTCGATGGATTTTGTGACGGGATTACCGAACACTCAGCGTGGGCATAATGCTATTTGGGTGATTGTGGACAGGCTGACTAAATCGGCGCATTTTATTCCGATTGACATCAGTTTTTCTTTGGAACGGTTAGCTGAGATCTATATCAGTGTGGTGGTGAAATTGCATGGGGTTCCTTTAAGTATTGTTTCGGATCGAGATCCTAGGTTTACATCTAGATTTTGGGAAAGTTTACAGAAGGCTTTGGGTTCTAGATTGAGGTTGAGTTCGGCTTATCATCCGCAGACGGATGGTCAGACCGAAAGAACGATTCAGTCTTTGGAGGATTTGTTGAGAGCGTGTGTTTTGGAACAAGGTGGTACGTGGGACAGTTATCTTGCTTTGGTTGAGTTCACGTATAATAACAGTTTCCATTCTAGTATTGGAATGGCACCTTTTGAGGCCTTATATGGACGAAGATGTCGAACGCCGTTGTGTTGGCACGAAACAGGTGAAAGTTCGGTGGTTGGACCGGATTTGGTGCAACAAACTACGGGAAAGGTAAAGTTTATTCGTGAGAAAATGAAGGCTTCTCAGGATAGACAAAAGAGTTATCATGATCGGAGACGGAAGGATCTTGAGTTTCAAGAGGGTGATCACGTATTTCTGAGAGTTACGCCGGTAACGGGCGTTGGTCGTGCTTTGAAATCTAAGAAGCTTACTTCTCGATTTATTGGTCCTTACCAGATATCTGCGAGAGTTGGTGCTGTGGCGTATCGTGTGGCGTTGCCGCCGAATCTGTCGAATTTGCATGACGTTTTTCATGTTTCACAGCTTCGGAAGTATGTTCCGGACCCTTCACATGTTATTCCAATGGACGAGGTTGAGGTAAGAGATAACCTTACGGTTGAGACTTTACCGGTTAGTATTTTGGATCGCGAGGTGAAGCGGTTGAGGGGTAAAGAGATTGCACTTGTGAAAGTGGCGTGGGGAGGCGCTGCTGATGGTAATCTGACGTGGGAGTTGGAAAGTAGGATGCGGGAGTCGTATCCAGAGTTGTTTGTATCAGGTAAGATTTTCGAGGACGAAAATTTCTAAGTGGGGGAGAATTGTAACGCCCCAGTTTTGCCAATTTTATTTGATTGAATCTTTTGATTATTTTATTATTATTTTATTTTATTTTCGACTTTTATGTGAAAATATGTTATTTTTCGTCGTGATTATATTTTATCGCGTTTTGGGAACGTTTGTGAGATATTTGAGTGTGGGGGTATTTTGGTCTTTTCCCACTTATTTTCATTAAGTTAGTAAGATAGAAAGAAAAAGAAAAATAGAAAAGAAAAGGGAAAGAAGAAAAGAGAAGAAAAGAGGAGAAGAGAGAAAAGAGAGAAATTGGAGAAAAGCTTGGAAAATCATCAAGAACAATTTCTAGGAATCGATTAATCGGGTAAGGGTGCGAAACTCGATTATACTATGATTGTGTATGATTATGTATGTTTGTGTGGAAGTTTTGTTATTTTTTTCAAATATAGGTCGAAATGAGATAAACGAGTAGAAATCGAGGTTTTCATGGTCGGAAATCGATATAAACTGTATTGTATGATCACACTGTGTGTATGAATAATCGTTGATGTATGTTTTGCTGTTGGAATTGAATTTGGGTGAAAAATGGGATTTTTGGGGTGGATTCTCGAAGAGGGTTTTTTTTCTGAAAATCGCAGAGCCCGCTCAGCGCGCAGATGCCCGCTCAGCGCGCTCTTGAAAAAATGTAACCTCACCAGGTAGGAGCGAGCCCGCTCAGAGCGCTCACGGACCCGCTCAGCGCGGTCTGGGACTTTAAAATTTTATTTGTTTTCTAAAATTCCGTAACTTTTGATCCGTAACTCGGATCGGGACGTTCTTTATACCGTTGGAAAGCTTATGAAATGTTCTATCTAATAAAAATGGGTTTTGAGGATTGTTAGCCGATTAAATTATGTCGGGAAATGTGAATAGTGTCGGTTATCGATTTTTGTCATTTTAATGGTGTGGAATTGACGTGTATTATGCCGTATGTTGTTGTTTTGTACGTGAGATGACTTATGTGCTGTTGTGATGATGCTTTGTGGCCGAAAGGAAAGAAAATGCTAAGTGTGGTATTTGATAAATGTGCATGATTATGAATGTGTGTATGGATGCAATGTGAATGTCATGAGTCATTGTATGCCAAGCATCATGATGTGCATTATGTGGAAACGTCCTGAGTGGCGGTTTGGTTCCTGATGGAATCTGCTATAACATCGTGTGCCTCGAAAATATGAGGCGCTGCCTGAGGACCTAAAGCGGTGGTTATAGACGATTGTGGGCTCCTTTGGAGACTTAAAGCAATCCTTAACGTCGTGTGCCTCGAAAATATGAGGCGATGCCTGAGGACCTAAAGCGACGGGTGAACATCGTAGGCTCGACGGGGAGTTACTTGAGATTCTCAGTAACGAGCGATGGTTCCAATAGTTCCTGAGTGAACTGATGATGAGACATGAGACATTGGAAGTCGGTACCGCATGGCATGTGCATAGAGTCGTTGTGTCGGTCTATGTGCATTGCATAAATCATGAATTAATTGCGTGTGAATTTGTGAATGTGATTGATGATTGTATGGTATATGTGTGGTGTGTAATGGTATTCGATGCTTGAGAATTGTGCGGTATTATGTTATATGTGGTTGTGGTGAGAATGTGTTACTTGTACATTTTTGTGTTTATATATATAATTTTATTCAATTATATTATGGTTGTTTTTCTCACCCTTCTGCTGTTTTATGACGCTCTATGAGGCGTTGCAGATTAGAGTTGCTGGAGGTATTCTTTTTGTGAAGCGTTGCGTCTTCATTATTTTGGTCGGTCGGCTCTGATATGTGACTCCGGGTAGTTAGGGTGGCCGCGTGCTATTACTTTGTATATTCGATGATATATTGTGGTTGTATATGTATAACTGGATGTATGATAGATATGTTTATATGTATATATGTATATATGTTGTTGTTCAGATTTTAGATTTTCCGCTTTAATTCTAATTTCTGAAAAGTGGGTGTAAGGAACTAAGTTTCCTCTGTTGATTGCTACCCCACAGTTGCATATCTTTATGGGCAGGTGTTGTATGCTATGTTTTGTTACAGTTGATGTGATTCCTCCCTTTCTATGCCGCGAATTCAAATGTACTCTGACGAAATTTCGAATTTTCTTTTAGTGCTTTAATTGCATGTTAATTGGGGGTATAGTTTGGGGGTGTCACAATTCTCCTAAGAGAATTTAATAATAGTCATTTAAACACTCAAAATGATTTCTCAAACAAAGAGAAATTCGAATAATTCTCTAAAGAGAGTCCAAAAATTATACTTGATAATTTCTCAACTCGAACGAGGAGAAATTAACATAATTCTCTAGAGAGAATTCAAGAAAATACTCAGAAAATTTAACGAGTAGAAAGAAAGAGGGAGAGGTTGGCGCTTCGACAATTCGAAAGACGCAGGGTTATGAGAGTGAGGAAGGAAAAAACTCAAAATTAGTTTTTGGCGTGTTTTGGATTGAAACAAGGAATTTCTTTATATAACGAAGTGTGGAAGAAAATAAGTCTCATCTAAGCAATGTGGGACTAAGGAGTTTTTTCAACTAACACACAATGAGAGACTTGACTTAAGAAACTTTTTCAAATTCATCTCCCTATATTTGAATATTGACATACTGTTCCAACAATCTCTCACTTGAATTTAAAAAAGTGTTTCAGAAGTAACGTTAAACGTTTCTAAGATTGTGCATAAACAAAGGTGTCTACGACTTGAACCTCTGGGTAGCAGGTAGGATTCTGATTCAACAAGAGTGACACCATTGTCTTGAACTCTATCTCAGACATCAAACTCGCACACAACCTTTTCTTAAGGTGTATTCTAATAGCCCGTGCTTTAATGGCCCTGCACGTGTATCTCGGTTTAGTGAAGGCTCTAGGAGTTCCGCCTCAAAATTCCATAGGGACCGACCTAAGTTCCACAATCACAAAGGTGAGTCTATCAAGAGTACTCATGTAGCCTAGGTACTCCCTCATATAGAGTATATATTTCATTAAGAGTTTCTATTATCTCATCCTCTTATTACTTCAGGATTCATGCTTCACTTGCATAATCATCTCATATTGCTTACGACTTATTATTACCCATTGAACTTATTTCTTGGGATCTCCAATCATCTAGGTCGAGTTACCATCATGAGAAACTCATTTCTTTATATGCATTAGTACCATCTTCTTGGATGTATTATGGATTTTCTCTCTAGCTAATCCTTTCGTCAAAGGATCTGCTAAGTTTTCATCAGTGCGTACATGATCCACTCTTACAGCTCCTTTAGAGATACAATCTCTAACAGTGATGTGCTTTCTTCTAATTTGACGTCTTTTACCATTATAATAACGGTTCTCAATTTTTTGCAATAGTCGTGGTACTATCGCAGTGGATCAACACAGCTAGCATAGGTTTCTTCCATAGAGGGATCTCTACTAGCAAGCATATTAACCAAATTGCTTCTTCACTAGATGTGGCTAGTGCTATCATCTTAGACTCCATTGTGGACTGAGCCAGGATAGTCTGTTTCTTTGATTTCCAAGATACAGCTCCTCCAGCTATACTAAATACATAGCCACTAGTAGCTTTGGAATCATCTGACAAGGTGTTCCAATCTTCATCACTGTACAACAGGAAATTTATGGTAGTGTAGGTCGAGATCCATGGTCCTTTTAAGGCACCTCATGACTCACTTAATAGCTTGCAAGTGCTCGTTACTCGATTTAATCGTAAACCTGCACAACAATCCTACGACATATGCAATGTCGGGTCTAGTATAATCAGTGGCATAACTAAGACTGCCAATGATGTTCGCATATTCTATTTATCTCACACTTTCACCAGTGTTCTTAAACAATTTCACACTTGGATCATATTGTGTGCACACAGGTTTACAATCAAAGTATTTATATTTCTTTAAGATCTTCTCTACATAGTGTGATTGATCCAAAGAAATTCTTTGCTCGAATCTCGTGATCTTGATACCAAGAATCACGCTCACTTCTCCGAGGTCTTTTATATCAAAGTTATTGCACAACAATGATTTCACATCATTAACAACATGAATGTTTGATTCAATTATGGGTAGATTGTCTTCATAGAGACATAAGATAATGCAAATGTGATTCTCAAATTTGTAATTAATACATTTGTCACTTTCATTCACTTTGTACTCATTCGATATCATTAAGTTATCAACCTTTTCATGCCATTTCTTAGGAGCTTGTTTTAGTCCATACAGAGACTTATCTAACTTACAGACCTTGTTTTTTTGTCCATGGATCACAATCCCTTCCGGTTGTTCCATATAGATTTCTTCTTCTAAGTCATCATTTAAAAAAGTTATTTTAACATCCATCTGGTGTACTATTAAGTTATAAATAGCAACTATTGAAATAAGTACCCTAATGGATGTAATTCTAGTGACTGGAGAAAAATTGTCGAAGAAATCTATATTTTCTTTGTCTAAAACCTTGGCTATATGGCAGGCCTTGTATTTATCAATAGTTCCATCAGGTTTAGTTTCTTTTTCAAAATCCATTTACAACCGATTGGTTTGCATCCAGTAGGCAAGTCTACTAAGTGACAGGTCTTGTTAGAATCTAGAGATTCTATCTCATCATTTATAGCTTTTTGCCATAAATCTGCATCCAGAGATGACAAAGCTTCTTGAAGATTTATTTGATCTTCTTCTACATTATAAGCCGCATAATCGGGCCCATAATCTTTAGCAACTCTTACTCTTTTACTTCGTCGAAGTTCCGTTTCTACATTGTCGTTGCTTTCTGTGCTTCTTATCACAGGGATGTGACTTGATTGAGTGCCCCCACTATTTCTCGATTTGAAGGGAAATTTGTCTTCATAAAATTCAGCATCAATTGATTTTATGATCACTTTTGCATTTAGGTCATAAAACATATATGCCTTATTGTTTACTGCATACCCAATGAATACACATTCATAGGCTCTACTAGCAAGTTTAACTCGTTTCGGATTCAGAATTATGACATAAGCCAGACAACCCCAAGTTCTCAAATAAGACAAGTTTGGTTGTCTTTTCTTTAATATCTCATAAGGTGAGATCTTACTTTTTGACTTGGGAACTCTATTCAGGACATAGAAAACAGTCAATAAAATTTCCCCCCACCAGTGAGGTGCAACACCAGAATTCATCATAATTGCAACAAGTTCAGTAAGAGTTCTATTCTTTCTTTCTGCTCTACCATTCATTTCAAGAGAATATGGAGCAGTCGTTTCATGTACAATTCCATGTTTAATATAAAAATCATTAAATAAACTAAAACAACATCCAGTTCTCCTATAACTACGAAGTATCTTAATCTTGTTACTAAATTGAATTTCAATTTCATTAACAAAGGTCTTAAGCATAGTAATTTCACAAAAGTATTATTTTTAGTATTTTTTAGAAATTTACCCCAATAGACTGACTAAACTTTGCCTTATTTAGAAGAAAACCAGAAACAAGACTCTTTATAATCTCTGAAGTATACATGACATCCTTCAAGATTAAAGTCTTTTTCAGAGGTGAACATTATTCCACTTCTCCAATACCGACAACATTAGTGGTGTGGACAACTCCCAACAACAGTTTCTTATTCGTGAATGTTTTAAACATTGCACAATCATAACAGACATGACAAGAATAGCCAATGTTCATCCACCAACCATCAGATTCACTAATCATGTTGATTTTAGTGATCCAAGCAATAAATTGCTCATCAATCAGGTTAACCTATGCATTAAGGGAAACACAAGGTTTAAACTCGATCTTTCATTTCTTAATCATATGACCTGGTTTTCCAGTGTCATTTCTTTATGGTGGTGATTATTGCCTATCAATTGGAGTAATTCGGGCCCTTGAAGGGTTCTCATTCTTAATTTGGTTCACAACATTGTGGTTCTGATCCTTTAATCATTTGCCAAATGGCTTCAAAACTACACCGAATTTCTTTTTGTTGTTTGAAACAACCAAGACTTTTCTTTTTGATCTTGTCTTTGAGATTCTTTTTCAACTCGAAGGCTAATAATCAGACTCTCAATTAAAAATTCTTTTGTTTTGTGGTGAAGCAAAATATTTAAAAACTTTCAAATTATGGGCAATGTGTCAATAATGAAAGCAATTTGAAATTGTTCATCTAAACACATACCTTTTGTGATGATCTTATAAGAAATCTTTTGAAGTTCATAACATTGAGCCTCCACGCACCTTTCAGTTATACCATTTGATACTTTAGGTAGCAACTAACGACATACTTCTTTATTCCAGCTTCCTCGGTGTCATACTTCTTTTGCAGAGCCTCCCAAACATGTTTTGCAGTATTGCAGATCATCTGCAAGTCCATTCAAAAATATGATTTTGTAGAGATAATCATTCTCTTTCCATAAGGCGATTTGTTTTCTGAGCTGGAAATCGTTCGCTTTAATCTGTGCAACAAATTCAACTTTAACACTATTAAGTGTTCCATCCGAATCCACAGATTTCTTACCATTAATTTGCTCGGTTGATCCATAAGGAGCAACAGGAATATCATCGATCAGAACGTTGGCAACTTTTTTCCATAAAAATTGCAAATTTTGTTGCCGGCATTTGATGAGACTTCCCTCAAACTTGAACGGTTAGTCAGAGACAACCGCCCCAGAAGTACCAATAATTTCTTCGACAGCCATGGTAGTATGTAACGTCTTAAAAGTGTTGTTTCACAATTTTGAAACTCAGCGACAGAAGAAATTACCGGGTCGAGTCGCGGACTAGGTCGCTCTCTTTAAGATGTTTCGCGACACTGCCCAAAGTTATGCAAAGCAGTCGAACTACTGCGCCGCCTCCAGGATAAAACAGCTCAGTTCTATACTGTACGATTACTACTTTCATGGTCGATAATCGATCTAGAAATACACCCTTTGATGGTACAAAGACCATTCGAATATGGTTAATATCACTCATAGTATCTGGTATAATAATCAGTCGTAATAATTTCTCAAATCAAGAGAAATTCCAATAATTCTCCAAAGAGAATTTAATAATGGTCATTTAACCACTCAAAATGATTTCTCAAACAAAGAGAAATTCGAATAATTCTCTAAAGAGAGTCCAAAAATTATACTTGATAATTTTTTAACTCGAACGAGGAGAAATTACTCCCTCCGTTCCTTTTTAAGTGTCATTTTTAGAATAATTTTTTGTTTTTTTTTAATTGTCACTTGTAAAGTTTAAGGTAGTATTGATTGCACTTTTGTCAAAATTTCCCCTAGGTAATCATTACAGAGAGAAAAAAAAAAGTAAGATGAATGTAATAAATAATTAGGGGTATTATAGGTAAAAGAAGAATTGCTGTTTGAACATTAACTATATTGATTAGCTTTCTTGGTATGTGTAAAAAGTCAAAAAATGACATTTAAAAAAGGAACGGAGGGAGTAACATAATTCTCTAAAGAGAATTCAAATAAATACTCGGAAAATTTAACGAGTAGAAAGAAAAGGGGAGAGGTTAGCACTTCGACAATTCGAAAAACGCAGAGTTATGAGAGTGAGGAAGGAAAAAAAATCAAAATTAGTTTTTGGTGTGTTTTGGAATGAAACAAGGAATTTGCTTATATAATGAAGTGTGGAAAAAAAAATCTCATCTAAGCAATGTGGGACTAAGGAGTTTTTTCAACTAATTAAAAAATTTTTTCAAATTCATCTCCTTATATTTGAATATTGACATAATGTTCCAATAATATTTCATTTCGATTTTGACTAAAGGAATGAGATTTCAAATGAAATGCGACGGATTGAATGTGAACGAGAACAACAGATCAATGGTGTCAATTATTTTCATCTTCAAAGGTTGGGATTTTTGTTAGGTTTTCTCTTTTATACACTACTTTCTCTTTTCTGCAATGAGTTTGTGCTATGTTTTGTGTTTTTTTGTGTCATGTTTATTGAATTTGGTTTATGTGTCCCTTACGTGCTTTCATCATTTTTCCATTTAAACTGATCCTGACAATTGGTACATGAGTGTAAACACAAAGTTAGGAGCAAGAGATTTTTTAGAAATCGCTTTACCAACATTAGCATCATCAGGTTTGGTTTTGTTCTTTCCATTATCTCTTTATTAGTTAGACAAGAGTAAATGTTCTTATTTCTTATGTAATTATAAGTTTTATAGGTTATTTATTATATAAGGTTATAGTTTTGTTCTTATAGTATCATTTGTTCCAAGTGTTGGTTCTGTTGTTCATCAAACTTGTCTTGCAGGAAGTGGTCTTGCAGCCCAACATTTCCCGTAGTAATATATGTTCTAAGTACTAATTATTTGTTTTTAAAACTGTTTTTTCTTATTATTGGGTTTAATGTTGGGCTGCTATAGAGGGCATTGCAAGTCTTAATAATGCAGCATGTTGATATATAAATTTTAAATCTTTAGTTACAATTAATTTTTATTATTTCAAACCTAAAACCAAACAGAGTTGTTACTCCCATTGGCATGATCTTTTTTATGATTTTTTGAAACTCATTCGGCTTTATGGTTCATAAGATGATATGTTATCAAATCTTTTGATATGTAATTCATATTTACTCTTTTGAAATATCAACTAAATTTTTAAAAATATGAGAACTATTTTTTTATTTAAAAATAGAGTAACAAAATTAATAAGCTGACAAACCTATGAAAATGTTTATTATTTCAAAATACGTTATGCATCAATTCTGAAGTGCAGCTATGTGTTAGTTCCAAATCAATATGATGGATCCTCTATACAATCTTCAATTCCAAATGAAATTGAAACAATACAGAATATGACACATATGTGTCTGATTTTACTAACAATGGTGGTAAGATAGCAGGCATGACTCGTGCAACATGAAATACCAAAATGAATAAGCGCGGCGACATGAATTATGAGGGGGATGTCGATTGGGAGATTTTGATTAATGATAAAGCCTCAAATGAAAGCCAAGATGTTGCAAAAGGTAAACATACTCTTGATTGTATATTAATTTTATGAAGTGTTTTCATTTCAATAGTATTGGTTTTGTAATTCAATATTAGTTAGATCAGATGTGTGATGTTAGGTGTGATGTCACAACATCACAATCTACTATTTGGTTTTGTAATTCTATGTTAGTTAGAACTAGTTTTAGTTTGTGTAATAAAGCTGTTACATGTCTTGGTGTATATATATATATATATAGCTTTATAAGCTGTGTAAACTAATTGATGAATTTCAGTCATTAATGAAAGTATACACTCTCTATTCATTCATCTCTCTTCTCTCAATTTCAAGAAACACAATATCCAATATTTCTTTCAATTCCTTTCATCATTCATAAATTGTTCTATCAAATAGTAGCAATTCTAATATAATATCCATTTAACCAAGTTCACATGTTTGAAGATGTCGTTGGAGTTCTCCACTATTAGTAAATTCAAGTTAAATTCATACTCTAAATATATTTTTATTAATAGGTACTCCCTCCGTCTCATAAAAAGTGTCTGAAATGGAATATGCACGGTTCTTAAGAAAATGATTGGAAGTGTTAACTTTAAAGATAAAATTATATATTTGTATTAAAATACTCTTACTTCATAATTAGTGGAGTAGTTGAAAACCGTGAAAGTTAATAAATAGGGGTATAGTAGTTGTCGCTCCCGGGATTTTCATCCTAGTACAAACGCGAAAGTGGCACCGAACAGAGTCGCCAACAATGTGTATTTATCCCATGAGAGGGAAAGGGAACACTGCATAAACCTGAAGGGAAGGAAAAGCATGGTCTTGCGACCAAGAGAACTAGGTTCGGGAGTCGGTTACGCGAAGGGAAGGTATTAGCACCCCCTCGCGTCCATCGTACCCGATGGGATCCACGCTTGCTGCTTCAATCAAAGGGTGATAGAAAAGGATATTGGAAAAAGAACTGGGAAAGGAAAAGGAAAAAGAGAAAGAGAAACAAATGTAGGGAAAATAAAAGAAGTGCTCGAATGGGCCCTACCCCACTGCCTAAGTATCTCATCGGGAACATGAGAATCAGAGCGACGTAGTTCCCCTCACTAGGGATGGATTGTTTGGGTTTTTTAGTGGAATACATCAGCGTTCGCGTTCTAGTAGTTTAGGTGTTGCAGCTCGCTGTAGGGAGACTTAGGCGTTACCTGTTTGTGGTAGAACGGAAATGACGCATCCTTAAGGAATGAGTGAAGGAGATGAGGAAAGAATTCCCGAAGGAAAGACGTGATTGTTTGTTTTTGTCTTTTAAGAAGTTTTGTTATTTGTTTGCATATGATAGTGTATCTAAATCTTAATCATTGGAATGTATACATCTTCACATTCCAAGATGGAATGAGTAAGAAAATACACTAAGAGTGAGGAAGACCCCCACACTTAGTTCCAATTGTCAAGGTTCAAACACAATAGCATACTTGTGTTTATTAAGTGTTTTTGTTGATTATGTAATGAAGAAGTGTTTTTTATTTGCACCTTCAACAAGTATTGCATTTAAGTCCCTCATACAAGATCAAATGTTTAACACATTGACCCAAGATGGGCTATATGCTACACATTTTAAGATTATAAGAGAAGACCCCTTTATAATCTTTTCTTTATATGAAAGGCCTAAATGCAATAAATGTCTACCTTTATTACATATTTTGAATTTTCTTTGAGATGAGAAGATGAAAGACTCAAGAGGAGAAAGGTAAAAATCTATGTGAACTAAGACCCAATCCTAATTAATTAGTTAAGGGAGTGATCCTAATGGTTTGTGAGGTTTCCTAACCTAAAGTCTAAAGAAGGAATGAGTTAAACAATTCACTTCTAAGGTAGAAGATGAATTGTAACTCAAAAGGGAGGGTAATGAGTTAATCAAAGTAAGCACATAGATGCTTAACAAAACACAAAGTTGAATTATAAAAGAAATGAAAGGAAAGAAGTTTGAATGTGGATTCCTTATCCACACTCAATTTCAACTTACCAAAGCCCCTACATGGTTAGTAAACATGGAAACATGCATAAGAAGTAAAAAAAAAGAACTTAATACACATTAAAGCTCAAAAGAATAAGATGAAGAATCAAATCTTAATATCACAACCAGAATGTGAATCATATGGAAAACAAGAGAATATCATCCTACAAATTCAAATGAATAAGCACAATCATCATCCATAGTATTCAAACATGTTTTCATAAGAAAGGATAGATGAAAGATGAAAAGAAATGAAAAGAACATGCATAAATGGAACATGTAATCCAACAACCAGAATTGAAACTAAATGAAAAGTGGTTTATAAACATCTCCAAAATACTCATGAATCAACAATTAAGACATTCAAGAAGTAATAGAAGAAGAAGTGAAGTGGAAGTTCAAAAAGAAAGTGCAAAATAAAACATGTTAAAGATGCACAAAGTTCAAAGGGAAATGAACATATAAAGATGATCTATAATGTGTACCAAAGACATATAATGTCACATGAATAGCTCACAAAATATGCAAATGATCATACAAATATGTACAAAAGAAATCATGTAAACATGCACAAAAATTAGAATGATGTGACATGCATTATGCTTCAAATGTAATGCATCAAACAAAAATCAAATGGACTTGTGAAAAATATACAAGCATGGTATTGGAATGCCTAAGTCAGAAGTGAATCATACATCAAAATAGCATGTAAAAATTCAAAGCAAAATGACCTCAAACAATGCAATTAGGTCAAATTGAAACATCATACAAAGTAGTGCAAAGATGAGCATCAAAACATGTCATAAATTGACCTAAAAAATCAAACAAAAATTATTTAACATGCTTCAATGTAATAGTGAATCAATGCAAAAAGAACCAAGCCAAAACCATTAATAATGAGCAAGAAAAAAATTATACAAAATTATGTATCACAAATTGAATGCATACAAATGGAAATTCAAAGGAAATTATGTAACAGGGGCAAAAATGTCATAAAATCATGAAATAAAAATTAAAAAAATTTCCTAAATGTCTTAAAAATGTTCATAAATTTTAATAGAATTTTATGATGCTATTTTGTAATTTTAAAAATTAAAAATAAAACGTATACAAAATGAAGAAAATAAAATGAAATGAAAACAAGAGTGGGGTGCAAATATAGTAAACTATCAGTTCAACATGTTTGGGCCTTGGAAACATAGGGTACGAATATCAATTGTCTTAAGTCCATTAAACGCGTGGAACATAATAAAAAGCATGGAATTTCAGTCAAAGCAAGTCAAACAAAATGATCACCATTGGATCCAGTCAAGTCAACAACCAAGTCAAAGTAAACAAGATCAAAGTACATGCGTGAGGGAACACATTAACTAACATGCACTGCGCCATAAAACACTTAAATGAAAATCAGAAAAAATCACGTGAGGAGCACACTTGTTTTTAATGTGCTGGCATGTTTTGGAATGCACGATCATGAACATCAAACGGTCCATATTCAAACTGCACATAAAACCCTAAAATAAGATCACCGGCCGGAGAGGGACCTCCGGTCACCTTCTCCGGCAAACCACCACCGTCTGCAACCTCAAACTTTCCAGAATTCCATAAATGATATACCAAAATGAATAGGAAGTAAAGGAGAACACGGATCCATTGAAAAAACACACAAAAAGTTCATGAAATGAGAGAATCGAACAGAGGAAGATTTGCCCTAACATTTCAACTATGCCTCTAAAGGCCTATCAACTAGCCAGACAAGTTCTTGAGCTTATAAGAAGCTTCAAGAACCTGAAAACAACTTCAAATCATGCCTATAATAGTGGAAATTCGTACCTGAAGATTTGAGACCTTGAGATGTTCTTCAGAAAACCAGAGATGCTGCTTCCTCTTTGAGCTTCTTTTGGCCAAATAAAGGCTTAGATGCAGTAGTTGATGATGATTCAATGGAGAGGAAATGAAATCCAAGCTTCAAAACAAGTTACAATGTTGTGGAATTGAGAGAGAATCAGAGAGATTCTGAAGTGAATGTGAGAAAGTGAACAAGGTGAAGTTCGAGAATCAATGGCAATGGTGAGATTGAGAGAGAAGAAGAGAGAGTTTCTGAAGTGAATGTGTGAAAAATGAAGTTAAAATGAAATTAGAGAGTGAAGTTATTATTCATAGTGTGAGCTAACCATGGTTAAACTGAGTGAGTCACCTGAGTCACAGTTGAGTTAAGTGAGTCATCCCTAACTAACTGAGTCAAGTTAGTTAGGGAGAGCAATGGTATGGTGATGGCAACTCATGGTAAGCTATGGTGGAGGTAAAGAGAAACAAATGGCAAGGTTGTGTAACACAAAACTTGTTCAGCAAGTTTTCATTCCTTTCCCTTTTCATGAGCATGGGTAGCACGTGGTATGGTGAATGGGATATATGTTTGGCTAAATGAAGTAATGTTTGGAGGGTGAGCAATGCACGGGCAAGCTGAGACAACAACAACAACATTCATTTCTTTTTCTGATTTTTATGGCAGCTGAAAACAATGGAGATAGGGTGAATTGGTGATGTTTTTCTCTCTACTCAATGGACAATTTGGTAAGTTTTTGAATTCATTTGAAAGAGGGGATGTAATGCTACAAGTTTGGTTTGGGATTTGAGTTGAAATGATGCTTGAAAGAGGTTGGAAAATGACTTATAACATCCATAATTGGAACTGATACAAGGGCGTGGTGATGAGGTGGGTTGGCAAGGCATCTTGGCATGGAATCTCAACAAGATGATCCTAACTTGAGACCATTATATCTACCTCATGGCTTGATCAAATCCAATTTTGCCCAACATGAACCTTGAAGAGGACATTACAAGGAACATTTTTTATGTTGACAAGTTTTGCATTCGAGGCTTTTAACCATGAGAAAAATGGGTGAACATTTGGCCCACCAACTGTTTGTTGAAATGATATGCGCGTGACCTAGTTTTGAACCTACTTTGCTCAAACTTTGATCAATCATATCTCACTCAATTTTTATCCAATGGAGATGTTCTACACATGGATTTGAAGCTTGAAATAAGGTCTTTTATTGTGGCCGAGTGGAATTTTCATTTGATGCTCCGATTTTGAATGGCCTTGGTTCAAACTCTGATGCAAAATGGCCCAAAATTACTATTTTTGGAAACCCTAATTCTTACAAAAATGGCAACTTTCCACATTCTTGATTTTTCATGATCCCTTTGGAGTTTCTTGATCAAATTTTGTACATTGGTCACATATAACATAAATTTCATGATTTTGGGCTCAAAAAGTCAAGAGTTGACTTTTTTCTCTAATTATTTGACTTAGCCCCAATTTCCCTGATTTTTTATCTTTCTTCCAATTGAACCACTTCTAAAACCAATTGAGATGCAGTTTTCCACACACATACACTTAAGGACATGTAGAATACTATGACATCAAGTTTTGTCCAAAAAATCAAAGATACCCTGATTTAATTGGAAACCCTAGTTTTGGTATCCACCTCCTAGGAGAAAAATATGCAGTCTTCAATTTCAAATTCCTCAGAGTATGCTGTGTATCCTCTTAAAGGATGATGAGATATGCCCTTTGAAGATGATTTTGAACCATTGAACTATCTCTTTTGAAGGGTTTCCTTCATTTTTTGGATCTCTTGCATAGTGAAAGATGTAGTGCTTCAATCTCCTATTGAATCTCACTCTCTTGAGATTTTGGATGACCAATTGAGGTAGTATGAGACATGAAAGACCTCTTGGCTTGCCTTGAGTGAACTTGTTTGACCTTTTTGTGCCTTGAATGGTTCCTTGATTGTCCATCTTTCACCTGATCACATGCCTTGATGGTAAGAGGGATGCTATGCTTCATTTTTCTATGTTAAATGCAATGCAATGCTAATGAGGTGGATATGATATGGTATATGATAATGTTATGCTATGATGACAAAAGAGAGAGCAAATTTTGGGGTATTACAGCTGCCCCTATTCAAACACTGTAGACCTGAATGTCTGAAAGCGATTGCTTTCAGACTTTCAAGGTATATAGTGATTGAATACCAAATATAACCAAAAATTTGCTCTGGATGATGAAGGACAAAAGGGATATAAACCCAACGGGACTGCTGGATTGAATCTTCAATGAAACGTTGTCGGGAGAGATCTGTCTTTTGAACGACGCCAGACGACTACTGGCTTGCCATACTGTCGATGGACTTTCAACAATGTCCTTTTGAACAACGCCAGAGGACTACTGGCTTGCCATACTGTCGATGGACTTTCAACAATGTCTTTTTGAACGACGCCAGGCGACTACTGGCTTGCCATACTGTCGATGGACTTTAGCTGCTCTGCCAATCTGTCGTTGGACTTTCTGCCAAACTGTCGTTGGACTTTCACCAATTTGTGCTGGATTTCTGCCAATCTGTCGTTGGACTTCTGAGATTACCAAACCGGCGTTTGGGATCTCAAACTTGCCATCTTCAGATGGACTTTTGCAGCTTTTACCAAACTGTCGTTGGATTTCAGTGCTTACCAAATCGGCTTTGGAAGCTTTGCCAAACTGTCGTTGGACTTCGGTGCTTACCAAACTGTCGTTGGAAGCTTTGCCAAGCTATCGTTGGACTTTAGTGCTTACCAAACTGTCGTCGGAAGCTTAAAATCGCCAAATGATCACTCCACCTGCTGGAATAACATGAACAAACTGTACGCATGCCAAAAATAAATTGGACTTTGAGTTGTAAATGAACACTGCTGAAAATTACACCACTTGCTGGTAATGTCATATGCTGACACCTTGCTGAAGGAGAGATTCTGTCGATCTCTTTAAACCTTGCTGGGGAATGCCTTTTGAGAGGATTTTACAGAAAACCAAATGTCTCCAAACTCTGCTGGGGATAATAGATTGGGAATATCTTTTGCTGGGGAAATTCAAAATGCCCCATGCTCGGGAGAGTCAACAACTCCGTTGGGAATTATTCTTTGACAAATTTAACATGCTGAAACCTGTAGGGAATATGACACTACCACCTGCTGGTAAACGCCATAAGGAAAGTTACTGCGAGAAATTTCGTCTTTTAAGAGGATTTTATAGAAAACCAAACGTTTTCTAACTCTTAGACGAGCACCCTACCTTGAACTACCCTTCACATCGTCTGCAAGGTACGGGAGAATTTGCACTCATTGTTGACATGGAGTGCTCACTGCATTAATAACCATTATCAACACAGAAGAATCCAATCTTCGGCCGTTGTTGTCACAACACACGGTGAGAAATCTTGAATGGAAGAATCGACTTAATAAGATACAACAGTATCAAGTCATAGCAAATGTCCGTCTGTGGTTACGATCATGCCGTTTGGATCGATCGCACTCATTACCTAAAACAGAAAAATATATGCACATGCCCCAGGATATTGCGTGGTCTTTCGAGTCCACCATCCAAGGTTGTCCAACAAGCAAAGTAATTTTAATTGTCTTTTTTGCATGTTCTTGCAAGGCCATGTTACTTTCAAAGTAATGTTTTATTATCAAAAATCGGATGTTTTTGCAAACAAAACAGTAAAATGAAAATAAAAGCTTGTGACTGAATATTCAATTTTATTGATGAAATGCCAAAATCGGCGAATTTACAATTGGAAGCAAACCCCTGGAAGAGTTGATTGCCATAAAATTGAGAAAAGAAATCTATCCTAATGACAATGCGGAAATTGAATTCCGACTAATTTCTGATTCTGTTATAGCCAGTATGTATTCCAACTCTCTTGATTATCTTCGCCTTCGGAAGTTCGTGGTCGGAACAATCCCTCCTTCGAAAACTTGGCTATTTTGCTGAAGAGTAGAGAACGTACAGATTAATTCAGACTGCAGTCATTCGCTTAAATCCCTCTTTTGCGTGGATCGCCTTTTCAGGTTTTCAATCCACCGGGATATTCATTTTTGCCTAAGTTTCCCTTTCGGGTTTTCAACTTACCGGGTGTACAATTCTTTTCAATTATATCCCTAATTTTTGCCCGAACCTTTATTCTGTTTTTGGTTCGCCGGGATGCCCTTTTTTGCCTGGATTCTTTTTCTTTTATCCAGCGGGTCAATTTATACGAAGTATTTTTTAACTGCATCTGAATTAACAGGGGATGAAAAGTCTTCACCATCCATAGTTGTCAGCAATAAGGCTCCGCCTGAGAAAACCTTTTTAACCACGAACGGACCTTCATAATTAGGAGTCCATTTGCCCCTGTGATCTGTACTCGGAGGAAGTATTCTCTTGATTACCACATCTCCGACCTTGTAAACTTGAGGTCGAACCTTTTGATCGAATGCCCTCTTCATTCTGCGCTGGTATAGCTGGCCATGACATACTACTGCCAGTCGTTTCTCCTCAATAAGGCTCAGCTGATCAAATCTGGCTCGTACCCATTCAGCTTTATCTAGCTTAACGTCCATCAATACTCGGAGAGAAGGAATCTCAACCTCGATCGGTAGAACTGCCTCCATTCCGTATACAAGTGAGTATGGTGTTGCCTCAGTGGACGTGCGGACTGATGTTCGATACCCATGCAAAGCCAATGGTAACATCTCATGCCAATCTTTGTACGTGACAACCATCTTCTGCACAATCTTCTTGATATTTTTGTTGGCCGCTTCGACCGCGCCATTCATCTTTGGGCGGTACGGAGAAGAATTGTGATGTTCGATTTTGAAGTACCGGCATAGCTCAGCCATCATCTTGTTGTTCAAATTAGAACCATTATCAGTAATGATTCTTTCGGGAACTCCATATCTGCAAATGATATCTCTTTTCAAGAAACGAGCCACTACCTGCTTAGTGACATTGGCATAAGATGCTGCTTCAACCCATTTAGTGAAGTAATCAATGGCGACCAAGATAAAACGATGGCCGTTTGAAGCAGTAGGCTCAATTTTCCCGATCATATCAATGCCCCACATTGCAAAAGGCCACAGAGAAGACATGATACTCAACGGATTTGGAGCAACGTGTACTTTATTTGCATAGATCTGGCATTTATGACACTTGTGAGCATACTTGCAGCAATCGGACTCCATTGTCAACCAGTAATACCCAATCTCAACAATTTCTTAGCCATCGCATATCCTCCGGCATGGGTACCGAAAGAGCCTTCGTGCACTTCAATCATCAACAGATCTTCTTCGTGTCTATCCACACATCTGAGAAGAACCATGTCAAAATTTCTTTTATATAGCACGCCATCTTTGTTCAAGAAGAAACTACCAGCTAGCCTTCTTAACGTCTTCTTGTCTTTGGAAGATGCCCCAGGCGGGTATTCTTGACTTTTCAAGAAGCATTTAATGTCATGGTACCAAGGCTTATCGTCAGACACTGCATCAACATCAAACAGAAAAGCAGGTCTATCAAGGCGAGATACATCAATCCTGGGCACAAAGTTCCAACCATGCACTTTGATCATCGAAGATATAGTGGCCAAGGCGTCTGGAAACTTATTTTCCTCCCTAGGAACTTGGTATAACTTGACAGTTGTAAAGAATGTCAGCAATCTCCTCGTATAATCTCTATACGGAATCAAATTCTGCTGATGTGTGTGCCAAGTTCCCTTTACTTGATTGATTACCAGTGCTGAATCACCAAAGACATCGAGGGTCTTGATTCGTAAATCAATAGCTTCCTCAATTCCTAGTATGCAAGCTTCATATTCTGCTTCATTGTTGGTACACCCGAAAGTTACTCGGGACGTGAAGGGCATGTGAACACCTTCTGGCGTAATGAGAACTGCACCAACTCCGCACCCATTCATATTAACTGCCCCATCAAACATCAAACTCCATTTGGATTCAGGGTTAGGCCCCACCTCCAGAAGTGGTTCCTCGCAGTCTTTCGCTTTGAGAAACATGATGTCCTCATCAGGGAAATCAAACCTCATGGGTTAGTAATCATCAAGAGGCTGTTGCGCAAGTTAATCTGACAGTATACTTCCTTTGATTGCTTTTTGCGAAGTAAACTGAATATCGTACTCTGTTAGTACCATCTGCCACCTTGCAACTCTGCCTGTAAGCGCTGGTTTCTCAAAAATATACTTGACCGGATCCAATTTTGAGATCAATAGGGTTGTATGTGTGAGCATATATTGTCTCAATCGCTTGGTGGCCCATGCGAGTGCACAACATGTCTTCTCAAGCATTGAATAACGCGATTCATAATCTGTAAACTTCTTGCTCAGGTAGTAGATAACATGTTCTTTCCTACCTGTCTCATCGTGTTGACTGAGAACACAACCCATGGATTCTTCGAGCACTGTCAAGTACATAATCAGTGGTCTCCCCTGAACTGGAGGTATCAGAATCGGAGGTTCCTGCAAATATCTTTTTATTTTATCGAATGCATTTTGACAATCATCATTCCACCTAGCCGTTTGATCTTTTCTTAGCATTTTGAATATTGGTTCGCAAGTGGCAGTTAGGTGAGATATGAACCTTGAAATGTAGTTCAATCTCCCTAGAAAGCCGCGAACTTCTTTCTCAGTCCTCGATACAAGCATATCTTGTATAGCTTTCACTTTAGCAGGATCAACCTCTATTCCTTTTTCACTGACAATGAAACCAAGCAATTTTCCGGACCGCACGCCAAAAGTACACTTGTTAGGATTCAGTCTCAACCTGAATTTCCTCAACCTCTCAAATAACTTCTTCAAGTTGATCAGGTGTTCTTCTTCTGTCTTTGATTTAACAATTATGTCATCCACATAGCACTCGATCTCTTTATGAATTAGATCGTGGAATAACGTCACCATTGCTCTTTGATAAGTTGCCCCTGCGTTCTTCAACCCAAAAGGCATTACTTTATAGCAGAAGGTACCCCACGGGGTAATGAATGTCGTCTTCTCCATTTTCAGAGGAATTCACAGAATCGAGTCTGCATGATTGGATGGATGCTTTATTTTAGATTATTATTCTTTGCTTAAAAACACAAGAAAAGAAAATGAATTGTCATTTTTTAATTTTCTTTGTGCAAAAATAAAATAAAGAAAGAATAAAGGAACACAAATTTGTAAACAAAAACGTCCTTTTATTGATATTTGAACATTATATGAGAAAATATGGTGGCCCTACAAATGGATCCTCACACCTTGGGCAGAGTGTGGGATTTTATGCATTATGAAAGACAAGAATTATTACTCTGAATGGTGTACAACATGAATGACTTCTTCACTAGACCAGTTTTGCAATGCTTCGCCTGGAGCCAGTGCATACACCCATCTATCCAGATAATCTGAGCTTTCAGTGTCATCTTCTATTGCTGAGCAGGACTGATTAGGGTTGATAATTCCTCCACTGTTGAAAATGATTGGCCCACGGAATCGGGGGACTGGCGCCTGGCCCGGTTGGTATCCAATGCCGAACTTATCTTCCTTCACGAATATATCAATAGCTTTACCCCAACCCTGGGCCTTTCCGCTCTCAACCACTTCTCTGGCCTGCTTGTAGGACACAATTGATGCACTCGGTCCAACTGGCACGTTTGACACCACTACTGCTGAAGCAGATTCTGGAGATTTGTTGATATTTAGGGCTTCAAAAGACTGGCACAGGGTTTCATGAATCTCTCCATCCATTTCCACATATTTAAAAGTGGATAGATGACTCACAAATATATCTTCCTCACCGCAAACGGTGACCACTTGACCCTCGAACTCGTACTTGAGCTTCTGATGCAGTGTGAAGGTCACTGCGCCTGCTGCGTGAATCCATGGTCGGCCCAACAAACAGCTGTAAGCAGGCTGAATGTCCATAACGTGAAAGATCGTCTTGAATATCTGTGGACCAACCTGTATTGGTAGTTCAACCTCCCCAAACACCGATCTTTGGGATCCATCGAAAGCTCTCACAATCAGATCGCTGGGTCTAAGAATCAATCCATCTACCTCAATTTTCATCAGGGCCTTTTTGGGTAACACATTCAAGGAAGAACCTGTGTCAACCAGCACATGCGACAAAACAGCTCCTTTGCATTCGAGTGTGATGTGCAATGCTTTGTTGTGATTACGTCCATCTGGAGTCAAATCCCTATTCGTAAACCCCAACCCGTGGCTCACATTGACATTAGAAATTACTCCCTCAAACTGATTCACAGTGATCTCGTGGGGAACATACGCCATATTCAAAACTTTCAACAAAGCAGCCCGGTGTGCATCTGAACTCATTAACAGGGATAATATTGAGATTTTAAAGGGTGTCTGATTGAGCTGCTCAATGATCTTGTAATCGCTCTTTTTGATAATCCTCATAAATTCCTCAACATCACTATCAAAATTGACTTTAGGGTCCTCTTCCTGAGCAGGCACCTTGTCATCAACAACCTGTTTTCCTTTTGCTCTTGCAGCGGCTTCGGCCTCTTTATCATTCCTTAGAGTATGGGGAGCAAATAGTCGACCACTCCTGGTGAAACCACTTGGTCCACTGACATTCTCAACACTGGTACCAACATCAGTTTCTTCTCTCAGTTGACTTTCTCCATATTGCCATGGAACTGCCCTATTAGACACATAAGAAGCAGATTCAGGCACCATAATCGTAACTGGTCTCGGCCTCTCGGGCACGATGATAGCAACAGGCTCCTCAACAGGCACCTGTATCTCAACTGGATTATAGTAAATGGTAATGGCAGAAACATCTTTTTCCTTCTCTACCTTATCAAACTGAAGTCTTCCTTCGTCCATAAGATTCTGCAATCCAACTTTCAACTTACTGCAGCCATTAATCTGTCTTGCACAATCCTCACAATCAGAGCCACATCCAGGAAATACCTTTCCTTTTAACAAACGCTCTTTTACAATCAACAGCGGAGTCTTTACCAAATTAACATCGGTAATCAGATTCAATTTCTCACCATCAGAAATAGCATTCATGCTTGCACCTCCATGATGGGGCATTGGATTATCACGAACATTCGGCGGCTTAGAGAAATTAATAGCTTTTGCGTCAATCAAGTCCTGAACCTTATGGTGAAAAGCCCAACACTTCTCTATCGAGTGACCTTGTGCACCAGAATGAAATTCACATTTAGCGTTGGCATCATAACCTTGAGGCAATTTTCCAGTGTCTAGCGGCCTCATAGTCCGAAGTTCAACCAACTTCTCTTTGAGCAGTTGTGGTAACAAAGCAGCATATGACATAGGCAAGGGATCAAACTTACAGTCCCTTGGTCTATTATTCTGGAATCGGGGTCTACCTTGCTGATCTGGAGCTTGCTGTCCAGCTGGAACCGGAATGGTTATAGCATCCACCTGATGATAGGACTGAGTCCTACCTCTGCCCCCTCCTCTATGCACAACACTGGACTCCCCTTCTCTTTTCCTCGATCCATTAGCAAAGGGTTTCCTCGAACTCGAAGTACCAGTCCCACTGACGTCTTGAATTTTACCCAACTTCAGCAGACTCTCTATTCGTTCCCCAGCAACAACAATGTCAGCAAACCCTGTGGAAGGACACGTAGCCAATCTATCCAAATACGACCCTTGGAGTGTGCTCATGAACATATCAGCCATCTCACGGTCACCCAGAGGTGGTTGAACTCGAGCAGCCAATTCCCTCCATCTCTGTGCATACTGCTTAAAGCCCTCCTTCTGATCCTGAGTCATACTCTGCAATTGATTACGATTAGGCGCCATATCCAAATTATATTGGTACTGCTTCAGAAACGCAGCGCACAAATCTTTCCAGCTCTTTATATGAACCCTGTCCAGCTTAACATACCATTCCAGGGAGGCGCCTGACAGGCTATCTTGGAAAAAATACATCCAGAGCTTTTGGTCTTCCGTATAAGCGGCAATCTTGCGATTGTAAGCTTGTAAGTGTGTTTTGGGACAGGTACTGCCATTGTATTTATCCAAGGTAGGAAGCTTGAACTTGGGAGGGATCCTCACACCCTGCACGAGACCCATGTCTTCCACGTCAATCCCCAGAGGATTTTGGCTCTCAATAGCCCTGAGTCTTTCATCTAACCCTTCGTACTTCCGATCTTCATTGTGGAAACCCATGTCATTGTTGAATGCAGTAAACTGGTCATCTTGACCATCCTCATTATTATCAAATCCCAGATGTACCCCACCAGTAGGGATTGTGCCAACAGGAGGAGTGCGCACATTGCGATTTGGGATTTCAGTCTCCAGCCTCTGAATAGTGGTTCTCATAGCTTCTTGACCAACCCTCATGTTTTCCTGACCGGTCCTCAGCTCTTGCTGACCTTGAGCAATCCCCTGCATAAGGTTCATGAACTACTCCATTCTTCCCCTCAAATCAGCTAACTCAGTCTGAACTTGCTCCATTACTCTGGCTTGATTACGTCGGGTAGAATATCGGTGAACTGGGGTATCAGCTATCGTGCCTGAAAACCAAATAAAGGTTAGCAGGCGCCTGCAAAAAGAAGAAAACCTGCAATGCAAAAATGATATGCTATGCAAATGCAAATGCACAGTTATGTTTGTCATTTCAAGATACTTTTCATATCCTGATTCCAATCGTAACCACAAATTCCTGACGACCAGAAATCATGATTAGTGAGTTTTGCCTTGAAGAGATACTCATATACGCCAACCACAGATAGCTGATGACCAGAAATAGTGATTTTGTAGTGTGTCAGTGTGCAGATATCTTATTACATCACACATATCTGAAGACCAGAAACTGTGAACAGAAATAGCTCCTTTCATACAAATTCCCAAAAGTTTTCAAGTACATTTGTCATAGTTTCAGCAACAGAAAAAGAAACAAGCAGTCAAATGGATCCATCAACAATTCTGATGGTAACCATTGCAAATTACAAAGAAATGGCGAAAATCCTTAATCTGATAGCTCTACATCTTTCAGCTTCTGGCTGGAATACTTAATCTCTTTGAACAGGATGCGGGTACGCTGATGATGCGGCTTCTCAATCAGCTCTTTGATTACTACATCCCTTTTTTCCAATGCATCCTCTAATGACCCCACGTGCATCAGCAATGCTTCATCTTCATTGGCTCCTTTGCGCCTCTTAATTCCAGCTTGAATTTTAACCAGCTTCAGATCTGCCGTGACCTCTTCAAGCTCTTTGTTGGCAGTTTTCAGCTTATCTTCAGCGTTCCTTACCTGTTCTTGGCTTTTGTCAAGGTCTTCTCGATACTTTCTTCTTGCTTCATGTGCTTTCTTCAGCTCTTCATTTTTATCTTTTAACTGGGTCAGCAATTCAGAGTTCTCAATTCTGACTTCATCCCAAGCTTGACGGAGTTTAGCTAACGAATCCTTGCTTCGGGCTAGAGCCTGCTTTGTAGTCTTGTGAGCCTGACTAGTATCATCTGCTCCCAAGGTAAGCTTCCGGAAGTATCGAGCTCTGTCATCAAAATCTTCTTCTTTGTCTGCCAATGTTTTCTCCGCTTTCAATGCTCTTTTTTCCAACTCTTTGTTGTCAGCTAGAGCTTTCTGAAGACATCTGCTCATTCCAAAGTTCTCTATCTGCAACTCTCTAACCATTTTCTTCCATTTCTCGCACTCTTCAATAGCCACCATGGCGGGCTGTTCTGGCTGTACTGAACATAAAAGAGGTCCTCTTGAAAAGGGTAAAAGCAAATCCTTTACTTTCATCTCGATCCATCTGTCATATTCAGGATAAAACCTACAATCTCCTTTCCCAAAAACCGCTTTTCCAGTTTTATGCTTATCTTTCCAAGCGTTCACTACTTCTACCACCTTCTCATCTTTAGTTCCTGTAAAGAACAAAGATTCTTCCACATCTTGCTCTGTAGGAGGATCCCTGGAAGCATACCCGAACTGTCGGATGGCCAAAACTGGATTATAATTGATCCCTCCTTTTTCTGACAATCAGAGGTACATTTGGAAAACTTCTACATCTTGTGATAAGCTCTATTCTCAACAACCGATGATCGAACCAGACAATATTATCAGCAGTTAAACCTATCATTCGCTTAGACCATTTTGCAACATCTATGGTTTCCACAAAGGCACCTGTTTGAGGCAAATACTTGAAAAGCCAATGGCACAGCAGTGGAGTGCAACAACTAACAGGGCCTCCTCTTCTTTTCTCGTTCTTGTAATGCACAGAATGATAAAAATCCCCTAACAAAGTAGGAACTGGATTTTTAAGAACGAAAACTCTCATAGCATGCATATCCACAAAGTCTTGCTGATTGGGAAAAAGAACTATACCATATATGCAGAGAGCCAGAATGGAGTTGTAAATCGCCCAGTTTTTAGCATTAGCAGCCTCTTGGGCTTGATCAGAGAGGAATTCCAGATGAAATCCGTCAACTCCGTTTTTGTTACTCACACCACTTTTGATCACAGACTGATCTATTTGCATTGCAGCAGCAATTTCTTTTGCACTAGGAGAGCTACCAGCAAAGAACGGTATTGCAGACATGATCGGAACCCCCAAAATAAATGAGAATTCTTCTAGCGTTGGCATCAAAATGTAATTTGGAAAGAGGAAACATCTCAGCGAAGGCTCGTAGAATTGCAGCAGAGTGTGCAAAACATCATGTTCATACTTCGTGATAGTACGGACCATCTTAACCAAATTCCCATACTTCTTTTGAAACCTATCAAGAACACCCGGGCCGACCATATCTATAACTTTGAGCAATGAATCCAAGGTAGGGTCGGGAAACTTGTAAGAAACATTGTTCTTCCTTCTCTCGTCATTCTCTATTGAACCCATGGATTGGAATCAGAAGTGTATTATGCACCTGTAAATGACAAACATAACCATTATGATATTAAAATGCAATGTAAAAGAGCAATGTGATCGGGTAATCAGGTGTCTGTGCTGGACGGTGTGCGGTGTTAGTGTAGCTCTGGGAACAATATGGAACCATAAATAGACACCGTCTGAATATAATAGGATGAACCCTCCCTTTGTGTAATGTCAACAGAAAACTGGGTATGTAGGAAGTCATGGTTACCTGCAAACCTGCAAACAACCCTCTCTTCTCACATGTGGGTACTAGGATGTTCAGTATCCCGGGCTCTCAGGTCGAGGAATGATGATACGTTCACCATTTTTGGTTTGGCATCATCCTCAATCGAGGAGGCCTCAACTGATTCTCCAAAACGAAAGGTCCTCAACTTCTGGCACTGAGGTCGAGAAGCAATAGTACATTCATCCCTTGGGGTACAGTACTATCGCCAATCGAGGAGTGCCTCCACTGATTCTCTTTCAAAAAGGAAACCCTATGGCAAGTTCCCAGCATTGGGTCCTCGGGTCGAGAATGTGCAATGGGTTTGCCACAGAATGTGGTCTGCCACTGTCACATCTCGGGAGGAGTGCCGCAACTGAGTCCTCAGGAATGGTCACCAGAGTCGACAGCTCTCTAGATCAACACCCTTACATGTGCAAGACGCACACGTCAGAATGCGTCCCAAGATAGCCTCGTCTGGCTGTGAATTTCGTGAATACCCAACGCACTCCAGACGACACGTAGGTCCCACTACTCTCCACTCTAATCCTAAGTGTATACTCAAGCCTGTGTAATGGGCTTATCTCTCAGAAATCCCATCCCGCCAAACAGACAGAACAGTGCAACACAGTATAATATATGAAATGTAAATGCTACAATGCTGTAAATATGATACAAGTAATAAACTGCAGTAAACAGCAAATACAATACAACAGTAAACACCCAATGAAAGAAAAGCAAACAAGCGCTAGGATTGACTCGCTTAGGATGGACCAGCAGTAGGTCAACCTGTCCCCAGCAGAGTCGCCAGCTGTCGCTCCCGGGATTTTCATCCTAGTACAAACGCGAAAGTGGCACCGAACAGAGTCGCCAGCAATGTGTATTTATCCCATGAGAGGGAAAGGGAACACTGCATAAACCTGAAGGGAAGGAAAAGCATGGTCTTGCGACCAAGAGAACTAGGTTCGGGAGTCGGTTACGCGAAGGGAAGGTATTAGCACCCCCTCGCGTCCATCGTACCCGATGGGATCCACGCTTGCTGCTTCAATCAAAGGGTGATAGAAAAGGATATTGGAAAAAGAACTGGAAAAGGAAAAGGAAAAAGAGAAAGAGAAACAAATGTAGGGAAAATAAAAGAAGTGCTCGAATGGGCCCTACCCCACTGCCTACGTATCTCATCGGGAACATGAGAATCAGAGCGACGTAGTTCCCCTCACTAGGGATGGATTGTTTGGGTTTTTTAGTGGAATACGTCAGCGTTCGCGTTCTAGCAGTTTAGGTGTTGCAGCTCGCTGTAGGGAGACTTAGGTGTTACCTGTTTGTGGTAGAACGGAAATGACGCATCCTTAAGGAATGAGTGAAGGAGATGAGGAAAGAATTCCCGAAGGAAAGACGTGATTGTTTGTTTTTGTCTTTTAAGAAGTTTTGTTATTTGTTTGCATATGATAGTGTATCTAAATCTTAATCATTGGAATGTATACATCTTCACATTCCAAGATGAAATGAGTAAGAAAATACACTAAGAGTGAGGAATACCCCCACACTTAGTTCCAATTGTCAAGGTTCAAACACACTAGCATACTTGTGTTTATTAAGTGTTTTTGTTGATTATGTAATGAAGAAGTGTTTTTTATTTGCACCTTCAACAAGTATTGCATTTAAGTCCCTCATACAAGATCAAATGTTTAACACATTGACCCAAGATGGGCTATATGCTACACATTTTAAGATTATAAGAGAAGACCCCTTTATAATCTTTTCTTTATATGAAAGGCCTAAATGCAATAAATGTCTACCTTTATTACATATTGTGAATTTTCTTTGAGATGAGAAGATGAAAGACTCAAGAGGAGAAAGGTAAAAATCTATGTGAACTAAGACCCAATCCTAATTAATTAGTTAAGGGAGTGATCCTAATGGTTTGTGAGGTTTCCTAACCTAAAGTCTAAAGAAGGAATGAGTTAAACAATTCACTTCTAAGGTAGAAGATGAATTGTAACTCAAAAGGGAGGGTAATGAGTTAATCAAAGTAAGCACATAGATGCTTAACAAAACACAAAGTTGAATTATAAAAGAAATGAAAGGAAAGAAGTTTGAATGTGGATTCCTTATCCACACTCAATTTCAACTTACCAAAGCCCCTACATGGTTAGTAAACATGGAAACATGCATAAGAAGTAAAAAAAAAGAACTTAATACACATTAAAGCTCAAAAGAATAAGATGAAGAATCAAATCTTAATATCACAACCAGAATGTGAATCATATGGAAAACAAGAGAATATCATCCTACAAATTCAAATGAATAAGCAACAATCATCATCCATAGTATTCAAACATGTTTTAATAAGAAAGGATAGATGAAAGATGAAAAGAAATGAAAAGAACATGCATAAATGGAACATGTAATCCAACGACCAGAATTGAAACTAAATGAAAAGTGGTTTATATACATCTCCAAAATACTCATGAATCAACAATTAAGACATTCAAGAAGTAATAGAAGAAGAAGTGAAGTGGAAGTTCAAAAAGAAAGTGCAAAATAAAACATGTTAAAGATGCACAAAGTTCAAAGGGAAATGAACATATAAAGATGATCTATAATGTGTACCAAAGACATATAATGTCACATGAATAGCTCACAAAATATGCAAATGATCATACAAATATGTACAAAAGAAATCATGTAAACATGCACAAAAATTAGAATGATGTGACATGCATTATGCTTCAAATGTAATGCATCAAACAAAAATCAAATGGACTTGTGAAAAATATACAAGCATGGTATTGGAATGCCTAAGTCAGAAGTGAATCATACATCAAAATAGCATGTAAAAATTCAAAGCAAAATGACCTCAAACAATGCAATTAGGTCAAATTGAAACATCATACAAAGTAGTGCAAAGATGAGCATCAAAACATGTCATAAATTGACCTAAAAAATCAAACAAAAATCATTTAACATGCTTCAATGTAATAGTGAATCAATGCAAAAAGAACCAAGCCAAAACCATTCATAATGAGCAATAAAAAAATTATACAAATTTATGTATCACAAATTGAATGCATACAAATGGAAATTCAAAGGAAATTATGCAACAGGGGCAAAAATGTCATAAAATCATGAAATAAAAATGTCAAAAATTTGCTAAATGTCTTAAAAATGTTCATAAATTTAATAGAATTTTATGATGCAATTTTGTAATTTTAAAAATTAAAAATAAAACGTATACAAAATGAAGAAAATAAAATGAAATGAAAACAAGAGTGGGGTGCAAATATAGTAAACTATCAGTTCAACATGTTTGGGCCTTGGAAACATAGGGTGCGAATATCAATTGTCTTAAGTCCATTAAACGCGTGGAACATAATAACAAGCATGGAATTTCAGTCAAAGCAAGTCAAACAAAATGATCACCATTGGATCCAGTCAAGTCAACAACCAAGTCAAAGTAAACAAGATCAAAGTACATGCGTGAGGGAACACATTAACTAACATGCACTGCGCCATAAAACACTTAAATGAAAATCAGAAAAAATCACGTGAGGAGCACACTTGTTTTTAATGTGCTGGCATGTTTTGGAACGCACGATCATGAACATCAAACGATCCATATTCAAACTGCACATAAAACCCTAAAATAAGATCACCGGCCGGAGAGGGACCTCCGGTCACCTTCTCCGGTAAACCACCACCGTCTGCAACCTCAAATTTTCCAAAATTCCACAAATGATATACCAAAATGAATAGGAAGTAAAGGAGAACACGGATCCATTGAAAAAACACACAAAAAGTTCATGAAATGAGAGAATCGAACAGAGGAAGATTTGCCCTAACATTTCAACTATGCCTCTAAAGGCCTATCAACTAGCCAGACAAGTTCTTGAGCTTATAAGAAGCTTCAAGAACCTGAAAACAACTTCAAATCATGCCTATAATAGTGGAAATTCGTACCTGAAGATTTGAGACCTTGAGATGTTTCTTCAGAAACCAGAGATGCTGCTTCCTCTTTGAGCTTCTTTTGGCCAAATAAAGGCTTAGATGCAAGTAGTTGATGATGATTCAATGGAGAGGAAATGAAATCCAAGCTTCAAAACAAGTTACAATGTTGTGGAATTGAGAGAGAATCAGAGAGATTCTGAAGTGAATTTGAGAAAGTGAACAAGGTGAAGTTTGAGAATCAATGGCAATGGTGAGATTGAGAGAGAAGAAGAGAGAGTTTCTGAAGTGAATGTGTGAAAAATGAAGTTTAAAATGAAATTAGAGAGTGAAGTTATTATTCATAGTGTGAGCTAACCATGGTTAAATTGAGTGAGTCACCTGAGTCACAGTTGAGGTTAAGTGAGTCATCCCTAACTAACTGAGTCAAGTTAGTTAGGGAGAGCAATGGTATGGTGATGGCAACTCATGGTAAGCTATGGTGGAGGTAAAGAGAAACAAATGGCAAGGCTGTGTAACACAAAACTTGTTCAGCAAGTTTTCATTCCTTTCCTTTTTTTATGAGCATGGGTATCACGTGGTATGGTGAATGGGATATATGTTTGGCTAAATGAAGTAATGTTTGGAGGGTGAGCAATGCACTGGGCAAGCTGAGACAACAACAACAACATTCATTTCTTTTTTCTGATTTTTTATGGCAGCTGAAAACAATGGAGATAGGGTGAATTGGTGATGTTTTTCTCTCTACTCAATGGACAATTTGGTAAGTTTTTGAATTCATTTGAAAGAGGGGATGTAATGCTACAAGTTTGGTTTGGGATTTGAGTTGAAATGATGCTTGGAAGAGGTTGGAAAATGACTTATAACATCCATAATTGGAACTGATACAAGGGCGTGGTGATGAGGTGGGTTGGCAAGGCATCTTGGCATGGAATCTCAGCAAGATGATCCTAACTTGAGACCATTATATCTACCTCATGGCTTGATCAAATCCAATTTTGCCCAACATGAACCTTGAAGAGGACATTACAAGGAACATTTTTGATGTTGACAAGTTTTGCAGTTTGAGGCTTTTAACCATGAGAAAAATGGATGAACATTTGGCCCACCAACTGTTTGTTGAAATGATGTGCGCGTGACCTGAAAATCCTTGGTCATGACCTAGTTTTGAACCTACTTTGCTCAAACTTTGATCAATCATATCTCACTCAATTTTTATCCAATGGAGATGTTCTACACATGGATTTGAAGCTTGAAACAAGATCTTTTGTTGTGGCCGAGTGGAATTTTCATTTGATGCTCCAATTTTGAATGGCCTTGGTTCAAACTCTGATGCAAAATGGCCCAAAAATTACTATTTTTGGAAACCCTAATTCTTCCAAAAAATGGCAACTTTCCACATTCTTGATTTTTCATGATCCCTTTGGAGTTTCTTGATCAAATTTTGCACATTGGTCACATATAACATAAATTCATGATTTTGGGCTCAAAAAGTCAAGAGTTGACTTTTTTTCTCTGATTATTTGACTTAGCCCCAATTTCCCTGATTTTTATCTTTCTTCCAATTGAACCACTTCTAAAACCAATTGAGATGCAATTTTCCACACACATACACTTAAGGACATGTAGAATACTATGACATCAAGTTTTGTCCAAAAAATCAAAGATACCCTGATTTAATTGGAAACCCTAGTTTTGGTACCCACCTCCTAGGAGAAAAATATGCAGTCTTCAATTTCAAATTCCTCAGAGTATGTTGTGTATCCTCTTAAAGGATGATGAGATATGCCCTTTGAGGATGATTTTGAACCAATGAACTATCTCTTTTGAAGGTTTTCCTTCATTTTTTGGATCTCTTGCATAGTGAAAGATGTAGTGCTTCAATCTCCTATTGAATCTCACTCTCTTGAGGTTTTGGATGACCAATTGAGGTAGTATGAGACATGAAAGACCTCTTGCCTTGCCTTGAGTGAACTTGTTTGACCTTTTTGTGCCTTGAATGGTTCCTTGATTGTCCATCTTTCACCTGATCACATGCCTTGATGGTAAGAGGGATGCTATGCTTCATTTTTCTATGTTAAATGCAATGCAATGCTAATGAGGTGGATATGATATGGTATATGATAATGCTATGTTATGATGACAAAAGAGAGAGCAAATTTTGGGGTATTACAGTAGTGAAAAAATATAATAAATGTTGTATTGGTATTCTAAAGAGACATTTATTTTTAGACATGAAAAAAGTGCAAATGAGACACTTTTAGGAGACGGAGGGAGTAATTAAAGAAAACAAAGGTCTTTTTGATATGATGCCTCACATGATATACATATCTGAGACAAGAGTTCAAAACATTTTATAATCACAAAGATGGTGCAGTGAGTGTTTTGGTAACATGTTCTTATAAAAGGTCTCATGATTTGTATTATGTACGGACAAGAATTTCTGGATTGATGATAAATGCTCCATTTATAATAAACTTATATTAGATTGTGAAATGTATGTGAATTTTCCAAAATATTGTACTACATGCACTTTTCTTTTTGTTGGATTCAAAGGGAGAAAAAGAAGTTGCATTTTCTCAATGTCCACAAAGATTCTATGATGTTGTAAAAGATGGTGCTTATGGAAATCAAGTATCGCTTTGCCTATGGCGAGTCAATTTTTCTTCTAACAATAAATATCCATGAAACTTCAAAAAGAAATCAACTACCAATAAATATTTATTAATTGCAAAGAAGGATCATGCCTTCACCAATGATATTAAGATATATTTACTATATTTTTTTTTATCATTATTAAGATATATTCGACAAAATGTTTCTTTAATGACAAACTAACATGTGTTGTAGAATGGAACATTCATAACAAACTTGAATGTTGCTACAATAGAAGAGAGTAAACATCTAATTGTCAACATTGTTGGCACTTGATTTGTAGATGAAGCTCAGTCAAATAATGTAGTTTTTTTTCAAAATGATTGAATCACTTTTGTTGTGAATTGATGTTGTCAATAACAAACTAAAATATGAGAAAAAAGATTGAGTTTCTTGAACAAACATAAGAAATTCTATTAGATTTTACAAAAGGGAGAGAAGAAGGAAGAAGAAGAATAAAGAATTGGTTAAAGTTATTTTACTATTCACTTTCTCAATAAGGGTTCAAAGATTACAAGTGAATACTAACAATTAACCTCTCTCACCTTAATTAGGATTTGCACCACACCGCAAAGATGAGAGACTAGCATGCTATTTATAAGAAAACTAACATACTAATTTAAATTACAAGGCCCATTACATGAGCTAACTTAAACAATTGAGATTACAAACAAGGCCCAATTTGACATACTAATTTAAATTACAAGTTAATATATTTCTACAGTAACCTCGAACAGACTTCGACTACAACATACGCAACTCCTATCGAACCATTAAGCTACCCTTGTCGACATTAGAGTTCGATCCAAATACCACAAATCTCCACCTTGGAACGAACTATACACAAACAAGGGAACAAACTAGCTTTCATCTTGCAACTTTATCAACTGCATACAGTGGGAAAACTTGCTACTCGGCAATGTCTTCTCCTTCTCTGATAGGGCATCGTCCATCTTCTTTGATCCTTTCAACGTTTTTAACAAACCCTGTTGAACAAGAAGGTCTTGCATCTTCAAGTGCCACAAACAAAAATCATTCACACTGGTGAATTTCTCAATCTCATACTTTGTTGAGGGCGTCTTCTTTTCAACGCTCACCGCACCAGTTTGTTGTGAATTGATGTCGTCAATAATAGAACAAAGTTATGAGATCAAGATTGAGTTTCTTGAACAAACACAAGAAATCCTATTGGGTTTTACAAAAGAGAGAGAAGAAGGAGGAAGAAGAATAGAGAATTAGTTAAAACTATTTTACTATTCACTTTCTCAATAAGGGTTCAAAGATTACAAGTGAATACCAACAATTAATCTTTCTCACCCTAATTGGAATTTGCACCACACCCCAAAGATGAGAGACTAGCATGATATTTATAAGAAAACTAACATACTAACCTAATAGGCTTTTACACACAGGTCCATTACACAAGATAATTTAGAAAACAAGCTAACTTAAACAATTGGGATTACAAGCAAGACCTAATTCGATATACTAACTTAAATTAAGTTAATATATTTCGACAATATGCTCGAACAGACTTCAACTACAGCATACACAACTCCTGTCGAACCATGAAGATACCCTTGTCGACACTAGAGTTCGATCCAAATACCACAACTTTCATAGAACCAACAACTTCCACGAAAACATGTCAAAATCAATGCTTTAAAATGTAAGGATGACTTTTTTATGCTTAATACCCTTTTTAGTCCATTACATACTAGTAAGATACCCGTGCGGTAAATTTATTTGATATGGTATAAAGTATATTTAGATATACAAATAAATTTAAAATAAATTACTTAATTATAAAATGATAATTATTAATATACTCAATTTATTAAATAATCATATGAAAAAAAAAGAAAACAAAAAAATGACTTGTGTGATAAAGAAAAAACAAAGTTGACATTTAAAAATAAGAATGTTGTCTTTTAAATAAAGACAATTATTAATTAAAATAAAATAGATATAATGTTGATAGTGATCCATGAGAAGAAAAGTTAGTTTTCTAGATTATTATATAATATTATTCAATTTGATAAAATAAATTTTTAATTTTTAATTTTATTAAAATTAAAAAATAAATCAATTAATATTTTTAGTGATAATAAACAAATAGAATTGATCAAAATTTAATTTTAACTATGTAATGAATTATATTTTAATAAGGATTCAAATCAAAATTTAATTATAATTAAAATATTATTATAAATAACTAAATCATTAAAATAATAGATATGTTATGAGAATTTAAGAGACTAATTGAACCATTAAAAATTGATTATCATTTGAATTAACTAATCAAATAAATTAATATTAAAGACTAATTTAATATATTTTCTTAGAACAACAACTCATTTATTGCCTCACCATTACAACATATAAAAGTAATATTCTTGTTCTACTTAAAAAAAATTAAATAAATTAATATTTGTATTAAAGACTAATTTAATATATTTGATTAGATCAACAACTTATTTATTGCCTCATCATATTAAAATAGCATTCAATGGTCTACTTAAAAAAAAATCAATTCAAAATGGATATCGATTATTGCATGGTGTGCCTTTAAAAAAATACTACCTCCGGTCTTTTTTATAAAGAACACTTCACTTTTTAGATTCATTAAATAATTAATGTATCTGGTCTGCAATGCATATCAGATACATTAATTATTTAATGAATCTAAAAAGTGAAGTGTTCCTTATAAAAAAGACCGGAGGGAGTACAAAAATAATTAATTGCATAAGCAATTAATATATTATATACAAATCACAAACAATATAATTTATTTTAGACATATATATGAAAATTATTTCGAATATAAGTAAAGTTGCAATATCCTTTACTTGCAACTTTGTATTCACTTGTTGAAAAACATAAATATTTTTAAAATTTCATATATATATATATATATATATATATATATATATATATATATATATATATATATATGTAATGAATTATAATTAAAGAAATTTTCTGTGTTTACCATTTATCTGAGAGAGTGAAATGATCCTACTTTCTCATTTTTGTTTACAATGGAAAACAATATTCTAGTACGCACTTATTAATAAAATTCAAAATCTTTTCCTGCAATCACCTTTTTGGCTTCATGGATTGTCCGGACCAAGCAGAAGTCAACCGACTTTTTTCAACATGTAAACTAAATCGTTGTAGTAGTTGGATATAGTGTGTAGTCCTCTTTTATGATGTAAAACCTCATATTATTTAAATACTCAATTAGATATCAGATGAGATTAGATGAGTATTTATGTGCTCTATTTTTAGTAAATTGGATTAATGGAAATTCTCTAAGTATTTTAAGTATTATTAATTGGGATCAATAGAGCAACTAATGAACTATGAAGAGATCAATGAGTTTAATTCAAGAAAAGATTTTTAAGGTAACTTTAATAACTGATCAATTGGTCGAGGCAACAAAATATCAATAGGATATATTTTACTCTGTTGGATTATATTATATATATATATATATATATATATATATATATATATATATATATATATATATATATATATATATATATATATATATATATATATATATATATTTGTTAGAAAAGAAAAAGATAGTAAGAAGAAGAAGAAAAGAAGGAAAAGAGAAAGGAGAAGAGAAAAGCTTGGAAGAAGGAGGAGAAGCTTGGATTCATCATCTCATCTTCTTCAATCTCCTCTTCGATTACCAGGTGGGTTCTAGATAGAGACTTTAGAGTATAATTTCTTGAGGTTTTAGAGTTAGGTTGGATTTTGGGAAAAATGGGTCTTTCTGCAAAATCAAAGAATCCAACGGTTGAAGTGTGTTATAAATTGCGTAGCATGGTTAAAATATGTGTAGAATCATCTATTGATAATTGTTATGAAGTTTGGATTGGTTTGTTTTGGTTGAAAATCTTAGGGTTTTGTGTAGAAACTATGCATTAATATTGGATATCATGTTTTATGAAGTTTGTTGGATAAACCATGATAATATACCTTTATTGGTTGTTTGGGTATGGTTTTGAGGGAGAATATATGGGTTGGAGGATGTTGTCATGAGGGTTTATTTTTCTGCATAATGCAGAGCGCACTTAGCGCGGTCTGGAGAATTTTTACCCCTTCCAAGCAGCGAAGAGCGCGCTTAGCTCGGGTGGGGCCCGCTTAGCGCGACTTGGAACAAAAGAAATTATTCTTTAAAAATCCATAACTTTTGATCCGTAACTCGGATTGAGACGTTCTTGGTATCATTGGAAAGCTATGACAATCATCTACCCAATAAAAAGTGGAAATTAGGGGTATGATGTGGGATTAATTATTTAGTGGAAAATGAATGAAGTAATGTTTATTTGATATGTTGAAATTCTATATCCTTTGGATCGTAACTCCGATCGAGGCATGGTAATAGTCGTTGGAAAGCTATGGAAATATCCTATACTATAAAATTGAAAAGTATTGATTTCGATACCCGATTAAATGAATCGGAGGGAACCTGAAAGTGATGTTTTATGTGATTCTGTTATACAATTGTAATATGCTTTTGTATAACTTATGATGGAATTATTATATGTAATTCAAAATGTTCAATTGTAATATGCCTTGCCTGATATTAATGTTAAACCTGATTGAGAGAATATGCATGTTTAAAATATGAATTAGGAAGAGTGAGGAAACTTTACCCCAAAATAAATGGCATAGTTTAAGATAGTGGAACCTAGTAACGGCTAGGTAATTGTTGAATAACGTAATGACGACGCTCGTGCAAGAGAGGCCGAGGCATGTGTCCATTACCGAATGGTATAGAAAGAGTGAAACACTATTATGGAACACGTGTAATTGTTATGTTTTATTGAAAAGGCAAAAGAGGCCTAAAGGCTAATGTGGCCTAGAATTGTTGAATACAATTATGGTTGTATGTGAATCACGAGATCGTAACCATTATCCTATTATGTGCCATTTCATGAGTAACGAGCTCCTTTGTAATGAATGCACGATTTCTTGGTAGGTTTGATTCCCAATGTTATAGTACGAATGAAGCCTATATGGTAAAGAGACTTGTGACTAGGGCTGACAATGAACTAAACCAACTCAAAAATAGTTCGAAATTCGATTCGAAAATTAAATCGTTGAACTAGGTTCATGAGCCAAATGAGCTAAATATGAGCTAAAAACTAAGTTCGTTAACAAAATGATCTGAACTTGAACTATACATAGTTCGACTCGTTAGGTTCATGAGTCCATTCGATTATATATGAGATAGATTATATTGTCTTTAAGAGTAGGTTTAAAGATTTGTTCTAAATCTTAGTCTCATATTTTCTTTTAATCTAACGGTTTTAATTGATAATTTATATTCTCAAGTGAGTAAAATATTTCTACGAATAATTATACAAATAAAATTAACATCATATAAATTCCAATCTTATAACTTTTATTCTATTTCTATATTTTCTATTTAAAATATATTAATTTAAAATGTCATATATATATATATATATATAAAATAGACTTTAAAAAATTACTTTTAAGTCTGTGAAATAAGCGAGTTGAACCTAACAAGATAAGCCTAACGAGTTAAATCGAGATATTCGTGAACTTCTAACAAGTTGAGTTTGACCTGAAAAAAAAGTTCGTGATGAACTCGAACTCGAACTCGAACTCGGCCAATTCTTAACGAGTCGAGTTTGAGCTGAAAATAAAGTTCGTGATGAACTCGAACTCGGCTAATTCTTAACGAGTTGAACTGAGCTAAGGCGAGTTCGACTCGACTCAACTCATTTCCAGCCCTACTTGTGACGGTGTACGGGCCGTGTGAAGTGACGATTTAAGGTGATAATGTGTCCCTTATTTTCGAATCCATTTCGTATGCCAAGAAATCTACGAGGGTCCATGACTCGTTCCTACTTCTAGACGTAGAAGAGGTCGGGAGAGAGGGGATGCCTTAACAAGGTTATCAATAAGTGAATGTTTTGAGTAACGGGCTCAATAATGTGTTTCCATATAGTGTGAGAATGTTTGAACTCAAGGTCTAGTTCCTTTCCCCCGACTTGAGTTAGGCTAAGATAGAACCTTGTAAAGCCGAGAGAATCCATAAGATAGGGAACTCACTGAGATTTGTTGTATCTCACCCCACTATTGTTGATTATTTTCAGGAGGTATTTGCAGGTTGATTTACAAGTGGAGCTATGCTTGGATGTTTCAAGAGAAGCTTAGTTGAGCTTTTTCTGCTGTGTATTATTTATTGTATACAATTGAGGATATTGTATATTTATCTTAGATTTTATTGTTTTGGCAAATTTCCATATCTTGCACCATAGATTGTGTTTATGTTTTAGAAATGGTCAAGTATGTGAATTACGCCATTAGGAACTTATGATGGTGTCAGTACTAAATAAAATGCTTGTATTGTATTATTCTAGATATATATTATACAGGGCGTTACACATGAAGTCAATATATGATTTACATCTAATAACATGTATTTATTTAACATCAGCTAACAAAGATATGGAACATAAATACAATCATTAAGTTTAGTATTCAGCCTATTGTTATATAAACTTCTGAAGAGACTCAGGAACCTATAATTGAAAACCTAATAACCTTTCTTTCTATACATAATAGAATTGTTGAGAATAGATAAAAAAAACTTGCTACAAAAATTATAAAAAAACTTATACCCCACAATAAAAAAAATGAGGCAACAATGTTAAAACTCTTGAGAAAAAAAAAAGTTTGTCAATAATGTGTTATCATCTATAACTTAAATGATTAGTTTTACAGTTACAAATAGAAATAATCAGTTTGTAGAAAAACACAATGCTTGCATAACAGCAAAAGTCTCTAGTTAATTACTTCAATGATGAAAATTCAATTCTTGAGCAAAAAGTGAAATATAATGAAGTTAGAAATTAAGATAGAACCATGAAAATTACATCTCTTGCTGCAAATGCAATAATATCTGCACAAGATACCACTCCTGGACAGGATGCTTCCAATTTTTCCTTAGCTTTTTCTATCACGTCAAACCCTTTAAGACCTTGATGTTGAAATCCTCCTTTTCCTTGTTTTCGAGCATTTTCAATCAGAATGAAACATCCATATCCCTGAAAAAAACATTCAAATCGTCCAACAGTTAAGTTAGGACACAATTCAATGTTTTAGATGAAGACACATTACTACAAAGAAATGGTGAAAATCGATTAACTTTTATAAAACCATGTTGAAAGAAGACGTATTTTTTACAACAAAAAAGTGAAAGATGAAGCAAATTAGGTGAACCTTTAAAATATTGTGTTGAAATATATACATATTTGAGACCATGATTAAACTGTCTGCAAAGTTGAGTATATCAATTTTTTGGTAGGGAATCATACAAAACATAAGAGCAACTAAAATGAAAGACAGAGATACATGTAAAACGAAAGCTGCATACGTTGAGAAACTTTTGTACTTTGTTGTGAAAACATTAACTGAAAACATGGGAAGAAAGAACACAAATTTATGAGTCGAAATAAAAAATTAAAACGAATCATCCTCAGGCTCTTATGGGTTCTCATGAGTATTCAAACTCAATTCAACACAACTAAATGCTTCAATGCATTTATGTCAAATTTAGAGCATAACATCAATGTAGATACAAACACAACAAAATGCTCCAATGCGTCAATGTCAAATTAAAGTATCCATGAAAGACTATGTGTGTTAATTTTTTCTAATTCTAGATTAAGATGTATCATTAATGATAAATAATACACATTAAATATTTTGTGAAAAAGGAATTAGCACCTGTTATTGATTACCTCGATTGGTGCATGCTAAAAAAACCAGGACCGGATGAGGTTCTCAAATCTGCAATCAGTTATGAAAGCTAGAAAAAATGGATTGTCACAATATCAAAAGAAAATTAAAACAAAACAAAGTAATAGTAGACCTCAGAAGCTAAGTTTGACATTATACCTGATGATGTTGGTAAATACACAAGTTAGCAATGTAACCATATCTACTTGGTGGTGTCCTATTTGTGCTGCAAGAAAAAAAGTGTCTTAACTCGTTTCTGCTTAAATGATGATTAAGTCGTGAAAAACATAAACACCATGTCGTACCTCGAAAAATGAGAACGACCTCGCGAAGCGCAATCGCACGCCCGCGGGATGGACTTAACAGAGTCGCCACCCGATCTTTATTTATTCCATAGAAGGAAAGGGAAAATATCGAATAAAACCCCTAAAAGAAAGGATAAGAAATGGTCATCGCAACCATTGTCTGAGTTCGGGAGTCGGTTACGCAAGGGGAAGGTATTAGCACCCCTCAGGTCCGTTGTACTCAACGGGAACCATTTAGTTAGGGTTTAAAAGAGTGTTAGCTTAAGGTTTGCTCCTAATCTTTTACTTATTGGGAAAGTGAGGTAAATGATTATTGTTAAAGGAGAGATGACCTAAAGAGGTTTTATTACTAGGGTGCTCGCCAAGACTTCAGAATCTCATGCCTACGTATCCTTATAAGGATGGAATCAGAGCAATCGTAGTTCACCTAACTAAGGTAAGGAACCATTGACTATGGTCAAAGTTCCAAGGGGAATGAGTATTCATGATCACGATACTCACATAGAGTTAAAGAACTCTCTAACTCTAAGTTATGATGGGATTGAATGGCTATGAGGCCAAAGGGAAAAGTGGGTATTTTATAACTTTAAGGTCAAAGGTTGAAGATGTTTTGGTTTTCTTGATGAAAATTAAGATCTGTCCATAAAAATGGAGTTTTGAGTATGATTGGATGTATTTTAAGAATGATGATCATCAAATGGTCAAAGAGTTTATGCTAAAGTGTTAAACTCTAACACTCTCTATCATTCAAGATTAGTTTGAGAAAATTGTTTGTTAGACAACGAACATTGATAAAGATCAATGGTTCAAAGAGTTGTGCTAGAGTGCTAGACTCTAACATCTCTTAGTCCAAATTGTTATTAAGTGTTTTAAGGATGAAAGAAAGAAATGATTGGCTACCTCAATGTGCAAGACCTGAGACCAATCTTTCAAAGGGTTATGCTAGAATGCTAGATTCTAACAATCCTTTTCTTTCAAGTTTATTCCAAAAGAGTATTGATGTACTTTGAAGTATTTTAGTTATCCTTAAAGAAGGAAGGAAGTCTTGAGGTGACGATTGACAAAGATAAGAGGTGGCAAAACAAAAAAAGTGAAAGGTGACTCGCCAAGAATTAAGATCCTTGTGCCTATGTATTCTCATTGAAGAATGAGAAATCAGAGCGTCCGTAGTTCTGATTACTACGGGTTGTTGGTTGGGGTATGTTAAGTGACTAGCGAACATTTGAGCAAATGTTCAAAGAGTTATGCTAGAGTGCCAGACTCTAACGGCTCTTATTCGTTCAAGTTGTTGATGAAAAATATTTGATGGATAATGAACACTTGATGAAAATCAGGTGTTCGAAGAGTTGCGCCAAGATGCTAGATCTCAACGGCTCTTATTCATCCAAGTTATGATTAAGATTGTTTTTAGGACAACGAGCTTTTGACGATGATCAATCACTCAAAAGGGTTATGTCAAGATGCTAGATCTTAACAGTCCTTGTTTATCCAAGTTAATATGAAAGTTGTTCGATGGACAATGAACGTTTGATGAAAAATCAATTGTTCGAAGAGTTGTGCCAAGATGCTAGATCTTGACGGCTCTTATTCGTCCGAATTAAAATTAGATATTTTTTAGGAGTGAAAGAATGAATGAATGGCTACCCCAAAGTGCGAGACTTAGGACCAATCTTATTTTTATGAAAAAAAAAATTGATTTGATTTCGGAAAAGATTTAAAAGTAGCTTAATCTTAAATATTTGAAAATTATCTTTATCAAATGATTATTTTCACATTTTTACTTTTCATAAAAAACACATATTTTACTAAGAATTCAAAACATTCTTATTTTAAAATATTTATTTTCTTGTTAAAACTAAATTATTAAAAAAAAGAAACTAGTTTTATTTTAAACAAGATATGATAAAAAGAAATAATTGGGCTAGGAGGGAAAGGGCCCAAGGAAACCCAGTTCGGGTCCTGGGCGGGTCAACTCAGACCCGATTCGAATCTCAACAAGGCAATGAAAGTGAAAAAAAAACCTAGCAGCAGCTGTTTCATCATCATCATTCAACGATATAAAAAACACGCAAAAGGAAAAGGGGATAAGTTTTGGAACGAAATCAGTTTCTCGTCTTTCGCTGTTTCTCATTTTCTCGATCACTCACCCTTCCTACGATATCCATTCGCTATCTCATCAGCTCATCTCGCTCGATCTTCTCGTCACGCTTCGTCTATTTTCTTCCGCTGTTTCCTTCCTTTCACTCGCGTAAACAAGAAAGCAACAAATCAAACCATAAAAACAAGTTACGACATCGTTAGTTCACATCATCATCAAGTTTAAAGAAACAAACGTCGACAACGGGCAGATGCGAAAACTCTATGGTGCAAAGCTTTAAGCTTTTATTGCGCAAAAACAAGGTGAATAAATAACAAACTCAACCTTCGTTCTTCTTCGTCTCGATTGTCCTCCTTCGGTTTGCCCTCTGTCTTTTTCTATTTCCTCTACCGGTTCAGATTCTGTTTTGAGAATGAGTGATTTGAGTTGAAAGATTTGAAGGAAATTTTTGGGTTTGAGAATGGTTGATTCAGAATGAAGGTTGAGTTGGTATGATGGTTGCGAAAGCGAGAACATGGTTGAGGTTCAGTTTGCGAATGAAAGAGTTTTTTTTTTGCTGATGAATAGAGGTGAGGTTTTTTTATCTGGTTTTTCTGTGTTAGAATGGTGTTGTTTGGTTGCTGGGTTGTGGTTGAAGAAAAGAAAGGTCGTTGAAGGTGATGTGGAAGAGACGGAGGGTGGGCATTGGAGAATGATGAAAGTTTTCTTTGAAGGGCTTGCTGCTTGAGGATGAAAGAACAGTGGTGAGTTATTTTCTAAAAAGTTCTCAGAACTATATCTCCCTTCTGCTCTCTTAATGCCATCACCTTTATATCAACTTATTAGGTTTTTCTTTGAGGTCCAAACTGTTGAAAACCAAAATTGAAATGGATTGATCCACTTTTTGAGGCTCAAAGTTGTTCATATTATTCTTATGAAAAATGCTGCTTTATTGCTCAAATTATGATAGTCAAAAATTGCTTTCCTCTACTTTGATTCTTGGTTTAAGTTATAAGTCTATTATCATACTAATACTGCAATTCTGATAATTGCAGACTCTGTGGCTGATTGTGCAGCAGTATTGTGCAGGGTTTTAGTAGCAACAGAGTTTTGGAGTGTTGTTGCTATCATTAAAGCAGGGTCTGAAGCTACTTTGCAGCGTGTAGTGATGTGTTGTACTGATTTGGTAGAATGTTCAAGGTGCAGAATTCTTGGTAGCTTGTGGCATGTTTGGCTTGAGGAAGTACCATTTTGGATTGTTGTTGCAGCTATTTTGACCGTAGCAGGGCTGTAACAGGGGCTACCATGTTGTTGTTGTGTTTCGTTCGTGACATTAGGTCTCAATTGCCATGGCCTTAGGTTAGAACCTTAGGGATGTCACAAAACCTGGTTGTACTTGAAACAACTTGTAACTCTTTGTCATTTCTTGTGTAATACCTTCCTTTGTAAACATTCAACCTTTAATCAATGTAACCTTCTTTATTTATCATTGAAAGCTTATGATCAAAATATCATCCAAGTGACACAATTTTTGTGGAGCGGCAATTTGGGCTTCAAAATATGTAGCTTCAAAATTTGGACATGAACAAAGCTATCATGGGTTTCAAAATATAAGCTCAAGACTTGGGCATGAATATTAGCAAAGCTATCCAATTATGATGATCAATAATCCATTTGCACTCTAAACTCAAACAAGCAGCATTAAAAAAAACTCAAAGTCTATCAAATTCCAAAATAACCTTGAAACGAACTCCAAGAGGCTAATTATGCTTGATTTTGATTTTTCTAGAATCCAAATACAAACTTCCACAAGATATTAACAGTTAAGTCCACACTTAGGATCTTGAGATATGATCAAAAGAATCTTGAATTCTTGAAGAGGAGAAACTCTTTATTTTAATTAACCAACAAAAATGATGAACAAATTTAGTCAATGACTCATCCAAAGTCTTGATTGACCAGTGTCCACAATCTTCTGACCGAGATCTTTTCCGCAAAAATAAAGCCACAAAGCTTGCTCAATTAGTTAGTGATGGAAACAAGATTGGCCTAAAAAGTTCAAACAAAGCTTATTACATCTAAGGGGTCAAAATTTGGGGTACCACACACCATAAGTCTAGACAGAACAACAGATGAAAATGAATATGTAGTACCTCAAGAAAAGTCTCTCCTTGCAGCAAATACCGAATATTCAAATCAAGTGTTCCTACAACACTTTTTATTATCAAGCGCTTAACATTCTTCTGCTCCTTCCTCACCTGATAAAGTTGACCCCAAACACCGTTAGTCAAAAATATACTCAAGAACTCAGCAGGTAATGTTAAAGTAATACATTTTTCAACCAGGATTTTTTAACTACATCAGAATCTAAGATGAGATATATTTACCGTGATAATGCAAGCGCAACTATCCCCATTTGAACCTTGCCCTCACACTTACAATAGCATAGCTAATTACAGTATCAGTATCTCTTGGTTTGCTATTTACTCTCTTTATGTGTTTTCTACTATAAATGTTTGTTATATCTCCCTGTTAAGCATTACTTGCATTCAATAGTTTATCTTATCTTTAGTTATCAATTATTGCGCCTCGTGAATCAATACTCGTGAATATATTTGTAAGGCCCCGCAGTGAAACAAAACCAATCTAATTTGACTGTTTTGGACAAATTTAGATGCATGCAGAGAAGATTGTGATAGGATATTGAAATGCTACAGAGTTTAGCCGGACTGTTCAATTGTTAAAAGCACATGATATAAAAATAAATAAAGCTAAATAATTGATAGATATAAATCAATATAATGCAACAAAGTAAACAAAAATGAAAACAAAATAACCTTTACATTGAGAGAAACATGAGCATATCAATAATTTATTTCCCAACTGAAAGTATCACAAACAACAGACATAACATTATGTTGTATTCAAACACATAACACAAGATTCGTACATGAATTTGAAAAGAGCCTCAAGGTTAAGACATACTGGTATAATGACCATGAGCAAAGTTGTTGGCGGCATCTTCTTTACCGTTAATGAGCTGCTCTGGGTGGAAAAGCTGACGATATGTTCCCGTCCTCGCCTCATTAATAATAGTGGCCTCCAGATCTACAAAATCCATCAAAACATTATCAGACAACAGACCAAATGAATAAAATCGGTCTTTGCAAAATTATGAGATAAAGATTAATTTTCTTGAACAAACACAAGAAATCCTATTAGGTTTTACAAAAGAGAGAAGAAGAATAGAGAATTGGTTAAAACTGTTTTACTAATCACTTTCTTAATAAGGGTTCAAAGATTACAAGTGAATACCAACAAATAATCTCTGTCACCCTAATTGGGATTTGCACCACACCCCAAAGATGAGAGACTAGCATGATATTTATAAGAAAACTAACATACTAACCTAATAGGCTTTTACACACAGGTCAATTACACAAGATAACTTAGAAAACAATCTAACTTAAACAATTGGGATTACAAGCAAGACCTAATTCGATATACTAACTTATATTAAGTTAATATATTTCGACAATATGCTCGAACAGACTTCAACTACAGCATACACAACTCCTGTCGAACCATGAAGATACCCTTGTCGACACTAGAGTTCGATCCAAATACCACAACTTTCATAGAACCAATAACTTCCACGAAAACATGTCAAAATCAATGCTTTAAAATGTAAGAATGACTTTTTAGGCTTAATACCCTTTTTAGTCCCTTACCTATACCTCTGGGTCCATTTTGGTCCTCTTTATTTTAAAATGTCCAATTTGGTCCCTTGCGTTGTCAAATAGAATCAAACAGGTCCTTTCTGTCAAATATTGATAAACGACGTTAGACAGAAAGGATGTGGTAGTTATCGCACCTCGAAAAATGATACGACCTTTACGATGGTGTCATACCCCAAATTTTGACCACTAAGATTTCCCATCATTGTGCAAATCATCAGCACAATATGGATGTACCTTTGTACCTCATTAGTCTCCCCAGAGGTGGGTGAACATTCACTACAAACAGGATTTAGGGTTTCAAGCCCTCGCAGAGCTCTTAGACAAAGGATCAATCAAGGAATGACATGATCTTCAACTTGTCTAGCCTCTCAAACATCCACAATGGATCAAGAGGACTCCCACTTCAAGGATTAAGCACAAGTTTGCTCCCTTCTAGGTGGATCAAGCCTCAGGATCGCCAGTGTCACCAAATTAGGGTTTGGTCGACTAGGGCCTCCAGATGGAAATTTTCCTCTGGGCATGAGCCAATGCTTCAAAGCATAACCTAAAATGCTCCATGAAACATCATAAACCCCATCATCAAGTCAATTTAGCCTCAGGGGATGCATACATCAAAAATCAGGAATTAGGGTTTCTTGACCTAATTCACCCCTAAGTTGACTTTTGGGACAAATCATGAGCCAAGACCTCAAGACATGATTTGAGGGTCTCCAACATACCACGTTGATCCATTTGCAACAATGGATTGACCCAAGAAGCTTGAGCAACAAATTTCATTTTCATCTGAACCACATTTAGGGTTTCGCTAGAAAAGTCAACTGTAGCTTTGACTTTTGACCAGGACATGCTCCCAAGCCGTGGGACACGATTAAATACACCCTATAACACCCATGGAACATGTCCATCAATTTTGATTTAGGTCAAGGACATGATTTCCTGAAGAATCGCACAGTTTGGAATTCATCTGATAAAAAGTCAACTGTGCACAAAAGTTAAACTTTGACTTTTTGAGATTTTTCATAAAAATGGTTTTTTAACCCTAAAATGATGTTAATGTGTGATTGGAATCATCATTCATCAATAAAAATCAAAGAAAGTGGGATAACTTGTAAAAGGGGTAACCATAAAAACTTAGAAATTTTTCTAAGTTATAAAAAAAAGTGGCAAGGGTACCAACTTTGGAGGATCATAACTCCTAAACCACAAAGCCATTTTTCTCCATCCAAATCTTGATTTGTAGCCCTCATTACCCTCTACAAAAACTTCAACTAGACCTAAGTCCAATTCATTAAGGATTTTGAGTTATGCTTGGATCAAAATGGCTAAAAAGTTAAAATTGACATTTTTCAGCACAATGTCCCAACTTCAAGGCTGTTTTTCTCCATGATCCAAGTTGAACCAGGTCTAATGTTAAACATCAAAGTTGAAGTACATCATCTAAGCTTTCCGAAAAGTCCTAGAACGTCCATGTAGCATACTCGAGCAAGGAGTTATGGATCTTACAAAAGGCCTTGCTGAAGCTGAATTTTACAAGGCAGATTTGCACATTTTTTGTGCCACACGAATTTTCAAGCCTTGTCATCAGTTTAGACACATCTAAGGATCAAATCCAAGTGGGATGATCTGATCCATGAACCTCCCAAGTCCAAGGAACAAAGAAAAGCATGCCAAAGCCTAGAAATCCCTAAAAGAGGGACAAAACTCCAATTTTGGTTTGGAGCATTTAATGGATGCTTAGAGGTGGCATGTACTGAGCCATTCTCATCTGAAATTAGTCAAGACTTATCCAAGACCAAGGGAACCAGCAGCCTGTGCCCTAACCTCTAGTCAATGGCTAGAGGAGACTTAGATTTCCATTGGCCAACATGGAACAAACACCTGCTGCAGTTGCCATTCACTGTGGATCCCAAAACAAACTTGCTCCACTATAAATAGAGTTCATTTGTGCTCAGTTTGAGTACACCAAAGCCATCAAACAGATGATTTCCTCAAATTCTCTCTTTCACTCCAAAATGCCTTCATTAGTAAGGAAATTCTGAGTTTTTGAGCTAGAGAGCAATTCCACTCAAACTAATCACACACACACCTCATATATATCATATGTAAGCTGTGCAAACCATCAAAAGTGACCTGTAATCACAACATCACAAAGTCACCTCTCAAAACCTCAAAATGACACTTTTTTGCATTTTTCAAGCCATGTCTTGATTCAGTCACTTTCCAAGCCAGATAAAACCTCAAACACACTCTAAATATCATCCTTGAACTGTACCAAATGGTGCCACACATCTGGAACACCATTTGAGAGAGTTGGCATTTTGGCCGTTTTTGACCATTTCGCGAGAAAGTGCACAAACTTGCTCCAGAGGTTTCCAGCCGATTCCAACCATCCTAAAAGCTTCTAAGAGGTCATTTGAGGTTGTCCAAAGCATCAAATCATTTCTGGAACAAAGCACTTGGAAGGTTGCCCAAAATCTCCAAAAAAGAGGTAAAATTCACAACTTGAATTCTTTGAATCATGCTTTCCTTGGTTGTCTACATACATGCATCTTATTGAACAATTCTTAAGGTATAAATGTAGTCCTTAATGTGTATGTTGTGATCCTCTCACTGTTTGCATTTTGACATGTTTTTATGTGGAATTTTGGTTGTTTTGAAACCATGTACAGTTCTGTCTTGTTTTCATTGGTGTGTTCTATACATAAAGTTTTAGTTTGCATGAGTAACACCATTGGATTCCTTGCGAAAAATCGGTCAAGATAGGTTTTTACGGATTTCAATTCCGATGAAAATTGAGAGAGTTACGTGCGTTGAAAATTTTACGCGAAACGACGTCGAATTAATGATAGCGGTTCTGTTTTTTTTGCTTTGTACAGTAAGTTTCCGAGTGCGTGAATAACACCATTGGATTCCTTGCGAAAAATCGGTCAAGATAGGTTTTTACGGATTTCAGTTCCGATCAAAATTGAGAGAGTTACGCGCGTTGGAAATTTTACGCGAAACGGCGTCGAAAACAACGATAGCAGTTTTTGTTTTTTAATTTCTGCGTTTTGTGCATCGATTTTCCGTGTGTGTGAGTAATACCATTGGATTCCTTGCGAAAAATCGGTCAAGATATGCTCTTGCGGATCTTGATTCGGTTAAAAATCGAGAGAGTTACGCGCGTTGGAAATTTTACGCGAAACGATGTTTTTACACGCAGCAGCTCTTGTTTTTTTATCGCTGCGTTTTGTACGTTGAGTTTCGGCATGCATGAGCGATACCATTGGATTCCTTGTGAAAAATTGGTCAGGATAGGCTTTTGCGGATCTTGATTCGGTTAAAAATCGAAAGAGTTACGCATGTTTGAAATTCAACGCGGAACGATGTTTTTAATCGATAGCAGTTTTTGTTTTTTAATTTCTTCGTTTTATATGTCGATTTTCCGCGTACGTGAGTAATACCATCGGATTCCTTGAGAAAAATCGGTCAGGTAGGTACTTCCGGATTTTGATTCCGATAAAAATCGAGAGAGTTACGCGTGTTGGAAATTCGGCGCGGAACGATATTTTCAAAACGATAGCAGTTTTTTCTGCATTTTGTGCGTCGATTTTCCGTGCGTGTGAGTAATACCATCGGATTCCTTGTGAAAAATCGCTCAGGTAGGTACTTCCGGATTTTGATTCCGATAAAAATTGAGAGAGTTATGAGTGTTTGAAATTTGATAAAAACGTCTTGAAAATTAAAGTTTCGGTACTTGTTTTTACCCCAAAAAAATGTCGGAGATGATATTTTGATATCTTTCCTCTTTTTTTTACTTTTTATTTTCAAAACTCAACCAATTTTTTTCACATAGCAAAAAAATCATCGTTTTCCAATTCGTACCCCATAATATTTTAATCCAAAAAAATCACAAAAAAAAGTATTATTTTTAATATATTTAAAAATAGTGTTTTAAATTGTTTTAAATGCTTTTAAAATGATTTCTTTTTTTCTTGATTTTTAAAAACCAAAATGATTTTAAATATTTATGTTGATAAAATATTTTTTTTCATAAACTTTAATCATTATTTAATGATTTTATTTGATATTTTTATCATTTTTTTACTTAATTTTTCTTGAAAAAATGCCTAAAAAATGAAATTGGGGTTTTCTTTGATTTTCACCCCAACAAATCTTTTTTAAAATTATTGGGCCTCTAATAGAGTGTAAGACCCAATCCTTTTTTGACCAAATCATTTTTGGGCCTCATTCATTGTATAAGCCCCGATACCGTCAAAAACAAACGGCGCGATCGTCGCCTTTTTAAGAAATAACCTTGGGCCTCTCCTCGAGCTATAAGACCCATTCAAAACTTTTGGGCCTCTATTAGAGTGTAAGACCCAATCCCCTTTTAACCAAAACAATTTTGGGCCTCACTTATTGTATAAGTCCCTCTGCGTTAAAAGAAAACTTCGGCGCGATCGCCATATTCAAACGAAAATCAACTGGGCTTCTCTTTGAGCTGTAAGTCCCATTTCTTTTCATTTTTAAACACTTGGGCCTCTTTTAGAGTGTAAGACCCAACCCTTTTTTAACGAAACAATTTTGGGCCTCAGCTATTGTATAAGTCCCGATACGTTAAAAATCTCGGCGCGATCGCCATTTTCAAACTGAAAATATTTTGGGCCTCTCCCTGAGTTGTAAGCCCCATCTTTTGTACAAAAATACTTTTTGGGCCTCTAATAGAGTGTACGACCCAACCCCTCTTTTTTATATTTTCTCATTTTTCTTATTATTTTTTAATAATTTGGAAAATTAATAACTCCTTCAATTTTGATTATTTTTTATTGGTTCTTTTTCTGAAAAATCACAAAAATAGTAAAATATTTTATTCTACAAAAAAATCAAATTTATATTATTTATTTAATAAAGTTGGTATTTTTGTGAATAAATTCATTTTTAATTGTTTTTTAAGCATTTTAAAAGTGAATATTCATCTTGAAAATAAAGACTATGGGCCTCCCCTCGTGTTGTAAGCCCCATTTCTTTTCTTTAAACTCTTTGGGCCTCTAATAGAGTGTAAGACCCAATCCCTTTGTAAATACCAAAATTTTAGGCCTCAGTCACTTGTATAAGTCCCACAGTGTTTATAAAACCTCGGCGCGACCGTCGCCCTTTTCAAAATTAACCATTGGGCCTACCCTCGAGTAGTAAGACCCATTTATTTTCTTAAAACTCACTTGGGCCTCTTGATAGAGTGTAAGACCCATCCCTTTGTACAGAAAACCTTTCTTGGGCCTCAGTCACTTGTATAAGTCCCTCTGTACAAATTAAACAGTGCGCTCACTGATAAAACCCTGGGCCTCTCCTTGAGCTGTAAGCCCCAAATCTTTCTTTTTCAAGGCACTTTCTCCTTTGATTTTGAATATACTGTTGTTTTCAATCTTTCTTTGTTGAACAACTAACCAAACAACATGGAAGCTCTACAACCGAGTAAGTGTTTACCCGCTTTCATTTACCGCTTTCATATGTATATAACTGTATTGTGGGGCTGTTTCACTGTAAGTCTCCTTTCACAAACTCATATATATATAACTGTATTGTGGGGCTGTTTCGCTGTAAGTCTTCTTTCATAAACTCATATCAACTGTGTAATAATAGTATAGATATTTAGAGTTTTCCCGGCAACTACGTCTAGAACTAGGTGACGCTGTTTTGTTTATTCGTAGAAATAGACAGCTAGACCCCCAATAGGATCACCAGATACAGTCTTCTCTTCGGCTGTCCTCATTAGGAATTGTCAAGAAACTCTACTCCCCAAGATGAATGTCTTCTCCGTGAATGGCATCTTTGAGTTTCTTCCAAATTCTCGGACTTTCCTGACTTGACCTATTCCTTGTGAATAGCTTGCCTTGAATTTCTCGGGGTTTGGGGACCCATGGGCTTCCTAAAAGCATCGGCCTCCTCTTGGGCATTGTACAAGGACCCACAGGCTTCCTAAAAGCAACCCCGCCTCCTCTTGGGCTTCGTACAAGGACCCTACGGCTTCTTAGAAGTATTCACAGCCTCCTCTTAGGCTTCGTATAATGATCTCTTCCTCCGGGAATGATAACCTCCTCTTGGGCTTAGTACAAGGACCCGTCGGCTTCTTAAAAGTTTCCAGCCTCCTCTTGGGCTTCGTACAAAATGTCCCGACGACCTCCTAGAGGTATAGGAACAGAACCTAGTCATCCTCATAAAAACAGTCCTTTCATAGAGTCTACTACTGTTTCTCAAAGCATAGTACAAAAGATAAAACTCTAGACACGGACAGTCTAACTTCCTTGAGTCTCAAAGACATTCTCAAGTGACCCCTTCGTTAAATAGGAAGGAAACCCGTAGACTCGGACAGTCTCAATACCCTTTGGATTTCCCGTTTCCTCAAAGAGAAGGAAATATCCCTGATCCTCAAATCAAATCCTTGAGTACAGTGTTGCTCATATAAGAATTGATTTTCTCTTTAAAATCAGTATACTGGACCTGTCACTTAACTGAAACAGTTACCCTAGCCTCCTCTTGGGCTTTGTTCAATGATTCTTCCCAGCGAAGCAAACGTTTAGCCTCCATCTCGGGCTTCGTACGAGATACCAAAATTCTCCCCAGCGGAGTCAAACAACATTTAGCCTCTCTCTCGGGCTTTGTACGAGACACATAAGAGACTCCCTCGTTGAGTCAATTACCCCTTTCGCCTCCATCTCGGGCTTTATACGAGATACAAAAAGGTTCTTATTGAGCCAAACAAACAACAGCCTCCATCTCGGGCTTTGTACGAGATACAAAAACTCTCTTATTGAGTCAAATAGTCTCCATCTCGGGCTTTATACGAGATACCAAAAGACTCCCTCGTTGAGTCAAAAACCTTTTAGCCTCCATCTCGGGCTTCATGCGAGATACAAAATCACTCTCTTATTAAGTATAAAAGATTCTCCTGTTGAGTCAACCCTTTTAGCCTCTCTCTCGGGCTTCGTACGAGACACATAAAAACTCCCTTTTGTTGGGCCAATAGCCTCCTCTTAGGCTTTGTATAAGAAAACCACTGGTTGATCCAATCAACCTTTTAGCATCAAAGCTGTGCCTCGTTCACAGTATACAAACATCAATAACTCCTTCCCCTTCATCTAATCGCTGTAAGCGGCAAACCTCTGGATCATCTACATCCATGCCACTGTCCCTCTTTTAGCATGAGAAATTCCTAAGGAAAGATAGCATTGCTCTACACTGAGTTAAAGTCTTCTCCTTCAGGTTAAAATCCCCTTTAAAGGAAATTATGGCATTGCTAGGATCCGCGTATCCCGGTTAAAGTAATTCTCCTTTATAACCAGTCACCCAACAGTTGGGACAGACAAACCCTTCTTTAGAGGTGACAAATTCTCTCTAAAGCCGAGGCCCTTCAGCTTCATATCTTGGGCTTTGAACAAGATACAAATAGACTTTTCAGCTTCACATCTTGGGCTTTGAACAAGATACAAACCACCTTTCGCTTCACGTCTTGGGCTTTGAACAAGACACCAAAAACACCCATTTCCTCCCATAGAATAGGAGGAACTACGAACGCTCTGATTTCCCTGTTTCGGTAAACGGGAATACGTAGGCATAAGATCGAAAGAAAAGATCTTAGCGAGCACAATCAACAAAAAACCCAAATCCCATATCTCCATCAATCAAAAGCAGTAATTCAAAAGCATCAATCCTAACATCCTAACCCTTGTTCCCCGCTAGAAAGTCCTAGAAAGAAAGAAAACCGTATTGGCGAAAATACAAACAACCAGTACAAAGGCCCCCCCACATTGATAGCATCTGTAACCTAACAGACCGCTGTTTAAACTCGGTATGCAAAGCAGGGTTAATTGGAGACATCTATTTCCCTTCCTTATTCAACTCACAATAGGATAAAAAATGAATCGACCTGTAGTCAAAGCTCAAACCGCAGAGAGCGACCAGCGCTTAAGAACCGCTTCCAAAATCGCTCGCTACAGATGGGACGCGGAAAAAAGTTATTCGACAGAGTCGCCACCGAACTTTATTCATTCTAATGAAGGAATAGGAAAATATCGAGAAAACCTGTAAGAGATAAGAACATGGTCATCGCAACCAAGTTCTGGGTTCGGGAGTCGATTACGTAAAGGGAAGGTACTAGCACCCTCAACGTCCGTGGTACTCAACGGGAACCTCTTAGTTTGACTTGTGATGAATGTTAGCTAATGTTATTTGTTTTCTTCTAAGAGAATAATGCAAAAAGTAAGAGAAAAGTGTTTCGATTGATAAGGGAAAAATGATGGTTTTATTAGGGTGTTCGCCGAGGATTGGGGCCCTTGTGCCTACGTATTCCCTCATGCTATGGGAAAGTCAGAGCATCCATAGTTTGAAGGACTACGGGGGAAAGGTTTGGATAGCGAAGGCAGAAGGTAGAGAACGAAAATGTGGAAGAAGGTGGAAAAAGGTGGAAAAACAAAAAGGTATAAAAATGGAAGGTAGGAAAAGGTGAAAAAAGAAAAGGGTAACTCGGAAAGGATTGGGGCCATTGTGCCTACATATATTCATTCAGACGAGAATGGAGAATCAAAGCGTTTGTAGTTCGTGGAACTACGGTTTGTTGGAATATTTTAGAGGTGATAATTATTCAAACACGAGAAAGACAACTCGCACCTAAACAATCGAGGAGAGGAATCGAAGGCTCCAACCCCCCCCCCCCCTCTTTAACCTTTATTTGGAAAGAGTTTTGATAGTTGTTATGTGTTTTTGAAGTTTGATTGAGAAAATCCACTTGATGTAGATCAAGGGTTTGTGACAAGGTTATGGATGGATCCTAGCCTCTGAGGGTGCTCCTAGTAACGAAACCACAATTGAAGAAAAGGTGCGAGTGTGTGCATTAGGTTAATGGTGATGCTAACAAGCAATCGACTTACAAGGGTGTTTTGAAAAGAGGCTCGACATCGAATCGAGAATTAGTTTGAAAATGGTTTAGTCGATCCTAGTCCCTAAGGGTGCTCCTAGTCAACAAAACCACAATCAAAGAAGAGCAAGTAAAGTGCGTACATCCAAAAGAGAGTGGGGTACATGTAAAGTACACGGGAGTGCGAGAAATAAATGGGGTCATTGTCAGGTAGCCCAAAAGGAAACCGTGTGTGTGCAAGGTGTCCTAAACTAAGCAATAAACAAGAGTACAAACAAAATCTCCTCTGCTAGGGTTTCTGTACAATGTCCAAACTCTAGTGCTCGGGATAGTAACCAACAGTCCACCACTTGAAAGTTTTTTAGGGTTTTCGATCGTTTTATCATGTTTTTGTGTTTTTGGATAAGATGAACAAGATATGAATAAGATGATAATATGAATATGAACAATGATAATATGAACAAGGATATATGGCAATGATATATTGACAGAAAGGTAAATCAAAAGAATAATGAACAGAAATTAAAGTTAGTTGTCAGTCGTTAATTGTTAATTGTCATTGATCGGATGATCACTTTTCGAATCGGGTCCACTTTAGTGCTATGTTAAGCAATCGTAGCACGATCTATGAGGAAGATCATGCTATGGGAGGCCAGTCAATAACAATGTTTGTGCTAAAACACGATAGATAAATGATATGTAGATCATTCTCCAAAAATCGCGTCACCTGAAAAAAAAAACGGTCTCGTCTTAATCACAAATTTTCATCGATTAATCAAAGGTAACATATCACGATCCCAAAGTATAGAAAATGATCCAAATGATCATTCCCTACATATTTGAAATAATGGAGGTTAAACAACCTCAACAACCAACATTCATGATATTATAGACTTCATCGACCAAAATCGAAATGAAAATAAAATTGAAATAAAAATCAAGAAACAAGCAAAATGGAAATGGAAAGCAACATAGTAGATTAAGAGAATTAATATTACAAAAATTAAATATTATTTAAAAGGATAAAATCATAACAAAATAAATAAATAAAATAGAAAAAGAAAAAGAAAAAGGCGAAGAACATAGGAAAGGGGTGGATGAGAGATTATAAGGTATAATGTGTGAAATCCAATCGGGCGGGAAAGCCCAGTCCAAACACAACTATGCCAAATCCACATCAAAGAAAAAAAACAAAAAATGGTTCCAAAAAAAGCCAGCACATCATCAGACCAAAACACACGACCTTCAATATTTTTAATAACAAAACACCACAAAACAAAATGCCATTATATCTTTTTTTAAACCAAAACAAAATCAGGTAAATGAAAACAAGCGAAGAAGAAGACCAGCAAAACGAATCGGTAGTCAACGATCTTCCTCCGTCTCACCTTGTGCTCGATTCGTTCTCGCTCACTCTTCACAATCGCTTCGTGTTTAAGCTTGACCGGGTTTGTGGATTTGTTTTGATTCTGACCATTTTTCACTTCATCTCCTTCATCTCTCTATTCATGTTTGATTTGTGGTGGGTGTTGATTGAAGGATATGGTATTAGGTTGTTGTTGGATGATTTGAAAGGGGTTGTTGTTGGTTTGCAGAAGAAGAAGGTTTTTAAGGTTTTGAGGGTGATGTTGAAGGTAAGATTGGAGAGTAATTTTGGCATGGTATTTGTGGTTCCAAGAACATGGGGAAATAAGGGTGAATTGGTGATTATTTATAGGAGAGTGTAGAAATGATTTCGTGAAACGATTTGCTGCCGTTTTGATTTGTTTGTGTTTTGGAATATTCTGTAGGTTGTGTGAGGTTTGTGTGACGTTGCGTAAAAGGTCCGTGTGTGGTCGAGTTTTGCAAAGTTGTGTGTGGTACCTAATTTGCGGGGTGACTCGTGGTGAGATTTGTTTTCCGTTATTGAGTGTGTGTTATGTGCAATTGATGTTGTGGATGCGGCTAATGGTGAGAAGGTTCGCGGAAATCTCGTTGTGTGGGCCATGTTGTTGTGAAACGGTTTTTCGTACATTGTTGTGTGAATCATATGCTAGCTGGTGCGTGTTGTGCTGCAGGTATTTGTTGTGTTATATGTGTTATGGCCTGGTATGTAAAACTGATGCAAGACGTGTGTGTTATGCTCGTATTGCGTCTTGGTCATGGCTTGTAATTTGCGGCTCATGAGGTATTGGTTGTTGAGTCGTGGTGTTTGGGTGAGGATGTTAGGGAGTGACAGTTTTGCAAGCTGGTTTGTAATGCTGTTGCATCATGTGGTTAATAGCTTGAGGTAATATAGTTTGCACTGTGATGTGTAGGTAAAATTGAGGTGATGTTTTGGCAATAAGTTACGTTAGTAGGATGATTAGGAGAGGGAAAATATTCATATTCAATTGACTGTGTACTTTCAGATGAATGTTTAAATGAGTGAGGTATTAGAGATATTAGAATGATGGAAAGGGGATTGATACATTAATTGAACTGGTTGTAAGACATGAAGTTGTTGGAAACATCGTGTGGCAGGGGAAACTGAGTTAATTGAGGTATTAGAGAAACTAGACATTTGTAGCCCGTGTGGTTTGAGAAATAACCAAGAAATGGGCCCTCATGAATGGGATTATTTTATCCATTTTTGTAATTTTCACCTTGTAATGGAGTTTAATGACAATGAATTTTATATCTTTTTCTTGTTTTTGTATGAATATAAACTTTGTATGTAATGGGCTTTTTGAATGAATTTTTTATGAGCCTTGGTTATTGAATTGTAATGGACTTGAAAATGGAAATTAGATTAACAAGTTTGGTGATTGGAATAGATGGTTTAGGATTGAATATGGGTTAAAGAAGTTGATAAAGAAATGGATATTTGGAAATTGAACATGAAGTGGAATTCGGATCATGAATTCTCAATCTAGAACCACAGATGCACACCTAATCCAGCGCCACACTTGAGTTGAATCCACAATTGCAATAAGGACCAAATCATAACAAGCTTTGAATGAACCCTCTGATGATACTTAATCATGAAGCACTGATAACTTGACATAGCCTGACGACTTGACTTACACACAGATAACTAGAATTGACACGGAAACCCTAATTGAAACCTCAGACACACACCACCTAATTTGTGTACACCCTGGCCTCGATCATGAAATAAACCCTTGCGTGACTGAAATTGGGTCAGAATCATTGAACCTTAATCAATACTGCCTACACACACCTGACCTGATATCTTCATTTGAAACTTGGACTTAGGAAATAAGAAAAATGAAAGCGGAAGCAACATATTTTTTGGATTTTTTGAATGATGGTTAGTAGAGGGATATACAAGTGAAAAGTAATATACAGGTAGGACAAATTTGGGGTATGATAGATGTCCCTATCTAATTAGCTTAAACCTAGTAAGATGAACTGCCACGGTGTTCATTCTTTCAAGGTAGAAGTCAATTAGATATGAAGAAGACTCCAAATTTGTCTGAAAAGAAAAAAAATGCTCGGGAAGTGGAATACCAGATCAATGTCGACCCTCGAGTGGATACTGAATAACTTGCAAAGGTTGTTATCACCAAAAGGATGATAACAGAAAGTTCTGACACCAAAAGGATGATAGGCCTATCACCAAAATGATAGTGAAATTGCACGATCGGACTTGCTATTACCAAAAGGATAACAGTAAGTACACATAATGACCCTTCACCAAAAGGATGAAAGTGAGGTCAAAACTTGCTATTACCAAAAGGATAATAGTAAGTACATAACTCCGACACCTAAAGGATGATGGATCTATCACCAAAAGGATGATAGAGAACACACGACTCCGACACCAAAAGGATGACAAATTTATCACCAAAAGGATGATAAAAACACACATACACAAGTATCCGACACCAAAAGGATGATGGGCCTATCACCAAAAGAATGATAGTACACACACGCAACCCAATGACCCTTCCCCAAAATGATGAAAGTGAGGTCAACGAGACTTGTTATTACCAAAAGGATAATAGTAAGTACATAACGATATCAGAGGTTGTCATTTACCAAAAGGATGATACACGGACCAAAGATCCACGAATTTCCGACACCAAAAGGATGACGGATCTATCACCAAAAGGATGATAGAGAACACACGCAAAGATTTCTGACACCAAAAGGATGACAAACCTATCATCAAAAGGATGATAGTAAATACACGCCCAAATTTTTGACACCAAAAGGATGACTGACCTATCACCAAAAAGATGATAGTAAACATACGCGACTCGACTTACTATTACCAAAAGGATAACAATAAGCACACACTAAATGACCCTTCACTAAAAGGATGAAAGTGAGGTCAACAACTTGCTATCACCAAAAGGATGTATAGTAAGACACAACTGTATCAGAGGTTGTCATTCACCAAAAGGATGATACACAACCCAAAGATCCACTTATCGTCGGCACCAAAAGGACGACGGTAAGATCAAACAACACAAATTGCTACCTCTAAAAGGATGATAGAAACTTCCCAATTTTGAGAATCACCAACACCAAAAGGATGAAGGTTAGGTTGAATTAATAGGAATGGCTACCACCAAAAGGGTGATAGTAAGATTATTGACAAAAGGACAATTTTGCTGGATGTATGATGAGTAAGACTTGTTTGGAGACATCAACAAAAGGTTGAAGTAAAGAAGTCACTGAGGAACACTATCCTTATCAACAAAAGGTTGAAAGGAACCAACTCACTAGGGAACGCCCAAGAGGAAGGTAAACATTTGTTCAGAGAAAAAACCACTGACTGGTGTGAGGATAACAACACCATTAACAAAAGGTTGAAGAGAACTAATTCAATGGGGAACACCCACTAACTTGTCTGAAATGCTACTGGTTGAACTGGGGATAACAACTTCATCAGTAAAAGGCTGAGGAAAACAACTCAATGGGTTAGCTTCACTTATTTGTTTTCTTCTCGTTTGTTTACTTACCTATCCTTATTATCTGTGTTACTATTGCTTATTGTGACACCACTGGGTTCTCTGATTGTGGGTGTTTGGTGAGATAGGATCTCTACCCGAGTTTGAGGAAAACCCTAGGAATAGGATGGTGGTTGTGTAGTAAAGACTTGCGAGGAGCCTTCCTCGTGAAGACGATACGAAAACCCCGCTTAGAGTAGATTCCCTTGGAAATGTTATTGTTTTGATGAGCCTTCATCACAACGATAACATTTTCAAGCCTGAATCGTCGACTATAAGGACCTTTTAACCCATTTCCATGGTGGTTGTTAGTGTTAAATCTTCATTGGGTTAATACGAAAGCCCTAATCAGATGAGATCCCTTGAACGTATTACTTCTTGATAGTAATATTTTCAACCTCGATCTATGACTCTGAGATACCTTTTTAGAACGCTTGTGTCGATGGTTATGTAGTGGAAGCCTATGAGGAGCCTTTCTCGTTGGGAATATACGAAAACCTCACCTAAAGGAGATCATTTCATGGATATTATCGTCTGATGAGCCTTCTTCATGGCCATAATGTCTTTGAAAAAGATCCATGACTCCCGGAACCTACCCGTCTTAGAATCTACCTGTGGGATTCCTTTGACCAGAGACTTTGGTTATTTACCTGTTACCCTGACCAACCTCAAAATTGATTGAACCTACGATCCTGGATTCTTACATTACATCCATACATGTCATCACATTGCATTGCATTGCATCAGTTATGCATCTTGCATTTCATTCCAAAGGCATAAAATCATTTCACCTTCCTTCATCTCCAGTAAATCAAGTTGATTCCTCGACACCAGTACGCAACTCGTGCCAACACTAGATGGATGATAAATCAAATTCAACAAGAGAAAGCCGCCTTCAGAGAGGAGTTGGACTCTATCAAGGGTAAGATTGACCACATTCTCGAAGCCATAACCATGGCTAGAAAGGAAGAAGAATTACGTGAGGCCGCTGCTACAAACAACAATGTTCCCGTGCAAGGGTCTACCTCAAGTCTTCCAGTTCCTGTTCTCAATCCCATCATCTATAGAATGCATATGAACTTCACTCCTATAGTTGAAGGGGCCACTGCTCAGCCAATACCAACATCTGGAGTTACTGTTGGAGTTATCCCGCAAGTCTAACCTATTGTTACTCAGATTCCCATTCCTCATGCTGAAGAGGATATGCAAGATGAGTATGAGATCCAAAACTATCATACTGTTGTTCCAATTTCCAATCCTGCTGCTCAGGATTCTGAAGCCATTAAGATGTGTCGTGATCTAGCTAAAAAACTTTGAGTCATGGAAGGGCATAACTCAACTTCCTTGAATGCCTTGGAAATGTGCTTGGTGCCTGATGTTGTGATTCCACCCAAGTTCAAGGTGCCAGAATTCCCGAAGTATAAGGGTCTCAATTGTCCTAACATTCATTGGAAGATGTACTACCGAAAGATGGCAGCTTACGCCAGGGATGAAAAGATAATGATTCATTGCTTCTAAGACAGCTTATCTGGAGCATCTCCTAAATAGTACATGCAACTTGAGCGTAACAGTGTGCGCACTTGGGCTGAGTTGGCTGAAGATTTTGTCAAGCAATACAAATATAACACTGACCTTGCTCCAAATTGTACTCAAATTCAGAGTATGGCTCAAAAGGACAACGGATCCTTTAAAGAGTCCGCACAACGCTGGAGAGAGTTAGCCGCAAGAGTGCATCCACTGCTAGTTGACCGTGAACTGATTAACATCTTCATGGGTACTCTGTAAGGCCAATATTATGAAAAGTTAATCAATAGTGTGTCTTCTGGATTCTCTGACATGGTAATCGTCAGTGAGAGAATTGAAAAAGGTCTGAAAAGTGGAAAGATCTAGGGAGGATCTAGCAGCCAAACTGGAGCGAAAAAGCCTTTCAATGGATACAAGAAAAAGGAAGGCGAAATAAATGTTACTTCTTCTCAAAGGGGACAAGCTCAACAGAGAGCTCCTGCTCCAATGCCGACTAAAATCCCTTACTTTCAGTATTCGTATGTTGCTACTGCGCAATATGCTTCAATGCCATATTAGCAAGTTGTTCCAACTCAGATTCCTGCTCAGATACCTCCACAACAGACTCTTCAACAACGAGCTCCTCAGCAACACGTTCCACAGCAGCGTCAACCTAATCAGTAAAGCATGAGGAGACCATAAAGAAGCTTAGATCCTCTACTTGTGTCATATGCTCAGGTCTTTTCTCAGTTGTTGAAGGATGGGGCAATTACCCCGAGAGACCTAGCTCTGCGAACTGTTATCCCTCCAGATTATGATGTTAATGCTTATTGTGAGTATCATAAGGGCGCCCTAGGGCACACGATTGAAAACTGTAGAGCCTTCAAACACAAGGTTCAAGACCTGATCGAGTCAAAAGATCTCACATTCACTCCAAGGACTCCAAATGTCGCGACCAACCCTATGTTGCCACCAAGTTAGTTCAAGCATCAAATCAAAGAAGGAAGTTTATTTCCCCAAAGAAGGCAGTCGTCATGCCATCCCATCATTTTGCATTATTGTATTTTGTTCTTATTTGTTTAAGTACTGTTTGCTTTAAACATTGTTGTTTGTATTTGGTTTTATTAATGGAGTGATTATGCATGTCTTGAATTAGTTATGTAGTATTCACTCATTTTTCCATTTACTGCAAAGCACGTACACATATTTCTCCACTTCACTCTCTTTATCAAACTGTTATTTTAGCAAAGATTAGAGGGGGGGATGGCGAAAACGAAATTCCCATAATTGCAAACTGTATGCTTTCGGATAAAATCTTGTCGATGATATACATGCATTGTTTCAATCCCCTAACACTGGAGAGACAAGGAGTTAATCCATAATTAACCACTTCGAGCCTAGAAGTAGGAGTTTCCTTCAAACTTACAAACCCTTACACTTAACTTGGGGCATGGGTAGTGTTTAGTCAATCTGATTACGCACTCAAATAACAAAACAAAATCCAAAAGACATGTCGGTTGTTCATCAATAATCCATGACTTGACAGTCACAATCTTTCAACAAAAATATAAAAAAAATCAAAAGACTGCAAAGTCGCACTACAACAAAAATGAGTTTAGGCAACAACAGAAATCCGTGGTCTAAAATAGAAAAGCTGTAGCATTAAGTTTTAAGAGACGGTTTTCAGTCTTGGAATAGACGCCCGTTGCCTATTCATATAGAGGACGGTTTTTGAACTTTAGCCCACAGTATTACAAAAGAGTCGCCAAAAATACAGGAATAGGCCACGGTTTATCGAGTAAATTTAGAATACGATTTAATTTTAGCCACAATTACAAAAGCGTTGCCAGAAATTAGCTATAAGCTACGGTATCTTTGCACAACACCTTTAAACCGTGGCCATTAAAATTTTAAATAAAAAAAATTATTGTGAGACACTTTATAAATTATAAACATATCAATTTTAAGAATTAATAATATGAAGTTACATGTAAGAAAATGTGGAAACATAGATTTGAAAGATACATTCAAAGCAATATAAACTAGTAATTGACTTATTTAATTCCAAAATATAGTCTTTCATGCTTGAATCAGTGTTGATCTTCATCAGACTCATTTTTTTCATAGTGATCATGATCACCTTAGATCATTATCTGTTACATGAGTTGCCTCCTCTTTGATTTTTGGATTTCTTTAAGTTTGATGCATATTAACATACTATTTAATATATATATATATATATATATATATAAATTAAATAGTATGTTAATATGCATCAAACTTAAAGAAATCCAAAAATCAATTTCAATAAAGAGTTTTCATAAATCCTACAATCCTCACAAGTAAAAAGAATAAATGTAAAAATCAACAAACTAGCATGGAACCTTTTGTTTGACAAAAAGACCAAATCACCAAAAAAAAAAGGGTTAAAAATCCTAAAATCCAACAAATCCACTAGAAAGCATACCATTAAAGCACCACAGAGCTGCAAATGGGAAAATTACTAGCAAATAAATGGGAGAATATTTTGCACCAAAACCACAAGGGAGTATAGGATAAAATTACCAGCAAGACGAAAGGGAGAAAATTCTTCACCAAACGTATTTCAAAACATTAAAACTAACGAATCAATTATTAATAAACCCAATTCCACTAATAAACAATAATTTTTTTCTTAATCTTTTGGAAAACCATATCATATTCCAAACGTTTGCTAAACTTTGATTTCATTTTTTTATCTTAAAAATAATATCCAGACCTAATTTAAAATTGGTAAAAATTGGAATAAGACCAACAAAAATTTGAACAGAATGTACAAACACTAAAGTTACATAATAGATCAGACAAACTATACCTAAAATCAGAGAATCTCTACATACCTTTGGTGGCAGACAAAGATGATTAATCCTAATAGACCAAAACTATTTGATTCACTTAATAGAAATTGAATTGCAAGAAAGGGGTTTCACATAAATGATTTTGTTTGGAGAGATTTATCGAATGGTTTAATTCAAAGAATTTGTTGGTAGAGATTTGTGTAGGTTGCTTGAAATCGCAATTGAAGAGAGTAAGAAGTTGGGCGGCGCTAGGGTTCCCAGCATCTTTCTATGGTGTGAGTTTTTTAATAATAAAGGCATGATTTTTTTTATACGGTGAAAACGTTTTTTTCTCAAAGAAAAACTAAATAAAAATAATATTAATAAAATAAATATATATAAATGAAAAAATAATAATAAAGGCGTGGCAATATTCTCATATTAATAAAATAAATATAAATGAAAAGAATATATATATATATATATATATATATATGTCGTACCTCGAAAAATACGATCCTCGCGATGGACGCTGAAAAAACTACTGTTCGAAACAGAGTCGCCACCGAACTTTATTTATCCTAAAAGAGGGAAAGGAAAATATCGAGAAAACCTTTAAAGGGAGATAAGAACATGGTCGTCACAACCAAATTCGGGTTCGGGAGTCGGTTATGCAAGAGGGAAGGTATTAGCACCCTCTACGTCCGTTGTACTCAACGGGAACCTCTTGATTCGATTCGGGAGATAAGTTAGTTAGGTTTGTTTGTTTTCTTCTAAGGTGATATTGCTTTCTAAGGGGAAAATGGGGTGGTTTTTTATTATTGTGCTCGACAAGGATGATGATCCTTGTGCCTACGTATTCCCTCGTGCAATAGGAAAGTCAAAGCATTCGTAGTTCGTGGAACTACGGTTGGTTGGTGTTTTTTAAACGAACGAGTGTTTAATTCGCATTCTAACTGCTAAACGTTGACTTGTCTGCTCGTCAAGGGAGGCTGAAGCACTAGTTCATATGCGCGGAAGAATGGACTAAACAATGTTCTTTTGAGAAAAGTTGTTTGAATTGGGATTAAATGTGTTAAAGATTTGATTGAGAAAAGAGTTTGATTTGCTTGTGTTTTAGGGGTTCGATTGTGTGTGAAATGTTAGGTTTATTAAGTATTTTGAGGGAAGAATGATGACTTATTCGATAAACGAGACGTCGGTCTCGCAACCAATTAATTGGGGCATTACTGAGATGCTAGATCTCAACGACACCTTTTTCATTCTATTGATTATGAAATTGTTTGATAATGATTAAGTGTTTTAAGATGAAAGGTTGAATGAACAACAACCCAAGGGCGTGCCTCAAGAGCCATTCGTTCGAAGATTCAAGGAATGCTAGACTCCAAAAATCTCCTCCTTTCGTTAGTTGATTAAGAAAGTGTTTGAAATAGGTTGAATCAGATTGATTACGAAAAGAAGTGAGGATCGATACTAGTCCCTAGGGGTGCTCCTAGTAACGAAACCTCGATATGTGCAAGTGTGCATTTGATGGCGAGGCAAAAGGCGCTCGACTTACGATTGGGCTCGATGGCGAATCGAGGACTAGTTTGGAAATGGTTTAGTTGAAAAGGTCGAAAGATTGAACGAATGACAACCCAAAGGGGCGTGCCTCGAGAGCCATCCATTCGAAGACCCAAGGAATGCTAGATTCCAAGAATCTCCTCCTTTCGAATGTTTGATTGAAAATAAAAGGTCTCCAATTTAGTGTATTTAGATTAAGTGTATGAACAAAGAAAATTGTTAGATAAACATGAATATGCATATGATATGGACAATATGAATAGTATAAATAAAAATATAGTCGAGATAATATTTGATGGAAAATAAACAAGATAATGATTAATCGGGTGAATCGGGAAGTAAAAGGTGACGACCTCGTCTTAATCAAGAACTCTAAAAAAGGGTTCCTTGAACTGTACCAAATGGTGCCACACATCTGGAACACCATTTGAGAGAGTTGGCATTTTGGCCGTTTTTAACCATTTCGCGAGAAAGTGCACAAACTTGCTCCAGAGGTTTCCAGCCGATTCCAACCATCCTAAAAGCTTTTAAGAGGTCATTTGAGGTTGTCCAAAGCATCAAATCATTTCTGGAACAAAGCACTTGGAAGGTTGCCCAAAATCTCCAAAAAAGAGGTAAAATTCACAACTTGAATTCTTTGAATCATGCTTTCCTTGGTTGTCCACATACATGCATCATATTGAACAATTCTTAAGGTAAAAATGTAGTCCTTAATGTGTATGTTGTGATCCTCCCACTGTTTGCATTTTGACATGTTTTTATGTGGAATTTTGGTTGTTTTGAAACCATGTACAGTTCTGTCTTGTTTTCATTGGTGTGTTCTATACATTAAGTTTTAGTTTACATTAGTAACACCATTGGATTCCTTGCGAAAAATCGGTCAAGATAGGTTTTTACGGATTTCAATTCCGATGAAAATTGAGAGAGTTACGTGCGTTGAAAATTTTACGCGAAACGGCGTCGAATTAATGATAGCGGTTATGTTTTTTTTCGCTTTGTACAGTAAGTTTCCGAGTGCATGAATAACACCATTGGATTCCTTGCGAAAAATCGGTCAAGATAGGTTTTTACGGATTTCAATTCCGATCAAAATTGAGAGAGTTACGCGCGTTGGAAATTTTACGCGAAACGGCGTCGAAAACAACGATAGCAGTTTTTGTTTTTTAATTTCTGCGTTTTGTGCATCGATTTTCCGTGTGCGTGAGTAATACCATTGGATTCCTTATGAAAAATTGGTCAAGATATGCTCTTGCGGATCTTGATTCGGTTAAAAATCGAGAGAGTTACACGCGTTGGAAATTTTACGCGAAACGATGTTTTTACACGCAGCAGCTCTAGTTTTTTTATCGCTGCGTTTTGTACGTTGAGTTTCGGCATGCATGAGCAATACCATTGGATTCCTTGCGAAAAATCGGTCAGGATAGGCTTTTGCGGATCTTGATTCGGTTAAAAATCGAAAGAGTTACGCATGTTTGAAATTCAACGCGGAACGATGTTTTTAATCGATAGAAGTTTTTGTTTTTTAATTTCTTCGTTTTATACGTCGATTTTCCGCGTGCGTGAGTAATACCATCGGATTCCTTGAGAAAAATCGGTCAGGTAGGTACTTCCGGATTTTGATTCCGATAAAAATCGAGAGAGTTACGCGTGTTGGAAATTCGGCGCGGAACAATATTTTCAAAACGATAGCAGTTTTTTCTGCATTTTGTGCGTCGATTTTCCGTGCGCGTGAGTAATACCATCGGATTCCTTGCGAAAAATCGCTCAGGAAGGTACTTCCGGATTTTGATTCCGATAAAAATTGAGAGAGTTATGAGTGTTTGAAATTTGATAAAAACGTGTTGAAAATTAAAGTTTCGGTACTTGTTTTTACCCCAAAAAAATGTCGGAGATGATATTTTGATATCTTTCCTCTTTTTTTTACTTTTTATTTTCAAAACTCAACCAATTTTTTTCACATAGCAAAAAAATCATCGTTTTCCAATTCGTACCCCATAATATTTTAATCCAAAAAAATCACAAAAAAAAGTATTATTTTTAATATATTTAAAAATAGTGTTTTAAATTGTTTTAAATGCTTTTAAAATGATTTCTTTTTTTCTTGATTTTTAAAATCCAAAATGATTTTAAATATTTATGTTGATAAAATATTTTTTATCATAAACTTTAATCATTATTTAATGATTTTATTTGATATTTTTATCATTTTTTTACTTAATTTTTCTTGAAAAAATGCCTAAAAAATGAAATTGGGGTTTTCTTTGATTTTCACCCCAACAAATCTTTTTTAAAATTATTGGGCCTCTAATAGAGTGTAAGACCCAATCCTTTTTTGACCAAATCATTTTTGGGCCTCATTCATTGTATAAGCCCCGATACCGTCAAAAACAAACGGCGCGATCGTCGCCTTTTTAAGAAATAACCTTGGGCCTCTCCTCGAGCTATAAGACCCATTCAAAACTTTTGGGCCTCTATTAGAGTGTAAGACCCAATCCCCTTTTAACCAAAACAATTTTGGGCCTCACTTATTGTATAAGTCCCTCTGCGTTAAAAGAAAACTTCGGCGCGATCGCCATATTCAAACGAAAATCAACTGGGCTTCTCTTTGAGCTGTAAGTCCCATTTCTTTTCATTTTTAAACACTTGGGCCTCTTTTAGAGTGTAAGACCCAACCCTTTTTTAACGAAACAATTTTGGGCCTCAGCTATTGTATAAGTCCCGATACGTTAAAAATCTCGGCGCGATCGCCATTTTCAAACTGAAAATATTTTGGGCCTCTCCCTGAGTTGTAAGCCCCATCTTTTGTACAAAAATACACTTTGGGCCTCTAATAGAGTGTGAGACCCAACCCCTCTTTTTTATATTTTCTCATTTTTCTTATTATTTTTTAATAATTTGGAAAATTAATAACTCCTTCAATTTTGATTATTTTTTATTGGTTCTTTTTCTGAAAAATCACAAAAATAGTAAAATATTTTATTCTACAAAAAAATCAAATTTATATTATTTATTTAATATAGTTGGTATTTTTGTGAATAAATTCATTTTTAATTATTTTTTAAGCATTTTAAAAGTGAATATTCATCTTGAAAATAAAGACTATGGGCCTCCCCTCGTGTTGTAAGCCCCATTTCTTTTCTTTAAACTCTTTGGGCCTCTAATAGAGTGTAAGACCCAATCCCTTTGTAAATACCAAAATTTTGGGCCTCAGTCACTTGTATAAGTCCCACAGTGTTTACAAAACCTCGGCGCGACCGTCGCCCTTTTCAAAATTAACCATTGGGCCTACCCTCGAGTAGTAAGACCCATTTATTTTCTTAAAACTCACTTGGGCCTCTTGATAGAGTGTAAGACCCATCCCTTTGTACAGAAAACCTTTCTTGGGCCTCAGTCACTTGTATAAGTCCCTCTGTACAAATTCAACAGTGCGCTCACTGATAAAACCCTGGGCCTCTCCTTGAGCTGTAAGCCCCAAATCTTTCTTTTTCAAGGCACTTTCTCCTTTGATTTTGAATATACTGTTGTTTTCAATCTTTCTTTGTTGAACAACTAACCAAACAACATGGAAGCTCTACAACCGAGTAAGTGTTTACCCGCTTTCATTTACCGCTTTCATATGTATATAACTGTATTGTGGGGCTGTTTCACTGTAAGTCTCCTTTCACAAACTCATATATATATATAACTGTATTGTGGGGCTGTTTCGCTGTAAGTCTTCTTTCATAAACTCATATCAACTGTGTAATAATAGTATAGATATTTAGAGTTTTCCCGGCAACTACGTCTAGAACTAGGTGACGCTGTTTTGTTTATTCGTAGAAATAGACAGCTAGACCCCCAATAGGATCACCAGATACAGTCTTCTCTTCGGTTGTCCTCATTAGGAATTGTCAAGAAACTCTACTCCCCAAGATGAATGTCTTCTCCGTGAATGGCATCTTTGAGTTTCTGCCAAATTCTCGGACTTTCCTGACTTGACCTATTCCTTGTGAATAGCTTGCCTTGAATTTCTCGGGGTTTGGGGACCCACGGGCTTCCTAAAAGCATCGGCCTCCTCTTGGGCATTGTACAAGGACCCACAGGCTTCCTAAAAGCAACCCCGCCTCCTCTTGGGCTTCGTACAAGGACCCTACGGCTTCTTAGAAGTATTCACAGCCTCCTCTTAGGCTTCGTATAATGATCTCTTCCTCCAGGAATGATAACCTCCTCTTGGGCTTAGTACAAGGACCCGTCGGCTTCTTAAAAGTTTCCAGCCTCCTCTTGGGCTTCGTACAAAATGTCCCGACGACCTCCTAGAGGTATAGGAACAGAACCTAGTCATCCTCATAAAACAGTCCTTTCATAGAGTCTACTGCTGTTTCTCAAAGCATAGTACAAAAGATAAAACTCTAGACACGGACAGTCTAACTTCCTTGAGTCTCAAAGACATTCTCAAGTGACCCCTTCGTTAAATAGGAAGGAAACCCATAGACTCGGACAGTATCAATACCCTTTGGATTTCCCGTTTCCTCAAAGAGAAGGAAATATCCCTGATCCTCAAATCAAATCCTTGAGTACAGTGTTGCTCATATAAGAATTGATTTTCTCTTTAAAATCAATATACTGGACCTGTCACTTAACTGAAACAGTTACCCTAGCCTCCTCTTGGGCTTTGTTCAATGATTCTTCCCAGCGAAGCAAACGTTTAGCCTCCATCTCGGGCTTCGTACGAGATACCAAAATTCTCCCCAGCGGAGTCAAACAACATTTAGCCTCTCTCTCGGGCTTTGTACGAGACACATAAGAGACTCCCTCGTTGAGTCAATTACCCCTTTCGCCTCCATCTCGGGCTTTATACAAGATACAAAAAGGTTCTTATTAAGCCAAACAAACAACAGCCTCCATCTCGGGCTTTGTACGAGATACAAAAACTCTCTTGTTGAGTCAAATAGTCTCCATCTCGGGCTTTATACGAGATACCAAAAGACTCCCTCGTTGAGTCAAAAACCTTTTAGCCTCCATCTCGGGCTTCATGCGAGATACAAAATCACTCTCTTATTGAGTATACAAGATTCTCCTGTTGAGTCAACCCTTTTAGCCTCTCTCTCGGGCTTCGTACGAGACACATAAAAACTCCCTCTTGTTGGGCCAATAGCCTCCTCGTAGGCTTTGTATAAGAAAACCACTGGTTGATCCAATCAACCTTTTAGCATCAAAGATGTGCCTCGTTCACAGTATACAAACATCAACAACTCCTTCCCCTTCATCTAATCGCTGTAAGCGGTAAGCCTCTGGATCATCTACATCCATGCCACTGTCCCTCTTTTAGCATGAGAAATTCCTAAGGAAAGATAGCATTGCTCTACACTGAGTTAAAGTCTTCTCCTTCAGGTTAAAATCCCCTTTAAAGGAAATTATGGCATTGCTAGGATCCGCGTATCCCGGTTAAAGTAATTCTCCTTTATAACCAGTCACCCAACAGTTGGGACAGACAAACCCTTCTTTAGAGGTGACAAATTCTCTCTAAAGCCGAGGCCCTTCAGCTTCATATCTTGGGCTTTGAACAAGATACAAATAGACTTTTCAGCTTCACATCTTGGGCTTTGAACAAGATACAAACCACCTTTCGCTTCACGTCTTGGGCTTTGAACAAGACACCAAAAACACCCATTTCCTCCCATAGAATAGGAGGAACTACGAACGCTCTGATTTCCCTATTTCGGTAAACGGGAATACGTAGGCATAAGATCGAAAGAAAAGATCTTAGCGAGCACAATCAACAAAAAACCCAAATCCCATATCTCCATCAATCAAAAGCAGTAATTCAAAAGCATCAGTCCTAACATCCTAACCCTTGTTCCCCGCTAGAAAGTCCTAGAAAGAAAGAAAACCGTATTGGCGAAAATACAAATAACCAGTACAAAGGCCCCCCCACATTGATAGCATCTGTAACCTAACAGACCGCTGTTTAAACTCAGTATGCAAAGCAGGGTTAATTGGAGACATCTATTTCCCTTCCTTATTCAACTCACAATAGGATAAAAAATGAATCGACCTGTAGTCAAAGCTCAAACCGCAGAGAGCGACCAGCGCTTAAGAACCGCTTCCAAAATCGCTCGCTACAGATGGGACGCGGAAAAAAGTTATTCGACAGAGTCGCCACCGAACTTTATTCATTCTAATGAAGGAATAGGAAAATATCGAGAAAACCTGTAAGAGATAAGAACATGGTCATCGCAACCAAGTTCTGGGTTCGGGAGTCGATTACGTAAAGGGAAGGTACTAGCACCCTCAACGTCCGTGGTACTCAACGGAAACCTCTTAGTTTGACTTGTGATGAATGTTAGCTAATGTTATTTGTTTTCTTCTAAGAGAATAATGCAAAAAGTAAGAGAAAAGTGTTTCGATTGATAAGGGAAAAATGATGGTTTTATTAGGGTGTTCGCCGAGGATTGGGGCCCTTGTGCCTACGTATTCCCTCATGCTATGGGAAAGTCAGAGCATCCATAGTTTGAAGGACTACGGGGGAAAGGTTTGGATAGCGAAGGTAGAAGGTAGAGAACGAAAATGTGGAAGAAGGTGGAAAAAGGTGGAAAAAGAAAAAAGTATAAAAATGGAAGGTAGGAAAAGGTGAAAAAAGAAAAGGGTAACTCGGAAAGGATTGGGGCCATTGTGCCTACATATATTCATTCAGACGAGAATGGAGAATCAAAGTGTTTGTAGTTCGTGGAACTACGGTTTGTTGGAATATTTTAGAGGTGATAATTGTTCAAACACTAGAAATACAACTCGCACCTAAACAATCGAGGAGAGGAATCGAAGGCTCCAACCCCCCCTCTTTCACCTTTATTTGGAAAGAGTTTTGATAGTTGTTATGTGTTTTTGAAGTTTGATTGAGAAAATCCACTTGATCTAGATCAAGGGTTTGTGACAAGGTTATGGATGGATCCTAGCCTTTGAGGGTGCTCCTAGTAACGAAACCACAATTGAAGAAAAGGTTCGAGTGTGTGCATTAGGTTAATGGCGATGCTAACAAGCAATCGACTTACAAGGGTGTTTTGAAAAGAGGCTCGACATCGAATCGAGAATTAGTTTGAAAATGGTTTAGTTGATCCTAGTCCCTAAGGGTGCTCCTAGTCAACAAAACCACAATCAAAGAAGAGCAAGTAAAGTGCGTACATCCAAAAGAGAGTGGGGTACATGTAAAGTACACGGGAGTGCGAGAAATAAATGGGGTCATTGTCAGGTAGCCCAAAAGGAAACCGTGTGTGTGCAAGGTGTCCTAAACTAAGCAATAAACAAGAGTACAAACAAAATCTCCTCTGCTAGGGTTTCTGTACAATGTCCAAACTCTAGTGCTCGGGATAGTAACCAACAGTCCACCACTTGAAAGTTTTTTAGGGTTTTCGATCGTTTTATCATGTTTTTGTGTTTTTGGATAAGATGAACAAGATATGAATAAGATGATAATATGAATATGAACAATGATAATATGAACAAGGATATATGGCAATGATATATTGACAGAAAGGTAAATCAAAAGAATAATGAACAGAAATTAAAGTTAGTTGTCAGTCGTTAATTGTTAATTGTTAATTGTCATTGATCGGATGATCACTTTTCGAATCGGGTCCACTTTAGTGCTATGTTAAGCAATCGTAGCACGATCTATGAGGAAGATCATGCTATGGGAGGCCAGTCAATAACAATGTTTGTGCTAAAACACGATAGATAAATGATATGTAGATCATTCTCCAAAAATCGCGTCACATGAAAAAAAAAACGGTCTCGTCTTAATCACAAATTTTCATCGATTAATCAAAGGTAACATATCACGATCCCAAAGTATAGAAAATGATCCAAATGATCATTCCCTACATATTTGAAATAATGGAGGTTAAACAACCTCAACAACCAACATTCATGATATTATAGACTTCATCGACCAAAATCGAAATGAAAATAAAATTGAAATAGAAATCAAGAAACAAGCAAAATGGAAATGGAAAGCAACATAGTAGATTAAGAGAATTAATATTACAAAAATTAAATATTATTTAAAAGGATAAAATCATAACAAAATAAATAAATAAAATAGAAAAAGAAAAAGAAAAAGGCGAAGAACATAGGAAAGGGGTGGATGAGAGATTATAAGGTATAATGTGTGAAATCCAATCGGGCGGGAAAGCCCAGTCCAAACACAACTATGCCAAATCCACATCAAAGAAAAAAAACAAAAAATGGTTCCAAAAAAAGCCAGCACATCATCAGACCAAAACACACGACCTTCAATATTTTTAATAACAAAACACCACAAAACAAAATGCCATTATATCTTTTTTTAAACCAAAACAAAATCAGGTAAATGAAAACAAGCGAAGAAGAAGACCAGCAAAACGAATCGGTAGTCAACGATCTTCCTCCGTCTCACCTTGTGCTCGATTCGTTCTCGCTCACTCTTCACAATCGCTTCGTGTTTAAGCTTGACCGGGTTTGTGGATTTGTTTTGATTCTGACCATTTTTCACTTCATCTCCTTCATCTCTCTATTCATGTTTGATTTATTGTGGGTGTTGATTGAAGGATATGGTATTAGGTTGTTGTTGGATGATTTGAAAGGGGTTGTTGTTGGTTTGCAGAAGAAGAAGGTTTTTAAGGTTTTGAGGGTGATGTTGAAGGTAAGATTGGAGAGTAATTTTGGCATGGTATTTGTGGTTCCAAGAACATGGGGAAATAAGGGTGAATTGGTGATTATTTATAGGAGAGTGTAGAAATGATTTCGTGAAACGATTTGCTGCCGTTTTGATTTGTTTGTGTTTTGGAATATTCTGTAGGTTGTGTGAGGTTTGTGTGACGTTGCGTAAAAGGTCCGTGTGTGGTCGAGTTTTGCAAAGTTGTGTGTGGTACCTAATTTGCGGGGTGACTCATGGTGAGATTTGTTTTCCGTTATTGAGTGTGTGTTATGTGCAATTGATGTTGTGGATGCGGCTAATGGTGAGAAGGTTCGCAGAAATCTCGTTGTGTGGGCCATGTTGTTGTGAAACGGTTTTTCGTACATTGTTGTGTGAATCATATGCTAGCTGGTGCGTGTTGTGCTGCAGGTATTTGTTGTGTTATATGTGTTATGGCCTGGTATGTAAAACTGATGCAAGACGTGTGTGTTATGCTCGTATTGCGTCTTGGTCATGGCTTGTAATTTGCGGCTCATGAGGTATTGGTTGTTGAGTCGTGGTGTTTGGGTGATGATGTTAGGGAGTGAAAGTTTTGCAAGCTGGTTTGTAATGCTGTTGCATCATGTGGTTAATAGCTTGAGGTAATATAGTTTGCACTGTGATGTGTAGGTAAAATTGAGGTGATGTTTTGGCAATAAGTTACGTTAGTAGGATGATTAGGAGAGGGAAAATGTTCATATTCAATTGACTGTGTACTTTCAGATGAATGTTTAAATGAGTGAGGTATTAGAGAGATTAGAATGATGGAAAGGGGATTGATACATTAATTGAACTGGTTGTAAGACATGAAGTTGTTGGAAACATCGTGTGGCAGGGGAAACTGAGTTAATTGAGGTATTAGAGAAACTAGACATTTGTAGCCCGTGTGGTTTGAGAAATAACCAAGAAATGGGCCCTCATGAATGGGATTATTTTATCCATTTTTGTAATTTTCACCTTGTAATGTACTTTAATGACAATGAATTTTATATCTTTTTCTTGTTTTTGTATGAATATAAACTTTGTATGTAATGGGCTTTTTGAATGAATTTTTTATGAGCCTTGGTTATTGAATTGTAATGGACTTGAAAATGGAAATTAGATTAACAAGTTTGGTGATTGGAATAGATGGTTTAGGATTGAATATGGGTTAAAGAAGTTGATAAAGAAATGGATATTTGGAAATTGAACATGAAGTGGAATTCGGATCATGAATTCTCAATCTAGAACCACAGATGCACACCTAATCCAGCGCCACACTTGAGTTGAATCCACAATTGCAATAAGGACCAAATCATAACAAGCTTTGAATGAACCCTCTGATGATACTTAATCATGAAGCACTAATAACTTGACATAGCCTGACGACTTGACTTACACACAGATAACTGGAATTGACACGGAAACCCTAATTGAAACCTCAGACACACACCACCTAATTTGTGTACACCCTGGCCTCGATCATGAAATAAACCCTTGCGTGACTGAAATTGGGTCAGAATCATTGAACCTTAATCAATACTGCCTACACACACCTGACCTGATATCTTCATTTGAAACTTGGACTTAGGCAATAAGAAAAATGAAAGCGGAAGCAACATATTTTTTCGATTTTTTGAATGATGGTTAGTAGAGGGATATACAAGTGAAAAGTAATATACAGGTAGGACAAATTTGGGGTATGATAGATGTCCCTATCTAATTAGCTTAAACCTAGTAAGATGAACTGCCACGGTGTTCATTCTTTCAAGGTAGAAGTCAATTAGATATGAAGAAGACTCCAAATTTGTCTGAAAAGAAAAAAAATGCTCGGGAAGTGGAATACCAGATCAATGTCGACCCTCAAGTGGATACTGAATAACTTGCAAAGGTTGTTATCACCAAAAGGATGATAACAGAAAGTTCTGACACCAAAAGGATGATAGGCCTATCACCAAAAGAATGATAGTGAAATTGCACGATCGGACTTGCTATTACCAAAAGGATAACAGTAAGTACACATAATGACCCTTCACCAAAAGGATGAAAGTGAGGTCAAAACTTGCTATTACCAAAAGGATAATAGTAAGTACATAACTCCGACACCTAAAGGATGATGGATCTATCACCAAAAGGATGATAGAGAACACACGACTCCGACACCAAAAGGATGACAAATTTATCACCAAAAGGATGATAAAGAACACACATACACAAGTATCCGACACCAAAAGGATGATGGGCCTATCACCAAAAGAATGATAGTACACACACGCAACCCAATGACCCTTCACCAAAATGATGAAAGTGAGGTCAACGAGACTTGTTATTACCAAAAGGATAATAGTAAGTACATAACGATATCAGAGGTTGTCATTTACCAAAAGGATGATACACGGACCAAAGATCCACGAATTTCCGACACCAAAAGGATGACGGATCTATCACCAAAAGGATGATAGAGAACACACGTAAAGATTTCTGACACCAAAAGGATGACAAACCTATAATCAAAAGGATAATAGTAAATACACGCCCAAATTTTTGACACCAAAAGGATGACTGACCTATCACCAAAAAGATGATAGTAAACATACGCGACTCGACTTGCTATTACCAAAAGGATAACAATAAGTACACACCAAATGACCCTTCACTAAAAGGATGAAAGTGAGGTCAACAACTTGCTATCACCAAAAGGATGATAGTAAGACACAACTGTATCAGAGGTTGTCATTCACCAAAAGGATGATACACAACCCAAATATCCACTGATCGTCGGCACCAAAAGGACGACGGTAAGATCAAACAACACAAATTGCTACCTCTAAAAGGATGATAGAAACTTCCCAATTTTGAGAATCACCAACACCAAAAGGATGAAGGTTAGGTTGAATTAATAGGAATGGCTACCACCAAAAGGGTGATAGTAAGATTATTGACAAAAGGTCAATTTTGCTGGATGTATGATGAGTAAGACTTGTTTGGAGACATCAACAAAAGGTTGAAGTAAAGAAGTCACTGAGGAACACTATCCTTATCAACAAAAGGTTGAAAGGAACCAACTCACTAGGGAACGCCCAAGAGGAAGGTAAACATTTGTTCAGAGAAAAAACCACTGACTGGTGTGAGGATAACAACACCATTAACAAAAGGTTGAAGAGAACTAATTCAATGGGGAACACCCACTAACTTGCCTGAAATGCTACTGGTTGAGCTGGGGATAACAACTTCATCAGTAAAAGGCTGAGGAAAACAACTCAATGGGTTAGCTTCACTTATTTGTTTTCTTCTCGTTTGTTTACTTACCTATCCTTATTATCTGTGTTACTATTGCTTATTGTGACACCACTGGGTTCTCTGATTGTGGGTGTTTGGTGAGATAGGATCTCTACCCGAGTTTGAGGAAAACCCTAGGAATAGGATGGTGGTTGTGTAGTAAAGACTTGCTAGGAGCCTTCCTCGTGAAGACGATACGAAAACCCCGCTTAGAGTAGATTCCCTTGGAAATGTTATTGTTTTGATGAGCCTTCATCACAACGATAACATTTTCAAGCCTGAATCATCGACTATAAGGACCTTTTAACCCATTTCCATGGTGGTTGGTAGTGTTAAATCTTCATTGGGTTAATACGAAAGCCCTAATCAGATGAGATCCCTTGAACGTATTACTTCTTGATAGTAATATTTTCAACCTCGATCTATAACTCTGAGATACCTTTTTAGAACGCTTGTGTCGATGGTTATGTAGTGGAAGCCTATGAGGAGCCTTTCTCGTTGGGAATATACGAAAACCTCACCTAAAGGAGATCATTTCATGGATATTATCGTCTGATGAGCCTTCTTCATGGCCATAATGTCTTTGAAAAAGATCCATGACTCCCGAAACCTACCCGTCTTAGAATCTACCTGTGGGATTCCTTTGACCAGAGACTTTGGTTATTTACCTGTTACCCTGACCAACCTCAAAATTGATTGAACCTACGATCCTGGATTCTTACATTACATCCATACATGTCATCACATTGCATTGCATTGCATCAGTTATGCATCTTGCATTTCATTCCAAAGGCATAAAATCATTTCACCTTCCTTCATCTCCAATAAATCAAGTTGATTCCTCGACACCAGTACGCAACTCGTGCCAACACTAGACGGATGATAGATCAAATTCAACAAGAGAAAGCCGCCTTCAGAGAGGAGTTGGACTCTATCAAGGGTAAGATTGACCACATTCTCGAAGCCATAACCATGGCTAGAAAGGAAGAAGAATTGCGTGAGGCCGCTGCCACAAACAACAATGTTCCCGTGCAAGGGTCTACCTCAAGTCTTTCAGTTCCTGTTCCCAATCCCATCATCTATAGAATGCATATGAACTTCACTCCTATAGTTGAAGGGGCCACTGCTCAGCCAATACCAACATCTGGAGTTACTGTTGGAGCTATCCCGCAAGTCTAACCTATTGTTACTCAGATTCCCATTCCTCATGCTGAAGAGGATATGCAAGATGAGTATGAGATCCAAAACTATCATACTGTTGTTCCAATTTCCAATCCTGCTGCTCAGGATTCTGAAGCCATTAAGATGTGTCGTGATCTAGCTAAAAAACTTTGAGTCATGGAAGGGCATAACTCAACTTCCTTGAATGCCTTGGAAATGTGCTTAGTGCCTGATGTTGTGATTCCACCCAAGTTCAAGGTGCCAGAATTCCCGAAGTATAAGGGTCTCAATTGTCCTAACATTCATTGGAAGATGTACTACCGAAAGATGGCAGCTTACGCCAGGGATGAAAAGATAATGATTCATTGCTTCTAAGACAGCTTATCTGGAGCATCTCCTAAATAGTACATGCAACTTGAGCATAACAGTGTGCGCACTTGGGCTGAGTTGGCTGAAGATTTTGTCAAGCAATACAAATATAACACTGACCTTGCTCCAAATTGTACTCAAATTCAGAGTATGGCTCAAAAGGACAACGGATCCTTTAAAGAGTCCGCACAACGCTGGAGAGAGTTAGCCGCAAGAGTGCATCCACTGCTAGTTGACCGTGAACTGATTAACATCTTCATGGGTACTCTGTAAGGCCAATATTATGAAAAGTTAATCAATAGTGTGTCTTCTGGATTCTCTGACATGGTAATCGTCAGTGAGAGAATTGAAAAAGGTCTGAAAAGTGGAAAGATCTAGGGAGGATCTAGCAGCCAAACTGGAGCGAAAAAGCCTTTCAATGGATACAAGAAAAAGGAAGGCGAAATAAATGTTACTTCTTCTCAAAGGGGACAAGCTCAACAGAGAGCTCCTGCTCCAATGCCGACTAAAATCCCTTACTTTCAGTATTCGTATGTTGCTACTGCGCAATATGCTTCAATGCCATATTAGCAAGTTGTTCCAACTCAGATTCCTGCTCAGATACCTCCACAACAGACTCTTCAACAACGAGCTCCTCAGCAACACATTCCACAGCAGCGTCAACCTAATCAGTAAAGCATGAGGAGACCATAAAGAAGCTTAGATCCTCTACTTGTGTCATATGCTCAGGTCTTTTCTCAGTTGTTGAAGGATGGGGCAATTACCCCGAGAGACCTAGCTCTGCGAACTGTTATCCCTCCAGATTATGATGCTAATGCTAATTGTGAGTATCATAAGGGCGCCCCAGGGCACACGATTGAAAACTGCAGAGCCTTCAAACACAAGGTTCAAGACCTGATCGAGTCAAAAGATCTCACATTCACTCCAAGGACTCCAAATGTCGCGACCAACCCTATGTTGCCACCAAGTTAGTTCAAGCATCAAATCAAAGAAGGAAGTTTATTTCCCCAAAGAAGGCAGTCGTCATGCCATCCCATCATTTTGCATTATTGTATTTTGTTCTTATTTGTTTAAGTACTGTTTGCTTTAAACATTGTTGTTTGTATTTGGTTTTATTAATGGAGTGATTATGCATGTCTTGAATTAGTTATGTAGTATTCACTCATTTTTCCATTTACTGCAAAGCACGTACACATATTTCTCCACTTCACTCTCTTTATCAAACTGTTATTTTAGCAAAGATTAGAGGGGGGATGGCGAAAACGAAATTCCCATAATTGCAAACTGTATGCTTTCGAATAAAATCTTGTCGATGATATACATGCATTGTTTCAATCCCCTAACACTGGAGAGACAAGGAGTTAATCCATAGTTAACCACTTCGAGCCTAGAAGTAGGAGTTTCCTTCAAACTTACAAACCCTTACACTTAACTTGGGGCATGGGTAGTGTTTAGTCAATCTGATTACGCACTCAAATAACAAAACAAAATCCAAAAGACATGTCGGTTGTTCATCAATAATCCATGACTTGACAGTCACAATCTTTCAACAAAAATATAAAAAAAATCAAAAGACTGCAAAGTCGCACTACAACAAAAATGAGTTTAGGCAACAACAGAAATCCGTGGTCTAAAATAGAAAAGCTGTAGCATTAAGTTTTAAGAGACGGTTTTCAGTCGTGGAATAGACGCCCGTTGCCTATTCATATAGAGGACGGTTTTTGAACTTTAGCCCACAGTATTACAAAAGAGTCGCCAAAAATACAGGAATAGGCCACGGTTTATCGAGTAAATTTAGAATACGATTTAATTTTAGCCACAATTACAAAAGCGTTGCCAGAAATTAGCTATAAGCTACGGTATCTTTGCACAACACCTTTAAACCGTGGCCATTAAAATTTTAAATAAAAAAATTTATTGTGAGACACTTTATAAATTATAAACATATCAATTTTAAGAATTAATAATATGAAGTTACATGTAAGAAAATGTGGAAACATAGATTTGAAAGATACATTCAAAGCAATATAAACTAGTAATTGACTTATTTAATTCCAAAATATAGTCTTTCATGCTTGAATCAGTGTTGATCTTCATCAGACTCATTTTTTTCATAGTGATCATGATCACCTTGGATCATTATCTGTTACATGAGTTGCCTCCTCTTTGATTTTTGGATTTCTTTAAGTTTGATGCATATTAACATACTATTTAATATATATATATATATATATATATATATATATATATATATATATATATATATATATATATATATATATATATATAAATTAAATAGTATGTTAATATGCATCAAACTTAAAGAAATCCAAAAATCAATTTCAATCAAGAGTTTTCATAAATCCTACAATCCTCACAAGTAAAAAGAATAAATGTAAAAATCAACAAACTAGCATGGAACCTTTTGTTTGACAAAAAGACCAAATCACCAAAAAAAAGGGTTAAAAATCCTAAAATCCAACAAATCCACTAGAAAGCATACCATTAAAGCACCACAGAGCTGCAAATGGGAAAATTACTAGCAAATAAATGGGAGAATATTTTGCACCAAAACCGCAAGGGAGTATAGGATAAAATTACCAGCAAGACGAAAGGGAGAAAATTCTTCACCAAACGTATTTCAAAACATTAAAACTAACGAATCAATTATTAATAAACCCAATTCCACTAATAAACAATAATTTTTTTCTTAATCTTTTGGAAAACCATATCATATTCCAAACGTTTGCTAAACTTTGATTTCATTTTTTTATCTTAAAAATAATATCCAGACCTAATTTAAAATTGGTAAAAATTGGAATAAGACCAACAAAAATTTGAACAGAATGTACAAACACTAAAGTTACATAATAGATCAGACAAACAATACCTAAAATCAGAGAATCTCTACATACCTTTGGTGGCAGACAAAGATGATTAATCCTAATAGACCAAAACTATTTGATTCACTTAATAGAAATTGAATTGCAAGAAAGGGGTTTCACATAAATGATTTTGTTTGGAGCGATTTATCGAATGGTTTAATTCAAAGAATTTGTTGGTAGAGATTTGTGTAGGTTGCTTGAAATCGCAATTGAAGAGAGTAAGAAGTTGGGCGGCGCTAGGGTTCCCAGCATCTTTCTATGGTGTGAGTTTTTTAATAATAAAGGCATGATTTTTTTTATACGGTGAAAACGTTTTTTTCTCAAAGAAAAACTAAATAAAAATAATATTAATAAAATAAATATATATAAATGAAAAAATAATAATAAAGGCGTGGCAATATTCTCATATTAATAAAATAAATATAAATGAAAAGAATATATATATATATATATATATATATGTCGTACCTCGAAAAATACGATCCTCGCGATGGACGCTGAAAAAACTACTGTTCGAAACAGAGTCGCCACCGAACTTTATTTATCCTAAAAGAGAGAAAGGAAAATATCGAGAAAACCTTTAAAGGGAGATAAGAACATGGTCGTCACAACCAAATTCGGGTTCGGGAGTCGGTTATGCAAGAGGGAAGATATTAGCACCCTCTACGTCCGTTGTACTCAACGGGAACCTCTTGATTCGATTCGGGAGATAAGTTAGTTAGGTTTGTTTGTTTTCTTCTAAGGTGATATTGCTTTCTAAGGGGAAAATGGGGTGGTTTTTTATTATTGTGCTCGACAAGGATGAAGATCCTTGTGCCTACGTATTCCCTCGTGCAATAGGAAAGTCAAAGCATTCGTAGTTCGTGGAACTATGGTTGGTTGGTGTTTTTTAAACGAACGAGTGTTTAATTCGCATTCTAACTGCTAAACGTTGACTTGTCTGCTCGTCAAGGGAGGCTGAAGCACTAGTTCATATGCGCGGAAGAATGGACTAAACAATGTTCTTTTGAGAAAAGTTGTTTGAATTGGGATTAAATGTGTTAAAGATTTGATTGAGAAAAGAGTTTGATTTGCTTGTGTTTTAGGGGTTCGATTGTGTGTGAAATGTTAGGTTTATTAAGTATTTTGAGGGAAGAATGATGACTTATTCGATAAACGAGACGTCGGCCTCGCAACCAATTAATCGGGGCATTACTGAGATGCTAGATCTCAACGACACCTTTTTCATTCTATTGATTATGAAATTGTTTGATAATGATTAAGTGTTTTAAGATGAAAGGTTGAATGAACAACAACCCAAGGGCGTGCCTCAAGAGCCATTCGTTCGAAGATCCAAGGAATGCTAGACTCCAAAAATCTCCTCCTTTCGTTAGTTGATTAAGAAAGTGTTTGAAATAGGTTGAATCGGATTTATTACGAAAAGAAGTGAGGATCGATACTAGTCCCTAGGGGTGCTCCTAGTAACGAAACCTCGATATGTGCAAGTGTGCATTTGATGGCGAGGCAAAAGGCGTTCGACTTACGATTGGGCTCGATGGCGAATCGAGGACTAGTTTGGAAATGGTTTAGTTGAAAAGGTCGAAAGATTGAACGAATGACAACCCAAGGGGCGTGCCTCGAGAGCCATCCATTCGAAGACCCAAGGAATGCTAGATTCCAAGAATCTCCTCCTTTCGAAAGTTTGATTGAAAATAAAAGGTCTCCAATTTAGTGTATTTAGATTAAGTGTATGAACAAAGAAAATTGTTAGATAAACATGAATATGCATATGATATGGACAATATGAATAGTATAAATAAAAATATAGTCGAGATAATATTTGATGGAAAATAAACAAGATAATGATTAATCGGGTGAATCGGGAAGTAAAAGGTGACGACCTCGTCTTAATCAAGAACTCTAAAAAAGGGTTCCATGATGTTTAAGACCATCATTGATCGGAAATGAAAAGAATATAGCCAAAAAAAACCAAAATCGAAGAAAAGTCTCACCTTTATCAAGATTTAATCGAGAAATCGATAAATCATTGATATTTGGTTTTCATCGACCCAAAATAATGAATAAAAATAAAATAATGAAATAAATCAAAATAAAAATAAATAAAAGGTAGTAGGCCTCAAATAAATCAAAATTTAATCGGTTTGACTAAATCCTGAGTGGTGTTATATCATTGGCCCATAAAAATGAAAAGTAAAAGTGAAAATAAAACCGGTCTCGTCTTAATCAAGATCTTTAATCTTAGATCGATAAGCTATGATTTTTTGATTTTCATTGACCGATAAAAAAAATAAAAAGGTGGCCTCATATAAATCAAGATTTTGAATCGATTTCAATAAATCAACTTAATCAAGATTTTTTTATATCATCGGCTCAAAAATAAAATTGAAACAAAATCGAAAATGACAATCAAAGTAAAATTGAAAAGTAAATCAAGACATGGATCTAAACAAAGTGATAACCAAAATATGATCAAGAAAAAGTTTGAGAAAATAAAAATAATATTTAATAAAATATAATTTACTTAAAAAACAAAAATCTAATTAAAAAAAATTCCTAATAACTAGATTATGAACACAAGTTATATTTTAAAATTACTAAACAAACCTACTCTAAAAACCACTAATAATTAAAATTAAAAAAAAGAAAACCAATTAAGAGATTAGTAAGAAAATAAAGATTTGAAGAAATGGGCTGAAGCAAACCCAAGGAAAGGGAGCTGGATCGCTCCAAATTCCACCTGGGTCGGATTTAAACCCGTTTTTAGGTTTATGTCAAAGAGGGTTGGATGAAACCCTACCCACATTGCCGTTAACACGCTGGAAATCCAACGAAGAACACGGCGGAAAATCATGAAATCCTTGCCATTTCCACTCGATTTCGAATCTCCCTGCCTCACGTTAAATCATGCTCCGATTCGCCAACCTCTTCTCTCATGATTCGCTCAGATTTCTCTTCTTCTCATTCACGCGGCTCTCTCTCAAATCTCTCTGCTTCGATCCGTGCGGCTTGCAGCTGGTGGTTGATGATGGTGTAAGGAGTCTGTTTGAAGGATGAGTTGAGGTTTCATTGTATTTTCGGTGATTATGGAGCCATGGCGGTGAGGTGTTGTTGTCGTTATTGATTTGGACACGAATCTAGCTGGGACGTTTTCTGGTTGCTGCAACTGAAGTGAACACATCGAGATTTCGTGACGTGGACGCCAATCGAAACTGGAAGGCGAGGATGTAGGCGGTAAAAGTTGCAGAAATGAATTTGAGAGGGTATCGAGAGTGGAAAAGATCGACGACTACACGCCGGAGACGTGTGAAATGCTGGTTTTTTGAAGGTGGTGACAAGGTGTTTGAAGGTGATATAGTAGTGGGAGAACAGAGATGAGAATGAGTGGTTTGAAATTCTGAAGGTCAGTTTATGGCTCCGTTTTTTTCGTTTTTTATTCCCTGTCTCCCCCTTTTAAACTCGATTCCTCTTCTCCTTTTAAAATCAAATCTTTTCTCTTGTGGCATTGTCTCTTTCAAATGCAAGCTGTGTTGTAGCATGCCTGTCTGTTTTCTACTTCGTTGCAGAATTTTGGCATGTTTATTGTTGTTGTTTTGTGCAAGCAGCATGTCCTGAATTGCTGCAGAATTTTGTTCTGATATGGCAGGTTTTTCTTTATGGTTGCAGGTCTTCTGTTGTGCTATTTTTATGCACATCTTGGTTGGTGTGGAGCTATGGTGTAGCAGGCATGTTATGCGCATGTTTTGTGCAGTTTTTGGCATGTTGCTATTGTGATGCTTGGAAAGGCTGGGCGGTAGCAGAGTCCAAGGCCGTGGCAGCAGAGTTTGTTTGTATTATGCAGGATGGGATGGTTTTGTCTGTTTCGTGGCATTGTGTAGCAGAGGGTGGTATTGTGATGATGAGGTACATGAAGTTGGTTTTGTGTTGTAGGGTAGCAGTTTGTTTTTTGGCATCTTACTGAAAAGTATTATGCGGTTTGTGCAGTGTGTGGGTAGATTGTGAATTGGCATTTGTTCTCTGTTATTTTTCTTCAAATTGTTGTAACTTTGTAAAGGGATTGTGATGGCTTTATGAACTCTTTTTGTAGGTTTTAACATAGGCTTTGTGGTGAACTTTATTGTGAAATGAGCTTTTTGTAAGAAAGGCAATGGACTTTAATTTTAAAAATTTGGTTATGAGATGGAGTTTAAATGGAATTGGAAAACAAAAGAACTTGAATATGAAACTTGAGATTAGAATTTTTAAATGAAATGATATTTGGAATTTTGGAAAAGAAGACTTGAATGGAATCTGAAGTGGACTTGAAAAATGGCATATGGATTTGAATTTAAATGGATATAAGAAAAGGTTATTGACTTGGGAAACTAATGAAAAATGGATAACAATGGATAATAAATTAAAAAGAATGGATTAATGGTCATGGAATATGGACGGGTTTAATGGATTAAAATGAAATGTACAATTGGATGAAATGGATTAGGAAAATGAATCGGCTTTAGAATTGACTTAGTTTTGAAATGTGAATAAAAGAAAATGGATTAAGAAGAATTGGTTAAATGGATAAAATTGGATTTAAAATGGAACTGACAAAATGGATATGAAATGAAAAATGGAATTGAAAAATGGGTATTTGGAAATGGATAGGAAATGGATAGTAAATGGATAATAAATGGATAATAAAATGAAGTGGAATAAATGGATTGATTATTGAAATGAATTAAAACTAGGAAAACAAAATTGAAGTGGGATTGAATAGAAATAGAAACGAAACTTGAATTGGATAAAAACTGGATAGAATCGGCCACGAGTCAACCTTTGCATCGATCCTCTAAAACTTGCCACTTGCATTACTGATTGAAAAGAATATGATTCTCCGCCCTGCACCATTTGAACACAGTTTGATAATTGGATCCACACACAGACAACCTGCATTAAGACTTCTGACACGACCACCTGAACCAAGCACACCCTAGCCTTGTAAAAAAACAACATATTTTTGGATTTTCTGAATATGGTTAGTGAGTGGATATACAGATGAAAATTATAAATAGGTAGTACAAATTTGGGGTATGATAGATGCCCCTAGCTAATTGGCTTGAACCTAGTAATATGAACTACTGCATGGCGTTCATTTTAAAGGTGCAAGTCAATTAGATACAAGAAGACCCCAAAAATTTGTCCGACAAGAGATAAAGTGCTATGGAGTAAGAGCTGATAGATGGGGTAGCAGGGTACCAAATGAACAGAATAACTTGGGATTCTCTGGGTGGTCGAAGCAGTCCCTTATCCATTAAGGTTCCTCGATGATACCAAAGCAGTATCTCTGAAGGCAGACGATTCTCTAGGTCGTCGAAGCAGTCCCTTGTCCATTAAGGTTCCTCGGTGATACCAAAGCAGTATCTCTGAAGGCAGACGATTCTCTGGGTCGTCGAAGCAGTCCCTTGTCCATTAAGGTTCCTCGATGATACCAAAGCAGTATCTCTGAAGGCAGACAATTCTCTGGGTCATCGAAGCAGTCCCTTATCCATTAAGGTTCCTCGATGATACCAAAGCAGTATCTCTGAAGGCAGACGATTCTCTGGGTTGTAGAAGCAGTCCCTTATCCGTTAAGGTTCTCCGATGATACCAAAGCAGTATCTTTGGAGGCAGACGATTCTCTGGGTCGTCGAAGCAGTCCCTTATCCATTAAGGTTCTTCGATGATACCAAAGCAGTATCTCTGAAGGCAGACGATTCTCTGGGTCATAGAAGCAGTCCCTTATCCGTTAAGGTTCCCCGATGATACCAAAGAAGTATCTCTGAAGGCAGATGATTCCTTGGGTCGTCGAAGCAGTCCCTTATTCATTAAGGTTCCTCGATGATACCAAAGCAGTATCTCTACGGTAAATTTACTGAATAATAGTTGAGCAAGATTCCTGTCGGAGGAAATGTGCTGGCTCTGTAGGGGAAACTCACAAGAAACTTTCTAGGATATCCTCTGCTTGGGGGTAATAACAGCAGCTGCTGGGGATTATCATTATCAACTGCAGGGCTGAAGAATGACTTGCTGGGGAATATAATTCCTTGAGTACACGTGGGGTATCTTTATTCAGAATACTGTCGACTTTGACGGAGGACTGACCAAGATGCTCGCGAACTGGGGAATCTAATGCACGTATGAATGCACAAGATATGCTAATGATCGATATGATGCTAGCATGACAATGCAAATGATCGGGCGCATTGGGGATAAGTTTCCTTGACAAGGGTATCACCAGGGATTGAAGTTGGTGGTTGCCAAGTGAAATTGGACTTTGGTAATTTTGGTGTTATGAGGGTGCCAGCGACGGTGGGCTTTTAAGTGATTTGCCAAATGAAACTGGACTTTAGGTTAAACTTCCAGACTAAAACTGGATTGGAGGATAGATTACCAGACGAGAACTGGTGGGAAAAGGGTATTCGCCAGACGAGAACTGGGCCTTAAAAGATTTGCCAGACGAGAACTAGACCTTGAAATGATTTGCCAGTCGAGAACTGGACCTTAAAAGATTTGCCAGACGAGAACTGGACTTTGAAATGATTTGCCAGACGGGAACTGGACCTTTGGAGTAGATTGCCAGACGAGAACTGGACTTTGAAATAGATTGCTAGACGAGAACTGGGCCTTAAAATAGATTGCCAGACGAGAACTGGACCTTAAAATGTTTTGCCAGACGAGAACTGGACCTTAAAATGATTTGCCAAACGAGAACTGGACCTTAAAATGATTTTCCAGACGAGAACTGGACCTTAAAATATTTTGTCAGATGAGAACTGGACCTTGAATTGGTTTGCCAGACGAGAACTGGACTTTGAAATGATTTGCCAGACGGGAACCGGACCTTTGGGTTGCCAAGCTAAGTTGGACTTTTGGGTTGCCAAGCTAAGTTGGACTTTGGATTGCCAAGCTAAGTTGGACTTTGGATTGCCAAGCTTTGCGATATCAGGCTTTGAGATGTTAAATCTTGTTGGAAGGTCAGGCTTGAGGTATGATACACATGTCTATGCAATGAGCGAAGCGACATGACTAATGCATATGAGTGATTTATGCAATGATATGAAAGTTTCCAAAGATGCCCCAGTAGAGGATAATGGATGAATAAGTTCTTATGTAGCAAGGTTTCTTGTCAGATAGAAGGCAAAAGGTTATCTGTGGGGTGATAGCATGATTCCCCAACACTCGTCTTGAACTCAAAGGTCACTTGACGGAATTCGCTTGAGCAGATTGAAAGCAACGGAGAGATTTTCTCCTGTGTAGCTCATCTTGCCCCAGTCTTGGTCTATGAAGAATTTTTCCTTGACAGGAAATTGGAAACAACTGTACCATGAGATGATCTCGAGATGGCTTGCCCCAGAATTCCAAGTCGTGAAAGGATTTGTCCTTGAAAGGAAAATTCAAAAGCAGATGTACCATGAGATGATCTCGAGATGGCGTGCCTCAGAACTTCAAGTCGTAAAAGGGGTTTGTCCTTGAGCGGAAACTTCAGAAGCAGATGTACCATGAGATTACTTGAGCTGGCATGCCTCAGAACAATTGTACCATGAGATGGACTCGAGATGGTTTGTCCCATAATTCCAAGCCATGAAAGGATTCTTCCTTGATTGACTGGCTCTTGGAGTATTTGGTTTTGAAGTACCCTTGAGGTAGCTTGCCACAGAATGAGCGTTGGAGCGACTTAACTTGTGCTGATTGAACATTGGAGGGGTTTTCCTAAAAGAACCTCTGGGTGGCCTGCCCCTGGTTGGTAGATTCTTGAGATGATTTACTCTAATCAACCCGTTTCCTGAATGATTTGCCCCATAATCAACTGATGCTTCGGGGACTTGCTTTAAACTGAATGATTCCATAATCATTGGATGTCAATGCCCCTGTTCCCTAGGGTTTTGAGGTGTTGTCAATTCCAGCCAACATTGTTGAATGACCCGCCCCCTTTGATTGCTCCTTGTTGGAATTTCCTTGATGTCAAATACTGACTTGTAGTCAAAATTGTTTATTCATAAAATGGTAATTTTAATGCGATGCTCATGCAAGTTTTGAAAATCAGTCATTATTGGAAAGATGTGACAATGTTGATTTAGCTGATGTATGAAAGCTATAGCAAGAATATGACACCAAAACAAGTGATTAGCAAATTTGTAGGAGTCAGTTCACGCAACCTTGCTGTAATATGCTTTCAGAATAAACCCCGCCTCAATTAGGTCTTTTAAGGGTTATAACGTGGTCTGGTTTACGGTTATAGAAACAAAGGATATAAGGCCCAAAGTGAGATTTGTACCCACCCCTTCTTCGTGATAATCTTCAGTCCTACGTTCAGTTAAATTGACACACATTCATCCTCAAAGAGGGTTCGGCAGTGTAAGAGTGAAGATGAGGATTCAAGATTTCCTTGAAATGGCAGTCACCTTATTTTGCTTTTGTTAGGGATGTCAGCGACCCTTTAATTTGACATGGTGGCCACTGGACCTTATTTTGTTTTTTTTTTAGGATTCAAGGACCTCTTTTGTTTCTGTTTGATCCCTATCTTTTGCATGGACTGATTTTGCTTTTCGAGTCCATGAGGGTAGCCTTGATTTTTGTCTAAGTCTCCTTTGAGGTGCTCGACTTAGCAAGCTTTTGTTTTTTTTTTGTTGGATGATTGTGACTGCCAAGTCATGGTTATTGATGAACAACCGTCATGTTTTTGGATTTCGCTTTTGTGAACTGAGTGCGTAATCAGGTTAACTGAACACTACCCTGCCCCAGGTTGAGTGTAAGGGTTTGAATATCCGAAGGAAACTGCTACCTCTAGGATCGAAGTGGTTTACTATGGACTAACCCCTTATCTCTCCAGTGTTTGGGGATTTGAAACAATGCTTGTACATCCTTGGCAGGATTCCATCCGAAAGCATACCGTCAACAATTATGGGTATTTTGTTTTCATCATCCTCCCTCCAATCTTTGCCAAACAAAAGTTTGATAAAGAGAGTGGACAAGAAGTATATGGAAGAAATTTTGTTTTTTTTTTGTTTTTTTTTTGTAAGTAAAGAAAAACGAGCGAATGTGACATGATTAATTCAGAAAATGCATGATCACATCATTAATATTACCATTCAAAACAACAATATTCAAAGACAAGTAGAATTTAACATAACGAAATTACAAATGCAAATGATAAATGTCCAATGGTTGCCAGTATCTGAGGAAGTCTTCCTGTCTAAACCACTAGCTTGAGAAGATGCCTCTTGAAGTCTTGGAACTCATTTGGGCGAGAAGCTATCGTGCACAACCAAGTTTCCTTCTGGGAATGATATGTGCTTTTTGTCAATCAACTGTTGCACCTTGGCTTGAAAAGCTTTGCAATCTTCAGTTGAATGCCCCATGGATCCAGCATGATATCCACAATGTGCATTGGGATCGTATCCAGGTGGGTATGGTTTTGGCAAAGGCTTGATAGCTTTGGGCTCTACCTGTGAGTTTCGGATCAGATGCGACAAAAGCTGACTGTACGACATAGGAACTGGATGAAAAGGAGCAGTCATTCTTTCCAAGTTGTTACGAGGCCTATGCTGATTCTGATGATGATTCTGATATCCTCGGCCACTAACTCGTTGATTCGCACAAGGAACAATCCATGATTTCTGGGAGGACATTCTAGGCATGACAGGTTGTCCATAAGGATGATACGACGCCGACAACGATAACTGCCGAGAAGCTGAAGAGCCATAAAGTCTTGCTGGTGTACCCTGAGAATACTCAACATTTGCTATGACTGCATCAATTTCATTATCCTCTTCCTCTTGGGGATTGCTGAAGGATTCAGTCTCATAACCTTGATTACTCGAGACGTCTTGGACTTGTTTAGCTTTGAGGTAACTCTCAATGCGTTCTCCTACTATTATAAGGTCAGAGAAGCTTGAGAATGAACTGCCAGTCATTCTTTCAAGATAGGTGTCATGCAGACTATTCAAGAACATGTCAATCACTTCTTTATCCAGGAGCGGTGGTTGCACCCTGGCTGCCAACTCTCTCCACCATTGTGCATAGGTCTTAATGGATTCACCGCTCTTCTGAGATAAGCTTTGCAACTGCATGCGACTGGGAGCCATGTCCAAATTATACTCATATTGCTTTAGGAAAGCATTGGATAAGTCTTTCCATGATTGGATACAGCTTCTTTCTAAATCCATGTACCAATTCAAAGATGCACCACTTAAACTGTCTTGAAAACACTAAATCATCAACTTGTCGTCGCGGACATGAGAAGTCATCTTTCGGCAGAACATCACCAAATGACGCTTCGGGCAACTGAGACCAGCGTACTTCTCGAAGTTGGGTACTTCGAACTTCGGAGGAATTACCAAGTCTGGCACTAGGCACATATCAACAGCATCGAGCCCAGAAGTATCGCGCACTTTCATAGCTTGAACCTTCTCTTCGAGGGCACAAAACCTTTTCTCCATGGAATCAGACATCGACATCATCTGAGACTGAGCAGGGATATTCACTTGTGGAGGATGATCACCAGGTAGACGATCATACAGAGGGTTAGTCGACACAGCAAAACCTGATGAGGGGGTCAAAATCCTTCATCCCAATATGTTGAAAACTATCCTCTGACATAGCCATCACAACTTTCAAAGTATCTATGCTCCTTTTATCTCTGCTTGAACTTGTTTCAAATGCTTCGCGGCTACCACAGGTTCAATATGAGCGTCGGGAAATCAGCTGGCAGGAAAAGGACAGAGGATCGGATGAGTTTTGGTTGGAAGGGTATGCCATGCAAATGATATGCAAATGCAATGATATGAAAACAAATGCAATGCAGGAAGATCCAGGATCCAGGATATCACAAGTAACTTCCTAACCCTCCTAACAAGTAAGCTTTATAAGGATAGCTCTAAATTCTTTACCCCTAAACCCACTCACGGGATAGCTCATACGTTGATGGATATGGTTCCCAGGGTCTCGGACACTAATCGCGTCAACACCACGTAACAGGCTAGCTGCATTGTGACGGGGATACAAAAAAGTCTATCCTGAGTGTAGTCTTCATGCTAGGCCCGCGAGAAGCGAGTCCTCGGAGACTAACACTAACGACCGCCAATATGGAAACTGGTGCTAAGAGTGGTTCCCAGAGTCACGGACCCTTCATGAATCAAGTCGTGCGACAGGCTAGCTGCATTACAACAAGATCTAAGAAAAGGTCTACTCTATGGGAAGCTTTCATGCTAGGCACACAAGGAGTGAGTCCTTGGGGACTAACACTAATTACTTCCAAAATCTAAACTAGGTGTTCTCTCTTCTTTTTCCAAGACTCAGGTATGGAGCCTTACTTGTGATATCATCCCAAGATCCAACAGACAAGTATGATACACAACATATAATAAAGAGAAAGCAACATAAAGCAAATAAAGAAGTAATAGGAAAAACAAAAAAGAAGAAATTAAACAAGCGAAGGTAACACTCTCGAATCGAGTCAAGTTAGGCTTGACTCTCTCTAGCATAGGGCAATGCGGATTCCCCAGCAGAGTCGCCATCTGTCGTACCTCGAAAAATACGATCCTCGCGATGGAGGCGGAAAAAACTACTGTTCGAAACAGAGTCGTCACCGAACTTTATTTATCCCAAAAGAGGGAAAGGAAAATATCGAGAAAACCTTTAAAGGGAGATAAGAACATGGTCGTCGCAACCAAATTTGGGTTCGGGAGTCGGTTACGCAAGAGGGAAGGTATTAACACCCTCTACGTCCGTTGTACTCAACGGGAACCTCTTGATTCGATTCGGGAGATAAGTTAGCTAGGTTTGTTTGTTTTCTTCTAAGGTGATATTGCTTTCTAAGGGGAAAATGGGGTGGTTTTTTATTATTGTGCTCGACAAGGATGAAGATCCTTGTGCCTACGTATTCCCTCGTACAATGGGAAAGTCAGAGCATTCGTAGTTCGTGGGACTACAGTTGGTTGGTGTTTTTTAAACGAACGAGTGTTTAATTCGCATTCTAACTGCTAAACGTTGGCTTGTCTGCTCGTCAAGGGAGGCTGAAGCACTAGTTCATATGCGCAGAAGAATGGACTAAACAATGTTCTTTTGAGAAAAGTTGTTTGAATTGGGATTAAATGTGTTAAAGATTTGATTGAGAAAAGAGTTTGATTTGCTTGTGTTTTAGGGGTTCGATTGTGTGTGAAATGTTAGGTTTATTAAGTATTTTGAGGGAAGAATGACGACTTATTCGATAAACGAGACGTCGGCCTCGCAACCAATTAATCGGGGCATTACTAAGATGCTAGATCTCAACGACACCTTTTTCATTCTATTGATTATGAAATTGTTTGAAAATGATTAAGTGTTTTAAGACGAAAGGTTGAATGAACAACAACCCAAGGGCGTGTCTCAAGAGCCATTTGTTCGAAGATCCAAGGAATGCTAGACTCCAAAAATCCCCTCCTTTCGTTAGTTGATTAAGAAAGTGTTTGAAATAGGTTGAATCGGATTGATTACGAAAAGAAGTGAGGATCGATACTAGTCCCTAGGGGTGCTCCTAGTAACGAAACCTCGAGATGTGCAAGTGTGCGTTTGATGGCGAGGCAAAAGGCGCTCGACTTAAGATTGGGCTCGATGGCGAATCGAGGACTAGTTTGGAAATGGTTTAGTTGAAAAGGTCGAAAGATTGAATGAATGACAACCCAAGGGGCGTGCCTCGAGAGCCATCCATTCGAAGACCCAAGGAATGCTAGATTCCAAGAATCTCCTCCTTTCGAAAGTTTGATTGAAAATAAAAGGTCTCTAATTTAGTGTATTTAGACTAAGTGTATGAACAAAGAAAATTGTTAGATAAACATGAATATGCATATGATATGGACAATATGAATAGTATGAATAAAAATATAGTCGAGATAATATTTTATGGAAAATAAACAAGATAATGATTAATCGGGTGAATCGGGAAGTAAAAGGTGACGACCTCGTCTTAATCAAGAACTCTAAAAAAGGGTTCCATGATGTTTAAGACCTTCATTGATCGGAAATGAAAAGAATATAGTGCAAAGTAAAATGCGAAATAAAATCGAAATCGAAGAAAAGTCTCACCTTTATCAAGATTTAATCGAGAAATCGATAAATCATTGATATTTAGTTTTCATTGACCCAAAATAATGAATAAAAATAAAATAATGAAATAAATCGAAATAAAAATAAATAAAAGGTAGTAGGCCTCAAATAAATCAAAATTTAATCGGTTTGACTAAATCATGAGTGGTGTTATATCATTGGCCCATAAAAAATGAAAAGTAAAAGTGAAAATAAAATCGGTCTCGTCTTAATCAAGATCTTTAATCTTAGATCGATAAGCTATGATTTTTTTACTTTCATTGACCGATAAAAAAAATAAAAAGGTGGCTTCATATAAATCAAGATTTTGAATCGATTTCAATAAATCAACTTAATCAAGATTTTTTCATATCATCGGCCCAAAAATAAAATTGAAACAAAATCGAAAATGACAATCAAAGTAAAATTGAAAAGTAAATCAAGACATGGATCTAAACAAAGTGATAACCAAAATATGATCAAGAAAAAGTTTGAGAAAATAAAAATAATATTTAATAAAATATAATTTACCTAAAAAACAAAAATCTAATTAAAAAAAAAAAATCCTAATAACTAGATTATGAACACAAGTTATATTTTAAAATTACTAAACAAAACTACTCTAAAAACCACTAATAATTAAAATTAAAAAAAGAAAACCAATTAAGAGATTAGTAAGAAAATAAAGATTTGAAGAAATGGGCTGAAGCAGACCCAAGGAAAGGGAGCTGGATCGCTTCAAATTCCATCTGGGTCGGATTTAAACCCGTTTTTAGGTTTATGTCAAAGAGGGTTGGATGAAACCCTACCCACACTGCCGTTAACACGCTGGAAATCCAACGAAGAACACGGCGGAAAATCATGAAATCCTTGCCATTTCCACTCGATTCCGAATCTCCCTGCCTCACGTTAAATCACGCTCCGATTCGCCAACCTCTTCTCTCATGATTCGCTCAGATTTCTCTTCTTCTCATTCACGCGGCTCTCTCTCAAATCTCTCTGCTTCGATCCGTGCGGCTTGCAGCTGGTGGTTGATGATGGTGTAAGGAGTCTGTTTGAAGGATGAGTTGAGGTTTCATTGTATTTTCGGTGATTATGGAGCCATGGCGGTGAGGTGTTGTTGTCGTTATTGAGTTGGACACGAAACTAGCTGGGACGTTTTCTAGTTGCTGCAACTGAAGTGAACATGTCGAGATTTCGTGACGTGGACGCCAATCGAAAGTGGAAGGCGAGGATGTAGGCGGGAAAAGTTGCAGAAATGAATTTGAGAGGGTATCGAGGGTGGAAACGATCGACGACTACACGCTGGAGACGTGTGAAATGCTGGTTTTTTGAAGGTGGTGACAAGGTGTTTGAAGGTGATATAGTAGTGGGAGAACAGAGATGAGAATGAGTGGTTTGAAATTCTGAAGGTCAGTTTATGGCTCCGTTTTTTCGTTTTTTATTCCCTACCTCCCCCTTTTAAACTCGATTCCTCTTCTCCTTTTAAAATCAAATCTTTTCTCTTGTGGCATTGTCTCTTTCAAATGCAAGCTGTGTTGTAGCATGTCTGTCTATTTTCTACTTCGTTGCAGAATTTTGGCATGTTTATTGTTGTTGTTTTGTGCAAGCAGCATGTCCTGAATTGCTGCAGAATTTTGTTCTGATATGGCAGGTTTTTCTTTATGGTTGCAGGTCTTCTGTTGTGCTATTTTTATGTACATCTTGGTTGGTGTGGAGCTATGGTGTAGCAGGCATGTTATACACATGTTTTCTGCTGTTTTTGGCATGTTGCTATTGTGATGCTTGGACAGGCTGGGCGGTAGCAGGGTCCAAGGTCGTGGCAGCAGAGTTTGTTTGTATTATGCAGGATGGGATGGTTTTGTCTGTTTCGTGGCATTGTGTAGCAGAGGGTGGTATTGTGATGTGAGGTACATGGAGTTGGTTTTGTGTTGTGGGGTAGCAATTTAATTTTTGGCATCTTACTGAAAAGTATTATACGGTTTGTCCAGTGTGTGGGTAGATTGTGAATTGGCATTTGTTCTCTGTTATTTTTCTTCAAATTGTTGTAACTTTGTAAAGGGATTGTGATGGCTTTATGAACTCTTTTTGTAGGTTTTAACATAGGCTTTGTGGTGAACTTTATTGTGAAATGAGATTTTTGTAAGAAAGGCAATGGACTTTAATTTTAAAAATTTGGTTATGAGATGGAGTTTAAATGGAATTGGAAAACAAAAGAACTTGAATATGAAACTTGAGATTGGAATTTTTAAATGAAATGATATTTGGAATTTTGGAAAAGAAGACTTGAATGGAATCTGAAGTGGACTTGAAAAATGGCATATGGATTTGAATTTAAATGGATATGAGAAAAGGTTATTGACTTGGGAAACTAATGAAAAATGGATAACAATGGATAATAAATTAAAAAGAATGGATTAATGGTCATGGAATATGGACGGGTTTAATGGATTAAAATGAAATGGACAATTGGATGAAATGGATTAGGAAAATGAATCGGCTTTAGAATTGACTTGGTTTTGAAATGTGAATAAAAGAAAATGGATTAAGAAGAATTGGTTAAATGGATAAAATTGGATTTAAAATGGAATTGACAAAATGGATATGAAATGAAAAATGGAATTGAAAAATGGGTATTTGGAAATGGATAGGAAATGGATAGTAAATGGATAATAAATGGATAATAAAATGAAGTGGAATAAATGGATTGATTATTGAAATGAATTAAAACTAGGAAAACAAAATTGAAGTGAGATTGAATAGAAATAGAAATGAAACTTTGAATTGGATAAAAACTGGATAGAATCGGCCACGAGTCAACCTCTGCATCGATCCTCTAAAACTTGCCACTTGCATTACTGATTGAAAAGAATATGATTCTCTGCCCTGCACCATTTGAACACAGTTTGATAACTGGATCCACACACAGACAACCTGCATTGAGACTTCGGACACGACCACCTGAACCAAACACACCCTAGCCTTGAAAAGAAAACAACATATTTTTGGATTTTCTGAATATGGTTAGTGAGTGGATATACAGATGAAAATTATAAATAGGTATGACAAATTTGGGGTATGACAATATATATATATATATATATATATATATATATATATATATATATATATATATATATATATATATATATATTATGCTGTAAATTTTCTCAAACCAAAATGGGCTACGTGTTTTTCTCAAACAAAAATAAAAAAGGGCTGCGTGGCAATGTATATATTGAAAATGTTCTAGTGTTTCTATATTATTATATTTATTATGCTGTAAATTTTTTAAAAATATTAATCAAAAATATTTTCTTAATTAATTATAATTATTATTTTTTTAATTAATGAGTTAATATTTAAAATTTTATTTCCTTTTCAATGATAAAAGAATCATTCTCTTTATTTTTCACACATTTAGTCCTAAAGGTTGAGTAGTAATTTAGATGAAAAATTGTTCCAATTATAATTTTACTTCCTTTTTAATGATAAACAGAGTGTTTCTTTTAAATGACACATTTTAAATTTTAATTTTATTTCCTATTCGAATTCTATGTAATTAAAATTTCTAAGTGCGTTAAATTTTAATCTATGTCATCAAAATTTTTGAAGCGTATTTCATGGACATGGGCTGTCCATTTATTTTAAAGCGCATTAAAAGATATAAATTTAAATAAAGTTTGTTTAATTGAATAGGCAACGATTTTGGTTACGCCTACACTATAGAATCGTGGCTTAAACTAAATAAGCGATGATTATCAAACTCCTACGTTGCAGAATCGTAGTTTAAAATAAATACGCGACGGTTGTTACAAAAACTTTTAGAAATAAGTCAACGCGTAAAAACTGCGGCCTATTATCTTTTAAGCAACGGTTTTTGAGTCGCTGTCTATTCTTCCATGGCCTAAAGTGAAAAATGTTGTAGTCGAACACCTCAAAGGGAGACTTAAGCAAAAATCAAGGCAATCTCGATGGACTCGAAAAGCAAAATCAGTCCATGCAAAAGTTAGGAATCAAAAGAAAATCAAAAGAGGTCCTCAAATCCTCAAAAAAAATAAAATAAGATCCGGTGACCACCATGTCAAAATCAAAGGGTCACCGACATCCATCAAAAACAAAATAAAGTGACTTCCATTTTGAGCAAAACTTGAATCATCACCCTTACACCGTCAACCCTTTTGGAAGACAAGCGTGTATAGAATTAACTCAACATAGGACTGGAGATCATCACGAAGAAGGGGTGGGTATAAATCAAATTTTGAGCCTTATATCCTTTGTTTCAAAAACCGTGAACCAGACCATGTTACAACCCTCAAAAGACCTAATTAAGTCGGGGTTTATTCTGAAAGCATACTATTGCAAAGTTGTGTAAACTGACTCCCCACAGATTTGCTAATCTTCAGCATTGGTGTCATTCTCCTTGCTATATCTTTCACACACTTGCTAAATTAACACAACGTCTGGACTAATGATCCATTCGTCACACGTTACCACAGTACTCCAATAAATGACTTTTTCAAAACTTGCATGAGCATTGCATTAAGGTTACCATTTGTAAATGAGCAATTTTAACTGCAAATCAGGGCTTGACATCAAAGAAACTCCAACAAGAGGCAATCGAAGAGGAACTTGAATTTTCAGTGGCGCTGACCCGGACCAAGACTACCACAAAACCCTGAATCTGGGGCAAATCCCTCAATAGCTCAATCAGGGGCAAACCATCTCAAAGCACATCAAAGCTCAGCTTCCAAAGATCAGACTATTTCAGGAACTGGTTAATCAGGGGTAGACCACTACCACATTCAGACATTGGGGTAAATCATGTCATGGTAACTCCTAAGAGCTTCCATTCGAGGAGATTTCTTTCAAGAACCCAACAGACTGGGGCAAGACCAGTTACAGAGGGCAAATCCTTTCTATACTTCAAGTTGGTCAAGCAAATCTTGCTAGACACTAGCAATCATCAAGCGCAGAGCAAAAGCACGATCTTCATGAGTTGATCACGTCACTACACTTATTTTTAGGTTATCCTGGCCCTTAAGCATAAAATTTGTGATTCTCAGAGCGAACACATGGATTATCATTAAGTGATCAAACTTGGGGCGTCAAGAGCATCTTCATCTGCTTTAATCATGGTGTCTTCAAAGATCTAATATCGAGGAAATCAAACCCTCTCATCACGCAAAGTCCAATTCGCATTGGCAACTACCAAAAGTCCACCAAGCTGGCACCTTTACAAAATAGATCCAATCACCCATCTGTAATCATACGCATCATTTGCATCACATTCGTCATTATAAGCATCATTTGCATACATGAACCAAAATTATACTTCCCCAACACTTGCATCTCAGCGTGTCAGCATTTGAATTGAATTTCCATCTGATATGGAAAATCATTACAAAATCAAACATACATACATGTGTAAGTCAAGATCCAGGATCAATCTCGAGATTCCAAGACGATCTTTGGCAGCCAGGGGCATCTTCAAGTCCATGGGTGTTCCTCATGGAGTTGTTTAAACCTTTTGTTGATGAAGTTGTGATCCCCAAGTAAGTCAGTGGGTATTCCCCCATTGAGTTATTTTCCTCAGCCTTTTGTTGATGAAGTTGTTATCCCCAACAGAGTTGTCAGTTGCCGCACCTCGAAAAATGATACGACCTTCGCGATGGGACGCGGAAAAAGTTGTTTGACAGAGTCGCCACTGAACTTTATTCATTCCAATGAAGGAATAGGAAAATATCGAGAAAACCTTTAAGAGATAATAACATGGTCATCGTAACCAAGTTTTGGGTTCGGGAGTCGATTACGTAAACGGAAGGTACTAGCACCCTCTACGTCCGTTGTACTCAACGAGAACCTCTTAATTAGACTTGTAATGAATGTTAGCTAATGTTATTTTTTTCTTCTAAGCGAATAATGCAAAAAGGTAAGAGAAAATAGTTTCAATTGATAAAGGGAAATGAGTGATTTTTTATTAAGGTGTTCGCCAAGGATTGGGGCCCTTGCGCCTATGTATTCCCTCGTGCAATGGGAAAGTTAAAGCATCCGTAGTTCGGACCACAGGAGGAGGTTTGGATAAGAAAAAGAAAAGGTAGAAGCGAAAATGTGTAAAAGAAAAAAGGTAGAAAAAGTTGAAAAAAGAAAAAGGTAGCTCGCCAAGAATTGGGGCCCTTGTGCCTACGTATCTTAATTCGGATGAGAATGAAGAATCAAAGCGTTCGTAGTTTGTGGAACTATGAGTTGTTGGCTTGTTTTAGAGGTGATAATTGTTCAAATATGAGAAAGGCAACTCACACCTAAACAATCGAGGAGAGGAATCGAAGGCTCCAAACTCCATTTTTTTCACCTTTATTTGAAAAAGTTTTGATAGTTGTTATGTGTTTTTTAAAATTTGATTGAGAAAATCAACTTGATGTTGGGTCAAGGGTTTGCGAGAAAGTTTGGATCGATCCTAGTCCATAAGGGTGCTCCTAGTAACGAATCCACAAAGAAAAGGTGTGAGTGTGCGCATTAGGTTGATAGCGATGCTAACAAGCAATCGACTTTCAATGGTGTTTTTAAAAGAGGCTCGACATCGAATCGAGAATTAATTTGAAAATGGTTTATTCTATCCTAGTCCCTGAGGGTGCTCCTAGTAAACAAAACCACAATCAAAGAAGAGCAAGTAAAATGCATACTTCCAAAAGGGAGCGGGATACATGTAAAGTACACGGGAGTGCGAGAAATAAATGGGGTCATTGTCAGGTAGCCCTAGAGGAAGTCGTGTGTGTGCAAGGTGTCCTAAACTAAGCAATAAATAAGAGCACAAACAAAATCTCCCCTGATAGGGTTTCTGTACAAGGTCCAAACTCTAGTGCTCGGGATAGTAACCAACAGTCCACCACTTGAAAGTTTTTTAGGGTTTTCGATCGTTTTATCATGTTTTTGTGTTTTTGGATAAGATGAACAAGATATAAATAAGATGACAATATGAATATGAACAATGATAATATGAACAAGGATATATGGCAATGGTATATTGACAGAAAGGAAAAGCAAGAGAATAATAAACAAAAATTAAAGTTAGTTGTTAGTCGTTAATTGTCAATTGTCATTGATCGGATGATCACTTTTCGAATCGGGTCCACTTTAGCGCTATATTAAGCAATCGTAGCACGATCTATGAGGAAGATCATGCTATGGGAGGCCGGTCAATAACAACGTTTGTGCTAAAACATGATAGAGAAATGATATGTAGATCATTCTCCAAAAATTCTGCCACACGAAAAGAAAAAGAGAACGGTATCGTCTTAATCACAAACTTTCATCGATTAATCGAAGGTATCCTATCACGATTCCAAAGTATAGAAAATGATCCAAAGAATCATTCCCTACAGATTTGAAATAATGAAACTTAAACAACCTCAACAACCAATATTCATGATATTAAAAAGTTCATCGACCAAAATCGAAATGAAAATAAAATCAAAATGAAAATAAAAAAACAAGCAAAATAGAAATGGAAAGCAACATAGTAAATTAAGAGAAAATTAATATTACAAAAAATAAATATTATTTGAAAGGATAAAATCATAACAAACTAAATAAATAAATAAATAAAATATAAAAAGAAAAAGAAAAAGGCAAAGAACATAGGAAAGGGGTGGATGAGAGATTATAGGGTATAAATAGGGTATAATGTGTGAAATCCAATCAGGCTGGAAAGTGCAGTCCAAACACAACTATGACAAATCCACATCAAAGGAAAAAAAAATAAAATATGGTTCCAATAAAAAGTCAGCATATCATCAGACCAAAATGCACGACCTTCAATATTATTAATAACAAAACACCACAAAACAAAATGCCATTGCATATTTTTTTCAAACCAAAACAAAATCAGGTAAATGAAAACAAGCAAAGAAGAAAACCAACAAAACGAATCGGTAGTCAACAATCTTCCTCCGTCTCACCTCGTGCTCGATTCGTTCTCGCCAACTCTTCATAATCGCTTTGTGTTTAAGCTTGATTAGGTTCATGGATTTGTTCTGATTCTGACCATTTTTCACTTCATCTCCTCCATCTCTCTATTCATGTTTGATTCGTTATGGGTGTTGATTGAAAGGTATGGTTTGGGTTGTTGTTGGATGATTTGAAAAGGGGTTATTGTGGGTTTGCAGAAGAAGAAGGTTTTTAAGGTTTGGAGGGTTATGTTTGAAGGTAAGATTGGAGAGTAATTTTGATGGGGGTATTTGTAGTTCTAAGAACTTAGGGAAATGAGGGTGAATTGGTGATTATTTATAGGAGAATGTGGAAACAATTTCGTGAAACGATTTGCTGCCGTTTTGATTTGTTTGTGTTTTGGAATATTCTACAGGTTGTGTGAGGATTGCGTGACATTGCGTAAAAGGTCTGTGTGGGGTCAGGTTTTGCAAAGTTGAGCATGGTACGTGATTTGCGTGGTGGCTTGTGGTGATATTTTTTTTCCGTTACTGAGTGTGTGTTGTGTGCAATTGATGTTGTGGATGTGACTAATGGTGAGATGGTTCGCGAAAAGCTCGTTGCGTGGGCCATGTTGTTGTGAAACAATTTTTTGTACGTTGTTGTGTGAATCATGTGCTAGCTGGTGCGTGTTGTGCTGCAGGTATTTGTTGTGTTGTATGTGTTATGGCCTGGTGTGTGAAACTGATGCAAGACGTGTGTGTTATGCTCATATTGCGTCTTGGCCATGGCTTGTAATTTGCGGCTTATGAGGTATTGGTTGTTGAGTCGTGGTGTTTGGGCGATGATGCTATGGTGTGACGATTTTGCAAGTTGGTTTGTAATGTTGCTGCATCATGTGGTTAATGGCTTGAGGTAATATAGTATGCACTGTGATGTGTAGGTAAAATTAAGGTGATGTTTTGGCTATAAGTTACGTTAGTAGGCTGATTAGGAGAGGGAAAGTGTTCAAAATTAATTAATTGTGTACATTCAGATGAATGTGTAAATGAGTGAGGTATTAGAGAGTTTAGAATGAGGGTAAGGGGATTGATACATTAATTGAACTGGTTGTGAGACATGAAGTTGTTGGAAACATGGTGTGGTAGGGGAATTTGAGTTAATTAAGGTATTAGAGAAATTAGACATTTGTAGCTCGTGTGGTTAGAGAAATAACCAAGAAATAGGCCCTCATGAATGAGATTGTTTTATCCATTTTTGTAATTTTCACCTTGTAATGGGCTTTAATGACAATGAATTTTATATCTTTTTCTTGTTTTGGTATGAATATAAACTTTGTATGTAATGGGCTTTTTGAATGAATTTTTTATGGGCCTTGGTTATTGAATTATAGTGGACTTGAAAAATGGAAATTAGATTAACTAGTTTGGTGATTGGAATAGATGGTTTAGGATTAAATATGGGTTAAAGAAGATGATAAAGAAATGGATATTTGGAAATTGAACATGAAGTGGAATTTGGATCATGAATTCTCAATCTAAAACCATAGATGCACACCTAATCCAACGCCACACTTGAATTGAATCCACAATTGCAATAAGAACTAAATCTTAACAAGCTTTGAATGAACCTTCTGATGCTTCTTAATCATGAACCACTGACAACTTAACATAGCCTGATGACTTAATCCATACACATATAACTGGAATTGACACAAAAACCCTAACTGAAACCTCAGACACACACCACCTAATTTGTGTACACGTTAGCCTCGATCACGAAACAAACCCTTGCGTAACTGAAATTAGGTTAGAATCATTGAACCTTAATCAATATTGACTACACACACCTGGCCTTATATCTTCATTTGAAACTTGGGCTTAGGAAATAAGAAAAATGAAAGCGGAAGCAACATATTTTTTGGATTTTTTGAATGATGGTTAGTAGACGGATATACAAGTGAAAAGTAATATACAAGTAGGACAAATTGGGGGTATGATAGTAACTGAGGTGGATTGTCCTATTCATGACCTTCTTCTTCTTTGTTGCTGAAACAATTTACCAGTTACCCCTAATCTAAACTTAATGTGAATAGTGTAAGAAATCCCCAAATTAAAACCTATTTCGTCTACACTAGTGCACTAATCATGAGTTCTGGTTGCGGTTCATCATTATCATCGAAAAACAAAAGTGTTTTGCATGTATTTAGTAGCTCTAATCTTCCATGGAAAACTTTTTGTCGTTGTGGAGACAATGTTGTACTTTGAAGGGCAAGAACTGTCAACAATTATGAAAAGCTTGTTTGGGGTTGTCAACATTTTAAGGTAAGCTTTACTCTGATTATTCTAGGTTGAAATATTGCTGAAATGTTATTTATTATATTGTAATTTTCTTTCTTAATCTCTATAGGGATATAGTAATGTTGGTTGTAGATTCTTTGAATGGTTCTACGAAGAAGCTAGAGATGAAAAGGAGCAAATCATGATGAAGCAACAAAGTAAGAATATTTATTTAATTTATTTAAAATATATTAATCGTGATTTTTGGTGAATTTTGGTGGTTTGGGCTATGTGTGGAATTTTGTGGAGTTTTGGTTATTTATTTAAATAATAGTATATAATATGGAATATATTAGTATTATTATTAATTTAAATAATATTAGATGAATTAAGGGTAAGGTGGACTTTTGAGGAGGATTAGTGAGGGTAAATTGGGAAAAGCCCATTTTAGAAGCCCAAGAGTAGGTTTAACAAAAAGCAGAGTTTGAGAATGGGATTCATTTTGTTAGACTGTGAAAAGAAGGAAAGAAAACGAGAGCTCTGAGGAAAAAGGAAAAGGCGAGGATTCGAGAAGGTTTCCAAAGACTTAATAGAGAAAGCTCTGAATCGACAATCTAAGGTATGGGGAGTATTGCCTTTCATTGTTTTCAATATAGGAATTCAATGTGTTTAAAGCTGGTTTTTGAGGTTCATATGGTTTTGTGGGTTTTTGAGTAAATTGGTGCTTTAGGGTATTTTTGTGGATTGATTATTAAGGGTTGAATTGAATCGGATAACCGTAGGTCTTCGAGGCTAAACCTTCTGTTGATGATATGTGGATATTGTGGAGAGAGGGATTTATGGGGTTTATGAGAATCTTTGGGGTTGTGAAGGTTTAGGTGATTTTGAGGTCAAGATAGTATAATTAATCGACCTAATAGTCGTAGGTTTTGTGCCTTTGATTGCCGTAATGCCTTAGGAATGTTTTGAGGATGTTTTTGGGGTAAATGAGGCTGAAATTGTAAGAGTATTTGGGTCTGTTATGCTACTGATGCATAGCAGCGACTTCCTAAAATTGCGAGTTCGCAAAGCGAACAATTCCTTCGTAAGGCGAACATTCGCCCCAGACTCGCAAAGCGACCAGTGCAGCGAATGCGCGATGATTTTGTTTGATGATACTGAGATGAACTCTGATTGTGATTTTTAGTTCGCACGACGAACTTTCCAGCGAATGACTTCGCAAAACAAACAAAGGTAGCGAGGGAGACAGAGTAGGGTTCTCTGGTTTTTGTATGTGATTCTGGGATTCGCTGGAAGCCCGCAAAGCGAACATCCCAGCGAACTAGTTCGCACAACAAACTTTGTAGCGAACGGCTGCTGTTTGCGAACTTTGTTTTATGTTTCTTGTGTTGTCTTGACGTTTGAGCTGTAATTATTCTAATGATTTACCATGATGTTATTGATGATTACGAGATGATGATGTTGTGATGTTTTGATGAATAATTGATGATCTGAATTACTATGAGTTTATTGATGATTATGAACCGTTTATACATGATTTTGAAGGTTAATTGATGATATGAATTACCATGATGTATATTGACGTTATGAGTTACGTATATGTGATGTTCGATGATTAAATGACGATGTGAATGACCATGAGTTATATTGATTGTGAGATGATGATGCATGACTATTTTGATGTGAATTTCCATGAGTTGTATTTATGATTATAAGATGATGATGCATGATGTTTTGATGAATGAATGATGATATGATGAGATTGTGATGAATGATGATGCACGTAATGACTTGTGTTGATGATGATGATTATGACGTTGTGTATCATGCATTCATAGCATTACAGTGATGTTAGACTTTGGTCTATTGTGGTTTCCATCTCATTGTATGGATGTGAGGTGGTTTTGATGTGCTCCGGTTCTTGTGTAGAATCGATCCTAATGACGGGGATCTTTGGAGGGTGATGGCCTAGTGTCCATCGATTGTGACGATTGGTACCACATGCATGAGTCTTCTTGTGCATTGCATTTATGTGGCATTGATGTGATTTATGATATCGTGATTTTTGATGTTTTCCTTTGATGACCCTGATGATGTGGTATGTGATGATGACGCTATTTTATGCATATCCTGTTTTTATATTGATTATAATGAATTGTGATTACTCTCCCTGCCTGTTTGAATGTTGCCTCCACGTGGGTAACGTGCAGGTGATCAGGATTAGTCGTGGATTCCTTCGAGGACTTTTGGAGTTTATTTTGCTTTTGATCGATGCAGAGGGTCTTGCTCTGATAGTGTAACATCGGGTTGGGTCGTCGAGTCGAACCATTGCTGAGTTGTTATTTTGTTGTTATTTGATGACTATGTCTTTATTTTGAAAAACTTTTTATGTTGGATTATTGTGGTTATGGTGGTTCCGCTGCTGTTTGATGGTTTTTGAATTATTCTGAGGAAAACCCGTTGTTTACGGAGCAATTTTGTTTAATTGAATTTATTGAAAAATGTGCACCCTTTGAGGTGGTTCTGATTTTACTATGATATTTAGTTTAATCTGCTGCAATAATTGTGGGGTAGAAAAGGGTGTTACATTAGTGGTATTAGAGCAGGTTGGTCCATCCGGCCAGGTTGTCTAATGTTGTCTATTCCCTAGTGTGCGACATGTGTGTGAAAACAGTGTCGATGCTTATTTTGTTTTCCATTTGCAAGTTGGGAATGAAACAAGTGAGGGAGAAGATGGTGCTTCTCCAAGATGCTTCGAGGGTGGAGCAATGGCTAAGTGTGGTGTTGGATGCTACAATAGTTGGGTACGACAGTTTGTACCGCCTCATGATAGTCGGCTGTTATTGACAAATTGAGGAACTGATCACCCTTAATCTCTTGTTGATAATAGACGAGATCATGTTGGATGGGATAGACGTGTCTTGCGAGCTTAAGTGGTGTGCGCAGTGAATTGTTTGAAGTTAAGCCAAGTGCTTACAGGTGGTTTTGATGAGTCGATGCAGGATGGTGCCGAGACGTTTATGTTGAGGGTAATTTTGAGTATTAGTGAAGGTGGAGAAGTTGGTATTTTGCCTTTTGTTTGTGAAATTTCAAAATTGTTTCCTAATGGCGTAAGTGATTGGCCTCCAGAGCGTGAGGTAGAGGTTGCGGCGGATTTGATACCAGGTATGAGTCCGGTGTCAATGACTCCTTTCCGGATGTCTGCATCTGAGTTAGGAGAATTGAAGAAACAATTGGAAGAGTTGCTTGGGATGAATTTTGTTCGATTGAGTGTTTCTCTGTGGGGTGCTCCTGTGTTATCGGTGAAGAAGAAAGATGGTACTATGAGATGGTGTGTGGATTATAGATAGTTGAAAAAGTGACGATCAAGAATAAGTATCCACTTCCGAGGATTAATGATTTGATGGATTAATTGGTAGGTGCCTGTGTGTTTAGCAAGATTGATTTGAGGTCTGATTATCATCAGATTCGTGTTAAGCCTGATGATATTCTGAAGACAGCTTTCAGGACGAGGTATGGTGACTATGAGTATGTTGTGATGTTGGTTGGCGTATCTAATGCACCTGGTGTTCGTGGAGTATATGAATCGGATTTTTCATGAGTATTTGCATAAGTTTGTGGTGGTGTTTATCGATGATATCTTGATATATTCTAGATCTAAAGAAGAGTGTGCTGAGCATTTAAGGACTGTGTTGCAAGTGTTGAAAGAGAAGAAGTTGTATGTGAAACTGTCAAAGTGTGAGTTTTGGTTGAAGGAAGTGAATTTTCTTGGCCATGTGATTTAAAGTCGTGGAATTGCTGTAGACCCTTCTAAGATTGATAATGTGTTACAGTGAGAGACTCTGAAGTCTGCCACTGAGATCCGAAGTTTTCTGGGATTGGCGGGTTATTACCGCAAGTTTATCGAGGGCTTTTCTAAGTTGGAATTACCTTTGACTCAGTTGACTTGAAAGAGTCGAGCTTTTGTGTGTGATGTAGCTTGCAAAAAGAGTTTTGTGGAATTAAAGAAGAGGTTGACGACCGCTCCAGTGTTGAATTTGCCTAATCCGAGCGAATCTTTTGTGGTGTATTGTGATGCGTCGAAGATGGGTTTTGGTGGAGTATTGGTGCAGAATGGGCAAGTTGTTACCTATGCTTCGAGACAATTGCGGGTTCATGAGAGGAATTATCCTACGCGTGACTTAGAATTGGCTGCCATGGTGTTTGTGTTGAATATTTGGAGACAGTATCTATTTGGTTCTAAGTTTGAAGTATTCAGTGATCATAAAAGTTTGAAGTACTTATTGGATCAGAAAGAATTGAATATGAGACAGAGAAGGTGGTTAGAGTTGTTGAAGGATTTTGATTTTGATTTGAGTTATCATCCGGGCAAAGCAAATGTAGTGGCTGATGTATTGAGCAGAAAGTCATTGCATATGTCGATGCTTATGGTGAAAGAGTTGGAATTAATTGAGAAATTCTGAGATTTGAGTTTGGTATGTGAAGAGACTCCTGACAGTGTGAATTTAGGAATGTTAAAGTTGACTTGTGGTATTCTGGAAGAAATTAGAGTGGGACAACAATCTGACTTGAAGTTAGTTGACCAATTGACTTCGATTAACCAAGGTAACGGAGGAGAATTTCAGATTGATGAGCATGGTGTGATGAGGTTTCGGGATAGGGTATGTGTTCCAGATGTTCCAGAAATTAAGAGGAGCATTCTTGAAGAAGGACATCGAAGTAGATTGAGTATTCATCCCGGTGCTACGAAGATGTACCAGGATTTGGAGAAGCTGTTTTGGTGGCCAAGTATGAAGAAGGATATTGCGGAGTTTGTTTATGCGTGTTTGACTTGTCAGAAGTCGAAGATTGAGCATCAGAAGCCTTTAGGTATGATGCAGCCGTTGAATATTTCAGAATGGAAATGGGAGAGTATTTCCATGGATTTTGTGTCGGGATTGCCGAGGACCGCTAAGGGAAATGATTCAATTTGGGTGATCGTGGATAGATTAACTAAATCGGCTCATTTCTTGCCGATAAAGATTAATCATTCTATGCAGAAGTTAGCCGAGATGTACATCGAGGAGATTGTGAAGTTGCATGGGATACCTTCGAGTATTGTGTCAGATAGAGATCCGAGATTTACATCTAGGTTCTGGAAGAGTTTGCAAGATGCTTTGGGTACCAAGTTGAGGATGAGTTCTGCCTATCATCCGCAGACGGACGGTCAGACAGAAAGGACTATTAAATCCTTAGAGTATTTACTGAGGGCTTGTGTGTTGGATCACGGAGGAGCTTGGGATAGCCATTTGCCGCTGATTGAGTTCACGTACAATAATATTTTTCATGCTAGTATTGGAATGACGCCCTATGATGCTTTGTATGGGAGAAGATGTATGACTCCTTTGTATTGGTATGAGTGAGGCGAGAGTGTTGTACTCGGACCTGAGATTGTGCAAGAGACGACTGAGAAGATTAAGATGATCCAAGAAAGGATGAGAGCGTCGCAGAATCGCCAGAAGAGCTACCATGATAAGAGAAGGAAGACACTTGACTTCCAAGAGGGAGGTCAAGTATTTTTTTAGGGTGACGTCAGTGACTGGTGTGGGTCGAGCTTTGAAGTCTAGGAAGCTCACTCCATGTTTTGTTGGTCCATATCAAATCTTGCAGAGGATAAGGGAGGTAGCCTGTGGAATTGCTTTATCGCCGTCACTTACGAATTTGCATGACGTGTTCCATGTGTCTCAGTTGAGGAAGTACATTCCTGATCCGCCGCATGTGGTTCAGATGGATGATGTACAAGTGATGGATAACCTGACGGTGGAGGCTTTACCTGTGTGGATTGATGGTCGAGAGATGAAGAACCTGCGGGGTAAAGACATAACTTTGGTGAAAATGTTGTGGGGTGGACCGGCTGTCGAAAGTTGGACTTGGGAACATGAAGATCAGATGAGGGAGTCGTATCCGACTCTATTTCTTTGAGGTAATTTTCGAGAGCGAAAATTCTTTAAGTGGAGGAGAGTTGTAACACCCCAAATTTGTAAGAATATTTATTTAATTTATTTAAAATATAATATTAGTGATTTTTGGTGAATTTTGGTGGTTTGGGCTATGTGTGGAATTTTGTGGAGTTTTGGTTATTTATTTAAATAATAGTATATAATATGGAATATATTAGTATTATTATTAATTTAAATAATATTAGATGAATTAAGGGTAAGGTGGACTTTTGAGGAGGATTAGTGAGGGTAAATTGGGAAAAGCCCATTTTAGAAGCCCAAGAGTAGGTTTAACAAAAAGGAGAGTTTGAGAATGGGATTCATTTTGTTAGACCGTGAAAAGAAGGAAAGAAGACGAGAGCTCTGAGGAAAAAGGAAAAGGCGAGGATTCGAGAAGGTTTCCAAAGACTCAATAGAGAAAGCTTTGAATCGACAATCTAAGGTATGGGGAGTATTGTCTTTCATTGTTTTCAATATAGGAATTCGATGTGTTTAAAGCTGATTTTTGAGGTTCGTACGGGTTTGTGGGTTTTTGAGTAAATTGGTGCTTTAGGGCATTTTTGTGGATTGGTTATTAAGGGTTGAATTGAATCAAATAACCGTAGACCTTCGAGGCTAAACCTTCTGTTGATGATATGTGGATATTGTTGAGAGAGGGATTTATGGGGTGTATGAGTATCTTTGGGGTTGTGAAGGTTTAGGTGATTTTGAGGTCAAGATAGTCTAATTAATCGACCTTATAGTCGTAGGGTTTGTGCCTTTGATTGCTGTAATGCCTTAGGAATGTTTTGGGGATGTTTTTGGGGTAAATGAGGTTGAAATCGTAAGAGTTTTTGGGTCTGTTATGCTACTGATGTGTAGCAGCGACTTCCTGAAATCGCGAGTTCGCAAAGCGAACAATTCCTTCGCAAGGCGAACATTCGCCCCAGACTCGCAAAGCGAGCAGCGCAGCAAATGCGCGATGATTTTGTTTGATGATATTGAGATGAACTCTGATTGTGATTTTTAGTTCGCACGACGAACTTCCTAGCGAATGACTTCGCAAAGCGAACAGAGGTAGCGAGGGAGACAGAGTAGGGTTCTCTGGTTTTTGTATGTGATTCTGGGATTCGCTGGAAGCTCGCAAAGCGAACATCCCAGCGAACTAGTTCGCACATCGAACTTTGTAGCGAACGGTTGCTGTTCACGAACTTTGTTTTATGTTTCTTGTGCTGCCTTGACGTTTGAGCTGTGATTATTCTAATGATTTACCATGATGTTATTGATGATTACGAGATGATGATGTTGTGATGTTTTGATGAATAATTGATGATCTGAATTACTATGAGTTTATTGATGATTATGAACCGTTTATACATGATTTTGAAGGTTAATTGATGATATGAATTACCATGATGTATATTGACGTTATGAGCTACGTATATGTGATGTTCGATGATTAAATGACGATGTGAATGACCATGAGTTATATTGATTGTGAGATGATGATGCATGACTATTTTGATGTGAATTTCCATGAGTTGTATTGATGATTATAAGATGATGATGCATGATGTTTTGATGAATGAATGATGATATGATGAGATTGTGATGAATGATGATACACGTAATGACTTGTGTTGATGATGATGATTATGACGTTGTGTATCATGCATTCATAGCATTACAGTGATGTTAGACTTCAGTCTATTGTGGTTTCCATCCCATTGTGTGGATGTGAGGTGGTTTTGATGTGCTCCAGTTCTTGTGTAGAATCGATCCTAATGACGGGGATCTTTGGAGGGTGATGGCCTAGTGTCCATCGATTGTGACGATTGGTACCATATGCATGAGTCTTGTTGTGCATTGCATTTATGTGGCATTGATGTGATTTATGATATCGTGATTTTTGATGTTTTCCTTTGATGACCCTGATGATGTGGTATATGATGATGATGCCATTTTATGCATATCCTGTTTTTATATTGATTATAATGAATTGTGATTACTCACCCTTCCTGTTTGAATGTTGCCTCCACGTGGGTAACGTGCAGGTGATCAAGATTAGCCGTGGATGCCTTCGAGGACTTTTGGAGTTTATTTTGCTTTTGGTCGATGTAGAGGGTCTTGCTCTGATAGTGTAACATTGGGTTGGGTCGTTGAGTCGAACCATTGTTGAGTTGTTATTTTGTTGTTATTTGATGACTATGGTTTTATTTTGAAAACCTTTTTATGTTGGATTATTGTGGTTATGGTGGTTCCGCTGCTGTTTGATGGTTTTTGAATTATTCTGAGGAAAACCCGTCTTTACGAAGCAATTTTGTTTAATTGAATTTATTGAAACCCGTCTTGTTCTGATTTTACTCTGATATTTGATTTAATCTGCTGCAATAATTGTGGGGTAGAAAAGGGTGTTACAGAAGTATTCAAGCTCAGTAATATAAAATTAGAAGATGCTTTTAAGAACACCATCAAGTGGAAAAAAATTTGGAAGTTTATGTTCTATGTTGTGTTCTTTGTTTTAGTATTCAAGTTGTTGTAAAAGTTGGAAGTTTATGTTAAATGTTGTGTTCTATGTTTTAGTATTCAAGTTGTTGTAAAAGTTGGAAGTTTATGTTGAATGTTGTGTTATATGTTTTAGTATTCAAGTTGTTGTAAAAGTTGAAAGTTTATGTTCTATGTTGTGCTCTATGTTGTGTTCAAACTTGAATATTTTATGAATGTTATATGAATGTTTTATGCAGTATTCAAACTTGCATGATTTTGGCATTATTTAGTTACATGAATGTTTTATGCAGTCATCAATCTTGCATATACTTGTATAAGTTGAATGATAAATTTGCAAAACAGAATTATAATTGAATAATTAAATGATAAACTTCCACTTGATTATACCTTGTTCAAAATAACATTGTTCAAACCTTGCATAAACCTTGTTCAAAACAGACATGACATAATTTGTTACAGACATAACTTAAACCTTGTTCAAAACAGACATGACATAATTTGTTACAGACATAACTTAAACCTTGTTCAAAATAGACATGACATAAACCATGTTCTCAAAATAGAAGTTACATAATATTGTTACAATACAGACATGAATAAATGATTTTCTTTGGATTGTTTCTTTTTGTTGGAGTGGTCCTCCTAGTGGCAGGTCCAACTGCATTTTGTGATGCACTTAGCCTGGTAGTTGGACCCTTTGTAATAGATGACTGAACATGTTTCCTAATAGGTAATTTCTTTGGCCTCCCTCCTTACTGAGATGACTGTGTATTGTTTGAGTTGTTTGAGTTGGTAGTTGAGATGAGTTTGTAGCCCTTGCTTGAGTTGTTTGAGTTGGTGGCTGAGATGAGTTTGTAGCCCTTGCTTGATTTGCTTGAGTTGGTGGTTCAGATGAGTTTGTAGCCCTTGATTGAGTTGTTTGAGTTGAAGGAGTTCTCTTACAGTTTGACTACACCTGGTACACCTAAGTACCATTCCAGTTTTTCTCATCTTTCTATCTGTCCCATCAATTTCACCCTGCTCACAGTTCCTCCTCTTCTTGGGTCTTCCTGGCATTTTTTTTGAATTTTGGTGGCTGCACATCTGAGTACTCTGTTCTGACACATAAATTGGTTCCATTAACAGGATAAATGATAGGTTCATAAACAACTTGATACCTTGACTTCTTATAAAACTCTGGGATGTAATCATCAATACATAGACTTCTACTCTTCAATGCAGAAATTGCATGAACACAAGGCAGAGTTGTCAGTTGCCACTTTCTGCATGAACATTCATGGTCCTTTAAGTTGACAGAAAACATAACAGCTTGATTCTCAATGTGTCTGACTTTAAAGACGAACTCAGATGACATCCTACAAAAATTCACAAAATGTATAAAAATTCAGATTCTCAATGTCTCTAAGTATTGAACACAAACTGTATAAAAATCCACAAACTGTATAGAAATTGCATGAACGCAAAATGTATAGAAATTGCATGAACACAAAATGTACCTTACTATCCAATAGTTTGTGTAAGCCTTGTTTTCTCCACTTTCTTCTTAATGTTTGGCAAAACATCTCCATCACTTAATTGTGCAAATCTCACCCTATTAGTTGCCCATTTTTTTCCATGATATAGCCCTTTATTTCTTCTAGCATGGTCACCAATGGCTTTGCTTTTGACTCTACAATCACACTATTGAAAGCCTCTGACATGTTATTTAAAACAGAATCACACTTTGAAGTTGTCCTGAAATAGGATTTACTCCAAAATCTGGGTGGAGTTTGCATCATGTGCTTATAAGCCTCTTCATGTAACTGTCTCATTCCTCTCATCTCCCTTTCCCATGCGTGTGGATAAGTAGCCCTGGCATCCTTCTAAATGATCTCCTTCAACATTTTTCCAGGAAACTTCTTTCTAAAATGGTTATATAAATGTCTTACACAAAATCTTTGTTCAACATTGGGTAGTAATTTATCCATTGCAGGAAGAAGACCCTGCAAAATTAAACCAAACAATAGTGACTAAATACATTAACTAGGGACAACATACTTTAACTGAATGTGAAAAAAATAGGTTGGTACCTTTTGTTGATCAGAAATGAATGTATAGGTTCAACATTCATTCCTACCTCCTACATCTACTTTTAAATCATTGCATCCCCCCCCCCCCCCCCACACACACACACAGTTTTTTCAGAGTCCATAAACTCACCACTATGATGAATTTTCAAGAACAAAATTTCATCCATTTCTACCTAAGACAAGAAAACGCAAAATTATATAACAGATTACAAAAGGGGAGGGGGAACCCTAGATTTCTAAACCCAACTAATGAAACTATGAACATACAGTGATAGTACGAAAATGCAACTAAACTATAAACATACATTGATAGTAGATAAAGACATTGTTAGAACCAACCTTGATTGAGACCTTTGTCGTCTACAATGCGCCTTCGTCGTCTACAATGCCTTCTTCGTTCTCTCTGATAGGTTTCCTATTTAAGCTTTTCTAAGAATGAGAAATAAAATATGAAATATAATCTTACTTACCATGCCACCTAAGCATTCCTTTCCTGCCACCTAAGCAATAACTTACAACGTCAGCTAAGTTTATGAGGCTAATCTAACGTTTCTAACAGAAAGGACAAACGTGTTACACTTTTGATATCGTAAATGACTAAATTGGACGTTTTAAAATAAAGAGGACCAAAATGGACCTAGAGGTATAAGTAAAAGGCTAAAAAGGGTAAGATTTGTAATTGATGGTTCATTCTTTGTTCAGTTATTGAATTAGCATAAATGCACTCTTTATTAACATTTATAGTTGGACAATCATGTTCTTGACAGTCAAGTAAGCTTTTGCATAAACTTGATTTTAACATAATAAATTAATGCAGTGCTTATAACATGTAATAGTTTTAGTTATATTTAGTTAAACAGCTTAATCAAAGTTATCCAGAATTTAATGGCCAAATTAATGTAGTGGTTAACACCCATTGATCCAACTTCATGTACTAAATTTAAGGATTGTATTTGATATGGATATACCACTTGATATCAGTCATGTATGTCAACCTGTTAAGAAATAGCGATGTTCATAATGATAATCTATGATACAACTTTTTGTTATGTTTGTTTGTTTGTTTTCATTCCATATTGCAGACAAACTATTTACTTAATTTTCCTTTATTTTTTTTACCAAGAAACAAAAAACAAACTAGGTGTGATTGATATGTTTCACCATAATTTGCTGAGAATTTCAAATTTAAAATAGTGTTGCAGGATTGGTTTAATGTTGAGAAGGATTTTGTTCAAAGTGGCCAAGTCGATAAGTTTGTTTCCCTCATGTTGAATTTTCTACCAACCATATTCATCTATATGACATTGTATAAGGGACTAATGTGTTTACTTACAATTTAACGGGAACATGGTTAACTAAAATTCAACTTGAGCCACATTGTGAAATAAATTACTTGCTTTTAGAAGCAGTAATATGGAAGACATATTGTAATGGAACGGGTAGCAGATTGTGCAGAAAAGCTTAGAAGGTCTATTTATGCAGAAAACAATCATGATAAAGGTGCTTTTAATTTATATATTATTGTGTCATACATGTAGTATCGATTGTATGTGATGGAGACTTCTATCAGTTTCTTTTTCCATTGTCGATTGTATTCTCCATACAGGTCATCATCATTTGCACGTCCCTTAATAGTCGACTTTCAATATCTCTAACAATTGTGTCAAATATAGTACAACCATGGCCAACTATATATTAATGTTCAGTTGTTATATATACTTTTTATTTATAGTAGCTACCAAAATATGCAGCCCATTCTATTAGGATGGAGAAAGTAGGAGTTAACATGTCAAACATAGGTAGCTTGGATACTCAATATGATGCAAGGCCCAAACGGAAAGTAACCCAGCCAACTTGGATGAAAGACAACATACTCTTTTAGCCCATTTTTATTTTATTATTTTGCTTTATGTAATGGTACGGGCCACTATGTTTTGGCCCATTAGTCTTTTATCCTTTGTTAACCCTATTATATATGTTGTTGTTACAGTAGGGAATGACATGAAAAATCATTACGTTGTTTTTATTTTTCCTTTCCATGTTTTTAGCTTATGTTAGTTTTCATGGTAAAACCCTAGTTGGGTGATAGTGCAGAACCTAATCTCTATCATTGGTGCTTTCATCACCTTCCTCAATGCCTCCTAAAATAACTAACCCAACCCCTAAAGACCTAGATGAATCCATTCAACACACCAACCTCCGTTTGGATGATCTCATCCTCTCAAACAAAGCTCTTGAGTCTAAAATGGAGCACAATAATGAAACCATTGCCCTACAATTGGGACAGCTGGACAGCAGCATCGATGCAAGAATGAAGGCTAGTTTCACGGAGTTCAGTTCACTCATGACACAGCAGCTGCAGCAGCAATTTGCTGCCATGGCAGCAGCAGCACAACAAACTAGATCTACAACTTCAGGTATTTCTAGCCCTCTTTCTAACCAAACCAGTTCTGCTAGTGTTGTTCACAACACATCAATCCCTCTCTTACAAAACACTAGATCTACAACTTCCATAATTTCTAGCTCTCTCCCCACCCCTACCGGCGCTAAAAGTGTGGTTATTAGCACCAAATTTCCCTTCCTACATGTTCCTTTACCCATCAGTCAACCCCTACACCAAGCCTCTTCCTCCCATGTGCAACTTTCCACACCACCCCCACCACCACCATACTCAATTTACCCACCACAACATACTGTTCCACTATTCCAATCAGCTTTTACACCTTTTTCCACAAGCCCTTTTCAAACCCCATTCACGCAAAACACTCAAACATTCCCTCCATTTATCCATCACCAGCCACACCATTATCATGGACCACGAAACCCCAAAATAGAACTCAATGGATTTGATGGTACTAACGCACTTGATTGGCTATTCCAATCAGAACAATTTTTTGGATTCTATAATGTCCCAATGGAACAAAGACTTCCTATGGTTGCATTTTACATGAAGGGTGAAGCCCTAGGTTGGTATAAATGGATGTTTCAAAGTCAACAATTAATGGATTGGCCCAATTTTGCTAGAGCTTTAGAACTGCGTTTCGGCCCTTCTACCTACGAAAATCACCAGGCCCAGCTCTTCAAATTGCGTCAACAAGGATCTGTTGTGGAATATCAAGCAAGTTTTGAGAAAATAGTTAACCAAGTTCTTGGTTTACCCCCAGAGGCAATGCTGAATTGTTTTATATCAGGTTTAATTTCGGAAATTCGTAATGAAATTTCCATCCATCAACCTTACTCTTTATCTCAAGCAGTGGGTTTAGCCAAATTAATTGAATCAAAACTCAAGGATTCTAAACCAAAATTCAGTAGACGTAACACCAATTACCAACCTTCCTCTCACAGCCCAAACAGCATACCTCAAAAACCCCTAACGACCACTACCAACACTCAACCAACCACCATAACCCCAACAAGTACACCTACCCCAAATTCCACCAACCGTCTTCCCATTCGAAGAATTACTGCTGCTCAAAGGGAAAAACGTCGAGCTAAGGTATTGTGCTTTAATTGTGATGAGAAGTACATTCCAGGCCACCGTTGTGCTGCTGGAAAATTTCTACTATTAATGGTCGACGATGAGCCTACTAATGAACCTGATGAGAAACTGGAGTTTACCGAAATAGATGCAAATCAGCAATTGGAGGAAACTTATTTTCAGCTTTCACCACAAGCTGTTAGTGGGCACTTTTCTCCAAAAACACTGAAATTCAAAGGCATTTTAGATGGGTTAGAAGTTACTATTCTAATTGACACAGGCAGTACTCACAACATCCTTCAACCCAGAATCGTTCAACACCTCAAAATTCCAACCAAACAAATCCCAAACTTTTTCGTTATGGTTGGAAATGGTTCCCAACTGAACTGTAGTGGTTTATGCCCTCAAGTACCAATCAATCTGCAAAACCACTTATTCTTCATTCCTCTTTATTTGCTCCCTATTGAAGAGGCAGATGTAGTCTTAGAAATGGAATGGCTAAGTACCCTCGGGCCAATCATCGCTGATTTCCCCATTCCCAAATTATCCTTTACCCACAACAACAAAGACATCACTATCATAGGTGATTCAAAAACCATGCCATCCCAATCTATCTTTCACCAATTCTGCCACTTACTTCACACTGATTCTATAGCCTCAATTCACCTTCTCTTATATCAACCTTCCACTAACACTTCTTCGGAAGAAAATACCGATGCAATTGCTGCCATTGAATCCCTTTCACCCAATCCTCCCCCAGAAATTAAAGCCATTCTACAGTCACACTCATCCGTTTTTCAACCACCCAAAGGCCTACCCCCATCCAGACCACATGATCACCACATTCCCCTTGAACCCAACTCTCGCCCTGTCAATGTTAAACCTTACCGATTACCCCATTCTCAAAAAGAAGCCATGACTAATATTATACAAGACATGCTATATGATGGCATTATTAAACCCAGCAACAACCCATATTCCTCACCCGTTTTACTTGTGCGAAAAAAAGATGGCACTTGGAGATTCTGTGTTGATTATCGCGCACTCAATGCCCTTACTATCCGTGACTGTTTCCCTATCCCAGCCATTGATGAGCTTTTTGATGAGTTAGGTTCTGCGACTTTGTTTACAAAGATTGACCTTAGGTCAGGCTATCACCAAAGTCGGGTAACACCAGAAGGCACGCATAAGAAGCATTCAGAACCTTTGATGGGCACTATGAGTTTTTGGTAATGCCTTTTGGCCTAACTAATGCTCCTAGTTCTTTTCAAGCGGCAATGAATGACCTGTTACGCCCGTTTTTAAGAAGGTTTGTTTTAGTTTTTTTCGATGACATTCTCATTTATAGCTCTTGTTTGTCTGATCATGTGCGTCATTTGGAGTTGATTTTAGGATTGCTTTCTGCTAACCAATTTTTTGCGAAGTTATCCAAGTGTGTGTTTGCTGTCTCAAGTGTTGATTATTTAGGTCATGTTATCTCTTCTAAAGGTGTAACCCCAGATCCATCTAAAATTCAAGTTGTGTTGGATTGGCCGAAGCCACGATCACTCACGACACTCAGGGGTTTTTTAGGCCTCATCGGCTTTTATCGACGATTTGTTCGTCATTACGCCTATCACGCCGCTCCACTCACCGATTTGTTACGCTTCACTAAATTTACATGGAGTATACAAGCAGATACATCATTTACAACTTAAAAAAAATGATAGAAACGCCGGTGCTTGCTCTCCCTGACTTCACAAAGACCTTCCATCTGGAAACCGATGCATCAGCTGTAGCAATTTGTGCTGTACTCTCTCAAGATGGCCATCCCTTGGCTTTCTTCAGCAAAAAAATGTGCAACCGTCTGCAAGCATCTTCAGTTTATGTGCGGGAAATGTACGCCATCACAGATAAAAAAAGTTTGAAAAACTTATTGGTTCAGACTATCCAAACACCAGAACAACAGAAGTGGGCTGCTAAGCTACAGGGGTTCAGTTTCGACATATATTACAAACCTGGTAGGAGCAATCAAGTGGCAGACGCCCTGAGCCGCCGACATTTAGAAGACGACGCTGTGTTACTCACAATCTCTTCACCAGTCCCGACCATTCTTGCGTAGCTACGAGAGTACTACACGCAGAACACACAAGGTCAAGACTTTGTTGCTAAACACAACTCAGATCCTCATATGCAGGTCTTGTTCAAATTCAAAGATAAACTAATGTTCTACAAAGATAAACTTTACATACCCTCAATCCCAGAACTCCGGAAGTCCATTATCCACGAATTTCATTCTTCCACTACTGGTGGTCATTCTGGCACCCATCCCATGCTTGCTCGAATCTCAGCCTCCTTCAGCTGGCCAGGCATACACAGCGATGTCAAAAACTTTGTTCAAAGTTGTTCGATCTGTCAGCGCAACAAATACCTACCAAAAAAGAAGCAAGGGTTAATACAACCTCTGGAAATTCCAAAACAGGTGTGGGAGGAGTTAACTATGGATTTCATTACTCATTTACCTTCTTCGTTTGGACACACAATGATCTGGGTCATCTGTGATCGTTTGAGCAAATACGTCCATTTCATCGGCCTACCAACCCATTTCACTGCCCCAGATCTTGCGAGACGATTCTTTGCTGAAATATGTCGCCTCCATGGAATCCCAACTTCTATTGTCTCTAACAGGGATCCCCTGTTCCTCAGCAATTTCTGGAAGGAGCTTTTTCGCCTACAGGGCACAAACCTGAAACATAGCACATCATATCATCCAGAGACCGACGGACAGACAGAGGTTGTAAATAGAAGTTTGGAAACTTACCTCCGTTGCTTCACTGCTGACCAGCCACGAAAATGGTTTTCGTTTTTACACCTTACGGAATTTTGGTACAATACATCGCACCATACTGCAATCGGCATGACCCCCTTCGAGGCACTCTACGGACGGCCCCACCAACCTTGTTGGATTATGTAAAAGGTTCATCAAAAGATGTTTCGGTTGATTCCTTGCTAACACAAAAACAAGAAATTTTACAGGTGTTAAAAGCAAATCTGAACAGAAGTAGACAATATATGATAGATCAAGCAAACCAAAAGCGAGTGGACTGTACCTTCGCCGTCGGCGACCTTGTCTTGCTGCGTCTGAAGCCATATCGACAGATCTCTGTCCAACGACATTCATCTCACAAGTTATCACCTCGCTACTTTGGCCCTTTCACAATTTTGAGACGTATCGGTTCCGCGCGTATGAGTTGGATCTACCCTCATCATCAAAGATCCACAATGTTATCCATGTATCTCAGCTACGTCGTTACCGAGGAGCTAACCCTTCTGCAGATTTTATAAATCTTCCTCCGGAGTCCACATCTGAACAAAAAGAAACACATATCAGAACACACACAGATGAAGAGGCTAATGAAAAAGATAACACACCATATACCTCGATTTCTGAAGACAGAGTTGAACCTCCAAAACAAGAGCGTGAAGAGTCTGAGTTCGGAAATAGCCATGCAAAAGAAATTAAGTCTGCTCAAGGGACGAGAATAATCGCGGAGGAAGAACCAAAGAAAAGTATCAAACACACTCAAGGGACAAGACTCAAAAGGGTAGAACAAGAGAAACGTTTTTCTTCAAGTACAAACTCAGAAGCTTAAACACAGAGAGAGAAGTGTCTGAGGGTTCCAAGTCTTGTTCGTTTGAGTTCAAGTGATAAGGCTTTGGAATTTATCCTACGTGATAAGGCTTTGGAAACCACAAACGCGTGTTCCAAGATCACACCTTCCCAACCTCACATGCAACTGTTGGATCTCCAACGGATAGATCTGCCTTCTTCTCCCTCCAACACGTCACACACCAGCTGTATCCCACCCAATCCAGCTTTGGTCTGTTCCATGCCAAGTGGGACCCAGATTTCCTTTTCAACTGCAGCTACACGTGAATCTCAACCGCCCAAGCCACTTCAAGGAATGCCAAACCCTAATCACATGTGCTCAAGTGGGCCTCCTCATACTAATAACCTTGAGGCCAAGGTTCAATTTGGGCCGGAGAGTAGTGATGCAAGGCCCAAACGGAAAGTAACCCAGCCAGCTTGGATGAAAGACAACATACTCTTTTAGCCCATTTTTATTTTATTGTTTTGCTTTATGTAATGGTACGGGCCACTATGTTTAGGCCCATTAGTCTTTTATCCTTTGTTAACCCTATTATATATGCTGCTGTTACAGTAGGGAATGACATGAAAAATCATTACGTTGTTTTTATTTCTCCTTTCCATGTTTTTAGCTTATGTTAGTTTTCATGGTAAAACCCTAGTTGGGTGATAGTGCAGAACCTAATCTCTATCACATTAACAGCAACCATGTCCCTTTTCTGCTAGATTTGTGCTTGGGCTATACAGATTTCTGCCACAAAGACATACCTAGCCTTAGACTTGGTTGTCTAAACATAACCAATTTAGTTCAAAAATAAATTGATTATTAACCATGGTACTTGGGATTATTTGGACACAATAATAATAAAATAATGACTCAATTAGCTGAGTTAAATTTTATTTTAATAAGAAATACATAAAAAATTTTTGGTCGACTTTTTACATTTCTGGTCTAAAAACTCAACTGAAAGAAGAAGGTTTGAGATTAGCTAACTTCAACAGAAATCTGGGTCCAAATCAAATTACTAGGATTACACATATACTAGAAACAAAACAAACCAAACTAATTAGACCCCTTAGTCTGTTTACTTTAAGATCCGAATACACAAATTGATTCAACCCAATTAAATATTATAATACCTCTTTACATGTCATACAATACTTTGTATAGTATTTTATTATGTGCTACTATGCAAATAGGTATTTTGAAGTAAGTTATGTATGACAAAACATGTGTCATCATAGATAGTTTGTACCTTAATATTCAAAACTACAATAATCTAAAAAGTGATCTTGAGTTTTTAAAATCAGATGACTAAAAAAATATAAATTAATTTTCAAAGTCATTGTGTATAAAGAAATGTATGTGTACTTTGAATTTTCAATAATGAAATAAATTTGAGTTAAAAAAATTAAAATCAAGTAACATCAGAATAGAATCATACTAACTTTTACTTTTGTTTTTGTCTAATGGGTAAGTGATACAACTATGGCTAAAAGGTGATCAAGATTTGGGAACAACTTTTTTATAGATGATTCAATTTTTGAAATGATTAGCAGTTTTGCAACTTATGAAAAGTGAAGATCAATTGTTAAGGTTCTTAAAGATGAGAAAAAAGGAGGAAATTTGACAATTATGCTTCTTGTTTGAAAACTCTTATCAGTCATAAGCACCATACCTTCATTTCCTCGTGAACTTGCGTTTATTAGTTCTCTTATCATTTTATACTATTTTCTAAATATCCTTATTATGAAAAAACTACTTAGAATTTTGTATTAATAATCAAAGATAATATAATAAGAATTAAGGCAAGATTTGTTAAATATACCATTTACAATGACGGGAAACATTAGTGTATAGTATCAGAAGTTTTGATCCAAAGTATTTGCATGATCGCAACTTCAATTATAATGATTCAAGAGAAATACTTGCATGAAAACGTATCTAAATTCATATTTTTAGAAACATCCAATAAGAAGAGAGAAAATTTTAAATTTATTTAAAATATAATTTGTTTTTTAATTGAATTCATGGGAGTTATGATTATGAAGGAGAACGAAAATTTTGTTTTTATTTTTTAATTAATAAAAAAATTATGATTGGGTATTTCTTATGGTTGGACTAAATTCTTTAATTTGTCCTAAGTAAGAATTTTTCATGATTCAATGTCAAATGCATTAATTTAGTCCAAATTTCTTTTAATGAGATGTCGCAGTTGGCATAAAGATAAGTTTAATTAAATAGTTATATTATATTTGCATAAAGATAAGTTTTAAATAGAGTATAGATTAAACTTGTAAGGTTAAAGTTAATGAAAACCTATTTCTAATTGTTCTTATTTTTGTTGACCAAATTTAAGTTTTAACTACCTAGGACAAATATAAAATTATAAAGATTTTAAATTAATCTAAATTAAATTAATGCTCTGAAGTAAAAAAAAATAGAATGGTTAATAGATAAAATAAATAATTAGTTAACATTTATTTATTTATAGATATTAACAAGTTTATAAAAAAATGTTATGATTTTAAATGTAGCAATTCATTTATGTAAATATAGTTATATATTAAATAAAATTAATAAATATAAATGAAATAAGCATGAATAATTAGTAAATATAATATAATTATATGTTTGAATGAGTGTTATATCAATCTTTTATGATTATAAAATAATTCATTATTAGAGAAATTTAATTAAGAGTTAACACTTCTGTTATCATTCAGTTAGAAATGGTTTGTTAGGAGTGAGTTGTTAAAACTTTCCATTAACTCTGCAGTACCTAAACTAACTCCTCATATTGTGTAATGTTTATCTCAGTTCACTATTACTTCTTCTTCTTCATTTACTTGTTTTTCCTAGTTTGCACAAAGTGCTTAGCATAGAAGAATTAACTGTGTTCTTCATCTTTAATATGGTATCATTCGCGGAATCGATCTTCAGCGCGTCTTCAATTGTTCATCTTTGATTCACCACAATTATCTCTGTGCATCGTCTCGATTCAACAATGACGGATTCTAAAAATCAAGAATTGACGAACAAGGTCCAGTCTCACGAAATCTCCACTGTGTTTACGACAACGAAAATTGCGAACTCCTTTGGACCTAAGCTTTCCATTAAACTGCAAGAAAATAATTATCTGTTATGGAATCAACAGGTAGAAGGTGTGATTCTAACACAGAAGATGCACAATCTGGTTGTCAATCCTCAGATCCCGTTGAAGTACAAAACGGCTCAAGATCATATCGAAGGTATGATTTTTGAAGAATACAAAGCTTGAATTATGCAAGACCAATCTGTTTTCATCTGGCTACTATCCACCATATCTGAATCTATTCTTCTTAGGGTTATTATGAGCAAACATGCGTTTGACGTTTGGGACAAGATCCATCAATTTTTCAATGCTCAAATGAAAGTTAGGGTTCGTCAACTTCGTGTAGAGCTAAAATCCACCAAGAAAAGGAACAAGTCAATCACTGAATTCGTTCTACGAATCAAAGCCATTGGAAACTCTCTACTAGCAGTTGGTGACTCCATTGCTAAGCAAGATCAAGTAGATTCGATTCTTGATGGTTTTCCGGAAGAATACAATCCTTTTGTTATGCAGATGTAAGGTTGCCTTACACCTCCCACGATGTGTGATGTTTTTAATATTCATATTTAATATTTATAAATTATGAAATAATTTTGTAATTGATGGATGATAATGAAGGGGCGAGAAACACAAGAAAGGGGGTTTGAATTGGGTTTCACCAAATGTGATCTTTTGCAGAAATTCAAACTTCAATGCTAACAAAAGAATAAAAATAAATAGACACAATTATTTTATCCTGGTTCACTGTTAACAAAGTTACTCAAGTTCACCCACCAAGGTGATTTCGCCTTAGGCAATGACTTAATCCAATAATTTAGAAAGATTACAACCTCTAAGTGTTAGAAAACAACTTAGCCCTCTCAAGTATACAGACTAACGACTTAGTCACTTGAGGAATCTCCACTTTGAAAAGTGTTACAAATGTGTGTACATAGAATTTCTTCTAAACAAGCAGATGACACAAATTAAAGTACAATAACACAAAAGTGTTTCTAGCAAGATATGAACAACAACTCCTTGCTAATTTACATAACTATATTAAGAATAATCTCCTAGAGATTTACAGTATATCATCATGAGTTTTGTTGCTTAAAAGCTTCTTTTAATGCTTATCTCTTTTTCTTGTAGAGCAACGCTCTATTTTGGTTGAGCATCAAGTGTCTTTCTTTTTAGCTTACAACTTGGTGCTTTGCTTCCGCTTTGCACACATACTCTTGTGTTTTCTTCAGCTCTTTCTCTTCTTCTTTTTTATTATTCGTTATTCTCTCATTTTCATCTCTCTAGCTCTTCTGGCTTTTCGGCACTAAGCACTTTGGCATTCTGCGCTCAACCTCACACTTTCTTTAAGCATTCGGATCTTCAATATATAGAGATTGAGAATAGATCCATTGAAGGGATATGAAACATATTCCAACTGTAATATCCCAACAGTCTCCTAAAAGAATGGTCAACATCATAATACAAAGGAGCTGTCCTTGTGCCACCTTTATCTAGGTAGAGGTCACAGACTACTTTGTACTTTTATATTCATTGAAACACGCAAACCATTCTTGATCTTCTATCTTCTAGTTCTTGAGAGGCTTCAGATGTATATTTGATGAAACATGTGTGGAGAGATCAATATTTATAACTTCAGAACCTACGTCTTCAGAATCTCATATCTTTGTTCAGCAGAACCTGTCTTAAGAGTCTTCAACACTTGGTCTTTAGAAGTGATGTCTTCAGAAACTTCAGATCTTTTTCAATCAGAACCTCGTCTTTAGAATCTTTAGAACTTGTTCAGTACATTCTTGTCTTCAAAGTCTTTAGAACTTCGTTCAACAGAACCTTGTCTTCAGAAACTTCAGAACTTGTTCAACATTTTCTTTTCTTCAGAGTCTTTAGAACTTTGTTCAACAGAATCTTGTCTTCAAAAACTTCAGAACTTGTTCAACATTTTCTTTTCTTCAAAGTCTTCAGAATCTTCAGAGTTCGTTGCGATAAAAACACATCCTTTATAAAGCCTTCAAGGCTTTATTACAAAGTCACAATCAGAAGCTTTAGTACAAACGTTCTTCATAACCGTTGCATCAAAAGCATTCCTGAATTTTGACTTTATCTTGTACACAACATATGTTTTCTTCCAGAGTGTCTAGATCAGAGTCTGATGACGTCACACGTCTTTCTATCAGATTTAGATCCTATTTAGCAAAAGTTACACACTAGACAGAAACCATAAAGTACCAAATTGTTCTCTAAGATAACATGTGTAGTTATCATTAAAACTTAAGGTGAGATGCATAACCAATTTTGTTCTTACAAATAAGTGTTTTAAGCACTATTTTAAGAAATTTTAAGATATAACAATAGTTGATTAAGAAGAATGTTATCTTAATGTCACATGTTTATACAATATTTTGGTCATTAACTGTTTAAATATGTTATAATTTGTAATGATATTTCTATCGAATGATTTAAGATACGAATGAACTTTCCCGTGCAGACGCATGAGCCTTTTACTAGTTTTCATGGAAAACACAAAATAGTCAATATTGAAAAAACACAACTATGAAAATTAGAATTTGCAATTAATTTTTAATTGATGTTTTCATTACTATATAAATAAATCATAAATTACATTGTGCAATCACTATGGCATATTTTTTAAAAAAATATAAGAAAATTAAAATGAAATAAAGACAAAAAAATTTAATCAAAGTTATTTTTATTTTTAAAAGAGATAACAAATCAGGGGTTTAATGGTGATGCATTGATAATGTAAAAAAGTTTTACAGTATTGTCCAATAGGAATATATCATTCTACCATGACATATAATTAATTTAAAATTTTCAGTCTAACTTGGCGGGATGCATGGTCGTCATTGGTTGACAGTATAAAAAAATTTACACTGTCAGTGCATCATCTCTTTTTCAATAAATCAGTATCTATAATTTTTTTTATATATAAAAATATTTGAATCAATAATATATATATATATATATATATATATATATATATATATATATATATATATATATATATATATATATAAATATTATTTTTGTTTTAGAATGATTTACAAAAATATTTGAATCAACGATAAACGTGTTCATGTTATTATTCAATATTTTGATCAATAATTTCATATTCCCGTTATAATTTTTTTTAATTTGGTGTTTTAAAAAAAATGAAAAGTTATGATTTTGTCACATTGTTTTCTATAATCAATCAATATCATAAAAAATATTAATAACAATAAATATATTAAATTGACAAATAAAAATCATATATTAAGTAATTAAAATCCTCATAAGCCATTCAATCATATAAAAAAATTGATAATAACAATTTAATACTTTAGTTTAATTTTTTTTTAATATTTTAATAAATTAAAATTATTATTGTAACCACTCTAGCACCTCCTTTCATATCTTACGGCATACAGTTTAGTTTGTTAGTTGAGTTGTAAACCTTTGTTTCAAGACACTAAGTCTATGAGCTTTATAACAAAGTGTTTCTTGTATTTGACGCTAATTGTATATTAATGTTGAATCTATTTTTTGTACACCACTATATGCTTCAATAACTTGACATAGTTGTTGATTTATTTTAGTTGAGTTGTAAATTTAACAATCATTGTGTTAATGGTTAAGTTGATCACTAGAGGTTAGTCATTGAGAGAAAGTGAGAGGGCTTCTCATATTTAGGAGGGGACCTAAATAGAAAGTCACTAGGATTAGGGAGAGGCATATAACTCCATGGAGTTTGGGGGTTCTTATAAGACTAATTGTTCTAACTCGAAGTAGTAAATTTTCTTTCTTGGGCAGAGTGCCCCCCAGACATATGTGTGGTTTCACCGAATTAAGTTACCGATTTCCTGTGTTCTCTTTATTCCTTTTTTGCTTCATCATTTTGTATAAGTTAAGATATTATACACTGTTGTTATACTGATATATCACATTTGACCAGTGGTCCTAACATCGTGTCCGACACCTCCCCCCTCTGGAACATAATTTCAGATGATGTAAAGCTTGTAAAGCAAGATGATGAAGATGTGTTGTTGATCGTAGAAACAAATGAAAAAGAGAAATATAGAGAGAAATGGTATTTGGACTCACGGTTTTAATCACACATGACTGATAGAAAATACTTTTTTATCAACATCAGTCAATCCATGATGAATAAAGTGAAATTCACAAATGATAGCACTTTGGCAGCTGAAGGAATTGGTTATGTCTTGATCATGAGAAAAGATTGCACGCTAGCATTATTCTCAAATGTGTTATACATTCTAGGTATGAAGAGTAACCAACTTAGCATTGACAAATTGATTAAAAAGAACTACAAAGTGTTGATAGAGAATAAGACGATGAAAGTACATGACTCAAGGGGAAGGTTGATCTTTGTCGCACCTCGAAAAATGATACAAACTTCGCAATGGACGCAAAAAAAAAGTCGCCACCGAATTTTATTCATTCTAAGAAGGAATAGGGAAATATTGATAAAACCTTTAGGGAAAAAACATGGTTATCGCAACCACATTCTGGGTTTGAGAGTCGGTTGGGAAGGTATTAGCACCCCCTCACGTCCGTTGTACTCAACGAGAACCTTTTAATTCGATTTGTGAGAAAAGTTATCTAAGGTTGTTTGTTTTCTACTAAGGTAATAAAGCGAAAAGGTAGGGAAGAAGACTTTGCTTTCAAAGGGAAAATGAGTGGTTTTTATTAGGGTGCTTGCCAAGGATTGGGGCCCTTGTGCCTACGTATCTTCACTTGAAAGAAGTGAAGAATCAAAGCGTCTGTAGTTCGTGGGACTGCGGTGGAAAAAGAAGGTTGCTCGCTAGGATGTCGCAATCCTATGCCTACGTATTCTCAACATGTATGAGAAATCAGAGCGTCCGTAGTTCAAACTACAGTTTGTTGGTGTGTTTTATGGACGATGCTAACGTTCGTGTTCTAGCAGTTAGGTGTTTAGTCGCTCGCTCGTGGAGTCTTATGCGCTACCTGTATTGCGGTAGAACGGAAATAACATGCCCTTTCTGAAAAAAAAATTAATTGCACGAAGGCGAAAAGTTGAATTAATATGTTGATTGCTTATTTGGATGGTGATTACTTGAATGCTTAAGAAAGGCTCCTCAGGCACAAATAATCGGGAGAGTGAATCGAAGACTCGACTCTCTCTCTTTTTCAACCTTAATTGTGAAAGGGTTTTGATATAGTTAAAGTATTTTATGCGGATGACGATTACTTGAATGCTTAAGAAAGGTTCCTCGGGCACAAATAATCGAGAGAGTGAATCGAAGACTCGACTCTCTCTCTTTTCAACCTTAATTGTGAAAGGGTTTTGATATAGTTAAAGTATTTTATGCAGATGACGATTACTTGAATGCTTAAGAAAGGCTCATCAGGCACAAATAATCGGGAGAATGAATCGAAGACTCGACTCTCTCTCTCTCTCTCTCTCATCTAAGTGATTGAGAAAATTGATTTGATTTGTTAAGAAAATAATTTGATGTGAAACGTATTATAAATCTTTTAGAGAAGATAATTATTCGAGTGGGAAGAAGACTCCTCACACTTAAACAATCGAAGAGATAACTCGAAGGCTCCAGTCCAACTCTTTTTTCATCTTTTATTGAAAAAGTGTTTCATAGTTATTAAGCGTTTTAGTTTGATTTGAAAAATACTCGATGTGGATCGAGGTTTGAATCTGCGTTTGCAGATGAGGAAAAGGAATTGAAGTGATTGGAAGTAAATCTATGGGAGAGTGAATCCTAAATGTTATCAGTAGGGGTGTTCGTGGTTCAGTTTTGATCAATTTTGAAGTAAAATATCATTCGATTTAAAGATAAATTTACTTGTAGTTCGGTTCGGTTTTGGATGATTGATTTAAAAAAATCCTATCCGATCCAATCAAATTTCTTGCGGTTTGATTTGGATAGGTTTTTCGGATATCCAAATTACAAATTATAATTTTATTAATATTATAAAAACACTAATAAATAATAAATTTGATATAATATATAACTTATACTATATTAAAAGTTAATATTACAAAATTATAATGATTGGTTATGATTGAAACAAATGAAATAATAAAAATTAATAGATTAAATCAAACTAATAAATAGTATTTTATATAAAAAAGTATCGTCTAATAATAAATTAACACAACATATTATACTAATAAAAAAAGTTTAAGAATATATACACACGATTCGGTTCGGTTTGGATCGGTTTTAAAAATTCAATCTGAAATCCGATCCGAACCGATCGGTTTTCACAAAATGGCATCCAAACACATCCAATAATTTTTTATTTTTTGCGGTTTTCGGTTTTTTTGGATTTGTTTGCGGTTTTTATTTGGATCGGTTTGGATTTGAATACCCATAGTTATTGGGCGAAAATGGTCCTAAAGTTGAGGTAAAAGGGGAAAGTTTATCTTATCGTTGATCATGCAAATATGGACCTAAAGTCTATCCTACTTCGAACTTAATCGAAAATTAAGTCGAACTAGGAGATTCTAAGGGAACGTGAGAATTCACAAGCGAGTAAATAAACAAAGCAAAGCTCAAATTTCAAGATGAACGCCAATAATTCAACACAACCAAAGCTTCAAGAATTAATCGAGACGTCAAGAATTAATCGCAAAGCTACATCAACAATGAGCCACAAAACCATGATCAATTATGAAAAATAATCAAAACAAACAAATCAGGAAAAGTTCTTAAAGAAATAATTAACAAGAGTTTATTTAAAGAAAATAATTAACAAGAGTTTAAAGAAATAATCAATGTAAAGTCTTAAAGAAATAATTAAAATTAAAAAACCAAAATGAGAATTGAATAAAAATTAAAAAAAAAATATTAACAAGAATTTAAAGGGGTGTGAAAGTGATAGTTTGGGTGCAGAAAATAAATGTCTAATGGGGTTCCAAAAGCCCAAATCAACAAAACAAAATTTTATAAAAGAAAAAAAGAAATCAATAAAATGAGGAACATAAAAGAAAAACCCGCTTCCTCTTCGTGCGACTCCGCTTCTCCTCCTCAAACCCCTTTTCAAATTGCGGCGGCTCCGATCCCAATCCCTCTGTCTCACGCAATGGCTCTTCTCTTACTCTCGTTTCTGCTTCCTTTCAAACCACGGCAGATTCTTCTTCTATTTCTCGGTCTCGCTCTGTTCTTGGTTTCGCAGCAGCATCGCGGTGTTGGTCGATGAGTTCTGTTCGGTGATGGCGGCTCGTTGTCGATGCTATTGGTTCAAGTTGCAGCGGCTGTTATTGTTAATTGAAGTTGTTGTTGTGAAGGCATCTCCGGAAATGAAGGTCTTGAAGGAGGTCGGTTGAGAGGGTGATGTGTGTTTAACATGTTTTTCTAAGGTTGAAGTTGGGTGTGGATGTGAGGCGGTGTTGATTCATGGAGGTAGCTTAAGCGGAAAGGGTGTTGAGTTGTTATAGGTTATGCGGGGTTGAATAAAGTAGTTTTGGTGGTAAAATGGTGTGTTGGAGGGGTTGAATGGAGGAGATTCGAAGGTGTTTGGTGGTTGTTACGCGCCGGTGATATGTGAGCGGTGGAGAAGGTTGCAAGGAGGATGGGGTTTGCGATGAGGTATTGATGATGATGTGTTTGGGTGGTGACGTCGGCGAGAAGTGTTTGTGGTGAAGCAGAGGGAGAGTCTGTGGTAGAATCCTATTCAAAATGGTGATGAAGAATTTTCGAAATTAATAAGTTCTTTCTTCGTTGTTTTTTTTTTCTTACCGTTGAGAATGAAGGGAGATGTTTTTGCAAATACTCCCTCCATTTTAAAATGAAAGTCGTTTAAGGTTGTTACACATAAATTAAGAAAAGTAATGATTAACTAATTAAATATAAAAATTTTACAAAACTATCCTTAATTATTATTGGTTGTCATAAATATCTAATGTGATGTAATATCTTAAAAGTTGTGTAAATAATATTTATTAGGGATAAAATTGGTAAAAATTAATAATTGTTGCATTGAAAATGTAAAAAGACTTTTATTTTGAGACAAAATTTTTTGGCTAAAAAGACTATTATTTTGAGACAGAGGTAGTAACATCTTAGAGCATCTCCAATCATGAACTCATTTTTGAGTTCTTTGTGGGACCTATTAAGTCACCTCAGCTTGAAGCAACTTAACTAGTTTTTCACTACAATGGTGCAACTCTGAAGAACTCATATTGGGTCTCATAACTTTACTTTATATATTAATATTTTATTAATATTAAATTTTATATTAATTAAGATAATAATTTTAATTATTTAAATTAAAATTAATATAAAATAAATAAAATTCAAATTAAACTTATAATCTAAAATGATAATTAAAATTAATCTCAAATACATTGATATATAATTTTAATTATTTATATCAGGATTTTGATAATTTTGTATGTAATTGAAAAAAACTTAATGATAATAAAAATGATTAGGATCCATTTGGCCTAAACAATTGTAATTTGAAGTAAAAAGATGAAATTTTGAGTTAAATATTTTGTCAAAAAAATGCTAATGAGAAAAAATTGTTGAAAAAAAATAAAAGTTTAGGAATAAAATGATAAAATTGTGAGAGAGAAATTTCAAACTGAAGAGAAAATAAAAGTGAGAGAAATTTGTGTTGGTAAATTTTTTGAAACAAAAACTATATTTATAATAAAAAAGAAGTTGAAAAAAAAAGTAACTAGCCGTTGAATTGCTAGTTTTCAATTTAAAAAATAAAAAACAAAATGGATTATACCGTTGTTTGTGGTTGCATCGTTGGCCAGCCTGGCAGAAGCAAAAGCACAAAGTATGGGTTCCACGCTGGCAAACCCAAGCTAAGAACCTCCGCTGGAGGTGGTCTTATGTTCTCTTATTCTGTCCTTTGTTATTGTCTCTCTTTTTTCAATGAAACAAACTTTTTCTCTTTTTAAAAATCAACAAAACTTGCCTCCTAAGTTTAAAATGGTACATGTCATTTTGTCTCAATGTGTTATGTGATGTCCCTTTCCACTACTTTCATGTTGCAGGCTTGGTTGTGTTGTCACTGTTACTTGAGGTTGTGTATGTTTTCATGGCAGGTTTTGGAGCAGAGGGTTTGTGTGTTAGTAGGTGCAGTTTTGTAGCAGGGTGTTGTCTTGATTCTTAGGCCTGGTACCGTTTTGAGTAATAGATTGTTTGGCCTGTTCGCAGGATATGGTTTTGTGTAGCAGAATGTCTTTTGTTGCAAGAGTGTGAGTTTTGACTGCCCTGCCACAGATCCGAAAATAAAATCCTGAAATGCCACACTCTGAAAAAGAAGTTCTAAAATATCACTTATTTTGTTCTTTTGTGGGGGTTTTTTAATTGTTTTTCAGATCCCACCATCCCAGATGGCGAGGTGTCAGAGACCTAGTGTTGGTCCGCCATCTGGGATGGCGCTGCCTTTTTTTATTTATTTTTTTCGTTTTTAATTTCTGAAATACTTTTAAATATTTTTAAATGTTATTTTAATATTTTAATTATTAAAATAATATATAATATTATAAAATAAAAAAAATTATTTTATTTTAAAAAGTGATGTTATTATTTAGTACGAAATATTTTTTGAATAATTAATTAGCTATTTAATTGTATCAATTTAATTAATTTGGAACAATTTAAATTGAATAAATTAAAAATATAGAATTATGATTTTCCCGCCAATAGCATTGTGAAAAAAAAATTTCCCTCCCTATGAGCTACTATAAATAGAGGTGTTGAGGACACAAAAAATCATTCTCATTTTTTTCGTCTGCCTAATTGTTTCGTGTATTTCATAATCATGTCTGTGGCGTGTGTTATTTTTTTGAAACAGACAAACACATGAGGGTGTCTTTGAATCACAATGGAAGTTCCGGCAATTGGTTTCTGCCATCAATGCAGGGTTTCGACAGTTGGGTGGTCCAATTCGATGCGTTAGGAAAATTGAATATTATTGTCCTTACATAACTCTAACGGATGCCAGCCCAGATGGTACCTACCTTCATTACTGGGACCGGGTTGAAAATGATCTGGATGTCCAGTGTATGTTTTCCGCACATAGCGGAGAAGTCAACCGCGGCGTTGTAGATCCATTTGTTTTAGCTGTTGTTGTTTAATATGTCAAGATGGTCAATCATAATGGGTTGTTGTATTATTAACCGTGCTGTATTTTTTTTTTGTTATGTTTTGTTTTGGTTATGTTGTCATCTTGAATGAGTTGTATCATTATTTTGTTACGCTCAATATAAAAGATGGTGGTGTTGTTGTTGTTGTTAGGGAAGAACATACAAGAGTTTCATAAATAAAAGTACAACAAAATAAAATAAAACTTGTTCCACAACTAACTGGAAGGACCAGCCTTATTTGGACATTTTTTGCGCATATGTTCGATTTCGCGTCAAATGTCGCACCGTCTTTTTTCTTTTTCAATGTTGTCCATTTCAGTTCTTATCCGGCTACTTTTTGGACGACCTTTCTTTTACCTCCGCATGCCGTCGTTGTGGCATAGAGTGTCACCTTCATATTGTGGCCAAGTTGTATCAGTAGGGACCCCGATAAAGCTCTTCTCATAGACCTTAAACACGTTAACAACTTTGAACACATCAATTATATGCACAGTATAGTCCTGTCTTATGCTGGAACAAGCAGCAATTGCATGTGAGAAAGGGACGTGGAAAGTTTGAAATCTTCCGCACTCGTATGTCTGATTCCTTAGGTCGACGTTGTAATGGGTAGCCGGTCTACCGTCGTTATAAGTCACCGTTTCTTGGACAAGAAAGCAGAACCTTTGACGATCAAATTGCATAACTTTGTGGCTATTTGGTTTGAGAGCTTCTATCTCAATACCCTTCATGCAGTTATCAGTATACACTTGCCCAGAACCCAACGATTTAGTCCATTTGTGTCCTCTTTTTCCAAAAAGAGTGCCCAATCTGTAGTATGTTGATTTTATCAGAGCTGTAATCGGAAGGTTGCGTGTGGCCTTCAGAACTGAGTTCGTTGATTCAGCGAGGTTGGTGGTCATATGGCCCCATCTTTTCCCTCCATCAAACGCCCTTGTCCATTTGTCTCGTGGAATTTTTTCCAGCCAATTAAATGCCTGTATGTTAGCTTTACGTATCTCTTGTCTGTAGTATTTGTACGTAGACTCATTTAATGTGTATCCTATGCATGAAAAACAAAAATAGATTAGTCTATGCGAGTTATTGCCAGAGGTATATAGAAAGATAAGTTTCAGAAGATACCTATGCTATTAACTTTTTCACGAAGTTCGTTGTCCCTTATTTCCCTCATAAAGTTTTGTGCTATGTGCCTGATGCAAAAGACGTGTGAGGAGGGAGTATACTGCCAACCATTATCTGGGTTCTTAACAATATTGTATTTATGGTTGTATTAGGAGGAATCTGTTCTGGACTGGACCGATGGCTAGACACGGCCCAATCCGCTTCTGCTCCCAGAACGGCCCAATTGCCTAAGTCTAATCCACTAAGGGGAAAAAGTTACTTTTCTGCCCCTCCAACCGGGCAAGGACTGCATCGTACCTCCCCGGAATTGCTGCCCGTTACGCACGACTTCTTCACTCCCCGAACAGCTAAGGGCAGTTGCCCAAAACTATGCTTATGCCCGACATAACGGCTAGTTTTGGGCACCCTGCCCGACACAACGGCTAGTTTGGGCAGTTACCTATTCTTCGGGAAAACAGTTATTTAGCCCCGAAAATAGGACCGTTGGCTACGCACTGGGGGCTCTATATAAACTCTCTCACTTGAGAGAGTCAGGTATCCAATATTCACCCACGAACTCATACTTTGTACTTCCCCCTTTTCTCTGACCCTTTCTTATTTGAGCGTCGGAGTCCTGCAGGTACACCCCCTCCTCCTCTTCATACAACTAGCATCTCAGACGTACTTGGTGGCCCACTTCTACAAGATCTGATCCAACCTTCACGATCAGTGGCGCCGTCTGTGGGAACTCTTGTTCTCCCCGTCTTTCTTTCCCCGGAAACCAAAGATCAAAGCAAATTTTCAAGATCATCATCATGGCCTCTCAAGATCACGCCAAAGGTGCTCTCCAACCCGCTGTCCTCCCCGTCAACAAGACCGACGTTGAGGGCCCGTCATCTCTTCTCTGAGATGCCCGTTTTCTGAGGGATGGGGCCACAACTTCTCCTTCCCCTACCCCTGCTGACCGTAACAACGATCATCCCTCGCTGGACATCCAGCCCATTCCTGTTCCGCCCAACGCCGACCCGGCCGTGGCAGCCCTCCTAGAGGCAATCAACAAAACCAACACCCTGATCTTGCAGCAGAACGAAAGGATCGGGGCGCTAGAAGAGTCCAACCGTCCAAGATCCCCCCTCCGAGGAGAAACCAACGACGATCAAGGAGCCCGCAGCCCCGGCGAGATACCGAACGAAGATTGCGCCAAGATCCTGAGTCTCGCGCCGTCCGGAAGCGCGACCAAGTTTCCCCGCGTAACCAGCACTCTCCCGATCACAAAAGGACCCGAAGGGACGAGCAGTCACCCCCGGTTAAGTCTAAAGGCCGGGCTCGATCACCTTCTCCCCGAAGGAACCACTCACCTTCTCCCCGAAGGAACCGCCGCCGCGAACGTACCCTTCGGTCCCCGTCATTCACCAGTTCTAGCAGCGACGATGAGCCTCGCGGCCCATTGTCCCAGGAAATCTTGGCAACCCGTCTCCCCAATGGCCTGGAGAAGCCCCCGTCACTGGGCACATACGACGGGACTACTGACCCCGACGAGCACACCGAGAACATCGATGTGCTATTGGACTACCGCGGCGTCCGGGGCGCCATCAAGTGCTGGCTTTTTCCGACCACGCTCCGAAAAGGGGCGATGACACGGTACAAGCAGCTGCCCGAAGAGTCCATTATCTCATGGAGGCAACTGGGCAAAATGTTCTCACGGCATTTCACAGCTTCTCGCCCTCACCCCAAGACTGAGGCCTCCCTTGGAGCCATAATCCAAGGAAAGGACGAACCTCTCCGCGCATATATCAAGAGGTTCAACAAAGAAGCAGTACAGGTCCCTACAACGGACGAGGTGAAAAAGTTTCTGCTCGATCAAGGACTCCGCTCGGGCTCCGAGTTTTCTAAAGTCGTCGGCCTCGCACCACCGAGGAACCTAGATGCCCTCCTCCTTAAAGCCCAATCGCACATTTAGTACGAAGAAAAGGTTGCGGCCAACAACGTTGGAGCATCACGCCATCAGGAGAACGCTCGGGCCTCCAGAGGCGAGGAAACCTCAACATCTCGTCGAGGCGAAAGGAGGCGCGAGGACCGTCCCCGGGACTCCCGCGACGGCAAGGGGCCATCCGGGCGATTCCACGACTATACCCCCCTGACCGTCTCCCGGGAGAAGATATTGTCCGAGTGCGCGAATTCAGAATTCAAGCAGGCGGGGGTCCACTTCCCCAAACAACTGTCGGCCAAACCCAACGTCGACAAATAGAAGTACTGCAGTTTCCACAAGAGTCACGGCCACACTACTGAAGACTGCATCCATCTGAAGGATGCTATAAAGATACTGATCAGGGACGACCACCTGAAACACTTCGCGAAGAAGAAGGACGCTCCTCGGCAGGACGCCCAGGAGTCCAAGAAAATAGAGGAAGAAGTACCCTCCTCGGAAGAAGCCAACATCCAGGTCGCTATGTCCATATCGCGACCAGAGGACTTCTACGTCCCGGACGAGCTCAGTGCCCCTGCTTATTTTGTGGGCCACATCCCGTGGGAGACGTTTCCCTCCGCCATGGTTATCTCTGGCGGGGGCTTCAACAAAGTCACGGTGGGCTCCGTGAAGCGAAAATTTGAGCATCTGATCAACACAAGCTCTAGTAAGGTGACCACACTCGATCAAGCCCAAAAGGGCTCTATCCCAATCTCCTTCTATCGGGAAGAGCTCCTCGGGGGGTCTCCAAACTCGAGCATACCTTTGCTCGTTAGAGCCCGAATGGCGAACTTCGACGTTCGCAGAATCCTCGTCGACCAGGGCAGCTCGGTCGACATTATGTACTCCCAGCTGTTTTCAACACTTCAGCTGGACGAATCACACCTTACCCCCTATGTGGGGTCCGATTTACAGGGATTCAACGGATCAGTGACCAAGCCATGGGGATACGTCGAACTGATCGTAACCTTCGGGTCAGCTGAGACGGCCAGATCCATCAAGGTACAATTTCTGGTAATCGACTGCCCGTCGCTTTACCATTGCATATTCGGAAGACCAACTCTGGCCGAGTTGGTAGTTGTGCCTTCAACAGTCCACCTCAAGATGAAGTATTACACTTCAAAAGGGATGGTCGCCACCCTCCACGGAGACATCGAAGCTGCACGACGGTGTTTCGAAGCAGCCACAAAGGGGCTCAACGCCATTGCATCCAAGCTAAAGGTATCAAGCAAGCCAGCCTTGCCCAGCAGCTCCGAGGAAGCCAAGCCTCTGCCTCAGGTCGACTTCATCGACCTCGACAACCGCTTCCCCGAAGAAGACCATCAGGAGGACCGATCAGCTTCAGCCAACTTATCTACATCGTCCAGCAGCAGCTCCCATCCGATGCGCTCAATCCCGGATGACAATTTCGAGATCGTTTTGTTTGGCAACGACCCTCAGCGGGGAGTGAAGATTGGAGCAGACCCGCTCGACATTGCGAGGAAGCAGCTCAAGCATGCCTCCGTGAGAACGTCGACCTCTTCGCCTGGAGCGCTGCCGAGATTGCCGGCTTGGACCCGTCCGTCGCCTGCCACCAACTGACAATTGACCCGGCCGTCAAGGCCGTAGCACAACGTAGGAGAAAGCAGTCTCCGGAGAAAACGGAGGCTACAGAAAAAGCTGTAAAGGACCTCCTTGAGACCAAATTTATTTCGGAAGCCAAGTACACCACTTGGCTGTCCAACGTTGTACTTGTGAAAAAATCTAATGGCAAATGACGAATGTGCATTAATTACACCGATCTTAATAAGGCATGCCCGAAGGATGCCTGTCCCCTCCTCAATATTGATAAACTTGTTGATAATTCTGCCGGTTTTAAACTTTTATCATTCATGGAAGCCTACTCAGGCTATAATCAAATTCCAATGGCGATGGCCGACAAAAAATACACGACCTTCATGACCGAATCAGGCAATTATTACTACAACGTAATGCCCTTCGGCCTGAAGAATGCCAGAGCGACCTATCAAAGAATGATGAACAAAGTCTTCCGGGGAGAGATAAGCGACATGCTCGAAGTCTATATGGACGACATGATCGTGAAATCCCACGAGGAAACCGATCACACTGCCCATTTAAGGAAGGTTTTCGAACAGGCCAGAAAATACAAAATGCGTTTCAACCCGGAGAAGTGCACGTTCGGTGTCCGGGCAGGAAATTTCCTCGGCTTCTATTTAACAGAGCGGGGAATCAAGGCCAATCCCGATAAGTGCCAAGCATTCTCTGAGTTTCCAACGCCCAAGTCAAAGAAATCCATCCAGTCCCTCAACGGGATGCTCGCGTCACTATCTCGTTTCATGGCCAAATCTGCCCAGCACGCCCTACCATTCTTCAAACTCCTCCGTAAAGAAGCAGCGTTCGAATGGACCAAGGAATGTGACAAGGCTCTTCTCCATCTGAAACGAACGCTCTCAGAGCCACCAGTCCTCTCTCGCCCGGACAATGGCGAAACTTTGTACCTATACCTCGCCGTAGCAATCAAAGCAGTAAGCGCCGCTCTCATCCGCGAGACACCTGACGGACAAAAGCCCATATATTTCACGAGCAAAGCACTGCAAGGACCAGAGTTAAGGTACCAACAGATATAGAAATTGGCTCTGGCCCTCATCAATGCAGCCAGAAGATTAAGACATCACTTCCTAGCCCACACGATCGTGGTTCGAACAGATCAACCCATAAAGCAGCTGCTGGGACGACCAGATATGGCCGGTCGAATGCTCAAATGGTCGCTTGAACTATCCAAATTTAATATCCAATATGAAAGTAGGAAATCCCTCAAGGCCCAAGCTCTGGCCAACTTCATCGCAGAAATGACGTTCGCATACTCCCTCGCGAGCGAAGCGCGCAAATGGACCATTTTTGTGGACGGTGCCTCCAGCTCGGCAGGAAGCGGTGCGGGCATCATACTGGAAAGCAACGAAGGAATCATCGTTGAAGTGTCTCTCACCCTGTCTTTCCCAACCTCTAACAACCAGGATGAATACGAAGCCTTCCTCGCTGGGTTACGTCTAGCCGAGGACCTGGGCGCATAAGAAGTCATCATTTGCACAGATTCACAACTCGTGGCCCTCCAGGTCCGAGGAGAATATCAAGCCAAAAACGACAACCTAACCGAATACTTAGCACTGGTCAAAAAGGAAATGACGAAGTTTGCAGCGGTGGAGGTAAGACATGTTCCCCGCGAACATAATGCCCGGGCAGACGTTCTATCCAAACTAGCCAGCACAAGAAAGAAAGGCGGAAACAAGTCCGTCATACAGGAGGTACTTCCTCGACCCAATATCGAGAAGGCCTCCCCGACCCTCGACGTATAGGTAATCGGCGACAACAACTGCTGGATGACCCTTGTTTACAACCATCTCGCTAAAGACGAACTTGCTCAACGGGGAAGAACTTGCTCGACCATGGAACACCGAAAAACTAAAACAATACTATAGCTAATTCTCGGTTCGACCCATCACGACGACGAACGTCAGTTGCCGACCACTATGCACGCCTAGGTACAAGCGTCACATACCAATACAGCAGAACCCCGCTCGGTAACGTACCGAGTAACTGCTCGACAACGGTCCTCGATCGAGCATCGCCGTCGTCAAAGTACCATGACTGGTAGAACCCCAGCTCGCGATGAGACGTTCACGCCACGAACTCAAGCCTCAAACGCGACCTGAGCTCCGGACCCCCACCAGGATATTCCCCGGCCGTTCGACCAGTACCCCTCACTGCTGAACACATCTACAATGAGCAATCCCCTGAAACTTCACATAAGTCAAATACTCCCTATCACGGACAGACATACATTCACAACAAGCATGAGTACAACACTTAGCAGAAAATAAAAGCAAGTAAAAACATGCAAATAACAGAACCAGCCACCAAGACCGGGCATATAATTTAAATATGATAAGTGGCCACTAGGACCATGATTGTGCTGGATTACATAAACCGGGGGCCATGCCCCCAAAATAGGTTACAACAATTACACGGTTGATCGCGACTTTATGAGTCTATCGGGGTTACTAACTATAAGCGCACAGTCTAATCGCGTAGTTTTAAAAGATATCGAACCCACAGGGACCGATAATCAAACTAGTGCTATCGGGTTGTTACTATGTTTAGCTAAGGCGGATGATTCTCATATTAAGGTGTAAACGGGAAACTAAAAGTAAACTAAAACTGGGATTTAAACAAGATATGACGGAATATCGGTACGTAACTCATCAATCATCGGGGATCCTACAGATCGTCGGCTTATCAGTCAAAATAGTTTTCAGTAGAAAAATACCAATTTAAAAGTCTTTACCTCACACTCTCGTGTTATTGACTCTGACTATACTCCTAAATCAGAATGTCTGCTCTCGCTAGCCCATTTGAATTTAAAAATACTTTTTGAAAATTAATAAGTCCTAATTGATTTTAAAGCGCTCTCGCTGTATTTAAAACCAATGCCCAGTTTCAGCTATTCGGTTAAAATCTCAAACTCCCGTTTTATTGATCGTAACCTTCGTTACTTTCTTACTCTCGTAACAAAAGTCAATTAAAATAAGAAATTGGAACCAGAAAATTAAAGTGTCAAAGTTTACCTACAATCGATCGGACCCCTTTCCAATCGACTTAATTACATACCGATATAAATAGTTTAGTCGGACATTTTAACAGACATACATAAACATAAACAATAAAACATTAATGCACACATGATATTTAAAAGTAAAGGGCAATTATATTAATTGAGTAAAAACCTGAAAACAATGAATCTTGATTACACGATCCTCCACAAGCCGGCAGGATTCGCTTGGTCGAACAATAAAACTTAAAGTGAAATAACTACTAACTAAAGTGCAATAGCCCCCCGGTGTAGGAAGTTATTGCTTTTTAAGTACTGAGAAAACAAAAAGTCGAAAAACTAAGGAAAGGGAATCAAAAGCTTCGACTGCAGAAAATGGCATAAACTCGATATCCCGAGAGCGGCCCGTGTAGAAACCTGCTTCCATATATAGCCTTCAGTAGTTGTTGTGAAACAAAGAGAGAAAATCTCCAGTGGAAGTTAGTGGCCGATACTTTCTGAAGACTTGTTGAACGTGGTTTGAGTTGAATTGATACCGTTGAGTGGTCTACGTAACTTAAACTTGAATTATGGGAATTATGCTTGTGTCGGTCGCCATAGTCATGTGACGAGGGTCACTACTTAAAGTACTATGACGGTCGCCATGGACCTGTGACGGTCGCTATGCGCCCTGAGTGCAGAATCTGGTTTTTGCTGTCAAATGCCTTATTTTCTTCTCTTTTCTTCTATTTTCTCTTCTTTTCTTATACAAGTCACTTGAGATAAAATACCTGGAAATAAGCTTAACACTTGCGGAATAACATGTAAATAAATGAAAACGATTAAATAATTCAATGTAAATCGAGCCAAATATGTAGTGTAAAATCGTATTATCAAACTCCCCTACACTTGAACCTTTGCTTGTCCTGAAGCAAATAATCATTTTAAAAGCATTGATCCAACACACACACCTGACACATTTCCGAATCATACGCGGTTGTGCAGCACAGATACTCAATCAAACACTAAAGATACATTCATGACACAAAACATAAAACATGATCATAGACCCCCCTATACAAACCAGTCCGAATCATTCTACTATAGCTCAACCTAATGCTTCTTGTTTCTATTTCACCCGTTTTCATTCCGACGCAATCACATTAAGCCCTTTGCCCTTACACGCACTTAGTATAGTAGCCTGTTAGTGATTTTGATCCTTTAAACACGGGGTCTGGTACACAAGTGTGGTAACCCTTTATATACCTGTTGCAAGTTGTGGGGGATCGAACCGTGGTTCGCCCTACCGAGTTCAGTACCAGGTATCTCTGAACCAACTAACACAGATTTCTATCGCCTTTTGCATATCTTGCATTCTGCATTTTCTTTTTATTTCCATAGACAAAAGCGTGAAATTTTTCAATTTTTGCATCTTTAGGCATCAATCACTTATTTGCATCGACTCTCCACGTAGTTTGTGCTTAAGACGGTGCTGATTGCTGATATAAAATACTTGGGGCTAATTTAGAACTAAAGCTTAAGGTCTCGGTATAATGGGTACTCAAACTGATAACGCAAATATGAGAGGTCTAGGGTGTCAAGTTGGTATCAATTTTGTTGATTCTTTCTCCGATTTCTAACAACCTATATACTCTAAGGGCGTGTCAAGTTATGTGTCGAATCGTAAAGGAAATTTTTTGTTGTTATGGCTAAATAAAGTGGGGAATTAACTAACACGGAAAACATAGCATATATTAGCTGGGAAGTACATTAAAGTTGAGAAAAGGAAATAACAGCATAAACTAGAAAATAAACTACAACGAACGTTTCCTCTCCCACACCGAATCTAACATTGTCCTCAATGTTTCGAAATAGTCTAGAAAGAAAGGAACAAACAAAACAGAAAATAGAAAACAAACTATTGGGGTCCTCGCGATCTGCCTCGTGCTCGCCCACGTCCATCTGGTCCAAACTGATGAGGTAAACCCACATGATAGATGTAATCACGCAAGCCATCCACCCGTACAGTCAAGGCATCCATCTCATCGATGATGCTCGACATCCTTCGCTCCATTCTTTCGCCTTGGTCGCGCTGGTCTTGTTGGATTTGGTGCAGGAGACCCATCATGTCAGCATGCTGCGTCTGGTGTCTCTGGTCTTGCTGGGCATCCAAATCATTCCTTTTCATAATGGCCGCGAGAATGTCATCATTAGTAGCAGGGGCGCGATCACTTCTTCGATGGTGTCGAGAGGATGAGCTTGTAGGCTGCTCAGTGTGTTACTGTTGGTCTTCCTCAGGTGCACCGTGTTCCATCTTAGCATACTCATCATCAGCCTGACCTTCGGGTGCAGCCTCATTAGGCTCAGGGGCATCCAAGTCAAAGATCTAATTTGTCATCCTCTGTGGATCTGTACGAGCAGGGCAAGGCAAAACAATACTATGAACCACCCTGTTCCTTACCATAAGGTTGTATTTCCTATCCTCTCTGGCTTTGATCAAATGTGCGCTGCGGCAGTACTCTATATCCAGATATGTGGCCGGCACAGATGGTAGGTTCGCAAGCCTATCTCCTAAATTCAAAGCCAGTGCTATAGAAGTAACTATTCCTCCAAAACAGAAAGGAGTAGAACCTCTCGCACAACTAGCCTGAATGTGTGCAAGCAGAAACGAGATGGCATTGACCGAGATAGGCGTGAATACACAGTGCATGAAGAAAAGCTATTTGGAGTTTACCTTGTGGTTGTTTACCCTCCCGAAGATGGTGTGGCCTAAGACACATTGATAATAGCGAATGGCTAGGTTATGGATGAGTGAGGCATTAAGTCCCTCCCAGCTTGTAATGCTTTCACCTGTTAAACTTCTCCACACCCCGAATGCTACGTTCGGCCAGTTTGGATCATGCGGGATACGATACTATACACCGTCCCCTTGTGGAAAATTCAGCATGTTGCCCAACTCGTCTTGCGTCAAAGAATATTCTCTGTTGAACATTCTAAACGAAGCTGAGCCGGTGAGATACTGCGCATCATCAGAGGGGGTGTTGTAGGAAAAAGAGCTGAGGAACTCCAAGGTTAGCGCTTCATAAGTCGGGAGGTTCTGGGTGCAGAGCTGCGTTAAACCTGAGTTGAGAAACATCCATTTGACTCCCTCTAACAAGCCAAGTTCTTCTAGACAGGAAATGTCAAGATAACGTGTCGGTTGGATTGATCATTTGTGTAACTTGATGTATTTCTCTCTTTGAAATTCTCCTGCTTGGGCATCACGAAAAATTATATGTGAAAGGTCTGGTTGTTGAGCCATTGTGCATGCAAGAGTTTTTGGTTTTAGAATGTGGTTTGTTTACGGAACAGAGGTGGGATTGTGAATTTGTAGTGAATTTACTGTGTTTTAATAGAGAAAAATATGGTGAGTGGGTGAATTAGTGGCACAATAAATGGGGATTTTGAACGTTGCTGAGTGGTATGGAGTTATGGTGTGAATGGTCATGAATGGTAAGTGGGACGGTTGCAGAAGAAGGGGAGAAGAAAGGTTTTGAGTGGTTCTGTTACGAATATAGCAGATAGCAGGTTTTATTCTGTGACGGTCGCCACAGATGACCTGACGGTCGTCATCCTTGTTATGCCTGTGACGGGCGTCACCGGAGTGTTACGGTCGTTATACACCAGAAACTCAGAAAATTTTAAATTTTTAATTTAAACCAGTAACAATCAGCATAATAAAAGCATAATACTTCACACAACACTTCAGTTTTCAATAATAAAGTAATAATGATGGAATGGAAATTTATTTAAGGCTGCAAACACAACAGAATAGTAAAAGAACAAATAATATTGATGCAGATAATAAAAACAGAGATAAATAGCAGTGAAATAAATATCCATTAACTGAAGTAAAGTAATTCAGTATCCAAAAATTATCATTAGCAGTAGCAGATGCAAACACATGGAGCACCAGTAAGTTCAATTAAAAACCAAAAATAGCAAATGAAAAACTAAAGTTAAAAGCAAAGAAAATGCGGTAAATGTCAAAAGAATTAAAATAAGCCAATATGGCGACTCAGAGTCTCCACTGCTTAGTTCAAATGATCCAGCTGCTCGACAGTAATGTCCCTTAAACCAATGACATCAAGACGGATAGTACGGAGCTCGTCTCGCATGCCATTGAGTTCTGTACGGAAGGCTTCCAATGTGGCATGAATGTTGGCAGATGGAATGTTATTAGCATCATTAATAGGGTGGTCTGGAAAATCATGGTAATGTGGAGGTGTTTCGGGATCTATTTCAATCTCAGAGGTATGGCCATCAAGTTCCTTCTCAAATTATGGTCCGTCCAAATCATACAGCCAATTTTGGCGGTTGTGCACACTAGTCCGTTCGTGGTCAGGTAATGTAAAGTGGGGTACAACCTCATTATTAATCAGTAGCTGGAAGTGGTGTGGTCCAAGGTTTCCTATTAATCCTCTGTTGAAACAGAAGGTGATGTTCATGGGCCTATATCCTCCTAAAGGGTTTACTCGAGAGAGACGTGTCCTAAATCCCATGGCGTCAGCAATTTTGGTCACTAGGCCACCTATTAAAATGGGACCATGATCAGCTTGAGCAATCCTACGGAGGTTGTCAATCATAAAGGTAGCCCCATTAACAGGTCGAGATTGAAACACACAAAACAGGATAAAGAGCTCATCTCTAGACACTAGAGTGTCATTCTCAGATTTTCCAAAAAGGGTAAAAGCTAAGATCATATGGAAATATCTGATAGCTGGATTATGAATATCAGTGGACACCATAGGGTGCGGGTCATGATGTGGTCGTCCTGAAATACTACCCCAGAAAAAGTTAAGTTCATTTTCCATAAGCAAATCTTCTTGTGCCATGGAGAAAACGTCAGGGCCATTGGGGAAATCCAACAGTTCCGTGATTTCTCGGTTGTTAAAATGGCAAGTGTACCCAAACAGCCTTAAGGTTATCCTACCCCTATTAAATCCCATGCCATAGTTAGGGTCATAGGCCAGTGAGCTCAAAAATTCAAGAGTTAACCTATGGTAAGTCGAGTGCTTCTTCCTAGCAAAACCCTCCCAACCTATTTGGTTAAACATAAAATCTATGCTGTCACCTATGCCTAGAGCAGTCATGGTAGGTCCATGGGGGAATTTGGTTAAAGCCATAGGTCTAAGAGAAAAAGCCTCGTAACGGTGCCATTGGGCATCGTCCTTGAATAGCACAACCATGGTATCTTTATTATCCATCTTTTAAAGTTAGTAGAAAGAATGAAATCAGTGGAGAAGGAAGAAGGTAGAAAAAATAAAGTCCTGGAAACATAAAGTAAGACAATCAGCACTGATTTTTAAAATAATTGAAAATACCGCATTTGTTAGTGAAGTACATTTGGATAAAAGTAAAAATGAAAATGAAAATAAAATAAAAATTTGAAAATAAAGTAAATATTTAAAAGAAAAACAAAGTAATAAACAAAAGAAATTTCGTGGGTTGCCTCTCACGCAGCGCTTCGTTTAATGTCGGGAGCTCGACACAGTTTATCAGGAATATCAGCTTAAGGGTACTACAGGTATTTCTGTCAGTTTTAGACCAGTCGAAAAATCTCTATTGTCTACGCAATGATAGTGTTTCAAACGTTTCCCATTTACAATAAACGGTTCACTAGATCTACCTTTTATCTCATGTTTCAAACCTTTGTATATTCGGGCATTCTCATAAGCGTCTAATCTAAGTTCTTCTAGCTCATGTAAATCTAGAATTCTCTTTTCTCCCGCAGCGATATAATTTAAATTAATGGTTTTGATAGTCCAATAGGCCTTATGTTCTATTTCTACCGGCAGGTGACAAGATTTTCCATAAACTAGCTTAAATTGCGTGGTTCCTATGGGAGTTTTATAAGCTGTCCTATAAGCCCACAAAGCTTCGTGTAGTTTTGAAGACCAATCTTTCCTAGAGGTGGCAACGATCTTTTCTAAGATATGTTTAATTTCTCTATTTGAGACCTCTACTTGCCCACTCGTTTGGGGGTGGTAAGGTGTTGCTACACGGTGTTTGACTCCATATTTTGATTGAAGTTTCTCAAAGATTTTCGAGATAAAGTGGGAACCTCCATCACTGAATACTAGTCTCGGAACACCGAATCTAGGAAAAATTATATTCTTAAAAAGCATAGTCACTACTCGTGCGTCGTTTGTTGGGGCGGCTGCAACCTTTATCCATTTTGAAACATAATCAATCGCAACGAGTATGTATTTATTACCAAAAGCGGACGGAAATGGTCCCATGAAGTCTATTCCCCACACGTCAAAGACTTCTACTTCTAGAATGCCCTTTTGAGGCATTTCATCGCGTCTAGAGATATTTCCAGTGCGTTGGCACCGGTTGCAATTTATAACTGTGATATGGACGTCTTTCCATAGAGTAGGCCAAAAGAGGCCAGCTTGCAAGATCTTAGCACAAGTCTTTGAAGTGCTCGCGTGCCCACCATAGGGGGCGGAATGACAGTGAGAAATTATATCTTCCACCTCATCTTCGGGTACACAACGACGGAAAATACCATCGGCGCCCCTCTTGAAGAGCAGTGGTTCGTCCCAATAATAGTGTTTAAGGTCATGGAAGAATTTCTTCTTTTGTTGATAGGTTAGATCAGGTGGTAGTACTCCAGCTGTTAGATAGTTAACAAAATTAGCATACCATGGCAGCGTGGTTTTAGTGTAATTAGACTCTATAACTTCATTGGTTTCTGTATCATTATAAGTCAGAGATTGTTCAATTGTATTACTCTCTAACTGAGCTAAGAGTCTTTCATAAGGGAAATCGTCATTAATAGGTGTCGTAACCCGAAATTTAACCTCCCTCTTTTGCCTTTTGCATGAGCATAAGCATTCGCATCGTTAGCATATGCATTCACACTTTTCTCTATGTGTTTCTTGTTGCAGGATCTTCAGGTTTTCCAAGCCCGGTTAATCATATCCTCACAAGGTCATCACCTCATCAAAGCAAGCACAAAATGAAGGTTTCCATACCTATTCCTCAATACAAGAGGTGGAAAATCGAATCCGGGACCATAACACCCTTTTTTAGGCAAATTGGGCATATTTTGGCCTGGTTAATCGATTAACCATTTGCAGTGTAATTGTGTTAATCGATTAACACAGGCAAAATAGGCACAATTTGCTGCTTTTTCATGACAACACCTTTGCACACATTTTGGTCTTGGATTCTAGCAGCATATGGAATATTCTAGACACCTCTAAACATTTCCAAGCTACTCTATTCATTCCAAGTGCATTTTCTATGACACTTCACTTCAAATCAAGTGCACCATGTTCCTTGTTTTCCAAGTAATGTGGATCTTTGGATGTTGGAATTCACCTTGGGATTGTTACCGAGTTAGTTCTAACTAACCGAGTTAACCGCCTTGACTCGGTGAGTCAAGTCTAACTAACTCCTAACCTAGCTCCAAACCCAAAGCTAATTCCAAACCAAATTCCAAACCATCTCATATTCCAAACCTAAAGCCTGTATAAGAGCACCTCCACTCACTTTTCAATTCCTCAACCATTCTCTACCATTTTTCACCAAACTTCTCACATTTCACTCTCAATTCTCTCACTTTTTCTCTGATTTCTCTACTCATTCTTCATCTTCATCTCAATTCTTCTCCATCAAACCTCACCAAAAGCTCTTATTCTTGAAGGATAATCACTTTTCACCTTGAAAGTGATTAGTTCTTCATTTGGCATTCTTTGGTTGGATTTATAGAATTACATCCCATTCTAATTCAATCCAAGGGTTTCACACCATTTATTTTGGTGCTAGTTCAGTTTCGGTGCATTTTCGCGTTTTTGATCGGTTTCGACGCGTTTCGTCTACAATTCAAGGATCCTCTGGTTTTCTTTAATCTTCTGCACCAAGATCACTTTGCAACATTTACCAAGGCACATCTCAACCTTGTAGGTTGGTGGATTTCATTCATTTTATCATTTCGATCGTTTTCGTATCGTTTGTGATGTAATTTCGATATTCTTGCATGTGAATTGATTACACTTTTGATAGATCCATGATCTTGATTGTTAATTGATTCTATTGTTGATCATTTGCTGTTTCTAAGCTTTATTTTTCGTGCATAATTGTTTGCCCTAGCATTGGAGTGATTGCACAATAAAAAAGTTGGCCAAAAGCACTTTTCAAAACTGATTTTCTGCTCCCTGTACAGTGTTAATCGATTAACACATTGCAGTGCAATTGTGTTAATCGATTAACCAGTGTTTTTTTTGCACTTTTTCAAGTGTTAATCGATTAACACTTTGCAGTGCAATTGTGTTAATCGATTAACATTGAACCAGAAAGCCACTTTCTTGCATTTTCAAGTATGTTTGCCATGCTTTCTTCATTTTAACTTCCATTGATTGTCATGCTTGATTTTATGGATGTTTTTAATGTCATTTCACTTCTGGTTGAAGCAAATTCATGAACTTTCGATGCACATTTTCGATTATTCGTTTGTTTCGTGTTCTTAGCATTGTATGAACATAGTAATTCTTGCACCATTTTTGTTCACATGATACATGACTTTGTGTGGCATTTTGATGATCATTTGGCACTGTTTTGCACTTTCCATTTCAGTTTGTATTAAGTTTATTCTTCATGGATAAACTTAATCTTGTATAATCAATAATTCACTCCTTTTTGTTTTAATGACTTTTCATCCTCTTTGGAAAGTTGTTAGCATGTTTATCCCTTGATTAATTGATCGAGACTTTGTTTCGATTAATCGATCTTCCCTTTTCCTCTCTTTAGGCCTCCTTTAGAGCTTTCTCTCTCTTTCCCCCCGTGGAGTTGGAGTTTCGCGATGCGCCTTGCATCGGAGCACTGTACAAATTAACGCCGTTATGCTGTCCGTTTCTCTACGCAAGAGCACTGTACAACTTGGAGTTGTTGGGCCGTCCGGTTCAACTTCCACATTACACCATGTGTGTGTTAGGGAATGGATGAGAAGGGAGAATTCCTACTCTCATTCTGACTACTTCAGGTAGGGGACGAATGACCCTGTGCTTGGCTTAGTCATCTCTATCTCCAGGCGGTAATGTGCTTTCTTTCCCCAGTCGAGTTGATCCTTGATCACTCTTCTCTCTCTACGATCTCTTTCGATCCTTGATCACTCCTATCTCAAGCTCTCTCTTGATCTATCACCATTCTTCTTGGTTACGATCCGATGTTCCTTGGGTTAGCATGCTTTCTTCGTTTCAATACCCTATGTTCTTCTTGTAATCAATCATTGCTTTTTGATTCCCCTGAAGAGTTTCAATTCTCTCTCTTTGGTCCAACACAATTTTCCTGTCACGACCATTTTCCCCTGGAGTTTGCAACCTTCTCTTGGTTCTTTTCCTTTGTTGGATTAATCACCTCTTCTTGGTTAATCACCCTTTTCTTCAGTTAATCACAGTCCGTCTGTTAAAATACTGAACCCTTTCGAGTTAATCACCTTCTCTTGGTTAATCACTCGCTTTTCTCTTCGGTTAATCACAGTCCATCTGTAAACACCGAATCACCCGCAGTTGGCAACCTCCTCTTGGTTCGAATACTTGCACCCTTGGGTTAGTATCCTTTCTTTGGTTCAAATACCCTTTCTTCGGTTGAGTATTGTTTGTTCAGTCAGTTTACCGAACCACTTTGGGTTACGACCTTTGCTCGATCCTATACCCGTCCTTTGGGTTATGATCTTTATTCGGTCCTACACCCACTTGTCTGGTTAATCACAATTTTCTCTGCTAAAACCAATGCTTCTCTACCCCCACAGAGTTGTAGTCATTTCTTTCCTCGGTTAACTTCTGTTTACCAGTTAATATACCGAGGCCTCTTCAGAGTCAAACACCTTCTCTCGATTCAACACTCTCTCTCTTGGTTTATCACAGTCCGTCTGTTGACACCAGCTTCTTTTCCCCGCCAGGGTTCTACTCTCTTTCTTCGGTTAACCACTGCCGGCCAATTAATATACCGAATCTTTCTTAGTTTCGACACCAATTCTCTTTGCTATCCCCAGCGGAGTTTCTTTCATTCTTGGTTTTGACACCACTCTTTTCCTTTTCTTTTGTGCAAACGCTCTCACTGCGGGGTCTTTCCCAGTAGAGTTTTTCTTTCACTCTTGCTCTTGGTTTCAACACCACTTCTTTCGTCTCCTTGTTTCTTTCTTGTTTTCCTTTTCCGTTCAGTTCCCCGAACTACGGAAGCTCTGATTCTGCATTCTTTTGAATGTATGATACGTAGGCATGAGATCGCAATGATCTCGGCGAGCACACTTCCACCTTTCTTCCGTCTTCCTTCTTTCCTTTTCTTTGTCCCCTGGTTCCATGAACTACGACGCTCTGACTTCCTCATTGCACTATGAGGGTACGTAGGCACAAGGACTTCGTTCCTCCGCGAGCACTTTCCTTCTTTTCTTTCTTTTTCCCCTTTCTCTCTCTCCTCTTTATTTTAGCTAGAAGCCTTTAGATAGATAACCCATCCAAGCCTAGAAGCAAGCGAAATGGTTCCCGTCGAGTACGAAGGATGCGTTAGGTGCTAATACCTTCCTTTCGCATAACCGACCCCCCGTTCCCGTTTCTCTTCCCTTTGGGTTTTATAGATATTTTCCATGTCCTTTGGGACTAAATAAAGTTCGGTGGCGACTCTGTTGTATCTTTGAGTGTGCGATTCACTCAGGTAGAAACCAACCATCTTCAGCTGGCGACTCTGCTGGGGACAGATTGACCTATTGCTAGTCCATCCCTTGAGGGGTCTCGCCTAGTTTTGTTTGCTCTCTTGCTTGCTTGGGTGTTTACCTTTCTCGCTTTGTTTTGCTTGCTTTAGCTTTATGTTTATTTATCCCATTTCTTTACTGCTTTGAATATTCATATGCTGTATATTCTGGATATCTGCTATTTTCTGCTGTTGTTGGGATGGGTAGATATTATTGGAGAGAAAGGTCTTAACACCGGGCCTAGTATACACATAGGCTAGAACGTGGATAGTCGTGAGGCATGCGTTTTGCGCGTTGGGATATCACGAGACCCACATCCCAGATCGTGATACGTTTGAGAATACTTCCATCCTGTGAGAATTCACTACGGCGGGGGGTTTCATCCCGAGTCCTATGGTTTGGGCGACCTTTTCTAGGGACTACCTTGTTGTGTCTAGATCACACCTGTGAGGGGGATGGGTTTTTGCAGGAAAACAAGCCACTTCATACCCTTATTCTCACACATGCCAGATTTATTCACTGACACATCGGATTATGTTGCACTGACACAGATTATATGCAGATATCCGGATTGTTCAGATTTGATTATTCGGGCAGTGTTGGCTTCTTGTTGTTGTGTTGCATATCATTTCATCATGTAAATTAATTTTTTCATGTGCATTTCCAGGTTTTCGAGGGCTTATCTTTTGTTGACATTATCATAGAGATGAGTACTGGTCGTCGTGGCATCTTCAGTTACAAGTTTGTGGAACCTAAGCTGGGTATTTTGAGAGGTTTGGCATCTTTGTTGGTTGGAGATCACAGAGGGGTTTTCATAGGTACTTATGGTAATCTGTTGTCCATCCTCAACACTGAAGTCAACATCACTGATATTTATACTCTGGTTCAGTTCTACGACCCGCCATATAGGCGCTTCACATTTCAGGATTATCAGCTAGCACCTACACTTGAGGAATATGCTTATATTCTGGGGGTTGAGATCAAGAAGCAGGTTCCTTACGTTTACACTAGTGGTTGTCCGAAGTTTCATCTTATTACTGATGCGCTTTGCATTAGTAAGAAAGATGTGGAGGATAATCTCAAGACCAAAGGGAAAGGTATTTGAGGGTTTGCTTCGAAGTTCATGGTTGACAAGGCTAGTACTTTTGCTAAGGATGGAAACTGGAAGGCTTTCAACGCCGTTCTTGCTTTGCTGATATATGGGATTGTCTTGTTCCCGAACATGGAGGATTTCGTAGATCAGGCTGCCATCAGCATTTTCTTGTCCAAGAACCCTATTCTGATGCTTCTTACTGATACCTACCATTCTATTCATTCCAGGAATGAAAAGAAGAAAGGATCCATTGTCTGTTATGCTCCTTTGTTGTACCGATGGTTCATGTCTCACCTTCCACAGAAGGGTCCCTTTGTTGAGAATAAGGATAATCTCAAGTGGTCTCAACGAATCACGTCTCTTACTGCCGATGATATTTCTTGGTATTCTCGAGTCTTCGACGACATTCCGATCATTCTTCATTGTGGGAAATTCTCCAATGTGCCCCTCTTGGGTACAAAGGGTGGAATTAACTACAATCCGAGAATGGCTTTCCGACAGTTGGGATACCCTATGGTTGACAAACCTGATCCTGAGGTAGTGGAAGAATTCATCTTTCATGAAGGGGTTAATGACATGGGTTTACTGAAGAGGTTTAGTGCCGCTTGGACTCAGATTCATCTCGAAGGTAGAGCCGATTTGGGTAAGAAGAATTGCGTAGCCAAGGAAGCTTACACACTTTGGGTCAAAGAGCGCGTCAAAGAGATCTTGTTGCCATTCTCTCCTGAGCCTTCCATGAATGCCAAGCTTCCTGAACTTGCCATTGTTCCTCCATCTGAAGTCGATCAACTCAAGTTGATTCTTGAAAAGTTGAAGAAGGAGAATGTTGATCTTCATCTCAACCTTAATAGGGTCACTTCCGAGAAGGATAGCCTACAGATTAAGCTCCATCAGAAGCGCGAGCGCATGCTCAAAGAGGTGGAGGTTGAATAGAATAAGCGTAGGAAGGTGGGTGATGCTTTGAAGAGCACCTATGAGGGACTTACTTCAAAGAAGAGACAACTCGCCGATGCTCATTATCAGGCCTACAAAGAGGAGCTGAGCTACAACAAGCAACTTGAAGAGCTTCGAGGGAAGTTATCCGAGTTCAAGACGAAGTGGCAAAGTGAACAAGACCGTGCTAATCAGTTAGCAAAGGATTTTTCCTAATGTAAAGCTAAGCTCGACAAAGTCTTCGGTGAGATTTAGAAGCTGCAAGATCAAGCACATCAGAGTCAAGAGTAGATTAGCCAGCTCAACACAGAGAGTACTCATTGGGAGCATCAAAGCCATTATCTACAGAACCTCCTGGATCAGAAAGAGGCCTTTCTTCAGGATATGCTTCAGGGACCTAATCATTCTTTGCTGCGCAACCTCATGAAGGATACGAAGTACTGGAGTGAGAGGCACGGCCGTCTAGCCAGATTTGCTGAGCATGCATTGGAGGACCTTCCAGGGTTGTTGAGGGATGCATATGCTGATGCATTGTCGCACCGGCTTCCTTGGACTGTTTTCACTTATTATCTGTGTGTAGGGTGGTATTTGATAGGATCTGTGCGGATTTTGTTGTAGCCCAAAAGGCAGATATTTGACTTGTATTCGACTTGTACTTCTTTCCTCTATTGAATGAATGAATGAAGATGCTTGCTCACTCTATCTTTTATGCCTTTACTTGTATGCTTTATGATATTGTCAACAAAGATAAGTTTAAGAATTCCTGGAATTTAAAACTTTATTTTTGCATGCATATCATACATTCATCTGCACACATATGCACATCCCTTCATCCAAAACCGTTGCTCATCCTTGTCCGCCTTCCTTGTAGCAAGATGACGACTCGACATCGGTATTTTACTCGCTCAAGCAAATCCAGAATCATGACTGATTTCGAAGCTGAGAACGCTGCGTACAAGGAAACTCTGGCTCAATTCCAAGGTCGGATGGATCAGTTCCAGACGAACATGGATGTCATTATGGAGTTCCTTCGTGCCCAGAGGGACACCGCTGCTGCTGCCACTGTTGTTACAACTACTACCGATGCAACTGTTGTCACTCCTGTTGTGACTGTTCCACCTGTTGTTACAACTACTCCTGCTGTTGTTGTTCCTTCTCCTGCTAGAGTTGAAGTACCAGTTGAGCATGTGAATCATCCTGCCGTTCAACCCAGTTTGAACCAGATGCCCGCTAGTTTCCCTTGGGGCATGCCTCCGAATTACACTCCTCAAATTGCAAATAATGGTAGTGCCTTCATGCCATATCAGCCTTTTGTTGCACCCATGCCTAATGGGAATGCTGCCGCATATCCATGGGTCATGCCTACTCCAGTCCCGCCTCCAGTGGTGAATGATGATCCTGAGAATCTTCAGGCTCAAACTCATCAAACTGCCGGATTGGTCGACACTGAAACTCCTGATGAAGAAAAGCATGTGTATAGAGGACCTCCTATTCATATTCCGGTTTCGTCTCAAGCTGCTCAAACTGCTGTTCCGAATGCTCATCCTGGGTTGTTCTTTCCTGGGGCATCTTCCTCAGCTGCTGTGATGCCTCATTCAATTTATCCGTATGGTGTTCCAATGGGTCAGAATGCTGGTCAGATGGTTAATCTGAGTTTGGTGTATCCTTCTCAGTTTGCTACTCCGCAAGTGAATGCTCTTGCCGCTTCTCAGCTGCCAAATCCTCAGATTCTTGTCAGGCCCACTAATCAGAATAAATATGTTGACTACAAGTTATTGGAGGATCGTATCAGGGCTATTGAAGGGTTCTCTGCTTTTGGTATGGAAGCCAAAGACTTGTGTTTGGTTCCAAATGTTGTGCTGCCGCAGAAATTCAAGATACCTAATTTGCCAAAGTACAAAGGTTTGAGCTGCCCACGTAGTCACATCACTATGTACTGCAGGAAGATGGCATCCCATATTGATAATGATGAATTGCTAGTTCATTGTTTTCAAGATAGTTTGTCTGGTGCTTCATTGGATTGGTACATGGGCTTGGAGCACAGCAAAATCCGTACTTGGAGGGATTTGTCGGAAGCATTTGTGAGCCAATACAAGTATAACCTTGATCTGGCGCCAACTAGATTGTAATTGCAGAATCAATCTCAGCGTTCAAATGAAACATTCAAGGAGTATGCACAAAGATGGTGTGAGATGGCATCTCGTGTACGACCTGTCTCTCTGACAATGAGTTGGTTGACATCTTTATGGGTACGTTGCAAGGATTTTACTATGAGAAAATGGTGGGTAGTTCTTCATCGAGTTTTGTTGATGTTGTAACCATTGGTGAAGGGATTGAGAATGGTTTGAAGACTGGAAAGATTCCTGGAGCTACTTCCCAGCAGCCGGCCACTAGGAAGTCTCAGAACAGTCATTCCAAGAAAAAGGAAGGTGAAGCCAACGCTGTGACAGATCAAGTTTCTCCTCAGTATCAAGCTCCCATGGCTCCCTTGCCATACTATCCGTATCCGTACATTGCTGCTGCACAGTATCAACAACCTCCATATCAGTATCATCTGCAACAACCAATTCAGAATGCTCAGAATCAGCAACAGAATCAGCAGAACAAAAATCAACAGAATCAAAACCGTCAGAACAACAACAGTCAAGGAAACTGTAAACGTCTGAATTTTGATAGAATTCCGGTGTCATACACAGAGTTGTTTCCTTACTTGGTTCACCAAGGGGCAATTGTCCCCAAGCAGATTGCACCTGCAATTCCTCCATTTAGCCCGAAGCATAACCCAAATGCATCTTGTGCTTATCATGTTAGATACATAGGGCATGCAACAGAGGATTGCTTTGTTTTCAAAGCCAAGGTTCAGGAACTCATTGATAAGAAGGTTCTGACTTTTGCTGAAGAAGGACCCAACATTCAGAGTAATTCGTTGCCGAATCACGGTGGACCTGCAGTTAACATGATTGAGGATAGTCCGAAGGCTGAATTGATCATGGATGTTGACGAAGTAAAGACTCCGATGTCTGTGGTTTTCAAGAAATTAAAGGAACATGGGTTGTTGAAAGGGTTGCATGGTAAGTGTCAGATTTGTGACGATAATCCCAACCAGTGTCGAAGGCTGAAGGGTTGTGTCCAGATTCTGATGAACCGTGGCGAAGTGCAATTTTCCAGATCTAAACCTGTTGAGGAAGTTACTGCTATTGAGCCATTCACCATCATCTATAGGAAGGTTCCAGTTGAATCCCCTAAGCAGAAGAAGGTGCAACCCATCGTGGTTTGTCCGCCGAAACCGTTTCCGTATCAGAATTCTAAGGAGGTACCTTGGAAATATGGGTCCACTGTGTTTTCTGGAGGTCAAGAGATAAGGTTCGCCGAGTCTGAGATCGTGAATGTTACAGCCGGTGGAGGTATGACTCGTAGTGGACGAGTGTTCGCCCCGAAGGTCACTACGAAGCCTGTGCAAATTCTAACTATTGTTTCTCCTAAAGAAACGCCTGCAGCTGCAACCCCTGTTGTTCAACAAGGGGCATATACTGCTATTCCAGTACAGACTATCCCGTCTGAGGATGTTTCAAAGAGCAAGGAGACCCTTGATGATCAAGAGTTCCTTAAGCTGATCAAGAAAAATGACTTTAAAATTATGGATCAGTTGGGTCAGACTCCCTCGAGGATCTCAATTTTATCCTTACTCATGAGTTCGCCTGCGCACAGATCAGATTTGTTGAAAGTGTTGAACAGTGCCCATGTCATGCAAGATATATCCGTCGTCGAATTCGATGATGTAGTGGCCAACATAACTGCAAGTCGGTATTTGGGCTTTAATGAATCAGAATTACCTCCTGAAGGAACTGCCCACAATAAAGCGCTGCACATATCTGTAACCTGCACAGACATCTTGTTATCTCGTGTTCTAGTGGATACCGGTTCTTCTCTCAATGTGATGCCTAAGGGTACATTGAGTCAATTACCAGTGGAGGGAATCGAGATGAGACCAAGTGCCTTAGTTGTCAGAGCCTTTGACGGTTCTCAAAGACAGGTCATTGGAGAAGTGGATTTACCCATCAATATTGGGCCGTATTTATTTACCATTACCTTCCAAGTGATGGATATTCATCCAGCGTACAGTTGCCTATTGGGTCGTCCATGGATCCACGCGGCAGGGGCAGTTACATCCACTTTACATCAGAAGTTGAAATTCATGTTTGACGATCAGCTTGTCATTGTCTGTGGGGAAGAAGATCTGATCGTAAGCGAGTTATCATCTTTTCGATACGTCAAGATCGAAGAAGGCATAGCTGAGGTACCGTTGCAGTGTCTCGAGTTCGAAGATGTCAGCTCTGCTTCAACTAGTCAAAGTAGACCACCACATTTGACTTTAGCATCTGCTAAGAGCGCTAAATAGACCATCGATAGAGGTGCCTTGCCAGGCCGGGGGCACGTGATTGATGTGGTTGAGAAGCATAATCATTTTGGATTAGGGTATAATCATGGTCGTCAATCTGGTTCCTCTGATCAGAAGCAATGCAACTTTGTCAAGTTCCATAGCACGGGTTTCCAGCAGGGTGACATCGTGGCACCTGCTGATGATGCTGGTCCCAGTAATCAGATTTCAAGCTTTGTGCGCAAATGTCTGCCGGATTTCAAGCTCAACAATTGGACATATACCGTGATTCCTGTGGTTTTCCCATATAACATATAATGCATTTTGCTTTCTCGTTCCCTCGTCCTCGCCCGAGACGAGTGGATAGCTTGTAAAGGGCCTCGCGCTTTTGCAATATTATGTGATCAATAAATAAAAGTTTTTTGCGTCCAAAATCATGTTCTATTTTCTTTCTTTATTTTACTTTTTCACAAAACAAATGGCAAAAGTTTCTTTTCTTTTTCACTTTTTAAATAGCTCATTCTAAACATATTCATAAACATGCAGAACTAATAAAAGAATTGATAACTGTAACGCCCCAGTTTTGCCAACTTTATTTTTATTGAGTCTTTTTGATTATTTTATTATTATTTTATTTTATTTTCGACTTTTATGTGAAAATGTGTTATTTTTCGTCGTGAATATTTTATCGCGTTTCAGGAACATTTGCGGGATATTTGAGTGTGGGGGTATTTTGGACATTTCATAGATATTTGGATAAGTTAGTAAGAAAGAAAAGAAAATAGAAAAGAAAAGGGAAAGAAAAATAGAGAGAAAGAAAGAAAAAAGAAGGAAAAAGGGAAGAAAAGAGGAGAAGAGAGAAAATTGGAGAAAGAGTGGAAAAATCATCAAGAACAATTTCTAGGAATCGATTAATCGGGTAAGGGTGCGAAACTCGATTATTGTATGATTGTATACGATTATGTATGTGTGTTTGTTGTTGTTTTGGATTGATCTGGAGAAAATTAGTAAAAATCACTTTTTGGAAAAATTGAGTAGGAATTGATTTAAATGTGTTAGAACTTGTGTTGAATGTGTTTAGATTGTCTATACATGTTTGATAGGTATTATTACACTTCCATTTGCTGTTTTTCTGAGATTTGGATGATGAATTGGAGGTTTTTGGGTGGAAAATCGTGGAACAAATTATGCAGGAATTTTTCTGGTATTTCCAGGTCATACGCGTATGGGGCATGTTCATACGCGTATGGACCTTGGCAATACGCGTATGGTGGGCGAGCCGTGGGGCATTACGCGTATGAGTCTAGGCGTTACGCGTAACAATGGCGTGGTTTTGGGTCAATACGCGTATGAAATGCATGTTTTACCAGCCCTCTGGTGATACGCGTAAGGGCTATGGGCGTACGCGTATGGATTTTTGAAACGTGATTTTGTGAAGAGGAATTGTTCTGTCAATACGCGTATGGGAATAGGTGTTACGCGTATGGACAGGAGAATTGCAAAAATGTGATTTTTCAAAATGTTGTTTTCGGTTTTGTCCGTAACTTTGGTTCCGATTATCCGATTTTTGAATTCTTGGTGTCGTTGGAAAGGTATCGAGTTGTACTTTATGATTATGATGTTTTGAGAATTGTTAGCCGATTAAATTATGTCGGGAAATGTGAATAGTGTCAGTTATCGATTTTTGTCATTTTAATGGTGTGGAATTGACGTGTATTATGCCGTATGTTGTTGTTTTGTACGTGAGATGACTTATGTGCTGTTGTGATGATGCTTTGTGGCCGAAAGGCAAGAAAATGCTAAGTGTGGTATTTGATAAATGTGCATGATTATGAATGTGTGTATGGATGCAATGTGAATGTCATGAGTCATTGTATGCCAAGCATCATAGTGTGCATTGTTGAACGTCCTGAGTGACGGTTTAATTCCTGAGGTAAATTGCTATAACATCGTGTGCCTCGAAAATATGAGGCGATGCCTGAGGACCTAAAGCGGTGGTTATAGACGATTGTGGGCTCCTTTGGAGACTTAAAACAATCTTTAATGTCGCGTGCCTCGAAAATATGAGGCGATGCCTGAGGACCTAAAGCGACGGGGTGAACATCGTAGGCCCGACGGGGAGTTACTTGAGATTCTCAGTAACAAGCGATGGTTCCAATAGTTCCTGAGTGAACTGATGATGAGACATGAGACAAGGGAAGTCGGTACCGCATGGCATGTGCATAGAGTCGTTGTGTCGGTCTCTGTGCATTTGCATAATCATGGATTAAATGTGCATATTAATTGTGTGTGTGAATAATGTGATTGGAATATGTGTAATTGTATTGTGTTATATCTGCTTGTGGTGCATTTGTGGTGAGAAGATGTTATTTGTGCATTCCTGGTGTTAATATATAATTTTATGCAATTATATTATGGTTGTTTTTCTCACCTTTCTGCTGTTTTATAACGCTCTATGAGGCGTTGCAGATTAGAGTTGCTGGAGGTATTCTTTTTGTGAAGCTTTGCGTCTTCATTCTTTTGTCGGTCGGCTCTGATATGTGACTCCGGGTAGCTAGGGTGGCCGTTTGCGATTATTTTGTATATCCGATGATATATTGTGATTGTATATGTATAACTGGATGTATGATAGACATGTTTATATGTTTATATGTATATATGTATATATGTTGTTCAGATTTTAGATTTTCCGCTTTAATTCTAATTTCTGAAAAGTGGGTGTAAGGAACTAAGTTTCCTCTGTTAATTGCTACCCCACAGTTGCATATCTTTATGGGCAGGTGTTGTATGCTATGTTTTGTTACAGTTGATGTGATTCCTCCCTTTCTATGCCGCGAATTCAAATATACTCTGACGAATTTTCAAATTTTCTTTTATCGCCTTAATTGCGTGTTTTTGGGGGTATAGTTTGGGGGCGTCACAATAACAACATGGCAAATATCCATTGTAATTCTGGAATTCCAATTAACCAAGCCGAAGAAGATGGTGAGAAAGATTGTGAATTATCGGCTGAACTGGCAAGGCTCCTAGAGCACGAGCGTAGAGAGATTCAGCCACAAAAAGAGCCAGTGCAAGTTGTCAACCTTGGTACTTATGAGGTCAGAAGAGAAGTTAAGGTTGACGCATCCCTCACTGAGCATGTACACTCCGAGTTGGTCAAGTTATTGAAAGAGTGTGTTGATATCTTCGCCTGGTCCTATCAAGATATGCCTGGGTTGGATACCAACATAGTTGAACATCACTTGCCACTCAATCCCGGATGTCCTCCTGTCAAGCAGAAACTCAGGAAGACTAGACCTGACATGGCACTCAAAATCAGAGAAGAGGTAAAGAAGAAGCTTGATGCTGGGTTCCTAGTCACTTTTGAATATCCTGAATGGATTGCCAACATTGTCTCGGTTCCCAAGAAGGACGGTAAAGTCAGAATGTGTGTGGATTATCGAGATCTCAACAAGGCGAGTCTGAAGGATGATTTTCCTTTGCCTCATATTGATGTCTTGGTGGACAACACTGCGTAGTTCTCTGTCTTTTCCTTTATGGACAGTTTTTCAGGATATAATCAGATCAAGATGTCCCCAACTGATATGGAGAAGACTACATTTATCACGCCATGGGGTACATATTGCTACAAATTCATGCCATTCAGTCTAAAGAATGCAGGGACAACATACCAGCGTGCCATGACAACCCTCTTTCACGATATAATACATAAAGAGATTGAGGTTTACGTGGATGATATGATTGCCAAGTCCAAAACTGAGGATGATCACTTGGTTCATTTGAAGAAACTGTTTGACAGACTCTGGAAGTTTAGACTCCGGTTGAATCCTGTGAAGTGCACCTTCGGAGTTCGATTTGGTAAACTATTGGGCTTTATCGTAAGTCAGAAGAGCATTGAAGTTGATCCTGATAAGCTTCGGGCAATTCAGAACATGCCACCTCCCAAAACAGAAAAAGAAGTTCGTGGCTTTCTGGGCAGACTCAATTACATTTCAAGATTCATTTCTCACTTGACGGCTACCTGTGAACCAATGTTCAAGTTACTAAGAAAAAATCAATCGGTTGAATGGAATAATGATTGTCAGGAAGCATTTGACAAAATCAAACAATACTTGCAAGAACCACCGATCTTAGTACCGCCAGTTCCTAGTAGGCCTTTAATCATGTATCTCACCGTTCTCGATGAATCAATGGGATGTGTATTGGGTCAACATGACGACACTGGCAGAAAAGAACATGCAATATACTATCTGAGCAAGAATTTCACTGATAGTGAGACCAGATACTCACTCTTGGAGAAAACTTGTTGTGCTCTGGTCTGGGCTGCTCGACGCCTACGACAATACATGGTTTGCCATACTACTTTGTTGATATCCAAAATGGATCCGATAAAGTACATCTTTGAAAAGCCTAATGTCTCTGGAAGGATTGCTCGGTGGCAGATGCTGTTAACTGAGTATGATATCCAACATGTTACCCAGAAAGCAATAAAAGGGAGCGTCTTGTCTGACTACCTTGCTTATCAACCTGTAGATGGTTATCAACAGATGAAGTTTGACTTTCCCGATGAGGATGTTCTGTTTATAAGAGATTATGAGACTCCAGATCCTGACATAGGACCCGAACCAGGGGCGCGATAGACACTCGTGTTCGATGGTGCCATTAATTCTAAAGGTCGTGGAATCGGGGCTATCCTCATCTCTCCAACAGGTTTTCACCTTCCCTTCACTGCTAGATTATGCTTTGCATGCACCAACAATATGGCTGAATACGAAGCATGTATCTACCGTATTGAAGCGACAATTGACATGAGAATCAAGATTCTTGAGGTCTATGGAGATTCTGCCTTAGTCATCGGTCAAGTCGGAGGGAACTTTGTGACTCGGGATTCCAAGCTAGTTCCATACCAACAACACATAGCGAAGTTGATTCCTTACTTTGATGAGATCACTTTTCATCATATTCCCAGAGAGGAAAATCAACTAGCTGATGCTCTTGCCACTTTAGCATCCATGTTCAAGGTCAAGTGGAAGAATGAAGCTCCTCATATCCGCATTGATCACTTGAACGAACCAGCACACTGTTTAGCAATCGAGGATGAATCTGATGACAAGCCTTGGTTCTACGACATCAAAAGATATATGGAAAAACAGGAATATCCCGAGGGTATCACTATCACTGACAAGAAGGCTCTTAGACGGCTTTGCGCCAAATTCTTCTTAAGTGGTGGTGTACTGTACAAGAGGAATTATGATTCCGTGTTGCTCAGATGCGTGGATAGACACGAAGCAAACACGATCATAAGGTCCATACATGAGGGCTGCGAGGGTGTACATGCTAAAGGTCCTGCTATGGCTAAGAAGATCCTCCGGGCTGGGTATTACTGGACAACAATAGAGGTAGATTGTTACAACTTTGCCAAAAGATGTCACAAGTGCAAAATCTACAGAGACAAGATCCATGTGCCTCCAACTCCATTGAATGTTTTGACTGCACCTTGGCCATTCTCCATGTGGGGTATAGATATGATTGGAATGATCGAGCCGAAGGCTTCCAACGGTCATCGATTCATTCTAGTTGCTATCGACCACTTTACCAAGTGGGTTGAAGCTGCTTCCTATGCAAACGTTACACGACAAGTGGTTGCTAGATTTATCAAGAAAGAGATAATCTGTCGCTATGGCATTCCTAGCAACATTATCACTGACAATGCAAGCAACCTGAATAACAACATGATGAAGGAGTTGTGTCAAGAATTTAAGACCGAGCACCACAACTCTTCACCATATCGGCCCAAGATGAATGGCACCGTCGAAGCAGTAAACAAAAACATCAAGAGGATTGTCCAGAAAATGGTCAAGACTTACAAGGATTGGCATGAAATGCTCCCCTTTGCACTGCATGGCTACAGAACTTCAGTTCGCACTTCCACTGGGGCAACTCCGTACTCACTTGTGTATGGTATTGAAGATGGCTAGAAATCTACCTGAGGAAATCGCACACTCAAAGATACAACAGAGTCGCCACCGAACTTTATTTAGTCCCAAAGGACAGGGAAAATATCGATAAAACCCAAGGGGAAGAGAAACGAGAACGGTGGGTCAGTTATACGAAAGAAAGGTATTAGCACCTAACGCATCCGTCGTACTCGACGGGAACCATTTCGCTTGCTTCTAGGCTTGGATGTGTTATCTATCTAAAGGCTTCTAGCTAAGAGAAAGGAGAGAGAGAGAGAGAAAGGGGAAAAAGAAAAGAAAGAAAGAAGGTGCTCACGGAGGAACGAAGTCCTCGTGCCTACGTACCCTCATAGTGCAATGAGGAAGTCAGAGCGTCGTAGTTCATGGAACCAGGGGACAGAAAGGAAGGAAGAAAGGGAGAAAGAAAGAAGGGTGAAAGTGTGCTCGCCGAGATCATTTATGATCTCATGCCTACGTATCATACATTTGAAAGAATGCAGAATCAGAGCTTCCGTAGTTCAGGGAACTGAACGGAAAAAGAAAAGGAAAAGAAAGAGACAAGGGACGAAAGAAGTGGTGTCAAAACCAAGGATGGAAGAAAAACTCTACTGGGGAAGATCTCGCAGCAAGAGCGTTTGCACAAAAGAATAGGAAAAAAGTAGTGTCAAAACCAAGAATGAAGGACACTCTGCTGGGGATAACAAAAAGAATTGGAGTCGAAACCAAGAAAGTAAGAGCAAGGGGAGTAGAAAGGACTCCGCTGAGGATCCGAATAAAAGGATGGTGTCATAACCAATAGAACAAGGAGACTCGGTATATTAACTGGCTGGCAGTGGTTAACCGAAGAAAGAGAGGACTGCAACTCGGTGGGAATAGAGAAGCATAGGTTTTAACAGAGAAAACTGTGATTAACCAAAGAATGGGTGTAGGACCAAGCAAAAGTCGTGACCCAAAAGGACGGGTGTAGGACCAAGCAAAGGTCGTGACCCAAAAGGACGGGTGTAGGACCAAGCAAAGGTCGTGACCCAAAAGGTTCGGTAAGCTGACTGGGCAAATAGTACTTAACCAAAGAAAGGGTATTTGAACCAAAGAAAGGTTACTAACCCAAGGGTGCAAGTATTCGAACCAAGAGGAGGTTGCTAACTGCTGGGGGTTCGGTGTTTACAGACAAACTGTGATCAACCGAAGAGAAAAGCGAGTGATTAACCGAGAGAAGGTGATTAACTCGAAAAGGTTCAGTATTTTAACAGACGGACTGTGGTTAACTGAAGAGACGGGTGATTAACCAAGAAGAGGTGATTAACCCAAGAGGTGCTCAGTGATTAACAGACGGACTGTGATTAACTGAAGGAGATAGCAAGCATTGGTGTTTTAACTGACATGCAGTGGTTAACCAATCAAAGGGAGGGGAACCAAAGAAAAGGTTGCAAGACTGGGGAAGTGTCGGTTGTTTAACAGAAAAATTGTGTTTAACCGGAGAAAGGAATAGAAACTCTGCAGGGGAATCTAAATACAATGATTGATTTCAAGGGGAAAAGAGTGATGGAACAGAGAGAGATTGCTAGGGAAAGAATGATGATCTCAACCAAGAAGGGTGGTGATTGATCAAAAGGAGAGATTGAAAAAGGTAGGAGCGATCAAGGATCGAAAAGGATCGCAAAGAGCGAAGAGTGATCAAGGATCGACACGACAGGGGAAGGGAAGCGCATCACCGCCTGGAGATAGAGATGACTAAGCCAAGCACAGGGTCATTCGTCCCCTACCTGAAATAGTCAGAATGAGAGTATTAATTCTCCCTTCTCATTCCTTCCCTAACACACACAGGGTGTAATGCGGAAGTTGAACCGACACAACTGCTCCAAGTTGTATAGTGCTCCTGCGTAGAGAAACAGACAGCATAACGGCTTCAATTTGTACGGTGCTCCGATGCAAGGCGCAGCGCAAAACTCTAACTCCACAAGGGGATCGAGAGAAAAAGCTCTAAGGGAGGCCTAAAGAGGGGGAAAGGGAGGATCGATTAATCGAAACAGAGTTTCGATCAATTAATCAAGAGATAAGCATGCTAACAACTTTCCCAATAGGATGAAAAGTCATTAAAGCAAAAAGGAGTGAATTATTGATTATACAAGATTAAGCTTATCCATGGAAAATAAACTTAATGCAAGCTGAAATGGAAAGTGCAAAACAGTGCCAAATGATCATCAAAGTGTCACACAAAATCATGTATCATGTGAACAAAAAATAGTGCAAGAATTGCTATGTTCATACAATGCTAAGAACATGAAACAAATGAATAATCGAAAATGCGCGTTGAAAGTTCATGAAGAGAAGCGCATGGCAGCCGTTTGTCATGGTCAATTGTATCAGAGACGCCTCAAGCAAGTTTTTGACAAGAAAGTTCTCCCTCGAACATTCTGTGAAGGCGAACTCGTGCTCAAGAGATATTCACCTGTTCACTCGGACCCACGAGGCAAATGGACTCCCAATTACGAAGGACCCTTCGTTGTCAAGAAAGGCTTCTCAGGCGGAGCCCTGATCCTCACCACAATGGATGGGGAGGAGTTACCATCGCCCGTGAACTCCGATACAGTCAAAAAATATTATGCCTGAAAAAAATGGATAAGAGTCTGCTAGATTGACATCCACAAGGACAATCTAGGCAAAAATGGACGTCCCGATGGACCAAAAAAAAGAAATGTCCATGCAAAAGTTAGGGACAATGAAAAAAAAACAATAATAGCCCGCTAAGTTGAAAACCCGAAAGGGCGACTTAAGCAAAAATGGGCATCCCGGTGGACGAAAAAAATGTGAAAACATGTCCAGGCAAAAATTAGGGATAAAGGCATTGACTGTGAACACTTGAGCCTCTCTTCCTCATGGCTAGACCTCAGACGGTAACAGAGCAGTCGAATCATCATCAACTGGTGCAAGGCGTTGGAACCTAGACTTACAGTGGATGGTGGCCAATGTTGTAATCAATGCAAAACATGATTTCCCTTTGCCATTTACATTTGTTTTTCAATTTTATTGCAAACTTCCTCATCAAGGATTTTGCATCCTTGTACACACTTTATGTACAAAAATTTTTACATTAAATAAAATGCATTCTTTGTCATCTCAATTTGTTTTCATTCCAGTATTTTGTTTGCGAAATAAACAATTATTTGTGATCACATAATACTAAAAAAACGTTAAGAACAACAAAAAGCTAAATCAATCGAGAAAGCATTATGCATTGCATGTGTTACTGGTAACTCCTGCAGGATAATCGGTAATATCCCTTGGTAGGCATAACGCCTGGCCGACAATATTTTGATTCTATGAAGAAGTTGTTGTCTCCTCAGCAGTTCCTCAGCAGAGTCATCATTCTCCCCAGCAGGTTGCCAAGGTGTTCCCCAGCAAAGACGCTTTGCTCACTTTTCCCAGCAAGGGTTGTGCATCTTCTCCAAATGATTAGGAGCTATCTGTCACCAGCAGCAGTGGTTTCTCCTCAGCTGAGTCAACATGATTCGGGAATCTCTTTGCCCCACGCAGAGCCAGTCTTGGTAGGAAGGATTGATTTAATTCCTTCATCCCCAACAAGGATAGCCATGGTGATTTAGAAACCTGAGATGTCCTCGGTTTCTTTCCCCGACGGAATCATCATCCTTTGTGAACTCTCTTCTCCAGCAGAGTTTGTCTTTATCTGCAGGTCCTCTCACCGACCGAGGGTGTCGAGGTCGTTTTACTACGGTTTCTGCCTAATCACTTCACATTGTGCCTCATCTTGAGCCTTTGCATTGCATGATAGCAAACATCATGTAGAAACGCATACATAGCATATGCATCGATCATACTCCCTCTCTTTTTTTGCCTGACTTATCTCCCAATAGATTTTCAGCCAAACCTTGCACTTATCCACCTTCAAACAATTTCAACTCTTCTTTTGTCGCCGTCGGCCAAATTCTCGAGCTACTCTTTTATTTAATCCCCTTTTACCTCAAATCATCGAAAAGCTAGCGCAATTCGTACATTCAGGTCCAAGCAGATTAAATAGGGGCAGCTATCGTAACCCGAAATTTGACCTCCCTCTTTTGCCTTTTGCATGAGCATAAGAATTCGCATCGTTAGCATACACATTCACACTTTTCTCTATGTGTTTCTTGTTGCAGGATCTTCAGGTTTTCCAAGCCCGGTTAATCATATCCTCACCAGGTCATCACCTTATCAAAGCAAGCACAAAATGAAGGTTTCCATACCTATTCCTCAATACAAGAGGTGGAAAATCGAAGCCGGGACCACAACACCCTTTTTTAGGCAAATTAGGCATATTTTGGCCTGGTTAATCGATTAACCATTTGCAGTGCAATTGTGTTAATCGATTAACACAGGCAAAATAGGCACAATTTACTGCTTTTTCATGACAGCACCTTTGCACACATTTTGGTCTTGGATTCTAGCAGCATATGGAATATTCTAGACACCTATAAACATTTCCAAGCTACTCTATTCATTCCAAGTGCATTTGCTATGATACTTCACTTCAAATCAAGTGCACCATGTTCCTTGTTTTCCAAGTAATGTGGATCTTTGGATGTTGGAATTCACCTTGGGATGGTTACCGAGTTGGTTCTAACTAACCGAGTTAACTGCCTTGACTCGGTGAGTCAAGTCCAACTAACTCCTAACCTAGCTACAAACCCAAAGCTAATTCCAAACCAAATTCCAAACCATCTCATATTCCAAACCTAAAGCCTATATAAGCACACCTCCACTCACTTTTCAATTCCTCAACCATTCTCTACCATTTTTCACCAAACTTCTCACATTTCACTCTCAATTTTCTCACTTTTTCTCTGATTTCTCTACTCATTCTTCATCATCATCTCAATTCTTCTCCATCAAACCTCACCAAAAGCTCTTATTCTTGAAGGATAATCATTTTTCACCTTGAAAGTGATTAATTCTTGAGCTTAACCTTCATCATTTGGTATTCTTTGGTTAGATTTCTGGAATTACATCCCATTCTACTTCAATCCAAGGGTTTCACACCATTTATTTTGGTGCTAGTTCGGTTTCGGTGCATTTTCGCGTTTTTGATCGGTTTCGACGCGTTTCGTCTACAATTCAAGGATCCTCGGGTTTTCTTTAATCTTCTGCACCAAGATCACTTTGCAACATTTACCAAGGCACATCTCAGCCTTGTAGGTTGGTGGATTTCATTTATTTTATCATTTCGATCGTTTTCGTATAGTTTGCGATGTAATTTCAATATTCTTGCATGTGAATTAATTACACTTTTGATAGATCCATGATCTTGATTGTTAATTGATTCTATTGTTGATCATTTGTTGTTTCTAAGCTTGATTTTTCGTGCATAATTGTTTGCCCTAGCATTGGAGTGATTGCACAATCAAAAAGTTGGCCAAAAGCACTTTTCAAAACTGATTTTCTGCTCCCTGTACAGTGTTAATCGATTAACACATTGCAGTGCAATTGTGTTAATCGATTAACCAGTGTTTTTTTTTGCACTTTTTCAAGTGTTAATCGATTAACACTTTGCAGTACAATTGTGTTAATCGATTAACACTGAGCCAGAAGGCCACTTTCTTGCATTTTCAAGTATATTTGCCATGCTTTCTTCATTTTAACTTCCATTGATTGTCATGCTTGATTTTATGGATGTTTTTAATGTCATTTCACTTCTGGTTGAAGTAAATTCATGAACTTTCGATGCACATTTTCGATTATTCGTTTGTTTCGTGTTCTTAACATTGTATGAACATAGTAATTCTTGCACCATTTTTGTTCACATGATACATGACTTTGTGTGGCATTTTGATGATCATTTGGAACTGTTTTGGACTTTCCATTTCAGTTTGTATTAAGTTTATTCTTCATGGATAAACTTAATCTTGTATAATCAATAATTCACTCATTTTTGCTTTAATGACTTTTTATCCTCTTTGGAAAGTTGTTAGCATGTTTATCCCTTGATTAATTGATCGAGACTTTGTTTCGATTAATCTATCTTCCCTTTTCCTCTCTTTAGGCCTCCTTTAGAGCTTTCTCTCTCTTTCCCCCCGTGGAGTTGGAGTTTCGCGCTATGCCTTGCATCAGAGCACTGTACAAATTGACGCCGTTATGCTGTCCGTTTCTCTACGCAGGAGCACTGTACAACTTGGAGCTGTTGGGCCGTCCGGTTCAACTTCCGCATTACACCTTGTGTGTGTTAGGGAAGGGATAAGAAGGGAGAATTCCTACTCTCATTCTGACTACTTCAGGTAGGGGACGAATGACCCTGTGCTTGGCTTAGTCATCTCTATCTCCAGGCTGTAATGTGCTTTCTTTCCCCAGTCAAGTTGATCCTTGATCACACTTCTCTCTCTGCGATCTCTTTCGATCCTTTATCACTCTTATCTCAAGCTCTCTCTTGATCTATCACCATACTTCTTGGTTACGATCCGATGTTCCTTGGGTTAGCACGCTTTCTTCGTTTCAATACCCTATGTTCTTCTTGTAATCAATCATTACTTTTTGATTCCCCTGAAGAGTTTCAATTCTCTCTCTTTGGTCCAACACAGTTTTCCTATCACGACCATTTTCCCTGAAGTTCGCAACCTTCTCTTGGTTCTTCTCCTTTGTTGGGTTAATCACCTCTTCTTGGTTAATCACCCTTTTCTTCAGTTAATCATAGTCCGTCAGTTAAAATACTGAACCCTTTTGAGTTAATCACCTTCTCTTGGTTAATCACTCGCTTTTCTCTTCGGTTAATCACAGTCCGTCTGTAAACACCGAATCACCCACAGTTGGCAACCTCCTCTTAGTTCGAATACTTGCACCCTTGGGTTAGTAACCTTTCTTTGGTTCAAATACCCTTTCTTCGGTTGAGTACTGTTTGTTCAGTCAGTTTACCGAACTCCTTTGGGTCACGACCTTTGCTCGATCCTATACCCGTCCTTTGGGTTATGATATTTATTCGGTCCTACACCCACTTGTCTGATTAGTCGCAGTTTTCTCTGCTAAAACCAATGCTTCTCTACCCTCACAGAGTTGCAGTCCTTTCTTTCCTCGGTTAACTTCTGTTTACCAGTTAATATACCGAGGCCTCTTGAGAGTCAAACACCTTCTCTTGGTTCAGCACTCTCTCTCTTGGTTTATCACAGTCCGTCTGTTGACACCAACTTCTTTTCCCCGCCAGGGTTCTACTCTCTTTCTTCGGTTAACCACTGCCGGCCAGTTAATATACCGAATCTTTCTTGGTTTCGACACCAATTCTCTTTGCTATCCCCAGCAGAGTTTCTTTCATTCTTGGTTTTGACACCATTCTTTTCCTTTTCTTTTGTGCAAACGCTCTCACTGCGGGGTCTTTCCCAGTAGAGTTTTTCTTTTGTCTCCTTGTTTCTGTCTTGTTTTCCTTTTCCGTTCAGTTCCCCGAACTACGGAAGCTCTGATTCTGCATTCTTTTGAATGTATGATACGTAGGCATGAGATCGCAATGATCTCGGCGAGCACACTTCCACCTTTCTTCCGTCTTCCTTCTTTCCTTTTCTTTGTCCCCTGGTTCCATGAACTACGATGCTCTGAGTTCCTCATTGCACTATGAGGGTACGTAGGCACGAGGACTTCGTTCCTCCACGAGCACTTTCCTTCTTTTCTTTCTTTTTCCCCTTTCTCTCTCTCTCCTCTTTCTTTTAGCTAGAAGCCTTTAGATAGATAACCCATCCAAGCCTAGAAGCAAGCGAAATGGTTCCCATCGAGTACGACGGATGCGTTAGGTGCTAATACCTTCCTTTCGCATAACCGACCCCCCGTTCCCGTTTATCTTCCCTTTGGGTTTTATCGATATTTTCCCTGTCCTTTGGGACTAAATAAAGTTCTGTGGCGACTCTGTTGTATCTTTGAGTGTGCGATTCACTCAAGTAGAAACTAGCCATCTTCAATAGGTACTTATTCAAGTTGGATATTTTCCATTCTCGACAAGTGGTCAGCTACTACGTTTTCTGTACCCTTCTTGTCTTTGATTTCCAAATCAAATTCTTGTAGAAGCAGAATCCACCTCAGAAGCCTTGGTTTCACGTCTTTTTTACTTAATAGGTACCTAATTGCGGCGTGATCGGTATAGATAATTATTTTTGCTCCTACTAGGTAGGAACCAAATTTATCCAGAGCGAACACGACAGCCAAAAGTTCCTTTTCTGTGGCAGCGTAGTTCATTTGTGCATGATCTAAGGTTCTACTAGCGTAGTAAATTGCATGAAGCTTTTTATCTTTTCTTTGTCCTAAGACTGCATCTACAGTGTAATCACTCGCGTCGCACATAATCTCGAATGGTTCATTCCAATCTGGGGGTTTCATAATGGGCGCTGATATTAATGCTTGCTTAAGTGTTTGAAATGCATCTAAGCATTTTTCATCAAATACGAATTCAGCGTCTTTCATCAATAGCTCAGTTAGAGGCTTGGTTATCTTAGAGAAATCTTTAATGAAACGTCGATAAAAACCGGCGTTTCCTAGAAAGCTTCATATTTCTCTAACGGTTTTCGGCGGTTGAAGATTTTCTATTACTTCGATTTTTGCCTTATCGACTTCAATCCCCTTATTGGATACTATATGTCCAAGTACAATTCCTTGTCGAACCATGAAATGGCATTTTTCCCAATTGAGCACTAGGTTGACACTTACGCATCGTTCAAGCACCATTTCGAGGTTTGATAGACATCCTTCAAAACTTTCTCCACAGACTGAGAAACCGTCCATAAAGACTTCCATTATACCATCTAAGAAATCAGAGAAGATGGACATCATGCATCTCTGGAATGTTGCAGGTGCGTTACATAATCCGAAAGGCATTCGCCGGTAGGCAAAAGTACCATAGGGACATGTGAAAGTAGTCTTTTCTTGGTCATCAGGATGGATAGGAATTTGGAAAAATCCTAAATATCCGTCTAAATAGAAAAAATGGGAGTGCTTAGCCAGACGTTCAAGCATTTGATCTATGAAGGGTAAAAGGAAATGATCTTTACGAGTGACTTTGTTTAGTTTCCTATAGTCGATACACATTCTCCATCCGGTTTGAGTACGTTGTGCTACGGATTCGCCTTTTTCATTATTGATTACTGTAACACCTCCTTTCTTGGGTACAACATGAACTGGGCTAACCCATTCACTATCGGATATTGGGTATATGATTCCTGCTTCTAACAGCTTTTGCACTTCTCTCTTAACGACATCACCCAGAATGGAATTGATTCTCCTTTGATGTTCTCTAGAGGTCTTACAGTCTTTCTCAAGCATGGTACGATGCATACAGATAGAGGGACTTATTCCTTTTAATTCTGAGATGTTATAGCCTAAGGCAGTTGGGTATTTTCTCAGGACATGTAATAATTTTTCAGTTTCTATTTGTCCTAAATCTGCGTTGACTATAACTGGTCGTTCGAGTTCCGTATCTAGGAATTCATACCTTAAATCTTTGGGTAGTGTTTTCAGTTCTACAGCTAGTTTCTTTGGACAAGGCATAGGGTCAGGAGTGAGTGCAAGACATTCACTTAGATTATTATCTTGGTATTCCCCACACCAATTATCATCTTCAAAAATTCGTGGCATTGGAATTCTCAGCACTTCAGAATACGTATTTTGTTGTTTCTCCATTTCTTTAACGCATTCATCAATAACATCCAAGAAACAGCACGAATCTTCTATAGCAGGTGCTTTGAAGAATTTTGAGAGGATAAATTCTACCTTTTCTTCACCAACCTCAAAAGTTAGTTTTCCTTTTTTCACATCTATGATGGCTCCGGCTGTGGCTAGGAATGGTCTTCCTAAAATGATAGGGATGTTTGAGTCTTCCTTAATGTTCATAATTATGAAATCTGTAGGGATATAGAATTGTCCTATGCGTACTGGAACGTTTTCTAACATACCTAAAGGAAATTTCACTGAACGATCAGCCAGTTGTACAGACATTTTTGTTGGTCTTAGTTCTCCCATGTTGAGCCTTTTACAAATAGATAAGGGCATTAAGCTAATGCTGGCTCCTAAGTCGCATAGGGCTTTGTCTATGACAAACTTTCCAATCACACATGGTATAGAAAAACTACCAGGGTCTTTTAGCTTAGGAGGCATGTTGTTTTGGATTATAGCGCTACACTCTGCAGTAAGCATAACGGTTTCAGTATCCTCAAGCTTTTTCTTATTAGATAAAATTTCTTTTAAGAACTTAGCATAGGAGGGCATTTGTGTGATTGCTTCGGTAAAGGGTATTGTAACGTTCAATTGTTTCAGAAGTTCAACGAATTTCTTAAACTGCCCTATGTTTTTAGATTTAACGAATCTTTGAGGATACGGGATAGGTGGTTTATAAGGTGGTGGAGGCACATATGGTTCTTCTTTCTCTTCGGCCTCTTTACCATCATCCTCTTTTTCGTTTTCCTTTGGCCCGTCTTCCTTTTCAGACTCCTTACTAGGTTTTTGATACATGGCTGGATTTTCGATCCTTGGGCCAGTAGGTCCTTCTAGTTCTGTTCCACTCCGAAGTGTTATAGCATTTGCATGTCCCTTCGGATTAGGTTGAGTTTGTCCTGAAAAATTACCAGTTGGGGCAGCGGTAACTGCTTGTTGTTGAGCCACTTGTGAGATTTGTGTTTCTAACATTTTGTTGTGAGTGGCTAGAGCGTCAACCTTGTTGGCAAATTGTTTAATTTGCTCACTAGTGTGAACATTTTGGTTAAGGAACTCCTTGTTTTATTGAGCTTGTGCAGCAATGAAGTTCTCCATCATTGTTTCAAGGTTAGACTTTCTAGGGACATTAGGAGCAGCTACGGTAACCTTTTGATAACCCGGCGGTACAGCAGGTGCTTGTCCAGGTGCATACAAAGCGTTGTTGTTTTTGTACGAAAGGTTCGGATGGTTTCTCCAACCTGGGTTGTAGGTGTTTGAGTAAGGGTTTCCTTAAGCATAATTCACTTGGTCCATGGAAACTCCTGTTAAAATTTGAAATTCAGGGGTAGCATGCCTAGAAACTCCGCATAACTCGCAATTAGGAGCTACGGCAGCCACGGTGGCTGTAGGTTTCAGGGTCAAACTTTCCACCTTTTGAGTAAGAACATCTACCTTAGCATTCACTTGGTCAAGGCCACTTATTTCGTACATCCCGCCTTTCGTCGGAGGTTTCTCTATGGAGGTTCTTTCACTTCCCCACTGATAGTGATTTTGAGCCATACTTTTGATAAGTGCATGAGCCTCTGCGTAGGGTTTATCCATTAGTGCGCCACCCGCGGGTAGCGTCTATTGTCATTCTTGTGTTATACAAGAGACCATTGTAAAAGGTATGGATGATCAACCATTCTTCTAGACCATGATGTGGACAAAGCCTCATCATATCCTTGTATCTTTCCCATGCTTCGAAAAGAGATTCATTGTCCTTTTGTTTAAATCCATTGATTTGGGCTCTTAGCATAGCCGTCTTGCTTGGTGGGAAATGTCGTGCTAAGAATACCTTCTTCAAATCATCCCATGTAGTGACAGAGTTGGACGATAGAGACTGGAGCCAAGCTTTAGCTCTATCTCTCAATGAGAAAGGGAAAAGACGTAGTCTTATTGCTTCGGGGCTGACACCATTTGCTTTCACTGTGTCTGCATATTACAAGAACACTGACAAATGTAAGTTTGGGTCCTCCGTGGGACCACCAGAAAATTGGTTCTGTTGTACAGCTGACAACAACGAAGGTTTTAGCTCGAAGTTATTTGCCTCGATGGTAGGTGCAGCGATGCTGTTATGTGGTTCAGCTTGCGAAGGAATGACATAGTACTTAAGAGGGCGGTTCTGAGGTCCGTCGGCCATGTCTGGTTTAGTTTCAGGTTTAGATTCAGATTCTGAGTCAGATTCTGAGTCTGGAAAAGGAATTTCGTGTTCTAAACAGTATTATCTGATTCGTTATCTTACGCTGAGAAGACGTTCAGGTTCATCCGTCGGTTGCGTCAGATCTTCGCCTTATGAGCGAGTACTTGGCATACAACCAGCAAATTAGGGTATTTGTTGCCTTAGTCTATACGGTGCAACAAAAGAATGGCACTATTGACTAAATCAGTCCTCGACAACGGCGCCAAAAACTTGATCGCGACTTTATGAGTCTATCGGGGTTACTAACTGCAAGCGCATAGTCTAATCGCGTAGTTTTAAAAGATATCGAACCCACAGGGACCGATAATCAAACTAGTGCTATCGGGTTGTTACTATGTTTAGCTAAGGCGGATGATTCTTAGATTAAGGTGAAAACGGGAAACTAAAAGTAAACTAAAACTGGGATTTAAACAAGATATGATAGAATATCGGTACGTAACTCATCAATCATCGGGGATCCTACAGATCGTCGGCTTATCGGTCAAAATAGTTTTCAGTAGAAAAATACCAATTTAAAAGTCTTTACCTCACACTCTCGTGTTATTGACTCTGACTATACTCCTAAATCAGAATGTCTGCTCTCGCTAGCCTATTTGAATTTAAAAATACTTTTCGAAAATTAATAAGTCCTAATTGATTTTAAAGCGCTCTCGCTGTATTTAAAACCAATGCCCTGTTTCAGCTATCCGGTTAAAATCTCAAACTCCCGTTTAATTGATCGTAACCTTCGTTACTTTCTTACTCTCGTAACAAAAGTCAATTAAAATAAGAAATTGGAACCAGAAAATTAAAGTGTCAAAGTTTACCTACGATCTGTAATACCCCAAATTTTGACCACTTAGATTTCCCATCATTGTGAAAATCATCATCACAATATGGATGAACCATCATACTTCATCAGTCTCCCCAAAGATGGGTGAGCATCCACTACAATCAAAATTAGGGTTTCAAGCCCTCTCTGAGTGCTTAGACAAAGGATCAATCAAGAAATGACATGATCTTCAACTTGTCTAATCTCTCAAACATCCACAATGGATCAAAAAGGACTCCCACTTCAAGGATTAAGCACAAGGCTGCTCTCTTCTAGGTGGATCAAGTCTCAAGATCGACAGTGTCACCAAATTAGGGTTTTGATCGACCAGGGTCTCCAGATGGAAATTTTCATCTGGGCACAAGGCAATGATCCAAAACATAACCTAATATGCTTCATGGAACCTCATGAACCCATGCATCAAGTCAATTTTGCCTCAGGGGATGCATTCATCAAAAATCAGGAATTAGGGTTTCTTGACCTAATTCACCCCTAAGTTGACTTTTGGGACAAACCATGATCCAAGACCTCAAGAGATGATTTGAGGGTCTCTAATACACCATATTGATCCATTTGGAACAATGGATTGATCCAAGAAGCTTGAGCAACAAGTCTCATTTTCATCTGCACCACAATTAGGGTTTTAAGGGAAAAGTCAACTGTAACTTTGACTTTTGACCAAGACATGCTCCCAAACCCTAATACATGATTGAATATACCCTATGACACCCATGGAACATGTCCATCAAGTTTGATTTAGGTCAAGGACATGATTTCCTGAAGAATTGCACAGTTTGGAATTCATCTGATAAAAAGTCAACTGTGCACAAAAGTCAACTTTGACTTTTTGAGATTTTTCACCAAAATGGATTTTTAATCCTAAAATGATGTTAATGTATGATTTGAATCATCATTCATCAAGAAAAATCAAGAAAAGTGAGATAACTTGTAAAAGGGGTAACCATAAAACTTAGAAATTTTTCTAAGTTAAAAATAAAGTGGCAAAGGTACCAACTTTGGAGGACCATAACTCCTAAACCACAAGGCCATTTTTTCTCATCCAAAGATGGATTTGTAGCCCTCATTATCACCTACAAAAACTTCAACTACAAGTCATTCCAATTCATTAAGTATTTTGAGTTATGGAGTGATCAAAGTGGCTGAAAAGTGAAAAAGTCACTTTTTCCAACACTTAGTGAAATTTTCACTAAGTCAGAATTTGCCTTCACTTTTTGCCAAATGTAGGGGGATTTTTCACTTGGAATCAAAAGAGATCAAAACCAAACTTGTTCAAACAGTTGTTGTATCATGTAAGAGCTTTCCAAAATGGCCAAGAACATTGCCAAATCAACCTACATCATGAGATACAACATTGGCAAGTTGCCTTGCTGAAATCTGTCAAAGCAAGGCAGAATTTGCATTTTGGCTCGATTTGCCAAAATCATCCAATTGCAATTTCTCCAATCCACTTGGACACCTCAGAGGATTGAATCCAAAGGGGACAATCACTGAGCCAAGCCTCCAAGGTCCAAGGAACAAGGAATAACATGTTGAACCTAGAGTTGCCAAAATAGGGACAAGACTTCAAATTTGGAATGAGGCATTCAATGGAACCATCAAGGTGGCATGGACTGAGCCATTCTCATCTGAAATCAGTCAAGACTTATCCAAGACCAAGGGGACCAAAGCTCTGTGCCCTAACCTCTAGTCAATGGCTAGAGGAGACTTTCATTTCCATTGGCCAACATTGAAGAAACCTACTTACCAGCTGCCATGCACTATTCCTTGCAAAACAAACTTGCTCTACTATAAATAGAGCTCAACTGTGGTCAGTTTAAGTACACCAAAGCCATCTAACAGATGCTTTCCTCAAAATCTCTTTCTCTTGGCAAAAATGCCTTTCTTAGCAAGGTAGCTATCGGGTTTTGAGTTTGAGAGCAATTCTGCACAAACCAATCACTCACACACCTCACATACATCACATATGAGCTGATCAAACACTTAGATTACTTCTGAAACATCAATTTCATGAAATCACCAGCTGGTTGCTCAAGGTTTTAACCAAAGTGCAGCTGAGGTACCACAAAATGATCCAGCCAATTTCAATCAAGTCCAACCATCCAAACACAATCCATAGGGTGTAGGGAAGCTGTTCAGATCATCACCACTCATCTGTAACACCTCCAAATCAAAAATCACTCTGAACTTGCTGTCACGGCTTGGAGGTAAGCACATACTTGGTCATCTCTCAATCTATGCATATTTCCTCGCACAATAATTTGGCCATATGTTCATAATCATGCATGGAATGTTTTCCCTCAATTAATTGCATTGTTTGAATCGTGTATCAAAAATCCTAGCCTTCATGCAGAAATTAGGGTTCTTGAGGTTTCTTCATGATTTCTTGTTGTATGTTTAATTTAAATGAAATTAAAGTACATAGACATGATCGTGAGGTTGAGACGAGCATAATGATATGTGGATTGCATGATATGATTACGTATTCATGGAGATTGGATAGAAAACGCAAATCTGAGAAACCAAGAACACGCGCGTGTTCTTCAGCTGTTCTTGGCGCCATTTTTGAAGTATTTGAATATTTGAATTTTGTGATTTTGTTTAATTGATTCAAAAATTAATTTCTCTCTGAGTTTTAATGATTTTGAGTTGATTATTTTTTTAATAATTCACAAAAATGTTAAAATATTTTATTTTATCAAAAATTCCCAAAAATATTATTTATTTCATATAATTGATATTTTTGTAAAGAATTAATATTTTGATTGTTTTTGGCATTTTAAATATTTTTTCTACATTGATTTTGTAACTTTTAATGCTTTCTAATTATTTTGTAGGTCAATACTAAATTTTTGAAGCATTAATCCAAGATCACAATTTGTTTTCCATGTGTTAAACAATTTTTGATCATTTTAATTGAATTTTTATTCAATTAAATACATTTTTGAAAACAAATTAGGGTTTTGGATTAATTCAACCCTCAAAAATCATTTTCAAAACACTTTGGGCCTCTATTAGAGTGTAAGACCCAATCCTTTTTTTGACCAAATCATTTTTGGGCCTCACTTATTGTATAAGTCCCGATACCGTCAAAAAACAAACGGCGCGATCGTCGCCTTTTCAAAAATCATCTGGGCCTACCCTCGAGTAGTAAGACCCTTTTTTTTTCTTCAAAAACTTTTTGGGCCTCTTGAGAGAGTGTAAGACCCATCCCCCCTTGTACAAAAACTTTTTGGGCCTCACTCATTGTATAAGTCCCTCTGTACAAGTAAACGGCGCGATCGTCGCCCGTTTAAAAAATAAAAACCATTTGGGCCTACCCTCGTGTTATAAGCCCCACTCTTTTTCTAAAACTCTTTGGGCCTCTTGAGAGAGTGTAAGACCCATCCCTTTGTACAGAAAACCATTTTGGGCCCCAGTCACTTGTATAAGTCCCTCTGTACAAAGTCAAACAGTGCGCTCACTGATAAAACCCTGGGCCTCTCCTTGAGCTGTAAGCCCCAAATCTTTCTTTTTCAAAGCACTTTCTCCTTTGATTTTGAATATACTGTTGTTTTCAATCTTTCTTTGTTGAACAACTAACCAAACAGCATGGAAGCACTACAACCGAGTAAGTGGTTATCGCTTTCATTTACTGCTTTCATATTATAAACTGTATTGTGGGGCTGCTCACTGTAAGTCTCCTTTCATAAACTCATATCTACTGTGTAATAATAGTATAGATATTTCGAGTTTCCCCGGCAACTACGTCTAGAACTAGGTGACGCCGTTTCATTTATTCATAGAAATAGACACCTAGATCCCCAATAGGAGCACCAGATACAGTCTTCTCTTCGGCTATCCTCCTTAGGAATCGTCAAGAAGCTCTACTCCCCAAGATGAATGTATTCTCCGTGAATGGCATCTTTGAGTTTCTTCCAAATTCTCGAACTTTCCTGACTTGATCTATTCCTTGTGGATAGCTTGCCTTGAATGTCTCGGGATTTGGGTACCCACTACGGTCATAATCTTGGACCTTAACTAAGGAACCCTCTTTAAAAGTTAAAAGTCACTGGATAGTAAACCTCGCACGTTTACCAGTGGTTTTTATCTTTAAAAGAGTTATCTCTCCTAATGGAAAGGAGATGATAGACCCACGGGCTTCTTAAAAGCATCGGCCTCCTCTTGGGCATTATTCAAGGACCCTACGGCTTCTTAGAAGTATTCACGGCCTCCTCTTAGGCTTCGTATATTGATCTTTTCCTTTGGGAATGATAACCTCCTCTTGGGCTTCGTACAAGGACCCGTCGGCTTCTTAAAAGTTTCCAGCCTCCTCTTGGGCTTCGTACAAATTGTCCCGATGACCTCCTAGAGGTATAGGAACAGAACCTAGTCATCCTCATAGAACAGTCCTTTCATAGAGTCTACTACTGTTTCTCGAAGCATAGTACAAAAGATAAAACTCTAGACACGGACAGTCTAACTTCCTTGAGTCTCAAAGACATTCTCAAGCACCCTTCGTTAAATAGGAAGGAAAACCCGCAGACTCGGATAGTCTCAATACCCTTTGAATTTCCCGTTTCCTCAAAGAGAAGGAAATATCCCTGATCCTCAAATCAAATCCCTGAGTACAGTGTTACTCATATAAGAACTGATTTTCTCTTTTAAATTAGTATATTGGATCTGTCACTCAACTGAAACAGTTACAATAGCCTCCATCTCGGGCTTCGTACGAGATACCAAAATTCTCCCTAGTGGAGTCAAAACAACCTTTTCGCCACTCTCTCGGGCTTTGTACGAGATACAAAAACACTCTCTTACTGAGTATAAAAGATTCTCCAACTGAGTCAACTCTTTGCTAGCCTCCTCTTAGGCTTTGTATAACGATATGCCCCACTGGGTCAAAAACTTTTAGCCTCTCTCTCGGGCTTTGTACGAGACACAAAATAGCCTCCTCTTAGGCTTTGTATAATGATTTTCCTAGCGGAAATTAGCCTCCTCTTAGGCTTTGTATAAGAAAACCACTGGTTGATCCAATCGACCTTTTAGCATCAAAGTTGTGCCTTATTCGCAGTATACAAACATCAACAACTCTTCTCCCTTCATCTAATCGCTGTAAGCGGCAAGCCTCTGGATCATCTATATCCATGCCACTGTCCCTCTTTTAGCATGAGAAATTCCTAAGGAAAGATGGCATTGCTCTACACTGAGTTAAAGTCTTCTCCTTCAGGTTAAAACCCTTTCTTCAGAAATTATGGCATTGCTCGGATCCACGTATCCCAGTTAAAGTAATTCTCCTTCTCCCCTCTTTAGAGATGACAAATTCTCTCTAAAGCCGAGGTCTTTCAGCTTCACGTCTTGGGCTTTGAACAAGACACAAATAGACTTTTCAGCTTCACATCTTGGGCTTTGAACAAGATACAAATCACCTTTCGCTTCATGTCTTGGGCTTTGAACAAGACACCAAAACAACCATTTCCTCCCATAGAATAGGAGGAACTACGAACGCTCTGATTTCCCTGTTTCGGTAAACGGGAATACGTAGGCATAAGATCGAAAGAAAAGATCTTAGCGAGCGCAATCAACAAAAAACCCAAATCCCATATCTCCATCAATCAAAAGCAGTAATTCAAAAACATCAGTCCTAACATCCTAATCCTTGTTCCCCGCCAGAAACCTTTTGCCCAAGCCCTAGAAAGAAAGAAACCTGTATTGGCGAAATACGAATAACCAGTACAAAAGCCCCCCCCACATTGATAGCATCCGTAACCTAACAGACCGCTGTTTAAATTCCGTATGCAAAGCAGGGTTAATTGGAGACATCTATTTCCCTTCCTTATTCAGCTCACAATAGGATAAAAAATGAATCGACCTGTAGTTTTAAGCTCAAACCGCAGAGAGCGACCAGCGCTTAAGAACCGCGTCCAAAATCGCCCGCTACACGATCGATCAGACCCCTTTCCGATCGACTTAATTACATACCGATATAAATAGTTTAGCCAGACATTTTAACAGATATACACAAACATAAACAATAAAACATTAATGCAGACATGATATTTAAAAGTAAAGGGCAATTATATTAATTGAGTAAAAACCTGAAAATAATGAATCTTGATTACAGGATCCTCCACAAGCCAGCAGGATTCGCTTGGTCGAACAATAAAACTTAAAGTGAAATAATTACTAACTAAAGTGCAATAGCCCCCCGGTGTAGGAAGCTATTGCTTTTTAAGTACTGAGAAAACAAAAAGTGGAAGAACAAAGGAAAGGGAATCAAAAGCTTCGACTACAGAAAATGGCATAAAATCGGTATCCCGAGAGCGGCCCGTGTAGAAAAACTGCTTCCATATATAGCCTTCAGTAGTTGTCGTGAAACAAGGAGAGAAAATCTCCAGTGGAAGTTAGTGGCCGATACTTTCTGAAGACTTGTTGAACGTGGTTTGAGTTGAATTGATACCGTTGAGTGGTCCACGTAACTTAAACTTGAATTCTGGGAATTATGCTTATGCCGGTCGCCATAGTCATGTGACGAGGGTCACTACTTAAAGTACTATGACGGTCGCCATGGACCTGTGACGGTCGCCATGCGCCCTGAGTGCAGAATCTGGTTTTTGCTGTCAAATGCCTTATTTTCTTCTCTTTTTTTCTCTTTTCTCTTCTTTTCTTATACAAGTCACTTGAGATAAAATACCTGGAAATAAGCTTAACACTTGCGGAATAACATGTAAATAAACGAAAATGATTAAATAATTCAATGTAAATCGAGCCAAATATGTAGTGTAAAATTGTATTATCAATGGCACGCAGGCCGGACAAATTACAACAACATAAAGAAAACCCCTCACTCATCCATTTGGGCGGTGGGATCGGGCTGAGGCTTATGGTTCTCCACGGGCTGGTCCTCGGCATTCTATTTAAGGAGGGCGGCAGGCATAGCGATCCGGACATCCTCAACATGCACCAGATAATGCGTACCCTCGGTAGAAATATCAAGTCCAGGGTTCACCACCCGCAGTTGAGACACGACATTTCTGAAGGATTCGTCCGCAATGACGATACTATCATCCTCGGCCGCCAACATATGGGCAACTAAATCAGACCTTGTGTTCAGTTCCTTAACATCCTCGGGTTCATCTTCACCCGGGGCATTAACCGCCCTCAGCTGCTAGACCAGCTCCTCAGCCGCCTTCTTCTCCGCCGCCAGCACATAATTTTCCTTCTTCAGCCTGGCCACCTCCTCGTCAGCCTTCTTCCGGGCATCGCCAGCACTCTTCACCTCTTCCGTGAGAGAAGCCATGGTAGCCCGAGCAGCCTTGAGCTCTGACTCAGTTACGGAGTCCCCTTCAGCGTATATGGCCTCCATTTCCAGAACTTTGACTAGTGCGGAAGCATCTTGGGCCACCAACGCCCTCTTACTCGGACGGTCCATGCTTTCCAGCCGAAGAGATTCTGCCCGCGGTACGATCAGGGAGTTCCCCTCAAAGTATCTTCTATCAAGTATGCAAGGAGGGAGCTCGAACCTCCTTTTCCCTGGGGCCCTGTTGAGATCCACGGCGTCGTTGGCCCTCTTCCGCTTGGTTCGTGGGGTCAAAGGCAGGGGAGATCCCCGAGGAGCAGGAGGGTGAGAAGAGGTCCCCGCAGTAGACTGAGCAGGAGTGGGAACACACGCATTGGCAAATCGAGACTTCAGAGGAACGACTCAGGCCTTGTTCCTCGCAAGAGCATTCTTCACCACCCTCTCATGAGCCTGAGGCATTTCACCTGCACAAACAGAACACAAGCATGTTAGATACGAGAAAAGAAAATAGTTCAGACAAATTATAATAACTAAGACTACCGAGCAGCTTCTGGGCTTCCGCAGGAGTCTTGCACTCCAGGAGGGCCTTGGTATTAATAAAATGATACTCAACCCTCTAACTACCATCCTCCTCGAAAATCGGAGACCCCTTCTTCGTCCAGCATTCAGCGAGCCGGAAGGAGTTAACGTACTTCACCAGTGTCTCGTACACAGCGGCATCCTGCCCGTCTAACTCGTGTGGCTGAAGAACGTAATCACCAAGCTTCTTGGTGCAATGGCCAGGTCTCTAGTGGATGGGGAACTTATACACTCTCTCCCCGATGAACTTCCCGGACTCGTCGCGCAGCTCATTTCCCTCCTCCTCAACCTCGATCTCCTAGAGATAAGTGGTATCCTGGACAGCTTCCGATACGGGCTCAATAATGTAGTATCTCTCCTTAAACGTAGGTATCGATTCAGAGAAAGGCTTGAACAGCTTACGCGGCTGCTTCAACGGGACCCATCCGTATTTCCTCCCAGACAGCTGCCGTTGAAGGTGGAAGACTGTGAAGAACAAGGGAAGAGTAACCCCAATCCTCAAGAAATCACAGGTCAGTTCAAACGCCTGTATAAAGGCTAATGAGTTCGGGTGCAGCTGCGTGGGGGCCAACTTCAAGTGCACGAACACTGATTGCTGAAAATTAGTAAACGGCAATCCCAACCCCAGCTCTTTGAAGGCATATTCGTACATTGTAAAGCGATCCACGAAATCCGTGCAGACCCGATCATCTTCAGATGGAAAGTGCACCTTCCACTCCCCCTCCGGTCCGACCTCCGTAAAAACGTCCCCCAGGTACGTGGCTGTTTGCCGGCGCGAACAACCGCTGGCCTTCCATCGCAGGTTCGCTTGCGGGATCGGCCAAACAAATCCCAGAACAAGGAGTTGAAAGCGTATGTTTATGCTGCGTTTCAGTTTGTCTGTTTGTTTTTTAGTGCAAGTGTCACACTGAAGTGACCTGGGTGACGCAAAGGGTTTCTTAACGGTTGCGAGTTGGGTGCAAAAACAAAGAAATGCAAGGAAAAGCTGAGCAAAAAAGCAAGAAAAGTAAAGACTTTAAATTATATGCGGAAAATAAATTGCATTAAGTAAGATTTGGACGCAAGTGTACATTTGTTTGCGGGAGTGAACTCGTTTCTCTCTGAGCTTGGTACTTTGAGTATTTTCCCCTTACAATGTGAAAAAATGCGACCTTTAAAATGAAAAGAACAACGCCTTATATAGGCCTAAAAAATAATTGTTTGTCTGCCAAAACGTTTTCTGAAGCTGACACGTGGCACCCCACTCTCTTTTCAACTTCCCATAGTCTTGGAAGTTTCAAACTTTTCCCGCCTAAACACTTGTTCCTTGAAGTTGAAATCAGCTTGTCACCTCATTCTCCTCCGGCGCCAAAGCTTGTCAATGTTTCTCCGACACACCTTTCTGCTGGCGTCAACTCGACACCTTATCGTACCTCTTTTGCGTCGACACGCCCTGGGAGTCTCCAGACCCCACCGCCAGTCGAAATCCAGTGTTAATAAATTTCCCCCTCAAAAGGCCAGTTTCGACTGAATATTGTGTCGATGGAGAAATCTGGCTTTTTGGTTTCTCGCAGGATTTCGACAGCTTTCCTTTTGGCACTTTTGCCAATCGTTTTGTCTTCTCTCTCAACATGTGGCAAGCGCCGCCTGACATGATGATGACAATCTCATCCCACGATTTCTAAGAAAAATGCCATGATGGCTAGTCTCGTCCAAGTTATGGGCTTTGACACCAAACCCCACTTACTTTCAGAAGTTGAAAAGTTTTGATTTTTCATTTTCTGCATGCGCCCTATAAATAGTCCTCTTTAGAAACCCTTTCCACTTTTCGTAACTCCTCTGTTACGAAACCGTCATTTGCTCTAAACTCAAACTTTGATTTTTTCTTTCCTAACGCTTTGCACCTTTTTTGCGTCTCTTTCTTCTAATGGCTTCATCAAGAACAGCTACCACTCGCATTCCTCAAACCACTGGCAACAACCCGGTTGTGTACGTACTTTCAGAAGCGGAAACACATCATCCTCTTCCTCAACCATCTTCAGCTGATGAGACGGTGGTGGCCAACTGGTGCCATCAAATGGTTATTCCATTCGCGGCGGAGAACACGCTGTGTGGTTTCCATGGTCCCCTTCCAGACAACAAACCTAATCCTCAAGAACTTCAAAAGTTCTTCCCTTGCTTCGACCAAACGATCCCACCCGCTTTCGAGAAAGGGGGTACTTTGGACCTCAAATACATGGTACCAAAGTCTAGAGTTTCCAGGTCTATGCCAACTCCAGGAAACAAAAATTATCTCGCCTGGCTCGACAAAGTTGAAGGGAAACGTTAACAACAATGGAAGGATTACGGTATCTTCGACGCCATCCAACTCTCCAGAACCGCCCACAGGGTTAACCCTTGTTTGCTGCTGGCGTCGATGTACTTTTGGGAAGGATCGACAAACACATTCCACCTTCCTTGCGGCATGTTCACGCCGAAACTTTTTGATGTGGCGGCTATCACTGGCCTTTCGCCACTGGGTGAAACGTTCGACCCGACTTGGGAGACAGAGAACGCCTTCGACTTCGAGCGTGCTAGTTTCCAAAACTACATCGAGGATCATCATGACAAACGCTCCCAAGAAGTCTCCGACGAGGAACATATTGCCTTCTTAACCCTCTGGTTATCGTACTACATGTTTTTCCCTGGCTCTTTGCAAATAGCCAAAAGTTTCATCAATTTGGCCATTCAGATTCATGAAGGCCGACAAATATCTCTGGCCAAACTTCTGTTGGCTTCCCTTTATCATTCTCTTGGCCTGTCGGCCATGAGACTGAAACTCCTCCACCAAACTACTAAAGCCTTAAACATCTCAGGGCCTATGTGGTTGTTGCAACATTGGCTCAACGCCACTTTCGAGCACAAATTAGGATATCCAGCCTCTGCAAAGATGGAGCGTCTCAACAAAGTACGTTCTGTCGAGGGACTGCGACTAGCCTTGATGACCACCCAAGAAACTCCAAGACAAGCCCTCTTTATGAGGTATCTCAGTATATTTATGGAAACTTCCTCTTTCGTCCCTGACATGGCGCCATTTGTGGAGCGTAAGTTTGGGCCTGACTGGTTCAGAAACCCGTTCCCTGGAGTCTCATCTCAAGCTGTTGCGCTGTCGAATGCTATATGGCGGGCGTTTCTTACTCCTACCATGATTTCTTTCCGTATCGAAACAGGGAACAATGGGTATGGTTTTATGAACTATTGTCCAAATTTGGTGGTCCGACAATTTGGCTTGAGCCAAATGTTGCCAAAACCCTTAGTGAGGCATCCAAAGGACATAGTCCGGTCTGGTCGACGCCTATCTCACGTTGGTTACAAAGCTTGCATGAGGTTTGTCAGAGCCTCTCAACACTTGGAGCTACCGGTTTTCTTCTTCCGGCCTTCCTTTTTCACTACTCAGGAATTTGAGGCTTGGTGGTTGGAGTACCAAACTCAAGCTTTCACTCCCAATCTCTTCCTGGAAAACGTGGTCGGCGCCTTTGCTTCTACAGCTGGTATCCCTAAACCATCGACCACAGTAGATGTCGACCCCGCAGAGGAAATTTCGACAAAGGTAGATCCTGGACTCTTGATCTTGTTTTTTCGTAAGTCTGGACTAAATAGTGGCAGTGTTGCTTTCAGGGGCGCAAACGAGAAACGACCACTGCGTCTACTTCCACCAGACCTGCCAAAAAACCTAGGACCAACCTTGTACAGGTATGTTTATTTTCTTGTTCTGTGCCTTTGTCCTCCCTTTGTTCTCACATTATTTCTGCGCAGGTTTCTGAGAAAACACCTTCCCCCGAAAGGACTGAATCGAATGAGAGTACTCATTCCCGAGTCTTTACTGCAACAACTCTAACATCTCCTCCCTCTACCCCTTTGGTGAGGAAGAAAAAGGCTATAACGCGAAGGACAACTTCGAAAACCAGTGTCTCGACAGCGGCCCCAGTTGTCCCGAGGAACCTTGAGGACGTTTTCGAACCAATTCCTTCTGTCGCCCTCCCCAAGACAACAACTCCTGCGTAGGTAATCCAACTTTATTTACGTCCCAGATGACCTTGGGGGTGATGAAGCTCACTGGTGTTTTATCTTTTGCAGGAAAATATGGTCACTTCGACCACTGTTGGTGAGGGTGATACCGGATCAGCCGCAAACGCTCCTACTGCTAGTGTAACCATTACACCAAGTCCCCAAAAGATTGATGAATTTCATTCCCTCGTGCCCGAGGAAAACTTGGCGAAGACACCTCCTGCTTCAACTGACAACGTCGAGCCTGATGATACACTCCCTGGGGTCACTATCACTCCTTCGCCCACCGTGGATACTGTCGTCGGAGAGAACCTCCAGATCCCCGAACACCAACCAGAGAAGGCTTCACCTGCTGTTGAGGAATCTCCTACTCCAGAAGCACTCTTAGCAGACAAGGCCACAAATCCAGCAGTGACTCTAAGAGCGCTACACAAACTTCGACAGACAGCCGAAGAGATTCGACCCACCAGTTCGACCGTAATCCCCATTCCAGAAGTGGATGCTTCTTTCAATCTCAAACTTCAGCAGCTGTGGTCTTATCTTTTTGAGGAACAATTTCTGGCGGCCGTTGCTGAGGAATCCGACATAGCTAATGACGTCTTCAACCTTCTGAGTGAACTCTCTGAGTTCCAGCTTCCTGCCCCCATGGCCACCTATCTGATCGAGTTCGAAGCTTTCTTTACTCAAATGGCCAAGGACCTCTCGACGCATCATCAGGCCGACGCCCAAATTCGGTTTCGACATGAAGACATGAAGCGCGAGTGACATCTTAGCTCCGTCTGTGAATAGAAACTTAGAGACTATGAAACCAAGAAACAAGAGCATTCCAACAAACGCCAAGCCTTCGATCAGCAGATATCTAAGTATCAAGCCCAGATCACGGAACTGACAAAAAGGATAGCTGAGGTTGAACATCAAAAAGCCTCTTTGGACTCAGCTGAGCCCCTGCCTTCTCAAGAAACCATCGACCACGAAGTTGCTCAAGGCCTTGTTCATGTCGAAGCGGCTATGAAGATTAAGGATGCTATCAGTTGCATGCAATGACGAAAGGTTATTCTTGAGAGCAAAATAACTCACGAGAAGGCCCTCTTTGATGATTTTAAGGCTAGATTCCCTGAATTCCCTTAGGTTGTATTTTGGTATAATGTAATGCACCATTTTTTGTAAGCCATTCTTGGCCTTAAATTTAATGAAAACTATGTTTTGATGTGAACCTCTTGCAGCATGGGTCTGTATTTTTTTAAATATTTCCCATTTACTCTTAATATTCGTTGGTCTGCCCCCAACTCCTGTACTTCGTATGCGTTGTTACTAAACACTCGTGTCACCTGAAATGGTCCCTCCCAGTTGGGAGACCATTTTCCCATCGTTTGATCTCGTCGATCCATGGGAAACACCACTTTCCAAACATAGTCATTTGCGGCAAAGGTTTTCCCTTGGACTTTCTTATTGTATGCCCTGGCAACTCGAGCCTTTTAGCGCAGCAACACATTTAAAGCTACCATTTTTTCCTCGTCTAAGTCTACGAGTTTGTCTAACATTATCTCCCAGTATTGCTCCGACGGAATCTCATATTGTCGTTGCACTCTGACGTATTGCAAGTGTACTTCTGCGGGTAACACAGCGTCGTGTCCGTAGGTTAGACGAAATGGAGTCGAGTTTGTCGACGCTTTGGGTGATGTTCGACAAGCCCACAACACTTAACTCAACGTCTTATGCCAGTTCTTTGGCTTGTTCGCAATGTGCTTTTTGATTAAGCCAATTATTATCTTGTTGGCTGCTTCAACCTGACCATTCGCCTGAGCATAGTATGGCGTCGAAGTAACCAACTTGAAACCCGTTTCTGCCGCAAACTCTTGCATCTTCTGCCCCACAAACACAGAACCCTGATCTGTTGTGACCGTCTCGGGTATCCCAAATCTATACAAGATATGATTCTGGATGAAGTCTATCACGGCCTCTTGATCCACTTTCACCAAAGGCACAACCTCTATCCATTTCGTGAAATAGTCTATTCCTACGAGGATAAATCTTTGCTGCTTTGACGAAGCTGGCCGAATCTCTCCTATTACATCTAAAGCCCATCCTCGAAAAGGCCATGGTTTGACAATCACATGTAATTCGCTGGCTGGGACATGCTGAATGTTAGCGTGCTTTTGACAATCCTGGCATCCTTTCGCGAAATCTATACAATCCTTAAGCATGCTGGGCCAGTAGAAACCTTATCGAAACAAAAGCCATTTCATTTTTTGGCCAACCTGGTGAGCCCCACAAGCCCCACTGTGAACCTCAGAAATTGGTAAATATGCATCAGTGTCCCCCAGACACTTGAGCAATACCCCTTCTGGAGTTTTCTTCAGTAACTCGTTTCCCACTAGGACATAGCTCATTGCTCTATACCTGGTCTTTTGATCGGTGCTGCCCAGTGGGTTCTCCAGATACTCTATAATTGTCCTTTGCCAGCATGTTGGTGGCATATCATTAACGAAAACCTCACAACTTTCTAAACCTTCGACCAAGCTCATCGAGACTTTGGATATCGACCAGCTTGGTGGTGCGTGTACATTCGACAGCATCTTTTTCCTAGTTTCGACGAAGCCTTTCAACTTACCTTCCGACACTTTATACCCAGAAGCAATTTGTGCCAGCTCGTTAGCTTTCTGGTTTTCCATCCTTGGCACATGCGAGATGCTAACAATTTTGAAATGTTCCAGCAAACGCTTCGCCAGCGAAAAGTAACTTAAAAGATGCTCCCTTACGCATTTATACTCTCTTGTAATTTGTTTAATCACCAATTCTGAATCTCCTTTTATCTCCAGCTCTTTGGCTCCCAAGTCTTTGAGTATCTTAAGACCAGTAATTAAGGCTTCGTATTTCGCCTCGTTATTTAAACATTTGCCATTGACTTTGCATTTAAAGGTAGTTGGAATTCCCTGTGGAGAGATTATTAGGACTCCAACACCTGCCCCGTTTTTATGGCTCGACCCGTCAAAGTACAATTTCCATGGGGCGACGTCGATGCTATGTATCGACGTTTCGATTACAGCGTGGTCGACAATGAAGTCTGCCACTATTTGACCCTTCATCGCCCTTAAAGGGACGTATGTCAGGGAGAATTCAGTTAACGCTAGTGCCCATTTCCCAATTCGACTATGCAAAAAAGGTTTGGACAACATATGCTTAATGACATCAAAATGCGATGAAACATAAACATTAACTGGTTTGATATATTGCTTCAATTTCATACATGAGAAGTACAAACAAAGGCACAACTTTTCAATCATAGTGTATCTAGTCTCAGCATCTATCAATATCCTACTAAGGTAATAGATGGGTCTTTCGACGCCACCATAATCCTCTTGTGCTAACATACTGCCTATGGTCGTATCCGACGCTGCAATGTACAACTTCATGCTTTTATTTATACTAGGTGGTAATAGGATTAGAGGCTTCGTAAGGTATTCTTTGATCATGTCGAAAGCCTCTTGTTGTTCCTGCCCCCAGCAGAATTCACTTTCTTTCTTGGTCTTGAGCAGTGGTGAAAACACTTTCGTCTTGCCACTTAGGTTTGAGATGAACCTCCTTAAGAAATTTATCTTCCCCAATAAAGACTGGAGCTGTTTCTTTGTTGTCAGAGGCTTGAGATCTAAGATTGCCTTTGTTTTGTTCTGGTTGATCTCGATGCCTTGCTTGTGGTCTACGAAACCCAGGAAATCCCCTGCACGAACACCAATGGCACATTTCAATGGATTCATTTTTAATCCATATTTTCTCATTCGCTCAAATGAGCGTCGGAGGTGACCATCCTCTGATGACGATTTTATGACTATGTCATCAATGTATACCTGCATGAAATTCTCAATAAAATCATGGAATATAGCATTCATAGCCCTTTGGTAGGTTGCCCCAACGTTTTTCAACCCAAAAGGCATCACCACCCATTCATATGTCCCCAAAGCTCCAGGGCATCGAAATGCGGTTTTGGGGACATCTTCTTCGGCTATGAGAATTTGATTGTAACCAGAATAGCCGTCGAGCATGCTCAAATACTCAAATCCCGCGGCTGAGTCGACTAGCATCTCTGCCACGGGCATTGAATATTCATCTTTAGGAGTAGCGTTGTTCAAATCCCTAAAGTCAATGCACACTCGAAGGGTCCCATTTTTCTTAATAACAGGAACTATGTTTGCTATCCATTCTACATACCTCGCAGTTCTGATGAACCGACTTTTGAGCAATCTTTCAATTTCTTGCTTAATCTTCGCATCACTTCTGGGGCGAAACGTCGAGGAGGTTGCTTTACTGGCCTTTTGCCTGGCTGGATTGGGAGACGATGCTCAACTACACTCCGACTCAACCCAGGCATTTCGCCATAGTCCCAGGCAAAACAGTCCTTGTATTCTTTCAACACTTTAACCAGTTTGGCTTTCATTGTTGGTCATACCTTGGCACTCACGTAGGTGGGCCTTTTTGTTGTTCCACCCCCTAAGTCGACTTCCTCAAGCGGGTCCTGGGCTTGCATTCTCTATAGTTCATGATCTGGCCCTTTTTCGAACCCTAGAGGCTTATCATCATAAATACCAGCAAGCCTCTGATTTTCCACAGCTTCCCTTTGGCCTTGTGAGCCATTAGCTTCTTTGTCATGGTCGGCTCCCTTAGTTGTTCGGAGAGTCTCGTCTTTTTAGAGTGCCGACATTTTTCTGTTTTCAGCCAGATAGGCCGAAATCCGAGTCATGCTTTCTGACTCAGCAGTCATCTTCACCAGTAGTGGGCCACCCCGTTGGTGGCATTTCCATTGGCCCCATACCTTCGTCGGCAGCGTCCCAGATGAACCTATAGTCGGGGTCTAGGTTCAGGACACGACCCGTGTCGACGGAGGTGTAAGATCCTAATCCGTCATCACAAGGAGCCACATTGGCTAAATGCTGGTCAAAATATTTCTTAGTACCCTTGGCTTCGTCGACTTTGTAATAGCTTTGGTCCGCTTCAATATTTTCGACGATGCGTAACACCCATCTACCCCCACAAACAATTTTTTTTGAGAAATAATTCATATTATCAGAGTAACATCAATGAGAAGGGTGCCACATAAATTCCAAACATCATTTAATAATCATTATCCTGTCCTGTAACACGGGTTATCCAATCTTCATTAACATAAATTGACAACTTCGCAGCGGAATCAAACTTTTAAAATTTAAATCAATAAAATGCTTCATAAGGCAGTGTATCCAATCAAAATAACATCAACAATATGAAACTTCCAACATAAACCAAAAGAACAAGAGGTTCACGAACAATTCCCAACCCGATGTTACATGACACAGAGCAGGACACCTCTAAACACTACTAAGAACAATGATAAGCGAAAACACTCCAAGGTTACATCCTCCAGCACCGCAACCTACTCTTGATCATCTGCAAGTTACCCACATAAGAGGCAATGTTTCCAAGCAGGCAGGGTGAGAAATCACAATCCATTATAATAATATATTGACATGGAAAATAAACAGGGTAAGCAACAACAACGTCATAGCATCATCAATAAATCTTCACAACCCAATCACATTTACATCATTCATATGCAATGTCAACTATAATGAAATGCAAAGAATGCATGTGGTACCGGTTCAACGTGGATGGACACTGGCCATCAACCCTCCAAAAGGAGCACAACATAATCAACATAATCAACGTACCAATGGACCGAAGCCCCAACATAAAATGATATGAAATGCAATGATTCTAATTCTTCTCAATTCAACAAAAATCAACGTGTGCATCATTCATTTCATATTCAACAAGTATTTATCATACAATCATGTTTTATCATCTTACATCAACAACAACTCGACAACAAAAGATCAGCACGAGAAAACGTCAAGAAACCTCAAGAAAACAACAAAAACAGCAAAACAGCATGTCTGACACGGCCACCCGTGTCCTGGGACACGGCCCGTGTCAGGAAACCGGCACTCAAAACACAACACAGACAAAATACAGCAAATACAGTGGTCTGACACGGCCGCTTGCGTTCTGTGACACGGCCCGTGTCAGGAGCTCTGTAGTACAAATCCAACAAAAGCAAAATACAGCAAGAATGGTGGTCTGACACGGCTGCCCGTGTCCTGTGACACGGCCGTGTCAGGATGCGAAAACTCAAAATTTTTCAAAGGGTTTTTCTGCTGCGTTTTGGCTTCAAATATCCCAAAAAATTCAGTTTTTCCAATACGAAAATTTGACCAAAAGACTCACACAACGCACATACATCAACACATAACATTCTATCTCATTATATTTCATCTAATCAAACATCCCTAACTCATTCTACGTCATCAAACACCACAATTTCTCAAAATCCACAAATACCTAATCTATTCATAACCAAACCCTATAGTACTATAATAAACCATGAAAACTCCCCATACCTTAGAGAATTTAGTAGCTTCCTCCTCCTCTAAGATTCCTCAACAATCTCTACGTCGTGGTGCTCTTCTCCTTCTCTTCCTCTATTTTCTTCACAAAACACGATAAGTTAGAATTGATCGGTCTTCTCCTCTTTAGACAAAATATTCCAGTTTATAAACTTCCAACTCTATCCTCACCCTTTTTCCTTTATGACCACCTTGTCCTTTTCTTATTATTTTTATTAATAATAATAATAATAGTATAAATAATACATTAATTATTTATTCTATTAAATTATTTAAAAATACTCTTTTGATCCAAAATTCTCCGAAATTACCAAAACTTCCCAATCCCTTCTAAATTAATTAAATAAATAAATAAATGATTAATTTAGATTTTTCGGGGCGTTACAAGTCTCCCCTACTTCAAGAATTTTCGTCCTCGAAAATTTACCTGATTCGAATAACTCGGGGTAGGATTCCTTCATCTTGCTTTCCAACTCCCAAGTCATGCTTTCTCCGGCAGCTCCTAGCCAGACAACTTTCACCAACGCAATCTCTTTGCCTCTTAGAGTCTTCATCTCACGCTCCGCAATTCGTACAGGCATCGTTTCCACAGTAAGATTATCCTGTACTTGTACATCATCCATATGAATCACATGAGACGGATCTGGAACATACTTCCGGAGTTGTGACACATGGAACACATCATGTAAATTCGACAGATTAGGCGGTAAAGCCACTCTATAAGCAACATTCCCAACTCTGTCCGAAATCTGATACGGACCAATAAAACGAGGAGTAAGCTTCTTAGACTTCAAGGCACGCCCAACACCTGTCACCGGTGTAACTCTCAAAAACACATGGTCACCGACTTGAAATTCCAAATCCTTTCTTCGCTCGTCATGATAACTCTTCTGCCTACTTTGAGAAGATTTCATCTTTTCTCGGATTAACTTCACCTTCTCAGTAGTCTCTCGAACAATTTCAGGTCCAAGCACTACACTTTCTCCAGATTCGTGCCAACATAGAGGAGTCATACATCTCCGACCGTATAATGCTTCAAAAGGAGCCATCCCAATACTAGAATGGTAACTGTTATTATAAGTGAACTTGATTAATGGTAGATAAGTATCCCATGAACCTCCTTGTTCCAGAACACATGCTCTCAACAAATCCTCCAACGACTGAATAGTCCTCTCCGTTTGACCATCCGTCTGAGGGTGATACGCTGAACTCAACCTCAACTTAGAACCCAACGCTTCTTGCAAACCCTTCCAAAAATCAGAAGTAAACCGCGAATCTCTATCCGACACAATACACAAAGGAACACCGTGCAGCTTCACAATTACACGAATATAAATTTCCGCCAACTTCGACACTGGAAAACTGATGTTAATAGGAATAAAATGAGCCGACTTTGTAAGCCTATCAACAATCACCCAAATCGAATCGTGTCCTCTTAAAGTATTAGGCAATCCCGTCACAAAGTCCATTGAAATGCTATCCCATTTCCATTCTGGAACTTCTAACGGTTGCATCAACCCAGCAGGCTTCTGATGTTCAACTTTTGACTTCTGACAAGTTAAACATGCATACACAAATCGAGCCACGTCCCGCTTCATGTCGGGCCACCAAAATAATTTCTTCAAGTCTTGGTACGTCTTTGTAGCTCCCGGATGAATACTCAATTTACTTCTATGACTTTCTTCCAGAATTGCTTTCTTCAACTCTGCATCATCAGGAATACAAATTCGATTTCGGAATCTCAACACGCCTTGCGCGTCTAACTTGAAATCACTATTACCAGACTGATCGATTCTAACCATCGAATATACCAGTTTCACATCTAACTTCTGAGCTTCCTTGACTTTATCCAGAAAATCATTATTAATCTTCAGCATTCCCAACATCACACTCTGCGGTGTTACTTCGCAAACTAAGCTCATGTCTCTGAATTGTTCAATTAATTCCAATTCCTTAACCATCATTGCCGACATATGCAAAGTCTTCCGACTCAGAGCGTCGGCCACAACATTAGCTTTACCCGAATGATAGTTCAAACCGAAATCATAATCCTTTAATAATTCTAACCATCTTCGTTGTCTCATATTCAATTCCTTCTGATCAAATAAGTACTTTAAACTCTTATGGTCACTAAACACTTCAAATCTAGATGCATAAAGACCATGCCTCCAAATCTTCTGCACAAAAACAACCGCAGCAAGTTCTAAGTCATGTGTAGGATAATTCTTTTCATGAACTCTCAACTGCCTCGACGCATAAGCAACTACCTTGTCATTCTGCATAAGCACACCACCTAAACCCATCTTAGAAGCATCGCAATATACCACAAAAGGTTCTCCTGAATTAGGTAACGTCAAAACCGGAGCCGACATCAATCTCTTCTTCAATTCCGTGAAACTTTCTTCGCATTGAATGTCCCACACAAAAGCTTTACCTTTACAAGTCAACTTAGTCAACGGGAGTGTTAACTTAGAAAATCCTTCGATAAATCTTCGGTAATAACCGGCTAGCCCCAAAAAGCTTCTAATCTCGGTAGCCGACTTTGGAGTTTCCCATTGTAACACAGCATCTACTTTAGATGGATCCACCGCAACGCCACTACCTGAAATGACATGACCGAGAAAAATAACCTCCTTTAACCAAAATTCACATTTGGACAGCTTTGCATATAACCTCTTTTCCTTCAAGACTTGCAACACTAGTCTCAAGTGTTCTGCATGCTCTTCCTCCGATTTAGAGTAAATTAATATATCATCAATAAACACCACCACAAACCGATCCAAATAAGTATGAAAGATACGATTCATGTACTCCATGAATACTCCCGGCGTATTAGTAACACCGAAAGGCATCACCGAATACTCATAATGTCCATAACGCGTTCTGAAGGCCGTCTTCTGAATATCTTCATCCTTTACTTTAATCAGATGATATCCCGACCTCAAATCAATCTTGCTAAACACACGAGCACCCACCAATTGATCCATCAAATCATCTATTCTCGGGAGCGGATACTTGTTCTTAATCGTCACTTTATTTAGTTGTCTATAGTCAACACAAAGCCTCATACTTCCATCCTTCTTCTTTACTAACAACACTGGAGCTCCCCACGGCGATAAACTTGGCCTCACAAATTTCTTTTCAAGTAACTCCTCCAATTGTTTCTTTAATTCCGACAATTCAGATGCAGACATCCTGTATGGTGCCATAGAAACAGGTCTGGTACCAGGTACAAGGTCAATTGCAAACTCAACTTCTCTTTCTGGAGGCACATCAGGAATTTCATCAGGGAAAACTTCAGGAAATTCACACACCACTTGCAACTCCTCAATTACAGCTCGGCTCTCAACAGATAACGACGCCATCACTGAGAACATCTGAGCTCCTTCTTGCATCAACTGTTGTAACTGTTTAAAAGACAACAAACTAGCTTCTTCCTCTTCATCAGTAGAAAATCTCACCGACTTGTTATAACAATTGATATGAACATAGTTATATTCTAACCAGTTCATTCCCAAGATTACATTCATCCCAGATAACGGCAAGCATACCAAATCAACAGTAAAGTCTCTGTCGAAGATCGACAAAGGACACTTTAAGCACACAAGAGAAGTAGTCACCAATCCCTTAGCCGAAATCTCGACGACCATTTTCCCATTCATAGAAGACAACACAAGACCCAATCTTTCAACGCATTCAGCAGCAATAAAGCAATGAGTAGCACCAGTGTCAATCATAGTAATTAAAGAAGTATTATTAATGAAACAAGTACCTCTGATGAGTCTGTCCTCGGTAGTGGTTTGAGTCCCAGCCAAAGCGAACACCTTCCCACCGGTTTACGCCTTCTTCGGTTTCTGACACTGACTACTAATGTGTCCTTCTTCGCCACAGTTGAAACAAATCACCTCTTTATGCTTGCACTCAGATATGACATGCCCAGTCTTACCACAACGGAAACACCTCTTCACTTCAGCGGTACACACATCACTCTTATGACCAGTTTTCCTGCATTTGAAACAAGTTATGCTAGCAGGAGCATCTCCCCTACTAGACTTCTTGCCATCGACCACTTTCTGTTTACCTTTTCCAGCTGGAGCATCATAAGGTTTGCTACGATTCTATTGGTGCTTGCTCTTCCTCTCATTAATGATCTTATAATGACCATTGTTATCCTCTTCAAAAATTTTGCAGCTATCAATCAAATCAGCAAAAATACGAATCTTCTGATATCCAACTGCCTTCTTGATCTTTGGGCGCAACCCATTCTCAAATTTGATGCATTTAGAAAACTCAGCATCATCATCGTTATAGTGCGGATAAAACTTAGCCAATTCAACAAACTTTGCAGCATAATCAGTAACCGACATATTTCCTTGCTTCAGCTCAAGAAACTCGATCTGCTTCTTACCCCGAACATCCTCTGGATAATACTTCCTCAGGAACTCCCTTCGGAACACATCCCAAGTGATACCTTCACCTACAGTTTCCAATCTTTGACGAGTCTCTAGCCACCAGTCATCAGCCTCGAATGCTAGCATATGAGTCCCATATCGAACCTTCTGCGCTGGAGTGCAGTCCATCACACGGAAGATTCTCTCTATCTCTTTCAACCAATCCAATGCTCCATCAGGATCGTACTTGCCCTTGAAGGTAGGCGGATTCTCCCTCTGAAAAGTTGCCAAACTGCGAGATCCAGCATTCTCGTCAGCGTTCGGCTGATTCTGCAAAGCCTGAGCCATGGCTTCCAACACAGCAGCAATTGCAGCATCGTTCCTTCCAGCCATCTCAACTTATCACTACAACATAACAAAAGTTAGTACTAGTTAACAATCCTAGATTGTCAACAAACTACGACTCGACAACTTGGTCGGACGGACCGACCTGCTCTGATACCACTAATGTAACACCCATCTACCCCACAAACAATTTTTTTTGAGAAATAATTCATATTATCAGAGTAACATCAATGAGAAGGGTGCCACATAAATTCCAAACATCATTTAATAATTATTATCCTGTCCCGTAACACGGGTTATCCAATCTTCATTAACATAAATTGACAACTTCGCAGCGGAATCAAACTTTTAAAATTTAAATCAATAAAATGCTTCATAAGGGAGTGTATCCAATCAAAATAACATCAACAATATGAAACTTCCAACATAAACCAAAAGAACAAGAGGTTCACGAATTATTCCCAACCCGATGTTACATGACACAGAGCAGGACACCTCTAAACACTACTAAGAACAACGATAAGCAAAAACACTCCATGGCTACATCCTCCGGCACCGCAACCTACTCTTGATCATCTGCAAGTTACCCACATAAGAGGCAACGTTTCCAAGCAGGCAGGGTGAGAAATCACAATCCATTATAATAATATATTGACATGGAAAATAAACAGGGTAAGCAACAACAACGTCATAGCATCATCAATAAATCTTCACAACCCAACATTTACATCATTCATATGCAATGTCAACTATAATGAAATGCAAAGAATGCATGTGGTACCGGTTCAACGTGGATGGACACTGGCCATCAACCCTCCAAAAGGAGCACAACATAATCAACGTATCACTTCAATCCGCACAATGGGATTGCAGCTACCAATGGACCGAAGCCCCAACATAAAATGCTATGAAATGCAATGATGCTAATTCTTCTCAAATCAACAAAAATCAACGTGTGCATCATTCATTTCATATTCAACAAGTATTTATCATACAATCATGTTTTATCATCTTACATCAACAACAACTCGACAACAAAAGATCAGCACGAGAAAACGTCAAGAAACCTCAAGAAAACAACAAAAATAGCAAAACAGCATGTCTAACACGGCCACCCGTGTCCTGGGACACGACCCGTGTCAGGAAACCGGCACTCAAAACAAAACACAGACAAAATACAGCAAATACAGTGGTCTGACATGGCCGCCCGTGTCCTGTGATACGGCCCGTGTCAGGAGCTCTATAGCACAAATCCAACAAAAGCAAAATACAGTAAGAATGGTGGTCTGACACGGCCGCCCGTGTCCTGTGACACGGCCGTGTCAGGATGCGAAAACTCAGAATTTTTCAAAGGGTTTTTCTGCTGCGTTTTGGCTTCAAATATCCCAAAAAATTCAGTTTTTCCAATACGAAAATTTGACCAAAAGACTCACACAACGCACATACATCAACACATAACATTCTATCTCATTATATTTCATCTAATCAAACATCCCTAACTCATTCTACGTCATCAAACACCACAATTTCTCAAAATCCACAAATACCTAATCTATTCATAACCAAACCCTATAGTACTATAATAAACCATGAAAACTCCCCATAACTTAGAGAATTTAGTAGCTTCCTCCTCCTCTAAGATTCCTCAGCAATCTCTACGTCGTGGTGCTCTTCTCCTTCTCTTCCTCTATTTTCTTCACAAAACACGATAAGTTAGAATTGATCGGTCTTCTCCTCTTTAGACAAAATATTCCAGTTTATGAACTTCCAACTCTATCCTCACCCTTTTTCCTTTATGACCACCTTGTCCTTTTCTTATTATTTTTATTAATAATAATAATAGTATAAATAATACATTAATTATTTATTCTATTAAATTATTTAAAAATACTCTTTTGATCCAAAATTCTCCGAAATTACCAAAACTTCCCAATCCCTTCTAAATTAATTAAATAAATGAATAAATGATTAGTTTAGATTTTTCAGGGCGTTACAACATCCTTCCTCCAAATGATCAACCTCTGGTGCAGAGTTGATGGTACTGCCCCAATTCCATGGATCCACTCACGTCCAACCAACAGATTGAAGTCCGCCTTCGATTTGATGACCATGAAGAGTGTTAGCCTGTTGGTTGTACCCACTGCCAAGTACACTTGGACAACCCCCAGGATGTTACTAGTCTTGCCTTCGTAGTTGGAAAAAACCATGTTGTGCTGTCGTAGGTCAACCTCAGTCTTTCCAATTCTTTTAAACAAACTGTGAGGCATTAGGTTCACAGCCGCTCCACCATCCACAAACACTTTGTTGATAGACACCCCATCAATCTTCGCCTTTATGAATAACGGCTTCAAATGATACATCATCCCAGGGGTAGGACGTTCAAACATAGCCGTTTGTTTTTCGACCACGCCACTGTTCATCACATAGTAACATAGTGGCTTGTCATCCGCATTTTCCCCTATGATGAAGTCTTCTTCAGTCTTAGAGATCTCAGATACCACATTATACTCAACCGGTAGAACCGACACGATACCACAGTTTACCACGAAATCTTCGCCATAGGTGTCGTCATTGGTGTCGTCGTACATGTCTTCATCAAAATCCCCTTCAGGTGATGGTTCATACTCTTCATCGGACTGAGGAGAGTATTTTGGCTCCTCTTCATCTGACTGAGGAGTATACTCTGGTTCTTTCTTACTTTCTGCCAATGAAGTACACTTTGAGCTCTGGGTCGACACCACTTCCTTTTCTCCTGAAGCGTTCACAGTTACTGCCATGGTCTGGTTCGTCGCCACCTTGTTCTTTTCTACCCATCTTCCTTTTGGGTACTGGCGCTTCTGTATAGATATTCTGATAGTCTTCACTTTCGAAGTTGTAGCCTTTCTTTCAGCCTTCTTATTGCGCTGATAGCGCCTCCACTGGGTCCTAGTCATAGGGTTCTTTCCTTTGTAGTTGGGGGACACCCTATATCCTGCTTGTTCGACCCTTTCATCAGCGACATTCGCCTCCTTCTCCAAATCAAGAGCTTTCCACTTTGGTCTTTTGCTTCCTTTCTAATTTACCGGTGCCATCCACCTTTCCTGTGGGGAGTCTGATGGGGGCACGAAAGTTTTAGGCCTTTCCCCTTGGAACAACTTTCTGTATTCTTCATTTTGACGAGGGACCCCGCTCCTGTCGAACACAAACCTTGGTACAAGTGGCTCGCTCTCTGGCAGCACTTCTTTCTTGCTTGCCTCGTACCTCTCAGCAGCTTTCTCATCGAACACGGCATTGCACCTGGGGCATAGCGCGACTTTGGAACCGCTTATCCTACACTTTTCCTGAAAATCTTCCAAACTTTCACCAGCCTGGGGGTACACTGCTTCGAGTTTGCCCTTTGCTTTCTTGTCGGAACCCTCAGTAGTTTCGACCATCATGCATTCTACCACTTCAGCCATTGGTGGTTTGTCAAGGCCCTCAGTAGCTTCGACCATCAAACATTCGTACACTTCCGAATACAAAGCCTCTTCAACCTTCAGTGGGTCGGTGTCAACCTGCATCTTCGGCTTCTCGCCAAATTGGAGTCGACCCTCCTTCAAAGCCTTTTGCACCAAATCCCTGAAAAGAACACATTGAGCTGTTTTATGACCAAGGAAAATATGAAACTTACAAAATCCCCTCTTTTTCTTTTGTTCTAGAGGGGGATCTTTCAAACCAGACGGGATAATAATTTGACCATCTTTAACCAGTAAATCAAATATTTCATCACATTTCGAAACGTCAAAAGTATAAGTTTTGGCGATGTATTTATCCGTCTTGTTAGTTTCGGTGGGATTTTTCCCATTCGATGGTTTCAACAGCTTGCATGTATAAGGAGGTCCTGGCTTAAGTTCAGCCACGTGGATCTCACTTTTGTCGACGGATTCTTCGTCGTCGGACGAGTATTCGTCAGCAGCCACATAAGCTACTTTTTCTTTTTTACGATATCTGTTAGACTGGGCTTTTTCAGCTTTCAATCGTTCGACCTGGCGAACCCGGTCAGCCAGTTGTGCCATATCTCTAAGATATTGCGTGTCCAACTTCTTCCTGATCGAATAGTTCAGGCCGCCAGCGGCCATTTCGACTAACTCGTGTTCAGGGACTTGAGTAAAGCAACGTGCTTTCAAAAGTCTAAACCTATTTAAGTACTGGTCTACCGACTCCGTAGCCTTGCGTTTGACGCTTGCCAATTCTTTCAAACTTATTTTTGACTGTCCCATATAGAATTGTTCGTGAAATAGCCTCTCCAATTGTGCCCATGTGTGAATGGACTGAGGGGGCAACGTGGTGAACCACGTGAACGCATTCTTTGTGAGGGAACTTGGGAAATATTTCATTTTCAAACCCTTATTGTTCGCTATGTCGCCCGCTTCGATTTGATACCTAGCGACGTGTTCGACGGTGGACTCTTCTGTTTCCCCAGCGAACTTGGTAAATTTTGGCACTTTCCATCCCCTGGGTAAATCTGTTTGTAAGACAAAATCTGGTAAAGGGGATGTATATGTTGGCCGCCGAAGGCCAGGGTTCGCCCCATTACGGACCATGATACGTTCGACCACAGTTTCCAAGTTATGTTCTCCAACCAGGGCGTCCTGTCGAACCTGTTGGACAACAAAATCCGGATCTTGGTGCCTATGGATAATCACAGGCGGCCTTTGAACCCTCCTAGGAGTTTCTTCGAATTCGCGGGATTGATCTATAGTTTCTTCGAAGGCTTCATCCTGACGAAGGGGAGTCACCGGTCGCGGCGGTGGGGTCTGTTGACCCTGAGCCCTAGGGGCGCCTAAGAAGTCACCTATTCGTGTCATCTGAGTCGCCAGTTGCTGGTAACTCTGGGTTGATTCTTGTATCAGAGGTCTTAATATTGTACCCATCTGTTGAGTCAACATGTGAACCATCTCATGATTACTCTCGTCCATTTGTTGCCTCAAGACCGCGACGGAACTAGAAGTAAAGGTCAGTATGGATTGAGAGGATAGGTTGAATCCTGAAGGTCGAAACATCTGGTTCGACAAGTGTCCTGCCCCTTGATAAGTCGAAAATACTGGGGACGAACTTTCTCCAAACAAATGTCCTCTAGAATGCACACTTGACATGAACTCTTGTGGCATTCCATACGATCTAGGTATAGGCATGGTGATACTAGGCACATATTGCCCCGTATTCCCAGCCATTGTCGATCTTGGGTCGTTTCGACGCGGTGTTGTAATTGGTTCGCTAGGGGAGGTTGACACTGCTGATATGGTACCAGAGCCAACATCAGTTGTATGTGTCCCCACCGCGGTTTCCGTCGGAGACGGTTCTTCGTTTGGTCGTGGTATTACCATCTTACCACTACGAAAAAACATATACTTAATTCACACGGGTCTCACCGGGCGTGCCACTTTGTTCGCCGGCGCGAACAACCGCTGGCCTTCCGTCGCAGGTTCGCTTGCGGGATCGGCCAAACAAATCCCAGAACAAGGAATTGAAAACGTATGTTTATGCTGCGTTTAAGTTTGTCTGTTTGTTTTTTAGTGCAAGTGTCACACTGAAGTGACCTGGGTGACGCAAAGGGTTTCTTAACGGTTGCGAGTTGGGTGCAAAAACAAAGAAATGCAAGGAAAAGCTGAGCAAAAAGCAAGAAAAGTAGAGACTTCAAATTATATGCGGAAAATAAATTGCATTAAGTAAGATTTGGACGCAAGTGTACATTTGTTTGCGGGAGTGAACTCGTTTCTCTCTAAGCTTGGTACTTTGAGTATTTTCCCCTTACAATGTGAAAAAATGCGACCTTTAATATGAAAAGAACAATGCCTTATATAGGCCTAAAAAATAACTGTTTGTCTGCCAAAACGTTTTCTGAAGCTGACACGTGGCACCCCACTCCCTTTTCAACTTCCCATAGTCTTGGAAGTTTCAAACTTTTCCCGCCTAAACACTTGTTCCTTGAAGTTGAAATCAGCTTGTCACCTCATTCTCCTCCGACGCCAAAGCTTGTCGATGTTTCTCCGACACGCCTTTCTGCTGGCGTCGACTCGACACCTTGTCGTACCTCTTTTGCGCCGACACGCCCTGGGAGTCTCCAGACCCCACCGCCAGTCAAAATCCAGTGTCAACAGTGGCAAAGGTGGACCCGTGCTCGACTGGTTTGGCCACCTCCCACTCCTCTGCGGAATCAACGATGATGTCCTCCTCCATATCATCCATTTCCTCTTCTTCCCCGACCTCACTGGGGACACTTGAAGTAGTCGAACTACTGCTGTCCGAGGAACTTGCTTCCTCCTCGGACGAGTCCAGGATAATTTCTCCATCTGGCCCCGTCGCCATATCGATCACCTGAAAAGCAGAGAAAAAAGTGAATTCAACAATAAATCAAATCCACCCTTCCACCGCTAGTCAAGTGAAAGGGCGCACAAAGGGCTGAGGACAATGTCCCCGGCCTAAGCCCTAACATCAAAAGAAAAAATGAAACCTCCCTGCGAGGAGACGCTCAAAACAAGTCATCCCCAAGCAAGGAGCTTCCCCGCACTCATACCCAGTTTCCGTTTGAAGCTTCGCCGGAAATCACAAAGCTTCACCGAAATCTGGGAGTATTTGACCGGATAATTCATCACAAACTTAAAAGATGAACAATCACGACAGTTACACATGCATCGCGGTCGCAACGACGCCGTGAACTGCCCTCCTCACTAAAACATACCAAAACATCCGGCGACGTACCAGAAGTGGAAAATGGTACGGCCGCCGTCCACCACCAACAGTCACCAGAAATCAGCCTATTTCATCTCCTAAACCTAAACCTAACCGTATGCAAGGCTACAAACAACCGTTTAATGGGTAAAAAAGCACAGAATAAGCAAACTTACTTGATTTAAAAGATAAAAAACGGTTCCCCGGAAGTTGACGCGGTGCCCGGAATAGCAGATGACGATGACGAGCAGGAATTCTGAAGAAGACGAAGAGAAATCAGAGTGAAAAGTTCAAAATGGAGTGAGTTTCCCCCTTTTATACAGAGGGGCACGTGTAGTGGCACACGCTCGTAGGTCATGATGGCTATTAACTAGCCATCATTACCTAGTAACTGCTACACGGAGCTCTAGGCACACGTGGCGCCCTAACGTTTCCAATTCTGACTAACCGTTAGTCTCCCCGGACACCGGGCAAGACGGTCACGGTCATGAATTCCACTAATGCCAGGGGTCACGGACGCCACAAGACAATCCTCGTCGTCTCCGAACGACGACTTCACGCTATCTCCCCAGAGCATCGAGTTGTCCTTAAGTCATCACTCCCATGCTCGGGAGCAACGACTTGGGGGGCTCCCGTTCTGGACTGGACCGATGGCTAGACACGACCCAATCCGCTTCTGCTCCCAGAACGGCCCAATTGCCTAAGTCTAATCCACTAAGGGGATAAAGTTACCTTTCTGCCCCTCCAACCGGGCAAGGACTGCATCGTACCTCCCCGAAATCGCTGCCCGTTACGCACGACTTCTTCACTCCCCGAACAGCTAAGGGCAGGTGCCCAAAACTATGCTTATGCTCGACATAACGGCTAGCTTTGGGCACCCTGCCCGACATAACGGCTAGTTTGGGCAGTTACCTGTTCTTCGGGAAAACAGTTATTTCACCCCAAAAATAGGACTGTTGGCTACGCGCTGGGGGCTCTATATAAACCCTCTCACTTGAAAGGGTCAGGTATCCAATATTCACCCTACGAACTCATACTTTGTACTTGCCCCTTTTCTCTGACCCTTTCTTACTTGAGCGTCGGAGTGCCTTGCAGGTACACCCCTCATCCTCTTCATACGACCAACATCTCAGACGTACTTGGTGGCCTACTTCTACAGGATCTGATCCAGCCTTCACGATCAGAACCTAATAAAGCTTTTCGACCGCGAAACCACATGCCACTTCAAGTGTCACCATTAATATTACCCCTATTGGAATAAGCAGGTTTTGCAAATGTATACCATTCGCATGATATCACCCTTGATTCGCGTTTCATATATACTTTCCTCGAACGATGGAGACCCGAAACCCATACCTTCCACTTTCCAACGGGCGAGTGTACAATAACATTGGAAGATGTAAGTATGCTTTTGGGTCTCCGTGTGAATGGTGATTCGGTGGTGGGGCCTACCGAGCTTCCCTACTCAACATGGACTGAGTTTTTCAGTGGAGAACCACCAAGTAATGTAATACAAGGTAGATGTTTAAGTCTAAGTTGGCTTAAACAAATTTTTAAACAAAATTCAGTTTCCGAAAATTTAACACAAAACTAACTTTGTTTATATGCAAAACAGTATATTTTATTATGCATTGCACTCGTGTTGTTTTCTGAAAAAGGTGCCAAAAGTATTATTTCTATGTGGGTTCCATTTATTAACGACTTGGAAAAGTGTGGTACTTATAGTTGGGGTTCAATTGTATTGGCATATTTATATAGAGAAATGTGCAAAGCAGTTATATTAATGTTGATGGAGTGGGAAGTTGTGTTATTCTTCTACAAGCGTGGAGATTTTCAAGGATGCCATTTTTGGCACCCATCAGTTCTAACACACTACGATACCCGTACGCAACTTTGTAAGTTTCTATTTACTCTTCCACAACCGAATTTCCAAAACCATCAGACATCCACATCCACGTCATACCAACCACAAAACTACCAAACTCCTCAACAACAACCACACTTCAACTTTCAAAGCCAACAACAACAACTCCACCGGCCACCAAGACGCCACACAACAACTCCACATACAAACTTCGAATACATAAACACAATTCATCCATCTTCATCCCTCGATGTGTCCGACTATTATGTCGCAACCATCGAGCCTACAGCCCCAAACCCCACTCAATTCTCCTAAACTTTTAACAATTTTCCTCCTACTGACTTTTTTGAGAATTTTGAGCCATTTCAAATTTTCCTAAACCAAGCCCCCGTCATTCCGACCTCCACCAATACGCCCACAACTTCAACCGCTTTTCTAGTAAGACGTGGATCTAGCGGTCATTTCCTTGACGAAGAATATGATGCAGAAGATAATTAGTTTTTTTGGTGGCACATTTCTATTGTAATTTATAATTCTATATATTATATTATTTTTTCCTAAATGGTCATTTATAAATATTTCATATTTCATTTTATTAAATAAAACATAATTAAAGATCTTAAATAAAATACTTCGTTAAATATTTCATTTCATATGTCATTAATTAATAATTAAAATATTAAAATAACATTAAAAACATTAAAAAACAATTAAAAACATTTCAGAAAAAAAAAACAAAAAAAATAAATAAATAAAAGGAAGTGCGCCATCCCAGATGGCGGACCAACACTAAGTCACTGACACCTCGCCATCTTGGATGATGGGGTCTGAAAAACAATTAAAAAATTCCACAAAAGGACAAAATAAGTGGCATTTTAGGACTTCTTTTTCAGGGTGTGGCATTTCAGGATTTTATTTTCAGATTTGTGGCAGGACAGTAAAAAACTCCAAGAGTGTGGCAGTGCTTCGTGTAGTCATTGTTGTACGATGCAAGTTATAGCACAATTTGCTTTGTTTTGGAGTGTTGCAAGTGCAGGTTTTTTGTTTTTGCGCAGTGGATGTCTTATGCACAGGTTTTGGTCGATGTTTTGAGTTGAGCATGGTTTTGTTGTGTGGCCCTTCCTTTTTTTTTTTTTGCTCTTTTGATTTTTTGTTTTTATTGTAATGGGCCATTGTGTAATGTAAACACAGGCAATTGTTTTGTAATAGACTTTGGTTTTTTTAAAAATAAATGTATATGATATCTTGCAAATTTTTTTTTTTTATTGAAGTGGACATGGATATGAACATGTGGATTTGGATATTTAAATTAAATTGGATATTTAGAAAGGGACATGGATTTTAAAATGGATATATGAATGTTGGATATGGTTTTTAGGAATTGGATAAAATTGGATTGTCATTGAGAAGTTGATGGATTAAAAATGGGTAATGGATAGTGGAACAATCGGATAAAAAAATGGATTATTGAAATTGATTATGGAAAATTGTTTAGAAATGGATAACGAAAAATGGACAAGTGACAAAGTGGATAAAAATATAAAAAATGGATAAATCGAATCTAGGAAAATGGAAGTAAATATGGGTAAATAACAAAGTGGATGGTTACGGGAATGGGTATGGGTATTGGTAACGCGCCTCCACACTTAAAACCTCGACAATTACACTTGACCGCCACAAATCCAAATGTCCTGCCCTTTAATGGCTCTACAACTTGACTTCAACAGAGAACTTGAATTGACACGAAACCCTGATTTGATGATCGTCAGATATAAAGCACTGATCCATGCCAAATCCAACTTGAGGATGAAACATCTTCTCTCCCTTGTCCAAGATCAGGTCACACCCAATTGAACTGAAGCAACACTGCACACACTTTTAACCTACTAACCTCTAGTGAACCTGAATTGAATGACACATGCCCATCGCGATCATAAAGAAATAAGAAACCCTAATCTTCTTGATTTGGGTACATACTGATGAAGTAATGGCTTAAGAGGTTGATGATAAACAAAACCCTAATTCAATGTCTTCCCAGTTAGGCCACTGATGAAACCCTGACTAACTGATACCCTTGAAGACTCTCAGAGAAACTGACATTGTGCTTTGATAAACCTCTGATAAAAGATGCTCATGATGATTAAAAGTTTAACTCCTTGTTTCAAAATTGAGTACAATAAACAAATGAAATAACCTCAGAATATGGAAATCTAGGTTTACAGAAAAACTCTGATCCTATGTTTTAAAAGCCCGATGAAATGCGTATTATACTATATATATGATGGAAAGTGAAAATAAAGTCAGACGAATGCAAGTTTAAAATGCCTGGTCAAAATTTGGGGTATGACAATCTTGAAGGCACCTATGTATAAATATAGGAACTACAAGATTGAACTTGACGTGTTAAAGTATAAATACCTAACAACTGCAGCTAGCAGGGATGAGTGGTTATGGAACTACAGGCTTGGCCATCTCAAATTTGGAGACATTAATCACTTGAAGAAGAAAAACAAGGTTTCAGGGTTACTTGAAATTGAGATTCCTATCGAAGTGTGTGAAGAATGTATACAAGCCAAGCAATACAATAATAATTCAGCAAGGATGCATGAAGCAAGTCTAGATCCTTTCTTGAAGTCATATACTTTGATGTGTGTGACCTTATCCAAGTGGACTTAATTGGAGGTTACAAGTACTTTGTTACATTCATAGACGATTTTAGCAAAAAATTATGGACATACTTGATTAAGAAGAAAAGTGATGTGATTGACGTGTTTTCCAAATTTAACTCCACGGTGGAAAGGCAAAGTGGTCACAAGATCAAGGTATTAAGAACTGATGGTGGATGAGATTATGTGTCAAGTGAGTTTGATGCACTATGTGAAAGACATGGAATTGTCCATAGGGTTGTACCACCATATACACCTCAAAAAATGGGATTGCAGAGAGAAAGGACAAAACCATCATGAACATGGTGAGAAGTATGTTGATAAGAAAACATTTACCTAATGAACTATGGAGGTGAGGTTGTGTCCACTGCAACATACATCTTGAATAGATGCCCAACTAAAAGTCTAGATTGGATCACACCAGAAGAATATTAGTCTGGTGTCAAACTAAACTTGAGTCACTTAAAGATATTTGGTTCTATTGCGCATAAACATGTTCATGACCAATTGAGGAGGAATCTTGATGACAAATCAAGCCAAATGATCTTGATTCGTCATCACTCAACTGGTGGTTACATGTTGTTTGATCCTATGAATAGACGAATAGTGATCAACAAAGATGTGATCATATATGATTTAAAAGACTGGGATAAGAGAAATAGTTCTAAGAAGAATCCAATGAGGACCATGTATGATGAACCAAATAGTGAAGCTGAAGTGCAGACTCAAGCAAGTACCAGCGGGCCTTTAAAAACTGAAACATGCCAAACAGTCTGCAAGACTATGCAGTCACACTAGATGACGTGGTCAATGATGAATGAGAGATGGTACACTATGCATTTTATGCATAAATTGAGCCGGTAAATGTGGCTGAGGCATTTGAGGATCCTAAATGGGTGAGTGTTATGATAGAGGAGTCAGATTATATAGAAGTCAACAAGACGTGGTCACTTGTTGATCTACCACAGAGAAAAAAGGCAATTAATGTGAAATGGATATACAAAGTAAAGCTAAGTCCAAAAGGTGAAGTAACCAGACACAAAGAAAGAATTGTAGCCAAAGGGTTTCTTCAAAGGGAAGGTATTGACTTTGATGAAGTTTTTGCACAATTTTCTAAGATTAAGATAATTAGATTAGTTGCGGCTTTAGCCAATATCAACAACTGGTCCATGTGTCAGATAGATGTAAAATGTGTATTTTTGAATGACCCTTTAGACAAAAAAGTGTATGTGACACAACCAATTGGTTTTGAGAAAGAATGCAAAGAGAACAAAATGTATAAACCGCGTAAGACATTGTATTGACTCAAACAAGCTCCAAGAGCTTGCTTGAAATAAGAAGATTGATGATTTCATAAGAAATATAGGATTCATGAAGTGTGCAACTGAGCATGGTGTGTATGTCAGAAGGAGTAGTAATAATGAGCTGATAACTGTATGCCTCTACGTAGATGACTTGTTGGTCTCAGAAAGTTGCAAGAAATAAATTGAAGACTTAAAATTGGACCTAATAAAGGAATTTGAAATGATTAATCTTTGAAACATCTCATATTTCCTTGGAATTGAGTTTTACAAATGTGGTAGAGGATTATTGATGCATCAAAAAAGATATGCTAGTGGATACCCAAGATATTTGAGATGGAACATTACAACTCTACATCAACACCAGCTGAACCACGACTGCAATTGACAAGGACTCAGATGAGAGTGACATTGATCCTACTCAATTTAAAAGGATCATTGGATCACCGAGGTACCTATGTCACACAAGCCTGGTCTTGCAAAAGTCAAAATTATCACACTAGCACCCACAAAGAGGAGACTAAGGTATCTTAGAGGCACATTAGGATATAAAATTTTGTTTCCAGTTGCAGATGAAGGAAGGGAGTTCAAGCTTGTTGGATACACTAATTCTAGTTGGTGTGGTGATGCTGATGATAGAAAATCACCACGCTATGTGTTAATACTAGGTGGTTCACCAGTTGCTTGTAGTTTAAAAAAACATGTGGTGGCTTTATCATCATGGGAAGCAGAGTCAAGCTATATGGTTGGTGAATTTAAATGATGAAGTTAAAGGAAAATTTCATGGAGTTATGACTATGAAGATTGACAACATATCTGCCATAAATTTGGCTAAGAATCCTGTTGCACATGTCATGAGTAAGCACATAGAGATGAGGTTCCACTACCTTAGGGAGCAAGTAAGCAATGGAAGGCTATGCTTGGAGCATTGTAGAAGTGAAGACCAAGTAGTAGACATCATGCCTAAGACAGTACAAGTGGAATTGTTCAAGAAGCTTAAGAGCAAGATAGGTGTAGAAAGTTTAAGCACAATGAATTAGATATTGTGTTAAATATAATTCATTGTGTTAGTATGTTACTTGACGTTCAAGTAAGAGTTTGTTGATGAGAGAATTATGTTTTAACAGAATTGGTTTTGTTAGTTAGGGTAAGAAAAGTTAGTTAAAGTTTGTTAAGTTGTTTTATGTGCAAATAATTTCATTTAAATACTCTAGCATTGCAAACTTTTGAGAGTAGTACAATATATCTCTTCTCTTTCTTCCAATCTTCATCTTTCAATTCTTAACGTGCAAAGTGTATGTGTGAAAGAACAAAAGCTAGAGCTATCCAAGTGTGTGCATCATTCAAGTAAAGAAAGTGATTGTGTTCTTGCTTAAGTGTTTTGTTCCAACAATATGCTATATGTTTACTTATCATATTTTAGTTTAGTTAATTACATTTCATTATATGCTATAATATGCTTTTATGAATATCTGGTGAATCTTTTCGCCTGACGTGGATAACCAGTAAGGAAATATTTTAAAACAATTATAGGAAATGATATGTTGAAAGCATAAGGCTAGAATATTTTGATAGCTAAGTAATAGGGAAGAACATACTTTTTCATTCGAAAATGATATGTTTATTTAGAAAAGATTATAAGTAGAAAAGTATGTCAATATACCATAGCAGGTAAACCAAAATGATCGTGAAGTTCTATGTTTGATTTGAGACTCAGAATTTTACCCATTTTGGAGTGTAAAAAGCTATGAATTACGGACACATCGAATATGACCCCGATACTGACACAACGACAATGATAATAATTTGATAAAATGAATATATTAAACGTAATCACAAATGTCTGTGCAGGTGTCTGATACCGGCACAGAGACAAACACGTATTTTTTAGAGATGTCGGCTAAATAGATAATAAGAAATAATCATTGTACTCATTCCCAATGGCGGAGCCAGGACCTGAGTCGGAGATGTAGACTTCTTAACTCATTCCACCAAAACAAATTAATTAAAGAAAGAATTTAGTTGAATTGCCAGGAATTTACCTGTAGCTTTTCTGCTTTTAAATGGTGCATCAGATTCTTATCCATTCAATTATTTTCATTCTTGGGTTTTTCTTCCTTTTAGAGCCACTACAAGCATGACTTTGATTTCCATTGCAATTTTGACTAGTGTTGTTAAACCTATTGCATATGTTAATTTAAGAATGGGAGCGAATGATCCAACATGACAAAGTATATTTTGATTTTCATTAGTTTCTTGTCAAAACATCTAGGACAACAACAAAATGAAAAACTTGCTAGTGATGCTAACAAAGGACCTTTGTCCATGATTACTCAAGACAGACATTGGGAGAACAAGATACAATGTTATTTGCAGAAGAAAGCTGTGATATGAAGAAGCTGAAATTCTTGTTTTAATCTGAATTACCTGAAATATATATCATGAATCTAAAGTTGAATATCATATGCTACTTTAGTATCAACATAACAAAAAGTAATGAAGAGTAAAGTTTTCATACCAAAACTTTTGGGTGTTTTGCACTTGAAGCATTCAGTTCTGCTAGCATAATTATGCACTCCACATCCATATCTGATACACGAGCAGCAAAGAAAATGAAAATGTATTTCTACGACATTTCGTACATACGGTTGCTAAGTCTAATTATAAGCATTTGCGAGTGCGAAATTACCTAGTGCAAATCCAGTCACCAGTTTTCCATCCAGGGGGATAATTGCAATCAGAGGCTTCCATGTTCCCACCAAATCCACTAGAGTAACCATTTTTCAATGCACCACATCTATAACAGCTTGTTCTGCTAGCGTAGTTGTGAGCCCCGCAGTTCATACCGCTGCAATACCAGTCCCCTGCTAAGGTTTCAGTCCAGTTATATCTATAGGTTTCTGGATCAGGACCTCCAATCTTAGGGTATCCACAATTTTGACATGCATCCCTCTTCTTGAAGTTTATGTGCTGGCAAGCACTGCACATCCAATCTCCTCCTGACCAGCTCATTTTTCCTGATACATTACATGTATCAAAACTTTCTATCAATTCTCAATGTGCATATAACAATCATGTATAGGGAAAGTTATCTGTGATGTGAATTATAAACACATAAACAAGAAGCTAACCTTTTTAGAAGAAAGAAAAGGAATGATACAAGTATGAGGCAAGTAGTGATTTAAGGTCCTTTGAGTTGTAGTTTAAGAACACCTTGTAAAATCCAGATGGTGGTTGGTGAGTTTTATGGTTAGGTTGAGAAGCTATATATACTAGGTGGTGACTTATTGTGAGGGGAACATAAATGAATGAATGTCTCTTTTAGTACTTTTGTAATCTAGATATCAAAGAACTATCACTTGTCACATATTCTTGTTTCCTTACTTTTCCTTCCACTAAAGGATGAGTTTAGTTTGGATTCAATGTGAACAAAATTTACACAGTCATTTACTCATGTAATGTTACTTTATATTATCACTTTCTATAATATCTCAAAAAATAAACATGTCACATGCATAGTTTTTTCTTTCTTTTGAATTCTAACATTCTTTTGATTATTAAATACTTATGAGTCTTTTTGTTGTTTATTCCTTGAAAGAAATTTGAATCTAATTACAATATTGTAAATGCATTTTAAAATATGAGTGAAGAGCTAATTACTTCGCTTTTTTTTTGGACATTTAATTTCATCAATTCGGCTATTGAATATTGGATGATGCATGTGTTAGATACAACAAAAGTTAAATATGATTTATTTGTGATATTTACTTATATTTTTGTTGTGAAAAACGATACCTTGAAACAAAGTATTAAACAGTTTCTTTATGATCAAGAAATACACAAGGGTTAGGATTAACGGAAAAACAAGAGAAAAACAACAAGGATTGGTTATAAAAATGTTATTCTTTCTTTTCCCCTTTAAACAAGGATTACAAGTATACAAGAATAACAAACTAACCACTCTCACTCTTTCTAAGTTTTGTCACACTCTAGAATGAGAGACTAGCATGTTATTTATAATAAAACCTAGCACACTAAACTAATGGGCTTTTAACAAAATACTCATTACAAGCTAATTTAGGGTACAAACTAACTTAAACAATTGGATTCTTAACACACGGCCAAATTCAATATGCTAACAACCCTAACACTATTAACTAATACATGTTAGAACAACCTTCGACTACAACATGTATTATTTCGACAGTATAACACTTCGACAGCAGCATGTGAGCGGACTTCGACCTCATGCTTAAAACTAGAGTTTGATCCAAATCTCACAAATCTCCACCTTGGACCTAACTCTAACAAAAAAAAACGAACTAGTTTTCTTCATGCAGCTTTATCAACTGCATACAGTGGAAAAACTTGCAACTTGGCAATGTCTTGGTGATCATATCAGCAGCATTATGATCTGTCGAAACCTTCAGCACTTGGACTTCTCCACGCTCGATTACCCCTCTGACGAAATGCAGCCTCACATCAATGTGCTTGGTTCACTCATGATAGGCTGAGTTCTTCGACAGGTGTATTGCACTTTGACTATCACATTTAACAGTGATAACTGGACCTTGAAGTTTCAGCTCCTTTGCAAAACCTTCAAGCCACACTGCTTCTTTCACAGCTTCAGTTAAGGCAATATATTCCGCTTCAGTGGTTGATAAGGCAACCACCTTCTAAAGTGTTGCTTTCCAACTGATTGCTTTCCCAAACATAGTGAACACATATCCAGAAATAGATTTTCTGGTATCCATACAACCTGCATAATCAGAGTCGACATATCCTTCGACTGCTGTTTTACTATCATCACCCAAGGCTCTACCATAAATTAGGACTCTATTCAGAGACCCATTTATATACCTTAAAATCCACTTCAATGCTTGCCAGTGAGCCTTTCCAGGATTCGCCATGTACCTGCTTACAAGACTTACTGCATATGCTATGTCGGGTCTAGTACAGACCATAACATACATTAAAGAACCAACTATATTAGCATATGGAATGCTATTCATATAAGTTCTTTCGACATCAGTACTGGGACATTGATCTATACTCAGGTTGAATTGAGGGTTTGTCGGAGTTACAACAGGCTTTGAATTCGACATACCATACTTTTCGAGAATCTTCCGTAGGTATGCCTCTTGAGATAAGCATAATTTCGACTGCTTTCTATCTCTTCGGATGTCAATCCCAAGAATCCTGGACGCAACTCCCAGATCCTTCATTTCGAACTCCTTACTGAGTTCAGCCTTCACCCTCCTTACCTCTTCGATATTGTTGCTTGCTATTAGAATATCATCCACATAAAGCAACAAAATAACAAATGAATTACCAGGTCAAAATCTAAAGTAAACACAGTGGTCGAACTGACTTCTGATGAAACTTATGCGTGCCATGAACTTGTCGAATCTCCTATTCCACTGTCGAGGAGATTGTTTCAGTCCATATAAAGATCTCTTCAGCTTGCACACATAATCTTCCTTCCCCTTTTCGACATACCCTTCAGGTTGCCGCATCAGGATTATTTCATCTAGATCACCATATAAGAACGCAGTCTTCACATCCATCTGTTCCAGTTCAAGATCGAACTGTGCCACCATGGCTAACAACATTCGAATGGATCTATGCTTTACAACAGGCGAGAACACATAATTGAAATCGACACCTTCTTTCTGAGTAAACCCCCTAGCAACCAACCTTGCCTTGTATCTTTTCGACGCCACTCCTTCGATTCCTTCCTTGACTTTGAAAATCCATTTACAACTGACTAACCTGGCTCCAGCAGGTTTCTTGATCAGTTCCCATGTGTCGTTGTCATGAAGAGATTTCATCTCATCATCCATGGCTTTCAGCCATTCAGTTTTCTTTCGACTCCTCATAACTTCCTTATAGTCTCTAGGTTCTTCGTCGAGAACCTCACTTGTAGAGATTAAGGCATAAGCTATAAGATCTGCATACCCAAGTATCTGAGGTGGCTTGATGACTCTTCTTGACCTGTCTCTTGCTAACAGATAGTCATTATCAGTTTCCTCATCTTCGACAACATTTTCTGTTTCGTCTTCGACTTCATCTGGGGTACGCACTTCAGCATCAACATGCTCCACCTCAACAGGAATCTCTCCCTGTTCCAGCTCTTCGTCAGCAACATCAATTTTCTTGAAAGCCATCTCAGCTTCATTGAAAACTACATCTCGACTGGTGATACACCTCCTGCGACCTGGCTCTAGGCACCATAGCCTATAAGCTTTGACTCCTTCAGGGTATCCCATGAACATGCACTTCAGAGCTCTAGGTTCGACCTTGTCTTGTCTAATGTGAGCATAGGCCACACAACCAAATACTCTCAGTTTGTCGAGACTAGGTGGATTTCCCGACCAAACTTCTTCAGGTGTCTTCATATATAATGCAGTCGAAGGACATCTATTTATCAGATATGCAGCTGTCGAAACAGCTTCAGCCCAAAACACCTTCTTCAATCCAGCACTAACCAACATGCATCTAACCCTTTCAAAGATTGTTCGATTGAATCTCTCAGCTAAGCCATTTTTTTGAGGAGTACCTGCTATAGTCTTATGCCTTGCAATCCCAGACTCAACACAGTAACTGTCGAACGCTTTGTTGCAGAACTCAAGGCCATTGTCGGTTCTCAACCTCTTAACCTTTCTGCCAGTTTGAGTTTCGACCAGAATCTTCCAACTTTTGAAGTTCTCAAAAGTTTCATCCTTCGTCTTCTGAATTAATACCCATAGCTTTCTGGAATAGTCATCAACAATGGATAGAAAATACCTTACACCTGAGTGTGAAGGATTCCTTGCAGGCCCCCAAAGATTAGCATGAATGTAATCAAGGGATCCATGTGTTCTTTGCTTGTCTTTGTTGAACTTCGCCCTACAGGATTTACCAAATACACAAGATTCACAAAACTCCAACTTTTCGACTTTGTCACCACCTAGCAGGTTCTGCTTCCCCAATTCGACTAGGCCTCTTTCGCTGACATGACCCAATCTCATGTGCCATAAATATGTCTTCGACACAGGTTTCGTGGATACAGTATTTGTCGAACCACTTACAACCTCAGGCTCAAGGGTATACAAGCCTTGTTTCTTCACGCCTCTCAAGACTTCCTTCGACCCCTTCATGACTCTTAGGATACTTTTCTCTCCTTGGAAAACGTATCCATTCCTGTCGAATTCACCAAGAGAAATTAAATTTCTCTTTAAGTCAGGTACATACCTGACTTCAGTCAATAACCTTATTGACTCATCATAGAGCTTAAATCTCACAGATCCAATACCTGCAATTTTGCAGGATTTGTTGTTTCCCAGCAGCACCGATCCACCATCTTGATCACATAGCTCTTCGAACCATTCTCTGTTTGGAGTCATGTGCCAAGTGCATCCTGAATCCATAATCCACTCTTTTCTTGAGTCGCCGCTTGAAACTACAAGAACATCAGATGAGTCAAAGTCATCTTGAACAATGGCTGCGTTGCTATTATCCTTACCTCCATGATCTTTCAGGCGTTCAGGGCACACCTTTCTTGTGTGACCCTCCTTCTTACAGTGATAACATCGAAAACCAGATGTTTCGCCACTAGAAGACTTCTGCTGACTTTTACCTTTCTTCTTGTCGAACCTACCATCCTTTCGCAAGAATTTTCCCCTAACTACCAAACCTTCACCAACCGTCGAAGGTTTATGCTCCTTTCGTTCGTTCAGGTCCTTAGAGTACAAGGCTGATTGAACTTCTTCAAAGGTCAGGGACTCCCTTCCATACAAGAGAGTTTCTTTGAAGTGAGCATGTGTTCTAGGCAAAGCGCACAACAACAATAGTGCTTGATCTTCGTCATCGATCTTCACATCGATATTTTCAAGATCAAGAATCAGCTTGTTGAACATATCCAACTACTCAGCCAAAGCTTTGTATTCACTCATCTTGAACGAATACAAGGCTTGTTTCAGGTAGACTCAATTCACCAAAGATTTTGTCATGTATAAGCTTTCAAGCTTCACCCATAACCCTGATGCCGTCGTCTCCTTTGATACCTGTCGAAGAACCTTATCACTAAGGCTCGACAATATTGCGCTGTGTGCTTTCTCGATCATGGTAGTCATTTCTTTTTCCTTTAACGCAGCATCCATGGCTGTCATTCCCTTCAACGCTTCCAAACAACCCTGCTGAACTAGTAGGGCTTTCATCTTCAAGCGCCACAGGCCGAAGTCGTTCACTCCGGTGAACTTCTCGATCTCATACTTTGTTGAAGGCATCTTCTCCACGCTCACCGCACCAATTTGTTGTGAAAAACAATACCTTGAAACAAAGTATTAAACAGTTTCTTTATGATCAAGAAACACACAAGGGTTAGGGTTAACGAAAAAAAAAAGAGAAAAACAACAAGGATTGGTTATAAAACTGTTATTCTTTCCTTTCTCCTTTAAACAAGGATTACAAGTATACAAGAATAACAAACTAACCACTCTCACTCTTTCTAGGTTTTGTCACACTCTAAAATGAGAGACTAGCATGCTATTTATAATAAAACCTAGCACACTAAACTAATGGGCTTTTAACAAAATACCCATTACAAGCTAACTTAGGGTACAAGCTAACTTAAAGAATTGGATCCTTAACACAAGGCCCAATTCAATATGCTAACAACCCTAGCACTATTAACTAATACATGTTAGAACAACCTTCGACTACAACATGTATTATTTCGACAGTATAACACTTCGACAGCAGCATGTGAGCAGACTTCGACCTCATGCTTAAAACTAGAGTTTGATCCAAATCTCACAATTTTTAAATAGATTATACTTCCTTTAAGATTGTTTGATTAAATATCAAATAAGATTTAAATTCTATAAAATTAATATGTTTGATGTTAAGTTTTATCCCTTATATCTATATGCTGCTAAAGGTCCAACCATTATTGGTAACGAGCTAGAGAAACTTTAAAGAGAATTTATATGGGGCGACACTAAGACATCTCGCAAGGTGCATCTGATAAGTTAGGAGGTTTGTATGGATCATTGTGCTTGCATGTACAGTGTCTGCAACACACAAATATTCACAATGGTTTTGATGATGACAACATTATGATATGAAGTCTTCATCAGTCAAGATCGAGATGATTAAGATGTTATGATCTAATTGATTTTACTTGTGAGATTAAGATGTCAAAGTCAAACTCTAAGGACAACACCTAATGTTAAGCAGCACTTTGTGGAATCTCTAATGATGATCTCTAGTCAAGCGATCTCTAATGATAGTGTCCATCAAGAAACCTTGTCAAGGCTCATCAGTTAGAAGAAGTCAAGTCTCATATGAAATGTTGAACCAATAATGAATCAATTAAGGGATTTTGAAGCGTCAAATATTGTGAAAGAGAGGAAGGATGAAAGCCCGTCAGACTCGTTTCTGAGTCATCAGAGTATTATAATGATATTAGAGTAGCTCTTAAACTACTAAGGCAAGGCAGACACTCACCTAAAAGTGTTTTAACCTTTTTAAATTAGCCTAGTGTAAAATCTCGCGTTTGGTTTGGAGGATATCTAGTGTAAAACTCTAGTTTGATTGTAAGGTTCATGGGCATATCCTGTGAAAAAGCCCACGTCTATAGTGGAAACTCTCAAGAAAGAATTCTTGGGGGGAGTAGTATGTAAAATAGTTAGGACAAACCTCTATAAATCTCTAGTGAAATTCTCTCAACCCTGATCTTTTTACATATTCACTATCTATTTATTTATGTTGTGTTCCCATCTTCTATTCACTCTGATTTATGTTTCTTTATTTATTTTGTTGTCTATTGTTTGTTTGGTTTACACATTGTTTTAAATAATTTATTTTTTAAATTTTTTTTTAATTGGACATCTTTTTCAAATCCACAAAATTCATCTCCTCACCCACTCTTGTGTTTGAAGGCACTAGTCCAACAAATTTAACGTTGCTTCAAATGCATCTTTCCATTTTGGGCAATTCTCACTTTGTCGATAATTTTTAATAAGACATTAGTTCATGATCCTCTTTGTCATTTATCACATTTAGGGTTACATTGTATGCAAAAATATCGTCAATGTCGACTTTGTGTCGATTACATTATATTCTATTATGGACATAATTTATCAAGATCTCTTTATTTTTTTTCCTGAATTTTATGCACTTGTTTAGTCTCTTATGGAGCTAAAATACTTATTATGTATGAAGACTCTTTTAAATTTTCTATATCCTCACTCGAGCCATCTTTATTCTTATCTCTCTTTCTTGTTCAAGGATTTTTTATCTTTGAAAAGGGTAGGTCTGTCACGCTTCATATGTGGTTGAGACTTGTTAGATTTTTCAACAGGGACATCCATTTTTATTAGAGCACTAGCTGCTGGTATATATAATTTAGTCACACTTTTTTGGATTAGTGAGAGCATTTGGTAATTGATTTACTAAATTTTTTAAGTGAATTATCATTTGAGATTTTAGTTCACATTACTCTGTTCTAAGATCAAGATGAGATAATGATAATTCATTCCAACTGATTTCTTTTTTCAGCTTCTTATTCTCCCCACGAATGATGAAAATTTTGATTCATCAAAATGACAATCACCAAATCGAGCAGTGAATAAATCTCTTGTTGTTGGTTCAAGGTACTTTATAATATATAGACATTTATATACAATATATATTCTCAATCTCCTTTGAGGACTCATCTTAGTGTTGCGTGGTAGAGAAATTGGAACATACATCGCACATTCTAAAATTCTTAGATGAAAAATATTAGGTACTTGACCAAAAACTAATTTTAAAGGAGAAGATGTGTGATAACTTGTTCGCCTAATACAAATCAATGTTGCAACATGTAAAATTGCATGTTCCTAAGTAGAACATAGGAGTTTGCATCTCATGATAAACGGTCTTGCAATTAATTGTATACATTTAATGATTGATTTTGAGTTCATTTTGTGCATGAACATGTGTTGCTGGATATTCAATTTCAATTCCAATAGACATACAATACTCATTAAATGTTTGAGATGAAAAATTTGAAGCATCATCAAGACGTATTTTTTTGACGTGATAATTAGGGAAATGAGCTCTTATTCAAATTAGTTGAGCTAACAATCTTGCAAACGTCTGGTTGCGACTTGACAACAAACAAACATTTGACCATCTAGTTGATACAAAAGTTAAAACCATAAAATATCTAAATGGTTCACATGATGAGTGTATTGGACCACAAATATGTCACCATCTATATGCTCCAAAAAATTGAGATTTATTTCCAATTATTTTTTGGTGATGACCTAATTATTAACTTCCCTTGAGAGCAACAATTGTATGAGAACATTATTAAATTTAATAATATTTTGACTCTTCAATTGATGACCACATGAATTTTCAATTATTTTTTGCATTATTATATTATTGGAATTACCCCTGTCATTTGGAGCGAATTCGAAAAAGGACCCTGTAAAAAAAACACAGATTCTGTCCCTGCCATTTGAAAATTCTTTCATTTTTGCCCCTCAATGCACACAGTCAGCAGAATCTGTGACGTGACATTGCTTTGTTGGTTTTTTTTATTCTTTTAATGTGACGTGGCGCTGTTTGTTGAATTTTTATATATTATATATTTTTATTTTAATTACACACATGGCTTTTTTATTATTATTTTATTATTGTCGTGTAAAATGTTAAATTTCAAAACTTAAAAACTTTGCACCCAACAAGTATTTAACTCATGACACAACACTTGCAAATGATACTCCCTTCCACTAGGCTAGTTGTTACTTTTGTATATATATTTGCATTAAATAATTATATTATACTTTCGTTTACTATTTATTTTAATTTTTAACATACTTATACATCAATTACTTATTTTAATTTAAAATACTTATAATAATTAAAATAGTTATTTTAACATACTTATATTAAAATATTTATAATATACATAATTAATGTTAATTATAATATTTATTTTAACATAATTATATTATTACTTTCAGTTTATTATTAATTTTAATTTTTTAATAATAATTAAAATATTAATGGACTTGTTAATTAAAATATTTATTATAACATACTTATATTTTAATTTTTTAATTTTAACTTTCAGATTAATATTAGTTTTAATTATTTAATTTTAATTTTCAGATTAATATTAATTTCAATTTTTTAATAGTATTAATTAAAATAGTAGTTTTAATATTAGTATTTTTAATTATAAACTAAAAATAAAAATATTTTTAATTAAAATAGCATTTTTTAATATTAATAATTAATAATAAACTGAAAATAAAAATATTTTTAATTAAAATAGTAGTTTTAATATTATTAGTTAATTATAAACTGAAAAATAAAAATATTTTTAATTAAAATAGCAGTTTTTAATGTTAATAATTAATAATAAACGAAAAATAAAAATATTTTAAATTAAAATAGTAGTTTTAATATTAGTAATTAATAATAAACTTAAAATAAAAATATTTTTAATTAAAATAGCAGTTTTTAATTATCTTAAAGTTAAATAATTATAAATGTATACCTAAATATATAAAAATAAGAAATTGAATAAATTACATTTTTATAAAAAAAATAATATTATCTTAACGTTAAAAAATTAAAAAATTAACGTTTTAAAACTAATTATTAAATATAAATATAATAAATATATATTAGCGTTTGTATAAAAAATAAACTAAATATTTATATTAACATTTAATATTTAAAAAATAAGTAAATTTATTAATTATAAATATAATAAATATTAAACTGAAATAAAATAAATAAATAAATAAAATATTAATATTTAATATTTAAGCCATTTATGCATTTATGTAATATATATAATTGAAGCAAATAAATATTAAAAAAAAACATAATAGCCTAGTAGAAGAGATGTCTCCTTGCAAGCTAAAGGTCATGTGCTCAACATTAGTGAAAGAAAAATTTGTTTTGCTATTTGAACATTTTAACTTACAATTAATAAAATAATAATAAAAAAGTCACGCGTGTAATTAAAATAAAAAGATAAAATATATAAAAATTCAACAAACAGCGCCACGTCACATTAAAAGAATAAAAAAAAAGCCAACAAAATAGTGTCACGTCACAAATTCTGCTGACTGTGTGTATTGAGGGGCTAAAATGAAAGAATCTTCAAATGGCAGGGGCAAAATCTGTGTTTTTTTACAGGGTCATTTTTCGAATTCGCCCCAAATGACAGAAGTTAAAATGTGTATTAACCCTAAATTTATTATTATTTGTAAACTTTTGGTTTACAACGACATGTGCTTCAATTGTATTAATATAAGTGTAGTACAAATCCGAGCAAAAAGTCAATAGCTTTTCCATTGCATATATTTTGCCTAAATTTTGTTTTGTAATATTCAATGTCTTCATCTTCTCTTATTTCAATATGATATTCATTTAGACAAATATCTCTGAAACATAATAAAATTCTATGAGATTTAAAGAAATAAAATGCATTCTTAATGTGTAATTTTGTTCCTCTGTATAATAATACATTCGCTCTTTCGAAGTCTTGAATTATTTTTGAAGTGTCAGATATAGTACTGACATCTGTTTTACACTTTACCAAATAAGAAAAATATTTTCATTTGTTAAAATTGTATGAATAGTTGCACTATTAACAAAACAAATATCTTCATTATTAATATTATTGTCAATATTCATTCTTCAAAATTTTCAAACGCTGCTAATTTATCTATAAAATAAATAAAAATATGACAGAAATTTAGAGAGATATCAGAATATTTCTAATATCATATTCACAAATATATCAAACACAATAATATATATATATATATATATATATATATATGATCGTGAAGGCTGGATCAGATCCTGTAAAAGTGGGCCACCAAGTACGCCTGGGATGCTGGTCGTATGGAGAGGAGGAGGGGGGTGTACCTGCAAGGCACTCCGACGCTCAAGTAAGAAGGGGTAAGAGAAAAGGGGCAAGTACAAAGCGTTACTTCGTAGGTGAATATTTGATACCTGACCCTCTCAAGTGAGAGGGTTTATATAGAGCCCCTAGCGCGTGGCCAACGGTCCTATTTTCGGGGCGAAATAACCGTTTTCCCGAAGAATAGGTAACTACCCAAACTAGCCATTATGTCGGGCAGGGTGCCCGAAGCTAGCCGTTATGTCGGACACAGGCGTAGTTTCGGGCACCTGCCTACAACTGTTCGGGGAGCGGATAAGTCGTGCGTAACGGGCATTGTTTCTGGGGAGGTGCGGTGCAGTCCCTGCCCGGTTGGAGGGCAGAAAGGTAACTTTTGCCCTTTCGTAAATTGGACTTAGGCAATTTGGGCTGCTTTGGAGCAGAAGTGGATTGGGCCGTGTCTGGCCATTGGTCCAGTCCAGAACAGGAGCCCCCCAAGTCATTGCTCCCGAGCATGGGAGTGATGACTTAAGGACATCTCGTTGCTCCGGGGAGATAGCGTGAGGTCGTCGTTTGATGACGAGGAGGGCCGCCTCGGGGCGCCCGTGACTGGTGATGTTCGTGACCTCTGGTGTCCGTGGCATTCACGACTGTGACCGTGTTGCCCAGTGTCCGGGGAGACTAACGGTTAATCAGAATTGGAAACGTTGGGACGCCACGTGTGCGTAGAGCTTCGTGTAGCAGTTACTAGGCAATGATGGCTAGATGATAACCATCATGACCTACGAGCGCGTCTAATGCACGTGCCCCTCTGTATAAAAGGGGAAAATCCGTCTCATTTGGGACTTTTTCACTCTGATTTCTCTTCGTCTCCTTCAGCATTCCTGCCCGTCACCACCGTCTGCTTACTCCAACCACCGCTCCAAGCTTCGAGCAGCCACTTTTGTCTTCTTAAATCAAGTAAGTTTCCGATTTTGAGCTTGTTTTAACTCTTTTTGGGTGGTCAATGGTAGATTGCATGCGGTTAAGGCTAGGTTAGAGGATGAAATAGATTAGTTTCCGGTGATTGTTGGTGGTGGATGGTGGTCGTGCCATTTTTCCACTTCTGACATGTCGCCGGATGTGTTAGTATGATTTGGTGAGGAGGGCGGTTCACGGCGTTGTTGCGACGGCGATGCTTGTGTAACCGTCGTGATTGTTCATCTTCTGAGTGGGTGATGAATTTTCCGGTCGAATACTCCCAGATTCCGGTGAAGCTTTGCGGTTTCCGGCGTAGCTTCAAACGGAAACTGGGTATGAGTGCGGGGAAGCTCTTCGTTTGGGGAGAATTCGTTTCGAGCGTCTCCTCGCGGGGAGGTTTCAGTTTTTTTTTTATGTTAGGGCTTAGGCCGGGGACGTTGTCCTCAGCCCTTTGCGCGCCCTTTTACTTGACTAGCGGTGGAAGGGTGAATTTGATTTATTGTCGAATTCACATTCTTCTTTGCTTTTCAGGTGATCGACATGGCGACGGGGCCCGATGAAGAAATTATCTTGGATTCGTCCGAGGAAGAAACAAGTTCCTCAAATATTAGTAGTTCGACAGCCTCGAGTACTCCAAGTGAGGTCGGGGAGGAAGAAGAATTGGAAGTTATGGACGAGGACGTCGTTGAGGGTTCCGCGGAGGAATGGGAGGTGGCCGAACCTGCTGAGCATGTGTCTAGCTTTGCAACGTACTTAGGGGATGTCTTCACGGAGGTCGGGCCAGAGGGAGAGTGGAAGGTGCACTTTCCTTCTGAGGACGACAGGGTCTGTACGAACTACGGGGACCGCTTTGCAATGTATGAGTACGCATTCAAGGAGCTGGGTCTAAGGTTTCCGTTCACCGATTTTCAGCAGTCGGTGTTCGTGCATTTGAAGTTGGCCCCCACGCAACTGCACCCTAACTCGTTGGCCTTCATCCGGACGTTCGAGCTGGTGTGCGAGCACCTCGCCATAGGGGCTACTCTTCCTCTATTCTTCATTGTCTTCCATCTTCAAAGGCAGCTATCAGGGAGGAAGTATGGTTGGGTCTTTTTGAATCAGCCTCGCAAATTGTTTAAACCATTTTCGGAGTCGATACTGATGTTTAAGGAGCGGTACTATGTTGTCGAGCCCGTGTCCGAAGCTGCCCAGGATAGTACATATATCTGGGAGATCGAGGTTGATGAGGACAGGAACGATCTTCGCGACGAGGCGGGGAAATTTATTGGGCTGAGGATCTACAAGTTCCCCATTCATTGGGCACCTGACCATTTCGCCAAGAGGCCCGGTGACTACGTTCTCCAACCGCACGAGCTACACGGGCAGGATGTCGTGGCGTACGAGGAGTTGGTGAAGTACGTTAACTCCTTCCGGCTTGCGGAATGCTGGACGAACAAGGGCAACCCGGTCTTCGAGGAGGACGGTAGTCAGAGGGTTGAATACCGGTTTATTAACACAAAGGCACTCCTGGAGTGCAAGACTCCTGCGGAAGTTGAGAAGCTGCTTGGTAGTCTTAGTTACTTTAGATTTGTTTGCATTATTTCTTTTTCTCGTATCTAACGTGCTCGACTTTTGTTTCTGCGGGTGAGATGCCTCAGGCCCACGAGAGGGTTGTGAAGAACGCTCTTGCGAGGAGCAAGGCCGGAGAGGTTCCTCTGAAGTCTCGATTTGCTGGTGCGCGTGCTCCTACTCCGGTTCAGTCTGCTGCGGGGACTTCTTCTTCCCCTACTCCCGCTCCCCAGGGATCTCCCCTTCCTTTGACCGGACGACCCAAGCGGCCAAGGTTTATTGACGCTGTGGATCTTACTCGGGTACCGAAGAAAGGGAAGTTTGAGCTTCCTCCTTGCTTCCTTGATAGGAGATTCTTTGAGGGAAACTCTTTGGTCGTGCCTCGGGCGGAGTCTCTTCGTTTGAAAAGCATGGACCGCCCTAGCAAAAGGGCTTTGGTGGCTCAAGATGCTTCAGCTTTGGTTCGGATGCTGGAGATGGCAGCCGTTTATGCTGAAGGGAACTCTGCAACTGAGCCTGAACTTAATGTTGCCCGGGCTACCATGGCGTCCCTCAAGGAAAAGGTCAAGGGTGCGGATGATGCTCGGAAGAAAGCTAAAGAGGAGGTGGTCAGGATGAAGAAAGAGAATTCCACGCTGGCGGCAGAGAAGAAAGCTGCCGAGGAGCTGGTCCAGCAGTTGAGGGCGGTCAATGCCCCGGGTGAAGATGAGCCGGAAGATGTGAAGGAATTAAAGACGAGATTCGAGCTGGTCGCCCGTATGCTGATGGACGAGGATGACAGTATTTTCGTCGCGGATGAATCCTTCAGAAACGCCGTGGCTCAAGTGCGGGTGGTGAACCCCGAGCTTGACTTCTCTGTCGAGGGTACCCATTATCTGGCGCATGTTGAGGATGGCCGGATCGTTATGTCTGACGCCCTTCTTGAAGGAAATGCCGAGGATCAGCCCGCAGAGAGCCAGGAGCCTCAGCCCGAGCCTGCCGATCAGATGGATGTGTGAGGGGTTTGTCTTTTTGTTGTTGTAACTTGTCCGGCCTACGTGCCGAGTAATTATTGTAATCTATTTGGGGGACATGGCCCCCATTTTATGTAATCCAGCACAGCCGTGGTCCTAGTGGCCACTTATTATGTTTAAATTATATGTCTGATTCTGTTATTTGCATGGTTTTACTTGCTTTTACTTTTTGCTAAGTGTTGTACCCATGCTCGTTGTGAATGTGTGTCTGCCCGTGATATGGAGTATTTGACTTATGTGAATTTTTAGGGGGATTGCTCGTTATAGATGTGTTTGGCAGTGAGGGGTACTGATCGAACGGCCAGGGAATATCCTGGCGGGGATGTGGAGCTCAGGCCGCGTTTGAGGTCTGAGTTCGCGGCGTGAACATCCCATCGCGAGTTGGGGTTCTGTCAGTCATGGTACTTTGACGACGGCGATGCTCGATCGAGGACCGCCGTCGAGCAGTTACTCGGCTCGTTACTGAGCGGGGTTCTGCTTTACTGGTATGCTACGCTTGTACCTAGGCGTGCATAGTGGTCGGTAGTTGACGTTCATCGTCATGATGGGTCGAACCGAGAATTAGGGCCTTAGCTATAGTATTGTTTTAGCTTTTCGTCATTCCATGGTCGAGCAAGTTCTTCCCCGTTGAGATGTTCTAGGTAGTAGGCCCCATTTTCCGTTTTTGCTCGGACGCGATAGGGTCCTTCCCAGTTGGCTGCTAGTTTGCCTTCACGAGAGTCTTTGTGGTTTCTTCTTAGAACAAGGTTTCCCATGTCGAACTCTTGTTGTATCACCTTGGCATTGTGCCTGATGGTAATTTTTTGTTTTAGTGAGGCTTCGCGGAGGGCTGCCCAGGTTCGGATTTCCTCGACGAGGTCGAGTTCTTCTCTTAATGATTCGTCGTTCATCTCCTCGTCTAGGGGCGACTCTGTCCGCCTGGAGGGTACGTGAACTTCGACGGGAATTACAGCCTCGGTCCCGTATGCTAGACGGAAGGGTGTTTCCCCGGTTGTAGAGTATGGGGTTGTACGGTACGCCCACAATACGTTGTGCAATTCCTCGACCCAAGCCTTCTTTGTTTCGTCCAGCCTTCGTTTGAGGCCTCGAAGGATGACTCGGTTAGCTGCTTCAGCCTGCTCGACGGATGCGAAGTGCTGCTTCATGCCCAGTTGGGCGACGAAGTCCTGAAACTTCCTGTCTGATTGCGTCCCATTGTCCGTCACTATTGCTTGGGGGATGCCGAAACGTGCAAGGATGTTTCGTTTGTAGAAGCGCAGTATGTTGAGGGCGATTATTTTGGCCAGAGCCTCTGCTTCTATCCATTTCGTGAAGTAGTCTACGCCTACTATTAGGTATTTGTTCTGATTCGAACCTACCACGAAGGGTCCTAGGATGTCCAGGCCCCACCAGGCAAATGGCCACGGGGAGGACATTGCTTTGAGCTCGTTAGGGGGAGCCAGGTGCATGTCCCCGTGCCGTTGGCATTTATCGTATTTCTTCACGTGTTCTTTAGCGTCGTGCTGCATGGTCGACCAGTAATATCCTACTCGGAGGGCCTTTCGGGCAAGGGACCTTCCGCCAAGATGTTGGGCGTTGATTCCCTCGTGGATTTCGCGCAGGATGTGTGCGGCCATTTCTTCTTCGACACACTTGAGCATCGGAATGGAGAATCCCCGCCTGTAGAGTTTATCTTCGACCAGGACGTAGGAGCAAGCTCTTCGCCTAACTATGCTGGTCTCTTTTGGGTCGGACGGAAGTTCGTCTTTAGCGAGATAGTTGTAAACAGGGGTCATCCAGCAGTCTGAGTCGCCGATCACCTGCACGTCGAGGGTCGGGAAGGCCCTCTCGATACTGGGTCGAGGAAGCACCTCCTGTATGACGGACTTGTTTCCGCCTTTCTTCTTTGTGTTGGCTAGTTTGGACAGAACGCCTGCTCGCACGTTATGTTCGCGGGGAACATGTTTCACTTCTACTGTTGCGAACTTCGCCATTTCCTTTTTGACCAGGGCTAAGTATTCGGTCAGGTTGTCGTTTTTGGCTTGATATTCTCCTCGGACCTGAAGGGCCACGAGTTGTGAATCTGTGCAAATGACGACTTCTTCTGCGCCCAGGTCCTCGGCCAGGCGTAACCCAGCGAGGAAAGCCTCATATTCAGTCTGGTTGTTCGAGGTTGGGAAGGACAGGGTGAGTGACACTTCGACGATGATTCCTTCGTTGTTTTCCATTATGATGCTCACGCCGCTCCCTGCCGAGCTTGAGGCACCGTCCACGAAAATGGTCCATTTGTGCGCTTCGCTCGCGGGGGAGTCTGCGAATGTCATTTCTGCGACGAAGTCAGCCAGAGCTTGGGCTTTGAGAGCTTTCCTGCCTTCGTACCGAATGTCAAATTCGGATAGTTCAAGCGACCATTTGAGCATTCGATCGGCCATGTCTGGTCATCGCAGTAGCTGTTTTATGGGTTGATCTGTTCGAACCACGATCGTGTGGGCCAGGAAGTAATGTCTTAATCTTTTGGCTGCATTGATGAGGGCCAGAGCCACCTTCTCTATCTGTTGGTATCTTAACTCTGGTCCTTGCAGTGCTTTGCTCGTGAAGTATATGGGCTTCTGTCCGTCAGGAGTCTCGCGGATGAGTGCGGCGCTCACTGCTTCAGTTGCTACAGCGAGGTATAGGTACAAAGTTTCGCCATTGTCCGGGCGAGAGAGGACTGGTGGCTCTGAGAGTGCCCGTTTCAGATGGAGAAGGGCCTTGTCACATTCCTCGGTCCATTCGAATGTTGCCTCCTTGCGGAGGAGTTTGAAGAATGGTAGGGCGTGCTGGGTAGATTTTTCCACGAAACGAGATAGTGACGCAAGCATCCCATTGAGGGACTGGATGGACTTCTTGGACTTGGGCGTAGGAAACTCGGAGAATGCTCGGCACTTATTGGGATTGGCCTCGATTCCTCGTTCTGTTAAGTAGAAGCCGAGGAACTTGCCTGCCCGGACACCGAACATGCACTTCTCCGGGTTAAAACACATTTTGTATTTTCTGGCATGTTCGAAGACCTTTCTCAAATGGGCAGTATGATCGGCTTCCTCGTGGGATTTTACGATCATGTCGTCCATGTAGACTTCGAGCATGTCGTATATTTCTCCCCGGAAGACCTTGTTCATCATTCTTTGGTAGGTTGCTTCGGCGTTCTTCAGGCCGAAGGGCATTACGTTGTAGTAATAGTTGCCCGATTCGGTCATGTAGGCCGTGTATTTTTTGTCGGCCATTGCCATTGGAATTTGATTATAGCCCGAGTAGGTGTCCATGAACGATAAAAGTTTAAAACCGACAGAATTATCAACAAGTTTATCAATATTGGGGAGGGGATAGGCATCTTTTGGGCATGCCTTATTAAGATCGGCGTAGTCAATGCACATTCGCCATTTTCCATTAGATTTTTTCACGAGTACAACGTTGGACAACCAAGTGGTGTACACGGCCTCCTTTACAGCTTTTTCTGCAGCCTCCATTTTCTCTGGAGACTGCTTTCTCCTACGTTGTGCTACGACCTTGATGGCCGGGTCAATTGTCAGTTGGTGGCATACGACGGATGGATCCAGGCCGGGCATCTCGGACGCTTCAGGCGATGAGGTCGGCATTCTCACGGAGGCAAGCTTTGAGCTGTTTCCTCGCGATATCGGGCATGTCTGCTCCAATCTTTACTCCCCGCTGAGGGTCATCGCCGAACAGAATGATCTCGAAGTTGCCATCCGGGATCGGGCGCATCGGATGGGAGCTGCTGCTGGACGATGTGGATGGGTTGGCTGAAGCGGCTCGTTCCTCCTGTTGGTCTTCTTTGGGGAAGCGGCTGTCGAGGTCGATGGAGTCGACCTGGGGCAAAGGCTTGGCTTCCTCGGAGCTGCTTGGCAATGCTGGCTTGCTCGATGCTTTTGGCTTGGACATAATGGCGTTGAGCCCCTTTGTTGCTGCTTCGAAACACCGTCGCGCAGCCTCGATATCGCCGTGGAGGGTGGCGACCATTCCTTTTGAAGTGTAATACTTCATCTTGAGGTGGACCGTTGAAGGCACTGCTACCAACTCGGCCAGGGTTGGTCTTCTGAATATGCACTGGTAAAGCGACGGGCAGTCGATCACCAGAAATTGTACCTTGACGGATCTGGCCGTCTCAGCTAATCCGAAGGTTACGATCAGTTCAACGTATCCCCAAGGCTTGGTCACTGATCCGTTGAATCCCTACAAATCAGACCCTACGTAGGGGGTGAGGTGTGATTCGTCCAGCTGAAGTGTTAAAAACAGCTGGGAGTACATGATGTCGACCGAGCTGCCCTGGTCGACAAGGATTCTGTGAACGTCGAAGTTCGCCATTCGGGTTCTGACGAGCAAAGGTATGCTCGAGTTTGGGGATCCCCCGAGGAGCTCTTCACGATAGAAGGAGATGAGGATAGAGCCCTTCTGGGCCTGATCGAGTGTGGTCACCTTATTAGAGCTTGTGTTGATCAGATGCTAGAATTTTCGTTTCACGGAGCCCACCGTGAGTTTGTTGAAGCCCCCGCCGGAGATAACCATGGCGGAGGGAAACGTCTCCCACGGGCTGTGGGCCGCAAAATAAGCAGGGGAGCTGAGCCCGTCAAGGACGTAGAAGTCCTCTGGTCGCGATATGGACATAGCAACCTGGATGTTGGCTTCTTCTGAGGAGGGTACTTCCTCCTCTATCTTCTTGGACGCCTGGGCGTCCTGCCGAGGAGTGTCCTTCTTCTTTGCAAACTGTTTCAGGTGGCCATCCCTGATCAGTATCTCAATAGCATCCTTCAGATGGATGCAGTCCTCAGTGGTGTGGCCGTGACTCTTGTGGAAATGGCAGTATTTTGATTTGTCCGCGTTCGGTCTGGCCGGCAGTTGTTTGGGGAAGCGGACCCCTGCCTGCTTGAATTCGGAATTCGCACACTCGGACAGTATCTTCTCCTTGGAGACGGTCAGGGGGTATAGTCGTGGAATCGCCCGGAGGGCCGCTTGTTGTCGCAAGAGTCATGAGGACGGTCCTCGCGCCTCCGTTCGCCTCGACGAGATGTTGAGGCTTCCTCACCTCTGGAGGTCCGAGCGTTCTCCTGATGGCGTGATGCTCGGACGTTGTTGGCCGCAACCTTCTCTTCGTACTGAATGTGTGATTGGGCTTTGAGGAGGAGGGCATCTAGGTTCCTCGGTGGTGCGAGACCGACGACTTTAGAGAACTCGAAGCCCTTGCTCGAGCAGAAACTTTTTCATCTCGTCCGTTGTAGGGACCTGTACTGCTTCTTTGTTGAACCTCTCGATATATGCACGGAGAGGTTCGTCTTTCCCTTGGATTATGGTTCCGAGAGAGGCCTCAGTCTTGGGGTGACGGCGAGAAGCTGTGAAATGCCGCGAGAACATTCTGCCCAGTTGCCTCCACCAGGTAATGGACTCTTCGGGCAGCTGCTTGTACCATGTCATTGCCCCTTTTCGGAGCGTGGTCGAAAATAGTCGGCACTTGATGGTGCCCCGTACGCCACGGTAGTCCAATAGCGCATCGATGTTCTCGATGTGTTCGTCGGGGTCAGTAGTCCCGTCGTACGTGCCCAGTGACGGGGGCTTCTCCAGGCCCTTAGGGAGACGGGTAGCCAAGATTTCTAGGGACAATGGGTCGCGAGGCTCATCGTCGCTGCTAGAACTGGTGAATGACGGGGACCGAAGGGTACGCTCGCGGCGGCGGTTCCTTCGGGGAGAAGAGGAGTGGTTCCTTCGAGGAGAAGGTGAACGGGCCCGACCTTTAGACTTGACCGGGGGAGACTGCTCGTTCCTTCGAGTCCTCTTGTGGCCAGGAGAGTGCTGGTCACGCGGGGAAACCTGGTCACGCTTCCAGGCGGCGTGAGGGTCAGGCTCTTGGCGCAGTCTCCGGTCAATATCTCTTCGGGGTTGCGGGCTCCTTGATCGTCGCTGGTTCCTCCGCGGAGGAGGGGATCTTGGACGGTTGGACTCTTCTAACACCCCGATCCTCTCGTTCTGTTGCAGGATCAGGGTGTTGGTTTTGTTGATCGCCTCAAAGAGGGCTGCCATGGCCGGTTCGGCGTTGGGCGAAACAGGAACGGGCTGGACGTCCAGCGAATGCTGATCGTGATTGCGGTCAGCAGGGGTGGGGGAAGGAGAAGTCGTGGCTCCGTTCCTCAGAAAACGGGCATCTCAGAGAAGAGATGATTGGCCGTCAACGTCAGTCTTGTTGACGGGGAGAACAGCGGTTTGTAGAGCACCTTTGGCGTGATCTTGAGAGGCCATGATGATGATGATCTTTGAAAATTGTTTTAATCTTCGGTTTTCGGGGAAAGAAAGATGGGGAGAACAATGATTCCCACAGACGGCGCCACTGACCGTGAAGGCTGGATCAGATCCTGTAAAAGTGGGTCACCAAGTACGCCTGGGATGCTGGTCGTATGGAGAGGAGGAGGGGGGTGTACCTGCAAGGCACTCCGACGCTCAAGTAAGAAGGGGTCAAAGAAAAGGGGCAAGTACAAAGCATTAGTTCGTAAGGTGAATATTTGATACCTGACCCTCTCAAGTGAGAGGGTTTATATAGAGCCCTCAGCGCGTGGCCAACGGTCCTATTTTCGGGGTGAAATAACCGTTTTCTCGAAGAATAGGTAACTACCCAAACTAGCCGTTACGTCGGGCAGGGTGCCCGAAACTAGCCGTTATGTCGGGCACAAGCGTAGTTTCGGGCACCTGCCTATAGCTGTTCGGGGAGCGGATAAGCCATGCGTAGCGGGCATTGTTTCTGGGGAGGTGCGGTACCGTCCCTGCCCGGTTGGAGGGGCAGAAAGGTAACTTTTGCCCCTTCGTGAATTGGACTTAGGCAATTTGGACCGCTTTAGAGCAGAAGTGGATTGGGTCGTGTCTGACCATTGGTCCAGCCCAGAACAATATAATCAATATGAATTATTAGTTATTTGAGAAACCGAGACAATAAACATCTTTTATATTTGTCACATTGACTTTTTCGAACTCTTCAATTATTTTTGAAGTGTTAGATATAATACTGACATCAATATTTCACTTTACCAAATAAGAAAAATATCTTTTATTCCTTAATATTGTGTGAATAGTTGTATTATATGCGAGACAAATGTATTCATTATTGATGCTATTGTCAATATTCATTTTTCAAAATTTACAAACTTCGTACTGATAACTTATATAAAATAAAGAGAAAAAAGACATAAATTTAGAGAGATATGGGAATATTTCTAATATCATATTTACAAATATATCTTTACACAATGATATATATTCTATTTATAAAATACCAAAAATAGACAATATAATCAATACAAATTATTGGTTGAGACCGAGACAATAAACATCCATTATACTTAACACCTAATTCAACCAATTGAACCCACCGTTTTGATCTAGTTTTGAAAACATTAGGTCCCAAGAAGCATCAAAGACTTTTGTGTCGTGGTCCATATCTTAGTTTTGGAACTTTTTCTAAAATGTGTTTGTTAGTGGAAATGAAGTGGACTCGTAATTTTCCATAGGTGGGAAAAAATGGTGCTTGTTCCCCTCATCCCTTCCCTTTTCCTTTTTAATACAAAAGCCCTCTTTTGCCCCCTCTTTAAACGATTCTAGTGCATTATTGAAGAACATATCCAAGGTATGAGGTGTTATGAGGGGAAGCTCTTATATATGTGGCCTATGAAGCACGGATACCTCTAAGATTAGGCGTGTCGCGGTGTCCGACACGCGTTGGTGTCCGACACTTATATGACATCCGTATGACACGTGTCGGAAAAGTCAAAGAGGTGTCGGAAAAGTCAGACAAGTATCCAATAAAAAAATAGGTTTTTTCTTTGTTTCGACACTCTTCAAATCAATGGTTGACATCCATACGACACTCATAACACATATGTTTGACAATTCAAACAAGTGTTTTAAACAAAAATTTGTTTTTTTCTTTGCTTCAACACACTTTTATACATATTTTGAACAAATCTCAAAAATTTAAAATTATTAAATGTGTATTATTAAAGACATTAATTTTCATTAGAATATTTTCAACTTATTTAATCATAGATGGATAAATAAAACTTAAATAATCTCTGATATACAGCGGTGTCGGTGTCTTATGTTTTAATATTATCAGTGATGAAGTGTCCGTGTCGTGTCGTGTTCCGGTGTCCGTGTCAGAGTTCGTGCTTCATAGTATGTGGCACACTGCAGCAGAATCCAATAACCCCTGAACCCCACCTTAAATAACTTGAGAGTCATTGAACATGCATATAAGCCTTCACTAGGAAAATGGGAAAACTCAATGTAGAGCATGGTGTTTGTATGTGTGTGCAGTTAAAAATGACATTATGGAGGAATTGATTCCTTATTCATGACCCTATTGCCCATCTCCATTATCAACTTCTTTTTCTTCTGTTTCTGAATCACTTTATAACAATAATAGATATGCCATTCCAATATTCATATCCAACCATACAACTAATTAACTTCAATCCTTTCTTTCTCCTATTGTTTCCTATGCATGTACAAATTTTAGGGTAAAATCTTTTCCAACTTAATCAGAAGTCCAAAGTTCGAATATAATCCTAAACATAAAACATTGTTAAATTTTTTTAAAGGAAAGTTTTGTCGTTTATTGTAATCCTACCAATTTATGAGATTATTCTCTACCAGTTATGCGCAGACCGATAATTCTTTTGAATGAGAGTTTTATTATATATTGTAGTTTTTTCAGCTCGAGAGATTAACCTTTACTATAGCACGCAAAGAGTATCTGATTTATCGAGAAAAATAAGTATATCAATTTTTAAAAAAACACTAAACAATTGAAACTCCTATAAAAAATACAAGCATGGCTAGCAAATTTTCTTTTATTGCTTTAACTTGCTTCTTATTTGTTTTATTAGTAAAGTGTGAAAAAAGTAATTTAGAATAAAGATTGCGGCGAGTCGACGCGGTTAAGAATTGATATATGAACTTGGTCGTCTACTTTTAAGATTATATACACACACATTTAAAACAGCTCCACTTTGGTAAAGAAATCTTTGGATAATGCAAATTCCTAAAATATTGGGTATGCAAACTAGGTGTTAGTATCGCAACCTTCAATCCCACTAAATGACAAAAGACACAAGTCACATTTTTAACACACTAACTTTTTTTTTCTGTTTCAAAAAAAAAATATTAAAATATTATTATTCTGTTTGCCAAAAAAAAATATAATGAATTGTATAAGGCATGGTTCATTTGAACTGAATGCATTACTTACTTACTTTGGTAAAAAATCGAAATTTGTTTTTTTGCATAGTTTTGAATTTGAAATACAGACGCACTATAAGATTACAAATTTATTTGAAAATTATGATAAATACAAGTAAAAAATATGTTTGAATTGTAAAATTCAGATTCACCTGTTTGTTATTTTGTAGATGTGTCTGGAGATTGAAATTTTGATTCATCCTAATACATATATACAATACACAACTAATACCATCATCCCATTGTAATTAGATACACAGAATGATCATATACACAATAGATTATCACACACATAAAATATACAACACATTATCATTTTTGAGTGTTTCTGAGACATATTTTTAAACCATTATAGACCATACACATGCATTCATGTCTCAGATGATAGTTCAAATACTGAAAGCAGACATAAGCAATCTTGTCCCAAGGGTTAGTTTATATATTGAAATTTGGATTCACCTCCATTTATATCATTTACGAAGCATACACAAGTAGGTCATGTACCAAGGGTTTCTCTAAATATTGAATTTCAGATTCACCCACTTCTTATCATGAACAAACCAGACACAAGCATGCCATGTCCCAAGGGTTAATCCGGAGATTGAAATTTAGATTCACCTCATTTATAACATTTACGAAGCAGACACAAGTAGGTCATGTTCTATGGGTTTCTCTAGATATTGAAATTTGGATTCACCCCTTTTTTATCATGAACAAAACAGATAGACACATGCAAGTCTTGTCTCAAGGGTTAGTCCAGAGATTGAAATTTAGACTCACCCCATTTTTGTCAAGAACAAAGCATGCACAATTAGGCATGTCCAAGTGGTTTCGCCAAATATTAAAATTTGGATTCACCCTGATTCCAGCCAGACCAATTGACAATACTTATGACATATAATTCGCATCAAAATTTAAACTCAATGTTTGTACATGCACTGGTAGATATACATTAAAACACATCATAATGTATTCAGATTACATCCATGAAAATACCAAACTAATATTACATTCATGAATTATTTTAAAAATTAAATTTATAAAAAAAATGTGTCACCACCTAAATCTACGGGCAATTCCGCCTTTGCCTTTTCCTAATTTAATTATCTTTCACTATCACTCAACTTGGTAAGTTATTCCATCATATCCAAAAAATTGTCTGGACAAGTTTCTGTAACTATAGAGTGAAATCAAAGAGGGGGATGAATTAGATTTTATAGATTTTTTCATATTTTTCGATTAGAATCTTAACTTGATATTTTCCCAGAAGTAGGATTTAAATATTACTGAAACAATAAAGTGAAGTGAAAATTTTAAAGGCAGGATGATAAAAAAACACAAAGATATATCCTAGTTCCCCTTTCTAAACAAAGGTAGTCCAGTCCCTTCACACCCAGTGAAAGATTTTTACTATGTTAGAACTTTTACAAGCATCACACCAAGGTCACTCTTACACTCTTCTAACACAAACAAGAAACCAAACCACTTTCTTTTTCACAACACTTAGAAAGCACACCACTTTTTATTACAAATAATAGTCACCAACACTTGATGATCAAAAACCAAATTTAAAAAGGATTTGAAACATATTGTTGAACTTGAATCAATTCCAACAAAGAAATTGATCTTCTCTTCCAATGAACAACTCAAATATAACAATATTAAATTCTCATAAACTTTTTGAAAAACGTATGACAGTTACGCAGTAAAAGTTTCAAGGTTTGTGCTGATGGAAATTTTAAATCAGTTTTGAATTAAATTGAAAATTTAAATGGAAGAGGTGAATTTAAATTTGATTGATTATTGCCTTAAGTACACCCTATGAAACATGTTTAATCAATTGCACATGTTGGTAGATATTTCATGAGGATTTTCAATGATTTGGAAAAGCAATGGTTGGAGAAAATACCTTTTTTGAATTCTGCAATGTTTATAATTTTCAAAGAAATTGACCCTGTAACCGGTTACACATGTAACCGGTTACCACCTCTGGTTTTTCTAAGAAAAATGCAGACATATAGTTTGTGTAATTGGTTATAGAATTAGTGTAACCGGTTATAACCTTGACATTTTTCTAAAATATCAGCAAGAGTGAACCTGTAACCGGTTATCAACAGAGTGTAATTGGTTACACTGATATGAAAAGTGAGAAATAACTTTGTAAACATCTTGTTTTACAAGGTATTGATGCATGAATACTTTAGAGATCACGAGAAGGTTGATTTTTTGAGCATCTAACAATGTTACATAATGAATTGCATTTTGTACCTTTTAGCATCATGATCAATGTCTATATCCATCATTGTTATCCAATAACTTAATGCATATATGATCCATTTGAGATATCTCTTGATACTTAATGTTGAGAAACATTTCCCTTCTTTTTGAAACTTGATCTTTTAATTTTATTTTGTATTCATCAAAACTTCATACTCAGATGAGCTTGCCTCCACAGTTTCAACTTCTTTTGTGGAATGAGATGTCCACTCATGGGAAGTTCAAGGTATAAGACATCCCGATTTCAAATAAACTTAAACAAATTGTCGTGATTTTGAAAGCCAGGTGTTGTTCCTTTTGGATTGGCTGCATTTTGCAAAACAATAATAATGGATAAGTCCTCAAAGTGTTCAAGATTAATCTAGCTTGCTTAAGTTGTATGGAGGTGTAGAAGGGACACGTGTTGGACGCGATGTCATAGCATACGGGTACGATATTTAGGCCCTGCACTATAGGTTATTGCTGCTGCATTTTGGAAGACTTTCTAGTTAAATATTGGATCAGATTTTATTGCTAATTGGCTTAGCAATATGATTAGGTGATTTGTTTGACAGTTGGACGAAGATTGATTCATATTTAAATGAAGATTTAAATTTGAATTTAAATTGAAACAAATTGTATCTTGTTGGAGAGATTTATGGAACAAATTATATCCAACAGATTATGCATTAATTCTAGACGAAATTAAAGCTATTATCCAATAAGAAAAGCCCAGAGTTATTATGCTAGATAAGGCGCTCAAACCTACATTGGAAAGAAAGCAATACATTGAAGATTTTAGATTGCTAGGGTTTATTTTGAGTCACTACTACAAATAATACATTTCATGAAAAAACTTTCACCTCACCCTACAAAAAACTGAGGTAAAAAGCCAAGGCGCACTATGTTTTATATTATTTTTTTTAATAAATTCCACCTATTCCCTCGATTTGAAAATAAAATCGAGGGGAAACATACTTTAGGACATGCTTTAGATCCCAGCATCAGTAGTTTATATTTTTATTTCTTTGAAAGTGGTGTCTTTCTTTTTATTTAATTTTTAATTTTTAAATTAATGATCTATTCCTTCAGTTATATTTAATAACCGAGGAATTTAATTATCATATTTTACTACAAAAGCACTCGTTAATTAGAGTTATATTCCTTCAGTTATATTTTTTCTGCCCTTGCAATCTATCACATATAATGATGTTGATGTTGTTGTTGTATTTATGTAATGACCTTCTTATGTTGTCAATCAAAGAAAACATTGAGAAATTTATTGCTTTCCTCGATTGACAATATTTAGAAATTTATTCTTAAACACAATCATCCATTTCTCTTTCATGTTCTCTTTCATTTGAAAGCATTTTCCATTAAAGTATTTGCTCAAGATAATGAAATATCTATAGGATGGATTGCAAGTACAAAAAAGCATTTCTCTTGGTTGGAACAGATAACTTCTCAGTAAATCTGAAAACAATGTAAATATAAAAAAATTTCTCTTGTTTGGAATAGATAACTTCTCTAGGTTGTTTTCCAAAAAATCCATTATCAAACTCTTGATTTGCTTAAGTAATTTATTTTGATATTCTGTGTAAATAATGTAAATATAAAAAAAATAAAACTTTTTCCCATTGAGTTTTAACAGAAATCGAGAGATATGTGGCTTGGGTTGAAACATATTTTATTGTTTTTTTTATTTAAAAAAAAACACATTTTACCCTGGTTTTGAGTAATAACCGATGTAAAATATAAGCGTGTTTATTCAGTTTCTTCATCGTCCTTAAACAAATCTTCACCGTCTGTTTAATGAGTATCAACGCTTAAGACAGTGCCATTAATGATCCTCGTGAAACCTAAAACCCTAATTATAAAAGTATTATGAATATTTAAATTTGATAGTAGTGAATTCACAAGAAACCCAAACGTTGTTGTGAAACCCTCTATGTTTAATTAGGGCGCTATGAGATTTTACAAAGTAAAAGTATTAATGTGATAGATTGTAAGAGCAAAAAATTATTTGGGTTTAAGGTTTGTGTTCTTAAATAATCATATAACCGAATATTTATTTTATTTATCTAACCTTTTTTTTTGTTTTATATCAGAAACAAATGAATGCAAAAGCAATAGAAAATATATTGCATTCAACATTTAATCTTCCTTAAGATCAATGAAACGAGGATCCCCAACATTTGCTCTTCTCCAAGATATCCAGTATTTGTTCTTCACTGACATCAATGACGATGAAGAACAACATTTTTAATTTAATATTATATGTAAACAATGTTGTTTGTAAACAAATTAATTTATTAATATTATGTGTAAACAATGTAATGAGTATATATATATATATATATATATATTGTTCCCCTCGGTTTTGTTATTAAACCGACAGATATATGGTGCTAGTTCGGAAAATATAAAAAAGCTATTGTTGTGGTTCGAATCCATGACCATTTAATTTAACCCCTCGGTTATTTATAAATCGAGGGGTAAAGTTCCCATTTTCACCCTTCGTTACCTTGACATTGTAACCGAGGTGAAATCCATTTCGCGTCCAACATGACATGTGTTATTTGTAGTAGTGAGTCCTTGTTATTGTTGTATGTACACCACTATGTTTCAGTAACTTGACATAGTTGGTTTGTCTAGAGTTGAGTGGTAATATTCAACATTGATTATTGAGTTGTAATCTCTAATCACAAGTTGTGTGATTGAGAAGAAATTGAGTTGGTTCTCATGTTTAGGGGGAGCCCTAAATAGAAAGTCATTGGATAGTGTTAGAAAGAAGCATTGAACAAAATAGGTTTCGTTGTAGCTTGTAAGACTAATTGTACTAAACTAGTAATAATGAAATTCCTTTCATGGGTTATGGGCTCAACCTCCTAGACGTAGGTGTGGTTTCACCGAACTGCGTAAACAACTATCGTGTTATTTACTGTTTTTCTGCTCCAACATCTAGTACTTTCAATTATGGTGTTTCTAATTTAACTTGTCAAACCAGTTATCTAGGTCATCATGTTCGACATCTATCTTCTGAGGAACACAATTTCAATTGGAATCAGAGTAGGAACCATAACCTATTGGGTGAGCTCCATGGAAGATAAGTTGTGCTCAAATGGACACAATTAAAGATGGAGGATCAGTCAACAAACCACCTATTTTTATGGCACCAATTATGATTATTGAAAGGCAATGATGGTGGTCTTTCTCAAATCCATGGGCAACAAAGCATGAAAAGATGTGATAAAATGATGGAAAAATCCAGTGATTACTTCTAAAGGTGGAACTATGAGCTTAAAACCCGAAGCTGAATGGACTAATGGTTAAAATAAGGGAGCTCTTGGAAATTCCAAGGCTTTGAATTCTATCTCCAATGATGTGGACAAGAACATGTTTATATTAATCAATACATGTTCAGAAGCTTGGAAGATTCTCAAAACCACGCATGAAGGCACATCTAAAATTCGTATGTCAAGGTTGCACCTACTTACCACTAGGTTTGAGAATCTAAAGATTAATGAAGAAGAGTCAATATGTGAATTCCACATCAGATCGCGTGATATTTCCAACACCTCTTTTGCTCTAGGTGAAAAAAATGTTTGAAGAAAAGCGTGCCAGAAAAATTCTCAGATTATTACCTAAGAGGTTTGATATGAAAGTGATTGTTATTAAAGAAGCTCAGGACCCGAGTAGTATAAAGGTTGATGAACTCATTGGTTCCCTACAAACCTTTGAGATGTCCATCAATGACAGGTCAGAGAAGAAGAACAAAGGTATAACCTTCCAACCCTGACGAAGTTGGGATTCAAGGGGATAAAGAAGAGAGATTGGTATATGATATAACTCTTCTTGGAAAAAAATGCAACAAATCCTTGAAATATTTGGACAGAAAGTGGAGGATAAATGTTCAAGATAAGAGGTTGAACATCATTCCCCAGAACAAAGGCAGGAGTGAAGACGAACCCAATGGTGGCAAGGGTACTCGGTGTTTTGAATGTGAAGGCTATGGACACATTAAAGCATAATGTCATACATTTCTAAACAGAAAAAGGGATTATCCGTCACTTGGTATGATTCTGAAAGTGAAGGTGAGAGAGAAACTGCCAATAATGTGATGGATTACTCTGAAAGATGTGAGTTTGATGGTGAGTTTAGTATTGAATACCTGAATGATAAAGAGCTTGATACATCATACAAACTCATACTCTCCAAATGGGAAGAATTGTCTTTAACCATAAATAATCAGAAGAAAACCATAAGAGTGCTTCAGGAGGAAACAAATAAGATTTCTTTTACCATCACAGGTGTAGAGGAGGATATTTCATCACTAAAATCCAAACTAGAAAACATGGTTCATCATGAAAGAAATTTGAAAAATAGTTCAAATTTATTTAATGAAAAATTAAATTTTGGTGACATGTCCAGAGATGTGAAGAGAATCGATGTTTGGACAAGCATGAAAGATAAAAACAAGAAGATTCTCCCAATGAAGGTTATTATTCCTGAAGAGAAGACTGGGGATCTAAGGTTGGATCACATGTCACATCATCATGTTCAACATGTGTCACCCTATCACATTAATAAATAACTATTGATATGTCACCACTGTGGTAAATATGGACATACAAGACCTTATTGTTTCGAATGACTTAAGTTAAAGATCAGAGGATGCAAGGAAGTCCATGCTAAGAAGAAGTGGAAATCCAATACTACATCAACTAGCTCTATAGCTCACACAGAACACAAAAGTTTCTCAATTAAATATCAGTATTTTAATATTGAAAGTACTAGGCACATGGCTAAAGATAAGACAACTCATGGGAATCGAACACATGGAAGAATCAAGGGCTTAGGGAAATTGGTTAATCCCAGTCAAGAAGAGATTCTACTGAGAAAAGGCTTATATACCAATATGAACAAACTGTGTGATCAAATATGGAATATGAACTTCAACAAGTCTGAACATTTTATCAACAACAAAGGTAAATAATTTCTTATGAAGAAGGTGATGTCTGAGAAAGACTTTGGGGGTTTGCAAGACCTCATGATTGATAAAGTCATTATGTATGAAGAATAAAGAACAACCAAGATGTCTCAGCATCTTTCTCAAGAGTATGAATTTTCTCATGAGGTTTGGGTCATTAAAAGAAAGGTTGATGGCCAGGCTGAAGGTCCTCTTAATTTTGAACAACCTACAGTGGTTAAGAAGAAGAAGTTGAAGAGAATAGTGGATATGAAATAATTATTTCTCATGTTTCTGGATGTGTGAATAACTAACAACATGATATGATGTTTGGTGAATTAGAAGTTGGTGTGTTGAAGTTCAGTCACAAGGTGTATGTGTCAAATAATTCTGATCTAGCTATTGGTGGAAGTATGAGTGAGGTTCCACTCAAGTCTTTATTGATGATAAAACATCATGACATTCTAATATCTTCTAGAGAAGACTCCTAGGAAACAATATTGAGTAGTCCAGATGGTGATAACAGTGTACTAGACATCCTGTTTGACATGTTGACAAAGTCTCAAGTGCATAAGGAGAATGATGATCATGTCCGTGAAAATCTTGAGGCTGATGCAACTATAGCTAATGCTGGTGTTGTTTCCAACCATGATTATGCATTAGGATGTGTTAAGACACTGGGGGATGGTGTGATGAGTAAGAATGAAAGCATTCTTCTAGTTTGTGCTTTTAATTGCAGGGAATATAGAGTGATTTCAAATAACACACGATCTATGGATGATATGTCTTTACATAATGATGAAGATATCGATATTATTGGTATAGATGAATAGATATCTCTAGTTGAAGGTGAGGAGAAATATGTTGTTATCATGATAACTGCTGAAGAAATGGAAGTCTATGTGATACTAAAAAATTATGATCATTTGGAATCCTTCAGGTTTATTACAAGACTATCATGCATTCTGAAGGGCAATCTTTGTCAGACGAATGAGAAAAATGTCTTCTTAAATAGGGATTTGTATATGGATATTAGTTTGGATGTTCCTACTGATATTAATATTATGGAAGGTGTCAACATAAAAAACTCTGAAGAATCTAGAATTCAAAAATCAGAGACAGATGCTAAAGCTAATTCCTTGGTCATTATGTTCACCATTCATAAATGATTAGATGAAAAATATATTAACACTCTCAAAGTTCTCTTCTTATTTTAAGAAAGTCTGCTGAAGAGGATGTGGTTGTATCACAGAAGGATATTCCTTGATAGTAAGTTGTCAACATAAGTTTTGACATTTGAAGAAGTGGTACATCTGCTGAAGGAAGTCTGCGTGATAGACAATAAGGTATGTGTGACATATGATGTTGTAAGACTTGGTTTTCATAAAGTATAGCCAAACCTTGAAAGAATTCTATGAAAGTGATTATGTAATTGATCATATGGTTATGGATGATGTTGATACTAGTAGTGAATGACTATTGGGAGATGAAGTTATTGAAGATGAAGCTTAACCATATTTGGTTTTCAATGATAATGATTTATCTTGGTTAGATTTTGATATTGCAAGTGGTGTTTTTGAACCTATAAAATTCACTAGAAGGAAGGCTACATTGAATCTAGATTTAGGCCAAGACTAAAGGAAGTGGTAGTATTGTAAGATTTTGATGTTGATCAAGAATATATTGTGGAGGGTGAAGAGGAAGTAGAGTTTGATGAGGATGAAGAGGGAGACAAATTTAGTGGCGGAGAAAGTGATGACGAAGATTTCAATTTTCATGATACTTGAACTTTTATTATACGGTTTATTTAAGTGTTTTTTTTTTAATTTTATCAATATTTGCAAGTATGTTGTGCTTAAGACTTATGATTTTTATTTCTAATTATGAATAATTTGTGAATTTTGAGTAATTTATTTTAGTTTTTAACTCTAATGTGTTGATTAACATTGAATATATTAATGTATGTGTCACCAAAATAATGCTCCTTCTGTTCCAAGTTCCTGTTCCAATTTTTTAGATGGTCACCCCGCGCAATTATCCGAGTTTAATAACAGAGCATGAGAGGATTAGTCTTATAACAAGAGTTAGGCATTGATGCCACTTGTTGATCAAGTAATTCCAAACACAAGAGATGGGCGAATTGTGATATTTTTAATTCCAAAAATTGGTTTATAAAAACTTTGATTTCTACAATGTTTATGTTATAAGTTAGAAGAAAGTAGAGAAAGAACAATTGAATTAAATAAATAAAACTAAAAAATGAAAGAGACAAGGGATAGAAAGATCACACTACAAAATTATCCTAGTTTGATCCAAACCTACTGGCCTACTCCAGTCCCCCAAGAGTTTCTCCTTGAGATTTCTATTAAAATAATCTTGTGTTTTTTGTACGATCAACCCAAACAAACTTTCACAACTTATTGAGCTTTTGTAGAGGATTAACCCAAAAACCTTCTACAATCAAGAAGAGCTTTTACACATACTTAAATCAATACTTTCACGCAATCTTTTTTTAGGTTTAACTTACAACCTTCAAATTTATTACAAAGATATTACAAGAGAACTATGCTTTTGAATAAATACTTCCAACATAAAACCATTATAACACAAGTATAACACAAATCTCAAAAAAAAACTTTTTACTATCGTAGTACTAAGGCAGATCTAGTGAAAAAGGACTTTATAAGAGAATGAAAGAATTAAGATATTAGAAAGGTTTAAATTAAAAAAACTAGTGTATTTTGAAATGAGGAGAAGCCTTCTCTATATAGGGAAAAATTGGCTCAAAAAGGAAATAATCTATGGGCCATTTTAATCTTTGAATGTCGTTCTTAGCATTGAGTATTACCATATTAACTACTGCTTCAATTTTTTGTGTGTTTACTACTATTTCTCACTCTGTGAGGTAATACCCCCAAAAACTTCCCAAATCTCACTTTAAAAATGTATTTGTCGGGGTTTAATCGCATCATGTTCCTTATAAGTTCCTCAAATATGGCCTCTAGGTGGGACGTGTATTCTTCTTAGTCCTCAAACTTGACGATCATGTATTCCATAAAAAGCTCTAGTATATCTATGATTTGATTCTTGAAGACCATGTTCATCATCCTCTAGTACACATCTCCTCCATTTTTTAGGCTGAACAACATGACTTTATAACAAAATTTTCATGCTTCCTTCATGAATAAATTTTTATTACGATTGAGGGGGATCCATTTTGATCTAGTTATACATAGAATATGCATCCATAAAAAGTAGGAGCTTGAACTCGAATGATCTGTCGACGAGCTTGTCGATGTTATAAAGCAAATATTCATCTTTCGATCATGCTCTATTTAAGTTTGATTAATCAACGCACACGCGCCTGTTATTTTTTCCTACCACATCAAGACTAAATTGGACATCCAAGTCCTTTATTTTTACTTAGTTATGAATCCGACTTTGTGAAGCTCTTCTACAATCTTTTTAGTTAGTTTGGATTTTTCTGGTAATTGTTTCCTTCTGTAGTGTGCTACATATGGGATGCCATCCCAAAGGGACAAAGTATGAATGATTACTGTAGGACTAAGGTCTATTATCTCTTTAGGATACCATGTAAATAGATCGTGGTTCCTTGACAAGTATTTTGTTAATGTCTGTCGTACGGAATCATGCAAGTATGCTCCAATGTTAATGGTATTCGATGGGTCTCCTCTCACAAAGATATTAGTCAAGTCTCTCATTGGTCTATTTTCCACTTTCTTCGTGCTTCCCATGGAATAAATTCTTCATTTCTCGTGACCTTGTCAAAAATTGGCTCTAATAAACAGGCATCTAGCTCCAACGCTTCTTCGATTTTTTTCTCCGGGGAATAAAGTTCCTCTCTTGGTGGTTACTTCAAAAGAAGGGACAAGGAAACAAGTTTAGGGTGAGACTAAATTAGTTTCTATCACCATAATTTGGTCTTCTGGAGTGTGAAACTTGATTTTTAAGTGAACCGTCAATGAAACTGCATTTAGGGTTATCAATGTCAACCTTCCAAGGATATAGTTATAAATGGAGCCATTTCGATGATCAAGAACTTCAACTTAATGATTATCATCTCTTCGTCGGTCGCAAAGGCCATTGGGAGCTCAACATATTCTAACGACCTTGGGATAATTTTGTCAAAGCCTTGGAGATTTCCCATGCATGATTGCAAAATTTGACTTAAACCCAATTTCTCGTTTGTCTCGGCGAGCATTAAATCACAAAAACTCCCCTAATCCACTAGCACATGGAAAACTTTGTGGCCAGCCATCGCTACAATAATAAAAGTGGGAATGTGATGGTTCAAAACTATGTTGATCGTTTCCTATTTGTAAAATTAAATAAGTGGTCTCTCTCTAGTCTGAGTGCTTTTAATAAGTGGATTCCTATATGAGAGAAAAAAACAACTCTCCTTGGGAGGCGAGTGGTGACTCTTGATGAAATTCTGGCACGCAGATACCAGATGTCAAGACTAATGTCACAACACTGAGATCAAAACAACTTGATCACACAAATAAAGTGCAGAAACTTAAATGACAGAAAAATAAAATTAACACCAGTAATTGTTAACCCAATTCAGTGCAACTCACCTATATCTGGGGACTACTAAGCCAGGAAGGAAATCCACTATGATAGTATTAGTTCAAAGCTAAACTCCCCCATTTACAACTTCTCTCCTAATCCTTACCTTGTGCAACTTCTATCTAGACACCCTCTAGATATGAGATCCCCCCTCACTTCCTAATCAGTCACAATCCCAATGACAATTCAACAACAACCAACAATAGAAGTATCACCCTTCCAAGACAATACTTAATATTGCTTAAAAGCTTCAACCAAAAACAATATACTCTTCCTTAAAAGCTTTAGAGTGGACAATTAACAATTAACAATCAATCAACCTCAATGCATCAGAAGATACATTAGTGACATACAATTAACACACACTAAACACTAAAGACCAACCAAAACACGACTAATCCTAATGCTCCAAATTATTCACGTGTTGTTTCCCTCTTTCAATATGGTTAAGTCTTCTCTTTAAATAGCCTTCAGTCCTAATGGACTTGGGCTCTTAAAGCGCACAAATAGCAGCAATCAATTTTAACTCACTGCAAATCATCTTGCGGAATAATAGGAACAAAATGCAAACTTTCCTAAAAAGGCTCAATGAACCTTTTTATGAAAAACTAACAGAATATGTCATAACAAAAATTCCCACAATATACTCCCATGAAAAACGCACATGTGTGAATCAGAACACACTAAAAAATCACACTAAAAATACCAAAATAGTCATGCCCTAACTTTTTGGTATAACATGTCCTGGCACATGTCACAACATCACGCTGGACATGATGTCTGACTGCCATGGCAGAACATCTGGTTTAACAGCTTGCTAACAACATGTTGTTTTACCAAAATGTAGCCAATTCAAAATCCACAGAATTTGCAATCTCCCCCTTTGGCAAATTTTGGCTAAAACAACCTTAGCACACATTAAAGGCATACACAGCGAAATCAAAATAGAAACAAAGAAATCTAAGTACAATGATGTCAAACCAATAGAGCACACCTGACAGCACAATGTTAAGACATCAGGTCTGACATCACAAAACAACATGAGCTACATGAGAACATGTAAGCTTTGTAAAACCTGCAACTCTGCAGCAATAGATCATACAGGTACACAACTCCCCCTGTCACACATAATCAGTACTCCCCCTGAAGGGGAAAACCAAAATCACAAGAAAAGTACACATGAACTCTTCCAAGTTCATACAAAGGAACCAAACTAAAAAAACACCAAACACAAGCACACTCCCTCTGAACATCACAACCTACTACAGGGAATAATGCATTCTCCCAGACACAACAACACCATTACTCCAACTTACAAAGAACCAGACACAAGAATCAAGCATTTTATTCTTGCACACCACCAGCAGTGGATCTTCAGCATAGACACACAACAGATTATCATGCTCCCCCTAAATAGTTGCATACAGCCCAACAATAACACAAAAAAACTACACATAAGACATTAAATCATGACATTTGATCCAACATTAGAAACAACAAATAAACTAATACTTTACTCCCCCTTTTTAGCCAAAAATTGACAAAAAGAAAACAGAGTAAATGTAAACAATAATAAATGGAATCACATATGCTTAAAGAAAACACATAAATGGAAGCACAACGTAACAGATGGAAGCACAAAGGCCTGAGATGGAAACAAACACATAACAACCAATTGGAAACACAAATCAGATCATTTTTAAATGATCTTCCACCTCTTTCCCTTATCAAAGATCCTTCTACATTCCTTGAAGTTGTTACACGATTTAGGAGTGTTGATACTGAACTTCCCTGTTACATCCTTAAAACATGGCTTCTTTAAAACAGTTCTTCTATCTTGCAAAGATCTTTTATTCCTTCTACTAACAATCGTCACTTGCTCAGGTCTCCCAAGCATCAGAGGATAGAGGAAGGATGCAATATGTGTTGCATTTCTCCACTTCTGTAATTGCTACAACTCCTCAACAGTGCCTTTTCTCACTTTACAACTTAAGTTATTAACACTATTTCCATATGAGGCATTAGAAATTATAACAATCAGCTGATCCTTAGTGTCCACACATTTCAAAATCACATCCTTTATCTTTCCTTCATCAAGATTCCTAAAAAGTTGATCACACATGTCAAGGTTCTTATTCCAGACTGATTGGATCAAATATCTGATAGCATTTAGATCCTTACAATATAATGTCAGAACATCAGCCTTGTCATCATATTTCTTCAATACTAATTGAAAGAAACCTCTTTTGATTTCACTATACTCAGCTGCAGTAGTGCACCAAGAACCACATGTTTGCCTCTTGTTAATCCAAGCAGTCAGACTGTTTGTCATATCACTCACCCATCCTACCTTACACAATTCTTTCATCACAACTTTTGTGTTGTAGAAGTAATCCACATCACAATCCTTTGTTCTAATGAAGCAATTCAAGATCTTCTTTTCTTGGACAATAAGACTTCTCTTAGAATCAAGACATGAGTTTGATACTTTCTTTGCAAACCTAGTAATGTTTCTTTCTATAGAGTGTCTTGTAGTGAGATCCTTGGATTGATCTGTATGACCCTTACTAGAGAGATTTGAAGTATCTTGAGAGTTATCTGACACAATGCTAGAGAAATTACATTTTTCTTCACTTCCTGTTTCATCAGTCTGCACATATGATGTTCCAGCATTGTCCTCAACATCCATCCTTTGTTCTGAATCATCAATCACCACATTGATATATTCCATTGTCATCCCAGTTCTAGAGTTAAAGATTCTAAAAGCTCTACTGCTTGAAGAGTAACCCAGAAATATCCCTCCATCTTTTGTGGGGCCCATCTTATCCTTTTGATCTTTATTAGTCAGGACATGGCATTTGCTTTGAAAAATATAGAAGTATTTTATTGCAGGCTTCCTTCCTTTCCATATCTCATAGAGAGTTCTTGAAGTTCCCTCTCGCAGAGTGATCCTATTGTGAATATAGCAAGCAGTATTCACAACTTCAGCCCAAAAATGACTTGGTACTTGCCTATCACGAAGCATGACTTTAGCTGATTCTTGTATATCCCAGGTCTGTTGCTCAAACATTCTTTCTAGCTGAGAAGAAAAACTATAACTGATGTCTTCAGACTCACAAAATTCAGTGAATTGGGTATTCTCAAACTCCTTGTCATGATAACTTCTAATCTTGACAATCCTACTCTTTTGCTCCTTTTGAACACTTAGACACAAATCTTTAAAAGATTCAAAGATGTATAATTTTCCTTTAAGAAATTTTACCCATGTAAACCTTGAGAAATCATCTATAACCACATAAACATACCTTTTTCCACCCAGGTTTTTGTCTCCATAGGCCCCATAACCCCCATATGGAGAACTTACGATACTTTGGAAGTGGTCTGATGGTGCAACATAGGATGTGACATCATGGTATGCTTCCTAATTTCACACTTACCACAGAATTTCCCTTCTTCAACCTTGAGTTCTGACATTTCTTCTGATGGCTCCTTCAGATATGATTTCCTTCAATCTTTTGAGATGAAGATGTCCAAGTTTCTGGTGCCATAACTTCACTTCATCCTCTTGGGTTTTTGAACATGTGGAAGAGTAAGAAGTTATCTGAGGTTCCCAAAGATAGCATTTGTCTTTAGACCTTATACCCTTCATCAGAACAATATTTTTCTCATCTTTGACTAGACATTCTGATTTGAAGAAAATAACCAGCAAACCCTGATCACACAGGTGACTAATGCTGATGAGATTAACAGTTAGTCCTTTCACAAGAAGAATATCTTTCAACCTAGGTGATCCAGCATCCATCAATTTACCAACTCTTTTAATTTCTCCTTTAACACCACCACCAAATCTGACAGCACCTGTAGGCAGAGACCTAATGTCCATCAACAACTTCTGAACCCCTGTCATATGTCTAGAACATCCACTATCAAAGTACGAGTCTTCTCTAGTTAAGGCTCTCAAGGATGTGTGAGCTATAATATTAACACCCATATCTTTAACACTTCTCTCTTTGCTAATTGGCATATCCTTGGACTAAACTGAGGATATTTGATTTCCATACAATTTGTAACAGAAAGGCTTTATATGACCATACTCTCCACAATAATGACATCTCCAACAAGATTGATAATTATTTCGAGGTTCATTATGTTTGCCAGAATGTTGTAACATGTTGTTAGACATTGTGGTCACCTTCTTCCTTTCAGAAGAAAAGAATTTTTCTTCAGACATTCTTCTTTATGTATTATCAAGGTGATAATGAACTTTTGCATCACCAGTATCTTTCATTTGATCAACCTTATTTTCCATCCTTCTTAAGGAGTCTATTACGTTATTAAGCTTGGAATTTAAGAGGGTTATCTCACTTTGAAGATGAGAGACAACACCTAAAAGTTCCTTCTTCTCATTCTCCAGTTTAGCTATGGCCTTTCTCTGATTTTCCTCTGTCTTCTGATATTCCTCACATGTGTTGCAGGCTTCCTTGTAGTCTATATCCAGATCTTCATAGAGATCATTTTCATCATAAGCTTCCACTTCATCAGCCCATCTTCCAGAGAGAGCAGTAACAGGTTTAACAACTTCTGAGTTGGATTCATCTTCTGACTCATCATCATCAGACCATGAAACAACCAACCCCTTTTTCTTCTTCTTAAGATAGTTGGGACATTTTGGCCTTATGTGGCGAAAACCTTCACACTAATAACATTGAATCCCTTTACTTTGATCTGACTTCTCTTCAGTTCTGGAATTCCTTTGAGACTCATAGTTATTCCTAATGTCGGGTGAGATGTCTTTGACACCTGATCTTCCTTTTCTGTCCATTCTTTTCAAAATTTTATTAAATTGCTTCCCAAGTACAACAATGGTATTTAACAGTCCCTCATCAGTATCCAGGTTATCTTGAACCTCTCTATCTTCAGGATTGGATAGAAAACCAATGCTTTTGTTCTTCTTTTCAATTCTATCACTCAAGGTCAATTCAAATGTTTGAAGTGATCCTACTAGCTCATCAACTCTCATGCTGCTGATGTTTTGGGCCTCTTCACTGGTTGTGACCTTCATGTCAAACTTCTTAGGGAGAGACCTAAGAATCTTTCTAACCAAATTTTCTTATGATATCTTTTCTCCCAAGAAACTAAATGCATTAGTTATTTCAAGAACATTCATGTGAAAGTCATGAATACTTTCATCTTCTCTCATCTTTAGATTCTCAAATTTGGTAGTGAGAAGCTGAAGTCTAGACATCTTTACCTTGGATGTCCCTTCATGAGTTGTCTTGAGAATTTCCCAAGCATCCTTAGCCACAGTAAAAAGTGTTGATCAACCTAAACATGTTCTTGTCAACTCCATTGAATAGAACATTTAAGGCTTTGGAGTTTCCAAGAGCGGTCTCATCTTCCTCCTTGGTCTAATCCTGTTCTGGCTTCAAGGTTTCTTTTCCATCCTTATCTTTAACCACAGGGTGCTCCCAACCTTGATGATAACCTTCCAAGTTCTGATATCCATAAATTTTAAGAAATCCACCATACGTGCCTTTCAATAGTCATAGTTAGTGTCATCCAAGACTGGAGGCCTGATAACATTTCCTTCATCTTTCCTTATCCATAGTACCAGAATATAAACTCCCTAGAGCTCACCCAAAAATAGAACATGGTGACTTTCTCTTATGCCAATTGAAATTTTGGAAAGCAGATACCAGATGTTGACACAGATGTCATAACACTAGGATCAAAACAGCTTGATCACACAAATAAAATGCAGAAACTTAAATGACAGAAAAATAAAATTAACACTAGTAATTGTTAACCCAGTTTGGTGCAACTCACCTACATCTGGGGGCTATCAAGCCAGGAAAGAAATCCACTATTATCGTATTAGTTCAAAGCTAAACTCCCCTGTTTACAACTTCTCGCCTAATCCCTACCTTGTGCAACTTCTACCTAGACACCCTCTAGATGTGAGATCCTTATCTCATTTCCTAATCAGTCACAATCCCAGTGACAATTCAACAACAACCAACAATAGAAGTATCACACTTCCAAAACAATACTTGATTTTTCTTAAAAGCTTCAACCAAGAACAATATACTCTTGCTTAAAATCTTTAGAGTGGACAATTAACAATTAACTATCAGTCAACCTCAATGCATCAGAAGATACATGAATGACATACCATTAACACACACTAAACCCTAAAGACCAGCCAAAAACGGCTAATCCTAATTGTAATACCCCAAAATTTGCCCTCACTTTTCTTCATGTCTTCTAGCATGAGCTTTCATTGCATTGCATTGCATTCAAGCATAGAAAAACAAAACATCAAGCATCTTGCATAAGGGCATGTGATCAGGTAATCCAAGGTGTTCATCATCCAAAGCTAAAGGAGAAGACCAAGTGTTTCTCACAAGCCTCAAGGACCTCTTACATCATGTGTCATCTCCATTTGCCCTCACAAGTCATAGGGAGATGAGAGTTCACCAAGAAGATTGGACAGTGCATGATCTCCTACACAAGGCAGTCAAAAGTTGGGATCTGACCCCCAAATTGGCAAGCTATTTGATTTTTTATCATCTCCAAAGGGCATATCTCATCTTTGTTTGAGAGGATACACAACATATTCAGAGGAATTGAGATTTGGAGGATGTTGTTTTTCCTCCTAACCAGAGGGTGCCAAAACTAGGGTGGGACCTAAAATCAGTTTATTTCTGATTTCTTGGGAAAGACTTGATCTCATGGCATTCCTTATGTTCTTAAGTGTTCATGGAGGGAATCTTGGCCATTGGTTCTTTGAGGAAGATGTTCAATGGATCAGTTACTTGTGTAATAAGCAAAAGTCAACAGTTCAAAAGGAGAAAGTCAACTGTGGAATTTTGAGCTTCTTTTCATGGTTTTCAAGGTCTCACAAGCTCATATGGTCTTCAAATGCCAAGTTTCATGTCATTCATCAAAAATCAAGAGTTTGTGCAAAAGTTACTTATTTTGGAAAATGACCTATAATGAAAACTTTCCATTTTTGGCAACTTTTCCATCACATTCAACTTGACTTTTCATCATCAAGGAAGCTCCAAATGAATTTTCCTCCAACATGAAAGTTGAAGATATTTTTCTCCCATTTCCAAAAAGTACTAGATGGTTTTCATACCATTTGTAGAACTCAAGTTATGGTCAAAAGATGGCAAGGTGCATTTTGAGGTTTTCATATGGTTCCTTTTTTCCACCTTTGGCATTTTGGCACAAATGGACTTGTAATGGATCTTTTTGCTTCATGTTATATTACAACATCAAAATACAAGTCAAGAGGATCAATTGTGGCCTTTGAATCAATTTATTCCATGCCATATTTTTCATTATTTTCACAAAGTGCAAAAATGCAAATTGATTCAAAACTTGCAAACCAAGAAAGTACAAGGCCCAAAATCAATTCAGAAGTGATCCATGAGTGAATTGGAAATGAATCATGCTGAGTACAAGGGTGTTGTACGTCTGGATTGGTGGTGGTGGTACAAAATGCATTTTTGCATTTTCACCCAAATCTCACTAACCAATGGATTAACCACTTGCTAATCACCATCAGTGAATTAATGAAGATTATATAAGTTAACTTATGCCTCAGAAATTAGGTCATGCACTCTCATTTGCTCAGAATTTCAAAAACTCACTCTTACTTTCTCTCCTTCAAATCTCTCATTCCTTGAGGGTTTTTGAAAATCTTTTGGCATATTCTTGATCAGTGAGTTGAAAGAAGCACGAATCATCCATTGTTTTAAGCTGAAAGGAAGGATTTCACCAAGCTCCATTCAAGAGGATTCAACCTAAATCTCAAGATCTAGCACGATTTCAAGCTCTAGTTGCATTTATTTTGCATCTAGAGGTTCCAAGGAGTAGATCTGCAGTTTTTTGGAGGGATTTCTTGACGTATTTTAAGCTCTTCAAGGTTCAGGTTAGTGATTTTTTCATCATCATAGAACTTGAATTTTTGATGTGTATAATGAGCTGTGATGTTCACTGATCACTCTGATCTATTTTGTTTGTGATTTGGACGTGTGAATTGTGTGTAATGTGGATTTAAAGTTTTAGATCTAAACTTGTTTTTGTTCGATTCTCATTATTGGTTGATTATTTGTTAAAATGAACATGATATCCATGATCCTTGCGTTTTCTGGTCAAGATGATGTACACATACGTAATTTCTGGAAAAAAAATGCACTACAGCTCACCGGAGAGGGTGGCCGGAGCCCTAGCTCCGGCGGCTGCCTGAAGTTCAGTCCGGCGAGGGTTAATTTGGAGAAGAAGAAATCTCATTCGTCCATCACCTTGATCCTACGTCTCTCATTCTGCCACATTTTTTTATTTTATGTTTTTATTTTAGCAATTGTGTGCTTGCCACTCCACGCGTGTTACCGTGTGATCTAATCCTGGCCTTTGATTGCGTTTAAGTTTTGAGTTGATGATTTAATGTGACGCGCTGATGTGATCTTGTGGATGTGGTAGTGACAGCACATTAATGAACTCATGTGCCAGTCACGTGGGATGTGCATGGTAGTCTGAATGCTTGGATGTGCGCTGGCGTATGTTGGTTATGGTGTACATGCTAATATGAGCCTCTCATCTTAACTACTTGATTGAATTGTTGACTTGATGTGGAGCGTAGATTCAATCCAATGGTGTGTGTGAGTCTGATTGGTTGACTGCTTTCCATTGCTCCTCTTTGTTTTTTTCGTTGTTGGGCTTTTGCTTTGGACCTGCTTTCCACACCCTACCTTTTGATCCAATTGGTTTTTCAGTGTGTGTCTTTTACTGTTTGGACCCCCCTTGCTTCTTTCATTTCTTTTTATTTTTATTATTTGTTTGTTTTGCATTTTAATTTCTAAAATCATTTTAATGCATCTAAAAATCATAAAAAATTTCATGAAACTTCTTTTTAGTTTTATATTTTTTTTCCATATTTTATTTTCTCATTTTATTTTATTTTTGGCTTCTGATTTAATTAATTGCTTTATTTTCCTTTTTAATTGTTTCACTTGCACACTCCAACTTGCAAATTTTATTTCTCTTCATCCACAACACATTTTCAATCCATTATTTTTGCATTTATTAGGTGACATTTTAAAATGCATAAAAACATTTTTGTTTCATTTTTAAACTCATTTCATGTTGCATTTTGGTCCCTCTCTTTTGCATGTTGAACCATGTTTCTTATGTGATCTTTGCTTAATTGTTTGAGGAACTTAGTTTGTGAATTTTGGTTTGATATTTTTGCATATGTTACTTGACTGAATTAGCTTCTGTTTGATTATTTTTGGGATTTTATTGAGCCACTTAGCTATTTTTGGTTGAGTTTTGCTTGTGATGCAAGTTTGATTGAGGTATACTTTGATTCATGATCTAGTTTGAGTGCATTTGCTTACTTGTGATGGAATGGTGCTTGAGTTGTTTTTATGGTATGATCATATTATGTTTTAGCTTGCTTGTGGCTTTGGAATCATCCTCATTTGATCATTTTTCAATTTGTTATTGATTTTACAAGTTGATGTTTGTTTTGGACTTGAATCTTGTGGTATGTTCAACCTAATCTTGTGATTGCTTCTTTGTGTGAATTCACTCATGTATGAAACCTTTTGTTTGACTTGTATGATATGCTTGAGGTTCTGGTCCTCTTGATTTAGGGATCATTATGTGATTTTCATTTCACTTTATGCCTCACACTTCTTTACTTGCTTGCATGAATGATAAGTGAATGTCTTTCTCAATTTTGATACATGTTTTGAATGTGTTGCTTGATGATTAATCTTGTATGACTTGAATTTGATCTTGGCATGATGCTAATGTGTATGCTACTGCCCTTTGGGTTCATTAATTTATTTTCATCTCACTTGATCTTCATGGTTTGAATTATGTGATGCATATCATTCCCTTTGCTTTGTAACTTCTTTGGTGCATCATATTGCATAATGTGAACCTCTTTTGCACATGTGAATTATTGATGATGATATGATGTGAGTTCTGGTCTTGTTTCATTTTCATCTTGTCTCCTTCATTTCACTTTGATATGAGATCCATGTGTGTTTAATTGTGCATTTAATTCAAGTATGCTTGCATCCTTCCATGTTTACCTTTGCATGATTACTTGATTTGTTTTGCATTGATCTTTGAAACATGTTGATTAATTTGAGTTGGACATTTATGATATAATGTGCTTGCTGCCATTTATTGTATTTCACTATCTCTTCTTCTCCTTCTTTTTTCTTCTCTTTCACTCTTTATCATCCCATGAATCTCAAGACTTGTTCAAGTCTTGGATTCTTTCCCCTTTAGAGCTACCTAGTCCAACTTAATTTTTTATTAAGCTTGGAGTAGGATTAGCATTAGGTTAGGTAGTCTTTTTCTCCTAAACCTCACTAACCCTAGGATATCCATGCATGATAACATTAGGACTCTTAGTCTCCCTTTAGAGTTTCCTTTGCGTTTTCTCTCTTCTCATCTCAAAAGAAAAGTAAAAGACAGTTAATAAAGGTTAACGTGTATTGAGCTTGAGCCTTATATGTGGGAAGTGGAGAACGAGGGGCTTCCTCTCATTCTTCTAGGGTACCTAGTATACGTCCTGTTGGGGACGATGCGCGAAAGTATTCGTTCCTATATTTAAGACTTTGGTTCAATGCAAGTTGCAAATAACCGTAAAAGACACCTCTTTCTAAAAAACTTCAAACAAACAATAACGTCTTTCCTTCGGGAATTCTTTTCTCATCTCATTCACCCTCAGCGTACGAACGTGCTTCTACTCGTTCTTTTGCAAGATGGTAACGCACTCGGACCAGCGAGCCTGCAACACATGAGCTAGAACGTCAGCCGTTCCCAAAAAACACAAACAAAGCGACCCTCGTTGAGGGGAACTACGTCGCTCTGATTCTCATGTTCCCGATGAGATACGTAGGCAGTGGGGTAGGGCCCATTCGAGCACTTCTATTATTTTCCCTACATTTGTTCCTTGTTCTCTCCCCCTTTCCCTTTTCCTTTTTCCTGTTCCTTTCCCTTTCCAGTAGCAGCGGAGTTCCAATTGACGACACCCTTTGATCGAGATTAGCAAGCGTGGATCCCATCGGGTACGATGGACGCGTGGGGGTGTTAATACCTTCCTCGCGCGTAACCGACTCCCGAACTCACTTCTCTTGGTCGCAAGACCATGCTCTTTCCTTTCCCTTCAGGTTTACGCAGTGTTTCATTTCCCTTTCTTGGGATAAATACACATTGCTGGCGACTCTGTTTCGGTGCCACTTTCGCATTTGTACTTGGATGAAAATCCGGGGAGCGACACTAATGCTCCAAATTCTTCATGTGTTATTCCTCTCTTTCAATACGGTTAGGTCTTCTCTTTAAATAGCCTCCATACCTAATAGACTTGGGCTCTTGAAGCGCACAAATAACATCAATCAGTTTTAACTCACTGCAAATCATCTTGCACAATAATAGGAACAAAATACAAACTTTCCTAAAAAGGATCAAGGAACCTTTTTATGAAAAACTAACAGAATCTGTCATAACAGAAATTCCTAAAATATACTCCCATGAAAAACACACATGTATGAATCAGAACACACTAAAAAATCACACTAAAATACCAAAATAGTTATGCCCTAACTTTCTAGTATAACATGTCCTTGCACATGTCACAACATCATGTTGGACATGATGTTTGACTATCATGGCATAACATCTGGTTTAACATCTTGCTAACAACATGTTGTTTTACCAAAATGTAGTCAATACAAAAGCCACATAACTTACACTTGACAATAAGACTTTGGCGATGATTGTATTTTTTTTTATTAAAGCATGAGTTTATGGGCAGATCCTTATAACCCATGCATAGTTGTCTGTCGGGATAAACCAATGTGATACATCGTCCCATCAATTAAATACCCATATGTGTGGAAGATGATGGATTTAAGCATGAGCCATAAATGGGTTACTTTTTGGCTCTGTTATGGGCCAATGATCTGACTTGGACTTAATGTATATTTTGGTCGATTAAACATCGATAAGATAACGAATTCCTACAGTGTTTCCTTTGTTAATGCTTTTTTCGACACAAAGAAAGATGGGGTGATGGTAACTGCAAACACTCATATGTCCATGTTTGTGTGTACCATGGTACACACTTTAGGTTTAAGAAAGTGTGTACCATGGTTATGACGTTTTACCCTTTTTATAGGCATACTCTAGGGTTTTTGGGAGTCTAAAACTTAATTTAAGAGTATTCTTAGGGGATATCTTACTATGTTCTTGAGCTCTTATGCCTTTCCCTTTCTAGACCGTCTTCCCTTTGATATGGGTCAATATCTTAATGGATCAATGTTCTTTTAAGGTCGATTCAGGTTGGAAGAATAAGATTTTTAACGAGACTATTTGCACACAAAATATATTGTACTTTCTTTCCTGTTGATTGACATTTTTTCTAATAAGATTTTAACTAAAAATAACTTTAATAGACATCCAAAAAAATCTTATGAATAATATGAAACAAATATGAATTCTTCGAGTTACAAGAAGACAAATGCAACAAGACAAATATTTATATTCTATTCGTATTGTTTATGGTGAAAATATGAGTTATAAATTTGTGCTCTATAAATAATACACATGAAGTATTATATCTTTGTCCCAAATTATGAGACGTTTTTGGTGTTTCACACAAATTAAGAAGTGCAATTAATTTTGTTTAAAATAAATAAATTAAGTATGACTTTACAAAATTTACTTCATTAATTACATAAGGAAAAAAATTTAAAAAAAAAATGGAAGAAGGAAGAGTAACAAATAGAAGAGAGTATATTAGAAAAAAAAAATCATTAATGTTGTCTTGAAATTGTAAAATAACTTATTTGAGACAAATATTTTTGACAAAGTGACTTATTATTTTAAAAAGGGGAGAAAATCCTAAAAAAAATTACCACTCATCTCAATTATTCTCTCATTTGTAATACTTTTATATTGTTGTTATCGTAGACTTTCAATCTTGTCAAAAAATGTCGTGCGTTAATATAAAGTCGAAATTGTCGGAAAAAAAAAAACGCTTAGTATTCAATGACAATGGTGAAATAACTAAGAAGATAACTTGTGAGACGTTGTTGTCTAAAACAATGATATTCAACACAAATCCTATTAAAGGCAATAATGGAGAAAGTGAATCTTTTTCTATCATGCTCTAATTGTCTAGTCCTAAGCATGATAAGGTGTGTTAAGAATCTCCATCAGATAATATATGGTATGAACATGTCTTTATAAATGAGGATAATCTTTATCTTACCAATCAGTTTTATAGAGTTGAGTTAAAGTCAACCACAATTTCTTAATGTTTACTTTCTGTCCTATCACTATAAATAAGATTTCTCATAAAGAAGAAATCATGAGATATTTAAATTCATTTACATTTCTTTTAATTTCAATTCAAAATGCTTTACATTTAATCATATTTATCTTTTATGTCATTTACGATTAAGTCTTTTATTTTACGACTCTTTTATTCTAACGCTCTTTAAATTTAACTATCATTTTATAGTAAATTATATATTTTTCCCACAAATCAACCTTAAAATATTTTTCCAACAAATTTGAATTGTGAATCTGATTCAAGGATATTTTCAAGACATATTATCAACATATTGAAAACACCAAATTTTTTATCCAAACTCGCGCAATCACATTGTTTTAAACATTAATCCGCACATTAAATTTTATTGATTTCTTTAGACCAAAAATACCCATAAACAATTATATGTGTTTTAAATACTATATTTTAAAAGAAAAATATAAATTTCCATTGGGAAAAATACTATATTATCATATATTTTGATTGGGTATGCACCCTTCATCCAATCATTTAATTCCATATCATTTTTATATTTCATTATCTTAACAGAAATTAATTTTTAAATTAGCTTTGTTTACATGATACAAATATCCTACAAAACTTTAAGAGATTTGCTATTTTAACACCAAAATCATACACCAAACCATTACACTGTAAGAAATAAGACATGACATATATTTATTTGTGTCAGAATACATAAAAAAATAATAATTAAATATTAAAAAAATCATAAAACCGTATAATAATACGGTGTAAGTGTCAAGTTTACTGTAAGAGTAACATTACTCAAACTTTAAATACTAAAATAGAGAAATATAGAAAATATGAAGTCATGAGAAAAAAGGATGGAATGACAAGTGTAATGAAGTATCATGATATCCTATAGATATATCTACTTTGCAAATGAATATACTCAAGTGATTGGAGACTCTTGTGGAATCCACAATTGCTGACATGTAACTAGCATAAATATCAATTCTTGCCGGTTGACCCTTCCCTAGGTTCGATAAGGAAGAATTCCAACCACTGTTTTTAGCCAGACAGGGTGAATATTTTAATTATAACATAATAACCTTAGACAATCCATTATTTATTCTCAACTTGTTACCAATCTCTTTCTATTAGCCAGAACAAAGGAGGACTGTCCCAAAAGGGGCATCTCTCTCCAATAATACTTTGGAGAATCCAAATCCAACCACATTAATTACATTCAAAATATGGCCGTTGCTTTTGCATTCTGAATAATAATAGCTAGAAAAGGCAGATCAAAGTCTATGGTATACTTTGAAATGTCAAAGATTCAACTATGCCGTCTTATACTGAAGAAGAGACCAATTCTAAACAAAAATACAGCACCTCTGACAGCACAACAATGCATGAGTGCAGCAATAACAATTAGGTATGAATTAGGGAAGACAATGGATATCCATGAAATGTGTACTAGTTTTTCACTATTCATCTCATTAAATAATATAATATTAGTATCTGCGTCATACTTGTACGGATATCTACCATATAAGTATTCATGAATTTTGAAATATTTGCATATATTTACGTATATTCATGAATATTATTCCGTACTGGAACAAAAAATAGTGGAAGTAGGTGTGTAGAATCATGAATCGATGGCGCTGATCTTCGATATAGCGGCGCGAGGTGTACCTGCAAGCTTAGTACTTCAACACTAAAGTCAGTCTAAGATTTAAGATGATTGTAGTGAAAATGGAAATTAGAAAAGTGTATATTGCTTTCCTTGTGAAAGGGCTTTTATATCTTGAATCAAATGGAGTGGGTTTGAGTAAATTTTGGCCTTAACCATTTGGGTATTTGCCCGGTCCAGAACAATTGTCCCCAAGACTTGTCGGACACTTAGAGGGTTAGAGAAGTCTTTAACAGTTGAGGTCGGCCTCCAAGGAAGCTGTCTGATGCGAACTAGAACTGAAATGCTTGGAGTCAGTTAAAAAAGTAGTGGGGAACAATTGAATTAAATGCCTTTCCATCATTGAAACGTTTCGTCTTTCTTCCTGATATGTGAGCTGACATGACCAGTTAGGGTATGACGCTGCTTACAGTGCACGTGAGTTTGCTTGTATTTCCAATGAGAAATCCGAAAGTTGATTCCATAAGTCCTTTCATCGCTGATCTGGTTCGTTAATTCCTTTTTGCCTATATATGGGAGGAGTTGAGCACTGAGGAGACTTTTCACAATCCTTGGCATTCAATTGTAAGTAGAATTTGCACCTAAGAGGGGGTGAATTAGGTACTTGGAATATTTTTCCGATTTTAACTTAAGTCTTATAATTTTTCCAATTTAGTTACTAAGTGTTAAAAGCTGTAAAATGCAGAAAGATAAAAGACACAGTGATATATCCTGGTTCCCCTTACAATCCGAGAGTACTCCAGTCCCCTTAAGCAGTAAGAGATTTTCACTATTATTAGATCTTATGGACAAGACAATCCTAGTCTTCCTATACAGACTCTAACACAATCACCAAGAACAATCCTCTTGGATTTTCACAAAGTGCATTAAGAGAACAACCCTCCCTTAATCACTATATTGTTTCCAACAATCCTGGACAACAAATAATTCAACAATAATCTATATTTTTACAAGTATTTTGAAGTTGCATACAATGTATCAATCACTTGGATTGATCTTCTCCTTCAATCAAACAACTCTCTTTATGATACACAAGTGCTCAAGTATGTATGTGGATGAAACTATGAAAATTTCCAATAAAAATTATATGCAGAAGTTTCTCCAAAAATTATTGTTCTGGACTGGACCAATGGCTAGAATTGGCCCAATCCGCCTCTGCTCCAGAGCGGCCCAAATTCCCTAAGTCCAATCCACAGAGGGGCGAGAGTTACCTTTCTGCCCCTCCAATCGGGCAAGGAATGCAACATTCCTCCCTGGAATTAATGCCCGTCACGCACGGCTTCATCGCTTCCTGACCTGCTATGGGCAGGTTCCCGAAACCATGCCTATGCCCGAAACAACGGCTAGTTTTGGGCACCTTGCCCGACATAACGGCTAGTTTGGGTAGTTACCTATTCTTTGGGGAAAACGGTTATTTCGCCCCGAAAATAGGACCGTTGGCCACGCGCTGGGGGCTCTATATAAACCCTCTCGCTTGAGAGGGTCAGGTATCCAATATTCACCCTACGAATTCATACTTAGTACTTGCCCCTTTTCTCTGACCCTTTCTTACTTGAGCGTCGGAGTGCCCTGCAGGTACACCCCCTCCTCCTCTTCATACGACCAGCATCCCTGACGCACTTGGCGGCCTGATTCTACAGGATCTGATCCAGCACTCACGATCAGTGGCGCCGTCTGTGGGAACTTTGTTCTCCCCATCTTTCTTTCCTCAGTAATCGAAGATCAAAACAATTCTCAAACCTCGTCACGATCATGGCCTCCCAAGATCGCTCCAAGGATGCTCTCCAAACCACCATCCTCCCCATCAACAAATCTGACGTTGACGGCCAGTCATCTCTCCTCCGAGATGCCCGTTTCCTCAGGGATGGAGCCACTGCTTCTCCTTCCCCTACCCCTGCTGATCGCAACAACGATCAACCTTCTCTCGACCTCCAGTTCGTTCCTGTTCCGCCCAACACCGACCCGGCCGTGGCAGCCCTCCTGGAGGCACTCAACAAAACTAACACCCTGATCCGGCAGCAGAACGAGAGGATCGGGGCACTGGAAGAGTCTCGCCGTCCAAGATCCCCTCCTACGCGGAGGAACCAGCGACAATCAAGAAGCCCACAGCCACGGAGAGAAATCGAACGAAGACTGCGCCAAGAGCATGATCCTCGCTTAGCCCAAAAGCGCGACCAGATCTCCCCGCGTGACCAGTACACTCATGACCACAAGAGGACTTGGAGGAACAAGTTGTCTCCCCCGATCAAGTCCAAAGGACGGGCCCGCTCACCTTCCCCGCGAAGGAACCGTTCACCTTCTCCTCGAAAGAACCATTCACCTTCTCCTCGAAGGAATCGCTCACCTTCCCCGCGAAGGAACCGCCGATGCGAGCATCCCGTCCGGTCCCCATCATACACCAGTTCTAGTGACGACGACGAGCCTCGCGGCCTGTTGTCCCAGGAGATCCTGGTTACCTGTCTCCCAAAAGGCTTGGAGAAACCCCTATCACTTGGCGCATACGACGGGACCACCGACCCCGACGAGCACATCGAGAACATCGATGCGCTGCTAGACTACCGCAGCGTACGGGGCGCCATCAAATGCTGACTGTTCCCGACCACCCTTCGGAAGGGAGCAATGACATGGTATAAACAACTGCCCGAGGAGTCCATCACCTCGTGGAAACAGCTGGGCAGGATGTTCTCGCGGCATTTTACAGCATCTCGCCGCCACCCTAAAACTGAGGCCTCTCTGGGAGCCATAATCCAGGGTAAAGACGAACCTCTCTGAGCATATATCGTGAGGTTCAACAAAGAAGCAGTGCAGGTCCCGACGACGGACGAAATGAAAAAGTTTTAGCTCGAGCAGGGGCTCCGCCCAGGCTCCGAGTTTCTAAAGCCATTGGCCTCGCGCCACCGAGGAACTTAGACGCCCTCCTCCTCAAAGCCCAATCACACATTCAGTATGAAGAGAAGGTTGCGGCTAGCCACGTCCGAGCATTGTGCCATCAGGAGAATGCTCGGGCATCCAAAGGAGAAGAAGCTTCGACATCTCGTCGAGGTGACCGGAGGTGCGAGGACCGTCCTCGTGATTCCCGTGACAGCAAAGGCCCCTCCGGGCGGTTCCACGACTACACTCCCCTAACCGTTTCCAGGGAAAAGATCTTGTCCGAATGTGCCAATTCGGAGTTCAAACAGGCTAGGGTACGCTTCCCCAAACAGCTTCCGAACAAACCAAACGTGGACAAATCAAAATACTGCCGTTTCCACAAAAGTCACGGCCATGCCACGGAGGGCTGCATCCATCTAAAGGATGCCATTGAAATACTGATCAGGGACGGCCACCTGAAGCAGTTCGCAAAGAAGAGGTACCCTCCTCGGAAGACACCAACATACAGGTCGCTATGTCCATATCGCGACCCGAGGACTTCAACGTCCCTGACGGGCTCAGCGCCCCTGCATATTTCGCAGCCCATAGCCCGTGGGAGACTTTCCCCTCCGCCATGGTCATCTCTGGCGGGGGTTTCAACAAAGTCACTGTGGGGTCCGTGAAACGGAAGTTCGAACACCTGATCAACACCATCTCGAACAAAGTGACCACGCTTGATCAGGCCCCGAAGGGTTCCATCCCCATCTCCTTCTACAGGGAGGAACTCCTCGGCGGCTCCCCGAACTCAAGCATACCGTTGCTCCTCGGGGCTCAAATGGCAAACTTCGACGTTCGCCGAATCCTAGTCGACCAGGGCAGCTCGGTCGACATCATGTACTCCCAGCTGTTCTCAACGCTTCAGCTGGACGAATCGCACCTTACCCCCTACGTAGGGTCTGACTTACAGGGATTCCACGGGTCTGTGACCAAGCCGTGGGGTTACGTCGAGCTGATCGTGACCTTCGGATCAGCTGAAACGGCCAGATCCATCAAGGTGCAATTTCTAGTAATCGACTGCCTGTCGCTTTACCAATGCATTTTCGGAAGGCCAACTCTAGCCGAGTTGGTAGCAGTGCCCTCGACCGTCCACCTGAAGATGAAGTATTACACTTCGAAAGGGATGGTCGACACCCTCCACGGTGATATAGAAGCTGCCCGACGGTGTTTTGAAGCAGCTACAAAGTGGCTCAACGCCATTGCGCCCAGGCCAAAAGCGTCGAGTAAGCCAGCACTGCCAAACTGCTCTGAGGAGGCCAAGCCCCTGCCCCAGATCGACTCTATCGACCTCGACAGTCGCTTCCCCGAGGACCAACAGGAGGAACGAGCAGCTTCATCCAGCCCGTCCACGTCATCCAGCAGCAACTCCCATCTGATGCGCCCAATCCTGGATGGCAACTTCGAGGTAGTTCTGTTCGGCAAAGATCCCCAATGGGGAGTGAAGATCGGAGCTGACCTGCCTGACATCGCGAGGAAGCAGCTCAAAGCATGCCTCAGAGAGAATGCCGACCTCTTCGTGTGGAGTGCCGCAGAAATGCCCGGCTTGGATCCATTCGTCGCTTGTCACCAGCTGACCATCGACCCGACCGTCAAGGCCGTAGCACAACGTAGGAGGAAGTAGTCTCCGGAGAAAACAGAGGCTGCTGAAAAAGCTATAAAGGACCTCCTCGAGGCCAAATTTATTTCGGAAGCCAAGTACACAACTTGGCTGTCCAACATTGTATTAGTTAAAAAATCTAATGGAAAATGGCGCATGTGCATTGATTATACCGATCTCAATAAGGCATGCCCGAAGGATGCCTACCCCCTCCCCAATATTGATAAACTTGTTGATAATTCTGCTGGTTTTAAACTTTTATCGTTCATGGACGCCTACTCGGGCTACAATCAAATCCCAATGGTAATGTCCAATAAAAAATACACGGCCTTCATGACCAAATCAGGCAACTATTACTACAACGTAATTCCCTTCGGCCTAAAGAACGCCGGAGCAACGTACCAACGAATGATGAACAAAGTGTTTCAGAGAGAAATAAGCGACATGCTCGAAGTCTACATGGACGACATGATCGTAAAATCCCACGAGGAGACCGACCATACCGCCCACTTGAGAAAGGTCTTCGAACAGGCCAGGAAATACAAAATGCGTTTTAATCTGGAGAAATGCACGTTCGGCGTCCGGGCAGGCAAATTACTTAACGGGACGAGGAATCGAGGCCAATCCCGACAAATGCCGAGCGTTCTCCAAGTTTCCTACGCCCAAGTCCAAAAAATCCATCCAATCCCTCAACGGGATGCTCGCGTCACTATCTCGTTTCGTGGCCAAGTCCGCCCAGCACGCCCTACCATTCTTCAAACTCCTCCGCAAAGAGGCAACGTTCGAATGGACCGAGGAGTGTGACAAGGCCCTTCTCCATCTGAAACGGGCACACTCAGAACCACCAGTCATCTCTCGACCGGACAACGGCGAAACATTGTACCTATACCTGGCCGTAGCAACCGAAGCAGTGAGTGCCGCTCTCATCCGCGAGACGCCTGACGGGCAGAAGCCCATTTATTTCACGAGCAAAGCGCTGCAAGGACCAGAGTTAAGATACCAACAGATAGAGAAAGTGGTGTTGGCCCTCATTAACGCAGCCAGGGGGTTAAGACATTACTTCCTGGCTTACACGATCGTGGTTCGAACAGATCAGCCCATAAAGCAACTGTTCGGACGACCAGATATGGCCGGCCGAATGCTCAAATGGTCGCTGGAATTGTCCGAATTCGACATCCAATACGAAGGTAGAAAAGCCCTCAAGGCCCAAGCTCTGGCCGATTTCGCCACGGAGATGATGTTCGCGGACTCCCCCGCGAGCGAAGCACGCAAATGGACCATCTTCGTCGACAACGCCTCAAGCTCTGCAGGAAGCGGCGCGGGCATCATACTAGAGAGCGACGAAGGAATTATCGTCGAGGTATCACTCACACTGTCTTTCCCAACCTCTAATAACCAGGCAGAATACGAAGCCTTCCTCGCTGGGTTACGCTTTTCCGAGGACCTGGGTGCACAAGAAGTCGTCATTTGCACGGATTCACAACTCGTGGCCCTCCAGGTCCGGGGTGAATACCAAGCCAAAAACGACAACCTGACTGAATACTTGGCCCTGGTGAAGAAGGAAATGGCGAAATTCATAACAGTGGAAGTGAAACATGTTCCCCGCGAACATAACGTGCGAGAAGACGTGCTATCCAAACTAGCCAGCACGAAGAAGAAAGGCGGAAATAAGTCTGTTGTACAGGAAGTACTTCCTCGACCTAGCATCGAGAAGGCCTCCCCGACACTCGACGTGCAAGTGATTGGAGACAACAACTATTGGATGACCCCAGTCTACAACTATCTCGCCAAAGACGAACTCCCGTCCGACCCAAAGGAGGCCAGCATAGTCAGGCGAAAAGCCTGCTCTTATGTCTTGGTCGAAGATAAACTCTACAGACAGGGATTCTCCATCCCGCTGCTCAAATGTGTCGAGGAGGAAATGGTCGCACACATTCTGCGCAAAATCCACGAAGGAATCAACGCCCAACATCTGGGCGGAAGGTCCCTTGCTCGAAAGGCTCTCCGGGCAGGCTACTACTGGCCGACCATGCAAAACGACGCGAAAGAACACGTGAAGAAATGCGACAAATACCAACGGCACGTGGACATGCACCTGGCCCCGCCTAACAAGCTTAAGGCCATGTCCTCCCCGTGGCCATTCGCCTGGTGGGGCCTAGACATCCTAGGACCCTTCGTGGTAGGATCAAGTCAGAACAAATATCTCATAGTGGGCGTGGACTATTTCACCAAATGGATAGAAGCAGAAGCTCTAGCCAAAATAACCGCCCTCAATATCCTGCGTTTCTACAAACGAAACATCCTTGCACGTTTCGGTATTCCCCAAGCGATAGTGACGGACAATGTGACGCAATTCACGGACAGGAAGTTTCAGGACTTCGTCGCCCAACTGGGCACGAAGCAACACTTCGCATCCGTCGAGCATCCCCAAACAAACGGGCAGGCTGAGGCAGCTAACCGAGTCATCCTTCGAGGCCTCAAGCGAAGGCTGGACGAAACAAAGAAGGCATGGGTCGAGGAACTACACAGCGTGCTCTGGGCATACCGTAGAACTCCACACTCAACGACCGGGGAAACAACTTTCCGCCTAGCATACGGAACCGAAGTTGTAATCTCCGTCGAAGTTCACGTGCCCTCTAGGCGGACAGAGTCGCCCCTAGACGAGGAGATGAACAACGAATCTTTAAGAGAAGAGCTTGACCTCGTCGAGGAAATCAGAACCGGGACAACCCTCCACGAAGCCTCACTAAAACAAAAAATTACCATCAGGCACAACGCCAAGGTGATACGGCGAGAGTTCGACGTGGGAAGCCTTGTTCTAAGAAGAAACCACGAAGACTCTCGCGAAGACAAACTAGCAGCCAACTGGGAAGGACCTTATCGTGTCCGAGCAAAAACGGAAAATGGGGCCTACTACCTAGAACATCTCACTGGGGAAGAACTTGCTCGACCATGGAACGCTGAAAATCTAAAACAATATTACAGCTAAGTTAACGGTTCGACCCGTCGCAACGACGAACGTCAGCTACCGACCACTATGCACGTCTAGGTACAAGCGTTGCATACGATTAAAGCATAACCCCACTCAGTAACGAGCTGGGTAATTGCTCGACAACGATCCTCGATCGAGCATCGCCGTCGTCAAAGTACCACAATTGGCAGAACCCCAGCTCGCGATGGGATGTTCACGCTGCGAACTCATGCCTCAAACGCGACCTGAGCTCCGCTCCCCGCCAGGAAATTCCCCGGCAGTTCGACCAGTTCCCCACACTGCCGAACACATCTATTATGAGCAGTCCCCCCAAAAATATTCACACAAGTCAAATACCCCCTATCACGGGCGGACATACATTCACAGCGAGCATGAATACGATACTTGGAAAAAATAAAAGAAAGTAAAATCAAGCAAAACACGAACATGTTAGATACGAGGAAAAAAAATAACATGAACAAAATCTAACTAACTAAGACTACCAAGCAGCTTCTCAACATCCACGGGAGTCTTGCACTCCAGCAGTGCCTTGACGTTGATGAATCGGCGTTCAACCCTCAGACTCTCATCTTCCTCGAAGATCGGACTGCCCTTGCTCGTCCAACACTCATCAAGGCGGAAGGAGTTGACCCACTTCACCAACGCTTCGTACGCCACGGCGTCCTGCCCGCGCAGCTCGCTCGGCTGGAAGACATAGTCGCTAGGCTTCTTGGCAAAATGGTTGGGCGCCCAGTGGAGGGGGAACTTGTAGAGTCTCCGCCCAATATACCTCCCTTCCTCGTCGTGCAGCTCATTCCCATTCTCGTCGACTTCTATCTCCCAGATATACGTACTGTCCTGGGCAACCTCGGACACGGGCTCAACAACGTAGTACCATTCCTTGAATGTTCGGATTGACTCCGAAAACGGCTTGAACAGCTTGCGGGGCTGCTTCAAGGAAACCCAGCTGTACTTCTTCCCCGCCAACTGCCTTTGGAGATGGAAAATAGTAAAGAACAAAGGGAGAGTATCCCCCAAGGAAAGATGCTCGCACACCAACTCAAAAGCCCAGATGAAGGCCAACGAATTGGGATGCAGTTGGGTAGGGGCTAACTTCAAGTGCTCAAACACTGACCGCTGAAAATCAGTGAAAGGCAGCCTCATGCCCAGCTCTTTAAAAGCATACTTGTACATGGTGAAGCGGTCCCCGAAGCTCCTACATACCCGCTCGTCCAGAGAAGGGAAGTGCACCTTCCATTCTCCCTCCGGGCCCACTTCCGTGAAAACGTCCACCAAGGACTTTGCGAACGTGGACACATGCTCGGAAGGCTCGGCCACCTCCCATTCCTCTGCGCAGAACCCTTCAACATCCTCCTCCATGGCATCCAACTCTTCCTCTTCCCCGACATTGCTAGAGGAACTCGAAGTCGCCGAACTAGAGGCCGTCGAGCTGCTCCTATCCTCGGAGCCCGTCCTTTCCTCGGACGAATCTATAACAACTTCTCTTTCTGGCCCCGTCGCCATTACAATCACCTGAAAAAGCAGAGAAGAATGTGAATTCGACAGTAAATCAAATCCACCCTTCCACTGCTAAGTCAAGTGAAAGGGCACACAAAGGGCTAAGGACAGCGTCCCCGGCCTAAGCCCTAACATCAAAGGAAAGGTTGGAACCTCCCCGCGAGGAGCCGCTCGAAACATATCAACGACTGACGAGGAGCTTCCCCGCACTCAATCCCAGTTTCCGTTCGAAGCTTCGCCGGAAATCACGAAGCTTCACAGGAATCTGGAGTTATTCTGCCGGAAAACTCATCATTCGTTCAGAAAATGGAAAATCACGACGGTTACGCAGGCGTCGCCATCGCGACGACACTGTCAACCACCCTCCTAACTGGAGCACGCAGACACGTCCGGTGACATGTCAGAAGTAGAAAAGTGGCACGACCACCGTCCACCGCCAACTGTCACCAGAAATCCACATATTTTGTCCTCTAAAGCTAGCCCTAACCGCATGCAATCTACCACTAACAACAAACAAAAGCAGAACAAGTTCCAGATCAGAAAACTTACTTGATTTGAGTAAAGAAAGGTGCTGCTCGGAAGCCTGTCACGGTGGTCGGAGAGACAGAGGAAGATGACGGGCAAGAACCTTAAGGAGGCGAAGAGAAACCAGGAAGAAAAAGTCCCAAATGGAACGATTTTCCCCTTTTTATACAAAGGGCACGTGCAACCACGCGCCCGTAGGCCATAATGACTACCCACTAGCCATCATTGCCTATTAACTGCTACACGGAGCTCGAGGCACATGTGGCAACCCAACGTTTCCAATTCTGTCTGAACCTTTGTCTCCCCGGACACCGGGCAATAAGGTCACGACGACGAATCTCACGAACATCTGGGGTCACGAACACTTTGAGACAATCCTCCTCGTCTTCAAATGACGACTCTATACTGGCTCCCCGGAGCAACAAGTAGTCCTTAAGTCATCATTCCCATGCTCGGGAGCAACGAATTAGGGGGCTCCTGTTCTGGACTGGACCAATGGCTAGAATTGGCCCAATCCGCCTCTGCTCCAGAGCGGCCCAAATTCCCTAAGTCCAATCCACAGAGGGGCGAGAGTTACCTTTCTGCCCCTCCAACCGGGCAAGGAATGCAACATTCCTCCCCGGAATTAATGCCCGTCACGCACGGCTTCATCGCTTCCCGAACTGCTATGGGCAGGTGCCCGGAACCATGCTTATGCCCGACACAACGGCTAGTTTTGGGCACCCTGCCCGACATAACGGCTAGTTTGGGTAGTTACCTATTCTTTGGGGAAAACGGTTATTTCGCCCCGAAAATAGGACCGTTGGCCACGCGCTGGGGGCTCTACATAAACCCACTCACTTGAGAGGGTCAGGTATCCAATATTCACCCTACGAATTCATACTTAATACTTGCCCCTTTTCTCTGACCCTTTCTTACTTGAGCGTCGGAGTGCCTTGCAGGTACACCGCCCTCCTCCTCTTGATACGAACAGCATCCCTGACGCACTTGGCGGCCTGATTCTACAGGATCTGATCCTGCACTCACGATCAATTATGTTTAAGAACACTTGAGAAATTTGAAAGATGAAGAGAAAAATGTTTTGAGTTGTAGTTGAAAGAGGTGAGTATGAAAATCTGAAGATTAAGGTATATATAGTGTTTTAACACCTCTCTAAATGAGTGCAAATGAATGAATATATGCCATGTTTCAAAAGCCAATTTAAAAAATCATTTCAATTAAAAAATACAATATTTTTTGCCACTAGTTTGATGGTAACCGGTTACCATATATGATGTAACCGGTTACGCCTGAATCAATGTTACAAAATTTGAAAATAAAGAACATGTAACCGGTTAGTGGATTTAAGGTAACTGATTACATCCTTTGGAAAAAGCCTTAGAATTCAACGTATCAAGGTGGTAACCGGTTACATGAAATAAGGTAGCCGGTTACATGCTGGGCAGAAGCAGAAAATGCCTTAGAAACAAGTAGCAAGGCCAAAGGTTAATGTACAAAAATCTTTAATGAAGTATGGCATGAATGAATGAATATTTTTTAGCACTTGAATTAACGTAGAGAGGTTGAAAGCTTATACCTTAACATTCCATGATCAATCTAATATTTGCAATCCAAGACTTGATTTTTATCATATGAAACTTGACTTGAACTTGTTGTTAGTCTTTAACCATTGCTTTTTGTCAAACGCACTTGCTTGTAGATTCGTCTTCATCAAAACACTCTTAGAGAATCTTGTCTTCACAATCTCCCCCTTTTTGATGATGAAAACCTTTTGAAAATTTGATGCAATTTCGCTTTCTCTAACATTGAAGCTCCCCTTTAATCAATTCTCCCCCTTGATCCATGTTTGAGAGATTTTGAAAGAATATGCATGCGGAAATTTGTTATAGAAATACACATACAACAGCATAGCATCTTCTCCCCCTTTGTCATTAACAAAAAGGATGAGAAAAGACTTAACAATTTATACAAGTTGCATGTACTAATAGAACACTATAACATACTACATATCAAGAATATAGCATACTTTATAAAAATAGAACCCATAAAAGTAGAATAATACCAATAAAACATACTTCAAAACATAACTTGTCTTAACTTCATACATAGAAATTGGAAACACACATAACTTAATGCAACATAATACATAAACTTGTCCAAACTAAACTAGAAATTCATAAGCTAAAATACCAAACACTAAAACTTAGATAAACAACGAAAAACATAGTAGCATAAGAAGTACAATACCATCCTAGTCACTTTTCGACATATCAACCTCTTCCTCTTCATCTTCCTCACTTTCCTCTTCCTCACTTTCATTTTGGATTTGGTTTTGGTTTTGCAAAAGGTGCTTGATGGAAGCAACTTTAAGTTTGAGTTCCCTAAAACCATTAAACATAAAGGATTCAATCGAGCACAATTTATTGTACACTGCTTCATTGGTGTAGCTGCCTTCCGGAGCCGGTGGAGGAGCATTGGTTGAAGGATCATCCTTGTACTTAAAAATTCCATCATTGTCTATAAGGATTCCGATATTCCTTAGAGAAGTTCCAGCATTTATCTCGTATTCCTTAGGATTCATCTGCTTCTTTGGTTCCCTCTTTAAGTCAATTCCACAATAGTCCAAAATCTTGGTAATCACCCTAGCATAAGGGAATCCACCACTTAGCCCTTGTTGGTGTTGCATGTGGTACATGATTATATATGCTCAATTAACCTTGATCTTATTTTTGATGGCATAAATCAATTGCATCTCTACATCACCTATTTGGGAGTGATTTGAGTGCTTTGGCATTAAAATATAGGCAATGAGATAATGCAACATCTATCACTCACAGTCAAATTTTTAGCAAGCAAAATCAAATGCTAAGAGGCTGGATTTTTCTCGCTTAAGATATCATGTTGTTTTACACGAGAAATATTGAAGAAATAATCCATTTTGCTATACCTTGTCCATTCTGGAACATACCCATGTAGGATGGCTTGACCTACATGTGTAACCCATAAACACTCACCAAAATCCTCTAAATTCATCATAATATCCTTATCCTTAAATCTAGAAGATAGAACATCACCAGTACCAATAGACATATTAGAATAAAAATCTTTAACTAAATCTTGATAAAAGGGTCCAAAGTCAGATACCAGTGAACCCTGTGAGTGCTTTTGTATTTTGAGTGATGTCAAAACTTAGAAAGCAAAGTGTTATGTATATTGGACGATATCCTCCCATTATAGATGTGCATCTTGGCATTAGGAAGCATCCAAATGAGTTTGAAAAGGAGTCAACATCATATTTGCATTGAAAAACTTGGTTTTGGGCATTCAAGTCATTTCAGGCCGACCTATGCATGAACAAGCCGACCTATACGTGCCTTAACTTCAGCATAGGCTGACACATGGATCTCTCAGGCTGACTCCCATGGAGTAGTATTAAAGCCTGTAGGCACTGCCCACAGGTCGCCTCACAGGCTTCCTGATAGGTCGGCCTATGACCTTCATAGGCCGACTTATGAGGAAGCCTGTGAGGTGACCTGTGGGCAGTGACCTTCACAGGCCGACCTAAACAACACACATAGGCCGACCCATTGATTTCATTGGTCGGCCTATATGTTTTTCCCATCCAAAAATTTTAATTTTGCTTCAACTTTTTGCATTCCTTTTGCCCATTTCTTCACATACCTATATATACTCATACATGCCTCTTCTTCTAGGCAAGGTTTCCTAGTGAATAAAACCTAAACGAAACCAGATTACAAAGTTGCCCATCATCTTCATCCCTTCTTCTATGCATATACACAATTGAACTACACATAATCATTTTTTGATTGGGTGACCATCTAGATTAGGGTTGATAACGTCCAATTAGGTTTAGTGTAACTGAGAATATTGGGTTGGAAACTTTGTGTGTTTCAAATAAGAAAACCAAGGTGGGGTTTTCCTTCAATATCGGGTTGATTTGAAGGTTTTGGACAAGATCACGTCAACACATATTTGGCCGAGTGAAAGCCTTGGGACAATGTGGTTTCCTTACAAGGGAGTAGAGCGAGACGATGAATTGTGTTCGGGAATCTTGGGTTTCAACAAGTTGCATGCTCGGGATAATCGTAGGATTATAGCCACATTATTGGTCACTTGATCAAGCTTTAATCAAGGGTTGGAGGTTGAAGAATCAACACAGAACAATAAGGTTTTTGGGGTTTTCATTCTTCATCTCTTGTATAAATGATTTTGCAAAGAAAGGGTTAATAGCACTATCTCAATTCGAATTTGAATTGAGGGCAGACGTACCTATAGCGAGGCCGATTGGGAAACTGCCTAAACAAATCTTGATCTCTCTCTCTCACTCTCTCTCTCTCTCTCTCTCTCTCTTATATATATATATATATATATATATATATATATATATATATATATATATATATTTATCTATCTATCTATCTATCTATTTATCTCTATCTCTTTTATTGTTGATTTCGCAATTTATCGAGTTCATCGTTGTTTGATCAATTCTATTGGAAATTGTTTTCTACTATTTTTTTAAAGGTGTTATTGTTGATATAATCACAATCACTTTGACTGTGATTGTCTTTTAACATCAACAAAATGAATTATATTTCCAATCGCTATCAATTGCACACCAAATGTTTGATAAATTGTTTGTGCGTCTTTTGTTTTTGTTTTGGTTAATTGGATATACGAGTTACGATTAGCATTACATTTAATTGATTTGTAGTTTGATCGTTGTTGAACATTTGCATTTGTTATCACTCTGTTTGGTTTGCGATACGTATATTGATTTTCGATAGTAGGTTCGGTTAGACGATTTGATCCAGGTCGTTTTTCCGCTACACCATATTTTGAAAACAGATTTTTGCCAAAAGTTTTTGGTTGTAAAATTTGTGATCTATTCACCCCCTCTAGATCGAATCCTATCGTCTAACAAATCCACTTCTTGAAATTTAAGAAGATCTGGGAAGTTAAAACTATGATTAGGGAAAGACGATAGGTTACCATATTTTGCAGGAAGAAGAGACCTATTTCTGATATCAAATGTTAATCTTATAATCTTGAGAGATGGTGCAGATATTCCATGTTCACCTTCAGATTGTTGCACAGAGCTGGCTTCACCATCTTTTGATTTTCCCTTATCTTTTGTTGAAGGATCCATTGGAGGAGCTTGAAGTTTAAGAGATTTAGGGTTTGGAATGGGAAATTCAAATTTTCCTAGAGAGGAGTTTGTAAGATGTGGGTTATGAGAAGAGAGTGGGATTTTGAAGAGAGTTTATGAATGGGAATTAAATTGGAGGTTTTGGAATTGATGGATTTTAGTGGGGAATGAAGAAGGTAGGTGGAAGATGGAAGAATGAGTTTAAGAGAGTTGAAGAGAATGAAGAGTGTGAGGAGTTTCAAGACAAACTTTGGAAAGTGAAAAGCACTTTTTTGACCAAAATCTAATTAAAGTACAAAGCACTTATTTTACATAAAAAAATTTTAAAAAAAATTATGAAATAAAATTAAAGAATTTTCTGAAAATGCAACAGTGGTAACCGATTACCTAAAAAGGTGTAACCGGTTACTACCTCACAAAATGTTGAAGGAAGAGCAAAACGTAACCATGTAACCGGTTACCTAAAAATGAGTAACCGTTTACATCCAACAAAAAACAGTGGCTTTGCAGAGAGCAGCATGCATTGAAAATTTGGAAACTACCACTTTGATATGTTAATATATATTGTTAGGCACCTTTGTATCATGCATACATGTCACATAAGAATTGATAATAGCGTAAAAATTTAATTTTCTCAAAACTTATGAATAATTCACATAATAAAATTATGAATAAATATTAAATATGAAAGATTGAATGTACCTTGGTGTTTTTACCGATTATGATGAATAATTTTTTAAGAATCAAATGTCAAACTCATCTAAAATGCCAAGCTCCCTCTGAATTTTGTAAAATGATTCTTTTGCAAGTGGTCTTGTGAATGTTGCTTCTAGTTGATTATGAGTATCCACGAATGAGAATTCAACATCGCCTTTAAGCACATTATCACGGAGAAAATGATGTCGATTGTTGATATGTTTTGTCCTCGAGTGCATGACTGGATTTTTAGTAATGTTTATGGCACTTGTGTTGTCACACTTTAAGGGAATGCATCCAAGGTTCACGTCGTAGTCGCTAAGTTGTTGTTTTAACCAAATAATTTGAGCGCAACAACTTTCAGCAGCAATGTACTCTACTTCATCCGTACTCAGGGCCACACATGCTTGCTTTTTGTAGGACCACGATACAAGAGCATTTCCAAGAATATGACATGTTTCGCTTGTGCTTTTTTTATCTGTTTTATAGCATGCATAATCTGAGTCAGAAAAACCAATCAAGTCACATACACTAACTTTAGGATAACATGAGCCGACATTCGTTGTTCCTTTGAGATACTTCATGATTCTCTTTACCGAGGCAAGATGTGATTCCTTCGGGTTGGGTTGAAACCGTGCACAAAGACACACACTTAACATTATATCAGGACGACTTTCTGTCAAATATAATGAAGATCCTATCATACCTCGATACTTTGTAACATCAATTAAAACATCTGCTTCATCTTGATCAATGTAAGTCCTGGATCCCATAGGAGTAGCCATTGCCTTGAAATTATCCATATCGAATCTTTTGAGAAGTTCTTTGCAATATTTAGATTGATTGATTAATATCCCATTCTTTGTTTGTTTTATTTGCAACCCAAGGAAGTAGTTCAACTTACCCATCATGGACATCTCAAATTCTCCTTGCATGATTGATGAAAATTCTTCACATAAGGATTCATTTGTTGATCCAAATATGATTTCATCTACATAGATTTGCAATAAGATAGTATTATGGTTAATTATTTTAATAAAAATAGTAGTATTAACTTTATCTTTTTCAAAACCATGTTCGCAAAGAAAGTTACTTAGCCTATCATACCGCGCCCTTGGTGCTTGCTTCAATCCGTACGATTCCTTTTTTAGTTTGTACACATGATTATGATGCTTGAAGTCTTTAAATCCTGGAGGTTGACTTACATAAAATTCTTCAAGTATGTATCCATTTAAGAATATGCTTTTAACGTCCATCTGATACAACTAAAAAATCAAAGAACAAGCATATGCTAACAATAATCTAATTACTTCATGCTTGAAGGCATAGCAGAAAGTCTCAATTTGTGAGATTGAGCATTAAAATATCATGCTTGAGGACATTATTGGAAGTCTTGATCAGTGTGATTGAGCAGGAAGTCTTGAACTGAGGTTTTAAGCAAGGAAGTGTGGATCAATGTGATTAAGCAGTAAGTCTTGAACCTAGGGTTTAAGCAGGAAGTCTCATTCTAGTTTGATTGAGCAGGAAGTCTTGAGCTATTGGCTTAAGCAATTGTAGTTCTACTGGATTGAGCAGGAAGTCTTGTGCTGCAAGGGGACTAGACTACTCTTAGTTGAAAGGAACCATGATATATTATATATCTCTTTATTTACTTATGCTATTACATTTCGTTGTGCAACAAACCCTGAAGTCATAATCTGATCTGATTCAGCCTCTTATTTGGATCACAATTTAAGCTTGAATCTTGGATTCTAAAACAGGATTAAGAAAAGGAAGTAAATTTTTCACTACTATTACTCACTCTGATATCAGACTCTGAACGTGGTTCAAAACCTGATGTTTCATAATCAAAATTAAAAAGAGATTTTTGGGCATACACAATTCAACCCCTCATTCTTGTGTATTTTTCTCACCTTCATTATGTGGCCTCAATCAGAGTTTTGTTGTCACTAGCTCCGAATGAGAAGAGTTATTGTGATTTCTCCATGTTGCTAGGAGTTATCCTTGACCAAATGTATGGTTCATGTCCCTCCTCCTAGGGCTGACCTGGTTCTCACGACTACTTCAAACTTGTATGATCATGACTTGTTGTAATTTGTGGTTTATTGCATTAACTGATATTTACTACAACATTTAGTTGTTGTATTTGTTTGGTATAATTAGCATCCATTGTTTCAGTGTGTATTTGTTTACTATATTTAGCATTCATTGATTTAATGTGTATTTGTTTGCTTTATTTAGCATTCACTGATTTAGTGTGTATTTTTTTGTACTCCCCGTGGTGGGGATTAGACCCGATGAGACATGGTCGTGTTTTTGTACTGTGCTCCGTGTCACAGAGAACTGTTACCCGACTAAGGGTTGGATCCATATCCCTGTTTCTGAGGTATGACTCAAATTGAGGTGGACATCTCCAAGCTCCACCACCTAAAACCCTTTGAATTTCTAGATCTGAAGGGGTGCGCCAGCTATATTTAGAAAAGTTCTCCTTAATCATGAAATATGTCTTCAAATAAAGACTCACACCAACCTGCACGGAACTCACAATATACTTTATGGTCGCAACACTTAGCAATTAGAATATCAATCAGCAGTTGTAAAGAGCATCTAACTAATAAAATGAGTGCTCAGGATATAGTGTTCTCCCATTTTTATTTTGTGTTCCTTTGATCAGTTGTGGTGTAGGCAGAGACGACCCTTCCATCTTCCTCCAGAGACGGTAAGCATCCTAGAAGACGTTGCTTATTGACAACCGTGGAAATTCTAAAGCCACAATACGGTCTCTTTGAACAGTCTGATGAGGCCTCTTTTGAATGGCATGGTGAGAAAATCCTAGCTTCCTTTATCTTTGGGGTATATTCCTTTCTGGGTCCTTCAAAGCGTGATCAACAACTTTTCCATGGGAGATGTGAGAGGGTATTCCCCGACGCTCAAATTGATCCTGATCATGTTGGGGTCTTTGCTGAAGGGAGGTAAGATTTCTTAAGGAATCATTTGCTAAAGTTTTCCTCGGTTTCTACGGATCGAACCTAATTTGTTTTGTTTTTCCTCTGTTCTCTCCTTATCGATTGGTATAATCAAGAAGTAGTTCAGATAAGAGTGTCGAGCAGAGGTTCTTTTTATGGGAGTATGTAATTTATGAGCTCCTCACTAAGTTGGCTATAGAATTACTGAAGACTATAGGATCTCCATTATCATGCACATCCATTTTTGCTCGGTGAATACCTGATAGTCTAATTGCCTCTAACTTGGAATTTTTGCTCAAAATCTGTCGCCTATGAAGCATCTTGTAAGGATTTTTATTGACGGTGGAAATTATCATGACCAACGACAGGTCTGTATCTGCAATCTATGGAACTTCCTCTTTCTTCGAACATCTTCGTCCGTGGGGATTTCCTATTTTGGTGCAGGATCAGCGTTCTAGTAGGAATACGCTTTTTAGTCAACAGATCATCATCGAAGCATTGTGGATCTAACTAGTGAGAATGAGGTATGATAGAATAAAATAATAATATCTGGTACTCCATGTTGTGTTAGCGTACTATGCGATTTACGGTGGTAACAAATGATAAATTTGTGTTTGTAGTTTAGTTTACTTCGCCCCGATCTAGTGACTCTGGTGCAATACGACTTTTTTTCTATCGCTCAGAGGTTCTTCACCTCATGGAGGAGGTGCTTCGATCATAGAGGTGAAGAAGATATACATCATCTATCTTATTTTAGTGTTGATGCATGACAAAAGATTATCAAAGAAGAAAAGGGTTAAAGTCTAAAATCATTCAATTATCAAGATTGCGTAAGTCAATGGATGTTGAATTAGAAGGAATTGATCATACTACAAAGGTATTCAATTAGAATTCATATCCTGTATCCTTCTATGCTCAAAAAATCATTCATCTTTTCATCTCAAATGTTTCTAAACATCCATGCATCAATACCTTGCATGCTAAGTTATTTACAAATTTATTTTTCAAGATACACAATAGTGTAAATGGTTACACTCTGTATGTAATCGGTTACAGAATTATCTTGTAATGTTTTTTTTTTTGCAAATTTGCAGGGTGGTAACCGATTAAACCTTTTATATAATCGGTTACTATATTTGAATTGTACATTGAAAGAGAAGATTAATTTTCTGATTTGGAATTGATTCAAGAACAACTTCATATATTTAAATTTGTTCAAGTGTTGTAATTCATCACCAAGTGTGTAGTCACTTTATTTGTAAAGAAAGTGTTTGTACTTTCTAATAGTGTTTGCAAATAGAAAGTGGTATATTTTCAGTTTGTGTTGTAAAAGGTTCTTTGATTCAAGGAGAATCAAAGTCCACCACAGTGTTGGTGTTTATGAAAAGGTCCATTGAATTGGGGTGATTCAAATTACACCATAGGTTTGGTGTTTAAGTAAGAAGATTGTAGGAGAGATCTTGGTGTGAGACTTGTACAAATATCTAACATAGTGAAAAATCCTTCAAGGTGTGAAGTGACTAGATGTACCCTTGGTTGGAAAAGGGAATTATCGTATCTCGAGAAAAAAATACGACATTCGCGGGCATGTCGGGCGCTCGCGAAATGACTAATAGAGTCGCCACCAAAATTTATTTATTCCCAAAAATGGAAAGGGAACATATCAATAAAAACTCTAAAAGAACGACAATGATATGGCCGTCGCAACCAAATCGGGTTCGAGAGTCAATTACGCAAGGGGAAGGTATTAACACCCCTCGTATCAGTTATACTTAATGGGAACCATTTAGTTAGTTTGTGCATAAGTGTTAGCTTGAAAAATATTTGGTTTTCCTCAAGTTATTAAAAGGGAAAAAGAGAAAATGAAAAGGACTAAAAGGTAAGTTATTTTATTAATGTGCTTGTCAATACTTTGAATCTCGCTCCTACATATCTCCAGGTGCGATGGAGAACTCAAGAATACGTAATTCTGGGTAGAAAATGTTTGTTTGTGGGTCGATTTTAGAGAAAGTTATCGTTGTCAAAACTGAACAGAAAACATTGCTTACCTAAAATAGTTAGAGGGGTAGACGTTTGCATCACATCGAATGGATTTCTAAATATCAACATTCGCGGAACGTAACTTATCTCACTCATATATATGTGAAAGAGGTATTGTTTTGCATCGTCTCGAGACGAAACATTTTTCGCTTAAAAACAAGTTTGAAGGTTATGCCAAGAGGCAAAATGATTTGGATGTGTTGGATTTGTTTTTGGGTGCTGACGAGCGTTTGGATGGTCGATATCTATATCTAGTATCCTAACTCTCAGGAGCTCTTGACCTATATCGCGTTCCTTTTTTATCTTATCTGAGAAAGAGATTGATATTTTTAGGTATTTTGGTTGGGCGACGAGTGTTCAGATGGTCAAGATCTACATCTCATATCCTAACCCTCGGGAGCTCGTGACCTATACCACGTTCCCTTTTCGTACATTTTTATTGAGAAAATGATTTGCAACAATCGCATTGAGATTTTTTTAGAGGATGACGAGTTTTTGGATGATTGAGAACTACATCTTGTATCCTAACTCTCGAGAGTTTGTGACATACACCACATTCCTTTTTCATCCTTATTTGCGAAAAGATGTTAGATAATGGTTAAGAATTTTTTATTTTCATTTAGGAAAATGGCTTGATGTTGGGTCAAACATTTTTATTTGGGTTGCGAGATGGTTTGAAATGAAATGAGGTGCTTATTAAAGAAAAGGACTTGGTGTTGACCAAGTTGATTTTTTTTGCCTCAAGGTGATTGATTTTATTTGTTTTTAAAATTCCTTTGATATTGATCAAAGTTTTTACTTACTTAGAAAAAGGGTTGATTTTATTTTTGGTCCAATAGTTAATTAGTTCATTTTATCTAACTAAAGGCAAAAATAAAAGCAAATAAATAAATGAAAATTACAATTAAAGGGATGGGGTACATTTATCATTTGGGGAATAATGGAAAATGAAATAAAGCAAATAAGAATAATTATGCAAAACTACCCAGTCAAAATAAGTAATAATAAAAAAACCAAAACAAAAGAAATGATTATTAATAAATAAATAAATAAAAGTCTTTTGGACCAGTTCTCTTTGTTTTTTTATTTATAAAAATAAGAAATTATTTTTTTATTTCTCAAATTAATAATAATGAGAGATTTCTTGATGAGAAACTGTTACTGATTACCTCTGGCGTGACACCCTGGTATGCAGATATTCTCGACTACTTGGTCAGTGGGTATGTCCCACAAAATTTCAATTCTCAATAGAGGAAAAGGTTCTTCCACATGTCTAAAAGCTATTTTTGGGATTAGCCTTTCGTCTATAAGTGATGTGTTAACCTACTCCTAAGAAGATGCGTGGACCTTCCTGAGGCACGACAGAATATTGAATAAAAATAATACAAAAAAAACCATAATTTTGATGTAAGAAGTTATCTGGTCCAAATATTGCACGCATTCAATTCTAAAGAGATATTTGGTCCCAATATTGAATGCATCCAGCTTCTATTGAAAAAATGATTTTTCTGCACTTGTAATCCGACATAGATAACTTTTACAAGTTTCTAAATACAACAACAACATCAACCCCATTTTGTGAGATGGATCCCAAAAGAATGATGTGATTTCTACTTATAACGAGTTTGGAGTGGCTACATATAAGTTAGGATTAGGGTAAAATCTATCTAACAAGTGCTTTTATAGTAAAATGTTACATGTCTTATACCTCGTTTATTAGGGAAACCGACGGGATATATCCTTTAGTTTACAAAAAATTATAATAAATAAAAATAGTTTCCTAATTGTTTTTCCCTTCAGAGTTTTTGAAAAACCGAGGTAACATGTGATTTTCTATTTCTAAAATAAAAAATTATGGCGCGCATTGGAATCATATCCAATAGAGTAGAAATGATCATCCATATTAAAAAATGTAACGTATCTTTTGGATTTTCAAGGCGTTTTAGCTTCTCTGATTGATTCACTTCCTATTTTCATCTCCAGATTATTTAAACATTATTCTTTGTTTCAACGTCTCATTTCCAACTCTTTGTTTCTTCAAACCTAGTGTCAAAGTATTTTCTTTTCTTCAAAAATGTCTTCAACAACCTTAGATGAAAATATTTTATTCCTAATCAATGAAAATTTTGTTGATTTCGTGATTTGAAAGACGAAGGTTTTGATCTAAAGAAAACTATTGGCAAACAAAAGTTGAACGGATACTTTGACATTCTTAATGGACACATCTACATTATTCTCGTTAATGAGTTCTGGTTAAATGTCTTCGTTAGGCCATCTAATCATGATGTTGAGTTAATCCAGTCATATGTCAATGGTTTTTCTGTCACAACTACTTAGTCACTTATTGCTCAAACAATGTAATCTGAAGAGGAAGGTGTTTGTGTTGAACATTATAGATTCAACAATGTCTATAAAGGTCTCACTCGCCTAATTTATGCAACCAACGATAATCTCGACAGTCCAGCTAGTCTACGACCAATTGGAAAAGTTTTGTATCAACTTCTAGTGTCAAATCTCCGTCAAAGAGAGAAAGAACTGGAAACGCTTACTTGGAATGACAAGCATCTCTTGTTATTCCTTACCAAACACATCATAGTTAATCTCCCTCTTACCATTTTTAATTACTTAAAGGAAATGATAATCATCTTTAGGAATGAAATGACTTTCCACATACCATATGGAAGAGTACTTTCTGAACTTTTCACTGAGTTAGGGATAATTAATAGTGATATTATTGAAGTTGAGTAGATTCGAAATTTTGAATGCGTGGAATAGTTATTTGTTGTCCCGTTTTTAATTAATGAAATATTTCCTTTCATATTATTGCCTAATCGTTTTTATTGATAACAAAAAATTTTGAGAATTACTAATTACAAAGAAAAAAATGAAAAAAAAATTAACTAAGAAAAAAAGGGAAGATTGGAAGGCGCCAAGTGAGAAATCACTGAAAAAAAACCTTAAATGTAGTTACTGGGATTTGAAGTGTGTTCCCTGATAGCAATGTTGCCTAGGATTTTAAAAAAACACTGAGGTATTGTGTTTAATATTTTTTCAAGAAGATTTGGTGCTCACTTATTGCTATATTACCTCGATTTTATATATAACCGGGGGAAAAGTTGTTTTAAAAAAAATCAAACTTGTTGCTTCCAGGACCTATAAGCTCGGTGTTTGGCATGTTCGAGGTGAAACCTTCGTCATAAAAAGTATTATTTGTAGTAGTGCAAATAGGTAGATTAAGAGGATTTTGGAAAAGGTAGTTAATCCTTCAAGAAAGGACTGGTCCAAACATCTTGATGATGCTTTATGGGCCTATAGATCTTCTTACAAAACTCGCTTGGACATGTCCCCTTATAGACTTGTTTATGGAAAGGCTTTCCACTTGACAATTGAGTTGGCACACAAATTCTTTTGGGTTATAAAGCATTTGAACTTTAACTTGACATCTGCTGGTCAAGCTAGAATGCTTCAACTCCATAAGCTTAAGGAGTATAGGTTGGTTTCCTATGAGAATGTTGAATTATACAGAGAGAAAACTAAGAGGTGGCACGACAAGAAGTGCCATAAAAGAGATTTGGTAGAAGACAAATAATTTTTCTTTTTAACTTAAGGCTAAATGTATTCCATGGAAAGTTTAAGTCAATATGGCCAGACCGCTTTAAGTTGTTAAAGATTTATCCACATGGGTTTGTGGACATATTAAATGAGAAAACAGTGGAGGAATTTAAAGTCAATGGTCAAAGGGTTAAAACATGTTTTGGTGATCCCTCACATAAAACAAGGATCACTTTAAACTTGAATGATTAATCTTGTTTGTGTCGAAAGTCGGGTGACAAGACTCTAAATAGCGCTACTGGGAGGCAGACCAACTTAATTAGCTTTTAGTTTTGTTTGTTTTGTTTTAGATGATTATTAGTAATTGAGAGTGGATTGTGATGTGACTGTTGGGTGGTGTCACGACTATGACATAGGAGAAACAAAAGGGGACGCATTTATTGTTTCAGAAAGCAAGAAAAAGAAAAATAATTAATGTGTTGAAAAAGTAATTTTTGCATTTTATGAAAAATGGAAAGCTATGAGAGAAAAAGCCACGCATGCAGACTAGCTTGGAGCCTTATGTGTGACATTACTTTTGGGCAGAAGCATTTAATTGCTTGTCTGCCAAGCCTCGTGATTTCACTTACTGCAACAAGCAACCCAGCCACCACAATAACCCTAAACGGTTACTTTTCTCTCTCTCTCTCTCTCTCTCTCTCTCTCTTGGCAGTTTTAAAAATTCTTTTCCTCTTCCCTCTCTATTAAACATGTAACACCAACAAACACTCATCACTTTTAATATTTTCCAAAATTGTGGAAACCCCTTTCTCTCTTTTCTAAAACCGCTTGCTCCCAGCCAACTTCCCACAAACTTCTCTCATCAACCCTTCAAAAATCTCATCATCTCTTCACATCACATCTCACACCTTAAAATGAAAGATGGAACTAAAGATTACTGGAAAGAATTATAGGACCTGTGCTAGGAAGATGCCACACCAGTGATAAATTACTCTGACTTAGAAGACTCTAATGTTGATACTTTCATCAACACTGATACCCACAAGCGATTCATTGATCACTTTGCTGGAATGAGTGTACACTTAGAAAGGAGTTTTATGTACGACATAGAGGAGGAATATTTGGGACTGCCTAGAGACATTGGGTGGATCATCAAGAGCATGAAGTGGACAAGGTTTTGCAAGCACCCCAGTCCGTAAAACATTCAACTAGTGAAAGAATTTTATACAAATCTTGTGGATACAACAAACAAGAGATTGGAAGTGAAAGTTAGAGGTATAAAGGTGGTGTACTCAAAGGAAAATATCAACATGGTGTTGGGATTGAGAAATGTTGGTGACACTTATCAAAACCTGGTAAAGACCTCGGATGAAGCTGATTATGATGTGTACATGGAGTCATTGTATAATCTTGGCACAAAATGGATTGATTCAGGAGATGAGAAGACAGTCAGAAGAATAGATTTGCGCCCAGACTCCAAAGTGTGGTATCAATTTACTAAACACACTTTGCATCCCACTTCCCATAATAAGACTATAAGCAAGGTAAAGTTGGTCCTACATCACTACATTACTTTATTTAGTGAAATGTAACTAAAATCATCATTCAAGAAATCCAGGCTTGCTCCTAGAAAAAAGAGGGGATGATCTACTCCCCTTGTTTATTCACAGCTCTCTGCAGAAGGCGTGGTGTCCCTGAACGTCCCACTGACAAGGTCCGACATCCCAAGCTTCTTTTGATAAGACTGCAATTCTAACCCTTATGAAGCCTAAGGGAAGAAAAAGACAAACTGAGGCACGACATGAGGCGCCTGAGGACGAGACAACTTTTAAGACCGATAGAGTGTTGTGGGGAGTGTTGCTGTAAATGCATAAAGACCAAAGAGAATTTATAAGTTTGCTAAGGACCAATATATCTAGAAGGAGAGAACATTTGTGCTTAATCATAGAGAGAATTTTGAGGACCCACCTGTTTTTCCAAATCACATTCTAGGAGAACTAATTCATTAGGAGGACCAAGATGGACAAGAAGAAAATGATGAAGGAGATGGAGAGGAGTTGTAGAAAAGAATAAAGAAAAGAAGAAAAAAAGTAAGAAAAATGTCACTTCTATGTCAAAACCATAGACCAGCTTTGGCATACCAATAGATGATAGTACCAAAAACCCTAAGAAGAGAGCTAAAGAGGACAAGCAGTCGAAGAAGGTGAATACCACTACTCCGCTAGTACCTAATAGCCCACCCAGGGAGCTTGATATGAATCATACTGCTGAAGAGGAAGATTTTGATAAAGATGGCATAACAATGGGTATGCTGTTGAAACAAGTCAACAAGGACAATGCTGAGTAAAGGAAAGGTATGACTATGGACGAACATGATGAAGGAGAAGAGAGTGAATATGATAAAGATGAACAAGTGAATGAGGAAATGCATAAGGAATATTAGCAAGGTGATAAAATTGAAACTATGACAAAGGATCAAGGCAAGAAGGGGGAAAAAGATGTTGTTGTTGAGATTGAGAATTCTACAGAAGACTCAAAAGAATCTGAAGAAGAAAAGGAAAAGAGTGATCAGTGTATTTTAATACACCACATTTTACTTTGTGATAAGGGATTTTTTATGCCCTATTGCTTTTATTTTACTTTTTCGAGTGTGTTTCCTAAGTTTAGCTTATTTCTGCTTTTATTTTAATTCGGTTATTAGTTTTCTGAATAAGCGGTAATTTGACACCTTGTTGTGCAGGTCATAACTTGAGCTACGAGATGTCGTTTGACGGTTTCTAGTATGTGTTGGAAAGCTGAGAGGATAAGCTGCAAATTTTGTGTTGAAGTCAGAAGCTAATTTGGAGTGCAGAAGGGTATAATAATTTGTTTTATCTTCAAACTTAATAAAATGATTAGTTTTGGGTCGGTTTTATGCTTTTCGGGTTGAATGATATTAGGGCCCGATTTCCATTTTATTATTTATGTAAATTCACATATTTTTTTCATTCATTTAGTATTCACGAAATTAGAAGAGTTATTACGAATTCTATCAAGAACTAACGCCCTAGGGATTGATTTGTTGTAATCGTGTCTCCATCCACTTTGAGGTTTTTTATAATTTCCAAAGCAATTTCAATTCCTTTCAATTCTTTCTGTAAATTTGATTGCTTAATTCGGTTTCCATTGTTTACTTAATTCGATTGGTGCTTATAGAATATGATTGATTCATTTTGATTGTTATATGTTCCATATCGTAACCGCGTTTACTTAATTCACGCCTGCTTAATCCATATCGAAAGAGAATTAAAATCGTTTAGGGCTTTTGAATTATATTAATCAATGATAAGTTAGAGACCGAACAATAGATTAATATGTCAATATTATTCCTAATCAAATTATATTAATCGTAATCTTAATCAAAACCTAACATTCCCCCCTCATTATTTTGATCAGTTGGTTAAATCATCCAAGAGTCCTTGCAATAGGACTCAAGTTTCACTTTTGGTATTTTTGACCCGTGTATGACAGCGGATCAAAGAGCATTGATGAGCCACCAGTTATCAGTCTAGGAAAAGATATGACACCTAAAAAAATCAACAGTTCCGCCATTAAGAAAACACCCACCAAGAGGCAAAGCCCTGCAAAAGTTAGAATCCCTGTGATTAAGAGCCCTGCAAAAGAGAAGGAGGTGACTACAGTTTTCACGATTGAAGTTGTCAGTGAGGCACCCAAAGTAGAAAAAACAAAATCTAAGAAAGATGCTAAAAGCGAGAAGGATGAGTGAAAGAAGAAGAAAAAGGACAAAGATGTTAGGAAAAGCATCATGTTTTGTGCCTAGCTAGTATTTTTTTTCTCAAACCCTGCAGGTTGATAAGTCATGGTGTATCACTACTCACCAAATGGCGGTGAGGACCCTATCCTTACTCTATGTTTGGAGGTGGTGCAGCTTTCATTGTGACATTTGTTTACCAAACCCATTCACTATAATCATTTGTTAGTTTTAGGTTTTCATTATACAATTTTAGAATTTTTGTCATTTCAATTTTGTTATTTCAATTCCCATGCAAGTAATGAATGAAATTTTGTTTTTTTTTTCTTTTACATAGTTTTTATGTTAAAAAAATTAAATAATAATAATAATAATAATAATAATAATAATAATGCATGTGTAAGCCTCAAGTTCAAATGAACAAAATGTCTAAAGTATAACAATCAATTCCCCCTTCTGAAACTGAAAGAAAAGAATTCTTGGACCATAGGATAAGAGAACCAAACTTGGATTTAAGCTAGTTATCTTAACTAAAGAGAACATGACAGGCAGCATCAGTAAGAGCGCGTGCACACGCACACACACCATCTGAGCAGTAACAAGACTGAGTTGTGCCAATATTTTAAAACTACCCCTTGAGATAAATTCTGAGTTGAATGTGAATTTTGCTATTAGAGTAGGAAATGTTAGACAGTGAAGTTTCTCTGTTGTTACTTGTCGCATCACATGAAAACATGTGACGATTCAAGTTTGGGGGCATGATAACCCACATTTTGTGAGTTATTACAAGTCCTAATATTTGGATATTTCTATTTTATTTATCACTCACTAGTTAAACTCATTGCATTTATGTATTTTTAGAGAAGTTTGTTAAGAGCACAATAGGTGCTCTCTTTGGTATTTTTAATATGTTTGTTGCTTTTTGAAAGTTTAGTTCTGATGAGGTCAAGCAAGACATCCAGGGAAAGCAACTAAGAGCCAAAGGAAAATAGAAGGCAGGAAGCAGCTGAGAGAAAAGGAGAAACAATGATTGCACTCCTAGAGCATATGTGGTAGCAATCTACATTGGAAAGAGAGTCAATGTGAAAGAATAAAATAAAAGGCGCTAGAAGACAAAAGATAGTACGTAATACATCCATTACGCGCACCATGCAACAAAAAGACAAGTGTCATCTGCACCTCTGTACCAACAGTCTGCCACGCTACACCTTGTCCCGAACCACTGTCTGTACATGATTTCCATGTTGTACGAAGCATAAAAAATGAGGAAACTTTGTGGATTTTATATTGGGCCTGATTTAATTTATTCTCAAGCCCATGATCCAAGACAAATGGAAAATCCCTAGCTGAAGCACATATAAAACCAAATCTTGAAGAATTAAGAAGGAGTTCAGAATATGTTAGAAACATTCACATAGAAGAAACCAGTGAGGGAAAGAGTTGAGAGAAAACAAAGTTTCTTCTTCTCACCATCTCTAGTGCTTACTGTTGAATCTTGGCACAACAAAATTTATCTCTTGTTAATTATTCATTGTAAGAAGACAAGACGTTTCTCTTAGGTTGTTATTCCTTTTTCACTTTTTTTTAAGAATGATTAGCTTAAGGACTAGTATTGTAGTTTGTACTCGACTCGTTATGAGCTAAACCTTTATTTGTTAAGCAATGAAAAGTTTATATAATGTAGTTTTTATGTTAAGTGATATGTTATTAATGCTTTATTTTATCATGTGTTAATATGTTATAAATATGTTTCTTTGATTGATTAACTTGGAAAAAGATAAAAGGTTGTTGTTGTGAGAGATCCAACAACAAGCGAATTTCATGATAAAAGTGGTAGAAAATAGTAGGTTAGAGATATTTACTAGAATAGCTTCTTAGAGATAAGTAGTTACAACCATAAAGAATTTTGAGAGTAAAAACATACATGCTTTGAGTTTACAAGTGAGGCTTAGAGCTTTGTCTCCTTGCCCTAAAGCATATGCTTTTGATGTTGTAGAGACACACCTTTAGATCACTTTCCGACCTTTCCTGACATGACACAGCACATCATGTACATATGAATGACTATGTTATATTAATGAGTCATTGTCTGACATACTCTCCATTATTAAATTCAATCCACCTTTTTAACATTGTTCTATATCTGTTTACTATTCAGGTGAACATGTAACAATCATATATTATTTTTATCTTGCTCATGCTGATTTTCTAAAAGAAAATTCCTTGCAAAAATCAACCTTAGTTACTTTCCACTCTCTTTGGGTTCGGTATTCTTATTTTTTATCACTCGTTTCTTTAAAACAAACATGTATACTTGCATGCGACATCCCACGTTTTCAACCAACACACGCCACGAAAGTGGGTGACACACATTTTTATCTACTTTTATATAAAAACTCTCAAAATAATCTCATAGTTAAATTTGGATAAATCATTGGGGTGAGTCTAGAGTTGCAATCACAATCCCATGTCCTATTTTAATTATTTCCAAATGTAAGAACAAGATTTGGTTCTACATCTGGCCTTTGAGTTTTGATGATAATTGCACATGTTATCAAAGAGAACAATTCTGTATGATGTGGTTTCTGTCTAGTGTATGGTTGTTGTCAATATGATTCTGACTCTGATAAGAAGGCGTGTGACGTCATCATACTTTGTTATCAACTCTATGGAAGAAAACATATGTGTGTATAAGATAAAGTCAAGATTCATGAATGTTTCTAATACAACGGTTCTAATGAATGTTAGTTCTGGACATTCTAATTGAGACTATATGAGAAAGGCCTATAAGGCTTTCTAATGTGATGCGCTTCTAATGTTACAAGTTCTGAAGACTCGGAAGATGTGGTTCAGGTGAACAAAGCTCTGAAGATTCTGAAGACACAATTTATAAAGATCAAGTTCTTAAGAGTTTCTAAAGACAAGGTTCTGATTGAACGAAGTGCTGAAGACTATGAAGACAAGAACGTGCTTAATGGAATCTAAAGACTCTGAAGACAAGGTTCTGAAGGGACAGGTTCTGAAGACTCTGAAGATAATGCTTCTAAAAGAATGAGTATTGAAGATTCTCAAGATAGTTCTGCTGAACGAAGATCTAAAATTCTGAAGACTGTGTTTCTGAAGATTACACAAAGAATGACTCTTCTACAACACGCTTCATCAAGTTAATATCTGAAGCCTCTGAAGTTGCTAGAAGACTGAAGATCATAATGGTTTTGAGCTGAATATAAGAAATACTAAAACTTTCGAGAAGGTGGCGCAGGAGCAGCTTTTTGTACAATGATGTTGACCATTCCTTCATGTGAACGTTGGGATATTATTGTTGGAATATGTTTCGAAGAATACCCCTCAACGGATCTACTCTCTCCTGCTCTATAAATTGAAGACTTGGAAGCTTGAAGAAATGTTGCTAATGGCTTGTTGCTTAAAGCAGACGATGATCATAAAGAGAGAAATATAAATAGTTTGTATGGATATTGTTCATACCAAAGGATTATTATTTAACACAACAAACAATCAACATGTAGCAAGCAAAGATGAAGCTGCTACTATAAAGTGCACATAAATGATGATCATACTAACACCATATGAAACTACTCAAGTAAGACATCAATAAGTGAAGCATAGTAGCTTATTTGAACTTGGTGGTTGAATTGGAAAAAGCATTATATGCTCAAGAAAAGAGTACAAGATGTTGCAAGCTGAATCTTAAATGAAGAATGCTCAATGAAGAAGAAGCTAAAGCAGAATGATGAAGAATGCACAACGATGCAACATGCTAAAGCCATGTGAAACTCATCAAGTGAAACATCAATAAGTGAAGCATAGTAACTTAGTTGATCTTGATAGTTAAGCTGGAAGAAGCATTACCTACTCAAGAAGAAGTACATAAGAAAGAAGCTTAAAGCTCATTATAAGAAGCCATAGTGCTCAATAAGAAAAATTTTAAGCAATACAAAACTAGTGTGCTTTATAATCTCTTAGAGATTTATTCTTTAGAAAGTTTTTATATTAGAAAGAAAGGAGTTATTGCTCATATCTTGCTAGAAACACTTAGGTGCTATTGTACTTCATTTGTGTAATCAGCTTGTAAGAAGCATATATAGTGCACAAGAAAATCTTTGAAAAAGGTAATGTTCCTTGAGTGGTCGAGTGAAGACCAGAATGCTTCAGAGGGCCAGGTCATTTTTGAGCGGCTTGGAGGTTGATTCCTTGAGCGGTCGAGTGAAGAATAGAATGCTTGAGAGGGCCAGGTCGTTGTTGAACGACTTGGAGGTCGATTCCTTGAGAGGCAAATGAAATCCAGGTTTCTCAAGAAGGCAATGGATGGTAAACATTGTGGTTGTAATTGTTCATGATTATTGGATTAAGTCCTTATGATAAGGCGAAATCACCTTGAGGGGTGGACTGGAGTAACTTCGTTAACAGTGAACCAGGATAAAAATAATTGTGTTCATTTATTTTTATTTACATGTTAACGCCATTAGTTTAAATTCCACAAACGGGGACAAAATGTGAAACACAATTCAAACCCCCATTTGTTGTGTTTCTCAACCTTCAATTGGTATCAGAGCTCAGGTTCTGTTATTGATGTTTATCAAACACTTAATCGTGTCAGATAAAGATCCGGACGAGCTTTGAGAAATGCTTTGGTTAATCTTCTCCACCATCTATAGTTTCTGTGTCATACAATGATGAAAAGATTGAGTACTGAAATAAAAAACCAGAAAGGTTCATTCTAGATTATGTCACTAGAGTTGGTTGTTATTGACAATATAATCTTCTCTTATGATGCTTGCAAGAAGATTGAAAGCAAGATGAAGAATCAACTAGTAAAAGGATACTAGACTCATTAGATTATTTGAAGAATCTGATGAATGTTATTCTTGGAATATGTTAGTTGAGAACTACGTATCTTCTCAAGGTGATGCATAGACAAGGATTAAGAAGAATAATCTAAAAAGGATTAATAAGAATCATCAGGAAGTAAGAAATCTTGTTTGCTGAAAGTTTTTTTTTCTGAGTATGGGATGTTTTCAACAAACAGACTTGGTCTACCGTTGACTTTCTTAGTATTGCTCATTAGGAACTCTTTCATGTGAAGAAGAGAAAATGCTTGAGTCATGATTTTGAAGCATGAACACTTCAAGATGAAGTATGCTGAAGATGTTAGAAATCTTGTTATCAAGATTTGAAATCATGACTGCAGAATCTAAGATTCTAAATGATGATTTCTTCGTCAGGATTCTTAAAGAAGATGATCAGAAGCTTGCTAATTGAATAGAAGCTTATGGAAACTGATCAAGCATGCAGAAGATCTCTCCAGAAGTTAAAGCAGTTTCTTATTCTATAGAAACTAATTTTACTGCAGATAAGCATTGGATATGGTTATCAGGATTCTCAATTCTGACTACCTGCTTTAAAAACTTCGCGAATTTCTGAAGTAATCAGAAAGAAAGATTATCAAGTTGTCATAAGTTTGGAAGAACAACACATGCAAGATCAATTTTCTGAGTTCTTGGCGTATGTGAGTTCATGAAGAGAAATGGATTGACATAAGACAAATAAGTTGTTAGCTTGAGAATGGCATCTCTGTTGAACAAACTTTAGTTTGTCAGAATGTTATCCAAAGTTTATTTTCAGAAGCTCCTAATACATAAATGTATTCTTCTGTGTTCACTACTTTCTGAACTTATGTGACTGAGTGAAAGTGTGAGCTTGAGAAGCTATCTGATGAAAAGAAGATTCGGGTGTTCTAGTTCTTCACTTTCAGATACAGATGATTGAAGATAGAACAAGCTCTTAAGAAGAAATTGTCAGTGTCATGATTCTATCATGACAAAGATTTCTTAGGAAGATAATGCATGTTATATTCAGAACGAAATGCGGTTCGAATATATGTTGAATGCATTATAGATATAATTCTCTGAAGGCTACATCATCTTGGCGTAGAAGTACTTCTACTGATGAATCAAATCAAGGTCAGATTTGATGGTAAGCTTGGAAGTCAGAAACTAAAGCTTAGTGGAAGAATACAGAGCTATAAACTATCTTCTCTATGCTGAAGATAATGGAGCTGCTTAAGAAGTATCAGAATGAAGAAATCAGAAGATGCTCAATCAGAAACCATCACAGTTCACACTCCCTAAGAAAGGAAGGACATAAGTTTTCACTTTCTGATGAATTATTTCTGGTTCATAATACCAAACCAGTAAGAACAAAATTATCATTCAAACCCTTAAAGAAATATGTCTTGGTTTGATGATCATAATGATATCTGAAGGTGTGAGAAAACACAAGAAAAGGGGGTTTGAATTGGGTTTTCAAAATGAAAGACTTTTGTGAAACTCAAATGTTAGGTGCTAAATTGTGTTAATATTTAGTTAAGTTTTTAGCACCTTTTTGTGATCTTTATTTGATAATCAATGCCTTTTCCAATTGTTTCTGGTTAATTACATTATTTAACTTATCTATTTAACTTTTGTGTTTTAATTGAAGGTTTTTACATGGAAATGTGTAGCTTGGAGCAAGGAAGGCCCCCTTGAAGCAGTTTGTGAAGAAAATGATTTTTTGAGCATGCTTGGAGCCCGCTAAGCGCGCTCCTAGCGTGGTGTTGGAGCTAGTTACAGAGAGTAGCCCGCTTAGCGCGGTCCTGAGCCCGCTAAGCGCGCTTTAGGTCGATTTGGCAATAAATGAGACCGCGCTCAGCGTGGTGCAGCGCGCTCTGCGATCCTCTTCCCCCTTATAAATAGATTTTTTGTGTATTTTTATTGGGATCTTTGATACTTTTCAGAGCCAAATACATTGTAAACACTGTAGAATCTTATTTTGGAAGATTGGAAGCAGCAATGATGATCTCTCGACGAATGATGCTTCCAATCTTCCAAAATAGGATGCTAAAGTGTTTACAATGTATTTGGCTCTGAAAAGTATCAAAGATCCCAAGAAAAATACAGAAAAGTCTATTTATAAGGGGCAGAGGATCGCAGAGCGCGCTAAGCGCGCTGCACCGCGCTAAGCGCGGTCTCATTTATTGCCAAACCGACCTAAAGCACGCTTAGCGGGCTCATGACCGCGCTAAGCGGGCTACTCTCTGTAACTAGCTCCAACACCGCACTAGAAGCGCGCTTAGCGGGCTCCAAGCATGCTCAAAAAATCATTTTCTTCACAAACTGCTTCAAGGGGCCTTCCTTTCTCCAAGCTACACATTTCCATGTAAAAACCTTCAATTAAAACACAAAAGTTAAATAGATAAGTTAAATAATATAATTAACTATACTACGGTTATTAACCGGAAACAATTGGAAAAGGCATTGATTATCAAATAAAGATCACAAAAAGGTGCTAAAAACTTAACTAAATATTAACATAATTTAGCACCTAACAACTCTCCCCAGCTTGTTTCTTTGTTTGTCCTCAAACAAAGGTAAAATAGACTAGAAGCAAAAGGAAAACCGGATAAGCAAACACAAACAAAAATCAATGGTTCAAACCGAATTGATATGCCTGCAAGTAATGCTCAGCTCCGACAGAATAAAAATATGTATATGAACTAACTTCTAAACATAAATAACAAGAACTCATCATTAGTAAACAAATGTTCAAACGGGAATCACCTAATTTATTCAAATGAGCCAAGCTCAATATATACAAGGGACAAAACACACTCATAAGCAATTGTGCCACATCCAAAACAATTTATGCACTCATCTCACAATTTAATGAAAATAATGGAAACAAAGATCACAAAAGGACTTTTATAGGTTGTAACTTGGCCGGGGTTAAGAAACAAGGGTCATATGTACATGGCCTTTGAACAAGAAAGGGTAAAATTCATGAAGAGCATTTTCTTTTCTAAACAACCATCCTTGCTCAAACTTTCAATTTATTCTCACAATGCATTCTATCTCATTCTCTTTTGATTTCTACAATTTTCTTTTTCTTTCTTTTTCGATTTTTCATTTATTTTTCCTTTTTCTTTCTTTTTCAAACTATTTTTTATTTCAATTGAGAATGCATTGCCCACAATTCCTTCTTCTCTTTTCACAATGAACCAATCTCCCCAACTTCAACAATACTTAATACTTAAATCAAGAATGCTCTTCAAAGCGATTAAAGTTCGGGTTCATGCTTCACGGATACAAAATTTTTCATTTTAGGCTCAAGAGAGGTTTCTAATGATCACACCCTCACAAGGTGACTTGAAGTGATTTATGGAAATGTGGTTCTACTCATAGTACTCAAAAATTGGCTTGATCATTTCCAAGTTTCCAAAATTTCAAAACAAAAAGTAAGATTAAACATAAAAAATTTGAATAAGCAACAATCACTTAAATCCCTCAATAATTTGTAAACAATGGACGGAACTCACATTTGTGGCTATGTCCTAATTGATTCCAATATGAACAAATATGCAAAATGAAGAAAAACTTGAAAATTATGTAAAGCAAAAAGTTCATGTACGTATTAACATTCTACAAAGCACAAAACAGAGTACCTTTTGTGCATCAATTCAGAAACTTATCATCACCATCAATGTATGGTGAAGCACATCACTTTTGTACAAAGAAATTAACTCGCTTCATCCATTAATTACCTTAAAATAGAGAACAAACAACAACAAAATTTTGTACCAAAAATTATAACATAGAACATCATCCGCCCAAATGGAAAATTCATTAATAACAAAAAAAATATTGTAACAATTATCCAAAATCAACATCCGCCCGGATGGAGAATACAACAATCCTAAACCAAAGTAGATAATAATAGAAACATACTAATCATAGCAAAATACAAAATACAAGAAAAAAGACACATCAAACCCATCATCAATAAGAACTAGAGCTAGATGCTCCATCGCCTGCTCCATCATCACCATCGTCATCATCAACACCTGCCCCATAACCTGCCCCCTCCGAAAAACCATGCCTGCCCTCAGGCCATCTCGCATAAGCCATGAGGTCCTCTCGCGACCTCAACGAATGATCAATATGTGGCTCCCGGATTTGGAGTTGCATCTGCATCATCGACTCGTGCATGAATAAGAAAGCACGCTGGTGAGCCTCGTGCATTGCCCAACTGGCCTCAACACTTGGACCACGAGAACGCCCAGCAGGGACAGCAGCAGCTACAGGAACAACATCATCTAAATTCAAAGTCTGCAAACAATGACGAGATATATAGTTATCATCCAGCACAACCAATTTAACATTCCCATGAGTAGGGAGGGTGACACGCGCCCTATTGCACAAGGCCATGATAAGTCCAGGATAGGTCAAGGTACACGCCACCCTATCACCCAACGGTGTAGCACTCACAGCTATCCTCTTAAGCTCACTGGAAATGTCCCGTGCTATGTCCACGGTCTTCTCATCGTCAAGGATGTAAGCAATAAGAGCAGCTGTATCCATAGGAATTGAGGAGGTATGGCTACATGGCTTAAGGTTGTGCAAAACAACCGCCATCACAATTTGTGTTTCTGTAGTCAATGCACTCCTCAAAAACTTGAGGGGTGCTCCATTAGCATTTAGCTGGTAAGTCTTCCCCCTCACACATAACATATCCCTTAACTGGTCGGCACTCCAGCTACGCCGAGCCATCATCCTACCATAATCACATAATTCATCCTCGGCCAGTTAAAGGTGATTACCGAGGTAAGCATTTATAGCATCCCTTGAGAACTCAATTTCCTTCCCCCTAACCCAAGTTTTAAATTCAAAAGTCCTACCATCGGAGGGCAATGCGTTAGCGTAGAACTCCCTCACAATGTCAAGATGGTAATCAGGGTAGGGTGAAAAAAGCTTGTCCCAGCCACCTCCAGAAATAAGAGAAGCGGTGCGGCGATAGCTTCCCTCCGGATCAATTAGAATAATTCGGTCCGCCCACATCGTTCTCTGTTCAAGTTGTTGGTATCGCTGTTGTTGTTCGACCCCAAGGAATCTAGTGCTGTCAAACTGACCAGATGGAGGGCGCCTAGATGGGTTTGATGAAGAACCACCGACTCGCTGCTTCTTGCGTCCCGACATCTGAAAAGAAAAACAAAACAGAACAAACACAAAACAGCAACACATGTTAATGAAAATAGCATCACAAACTAAGAATAATCAAAGGAAAACAAAACAGAATTAAGAAAAGGGGAATTTTTCTGCAAATCTCAGAGCGCGCTAAGCGCGCAGGAGCGTGCTGAGCGGGCTCTGCGAAATGCAGAAAAAATCCCCTCTGCAACAGAAGGTTTCCAAACATTCTCCTACTTCCTAAACACAGCCCTATTCACAGAGATATGCACAGTCACGAATTCATAAAATCAAAATCCTAATGTATACACAAATCCTAATTTCTAAATCACAAACCCTAAATTCTGAAATTACAGTTTCTAACCACATGCAACTTCACTATTCTAGTACCAATAATGAATTTTTGACAACAAACAGAAAACACAATGAACAAGAACATAAAACTTAAAGGTTCAACCCAAAATGGGTTTTGTTCATGAAAAACTAAAAATAAATTAAAGAACTTACAGTTTGTTGATGAAGAATCTGAGCAAGAAAATGAAGTTACTGCAGTTGGGCACACAAAAAATCCAAAGAACTTTGGAAAAATTTTGAAAGAGAAGAGAGAAATTGAGACTTTTTGGGTGAGAAAGGGTGAAATGAGGCAGAAAACTCAGAAACCCTAACTCATAAACACGCACTGGGTCGGGTCAGCATAAGTGAGCCCAGGAAAAAGTCTTTTTTTTCAAAAATTCGCAGACCGCGCTGAGCGGGCTCAGGACCGCGCTAACCGCGCTGCTCACTGGAAGTATAGGGTGATTTTTCTTGAAACCGCGCTGAGCGGGCTACTGCGCGCTAAGCGCACACTGCAAAACTCAAACACCTTCCAGCAGTTCAAATTCAACTTCCAGCAGTTCAAAACAACATTTAGAGCAGCATCAAATATCAACTTTACAAAAAACATGATTAAAACAGCAAATGGACTAGAAAACGATAAAAACTTACAAAAGTGGGGTGCCTCCTAACGAGCGCTTGTTTAACGTCGGATGAGCTCGACGGTCCAAGACGATCAATGAAGAACGTCTAGGAGAACAAAATAATTGTCGCGATCAAAGTTACCACCAAGGTAGATTTTCAAGCGTTGACCATTTATGGTCCAACAGTCTTTTTTCTCTAAATCTTCGATCACAATCGCTCCGTAACTTTTCACCTCTTTCACACGAAATGGTCTGGACCATTTTGATTTTAATTTTCCCGGAAAAAGTTTTAACCGGGAATTAAAAAGCAGCACCAAATGGCCGACCTGAAAGTCCTTTTGCCGGATCTTCTTGTCGTGATAATTCTTTACCTTTTCTTTATACAACCAACTGGAATGATAGGCTGCATTCCGCATTTCTTCCAATTCCTGAAGTTGTATTTTTCTCTTTTCTCTGACCAAGTTCGTATCAAAATTTAGCAGCTTAAGGGCCCACAATGCTTTGTGCTCCATTTCAACCGGTAAATGACATGTTTTACCATAAACCATTTGAAATGGAGTTAAGCCAATTGGAGCTTTGTAAGCGGTCTGATATGCCCACAAAGCCTCGTCCAATTTCTGCGACCAATCTTTTCGAGAACTTGACACAGTTTTTTCTAAAATCCTTTTCACTTCACGGTTCGACACCTCAGCTTGACCGTTCGCCTGAGGGTGGTAAGGGGTCGCCACTTTATGCGATACATCATAATGTTTTAAAACACTTTCAAAAGATGCATTGCTAAAGTGTGACCCGCCATCAATAATGAGAACCCGAGGAGTGCCAAAACGGGAAAAGATGTTTTTCTTCAAAAATTTGATCACCGTTTTGCCATCAGCCTTAGGTGAAGCAATCGCTTCAACCCACTTCGACACGTAGTTAACCGCCACCAACATGTACCCATTTCCAAAAGAGGGTGGAAATGGACCAACAAAATCAATGCCCCAACAATCGAAAATTTCAACTTCTTGTATATTTTGAAGGGGCATTTCATCTCTTTTTCCATTTCCCCCACTTCTTTGACAAGTGTCACAACTTTGCGCATGGAGATTTGCGTCTTTAAATAGAGTAGGCCAATAAAATCCTGATTGTAAGACTTTCGTGGCCGTCCTCAAACCATTGAAATGGCCGCCATAAGGCGAGTTGTGACAATGCCAAAGAATACTTTGAGCTTCTTCACTAGTGACACACCTTCTCAAAAGTTTGTCACCTCCTAATTTGAACAAATACGGGTCATCCCACACATAGTAATTTACATCCGACATGAACTTCCTTTTTTGGTTCCAAGTTAGGTCTTGGGGCACCCAACCAGATGCTTTGTGGTTAGCAATATCCGCAAACCAAGGCCTAACTTGAACTTTAAACCATTTTTCATCGGGAAATTCCTCTCGGATTTCCTTTTCAGCTGTGGTAACCTCAACATTGACAAGGCGAGACAAGTGATCCACCACCAAATTCTCAGATCCTTTCTTGTCACGAATTTCTAGATCAAATTCTTGTAACAAGAGGATCCAACGAATAAGCCTTTGTTTTGAATCTGGCTTGGTGAGCAAATACTTAATCGTCGAGTGATCCGTATAAACTACGACTCTAGACCCAATCAAATAAGAACGAAATTTTTCCAACGCATACACTATTGCAAGCAACTCCTTTTCAGTTGTTGCATAATTAACTTGAGCTTCGTTCAAGACTTTGCTCGCATAGTGTATAGCATGAAAATTTTTTGTTTTTCTTTGACCCAATACCGCACCGACCGCATAATCACTCGCGTCACATATGAGTTCAAAATTAATTTTCCAATCGGGCGCGATGATTATGGGTGCGGTAGTCAAACTTTGCTTTAAATAATTAAAAGCGACCATACAAGACTCATCAAAATCAAAAGACTTATCTTTAATGAGCAAATTACTCAACGGCCTTGCAACTTTGGCGAAGTCCTTGATGAACCTCCGATAGAATCCCGCATGACCAAGAAAACTTCGGATGCCTTTGACATTTATTGGAGGAGGCAACTTTTCAATCACTTCAATTTTGGCTTAATCAACCTCAAGACCTTTAGAGGAGACTTTGTGGCCAAGCACCAACCCCTCCGTCACCATAAAATTGTACTTCTCCCAATTCAAAACTAAGTTTGTCTCAACACACCGTTCAAGAACAGCCTCCAAATTTCTCAAACAAAGATCAAAAGATGCTCCGAAAATGGAGAAGTCATCCATGAACACCTCCATCATTTTTTCAATGAGATCGGAGAAAATTGCTTGAACACAATGTTGAAACGTCGTCGGTGCGTTGTATAAACCAAAAGGCATCTTACGGTATGCAAAAATCCCAAACGGACAAGTGAAAGCCATCTTCTCATGGTCTTTCGGGTCAACCGCAATTTGGTTATAACCGGAGTAACCATCCAAGAAGCAATAGAATTGTTGTCCCGACAATCTTTCCAACATTTGGTCCATAAACGGAAGAGGAAAATGGTCTTTCCTTGTAGCGGTGTTTAGCCTTCTATAATCTATACACATCCTCCAACCCGTTACCGTTCTTGTAGGGATCAACTCATTTTTTTCATTTCGGATCACGGTTATTCCTCCTTTCTTAGGTACAACTTGGACCGGACTTACCCAAGGACTATCGAAAATCGGGTAAATCATGTCGGCATCCAAGAGCTTAACAACTTCTTTTCTCACTACCTCTTTCATTGTTGGATTCAAGCGGCGTTGTGGTTGGGCAACTGCCTTGAAATCCTCTTCCATCAAGATACGATGCATGCAATAAGCCGGACTAATTCCTTTTAGATCGGAAAGGACCCAACCTATAGCATCATGATATTTCTTCAAAACTTGAATTAAACGGTCTTCCTCGTTTTTGGACAAAACATTACTAATGATAACCGGCTTGTTACCACCGTCATCAAGAAATGCATATTTTAAATTGGAAGGCAAGACCTTCAATTCAAGTGGTGACTTCTCATCTTTCACATCCTTCTTTAACTCTTTCGTTTCTACTTCCCACGGTTGCAACTCTTTGAGAGATTCAAGCTCTTTTAAACATTCTTCAAGAGCTCTTTCTTCTTCATCGGAAAATACTTCAAAAGATTCATCAAGAGCCATTTCCAAAGGAGATACGATATGAACATGCCTTGAAACCTCAAAAGTTGCTTCTTCAATTGCATCGATACGAAAGCTATCATGCTTGTCTTGAGAATGTTTCATTGCTTCAAAAAGATCAAAGTAAACTTCCTCGTTTTGAACCCTCACTTTCATTAAACCGTCATCCACATCAATCATTATTCGTGCGGTTTTCATGAAAGGTCGCCCAAGAATTAAAGGTGCATCCTCATCTTCCTCCATATCGATAACAACAAAATCAACCGGAAAGAAAAACTTGTCAACTTTTACCAAGACAACTTGAGCCCACCCATAAGGATGAGTTGTGGACTTGTCGGCCAATTGTAACGTCATCCGAATTGCTTTCATCTCAATGTTCCCAAGCCTCTTTACAATGGACAATGGAATTAGATTAATGCTTGAGCCCAAATCGATTAGGCCTTTGCCAACATAGACATCACCAATGGTTACCGGCAAAGTAACACGCCCCGGGTCAACTTCTTTTTTTGGAAGAGTTCTTTGGATGATGGCACTACAACTTACGTCAAGGATAATAGTTTTCGGTTCCGAATACCTCCGCTTCTTTGTGAGAATGTCTTTCATAAACTTAGCATATTTTGGCATTTTCTCTAAAGCTTTGGCAAAAGGAATGTTAATTTGCAATTGTTTAAAAATATCCATGAAACGAGCGTAAAGTCGTTCATTTTCTTTCTTTGAAGGAGCATGAGGGTACAGTAAATGTTAGATCGGAATAGTGCTCACTACTTCCTTTCCCTTCTTCACTCTCCTATGTCTCTCTTTTTTCTTCACCTCCTCACCATTCTCATTTTCAACTTCAACTATTTCATCATCTTTCTTTTCAACTACACCTTCATTTTCAATTTTATTTTCAACTACTTCCTCATCACTATCCTCCTCCACAATACCATCAATTTTTTCTTCCTCCACCTTTTTCTTATTTTCTTTTACCAACTCCTTCCCACTTCTAGTAACGATTGCCTTGCAATGCTCCTTAGGATTCACTTGAGTATTTGCGGAGAATTAAGGACCCGATTGTTGCTCGACAAGTTTCCCCGCTTGATTTTCTAGATTCTTTATCGCCGCATCACTACTTTTTTGGTTGGCCATAGACATTTGCATGAATTGAGCCAAAGTGTCTTCCAACTTAGAGTTAGCAACTGAAGGTGGTGGAGGTTGATAAGGATTTTGCTGGCTTGAAGAACCGCCACAGTAACCTTGATTATGTTGATAGTTCCCCCCGGTGGATATCCTTGATTGCCTTGGTAATGTTGTTGAGGATTGTGTTGTTGTTGTTGATAAGGTTGTTGTTGTTGTTTTCCTTGATAGTCTCGTTGATTATTCATGTAGTTCACTTCTTCAAATCCCGGAGGAGGACAAAATCCGGTGTCATGCTCGCCTTTGCAAAGTTCACAACAAGCAACTTGTTTACTCTTGCTAGGTTCCTTCAATTCCTTAATTTGTTGAGTCAAAAGTTCCACTTGTTGAGATATAAGCTTGTTTTGTGCTAGGATTGCATCATTAGTTCCCAATTCAAGTACCCCGTGCTTCTTTTGCGAGTTGTTACGGCTTTGACTTTGAAGATCATTGAGAGCCATTCTATTGATGATATCAGTAGCTTCTTCGACACTCTTTGATAACAAAGATCCTCCAAAAGTGGCATCCAATAATGTCTTGCAATTTGGTTGGAGACCATTCTTGAAGATGTGAATTTGTGTTAACTTGTCAAACACGTGGCCTTTGCATTTTGGAAGCATAGATTTGAATCGTTCCCATGCTTCATTCAGAGATTCATTAGTGCCCTGAGAGAACACATAAATTGCGGTTTTTGACTCCATAAAACGGTTGTGAGAAAAGAACCGTTCTATAAATTTTTCCTCTAAAACATTCCAATCGGTCATCACAGCGGGAGTTTGATCAAGATACCAATCCTTAGCCTTGCCAAGCAAATCATGAGGAAATAGTCTCTTGAAAAGAGGTAACTCTTGCGCTTGATCGACTCCGGCCGCTAACGCTATCTCATAAAATTTGGTGAGAAAAGCGAAAGGGTCTTCATGATCCATTCCCGTGAGCGGACATCCATACAACAAGTTCAAAGTTCCAGTTTTCATCTCAACTTGCCTTCCTTGATTATTGTTAGCAAACTGAGCGGTGTGACGTGGACTATTTACACATGGTGTGGAAGCAGGTAGTGGATCCATGATTGGCATGAACTATGGAATTGGTGGTGGTGTAGAAGTCGAACTTCCTCCTTGTTCTTGCCTTTGTCTAGCTAGTTTCCTCCTCCGTCTAGTTCTGCTATTGAGTCTACGAGCGGTTCTTTCAATCTCGGGATCGAATAGAAGTTGGTCCGCCGGTAGTTGCCCTCGCATAAACAAAGTCTGCACACTAAACAAAACAAATCAACAAGCACAAGAAAATTTTTTAACAAGTCTAAAACTTCACAACTATTGCAATGCCTGCAATATCAATTAACAATCCCCAGAAACGGCGCCAATTTGTTGAAATACAAATAGAGTCAGGGTTTTGTTATCGTTCCACAGAGATTGTTCGGAGATATCGCAGCCGTTCTACAGTTGTATACGTTTTTAACTTCAAAGTAACAAGGGTTTTTGGTTGTTGTTAATCGGAACGTTTGCATTCAAATTTAAGTAATAGCGGTAAAAAGATTTGTTTTAACGATTTATAAAAAGCATGTCAAGATTAGGGTTCGACAAACCTATTTTGCACGGATAGAATCGACAAAGCTAATGAACTCGTTTAGACGGTAAATGTAATCACATATCCTCCCAATATGTTTATCTCTAACACATATTATGAGTTTTGCCATTTTGATCCTTTGATGATCTCTCACTCAAACTATCAAAATGACAACATTCAAGTTCAATATTATGAACATCAACACTCATTACTATCTCTAGCCAATGTGCATTGATGGATGAACAACCTAGGTAAAGTGTAAGAGCACATTTCTCAATCATGAACCAACACAAAGAATAAACCATAGAAACAAAGTTTTTTCATCATACATTCATCATCCAAGAGTTCACAAGCTAGAGTCAATACATATACATGCAAAAGAAAGGTTTATCTACCATCTAACCTTGACATAAAAGGAAAATTAGCTCTCCATTGTCATGGGAGCTAAACAAACAAGAAGATGAAGAAGAATATCAAGCATCAATGACGATCTCTCGACGAATGATGCTTCCAATCTTCCAAAATAGGATGCTACAGTGTTTACAATGTATTTGGCTCTGAAAAGTATCAAAGATCCCAAGAAAAATACAGAAAAGTCTATTTATAAGGGGCCAAAGGATCGCAGAGCGCGCTGTACCGCGCTGAGCACGGTCTCATTTATTGCCAAACCGACCTAAAGCGCGCTTAGCGGGCTCAAGACCGCGCTAAGCGGGCTACTCTCTGTAACTAGCTCCAACACCGCGCTAGGAGCGCACTTAGCGGGCTCCAAGCATGCTCAAAAAATCATTTTCTTCACAAACTGCTTCAAGGGGGCCTTCCTTGCTCCAAGCTACACATTTCCATGTAAAAACCTTCAATTAAAACACAAAAGTTAAATAGATAAGTTAAATAATGTAATTAACTATACTACATTATTAACCGGAAACAATTGGAAAAGGCATTGATTATCAAATAAAGATCACAAAAAGGTGCTAAAAACTTAACTAAACATTAACACAGTTCACACTCCCTGAGAAAGGAAGGACAGAAGCTTTCACTTTCTGATGAATTATTTCTGGTTCATAATACCAAACCAGTAAGAACAAAATTATCATTCAAACCCTTAAAGAAATATGTCTTGGTTTGATGATCATAATGATATCTGAAGGTGTGAGAAAACATAAGAAAAGGGGGTTTGAATTGGGTTTTCAAAATAAAAGACTTTTGTGAAACTCAAACAAAGATAAAAAATAAACTAGCAAAAGAGAAAGACACGTAATATATCCTGGTTCACTTGAAAACTATTAAGTCAATCCAGTCCACCCGCCAAGGTGATTTCGCCTTATACACAAGGACTTAATCCACTATAACCAAACTGATTACACTGCACTAGCAACTGATGGTGACTAACATACAAAGATTAACCGTCTCTTCTTAAGGATTCTGACCCAACTGGTCCCTTAGAGAATATAAACAACTGTTTGAACAAATTTAATGTTTACAATGAATTGCTTCTACACAAGCTGATATAAACACTATGAATAACTCAAATAAAATCTATACGGTATGAACAATGTATTTTTCTTTGTATTGTGGTGCTTTACTGTTCACGCATGTGTCTCTCTCATATGTATCAGTTTCTCACATTTCTTCAAGTGATCAAATCCTTAAATAGCCAGAAAAAGATCCGTTGGAGGGCATATCAGGAATATCAGTAAAATTGTTGGCGACTTGAAATAATGTCGTTATGCAAGGATGAAAATCGTACACAAATGTTTTCCTTTGTACCACCAAATCAGGGTAATGGAATGGTAGTGGAAAAGAACGTGTTTGATGTGTACTATGTACTATTTTTCCTTGCAAACGTTTCATCTTGTTCTGTTCATCAGAGGTTTCTGAATAGATATGGTTGAAGCATGATCAGAAGAATTGATCACTGGGTCTTCAGAGTCTTGAGTCATCAGAGTCTTCAGAACTTGTTCAGCAGAATCTTGTCTTTATAGTCTTCAACACTCCATCTTTAGAACCCTTGGTTATCAAAAACTTAAGTCTTCAGAGTCTTCAGAACGTTGTTCCGCAGAACCTTGTCGTTAGAGTCTTCAGCACTTAGTCTTCAGAAACTTAAGTCTTCAGATTCTTCAAAACGTTGTTCATCAAACCTTCTCTTCAGAGTCTTTAGCACTTAATCTTCAGAAGATAATTATCAGAGTCATATTCAGAGCCAGAATCCAAGAGAACATTGCAGCAGCAACATATTGTCTTCTTAGAATCTTTCTGAAGTTGAGCAGATCAGAAGAAAATTTGCTTCTTTGATGGAGAAATGACTTTTGGTCAATTGAGAGTGACGTTCCACATGATTTCTATCAGAGTCAGAGCTTTCTTTATCAGAGTCAGATCCTGTTTGTCAATTCTTTAAAAAACAAACGTTAGAGTACCAAAATTGTTCTCACACAAATACTACTTTGTTATTATCAAAACTTAGAGATATCTTGCAGAACCAAATCTTGTTCTAACAATATCTGCATTTGGTGAAGATTAACATTTGTTCAATGATTGAATTCTGATGATGCAAGAAAATTCCAGCAAGTTTCTTTAGCACATAACTGCTCAAAGTTTATGTTTAAGATAAGAAACTACTGGCTTTCTGAAGGCAAGTCTCCTTGAAGATATAAGATGGATGATTCTAAGATTAAGACTAGAGATAGAACTTAGTTCTTCTCCAACGATCAAAGATAAAACAAACATCAGGAGAGATGTTCTGATCCTTCAGAATGGAAGCTTAAAAAGCCATGAAGATGATCGTGTCTCTGCACAACGCTCAAAGATTCTTACGAAGATCGCAGCAGAAAGAAGACAAACGATGAAAGGAGAAAAAGGTTCTAGTGGTCTAGCTAGAAGTGATTGTCAACAAAGTCATCAACTACAGAAGCTGAACGTGTGCGGTGATTCTGAAGAAGCCTCTACATTAGAATCTGGGAATCTACGGAAATATTGAGAGTAACATATTTCTAACCTTTACTATTTATTTTTAAATAGTTTAGAAATCTATTCTTATATTCTAGAGAAATACGTTTTAAGAGACCATATCAAAAGGGATTCAGTTTCTAAAATCTTTAAGATAAAATTCTTGCTAGGGATAATATCTTTTTCAAAATTTCCTTACTGAAATTAGACTTGTTTTCATTTTGCATATGAACTTAGTTCAACATCGAGAATGAAAAGAGCTATCTCTAAATGTAACTTCCTTGAATAGAAAATTAAATTTCTATTGCTTAGTAACATTTGCTCTACTACTGAGATATGAGACTTTTGACTAGTGAAGTCTTCTTATTTCATAAGTAATCTGAATAGAACGCATGACTATCGGTAAATGCTTTTAACCATTGGAAACTGAAGAGCATGATACATTTATCAGTCATTATGATACGAAGGTTTGATACGTTAACGAAACTTTTGTATTACTTATATCACACCTAGTATTTGATGGGGGTAATGAGAATATCTTTGATACAAGTAATTAAAATCATTTCACCTTACTTTTTGTTAGATGTCCTGAACTCATTCCTTTTTAAGTGTCTTCTATGTTTCTCCTTGAACCTAATGTCTGCATAGGTAGCCTATTTTCATCTTTTATTAAGTGTGTTACCTTATCATTTTAATTTATCACACCTGCTTTGTAAACAGTCTCCATTTTTAGTTATATCTTTAATCGTCGTGCTTCTCTAGTCCTTTTATCATTTATGATGGCCATAAAAGCTCTCGTCTCCTTCATTCTTAGTCACTCCTTCCTTGTGGGCTTCATATCCTTTCTTTGTTCCATTTCACCTTCTTCCAATCAACCATGTCTGTCAAAACCTTATGTGGCAACGAAGATATTCTTGAAGTCATTGTCGAAAAACGACCTGATTTTATGAGTCTTAAGAGAACAGATCGTGACATTATCCTTAGCCAACACATACAAGATTGGCCTAACTACTTTACTTTGCTAAGAGGCCCAGTTTATCCAAACCTTGTGAAAGCCTTGTGGGAATATGCCCTAGAAAGTGAAGATGGTAAATCCATCAACTCATTTGTGTCTGGCATTCCATTCACAATCACTCATTCTTATATTACTAAGGCCATAGGTTGTATCCAAACCGGTGTCATTGTTGATGAGTTTCGTCGAAACTACACTTTCGTTGATGAGTTTCATGACATCTTCAACACTTCCTTCTTCAAGTTTGAACCAAATAACCCGGATAGACTTTCACCCACTGCAAAAGCTTGGTTTAATCTTCTTCTAAATAATTTTTTACCTAAGAAAACAGATAAAAATGTTTAGTCTCATGAAGACAGACTGTTTATCTATTATCTAATGAAGAATATCAGAATCAATCTCCCTTTAACAACCTTTAATCACTTGAAGGATTTTGTTAAAACTTCCAGAGGTCAGCATAAGTCATACACTCCTTATGGAAGAGATTTGACTGATCTTTTCTTCAAGGATGAAATCATTGGTTTAGCTAAACGTCTTAGACCAGATGAGGCCTGTGTATAAGTAAGATGCAAAGTTGTTAATAATATGCTAGGAGACTAGTTTCTATGTTCTGAATGGAAGGGAGCTTACAAACCTCATTTCTTAGACTTTACATATAGGATTCAAGAAGAGCTTACAAACCTCCTCTCGAAGACCATCTGACACAAGGAGACCTTATAAACCTCAGGCCCTGAAAAGTTGTTGAATCTTAGAACCTCTAAGTTCTTAGTTTTCTCATTAGACCTAAGTATGTTTTGTGTCCGTCGTCTCCCATTGTAATTTCTTAATGAATATTAATGAAATTTCTTTTTCATATTTCTTTGTCAATTTCTTTTCTATACTTTTTTGATTTCTAACAAAGGGGAAGAAAGTGATATATGATTTTGATATCCAATCTAAATAATCTCATTCCAAATATAATTGAATATGTTTTACTTCTAACCATATGTTTGAGAATTGATCAGAAACTTCGCAAAAGTTCATTGTGAAAGCTCTGGTGTTTTGAACAAATTTTGGTAAAACATAAATGTTAACTCAACATGAAGATCAAGCTAAATAATTCCGGTGAAGACGTGATGTCGAACGAGATGTCTTAACATGCATCTTGACATCCTAGACTGAATGGCTTAAGTTAGTTTTTAATCTGTTGCAACACTCAAGGAGAAATTGTTGCATGGATCAAGGACAGAAGATTGAAGCCCAAGGAAGCAGAAGCCTATAAATAGAAGACTTAGACCTAGGTTTCAAAAGCCTTTGTACGCCTTTTGTAACCTTGCTTTCTTGCGTAAGAAACAAGGGTTTAGGGTTTTGAGAGTCGTTGGCTCTCTAGGTTGTAAGTATCCCTTTGTATCAGTTGATGCATTGTGGCAGATATAGGTGTCACACATATCCATAAGCCTTGAGGTATTGGATTATGTATTGTTCTTGCATGAAGCTTTTAAGCAAATCTGAGTTAGCTTGACAGAATTCTGTATTGACAGGGATGATGTAGACATCACAGTTGGTGATTAAGAGAAGTGAGTGGGGTATCTCATATCAGGGTTGTAAACATTTGAGTTTAGCCTTGGTAAAGATCTTCATTGGGTGGATGTTAGGTATAAAGTTGTAAACGGGGGAGTTTAGCTTTGTAACAGTTCTACAGATAGTTGAGTCTTCTTCCTGGATTGGTATCCCCCGGATGTAGGTGAGTTGCACCGAATTGGGTTAACAATTGTTGTGTTCTTTATCATTCTGCAGATTTATGTTTTCTGTTAGGGTTCATGATGAACATGTTGGATCAGATGTCGTGACATCTGTGATTGTGCAGTTCTGATATTCAAGATATCAGTCTGCTGTTGCGCCTCTGAGTTTAAATGATTATGTATCACAATGTCTTGACATGTGTTAGGACATCTGCTGTCTGCATAGGCCAGAATTTCACATTGTATGTTAGAACAGGTTATCAGAAGACAAAAGATAAGACATATCAGAAGCTATGATATATCAGAATACATAATTTGTAAGATATCAGAAGATATGTTCAAGAAGCAAGTGATGTACATCAGAAGTCAATAATCAGGAAGATTATATGAGAAGCAATTGTACAAGAGATCAGAAGATATAATTATCAGAAGACTTGTACAAGAAAGAAGAATACCAAACAAGCTTGATCTGATAATATATCTGGCATTGACCACTAAGTTATAAAAAATAAGAGATATCCATGAATTTCACGCTGATACCCAAAACTTGTCAGAAGTTGTTAACTTTCTGAAAGGATGATTCAATTGGTATATAAAATTCAATGGTATCCAAACCTTTAATGGTATCTAGACTCCAAAATTAAAAGATTGTGAATTCTTCGGAGATGAAATCAAGTCATGGTCATAAAAGAAAATATTTGGTTTCTAAAACATCAAATGACATGAGGATATGTGCACCTGTTGGTGATCTATGCTAAGATATTGAAGATTTGGTTTTGATACATGATGTGTGGCATATAAGAAACTATCTACCAATTTTTGATATATAATGCAAGACATCAAGTATGATAAGACAAATCAGGTTCTAATACGTCTACAATATTATGATAGCAAGCTTGGTTCTGAGATGAAGACCAGCCAATTCTAGTTAGATTCTGATGAGACGTCACTGAGAAGTAATCCTTCTCTATTGATATGATTCTACTTCAAAATCATTTTGTGAGTCTTGGGATCAGGGGGAGACTCTGAACAAGCATAAATGAATTTTGAGAGTAACAGAATCAGGGGAGCCCGTTAAGCTTATCTCAGACTCTGGATTTATGGTGATTACCCTATATGAATTGCTCTATCAAAATGCATTGTTTGTCATCATCAAAAATGGGGAGATTGTAAGAACAAGATTTGGTTCTACATCTGGCCTTTGAGTTTTGATGATAATTGCACATGTTATCAAAGAGAACAATTTTGTATGATATGGTTTCTGTCTAGTGTGTGGTTGTTATCAATATGATCCTGACTCTGATAAGAAGGCGTGTGACATCATCAGACTCTGTTATCAACACTCTGGAAGAAAACATATGTGTGTACAAGATAAAGTCAAAATTCATGAATGTTTCTAATATAATGGTTCTAATGAACGTTAGTTCTGGACATTCTAATTAAGACTTTATGAGAAAGGCCTATAAGGCTTTCTAATGTGATGCGCTTCTAATGTTACAAGTTCTGAAGACTCTGAAGATGTGATTCAGGTGAACAAGGCTCTGAAGATTCTGAAGACACAATTTATGAAGATCAAGTTCTGAAGAGTTTCTGAAGACAAGGTTCTGATTGAACGAAGTGCTGAAGACTCTAAAGACAAGAACGTGCTTAATGAAATCTGAAGACTCTGAAGACAAGGTTCTGAAGGGGCAGGTTCTGAAGACTCTGAAGATAATGCTTCTAAAAGAACGAGTGCTGAAGATTCTCAAGATAGTTTTGCTGAACGAAGATATGGAATTCTGAAGACTGTGTTTCTGAAGATTACACAAAGAATGACTCTTCTACAACACGCTTCATCAAGTTAATATCTGAAGCCTCTGAAGATGCTAGAAGACTATTGATCAGAATGGTTTTGATCTAAATATAATAGTACTAAAATTTTGTAACCTCTACCTCGAAAAGGTGGCGCATGAGCAACTATTTGTACAGTGATGTTGACCATTCCTTCATGTGAATGTTAGGATATTGTTGTTGGAATATGTTTCTAAGAATACCCCTGAACAGATTTATTCTCTTCTGCTCTATAAATTGAAGACATGGAAGCTTGAAGAAATGTGTCTAATGGCTTGTTGCTTGAAGCAGCTGCTGGTCATAAAGAGAGAAAGATAAAAAGTTTGTTGGATGCTGTTCATACCAAAGGATTATTATTCAACACAGCAAACAATCAAGATGAAGCTACTACTACAAAGTGTGCACAAACGATGATCATGCTAACACCAAGTGAAACATCAATAAGTGAAGCATAGTAGCTTAGTTGAACTTGATGGTTGAATTGGAAAAAGTATTATGTGCTCAAGAAAGGAGTACAAGATGCTGCAAGCTGAAGCTTAAACGAAGAATGCTCAATGAAGAAGAAGCTGAAGTAGAATGATGAAGAATACACAACTATGCAACATGCTAAAGCCATGTGAAACTCATCAAGTGAAACATCAATAAGTGAAGCATAGTATCTTAGTTGATCTTGATAGATAAGTTGGAAGAAGCATTACCTACTCAAGAAGGAGTAGTGCTCAATAAGAAAGCTTTTAAGCAATACAAAACTAGTGTGCTTTTATAATCTCTTAGAGATTTATTCTTTAGATAGTTTATGTATTAGAAAGCAAGGAGTTGTTGCTCATATCTTGATAGAAACACTTAGGTGTTATTGTACTTCATTTGTGTAATCAGCTTGTAAAAAGCATATATAGTGCACAAGAAAATCCTTGAAAAAGGTAATGTTCCTTGAGCGGTCGAGTGAATACCAGAATGCTTGAGAGGGCTAGGTCGTTGTTGAGCGGTTTTGAGGTTGATTCCGTGAGCGGTCGAGTGAAGACCAGAATGCTTGAGAGGGCCAGGGCGTTGTTGAACGGCTTGGAGGTTGATTCCTTGAGAGGCAAATGAAAGTCAGGATTCTCAAGAAGACAATTGATGGTATCCATTGTGGTTGTAATCGTTGATGATTATTGGATTAAGTCCTTATGATAAGGCGAAATCACCTTAAGGGGGTGGACTGGAGTAACTTCATTAACAGTGAACCAGGATAAAAATAATTGTGTTCATTTGTTTTTATTTACATGTTAACGCCATTAGTTTAAATTCTGCAAATGGGGACGAAATGTGAAATCCAATTCAAACCCCAATTTCTTGTGTTTCTCAACCTTCACCAATTTCTACTTCAACCTCCATCAAACAACTCTTTTGCGATAGTTTTAGTTAAACCTAGTTAGAGGAAATTTGATAATCACATACCTCTTTGTGAGATCAAAATTTTTACTATTTTACACAACCATTCACTTGCAGTTCACATACGATCAAGTTATAAATTAATAATGATGATATATAAGTAATTTGGCTTTAATTTATATAGATCCAAATTGAGTGGTTTGAATAGATCTAAGATTAAACTCTTAAATATTTTAATTTACAATTATACATTATAATTACCAAACTGATAATTTTGAGAGCTAATTCTAATATGACCTAGACTTATGAATCAAATCACAGCTAATAAAAATCAAAAGCCTAAATCATGCAAGTCTAATAAACTGATTAAACTTATAGCATACAAGATCTAATATAAGAGAGAGAGAGAGATTTATCGTGATTTAGTACTTTTCATCCTTATATGACAGTGTAGGGATGGTAATTTAGCCCATTTTTAGTGGGTATTCAGAAAATTATTTACAATGGGTAGGATAAAAATCCGCAAAAATGGGTACGGGTACGGACTCGGATAATTACCTACTTAAATAAGCGGGGATGGGTGTAGGGATGAGCACCTTAGTACCCAACCCACCTCATACCCGTACAAGAAATATTTATATATTTTAATTTATGTTATTATATAAAAATAAATATTTATAAAATTTAAAAAAAAAACATCAATTTTAAACTACTACATATTTAATATACGTGGTCATTTATTTCATAATTCAACAATAAAATTTTTTAAAAACTTTTTAATATTTTTAAAAACTTAAAATATTATGATATTTTATACTTGATATATTTATTTTTATTAGAAATGTGGGTAACGGATACGGATACGGACACTTATATATCTATAGAGTACGGGGACGAGTGTCAATTTTGATACCCAAACAGGTATGGGCTCAGGTATGGAGATTTTTTCAACTGCAGGTATGGAGACGGGTACTATAGTACCCTATCCATACCCTGTCCATTTCCGTCCCTATGCGACACCTAATCTAGTCTCTAATAGATGTCCATCAGCACTAAATATAATTAGTTACGTTGATATTTGCTACAAATTAAAATCATAGAAATATTGCGAAATCATAGAAATATTGCAGAATAAGCCTAACTCTGAGCCAATTATTCCAACTTCTCAATCTACTTCAATCTTGCACACAATTCACAAAAATTTGACAAAAGATCCATTTGATCTTCAAATTGAACCACCTTCTCTTCTTGGATCTTCAAATTTCCTTTCAGCAGCTGTCCTCCAAACTTTATCTAAAATCACTTGAACAAAATCTTTAAATGAAGGTGAACACAAGAAACTTTGAACCCTTTGAAAAAGAACCTTCTTTTTTTACCTCTTTAAAAATTTGCTACCAAAATTTCACCAGAGATCTTTTTGCTCTAAATATTCAATCAAACATTGGCATATTAATAAATTCCTCACAAACAACCTCACATTTTCTTACATTTTTTGAGTTGAACCACATTCATGCCTAATATGAAATATTTGGTGTTTAAGAAGGAAGATGAGTTTTCTAGAAAAAAAAACTTTTTGGTTCTTGATCCGTTGTAAAAATGATTTTTGATCATTCAATATTCATAACATACAAAATTATTAAATAAGTGACATGTGATAAGAGATGATTTAAGCATATAACAATTAGAATATTCCTTTCTCCCAAACAGAAGTACTAAGTGCAACTAGAGATAATGTGGAATATCCTTATAGATTAATCTTATCCATTACATGCTCTATTAATAAATGAATCGACCGATGTAATATATTTACAAAATCTAATATAAGTTTAAATAAACATTTATTATGTCTTACAATATGATCTATTTAATTAGATTGATGTAACGAAAGGAAAGATGGTATGGTTAATTTTGTAGTAAAAGAATGATTTGTATAGTGCATAGTCCGGGTTTCTCGTGTGGGTTATTATATGAACCAATGTAGTGAGTTATTATTATTACATGATAAATAAATAAATAAATAAACAAATAAATAAATAAATATTATAATTATAATATACGAATTAATAAATCTGAAATAATTCCAATTGTTTTGGAGATTTGCGATCCTTTTTCCCCAGGGATTTCAATTTCATAGAGGGTACATTAATCTCTGTGAAATCAAAATGGGGACGAAGAACACCTTCAATTCTACATCACAATCTCAAAAAGAAAATACAAATAACAAAAACAACAACACCACCAATGTTGTGTTGAATGTCTATGATCTCACCCCTCTCAATAATTACTTATATTGGTTGGGATTTGGAATCTATCACTCTGGCATTCAAGGTTTGTTTCACATATATTGCATCATTAATTGCAATTTTTCTCTTACAAAATCCTATTTAAGGCAGGAAATTTTGTTCAAACATATAAAATATGTTTCATATTTCTCTGATTGTTTTTCGCACATGCCACATTCCAGTTATTCATGAAATTTTTATGTCATTAAACTAAAAAATAATGATGATAATAACAATAATAAAATATGTTCCATTTATAATGTAATTGTCTTTTATTAAAAAAAACATCCAAAAACCTAACCTACATATCAAATAGAGACAAACCTATTAACTATCTTAAAAATATATACATTGGAATTCAAGTCTACATTATATAAAAACTACTCACTTTCTTGATTCATGTCAGGTTTTAAATTGCGATTGTGATTGATGCTATAAGACTTTTGATAAAGACGTGTTTGGAGACACTAAATTTAAGAATAAGAATTTTCACAACATCAAATAAATAAAAATTGAGTTTTAGGGTCATGAAAACTTGATTTATAATGAAAATAACTAAACATTCCATGGCTAAAATGTGATTCCTAATGTGGTATTTAAATCACACCGCAATTGTAATTGTGGAGACTATTGTTGCATCAGAAATATTGCAGCTGCGAACCGCAATTCATGTTTTATAAATATGGTGTCTTCGGTATGAATTGGAGATTGACTCCAACGCAGACATACGAGATTACATTCAATTCACTTAGTAAATATGGTGTTTGAGAAGTATCATCCACTTGGGAAGATTTTGATTTGTGAAGATTTTTTAGCTGTTGAAATAATGTGTTTGGTTATGTTGTTTTAATTATGTGTTTGAATAGTACATGGTAAGGAGTATGGATTTGGAGCTCATGACTTCCCATCAAGTGGAGTATTTGAAGTGGAGCCAAGGAAGTGCCCTGGTTTTATGTACAGAACTTCTGTCCCTTTGGGCCAAGTAAACATGCAACCTTCCGAGTTTCGGACATTTATCGAAAACATGGCTAGTGAGTATCACGGAGATACGTATCACCTTATATCTAAGAACTGCAATCATTTCACAGATGATATCTCAAGTAAATTGACCGGAAAACGCCTCCCTGGGTGGGTTAACCGTCTCGCTAGGATAGGTATGTATGTAAGACCGACTGTATTTAAATTATTCTTTCTGCATTTCACAATGAGCATATTCCTAAGCAAGTCAAAATCTCAGGTTCCTTATGTAGCTGTCTACTTCCTGATAGTATTCAAGTAACTACGGTTAAACAGCTACCTGAATACCATTCTGGTGTGTTTGTGTATACTCTTTGTTTTTTTTTTATTAATGTTTGAAATAGAAATAGCATATTAAACATGCTTTGATATGCATGTGGTGAATGTTTGCAGAAGATGAAGTTACTGATTCTCTACCAACTGCGACGCCTGGTGAATCGATGGAACTAGATGATGAACAAGCAAAATGCCTTCTGTCACCTCTTGCTACCACAGAAGACGTTGCTTTTGTGAAAGAGGCTCAAGTGAAATGATTGAGCCTTCTTGATTTGAAGTAACTATTTTCGCCCGGAATTTCTCAGTTTTCGGTGGCTTTCTGCGTTCGTCTTTGTATTTGTTTCTGTGTATTAATGATTGTACATGGGGGCTTGTGGTTTATATGGTGGTGCTAGCTATGGTTTTTATTTTTTTGAGCTCTTAAGCATGTATATGACAGACAAACATCCAAGTTAGCAAACTGTCAGATATTAAAAGGTTCTTTTAAGACTGTATTTTGCTAGTTTCTTTGGTGGATTTATATGGTAAATGTCAAATTGAAATAATCTTGTGTCAAATATACAAGACAAAGGAATCATACTGAGATCAAATTTTAATTTAAGGTTCTGAAAGTATAGAAAAGTAAAATTTTATTGTTCTCATTACAAAAGATTAGAAAAAGTATAGTAAAGCCAGAGGATTGTTTTAAATAGATACCTCTACTTCATACAAATTACATGATGAAATTAGTATAGCTTCCTAAAGGAGCACTGCTTTCCATCTCTGTAATATTCCAATCCATCTATAATAAACAATCATCACACTCTGCATTTGTTTGTTTTAAGTTGTATCATTTTTGGATTCCTAGCAAATTGGTCTGACGTATTAGATTTCATTTGAGAGGATCAGTGAATGTCACCTAAGATACAATGTGACAAAAAGCAAGAAAATCATAGAAGTGATGAAGGTAGATCCTAACACGCAGCCAAGGTTTAGTATTAATTAAGGAACAATGTTAAACAAAGGGAGATTGGTTTTGTCGTCCTAATCTTTATTGATTCTGAGGATGCTATAAGAATTCCACATAACTTCTCATGGGTGACACGGGTTTTCTGAGAAGTTATTGGAGAATAGCTGCGAATGTACATTGGCCCGAGATGAAAAATGATGTGCAGGAGTTTGTGAAGAGCTGTGATATGTGCCAGAGGTACATATATTTAGCTGGATCACCAGGAGGTCTGCTGCAACCTCTACCAGTTCCAGAAAATGTGGGAAGATTTATCTATGGACTTGATCACCGATCTACCTAAGTCCAAAGGATATGGCTCATTGATGGTGGTAGTTGATCTATTGTCAACATATTGTCATTTTGTTCCCTTGAAACACTCATACACAGCCAGAAACATAGCGGAAGTTTTCACTAAAGAAATTGTCTGATTACACGGTATCCCTGTATCTATTGTGAGTGACAGAGAACTTGTCTTCATGAGTCACTTTTGGAGAGAGGTGTTCAAACTACAGGGTACACATTTGAAGTTCAGTTCTGCTTACCATCTAGAGACAGATGGTCAAACAAAAGTAGTTAAGCGCTGCCTTGAGACATATCTTTGATGCTTTGCCACGGATCAGCCCAATGTGTGGGTAACTTGGATTCCATGGGCAGAATACTGGTTCAAATACCACATATCATTCTTCTACTAACCAATTTCTCTTTAAGGTGGTTTATGGTAGGAAGGCGTTGATTTTGGTACGTTGAGGAGCCAGGTGAAACAAGAGTTACAACAGTGCAAAAAGAGCTTGAGGATAGTGACGAAGTGTTGCGTCAACTTAGGGATCAACTTCTTAAGGCCCAAAATCGAATGAAGGCACAAGCAAATAATTGTCGGACAAATAGGTCATTTGAAGTTAGAGAGTGGGTGTTTGACAAGTTGAGAGCCCATAGACAACAGTCGGTGATTACTCGCAATCATGCAAAACAAGCAGCAAAGTACTTTGGCACTTATCCTATTAGTGATAGAGTTGGAATTGTGGCATACATGTTAAAGTTTCTTGAAGGTTCAAAGGTTCACCCGGTGTTTCACGTTTCTCTACTCAAAAAGGTAGTAGGAGGTTATCATGAAGAGGAAGAACACCCTGGTCATTTAGAAGGAGAGAGGACAGAACAAGTGGAACCAAAAAAGGGTGCTGGCAACTCATGTAGTGATGCAATTAGAGGAAGAAATACAGCAGTGGCTAATTCAATGGAAAGGCAAGGTTGCTGATGATGCAACCTGGGATGATGTTGGTACAATGAGAAACTGATTCCCTACCTTTCAACCTTGAGGTCAAGGTTGGAGTTTCAAAAGGGAGTATTGTTAAGTGTTAACAGCCACGTGGCAGATAGTGATCCCAACTAGTCAATCATTTATCATAAGTCTCTACTATAATAAACAATAATCCCATTCTGCATTTGTTTGTTTTCAGCTGTATCATTATTGGGTTCTTAACACATGAATCACAAGCAGAGCGCAAAGGCACTGTGAACAACCATCATCAGAGAAATTCAAAGCAATCAGATATATGTTTACAAATCTCTGTCTAGCAATAGACAACAATAGTGACTGCAGGGACAATGTTTCCAATAAATACCTATCATTTTTGTTTTCTTAATCAATAATACCCCCAAGATACTCCTAACAAAGTCACAACTACAATTAAATTATAATAATAATAATATAAGTAACAGAAAAAAGGGAATGAATATTTTTTCACATTTTGGTTCATTTCTTGCTAATGCAAACTATGCAGCAGCATCGCCCTCAAGTCCCAATTTTGATGTTAGCCAAGCACAAACATGATCTGTCTCTTCTGGAATTGTGTAGTGGCCAAGCCTGCAATGTGTATGAAACAAAACGATAACCAAAATGAAGCAACAGATAAAGATTCTTCTATAAAAACTACAACAAAAAATTTTAAAATATATTCGGTTAATTACCCATTATAAGCTTTAAAAGTTACATCCTGAAATCCATTAGAACTTAAGCATTTCGATGATTTCTCGCCAAACTTATATGGAACCACTTCATCACCTGAAATAATATATATATGCCATCGTTATTTCACCCCTTCTCTCTAAAGATCTACGAAAACAATTTTTTTAAACTTTCAATGCGATTACCTTTTCCATGACACATCAAAATGGGAAAAGACTGAGCACGCCTTGTAGCTTCATCTACACCTTGTAACTTGTCGCTCAAAGTCCTAGACAAGAACAGTAAGATAACAATTTTATTATACAAAGAATGATTTTTTTGCAACATGATAAGTTAAAGTAGAAAAATGACATACTTTGAACATGGAAGCCAGCCACTTAAACCAACAGCTGCACTTATGTTGGCTGGATAAGCATTGCCATTCCCATATTTTTCAGCAGTAAAGCAGGATGCAGAGTAAAGGGCAACCGCTGCTCCCATGCTAAACCCTCCAACACCAAGCTTAACTGCCACACAGATATCAAACGAAACTCATGTGATTGGCAAGCACTATACAACCGAGAGAAATAAAAGTAGCATGAAAGTTCATTGCCCACGAGAGCATCTGAAGTTGATGATTACTACTTTCATTCTAACTACTTTCAAAATAAGAACTATGTCAGAAGCATTGACAGAAAATTTCATAAAGGAAACCTACTGTCTGCAGGTTCTGTAGACAACAAATTGGCAACATGTGCTGCTGAAGAATCCAAACCTTCAAGATCATCGGGAGCACTTTCAGAAAGCTCTTTCACATCAAACCCTAAAGGACATAAAGTTGCAGTTAAGAAATTTATCAAGACCAGTTTAAGGTTATTTTAAGATTTAAATTAAACCTCAGTGTCACCTCTCTACATGAATGCCTTTTGATACTTAATATAGAAAGGATGCTTAATTCTACTAATTAATATGACATGGTGATTGTGTGCATCTTCTCACCGTACGGCACCTGATACACTAAGGGTCTGTTAGGTTGGGGGTTTTTTGGAAGGGGGGGGGGGGGGGGGGGGGGGGGGGGAGAGAACATTTAAAATAAAGAGTGATTGGTTCAATATTTTAGGAGGGGAGGGGAGGGGATCATAATCCCTCATAAAGTGAACCAAAACGGACCCTAAAAGTTGATGGCAGGAATCAAACTTACAAGCGGTAGAAGGAAAGCCACCAAATACAGACATTGGTCGAGTAGGAGCAGTTGGACATATCCATTTAATCTGCAAGGAGCAATTCAACGATACAAGTTTTTTTTATTAGTATAGATATTATCTAATTGGAAAGGAAAAAAAAAAAGAATAAGAAAATATCCTTACATTTGGAAGAGGAAGGGTCTCTAATAACTGGGACCAACTGCAAAAGTGATGAGTTAAATAAGGGTTCTGTCTTCCGAGTTATAACCACATCATTAAAATCATGGTAAAACATCTAGCTAAGTTGAATCTAACTTATATTCCTGCTGTTTTCCCTTTACTGATTCATGTATCTCTTTTTATAGATATTTGCATTCGATTAGAAAGAACAGGAGAAGCCTCATGTGGGACGTTTTAAATGTTAACATCTTCGTGACATTTCCTCTATCAGATATGGAAGCCATCCACCAAAAATTAAAAAAGTTTCTTTAAGATGAACATATTACCCGAATCTGATATTAAAACATAAGTCATAATTTCATTTGCCATGATGCACTCAAATCATTCTTTGAAAAATCTAATCGTGTAATACAACACAAATGAAACTTCTTAAGAAAGATGGTTAATAACTTATAATAATGGCTGCTGATTTGGTTTAGTACCAACTATAACAGTCTAACTCTTATAGAACCCAAAGTAATCAGTAATCACATAGCTAAGCTCCTCAGAGTAAATATAACTCTCTACACAAACCTCCAAGGTCCTAATTGAAAATTACTGAATAATTCCCCCCAACTAACTACCATGTCATCAATCTTCTCTAACTGCCCTAGTCGGCTAAGTTGTTTGGGCTTCAGACTCTGTCAAACTCAAAATGATTCTTTTTCAGAAACTTTATAGCAGAGATCCTACTCATCATTTCAAGGAAATACTTTCTAGGGTCGAGGAAGCAAAAGAGACAAGATCCTATAAAGATTAAAGCAGGATTTAAAACGAGCTCAAGAGCTAATGAAAGTGCAGGCCAATAAGGAGAGAAGAGAGGTTGAATTTCAGGTAGATGGTTGAGTTTACTTGAAGATTCAGCCAATTAGGCTAAGGTTATTATACAACCTCAGCCTTTACGAGCTGACTTACTTACGGACGACGAGCAGTAGTCTATACCACAATATGCATTGCATTGAACGTACATTATAATGATAAGGATAAAAACTGAGGCGTTGCTCAAGTGGCACACTGTTCCGGACAGCGAAAATTATTGGGAATTGACGGCTTCATTGCAAACAACCTTTCCTGCCTTTCACCTCGAGGGAAAGGTGCATACTATGAAAGGTAGTATTGGAAGGAAGGAGGGGAATGTGATTAAGCAAGTTCATGTCAGAAACAAGAAGGTCACAGGCTGATTGGACCCGGTCTAACCCAGTGGCTGGTAACTTAGAGAAGTTAATTAGTTAGATACTACTTGTGATCCTAGCGGCTAGAGCTATGTTTTTTGGCCAAGGTGGTGGAAGTATTAGGAGAGTCAAGAGTCTCTAATTTCCCAGCTAGAGCAGTCTACAAGTTAAAAGCCAAGATTTGTAACTATAAAAAATAAAAGCTTGAAAATTAGAAGTACATGAACACATATCTCACAACAGTAAATTATGTAACAACTTTCAGTCGTATGAATTTGGAGAGAAAGAAAAAAAAAAATAGAAATAGGTAGTGTGTTATCACCTGGAGCCATTATCCCCGAGGCCATGCAACCAAACTATAGTTGCTTGGTGTTTACCTTTGGGCCTGACTACATAGGTTCTTCCAAACTCGAATGCTCTTGCAGCAGATCTACCGCCTAAAATCGAGTCATAGTAAATATTAAAGATTAAACATAATTGGATAGTGATATAACAAAAATACAAGATAATGGAATAGCTTTTATGATTCCCATTTCCCACAACTCAATGAAGGATAGAGGTAGTGATTGCTGAGAAAAACATACCAACAGAACCAAGTGATGGTGCAGCAAAGTTCATATTTGCCACTGAACAATACACCTATGGAACAGTCTTAAAGCTGCAAAGAACAAAACATTGAAATTTGTTATAATGTAAACACTAAAATATGTGAACACATTAAAATTTGTTGAGTGAAAACATCTCCAACAGTTCCATGGATGTAAATCTCTAATCTTTTATACTAAACAAGAAAACCTTATTGTGAGAACAAATTCAACTTTGAGGCGATGAAAAAAAGAACACATAATATAAAATATAAAATATAACATTGCAGTAATCTTAATCACGATTATACACAAGAGAAACATAAATAATTACCAAACAATTACCCCAATTCATTCATAGCCAAAAATACAAAAAATATGAAGCAAGAAAATCATCTTACAAAAGAAAAGAAAATGAGCATTAGATTGTAACCTAGAGAGAGAGAGAGAGGGGAGTTTAGAAACAAAGACGAGGATCTGAATTTCGAGATTCTACAGACAGAAAGTAACCTTAGTGGCCGGCAGTTTTCATACTCCGGAAAATCCTAAACTCCACGTTATGTTGTAAATGTCGGACAAGGATTCTCTGCCTTTCATGGTAGAGTAACTTTCAGAGATTATGCTCCGTCAGATTCATCTACCGTTCCAAAACATGCCACCGTTTAATCCCTTTCGCTCTTTAGTTATGTTTTTCAACTAAAACTAGGTAAATGTATAGTGAGAGAGTAATATTTATGTATATTTTCTTAATTGAATTTAATATGTATGAGTAAATTTATTTAATATAATATAAAATGTATTTAGATATATTTATAAATTTAAAATGAGTTAATTTATTGAAAAATAAAGGATGATTATATAAATTTAATTATATTAAATAAAAAAAATTGTATGGAAAAAGAAAATTTTGACAATTAGAAAATAAAAATTTTCTCTCTCAAATAAAAAAATTGTTAATTAAAATAAAATATGTATTGGGCTGATAATGATCCGTAAAATAGAAAGTTAGTTGTTTGCACAACTATTAGGCATTATCCAATTAGTTACGATATAAAATATATTTAAATACACATGTAAATTTAAAATGAGTTATTTAATTATAAAATAAATAATAATCATATAAATTCAATTGTATTAAACAACAATATAAAAATATTTATAAAAAAAAAAAAGAGATGTGTGAGATTGAGAAAGAAAAAAATTGACATTTAAAAATAAAGATTTTATCTCTAAAATAAAAATATTTATTAATTAAAATAAAATAAATATTATACTGATAATTACTCATGAAAAAGAAAGATAGAATAATTATTGTATTACTCTTGAGATGAAAAGGAAATTATTATTAAACTATTAGGTTCTCTCTTTTAGACACTCAATTACATTTTCTTAAAAAGAAAATCAAAAAGAAAATGTATGAAAGCCATTATTAGAGAATCTGCATTATGTAAAGTTGTCAACATCTAAATTATGGAATCTAAATTTCAATTATAGTGTAATGTGATTTATTACTAAAAAGTTTAAAATCAATTAAATTGAGTAACCAAAATACCAACACTGGTTTTCAATAAAGGTTGTTCCACTCCCATGCTTTTCACTCATAAACTTTATTTTATATTTAACCATACACTTAATTTACTATTTTAAATGATTCATCTTAGTATAATATTTAAAATTAAATTTATAAATATAAAGTTACAAATTCAATGAGTTTAGTCTCTTCTTTCCATCCATGCCGACAAAAAAACAAAGACTATATAACAAAGTAGTAAATGAGAAATTGATCTCAATTTATGACTTTTTTTAGAGACCAAAATAAAAAATTTATTAAGCATTAGGCATAAGATATGCCAATAGTACACAAAATCTACTACCCAACATCATACCACAGCCTGAATTGAAGCAAGATTAAGCCAATACTCTTACTAATGTCTTGGAATTACATACCAAGGCATACCTTCCTATTACAAAACCAGAAAAGAACATAACATACACCAATACATGTGCATCAAAATAAGACCAGAGAACATCTTCACCAATCCATAATGTCAAACAAAATAACTTGCATAAATATAACAACTGCCTACAAAGATGAGCCTAGACACTTGCAAACATTGAATGATTAAAGAAACTGATGTAGCAAATCCTTCTTTTTCGAATAAATCAGGCCATGAATAGTGATATACAACAAATATGTCTCTCAACCTAATTTTTAACTCAGTTATACGCATACAACCTTGAATAAACCTTTGTTCTTCTTTTTTGCTCCCCAGAAGAAAAAGCCTTAGTCTCAGTAGTGGCCCACATCATCTGCAGCAAAATTGAAATACTTATGTTATTATTGTGCATTCGAAGAATACATGTGATACATTTGTTATTCTTTTTAATTCATCACAACAACAAAGACAAGTGTGAGAGAATTATAAAATCAAACCAATTTTCTATAAAAATAAAACGAAATTGTAAGAGAGTGGGAGAGAACAAAAAAATTAGGAAAAAAGTTTAACCAAAAAATTGTATAATTAGGCAAAAAATCTCACAGTTCTTGCTTGAAATATTATAAAGGCATCATCAAAGATAAGCATGCCAAAAATATTAAAACAGAATCATATTTTAGTCTCTTTGAACAAACTTCAAGCTTATTCAAATAAACGAACTTCAAGCTTGTTTTTTTTCTTGCCATATAAAATGTAGTTACTATAGTAGCTATACAAAAAAAATATCTTTTAATCAAGAAAATAAAAAAGGATTCGGTAAACCAAAGATGATGCATAATCATTAATAGATACTGAAATACACTCTAGAGGATAACATTTCACAAAATATTAACATATCAAAAGGAATGAGAAAATTTAGACTCCAAAATTCATGTTCTTGTTAAGCAATACCTGCATTTTACATCTAAACCCAAATCAATATGCTTCCTTTATCAAGAGCTTGATGACCTCTAATTTCATCTCTTACTATTACAATCACTATGGTTCCTTTAGAAGCCACTTGTTTGCACATCTCAAATCCAATTTCTTTGTTTGCTCCTGCCACAACCGCATAGTTATAGAAATTTAACTTGAAACATTATCTAAATGCAAAAAAGTACGCGTATCTTAGTTGTAAACTCTCATTGAAATTGTGTAAATAGTGACAACAGAATGGCTAGATGGAAAGGTAGTTGTTGGTTTTATTGATGATGTGACAACTTGCTGTTGCAGATACAAAAAAGCAGAAAGATGTCAATGTCAAGTGGATCAAACTTTGAAAGGGTACACATGAAGGATATGAAGTAGCAAGTCATTATTTTAACTTTAAGCATGTAATTACAAAATGCAAGGTGTTATTTTGCCCCCAGTACTTAACATAGAAGTTGAAACGCAATAAACAACTAAATCTATTATAAAAAACGGTGGTCTAAACATGGTTGACAATACATGGTGTAGGAAACATGGTTCACTAAGCATCGTTCAGGAAAATACAGCTCACAACACGTAAAACGAAGCAGACCTAGCTCATCGTTATTTTGTTTGTATGATAAAACATTCCCATCAGGTGTTAACCATACAAAACTTACAAAATATCACAAAGATTCAGAAGGTTAACGAATCACCTGTTTGTCCACGACGACCATTTCAAAATGTTCCTTGGTAGCTGATGTCACCTTCCATTTGTGATGAACTTTGACACCTAGTTTCCACAACTGTTTTTTGTCGATGATGTCGTTTATCATCTCGAACGGTCTCGCCATCCTCACCGTGCTTGCTAACGGTGGTGGTTTCCGAATCGCAGAAGGATATCAAAGATGAGCTTGTGTAGAGAAAGGAAGTGAAGTGAGGGAGTGGTTATGGACAGATGAAAACCGAAAGTAGCAGTGAAGTGACAAATGGGGAAGCGTGTACAACATTGATGTTGCAGTATGTTTGGGACATATAGTTAGAAGAATTGAGTAATTTAGTTTGCTAAAGTAGAAATGTTACTGAATTCAAGCAAAAAGGCACGGTTGCAATAGAACATATGGTTACATAGTTATGGTAAGGGAAACAAATGACATGAAGTGATGGAAAAATGGCAATGTGGAGTGTAGGGAAGCAAGGGTAGTTAGGTCTTTTCCAGATGCCAGAAGGTTCTTATATGGTAGATAAAAATTTTAGTACTACTATTTAAACAAAGGCTAAAGGAGAAACCAAATATTAGACTTTGGAGAGAAAAATACTATCCTAAAGAGAAAAACATAGATAAAAAGCTAAGGGAATACGTGAATCAATTTGAAGTTCCGGAGTAGAAGTAACTTCTTGTAATATTTTATGTGTAATATTTTTATCGTCTTAATCTTCTATGTTGATGACACTACTATAAATAATATATTTTATGACAAAGCTTTCACTTCACCCAACAAAAAATCGAGGTATAATGCTAAGGCGCACCATGTTTTATTCTTATTTATTAAAAACAAATACCACATATTCCCTCAATTTATAAATATAACTGAGGGAAAAAATATTTAGGACATGCTTCGAGTCCCAAGAAATGCAGTTTATGTGTTTATTTCTTTAAAATTGATGTCTTTCTTTTTATTTTATTTTTTATTTTTAAATTAATGATTTATTCCTTTGATTTTCTTTAATAACCAAGAGATTAGATAATCAGATTTTACTATAAAAACAATCGTTAATCTAATTTTACGTATCCTAAACCTAATTTATATGTAGTCGCTCCAAACTTGTACGCATCATTCTTTGGGATGGATTGCACGATAAAAACGTCTTCAATGTTCTTCTATCTTGAACAAATTTTTTTCTCCTCTTGCAATATATCTCACATAATTGTGTTGATATTGTTATTATATTTTTGGAATAACCTTCCTATGTTGTCAATCAAAGAAAACACTCCATAATTTATTGATTTTCTCGGTTGACAACATTGAGAAATCTATTCCTAAACATTTGCCATGAAAACATTTCCTCAAGATGATGAAATCTTTAAACAAATCTCTGGAATGGATTACAAGTACAGGAAAAAAATTCCCATGGTTGGACCAGATAACTTATAAGAAATTGGATGTATGCAATCCATTGAACTTGAAAAGAATGCGCATAAAGGGTATACTACAAAATATGGATAACAACAAAGATTTGTTGTTCTCAAAGAATAACTTGAAAATTTTTATTTTTCTCCAAGAATTCATTGTCCAAATCTAAATTTGTTTAAACATTTTATTTTAATATTCTGTGTAAACAATGTAATTAAAAAAAACTTACTCCACTCGATTTTTTACAGAAACCGAGAGGTATGTGGCGCTTGGGATGAAACATATTTTATTGTATTTTTTTATTTAAAAAGAAACACATTTTACCCCAGTTTTGAGTAATAACCGAAGGGAAATATAACTGTGTTTAATGAGTTTATTCATCATCCTTAAACCAATCTTTATCGTCCATTTAATGAGTATCAACACTCAAGATACTGCCATAGTGATCCGTGTGAAACCTAAAAGACATTATAAAAACATTCTGAATATTAAAATTGATAATGAAACATTTGACATGAAAACTTTGAAACTTAAAAAAGCTTGGAAAAGTTATCTATGATGGATTGCAAAAAGCAGAAAATCATTTGGGTTCAAGGTTTATGTTCTTAAATAATTATATAACTGAGTGTTTATTTTATTTATCTAACCTTTTTATGTTTTATATCATAAACAAATGCATGAAATATCCAACATTTTATTTTCGCTAAGATTCAATGAAACGAGGTGTTGGGTCATCATAAGGAGCATCCATATTAGGTCAAGAGCAACACACAAGTAAGAGAGACACCACATATTCCCCAAAAACCTTAAGGTGATATGTGTATGGGTCCTCTCACTTATAAAGTGCTCAACCTCCATTTTTCTAAGCAATGTGGGACTTCAAACTCACATTTGTACCCAATAATCTCCCCCCTCAAGTGTGAGTCCATCCACCATGCTCCTCCTTAAGTGGAAGCTCTTTCACCCACATACACTTCTTGTGACAGGTACGACTTCTTCTTATTTTGATCTCTAACAATTTCAATACCAAGAATTTTCCGAGCTTCTCCTAAATCCTTCATAGAAAAAGATTCACTCAAAGTTTTCTTCAACTCTTTAATTCTTGAAATATCATTTCCAACAATTAGCATATCATCCACATAAAGCAAGAGAATAATGAAATCACCTTCGGAGAAATTCTAGAAAAACCCACAATGATCGGCCTTGGTCATCTTGTATCCATGTTCAATCATCACCGAGTTGAACTTTTGATACCATTGGCGAGATGCTTGTTTCAAACCATAATAACTTTTTACCAATTTACAAACATAGTATTCTTTTCCCTTCTTTTGGAATCCATCCGGTTACTTCATGTAAATTTCTTCATGTAGATCACCGTGAAGGAAAGTCGTATTCATGTCCATTTGCTCTACTTCAAAATCAATACTAGCGGCTAGCCCAAGAACCACTCGAACATTTTACAATCACAACCGGAGTAAAAATTTCGCCAAAGTAAACACCTTTATATTGTTTAAAACCTTTTACCACCAAGCGATCCTTGTATCTTCTTTGAGAAGTGAATTCATCTTACTTAATTCGATAAACCCATTTATTCTTCAACAGACTCTTACTCTTTGGAAACTTCACTAACTCAAAGGTATTATTCTCATGAAGTGATTGCATTTTATCCTCCATGGCATTCATCCACTCCTTTTTGTTCTCATCCTCTAAAACATCTTCACAACTTTCGAATTCTCCACCATCAGTGAGAAAACATACTCGTTCGAGGGGTATCGAACGTAAGGCCTTTTATCAGAAGTAGACCGCCTCAACTCATTAGAAACAATTGGCTTCTCAACACTTTCTACCTCGTGATCAACCTCATTTTCAACAATGTCTTACGTAGCACCTACATCAAAAATATCATTAGGATTTAAAACATTATCAACATTCAAATCCATACCTAGATTTTCAATTATAACATCTTCGAAAGTGATAGGGGTAGAAGTAATAGTAGTTGAGTTTGTATCAACCATTTCTTCATCTTCAAAAATCGGATCTTTATTCTCAACTATTTTGATGTCCTCAATGGTATAATCCTCCATGAATATGACATCACGACTATGAATAAGGTTCCATTGAACCAAATCAAAGAATCGATGCCCAAACTCATCAAGACCATACCCAACAAACATACATTTCTTAGACTTCTCATCCAATTTCAATTTCTCATCCTTCGGGATATGCACATAAGCCATGCACCCAAGCACCTAAAGATGGTCGTAGGAAACATCTTTACCACTCCAAACATGATTTGGAACATCAAACTTCAACATAACACGTGGAGTGGGGTTTAAAAGATTTACAACTGTGGTCAATGCTTCTCCCCAAAAATATTTCGGCAACTTTGATAGAGAAAGTAAACATCCCACCCTTTCCACCAAAGTTTTATTCATTATTTCGGCTAACCTATTCAATTTTGGCATCTTTGGAGGAGACTTTTGATGACATACACCTTGATCCTGACAATGTGGAAAGGTCCAACATACTCTCCCCCGTTATCGGTTCAGATACACTTGAGCTTTTTCCCTGTTTCTCTTTCAACAGATGCTTGAAACAACTTGAAGGTATCTAACACTTAATCTTTCGTCTTCAAGGTATAAGCCCGTGTTTTTCGAGAATAATCATCAATGAAAGTCACAAAGTAATATGCACCACCAAGAGATCGTGCCTTCATCGGACCACACACATTAGAATGTACTAAATTCAACACTTCTGATTTCCTCTTTGGTTCGAATGACATAAAGGAAACTCATCTTTGCTTACCCATCAAACAATGCGAACACTTTCTCAACTTTGTATCGGAGACACCATACATCACATTCTTATTTGCGAAAATGCTCAAACTTTTTTCACTCATATGACCCAAACACTTATGACATAATTCAGATGAGCTATCATTGTCACAAGTATTGATGTAGCACTTTGAACCCCCAAGTTGGGCGATATACAAGTTTGAATTCCTTTTTTCCTTTAGCAACCACCATTGAGCATATCTTTAACTTCCATTCATTGGCCGAAAAAGAATTATCATATCCTTCATTGCCCAACTTTCCAACAAATAAAAGATTAAATCGAAGTTCTTGAATGTGTTTCACGCCTTTGAGAACTAGAGTAGTCCCATTGTTAGTTTCGACACAAATATTTCCTATTCCGTTGACATTAGAATACCCATTATTTCCCATACGAACAACCCCAAAGTCATTGGTCTCGTAAGTTGAAAAAAGATCACATCTCGAGGTTCCATTAGTAGAAGAACCACTATCAACCACTCAATCCATCTCATCACATGATAGATTTAGATTCTCTATACAAATATCACAAACAACAAAGAAATCATCAACAATAGCAACATCTTCATTATTGTTACCTTCCTTTTTGTCGTTGTTGTAATTCTTATTCTTGTTTTCCCTTTTCAACTTTCGGTAACACTTTTTTATGTGTCCCTTTTCCCCGGAATGATGACACTATCAATATTAGAGAATCTATTAGAGCCTTCTTGTGATTTAGCACGTGATGTCCCAAAATTACTTGAACCTCTATTTTGATGTCTCCTCCTCGATTCGATAACCAACACCTCGGAATGTGAAGAAGAACCTTATGACTTACGCCTCAACTCCTCATTCAACATACTACTTTTAGCCAAGTCCATCGAAATGATACCACTTGAAGTGGAGTTAGACAAAGATGTCTTAAAAGTCCCCCAAGAATTAGGCAAAGTACCTAGAAGCCACAAACCTTGAATTTCATCATCAAAAGTAAAATTCATCGCCAAAAATTGATTTAGAATCTCTTGGAAAGTGTTTAAGTGATCGATCATTGGTGAACCATTACTATACCTCAATGACATCAATCGCTTGAACAAGAACAACTTATTGTTCCTCGTCTTTCTTGCATACAGCTCCTCAAGTTTAATCCAAAGTGCGCGAACATGAGTAACCGAGCTCATATGATTAAAAACATTATCATCCACTCTTTCCATCGGGTTTTTCACTAGAGAAAACGGGCAAGTGAAAGCCTTTAACATAAAGAAAATCTTCCATCTTCCCTTTCCAAACATTATAGTTGGATTCATTCAAACTCACCATCCTAGATGTGTTCGTCTCCATCGTTACACAAATCAAACCACAACTCTAGATACCGCTTTTTGGGAGGAAATCCACAACGCAATAGAATAATCCAACAACACAATCTCTCCCAAATATCAAATGTAACGACAATCAACAAAAGACGCCAAACAATACAACAAAATTTTAGCTGGAAAAATCTCCGTTAAATCTGAGTAAAAAATCACAGGACCCTGTATATGCGTATTTTCGACGCCATGAGTTCAACACGTAAAAAGTTGTTTTCGACAAATGGAGGAACATGCCAAAAGAAGCACAACTGAAAGAGTATATCTACTTGGGAGATATTCTTCAACATTTTTCGACATTTCGACGGGGCAACGTTTCGACATTTCGTCAAGTAAAGATTTCTGCAAATGGAAAAAGTTTGGACAAGTATGAAGAACGTTGTGATAGTTCGACAATTCGACAAGTCTGAAAGGACGTGTTTGTTCGACATAACTTGAAGATTCAAATTCAAGAGAATTATAACGTTTGGCAGAAGACGCGTGGAAGCACCTGGCGAAAGGGAGACATGCAGAAGGCCAGATGTCGAAGTTTTAGGATATAGTCATTAATAGCAGTTATTTTGTTTATCTATAAATAGGATAGTTGTTATTAGAAAATGTGTGGAAAACTTGTACAAAACTTCCTGCAATTACTCAAAGTACCCGTGTGAGAGAAAAGAGTTATTTGGAAAAATGTACGTGTAAACACCATCTTTCAATTTCTTTATCAATCAAAGTCTTTTTACCAATTTCTTTACATTTACCAGCATCTTTATGTTTTCTTCGTCATTTTACTTTAAAGTTCTTTCTTCGCCATTTTACTTTAAAAGTTCTTTTCAAAGTCATTTTCTTTTATCTCAGATTTTTATCTGGAGTTAGTTGAAATCTTTTATTCTAAAAGGCTTACGTACATAAAACCAAACACCAAGATATCACCCTTGATTTAAAATTATCACGTTGATCTAAGTTTTCGCCCGACGTCCTAGGATTTGTTTGGTTAATCCTGCAAGTAACCCAGATTTCATCATTCTGGTAAACCAGAGATTGTTCGCCAAGATCAACAGCGAACAAATTGGCACGCCCAGTGGGACTAGTGCAATATAAAACTTAAATAAATTTTAAAAATTAAGGCTTTTTCTTCGTTGTATGATACTAAGAAGCGGTAAATTAGCCGTATCTGACGTAGAGAGACCCAAAAGAACTAGAGTAAGGAAAATGGCGAATTAGTCAAATAATCCTAATCCCAATCCAAATTCAAATGAAAATATTCCAGTTTCCAACCCTATACCTTCGACAGGGGGAAATGTAGATTCAAACCCTGTTCTGGAGAAAGTTATGCCTTCGTCAACAGGATCTATACCAGCGGTTTTGCTCTCCCAAAGTATGCCTAGTTCTTCCACAATGGGACATTCAAGGCCTATGGGGACGCCTCCTCCGGGAGGACAAAATTTTAGGCCATTCCAGACAAATTTTTCCATGCCTATGTTCGGAAGAGAACAACCATATGGAATGCCAACGTCAGTAATGGCAAACTTGCAAAGTGCACCACCCTTGTATTCTGACGCCATGGTCCACATGTCTTCGCCACTGCAAGGATTAGGATATGGTGGAAATATGAGTAGATTGAACCAATCCCTACCAAATTTCCAAATGCCAGCAATTACCAATAATTCTGCGCAAGTAATTCGACAACAAATGGACGAAAGTAATCATGATATGGTCCAAATGTTGACTCAACAAATGGGAGCAGTGTTTAACCCTTTAATACAAAACACTACCCAAACCAACCAATTGTTGGCTGCGCAAATGACGCGCATTGCTGACTTTTTTGGTGTTCCTCAAACACGACAAAGAGAACAAGTGATTCAAAACCAAGTAGTAAATGTCGAAGAGGAACCCACGATAAATAAAAGGCCTTTAGAGAATCCCCAGGCTAACCCTAGAAACCAAGAGGCAGTGGTCGAACAGCCTCGTGTCGAAATCCCCGTTCAACAAGAGCCTAGGAGGGTAATAGTCCAGAGAGGCCAAGATGCTGATGATGTGTTGCAACAGCGAATACGATATAATAACTTGCCTGTCGAAAATAACATAACAGCCATGGTCGAAAGGATAATGGCCCAAAACGGTGTAAATGTAGGGTTGCAAAGGCCTACTTATACTTCCCCATTGTCAGAATACATTCTGCAAGAGGAACTACCCCCAAGATGGAAAGTTCCTAAGTTTACTAAGTTTTCAGGAGATACTAGTGAATCTACTATAGAGCACGTAACGCGTTATCTAATAGAAGCAGGAGAAATAGTCAATAATGAAAATTTGAAAATGAAGTACTTCCCAAGTTCTTTGACAAAAAATGCATTCACCTGGTTTACATCCTTGCCTGCGAACTCTATATTCACATGGACCCAATTAGAAAGATTGTTCCATGAACAATTCTATATGGGTCAGACTAAGATAAGTTTGAAGGAATTAGCCAGTGTTAAGAGGAAATTTTCAGAGCCTATAGATGATTACCTAAATAGGTTCAGGTTGCTTAAGGCAAGATGTTTCACACAAGTGCCAGAACGAGAGTTAGTCGAAATGGCTGCAAGGGGTCTAGATTACTCTATAAGGAAGAATTTAGACACTCAATATTTAAGAGATATGGCACAATTAGCAGATAGGGTAAGACAGATTGAAAGGCTAAAAGCTGAGAAATTCAGATCAAATAAAAATAAAAAGGAAAGAGTGGCCTATGTAGGAGTATGCCAGGATGACGATGGTGACGAAAATGAACTAATTTTGTTCGACGAACAAGAAATTGATCTGGCAGAACTAAAGTCAGGCCCACCATACGCCTGTAAAGTACTAGCTCCGTCGAATGGAAAAAATCCAGTCGAACCTGAAAAGAATGATAAGTTTCCTAAACGAACTTATACGTTCGACGTCACCAAGTGTGACGAAATTTTTGATTTATTGGTCAAAGATGGTCAGTTAATAAAGCCACCAGGCGCTAAAGAACCGCCTGTCGAACAGCAGAAAAAGAGGGGTTTTTGTAAGTACCATAACTTTTTGGGTCATAAAACATCTCAATGTTTTCTTTTCAGGGATCTAGTTCAAAATGCTATCCGTGATGGAAGGCTGAAGTTTGGCGAGAAGCCAAAACAACAAATGAGGATTGATTCGAATCCTATGCAGGTTGTCGAAGCACACTATGCTGAACCATCCACTGTGAATATGGTGGAGATTGAAGTTGCTTCTGATGGCAGTTTCGAGATGGTGGAGGCCATGGAAGGTTTCGACACCAGTGTCAACATGGTCGAGATTACTGAAGATCTTGCAGGCCAGACGAATTCGAAGGTACTGAAGCGTTCGACAACGATAATGAAGTCAAAGTCACTGAAGATCTTGACAACAAAAACACAGTTGAAGTCACTGAGGACTTCGACGATGAAGGTAAGGTCGAAGTTACTGAAAGCTTTGACAATCAGAAATTGAAGAAAACTACAGAGGGTTCTGACGAAAAGAACGATGACAGTGTTGCTGAAGGTGTGGTGGTTCGACCAGGAGAAATCTGGGATTGCTTGGGACAGCCAAGTGGAAAATTCGACTACCTGGTGAAGTACACTATTCTTGCAACTTATCACACCGACATCAGTGAAATCCAACCAACTGGTTGGGGAAGTGATTTTGATGACGATGGTGATTCCCCTATCGCCAAGGAAGAAGTTACTGAGGACTTCGTTGCTGAAAACAAGGCTACTGAAGGCCTTGATCTTGACAACACAAAGGAAGCTGATGTTGCAAATTACTGCATCAACATCATGGGACCTTTCGACAAGGAAGTCACAGGGATGAAAGAAAAAGCTGTACATGGCCGTGGGAAATCTGGGACTTATGGGATCCTACGAAGAATAAAGGAGGATCCTAAAGAAGAGTCAAACAAGTGTTGCTGCAAGCATGCTCCTAGGAACATATCCTGGTGTTGCTGCCCAGAAGGGAAGTTCTACCTGACGAAAAAGAAGGACAGAGTCGAAGAGGAAAAGCTCATTGAAAAGATGAACAAACTAACCATTACTGACAAGCAAAATGCGGGAATAAATATGGTAGAAGTGTCGCAGAAAACTCAGGTAGCAGTAGGTGAAGATCAACGTCGAGAGGAGTACCAAAAGCTGGCGTACCCCAAGGAAGATGAGAGTTTGGTCGAATTCATCAAAAGATGCCAGAGAAGGAAGAGTGACGTGATGCTGTGCCCTCGTTGCAGTTCCATTTTCGACAGAAAGGCTGCCACCAACTTGGAGGCAATAGATCAAGCAAGAAGGAAGGCGAATGGGGGAGCAACAAGATATGATCCAAGAAGGAGTGAGCACCACCAATGGAGGCGCGGAGACAGACACTATGGCACTTACAAGCCATCAAACAAAGTGATAGATGACAAATGGGTTCAACCCATCAGAGATGCCCAAGGCCAGAAGAAGTGGAGGAATTTCGAAGTGCATAGAGGCACTTCAATGGAAAACAAGAAGGAGTTGGAGAAATATAAACCTAGGCCATATCCTTCAGAGAATTATAAAGGGAAGAACCCCATGTCGAGATCCCAGTGGAGGAGGTTCCAAAGGCAAAAGAGGGTTGAGAAAGAAGTTGCTGAAAAAGGTATGATGAGAAAAGTGGCTGGAAACAAGGACGAAGCAGAATGTAGCAGCAACGCTCAAATGGAAAACAAGAAGAAGCCTCTCCAGCAAATCAAACCAAACAGCGTAGCAGCGGAAAGTGTGCCCAAAGAGAAGAAGTTGGAGGATGACGAGATGACAGATGATTTCAAGTCAGATTCGGAGGCATCCTTCGACGTTGTCTGTAACGTGGTCTCAGTCCTTCCCAGAGACTATGATAGGATCATGGAAGTCGAAGACGAAGAGGATGGGATGGAAGAGGAAACGATGGTGCATAAGCCCGTGTGTTACTACGTAATGAATAATGGTTGTGTCGAAGAGCAAAATGCTTTCTTCGAAAGACCAGACGATTCCATGAAGGCGCACTTGAAGCCTTTGTTTATCAAAGGAAAGATTGAGAGTGTTGGTGTGAACAAGATCCTAGTGGATGGTGGTGCCGCTGTGAATTTAATGCCCCACTTCATGCTGAAAAAGATTGGCAAAGATGACTCGGATGCAAAGCCCCACAACATGGTTCTGTCGAATTACGAAGGAAAGGTATGAACAACCATGGGAGTTATTCAAATGGATCTGACAGTTGGTACTATAACAAGGCCAACGATGTTTATAGTTATTGCTTCTAGGGCAAACTACAACTTGCTGTCTGGAAGAGAATGGATCCATGGTATAGGTGTTGTTCCTTCGTCGATGCACCAGAGAATAGTTATTTGGAGGCCAGATGGAATCGTCGAGAACATAGAAGCAGACCAAAGTTACTTCATGTCCGAAGTAAACAATGTAAGTGATCGAAGTTTCGACAAAAACTTAGCCCACATACCTCCTTGCAGTCCGGCGAAATTCGACTTGAAGGCAACGGACAACGCGTACTGTTCCATGTATCTCCATCCTACACATGGTTTTCAGTGGGATAAGGAAGTCATTGGTGACTCCAACTACATGTGGGGGACTACCAACGTAGCACCAACAGGATGGGGGAGTGAGTTCGACAATGATGATGAGTGAACAAGCAGTGCTCGACAAAATTACGGCTTACATAGCCGAAAATAAATTCAAAGCGGCTCTGGAGGCCGAAGTAAAATACATGGCTGTCGAAGCCAATCATGAAGATTCAAATGAACAATGTCTTCAAAAAGACGTTGAGGGAAATGATGATAACAACCAAATAGACGAATGGCAACACCAGAAACTTGACGCCATTTATGACGACGAACCTTTGGGGTTCGAAAAAGATCCAGTGTCGAACAATTTGAAGATGGTGGCGCAGGATCCTTTAGAAGAAATCAACTTGGGACTGGGGGCAGAAAAAAGACCAACCTACATAAGTGCAAGGATGGATCCTCAGTTCAGAGTCGAAATAATCCAGTTGTTGAAGGAGTTCAAAGATTGCTTTGCATGGGATTATGACGAAATGCCTGGTTTGGACAGAAGTTTGGTCGAATTGAAGCTGCCAATCATAGAAGGGAAGAAGCCAGTCAAGCAAACTCCAAGGCGCTTTGTACCAGAAGTTCTGTCGAAAATAAAAGAAGAGGTCGAAAGACTTCTAAAATGCAACTTCATCCGCACTACCAGGTATGTTGATTGGATTGCAAATATAGTTCCGGTTATTAAGAAAAGTGGCAAACTTAGGGTATGCATTGATTTTAGAGATTTAAATTCTGCTATCCCAAAGGACGAATATCCTATGCCAGTAGCAGAAATGCTTATAGATTCTGCAGCAGGTCACGAGTATCTAAGTATGTTGGATGGATACTCTGGCTATAACCAAATTTTTATTGCTGAAGAAGATGTTTCTAAGACAGCTTTTCGTTGTCCTTGAGCAATTGGAACTTATGAATGGGTAGTGATGCCTTTTGGTTTAAAGAATGCTGGAGCCACTTACCAAAGGGCTATGAATTCAATTTTCCATGATTTTATTGAGACGTTTATGCAGATTTACATTGATGATATTGTAATCAAGTCTGTTTCAAGAAAAGATCATATAGACCATCTTCGACAATCCTTTGAGAGGATGAGAAAGTTTGGTCTAAAGATGAATCCCCTTAAATGTGCTTTTGGTGTGCAGGCGGGTGATTTTTTAGGTTTTGTGGTCCACAAGAAAGGGATCGAAATAAATGAAAACAAAGCCAAAGCTATAATGGAATTGAAAGCGCCATCAACGAAAAAGGGATTGCAATCTCTACTAGGGAAGATCAATTTTCTAAGAAGATTCATCTCCAACCTCAGTGGAAAAACACAACCCTTTTCTCCTCTACTTCGACTAAAGAAAGAAGAATTCACATGGGGGCAAGAGCAACAAGCGGCTTTCGACAAGATCAAAGAGTACTTGGCTAGTCCTCCAATCTTGATGTCCCCTTGTAGGAAAAGAAGCATGAGATTGTATATCTCTGCATCAGACAAGACATTAGGAAGTATGTTGTGTCAAGAGGATGAGAATGGCGTCGAAAGGGCCATCTATTATCTCAGCAGAGTCTTAAATGATGCTGAAACTAGATATAGTGCCATAGAGAAACTATGTTTATGTGTATATTTCTCTTGTATGAAATTGAAGCATTATATAAAGCTTGTTGATGTATATGTATCTTCTCATTTCGACGTAATAAAACATATGTTGTCTAAGTCTATTTTGCATATTCGAATTGGAAAGTGGGATTTGGCTCTAACAGAATACTCCTTAAAATATTTGCCTTTAAAGGCTATGAAAGGACAAGTGGTGGCTGATTTTATAGCTGACCACTCTATAGTCGAAACTATAGAGTACGTCGAATTAGCACCATGGAAACTGTATTTCGACGGTTCTAAGCATAAGAATGGAATTGGTATTGGGATGGTGATTATTTCTCCTGACAAAATTCCAACAAAGTTCAAGTACAAAGTCGAAGGGCTATGTTCGAACAATGAAGTCGAATATGAAGCTTTGATTGCTGGACTTGAAATCTTGTTGGAATTGGGGGCAACAAGAGTCGAAATAATGGGTGACTCTGAGTTGGTAATAAAGCAGTTGACTAAGGAGTACAAATGTGTGAAAGAGAATCTAATAATGTACTTCGTGATAGCAAATAGACTTCTCAAGAAGTTCGACAATGTGGTTTTTAGGCACATTCCCAGGATGGAGAATCAAGAGGCGAATGATCTTGCTCAACTGGCATCAGGATACAAAGTGTCGGAGGAGAAGTTAGAAAAAGCCATTGAAGTCAGAGGAAGAATCATATCTGTAGGTTTGTCCCCATCAGATTTAGAGACAATAAAATTGGGATATGGTGACGAAGAGAATTATGAGATTTGCAACGTAGATGATGCAGGAGTCGAAGACTGGAGAAAACCCATCAAGGAATATTTGCAAGATCCAAATCAAAAAGTCGAACGAAAGGTAAAATATAGAGCTTTGAGTTATGTACTTTTTGGCAATGAATTGTTCAAGAAGACTGCGGAAGGAGTCTTGTTGAAATGCTTAGGCGAAAATGAAGCATACATAGCATTGTCGAATGCGCATAGTGGAGCGTGTGGCGCACACCAAGCAGGCCACAAAATGAAGTGGTTATTGTTTCGACAAGGAATGTATTGGCCAACAATGCTAAAGGATTGTGTCGAATTTGCAAAAGGGTGTCAAGAGTGCCAAGTACATGCAGGCATACCACATGTTCCTGCAAGTGAGTTACATTCGATTGTAAAACCTTGGCCGTTCAGAGGTTGGGCGTTAGATTTAATTGGTGAAATTCGACCAGCTTCTTCAAAAGGGCAAAGGTACATTTTAGTTGGAGTAGATTATTTTACTAAGTGGATTGAAGCCATACCATTGGTGAATGTAGATCAAGAAGCAGTTATGGATTTTATCCAAAAGCATATAATCTACAGATTTGGGATACTGGAAACAATAACAACAGATCAAGGATCTGTGTTTACTGGTCGAAAGATGCAGAAGTTTGCACAAGAAACAGGTTTTAAGCTCCTTACTTCGACACCTTATTATGCTCAGGCTAATGGACAAGTCGAAGCAGCTAACAAGGTAGTGATAAATTTGATCAAAAAACATGTAGGTGGAAAGCCAAAAAATTGGCATAATACCTTAGATCAAATTTTATGGGCTTGTCGAACATTTCCTAAAGAAGCAACCAATTCGACTCCATTTAAATTAACTTATGGGCATGATGCAGTTTTGCCAGTCGAATTGTATTTGCAATCAGTTAGGGTTCAAAGGCATCATCAGATCCCATTAGAGACATACTGGAGTATGATGATGGATGAATTGGTTGATTTAGACGAAGAAAGGCTACGTGCCTTAGATCTCATAAAGAGACAAAAAGAGAGAGTCGAAAAGTTTTACAATAGAAAAGTAAAATTTAAGACTTTTTCAATTGGTGATTATGTGTGGAAGGTAATTCTTCATATGGATCGAAAAGACAGAGTTATGGGAAAATGGTCTCCCAAATGGGAAGGACCTTTCAAAGTTTTGAAAATATTTTCTAATGGCGCATATGAGGTCGAAGAGATAGGGAAAGACGAAAGGATATTAAAAATAAATGGCAAATATTTGAAAAGGTATAAACTAATATTGCAGGAAATAAAGATAGCAGTCGAATAAAATTAAAATTGAAAGTAAATATTGTGCTGCCAAACAGATGGCGTTAAATCATTACAAATAAAGCCTCAAAGGGCTAGAAATTGACAGGCAAATTCGACTAAAGCTGAAGGTTTGCAAATTGTGCCTTCAAAGCGGTAAATTTGTCTTTCTGAAATTGAAGTCGACGATCATAGAGGTTCCTGTGAATATGGGCAACTTCAATCTCTTGGTTGATCTTTTGAGCGGTCTCTGCGTGTTGAATGCCAACCTTCAACTCTTCATCAATCTCGCTTTGCCTAGGCTGCTGGATAGAAGCTATGAGTTCCTCCTCTTTGGAAATTTTCTCTTGGAGAACTGCTATTTGTTTCTTCCATGTTTGAATGTGGTTATGGCAAGTAGCAATCTTCTTGACAGAGGCTTCAGAAAGCTCTTGTAGTTTCGAAACCTTATTTGTCGAAACAGAAACAGAGTTCCATTCAGCAGCTTGTTGGTCCATTTTTTTAGAGATTTGTTGACTTAAGTCCCTTCGACGGTGAAGATCTGCGCTGGATAAGTCAATCACAGTTGTCAGCTCTATCACAAAATTGCAGACTTCGACAGAAGCATCCAAGACGTTAACTTGCTTCAACAGTTTCTTCAACTCCATTGGAGCAGTGGCATTTTCCTCTAGAACTTGGAACAAGTCAACATCAAGGATCTTCGCCTTGATCTGAGTCATGATATTGGGTAGAGACTGCACTTCAGAAGTAGCTCCAGAAGTAGTCGAACTGCTGTAGAAAGAGTCTTTAAAGTTGAATCTGGTGCTAAGTATGGCTTTCAGGTAGTCCAGGGGTTTCTGCACTTTGAGACTTTCAAGCTCTTCATGAGAAAGACTAGTCGAACCAGTTGTTTGGGAACTCCTTTGAGTTTGGTCAGGAGTAGGCTGGTTGCTATGCTCTGAAGTTCGCCTAGCTTCCTGTTGCTTCGACAGATCTTCTTCTTCAGCAGTCTTCTCTTCAGGATCTTCTTTGACAGCAGTGTCTGCTTCAACATCATCATCTTTTTGTTGCTCAGCGTGTAATCCAGGATGAGAAGGAGAGTTGTTATAAGAATCAGCTCCCACAGTAGTGTCGAATGCTTCGACTGTTTGTCTCTCAAGTTCTTTGATGGGAGTGTCCTCCTCTCGAGCTACCTCCTCCTGGATTGTCTCAGGCTGTTTTTCGACGACCTTTTGCTTCTATCAAAAGAAAAATTTCTAAGTTAGAAATGAAATAAAATAAACGAGAAGGGTCGAGATTGAAATTTACCTTAGAAGTCTCAGTTTTGGAGCTAGACTTTCCCCTCCCCGTATCCTTCGGCTGATGTTTTGTAGCAGGACTGCTAGAAGATTCCCTTTTAGAGGATTTGACAATGGATTTTTGTGAGGCAATTTTCTGCAGTCTTTTCTTCTTTTGAGGAGGGGGATTTGGAGATGGAGACTCATCACTGGACTCTTCGACAGGGATTATCTCTGGTATTTTCTTTCTTTTTTGGAATGTAGAGGTTTTTTGACTTACCTGATCATATAAATCAAAAATGGTGAATGTCTTAAAGAAATAAAAGAATAGATCAAAAGAGGAAGAGATTTATACCTTAGTCGAAGGTGTCTGGGCGGCACTTTGTGGAGTTTCGACGGAAGCTTTCTTGGCAGGTGCTTTCACAGCTAAAAAAAAAAAAAGAGGGGAAAGTTAGACAGGGAGAAATATGTGATAATAAAATGACAAAATTCGTGTTGTTGTTAACACCTTCAAGAATGGGATCTTCCACGCGAACGTGTTCTATTCCAATATGAAGGTGCCCTGGGTAGTTATCCAGATGATACTTAGTCGCAACCACGCGTTTAGCAGGTTTTTTATAACTTTCACGAAGAATTTTCATATGGTTCCCACATGTGAACCAATCTGGAAATGGAGGACTTAAAGCCACGCCAAATTCAGCAGATGGTAAAGGTGGAAACTTAGGAGGATAATAGCTGAAAGCCAAGTCATAACGCACTTCTGGTCGAATGTGTGAAGGCAGTTTCAACTTCTCCAACTTCTCCGTGAATTTTTCTTTTAAAGTAACCGCTGCTTCGCGTATGGTTCGACTAAGATCATCAGGTCTGTAAACGGTTTCAAAATATTTTTGAAATTTTTGTATTTCTTGGATGTGTCTTTGCGTACCTTTTTTAGTCTGTTCCTGCACAAGAGCAAAAGCATTCGTCAGATGAGTGATGAAAGCTTTTACGTCGAAAAATTTGGTAGCATAGTATTCCCTTCACCATGTGTCGAACTCAGGAGTGCAAAGGAATGATGGTTGAAAAACCACCGGTCGAATATCCAAAGATTCGTCAGTCAGCCTGTTCGACAATTCCCTACTGGTGGCTTCGTCGTGAAAGGAGTTGTAGAAAATGATGGCCCCTTTTTTAGGGAAAAGAGGTCGAGGCATGATTTGAATTAGGCCAAATTGCCTGGCAACCAAGTTAGGTTGGTAAACTATTAAGGCAATCTGGGGTTTTGTAGTATTGCGGTGGGAGAACAGGAGCCTAGGGGTCAAAAAGGATTCCCAGACATTTAGGAAGATGTTTTCATCTTTTTTGGTTTGCAAGGGGAATTGTCGTGTAAACCATTCAGGTCCAATTGTTCTGTCAGCAAATGGAGCCATAGTCGAAGTAAAATGATGTCTCTCAGCAAACATCATTACATAGCTAGTGAAGGCCCGTCGAAGGCTAATTGCTTCATCAGTTGGTGTCAGTTGCACCAATCTAGGCCATTCGACACTCCTGTTTTTGAATTCCTCTTCATTTATGTCATGCTTCGCAGGAATAAAGGCTTCGAAAGTGGCATTCAGCCATAGTTGCAAGAGCCAAAAGGGGCCTGCCAAATTAAGCTTCCCTTTATCCTTCAATGTCTTCAAAGAACGCACGCTTTCACTCAAGGACTCATACAGGTTCGCCAAGATTACCTCACTCAAGCATAATTTGATCCCAGCATGGAGTTGGTTCGCCATAGTGATGAACCTCTTAGCCACTTGAAGTGAGCGGGAGCAAAAGACGAATTTGGTCATCCACAAGGTTAGAAAAGCTATGTGCTCTTTGTCAGAAACTTCTTTGTCATCTTCGCCATGGTAGTGAGACATAAAGAGGGAATATGGGGCGAAACTAGTGTCGAAATCTATAGAGTCCTCGTTTAGGTGAGTGGGGTCGAAGTCAATGCCAACTGGACTAAGGCCAACTATGGCAGCTATGTCGAACAGCGTAGGGGTGACCATCCCGCAAGGGAGGTGGAAGGTGTTATACGTACTATCCCAAAAATAAAGGGAGGCTAGCAGCATGTTAGGGCAAACATTGGGTCCTACTCTTGATAATTGTATCAAGTCAAAAATTCCTATCTCTTTCCAAAAAATTTCTTTAACATTTTCGACTCTGTTCAACCAAGACAAGTAATCTGAAAGGTCTTTCGACCAAGGGCAAGTTCTAAAAATCCTAGTATGATTTAGATAGGTTAAATTTATTACTTCCTCATCTTTTTCATTTGAACCTTGAGGTTCAGTTTGTTCTACTAGTTTCTCTAGAGTTGGGGGTTTCACCCCAGCACCTATGGGTTTTGTGTGAGAATAAGTGGGAAAAAACTCTTGTAAACGCTCAGGTTTAATGTCTGGGTTAGGGAGTGGTCCTAACATGGCATAATGATTACCAGAAATAATAACAGGGATGAGTACCTGGGATTTAAAAATGCAGTCTTTTTCCCTCGCGTTTGGAGGCTCAGGAATGTATTGTTGATCCCCAATCAGTGTTGGTTCATCCAACCTATGCGCAGGAGGGATGATGGAAGGTTGCTCACTCTTGGAAGGTTTGCTGCTTGATGATTTTTGAAAAGCCATTGTTGAATCAGAAAGTTTTTTAGAAAGAAGATGAAGATTTGGAGCGGTTGTGAAGATGAAAAGTTTAAAAGCGTAAAAAAGAAAGAGAAATAGGGGTTTATGTATTTATAAGAGGAGATGATTTTTTGGGTTTAGTGGTGATCATGGAGGGCACGTGGCATCATCTTGACGGTGATGAAGAAAAGTGGAAGTTAAAAAGAGATGGCCATGACGTTAGGTTAAGTAATAATGGGCTAGAAGCTAGAACGTGGGCTAGAGTTGACGTTTTGAGAAAGTAAAATGATGAAATATGTTGGAACTTGAAATTGTGTAATTTAAAATTAGGATGACATGACGTCAAAATATTGGTTGAACACCAAAGGATTATTTCTCCAGGATAGTCGAAATACCTTTGCTGGGGGGCAATTTGTATATGCGTATTTTCGACGCCATGAGTTCAACACGTAAAAAGTTGTTTTCGACAAATGGAGGAACATGCCAAAAGAAGCACAACTGAAAGAGTATATCTACTTGGGAGATATTCTTCAACATTTTTCGACATTTCGACGGGGCAACGTTTCGACATTTCGTCAAGTAAAGATTTCTGCAAATGGAAAAAGTTTGGACAAGTATGAAGAACGTTGTGATAGTTCGACAATTCGACAAGTCTGAAAGGACGCGTTTGTTTGACATAACTTGAAGATTCAAATTCAAGAGAATTATAACGTTTGGCAGAAGACGCGTGGAAGCACCTGGCGAAAGGGAGACATGCAGAAGGCCAGATGTCGAAGTTTTAGAATTTAGTCGTTAATAGCAGTTATTTTGTTTATCTATAAATATGATAGTTGTTATTAGAAAATGTGTGGAAAACTTGTACAAAACTTCCTGCAATTACTCAAAGTACCCGTGTGAGAGAAAAGAGTTATTTGGAAAAATGTACGTGTAAACACCATCTTTCAATTTCTTTATCAATCAAAGTCTTTTTACCAATTTCTTTACATTTACCAGCATCTTTATGTTTTCTTCGTCATTTTACTTTAAAGTTCTTTCTTCGCCATTTTACTTTAAAAGTTCTTTTCAAAGTCATTTTCTTTTATCTCAGATTTTTATCTGGAGTTAGTTGAAATCTTTTATTCTAAAAGGCTTAAGTACATAAAACCAAACACCAAGATATCACCCTTGATTTAAAATTATCACGTTGATCTAAGTTTTCGCCCGACGTCCTAGGATTTGTTTGGTTAATCCTGCAAGTAACCCAGATTTCATCATTCTGGTAAACCAGAGATTGTTCGCCAAGATCAACAGCGAACAGACCCGTAGGTCACTTAAATATCCACTATAATCAAACAATGGGTACAATCAAGGTTCTCTATAACACTAGTTAAAGGCATAGATCAATATCATCAAGATCTACAATTAAAGAGAGACAACCAATCAAAACAAACACAAAAACTGCACCTAAAAAATGGACTCTTCAGACAGACTTAGAATGCTCAAATTTCGATCTCCGCCATTCAAAATGTACCTCTATGAGTGTTGAACGCCGTCACAAATAATTAGGACGATTCGACGCTTGGATTGTGAGAAAACTGTGATCTCGTCGGACTGCTCTATGCTGAATTAAGGCTGCGGGGATTTCACCATTCTCTCAATTTTTCTTTTGTTGTTTCTTACCTTATGAATTGTTGACCCAATTCTCTTTGTTTTATAATAAGAAAGACTTATACACACATGAGCTACTGACCCACATTCATTTGGGCCACTCCAAATAGGAGAGATAGCCCAACACGAGGATCCAACATTTGTTCTTTCCCAAAATATCTAACATTTGTTCTTCACCGACAGCGATGACGATGTATCAGATTCAAAATTTGTTATGTATTTTTACTTTAATATTTTGTGTAAACAATATAATATTCTCTATAAACAATATAGTTTGTAAACAAATTAATTTATTAATATTCTGAATAAATAATGTAATGAATATTTAAAAAAAAAAAGAATTTATAAATTATTGTTAAGGATTGAACAAATGACTATTTCAATTATTTTTTTGATTATTCTAAAGGGTTTAATATGTTTTTAGTCCCTATAAAGTTTGAAATTTCATTTTTAGTCCTTCCCTACCTTTTGGCAACGGTTTTTACAAAAAAACCGTTGCCAAAACCAGCTAAAACCGTTGCCAAAAGTCAGGAGGGACTAAAAATGAAATTTCAAACTTTATAGAAACTAAAAACATATTTAACCCTATTCTAAAATCGAAGGCTATAGTGGAGAATTTTTATTACGTCCTTCGTTACCTCGCATTTATAACTAATGTTAAATCAATTTCGCATAGAAAATTAAATGCATTTTTTATAGCAATGAAAATTCGTCTACCAATAACTTATTTGAAATTCTCAGACGAGGGAACTAGTGATGTCTATTGCGCACCACCATTTGCTTATAATTTATTTCAATATTCTATTGCCGAGAAAGATGTGTTTGTCTATATATTTAAAGTCAATCGGTTGGCAAAAGAATTGTTCAAATTGAGAGAGGTAGCTTGTAGATATAATTTACATACAGCAAATGCCAACACTGACATAATATTCATATTTTCTATTTTCTATACTTAGCCAGCAATGTTTGATTAGAAGACCCGGCAAATATGCACTAATATAAATAGTTTCAACTACATTTTTTTATAACATGGATCAATCTCTCCATATAACCATAAAGAATAATTTATTGAGCTGAATAAGACTACGTGGACAAAAAATCTTGCTCAAAATTTTTAACACTACTGAATTCTGAGTTTAAAACCAGTAATAGTAATAAGACCTGCATTCTCACTTACACTTACACATTTGGAAAAATAAACAAATAATTACAAGAGAAAAGAGAATCAAATAAATAACATGGTTCCAAAAACCAATAATAGTAACTATAAGAACTATCTTCCAGAAAAAACAGTAGTGGAAAATGAGTAGGTAGAAGAATTACATTCCACATTGCTTTGTATAGACATATTAGAGTCCATCTTTGATATGTTAATATTACTATGTGCAACATCATCATCTTCATCATCATCACATAGAAAATCAACAAGAACCATTTTTGTAGCAGGTGGTTGATCCACCATCACACGACCTTCAAGCATATCTACCACTTTAGCCATACTAGGTCTCAACCTTGGTTTCTCTTGAACACACCATAAAGCAATATACACCAATTTAATCACCTCATTCTCATCAACACCACCATATTCCATTAACCTATTATCAACAATTTCCATTATTTTCCCTTGTTTCACTTTCTCATTTACAATCTTTGGAAAATATTGCCATTTCCTTTTTGACTTGTACTTTTCATCTTCGACCAAACAAACATTTTTTCTTCCTCCAACAATCTCTAGTAAAACCATTCCGTAGCTATATACATCTGTTTTATCTGAAATACCTTTCTCTAAAAGCCACTCCGGTGCCATGTAACCTCTTGTTCCTCTTATCGTAGACATCGCTTGGCTTTCGTCTTTTGGAGTAAGTTTTGATAGACCGAAATCGGAAACAAGCGCTCTAAAGCTCTCGTCCAATAGTATATTTTCCGGCTTTATATCAAGGTGTAAGATCCTTGATCTACAATCATGGTGAAGATATGCAAGTCCTTTAGCTACATCAACTGCAACTTTATACCTTAAGCTCCACGACAAACATCCACTTCGACGCGGACGCCTTTGAGAATCTCTTTTGGGAAAAATCCAACAATCCAATGACCCGTTTGAGATAAAATCATAAACAAGGTACCTAGGAGCTGAAGAAGAGTTACAGTACCCGAAAAGTCTCACAAGATTCACATGATGAACACTAGCTATTGCTGCAACTTCTGATTTAAACTCTCTTTCGCCTCTTTCTTCTGCGTCAATTCTTTTCACTGCAACGGAAGTTCCATCATTCAGAATTCCTTTGAAAACCGAAGCTGATGAACCTCTTCCAATAAGTGACTGAAATCCATCTGTTGCTTCTTCAAGCTCGTTGTATCTGAACTTTGTTGGAACCCCAGCAACTTTTCTTAAGAAACTGTACTCTATTCGAAGCTCTTGACTTTCTGATTTCAACTGTGATTCCAATATTCTCCTTCTGCGTTTGTGGCTTAAGATGATAAATGCAAAAGCAAAGATTGCAAAGATCACAGCAACACCAGCGCCACAGATTAGGAAGAAAATCTTGGAGACGAACAAGAAACGAGCAATGGTTATGATAATGATCACTGTAATCACAGATAGAGCAACAATTATTTTCGCTTTTCTGTCTTCCATCAGAAACTAATATTTTCAATTTAATGGTAAAGATGGAATGGAAGATAAATGTGTTGTTAATATCTATTCTTCCAACTTTGTAATAATCTCATGAGAACAGAAAAGTTGAAACGTTCATTAGTTTTGCTTGTAATTACAGATAAAGGACGAGCAACGTGCATTTGAATATTACTATATATATTGGTCAAATTCATTTGAATATTACTAAAAAACAAGATGTGGAATGTTTCCATTTTCATAACATCTGAAATTCTAAAATATTGGGTAGGCTTTTAGGATTTACATATTCATATAGACTTGCTAGGAAATAATGAAATCTTGAAACCCCTTGCACTTTTATTGTAGTACTACCTCCGTTCCTTTTTATAAGAGACAACTTATTTTTTAGATTCATTGAATAACCAAAGTATTCGGTCAGTTTTTAAATTAGATACATTGATTATTCAATGAACCTAAAAAGTAAGTCGTCTCTTATAAAAAGAAACGAATGTAGTATTAAGTATCCATGGAGAAAATTACAAAGATGGTGATGATAATAATGTGATTCAATTGATTAATCTATGATACTTCCATATATATATATATATATATATATATATATATATATATATATATATATATATATATATATATATATATATATATATATATATATATATATATATATATAGGTGTAGAAGCTCAATGATACAAAGTATTTACAAAGTCACTGAAAACAATTAGTTAGTTACAACAAAATCAACTACTAAACTAACTTGCTTCTCAAGCAATTAATTTCATAACTAACTATTGTAAAAGATCTTAATACTTCCCATCAAGTTGGGAGGGATATTTTGCAAATTCTCAACTTCGCTATGAGATAACGAAACAAGTTTCTAAGTAAAGCTTTAGTGAGAAGATTTGCTAGCTGGTATTTTGATGGTATGTGTATCAACTTGATGATATCTGCAGCTACATGTTCTCTAATGAAATGACAATTTATGTCAATGTGTTTATCCCTTTCATGACTCATTGGATTATTTGCCATTTGGATTGCTGATGTGCTATCACATAAGACTTTACAAGATAGAACATTGATGCCAAGTGCTCTCAGGAGCTGCTTCAGCCATAGCAACTCAGATGTAACTGATGTCAAGGCTCTGTACTCTGATTCAGTTGATGATCTTGAGACTGTTGACTGCTTTTTGGACTTCCAAGCCACCAATGATTCTCTAATGAAAATGTAAAAACCTTTGGTGGATTTTCTTGTTGTGATGCAACTTCCCCAATCTGAATCAGAATAAGCGGAAATATGTAGAGAAGGGTTTGAAGAAAACAATATTCCTTGACCTGATGTGCCTTTCAGGTACTGTAGGATGTGATTGATCCTATTTAGATGTGACTTTCTTAGTTTGGAAGTGTACTGACTGAGCTTGTGAACAACATATGAAATGTCGGGCCTGGAAATAGTGAGGTACAGTAACCTGCCAATGATTCTCCTGTACTGAGAGACAACTTCAAGTAATGGCCCTTCTTCATCATTGAAAGTGGCACCAGGGTCCATAGGCAGAGATAATGGTTTAGCCTATGAAACTTGTGTCCATGAGCAATTGTAATGTATATATGTTTTGACATTAGTGGATCCATTTGTTTGAGTGTGTAATTTACAATCCAAGAAAGTATTTGAGATCTCCTAGTAACTTTAACTTGAACTAACTTTGGAGCATATTTTGGGTTTCTTAAATAAGCTTGGGATCAGGACTGCCTAGGATAATGTCATCTACATAGACTAGAAGGACAACCAGTGAATCACCTGTTCCTTTAGCAAATAATGAATGGTCAGCTGATGTTGTGTGAAGCTATATTTCATGACAGTTGTGGAAAACTTGTGATACCACTGCCTTGAAGCTTGCCTTATGCCATAGAGGGATTTATTGGGTTTGCATATCGTGTTCTTCCCTTCACTTAGAAAGCCAAGTGGCAGATCCATGTAGATTTCTTCACTTAAATCCCCATTTAAGAAGGCATTGTTTATATCAAATTGTGCTAACTTCCAATTCTGAGCAACAGCTAAGCTAAGAACAACTCTTACAGATGTGAGTTTTGCCACTGGTGAAAAAGTATCTATGAAGGCAAGGCTAGGTTGTTGAGTGTAACCTTTGGCAACCAATCGAGCCTTGTGTTTATCTAAGGAACCATTAGCATTGAACTTTGTTTTGTAAATCCATCTACGCCCAATGGTTTTCTTTCCTTGAGGTAAGACTTGTATTATCCAAGTATCGTTGGTCTCTAGAGCTGTTATGTCCTCACTCATGGTTTTGTACCATTCAGGGATCTTTGCTGTTTGGTGATAGAACTGGAGTTCATAAACATATGACACATTCATGACAAACTTTTTGTAGGGAGCAGACAATTTGTCATAAGACAACACATTAGTGATAGGATAAGGGACATGACACACAAAATCTTTCAAGCTAGATGGAGCTTTATGTGTTCTAGTTGACCTTCTTAGGTCAGTTATATTCTGATCATTTACCATAATAGGATTTGTGTTGTGTATAGGTTCTGCAGGGTTAGGACTGTTATGTGGGCATCTATATTGTTTGGTACAAAATCATCAATATCATGAGGTGAATGATCAATAATGGAATTTGAAAAGACTGTGTTATGAAAGGGATCATTATGGTTATTATTATTAGATAATGAATGGAAGAAGAAAAAGTCTTCATAGAAAACAATGTCCTTAGACACATGAAATGTCTTGGACACAAAGTCATACACTTTGAAACCTTTGTAGCCAGTGGGATAGCCAATAAAACACAATGAATTGCTCTAGGGGTAAATTTGTTTCTATGTTGAGGAATTGTGGAAATGTAGCATAGACATCCAAAAACTTTGAACTCAGAGTATGCAGGAAGTTTGTCATAAAAGAGTTCATAAGGTGACTTACTCTTCAAAACTACTGATGGATTTTTATTTATGATGAATTTGGTTGTAGCTATACAATCTCCCCATAATTTGATTAGCAGTTTGGCTTGCAACATCAATGACCTTGCTGCATTTAGAAAGTGTTGATGTTTTCTTTCCACCACTAAGTTTTGCTCAGGTCTATAAGGACAAGAGTATTTATGGATGTTGCCTTACTCTTGAAGGAACCGAGTCATCTGTAGCTCCTTGGCATTGTCACATCTCATAGCTTTAATGACTTTTCCAAACGGGTCTTTACAAGTATAAAGAACTGTTGTATCTTTACGGGAGCTTCTAATTTGTTAGTTAGCAAATAAATCCATGTGAAACAACTTGAAATCATCAACAATGGTTAGAAAATACGATTTGCCTTTATATGTAGGTTTTTTGTGAGGACCCCATAAATCACAATGAATAAGATAAAAAATGTTGGCAGAAAAATGATTTTCAGATTTATAAGAAAGTCATTTCAACTTTGGAAGAGGACAAATAGTACATTTGAGTGAATCAAAATCAGAGGGTACAATGAGTTGAATTTTATTGCTAGTAGTTCTAAGCATAAATACAGATAGATGCCCTAACCTAAGGTGCCATAGCTCATCATTATTACTAGCTGAAACTACATTACAAGAGCTAAGTGTATTACAATATCTATGTGAGTTAACATGATGCTTGGTATTTTTTGCCCTGAGAATGTACAATCCTGACATGAGGTCACCCTTGCCAATCATCTTGGATTGCTTAGTAGCAACTTAGCTACTGAAATTAGATTGAGATGAAAAGTGGGAATGAATATGACATCTTAAAGAATCAAGTTATTATTGATAACAACTTTACCTATGGCCTGGACAAGTATTTGAATTCCATTAGGAAGAGCAACAAATTTTGCTAGCAATGGTTTGTATGACTCAAAAAATGAGATATTGCAACAAATATGAGAGGTGGTGCCTGAGTCTATGATCCAATTGCTAGAGGATTGTGATTTATGAGAGTCGAGAATGGAAAAACTCATACCTATGATTAAGTTAACAAATGTAATAACTTCAGCTTGTACATTTGAGTTTGAAGATACTGAATGATTTGTTGGAAATTTTGTTACGTCATAGTTGCCATATCATGAATAAACTCATTGCTTGAGTTGCCATGGTTATGAGCATTGTTGCTTTGTTGAGATGGCTTGTAAGCTTCAGTTTTCTGGTATCCAGGCGGGTAGCCATGAAGCTTGAAGAATTTTTCTTTGAAGTGACCATTGACTCCAGAGTGAGCATAAATGGGTCTTTCCTTTTTGTAGTTCTTAGAACTGCCTTACACAACACATGCCATAAGTGTTTCAGTGTGAGGCATGGTGGTAGTTACTTCTCTTTGCTTCTCATCTTGAGTAACCATGGATAGAACAACATTTATTGAAAGTAAAAGATCCATAAGCAAGATTTTTCCACGAACCTGATTGAAAGATTCTGTCAAGCCCATCAAGAATGTGAGAATATGTTCATTCTGCAGGTGATCAACAATTGGTTGCACTCCACCACAGTGACATATATGCACAGGTCGATATTCTCATAGCTCTTCCTATAAGGATTTGAATTGAGTGTAGTAAACACTTATAGTTGAAGAACCTTGGGTGCAACTTAATAAATTCTTCTTCAGTTGAAACACACGAGGGCCGTTCTTTTGCTGAAATCGATCTCGAAGCTCTTTCCATATTTCAGCAGCATTTGCTGCATATATCACATTTGCAAAGACTTCCTTGGAGTCTGAGTTAAGAAGCCACGATGACATGGTACTATTGTTTCGCATCCAAGAACGAAACTGAGGTGAATTTTCTTCTGGTTTTGAAATCATGCCATTCATAAAACGAGTCTTGTTCTTGCCATCAAGAACCATGATCATCATGCGACACCATGAATTGAAGTTGTCTCCGATGAGTGGTTGAGGAACCAAGACGACACCGTGATGATCAGATGGATGAAGGTAATAGGGATCATCGTGATTAGCCATGAAAGCATATAATCAAGGAAGGAGGGAAAGAAAGATGATGAACGGAATCACAAAGCGAAATACTGAAGCGAAATCAAAAAATATCTACTAATACCATATTGTAGTATTGAGTATTCATGGAGAAAATTATAAAGATGGTGATGATAATGATGTGATTCAATTGATTAATCTGTAATACTTCCACATATATAGGTGTAGAAGCTCAATGATACAAAGTAGTTAAAAAGTAACTAAAAGCATTTAGTTAGTTACAACCAAATCAACAACTAAACTACCTTGATTCTCAAGCAATTAACTTCATAACTAACTATTGTAAAAGATCATAATAACTTCCACTTAAGGATCAATAAACTTATGTTTGGTTTTGTGGCGTAAAAAAATTTAATTGAATTGATTTTAAAAAATTTATTCTGATTAAAAAGTGAGACGCGACAAACCATTACCTTCAAATTTGATTTTGATTAAAAGGTGATTCTTGGACGTGATTAAAAATAAGCCATAACATGTATCAAAAAACATACCATGACAACGATTAAAAATAAAAATTAAATTATAATAAATTATTAATATTTTTTTACATTACAAATTAATAATTAATAATTTTAATTAAGTTCTTTTAATAATTCACAAGTGGACATTAGTGCTTGTGTAACCAAACCAATACGAGACTTCAATGATTTGTTAAGCTATCGCTTCCTTATCGAATAAAGCTCAACTTGTCGTGATTGCACATGATGTTGATCCAATTGAAAGAGAAATTCCCTACTGTTTCAATTGGAAGTGATGGCATTTTTGGGGGATTAAGTGTTAATTTATGTTATCTGCCTGGTGTACGTTGGACTGCACGAGATGTTTCCATTAATATCTCTTGCTGCATTAGAAGTGAAACAACCATCTAATTTCTCAAGATTATACTCACTCTTAGCCTTTTTTTTTTTGAAGATTACTCACTCTTAGCCTTAATAATGCCAGAAAGTTGTGGTTTCCGAGGACAAATCGACAAACTTTCCAAATTATGATCATGACCTCCAAACCAGTGTTTTAAAAACCAAACCGAATCGGTTGGTCGGACCGGTCAAACCGAGAATTGGAGAGGTCATTAGTATGATCTATTTGCTGGATCAGATATGCTATTGAACCAGTGGAAATTGGCTAAAACCGCTAAAAATCGGTGAATCGGCGGTTTAAATACATATCTTTTTTTCTTCATAATAACGACATTGTTTTAATAATTTATTTTTTAAAAATAAAATTAAAATATAAGTAGATTTTATTCAAAATTTATTTGGAATAATTTTTCTTCGTTTATAATCAGATATTGTTCAAATTTTATTTAGATTTGTATTTTATACTATTTTGTCGTGCGCGATGATTACGTCAAAAGTTTGAATTTAAAGAATGAACTTGTAAAATTATGATATTTTAAAATTTTGTAGGTGTCATGATATTTTTTAGAGATCAAGTCATCCGGTTCGACCGATTTATTAAATATATAGTTTTTTTTATAGAAACCAGTTTATTCAGCCGAGTTATCCGATTTAATCTGCTTTAGTCATGCGGTTTAACCAGTGACTTAATGGTTCAATGAACCAGCAACCCAATACCTTCACCGGTTTAATGACCGGTTTAGTTTTTAAAATATTGTTCCAAACTACTATTAGAAAAACTATATTTTATGACAATGATTTCATCTCACATATTGAAAAATTGAGATGTTATTTTTGGAAGGGTCATAATTTTATTTTATAAAAATATACAATCTATTATGTCGGTTTATTTAAAAATCGATGGATAAACTAATTTAGGGTAGATGCTTCGAATCTCAGCAGTTTCAGATTATATTTTTATTTTATTAAAAGTGACGTATTCCTGAATATTTTATTAGTACTTTAAAAATAAGCCACATTTTACGTCGATTTTGTTTTCCAACCGAGGTGAATTTGTTTCTTTGATATATATAGCTTAGCTTGTAGCATTCAGTTAAAACAACTCAAACGAAGATAACCCTAACGAAGAGCCTTAAACAAGAGAGCAAACAAGAGAACTCTAAACAACGAAGAACCCTAAACAAAGATAACCCTAAACAACAAGAGCCCTAAATAAAGAGAGCCAAAATGAAAGACCCAAAATATTTTCTTTCACTTCTTCTTCACAGATCTGGTATGTCAAACATCACTACCCATATTACATTATTGTTGTCATTGTTGTTGTCGTTGTTTGTTGTCGTTGTTGTGGTTGTAGAGACCCAAAACCCATGAGGTTTAATCTTGTAGTTGTTGTTGTTTAAACATATTTATGTTATAGGTTTATTGATGATGTTGTTGTAATTTTATTAATAGATTGTTGTTTTTGAGTTGTTGATGTTATTGTTATTGTTGTTGTTGTTTAGTTGTTATACTATCAAAAATCATGAAAATATAAATGTTGTAGTTTGATTGTTGTTGTCGAGTTTGATATTGATATTGATATTGATATTGATATTAATATTTATATTGATATTGATATTGATATTGATATTGACATTGGTATTATATTTTTGTGATTATTTGTGCAGGTCTCATCTTATTCTGTCGAGTTGAGTTTATTTTATCTAATGTCGATTGTTTGTTTTACTAACCCCTATTTGAATATATAACCTACTAAATTGATTTTGGAAATAATCATATGAAAAATTATGTTGTATTTGAACCTTATCTTATTTCGATTAATGATTGTTTAGCATTCTGCAACTCATCATTTGTCTCGTGCTCTTTTATAGTTAAAATCTCTCCAATACATATAGTTTTCATTCAACTTTCTTTCATATTTGTTCAATTTTCAAAGCATTAAATTTTATGTTTTCAAGAATGAATTAGTAGAAAAGGAAGTGTTGAATAAACAACTTGAAACATTGAAGAGATTTTAATCATTAAAGAGCGTGAGATGAATGATGAGTTACATGATGCTCAAAAATCATTTATTAGTGTAAGTTTTTTTTTCAAATATAACACAATTGTTCATATAATTATTTTCCTAACCAATTTTGAGAAATTATATGTTCAGTGGAATGTCAAAACAGAGGTGAAAGGTGTTTTCGCCATTTAAAAATTCCAAAAATGGATTTCTTAGGAATTGAACCCATGACCTTTAGACACTACCCTTTGGTTTAGTAAAAATTGAGAGGTAAAGTGGCACACTTTTTATAACGCCCTTCTTTACCTCGCTTGTGTAACCGAGGTTAAATCCCCTTCGCGCCTGATGTTAAATATATTTTTTGTAGTAGTGTGGAATGTTCCTTATTAATTATGCACTAGTAAGACCTATATGAAAAAATATCTATTGGGGTAGAAGGTAGATTTGGTCCTCCCTGTTCATGAGGTTCTTGTTTCACATGCAATTAACAGAACGTCAGTGCTTTCTCTTTTACCCTACAATGCAAAAAAAATTCGTCTTAGTGGGAATGCTGGTGTTCCTCAGTCGCGACGCGTATCCTGATTTGGGTGTGATAACCCTAATCGTCTGCTTTATGAAGGAAATACAACATTTTATTGTAACGAAGTGGCCAATGTGTTGTTCGAACTTCTCTGTCTTTGTGATTTGCGACTTAGTGCGTTGAATGATGTTAGCTACCATTTTGGTTTCTATATATAGTCGATGTATTTAGTGTTTATTGTAGCATTGTATTAGTTTGTGCGGTGTATTTAGCATGATGTTGGTGTTCCTTGAAGCGAGGCTTAGAACCGGCGAGACCGACATGATATGGTCGTATATTTGTATTGTACTCTGCGTCATAGAGGATTCTTTCCCGGACAAGGATAGGACCCCCAACCCTTCCCCCGAGGCTTGGTGCAGATCAAGCGCCTCCAGGCTCTACCGCCTAATGCCCTTGGATTAGCTAGATCTGAATGGGGGTGCGCCAGCTACACATAAATGCGTGTAATCTTTGTCTACGTAGAAATGCGTGTAATCTTTATCTACGCAGAAATGCGTGTAATCTTTGTATTAGCACTCTAAAAGAAAGAGAGTCAAGAAAGCATACAAAAGAGGAAGAAAGAGAAGATATATGAATATTTATACTAATAATAAATTAGATTTGTTACAAGGAAATAATGGAATGATTATATATATAGATCTTCAATAGTAACCCTACTATAGAAAAGGGGCGTCCCAAATTTTTGGTACCTGTCATCCTTTAGGGATCTCGAAGGCGTGCTCTTATTTATTTACGGTGTCTCCTTCAGTTGGATGAGACGTCAAAGCATCATGTCCTATCTCTTGTTGGCATATAATTAGATGGTCGACTTTGTCGAGGATGTAGCTTCAGGACGACTTTTGAAATCTTAGGACCATGGAATTGTTTTTGTCGGATGCTCTAGTGAGGTGCTTTCTGATCACCTGAACATAAATGTCTCAACTCCCATCTTATTCCGAAGTGGATATCTACCTCGGACGATCAACAGGTGGCTAACGATCTGCTTATAGGCGATTCAACCTGGTGGTCAGCTTCATCTAGACTTATGAGGATGGTCGGACCCAAGGTCCAAGACTTATGCTTCAAGTCCCATGAAACGTGCCTCCCTGATTGAACCCCTATGGTCAAGACTTACTGCTCCAATTCCATGTACTGAGCTCTCTTGCTCCAGCCACGCTGGCTCAAGACTTTCTGCTCTAAGTGCCATGAAACGAGTCTCCCTGCTTGATCCCTCAGATACAAGACTTATTGCTCCAAATTTCATGCACCGAACTAACCTTGCTCAATCAATTTACTTGATTAATACTTTCACTGCTCAAGCACATAGCAAGATACTTACGTGGCTTTAGCATCTTGGCTCGAGACTTCCTTGCTTGTATCCCAATGACACGAGACTTTTATCTAAATTGTTGAATAAGCTCAGAAGAATAGAGAACAAGGTGTACATGATACAAGTATCAGAGGTACGGGAAATCACCATAACAAAGACTTAAAGCACTTAAGATTTCTAAAATATTTAATGTATAAGAAATCTTAAGGCTTTTACAATTACAACCTACATCAGAAAAATCTGCATATACAATGTGTTGATAATTGTAGATCTTATGACTCCTTCTTTTGGATGATCCTTGTTAAAGATTCAGTTTGAACCTTCAGCCATATTTATAGCCTTTACAGAAGCTAGTCGTTGAAGAGGTAACTTGATCATAAGTCTTTGTTGTTACTTCTAGTACGAGAGTTGTTGAAGATAGATACACCAGAAGATCTTGATCCAATGTGTAATATGTTTAACCTTTGAGTCTTCAAGAGTTTCTGTACTAATAGAGCCATTAAGAGTAGATATTGTAACACCTCAAAATTTGCCCTCTTGCTTTTAGCTCTTACTGGCTTATGTTTCATTGCATTGCATTTAGATCTTACTCCATCTCACATATCATTCCATGTTGCATAAGGGCATGTGATCAGTGGATTGCAGAGCATTGACTATTCAAAGCTAGAAAACAAGATCCAAGGGTCTCCCAACAAGTCTCAAGGGTCTCTTACATCTCACATGATCTCAATTGATTCCACAAGTCATTGGAAGATGGGAACTCATCAAGAAGATGAGGCAGTGCATCATCTCCTATCAAACAGTCCAAATTAGGGTTTGTGGTTCAAGCAGTCTCCTGATGAGATTTTGATTCAAACTTGATCTCAATGTTTTCTGCATGATATCAAGTATTTAAGGATGGAAGATTGCCCATTGGTTCCTTTCAAAAGAGGTTCAATTAGCCAGTTGCTTGAGAATCAAGAAATTGGGGAAAAAGTCAACTGTGCAGTGAAAAAAATCAACTCCTGACTTTTTAGGGTCAAATTCATGAAATTCAAGTTACATATGTTCATTGGACAAGATTTGATTAAGAAATGATGGAGGAATCATGAAAAGTCAAGAAATGTACAAAGTTTCCATTTTTAGAAACTTAGGGTTTCCAAAAATGGCAAGTTTGGACCATTTTGCACCACACTTTAAGGCTTTCTTTCTTCAAGATAAAAGCTCCAAACTTCAGGCCCAAGTTGAGCCAATTAAATTTCATACTCTAAGCTTCAAATCCGTATAAAGAACTCTTCCATTGGATCAAAATTGAGGGAGTTATGATCAAGCAAGGTTTGGTAAAATCAAGGCAAATCTCAAGTCATGGCAAGGCAAGTTCAGGCCTCCAGGCCATAATTTCATCAAACACTTGGCGTGCCAAATGTCAAGCTGGTTTTCTCCATCAAGAAGGCTTCAAATGGAAAATTGTTGAACATCAAAGTTGTTCATCTCCATGTCCTCTTTAACTTTGATGTTGGGCATTTTTTCATTTGAACATGTTATGAAGGTCATACGAGGGTTCAAACATGGTGGTCTCATACTTAATTTTTCATAGGCACCAAGGCCTTGCTTGCAGCCCAAGTCACATGTCCATGCACCAATTGTGATCCCTTGTTTTCCAAGCATCTCCACGTTTGGATGTTGAAGTTCACCTTGGGATTATTACCGAGTTGATCCTAACTAACCGAGTTAACTAACTTGACTCGGTGAGTTGAGTCTAATTAACTCCAACCCTAGCTCCTAACCCAAAGCTAAGTCCAAAGCTAATCCCAAACCTCCCACACTCCAAACCTAAAGTCTATATAAGAAACCCTTCACTCATTTCTAAGGAGAGACCATTATTCACCATTTTTCACCAAGTTTCTCACATTGCACTTTCAATTCTCTCTTCCAAACCCTCACAAAAAAAGCTCTTATTTCTTGAAGGATAATCAATTTTTACATTGAAAAGTGATTAATTCTTGAGCTCAAACTCCATCATTTGGCTTTCTTTGGTTGGATTTCTGGAAGTTCAGATTATAATACTTCAATCCAAGGGTTTCACACCATTTATTTTGGTGCAAGTTCGGTCTCGTTGATTTTCCGCGACTTTGCTCGGTTTCGACGCGTTTCGGCTACTAATCGAGGAATCTCCGATTTTCTTGAATTTTCTACACCAAGATCAATTTGCAACAATTACCAAAGCAAATCTCCGCTTTGTAGGTTGGTTTTCCTCAAATCTACACTTGATTTAGCTTATTCGCAACTTATTCGATGTAGTTCTTTGGTGATTTTGGTTTGGATCCATGATACTTGAATTTGATTCTTGACATTGATGATTGTTGGATCTAATTGATGATGACTGCTGTGATTGAACTCAATTTTCGTGCATGATTGTTTACATGATCATTTAGATGCTTGGATAAGTGATTTACTGCTGAAAAGTGCTTTTCAAAGTTGAATTTTTGCCTCTGTTTCAGAGTAATCGGTTACTCTGCCTTATTCTCACGTTTTTAGCCAATTTTCAACTGATTAATCGATTACCACTGAAGCAAATTGTGTTTTTCTTGCATTTTCTTGCTTGTTTGAGATCTCTTGCATGTCTAAACTTCATGGATTGATCCGTTTATGATTAGTGGACTATTCTTGAGCTGATTCACTTCACACTATAGCATGAGCGTGATTTTTTGACACGCGGTTCTTGATTGTTAATCGATGAATGTTTATGTTTGCGTTGTTGATTAATCGATGTAATTAGCACATAATGCACACACATTGAGCTTGTTAATTGTTAATTGATGCTTGTGTTGCTGGAAGTGCTATGTGCATGTTCATTTGCTTTCTATTTCAAGAGGTGCACATTTGTTTTAATTTGTTCACATGCTTAACAATGTGTATTCTCTTACAATATGCATTATTCCATGGTGATTTCAAGAATCGTTTATAATGATTTACGGTGTGATTGTGATCATGTTTGATTGAATAGTGTGCAAGGCTTGAAGCATGTTTGTTTTTTTACGAATGAATCATTTGTTAGTGCATGCTGCCCCTGAATTTTCATTGCTGTCTACACACATATGTGCTGCCATTTGCTTTTTACACCCATTTTGTATGCTGAACATGTGCTGCTAATTGCTGTTTAGTACAAGATGATGGATTTTACCGCTGCATTGCACTTAGGAGCTGTAATTGTTGCTGTTTTCATTGTGTCCTCCCATTTTATTTTCTTATTTGGGTAGCATGATATGTTGTTTTGTGTAGAATTGTCTTCACACCTTTAGGACCCTTCTTCCATTGATTCTTAATTTGTTTGATCATTACTTGTTATTCTTTCCTTATTTCACTACTTGTAAATAGATTTTGAACTAATCTTTTCATGTAGGTGCTAATGGTGAGTAAGTGTGTGGATATGCTTCCACATACACTTTTTTATTTCATCTTCTCTTGTCTCTTTTAATCATTCAACTTGTGATCATGATAAACATTTATATGCTCTTTTTGAATAACTTTTTTCTCCTCCCTTTTGAGTTATAACTCATCTTCTACTTTAGAAGTGAGTTGTTTAACTCACTCTTCTTCTCCTTTCTCTTAGGATTAGGTTTCTTAAACCACATTAACCATAGGAACATCCATGTATGATAACTTTAGGGTTTGAGTCTTAGTCCCCAATAGATTTTTACCTTATTGATCTTTGAGTCCTTTCTCTCCTTATCTCAAAACAAAAATCAAAAACACTTAACAAAAAGGCATAACATGTATTGTATTTGAGCCTTTCATGTGAGAATAAGATAATGAGGGGTCTTCTCTCATTTTCTTAGAATGTTTAGCGTACGTCCTGTCTTGGGTCGATATGCGAGACATTCGATCCTACATGAGAGACTTAAATACAATGCATCTTACAAAACACAAACAACTTCAAAAACACTTCTTGTCTAAAAAACACAAAACAAATTCAAACCGTTTCATCCTACGGGATTGCTAAGTTTCAAAACTCATTTTCAGAAAAGGGCACGTTACTTCCGTCTCGTCGCAAACAGGCATCGACCCTAACTGCCGGACGCGAATCTAACGTCGCTCATAAAAAACACAGACTTGGTTAAGTCGAACTACGACTGCTCTGACTTCCTCTCTCTGGTTAGATTGAGGATACGTAGGCACGAGACGACGATGTCTTGGCGAGCAACCTCCCCCATAGTTCGTGTCCGAACAACGTTGACTCTGATTTTCCTATTCCCGAGGGAATACGTAGGCCTAGGACTCTGAGGACGTCCTATCGAGTCGCTTCTTTTTTCTTTTCTCCTCCGTTTCTTCGTTCTTCTCCATTCTTGTTCCTTCTCCTTTCCAGTAGTAGTGGAACTCCAGACGACGACACCCTTTGATTGAGACAGCAAGCGTGGATCCCATCGAGTACGATGGACGCGTGGGGTGCTAACACCTTCCCCTTCGCGTAACCAACTCCCTTACCCGTTTCTCTTGGTCGTGGGACCATGCTTTTCCTTTCCCCCAGGTTTATGCAGTGTTTCCTTTCCCTCTCTTGGGATAAATACACATTGCTGACGACTCTGTTTCCGCGCCACTTTAGCGTTTGTACTTGGATGAAAATCCCGGGAGCGACAGCTGGCGACTCTGCTGCCTAAGCGAGTCAATCCTAGCTCTTGTCTGTTTTTGTTTCATTGGGTGTTTTTGTGGAGCTGTAGTGCTGTATTTTTGCCATTTTACTGTATTGCTATTTACTGTATTATTGCTTTACTGTATTACTGTATTTATTGCATTTTTTACATTGCACATCATTATTATACTGGACTGTGTTGTGCTGGTTTTCTGTTTGGCAGGATGGGTATTCCGAGAGATAAGCCCATTACACAGGCTTGAGTACATACATAGGACTAGAGTGGACGGTAGTGTGGCCTACGTAGCGTCTTGTTATGTATGGTTTACACGAAATTCACAACCAGACGAGGTTTTCTTGGGAGATGTTCTGATTTGCGCGTCTTGTGCATTTCGGAGTGTTAACCTAGAAAGCTGTCGATGCTGGTGACCGATCATTGAGGACCTTAGTGGAAAAATCCTTCTCTAGTGGTGATAGTGGCAGCCCACATTCTGTGGCAAACCCATTCGCACCCGAGGGCCCACTTTGGAACTTGCATAGGATGGCCTTTATTTTTGGGGAATTAGTGGACGATCTCTTTGTTTGGCGATAACATTGTATCCTATGGGCTGAATGTCCTATTGCTTCTCAAAATAGAGAATCCAAAACTGAGGAACCGCTGTTTTAGTACCTACATGTGAGTATGGGCGGGTGTCTACAGGTTTGCAGGTAACCATGCCTCCTACATACCCTGATATTCTGGTATTTTCACAGACAGATGATGTAACTTATTACAGTCAGTGGGTTTATATCTACAGTATTATTCTCATATTTGTACAGACACCGTGCACACAGTCCAGCACAGACACAGAGCACGTTGATACCATGCCCTTTTGCATTGCATTATCATATCATAACATTCATGTTTGTCATTTACAGGTGCTTATTACACTTCTGATTCCAATCAATGGGCTCGACAGAGACGGTTCTCAAGAGAAAGAGAAATGTCGCCTACAAGTTCCCAAAACCTACTTTGGATTTACTACATAAGGTGATAGATATGGCTGACCCGGGTGTTCTTGTCCACTTCCAGAAGAAATATGGGAAATTGGTTGAGATGGTCCGTAGAATCACACAGTATGAACATGATGCTCTTCACACGTTGCTACAGTTTTATGAGCCTTCGCTGAGATGCTTTCTTTTTCCTGATTACATTTTAATGCCTACTTTGGAAGAATTCTCATTTATTTTGGGAATTCCGGTCGAATCAGCTTTGCCATTCTTTTCTGGTAGTCATCCTAGCATAGAGGAGATTGCAGCTGCGGTACAGGTGAAAGATTCAGTGCTAAAAGGAAAAGTGGCTATTAAAAATGGGGTCAAAGGTTTTCACTTAGCCTTTCTTGATGACCAAGCTCAGGAGGCTGCTGAAACAAAGAATTGGGCAGTTTACAAGTCTATCCTGGCTTTGTGCATATACGGCATTGTGTTTTTCCCTAATCAACAGGATTTTGTGGATATGCAGGCTATAAGAGTTTTTGTTCTTAAAAACCAGGTTCCCACCTTGTTAGGAGATTTTTACTACTCCGTGCACTTCAAGAATGAAAAAAGAAGGGGAGGATCTGTCAATTGTTGCACTCCACTTTTATCTCATTGACTTTTGAAGCATTTACCTCAGACAGGTGCTTTTGTAGATACAAAAGATTCTTTAAAATGGTCCAAGCGGATAATGGGATTGACTGCCAATAACATCGTCTGGTTCAATCGTAAGTTGCTGGGAATAGAGATTATCACCAGTTGTCGGAATTTTCCCAATGTACCTCTAATTGGCAGGAAAGGGGGAATCAACTATAACCCGATCCTGGCCATTAGACAGTTTGGATACGCTTCCAGGTGTCCTCCCACAGATCGGGATGTCGAAAAATCTTTGTTCTTTACAGGGACTGAAAATGAGGAAACGCTGCGAGAAGTTGTGAACGCTTGGGGGCACCAGCGTAAAACAGGAAAAACAGTCTTTGGAAAAATGGATTACAGATCTTATCCTGAGTATGAAAGATGGATTGAAATGAAGGTGAACGAATTACTCTTGCCTTTTTCAAAGGAACCCCCTTTATATCCGGTAATGCCAGAGCAGCCTACTTCGGTAGCTATCGAGGAGTTTAACAAACTGCAAGCTTTGGTGAAGGAGCTTCGGGTGGAGAATTCAGATTTGAGTAGTCTTCTTCAAAACGCTTTGCATGCCAACAAAGAGTTGGAGCATAAAGCCCAAGACGCCGGAAAAATCTTAGCTGCAAAGAAAAGGATTTCGCTGAAAGAGCTCAACATTTCCAGAAAATTAGTAAAGGTGTCGATGCTGCCACTCAAGCTCATAAGAAGAACAAACAGACTTTAGGACAGATTAAAGACACGCTAGCCAAGCTTCAGCAAGCCTGGGATGAAGTCAGAATAGAGAATGCAGAGTTGCGAGAGCAATTAAAGGCCAAGGACGACGAGCTTCTTAGAGCGCATGAGCAACGGAGAAAGCATCGAGAAGACTTTGGAAAAAGCCAAGAGCAGCAGAAGAATGTTAACGATGAATTGAAAGTGTCCAAGAAAAAGCTTGAGGATGCCATGGTGGAGATGGGAAGACTCAAGATACAAGCTGGGGTGAAAAGGTTTAAGGAAGTGAGTACTGATGAAGCTCTCTTGATGCACGCGGATTCACTAGCCGAAGCTCTGAAGAAGAGAGACATTTTGATCAAAGAGATGATTGAAAGGCCAGGTCATCAGCGCACTAGAATCCTTTTTGAAGAAATCAAGTATTCTAGCGACAAATTGAAAGATTTGGAGTTAGATGTTTGATCTTGCTTTCCCATCTCCTTAATGTAGTTTTGTTGATGTAATGTTGGCTACCATCAGGCTTATTGATGGAGCTATTTCCTTGATGTACTTCCCATTTACGGACTCATTGTAAAATTCTTCGGCGCTTATTAGTTTTCTGTTTTCTGTTGAATTCAATGAATGGCTTATTCAAAGGGGTTTCTTCGGCATCGCTCTATTCACCAGCACATTACCACAACATTTTATCACAGCACAGTTCTTCTCAATATTTTTCTCTCAACATCATGTGACTATTATTGAGCTCTTTGTGATTAAAACTAGAATCAGGGTGTAAAACGCCCTGGCAATGATAAACATGACATTTGCATTCTCATAACCATGAGCATTTTTGCATAACAGGTACTTGTTCCAGTTTTTTCCTAACCTTTATTTGGTTTCAGGAAGGATAGTTGACCAATCGATTCATCAATATTCTACTTGACTAAACCAGAAAAGAGTAATGGAGCAAATGCAAGCAGAGATGGCCGCCATGCAAGCCCGTATCACCCAATTCATGGAAATGATGCAAGGGGTCGTGCAGGGACAAGAGCAACTCAGGACTCTCGTTCAGCCCTTAGTAGCAAGGGTGGATGAGAATGGGGTACTTCATGGTGGTGTCCAGAACAATGTTATTCCTCCAGGCGGAGGTGCTAATGGATACAATATTCAGAATGGACCTCCGGGCGGAGTTCCAGTTCCCACTGTTGTTATCCCTCCGGGCGGAGGAGAGAATGTGGTGATTCCTTCTGTGATTAGAGGGGGAAACAATATTCATGCAGTTCATGGCCATCATTTTGATGACCAACAAGACGATGTTTTCTCGGTACCAGGTGGAGATGTCGGTCTCCCGGTTGTTGATGACCAAAGGATTAGAATGATTGAAGAACAGCTAAGAGGGGTGGTAAATCAAAATTCTGTGGGCATGGATCTGGATGACCTAGGGCTGGTTCCTGATGTGAGAATTCCTCATAAGTTTCAAGTCCCCAATTTTGAGAAGTACAATGGCACTACTTGCCCCAGGACACATGTTCGGGCATACACAAGAAAGATGGTTGCGTACTCCCGTGATAAAAAATTGCTGATGCACTTCTTCCAGGACAGCTTGTCTGGAGCGTCCCTGGAATGGTATATGCAGCTTGAGAGGAGCCATGTACGTGACTGGAGAGAGATGGTGGGAGCATTTATGAAACACTATCAATATAATACTGACTTGGCTCCCAATCGTACACAGTTACAAAATATGTCTCAAAAGAGTGGTGAAAGTTTTAAGGAGTACGCGCAGAGATGACACGAGTTGGCGGCAAGGGTACAACCACCCATGCTGGAGAAAGAAATGATGAATCTGTTTATGGATACTTTGCCGGGACATTATTATGAAAAGTTGTTACCTTGCATGTCGGGCAAGTTTGCTGACTTGATCATGGTTGGGGAGATGTTAGAGGGTGGAATCAAAGCTGGGAAAGTTTCGGGTAATGATGGGTCGTCTTCTAGTCAGGGGAAGAAACCATATGCGAATTACAAAATGAAGGAGGAAACCAATTCTGTCTCGTCTTACCAAGGTAAAGGGAAGCAACGCCAGAATTATAATCAGCAAGTACCTTCAGTGACAATTCCTGCAGCGCCTCCTCAGCAGCGAAATCAGGCTCCTCGCCAACAACAGTACAAGCCCAAATGGGATAGACATTTTGATACTCCGCCTCTACCGTATTCACAATTATTCCAGCACTTACTTCAGCTGCAGCTAATTCAAAAGAGGACTCTAGCTCCTATCACTGGTAATCCACCTCCGGGTTATAATCCTAACGCCCATTGCGACTTTCATTCTGGGGCACCCGGACATCATATCGAGGACTGTAAAGCTTTTAAGCACACAGTTTAAGATTTGGTGGATTATAAAGCCATCAATTTTTCAAATGACATGCCGAATGTTATCCAGAACCCAATGCCTGACCATGGCGGGCCAAGGGTTAACGCGGTGTTAAAGGGGAACGAATCTTTGAATCTGGTTAGGGATGTGAATGAATTAGGGACTCCTTTGATGGTGGTAAAGGAGAAATTATTGATGGGAGGAGTGGACCCCAGTTGTGACAAGGATTGTTCAGAATGTATGATACAGACGAATGGTTATAGGTTGTTGAAATCAGGAGTTCAAAAGTTGATCGATGAAGGTAGGTTGCAGTTTGACAGATGTGACCAACGAAAAGAGGTTATTATCAGTGATGTGGCTACTATCACTATTCCATTCTAGACAATCACAATTTCAGCGGCGGCAAGACCAGCGCCGGTTATAATCACAGGTCATGGACCCATTCCTTATGAGAGTACCAAGGCTATTCCTTGGAACTATGGGGCAGAAGTTTTCGTTAATGGGCAGAAACAAGAGTAAATGGGAACATTGGTAGCAAGTTCCAGTCTTGAGGAAGCAGGAGCTATTACCCGAAGCGGTAGAATCTTCACTCCTTCCGATGAACGGGCTGATAATTCCAGACAGGACAAGGGTAAATAGGCCGTAGATAATTCTGTGCAGACCCCGGCAGTGACTGACCCCGTAGTGAGGCCAGCTGATAGTCATTTCTCAGAGAATGTAGAGGAATTCATGAGGTTGATTTGAAGGAGTGACTATAAAATTGTGGATCATTTGCATCAGAAGCCGTCTAAGATATCCATCTTATCCTTGTTGTTGTGTTCAGAAGCTCACCGAAATGCGTTGTTGAAAGTGCTGAATGCCGCATATGTCCCCCAAGAGATCTCAGTCAATCAGCTTGAGGGGGTGATAGCCCATGTTAGTGCAGGCAATGGTTTGGGGTTTACTGATGCTGATTTGACTCCTGCTGGGAGAAACCATAACAATGCCTTGCATATTTCTGTTGAGTTCCGGGGGTCGTTGATGTCTCACGTGCTTGTGGATACAGGGTCATCTTTAAATGTGTTGCCTAAGAAGGCATTGATGAAGTTGGATACTCGAGGGTTGATATGCACGCCAAGTGATTTGGTGGTGCGCGCATTTGATGGTTCTAAAACGGCTGTCTTTGGAGAGGTTGTGCTGCCAATTAAGGTTGGCCCGAAGGTCTTTGACGCCACATTCTATATAATGGATATCCAGTCCGCTTACAGTTGTCTACTTGGTCGGCCGTGGATTCACAGTGCTGGGGATGTAACGTCTACACTCCATCAGAAGTTGAAGTATATGGTGGATGGACATGTGGTGACAATTTGCGGAGAGGAGGACATTATGATAAGCCATCTATCTACTTTCAAATATGTGGAGGTAGATGGCGAGATATATGAAACGTTATGTCAAGCTTTTGAAGTGGTAAAAGTTCATAAAGAAACCCCTAAAGGGGTCAGTCCATCTGAAGTGGTTAAGCAGCTTACAGTGGTAGAGCAGCCGGAGATTTCTATGTCATCCCTCAAAGATGCACGAGCTGTAGTTGAAGCTGGAAACTCACAAAAATGGGGTCAGATTATTGAGGTACAGAAGAAGCAAGATACTTATGGGCTGGGTTACAAGCCACCCAGGCATTCTGAAGAGCCTCCGAAGTTTTATGGACCGGTTCGTTTTACCAGTGCTGGGGTATTCTTTGATAGAGTCTACGCTATTGAAGAGGATGGGGACAGTGATTGCGACATGGATAATTGGATTCACCCCTGCATGCCTGGTCAAAGTCCACGCAACTGGTCATCGGAGAAGATCATCCAAGTGACTGGACCAGAGTAATTGTCTCTGTTTTTTCTGTTATGTTTGATCCTACGCTCTGCCCAAGGTGTAGTGACTCTTGTTTGTAGGGCTTAAACATTTCGTATGCGTTTCCTTATCAATAATAAAGGACTTTTCGCATTCAAATATTTCTGATCCCTGTTTTTATGTTTTTCCTTTGTGCATAAAATCACATCAAAATGGCAATGTGTTTTGTTTGTTGCATACATAATAAAACATGAATCAACTATCATGCAAGTTACCTTGTTCAGATTCCATCCCTCATGATTCGGCTATGGCTCAGTATGATTTTGATAATCCCATATATCAGGCTGAAGAAGAGGTTAAGGAAGGCTGTGAACTTCCTGAGGAATTGGCCAGACTACTAAAACAGGAGGAAAGGGTAATCGTGCCTCATCAGGAGGAGATTGAGATTGTTAATTTGGGAACCGAGGATGCGAAGAAAGAGGTAAAAATTGGGGCTGCTTTGGAAGACAGTGTAAAGGGAAGATTGATTGAAATGCTTCGAAATTATGTGGATATCTTCACATGGTCTTGCCAAGACATGCCTGGGCTTAATACTGACATCGTGGTACATCGGTTGCCGCTAAAAGAGGGATGTACTCCGGTTAAGCAGAAGTTGAGAAGAACGAAACCTGAGATGTCTGTCAAGATTAAAGAGGAGGTTCAGAAGCAGATAGATGCTGGATTTCTGGCTGTGACAAGTTATCCTCCGTGGGTTGCTAACATTGTGCTTGTACCTAAGAAGGACGGAAAAGTCAGGATGTGTGTTGATTACAGAGATCTGAATAGAGCAAGCCCAAAAGATGATTTCCCACTCCCTCACATCGACGTGTTAGTGGACAACACTGCTCAATACTCTGTGTTTTCCTTCATGGATGGCTTCTCTGGGTATAACCAAATCAAAATGGCCCCAGAGGACATGGAGAAAACAACGTTCATAACACCGTGGGGATCATTCTATTACAAAGTAATGCCCTTTGGATTGAAAAATGCTGGGGTAACTTATCAGCGGGCAATGGTGACTCTCTTCCATGATATGATTCACAAAGAGATCGAAGTATATGTTGATGACATGATTGCGAAGTCACAAACGGAGGAGGAGCATCTGGTGAATCTTCAGAAGCTTTTTGATAGGTTGATAAAGTTCAGACTGAGGTTGAATCCGAACAAGTGCACCTTCAGGGTGAGATCGGGAAAACTACTGGGGTTTATTATCGGCGAAAGAGGTATCGAGGTTGATCCTGCTAAAGTAAAAGCCATACAAGAAATGCTTGAGCCGAGAACAGAAAAAGAGGTTCGTGGTTTTCTGGGGAGGTTGAACTACATTACTAGGTTCATATCTCATCTTACCGCCACTTGTGAACCAATATTCAAATTGCTAAGAAAAGATCAGGCGATCAGGTGGACTGAAAATTGTCAAAAGGAGTTCAAAAAAATAAAAGAATATTTGCAGGAACCTCCGGTCCTCATGCCGCCAGTGCCAGGAAGGCCATTGATTATGTATCTTACGGTTCTTGAGAACTCAATGGGGTGTGTGCTCGGTCAACACGACGAGTCAGGTAGAAAAGAGCATGCCATATACTACCTGAGTAAAAAATTCACTGATTGTGAGTCGAGATACTCAATGCTGGAAAAAAACATGTTGTGCACTCGCTTGGGCAGCTAAGCGTTTGAGGCAGTATATGTTAAACCACACAACCCTCTTGATTTCGAAGATGGATCCAATCAAGTATGTGTTTGAAAAGCAGGCGCTTTCTGGAAGAATAGCCCGTTGGCAGATGGTTCTAATAGAGTACGATATTCAATATGTTTCCCAAAAAGCCATTAAGGGAAGTGTTTTATCAGAATATCTTGCCAAACAACCAACTAAGGATTATCAACCGATGAAGTTTGAATTTCCTGATGAGCATATTATGTATCTGAAGATGAAAGACTGTGAAGAGCCTCTACATGATGAAGGACCTGAAATTGGATCCCAGTGGAAGCTAGTCTTTGATGGGGCTGTTAACTCATATGGTAACGGAATTGGGGCAGTCATTACGACTCCATAGGGTTCTCACATACCCTTTACTGCCCGGTTAGCATTCATATGCACCAACAATGAAGCGGAGTATGAAGCATGTATCATGGGGTTAGAAGAAGCAATTGATTTGAGAATAAAAAACCTCGATGTTTATGGTGATTCCGCGTTGGTGGTTAATCAGATCACAGGTGAATGGGAAACTCGTCAAGCGAATTTGGTGCCTTATAACAACTATGCCAGAAGGTTGTTACCTTTCTTTGACAGAGTCGATTTCCATCACATACCCCAGTTAGAGAATCAGATGGCAGATGCGTTGGCAACGTTATCTTCGATGTATCAGGTGAACCGTTGGAATGAAACTCCCTCAATCAGAATCATGCGTCTGGATAGACCTGCTTTTGTGTTTGCATTCGAAGGGGTATCAGATGGCAAGCCTTGGTATCATGATATTAAGGTCTTTCTGAAGAGTCAAGAGTATCTGGTTGACGCGTCCACCAAAGATAAGAAAACTCTGAGGAGGCTGGCGGGAAACTTCTTTTTGAACAAAGATGATGTGCTGTACAAGAGGAACTTTGACATGGTCTTGCTACGTTGTGTTGATGAACACGAGGCAAGCCTGTTGATGGAAGAAGTTCATGAAGGTTCGTTCGGTACTCATGCCAATGGGCACGCTATGGCCAGAAAACTGCTGAGAGCGGGGTATTATTAGATGACTATGGAGTCTGATTGTTTCAAATACGCCCGGAAGTGTCATAAGTGCCAGATCTATGCAGATAAGGTACATGTACCGCCTACTCCTTTGAATGTGTTGTCGTCACCCTGGCCCTTTGCCACGTGGGGCACTGATATGATCGGGAAGATTGAGCCAACTGCTTCCAATGGGCATCATTTAATTTTGGTTGCCATTGATTATTTCACGAAGTGGGTGAAAGCAGCCTCATATGCCAACGTTACCAAACAGGTGGTGGCCAGGTTTATCAAGAAGGACATCATCTGCCGATATGGAGTCCCGGAGAGAATCATTACTGACAATGGCTCAAATTTGAATAACAAGATGACGAAGGAGCTATGTCAGAACTTTAAGATTAAACATCACAATTCTTCTCCCTATCGTTCGAAGATGAATGAGGTTGTCGAAGCGGCAAATAAGAATATCAAGAAGATTGTACATAAGATCGTGGTAATGTATAAAGACTAGCATGAGATGCTGCCTTATGCTTTACACGGTTATCGTACTTTGGTGCGTACATCAACTAGGGCAACACCTTTCTCGCTTGTATATGGTACAGAAGCAGTTCTACCAGTAGAGGTTGAGATTCCTTCGTTAAGAGTTCTGGCAGATGTGAAGCTTGACGAAGCTGAATGGGTACGGGCCAGATTGAATCAGTTGAACCTTATCGAGGAAAAGAGATTGGCAGCTATTGCGCATGGTCGGTTGTATCAGAGCAGGATGAAGAAAGCGTTTGATCAAAAGGTGCGTCCTCGGTGCTTTCAGGCTGGTGAATTGGTTTTGAAAAGGATCCTTCCTCCTCAAACAGATCACAGGGGCAAATGGACTCGAAATTACGAAGGTCCATATGTAGTAAGACAAGTTTTCTCTGGCGGAGCCTTATTACTCTCAATTATGGATGGCGAAGATTTTACATCCCCTGTGAACACAGACGTAGTCAAAAAATACTTTGCATAAAAGAGACCCGCTGGACATAAAAAGAAGATCCAGGCAAAAAAGGGGCATCCCAGTGAACCATAAAAAAGAAAAGGTTCGGGCAAAAGTTAGGGGTAAAAAGAAAAAATAATAATAAACCCGCAAAGTTGAAAACCTGACAAGGCAGCTTTGGCAAAAATGGGTATCCCGGTGGATTGAAAACCCGTAAAGGGCGATCCAGGCAAAAGTTAGGGATTTGAAAGCAAGAGGTTACAATCTGCGTTTCGATCTGTGAACACTTTTGATACATGGGAATTCTGAAGGAAAAGAATCAGCCCAATCAGCCTCTTCGAAGGTCAAAACATATGCGGATAAGCGAGACATACTGGTCATAGCTGAATTAAATCATGGTGGATATTTGTTCCCCTCACATTGTCGACATGTGTATTTTCTTTTACTTTTTTGCGCAACTACCTCTTTTCAGGAATTGCCTTCGAATGTAAATGCCTATTTACAGGCCAATTCATTCAATAAAATTTTCACTTCAGTCAAAGAGCTTTCCATTTTTGTTTTATTTTTACTGTTTTGTTTGTGGAAAAGTCCGATATTTTGATAAGACATTGCATACAAGATGTTAAGCTTTGCAAAGCATATCGGAAAATAGTGGAAATTGCTCATGAAATAGTCATTAGAATGATAATCTAGATAGCCATTTTGCGTTGTCTGTTGATTTTGTTTGCAGGGCAGCAAGATTTCTCCCCAGACGAGTTACTCTCCTCAGCACCTGAAAGATCATCATCCTCAGCAGAGCTTACTCGTCCCTGTAAGTGTATAGGGGAGTGTTTCCCTAACCGAAGTCATGGTTGATCTATTACTACTCCCCGACAAATAGTCAGAAGTGGTTTATTTCAAGGACAGGAAACAAATGTTTCACTAGCAGCTGTGTGCTCTAATCCCCAACAGGGTAAGGTGAATCTTTTCCTCAGCAGGTTATTACTCTCCCCAGCTAGAGTGTTGGTTGGTCCACTACTCTCAGAGCAAGTAGCCAGAAGTTAATATTTATGCATCTCCCGTAAGAGACTGAGGGATATCTCCTTTGGATAAAGGTGTTATTTCCCCACAGAGTCTGAACACCCATTTTCCTCAGCTAATCAGGAATTGTTTTCTCACCAACAATGGTTTGGTCTGATCCCTAACAGGTGATTAAGATTGAGGACATTCACTAGCAGCTGTGTGCTCTAATCCCCAGCAGGATAAGGGTGGTGTCATTTCCCCAGCAACGGGTTAAGTCCAATGGTGTCCCCAGCGGGTCTGGTATTGGTGATTTGTCTCCCCAAGCAAGGTTTGGTGGTAATCCTCGCAGCGGTTTGTTCAGTGATGGTTGGTACCCACAACAGGTTTTAAGTCCAAGTGATATTTGGCGCTCTTCAGATTCAGGTCTTGGTTTCCTTTTCAAAGAGTATGTATAATCCCCAACAGGGTGGAATTTCTCTCTGAGTTTCCATCTCCAGCAGAGCTTGTGATCAGGAAGTCATTCATGGAAGTCTTCCTCAGCAGGGTTTTATTCTCGGAGACAATTTAGTTTGTTATCCCCGGTGGAGTTGCCTTAGTCTTCAGCATTTATTTTGTTGAGATGCCTCTCTTGCATTGCATAAGCTTTTTGCATGGCATCCTCCAAAACGCGTAGCATTTCCATTTTGTATGGAGCATTACGCCATAGAAAAATTCAAACATATGCATTCGAAGCATAAGCCATGTTTGATACCATCAACCAGATTCTTTCCCCAGCAGAAAGAGATGTAATTCAGGAGTTGTTGTTTGACGTTACACCATAACCAATGGATTCGTTCTTCTTATTGGTACTTCCTATACTCCCCTACAGAGTTGTCTGTTTGGAATTCTCTTTTCCCCAGCGAAGTCTTTTCTGTAGATATGTTGATTCTACTAATCTTTAGGTAGCCCGACTGTGGCCGGTCTTCCTTTTCGAGTTTGTCTGCGGTCGTCCTCGTTTGATCCTTTGTTAGGTAGTCCGTCTGTGGCCGGTCTTCCTTTTCGAGTTCGTCTGTGGTCGTCCTAGTTTGTTTTTGTTAGGTAGCCCGTCTGTGACCGGTCTTCCTTTTCGAGTCCGTATGCGGCCGTCCTCGTTTGATCCTTTTCGAGTTCGTTTGTGGCCGGTCTTCCTTTTCGAGTTTGTCTGCGGTCGTCCTCGTTTGATCCTTTGTTAGGTAGCCCGTCTGTGGCCGGTCTTCCTTCTCAAGTTTGTCTGCGGCCGTCCTCGTTTATCTTTGTCAGGTAGCCCGTCTGTGGCCGGTATTTCTTTTCGAGTTCGTCTGCGACCGTCCTCGTTTGCTTTTGTTAGGTAGCCCGTCTGTGGCCAGTCTTCCTTTTCGAGTTCGTCTGCGATCGTCCTCGTTTGATCCTTTGTTAGGTAGCCCGTTTGTGGCCGGTCTTCCTTCTCGAGTTCATCTGCGGTCGTCCTCGTTTACCTTTGTTAGGTAGCCCGTCTGTAGCCGGTCTTCCTTCTCGAGTTCGTCTGTGGCCGTCCTCGTTTATCTTTGTTAGGTAGCCCGTCTGTGGCCGGTCTTCCTTTTCGAGTTCGTCTACAGTCGTCCTCGTTTGCTTTTGTTAGGTAGCCCGTCTGTGGCCGGTCTTCCTTTTCGAGTTCGTCTGCGTCCGTCCTCATTTACCTTTGTTAGGTAGCCCATCTGTGGCCGGTCTTCCTTCTCGAGTTCGTCTACGGACGTCCTCGTTTATCTTTGTTAGGTAGCCCGTCTGTGGCCGGTCTTCCTTTTCGAGTTCGTCTGCGGCCGTCCTCGTTTGCTTTTATTAGGTAGCCCATCTGTGGCCGGTCTTCCTTTTCGAGTTCGTCTGCGATCGTCCTCGTTTGATCCTTTGTTAGGTAGCCCGTCTGTGGCCGATCTTCCTTCTCGAATTCATCTGCGGTCGTCCTCGTTTACCTTTGTTAGGTAGCCCGTCTGTAGCCGGTCTTCCTTCTCGAGTTCGTCTGCGGCCGTCCTCGTTTATCTTTGTTAGGTAGCCCGTCTGTGGCCGGTCTTCCTTTTCGAGTTCGTCTGCAGCCGTCCTCGTTTGCTTTTGTTAGGTAGCCCGTCAGTGGCCGGTCTTCCTTTTCGAGTTCGTCTGCGTCCGTCTTCGTTTACCTTTGTTAGGTAGCCCGTCTGTGGCCGGTCTTCCTTCGCGAGTTCGTCTGCGGACGTCCTCGTTTATCTTTGTTAGGTAGCCCGTCTGTGGCCGGTCTTCCTTTTCGAGTTCGTCTGCGGTCGTCCTCGTTTGCTTTTATTAGGTAGCCCGTCTGTGGCCGGTCTCCCTTTTCGAGTTCGTCTGCGGCCGTCCTCGTTTATCTTTGTTAGGTAGCCCGTCTGTGGCCGGTCTTCCTTTTCGAGTTCGTCTGCGGTCGTCCCCGTTTATCTTTGTTAGGTAGCCCGTCTGTGGCCGGTCTCCCTTTTCGAGTTCGTCTGCGGCCGTCCTCGTGTTGCTTTTGTTAGGTAGCCCGTCTGTGGCCGGTCTTCCTTTTCGAGTTCGTCTGCGGCCGTCCTCGTAAACAACTCTATTTTGTTATCCCCACAGTTCACAAATTTCCAGGTTATTTTGGTATTCAAACCCCGTGTATCCTGTTTGTCTGAAAGCCGTTGCTATCATACCCTCAGATCCAAGAAGTTTGAATAGGGACAGTTGTAACACCTCAAAATTTACCCTCTTGCTTTTAGCTCTTACTGGCTTATGTTTCTTTGCATTGCATTTAGATCTTACTCCATCTCACATATCATTTCATGTTGCATAAGGGCATGTGATCAGTGGATGGCAGAGCATTGACTATTCGAAGCAAGAAAACAAGATCCAAGGGTCTCCCAACAAGTCTCAAGGGTCTCTTACATCTCACATGATCTCAATTGATTCCACAAGTCATTGGAAGATGGGAACTCATCAAGAAGATGGGGCAGTGCATCATCTCCTATCAAACAGTCCAAATTAGGGTTTGTGGTTCAAGCAGTCTCCTGATGAGATTTTGATTCAAACTTGATCTCAATGTTTTCTGCATGATATCAAGTATTTAAGGATGGAAGATTGCCCATTGGTTCCTTTCAGAAGAGGTTCAATTGGCCAGTTGCTTGAGAATCAAGAAATTGGGGAAAAAGTCAATTGTGCAGTGAAAAAAGTCAACTCCTGACTTTTTAGGGTCAAATTCAAGAAATTCAAGTTACATATGTTCATTGGACAAGATTTGATTAAGAAATGATGGAGGAATCATGAAAAATCAAGAAGTGTACGAAGTTTCCATTTTTAGAAACTTAGGGTTTCCAAAAATGGCAAGTTTGGACCATTTTGCACCACACTTTAAGGCTTCCTTTCTTCAAGATAAAAGCTCCAAACTTCAGGCCCAAGTTGAGCCAATTAAAGTTCACACTCTAAGCTTCAAATCCGTATAAAGAACTCTTCCATTGGATCAAAATTGAGGGAGTTATGATCAAGCAAGGTTTGGTAAAATCAAGGCAAATCTCAAGTCATGGTAAGGCAAGTTCAGGCCTCCAGGCCATAATTTTATCAAACACTTGGCGTGCCAAATGTCAAGTTGGTTTTCTCCATCAAGAAGGCTTCAAATGGAAATTGTTGAACATCAAAGTTGTTCATCTCCATGTCCTCTTTAACTTTGATGTTGGGCATTTTTTCATTTGAACATGTTATAAAGGTCATACGAGGGTTCAAACATGGTGGTCTCATACTGAATTTTTCATAGGCACCAAGGTCTTGCTTGCAACCCAAGTCACATGCCCATGCACCAATTGTGATCCCTTATTTTCCAAGCATCTCCACCTTTGGATGTTGAAGTTCACCTTGGGATTATTACCGAGTTGATCCTAACTAACCGAGTTAACTAACTTGACTCGGTGAGTTGAGTCTAACTAACTCCAACCCTAACTCCTAACCCAAAGCTAAGTCCAAAGCTAATCCCAAACCTCCCACACTCCAAACCTAAAGTCTATATAAGAAACCCTTCACTCATTTCTAAGGAGAGACCATTATTCACCATTTTTCATCAAGTTTCTCACATTGCACTTTCAATTCTCTCTTCCAAACCCTCACAAAAAACGCTCTTATTTCTTGAAGGATAATCACTTTTTACATTGAAAAGTGATTAATTCTTGAGCTCAAACTCCATCATTTGGCTTTCTTTGGTTGGATTTCTGGAAATTCAGATTATTCTACTTCAATCCAAGGGTTTCACACCATTTATTTTGGTGCAAGTTCGATCTCGTTGATTTTCCGCGACTTTGCTCGGTTTTGACGCGTTTCGGATACTAATCGAGGAATCTCTGGTTTTCTTGAATTTTCTGCACCAAGATCAATTTGCAACAATTACCAAAGCAAATCTCCGCTTTGTAGGTTGGTTTTCCTCAAATCTACACTTGATTTAGCTTATTCGCAACTTATTCGATGTAGTTCTTTGGTGATTTTGGTTTGGATCCATGGTGCTTGAATTTGATTCTTGACATTGATGATTGTTGGATCTAATTGATGATGACTGCTGTGATTGAACTCAATTTTCGTGCATGATTGTTTACATGATCATTTGGATGCTTGGATAAGTGATTTACTGCTGAAAAGTGCTTTTCAAAGTTGAATTTTTGCCTCTGTTTTAGTGGTAATCGATTACTCTAACAGAGTAATCGGTTACTCTGCCTTATTTTCACGTTTTTAGCCAATTTTCAACTGAGTAATCGATTACTCTATGTGAGTAATCGATTACCACTGAAGCAGATTGTGTTTTTCTTGCATTTTCTTGCTTGTTTGAGATCTCTTGCATGTCTAAACTTCATGGATTGATCCGTTGATGATTAGTGGACTATTCTTGAGCTGATTCACTTCACACTATTGCATGAGCGTGATTTTTTGACACGCGGTTCTTGATTGTTAATCGATGAATGTTTATGTTTGCGTCGTTGATTAATCGATGTAATGAGCACATAATGCACACACATTGAGCTTGTTTATTGTTAATTGATGCTTGTGTTGCTGGAATTGCTATGTGCATTTTCATTTGCTTTCTATTTCAAGAGGTGCACATTTGTTTTAATTTGTTCACATGCTTAACAATGTGTATTCTCTTACAATGTGCATTATTCCATGGTGATTTCAAGAATCGTTTATAATGATTTACGGTGTGATTGTGATCATGTTTGATTGAATAGCGTGCAAGGCTTGAAGCATGTTTGTTTTTTTACGAATGAATCATTTGTGAGTGCATGCTGCCCTTGAATTTTCATTGTTGTCTACACACATATGTGCTGTTGTATGTGTTGCCATTTGCTTTTTACACCCATTTTGTATGCTGAACATGTGCTGTTAATTGCTGTTTGGTACAAGATGATGGATTTTACCGCTGCATTGCACTTAGGAGCTGTAATTGTTGCTGTTTTCATTGTGTCCTCCCATTTTATTTTCTTATTTGGGTAGCATGATATGTTGTTTTGTGTAGAATTGTCTTCACACCTTTAGGATCCTTCTTCCATTGATTCTTAATTTGTTTGATCATTACTTGTTATTCTTTCCTTATTTCACTACTTGTAAATAGATTTTGAACTAATCTTTTCATGTAGGTGCTAATGGTGAGTAAGTGTGTGGATATGCTTCCACATACACTTTTTTCTTTCATCTTCTCTTGTCTCTTTTAATCATTCAACTTGTGATCATGATAAGCATTTATATGCTCTTTTTGAATAACTTTTTTCTCCTCCCTTTTGAGTTATAACTCATCTTCTACTTTAGAAGTGAGTTGTTTAACTCACTATTCTTCTCCTTTCTCTTAGGATTAGGTTTCTTAAACCACATTAACCATAGGAACATCCATGTATGATAACTTTAGGGTTTGAGTCTTAGTCCCCTCTAGATTTTTACCTTATTGATCTTTGAGCCCTTTCTCTCCTCATCTCAAAACAAAAATAAAAAACACTTAACAAAAAGGCATAACATGTATTGTATTTGAGCCTTTCATGTGAGAATAAGATAATGAGGGGTCTTCTCTCATTTCCTTAGAATGTTTAGCGTACGTCCCGTCTTGGGTCGATATGCGAGACATTTGATCCTACATGAGAGACTTAAATACAATGCGTGTTATAAAACACAAACAACTTCAAAAACACTTTTTGTCTAAAAAACACAAAACAAATTCAAACCTTTTCATCCTACGGGATTCCTAAGTTTCAAAACTCATTTTCAGAAAAGGGCACGTTATTTCCGTCTCGTCGCAAACAGGCATCGACCCTAACTGTCGGACGCGAATCTAACGTCGCTCATAAAAAACACAGACTTGGTTAAGTCGAACTACGACTGCTCTGACTTCCTCTCTCTGGTTAGATTGAGGATACGTAGGCACGAGACGACGATGTCTTGGCGAGCAACCTCCCCCATAGTTCGTGTCTGAACAACGTTGACTCTGATTTTCCTATTCCCGAGGGAATACGTAGGCCTAGGACTCCGAGGACGTCCTATCGAGTCGCTTCTTTTTTATTTTCTCCTCTGTTTCTTCGTTCTTCTCCGTTCTCATTCCTTCTCTTTTCCAGTAGCAGTGGAACTCCAGACGACGACACCCTTTGATTGAGACAGCAAGCGTGGATCCCATCGAGTACGATGGACGCGTGGGGTGCTAACACCTTCCCTTCGCGTAACCGACTCTCTTACCTGTTTCTCTTGGTCGTGAGACCATGCTTTTCCTTTCCCCCAGGTTTATGCAGTGTTTCCTTTCCCTCTCTTGGGATAAATACACATTACTGGCGACTCTGTTTCCGCGCCACTTTCGCGTTTGTACTTGGATGAAAATCCCGGGAGCGACAGATATCCATAAAGCATCTCAATTTTTCTTGAGCCTAGTAATCTGTAGACTCTAGCTGACAAACTGATTTGACAATACAACTTGCTTTCTGCAGTACGGACAGCTTCAGCTTTAACACCAACTATGAATGGTACCAGAAGCCAATTTGCATTCACTAAGTGTAGAGACAATTATGTTACTTCTTCTGATGCTGATACCTTCAGCTTCAGAGTCTACACCAGACGTCACTTAGTAAGTGTTCTTCAGATTCTGCCACCTGAAGCTAGCAATTTTGCAACTCTTAAAGTGTACTTAATGTAACACAGATTCTGATTATAATATTTACAAGTATTAGAACCTGCACACATGTAACACACATCAAATAATCCATTGTTCTTTCAATACTTTTTTATCATCAAACCCCAAGGAAGATATGTCATTAATAAATCCTATTCTAATAGAATATGCTTTGAAGATCTCTGACATTTTCTTTTTGGGTTTTTCTATCTGGTAGTTTTCCTCCTTGTTCATAAGATTAGGATAATTAGTTGAAATATGAATATTTCAGAAGCTTATAAAGTTACTCTTCCATAAAAAAACATCACACTCCATTTAGCCAGCTGAATGAATCTTTTGATAAGGAAGGCAAATTCCTCATCATCAGTCTTTCCATAGGAATTTTCTTCAACAGGATTGAGGAAGGTTGATCTCTTTGATACCTTTTCTTCATATAATTCCATTTCTTTACTTTGAATATTTCTAATCAAACTTTCAAGACTCGACATACTCAAGTTTTTGACTTCTTGAATAACTGTGACTTTTGGTCTGAATCTAGCAGACATACTTCTCAAAATTTGCTTGGAAAGATTAGATGAAGTGTAACTAGATAAGCTTCTAACTGACTCACTTCAAATTTAGAGCACAAGGATTCGAAGATAGTCTTAGCAATAGGCATATCAATGATGTTGATATAATCAGAATGAGGTAGAGCATCTACCATAATGTTACTAACCCTAAGATGATTCTTGTAAAGCTTCTTTTGAGCTGGTATAAGAGATTTTCTATCTTTGATCATCTATACACCATCAACTTCTATAGTAATACCTTTCTCAAGGGTATTCCATAGACCTTTATCAAAACCCTTTTATCAAGACCAAATATGCTTTGCTTTTTCCAGCATTTAAATCAACGATGTCACCACTGAATATGGGAGGATTGGCAAAGTAATATTTTTATATGGTACTTGATTCCTTCTTGAGAGAAAGTCTTTAGCAGCCATATTTTTCTCATTGGATCATTATCTGAACCACTGTTAAGTGTTATGCACAGACCATGCTCTGATAGCAACTGAAGGTGAGAAAAATACACAAGAGGGAGTTGAATTATGTTATCCATTTTTGCTTTGCTTCTGAACAGAGTTCAGATTCTAAACCATGTTCAGATTATGATTATAATTTGCAGCGGAATAATAACATAAGCAAATAAATAATAAAAGAACACAAAAAGATTTATCCTAGTTCCTCCTAAACAGAAAGTAGTTCAGTCTCATTGCAGCACAAGTGATTTTTCACTATAATCAAATCATGATTACAATTTCTTATGCCCTCAGCATAAGACTTTTTTGCTCAGACCCTCACTCTGAGACTTCCTATTTAAACCCCTCAAGTTCAAGACTTTCTACTTAGATTCCATGAATCTAAGACTTTCTGCTTAAACTCCACATGTTCAAGACTTCTGTTCACACACACGGTCTAAGACTTCCCTGTTCAAATCTCACGGATTCAAGACTTCTGCTCAAACCCCTCAGGTTCAAGACTTCTACTCAGACCCACGGTCTAAGACTTCCTTGCTTAAATCCCACAGATTCAATACTTCTGCTTAGACCTAGAGTCCAAGACTTCCTTGCTCAATAAACAACTCATCAAGACTTCTGTAACACCCAAAAATCAGTAGAATATTTATTTAATTGATTTATTATAAATATTCGTATTTTCGGTGAATTTTGGTGAATTATTGTGATGTCTGATGATTTATGTTGTGGGGTATTGACGATGTTAAGAGGTGTGTGATGATGTTAGGAGTTTATGATTTATTAGGGATTATTTCGATAATAATAATAATGGAATAATGTGACAATGTTATTTAAATTATTATTATTATTTTAAAATAAAAGGAAGGGCTAAGTGGTAATTGTGTGAGAATAAATGAGGACAAGGTTGGAAAGGAGTATTAGGGGTCCTAGGGGTAAGTTGGACAAAAAGGAATTAGAGAGAGGGAGAAGTCTGTGTGGTACGATTAATTTTGGAAGAAACGCTCTGAAGAAAGGAGAAGAAGGCTAGGGTTCAGAAAGGCTTCAGAAGAACTCAGAGAGGAGGAATCGAAAGCGATTTTCTAAGGTATGGGGAGAAATCTTTTATCATTATATTTGATATACGTGTAGAAACATGTAGGTAGTCGGTTTTCCTGGAATTTGATGAGATCATATCGGAATTGGGGGTTTTGGTAGGTATTAGATGTTAGGGATAAAACCCTTTATAATGTGTTGTTGCTGCGTGTTTGTTTCTATGATGAATTATGAAATAATTTGGACTGTTTGGTACTGAAAGCGTAAGCTTTTGAGGGTCTGAACTGGTGCAGAATCGCAACTGCAGAGTAGCAGGTTCGCAAGGATTCGCCGGGCGAAGCGAATTCTCCCCAACCTCGCCAGGCGAAGATGTAAGTGAAGGAAATGTGGAAAAATATGAGCTGTTGGTTTTTGTATGGGAGTGTGGAATTTGACCCAACTTCGTCGGGCGAAGCCAGGCGAGCGAGCTGCTCGCCGGGTGAAAGTAGAAGCGAGGGAAGAGTATGAAATGTGAGCTACTGGATTTTATGTGGGGGAAGGCGTTCGTCCCTGCTTCGCGGGCGAAACCCTGGCGAGCGACCTGCTTCGCCGGGCGAGCTCTAGGAGAGCATGAGTAGTAATTTTATTTTCTTTTATTTTCTTTTCTACCTTATGATGCTTGGTGTCTTGATGATTTGTGATGACTTTTGATGCATGATGATGATGTGATGACATGATGATTTATGTCGATTTTGGTGTATGTTAATGATGTATTCCTATGATGCTTGATGAGAGTTTATGAAGATGATGTACATGTTGATGTTTATACATGATATGTGAAGTATTATGACGATTTTATGAATGATGATACAATGTGACGATTTTGTGACGACGACTATTTATGACGTTTGCATTATGCATTAATAGCATTTTAGGACTTCGATCCAGTGAAGATTTTAGGACTTTGGTCCAGTGGTGGCTTCAATCCCATTGTGTGGATTGAGGTGTATGACGTTGCTCCAGTTCTTGTGTAGAATCGATCCGATTGGTGGGGATCTTTGGAGGGTGATGGTCCAGTATCCATCAAACATGCCGAATTGGTACCACATGCATGAGTCTATGTCTACATTTCATATTTATGTGGCATTGTGTGTTTGTGAATGATGATGTGACTGATGACATGACTGTAAATGATGTACGATGATGATGATGATGTATTAATGACGATGTTGGTTTGTTCTGACAAATGCTATAATGTTGTTTCTTATCTTATATCTTGTATAATGGTTTATGATTACTCACCCTGCCTGTTTGAATGTTGCCTCTGTAACACCCCCTTTCTATACCCCTAAATAATCACATAAATCATTTAGGCACATATTAAAAAATTCGCCAGAGTACGATTAAAACATAGTATAAAAGAGGCATGTCACATCATACACGCATTTAATACATACAACACCTGCTCAAAATATTGATATGCAACAGTGGGGTAACTTGCCACAGAGGAACTTTGCCCTTACACCCACATCTCAATATTTAGAATAAAAGCGGAAAATCCAAACATTGAAATACATCCAAGTATATATACGTAGATATATACATCACAAAGTATCATCCATCATTATAAGTCATGTTTACATAAACATTCATCAACAAGATACATGTACAAATGTATCACAAAAGAATAATATACATCCTAGCTACCCGGTGCTACATATCAGAGCCAACCGACCAAAAGAATGAAGACACGCTTCACAAAAAGACCTCCAGCATACCTACTCTGCAATGCCTCATAGAGCATCATAAAACAGCAGAAGGGTGAGAAATATTATCATAATAACAATGCATATAATTATGTACTACAACATAAACATATAACACATATTCTCACCACAACTCATCATATATCACAATATAGATATATCATCAAGCATATTCATTATGCATACATTCACCATTATCATCATTCCACATGAACACATACATACTTGTTCATTCAACAATGCATCATTATAAGATACAGTTTATATCATTTCCCATAAACATACATATATCAATGTTTATTCATCAATGCACAAATACAAAGATGATCAATGCAACTCATAGAGACCGACTCTCGACTCTATGCAGATGCATGCGGTACCGACTCATCACCCGAGCTCAATTGAAGAACTCAATGGAAATATCCTCCACTGGGAACACATCAAGCTCAACTTTACTCTCCACCGACAATGATGCAAACAAACCAAACAATTGAGCTTCCTCCGCTAAAAGTTTCTTCAACTCTTTAGTGGATAGAAAACTCTCATCTTCATCATCTTCCAAAGAAGGAAACCTTACTAACTTGTGATAGCAATCTATATGAACTCGGTTAAATTGTAACCAGTTCATACCCAAGATTACGTCCAATCCCTCCAACGGCAAACATACTAAATCCATAATGAAGTCTTTACCATACATGGTCAAAGGACAACTTACACACACCAAAGACGTAGTTACTGACCCTGAAGCAGAAGTCTCAATAACCATCTCAACACCCATCAAAGACAAAGCAAGATTCAAATGCTTCGCGCACTCAGACGAAATAAACGAATGAGTCGCTCCCGTATCAATAACAGCAACTAAAGGTGTACTATTAATAAAGCATGTACCTTTAATCAAACGGTCTGCACTAGTGGTCTGAGTTCCCGCCAATGCAAGCACCTTTCCGCCCGCTTGAGCTTGTTTTGGCTTAGTACACTTAGTACTAATGTGACCCACTTCTCCACAATTATAGCACTTCACTACATTCCTTCTACACTCAGTAGTAGCATGCCCCACTCATCCACAGTTAGAACATTTCACCACAGTCTTCCCACACTCAAATGATTTATGACCTATTTCACCACATTTGTAACTCCTAACAACACCGAAACCTCCTCCTCCAGATCTCCTATCAAAGCTTCCCCTATGCTTGCCTTATCAACGGGTGTCACATAAGGTCCACTTCTAGCTTGTTGCTTCCCCTTCCTCTCATTCAAACTTTTGTAATGTGTAGAACGAGCCTTACTATCTTCCTCGAAGATTCTACAACATTCCGTCAAATCCGCAAACCTCCTTATCCTTTGATATCCCACAACTTACTTAATCTCAGGACGTAAACCATTCTCATATTTAATACACTTTGAGAACTCAGCAGTAATTGCAGCATAGTGAGGATGGAATTGAACCAACTCCACAAACTTAGCAGTATAGTCCACCACAGACATACTACCTTGTTTCAGTTCAAGAAACTCCATCTCCTTCTTTCCCTTCACACTCTCAGGGTAATACTTCCTCAAGAATTCAGTACGAAATAAATTCCAAGTTATTTCTTCGTCATCCACTTCAAGAATTCCACGTATACCGACCCACCAATCGTCGGCTTCTTCCTTCAGCATGTGAGATCTAAGCCTCACCTTATTCCCCTCCGCACAGTCCATGACTCTGAATATCCTTTCAATCTCTTTCAACCACAGTTGAGCACCATCGGGATCAAATCTTCCTTTGAAGACCGGTGGTTGATTCTTCCTGAACTCGTCATTAGCATTCACGTTCGGCGCACCTTGCACCGCCCTAGCCATTGATTCCAAAGCAGCAGCCATCGCATTGTCGTTTCTACCAGCCATATTCTGATCATTCCCAAAAATTACAACAAGGCTAAACAACAGTTCAACCAACACAACAACAAGACAAACACAACTGACTCAACTCTGGCTCTGATACCACTTAATGTAACACCCCCTTTCTATACCCCCAAATAATCACATAAATCATTTAGGCACATATTAAAAAATTCGCCAGAGTACGATTAAAACATAGTATAAAAGAGGCATGTCACATCATACACGCATTTAATACATACAACACCTGCTCAAAATATTGATATGCAACAGTGGGGTAACTTGCCACAGAGGAACTTTGTCCTTACACCCACATCTCAATATTTAGAATAAAAGCGGAAAATCCAAACATTGAGATACATCCAAGTATATATACGTAGATATATACATCACCAAGTATCATCCATCATTATAAGTCATGTTTACATAAACATTCATCAACAAGATACATGTACAAATGTATCACAAAAGAATAATATACATCCTAGCTACCCGGTGCTACATATCAGAGACAACCGACCAAAAGAATGAAGACACGCTTCACAAAAAGACCTCCAGCATACCTACTCTGCAATGCCTATAGAGCATCATAAAACAGCAGAAGGGTGAGAAATATTATCATAATAACAATGAATATAATTATGTACTACAACATAAACATATAACACATATTATCACCACAACTCATCATATATCACAATATAGATATATCATCAAGCATATTCATTATGCATACATTCACCATTATCATCATTCCACATGAACACATACATACTTGTTCATTCAACAATGCATCATTATAAGATATAGTTTATATCATTTCCCATAAACATACATATATCAATGTTTATTCATCAATGCACAAATACAAAGATGATCAATGCAACTCATAGAGACCGACTCTCGACTCTATGCAGATGCATGCGGTACCGACTCATCACCCGAGCTCAATTGAAGAACTCAATGGAAATATCCTCCCTGCCGGGCCTACGATATTTCCCCATCGCTCATACCATCATGGCATCCGATGTTTCTGGATTGTTCACGCAGACACAATCCGATTGCTCAAACCCCAAAGAGGCACACAATCATTCTGAAGATTCCCACGGAATCAAGTGTAACTCATCGCAACGATTACACCCATTGACTACGCAATGTTTAGAGGATCCTCAAATGATCATTTGTGTAATCAATCACTTACACCCAACAGGGACGCGATATTACACCCGATTCTCCAAGAATCGCGACACATGAATGCATGTCATGATGTTTCTCATACAAAATGACCACATACACTCATGCAATGCACACATATTTCACAATATAGTCATGCATTCATCACATATAATCCACATACATTCACATCAATTGTATAACAACATACACAATTATCCAAACAATTCAATTTATGGTTCACCGTAAAAGTCGGTTAAAAGTCGGCTAAAAATAATATTTTTCATCACCATCAAATAGAACATATTTTTAGCTTCAGTTTGATATAAAGAACAGCTCAATCGGATAAACGACGAAAAAGTTACGGACTTTTAAAGAAAACATTTTTCAGAAAACTAGCAGAGTGCAATCGATTGCACTCCTGATGCAATCGATTGCACAGTCCCAGACTTGTAATTTTTCGCCCTTTACATATGTGCAATCGATTTGCATCCTGCTGCAATCGATTGCACCTGTTAAAAACCAGAAAAAATAGCTGCTGCCCAAACACAAAACCCTCCGGAAACCCGACCGATTCAATTCTATGATACGAAACAAATACACAGTAATCCTTACCAAATATATATCAACGTTTTAGGACCATAAAACGATAATTCTACGACGTTCGATTTTCACCAAAATCTTACATTCTCAAAACCCAAAAATGTCAAAACTCACAATATCAACCGATTTCAACCAAACGAGTTTCTATAATCTCGGCCTAACCTCATACGACTAATCTACGCAATTTATTTCAAAATTCATCTGTGAAAACATCGATTTCTATCGATTTCCTACAATTCGACCTAAACGGAAACATATGGAAAACCAACCAAAACATCCACACAAAACACATACATAATCATACACAAAGTTAGGATAACAATATTTCACACCCTTACCCGGATTCCAAATGATCTAGCTCTTGTTCTTGATGATTTTCACTCTTTTTCCTCTTTTCTTCTCTTTTTCCCTCTTCCTCTTTCTTTCTCTTCTTTTTCTTTCTATCTTTCTCTATTTCTCTCTATTTCTCTTTTCTATCTATTTTCTTTCTTTTCTATTTCTTTTCTCTCATTTTCCACTAAATCAATTAATTCATTTTTCTCACATAATTCTAATTCCACAAAATTTCTAACTTATGATTAATTGAAAAAAGTCTAAAATACCATCCATTCTAATTTCCCCGAAAACTCTCGAAAACGGTAAAATAACATTTAACACACCAATTTAACAAATAAAATAATTTATCACCCAATTAAAATAAAAGACTCAAGAATAATGGAATAATCAAAATCGGGGCGTTACAGCCTCCACGTGGGTAACGTGCAGGTGATCAGGATTAGCTTTCGGTGCATGAAGATTTTGACTCGAAGTACTTTTGATTATTTTGGTCAAGTAGAGGGTCTTGCTCTGATATGTAACATCGGGTCGGGAACTTTGAGTCGAACCATGGTATTCCTTTATTTGATGATATTATGATGTTTTGAGTTTCAATTTTAAAACCTTTGGATTATGTTGAAAACATTTTTGGTGTTATAACTTATGATGTTTTTGAAGTTTTCTGTTGTGTAGTATTCAAGTTAATTTTGATGTTTTAACCCGTGTTACGGGGCAGGATGTTATTATTTGATGTTTATGATGAAATGTGACGCCCTTATGGGATTTTACTCTGATAATTGTTGTTACATTATTCGTGAATGTCATGTTGGGTAGAAGGGTGTTACAACTTCAATGCTCAAGCACATAGCAGGATACTTACTTGGCTCAAGCTCACAGCAAGAGACTTTGATGCTCAAGCACAAAGAGACTTTGTCTAAACTACTAAATAACTTGCTTAGCAGAATAGAGAATAAGGTGTAGTTGATACATAATCAAAGGTACAGGGTAAATAACCATAAAAAAGATCACAACAATTAAGATTTCTAAGATATTCAATGTTTAAGAAATCTTAAGGCTTTGTACAGTTTACAACATATAACTAAAATTCTGCATACTCGATTGTGTTGCCATTGTTGATCTTCTTATTCTTCCATTCTGATAGAAACGTTAAATACTTTTTTCTTCTTGGCTCTCATTCTTTATTTTCCTTGTTCCTTGTTGATTCCAGATAGAATATTCAGCTACTTATATAGCTGTTTCAGAATGATAGTCATTGGAAGAGATAACTTGTACAAGTGTCTTTGTTACTCCATAGTACAAGAGACGTTGAAGATAGATACACCAAAATATATTTATCTATTGTGTAAATCTCTTAATTATAGTGTCTTCCTTGTGATCTTATATTATAGATCCCTTGAGAGTAGATATCCGTAAAGCATGTCGACTCTTCTTGAGCCATGTGAATACAGACTCTAGCTGACAAACTGATTTAACATTGTAGCTTACTTTATGTAGTACGAATAACTTAACTTAGTCCTTGGTTCTTAATGATCACCAGAAGCTGATACATTCATTAAGTGTAGAGATAATATATTGCTCTTCTGATGCTGATACCTTCAGTCTCAGAGTCTACGTAAACCTATATCACCAGACTTCACTTAATAATGTGCATCAGTTCTGAACCACCAGAAGTCATTAACTCAGCTCCTCTCAAGTGCATTCTTCTATCAGATTTTGAATGGTTTCTTCTTAAGCTTTAGAACCTGCAAACTTAAAACACACATTAGATAATACCATTGTTCTTTCAATACTTTGTTATCGTCAAAACCCAAAGGATATGTGTCATGAACAAATCTTGTTCTAACAATATGCATAAAATCTACTAGTATAAAGGAAAAAGTTGTAGATAGATATAATGGTTGCTAATTATATCCAAAGGCCATGGATAAATATTGGATATTTCAATAATGCACTCACTGTAAAAGATAGAATTGGTTATAGAGTTTCATGATCTAGAGCACATGATGGAAGAAATAGGACTCTATGAGCATGATACCATAGGGAATTATTTTACTTGGTCAAACAAACACACTACTGGAATGATATACTCTCGGATTAATAGATCCATGTGTAATAGATAGTGGTTTTTAACATATCCAAGTTGTGAAATTGAAATATTGAATGCCCACATCTCTGATCATGCCCTCTCTTAAAGTAAAACCCATGGGACAAACTACTAATATGAATAGATGTTGTTCATTTTGGATTGGCTGCATTTTGCAAAACAACAACATGGATAAGTATTCAAAGTATTCAAGATTAATCTAGCTTGCTTAAGTTGTATGAAGGTTGTGGCGGGAAAATTTGAGATTAATCTATTGATTAACTTAACTCACAATACAAGAGTCTCCACCGCACTTTTATTTTATCCAAAGGAAAGGGAAAGGAGCGAACAAAACCTAATGAAGTTCTAAAACAAAAACAAATAAACAGAGACAGAGTAAGGGATTGGTTATGCAAAGGGAAGATGTTATCACCCAAAACGTCTATAGTACTCTATAGGAACCTCTTTGAAAAATCTACGCTTTTTGGTTTGAAATGTTTGCTTGAAATGAGACTCGGGAGATGAGAGAAGAAATTATTTTAAGACTTTTGTGTTTAGAGAGACTTCTTGAGCCTCATGCCTACGTACCCATAAAGTGCAATATAGGATCAAAACCTCATAGTTCGTGGTACAAATAACAAAATTGGTTTATTTTGGTTGATTTTAAATGAAAAGACAAATTATCATTTAAAGGAGAATACTACAACTAATCACCCACAAGTATGAGAAAGTAACATTTGCATCATCTTAAGATGGAGGAATTTTGTTTGGATTAAAATTAACAAGTCTATCACTCAACATCTAAGTGGAAAATGTCAACATCTCTAATACTATGGGAATAGGAGAATTACATCTCAACTATAGAAATGACTCATGTCTAAACTTTATGAAAAGTTTTAAAAGAAAGAGTGCACAAAGGTACAAAATGATTGAATGAGTTTTTGTATTTTTTTAAGTCTTTTGAAATGGTCAAAATATGCTTAAGATATCTTAGCGTTTATTAAAGAAAAGGTTTTGAAAATGCACTTGACAAAGTCAAGGTTTTATTTAGAAAATGGTTTAATTTTGAAAACAAGAAGGTTTTGAAAAAGGGAGAAGATTTTGAAAATTAAAGAAGGGGGAGGAGATGGAGAGACTATCCTAAAGCATAAAATAAAAGCTAAGATAAACTAGCAAGCCCCATGACATAAGTCAATCAAGAATTCCCCCATTTAGATTAAGTTGTAAGCAAGCCAAATAAGCAAATAGAAATCCAAACATCAGATGAAATCATAATAACCAAGATGAGTCTTCAGGAGAATCCTTAAGCCAAGGGTACCAGATGAATACAAACAAGTCTCAAGGTATACTTCCAAGCCAAGGTAAAGGTCATAACTCTAAGTCCATGACTCCTCAATGCATAGGATATTAACTCAAGTCCACGAAAGAAAGTGACCAATTTTTTTTAGAAGTTTTGATATTTATTAATGTTTTAAAAGGAAGAAAGACCAAGTGGAAAAAATAAAAAGAGCATAAGCATAAACATAAGTTCAAGTGGACAAAGAGAGAAGCAATATGATAATATGATATGTAATGCTAAAATAAAAGCATAAAGTAAATTGCCATAAGTAACAAGCATAAAGTAAATGACAATTGAAGTTAATATAAAATCAACAAAAGGTTAGTAAGTTAGTAATTAGGAAAGAAAGGTCAATTTGTCATTTTTTGGAGAACACTCAACTAGACATCCACAAGCATGAAAACATGGTCTCATACATTACCAAGAGAAGGGCTCCAATTTGGATAAAATCAACAAGTATGTCACTAGCTCTCTTTGATAACAAAATATCCAAACTATTTCACACAATACCATGGAGACTAGGAGGCTCACATTCTCACTTACAAAAATGACTTAGTTTACGATTCAGGACAAATGTAGCGCTATGTTAAGCAATCATAGCACAACCTATAAAGAAGGTCATATTATGGGAGGTCGGTCAATAACAATATTTGTGCTAATACAAGTTAGAGAAGTGACATATAAGTCATTCTCCTAAAGCTTGCCACACTAAAAGAAAAAGAAAAATGGTCTCATCTTAATCAAGAACTTCATAGAAGTTCCATGATATTTAAGATCTTCATTAACCAAAAAGAAAAAGATAAGAGAAGGAAGAAGAAGAGAACAACAAGACACAAGACCAAAACTAAATTGAATCAAAGCATGAACCAAGTTATCATCAATATCATTCATCCATTTTGGTGGATTTAGTTTTTTAACCTATCAACACCCTAGTTCTAATGATGTTGATGAAACTTATGATCAAATTCACTATGATTCAAACTACAAAATAACCAACAAAGATCAATCAATAAACAACAAGAAAAATAAAATCAAGAACTAAATGAATTCAAATGATTTTTAAAATAAATTTTAAACAAAATTCAAAAATGCAAAGATTAAAGAAATACAAAATAATCTAAAATATTAAAACAAGAAGATTTTTAGAAAGAATTTTCATAAAAAATTATTAAAAGTTTTTACTAAAAAAATAAGAAACTAATTTTAAAAAAAAATGAAGAGAAGAGAAGGGAGGCTTATGAGAAAAATGGAAGGTGTGGAGTAGCAACAAACAAACCACAACCGGGCCAGGCCCATTACATTTGGTGAGACTTTAAAAAAAAAGAAATGAATCAGAATCTTAGAAATTCATCATCTTTGTGAGAAAGAAGTCACGCATGGAAGCTTCAAGCTAACACTGATATGCCGCGCCGGAGCTCTATGCCGACAACGGGGGAGCTCGAAACGTGTTGGAATAATATAACAAGTGTGAGTACTATAGATAATAGTCCCACATTGGATAGGAATGTGGTGACTTTAACATTTATAAGTGGGAGAATTCACTCACTTATCACCTTAAGGTTTTAGGTAGACAAGTGATGTGTCTCTCACAGAGATGCCTAGTCCTACACTATGTATCAATGTTCCCTAGTAAACTCCCCTTCGATTGTATCGAATCACAAGTGGTGTGTCTCTCACAAAGGTTCCTAGTCCTACACTATATATCAATGTTCCGTTCGCAGAATGGATCGTAATCAAAAGTTAAACACGATGCTATAATCAATTTCAAACAACAAGCAACAATGGAGGCGAATTGAAAACGTGAAAGCTCATCGAACTAGTAACAATGGCTGGTATTGTGTTTCAATTTGATATGAATTTGAAGAAACGAAGTAGAAGAAGAAAGTGTGAGAAAAATGGTTTCGCAATAGAAAAACTAGAAGGAAAATATGCAGAATTTTTCTGGCTATTAAAAAGGGAATGTCGTTTATGTATTTTTTGTTGCTTTTTGTATTGATGCTATGCGTGACCTGCTGCTGAATTTCCCATGTGTCGTTTTGATCACTTTCATTTGCAGCTTGCGTATGTTGCCTTGCGTTTCAATTACTGTCACATGAATTGGCTTATGTATCATGGAGCACGAGAGGCTTATGGCTCACTAGGAGTTACTTTGGTCACGGCTTGGAGTTGCACGGTTTTCTTTGGAGAGCTTGGAATAGCATGGCTTAAAGGCTTGCGTTGTATCAGCTGAAGCATGACACGAGAGGCTTGTTGAAGCACATGAGTTTGGCATAGCTTGGATTGAACCTTATAGAATTTTCATAGCTTGGCACAATCTTCATGAGCTTGTATCACTCATAATCATGGCACGACTGCAGCTTGGTAGCATGAAGTGGTATGGACCGTGTATTATCATGAAGTAGCAGCAGCTGGAATTGTCAAGTGAAATGGCTCAAGTAGCTTGTTCTCTTCTTTTTCCAATTTTCTTTGGGAATGCAATTTGTAATGGGCTTAACTTTTGAATTGCATAGGCTTGTGGATGCAACAACACTGACTCCTTTTTTTATTTTCATGAGCCATCTTTTTTGTAGCATTTCATTTGGGCTTTTTTGTTGTAATTGGACATTGGCATTGATAAAATGGATAATGAATTGGATATTTGAAATATGTTTGGATAATTAGAATAAAAAAATGAATAAGAAACTAAATTGGTTTGGATGTGGATATTTAAAAATAATAATTGGATATGGATAGTGTAATATGGATTATGTAAATTGGATAAAAAAGGATAATGGATTTTTGGGTTATTTGGGTGGTAATTGGATATTAAATTCTAAAAATGGATAATAAAAATAAAAAGAAAATGGAAATTGGAAAGAATTGGATATGAAATATGGGTTTCTTATGAATAATGGATATGCAAATGGATCATGGATAGGAAATTCTGATTTTTAGCCCAAAACCAATCTTGACTTTTTCACAAGCCTCTAATTAAAATGAAGGAAGCTACTCCTGAACCATTGAATGACATGCAATTGAAGTAACGACCACTTGAATCAACTTGAACTTTTCCAAAATTCTCTAAATCTCTGATCAATAAGTTCCGAATCACTTTGAATTTGTCCTGAATCAATTACTGGGAAAATAAATCCACAAATGAACATAATTTGGACTGATGGACTCTTGATCATGATAACTTGGACCAAACTCCCCATGAATCATTGCTTGATAACCTGATGAGTTCCAATACAAGACAACTTGACCTTGGATACACATTGTCTGGGAAATAACTACTGATGCACATAACTTGCAATTAAAGCAAACTCCTGATGGTTAGACCAAGACTAGGTCAAACTTCCATCTGATCTTGACTTGAATGATTTATCACATTTGTCTTAGAACCAATGCCATTACCATCAATCTCCATGCAAAACCCTAAACACACAGAGAAGAGGAAACAAACAAAATTGCAAAATATTTTTGGTATTTTGGTTAGAGGTTAGTAAACATAAACAAACATAACACAGATAAGAAATACACAGGTGCTTGGTGATCTCCCTCAGAAGCAAACCCACAGAGGAGAGTAGGAGGAACAATGTTTGTGATCTTGTTGCATTGTGAAAATGCAAATGAGGTGAGATCTTAGGGGTAAAAATTAGGGTATTACAAAGGTGCAAAAGGGACACATGCTGGACGCGATGTCACAGCATATGGGTACGAAATTTGGGTCTTGCATAATAGGTTATTGTTGTTGCATTTTGGAAGACTTTATGGTCAAATATTGGATTAGATTTTATTGCTAATTAGCTTAGCAATATGATTAAGTGATTTGTTTGATAGCTAGACAAAGATTGATTCAAATTTAATTTGAATTTAAATTGAAACAAATCATATCTTGTTGGAAATGTTAATGGAACAAATTATATCCAACATATTCTTCATTAATTCAGGAAGAAATTAAATATATTATCCTAGGAGAAAAGCCCATAGTTATTATGCTATATAAGGATCTCAACCCTACATTGAAAAACAATCATTCACATTGAATATTTTAGAGTTCTATGGTTTACAAGAGTCCTTGTTATTTTTATGTACACCACACTATGTTTCAGTTACTTAACATAGTTGTAGGTTTGTCTAGTTGAGTTGTAAATTCAACATCTTTATGTACACCTTTATGTTTCAGTAACTTGGCATAGAAGGTTTGTCTAGTTATATTTAAAAATGGTGTAAATGAGAAAATGAACGTATAGTGTGATGCATGTTTATCATGAAAGCGGGATTAAAAGGTTGGGAAGAATTTCCAATATCCACTTTCTATTCTTCACAATCTAAACTGGTGATAAAGTTGTAGTTTTCTTAGCTAGCAATAAATTTTTAATTTAAACTAAATAAAACTCATAAATAATCAAAAGAAAAATCACTAACACATTCAATATTTACCATAACATCAACACAAACATTTGCTTTATGATAAGAATGACAATTTCCTTTTAGGGCTAACTTCAATATTGCTTCCTTGATTTCGGCTTATACCGATGGAAAACTTTTAGTTACCGTTTCCATATACCTCATATTATGGTGTTGATATTGCATTTTTGTTTATAGTTTCTCATATATTAAGATAATGTGATTTTTCGTCTTTATCATGTGAGGGCGCTAATAATAATAATAATAATAATAGTAATAATAATAATAATAATAATAATAATAATTGTATTCTGCATACTCATTTATAATATTAAAGTGTCTATCAAAATTAACCACAAATTATTTCCAATCACAATCTGAGGGTGCTAAATTGATTTTCTAGCAATATAAGAGAAATGCTAGGGAATGGCAAAACTTTGGATTTTTGAAAGTTTAGTTGGTTAGGGAATGAGGCTCCGTGTAATCTTTATCCTAATTTATTCACTTGTATAAAGTTGGTTGATGCAAAGGTTGGTGACATGGGAGTTTGGTGTGAAAATATTTGAAGTTGGGATACTCAGTAAAATTAAGTTATCAAAAGGTGTCTGAGAGAGTGAATGCATGAGCTTGAATGGTGGCAGATAGTTTACAACAAGAGTTGGATAAGATTTGGAAATTTAAAGTATCAAGCAAAATCCTTATGTTTGGATAGAGATTATTGCTTAATAAGTTTTCAACTAGAGTGGAATTGGGAAGAATAAGTGTGATTAGTGGAAATCACAACTTAATTTGTCCTTGTTGCTTTATATTAGAATGTTATTAAGAACTTCATTTTACACTTTGTATAATTGAGTTGTTATACTTTATGAGAGGGATGAGTATATATAGTAATACATAGCTAAATATCTTATGCATGATATGCATTATGCTGCTTATTACTTCATGCATGCCTAAGTTACATGATGCTCGACATAGAGCTACACCATGCAGGACTTCATAGTCTTCACCTTTTCATCATGTATCTCATGCAACACTTGTTGCTTCTTCAAATACTTCAACACAAGATCAAAGAAGGAAGAATGTGATCACCTTGAACTTAGTTCAAAGATCTTGAAAGGCAACAGTCCCAAATGGCTTTGTGAGTGTATCAACAAGTTGTACAGAGCTAGGAAGATGTTGAATCTTCATTGTTTTTGTAATGACACATTCACAAACAAAGTGAATATAATGTGTACATGAAGAATGGGATTGTGAGATAACAAGATAACACTCAAGTTATCACACAATAGAGTGAGAGGATAATATGGCATAAGTAGTTCCTTGAGTAAGGATTCCAACTAGAGAAACTCTGATGTTGTGTGAGCAAGTGCATGATACTCAACTTCAGTGCTAGAGTGAGTCAAAAGTGGTTGTTTCTTATAGCTCCATGATACAAGGTTGGACCAAATAAAATTTAAGAGTCAGACGTGGAGCGACGATCGTCAAGATCACAAGCCCATTCATAATTGCTATAAGCATGTAGCGAGAATTTCTTAGCCATAGGAGCACGAGAGGGGAGAAAACAATGAGTAATAATGCCACTTAGATACCTTAGAATTATCTTCATAGCTTCCTAGTGAGAGTCTAAAGGGGATGCGATGAATTAGCATGCTTTAGTCATGCTAAAAGCAATATCAAGTCGAGTAAAGAACATATACTGCAGTACACCAATAATCAAACAATACAAATGGGGATCTTATAAGAAGCTCGTGTCCTATTTTCTAAGTTTGTAGTTGATGAGCATAGAAGTTGGAGTACCATTTGCAATCCACGTCTTTTCTCGAGATAGATGGTCACAAATGTATTTAGATTGAGTAAGGAGGAGTCCACCTGTAGATACTCATTTGATCTTTATACCAAGAAGATAATCATGAGTTCCAAGCTTTTTTAGTGCAAATGAATACAAAGAGTTTATCAATTTGTGAACAAGTGTAGATGATGAGTTAGTGATGAGGGTATCATCTTCATAAACTAATGCATACTTAGTGACTACATGATGTGAATATATGAACAAAGAAGTATCACATTTACTGTGAACAAAGCCAAAGTGAACAAGAGCTTGAGTAAGTTTATCATACCAAGACCTAGGTGCCTGTTTGAGGCCATATAGGGCTTTATGCAACTTACATACAAGATCAGTCCCTTGTTATTCAAAACCTAGAGGTTGAATCATGTAAACTTCCTTTTGTAAGGCACCATTTAAAAATACATTGTTGATGTCTATTTGTTGTAGTTCCTAATTATTGCCAAAGTGAGCATAACTCTAATGGTGGTAGGTTTCACCACAAGGGAAAATGTTTCATTGAAAACAAAGCCATATTGTTGATGGTAACCTTTTGTAACCAGTCGGGATTTATACTTATTAATAGTTTCTTTAGGGTTTTCTTTCACTTTAAACACCCACCTGCAGCCTACGGGTTTTCTATCATGAGTCGGGGATGTAAGTGTCCAAGTTTGATTGGCTATAAGGGCATCATATTCAAGCTGCATAGCTTGAAACCAATAAGGATGAGCAAGATCTTGCTTCACAAAAGTAGGTTAAACATATAGTGATGAGCCCTAGCTCTAGTCAGCATAGGATGAACATTGAGTTATTGAATTGAGTGTGTAGTTGAGTTTTGTATTACATAAGACAATGACTTAATTGAAGAAGTCTGAACTATGACGGGTTCAGTAACCTTAGTAGCAGGATTGATAAAAAGAGAGGTCGTGGAAATACTAGGTTGAATTGACTTATCATGACTAATAAGGTTTTGGGGTGAGATCATATGCTCAAACAAAGGCATAAGACTAAGAGAGGATTGAGTATTAGGCATAGGGACTGGTGACAGGTTGTCTTGAACAACGGGTAAAGATATATTATCCTTATGGAGCTTTGAAATCCAACAGTTATGTGAGGTGGGAACACTTGAGGAAAAGGTAAAGACTAATTTGACACAAGGGTAGGAGGAAGTGTGTTTGAAAACAAAGTATTGAAAGGAAAGGAATTTTCATGAAATACTGCATCCTATGAAATAAACACTTTGCCAAATTTGTTAAGGCATTTATAGTCTTTATGTTGTGATGATACACCTAAATAGACACATTATTGACTTCTTAAATCAAGTTTATGTTTGTTATATATGTGAGTAAGAGGAAAGCAAGCACAGCCAAATACGTTGATTGACTCAAAACAGGGTAACTTGTGATACAAGGCATGATATGGAGAGTGAAATTTTGGAAGACATGCAGAGGGAATTCGATTGATAACATAAACTGTTGTAGATAAACTATGATCCCAGAAGTGAAGTGTAATAGATGCATAAGCAAGCAAAGTTAATCCCATTTCCACTGTATGTATATGCTTTCTTTCCACAGACCCATTTTGATGTGAAGTGTGTGGACATGAGAGTCTATGAGTGATGCCTAGCTCTGTTAAGAACTTGGTGAAGGGCCTGAATTCTCCCTTATAATCAAATTGAATGGATTTTATGGTGGAATGAAACTGAACCTGAACAAACTTGAGGAAGAGCTTGAAGGCATGCATGGCTTCTAACTTGTTCTTCAAGAAATAGATCCAAGTATATTTAGTATTAGCATCCAAAAAGGCAATGTAGTATGAAAAACCAAAGCTTGATATATGTGGTGTAGGTCCCCAGAGGTTTGTGTAAACAACATCAAAAGATGCATTGTATGTATTCAATGAAAGAGGAGCATACAATCTATGCGACTTACCTAAACATCATGACTTACATTCAAGAGACGCTTTATTTGGAATATGATTTTTACAATGTTTAAGGGCAACTTTTACAGCTGATAAATGGGAATGCCCTAGTCTGTAATAGCGGTGTACATGGGTTGGGTAAACCCACAAAATTCGGTCAAACCCGCCCAAACCAATCCAAAAAAATGGGTTTAAACGGGTAAGTTAGTCAATATGGTTTTCAAAAATGAAAAATCGTTCAAAATATATGGCCTTCGTGTAAACCCAGACCCAACCCACAAAATCACTTAACCCATTCAATTCATAAATTTTACTATTAACTATTATATTTTTTTTGTTCTCTTAATGAATTAATATAGGAACTAATATTTATATATTTATCATTGAATTTTGGTTGAAGATATTAATTTTGAAGTCGAGACTTCTTTTTGAGTTGTGGAAGATATTTGAACAATGTTCTTGACTCTTTTTTTCTAATTTGATGAACGATGGCTTTGATGTATTCATACTTGGTTGCTTCAATTTTAAACTCTTTTTTCTCATTTATTTTGATGCTAATACTAGTAAGTTCTAAGTAATTTATGTAATTCTAGTTCTAGGTACTACTGTAATACAAATTTGATTTTTGCAAATATTTTTATCATAAACTTATAGAATATTTAGACATTTGATGTTAAAAGAATAACGATAATATGACTAAACTTTTTTCTAGAAAAGTAGTTGGGCCATTTTTTGAAAAAGAATGTGACACAACATTTATAATTACTAGCATCCAAACGGACACTCTCATGCCTATTTTTTCCGCTTTTTTAGTATGTTAACTTGTGTGTGCCTTTTATGAGTGTTTTTCGTGCATATCTCTTTAGTAAGAATATTACTTAGGCACGATTATCAGAACTAAAAGTAAGATAAGAAATATCTAATTTCAATATGTTTAACTATTCCACTATTGAAGTTAGATTAATCAAAATAATATATATATATATATATATATATATATATATATATATATATATAATAATCAAATGTATCCTCTTTCATCGTCTCTTATTCTAAGCATGATAATCTATAATATAAGAAAATAACATGTTGTGGAAATTTCTCAATTGCCCTTTTCTTTAAATTTGCCACCTCACCAAAATGAGGGTAATTTTGGTCCAAAATTTACTTTTTCTAACTAATAATGTCATATTGTTCAATTCGAACTACATATTTATTGTATTGTGCCTTTGTTGGTTAATTTTAGGTCAATTAATGATGTCACATGTTCTATTTGGTTCTAAACCAACCAAGCCAATTCAATTTTTCCAGCTTTTCTCTATTCTCAATGTCTGTCACGTGACTTTTGTACTTTAGCTTTTCCTCCTTTCTCTCTCCGGATGTTCATCTCACTCTTCCTCTTCTTCAAACTTCTCTCTTCCTCTTCTTTGTTCATGTTCTTCCGTTCTTTTGATTTTTTCTTCTAACATGGTTTTTCTTCTGTTCTTTTGATTCTTTCTTTTAACATGGTTTACGAAAATGGTGTATGATGTGTAGTGTGCAATTAACGACGGCGGTAGATCTGTGTTGGAGGCAACACGTTTACAACGACGAGGGTGGTGGTGGTCGGATTCGAAACGGTTGATGTTTTCTACCGACGTTGTTGCTTAAAACTGCCTCTTCTCTTTTGAAACTTATTGCTTCTTTTTGTTTCGAAAATGAAGACAAAATTGTTTTCTCTTTTTTCAGATTGCAATGTTTTTTCGGTAAGTCAACTTCATTTGTTTTTGTTTTTGATTTATTGATTTTTTTTTGTGATTACACATAATAAATGTTTGTTTCCTCTTATCCTCTGCATCTTTGTTGGTTTTGTATTTTATGAAGGAAGAAGACTCTATAAAGACGTAAATCTATTTTCTGCAACGGCGAGATTGTTTCTGATATATTCCGAATGTAGTGGTTCAGTCTATCGCCAGTGATGCATCGGGGAAAGGAAGGGCGAATCTGTTATGATCGGTGGTGGTTGATTTATGAGTTAAAACATGGGTGGTGGCTTGAGCGTTTTACAGCGGTATGCGGTAGATATGTGGTAAAGCTCCAAACTTTCTGCGCATGTTTGATTTATTTTGATATATTTCATTCAGGTGTTACTATTTTTGACTTCAAATGATTCAGCGATCTACAAATCGAAGATTTTTAAGGTAGATATTCTATGTTCGAGATGCCTCTGTGGAGTTATATGTTGCAGAAAGTGTCTCAGTATTTGATTGATTAAGATATATGGTTCCTATGTTACAATTTTTAGCTGACGAAATACCATTTTTGGGATCAAAACTTTCCAGCAATGTTTAACATGTGGTAAGGTGTTCAATAATTAAGAATGAATTCAAGTCCAGGCTACTAAAATGGCTAATTAGATTTAGTGACTTGTCGTTAACATTTTTGTTTGTCTTATTGTTTGATAATCTCCTGTATATTTAGTTGCAAAATGTATGTATAAAAGTGGCTTCCTTGAGTACGGATCACTATGGAGGTAGCTTTTGTAATAACTGTCGATGGTCATTTTCATAAAGCTGATTGAAACTTTACATTGATTATGAGTTCTAATGATACCCACGGTTTCGTAGGTGGTGACGCTCTCTTAGGTAATGCTTAAGTATCTCTGGTGTTGTATTTTATTCTATTGGGAGATCTTCATATATCATGTATTTCTCTTAGTTTAGGACAACATTTGAACAGTAGCACTGGCTTAGAAGTATTTTTGGGTTACACGGACTCACTAATTAGAGATGATTCCCAACTTAATGATGTTGCATTTGCTGAAACATCAACTTTGTCACTCTCAACAAATGAGTCTGTTTCTTGTGAGGACTTGGAAGGTGTAGGATCTTTTAATACAACATGCTTGCTAAGCTCAACTCATTACTTGAAATTTGATATTCTCATATGTGGTAGCAGGTTGGATCATAAAACTTTATTTGTCTCCTACTTTTCTGCTTCTCTTTTATCTCTCAATAAACTTTGATTGAAATTGAATGCCTTTGTGCTTTCTAATCAAATTATGGCTGAGCAAAATTAAGATTAAAGTTTTACTGGGTATAATTCATCACCATTAATATTTGTTTCTTAAAGCCTCAAATATTGTGTGGATATTAAAGGTGTTCACTTCCTTCTTCTGTTTCGTTAATCATCATACAGTTGTTATTCATTAGAAGTTTTGTACATTAACATTTGATTTATCATAAATATTCATTATGGATATTGTAGTGTTTTTAGTTGTATCATATGTTTTCTTTTCACTTCCATCTTGAGAGTATTCCTTGTAACGCCCTGTATAATATTTATCTAGAATAATACCATACAAGTGTTTTTATTTTGGTACTGACACATCAAAAGTGCCTAATGGCATAATTTACATACTTGTCCATTACTAAAACATAAATACAACACATGGCACAAGTAATGGAAACTAGCTAGAAAAGAAAATCTAAGAACAATATACAATATTCCTCATTGTACAAGAACAATAAAATACACAGCGGAATAAGCTTAACTAAGCTTCTCTTGAACCATCCAAGCAATGCTCCACTTGTAAACCAAACCTGCAAACCACACCTGAAATAAAGCAACTATAGTGGGGTGAGATACATCAAATCTCAGTGAGTTCCCTATCCTATAGATTCTCTCGGCTTTACAGGGTTCTATCAATCCTAACTCAAGTCAAGAGGAAGGGAAAAGACTTTGAGTACACAATCTCACAATCTTACAATCTCACACTATATGGAAACATGTCATGAGTTTATCAACTCACAAAATCACTGAAGGAATTACGTCCTGAGTCTGTTACTCAAGATTCCTTACGAATCGATAACCACACCTAGGCATCCCCTGTTCCCGTCCGCTTCTACGTCTAGAAGTTGACCCGAGTCATAGATCCTGGTAACCTACTTGACATACGAATGGATTCGAGTTCTACGGGCCATTAACCGTTATGAACCGTCACTTCACACGGGCCATTAACCGTCACAAGCATACGCTCCCAGAGCGCCATTCGTACTGCACGCAGGAATCAAACCTGCCAAGTAGTTGTGCATATGTTTTAGAGGAGCTCGAGACCCATGAAACGCACTCACAAGAAAACCGGTTACGATACGTGATCTCACACACAACGTGATTGTATTCGACAATCACAAGGCCACAATGCCTTTTCTCAAAGAACACAAAGGTTCACACACATGTTCCATACTAGTGTCTCACTCTCCTCTAGACCCTTACTCGGCAAGGATGCACATCTACATCGAATGCACGAGCATCACCATCTAGATTATTTATCAATCATAGTCACAACCTAGAATTATAACAATCTTAACTATGCCGTTTGTTTTGGGGTAAGGTTTCCTCACTCTACCTAATTTCATATTTTAACATGCATACTCTCTCGATCAAGTTAAACATCAATAACAGGCAAAGTATATCACAATTGCACATATAATAATTCAATCACAAGTTATACAAAAACATGATAGAATCACATAATGGTTCATCGCATAAAACATCACTTTCGGGGTCCCTCCAATTCATTTAATCGGGTATCAGATCAATATCGATCACTGTTATTCCATAGGATATTTCCACAGCTTTACATCGGCTATAACCATGCCTCGATCGGATTTACGATCCAAAATATATAGAATTTCATCATAACACAAAACATTGTTCCATTCATTTTCCACTAAAATAATTAATCTGACATCATACTCAATATTTTCACTTTTTATTGGGTAGAGGATTATCATAGCTTTCCAACGATATAAAGAACGCTTAAATCGAAAATACGGTTTGGGAGTTATGAGTTTTTAAAGAAAAGAAAATATTTGAAAAACTCCCAGGAGCGCCCGACGCTACAAAAATTCCGCCCGGCGGTACCCCTTCGCCTGTACTTCACCCGGCGAAGCAGCGGCGTCCATCCCATATCCAAAAATTCAAAAGTTACAGAAGTGTGCACTGCTGTGCCTCTTGGGAATCGCCCGGCGAAGCAGAGGCGCTCGCTTCATGTCGCCCGACGCTTCGTATCAGATGCAAAATTTCTCTGCTGCATTTTAGGGGTTCCAAATGCCCCAAAAATCCACCCTTTCCATATCAGATCATTTCCAAATCATAAAACAAGTATCATCAATTGATCACATACATATTACGACTACTCTACGCAATTTATATCGAATTTCATCCGCTAGATTTCATTTTCTCTCAAATCTAACCTAAGTCCAAAACTTATATTTCTAGACTTAGAGTGTCTAACTAGAACCCACCTGATAATCGAAGATGAGTTTGAAGAAGATGATGATCCATTGCTCCAACTTTCTCTTCTTCTTCCTGGAGCTTCTTCTCTTTTTCTCTCCATCCCTCTTTTCTTCTTTCTTCTTCTTCTTCTCTTTTCCATCTTTTTCCTTTTCTTTTATAACATATATATATATATATATATATATATATATATATATATATATATATATATATATATATATATATATATATATATATATATATATATATATAATCCAATATTATATAATATAATCCAGTAGAGTAAAATATATCCAATTGATATTTTGTCGTCTCATCCCATTGATAAATTATTAGAGTTACCTTAAAATCTTTTCTTGAATTTAAATAATCGATCCCTTCAGAGTTCATCAGTTGCTCCATTGATCCCAATTGATAACACTTTAAGTACTTAGAGCATTCCATAAATCTAATTAACCAAAGATAGAACACATAGATACTCATCTGATCCAATTGAGCATTTAAATAATATGGGGTATTACATTCCCCCCCCCCCCCCTTAAATTGAAATTCGCCCCCGAATTTCCTCTACTCAACAATAATCACAACTTGTATCCTCGTCCTAGATTCACACTTAACTTTACGTCCGCCCAAATTTCTGACGTATTCCAGTTCCAACTTAACTTCATAGATCAAAATCTTTGTTTTCACAATTTAACAAACTTCATGTCCTTAATCATACTCTTGTTCCTATATTGGGTTAACTTCAAACTTTCCTTTTCTGTAACTCATCTGTCGTTTCATACTAAAATACTTGGTTAAACTCTACCTTCGGAAAATATATCGTTCTATACACTTCTACCGAGTCACAAAACAAAACCGTAACACCTCGTCTTGATCTGAGATAACAAATACTCATCGATCTTCGCGAGCTAATTCAGTGACTCCTTAACTTCATTCAATTTTCGACGATTATCCTTTCATAAATCCTTTAACATTCGAACCACCTCCTCACTAAACAACCGACTCCTTTACCAGTTCCACTTATTCTGATGTGATACATTGTAACCATTAAGTCCGATATTCCCTTTCTTTCGTGTCGCACCGAAAGTAACACACTTAGAATAAAATTTCCTTATTTCCATTCTTACAAGCAACAATCTTTGAATCCTTATCATTCTGACCGAACTCTTTCGTCTGTCACCTCCCACTGCGTAATCCAAATCTTAACAGTAGAATCGTCACGAATTCTTAAACACTACCCATTAGCTAACCGTCCACGGGAAGATACACTTATCCCCCGGGATCCTTACTAACCAACGGTACAAGAGACTTACTGACGTCTTATAGCAGAACAATTCCTCACCCACACACAATATCCTATCACCTGTCCAACACTCTCCAGACGATAAAGACACAAGAGTTACACTGCTACCACCATAGCATAAACAACTCCAAAATCATTCCAAACCCGGATCAATACATCCCAAAATAACTTAACAACTTCCGGTTATGGTTTCCACCTTCCAAATCGATTGTTCTTACGGTTTTTCTGACTTACTCAAAGTTTCTTGTTGACACTAGATCTCAACCAATAACAACGTAACACCAACACAGAACCTCCAACATTCGCGCTTCACCATTATAAAACTTAAACCATTCAAAGCGAAATTGTGAGTTTCCATACCACTTGTCAATTCACATACAACACTCCACAAACACCCACACTCCGAAGTCCATACCACACTTCTCAGTTAAATCAACTCTTCTCATTCGTTCCGTTTCATAAGTTATTCCCAGTTACATACCTAACTTCGGAACGTCCAATTCTTACTCCTACTTGGAAAGATAACTTTCGATTTCCCCTTGGTTAAAACACATCTGCACACGTTGGTACCACTCTCACGGAGTCTAAATCCAATACCATGAACCCACGAAAGTTAATGATTACTAAACTCTGCCCAATCGTTCATACCTTACTAACACCATAATTACACACCGAAATATTCCTTGCGAGATCCACACTTCGTGAGTATTCTCTAACTTCGTCCTTAGGGCTCTCAACAGTAATACACTTATAACTTCCTCACACTCAACACAATTCACAAGATCACTTCCTCAAAGTCAAATTCCCTTGTCATCTAAATAGATGATCAACTATGTAATACCCTTCCGCAAGTTCCAATTTAAAACACAAGTCCGTCTTTCATTTACTAGCAATCCTGTTTTCCAATCACATGATACTCTCCAATCGGGGTAACAAAATACAGATGATAGTTTTCAAGGGATTTCATAATTTACACACACGTTACTTGATTAACCATCTGAGCTAATCAGTTAACTCCTCAAAATTCAACGTAAAACACCTTTCGAGCAAGTGTTAATCGGTCAACACTGCTACAGAAACAAAACCAGTTTCTTCTTAATTCAAAACCATTCCTACTCAAACCATCAATCCGATTTGTTCTAACTTGGAATATCATTCCCAACTCGCGGCTTCTTCACTTATTTTACATTCACTAGCCATGATCCACTCAAGGTAAAACCGACAAAAATCAAAACACGCAGACGACACACTCTAACCAAGGGACAGGCAAAATTCCAAATTCTAACACGGTCACACTACAAAACTTCAGCGGGATAGTTCATTTTCTTCTCAAACAACTACACTAGCGGGAAGTCAAAAATGACGACATTTCTAAAGTTTTTTCCACAACTCAGGCTTGATTCGTCCATAAGAAACTCAGCACGCAACCAACCTACTATACCATGAAAGCGATGGATATAACCTACAACACACAACCTTGTTCTCTTACTCGAATCCCTGGTTGAGAACCAAAACAACAACGTTCTTAGTCCAACAAAAGGTAGATTCCAAATATTCTGATTATTCACAAATACAGAAGTTTCTCTACACTTGAAAATAAATTGGGGTAATGCATCCTCTTGAAGAACCTTTTCCATCACTTCGTACACTAACCCCGAATTCTTACCCTTCACTATCCATTACACATCCCACTTACACCAAATTACTTAATGGAAGATTCACAACCGATAATTCTCATCAACTATTTACCAAACCCTTCTGGCATAAATCGTTCCATAATTTACACTTAGTCCGTAAGAAGCCCTGGTTTGCTTTTAGTCGATTTACCGCAATCTTGTTTCTTAGAATACAATACTCACTGTTCCACAAGGTACCTCCCTTCACACTTGTCTTAATGATAAGAATCCATCACGTACACTTATGACCATGATGCCACTACTATGCTTGTTCTTAATTCCAAGGTGTAACTTTCTCATTTCACGTCATACTGTTAGAGTTCCTCCCAGGTGAATCATCCTTGCTAACACTTCCTTAACTATAGGTTCATCAACACCTTAAAACTCCATTGCACACTGGTCCAAAATACATTCCATTGTCACTTTCCTCATAATATACTGTTGATACCATTCTACATCGCGTTTTCTTGTCTCTCCATGGTAATCCTCTTAGGTCCAAATATAAAACCATCCTACTAAGACTTACTTGAATCCAAGGTACTTACTCCGTTTCTTAATACAACCTTCTAACCATTTGAAAGATATCCTTCTGAACACATTCCTTACGGTACTCTCATCCATTCAAGATACCATAGCGACCTTAGAGACTGAAACACCAAAATTTATCTCACTTCCAGACCTTACGCCACGCGTTCCACAAAACAACTTTCTTTTTCCACGGAATGAGATTACTTGACATCCCTATCCGTACTAGTGGTTACTTCCGCTCTACTAGCGATTTTTTTTTACATAATCCCCAATACCTTGACCAACCGTCCGATAGAGGTCCTCAATATTCAGACTCCATTCATTCCAAAGGATTGCTTAACAACACACCCCTCTCTCATTTCATGCTACCCAAGCACAACTTCTACTAAGACCTCCACTGAGCTGACCAAAACTCCTCACTACTAACTCTTGGCTTGAGCCTACTCTCACAGCACAAGTTCCGACAACACTACGGAATCCTCGTGGTTGCTCAACCATGATTCTACCTATCACATACATAGCATTAGGTTGATCAGGCCCAACACTACATAGTATGATATTAAGTTTCATGATGGCAAGACACACTTAAGAGGCAAGAATAGATTTACTTATGATGTTTCAAGGCTAGGTCGAGGACACGACCTGCTCTGATACCAACTGTAATGCCCTGTATAATATTTATCTAGAATAATACCATACAAGTGTTTTTATTTTGGTATTCACACATCAAAAGTGCCAAATGGCATAATTTACATACTTGTCCATTACTAAAACATAAATACAACACATGGCACAAGTAATGGAAACTAGCCAGAAAAGAAAATCTAAGAACAGTATACAATATTCCTTATTGTACAAGAACAATAAAATACACAGTGGAATAAGCTTAACTAAGCTTCTCTTGAACCATCCAAGCATTGCTCCACTTGTAAACCAAACCTGCAAACCACACCTGAAATAAAGCAACTATAGTGGGGTGAGATACATCAAATCTCAGTGAGTTCCCTATCCTATAGATTCTCTCGGCTTTACAGGGTTCTATCAATCCTAACTCAAGTCAAGAGGAAGGGAAAAGACTTTGAGTACACAATCTCACAATCTCACAATCTCACACTATATGGAAACATGTCATGAGTTTATCAACTCACAAAATAACTGAAGGAATTACGTCCTGAGTCTGTTACTCAAGATTCCTTACGAATCGATAACCACACCTAGGCATCCCCTGTTCCCGTCCGCTTCTACGTCTAGAAGTCGACCCGAGTCATGGATCCTGGTAACCTACTTGACATACGAATGAATTCGGGTTCTACGGGCCATTAACCGTTATGAACTGTCACTTCACACGGGCTATTAACCGTCACAAGCATACGCTCCCAGAGCGCCATTCATACTGCACGCGGGAATCAAACCTGCCAAGTAGTCGTGCATATGTTTCAGAGGAGCTCGAGACCCATGAAACACACTCACAAGAAAACCGGATACGATACGTGATCTCACACACAACGTGATTGTATTCGACAATCACAAGGCCACAATGCCTTTTCTCAAAGAACACAAAGGTTCACACACATGTTCCATACTAGTGTCTCACTCTCCTCTAGACCCTTACTCGGCAAGGATACACATCTACATCGAATGCACGAGCATCACCATCTAGATTATTTATCAATCATAGTCACAACCTAGAATTATAACCATCTTAACTATGCCGTTTGTTTTGGGGTAAGGTTTCCTCACTCTACCTAATTTCATATTTTAACATGCATACTCTCTCGATCAAGTTAAACATCAATAACAGGTAAAGTATATCACAATTGCACATATAATAATTCAATCACAAGTTATACAAAAACATGATAGAATCACATAATGGTTCATCGCATAAAACATCCCTTTCGGGGTCCCTCCAATTCATTTAATCGGGTATCAGATCAATATCGATCACTGTTATCCCATAGGATATTTCCACAGCTTTACATCGGCTATAACCATGCCTCGATCGGATTTACGATCCAAAATATATAAAATTTCATCATAACACAAAACACTGTTCCATTCATTTTCCACTAAAATAATTAATCCGACATCATACTCAATATTTTCACTTTTTATTGGGTAGAGGATTATCATAGCTTTCCAACGATATAAAGAACGCTTAAATCGGAAATACGGTTCGGGAGTTATGAGTTTTTAATGAAAAGAAAATATTTGGAAAACTCCCAGGAGCGCCCGGCGCTACAAAAATTCCGCCCGGCGGTACCCCTTCACTTGTACTTCACCCGACGAAGCAGCGGTGTCCATCCCATATCCAAAAATTCAAAAGTTACAGAAGTGTGCACTGCTGCGCCTCTTGGGAATCGCCCGGCGAAGCAGAGGCGCTCGCTTCATGTCGCCCGACGCGCTGAGCGCCGCTCGGCGCTTCGTATCAGATGCAGAATTTCTCTACTGCATTTTAGGGGTTCCAAATGCCCCAAAAATCCACCCTTTCCATATCAGATCATTTCCAAATCATAAAACAAGTATCATCAATTGATCACATACATATTACGACTACTCTACGCAATTTATATCGAATTTCATCCGTTAGATTTCATTTTCTCTCAAACCTAACCTAAGTCCAAAACTTATATTTCTAGACTTAGAGTGTCTAACTAGAACCCACCTGATAATCGAAGAGGAGTTTGAAGAAGATGATGATCCATTGCTCCAACTTTCTCTTCTTCTTCCCGGAGCTTCTTCTCTTTTTCTCTCCATCCCTCTTTTCTTCTTTCTTCTTCTTCTTCTCCTTTCCATCTTTTTCCTTTTCTTTTATAACACACACACACATATATATATATATATATATATATATATATATATATATATATATATATATATATATAATCCAATATTATATAATATAATCCAGTAGAGTAAAATATATCCAATTGATATTTTGTCGTCTCAACCCATTGATAAATTATTAGAGTTACCTTAAAATCTTTTCTTGAATTTAAATAATCGATCCCTTCAGAGTTCACCAGTTGCTCTATTGATCCCATTTGATAACACTTTAAGTACTTAGAGCATTCCATAAATCTAATTAACCAAAGATAGAACACATAGATACTCATCTGATCCAATTGAGCATTTAAATAATATGGGGTATTACATTCCTCATTGGAGAAAGACAAGAGAAAGGGAAATAACTCTCATAACACAATTACAATTCATATTCAATTCACTGTATGACACTATAATTATAGCAGTGGCAACAACATAAAAACCTAATTAATTTTTAACAATCTCACTCTTCTCCATGTACTATCCTACTTAACAAGCACTCTTCTTCATGTATTATCCTATTATAGCATTATTTGATTTATTTATATTTACTTACAGATCTCCCTTTTTGACAATAAATATGGAAACTTTGTGTTGTTGACTGTTGTAAATGCATTGCAAGGAGATATATCTGGTACCATCTGTGGATCAGATTCCAAAAGCAATGGAGTCGGTGATGTGATGAACTTAAATTGTGAATTATCTGAAGACATTTCTTCACAATTGCACATGGGTGTAATGAAAGCTTCCTGAAGAGTTGTGCTAGATGGGATTATTGTCGATATCATTTCATAATTTGTTAGTGACATATAAATGCAAGAATCAAAATTTTGAGTCTTCTGATCGAACTTCTGAAACTTTCAAGTTGGACACTAAAACGATAAGGTTCAAATGCCTTACAATTTTTGAATACATGACATAATTAAATAGTTGTTGTACAGTTGGTTCTCAAGCCATGTTCTTCTACATGCAATGTTGATGCTGATATCCAGTCCGGGGTGATGACGGCGGCAAGAGATTGTCATCTTGAGTTGTTTTATCTGCTAATAATCTCAAAAGCTGAAACATAGCCAAAGTTTAAAGAGTTTCATGCAGCTATCCTAATTCTAAAGTTTTGACATGCATTCTTGAATGTGTGGAGAACGATCTTAACTTCTCCGCAAAAGTTCTCTGTTGCTCGGGTTTCAAAGACAAAGTCTATAAATGTAGATTTTCGGCTTTCACCGGGATTAGCAGAGGTTTGTTTCTGCAACTGCTGATTTGCAGTATTTATCTATTTAATTTCATAATTGATATATTGATTACTTTTTGGTTAAAGAAGGGAAATATGGTCGTGCTATATCCATTTTTGACCAGGTGCAGTGTTGTTATCCATAGTGATACTTTTGGCATGTTGCTTTAATGTAATTGTTATTGTATTCAATTTATTATGATCATTATACTTGACTTGTCTCCATCAGATACTCAAATATTGAAAGAAGACTATGCATATCCTAAGGCACTGATAGGAAGATGTACACATGGGCTTGCAGTTTTAATTTTACCTTACCAAACAGAGCCATATATGTTTCTTAAGGTTCCTAGCAGATAGTTTATCTTGAGTTACCATTGTTTCTCCATTGGAGACAAAATCATACATATGTAGATTGAATGTTTTCATTGTGGCTTGCACATTGTTTGAGTTGTATGGTCATGAAGCTATTGACCAAGGAACTAACCCCTCTGCAAGGTATTGGTTCCCAAACATGTAATACATTTAGTGTTGATGGATCTAAATTTACTGCTGGTGGGTTGGTAAGTGTCACCCTAGATTCTAAAAAATTGTATTTTTTCTTTGGTACTTTTAAGTTCCTCCGAACTGAGTCTTGTATGTTTTACTTCGGTCCTTAACTCATGTTGAACGAACATTTTAGAATTATTGTGTAGCCTAGCATGGGCACAATTTTGGATGAACGAAAATCACACAAATCTGTCTGGGATATGGATTTCAGGTAGAAAATTTCTGAGCATAAAAGAATTGGATCTTTCTAAAAATGCTCGCATATATGCATCCATTATAATTTTATGTAGATACAATGTCTTAGACAGTTACAATGTGCTTATAGTATAAACATCTTGATCCTGAAACTTTCGATGACATTGATACTTACTCTATTGCACTTTGTTTTTGTCTTACTTCGTTCTAGCACCTGTTATTTATGGGCATTTAACTATGTGCTTAATCTGTAAAAACGTGGAAATCTGTAGGGTTCATAATCGCACAGGCTAGAAAATCATCACCGGAAACAACCATTTATGTATTCTTGAGGTGTATAAGTGACCATGGTCCATTGTTAACAATCTCATCTTAAAATTATTTTAAAGTATTACACGAGTGAGTGGTCTCTGATGCCATTGTAGATGCTTTATCACAAGTAATTGAGCAACTTCATATGCATATCTTGGACGACTGTGGGGACCTTTTGGAAGGGTGGTTTTTGCGTAAACTAGACAAGTTGGTTGAGATAAGTGTGGTAAATCCCCTAAGGTTAACTATTTCATGCTCAAATGGTTAGTGATTATTCTGATAACTATTGTTATTTGATACAGATAACTATTCCATGCTGATATGGATATATCTTCAATTTGAACTTGGTTATTGTTGCTAATTTTTGCCGCATCAAGCATTGCTTTGAGTTCTAAGATTGATGCTTTTAATGAAATAATTTGTGCTTCTGTAAAGAAGATCCATGGGCATCTTAAGTAGTCTCATGCAGAGTGATTGTTCTGAACAACATTTTGAATTCTACAATCAACCATGGTAAGCATTATGCGACTTCGCCCATTTTGATTTGTGTTCTGACTAAGAGGCATCCATGGATTGTATTTAATTTACATCTTGGTTTACTGTGACATTAATGTTTGCGTTTATTTGTTATATTGAGGCATGCCTTAAATTAAGTACTTCAAGGAATTAACTATCTTTGTGTTTGGCACTAATTTTAGTGAATAGTTTTAGAGATGATGCGACTTTGTTTAACCACTCTAAATGTGAGCATAGTAGGATAATCAAAACCTTACATTATGGTGTGTAGGTGACATTCAGTGCTAATGGGAAGATTATTGTGTTTATGGTTCACCTTGCAACTATGTCAATTAGTGGTAGAAGAATTAACCCTGCTAGATGTTTTGGTGCTGCTATTATCTTAAGCAATGGCAAAGTTTGGGATGACAAATGGATCTTTTGGGTTAGACTGTTTGTCGGAGTGGCTGCGGCGACTGCATATCATCAGTATATTCTGGAGGCTCTTTTTGAAGTAATTCTACAACTAAACATGCATAGATTATATCTTATCTTTCCAATATAAAAACAAACCTAACCTCTCTATATACTTTACTCCTTCCATACTTAGCTCTCAAATGGCGGTACCTCTCCTTTCTATATTCTGTCTACTTTTGCTTTTTGTTGCTTCATCTTTTTCTTGCTTTTTGTTCCTTTCTAATAGGATTTTTACTTTTAATATTAGATTTACAGCTTTAACACTTAAATTTAATATTTAACTAAATGAGTAATGATTATTTTGTTTCCGTTTTCCAATAACTGGATTCTTTAGGATTTAGTAAATGTACTTTTTAGCTAATAGTATTTGGAAAAAGATAGTTACTATATATTATAACATGTCATGTCTTATGAAATGCAAAAGCTATAAATTGTTACTAGCCTAATGACAAAGTCAAAACATCATTGTCTTTATTCTTATTTAATTTAACTATCCATCACCTGTCGTAATACTATTATGATAAACATACTTTCGACATAGTTTTTTTTTTCCAACTAAAGCCATAATACTTTAGTCTATAAACATTGGAAGCTTTCACAAACCTTGACAAAGCATACATTTATGATAGGACTGTAACAATTATATTGGTGAGTTTTATTCTAAACAAAAAGCATACTACAACTATAAAGCTATGCCAAATCAAATCAATTAGTGTACATATTAAAACCATGTAAATGATACTTTGTCATTAACAATTTAATTATGTGATCATTTCTACATTAGATACCAAAATATTTGAAAGTACTAATATAACATTTAATAATGTTAAATTTACTTTTTTTTACTTCAATTTTCTCTCAATTTTTTCTGTCTTCTCTTATTTCAAATTTGAATTTTTCCCCTTTACTCATTTATTTTAAATGTATTAATATACTTTCTTTCATATTATTATTTTTAAGTTATGTTCTTTCCCTACGATCCAATCACAATGGTTGGATTTTATTTATTTACCGACATTATATTAGTTAAAATTTTATTTATTTATCAATATTGAGTGAGGATTAAAATTGATATCAGATATTATATTATATTAGTTTTTCCATTTGGTATTATTTATTCAACAAAATAAGTAAACAATTTATCATGACAATTTTTTTTTTAATTTTACTAAAAATCAATCTTTATCTTAATGTTTATCACAATTTTTATCAAATTGGCCTAAAACAATAATAAATTAAATATACAATATATACGGGAAAAAATAAATTGTTGATTCAAATATTTTTATATACGGGAACAAATTTACAATTGATTAAACTATTTTTATAAATTTTGTCAAAATAAAAATAATACTTATATACGAGAAAAAAATACATCGTTGATTCAAAAAAGTTTATACACGAGAACAAATTTCTATTGATTCAAATAATTTTATAAATATTATCAAAACAAAAATAATATTTATATACGGAAAAAATACATTGTTGATTCAAATATTTTTATATATGGGAACAACTTTACTATTGATTTAAATATTTTTATAAATATTTTTAAAACAAAAATAATATTTATATACCGAGAAAAATACATTGTTGAGTTAAAAAAATTTATATACGAGAACAACTTTATTGTTTATTCAAATATTTTTGTAAATAACGTCAAAACACAAATAATATTTATACACGGGAAAAAAATACATTGTTGATTCAAATATTTTTATATACAGAAAAAAAAATTCTATTTTTATAAATGGGGACATCTTTACTACTAATTCTTTTTCGACCATTTTTTTCAAATATGTGAAAAAATTAAGGGAGTTTTAAAAAGATTCAATATATATATATATATATATATATATATATATATATATATATATATATATATATATATATATATATATATATATATATATATTAAAATTGTATTTTCTCTTATAAAATATTTGTCTTATTTGTAAAAAAAAACTAAAACTGATTTATTTAATACAAGTTTCAATAGTTTTTACTTTTAATCATATTATTCTTGATAATATTATTTACATTTGATCTTCTACATGTATTATGGTTTCAACTAAAATTTACTATTATTTTTAAGTTTTTTATTTTTTCAACATCATATATTTATGGCAGTTTATAGACAAATGCGTGTCCAAAACTATGTCCCACCCAAAAACGTATCTCGTGCGTAGGCACGGGTTTGTTACTAGTTTAACCAAAAGAATCATTGTTTTTCTAAATGACCAAGAATTATTTAATTTGGCTCAATCAATTGTTGGAAATTCACCACACCCTATGGGAATTCCACTTCAATCTTGATCTCAAGATTGTTCACAAACCCACTACGCAATAACAATAGCAATGAATAACAAAGAAAGAAGAAGAACAAACTAACAGCAAGAAAGAAAAGAGAGAGAAGAGAAATATTTGGAGGAGAAGTGTTATACCTACGAACTGTGGGATTTCTGAATATATTGCACTTTCACTGTTAAAATCTGCAACTGTGAATACAATACAATGATATGATTACAATGCAACGATACTTCCTATTTATAGATATAGATTTGCAAAGGCCCAAAATTAAAAGCCCAAAAATATCAAATCTGAATCCAATCAAATCAAATCTAACACGATTCTGTCGAAACAACCTAAACAATTCGACACGACACTAAGCTATGAATGCTTCGACTTCGACACTATGAATTACATTTAACACACCACCTAATTCATTGTGTCTAAACTATCTACATTCATCATGGCTCTTAGTCTTCTGAAGGATTCGACCTGCACTCCCTTCGTCATGATATCTGCAATCTGATTCTCAGTTATGCAGTGTTTCAAATTCATCTTCCATTCTGCTACCTGCTCTCGAAGATAATGGAACCTCATTTCAATGTGCTTGCTTCGACCGTGAGCTATTGGATTCTTCGCCAAGTTGATAGCTGACATGCTGTCGATCTTCATGGTAATTGCTCCATAATTCTTCCCTATAATCTCTTCGACCAAGTTCACCATCCAGGTTGCTTGACATGCACAAAGAGAAGCAGCTATATATTCTGCTTCGCATGATGACAATGCCACTACTGGCTCCTTTCTCGAACTCCAAGCAACTGGTGCACCACCTAACATAAACACATATCCAGCTGTAGATTTTCTATCCTCAGCATCACTACACCAACTAGAGTCAGTGTATCCCACTAACTTGCATTCTCTTCCTTCATCAGCTGTAGGAAAGAAAATGCCATAGTCGAGAGTCCCTTTCAGATACCTAAGTATCCTCTTCGTCGCTGTTAGGTGTGATACCTTTGGCTTCTGCATGAATCTACTTACCATACCCACAATGTATGCTAATTCAGGCCTTGTATGACAAAGGTATCTAAGTGACCTAATGAGTCTTCTATATTGGGTTGGGTCGACATCATCTTTGTCTGGATCCTTCGACAGTTGCAGTCTGGTCTCAGCTGGAGTCGAAGTTGAGTTGCAATCTTGCATCTCAAATCTCTTGATTATTTCGCCTGCATATCTTCTTTGGTGCATCATCAAACCTCTACTAGTCTTGTAGAATTCGATGCCAAGGAAATATGAGAGATTTCACAAGTCTGACATTTCAAACTCCTCACTCAGGTCATGTTTGAAATCTTCAATCTCCTTCTTGCAACTCCCTATTATCAACAAATCATCGACATAGAGGCATAGTATAAGCAATTCATTATTGCTTCTCCTTACATACACTCCATGCTCTGTCGTACACTTCACAAATTCCTTCTCCCTTAAGAAGTTTTTGATTTATTATTCCAAGCTCTTGGAGCTTGCTTAAGTCCATACAGGGCTTTATGCAGCCTGTACACCTTTTCTTCTTCGCCTCGTTTCACATACCCAGCTGGTTGTGCAACATAAACCTCTTCATCTAGGAGACCATTAAGGAACGCACACTTCACATCCATCTGACATGTGTGCCAATTGTTCATATTTGCTAGACCAACAACCAACCTGATTGTTTCGATTCTAGCAACAGGTGCGAACAATTCATCGAAGTCGATTCCTTCCTTCTGTAGAAATCCTTTTGCCACAAGTCTCGCCTTGTGTCGAGTTACTTCTCCTCTAGGATTCACCTTTACCTTGTAAACCCATTTCACATCAATTGCCTTCTTGCCTTGAGGTAATTCGACAAGTGACCAGGTGTTGTTGACTTCGATGGACTTTAACTCTTCATTCATTGCTTTCACCCACTTCGAATCTTTCAATGCCTCAGCTGCATTGACTGGTTCGACATCTGCGTAGAAAGCATAATGTATCAGCTCACCTTCTTCATCGACCACATCATCTGATGTGATTACAAATTCTTGCAACCTTCCAGGCATGTGTCTTGTTTGTCGAGGTCTGCTTGAACCTGCTTCATCTGCAACTGGTTCCTGTCGAACTTCTCTTTCAACTTTAGTGACTTGTTCTTCACAAGAGATTCTCACTGAATCCTTCTTGGCTTTCTCTTTCCAATCCCATTCTTTAAGCTCATCTATGATCACGTCCCTGCTGATCACTACCTGCTTATTCACTGGGTCGAACAACTTGTAACCTCCAGTCAAATGATATCCTATCAAGACCATCTAATTCGACTTGTCATCAAGCTTCCTTCTCAACTGATCTGGCACATGTCTATGTGCTATAGATCCAAACACTTTCAAGTGATTGAGGCTTGGCTTGACACCAGACCAACATTCTTCTAGTGTGACTCCTTCAAGCTTCTTCGTCGGACATCTGTTCAAAATATACGTTGCTGTCGAAACTGATTCTCCCCATAATTCTTTGGGTAGATGTTTTCCATTCAACATACTTCTCACCATATTCATGATGGTTCTGTTCTTTCGTTTTGCAACTCCATTTTGCTGTGGTGTATAGGGTGGCACCACCTCATGCACAATCCCTTCTTTTTCACATAATGTATCGAACTCTTTCGACACATACTCTCCACCACCATCTGTCCTCAAAATCTTCAACTTTCGACCACTCTGTCTTTCTACCATGGATTTGAATCTGGAAAATACCTCAATCACATCACTTTTCTTCTTGATGAGGTAAGTCCACAACTTTCGACTGAAATAATCTATAAACGTGACAAAATATCTGTTGCCACCAATCGAATCCACCTGGATTGGACCATATACATCAGAGTATATGACTTCAAGAATTGCCTTTGACTTCCTTCTTGCATCCTTGCTGAAGCTATTCTTGTGTTATTTCGACTGAACACACTCTTCACAGACTTCACTTAGAATGTCGATTTCTGGTAATCCTGAAACCATATTTCTTCTCTTCAGCTCTCTGATGTCATTGAAGTTGAGATGGCCTAGTCAAAAATGCCATAACCACTCATATCTGATGGTTGCCGTTGCTAGACACTTGTGCTCCATGACCTTGAGTTCAATCTTGAAGGTCCTATTCTGAGACATTGGAGCCTTCAAGATCAACATACCATCTGCGTCGAGAACTCTCATCATCTTGTCTTCGACAACTACCTTGTAGTTCTTTTCGACTAGCTGCCATATACTGAGCAAATTACTCTTCATACCTAGAATGTACAACACATTAGAAATTGTTGACCTTTTGCCATCTTTCCTCATAATTAGAACATCACCAACACCTTTAGCTCCTAGAGTGTTGTCATTTGCAAACTTCGCCGTGTTCTTCGACGAGGGCTTCATGTTGACAAACCAATCTTTCCTCCCAGTCATGTGTGATGAGCATCCTGAGTCCAAGTACCACTGATCTTGGAATCTTTCTTCATCTTTTGTTGTGACCATCAGCAACGTCTCTTCTTCTTCATGCTTCGCCAGATTTGCATCAGTTTCTTGATTTTTCTTCTTTTCTGGATAGTTACTAACATAATGGCCATACTTCTGACAATTGAAACATTGAATGTGACTTTTGTCAGATTTTCGATCACCACCTTTTCTTCTACCTGCAGCACCACCTCTTTGGTTGCCTTGGTTCCAAGGTTTCTTCTGATTCGTCTGGTTTCCTCCTTTGTTGCCATTCCAGCTTCCTTTACCTTTCCTTTCCTTTTCTAACTGCGCCTGCAAAGCCATATCACTCTTCGACTTTGCTGCAACTCTCTCAGCCATCCTTTGTTCATGAGACTCAAGCATTCGTTGAAGCTCTTCCTTCGTCAATACTGACAAGTCTTTCGACTCTTCTATGGCTACTACCACATGGTCGAATTTTGGAGCCAATGACCTCAAGATCTTTGCAACAACTGATCTTGATGTCAACACTTCTCCATATAATTTGATTTGATTCACCAGCTTTGTAACTCTGGTGAAGAAATCTGTAATACTTTCGTTGTCTTCCATTTGAAGCAACTCATAGGTTTTCTTGTGAGTTTGTAACCTCACCTCTTTCACCTTCTCTACGCCTCCAAATGACTTTTCAAGAATCTCCCATGCTTCATTTGCTGATTCTGCATCGCTAACTTTTTCAAAGTTATCTGGATCAACACATTGATGGATTATAAACAACGCTTTATAATCTTTCTTCTTCAATTCTTTGTGTGCAGTCTTTTCTTGATCCGACGCGTTCTCCCAAAGCGGTGTTACTCCTTCCTTCACAAGATCCCAAAGATCTTGATAACAGAAAACCACCTTGATCTTCTTGCACCAATTCTCATAATTATCTTTCTTGAGAATTGGTAGGGTCGCCGAAAAGTGCCCATTTGAATGATTCATAGCCATCACAATTTTCCTCCTTGAATCGCAACCGGAGCTCTGATACCAGATGTTGGAAATTCACCACACCCAATGGGAATTCCACTTCAATCTTGATCTCAAGATTGTTCACAAACCTACTACGCAATAGCAATAGCGATGAAGAACAAAGAAAGAAGAAGAACAAACTAACAGCAAGAAAGAAAAGAGAGAGAAGAGAAATATTTGAAGGAGAAGTGTTCTACCCACGAACTGTGGGATTTCTGAATATATTGCACTTTCACTGCTAAAATCTGCAACTGTGAATACAATACAATGTTATGCTTACAATGCAAGGATACTTCCTATTTATAGATATATATTTGCAAAGGCCCAAATTAAAAGCCCAAAAATATCAAATCTGAATCCAATCAAATCAAATCTAACACGATTCTGTCGAACCAACCTAAACAATTCGACACGACACTAAGCTATGAATGCTTCGACTTCGACACTATGAATTACATTTAACATCAATCTCATACACAACATCATAAGAAAAACATTAACCAAAAAGAAATAAATACTATCAATTTGAATTAGATAAGTGAGAATTGCAACAAAAACTGAGAAGAACCAATGCAAGTTTTTTAATTCTTGTCACATGTATTTGTTGTATGCCTACTGAGTAGGGAGTTACCGTATACGAAATTCAAAATTACTATCAATATTCAGTAATGCATGAATTTAGTTTTAGGATTTTGTATATGAATCACCTACAATCTTAATCCCTTGTTGATGAAGGTGGCCTGCAAACAAAAATACAATTCTACATGAAAATTAATACATAACGAATATGAGAATGAGTATGCTTTCCTCTGCATTTGAGTAAAGTGAAAATTCAATTTCCATGAAACATGAATTTAATGCGAAAAATTTGAATATTGAGAGATACAACCAGAGCAGTTATAAATAAATGAGTTACTTTCACTTTGATATCCTCTTACAGTTTTTGAAGGATAAAACCATAATGAAAAAATAAGTCATACCAAAAAAGGTTATCCCCTTTATCGATTGTTATAGTTATAAATATAGATTATTGTTATAGATTACAAAATCTACAACCCAACCTCATTCAAGGAATAATAAGAAAAGAATCAAATTTAAAATCCAAAGTTAATATATATATATATATATATATATATATATATATATATATTCACAAATTCTTGTGTTGCTGTTGGTTATGTTATGTCACCAATCATGCTTACGCTTGTATCACAGATAATCCCATCGACTATGTTCCTCCATTTTCCTTTGTCTCATACACTCCACTCCTTATACAAAGTATTTATTTTATTCATTTTGATAACCATTGGTTGTGTAAACTTTTGAAAGGAAAGCACAATTCAAAAGGTAAGTTAGTATCATAATAAGTAATAATTGTGTATTAGATGTAATGATGAGAAAATGGTAAAGTTATGTAGCAGTTTTTGTTAATTGAAATCAACAAAGTTCAAAATACAGTTTTTAAATTTACGTGTTATTTTTGGAATATTGTAGAATGTGAAGAATAGAATAGGAAAGAAAATAGTCTAGACTAAAATTTTGTATCCCCTTTATCTATAGTTATAAATATAAGAAAAAAAGAAAAAAAAATTAGGTGATGTGATCCACTATCCAACCCAATCCAACCCATAAATTTATGGTTTTACCCAAACTAATCCAATGATGTTGTGAGTGGTTATTTTACCGCACCTCAACCAGTACAATCTATGTGTTTCGGGTTTTGGTTTTGGCCAAACACAACTCAAACCGACCCATGTTCAGCCCTAGTTTGTAATGCCATAGTATGAGAGGAAAGTAAAGTAGATTGTTGATGTAAAGACAACATTGAAGGCTTCAATATCAGTTATAGAAAGCAATACATTCCACTTGCATTAAGGAAGCCTTCAAGAAAAGGAACTCTAGAATCCTGACAAATGATATAACACTTGTTGACTTTAAATTGAAACATAACATGATTATCTTTACATAGTTTGGAGACAAATAACAAGTTTCTTATAATGCAAGGAACGAGTAAAATATCATTTAACTTAAGTGAAGAAGATGAATTTGCAAGGGAAGAACATATGAGGATACTACACCATGAATTTCTTAAGGTTTCACCATTAGGCTACACTGACTCAACTATAACCTGTATATGATTTCTTAGACTGCAAGAAATCAGGATTAGAAGTTAAACAATGGGAAGCACCTGAATATATGAACCGTGCCTAACTCTCAAGTTCCTTTGGAAGATAATAAACACTAGTAAAAGCCATCAGAGTAACTACTTGGGATTCAAAGGTAGATGTCGCAGGTTTGTCAGGAGAATCATTTGAAGCATCAGCTAACTTGGACTGATTTGGTGTAAAAGAATCATAAAACATATGTCTGCAATCAACCAGTGCATGGCCATATTTTCCACATAGCTAACATGTTGGTCTTGTCCCAGGTGAGAAGAAACCTCTACCACTTCCACGGCCTCGAGACATATGGTCTCGACCTTGATTCAACACCAAATTATCACGAACACCAATTGTTTGATCATTTGCGTGCGTTATATTAGAAGTATCAGTTGTCATAGCAAGTTTCTGCCTAAAATTGTCAAGTTGTGCTTCTTGGACATATAGTAGAGCCCCGACATCATACAAAGTTGGTGGTTCATCCATGTCGTACATTTGCAAAACAAAAGAGTTATACTCGTCCGGCAATCCATTAAGAATGGAATTAACTTGATCTTGCTCAGAGACAATATCACCTGTTAGAACAAGATTTGTTCATGACATATAGTCCTTGGGTTTTGATGATAACAAAAGTGTTAAAAGAACAATGGTATTATTTGATGTGTGTTTCAAGTATGCAGGTTCTAATGCTTAAAGATATACATTCAGAATCTGATATAAGGACGCACTTGAGAGGAGCTCAATTACTAGCTTCTGGTCGTGCAGAATCTGAAGAACACTCTCTAAGTGATGTCTGGCATAGACTATGAAGCTGAAGGTCTCATCATCAGAAGAAGAAACATATTATCTCTACACTTGGTGAATGTAACTGGCTTCGGGTGATCATTCAGAGTTAGTGATAAAGCCGAAGCTATTCGTACTGCAGAAAGCAAGCTGCACTGTCAAATCAGTTTGTCCGCTAGAGTCTAAATCACAAGGCTCAAGAAGAGTTGATATGCTTTACGGATATCTACTCTTAATGGATCTATAGTACAAGATCTCATGGAAGACGCAATGGTTAAACATGTTACACAATGGATCAAGATCTTTTGGTGTATCTATCTTCAACGTCTCTTGTACTATGGAGAAAGCAAAGACACTTGACCAAGTTATCTCTTCCAATGACTAGTCTTCAGCAACTGCTATATAAGTAGCTGAAGGTTCAAATTAAATCTTTAACAAGGATCAACCAGATGGAGGAATAACAAGATTAACAATGAAGCAATACAATCGAGTATGCAAAATCTTTTATTATTTGTTGTAAATTGTAAAAACCTTAAGATTTCTTAAACATTGAATATCTTATAAATCTTAAGAGCTTTATGTCTTTGTTATGGTGATTTTCCTGTACCTCTGATGTTTGTATCAAGTACACCTTGTTCTTTATTCTGTTAAACATGTTGTTTAGCAATTTAGATAAAGTCTCTTGCTATATGCTTGAGCACCTAAGTCTCTCGTAAAGATGATTGAGCCATGTAAGTCTCCTGCTATGTGCTAGAGCATTAAAAGTCTTAATCAAGTGGATTGATTGAGCACCTAAGTCTCTCGCTAAGATGCTTGAGCCATGTAAGTCTCCTGCTATGTGCTAGAGCATTGAAAGTCTTAATTAAATGGATTGATTGAGCAAGGAAGTCTTGGGTTCGTGGAACCTGAGCAAGGAAGTCTTGGACCAAGGGTCTGAGCAGGAAGTCTTGGATTTGTGGAATCTAAGCAGAAGTCTTGGGCCCGAGGGGCTTGAGCAGAAGTCTTGAACCTGATGGGTTTAAGCAGGAAGTCTCGGGTATGAGGGACCTGAGAAGTAAAGTCTTAAACTGCTAGTCTAAGAAAGGAAGTCTTGAGCCTCGGGGGTTTAAGCAAAAAGTCTTGGGCCGAGGGTATGAGTAATGTAAAGTCTTATGCTGAATGCATAAGTGATTGTAATCATGATTTGATTATAGTGAAAATCTCTTATGATATAAAGGGACTGGACTACTTTCAATTTGGGAGGAACCAGTATAATGTTATTATTTATTTACTTCTATTAACATTTCACTGCTTAATATAATCAGAATCTGAACACCAGTTTAGATTCTGAACTCTGATCAGAAGTAAAGTAAGAAAATAGAAAACATAATTTAACCCCCCTTATTGTTTATTTTTCTTAACCTTCATCACCAACAACCACTAATGAGTTAACAATAGCTTTAACACGTAGCAAAAATCAGTGACACAATGATTACCTTTCTTGATTGATTTCAACTCAACTCAAAGTTGTCGAACACGAGCTTTCACGTGAGCATGGAAGTATTACTGGATTCTATCCCAAACTTCAAAGGCATGCGTGTAGGACAACATACGAGGTAACATCGATTTAGAGATGGTGGATAAATTCCAAATGAAGATAACTTGATCTTGCATTATCCATGCCTCATATTCATCTAAAAGTTTACCTTGAAGCTGATGAAGCTTTGTGTATTGCTATGGAACTTATGGATTCAATACAACCTTGTGAACTCTTTATACAAGAATTGCACCCTCAACTTGTTGACTCCAAAGTAAGCAGATGTTCTCTTGTAACTTGATGGAGAGTTTAAGACCAAATTAATGTGAAGAGAACGATGAATTAACACCAAGAACCAAAAAATAAGGCATCTCAGTTCTCTGAGACACAATTGGAGTAACCTTTGATGACTCAACCATGGTGGAGAAAGAAGATACAGTTTAGAAAAGAGAGAAACCATAACAGAAAAACAGTTAGGAAATTTTAGAAATTGGAAAGCATAATGGATTGTTGTCGAATGACACCATATTAGAATGTTATTGCGAACTTCATTTTACACTTTGTGCGATTGATATGGTTATACATGATGAGAGGGATATAGTAGTACATTGCTAACTATGGTATGCATGCCTAAGTTACATGTTGCTCTACATAGAACTACACCATGCATGACTTCATATTCTTCACGCTTTCATCATGTATCTCATGCAATACTTGTTGCTTCTTAGAGTTTGACCTAACTCATCATTACAAATCTGGATTGTAAGGTGAGACTTGAGATCTTTCCAATACATTTCCTTATGTCCAACGCTCTTTTAGATTTGGTGCAAGGATATTAACGGTAGACGGTCTAAAATCTAATCAATAGACTCTGATATCATATTAAAGTTTGACTTATCCTTACAAAACCATACATTATTTGTTTTTGAATTGCTCTTTTGCAATTCAATTATGAAAGAATGTCTATGTATGGATTAGAATGACTCTGGTAGGGCCTGTAGGCTCAATTGCATAAAATTTTCGACTCTTTCGGAGAAAGTTTAACAAAAAATTCAAAAATGACATTAGCCGTTTATTATTGGTGTATCTTTGGTGGTTAGAAATGAGGTGCTATTTAATGGTGGAATCAAAAGTGTAGTAATAAAGTTGGATCATTCTAAGTTGGCTTCGCGGAAATGGCTTGTCTCTAAATATAATAGGGTCGTGATTGTATATTGATGGATTGACGCATAAATCTTTTGTGTTGTATCGTAAGAGTTATTCGATATAATCTTGTTTTGAATTGAATATCTATTGTACTCATTTAATAAAAAATTTCATAATTAGAATTCACATCGCAAATAAATCTTTTGCTAAATGCAAAATTAGAATCAATATTTACTCTACATAATCATGTGTATCCTTTATTGATAAGACAACAAATGTAATAATACTTCCATTATATAATAGTACGCTCTTGAGTACATGAAAGAAATTTAAAGATCAGAAAAATAAAAACATAAATTTGACATAAATCATAAAATACAACCATTATCCCATGCTAATAAAACTATAAGCTTAGTCATAACATAGTATCATTTCGACAAATTTATTCCTGCAATTATTTAACTTAATTTTAGACTTTTTATTCTTTTTTCTCCGAGTTGATTATTTATGTTTTAAAGAATTAAAGAAAGAATTAAAGAGTTGATTATTTAACATAAATTATCCAAAAAAAATTAAAGAATTGCAAAAACAATTTTTTTTACTTAATTTTTTATGAGTAGGGCACAGTAACAAAACACATCGCACTTGGGAACTCGAGGAGGGATACACATGTAAGTTGGACATTCCTCCTTAGTTTCGCAGAGAATATCTGCTGCTAAGTCAAATAAGAATTAAGGACAAAATGTTACTAAAATGGAGTTAAAAACATTGAGAATAAAAAACTTGAAAAGGTGAGAGAAAGTACTTACAGCAGTTTGTGATAGAAATAAATATGGAAAGAAAGATCATCACACCATAAACAAACAATGAAATATTTGCCATGTTTTTTAAGAATAGAAAATGTTTGACTATATATTCAAAAAAGAAAATATTTGACTACTTTATAGAGTGAAAAAACATATGCTCGGTTAGCAAGAAAATATTCTTAAAATTACAATTATTAGTAAATGACTCTTAGAAGTATTATATGTTATGTTTGTCTCTTTAGCTCATTGAATTAATAACTTGACCTTTCACTATATTTTCTATTTCCCTTTTAGCCTTTGTACATGGCAAAATTCTTCTAATAGAATTATCAGGTGGAATCTTGTTAACGTTAGTGGTAGAAATAATATTGTTGACAGAGTGGAAAAATATCTTTATGAATTGATAGGATCAAAATTGCTATTTAAAAATTAGATTCATAAAAAGGTAAAACTAGTACTAAATCTATAATATAAAAAAATTAGATCTTCGTGAAAAATCTGCAATACTCTTTTTGTTGAGGAGTTATCGATCTATCTAGTTTTATGTTGATTTAGTGTTATAGGTTATTGTGATATGGAATGAAATCCATACCACTCCATTTCGCTCCGTTCCATCGGATTTTAAACGATCCATACAATGGAATATCATTTCATTCCATCTCATTCCGCTTCGCTCCATCCGATTCCATCAATCCAAAGCCTAAGTGTTATCAAAATGTAAAGAGAGTGGATGAGAGAGAGAGAGAGAGAGAGAGAGAGATTTGTTTGGGCAGTTCCCCAATTATCTTCACCATGGGTACGTCTGCCCTCAATTCGAAATCGAATTGAGATATTGTAATTAACCTTTGCAATGTCAATGTACAAGAAAAGTAGTAGCAATTCAAACCCTCAAACCCTATGTTTGATGTTGATCATAACTTCTTATTTGATCTTAGCAAGATCAAGTCACACAACACCTCCAATTTGATCTTCTGGTTACTGCTACTCCTTTGACCGAACCTCGGTTCTTCAAATCTTTTACTCGGCTGAATCTAAATTGCAAAATCTTGCCCTAAGTCTTTCAATTGATCCTCAGGTTACTATTACTCCTCTGCAAGAACCCCTGTTCTTCAAAGCTTTCACTTGGCTGAATCCAAGTTGGAAAGACTTGTGCAAAAAAAACCCAAATCAATCCTTGATCTTGGAGAAAAAACCCTAACGATTTTATCAATGAAACCCCCAAAGAAAAACTGAACCCAATTTGATTACATTAACCTAAATTGGACCTTATTAACCTTATCTTGATGACAAACAACAAAATTGATTATGTGTAGTTGTTGAATGCATGCAAAGAAATGTTGAAGATAATGAGAAATTTCTAAGTGCGTTCTTGATTTCAATGTTGAAAAATGATGCATGAATACATATTTATATGCATGTGTGTGTGTAAAAGAATAACAAACGAAACAGATTATTTTTAGTGAAAATTTTAAGTTTTGAAAAGATTAAGTCAACATATGTATTGCTCTAAATATGGTGTATTGACTTCAAATTCGTATGAGTTAATACATAAGGCTAATGAGTAAATACGAAGCCCCAATGTGTCAATACATCAAAGGTAGAAAAATATGCATTAAAAATTACTTCAGTATGAGTAGACTCTAAGACAAGATGATTCGATTCATTCGCGCTATGTATCAGCTCAATCGTGTTGTATATCAACTCATAGAGAGCAAAACTACTTTGTCAAAAAATGCTTTCAGTTTGAGTCGACTCCAACCATGGATGAGTTGACTCATTCGCAAATTGTATTGACTCAGGAATCCTTTATACCGATACATACAAGGCAAAGATGAGCATACTCATTTTGCTTGAAAAACTTTCAGAATGAGTAGACCTATTTGTCACTTGTATCGACTTAAACAAGGCAAAAAGTTGTTTTTGACCATGCCTTGTTATACATTGACTTATAAATTAAATGTATTGACCCATAAACTTGTTTTGCATGATAAATCATAATTTTTACTTATAATGGATAATCTAATATGTATTTAAATGACATATTATGATGATGCACATCTAGACTATTAGACGAAGGCGAATTATCTAGAGGGGGTGAATAGATGGCCAATAAAAATTTTCTTTACAAAAAAATGTTTTCAAAAACAATGGCTAGCGGAAGTGACTTGGTGATAACACGAAAATATATCATGTTTTTACTTTGATTTATGTTATTTTCTTATTCCATTTTTCGTCTAATTTCCGATTTTCTCGAGATTATTTAAGTGTTTTTGCAGGTAATCCCATTTTCCAAGTCAAAGTATGCTAAGTGTGGAAAAGGACCAAAACATGCAAGAAAAGAGCAGAAAAGTGAAGCAAAACAGCAGAATCCAAACTTTGCTGCTGTGACGATCGTCACAGTCCACCACGACCGTATGTTGCGAAATCCACCACGACCGTCACGATCCATTACGATCATCATGCGTCCAAAATGTGTTTAATCCGTTAACAGAGACGTGGTTACGAGTTTTAAGAGGAGCAGTTTCATACGATCACATTTCTTCCGAAGAATACTAGGTTCAAAAGTCACGTAACTGTCAAAAGGAGTGCCTACATTCTCTCCAACCTTTACCTCAACTCAGTCTATAAATACGAGAGTTTTCGAAGAACAAAGGGTGGCCTATTTTCTGCATTCTGAAGTACCGTTTTGCTGCCAAATTATTTCCAGATTTTGTTTTGTCTTGTTTACATTTCCATTACTTGTTACCTATTACCGAACAAAGTAATAGTTTCTCACATTGAGGAACTATTACAACTTAGTTTTAGTTTTGTTTCATTACCTTCATCATTTGCCAATTACTTTATTCAAGCAAGAACCTACCAGCTTGTGGAGGGATTACTATTGCTGTTATTACGAATTACCAGGTTTCCATTATTTAATTCAAAGCATTGTTTATTTCCTTCTTAATTATGTCTATGTCTATTTATCTCTTTGTCTTTACGTTTAATTTCATTATTATGTCTAACTAAACCGATTTTATCGGTATGTAATGAAGTAACCAAATGGATTAAATAACTCTAAGCTAAAATCAATAATTAACTCTTCTTCTGGCTTCGATTTCTTAATTTTAAACCCAACTTTTATTACGAGAGTAAAAAAAAGTAACAAAGGTTAAGGTCAAGACCACGGGAGTGTGAGGCTTTACCCGGATAGCTGAAATCGGGCATTAGTTTTAAAAACAGCGGAAGCGCTTTAAAGTTAATTAGGTCTTATTAGTTTTCAAAAAGTATTTTTAACCTCATATGGGCTAGCGAGAGCAGACATATTGACTTAAGAGTATAGTCCGAAGCAATAACCACAGGAGTGTGAGGTGAGGGCTTTTAAACTGATTTTTCCTACAGATGCATAGGGTGATAAATCTTTATACGCTTAGGTTTAATTAATTCCACGTAGGTTTACTGAATTATATACCGATATCTTATTCATAACTAGTATTCCCAAATTTTAATTTCTCTTTAATTTCCCGTTTGAACTTAAAAACCCAATTCTGATTAGCCTTAGATAAACATAGTAACGATAGATAGCGGTGCGTTCGATTTCTAGTCTCTGTGGGATCGATAATCTTTTAAAACTACGCGATACGACTGTATACTTGCAGTTAGATTTATTTAGGCACACTAAATAGAGCGACCAAGTTTTTGGCCCCGTTGCCGGGGACTAATTAAGTCGACATCGTAATTCCTTTGTTACGTCGTATAGACTAAGGCAAAAACCAAAATTCCCTTTCTATCGATTGTATGTCAAGTACTCGCTCTTCTTTCGAAAACCTCATACGACTGACAGACGAACCTGAACGTCTTCTTACCGTAAAAAGACGTATACAAGAATACTGCTTAGCTCACGATATCCCTTTTCCTTTATCAGAACCTGAATCTCAATCAGACCCTAAACTTGAATCTGAATCAGATTCCGAATCAGAAACAGACATGGCTGACTTACCACAAAACCGACCTCTTAAGTATTATGCTGCCGCATCTCAACAAGAACCTCACAACAGCATTGTCGCTCCAGCTATCAACCGAAACGATTTCGAGTTAAAACCCTCACTGTTATCTACTGTACAACAAAATCAATTTTCTGGAAATCCAACAGAATATCTGAACGAACATCTGACCAAGTTTGTGTAGTACGCAGACACAGTGAAAGCAAATGGTGTAACCGCAGACGCCATAAGACTGCGTCTTTTTCCTTTCTCATTAAGAGATAGAGCTTGGGCTTGGTTGCAATCCTTGCCATCAAATTCTATTACTTCTTGGGAAGATTTAAAGAAGGTATTTCTGGCACGATATTTTCCGCCAAGCAAAACAGCTATGCTGAGAGCCCAAATCAACAGCTTCAGACAAAAAGACAACGAGTCTTTATATGATGCTTGGGAAAAATACAAAGATATGAGGAGGATATGCCCGCATCATGGTCTTGAGGATTGGTTAATTATCCACACGTTTTACAATGGTCTCTTGTATAATACAAGATTGACAATAGATGTCGCCGCAGGTGGTACACTGATGGATAAACCCTATGATGAAGCCCAATAACTCATCGAGAGTATGGCTCAGAATCACTACCAATGGGGAGGTGATAGAACTCAAGTGGAGAAATCCCAACCAAAAGGAGGAATGCACGAAGTTTCTAGCCTAGATCATGTCTGTGCTAAGGTAGATGCAATAGCTCAAAAGATAGACAATTTGACCATAACACCCATAGCCACCGTGGCTGCTGTAGCACCAAACTGCGAATTATGTGGAACAGCTGGACACGCTGCCCCTGAATGCCAAGTTTTAGCAGGAGCCTCTACAGATCAAGTGAATTATGCTCAAGCAAACCCTTATGCAAATACCTACAATCCTGGTTGGAAGAATCACCCAAACTTCTCTTACAAAAACAACAATGCACTGTATGCACCTGGTCAAGCACCTGCTGCCCCACCAGGTTACCAAAAGGCTGCAACAGCTGCCCCAAATGTTCCTAGGAAGTCTAACCTTGAACTGATGATAGAAAACTTCATAGCTACCCAGACTCAGACAAACAAAGAGTTCCTGAATCAAAATGTACACACTAGTGAACAGATTAAGCAGTTAGCAAACAAAGTAGACGCTTTGGCCACTCACAATAAAATGCTTGAAACACAAATTTCCCAAGTGGCTCAACAACAAGCATATACTGCTGCTCCTGCTGGAACATTTCCTGGACAACCATAACCTAATCCTAAAGGACATGTAAATGCTGTCATATTGAGAAGTGGAAAAGAATTAGATGAACCCATTGATCCAAGACTTCAAAATCCAGCCATGTACCAAAAATCTGCTAACGACACAAGAACTGAGAAGGAGAATGAACCCAAGGAAAAGGAAGATAATGACCAAGAGGCTGTCAACAAAGAAAAACCTTATGTGCCTCCACCACCTTATAAACCACCTATTCCGTATCTTCAAAGATTGAAAAATTCCAAAACTGCAGGGCAATTTAAGAAATTTGTTGAACTTCTGAAACAATTAAACATCACTATACCTTTTACAGAAGCCATCACTCAGATGCCCTCGTACGCTAAGTTCCTAAAAGAAATCTTATCCAATAAGAAAAAGATTGAGGAAAACGAAACAGTCACACTTACTGCTGAGTGTAGCGCAATAATTCAAAACAAAATGCCTCCTAAGCTGAAAGACCCAGGTAGTTTCTCCATACCTTGTGTAATTGGGAAGTTCGTCATAGACAAAGCTCTATGCAACTTAGGAGCCAGTATTAGTGTTATGCCCTTATCCATATGCAAGAAGCTTGATATGGGATAATTAAGACCAGCTAAGATGTCTGTTCAATTAGCTGACCGCTCTATTAAATACCCAGTTGGTATACTAGAAAATGTTCCAGTTCATATAGGACAATTCTATATCCCTACCGATTTCATAATCATGGATATTATAGAAGACTCTACTACTCCTATCATATTAGGAAGACCATTCTTAGCTACTGCTGGAGCAATTATAGATGTAAAGAGAGGCAGGCTAACTTTTGAAGTTGGTGAAGAGAAGGTTGAATTTATTTTGACACAATTCTTACAAGCTCCAACTATAGACGACACATGTTATCTACTAGATGTCATAGATGAGTGCGTAAGAGAAATAGAGATGGAACCGACCATATATTCAGATATTCTAAAAATTCCAATACCTCCGATTTTCGAAGATGATAACTGGCGTGAACCTTATTAAGACGATAGCCTAAGCGAATGCTTAGCACTTACACCAGATCATCTACCTTGCTCGAAGAAACCAACCCTAGAACTGAAAACATTACCCAAAAATTTAAGGTATGAATTCCTAGACGAAGATCTCGAACGACCTGTAATAGTCAATGCAGACTTAGGATAGACCGAAACCAAGAAACTATTAGATGTCTTAAGAAAATACCCAACTGCGTTAGGCTATAACATCGCTGACCTTGAAGGAATAAGTCCTTCCATTTGTATGCATCGCATTATGCTGGAGGAAGACTGCAAATCCTCTAGGGAACATCAGAGAAGGATTAACTCAATCTTGAGTACTATAGTCAAAGACGAAGTGAAAAAACTTTTAGAAGCAGGAATTATATACCCGATATCAGACAGTAAATGGGTTAGCCTAGTACATGTCGTTCCAAAGAAGGGAGGTGTTACAGTTGTTAAGAACGAAAAAGGCGAATCTATAACAAAAAGGGTTGTAACTGGAAGTAGAATGTGCATCGATTATAGAAAGTTAAATAAAGCCACTCGTAAAGACCATTTCCCATTGCCTTTTATTGACCAAATGTTGGAAAGATTGGCTAAACACTCATACTTCTGCTATTTAGACGGTTATTCAGGATTCTTTCAAATTCCTATTCATCCTGATGACCAAGAAAAGACGACCTTCACATGTCCCAATGGAACACTCGCCTATCGATGAATGCCGTTTGGACTATGTAATGCACCTGCCACATTCCAAAGATGCATGATGTCAATCTTTGCTGATTTTATAGATGACATTATGGAAGTATTTATGGATGACTTTTCTGTTTGTGGGCGGAGCTTTGAAGGATGTCTATCGAACTTAGAAATGGTATTGGAAAGATGCGTAAAAGTTAATCTCATATTAAACTGGGAAAAATGCCATTTTATGGTAAATCAAGGAATCGTACTTGGACACGTTGTGTCCGATAGAGGAATTGAAGTCGATAAAGCTAATATAGAGATTATAAAAAATCTTCAACCTCCGAAAACCGTACGAGAAATACGAAGTTTCTTAGGACACGCCGGTTTCTACCGACGATTCATAAAGGATTTCTCAAAAATTACTAAACCTCTTACCGGTCTATTAATGAAAGATGCTGAATTTATCTTTGATGAGAAATGTCTAAAAGCGTTTGAACAGCTGAAAACAGCTCTTATTACCGCACCCATCATGCAACCACCAGATTAGAGATTACCTTTCGAAATCATGTGTGATGCAAGTGATTATGTTGTAGGTGCAGTCTTAGGACAGAGGAGGGATAGGAAACTTCATGCCATTTACTATGCAAGTAGAACTTTAGATTCTGCCCAAATGAACTACGCTACGACAGAAAAAAAAACTTTTAGCCGTGATTTTCGCCCTTGACAAATTCCGTTCCTACCTAGTGGGAGCTAAGATCATCATTTACACAGACCACACAGCTATTAGATATTTACTTAACAAAAAGGATGCAAAACCTAGACTACTAAGGTGGATCCTACTTTTACAAGAATTCGATTTGGAGATCAAAGATAAGAAAGGAACTAAAAACGTAGTAGTAGACCAGTTATCCCGATTAGAGGGCATTAAACCAGAGCCAGTACCCATTAATGAGGATTTCCCATATGAACGACTCATAGCCCAACTAGAAAGTGATATGTCTACTCTACAGTTGAATGACCCAAAGATGGAAGAAGTCGTGGAAGAAATTAACATACACACAACCCTGCCATGGTATGCTGACATAGTCAACTACTTAGCAGCTGGAGTACTTCCACCAGACTTATCTTATCAACAAAAGAAAAAATTCTTTTATGATCTAAAACATTATTATTAGGATGAACCTTTGCTGTTTAAGAGAGGAGCCGACGGTATCTTCCGTCGTTGCGTCCCAGAAGAAGAAATAGAAAACATCATCTCTCAATGTCATTCTGCTCCTTATGGAGGACATGCTAGTACCTCAAAGACATGTGTTAAGATCTTGCAATCCGGCCTATTCTGGCCCAGCCTTTGGAAGAATGTCCACATTGCAATACTAAACTGCGACCGGTGCCAACGCACTGGTAACATATCAAAACGCGATGAGATGCCTCAAAAAGGTATATTAGAAGTAGAAGTCTTTGATGTATGGGGGATTGATTTTATGGGACCTTTCCCATCATCCGTTGGAAATAAATATATACTCGTAGCTGTCGATTATGTGTCAAAGTGGATTGAGGCAATAACTTCTCCTACAAATGACGCACGAGTAGTCATAAAGCTCTTTAAAAACACAATCTTTCCTAGATTTGGTGTACCGAGACTTGTCATAAGTGACGGTGGCTCTCATTTCATATCAAAAATATTTGACAAATTACTATCAAAGTATGGGGTAAGACACCGCGTAGCAACACCATATCATCCACAAACAAGTGGATAGGTTGAGGTCTCGAATCGAGAAATAAAACAAATTCTAGAAAAGACCGTAGCCACCTCTAGGAAAGATTGGTCATCTAAACTCAACGAAGCTTTATGGGCATATAGGACAGCCTACAAAACATCGATCGGAACTACACCTTTCAAGCTGGTCTATGGTAAATCTTGCCATCTACCAGTGGAATTAGAACATAAATCCTATTGGGCTATTAAAACATTGAACTTAAGGTATGATTCCGCAGGTGAAAAACGTATCCTAGATCTGCATGAACTAGAAGAGTTAAGATTAGACGCTTACGAAAATGCTAAAATATATAAAGAACGAACTAAAAAATGGCACGATAAGCGCTTATCTAGAAAAGAATTTAGTGTGGGAGACGTTGTACTCCTATTTAACTCAAGATTAAAACTCTTTCCTGGGAAATTAAGGTCTAGATGGTCCGGTCCTTTTGAGATTACAAAAATTCTACAAAGTGGAGCGATAGAAATAAAGGGGAGGAATAATAATCCATTTTTAGTTAATGGACAACGTCTAAAACACTATCACAACATTGAAAATAGAGATTATTTGAACTGCCTAAGACTTTTAGAGTTGCCCACCGAACCCCCTAACTAAGCATCTAATTGAATTCGTCAGGCTTTCGACGTTAAAAACAACGCTTAATGGGAGGCAACCCATGCTTTTTGTTTTTCTTGCTTTTTATTTGTCATTTCTTTACGTTTCCTATGTTTTATTTTTATTTTGCAAATTTTTAGTTTCATTTTAAATTTAATTTGAAAATGTTGTGGTGATCTTAAAATTGAAAAACTACAGGATTATAAAGTCTCTCTACTCTTTCTGTTCTCCTCTTCTACTTACATTTTTTGCAAAAAGTACTAATTAATGGCAAACGAGGATAACTTGTTAGTAGAATTCAGAGATGGAGCACAGTGGCATCGCTATGAGGCTTTGTCTCTTAGACCATTTGCCTTGACAAAATTTGCCCACAGACCCACCATGACCGCCTTAGGTGTAGGTGAAAGTGTAGACTTTCTGTTTAGCCAATTAGGTTGGGAGGGTTTTGCCAACAAGAAACATAAGTGCTATCGTAGGTTGACTTTAGAATTCCTGAGCTCTTTAAGCTATAACCCTCACTGTGGAAAAGGTTTAACCAGGGGAAGAATTACCTTTAGACTATTTGGATACAGCTGCCAGTTCACCATAAAGGAACTGTCGGATCTTTTAGGATTTCCTGAAGGACCTAATGTTTTCTCTGTGGTTCAAGAGGACTTAGTGTTGGTTGGAGAACTGAGTGATTTTTGGGGTAGAATTTCAGGGAAACCTGATTTTGACATGGACCCTATGCTTTCAACAGAAATACATAACCCCACTTTCCGTTACTTTCATATGATCCTGGCCTATACTTTATTTGGTAAACCCGAGAATGATGACACTGTTTCGAGGGATGAGCTTTTCATTATGTTTTGTGCTTCTCAGTCTAGAGAGGTCAATGGACTCACTTTTATGTTGAACAACTTTTGCAAACTCATTAATAATGATAACAGTCCAATTTTGATAGGTAGCCTAGTTACAAAAATAGCTGACGCTGTGGGATTCAGAACCCGACTTTCTAAGATTAACCCCTTTGGAGAATTTAGACCCATGAATATCACTTTTTGTTTCAATAGGGCTATGATTAGGAACCAAGGTCCGAACCATTTTCAGCTTTTGATTAACAATGTTGTCGTACCACACTTTACACTTCCAAATCATGAACGCACAAGTGTGCACAATCAACATAATTGGCTATATGACCTTGATGAACCCGTGCCTGAACCGGAAGAAACCTTTCCTGAACCTGAGATCGACCCAAAAACACCCCCTTATTATCATGACCTTGATTATATGGAATTCCAAGAAGACATTGACATTCCTAAAGTTGATGCCACTGACTATGCTGCTAATCTGAATTCTATTCTAAAGACTATGGATGAGTATCATAAAGAAATCACTTCAGTAAAGGATGAGCTAAACACTATGCGACAAAACATTGTTGGACTTATGGATTTGACCGTTGAACAATTTGATCATTTAAATCAAGCTATCGCGTCTTTGAAGAAACGCCTTGACTAGATTTATGAAGCATTTTATTTTCAAGATTTTTATGCATTTACTTTAGAACAATTTTACATTATTTCAGTTTTCATTTTTCATGTCGGGAATAATTTGATCATCATACAGTTTTGATACATTGCTAGTATTTTACTAGCAACTCTTTGGTTTTAAAGGATAATTTCATTTGCTGCTAATGTTGACTCTTTATGATTTCAATTTCATTCATGTTCATACTTTTAATTCTGTTTTAATTTATGTTGTCATGTTACTTATCTCTGTGTATGCAATATAATGTTGTTTCTATATGCTTACCATTGTCTGTTACTAAAATATTATGTTTGGAATTGTTTCTGACATAAACTATTTCACCACCCAGAAATTGCGAGCGTCACGATCGTGACGACCCCGTGACGACCGTCACGCGGGTTTGGAACGCGTTTCTACGTTAAAACAGAACTGCTTCCTTCGTCTCCCTCTTCTTTCCCTCATTCAAAACCCAGTCGTCCCACTTTCTTTTCCAATTCCATAACCTTCCCACCATTACCATTTGACCCCAATTCAACATTTTCCTTTACCATTCGTCTTCCCCATTCACTATATATTCATACCGTGTACCATTTCTTTTCACAAACCCTCATTCTCCACAACCCATTTTCTTCCCTAATTTCTCTGTAACCCACCAATGGCACGACAAATTCCTGACCTATCAACATTGAACTTCAGAGATGGCGAATGAGGAGAGCGTCAAAGGGTCAGGTACATCGATTACTACCAACGTTCCGTACAACCAACCCGTTACGTAGACATTGCATGTCTAGAAGAACTCAGAATGCTTGAGGGAGTTAAATGGGTGCTACAAAATGCTGGTCTATGGCAGCTCTGCACTCAGAGCCGACCTACTTACGAAGCCCTAACGCTCGAATTTCTCAGTTCGTTCACATACGTGACCCCTTCTGGCGAGACGAATCAACTCACCGGCGTAGCCATGTTTCGCATGTTCGGTACTGAGTATAAAATCGGCCAAGAGCAACTTGCCAGAATGCTTGGTTTCCACCATGGTGAGAATGTGCACCGCCGAGTACCACAGGAAACTTTCTTTTAAGCAGCATTTCAATTATGGAATCAGTTGACAGAAACAACAGTCGATAGCTGGGATAGCCTCAACGCAACATACATCCACAACCCAGCCGTCAGATATGTTCACCGCACATTAGGAAACACTATTTTTGCACGAGATAGCAACCACAAGGTAAACTCTAAGGAGCTTTTCTTCCTCCATTGTATGTTTCACCCCGAGCCGGTCAACGTTGCACCATTTTTGCTAGCACACATACAAGCAAACTGTGCTAGAGGTTCCAAACCTTTCTATTTTTTAGGGATTGTCACCTCTATTGCTCTAAGTTTGAATTTGGAAAATGAGCTTAACAGATTACCCTCCATGCCTCCGGTATTCCTTGACATAGACTATTGCCGAAACTCTCAGCTCATCAAGTTACGACGATATGGGAAATACCATCCTATGGTCCGCGTCAAAACCGTAAGAATTATCATTATGCCGTGCAGGAGCTGCATTGACCCTCAGAATATGGCCAATTGGCTTTTTGATCTGAATGCTCCTGAGCAAAATGCGCCTGCCCCTGATGATCAAAATCGGGACCCTGTTGATGAGATGAAGCAAGAGATGGATAACGCCCCAGAAAACCAACCACCGCCTGCCAATGATGTTCCTTCGACCTCCAGACGTCGTCGCCGCCCCGACCAAGACCCCGTTACTAATGAAGAAATCTTGAGGGCTATATGGCAACAAAACCAGCAACAGAATGAAATGATGACTCTTATGCGCCAAATCTAGCAGGGGCAAGTTGACCAAGGTCAAAGGCTTGACGGTGTCATTGATGAGATGGGTGCATTGACACTGCGAGTGCAGAACCTACATGAGTACATCCATCACGTGGGCATTCCTGATCACGTAGCGCAGCATGGAAGAGGACACTCCAGAGGCAGAGGACGTGGAGCTCCCTGATTTTACTTTGTTTTTCTTTTTAGTTTTTCTTGTTGTTTTCCCTTTATATCGCAACATTGAGGACAATGTCTGATATAGTGTGGGAGAGTCAGTTTATTTCTGTTTTATTTCCCTTTCTTGTACTTTCTTTTTTTTTCCCTATCAAAGTTAATATATGAGTATTTTCGTTCAGTAATCCAATTTCCCCATTTATTCTTCCATAACGAAAATTTTTTTTACGATTAATGCACACCGTGACATACCAAGCTTTAAATTATGTTAGGAAGTTGGGAAAGTGCTAACAAGATCGATACCGTCTTGACACCTTAGACCTCTTGCGTATGCGATATCAGTTCCGATACTTATTATACGATACCTTGAGTTCAGTCCTAAAGTAACCCCTAGTAGTTTATATCAGCAGTCAGCACCGTCTAAATCACAAACCACGTGGGGAGCCGATAAATATAAGTGTTTGATGCCCAATCATGAAAAGAAAAACATCTTTCTTATCTATATGCCGAGAAAAATAGAATATGCAACAACTTGGACAGTTGTGAAAATTTACAAGAAAAGAAAGAAAATCCGTTGTCGATTGGTTCAGAGGTACCTGATTCTGGACTTGGTAGGGCGAACTACGGTTCGATCCCCCGCAATCTACGAATGGGATGTATAAAGGGTTACCACACTTGTGTATCAGGCCCCGTGAGAAAAAGGGATCAAAGTCACTAACCGGTTACTCCACTACGTGCGTGAATAAGGCAAAGGGCTTAATGTGATTGCGTTGGAATGAAGCCGGGTGAAATAGACACGAAAACTTTTGGTTGAACTATAATAGAATGATTAGAACTGGATTGTACAAAAGAGAGGTCTATGACAAGCTTGTTGCTTTGTGTCATTATTGTATCCTTAGTGTTTTACACTAGTACCTGTCTTACTAACAAGAAACTCTTTTTCAAATCTATTGGTATATCAGGTATATGCATTTGATGAAGTTTGTCCGTTTTAATAGATTGATTGCTTGAGGACAAGCAAAGATTTTAGTGTGGGAGAGTTTGATAACACGGAAATATATCATGTTTTTACTTTGATTTATGTTATTTTCTTATTCCGTTTTTCGTCTAATTTCCGATTTTCTCGAGATTATTTAAGTGTTTTTGCAGGTAATCCCATTTTCCAAGTCAAAGTATGCTAAGTGTGGAAAAGAACCAAAACATGCAAGAAAAGAGCAGAAAAGTGAAGCAAAATAGCAGAATCCAAACTTTGCTGCTGTGACGATCGTCACAGTCCACCACGACCGTGGCAGTTGCGAAATCCACCATGACCGTCACGATCCATTACGATCGTCATGCGTCCAAAATGTGTTTAATCCGTTAACAGAGACGTGGTTACGAGTTTTAAGAGGAGCAGTTTCACACGATCACATATCCTCCGAAGAATACTAGGTTCAAAAGTCACGTAACTGTCAAAAGGAGTGCCTACATTCTCTCCAACCTCTACCTCAACTCAGTCTATAAATACGAGAGTTTTCGAAGAACAAAGGGTGGCCTATTTTCTGCATTCTGAAGTACCGTTTTGCTGCCAAATTATTTCCAGATTTTGTTTTGTTTTGTTTACATTTCCATTCCTTGTTACCTATTACCGAACAAAGTAATAGTTTCTCACATTGAGGAACTATTACAACTTAGTTTTAGTTTTGTTTCATTACCTTCATCATTTGCCAATTACTTTATTCAAGCAAGAACCTACCAGCTTGTGGAGGGATTGCTATTGTTGTTATTACGAATTACCAGGTTTCCATTATTTAATTCAAAGCATTGTTTATTTCCTTCTTAATTATGTTTATGTCTATTTATCTCTTTGCCTTTACGTTTAATTTCATTATTATGTCTAACTAAACAGATTTTATCGGTATGTAATGAAGTAACCAAATGGATTAAATAACTCTAAGCTAAAATCAATAATTAACTCTTCTTCTGGCTTTGATTTCTTAATTTTAAACCCAACTTTTATTACGAGAGTAAAAAAAAGTAACAAAGGTTAAGGTCAAGACCACGGGAGTGTGAGGCTTTACCCGGATAGCTGAAATCGGGCATTAGTTTTAAAAATAGCAGAAGCGCTTTAAAGTTAATTAGGTCTTATTAGTTTTCAAAAAGTATTTTTAACGTCATATGGGCTAGCGAGAGCAGACATATTGACTTAAGAGTATAGTCCGAAGCAATAACCACGGGAGTGTGAGGTGAGGGCTTTTAAACTAGTTTTTCCTATAGATGCATAGGGTGATAAATCTTTATACGCTTAGGTTTAATTAATTCCATGTAGGTTTACTGAATTATATACCGATATCTTATTCATAACTAGTATTCCCAAATTTTAATTTCTCTTTAAAAATTTCCCGTTTGAACTTAAAAACCCAATTCTGATTAGCCTTAGATAAACATAGTAACGATAGATAGTGGTGCGTTCGATTTCTAGTCTCTGTGGGATCGATAATCTTTTAAAACTACGCGATACGACTGTATACTTGCAGTTAGATTTATTTAGGCACACTAAATAGAGCGATCACTTGGATCGATTCATCTAAATTGAACCGCTATCGATATGCGTATGTGAAAACCAATCGAAGATAATGATAAGTTATTCAATCAATATGTTTCAATCATAACCCCTTGAAAACTACTCAACAAGCAATGATATATCCAATGATAAATCACACAAAAATACTATTGAGACAAATTATCGAACACCTTGTGTAAAATTGGTTTTGTTGGAAAATTTGTATAGTTTTGTTGATATTAAAATCCAACCACAATCTAAAGGATTGTGATCAACTCAACAAAACATTTTTCAAATAGTTTTGAAAAGAATTTACCAAAAGAATTAATTGCACAAAGGATGAACTCAACAATTTGGATAGAGAGAGAGAGAGATAGAAATAGAGACAGATAGAGAGATAGAGAGAGAGAGAGTACACAAGGATTTGTTTAGGCAGTTCTCCAATCGGTCTCGCTATGGGAACGTCTGCCCTCAAATCGAACTCAAATTGAGATAGTAAAATTAACCTTACTCTGCAAATTGTAGTTTACAAGAAGCATGTAGCAATGCAACCCTATAAACCATATGTTTGATGTTGATCCTAACACTTTCTCTTCCCTTGATCTGAGCATGATTAATTCACCCAACAATACCGATTTGATTCACCATCTCATGTTACTCCTTTGCAAGAACTGCAGCTCTGTAAAGCCTTCACTAGATTGAATCCATATTGTGAATTTTTGTAACCCAAAATTTACCAAGATGGTCCACCATCTCATGCTACTCCTTTGCAAGAACCGCAACTCTTCAAAACCTTCACTCGATTGAATCCAACTTGAGTAATCTTGTCCATTACCTTCAAATCCCCACTTTGATCTTGAAGGGAAACCCCACCTTAGTTTTCTTATTTGAAACCCCTAAAGATCTCAACCCAATTTACAATACCATAAGCTAAATTGGACGTTATCAACTTGATTCTAGATGGCACCAAAACAATGAATGATTATGTGTACTTTGTTTGTATGCATGCATAAAATCAAGGTTGAAGATGAAGAAGACTATTTGTATGTTCCAAGTTTCGTTTATGATTTTACCAAAATCATTTTAAAAAAATGATCCATGTAATAGGTATGTATATGTGTGTGTGTGTGTGAGAGAGAGAGAGAGAGAGATAGAGATAGAGAGAGAGAGAGAGAGAGAGAGAAAGAAAGTATGAAGCAAAAAGAATGCAAAAAGAGTTTAAAATAATGAAAATTTTAAAGGTTTTTAATGTACAGGTTGACCTATGCAAGTCATGTGTCGACCTGTAGAGGTGGCACATCTAACAGAGCCTCATAGGTGTCATACCCCAAATTTTGACCACTAAGATTTCCCATCATTGGGAAAATCATCACCACAATATGGATGAATTATCATGCCTCATCAGTCTCCCCAAAGATGGGTGAGCATTCACTACTGTCAAAATTAGGGTTTCAGGCCCTCTCAGAGCTTTAGACAAAGGATCAATCAAGAAATTAAATGATCTTCAACTTGTCTAGACCTCTCAAACATCCACAATGGATCAAGAGGACTCCCACTTCAAGAATCAAGCACAATGTTGCAGCATTCCAGGTGGATTAAGCCTTAAGATTGACAGTGTCACCAAATTAGGGTTTTGGTCGACCAGGGCCTCCATATGGAAATTTTCCTCTGGGTAGGAGCCAATGCTTCAAAGCATAACATAAGATGCCCCATGGGACATCATTAACCCAATCATCAAGTTAATTTTACTTCAGGGGATACATTCACTAAAAATCAGGAATTAGGGTTTCTTGACCTAATTCACCCCTAAGTAGACTTTTGGGACAAAATATAAGCCATGACCTCAAGGGAGGATTTGAGGGTCTCTAACATACTACATTGATCCATTTGCACCAATGGATTAATCCAAGAAGCTTGAGCAACAAGTTTCAATTTCATCTGAACCACAATTAGGGTTTCGCGGGAAAAGACAACTGTAGCTTTGAATTTTGACCAGGACATGCTCCCAAACCTTGGGACATGATTTAATACACCCTATAACACCTATGAAATCAATCCATCAAGTTTTATTTAGGTCAAGGACTTGATTTTATAGAGGATCGCACAGTTTGGAATTCATCTGACAAAAAGTCAATTGTGCACAAAAGTCAACTTTGACTTTTTGAGATTTTTCACAAATATGGTTCTTTGACCCTAAAATGATGTTAATATATGATTGGAATCATCATTCATCAATAAAAATCAAGAAAAGTGGGATAACTTGTAAAAGGGGTAACCATAAAAAACTTAGAAATTTTCTAAGTTATGGAATAAAGTGGCTAGGGTACCAACTTTGGAGGATCATAGCTCCTAAACCACAAGGCCATTTTTCCCCATCCAAAGCTGGATTTGTAGCCCTCATGGCCCTCTACAAAAGCTTCAACTACACCTCATTCCAATTCATCATGGATTTTGAGTTATGGTTGGATCAAAATCACTGAAAACATGAAAGTACAACTTTTCCAACACTTAGAAAAAATTCTGTCCAAGACAAATTTTGTTGGAAACACCAAAACTTGTGGGATTTTTTCACACAGTTCCAAGTTGAATCAATTCAAGGTGTAAACATCAAAGTTGTTGTACATATTGTCTACAATCCAAGCAACTCATTGGCATGAAACCACTCCACTTGAGCCAAGAGTTATGGCTGCTACAACACACCATGTCAAGGCTGCCATGAAAAATCAGTTTGTGAGTTTTCTTTCCATCCACGATTTCTGAGTCAAAATTAAAGATCACTATGCCACATGCATTCAATCTGACCATAAGCCAACTGATCCAACTGATAGGGTTGAGTCCAAAAGCCAAGGGATCTTCCAACTTGAGATTAATGCATTTTGGCATATATGCCTTGAATTCAAAGGCATTTATGTGAAATAGGGCACTTTCAACAAAGCCACTCTACTCAGTCAAGATCCCTGATTAAATAACAATAAAAACGTCTGAAGAATGTGGATTTGGTCAAGACATAGCCATGCTCTTGGGAGGGGCTAGGTTGCCTTGTATGAGAAGAAATGCCACTAAGCCAAAGCCATTGAATGCGATCTGATCCAGCAGCCATTCACTATTCCTCCAAGACAAGAATTGATCACCTATAAATAGAGGTTCCAATTGATCATTCAAATCACACCAAAGCAATTTACATCACTGCTTTCTCTCATTCTCTCTTAAGTACCAATTTTCTTTGTTTTTGAGCAACCACCATCGGGTTTTGAGTTGCAGCCTTAAGCAATCCATTCCAATTGCTCAAACACATCACATATGATGTATTTGAGGTGTCCAAACACTTAAACACCAATTGTAACACCCCTAGCTCAAAATCACTCTTCAACCAAGCCATTATGCCTCAATTATGCAGCTGGAGTCCTCCAACTTGATCCAAAGGTTTTCAAAGTGTTCCAAAGCTTGCAACACACTCCACAATATCCATTGAAGCTGTAGGGATCATCAATTCACATCTAGAACACCATATGTGCAGAGTTCTATTTCAGCTTGCATCAAGGTAAGCCTCAAAACTACATCTTCATGATCTATGCATATTTCTTCGCATGATACTTTTGCCAATTGCTTGCCATCATATGTTGAGTGTTTCCCCTCAAAAAAATTTGATCATAGCCCTCACAACCATGTATGCACGATTGCTTTTGCAAAATTAGGGTTCATACGGTCATGTTGATATAACTCGCTGTACACTAAAAATAAATGAAATCAAATATTGTCATCATGATCCTTGTGAAAAAACGCATGAGTTTGGTATTTGAATCATGTCAAATGGTTGAGAAATGAGTGAGTTAGAGGGCTTCACGCATCTGAGCTTGAGGTTGAAGATGGCCATGGCGCCATGCTTGAGAAACCAACCAAGTTTGCCTTATATTTTTCCCTTGCCATGTTATTATTGAATTGGCATTGCGCCCCAGTGGTTGATCAGCTGGTTTGTGTCTATTGGCAAGCGAGAGGTCTGGGGTTCGAATCCCCCTCGCCCCAGACCTCTTTTTTTATCACTTTTTCCTATTTTCTTATTTTTCATATTATTTTATTAATGATTTGAAAAATTAATTTCTCACTCAATTTTAATTATTTTTGATTGGTTCTTTTTGCAAAAAATCACAAAAATGTTGAAATATTTTATTCCAAAAAAAAATTAAGTTTATATTATTTATTTAATATAATTAGTATTTTTGTGAATAATTTCCTTTTTAATTGTTTTTTAAACATTTAAAAGTGAATATTTACTTTGAAAATCAAAACCAAATGAGTTTTAATTCATCTTGTGATTAAAACCTCATTTTTCAAACCTTAAACAAAAATCACAAGTGGTTTATTCAAACTCATTTGGTATTTTTATCATTTTATTTAATTTTCTTTAAATATTTACTTTTAAAGGGAAACAAAATTAGGGTTTCTTTGATTTTCACCCTCACAAGTCTTTTTCACACTTTGGGCCTCTAATAGAGTGTAAGACCCAACCCCCCTTTGAAAACCAAAATATTTTGGGCCTCATTGTTGTATAAGTCCCACTGTGTTTTCAAAATCTCGGCGCGATCGTCGCTTTTCAAAACATTTTTATCTGGGCCTACCCTCGTGTTATAAGCCCTATTCTTTTTCTTAAAAAACCTTTATGGGCCTATATTAGAGTGTAAGACCCATCCCCTTTGTAAATACACCATTTTGGGCCTCAGTCATTGTATAAGACCCACTGTATTTTCAAAACCTCGGCGCGATCGCCATTTTTCAAACAAATAATCATTTGGGCCTCTCCTTGAGCTGTAAGCCCCATCACTTGTACAAAAATAAATCTTTGGGCCTCTAATAGAGTGTAAGACCCAATCCTTTGTAAATACAAACCATTTTGGGCCTCAAATGTTGTATAAGTCCTGTTGTATTTCAAAACGTTTGGCGCGATCATCGCCAGTTTAAAATAAATCATCTGGGCCTCTCCTTGAGCTGTAAGCCCCATCACTTATACAAAAATGAATCTTTGGGCCTCTAATAGAGTATAAGACCCAATCCCCTTTTAACCAAAATACTTTTGGGCCTCAGACATTGTATAAGTCCCTCTGCGTTAAAAGAAAATCTCGGCGCGATCGCCATTTCAAAACAAAGCCTTGGGCCTCTCCTTGAGCCGTAATGTCGCGGTGAGAATCGGATGTCAAGCTATTGATTAACTTGAATCGCAATTTTTGAAATTCACCACCGGTCTTTGATTTATCCAAAGGAAAGGTTAAAGATCGAAAAACCTAAGTTAAGAGAATCTAAGTTCGGGGGTTGGTTACGCCTAGGGAAGGTATTAGCATCGTAAACGTCTGTAGTACTCTACAGGAACCTCTTGTTAGTATTTATGTTATTTATTACTCGCTTGCTAAGGGTATGTGCTAAGGAAAGACCTAGGGGGTTAGTATCTAAGTATACTCGCCAAGACATCGCATCTTGTGCCTACGTATCCTGACGGGAATGGAATCAGAGTATCCGTAGTTCCCCTCAAAGAGGGTAGGAACTCTTGACTGTGGTCAAGGTTCCGGAGGGAGGTAGCGTCTATGGCAAGACACTACATAGAGTGTGGTGACTCTAAAGTTAAAGTTAAGTTGAAAAGGGTAGAAAGTGTCCATGGTAGGAACACATGTATGAAGTGCGGTGACTCCGATCCTAAGGTTAGGATAAATGGATGGTCCTAAGGTTAGGCTAAGGTGACATAATAGTCAATAATGGAGACCATTTCCTTTGGAATTGGGGTAAGCATCAGAGGAACAAAAGGTAACCTCGAATATCAAAAGTAAGATGAAAAGCAACATATACAGCAAAAGCTCAAGCAAGTCAGAAGCTCGAAAGGTAGGACATCACAATCAAGATTTCATCACAGTCGAAAGCATCAGGAATTAATTCAAAAGAGTCAAGAATTAGCTACAATGAAAATATAAAAATGTGAAACTAAATAAACGAAAAGCTAATTAAATCTAATAGATTAAAATCTAATTAAAAAACTAAAATAGCTAATTAAACTAAAATTAATTAAAACTTAATAGAACTAAAACCTATTTAAAAAACTAATTAAATAAATAGATAAGTTCTAAATAAATTCTAAATAAAAATCCAGAGAACTAAATTAAATCTTAATAAAGCTAATTAGATTAAAGTTTAAAAATTGGTTAAATCAAAATCCTAATGAACTAATTAAACTAAAGAGGGGGTACTAAGTGGAGTATTGGGGTTTTAAAAAAAACACGGCTCGTAGGCCCAAGGGGCTCCATTTAGATCTAAGGATGTCAAAAGGAAAAAAAACAAAAAAGAACATCAGCATTCTTCATCTCTCTCACTTGGTACTCTCACTCAATCTCCTTTATCGCTCGATTTCGCTCACCCTCTCCCTATCGGAAAAGAAAACAACGCACCACCTCCTCTCGTTTCACTCCCTCCGTCGCGACCTCGTTCTAACTCTCTATCCCACAGAAATCTCTCTCTCGCCAGCTCACAATCGCCGGTCACAGCAAAAGGGGGGTCGATCGCTCAAGGTTGACCTTCATAGGTTCAAAATCAACTGCTGATAACGTCAATACGCACTCGACCAAGGTTCGTTAACAATCCTATTATCGCGCTAAATCGAAATGGAAATTCACGTCGTGACCGCGCAAATTGGGACGAAACTTACATGGAAAGGATTCAGAACCACAACATATCATCAATTGAGTGTAGGATTACATACCTCAGAGTAATTCCGTTGTGGCGATGTTGACGGCGTCAACGGATTTGAAAGGTACTTCTCTCTACTTTGACTGTTGTTTTTGTTCCTTGCAATGTGATGTTGTCGTGACTCTCTTCTGCAAATGCGTGTCTTTGTCTTTCGAGTACGTCTATTCGTGTATGTGACAACCTCCTAAGGATGCGCGTATTGTGGTGTAGCGATACCTATACACCGCTTCTGATGTATGTGCTGTTGTTGTTGATTGTCTGCAATACGTGTGTACGTTTGTGTATGTTTTCGTGAATTGGCTGAGGAAAGTTTGTGTAGTGTGTACGTGATGATCACTCCTGTACTGATGTATATGCTTGTGTGTGTGATTTTTTTTCTCGGTTTTGTTTGTATTGGAGGAGGGTGGTTTATGTGTGAGGGTTCTTCTGATATCTCCTTCTTCTCTTTTCTGCGTGCGTGTTTTCTTCTGGTGTGAATATGTGAAGCTATCCTCTTTAATTTGGAGTATGTGAATTTTTCTTCCCTGCCCTGTGATTTTGTGGATGTGTTGCTTATATAGGCAGCTGTGAATTCAATTCTGCGATTTCATAATTGATTGTGCCACTGCTCCTTTTTGGAAAAAAAATGAATTGTTGAGATCTTGGTGTGATTGTGATTGAAGACGATTCAAAAACTTCCTTTTTTAATCTGAAACATAATCGTTCTGCCGTAATTGTACTGATTTTCATTGACTTCTCTTGAAAACTTTCCGTATAGGATTTGTATGATTGATGAAGATGATTATGTTCTGATTTTGATGAATGAATTTCTATTTTTGCTGGATATTGTTGGAACACATTTTCGTAAAGTTAAACTTCTCCTTGAAAGCTTGATTTTGTTGATAATGACTCTTTAATTGTTTCTCAATTCTTTTTTCAGGAAATGCTAGGTGGTGTTAGCGGTATCATGCGGTACATTTGGCAGTGAGGAAAAACATGACCAATATAACCTGATAATAAGTGAGTGCAGTACAAATATCATGATGATTAATTTTTGATATAATTCCAAATCAGATACCACATTACATAGCTGCCTCATAAGTTGAAGAAGATATTCACAGCCAAATTCTCTTCCATTTAATAGTTAGGCTGGCCAAATGGGACGACGTGGACGAAAAAAAATCTCATGAAGCAAGTACAAGGCATTTTTTTTATTCTTTGTATCAACTTTGTCTTTTGAGAACTTTGGCTTGTAATGTAGAATTGATTTGAAAGTGATCTCAATTGACCTTTGTAACCTGGGATGCTTTTTATAACCTTGAATCTTAGGACCAATTTAGACTCATGAATCTACACACAATTCGAATACTTGAATCCTTGAATATGACTTGTAAAGAATGAGTGTTAAACTTGAATTTTTAGACTCGACTTTACAATTTTGAATGAATTCAATCATGGCTTCAAAACAATAACCCAATTTGAGCTTTCATGAGCCTTGAATCCTTCTTTAAGAACTTCTTGCCTAAACTCGATTCAAAATTTATCCAAGCATATAAATTTCAAACTCTCTCTCTGAAGATCAAAAGAAATCCAATAATACAATCTCATGAATGCGAACCCAACCTTTCTCGAATTAAATTTAACCTTTACCACATAGTCAAAGGCTTGGATGATAACGAAATTCGAGACATGAACCACGCCCTGAGACACCTTCAAAATAATGATACAGCCTGTGATGCAAATTACTACGGAAACCATGACCAAACCTCAACCACACTCAACACCAATGAACAAGAAACATACTGAAGCCTCTGAGAAACCCTGAGGAAAAAGTAACCAATAGAAGACGTTGGGACACTTTTAAACAGAATCCAATGGTAATGCCCCGAATAGCTGGACTAAGAGGACTAATGTACTTGAAATCGATGCACCTGCATAAACCTGTTAGAAATAAAATATGCAGACATGCAAGATGATGCAAAAAGAAAGCATAATCTTAGGGTCAAAAATTAGGGTGTGACAGATGCCCCTATTTAAGTTTCTTCTATCCGGAGATATGGAGATTGAAATCTTCATCTCGACTAAATAGGAGGGACTTAAATATAAACATGCACAATTTTTGGCCCTAAGATGCCATAAATGCGTATGATATGATATGATATGAGATGAAATGAATGCAAGACGGAGAAGCCTATGGGGAAGGGTACCACAGGGAAAAAGGTGTTACAGTTGTGTCAGGAACGAATTGAAACACAGCAAAGTATCTGGAAAACATCATCCAAGAATGACATTGGATGGAAAAAAGTATCAAACATCCAATAATGGCTTTGGATGAAAGGTAAACTAAGAAGGCAACAGATGAGGATGAGACAAAATGATGTAATCCGAGAAGGCATCGGACACAAAGAAACCAGACATCCAATAATGGCTTTGAATGAGAGGTATAACCACAGTATCTAATAATGGCTTTAGATGAATGTGAACAAGATAAAGAAAACAGTCATCCAATAATGGCTTTGAATGAAAGGTACAATCACAATATCTAATAATGGCTTTAGATAATTGTGAACAAAGACTCGATCTGGAAGAAACATCAGAAAGAGGGAGACATCCGAAAAAGCATCAGATGATAAAGAAACCAGACATCCAATAGTGGCTTTGAATGAAAGGTGTAATCACGATATCTAATAATGGCTTTAGACAAAGTGAACAAGATAAAGAAACCAGTCATCCAATAATGGTTTTGAATGAAAGGTACAATCACAATATCTAATAATGGCTTTAGATGATTGTGAACAAAGACTACATTCAAGAATGGCATTGAATGCAAAAGGAGCCAATCATCCAATAATGGCTTTGAATGAAAGGTAAAATCACAATATCTAATAATGGCTTTAGATGAATGTGAATTGAGGTAGGGAAACCAGTCATCCAATAATGGCTTTGAATGAAAGGTACGACTCAAAATCTGAGAAGGCATCAGACGCAAATGAGACAAAAGCGCAATCCAAGAAGGCATTGGATGTAAAGAAATCATAACGTCCAAGAAAGCATTGAACGAATATGAATAAAGATGTACTTAAGAAAGCATTGGATAGATGCGACAATATCTGTTTGGTAGGTGCCAAGTAAGTTGGACTTTGACCACAAGGTAAGACGTGGATAACGACACGACCTAAGGAGGATGCAAATGAGTGCAAATGAGGACGAAACACTCTTGCTATGCATATGTATATGAATTATGTCATGATATATGATCAAATGCAAATGTAATGCAGAGGTCGACGACACGACTCGACTCTTTTGTGGAGAAGACAAAACTGGAATACTGATTCCTCAACACAGAGATCACTGCCATTCTGCTTTAGGACTACAGATGTTATCACACTTGTAAAATGTATCAATTTGATGATCCTTGTAGGAATGATGGAAAGCTGCATGGGGATTCTTCAAATAAACTGCCCCAAATTGGTTGTCTGTTGTAGATGAACTGATAATTGCTTCAGCTTGGATTGATGCTGAAAATAACTGAATTACTGTGCACTTGGAAAACTTGCCCCAGTATGAGTCTTGAAAAAGTCTTCTGGATAAACCAATTATGGGAAGGACTTGCCCCAGAACAACAAATCTTGAACTGATTCTTCAACAGGATTTGGAAAGAACTTGCCCCTGATTAGATCACTGACCAAGTTTCTCAAATGTTTGAAAATTCCTTAAGAGGAAAGCCAATTTGCAAACAAAAGTGTTCATACAAACATAGTAAATGCAAAGTTCATGCAACTTTTGAAATCAAAATCATTTTTGGAAAGAGGTAAAATAATAGGGTCACTGGTCAGAACACGGTGGTTCAAGACGTTTAACAGTGAAAGATAAAGCAAAAAGGCGTGATGCCAAAAAAATGATCTGCAAAGATCTTTAGGAGTCAGTTTATGCAACCTCGTTGTAGTATACTTTCAAAATAACCTTGCTTCAATTAGGTCTTTTAAGGGTTATAACGTGGCCTGGTTCACGGTTTAAGAAACAAAGGATAAGGGCTCAAAGTTTACTTGTACCCACCCAATCTTCGTGATGATCTCCAGTCCTACACTCAGTTAATTCAAATTATGCATTCAGGTTCCTGATGATAGTGATGTTGATGGTTCAAAAGTCAAGGGATTCTTGAGATGGCAGTCACTGCTTCCTTATAACTCTTGGTTGTTTTTTTTCATTGAGGACTTTCATGGTCTCATTTTTATTAACCCTAACTTTTGCCTGAACTGTTTTTTTTGTGAATCTTACAGTCAGCGGGATGCCCCAATTTGTTTTGCCTAAGTTTCCTTCATAGGTTTCGACTTAGCGGGCTTTTTCCTTTTTTGATTTTTTTCTCTTTTTTTTTTTGAAAGAAAGTGATTGCTTGGCTTAATGATTACGGCGAACCATCATCGACTTTTGACTTGAAAGACATCTTCGACACTTGCTTGTTGCGTGCGAAGGAAAAATTGTGAATGCAACCTTTATATGAAAGGTGTCTTGAATGAAACTCTTGTATTTGAATGCACAATCAAGTTAACTGAGAACTACCCTGCCCCAGGTTAAAGATTGTGGGTTTTTATTTGTAAAGAAAGTAACTCCTACTTCTAAGCTCAAAGGGGTTGACGAGGATTTATCTTCCTTATTTCTCCAGTGTTTAGGAATTGAAACAATGCCTTACATCGTCAACAAAGTTTTGATTCGAAAGCATACCAACAACAATTATGGGTATTTACGTTATCATCATCCTCCCTCCAATCTTTGCATAATCAATAGAAAGCGGAAAAGCGATAATATATTTTTTGTTTTTTTTGTGTTTTTTTTTTGTTTTGTTTTGTTTTTTTTTTTGAAAGATAAAGCTAAAGATGTAAATAACAAAGCAAATGAAATTGAATCCAAAAGTTACAATGCTCATTTCATTAATTATGAAAGTACAAACATAAATCGAAAGCAAACAGCTAATACAAGGTAAGGAAAATGCAAACAACAAGAAACAAAAGTCTAGTGACTAGTCAGAAACAAGAGTGAGCTGTCCTGTCTGAAACACTAAAGTCTGTTGAAGTCAGCTGAAGCTTCACTTAGCGTGCTCTGCCAAAGGGTTGTTCTTGACATTTGGATTGGTGTCACGAAAGGAGAGAATACCAATTCTGATCAGCTCTTGTACTCTAGCCTTCAATGCAAAGCAATGTTCCAAGTCGTGGCCTGCGGCACCTTCATGGAATGCACAATGGAGATCAGATCTGAATCCACGTGGAAGTGGATCTGGAGGAGGAGGCAAAGGCCTTGTAGTAATCAAACCTTTCTGAACCAGACCAGGATATAATTCAGTGTATGTCATTGGAATAGGATCAAAATTATTCCTATTACGGTACTGATTCTGTCCAACAGCCGGACGTTGAGGAGCTTGAGCTGGTCGTGGAGCAGTAACCATAGGAGTAACAGCAGCAATATCAGGGTGGTCAGCATACTGTGGTCGAGGACGAGGCCTCCTGGTTTCAAACATAACAGCATTGGTCTGATCTTCTCTCTTCTTCTGGAAATTCCCATAGATTTTCTTAGCACCATTAGACGATTCAGCAGCCTTGGATACCTTACCATTCTTAAGTCCTTCCTCGAGTCTCTGACCAATAGTAACCAAATCAGTGAAGCTGGAGGAGACACTACCAATCATCTTCTCCCAGTAGAACGGAGACAAGGTGTCCATAAACAATCCAGTTAATTATTTCTCTGCCAAAGGAGGTTCAACTTGAGAAGCCAACTCTCTCCAGCGCTGAGCATATTCCTTGAAAGACTCTTTATCCTTCTGAGACATGTTTTGAAGCTGACGGCGGTCAGGAGCCATGTCAAGGTTATACTTATATTGCTTCATGAAGGCATTAATAAGATCCTGGAAACAGTGAATGCTGTTCTGTTTAAGATTCATATACCATTTGAGAGAAGCTCCACTCAGACTGTCTTGAAAACAATGGATAAGCAACTTCTGATTCTTGGCATGAGCAGCCATCTTTCGAGTATACATGACCAAGTGAGCTCTTGGACAAGAATCACCTTTGTACTTCACAAAATCGATAGCCTTGAACTTAGCAGGCATAACAAGGTCAGAAACCAAACCCATGTTTTTTGCATCTAGGTTGAAGAAATCAGCACCCTCTACAGCTTTAAGTCTCTTGTCTATAGTTTGAAAATGTTCACGGACAAACGCGGGTTCAACAAAATCTTCATGGTCTTCACTCTGAGCAATGTCAGCATTGTACTCATAGAGAGGGTTTTCAAAAGGAGGTCGAGTGGTCTGGGCAACAGCATGAACCACGGGTCTAGGCTCGGAGAAAACTGGAGCTTGAAACACTGGTCTTGAAGTCTGACCAATCATAGCAGCAGATGCAAGAGGTGGTGAGTAGTTGGGAGGCAAACCAAACTCTGGCCAAGTTGAAGGTGGCACCTGAACATGTTGAGGATCAGCAGTTGAAACTTCTTGGATGACAGTCCTTTGGGGTTGCTCTCCTCTAGCAATCAAGACTTGGAGCATTTCAGTGAGCTTTGCCACGCTTGACTTAAGGTCGTCGATCTCCATTCGCATCTCAGCGTTGTGTGCTTCTTGCTCTGCCATTATGCGTCTGTAGTTAGCTCTAGTCTGATATTTGTGTCAAGGAATCAGCTTGACGACTCACAGGTAACACTGGAAGATAGAGACAGCTGGAAATGAGTTGCTGGACAGACGGATGTATGCAAAGATGCAAATGATATGCCATGCGATGCAATGGTTTCAAGGAACTCAACAGTAGGTTGCAAACATTTCGGAAAGACTGAAAAAAATTTCATTTTATAATCCAGGATTTTTTTTAGTGATTTTGCAAGGGAAATAACAATTGAGTTTCTTGAAACCGAATGGTTATTCATGAATGCATGAATGGATGCATAAACACAGGTATACACATATACACATATACAGGTAAACAAGCCAAGGCTTAGGTTCGAAGATCACGAGCATGGAGCCATGGTCTACCCTTCCCAAGGTATGTACTATGGTTTCAAATGTACCTGCCGAACGGGTTCTACAAAGTTCCCGGAGTCTACAATCCATCTTTCGGATATTATCGACTTCCCAAATTACTCGGTTAGTCAATAATATTCTCAAGAGAATCTCGTCCGAGTGTAGTATCGCGTGACAACTATTTGGAAATAGACTCTCGCATAGTCACCGCACTACATTCTAAAAGGCCAAGTGGGGTTAAAGGTACTACGGTCCTCAGTCTCACTGGTTCTTGGTCGAAATTAATATCGTTTTCACAAATGGACTCGTTCAAACAATATTAATTTCAAAAGAACCTAAACTGAGCGATGATTTTCTCAATTCAACTTTTCAGGAATCGACTCCGTCAAAGTATCCTTGACCATATCATCTCCTATCATAATTGCACTCAAGTCCGGGTCTAGGACTCCTCACCACTCAAGAACCCCTGCACACAGCAAAACCAGGCACAACAGATATAAACAAGCAAAATAATAAATAAGCAAGAAAAATAAGAATACTAAACAAGTTAGGCCTAACCCTCTAAGTTAAGATCCCCAGTGAAGTCGCCATTTCTGTCGCGGTGAGAATCGGATGTCAAGCTATTGATTAACTTGAATCGCAATTTTTGAAATTCACCACCGGTCTTTGATTTATCCAAAGGAAAGGTTAAAGATCGAAAAACCTAAGTTAAGAGAATCTAAGTTCGGGGGTTGGTTACGCCTAGGGAAGGTATTAGCATCCTAAACGTCTGTAGTACTCTACAGGAACCTCTTGTTAGTATTTATGTTATTTATTACTCGCTTGCTAAGGGTATGTGCTAAGGAAAGACCTAGGGGGTTAGTATCTAAGTATACTCGCCAAGACATCGCATCTTGTGCCTACGTATCCTGACGGGAATGGAATCAGAGTATCCATAGTTCCCCTCAAAGAGGGTAGGAACTCTTGACTGTGGTCAAGGTTCCGGAGGGAGGTAGCGTCTATGGCAAGACACTACATAGAGTGCGGTGACTCTAAAGTTAAAGTTAAGTTGAAAAGGGTAGAAAGTGTCCATGGTAGGAACACATGTATGAAGTGCGGTGACTCCGATCCTAAGGTTAGGATAAATGGATGGTCCTAAGGTTAGGCTAAGGTGACATAATAGTCAATAATGGAGACCATTTCCTTTGGAATTGGGGTAAGCATCAGAGGAACAAAAGGTAACCTCGAATATTAAAAGTAAGATGAAAAGCAACATATACAGCAAAAGCTCAAGCAAGTCAGAAGCTCGAAAGGTAGGACATCACAATCAAGATTTCATCACAGTCGAAAGCATCAGGAATTAATTCAAAAGAGTCAAGAATTAGCTACAATGAAAATATAAAAATGTGAAACTAAATAAACGAAAAGCTAATTAAATCTAATAGATTAAAATCTAATTAAAAAACTAAAATAGCTAATTAAACTAAAATTAATTAAAACTTAATAGAACTAAAATCTATTTAAAAAACTAATTAAATAAATAGATAAGTTCTAAATAAATTCTAAATAAAAATCCAGAGAACTAAATTAAATCTTAATAAAGCTAATTAGATTAAAGTTTAAAAATTGGTTAAATCAAAATCCTAATGAACTAATTAAACTAAAGAGGGGGTACTAAGTGGAGTATTGGGGTTTTAAAAAAAACACGGCTCGTAGGCCCAAGGGGCTCCATTTAGATCTAAGGATGTCAAAAGGAAAAAAAACAAAAAAGAACATCAGCATTCTTCATCTCTCTCACTTGGTACTCTCACTCAATCTCCTTTATCGCTCGATTTCGCTCACCCTCTCCCTATCGGAAAAGAAAACAACGCACCACCTCCTCTCGTTTCACTCCCTCCGTCGCGACCTCGTTCTAACTCTCCATCCCGCAGAAATCTCTCTCTCGCCAGCTCACAATCGCCGGTCACAGCAAAAGGGAGGTCGATCGCTCAAGGTTGACCTTCATAGGTTCAAAATCAACTGCTGATAACGTCAATACGCACTCGACCAAGGTTCGTTAACAATCCTATTATCGCGCTAAATCGAAATGGAAATTCACGTCGTGACCGCGCAAATTGGGACGAAACTTACATGGAAAGGGTTCAGAACCACAACATATCATCAATTGAGTGTAGGATTACATACCTCAGAGTAATTCCGTTGTGGCGATGTTGACGGCGTCAACGGATTTGAAAGGTACTTCTCTCTACTTTGACTGTTGTTTTTGTTCCTTGCAATGTGATGTTGTCGTGACTCTCTTCTGCAAATGCGTGTCTTTGTCTTTCGAGCACGTCTATTCGTGTATGTGACAACCTCCTAAGGATGCGCGTATTGTGGTGTAGCGATACCTATACACCGCTTCTGATGTACGTGCTGTTGTTGTTGATTGCCTGCAATACGTGTGTACGTTTGTGTATGTTTTCGTGAATTGGCTGAGGAAAGTTTGTGTAGTGTGTACGTGATGATCACTCCTGTACTGATGTATATGCTTGTGTGTGTGATTTTTTTTCTCGGTTTTGTTTGTATTGGACGAGGGTGGTTTATGTGTGAGGGTTCTTCTGATATCTCCTTCTTCTCTTTTCTGCGTGCGTGTTTTCTTCTGGTGTGAATATGTGAAGCTATCCTCTTTAATTTGGAGTATGTGAATTTTTCTTCCCTGCCCTGTGATTTTGTGGATGTGTTGCTTATATAGGCAGCTGTGAATTCAATTCTGCGATTTCATAATTGATTGTGCCACTGCTCCATTTTGGAAAAAAAATGAATTGTTGAGATCTTGGTGTGATTGTGATTGAAGACGATTCAAAAACTTCCTTTTTTAATCTGAAACATAATCGTCCTGCCGTAATTGTACTGATTTTCATTGACTTCTCTTGAAAACTTTCCGTATAGGATTTGTATGATTGATGAAGATGATTATGTTCTGATTTTGATGAATGAATTTCTATTTTTGCTGGATATTGTTGGAACACATTTTCGTAAAGTTAAACTTCTCCTTGAAAGCTTGATTTTGGTGATAATGACTCTTTAATTGTTTCTCAATTCTTTTTCAGGAAATGCTAGGTGGTGTTAGCGGTATCATGCGGTACATTTGGCAGTGAGGAAAAACATGACTAATATAACCTGATAATAAGTGAGTGCAGTACAAATATCATGATGATTAATTTTTGATATAATTCCAAATCAGATACCACATTACATAGCCGCCTCATAAGTTGAAGAAGATATTCACAGCCAAATTCTCTTCCTTTTAATAGTTAGGCTGGCCAAATGGGACGACGTGGACGAAAAAAAATCTCATGAAGCAAGTACAAGGCATTTTTTTTTATTCTTTGTATCAACTTTGTCTTTTGAGAACTTTGGCTTGTAATGTAGAATTGATTTGAAAGTGATCTCAATTGACCTTTGTAACCTGGGATGCTTTTTATAACCTTGAATCTTAGGACCAATTTAGACTCATGAATCTTCACACAATTCGAATACTTGAATCCTTGAATATGACTTGTAAAGAATGAGTGTTAAACTTGAATTTTTAGACTCGACTTTACAATTTTGAATGAATTCAATCATGGCTTCAAAACAATAACCCAATTTGAGCTTTCATGAGCCTTGAATCCTTCTTTAAGAACTTCTTGCCTAAACTCGATTCAAAATTTATCCAAGCATATAAATTTCAAACTCTCTCTCTGAAGATCAAAAGAAATCCAATAATACAATCTCATGAATGCGAACCCAACCTTTCTCGAATTAAATTTAACCTTTACCACATAGTCAAAGGCTTGGATGATAACGAAATTCGAGACATGAACCACGCCCTGAGACACCTTCAAAATAATGATACAACCTGTGATGCAAATTACTACGGAAACCATGACCAAACCTCAACCACACTCAGCACCAATGAACAAGAAACATACTGATGCCTCTGAGAAACCCTGAGGAAAAAGTAACCAATAGAAGACGTTGGGACACTTTTAAACAGAATCCAATGGTAATGCCCCGAATAGCTGGACTAAGAGGACTAATGTACTTGAAATCGACGCACCTGCATAAACCTGTTAGAAATAAAATATGCAGACATGCAAGATGATGCAAAAAGAAAGCATAATCTTAGGGTCAAAAATTAGGGTGTGACACGTAAGCCCCACCACTTGTATAAAAACAAACCTTTGGGCCTCTTGAGAGAGTGTAAGACCTATCCATTTGTACAGAAAACCTTTTGGGCCTCATTCACTTGTATAAGTCCCTGTACAAAACAACAATGCAATCACTGATAAAACCTTGGGCCTCTCCTCGAGCTGTAAGCCCCAACATTTCTTTCAAAGTAGTTTCTCCTTTGATTTTGAATATAATTGTTATCAAACCTTTCTTTGTTGAACAACTAACCAAACAACATGGAAGCTCTACAACCGAGTAAGTGTTTACCCGCTTTCTTTATCCGCTTTTTTATATATATATATATAACTGTATTGTGGGGCTGCTCACTGTAAGTCTTCTTTCACAAACTTTTATATACTTGTCAAATATCCATTGTGTAATACTAGTATAGTTATTTAGAGTTTTCCCCGGAAACTACGTCTAGCACTAGGTAAAGCCCTGTTGGTCACTCTTAAATACAAACAAAACTAGATCCCCATAGGATTACCAGACACAGTTTTCCCTCCTCTTGGGGTTAAACAATATGGATACGTGAAAGGCAACATTCTCGGTGAACCCTTTCTCAGACTGTCACTCTTAGAAATTGTCAAAGAAACTCTACTCCCCAGGGTTGATCTACTCTCCGTGAATGGCATCTCTTGAGTTTCTTCCAAATTCTCGAACTTTCCTGGCTTGATCTATTCTCAGTGAATAGCATGTCTTGAACTTCTCGGGGTTTGGGGACCCACACGCTTCCTAAAAGCATCCCCGCCTCCTCTTGGGCGTTATACAAGGACCCTTCGGCTTCTTAGAAGTTCTCATGCCTTCTCTTGGGCTTAGTACAAGGACCCAGAGACCTCTACAGGTATAGGAACAGAACCTAGTCATCAATTTGCTAGAGCTGTCTTTCTGAGTCAAGTATCAGACTTGTTAATGGGTTGACCTTCATCCCTTAACATACCAGCCTTCTCTTGGGCATCGTACAAAGATTATTCACTACCTGAGAATCGATTTCTCAAGACACCAGTAGACTTGGACAATCTCAATACCCTTTGGATTTCCCACTTCCTTAAAGAACAGGAAATACACCACTTTGTAAATACACCACTTTGGGCCTAATTCATTATATAAGACCCACTGTATTTTCAAACGCGAGAGTGGCGCAGAAAACACAGAGTCGCCAGCAATGTGTATTTATCCCAAGAGAGGGAAAGGAAACACTGCATAAACCTGAAGAGAAAGGGAAAGAACATGGTCTCACGACGAAGAGGAAAGGGTACGGGAGTCGGTTACGCGAAGGGAAGGTGTTAGCACCCAACACGTCCATCGTACTCGATGGGATCCATGCTTGTCGTCTGCATCAAGGGGTGTCGTCGTCTGGAGCTCCACTGCTACTGGACCAGAGAAGAAACGAGAACGGAAAGAACGGAGAAACGAAGAAGAAAAGAAAAAGAAGTGACTCGATAGGACGTTATCGTTGTCCTAGGCCTACGTACTCCCTCAGTGCAATGGGAAAGTCAGAGTCAACGTAGTTCAGACGGGAACTGTGGGGGAAGGTTGCTCGCCAAGACAATCGCTGTCTTGTGCCTACATATCCTCAATCGAACGAGAGAGAGGAATCAGAGCTGATGTAGTTCGTGGGTACGACCACGGATGGGTAAGTGTTTTTTACGTGAGTGACGAGCTCTTTTCTGAAAAAAAGAAGTTTGAAACCCAACAATCCTGAAGGACAAAAAGATTTGAATTTGTTTGGTGTTTTTTAGACAGAAGTGTTTTAAGTTAGTTCGTAACTTACATTGAACCAAAGTCTACCATGCGGGAACGAGTGAATCGCATGGTCGGCCCCAAATGGGACGTATGCTAAACACCCTAGAAAAGGAGGGGAGACCCCTCGATCTTCATTTCCTACACATAAGGCTCGAGCGCAATATACGTTATATTTTATTAAGTGTTTTCAAGAAGTTTTGAGATGAGAAGAGAGAAGACCCAAAGGAAACTCTAAAGGGAAACTAAGAGTCCTAATGTTATCATGCATGGATAACCTATGGTTAGTGAGGCTTAGGAGGGACGACTACCTAAAACCTAATGCTAACCCTACTCCAAGCTTAATCAAAAATTAAGTTGGACTAGGTAGCTCTAAAGGGGAAAGAATCCAAGACTTAATCAAGTCTTGAGATTCATGGGATGAGAAAGAGTGAGAGAGAAGAAAGAAGCATCTTAAATGCTAAAGCAAACACAAGTATGAAAGCTTAAAAGAGAAAGGAGAAGTTAGAATGTGGATAACTATCCACATCCCATTCACTTATCATTAGCCCCTACATGGTTAGCAAAAACAAACATAAGCAACAATAAGACAAATGAAACCCAAACAAGTCACAACCCAAATAGAAATGGTTACAAACCAAGTGAAACTCATCCAAGTCAGAATGTACACCTTAAGGGTGACCCATAATGTTTACCAAACAAACTCAAGCAAAGAGGATGCAAACAAGTGGCAAAACATCCAAGAAAGTCATCAAAGAAGGAGTAGAAGAAGAATGAGTGGATATGCAAGGTGATCATGCAAGAATGCTTCAAATAAAATCCAAGTCAGAATGTGGATGACCTAAACATGTGCCTAAACATACTATACAAGTGTCACATAAGGCATACAAGCAAGTATCCAAGCATTAAGAATTATTAAAAGAAGAAGAAGGAAGCATGTAAGTGAAACATGTTAAAGGATGCAAAATGGAACATGAATAGCATGTGACATGAATGCAAAGCTCCAAGGTCAGAAACATACATCAAATGAAATTCAAAGGAATTATATGGCATGGCATACACAAACCAAACACAAATCAAGAAGAGACATAGATGAGAAGAAGTGAGAAAATAAGTCAAAAAGAGGCATGTAAATCAAACATTGAACATGTGCACACAATATGCAACAACCTCATACCAATGACCTATGGTTGCAATCAAATGACCTATAATGATTCAAACATGGTTTATGGAGTCCAAGAAACAATCCCAAATAATGGCACAAGTGCCTTCTCAAACAAGTAATCAAACATGATCAAAGATGTGCACAAAAGAAGACCTCAAACAAAGAGTAATCAAACAATTAGCAAATCATCTTCAGAAATTACCAAATTAAATCTCAAAGCAACTCAACCAGAAGCAAACATCATATTAAAAACTCATGCAAAAATTCACAAGATAAGTCCTTCAATCAATCATGCAAGGTCACATAGGAATTATGAACTAATATGCAAAAGAGAGGGACCAAAATGCAATATGAAAAGAGTTTAAAAATATGAGAAAATTTTTTTTATCCACTTCAAGATGTTGATGAAAGAATGCAAAAAGAATGGACTCAGAATGTTTTATATGCTATGAGAAATAAAATCTACAATGCAAAGTGTGCACAATTGAAACAAATTCAAAAAGAAATTCACACAACAATTAATTCAGATGCCAAAAATAAAATAAAAATGGAAAATAAAATTTGAAAAAATTTTATAAAACCCTAAACATGCTTCATGAATTATTTTCATAATTTTTGGATGCATTAAACTATTTTTTAAAAATTAAAAATGAAATGCAACAATTAAATGGAAGAAAATACACCAGGGGTGCAGCATTAGCAATATTCACGTTGGAAATGATAAATGGGCTTAAATGGGGGGTGCAATTATCAAGCCCAGTCCACAAGAGAATATCAGCACATGCCAAACAAAAAAAGAAATCAGTCAACCCACACCAGCCCTAGGATCTATCTCATGCTTCATAACAAGTCAACAAAAGCAACATGTAATCATGATAAGTGGTCAGGATCAAAGGTACATGATATCAATGATATATGCGCGCTCACCAAATCACTTAGAATTTAAAAAGAACACACGTGAATAACACATGGCAAAATCAATGTGTTGGCATGATTTAAACCACAAGATCAATCTAACACGTGAGGATGAGTCAGCAAATCGCAAGATCATACAAGATCAAAGGTCCAGATCGCGTGTACACAATAAGAAGCATGGAGTGACACACATACATATCAAAATTAAAACACGAAAATAAAATAATCTGGCTCATCCTGGACCATCAGATCTGGACCACCAACTGTCCAGATTATGTCTTCCTCACAAAATACTGGCCGGCCTGAAAAACAAAACCAGACGCCGGAGCTAGGGCTCCGGTCGTCTTCTCCGGTGGACATCAACTTACATTTCTCCAGAAATCAAAATCTCTACCGCATTTCAACTCAGATTTTCACCAGGAACAAGAATATGCAACTCAAATTAGAATACAATCATCATACGAGGCAAATCGAAGAAAGAAAGTTTGAGATTCAAAAATTCAGATCCACATTATACACATGTTACACGTCCAAAATCAATTCTAAACACATCAACATGCTCAGCAACAATCAAGGAAAAAGATGCACACAAAATTATCACATTATAAGAGCATGAATATGGACCTTACCTGAAGCTTGTAGAACTTGAAATACACCAAGAAAACCCTCTGGAAGCTGCAGATCAAGTCCTTTGAACCTCTAATTGAAAAATAAATGCAATTAGAGCTTGAATCTGGTATAGATCTTGAGATTTGCAGAAGTGGTTTCCAAATTCAAACCCTATGATTTTCTTACTATGAGCTCAAACCAATAGTGCTTCTTGTTCTATGAACTTCAAAGATCAAGAATATGAAAGAATTTCTCAAAAAGCTCTTAAGATGAGAGAGAATCGAAGAGGAGAAGATTTGAGCAAAAATGTGAAATCTGAGCAAATGAGGATGCATGACCTAATTTGGTGCGTATGAGTTAGCTTATATACACCTCATTAGACCTCTGATCATGATTAAAAGTTGATTAATCCCTTGGTTAATGAGTTTTGAGTGGTTTTGCAAATTTGCAATTTGTGTTGTACACCCTCCTCCACGCGTGTATTGGCCAGCTCTTCATGATGGATCACTCACAAATCTTGTACTTACCAGAATTGGATTTAAAATGGGCCTTGAAATCACTTGGTTGGTGAGTTTGAATCAATTTGCATTTTTTGAATTATGTGAATAAAGTGAAGTACATGGCATGAAATGACTTGATTCAAAGGCCAAAAATGATCCTTATGAGGTGTACTTGGATGTTGTAATGTGACATGAACCAATGAAACCAATTACAAGTCAATTTGCACCAAAATGCAAAAGGTGGAAAAAGTGGTACATGTGAAAACCCTTAAAAAACACCTTGCATTGTTTTGACCATAACTTGAGTTCTACAAATGATATGGAAACCATCTAGTACCTTTTGGAAATGGGAGAGAAAGATATTCAACTTTCATGTTGGAGGAAAATTCATTTGAAGCTTCCTTGATGATGAAAAGTCAAGTTGAATGTAGTGGAAAAACTGCCAAAAATGGAAAGTTCTCATTATAGGTCATTTTCCAAATTTAGTAACTTTTGCACAAACTCTTGATTCTTGATGAATGATGTTATCCATGTTATTCCTTGACCAAATAAAGGTACATGGACTTGAGAAACATGATTTGAACCCTTGAAAACCCATGGTTGACTTTCCTTTTGAACTGTTGACTTTTGCTTACTTCACAAGTAACTGATCCATTGGACATCCTCCACAATGAACCACTAGCCAAGCCTTCCTCCATGAACACTTGTGAGCATATGGAATACCATAAGAACATGCTTGAATCCACAAAGACCTTCAAGAAGTCCTTTGGGTCAAAAACCCTAATTTGGACCATCTGATTAGGAGAGAAAGATTCACTTGAAATCCTTTGCCATCCTTGATCTTGTGAAGATATGATGAACCCCTCAAACCACCTTGAGGCTTGCGAATTCTTTGAAATGAAACAAGTACCTTGATCCCATGCTAAGAACCAATGTTATGCACAAATGCTAATGCAATAAATGCAAAGAAACATAAGCCAGTTAGCTAAAAACAAGAAGGCAAATTTTGGGGTGGTACAGCTGCCCCTATTCAATCAACTTGGTCCTGAAGGTATGATAGCAACGACTGTCATGCGTTCAAAGGATTCACGGAGATTGAATACCAAAAGAAACCTGAAATTTGTAATCCTCAAAGGAGGGACGACTCCGCTGGGGAACAAGCAATAAATGCTGCACTGTCACAACACGGACGAGTGTTGGGAACCAATACAAACAATGTATTGAAATGTCATTAAATAAACACAAACGAGTGTTAACTATGCCGGGAATAAACACAGACGGGTGTCAAGGAATCAAAGATGTCAGATACAGACGGGTATCGAAAAGGTACACGGACGGGTGCAAAGGTTCAACACGGACGAGTATCAAAAAGGTACACAGACGAGTGTAAAGAGTTTCAATACGGACGGGTATCAAAAAGATACACAGACGGGTGTAAAAGGATTCAATACGGACGGGGACTGAAAAGGTACACGGACGGGTGTAAAAGGGGTCAATATGGACGAGTATCGAAAAGGAACATGGACAGGTGTAAAAGTATTTCAATACGGACGGGTACTGAAAAGGTACACGGACGGGTGTAAAGAGTTTAATACGGACGGGTACCGAAAAGGTATACGGACGGGTGTAAAAGGATTTCAATACGGACGGGTATCGAAAAGGTACACGGACGGGTGTAAAAGGTTTCAATACGGACGGGTACTGAAAAGGTACACGGACGGGTGTAAAAGGATTCAATACGGACGGGTACTGAAAAGGTACACGGACAGGTGTAAAAGGATTCAATAAGGACGGGTATCAAAAAGGTACACGGACGGGTGTAAAAGGATTCAATACGGACGGGTATCGAAAAGGTACACAGACGGGTGTAAAAGGATTCAATACGGACAGGTACTGAAAAGGTACACGGACGGGTGTAAAAGGATTTTAATACGGACGAGTATCGAAAAGGTACACGGACGGGTGTAAAAGGCTTCAATACGGACGGGTACTGAAAAGGTACACGGACGGGTGTAAAAGGATTCAATACGGACGGGTACTGAAAAGGTACACGGACGGGTGTAAAAGGATTCAATACGGACGGGTATCGAAAAGGTACACGGACGGGTGTAAAAGGATTCAATACGGACGGGTATCGAAAAGGTACACGGACGGGTGTTAAAGGATTCAATACGGACGGGTACTGAAAAGGTACACGGACGGGTGTAAAAGGCTTCAATACGGACGGGTACTGAAAAGGTACACGGACGGGTGTAAAAGGATTCAATACGGACGGATATTGAAAAGGTACACGGACAGGTGTAAAAGGATTCAATACGGACGGGTATCGAAAAGGTACACGGACGGGTGTAAAAGGATTCAATACATACGGGTATCGAAAAGGTACACGGACGGGTGTAAAAGGATTCAATATGGATGGGTACTGAAAAGGTACACGGACGGGTGTAAAAGGATTCAATACGGACGGGTATCGAAAAGGTACACGGACGGGTGTAAAAGGATTCAATGCGGACGCGTATCGAAAAGGTACACGGATGGGTGTAAAAGGATTTCAATACAGACGGGTATTGAAAAGGTACACGGACGGGTGTAAAAGGATTCAATACGAACGGGTATCGAAAAGTTACACGGACGGGTGTAAAAGGATTCAATATGGACGGGTATTGAAAAGGTTGTAAAGCAACTTTTATCGGGGATTAATCTCGCTGGGGAATGGAAGGCAACACAGACGGGTGTCATCAAAAGGTCAATATGGACGGGTATTGAAGTCAAAGGTTCAAACACGGACGGGTGCTGAAGGAAACACGGACGAGTGTCTGACAGTAAAAACCTTGAGGGGATAAACCAAAGGACCACCTGGACGGAGGGGTAAAAATGAAATCATGGATTAACAATCCTGGCAAACAACTCTGCAAGGGAGTGTCAGATATTGCTTTGAATGACCAAACCCAACACCTGTGGAGTAAAGTCAAAAGATATCTTCCTGAAATTCGGCCTTCCTGACGAAGGAAAACTCAAACCTGACCTATGCTTCGGATGCATATGTTTGAATTTTGCCGTAATGCTCCACACGAAGTGGAAATGCTACGCATTTAGGAGGATGCCATGCAAAACAAATGTTTATGCAATGCAAAAGACCGTCCTAGTGAAATAAACGTTGAGAACAGAAGCAACTCCACCAAGGACGACAAACTACATTGTCATCAAACCAGAGAAATCATGTGGAAAACTTCACCCTGCTAGGGAAGATCATAATCGCTAATTCTGCTGGAGATGGACGAAACTCTGAGAGAACGCCCACTCTGTTGGGGAATATCAAGATTAACAATTCTGCTGGAGATGGACGAAACTCCGAGTGAATACCTACTCAGCTGGGGAATATCAAGATCAACATTTCTACCGGAGATGGACGAAACTCCGAGAAAATACCCACTCAGCTGGGGAGGGAGATGAATACCGAAGATGGAAACTCCTCCGTCGGGGATCACCAAATACTTCAGAACTTGGATTCAACGCCTGCCAAAAATGATTGAACTTAAGTCCTGCTGGGGATACCAATCACCACCAGACTCTGCTTGGGGATATCGGTAAGCTTAATCTGCTACTAGGGGAATAACTTTACCCTCACCCTGCTGGGGATTAGATCAAACCGTTGTCGGTGAGACTATACTTTCTAACCAACTGAGGGAAGTAGATCCCAGGACTCTGTGGGGATAATAACATCTTTGTCCACGAACTTCCTGCTAGAGATACAACAACATCCACCTTAGAGAAATCAACTTCTGAATGCTTGCTGGGGGATAGTAATTCAAACACAACTCTGGCTAGGTATACAATCCTCTGTACTCCTGCTGAGGGGGACGATCCTCTTCGATACATCTGCTTGGAAAATAGTAGTTGTCAACATCTACTCTGCTAGGGGATAAATAAATGTTTCCTGACTAGCTGAGGAAAAAACGACTGCCCCATATTCTGTGGGGAAACACCATCTTTGATCAAAGAAGATGCTCCATCAATCTCTTGCAGGAGAGGCTGTAATAATAACCACTTCTGGCTACCTGTTGAGAAAGGATGAGTCAAATCACAACTCTGGCTGGGGAGAGCAACAAACCGCTTAGGGCGATCAGACTTCAAAGTTGAAGAGAGCATCTCTACTGAGGAGGTACCAATGAAGATTGGACTTTGAATTACTTGAGATGACTAGATCTGACCGTTGAGGAAGAGAACACTCTGACTCCTCATCGTCTTCTTGATGATATTCTATCATCTTACCTTGCTGAGAGTGGGGATTCCATCTGTACTGCTAGAGATAAGAAACCTTCATAAAAGCCCTTTTCGAACATAGGACAATTCTCTGCTTGAGGAAGAATAACAATTCCCACACCTTGCTGGAAAAGATACCCTCTGGCTCTTTGCTGGAGGGAAAAGACTCCAACAGTCCCACACTGGGAACAACTCAGTGCTTCAAGTTTCTGCATATTGATTGTCAAGAGTTCCTTTAACTCTCCACCCTGCCCCAGACCACAGGGTCTACTTGAAGCAATCATCTTAAGAGGATTTTACAGAAAACCTGGCGTTCAACAATGCCCCAGGGTCTTCAAACTCTTAGAGATGTATCCGGTCTGGACATAACTGTCCCATACTCTGTGATTCATGAAGTAAACCACCTTGAGAGGGTTCGTAATGACCTGGAATGTTCTTCCACAGTATTTTGAACCTTGCAGAGGTGCTATTGATTGACTGTGTTCTGAAGGAAAAAACTTCTCGCGCCCTTGAAGTGACCTGCCCCAGTACAAGCCTTGTAGTACATTTGTCTCTGACCGACTAGTCTTCGAGAGATTTAGCGAATCTCGACATGATTGCCCCAGTTTACACGCTTGTGGAGAGATTTATCGGATCTCGACATAATTGCCCCAGTTCGAAGAAATTTTCTCAACATGAACGCCCCAAGGTTGATTGTACTCTGAAAAGACCTTCTCAACTTGAATGCCCCAGCTTGGCTACATTTTGAAGAGATTTCCCGGTGTGATTGTCCCATATTGGTTGCATCTCAACACAAATGGCTGGGAACGCCTTTTTCCCACATAATCTTTCAGCAACATGTCCTTTGGAGTCTCAGGCACCTCAACTTGGCCAGTTTAAGCTTCTTGACTGATGTTCATCGTGTAAGGTTCTTTGATGTCAAACAAATGTATGCAAGCAAAAAATATTTATTCTGAGAATGATTATTCAAATGCAACACATATGTTAATCTTGAAGTCCTTATGGAAAATATGTCACACAACCGAGTTACGACACTTATTTTTGAAAGGAAAGCAATACGCACATGCAACACCAACAAAAATCTTATTAGCACAACTCATGGGAGTCAGGAACGCTATCTCGTTGAAGTACGGCTTCAGACTAAACCCTGTTTCAATTAGGACTTTTAAGGGTTGTAGCGTGGCCTAGTTCGCGGTTTGAGGAAAAAAGGATTTATGGCTCAAAGTTTATTGGTACCCACCCACTCTTCATGATATTCTCCAGTCCTATGTTCAGCTAATTTGACACAAGCGCTCGTCTCTCAAAAGGTTTCCCGATTGCTAGGGAATTCATGCAACTGGTGATTCGACACCTGACGAGGTTTTGGACTGACAGTGGCCCCTTTTTTTCTTTTGTGTCTATAGTCACACGACTTTGTTCTTATCGAGGATTTTCTTTGTAATCCTTTTGGCTTTTCGCTTTCTCATTCTTTTGCTTTTTGTTCCCTAATTTTTGCCTGGACTGACTCTTTTGAGTTTTCAATTTTGAAGTCCAGCGGGATGCCTTAAATTTTGCCTAAGTAACTTGCTTTCAAGTTTTTCGACTTAGCAGGCTTTTTTCTTTATTTCTTTCTTTTTTTTTTGAACAAGTCGTGTGACACCGTTTTGCTTGACTTGTTTGAAAGGGTTGTGACTGTTTCACTCTTCGGTTGGTGATGAGTAACCATTGTGGTTCTGCACCTCTTAACCTCTTGATAGTGGAATGGAAGGTAATGGATCCTCAGATGTACGCTCCTTCTGAAATTTGAACACTTGGTCAAACTAACTGATGCCTACCCTGCCCCTGGGTTAAAATTGAGGGTTTTTCGTTTTCAGAAAGAACTCCTACTACTAGACTCAAAGGTGTTGACAAAGGTCTATCTCCTTATCTCTCTAGTGTTTGTGAATTGGAAACAATGCATGTACATCCTTAACAGGGTTTTATCCAAAAGCGTACCATTAGAAATCTGCGTTTTTATTTCGTCATTCTCCCTCCAAGAGTCTAGGCAAGAAAGATAGTATTGCAGTGCATACAAGCATTTAAAATGAGTGAACACGAATGGAATTCTTCAAGAAAAACATACTCATTGCATTATGATTGTCATTCAGAAACAAACGAGTTCTTACATGCAAGCAATGTTTAAACAAACAAATGAAAGCTACATATGAAAATGCAATAAATAAACTAATGATTTCCATATAGAGGAAGGCTTGACTCCGTCTGGACTTATTGCTTCTGATGACGCTCTTGCAATCCGGTGCTTACTCTGACAAAGAAGCTTCAATCCAAAGGGGTACCATCTGGCGTGATGACCTTTGAGTCGATCAAGTCTTGCACCTTGTGCTGGAATGCATTACAATTATCAATTGTATGCCCAAACGTTCCCGAATGGAACTCACAGCTAGCGTTCATGTCAAAGTCCGGAGGGATAGGGTATGACACTGGCATGACATTCCTCATTTGAATCAGAGAGTTCTTGAGCAGACGAGCAAACAACTGACTATAAGGGATAGGAATAGGATCAAATATCCTCTTGGGCCTTCTTGGTCTCGGCTGCCCCTGCTGCTGATAATTCTGCTGTCGATGCTGATTTGGGCGCCTCACCTCCGTTTGCACTTTCCTTTCTGTAAGTTCCTGGATTGGCTGGAATTTTGGTAAAACAACAAGGTGTTCAATGCTGATGTCATGGTGTTGATGTTGCAGCATTGAGTCTTAGTACTGGGCTGTACTAAGTTGTGAAGGTTAACTATGTTTGATGTCATGGGCTTGATGTCATAACATTGCACTTAACACTGGGCTGTGTTAAGGTTGCTAGTTGCTGAAGTGGATGTCTGATGTCACATAGGTGATGTTGTAACATCAGACCTGCAGAACTCAAGCTAATGACACCATGGGCTTGTTGTTATTAGGGTCGCGTATTAGCTGGAATTGTGGAGAGTGTTGACTCGTTGGATGAGAATATCTTGGGCTAGATATTTTCTGTTACATGGGAGATTTGATTGCAGGTTTGTTGGAGAATTAAAAGGTGGAAGATTTAAAAAGATTTTGGGGATAAAATCTGTTTTAAAAGATTCAGTTTTTAATTAACAAATCTGATCAAATATTGTGACAAATCCAATCCAAATTCAAGGAGCTATATAAAGCGCACAAGACCAAGGAAGAAGGTACAGAAAACAGATTGAAGATCAAGAGCTGGAGGCTTAGAGTCTAGGGTTTGTTTAAAGTACTTGTAATCACACTATTCTAGGTTGAATAGGTGTTGAATTTTCTGTCCTCTCTAGAAGCTGTGAAGCAATAGAGAGTTGTTGATTGATCGAAGCTAGGAAGTAAGATCAAGGGATCTCAAAGAGGTTGTTCTTTGAGTGTTTTAGGGGATTGAGTAGTGTTCTCATATCTAAGTGGTTTCTTAGGTAGAAAGTCACTAGTAGAGTATAAGTTTAGGAGATTGTCAACTGGTGTGTTGAGTCTGTAAATTATATCTACAAGTAGTGAATTTCATCCCTGGCTTGGTAGCCCCCAGACGTAGGTAGTTAGACCGAACTGGGTGAACAATTCCTTGTGTTTTCCTGTTGCTTATTCTGTCCATTATTGCAGAGTGTGTTGTTGTGACATCGCACCTTAACATCACACGTCTGGTACCAGAATTTCAATTGGTATCAGAGCAGGCATCCTGTTTGTCTCTGGGTGAGATCTAGGGAAGTTACTTTCTGGTGAAAGATGGACAAAGAGGTTGGAGGATTTGTCAACAGACCCCCTATATTGGATGGCTCACACTATGAGTATTGGAAGCCTAGAATGACTACCTTTTTAAAGTCATTAGACAGCAGAGCTTGGAAGGCTATCATTAAAGAGTGGGAAGCTCCTGTTGTGTGTGAAAAAGATGATGCTGGCAAGGATAAAGAAGGCACCTCTAAGCGAAATCCTGAAGAAGAATGGTCCAAGGAAGAAGATGAGCTTGCCCTTGGGAATTCAAAAGCCCTAAATGCCATCTTCAATGGGGTTGACAAGAACATATTCAGGCTGATCAACTCATGTGAAACTGCTAAGGCTGCTTGGGATATTTTGAAGGCTACTCATGAAGGTACATCTAGAGTGAAGATGTCAAGACTTCAGCTTTTAACTTCTAAGTTTGAAAGCTTGAAGATGAAGGAAGAGGAAACTATTCATGACTTCCACATGAGTGTTCTTGAGCTGTCAAATGCATCCAGTGCTCTTGGTGAGAAGATGACAGAAGAGAAGATGGTAAGAAAGATTCTTAGGTCCCTCCCTAAGAAGTATAAGATGAAGGTAACAACCATTGAAGAATCTCAAGACATCAGCAAGATGAGAGTTGATGAGCTTATTGGATCTCTTCAAACATTTGAACTTGGGCTGAATGAGGAAGAACCAGAAAAGAAGCCCAAGAGTATAGCCTTAGTCTCCACTCCTGCAGCAAATAAAGATGATGAGTCCCAGGAGGATCTGCCTCAGGCTATAGTTATGTTAGGAAGACAGTTCAATAAAGTGTTCAAGAAGATGAACTATTGACCTAGTGTCAAGAACATCTCTTCTGACATCAGCAAGTCAAAAGAGAAAGATGAAGAGAAGATTGCACAAGATAAAGGAGTTCAGTGCTTTGAATGTGAAGGGTATGGACATGTCAAGAAAGAGTGTCCCACATTCTTGAAGAAGCAGAATAAAGGCTTGACAATTTCCTGGTCTGACACTGATAGCGAAGACGAAAGTGAGTCAGCAAAGCATGTTACAGCTTTGACAGGAATTGTTGAATCTGATGATGATAGTGATGGAGAAGTCACCTATGATGAGCTAGCTTCAACCTACAAGGAGTTGTGTTTAAAGAGTGCTGAGGTTTGTCAAGAAAACAAGTGCCACAAGGAACAGATTGCTCAACTTGAGAATGAAAAATCTGATCTGGAATATGAAGTTGTTCTAGTGAGATCTCAACTTAATCAGATGACAAAATCTGTTAGGATGCTGAACAGTGGTATAGCCACTCTTGACAAGATACTCCAGTCAGAACAGGTTGCTGGAAACAAAGCTGGGATAGGATATGTGGCCGAAGACAAAGGTACCTCAGAAGCAAGTACTTCAGGTCTAAAGAAGGAAGAGTCACAAACTGTGCCTCAACATCAGCCAAAGAGGCAGAATCTTACTCCCAAGGAAGCTGATGTTTCACAACCTAAGAAGATTGAGAAGAAGACTGGTCATAAGCAGAAGAGAAAGCATCCACAAGGAGTAAGCCAGAATATGCCCCCCCAATATTATAGGAGCATGGAAGCTGCAAGGGTCAAGCAGACCAGGTCACATCCGATGTCTCAACATCAGGAACACTGGTATGGACCTAGCCTCAACAATGCTGTGCCGTATAATTATGGAAGAAGGAAGCCTTATCACTATGGGAGACAGCCTAGAAGACAACATCCTCAGTTCAAATAGCACGTGTCTCATCAGGTGTCTCAACATCAGGGGTATGGTTACACTAATGTTGTGTCTCATTATGGAAGGAGAAAGTCCCACCATCATGGGAGACAATCCAGGAAAAAGCATTCTCAGCTTCCTTATGGATACCAGCATAATAGAAGGCAGGCAAGCAATGTTAGGAGAAGACCACATTATGGATGGCAACCTATGCAGTCTCATCAAGGCAGAAGATTCAGAGAAGAAAGGGTGAGATGCTTTTATTGTGGAAGGCTTGGACATATGCAATACTCTTGCTACAAGCTGCATGGATACCCTCAGACACAGAACAGATGGAGAGAATACAGGCCCAAAGTCGTTAAACAATTGGTAAAGAATGAGAAGATGAAGTGCTTATTGGCTCACCTGGCTGACAAAGAAGCTAAAGAAGAAACATGGTATTTTGACAGTGGGTGTTCCAAACACATGTCTGGAAGTAGATCCATGTTTGCTGAATGTAGACCGTGTCCTTCTCTTGAAGTGGTGTTTGGTAAAGGGAATAACGGAGTTGTAGAAGGTATTGGAAAAGTAAGAGGACCTGAACTTGACAATGTCTATCTTGTCAATGGTTTGAATGCTAATCTGATAAGCATCAGCCAATTATGTGATGAAGGTTACTTAGTCAGCTACACCAAAGACAAATGTGTTGTAACGAATGAGAAGGGTGAGGTTGTAATGACTGGTGCAAGGTCCAAAGACAATTGTTATCAGTGGATTCCTCAAACTGAAAGCCAGTCTGGTGATGATAAAGAAGATATCAAGTGTAGACATCAGAATGATGAAGGTTCCCTCAAGTTGATGAAGGTCAGAAGAAAAGATGATCTGAAATTAGTCAAGGGCAAATGTTACACATCAGTCCTCACCATTGATGGAAGGATTAAAGGTTCTCAGGAGCTGAATAGAGCAACATCTCTCGAGAGGAAAGATGCTGATGTCTTGACATCTGAACAAATCATCAGAATCTCGCATCAATGTAGTGGTCTGACTGTGAGTAAGTCTAAAAGGCTAGAGATTGAAGAACTCACTGAAGTTATGGGAGATACCAGTGGTAACTATAAAAAATTCTATCATCAAGATCTGAAGAAGATCGATGTCTCAGAAGAAAAATTTCACAAGTTGACAATCCTTAGGTTGGAAGATGCAGATGTTAGAGCTGATGTTAAAACATCTCAAGTCAAGAAAGGTACTTCTAACCTTAAAATAAAGAAGAGTGATGATGAACTAATTGCAAAAGTGGTTTCTGGGGTTGCTAAACGACTGAAATCAAGGAAGAGGAAAGCTATTGAGTCACCTCCAAAGATGAGAACTGATAAGCAGAAGATCTATGTGGATGATACTACAAAATCCAGGAGTAAAGTGTTCATCTCTTCCAGAAATAGGAAGATCAGAGATAAGTCTGATGATAATGTCCAGGATATCTCTCAAATGAAGGAAGCCGGTGTTGTTAGAACTTCTGAGAAAATTCAAAAGGCCATACTAGATAACATTCCTGTGCTTTTTATAAAATGGTGGAAATATGTTCTGGAAAAAGAATTTGGTATAGATACTCTGGATATGGTTGAGTTTGCTAGGATATGGTACAGAGAGGGTGTGGGAACTTTTGGTATTCAGGTGTGTATGAATAAGTTGCTCTGACTGTGTTTTATTGGGAGCTTCTTGAAGGACTTCTGTGTGCAATGAGTCCTTTGAATGGTGATAAGAAGCTGATGTCCCAAAAGATGTTATAACATCATGTTTGCTGGTGGTTATATCTGGAAGATGATTAAGATTGGACATGTGGAGTTGGATGCTCTAGCATTTTTGGTCAGAAGAGGTGGAGATTATGGTCATGTGATTAGTAGCTGGTTTTGGCAAAGCATGATTACTGTCTTTGAAGACTTCACCAGTTTCAACAACTACTGGTGGATGTAAGGATAGAGGAATTGTGATCTTTTGAAGAGACTGGATCTCAGTAAAGCTTATAAGTAAGCTGAGAATTTGTGGAGTTTGTGACACAGTGTTGAGTTTGGATTATTTTGCTGATAGTAAATCCAGTAGTGGAGCATATGTAATACCCTGGTGTCAAGAGTGTCAAGAGTATCCTTGGTGAAGGATGTCTTTGTTCTGGATCTGAAGCTTAGTGCTTACATTATAGCTAAGGAGCATCTATATAGTCATACGGGAGAATGATGAAGTAGATGGTTTGCCTTAAATGGTTCTAGTATATGAAGCAAATTATGTGAATCTTGTGCGCACATGCTTCTGAGGAGATGTCTGAAGACAAGATTGAATCATGGCCTTGAATAGATTGTACACTTGTCTTGGTGTGTGTCATTCTAAGTGTGAGGAGTTGACTTAGAGTTCAGTGGCAGGCATTGTGTGCTTCAGATATTGTGGATGACTGTGTGAAGCCTTCATAACTGGATGGATGAAGAATATGTCTGGATTTTCAATATGTGGATATTGCTGACAGAAGAAGTATGGTTTTGTACAGGGTGTCATAGGCTGTACTTGTTGAGGTTTGTCAAATTATGGCTAAAAAGGGGGAGTTAATAAATGCCATAAAGAGAAGATGTTGATGCTGCAAAAAGAACAAGGTGTTTAGTTGAAAAGTAATGATGCAGCTGTGGAGGGGGAGTATAGACAGCATAGTTGTGGAGCTGCTAGTGAAGTATTCATAGCATTAAGAGTGCAGAGTGCAGCAAAGCAGACATCAAGGGGGAGATGTGCTGCACATTGTGAGCTACTGAACAGCTGTGATGCTGGTTCAAGTTTTTTTGAGGGGGAGCACCAATTGGCTGTTGTCAATAATGAAGATGGTGCTGCAGCAGATCAAGTAATGAAGACTATATGAAGATTGTCAAACTGCTGCAAGTTAATGTTTCAAAATATTGAAGATATTCCGCTGCTGAAGTCTCTGAAGATGCAGAGATTGTTTTAGCCAAAATTAGCCAAAGGGGGAGATTGTAAGTTCCTGGATTGGCTGGAATTTTGGTAAAATAACAAGGTGTTCAATGCTGATGTCATGGTGTTGATGTTGCAGCATTGAGTCTTAGTACTGGGCTGTACTAAGTTGTGAAGGTTAACTATGTTTGATGTCATGGGCTTGATGTCATAACATTGCACTTAACACTGGGCGGTGTTAAGGTTGCTAGTTGCTGAAGTGGATGTCTGATGTCACATAGGTGATGTTGTAACATCAGACCTGCAGAACTGAAGCTAATGACAACATGGGCTTGTTGTTATTAAGGTCGCGTATTAGCTGGAATTGTGGAGAGTGTTGACTCGTTGGATGAGAATATATTGGGCTAGATATTTTCTGTTACATGGGAGATTTGATTGCAGGTTTGTTGGAGAATTAAAAGGTGGAAGATTTAAAAAGATTTTGGGGATAAAATCTGTTTTAAAAGATTCAGTTTTTAATTAACAAATCTGATCAAATATTGTGACAAATCCAATCCAAATTCAAGGAGCTATATAAAGCGCACAAGACCAAGGAAGAAGGTACAGAAAACATATTGAAGATCAAGAGCTGGAGGCTTAGAGTCTAGGGTTTGTTTAGAGTACTTGTAATCACACTATTCTAGGTTGAATAGGTGTTGAATTTTTTGTCCTCTCTAGAAGCTGTGAAGCAATAGAGAGTTGTTGATTGATCGAAGCTAGGAAGCAAGATCAAGGGATCTCAAAGAGGTTGTTCTTTGAGTGTTTTAGGGGATTGAGTAGTGTTCTCATATCTAAGTGGTTTCTTAGGTAGAAAGTCACTAGTAGAGTATACATTTAGGAGATTGTCAACTGGTGTGTTGAGTCTGTAAATTATATCTACAAGTAGTGAATTTCATCCCTGGCTTGGTAGCCCCCAGACGTAGGTAGTTAGACCGAACTGGGTGAACAATTCCTTGTGTTTTCCTGTTGCTTATTCTGTCCATTATTGCAGAGTATGTTGTTGTGACATCGCACCTTAACATCACACGTATGGTACCAGAATTTCACTTTCCATATTTGGCTGAGGCACAAATAAAGGTTGCTGACGTAGAGCTTCCGTAGCAAAAGGTTGTGGAGAAAGTCCATAACATGAGGTGGATCCTGCAAAGAGGGAAGGAGTCTCTACTTCCTTTGCAACAATTGGGGTAAAATCACCTTGTATACTCACGCCGCCCGACGTGAACTCAATTGCCCCTGCATCAATCAAATCCTGGACTTGGTGCTGAAAGGCCCTACATTTCTCCACAGTATGCCCTGGTGCCCTAGAATGGAAATCACAATGGGCTTTTGCATTATAGCCTGGTGGGGGATTACCAGTAAGAGGAGCCAAAGTCCTTTTCTGTACCAGTTGCAACTGAAGAAGATGCTGTAATAGCTAAAAATATGGCATAGGGAGCAGATGAAAAACTCTTTCAGACTGCTTCTGTCTCTATGTACACTTTTTACTCTTAAACTTATCTTGGGAGACAAGACCTGGTTGCTGTTGGAAAGGTTCTGGAACCTTGGGTTGTGGAGGGGGTTCACGAGGAAATCCATGATCTAGAGCTAACCCCAAAGAGATGGGAGGAGTAAGGACCTCTGTTGTGGAAGTGAGCACATGATTGTTTTCCTTCTTTAACACCTTATTCAAGATTTCCATGACCAGGCCCATCTGAGTCTTCAACTGGTTGACCTCCTCCCTCAGCATCTTCTGGTCTTGCATGAGAGTTTGCATATTCCCCATAAATTACCCCATCTAGCCTCGCATTTCCCCCCAACTCAGCTTAAATTTGCTCCATGATCAACTCTTGAATGGTCTGAGGAGTTAAGTCTATAATTCTGAAGAAAACCAGATCAGAACAAGAATAACCAGCCTTGAACACCTGTTATGCACATGAGTATGGAACTGCAATGCAAATGCCATGTTCAAATATTTCCAAGGAATCATTCTGTTTTAATTCAAGACTTTTCAGAAGAACCACAAGGAATAAATGGAAATGCTCAACAGTGAGCCTCAACAATGATATCCTTGGAAATACAAGAACATGTATGCAAGAATGATGATGCATATGCAACGGACATGGGATCAAGGTACCCATAAGTTATGAACAACTACTGTGCTGATGATTGGATAAGAGCCATAACCCAGAAAACCAAAATTCTAGAATACCGCACCACTGAGATAACCAAAAACCCAGATAATCAAACACTGATGAGAAATCCAGAAAACCGGGTAGGTTGATGGTTGAAGGTCACCTGCAAACCTGTAAACGACCCGCCCCTCTCACATGTGGGTACTAGGATCCTCAGTATCCCGGGCTCTCAGGTCGAGAAATGATGCTACGTTCAACACTTCTGGTTTGGCATCATCACCAATCGAGGAGGCCTCAACTGATTCACAAAAACCAAAGATCCTCAGCTTCAGAGGTTTGAGAAGCAATAGCACATTCAGCCCGAAGGATACAATGCTACCGTAAATCAAAGAGGTCGTCCGCTGATTCACCTCAAAAGGAAATCCTATAGCAAGTTCCCAGCATTGGTCCTCGGATCGAGAATGTGCAATGGGTTTGCCACAGAACGTGGTCTGCCACTGTCACATCCCGGGAGGAGAGGCGTTGGTGAGTCCTCGGGAGACGGTCGCCAGAGTCGACAGTTTTCCAGGTTATATTCCATCATCTGCCCCAAATGAGCAGGATAGAACATTACCAAGGAAACCTCGTCTGGATGTGGAGTTTTCATGTATACTAAGTATGGTCAAATGCCAAACAAGTCACACTACTTTCCACGCTAATCATAGGTGTATGCTCAAGCCTGGGTATTGGGCTTTTCTCTCATGAATCCAACCCACCCTACAAACAGAAAATCCAGCAGCAGAACAGTACAGCAATATCTAGTATGACAGTAATAAGATGAAATGCAATGCAATAAAAGCTGTAAATACAGTAAAACAAATAAAACAGCAATACAGTAATACAGTAATATACAACAAAATAAAGCACCATAATAAACACCCAATGAAATACAAACAGACAAGCGCTAGGATAGACTCGCTAAAGGGGATGGACCAGCAAGAGGTCAACCAGAGTCCCCAGCAGAGTCGCCAGCTGTTGCTCCCAAAAGATTCGCATCCAACGGTACAAACGCGAGAGTGGCGCAGAAAACACAGAGTCGCCAGAAATGTGTATTTATCCCAAGAGAGGGAAAAGAAACACTGCATAAACCTGAAGAGAAAGGGAAAGAACACGGTCTCACGACCAAGAGGAAAGGGTACGGGAGTCGGTTACGCGAAGGGAAGGTGTTAGCACCCAACACGTCCATCATACTCGATGGGATCCACGCTTGTCGTCTGCATCAAGGGGTGTCGTCGTCTGGAGCTCCACTGCTACTGGACCGGAGAAGAAACGAGAACAGAAAGAATGGAGAAACGAAGAAGAAAAGAAAAAGAAGTAACTCGATAAGACGTTATCGTTGTCCTAGGCCTACGTACTCCCTCAGTGCAATGGGAAAGTCAGAGTCAACGTAGTTCGGACGGGAACTGTGGGGGAAGGTTTCTCGCCAAGACAATCGCTGTCTTGTGCCTACATATCCTCAATCGGACGAGAGAGAGGAATCAGAGCTGATGTAGTTCGTGGGTACGACCATGGATGGGTAAGTGTTTTTTACGTGAGCGACGAGCTCTTTTCTGAAAAAAAAGAAGTTTGAAACCCAACAATCCCAAAGGACAAAAAGATTTGAATTTGTTTGGTGTTTTTTAGACAGAAGTGTTTTAAGTTAGTTCGTAACTTACATTGAACCAAAGTCTACCATGCGGGAACGAGTGAATCGCATGGTCGCCCCCAAATGGGACGTATGCTAAACACCCTAGAAGAGGAGGGGAGACCCCTCGTTCTTCATTTCCTACACTTAAGGCTCGAGCGCAATATACGTTATATTTTATTAAGTGTTTTCAAGAAGTTTTGAGATGAGAAGAGAGAAGACCCAAAGGAAATTCTAAAGGGAAACTAAGAGTCCTAATGTTATCATGCATGGATGACCTATGGTTCGTGAGGCTTAGGAGGGATGACTACCTAAAACCTAATGCTAACCCTACTCTAAGCTTAATCAAAAATTAAGTTGGACTAGGTAGCTCTAAAGGGGAAAGAATCCAAGACTTAATCAAGTCTTGAGATTCATGGGATGAGAAAGAGTGAGAGAGAAGAAAGAAGCATCTTAAATGCTAAAGCAAACACAAGTATGAAAGCTTAAAAGAGAAAGGAGAAGTTAGAATGTGGATAACTATCCACATCCCATTCACTTACCATTAGCCCGTACATGGTTAGCAAAAACAAACATAAGCAACAATAAGACAAATGAAACCCAAACAAGTCACAACCCAAAGAGAAATGGTTACAAACCAAGTGAAACCCATCCAAGTCAGAATGTACACCTTAAGGATGACCCATAATATTTACCAAACAAACTCAAGCAAAGAGGATGCAAACAAGTGGCAAAACATCCAAGAAAGACATCAAAGAAGGAGTAGAAGAAGAATGAGTGGATATGCAAGGTGATCATGCAAGAATGCTTCAAATAAAATCCAAGTCAGAATGTGGATGACCTAAATATGTGCCTAAACATGCTATACAAGTGTCACATAAGGCATACAAGCAAGTATCCAAGCATTAAGAATCATTAAAAGAAGAAGAAGGAAGCATGTAAGTGAAACATGTTAAAGGATGCAAAATGGAACATGAATAGCATATGACATGAATGCAAAGCTCCAAGGTCAGAAACATACATCAAATGAAATGCAAAGTAATTATATGGCATGGCATACACAAACCAAACACAAATCAAGAAGAGACATAGATGAGAAGAAGTGAGAAAATAAGTCAAAAAGAGGCATGTAAATCAAACATTGAACATGTGCACAAAATATGCAACAACCTCATACCAATGAACTATGGTTGCAATAAAATGACCTATAATGATTCAAACATGGTTTATGGAGTCAAAGAAACAATCCCAAATAATGGCACAAGTGCCTTCTCAAACAAGTAATCAAACATGATCAAAGATGTGCACAAAAGAAGACCTGTAACAAGGAGCAATCAAACAATTAGCAAATCATCTTCATAAATTACCAAATTAAATCTCAAAGTAACTCAACCAGAAACAAACATCATATTAAAAACTCATGCAAAAATTCACAAGATAAGTCCTTCAATCAATCATGCAAGGTCACATAGGAATTATGAACTAATATGAAAAAGAGAGGGACCAAAATGCAATATGAAAAGAGTTTAAAAATATGAGAAAAATGTTTTTATGCACTTCAAGATGTTGATGAAACAATTCAAAAATAATGGACTCAGAATGTTTTATATGCTATGATAAATAAAATCTACAATGCAAAGTGTGCACAATTGAAACAAATTCAAAAAGAAATTCACACAACAATCAATTCAAATGCCAAAAATAAAATAAAAATGGAAAATAAAATTTGGAAAAATTTTATAAAACCCTAAACATACTTCATGAATTTTTTCATAATTTTTGGATGCATTAAAATATTTTTTAAAAATTAAAAATGAAATGCAACAATTAAATGGAAGAAAATACACCAGGGGTGCAGCATTAGCAATATTCACGTTGGAAATGATAAATGGGCTTAAATGGGGGTGCAATTATCAAGCCCAGTCCACAAGACAATATCAGCGCATGCCAAACAAAAAAAGAAATCAGTCAACCCACACCAGCCCTAGGATCTATCTCACGCTTCACAACAAGTCAACAAAAGCAACATGTAATCATGATAAGTGGTCATGATCAAAGGTACATGATATCAATGATATATGCGCGCTCACCAAATCACTCAGAATTTAAAAAGAACACACGTGAACAGCACATGGCAAAATCAATGTGTTGGCATGATTTAAACCACAAGATCAATCTAACGCGTGAGGATGAGTCAGCAAATCGCAAGATCATACAAGATCAAAGGTCCAGATCGCGTGTACACAATAAGAAGCATGGAGTGACACACATACATATCAATATTAAAACACGAAAATAAAATGATCTAGCTCATCCTGGACCATCAGATCTGGACCACCAAAGGTCCAGATTATGTCTTCCTCATAAAACACTGGCCGGACTGAAAAACAAAACCAGACGCTGGAGCTAGGGCTCCGGTCATCTTCTCCGGTGGACATCAACTTACATTTCTCCAGAAATCAAAAACTCTACCACATTTCAACTCAAATTTTCACCAGGAACAAGAATATGCAACTCAAATTAGCATACAATCATCATACGAGGCAAATCGAAGAAAGAAAGTTTGAGATTCAAAAATCCAGATCCACATTATGCACATGTTACACGTCCAAAATCAATTCTAAACACATCAGCATGCTCAGCAACAATCAAGGAACAAGATGCACACAAAATTATCACATTATAAGAGCATGAATCTGGACCTTACCCGAAGCTTGTAGAACTTGAAATACACCAAGAAAATCCTCTGGAAGCTGCAGATCAAGTCCTTTGAACCTCTAATTGCAAAATAAATGCAATTAGAGCTTGAATCTGGTATAGATCTTGAGATTTGCAGAAGTGGTTTCCAAATTCGAACCCTATGATTTCCTTGCTATGAGCTCAAACCAATAGTTGCTTCTTATTCTATGAACTTCAAAAATCAAGAATATGAAAGAATTTCTCAAAAAGCTCTTAAGATGAGAGAGAATCGAAGAGGAGAAGATTTGAGTAAAAATGTGAAATCTGAGCAAATGAGGATGCATGACCTAATTTGGTGCGTATGAGTTAGCTTATATACACCTCATTAGACCTCTGATCATGATTAAAAGTTGATTAATCCCTTGGTTAATGAGTTTTGAGTGGTTTTGCAAATTTGCAATTTGTGTTGTACACCCTCCTCCACGCGTGTATTGGCCAGCTCTTCATGATGGATCACTCACAAATCTTGTACTTACCAGAATTGGATTTAAAATGGGCCTTGAAATCACTTGGTTGGTGAGTTTGAATCAATTTGCATTTTTTGAATTATGTGAATAAAGTGAAGTACATGGAATGAAATGACTTGATTCAAAGGCCAAAAATGATCCTTATGAGGTGTACTTGGATGTTGTAATGTGACATGAACCAATGAAACCAATTACAAGTCAATTTGCACCAAAATGCAAAAGGTGGAAAAAGTGGTACATGTGAAAACCCTTAAAAAGCACCTTGCATTGTTTTGACCATAACTTGAGTTCTACAAATGATATGGAAACCATCTAGTACCTTTTGGAAATGGGAGAGAAAGATCTTCAACTTTCATGTTGGAGGAAAATTCATTTGAAGCTTCCTTGATGATGAAAAGTCAAGTTGAATGTAGTGGAAAAACTGCCAAAAATGGAAAGTTCTCATTATAGGTCATTTTCCAAATTTAGTAACTTTTGCACAAACTCTTGATTCTTGATGAATGATGTTATCCATGTTATTCCTTGACCAAATAAAGGTACATGGACTTGAGAAACATGATTTGAACCCTTGAAAACCCATGGTTGACTTTCCTTTTGAACTGTTGACTTTTGCTTACTTCACAAGTAACTGATCCACTGGACATCCTCCACAATGAACCACTAGCCAAGCCTTCCTCCATGAACACTTGTGAGCATATGGAATACCATAAGAACATGCTTGAATCCACAAAGACCTTCAAGAAGTCCTTTGGGTCAAAAACCCTAATTTGGACCATCTGATTAGGAGAGAAAGATTCACTTGAAATCCTTTGCCATCCTTGATCTTGTGAAGATATGATGAACCCCTCAAACCACCTTGAGGCTTGAGACTCCTTTGAAATGAACCAAGTACCTTGATCCCATGCTAAGAACCAATGCTATGCACAAATGCTAATGCAAGAAATGCAAAGAAACATAAGCCAGTTAGCTAAAAACAAGAAGGAAAATTTTGGGGTGTTACAGCGAACCCTTTCTCAGACTGTCACTCTTAGAAATTTTCAAAGAAACTCTACTCCCCAGGGTTGATCTACTCTCCGTGAATGGCATCTCTTGAGTTTCTTCCAAATTCTCGAACTTTCCTGGCTTGATCTATTCTCAGTGAATAGCATGTCTTGAACTTCTCGGGGTTTGGGGACCCACAGGCTTCCTAAAAGCATCCCCGCCTCCTCTTGGACGTTGTACAAGGACCCTTCGACTTCTTAGAAGTTCTCATGCCTTCTCCTGGGCTTAGTACAAGGACCTAGAGACCTTTACAGGTATAGGAACAGAACCTAGTCATCAATTTGCTAGAGCTGTCTTTCTGAGTCAAGTATCAGCTTGTTAATGGGTTGACCTTCATCCCTTAACATACCAGCCTTCTCTTGGGCATCGTACAAAGATTATTCACTACCTGATAATTGATTTCTCAAGACACCAGTAGACTTGGACAATCTCAATACCCTTTGGATTTCCCACTTCCTTAAAGAACAGGAAATATCTCTGATCCGCTGATCAATCCCAAAACACAACAATACCTTTAATCATTCCCTTCATAAGAACTGATTTTCTCTTTCATCCAACTTACTGGACCTGTCACTAAACTGAAACAGTCGCCAACGGATAGCCTCCTCTTAGGCTTTGTATAATGATCCTTTCCTTAGGAAAGTTAGCCTCCTCTTGGGCTTTGTACAAATGATTCTCCCCAGCGGAGCTAACCTTTTCAGACTCTCTTGTTGAGTCGGTCTCCCTTTTAGCCTCCATCTCGGGCTTTGTACGAGATACAAAACACTCTCTTGTTGTGTATAAAGGACTCTCTTGTTGAGTCAAACCCCTTTTAGCCTCCATCTCGGGCTTCGTACGAGATAAAAATAACTCTCTTGTTGAGTATAAAGGACTCTCTTGTTGAGTCAAACCCATTTTCAGCCTCCATCTCGGGCTTCGTACGAGATACAAAAAACTCTCTTGTTGAGTCAATCACCCTTTTAGCCTCCGTCTTGGGCTTCGTACAAGACACATATAAAACACGCTCTTGTTGAGTATAAAAGACTCTCTGGTTGAGTCAACTCTTTTAGCCTCTCTCTCTGGCTACGTACGAGACACATAAAAGCACCCTCTTGTTGGGCCAATAGCCTCCTCTTAGGCTTTATATAAAGAAAACCTCAGTTGAGTTAATCAACCTTTTAGCATCAAAGTTGTGCCTTATTCATAGCATACAAACATCAACAACTCCTCTTTAGAGATGACAAATTCTCTCTAAAGTCAAAACCCTTTAGCTTCACATCTTGGGCTTCGAACAAGATACAAATAGACCCTTCAGCTTCACATCTTGGGCTTTGAACAAGATACAAATCCCCTTTAGCTTCACGTCTTGGGCTTCGAAAAAACACCAAAACAACCATTTTCCTCCCATAGAATAGGAGGAACTACGATCGCTCTGATTCCCTGTTTCGTTAAACGGGAATACGTAGGCATAAGATTGGAAAAATCTTTGTGAGCACACTAATAAAAAAACCCAAATTCCCATACATTCACACATTAATCGAAAAGCATCAGTCCTAACATCCTACCAATAGCCTAGACCCCGTGTTCTTAACAAAATAACCTAAGAGAGACCCACAATCTTTGTGGCATCTGTAAACCAACAGTCATCTGTTCAAACTCAGTTTGCAAGCAGGGTTAATTGGAGACATCTATTTCCCTTCCTTTATCAGCTTCAATAGGATAAAAAATGAATCGAACTGTAAAGCGATAGTGCTTCGCAACCACATCCAAAATCGCTTGCTACAGGGGACATTCGAGATCTTGTTCTCTTCCCATCTCTTAGGTAGAAACCTTGAGTTCACATTCATGTCACAAAAATGGCGACTCTGCTGGGGAGTCATTGTCTGTATAGGATCATAAGACTAGAGGTCTAGGATGATTAAGACAAATATATATATATATATATATATATATATATATATATATATATATATACTGCTTTTCCTAAATGATATTTATGTTTATTTTTCTGCTAATGGGAATGCGTGTGATGCCACATGTAGAAAGATTGAGTATACACCTAAGATAGGTGATGGCAATGCGAGTAATCTTACTGGGAGTGAACTCCAGTTAAGAGCCCCCGATCGACCATCAAACTCAGTGGAGACTCCGTTTGTAGATACATTGACTATACGACTTCGGTTGTTGAAAGTAGTGTGGTCGACTGGGTTATCTGAGAAGCTGAGGTTTTTAGCAAACTTAAGCCATTTTGTAGTGTGGAAGCTATCGAAAATAGTTGTCATGCGATACTATCCTCATTTGAGATCACTCCAGGATACATCAGCTCGCTGGCGATCCGCTTGTTGTTGTTATCCCAGAGGGGTCAATGATTTTGCTGACAGGTACAAAAAATCACCAGTATAAACCTTTCGGGGGGGGGGGGGGGGGGGTAGAGCCTTGACTTCATGACACCGACCCTTTGACCCCATGTTTTTTCTATGTTTTTGTGTGCTGCATTCATACATTCATTTAAAAAACATTCAAACAAAGAAAATCTTCTCTTCTAGTCTCTCTTTTTCAAATTAAACTGCTACAATGATTGCAAATATCAGAGAGAAAGGAGACTGCGCTAATGGATTTTGATAGAAGGAAAACTCATAAGTACACCTTCAAGGTTCCAAAGATAGAGGATTTGAGAGGTTTAGCGAGAATGATCACCAACCACGAGGCTTTCAGAGCCAAGTATGGGGGACTACTATCTCTATTAAGGGTCCACGTAATTGAAGGAATCATGTCCACGCTAATCCAGTTCTACGATCCAGTTTATCACTGTTTCACGTTCCTGGATTATCAGCTAGCACCAACGCTGAAGGAGTACTCTCACCTGACTAATTTACACATCACTGATCAGGCTCCTTTTTCTGGACTGGAAGAAATTCCAAAGGATCAGACCATTGCAAGAGCAATTTATTTGGACGAGTCAGAAGTCAGGACTCACATAACCACTAAGGGTGGCATCCAAGGTTTGCCAGCCCAGTTCTTGACAAAGAAAGCCTTGTACTTTGCTAGTATAGGGAACGTGGCCGCTTTTGAGAGCATATTTGTTTTGCTCACCTACGGGTTATTTTTTTTCCCAACATTGATAACTTCGTAGACATCAACGCCATTAAGATTTTCCTGATTGGAAACCCTGTACCGACCTTACTCGCCGATGCGTATCATTCGGTACAATTAAGGAATTTATGTAGTGGAGGAATGATCATGTGATGTGTGCCCTTGCTTTACAAATGGTTCACTTCCCATTTGCCCAAGTCTGCTGCATTTTGGGATCAAAAGAATACTTTACGTTGGTCGCAGAGAGTCATGTCTCTTACCAACTCGGACATCGATTGGTACAATCGAATCTACGACGGGATCAAAATCATTGACCGTTGTGGAAATTTCCCAAATGTACCCCTTATATGAACTAAGGGAGGAATCAACTATCATCCGGTGTTGATTTGTCATCAATTTGGATACCCGATGAGGCATGTCCCGCACAGTGCTCATCTGGAAGGTCTTTTCTCCAAGGAAGGAGAAAATGACAGGGCACTAAAAATGGAAATAGAGCATGCTTGGAAACACGTTCATAGGAAAGGACAAGAGTCTCTAGGAAAACCAGACTGTGCCTCGATGGAGCCTTATCTCCACTGGGTACAAACTAGAGCTCTCAAGCTGAGGATGCCTTACCGTCGCCAGAAAGTTCTTCCATTAAGGGACTCTGCCCTTTATTTCATGTCTGAGATGGAAAAACTTCAAGTTACTCTCAGCAAAGTTCAACAGGAGAAGAGGTCTTGGAGGAACAAGTACCGTATTCTCAATGTGGAATGTAAGAAAATACAGCAGCTATTAAGAGAAAAAGATGCTCTGATTGAGATTTTAGAGCAACATGCTGTAGAGAATCAGGATGACCAAAGAAGTTTGCTCACGCCTTTCACATGGCAAAGGAATGACAACCAGACAACGGCCCAAGAGCCCCAGTCAAAGAAGAGGAAAGCACCAGAACCAGCACTTGGGCTCTCCTCAGAGAGGACTCAGGATCCATTAGTTTAGGTTTCCTTTTCCAGCAATTAGTAATCTACTGTATTTCCATTTCCGCAATCCTTTGAATTCAATAAAACGGGGTTTCCCCACTGTTTGATATTTGCAATCTAATTGTCGAAGTTTACTTTGAATAAACAAAAATAATTAATACTCATTGCATTCATCATTCTCATAAACGCATTCTTCTTACCTACGAATCTCACGTTTGCGTCTCGGTTCTAGAGTCAAACTGTCTCATTCGTACAATACTCAGGCCAATCGTCAGAAAAAGATGGATGATCTCGAGGAAGAGAACAGAGAGTTGAGAGAAGAGATCGACACTCTGAAAAAGGATATGAGAAAGCTTCATAACGACATGCAAGCTCTAGTAGAAGCTCAGATGCAACAACAAAGGACTATGATATCGGAGATCACATCAACGCCCATAGTGGAAAAGTTCGATCCTAGGTACAAAATGCCGAAAGATCGTCCCTGGGGCTTGCTTATCAACTATATCCCGGAAGGATATGTTCCGCCGATCAATGAGGATCAGGGAACCAGAGCAGGAACCGCTGGGCCTGAAGGTTACAAACTTCGGGAAAGCGAAGATGCCAGGGGCATGACAACAACTCCTGAAGGTTACAAACTTCGGGAGACACCGAGAGTCTCGGCCATAATGACTATACCACCGCCCGTGGTACACATTGTCTCGGAAGGACAGATTCCCCAAATACCTTCTGGTGGAAATGACAGCATGTTCGACAGAATGAATGAATTCCAGGAACAGTTCCTGGAAATGCATAAAGAGCTGCAAGCCCTTCGCGGTCAGGATCTATTTGGAAAGGACGCCGCGGACCTCTGCTTGGTCCCCAATGTGAAAGTTTCGCACAAGTTCCAAGTGCCCGACTTTGAAAAATACAAGGGTAACTCTTGCCCTCAGAGTCACTTGGTGATGTACGCTCAACGAATGTCAGCTCAGGCAAAGAATCAGGAGCTACTGATTCACTACTTTCAGGATAGTTTAACTGGTGCCGCCTTAAAATAGTACATGGGGTTAAACCGCACCACGATCGGCACATTCAGAGATCTTGGCGCTGCATTCGTTCAGCAATATAAATACAATTTGGACATGGCACCGGATAGAGATCAACTCAGATCAATGTCACAAAAGGACAAGGAAACCTTTAAGGAGTACGCTCAGAGAAGGGGTGAAATCACCGCCCAGATTTGTCCACCTCTTGAGGAAAAAGAGATGACAAAGATCTTCTTAAAGACCTTGAGCTCATTTTACTACGACAGAATGGTCGCAAGTGCGCCCAGTGACTTCACCGAGATGGTGGGTATGGGAGTTCGTCTTGAGGAAGCCGTCCGGGAAGGACGTTTAGTTAAAGACGCTGGATCATCAAGTAGTACAAAACGATACGGTAGTGCTCTCCCTAAGAAAAAAGAGCAAGATATTGGGAATATCTCTCTCGGAAAGCAAAGGCGACGTTATCAACCAGTAGCAGCTGTAACTCCTGCTATTAACCCCACGCCTATTCCTATGTATCAACCTCGGGTTGCACAGAGCCAACCTAATCAACAGCAACTTCAACAAAGGACACAACAACCTCTTCAGCAGGCTCTGTGACGCCCCCAATCTATACCCCCAATTAACACGCAATTAAAACGGTAAAAAGAAAATTCGAAAATTGATCAGAGTATATTTGAAACATCATGGCATAGAAAGGGAGAATCACATCAAAGTAACCAAACACATAACATGCAACACCTGCCCATTTAGATATGCAACGTGGGGTAACAATCATACAGAGGAATCTTTGTTCCTCACACCCACTTTTCAGAAATTAGAATTAAAGAAGAAAATCTAAAATCTGAACACATATATACATATATACATATAAACATGTCTGTCATACATCAAGTTATAACTGTACAACCAAAATATATCATCAGATATACAAAACAATCACAAACGCCCACCCTATGCTACCCGGAGTCACATATCAGAGCCGACCGACAAAAGAATGAAGACGCAACGCTTCACAAAAGAATACCTCCAGCAACTCTAATCTGCAACGCCTCATAGAGCATTATAAAACAGCAGAATGGTGAGAAAAATAACCATAATATAATTGCATACAATTATATATTAACACCAAAAATGCACAAGTAACGTATTCTCACCACCAAAACACACAGATCAATTATAACAACACACAGTACAAATCACAAGTATCAAATACCACTGCACATCAATCATTCACAATACAATCACACATATTCCATCTCATTAAATCACATTCACAAATTCATGCACAAATGACTCATGATGAATGCAAATGCACAGAGACCGACACCACGACTCTATGCACATGCCATGCGGTACCGACTTCCATTGTCACGTCATGTCACGTCATTAGTCCACTCAGTAACTATTGGAACCATCGCTCGTTACTGAGAATCTCAAGTAACTCCCCGTCGGGCCTACGATGTTCACCCGTCACTTTAGGTCCTCAGGCATCGCCTCATATTTTCGAGGCACACGACGTTAAGGATTGCTTTAAGTCTCCAAAGGAGCCCACAATCGTCTATACCCATCGCTTTAAGTCCTCAGGCAGCGCCTCATATTTTCGAGGCCCACGATGTTATAGCAGATTCCATCAGGAACCAAACCGCCACTCAGGACGTTCAACAATGCACATCATGATGCTTGGCATACAATGACTCATGACACTCTTGACATGCATACATCACACACAATCCACATACATTCACATCAATTGTGCCAAACGGCAACCGAACGTTTTCACAAATAACCAAACAATTCGATTTACGGTTTACCGGAAAAGTCGGTTTAAAAGTCGGCTAAAAATAATATTTTTCTTCACCAAATCATAGAACATATTTTTAGATTCACATCCATATAAAGAACACCTCAATCGGATAAACAACACAAAAGATATGGATATTTCAAAATAACGCAAAAACATAAACCGGAGGCTTGACACTCCGATACGGTTTGAAAATACTGTTCTAATTGAACCAGGTTCAGACCACAAAACCATTTTTTCTAGAAAGAACATCTCATTAGCTTCCCAACGTTTCGAACGGGGGTCAAAACCGACTTATGGTTCAAGAGTTATGAATTTCCGAAGTTTCCCCGACAAACCAGAATTTTCTGGTTCAGCACAGTATGTATCAATACATAGGCTTATGTATCGATGCAAAAAGGCAACATGTATCGATACATAGCACGCATGTGTCGACGCATGCTGTAGTGAAAATGCTGTTTTCTCAAATTTCTACAGTATGTATCGATGCATAAGGGTTATGTATCGATACATAAACCATTTCGTATTGATACATGGCTGTTATGTATCGATGCATAACTCTGTTTTTCTCAAAAACCAGATTTCTCAAATTACACCCTTGCTGTAATTTTCCAAAATGCCCGGAAACTCGACTAAATCGAACATTTTCACCGAAACAAACATATACGCACAACCACCAAATACATAAGAACAATTCAGAACACATAAACGAAATTTCTACGACGTTCGATTTTTCGATTAAATTTCAACCTTTCAAAAACCAGAATTTTCAAACATCACCAAATCGAATAAAAAGCATGCTATACGACGACCTAACCTTGCTCGATACAACTACGTAATTTATTTCGAATTCTAACCGTGAAAACATCGGTTTTTAATCGATTTCCTACAATTCGACCTAAACAGACAAAACAACGGAAACATAACAAAAACTAACCAAAACATAACCAAACTTCATGAAACTTTAAACAGCAGCTCACATACATATAACCAACCAACACATGTATTTATACGACTTTTCGACCGTAAAAACATCGGTTTCTATCGATTTCATCAAATACGGCATAAACGGAAACATATGGAAAACCAACCAAAACATCCACACAAAACATACATAATCATACACAATCATAGTATAATCGAGTTTCGCACCCTTACCCGATTAATCGATTCCTAGAACTTGTTCTCTTTGATTTCCCAAGCTTTTTCTCCAATTTCTCTCTTCTCCTCTTTTCTTCTCTTTTCTTCTTTCTTACTCTCTAATTTTCTTTTCCTTCTATTTCTATTTTTCTTTTATTTACTAACTTAACAAAATACATCCAAATGCCCAAAATACCCCTACACTCAAATTTCTCGCAAACGATCCCAAAACGCGATAAAATATATTCCCGCCGAAAAATAACATATTTTCACATAAAAGTCGAAAATACAATAAAATAATCCAAAAAGACTCAATAAAATAAAACTGGCAAAAACTGGGGCGTTACAACTCTCCCCCACTTAGAAATTTTCGTCCTCGAAAATAATACCTGATACAAACAACTCTGGATACGACTCCCGCATCCTACTTTCCAACTCCCATGTCAGATTACCATCAGCAGCGCCTCCCCACGCCACTTTCACAAGTGCAATCTCTTTACCCCTCAACCGCTTCACCTCGCGATCCAAAATCCTAACTGGTAATGCCTCGACCGTAAGGTTATCCCTTACCTCAACCTCGTCCATCGGAATCACATGTGAAGGGTCCGGAACATACTTCCGAAGCTGTGAAACATGAAAAACATCATGCAAGTTCGACAGATTCGGCGGTAACGCCACACGATACGCTACAGCACCAACTCTCGCAGATATCTGGTAAGGACCAATAAATCGAGAAGTAAGCTTCTTAGATTTCTAAGCACGACCAACACCCGTTACTGGCGTAACTCTCAGAAATACGTGATCCCTCTCTTCAAACTCAAGATTCTTCCGTCTCCGATCATGATAACTCTTTTGTCTACTCTGAGAAGCCTTCATTTTCTCACGAATAAACTTTACCTTTTCCGTCGTCTGTTGCACCAATTTTGGTCCAACTACAGAACTCTCACCTGTTTCGTGCCAACACAACAGCGTTCGACATCTTCGCCCATATAAAGCCTCAAAAGGTGCCATTCCAATACTAGAATGGAAACTGTTATTATACGTGAACTCAATCAAAGCAAGATAACTGTCCCACGCACCACCTTGTTCCAAAACACACGACCTCAACAAATCCTCCAACGACTAAATAGTTCTTTCGGTGTGACCATCTGTCTGCGGATGATAAGCCGAACTCAACCTCAATTTAGAACCCAATGCCTTATGTAAACTTTCCCAAAATCTCGATGTAAACCTCGGATCCCGATCAGAAATAATACTCAAAGGAACTCCATACAATTTCACCACCACACTGATATAGATCTCAGCTAACCTCTCCAAACAAAAATTGATGTCAATCGGAATAAAATGCGCCGATTTAGTCAGCCTGTCCACAATCACCCAAATAGCATTATGCCCACGCTGAGTGTTCGGTAATCCCGTTACAAAATCCATCGAAATGCTATCCCATTTCCACTCAGGAATCTCCAACGGTTGCAACAAACCACTAGGCCTCAAATGTTCCACCTTCGACTTCTGACAAGTCAAACAAGCATACACAAACTGAGCCACATCTCTTTTCAAACCAGACCACCAGAAAATCTTTTTCAAATCTTGGTACATCTTATTCGCTCCCGGATGAATACTTAAGTTACTCCGGTGTCCTTCCTCCAAAATCATTCTTTTCATCTCCGCATCATCAGGAATACAAATCCGGCCACGGAATCTCAAAACACCAAAATTATCCACCTTGAAATCCACATTCTCGTTCATCATCAAATCAACAAATTTCAAATCCAGCTTTTGCTTCTCACTAACCGACAACAAAAATTCATTAGTAACTTTGAACATTCCAAGTCTCACACTTACCGACGTCACTTCACAAACCAAACTCAAGTCCCTAAATGATTCCAAAAGTTCCAACTCTTTCACCATCAATGCGGACATATGCAACGATTTACGGCTCAATGCATCGGCTACCACATTAGCTTTACCAGGATGGTAATTCAAGCCAAAGTCGTAGTCTTTCAAGAATTCCAACCATCTCCGTTGCCTCATGTTCAACTCTTTCTGATCAAATAAATATTTCAAGCTTTTATGATCACTAAAGACCTCGAACCTTGCACCATAGAGATAGTGTCTCCAAATCTTCAACACAAAAACCATAGCCGCTAATTCAATATCATGAGTAGGATAGTTTTTCTCATGAACTCTTAACTGCCTTGAAGCGTAAGCCACCACCTTACCTTCCTGCATCAGAACACCACCCAAACCAATTAAGGACGAATCACAATATACCACAAATGGTTCATTAGGATTAGGTAAAATAAGAATCAGAGCTGTCGTCAATCTTTTCTTCAGCTCACAAAAACTTCCTTCACATTGAATATCCCAAATGAACGCTTTGCCCTTACAAGTCAACTGCGTCAAAGGAAGTGCAAGCTTAGAAAAACCTTCAATGAACCTCCGATAATAACCAGCCAAACCTAGAAAACTTCGAATTTCCGTAACGGATCTAGGAGCCTCCCATTGTAGAACTGCTTCTACTTTAGATGGATCACAGCAATACCATTACCAGAAATTACGTGCCCAAGAAAACTCACCTCAAACAACCAGAATTCACACTTGGACAATTTGGCAAAAAGCTTCCTTTCTTTCAAAACCTGCAAAACAATACGCAAATGCTCTGCATGTTCCTCACGAGACTTAGAATAGATTAAAATATCATCAATAAACACCACCACAAAACGATCCAAATGCTCGTGGAAAATACAATTCATGTATTCCATAAACACACCGGGCGCATTAGAAACCCCGAACGGCATCACCGAATATTCATAATGACCGTAACGTGTTCTAAAGGCCGTCTTCTGAATATCCTCTTCTTTCACTCTTATCTGATGGTACCCCCGATCTCAAATCGATCTTACTAAATACACAAGCACCAACCAACTGATCCATCAGATCATCAATCCTTGGAAGCGGATACTTATTCTTAATCGTCACTTTGTTCAACTGGCGATAATCAATACATAATTGCATACTCCCATCTTTCTTTTTCACTAACAAAACTGGAGCACCCCAAGGAGAAACACTTGGTCTCACGAACCTCTTTTCCAACAAGTCATTCAACTGCTTTTTCAACTCCACCAATTCAGATGCCGACATTCTATAAGGTGCCATAGAAACAGGTCTAGTACCAGGAACTAGATCTATCGAAAATTCCACCTCTCTCTGGCGGCACATCTGAAATATCCTCAGGAAACACCTCAGGAAATTCGCACACAACAGGAAACACATCAAGTGAAACTTGACTATCCACCGATAAAGATGCAAACAAACCAAACAACTGAGTTTCATCCGCCAAAAGTCTCTTCAACTCTTTGGTAGATAAGAAACTCGAGTCTTCATCTTCCTCAAGAGAAGGAAACCTTACAAGCTTATGATAACAGTCAATGTGCACCCGGTTAAATTGCAACCAGTTCATTCCCAACACCACATCTAAACCTTCCAACGGTAAACACACTAAATCCATCACAAAGTCTTTACCATAAATGGATAAAGGACAACTTAGACAAACCAAAGAAGTAGTTACTGACCCCATCGCTGGAGTATCAATAACCATCTCAAAATCCATTACAGACAACACAAGATTCAAACTGTTCGCGCACGCAGACGAAATAAACGAATGAGTCGCTCCCGTATCAATAATAGCAATTAAAGGCGTATTATTAATAAAGCAAGTACCTCTTATCAGACGATCTGCCTTTGAAGTCCGAGTTCCCCCCAACGAAAACACTTTCCCACTAGTCTGAGCCTTCTTCAGATTAGGACACTTCGAACTAATGTGACCAGGTTCTCCACAATTGTAACACTTCACGACATTCTTCCTTTTACAATCAGCTAAGACATGTCCGATACCACCACAATTAGAACACTTATCCATCTTCTTCCTACATTCATGCTGGCGATGACCCAATTCACCACATTTAAAACACCTTGGAGAATTAGACATACCTCCTCCACCTGACCTCCGATCAAAAGAACCCCTTTGTTTACCTTTATCAGCTGGTGACACATACGGACCACCACGGAACTGTTGCTTCCCTTTCCTGTCACTTACATTTTTATAATGAGCAGAACGAGCCTTACTGTCCTCATCATAAATCCTACAGCATTCAACCAAATCAACAAACCTTCGAATCCTCTGATAACCAATCGCCTGCTTTATCTCAGGACGCAAGCCACTTTCATACTTCACACACTTAGAAAATTCAGCTGTCGCTTCCACATAATGAGGATAAAACTGCACAAGCTCCACAAACTTAGCAGTATATTCAACAACAGATAAGTTACCTTGTTTCAGTTCCAAAAACTCAATCTCCTTCTTTCCTCGGACATCTTCTGGAAAATACTTCCTTAGGAACTCTCGACTAAACACCTCCCAAGTAATCTCTTCTTCCTCCTCCTCAGCTTCCAACACCTGACGAGTACTGATCCACCAGTCGTCAGCCTCTTCATGCAACATGTGAGTGCCCAGCCTCACCTTATCCTCCTCGTCACAATCCATTACTCTGAAAATCCTCTCAATCTCTTTCAACAACAACTGCGCACCATCCAGATCATGTTTCCCTTTAAAGACCGGCGACTTATTCTTTCTAAACTCATCATTTCCTGCCGCATTCGGTGCACCCTGCACAGCTCGTGCCATTGCCTCCATCGCAGCAGCCAAAGCAGCATCATTACGACTAGCCATATTCTGTTCGTCCAAATACAGAAACTATGGTTAAACAACAACTTGCTCAACACAACTCGCCCAATATGCCAGACACAACAGACACAAACGACACAACTGACACGGACTGGCTCTGATACCACTTAATGTGACGCCCCAAATCTATACCCCCAATTAACACGCAATTAAAGCGGTAAAAAGAAAATTCGAAAATTGATCAGAGTATATTTGAAACATCATGGCATAGAAAGGGAGAATCACATCAAAGTAACCAAACACATAACATGCAACACCTGCTCATTTAGATATGCAAAGTGGGGTAACAATCATACAGAGGAATCTTTGTTCCTCACACCCACTTTTCAGAAATTAGAATTAAAGCGGAAAATCTAAAATCTGAACACATATATACATATATACATATAAACATGTCTGTCATACATAAAGTTATAACTGTACAACCAAAATATATCATCAGATATACAAAACAATCACAAACGGCCACCCTATGCTACCCGGAGTCACATATCAGAGCCGACCGACAAAAGAATGAAGACGCAACGCTTCACAAAAGAATAACTCCAGCAACTCTAATCTGCAACGCCTCATAGAGCGTTATAAAACAGCAGAAGGGTGAGAAAAACAACCATAATATAATTGCATAAAATTATATATTAACACCAAAAATGCACAAGTAACGTATTCTCACCACCAAAACACACAGATCAATTATAACAACACACAGTACAAATCACAAGTATCAAATACCACTGCACATCAATCATTCACAATACAATCACACATATTCCATCTCATTAAATCACATTCACAAATTCATGCACAAATGACTCATGATGAATCAAAATGCACAGAGACCGACACCACGACTCTATGCACATGCCATGTGGTACTGACTTCCATTGTCACGTCATGTCACGTCATTAGTCCACTCAGGAACTATTGGAACCATCGCTCGTTACTGAGAATCTCAAGTAACTCCCCGTCGGGCCTACGTTGTTCACCCGTCGCTTTAGGTCCTCTGGCATCGCCTCATATTTTCGAGGCACACGATGTTAAGGATTGCTTTAAGTCTCCAAAGGAGCCCACAATCGTCTATACCCATCGCTTTAAGTCCTCAGGCAGCGCCTCATATTTTCGAGGCCCACGATGTTATAGCAGATTCCATCAGGAACCAAACCGCCACTCAGGACGTTCAACAATGCACATCATGATGCTTGGCATACAATGACTCATGACACTCTTGACATGCATACATCACACACAATCCACATACATTCACATCAATTGTGCCAAACGGCAACCGAACGTTTTCACAAATAACCAAACAATTCGATTTACGGTTTACCGAAAAAGTCGGTTTAAAAGTCGGCTAAAAATAATATTTTTCTTCACCAAATCATAGAACATATTTTTAGATTCACATCCATATAAAGAACACCTCAATCGGATAAACAACACAAAAGATATGAAGATTTCAAAATAACGCAAAAACATAAACCGGAGGCTTGACACTCCGATACGGTTTGAAAATACTGTTCTAATTGAACCAGGTTCAGACCTCAAAACCATTTTTTCTAGAAATAACATCTCATTAGCTTCCCAACGCTTCGAACGGGGGTCAAAACCGACTTACGGTTCAAGAGTTATGAATTTCCGAAGTTTCCCCGACAAACCAGAATTTTCTGGTTCAGCACAGTATGTATCAATACATAGGCTTATGTATCGATGCAAAAAGGCAACATGTATCGATACATAGCACGCATGTGTCGACGCATGCTGTAGTGAAAATGCTGTTTTCTCAAATTTCTACAGTATGTATCGATGCATAAGGGTTATGTATCGATACATAAACCATTTCGTATTGATACATGGCTGTTATGTATCGATGCATAACTCTGTTTTTCTCAAAAACCAGATTTCTCAAATTACACCCTTGCTGTAATTTTCCAAAATGCCCGAAAACTCGACTAAATCGAACATTTTCACCCAAACAAACATATACGCATTACCACCAAATACATAAGAACAATTCAGAACACATAAACGAAATTTCTACGACGTTCGATTTTTCGATTAAATTTCAACCTTTCAAAAACCAGAATTTTCAAACATCACCAAATCGAATAAAAAGCATGCTATACGACGACCTAACCTTGCTCGATACAACTACGTAATTTATTTCGAATTCTAACCGTGAAAACATCGGTTTTTAATCGATTTCCTACAATTCGACCTAAACGGACAAAACAACGGAAACATAACAAAAACTAACCAAAACATAACCAAACTTCATGAAACTTTAAACAGCAGCTCACATACATATAACCAACCAACACATGTATTTATACGACTTTTCGACCGTAAAAACATCGGTTTCTATCGATTTCGTCAAATACGGCATAAACGGAAACATATGGAAAACCAACCAAAACATCCACACAAAACATACATAATCATACACAATCATAGTATAATCGAGTTTCGCACCCTTACCCGATTAATCGATTCCTAGAACTTGTTCTCTTTGGTTTCCCAAGCTTTTTCTCCAATTTCTCTCTTCTCCTCTTTTCTTCTCTTTTCTTCTTTCTTACTCTCTAATTTTCTTTTCCTTCTATTTCTATTTTTCTTTTCTTTACTAACTTAACAAAATACACCCAAATGCCCAAAATACCCCTACACTCAAATTTCTCGCAAACGATCCCAAAACGCGATAAAATATATTCCCGCCGAAAAATAACATATTTTCACATAAAAGTCGAAAATACAATAAAATAATCCAAAAAGACTCAATAAAATAAAACTGGCAAAAACTGGGGCGTTACAACTCTCCCCCACTTAGAAATTTTCGTCCTCGAAAATAATACCTGATACAAACAACTCTGGATACGACTCCCGCATCCTACTTTCCAACTCCCACGTCAGATTACCATCAGCAGCGCCTCCCCTCGCCACTTTCACAAGTGCAATCTCTTTACCCCTCAACCGCTTCACCTCGCGATCCAAAATCCTAACTGGTAATGCCTCGACCGTAAGGTTATCCCTTACCTCAACCTCGTCCATCGGAATCACATGTGAAGGGTCCGGAACATACTTTCGAAGCTGTGAAACATGAAAAACATCATGCAAGTTCGACAGATTTGGCGGTAACGCCACACGATACGCTACAACACCAACTCTCGCAGATATCTGGTAAGGACCAATAAATCGAGAAGTAAGCTTCTTAGATTTCAAAGCACGACCAACACCCGTTACCGGCGTAACTCTCAGAAATACGTGATCCCCCTCTTCAAACTCAAGATCCTTCCGTCTCCGATCATGATAACTCTTTTGTCTACTCTGAGAAGCCTTCATTTTCTCACGAATAAACTTTACCTTTTCCGTCGTCTGTTGCACCAATTCTGGTCCAACTACAGAACTCTCACATGTTTCGTGCCAACACAACGGTGTTCGACATCTTCGCCCATATAAAGCCTCAAAAGATGCCATTCCAATACTAGAATGGAAACTGTTATTATACGTGAACTCAATCAAAGCAAGATAATTGTCCCACGCACCACCTTGTTCCAAAACACACGACCTCAACAAATCCTCCAACGACTGAATAGTTCTTTCGGTCTGACCATCTGTCTGCGGATGATAAGCCGAACTCAACCTCAATTTAGAACCCAATACCTTCTGTAAACTTTCCCAAAATCTCGATGTAAACCTCGGATCCCGATCAGAAACAATACTCAAAGGAACCCCATGCAATTTCACCACCACACTGATATAGATCTCAGCTAACCTCTCCAAAGAAAAATTGATGTCAATCGGAATAAAATGCGCCGATTTAGTCAGCCTATCCACAATCACCCAAATAGCATTATGCCCACGCTGAGTGTTCGGTAATCCCGTTACAAAATCCATCGAAATGCTATCCCATTTCCACTCAGGAATCTCCAACGGTTGCAACAAACCACTAGGCCTCAAATGTTCCACCTTCGACTTCTGACAAGTCAAACAAGCATACACAAACTGAGCCACATCTCTTTTCAAACCAGACCACCAGAAAACCTTTTTCAAATCTTGGTACATCTTATTTGCTCCCGGATGAATACTTAAGTTACTCCGGTGTCCTTCCTCCAAAATCATTCTTTTCATCTCCGCATCATCAGGAATACAAATCCGGCCACGGAATCTCAAAACACCAAAATTATCCACCTTGAAATCCACATTCTCGTTCATCATCAAATCAACAAATTTCAAATCCAGCTTTTGCTTCTCACTAACCGACAACAAAAATTCATTAGTAACTTTCAACATTCCAAGTCTCACACTTACCGACGTCACTTCACAAACCAAACTCAAGTCCCTAAATGATTCCAAAAGTTCCAACTCTTTCACCATCAATGCGGACATATGCAACGATTTACGACTCAATGCATCGGCTACCACATTAGCTTTACCAGGATGGTAATTCAAGCCAAAGTCGTAGTCTTTCAAGAATTCCAACCATCTCCGTTGCCTCATGTTCAACTCTTTCTGATCAAATAAATATTTCAAGCTTTTATGATCACTAAAGACCTCGAACCTTGCACCATAGAGATAGTGCCTCCAAATCTTCAACACAAAAACCACAGCCGCTAATTCAAGATCATGAGTAGGATAGTTTTTCTCATGAACTCTTAACTGCCTTGAAGCGTAAGCCACCACCTTACCTTCCTGCATCAGAACACCACCCAAACCAATTAAGGACGCATCACAATATACCACAAATGGTTCATTAGGATTAGGTAAAATAAGAATCGGAGCTGTCGTCAATCTTTTCTTCAGCTCACAAAAACTTCCTTCACATTGAATATCCCAAATGAACGCTTTGCCCTTACAAGTCAACTGCGTCAAAGGAAGTGCAAGCTTAGAAAAACCTTCAATGAACCTCCGATAATAACCAGCCAAACCGAGAAAACTTCGAATTTCCGTAACGGATCTAGGAGCCTCCCATTGTAGAACTGCTTCTACTTTAGATGGATCACATCAATACCATTACCAGAAATTACGTGCCCTAGAAAACTCACCTCAGACAACCAGAATTCACACTTGGACAATTTGGCAAAACGCTTCCTTTCTTTCAAAACCTGCAAAACAATACGCAAATGCTCTGCATGTTCCTCACGAGACTTAGAATAGGTTAAAATATCATCAATAAACACCACCACAAAACGATCCAAATGCTCGTGGAAAATACGATTCATGTATTCCATAAACACACCAGGCGCATTAGAAACCCCGAACGGCATCACCGAATATTCATAATGACCGTAACGTGTTCTAAAGGCCGTCTTCTGAATATCCTCTTCTTTCACTCTTATCTGATGGTACCCCGATCTCAAATCGATCTTACTAAATACACAAGCACCAACCAACTGATCCATCAGATCATCAATCCTTGGAAGCGGATACTTATTCTTAATCGTCACTTTGTTCAACTGGCGATAATCAATACATAATCGCATACTCCCATCTTTCTTTTTCACTAACAAAACTGGAGCACCCCAAGGAGAAACACTTAGTCTCACGAACCTCTTTTCCAACAAGTCATTCAACTGCTTTTTCAACTCCACCAATTCAAATGCCGACATTCTATAAGGTGCCATAGAAACAAGTCTAGTACCAGGAACTAGATCTATCAAAAATTCCACCTCTCTCTCTGGCGGCACATCTGAAATATCATCAGGAAACACCTCAGGAAATTCGCACACAACAGGAAACACATCAAGTGAAACTTGACTATCCACCGATAAAGATGCAAACAAACCAAACAACTGAGCTTCATCCGCCAAAAGTCTCTTCAACTCTTTGGTAGATAAGAAACTCGAGTCTTCATCTTCCTCAAGAGAAGGAAACCTTACAAGCTTATGATAACAGTCAATGTTCACCCGGTTAAATTGCAACCAGTTCATTCCCAACACCACATCTAAACCTTCCAACGGTAAACACACTAAATCCATCACAAAGTCTTTACCATAAATGGATAAAGGACAACTTAGACAAACCAAAGAAGTAGTTACTGACCCCATCGCTGGAGTATCAATAACCATCTCAAAATCCATTACAGACAACACAAGATTCTAACTCTTCGCGCACTTAGACGGAATAAACGAATGAGTCGCTCCCGTATCAATAATAGCAATTAAAGGCGTATTATTAATAAAGCAAGTACCTCTTATCAGACGATCTGCCTTTGAAGTCTGAGTTCCCGCCAACGAAAACACTTTCCCACTAGTCTGAGCCTTCTTCGGATTAGGACACTTCGAACTAATGTGACCAGGTTCTCCACAATTGTAACACTTCACGACATTCTTCCTTTTACAATCAGCTAAGACATGTCCGATACCACCACAATTAGAACACTTATCCATCTTCTTCCTACATTCATGCTGGCGATGACCCAATTCACCACATTTAAAACACCTTGGAGAATTAGACATACCTCCTCCACCTGACCTCCGATCAAAAGAACCCCTTTGTTTACCTTTATCAGCCGGTGACACATACGGACCACCACGAAACTGTTGCTTCCGTTTCCTGTCACTTACACTTTTATAATGGGCAGAACGAGCCTTACTGTCCTCATCATAAATCCTACAACATTCAACCAAATCAGCAAACCTTCGAATCCTCTGATAACCAATCGCCTGCTTTATCTCAGGACGCAAGCCACTTTCATACTTCACACACTTAGAAAATTCAGCTGTCGCTTCCACATAATGAGGATAAAACTGCACAAGCTCCACAAACTTAGCAGTATATTCAACAACAGATAAGTTACCTTGTTTCAGTTCCAAAAACTCAATCTCCTTCTTTCCTCGGACATCTTCTGGAAAATACTTCCTTAGGAACTCTCGACTAAACACCTCCCAAGTAATCTCTTCTTCCTCCTCCTCAGCTTCCAACACTTGACGAGTACTGATCCACCAGTCGTCAGCCTCTTCATGCAACATGTGAGTGCCCAGCCTCACCTTATCCTCCTCGTCACAATCCATTACTCTGAAAATCCTCTCAATCTCTTTCAACCACAACTGCGCACCATCCGGATCATGTTTCCCTTTAAAGACCGGCAGCTTATTCTTTCTAAACTCATCATTTCCTGCCGCATTCGGTGCACCCTGCACAGCTCGTGCCATTGCCTCCATCGCAGCAGCCAAAGCAGCATCATTACGACCAGCCATATTCTGTTCGTCCAAATACATAAACTATGGTTAAACAACAACTTGCTCAACACAACTCGCCCAATATGCCAGACACAACAGACACAAACGACACAACTGACACGAACTGGCTCTGGTACCACTTAATGTGACGCCCCCAATCTATACCCCAATTAACACGCAATTAAAGCGGTAAAAAGAATATTTGAAAATTGATCAGAGTATATTTGAAACATCATGGCATAGAAATGGAGAATCACATCAAAGTAACCAAACACATAACATGCAACACCTGCTCATTTAGATATGCAACGTGGGGTAACAATCATACAGAGGAATCTTTGTTCCTCACACCCACTTTTCAGAAATTAGAATTAAAGCGGAAAATCTAAAATCTGAACACATATATACATATATACATATAAACATGTCTGTCATACATCAAGTTATAACTGTACAACCAAAATATATCATCAGATATACAAAACAATCACAAACGGCCACCCTATGCTACCCGGAGTCACATATCAGAGCCGACCGACAAAAGAATGAAGACGCAACGCTTCACAAAAGAATACCTCCAGCAACTCTAATCTGCAACGCCTCATAGAGCGTTATAAAACAGCAGAAGGGTGAGAAAAACAACCATAATATAATTGCATAAAATTATATATTAACACCAAAAATGTACAAGTAACGTATTCTCACCACCAAAACACACAGATCAATTATAACAACACACAGTACAAATCACAAGTATCAAATACCACTGCACATCAATCATTCACAATACAATCACACATATTCCATCTCATTAAATCACATTCACAAATTCATGCACAAATGACTCATGATGAATGCAAATGCACAGAGACCGACACCACAACTCTATGCACATGCCATGCGGTACCGACTTCCATTGTCACGTCATGTCACGTCATTAGTCCACTCAGGAACTATTGGAACCATCGCTCGTTACTGAGAATCTCAAGTAACTCCCCGTCGGGCCTACGATGTTCACCCATCGCTTTAGGTCCTCAGGCATCGCCTCATATTTTCGAGGCACACGATGTTAAGGATTGCGTTAAGTCTCCAAAGGAGCCCACAATCGTCTATACCCATCGCTTTAAGTCCTCAGGCAGCGCCTCATATTTTCGAGGCCCACGATGTTATAGCAGATTCCATCAGGAACCAAACCGCCACTCAGGACGTTCAATAATGCACATCATGATGCTTGACATACAATGACTCATGACACTCTTGACATGCATACATCACACACAATCCACATACATTCACATCAATTGTGCCAAACGGCAACCGAACGTTTTCACAAATAACCAAACAATTCGATTTACGGTTTACCGGAAAAGTCGGTTTAAAAGTCGGCTAAAAATAATATTTTTCTTCACCAAATCATAGAACATATTTTCAGATTCACATCCATATAAAGAACACCTCAATCGGATAAACAACACAAAAGATATGGATATTTCAAAATAACGCAAAAACATAAACCGGAGGCTTGACACTACGATACGGTTTGAAAATACTGTTCTAATTGAACCAGGTTCAGACCTCAAAACCATTTTTTCTAGAAAGAACATCTCATTAGCTTCCCAACGCTTCGAACGGGGGTCAAAACCGACTTACGATTCAAGAGTTATGAATTTCCGAAGTTTCCCCGACAAACCAGAATTTTCTGGTTCAGCACAGTATGTATCAATACATAGGCTTATGTATCGATGCAAAAAGGCAACATGTATCGATACATAGCACGCATGTGTCGACGCATGCTGTAGTGAAAATGCTGTTTTCTCAAATTTCTACAGTATGTATCGATGCATAAGGGTTATGTATCGATACATAAACCATTTCGTATTGATACATGGCTGTTATGTATCGATGCATAACTCTGTTTTTCTCAAAAACCAGATTTCTCAAATTACACCCTTGCTGTAATTTTCCAAAATGCCCGGAAACTCGACTAAATCGAACATTTTCACCGAAACAAACATATATGCACAACCACCAAATACATAAGAACAATTCAGAACACATAAACGAAATTTCTACGACATTCGATTTTTCGATTAAATTTCAACCTTTCAAAATCCAGAATTTTCAAACATCACCAAATCGAATAAAAAGCACGCTATACGACGACCTAACCTTGCTCGATACAACTACGTAATTTATTTCGAATTCTAACCGTGAAAACATCGGTTTTTAATCGATTTCCTACAATTCGACCTAAACGGACAAAACAACAGAAACATAACGAAAACTAACCAAAACATAACCAAACTTCATGAAACTTTAAACAGCAGCTCACATACATATAACCAACCAACACATGTATTTATACGACTTTTCGACCGTAAAAACATCGGTTTCTATCGATTTCGTCAAATACGGCATAAACGGAAACATATGGAAAACCAACCAAAACATCCACACAAAACATACATAATCATACACAATCATAGTATAACCGAGTTTCGCACCCTTACCCGATTAATCGATTCCTAGAACTTGTTCTCTTTGATTTCCCAAGCTTTTTCTCCAATTTCTCTCTTCTCCTCTTTTCTTCTCTTTTCTTCTTTCTTACTCTCTAATTTTCTTTTCCTTCTATTTCTATTTTTCTTTTCTTTACTAACTTAACAAAATACACCCAAATGCCCAAAATACCCCTACACTCAAATTTCTCGCAAACGATCTCAAAACGCGATAAAATATATTCCCGCCGAAAAATAACATATTTTCACATAAAAGTCGAAAATACAATAAAATAATAATAAAATAATCCAAAAAGACTCAATAAAATAAAACTGGAAAAAACTGGGGCGTTACAGGCTCGTCCTCCATATAACAAGAACCGTACAACGCGACCACCTGGGTTTGACCCTATACCTGTGTTGTACACAAAACTGTTTCCGTTACTACTGGTCAAGGGGCACGTTGAAAGTAAGTCTCCTCTTACAGTACCGGAAAATCTGCCTTTCTGGTTCAAATCGGATCAGACTTGTCCTTACCATCAAGGAGGACCAGGGCATAACATAGAAAACTGTCTCAGTTTCAAATCCGATGTACAAAAGCTTGTTAGGAGTGGGGTCTTATCTTTCAAAGATACGAATCCAAATGTTCTCACGAACCCGTTGCCTCAACACGAGAATGCTGCAGTCAATTTGATAGAGGGAGAGTCTAACAACATCTATCAAATTCATGATGTACTCTTATTAAAGGCCAACTTGGTCAAGATGCATTGTAGACAGAGTGGATATAGCCATGTGCCACCTTATAATTATCACTAGTGTGATATCTGCTCTAAGAACAATCAAGGATGTTCTGTGGTGCAATCAGCTCTATAAGAACAATTGGATCTCGGGTGGATCCAAGAGCATCGAGTTTGTGGGGTCAACATGACCTATAGGAATTCCAACATCATTCAGAACCACGACATCCGTGCGATGAATTTCAACCTGGTGGCAATGCACTCAAGGCAAAGCCAATATCATAATCTGCCACGGCACGATTACAGTTCCTGTCTGACTTGCTCGGTGAACAAACAGGGTTGCTCTTTTGTACAAGAGGCCCTCCAGCATCAAATGGATCTTAGATGGATCCAGGACTACCATGATAGAAATCCTTATCAGATCAACATGATTCAAATCTTCAATATTCGTCTGATGAATACCAGCTTGGTAGAGTTACACGCCAGGAAGGTCCAACTCGGTTTTCTCACTTCGCATAATTATCAGAACTGTAAAGGATGTTGTGAGAGTAACCAAGGGTGCGCTCTCGTTCAGAGAACTTTACAACACTTGTTAAACCACTGATGGCTTCCGATCTATCTGGACGAAGACACGCAACAAATCAGTGTGCTTAATGGAAGCCCTACTCGGCATCAAAGTCAAGATGTTCGATCTATGGAAACAAACCTGGTAAGGTTACACTGCATTCAAAGCGGGCATGGCCAGGTGCCACCACATAACTACGAACGTTGTAGAGTCTGCTCGGAGAATAACCAAGTATGCTACCTCATGCGAGCATCTCTCCAAGGTCAGTTAGATCACAAGGAGATTCACCCAAGCCTAGCTTCGGGATCCGTTGACTGGACGTCGGACTACTTCGCTAATCAGATCAGAGACGTAGTTGTAATCTCTGACCCTGAGAGGAACAAGGATGTTTGTACCATCATCCCTCTACTGGACGAATCAAAGGTTCTTAGCCAGGAACTGATTGAAGTTACTTACGACAGCCAAAAAAATCAGAAAGCTCTTGTAGTTATCTATCTACCGGGACCAATACCGTATGAATCAGTTAAGGCAATCCCTTATAAATACGGTGCAATGATAATTGAAAATGGAAAGGAAATTCCATTACCCTCCGTCATGAATATTGCAGACATCAGTCGAGTAACACGGAGCGGTCGAATCTTCAACCGAGGATTTGGAGAACCTAATAAAGAAAAGGAACTTCAGACAGAAGCTCCTGATCCACCAGTCGGTCAATCCAGTAATCCCGACCTTTCGAAAAACAATGATGAGATGTTGAAGCTCATCCAAAGGAGTGAATATAACATTGTTGATCAACTGTTATAGACTCCTTCAAAGATCTCAGTGCTATCACTTTTACTTAGTTCTGAAGCCCACAGGGAGGCTCTACAGAAAGTCTTAGAGAAGGCCTTCATGGAACAGGATGTGTCAATACGACAGTTCGATAGCATCATCTCTGACATCACTTCCTGCAACAACTTAGGATTCAGTGATGAGGAATTGCCAGAGGGAGGCAAAAGTCACAACATGGCGCTCAATATCACAGTCAACTGCCAGGACAATGCTTTAGCCAGCATACTAGTAGACACAGGATCGGCCATCAATGTTATGCCGAAGTCCACTTTAATGCGACTATCATTCAAAGGATCCCCGATGAGGGGTATTGAGGTTATCATCAAAGCCTTTGATGGATCTCGAAAAGCAGTTAGTGGCGAAGTCGACCTTCCCATAACTATTGGTCCTCACACTTTCCTAATCACTTTACAGGTCATGGACGTCCGGGCAGCGTACAGCTGTTTATTAGGAAGACCTTGCATACACCAGGCTGGGGCAGTCACTTCGACGCAGCACCAGAAACTGTAGTTCCTCAAGAACGATCAACTCGTCACAGTCTGTGGAGAACAAGCCTTGATCGTGAGTAACTTATCATCATCTACTTGTGTAGAACCAGAGAAGGCTGTTGGGACTCAGTTCCAAGCACTTTCGGTGAGCGATGAGAATCAATCAGAGAGAGGAACCTCGATTTCCTCATACAAAGATGCTCTCGAAGTGATAAAAAATAACAATACAAAAGGATGGGGACAACTTGTCATTCCTACCGATAACAAAACAAAGAAGGGTCTTGGTTTTTCTACAACCTGTACCCAGACAGCTGCTAACGATGAAAGTCTTCATCCCATTTAGGATTTCTTCCACAATGGAGGTTTCCTTCACCCAGTGCCTCAAACAGTCCATACTATCAACGAGTAGGATTCCTCCGATATGGATGAGGAATGGAAGTCCTATCTTAACAAGGACGTTTATATGTCTCAGGAAAAGGTGCCTACGCCATTTTGCTATCCCGCACAGAGTCCGAGATTTATACCCAGGTCAGAAGTCGAAATGATATATGGAGATTGTGATTCGGAAGGATGTCGTGCTCCACCAAACTCATTAGAGGAAGACACTCTGATGAAAGAAATCTTTGACCACCACTATTATGGCCCAATGGATGGCCTGCCTATCTGGCAGCCGTACCCAGGAGACTTGGGGCAAGCAAATCAGCCGAACAATGAAAATCGGTTGAGCGTCATTGAACAGAATACCTGTGTACCCACCATGTCATGGGATCAACACTCAGGTCATTCAGAACCTATCCCGTACGACGATGAATTGGCGAAGCTTGCCGGACTAGAATTCATCAACTACGCTTTTCCCGAGGTCAACGTCATCGAAAGAGATGACTCCTCCAGTTCCATAGAAGTGTGGGACACCTTAGGACAACCAAGTGGTAAATACGACTTCTTGGCCAAGTACGCCACTCCCGAAAGCTCCTGTATCAGGCTCAAAGACATCCAGCCAACTGGATGGGGAGATTTACCCAAGAGCACAAATACACGGCAAAATGCAATAGAGGAATCCTTCTACGACAACTCTACCTGGGAGACAGATTCCAATGATCCTGCTCCACCAGAAATCAACGTTATTTCTGAAGACAAATCAAGGAAGGTACCAGACTTTGTGATACACCGAGGAGTTCGCCGCCAATGGGTTGCTGTCGATGTTCCGAAGATTGTTCATAAGTCAAAGTAATTGCCATGTTTAACCTTTCACCCTGCCCAGGTGAAACAGATGTTTTGATAGGGCTCACTTTCTATAAATTTCCCTCTTCGCTTTGCCCAAAGCGACAGAGTTTTGTTTTATAGGACTGTAGTTTCAAGAATCGACTTGTTCATTAATAAAATAAACGTCGTTCTGTAATTTCCGCATTAGTTGATGTTTCCTCTTTTCGTTTTTCAGAAAATGGTAATCCTAAAAAACAACTCAATAATAAAAACAAGCAGTTTTCAAAGAAAATACACTGCACACACTCTTGCATTCTCTCTATCTCTTCTAAACACGAATCATACCATCATGCAGATTGCTTGTTTTAAACCCCATTGAAACATATGATCCAATGCCTTCTCCCGACTTTGAATTCTCGGTATTTGGGGCTGAAGAAGAAGTTGACAACGAAATTCCAGAAGAGATCTCCTGATTACTCAGACAAGAGGAAAGGTCCATTGAACCTCACAAAGAGCCATTGGAAACGATCAACGCGGGTTCAGAAAAAAGAGAGAAAAGAAGTCAGGATTGGGGCATTGCTCAGTCCAAATGCCAAAGAGAGTTTGACAAAGCTTCTCAAAGAATTTCACGATGTGTTTGCTTGGTCGTATCAGGACATGCCAGGGTTGGATACCAGCATCGTGGATGTAACGCCCATATATATATACATACATCAAGCATATATCATACATGAATAATACATTTGGTACTGAAATATATATGTACAAGTTCCTAGTTAACACATTGTATACATTAAATGCCCTAAATACAAAGTTCTAAAGTCTACGACACAACATATAAAAGATGTCCAAAAAGGCACTAAGAACTAGATCAAAGCAATGATCTAAAAAAAAATGCCATAGCGGAAGCCATGCCATCTCAAAAGCTACGATCCGTAAGGAAAAGTCAAACAACTTTGTCCTTACCCTTCGCCGAACCTGTGATGTAAACAACAACAGTGGGGTGAGATACATCAAATCTCAGTGAGTTCGCTATCTTATAGTCCTCTCGGTTTTACAAGGTTCTAACAAGCCTAACTCAAGTCAAAAGGGATGGGGGATGACTTTGAGTACACACGCACACTATATATACACACTAGTGAGCCTATTAACTCACAATAGTACCAAGTACATCCTGAGTCTGTTAACTCAAGAATCTCGCTAATCAATAACCGTATCAAGGCATCCCGTTTTCCCGTCCGCTTCTACGTCTAAAAGACGATTTGAGTCATGGATCCTTGTATTTACTTGGCATACGAATTGGATTCGGGATCATCGTTTCGTACACCGTGATCCGTCACTTCACACGGCCCGTACACCATCACAAGTCTCTTTACCCGTAGGCTCCAATCATACTATACGCGGGAATCAAACCTGCCAAGTAATTGTGCATACGTTTCAGAGGAGGTGCTCGAGTCTCATGAAACTACACCGCAAGATCAATCGGTTATGATTACTAGACACATGCCTCGGCCTCTTCTGCACGAGCGTTGTCACAATGTTATTCCACACTATCCGACAAATGTTTACGGTGATATTCCTCACTCTACCTATTTCATATTTTAACATGCATACATACTCGAACATGCTTAAATAATAAGAACATAGGCAATTAGTCATCAATCACACAATGCAACTACATAATTCCACACATTCCCAATTTTACGAATTTACGGTTCCCTCCGATTTATTTAATCGGGCATCAAAACCAATATCTCTTCCTTCTATTATATAGAGGACATTCAGAGTTTCACAAGATATCAAGAATACGCAAAACGGATACACGAGTCCAAAGTTATGAGAGAAACAAAACTACATACTCAGCCATGTTTGTTAGGCGAACGTCCCAGCAAGCCTTCGCTCTAGCCTTCGCTAGGCGAAGCTCCTGCCGAATGTACAAACAGAACAAAAACAGACATAAAGTTCGCTTCGCGAACTCCCTGGCGAACCTTCGCCTCACCCTTCGCTTCGCGAACAACTTAGCGAAGCAAGGCAGAACCAAACAGCCCTGCAAAGGCACCAAATTCGCTAGGCGAATGTCGTTGGCGAACATTTGCTGACCTTCGCTGGCGTGTTCACTAGGCGAACCCTCGAAAATCCGTTCGCTGAGACTCGCCCCAGGTTCGCTAGGAGAAGCCTGGAAAACCCAACTTCTCTACAGCGCTGTTCTTCATCCCAAATCAATAATTTTTCCAATAAAAACACATCCAAACCTCATTATAACCCTCAAAACATAACATGATCATAACAACAAGCATTTAACAACAATTATATCACATTTCATCCGTTAAATCCATGATTTCGGTATAATTATTCATTTTCTCACAATTTCAACCTAACTCTAAAACACATGGAAATCTACATCTAGAGCATCTATCTAGAACCCACCTTATACAGAGGATGATGATGAAGAAGATGAGATGATTCGATGAAGATTGGATGATGGTTGAAGATCTAGTGTTCTTGAGCTTTTCCTCTTTTCTCTCCCTTTTCCTTCCTTTCCTTTTCTTCTCAAAATTGACTATGTTTGGAAATGAGAGGAAAGAAAATGATATAGAAAATATCATTAATTAGCAACACTACTAATTATCCAAAAAGTCTCTAAAGTTCAAATACTTAAATATCTCAGAGTCAGATAATATTAATTGGATTTACTCTAAGTTCAACAGTTACCCTAATTATCTATGCAGATAATTTATCAGAGTACACGGGGACTCAGTTGATCACAACTAATATTATCCGGAGTAAAAGAATTTACGGGGTATTACATCCTCCCCCCTTAAATAGAAATTCGCCCACGAATTTAAAACAATTACCTGAAAAGGTGAGGATAAGCGTCTCGCATTTCTGATTCTAGTTCCCACGTTGCATCTCCCGGATGCGTCTCATCCCACTGAACTCTAACCAGAGGAATCTCTTTATTCCTTAACACTTTAGTTTCTCTTCCGGTGATACGACTCGGCTGAGGTTCAAATGTTAAATCTGCCTCTATCTCAATAGTATCGGGTAGAATTGGTTGAAGAGGGTCTGGAACAAACTTCCGAAGTTGAGATACATGAAAAACATCGTGCATCTCGGACAGAAAAAGTGGTAAGGCTAATCTATAAGCTACTTCACCAATTCTCTCCAAGATCTGATACGGTCCCACGTATCTTGGACACTTCCGCGATTTAAATGGTCCTTTCAATCTCAATCTCGGAGTAACCTTCAAAAATACATGATCACCCTTATCAAATTCCAAAGGTCTCCGCCGATTGTCCACATAGCTCTTTTGGCGATCTTGGGTCTGTTTAACTTTTTCCCGAATCATTCTAATCTTTTCTGTAGTTTCATGAATAATCTCAGGTCCCAAAATCCTATCTTCGCCAACCTCCGCCCAACACAATGGCGTTCTACACTTCCTTCCATATAATGCCTCATACGGAGCCATACCAATACTTGCGTGATAACTGTTGTTGTAAGAGAATTCAATCAATGGCAATAGTTCTATCAGATTCCCGCCACTTCCAACACACAAGCTCTCAACATATCCTCCATGGTCTGTATTGTTCGTTTCGTCTGACCATCCGTTTGCGGATGATTCGACGTGCTCATACACAACTTCGTCCCCATAGCTTGTTGAAAAGCTCTCCAAAATCTAGAAGTAAACTTTGGATCTCTATCCGAAAAAATACTAGAAGGAACACCATGTAATCTCACAATCTCCAAAATGAATAATCTTGTGAGATGACTTTCCTTATAAGTAGTCTTTACGGCCAAGAAATGAGCAGATTTCGTCAACCGATCCACAATTACCCAAATCGAATCATAACCACCCTATGCACGGGGTAATCCCACTGCGAAGTCCATCGAAATACTATCCCATTTCCACACCGGAATCTCTAAAGGTTGCAACAAGTCATCCGGCCTTTGGTGTTCAATCTTCACTTGTTGGCATACCGCACATTCCGACACGTACACCGCAACATCCCTTTTCATCCCGGAGCACCAATAGTCCCTCTTTAAATCTTGATGCATTTTCGAAGAGCCAGGATGAATAGTAAAAGTACTCTTATGTGCTTCTTCCAAAATCCTTCTTTTCAACATCGCATCATCCGGAACACAAATCCTTTGGTTAAACACGATGATTCTGTCGGTGGTTCGTACAAAACCCGGTTGAGTCAACATATCTTGTAACCTCTCATCCAACTCTTGTCCTTGTCGGACTTCCTCCCTAAGAGTAGAAGTGACATTCAAATTCCCCATCACCACCCAATCTGGAGTCCAATTAAATTGAAGATTTAGATCTCTAAACCTTTCCATTAAGGTATACTCTAACATCATCAATTCGGCGCTATGCAACACTTTCCTACTCAGTGCGTCCGCCACTTTATTTGCTCTACCCGGATGGTATTTCAGTTCCAAGTCAAAATCTTTCAAATATTCCATCCACCTCCTTTGACGCATGTTCAACTCCTTTTGATCAAAGAGGTACTTTAAGCTCTTGTGGTCACTAAACATCTCGAAACGTACACCATACAAATAGTGACGCCACACCTTCAAGGTAAATACAACTACCGCCAATTCTAAATCATGTGTCGGATAATTCTCTTCATGGACTTTCAACTGTCGTGAAGCATAAGCCACTACATGTCCATCTTACATTAACACACCTCCTAATCCCTTCTTCGATGCATCACAATACACCTCATACGACTTGCTAGGATCAGGAATAACCAATACAGGAGCGGTCGTCAACCTTTCCTTCAAATTCATAAAACTTTACTCACAAGCCGAATCGCATTCATAAGAACAATCCTTCCGAGTAAGTCTCGTCATCGGTAAGGCCAGTTGGGAAAAGCCTTTAATAAACCTTCTATAATAGCCTGCTAGTCCCAAAAAGCTCCTAACTTCAGACACATTCTTAGGTCTCTCCCAATTTATCACTGCTTAAACTTTTGATGGATCAACCGCTACACCCCCTTGAGATATGACATGTCCCAGAAAATTAACCTCCGACATCCAGAACTCACACTTACTTAACTTAGCAAAAAGTTGCCTCTCTTGCAAGATGGATAAAACGAGTCTTAGGTGTTCTCCGTGCTCTTGAGGATCACGAGAATAAATAAGAATGTCATAAATGAAAATCACCACAAATTGGTCCAAATAAGGTTGAAATATCCGATTCATATAATCCATGAAAATTGCCGGAGCATTCGTCACACCGAAAGGCATCACCAAAAATTCATAATGACCATAACGGGTTCTAAATGCAGTCTTTGGTACGTCTGAACTCTTCACCCGAATCTGATGATAACCCGACCGTAAATTAATCTTCGAGAACACACAGGCTCCTTTCAATTGATCTAACAAATCGTCTATCCTTGGCAATGGGTATTTTTTCTTGATGGTGACCTTATTCAACTGACGGTAATCAATACACAATCGCATTCCACCATCCTTTTTATTTACCAACAACACTGGAGCTCCCCAGGGTGAAACACTGGGTCGAACAAAATGCTTAGCCATTAATTCTTCCAATTGGTCCTTTAATTCTCTTAATTCACGTGGTGCCATCCGATACGGAGAAACGAATATTGGAGTCGTTCCCGGTATCAGGTCAATAGAGAACTCCACTTCCCGCTCCGGAGGAAGAGAAGTGATATCCTCGGGGAAAACTTCAGGAAAGTCACAAACTACTGGAATACTCAAAACTTGAAGGTTACCACTCCCCTCTTTAGTAAGAATCAAAAGAACAGACTTTTCCTCCTCAAACAAGAAATTAATCATTCCAACCGTACCTTCTAAAATAGTAGTTAGCACATCCCTCGGAGTAGCTTCAGTAGATGGAATAATGATTAGTTTTTCTTCACACCCGATAAATACCGAATTAGCTGAAAGCCAATCCATTCCCAGAACAACATCCACTTTCTTAAGCGGCAAACAAATAAGATCAATCTGGAAGACTCTTTCATTCACCGATAATACACAATTTTCACACATCAACGGTGTTTCAACAATTTCATCCATGGCAGTAGTAACCACCATGGGTGGAGACAAAGGAACAACTTGCAACCCCAGTCTCTTCACGCATCGCGTGGACATTCACAAAACACGTACCCGCAATCAAGGAGTTATCACCCTTTGTCTTCCTTGCATCCAAGGTATACACTCGGCCGGTATTCTTTTCTTGCATCTGATTCCTCTTCTGAGGACAATCCCTCGATAAATGGCCCACCTTATTACACTAATAACATTTTATTCCTTCCCAATTGCACCTCCCAAAATGATTCCTACCACAAGTACGGCATACCGGAGGCGCACTAGACTTAGAACTCTGAACTTGCTTCCCCTTGAATGATTGTTGTCTCGATCTGAACTGTTGATTCGACCGCCCACGATCATTTTGATTCGACCTACTCAATTCTCCTTCCGCTTGTACCTTCTTCAAACTCTGTTCCGCCACATAACACTGTCGTAACAACTCAGCATAGTTAGTAAATTCCCTCTGAGACACACTATGTGAAATTTCGGCCCTTAAACCAAACAGAAACTGATCGATCTTCCACCTCTCATCTGGAGCATACATGACCTGCCTAGAGTAAGCAGCCATAGTCTCAAATTTCTCTGCATTCGAAGCCACTGTCAAGTTACCTTGTCTCAGCTGCTGAAACTCGAATTCTTTTTGAGACCTTAAGGAACTTGGAAAATACTTCTCCATAAAAGTTATCTTAAATTGCTCCCATACTTTTGGTACCTCTTGAATTGTCATTAATGCCGAAGCGCTCTCCCACCACCTCATGGCAGGACCCTTCAACAAATGAGAAGTAAAAATAACCTTATTTTCTTCACTACACTGAACGATCAAGAAAATCCACTCCATACCGGATATCCACTCATGCGCCTTTACCGGATCTAATCCTCCCTGAAACTCCGGAGGATTCATACGAATGAAATCCCTAAAGGTTCCGCCTACAGCTTCAGGAACAACCACTGGAGGATGCACGCCACCAGCCATTTGCTGTACCATTTGTTGCACAAACTGATTCTGCTGTTGCTGCATCTGTTGCATGAATTGATACAGAGGGACATTTCGTTCGTCCCCTGGCGGATTTGTCCCTGCAGGAGTAGTTCTCGGTCTACCACGGTTATTTCTGCGCCGGTCAGCCATGTTCCTAAATGTCATACAGATAGGATTAAGTTGATCAAGCTCAATACCATAAATATAACACATAAGACCAATGGCGACGCAACACATATGAAACGGAAAGAAACACTTATACTATTTCATAGCTAGGTCGAGGATACGACCGGCTCTGATACCAACTAATACGCCCATATATATATATATATATATATATATATATACATACATCAAGCATATATCATACATGAATAATACGTTTGGTACTGAAATATATATGTACAAGTTCCTAGTTAACACATTGTATACATTAAATGCCCTAAATACAAAGTTCTAAAGTCTACGACACAACATATAAAAGATGTCCAAAAAGGCACTAAGAACTAGATCAAAGCAATGATCTAAAAAAAATGCCATAGCGGAAGCCATGCCATCTCAAAAGCTACGATCCGTAAGGAAAAGTCAAACCACTTTGTCCTTACCCTTCGCCGAACCTGCTGAACCTGTGATGTAAACAACAACAGTGGGGTGAGATACATCAAATCTCAGTGAGTTCGTTATCTTATAGTCCTCTCGGTTTTAAAAGGTTCTAACAAGCCTAACTCAAGTCAAAAGGGATGGGGGATGACTTTGAGTACACACGCACACTATATATACACACTAGTGAGCCTATTAACTCACAATAGTACCAAGTACGTCCTGAGCCTGTTAACTCAAGAATCTCGCTAATCAATAACCGTATCAAGGCATCCCCTTTTCCCGTCCGCTTCTATGTCTAGAAGACGATTCGAGTCATGGATCCTTGTATTTACTTGGCATACGAATTGGATTCGGGATCATCGGCCCGTACACCGTGATCCGTCACTTCACACGGCCCGTACACCGTCACAAGTCTCTTTACCCGTAGGCTCCAATCGTACTATACGCGGGAATCAAACCTACCAAGTAATTGTGCATACGTTTCAGAGGAGGGGCTCGAGTCTCATGAAACTACACCGCAAGATCAATCGGTTATGATTACTAGACACACGCCTCGGCCTCTTCTGCACGAGCGTTGTCACAATGTTATTCCACACTATCTGAAAAATGTTTACGGTGATATTCCTCACTCTACCTATTTCATATTTTAACATGCATACATACTCGAACATGCTTAAATAATAAGAACATAGGCAATTAGTCATCAATCACACAATGCAACTACATAATTCCACACATTCCCAATTTTACGAATTTACGGTTCCCTCTTATTTATTTAATCGGGCATCAAAACCAATATCTCTTCCTTCTATTATATAGAGGACATTCAGAGTTTCACAACGATATCAAGAATACGCAAAACGGATACACGAGTCCAAAGTTATGAGAGAAACAAAACTACATACCCAGCCATATTCGCTAGGCGAACATCCCAGCGAGCCTTCGCTAGGCGAAGCTCCTGGCGAATGTACAAACAGAACAAAAACAGACATAAAGTTTGCTTCACGAACTCCCTGGCGAACCTTCGCCTCGCCCTTCGCTTCGCGAACAACTTAGCGAAGCAAGGCAGAACCAAACAGCCCTGCAAAGGCACCAAGTTCGCTAGGCGAACGTCGTTGGCGAATATTCGCTGACCTTCGCTGGCGGGTTCGCTAGGCGAACCCTCAAAAATCCGTTCGCTGAGGCTCGCCCCAGGTTCGCTAGGCGAAGCCTGGAAAATCCAACTTCTCTACAGCTCTGTTCTTTATCCCAAATCAATAATTTTTCCAATAAAAACACATCCAAACCTCATTATAACCATCAAAACATAACATGATCATAATAACAAGCATTTAACAACAATTATATCGCATTTCATCCGTTAAATCCATGATTTCGGCATAATTATTCATTTTCTCACAATTTCAACCTCACTCTAAAACACATGGAAATCTACATCTAGAGCATCTATCTAGAACCCACCTTATACAGAGGATGATGATGAAGAAGATGAGATGATTCGATGAAGATTGGATGATGGTTGAAGATCTAGTGTTCTTGAGCTTTTCCTCTTTTCTCTCCTTTTTCCTTCCCTTCCTTTTCTTCTCAAAATTGACTATGTTTGGAAATGAGAGGAAAGAAAATGATATAGAAAATATCATCAATTAGCAACACTACTAATTGTCCAAAAAGTCTCTAAAGTTCAAATACTTAAATAACTCAGAGTCAGATAATATTAATTGGATTTACTCTAAGTTCAAGAGTTACCCTAATTATCTCTGCAGATAATTTATCAGAGTACACGGGGACTCAGTTGATCACAATTAATATTATCCGGAGTAAAAGAATTTACGGGGTATTACAGTGGAGCATCACTTACCATTGAAATCAGAATGTCCGCCAGTAAAACAAAGGTTGAGACAGACTCACCCGGACATGGCCATCAAAATCAAAGAGGAGGTACAGAAACAGATTGATGCAGGTTTCCTCGCTTCGTCTGAATATCCTCAATGGTTAACCAACATCGTACCAGTTCCGAAAAAGGAAGGCAAGGTCCGAATGTGTGTAGACTACAGGGATCTAAACAAGGCTATTCCGAAGGATGACTTTCCTTTACCACACATTGACATGCTGGTAGACAGTACAGCAAAGTTCAAAGTTTTCTCCTTCATGGATGGATTCTCGGGCTATAATCAGATTAAAATGGTGCCGAAAGACATGGAGAAAACTTCGTTCATTACCCCATGGGGTACCTTTTGTTACAAGGTAATGCCATTCGGTTTGAAGAACGCCGGGGCAACCTATCAAAGGGCCATGACTACTCTGTTTCATGACATGATACACAAGGAAATCGAGGTATATGTCGATGACATGATTGCCAAATCTAAAACAGAAGAGGAGCATGTGACCCACCTGTCAAAACTATTCAAGCGGTTGAGAAAGTACAAACTCTGCTTGAATCCCAACAAATGTGAAATTCTGGTACATGTGCAGAATTCAGATGTCCTATGAGGGAGCATTCGACATCGCGCCTGCTGAGCTGGATTATTGAGATTCAGTTATGTTTTGAATTGTGCAGAATATTCAGGAGAAAATTATGCATCCTATATGGCGTATATTTAAAGGTCTAGAAGATTCAATCAGAAATCATTACTTTCTAAATATGGAGACATATTAGGAAATATTAGATTGAAGACCTATTTTCTTGGAGTTTATTTTGCAGAATTGTAACAGCTAATGAAGCTGTGATTGAAGGCCCAAATCCAGTTGGGTACAGGTTATAAATAGAAGGGTTTGTAACCTTGGAAGTGACGACTCAAGATGTAGAAATCTAGGGTTCTGTCTAGGTAAACCTCCTGGCTTGTGGGAAGGTTACCCGTACCCCTCAAAACCTATAGGTAAGAGGCAGTACGTATTGTTCTTGGAGGAAGCTTTGAAGCAACTCCAGGTTGTGGTCTTATTTAAGGGAAGAAGCTAACAAACGGTGGAGTTTGGCATCATACTTAGCTAGGTATTGTTCTCATCAGATGTTGATGTGTCATAGGAGTGTGTCTCCTCACCATGGAAGTGTGGCTTCATGTATATCTGTGTGATCAGAATGTAGGCAAAGGGCTGTCGATGCAGTGGCTGAGATGTTGACTGCTAGACATCATTGCGATGATTGGGAGTGAGAAGGATTTCTCATATCTAGAGAGGATCTAGGTAGAAGGGTCATTGGGTAGTGATTAAATGATAAGCTGTAAACGGGGAGTTTAGCTTTGAATTGATACTGCTGATAGTGGACTTCATCCCTGGCTTGGTAGCCCCCAGAGTAGGTGTATTAGACCGAACTGGGTTAACAATTCTGTGTGCTTTGTTTTTATCTTTTCAGTACCGTGTTTTTTGTTATAAACCTTGCCATGTGTATTCATGTCAGACCAGATGTCGATGTCATGTTATAGGACATCTGAATTCTGCACATGTACCAGAATTTCAATTGGTATCAGAGCAGGCATTCTTTCTGTTCTGGGTGAGATCCTGGGAAGGTACTTTCTGGTCATGGGCAAGGAAGAAAGTAGTTACTGAAAAGAGGTATGAACTTGGATAATTCATACTACTGTACGGATGATCTCTTGGCAATGATCATTGGTTAGCTGGAGTAGAAGTTGTTCCTATTTGTTGCCTTCAGGTCTGTAGCTTGGTGGAAAGCTGCTGTATGTAGGATTGATTTATTTTCAATCCTATGTTGTCATGCTTGTACTTGGATAGTGGTGTAAGCATTGTGCCTGAATATTGTTGAGGAGGTTGTTGTATTCCGCTGCATGGTATCTGATATAACCCTGAAAGTATGGGAAGGATACTAGGGTTATTACCCTCAACAAAATATATGCCAGATGTTTGAACAAGATTTTTGAAAGTGTCAAAGATACTTGAGTTTCCTCAAATCCACTCATAAAGACATTTATCAAGAAAGTTGATGAAAATCAATTGATCAATGATGCTCATCGTTTGAAGACCTTGAAGACTATCAAGGATGATGTGTTCCAAGAAGAAGGAACTGATGTTCTATGGGATGTTAGAACATCACTTCAACAGGTATGCAGCTACCAGTTGGAGAGCAGATGCTTTGGGGGCTAAACAAATGTGTTCTGATCACATCCGTTTGGAACCTACTCCTGGCTTGGAAGAGGAGGCATCTGGTTGTGTGTCTAAGAAGTTTCTTTCAAGAAACATGTCTTAGATAAGCGTATGGGATTAGTATATTTCTGATCCAAGTGAGTAGGAGTGCAAAGGCTGTTCTCTGGGCTAGATGTATGGAATCTTGTTCTAGTGGAAGAGAAACTCAAAGGGCTGTGCAAGGATTGAAAAGCATCCTTGTAGGTTGAAGTGTTGGGAGAAGCATTTTTTAATCTGTTTGTGATAACCAGTCATTGTTCCAGAAACCTGTTAGAAGGAATCTCCTCTTTAGGTGCAGAAGGATGGCGCGTCCAACATCTCAAAGTCAGATAGGAGGTCTGAACATTAGAAGTTTGAAAAGAAGATTCTTGATATGTAGAGTGTGCAGGTTCCTGCATGTGTGTATGATCTGGTTTTGAATGGTTTGTCATGAAGAAGGATCAGCAGATGCCTGATGTGTACAAAAGAAGAATGTCAGACTAATTGTCCTACCTTGTGTGAGACGGTAGTCTTATCTGACTAATGATAGATACTTTGACGGGAGCTAAGTATTTGTCTGATGTGAGTATGCAATTCTGCTGTCTGAACTCTTTGCTTCAGAGAGGGTGTGCTAGTTTATGGTGTTTAGGTGTTTATGTTAACCTGAATATGCTGCTCTGGCTGTGTTTTATTGGGAGCTTCTTCTATGTGCAATGAGTCCTTTGAATAGTGATGGGTAACATCATGATTGTTGATGGTTATAGATTGTGCACTTGGAGTTGGATGCTCAATCATTTTTGTCAGAAGAGGTGTTTCTGACTATGTGGATTAGAATGTGGAGAGTCTGATCTTGGTTTTAGTAGTATGTTCTGGAAAAGCATGACTACTATTTTTGAAGACCTCACTAGTATCATCAACTACTAGTGGATGTAATGGCAGAGGAAGTGTGTCAGATGAGGTGATTTGATCAGGAAGTTTTGTTGAAGAGTATAGTATGTGAATGTGCTCAGCTATTGGGTGAAGATGTGGTGCTCAAATGTTCATCTCCATCTAGAGCATTGGTTATCCATGACAGGGGGAGTACTTGTCTATGGATTTTGCTGCAAAGGTGCATATATTGTGAAGCTTGCATGCGTGAGGAGATTGGTTACCTCTTGTGAGGATATAATGTCAGATAACATGCTATGACATTAGGCTGCTGGATGGTGTTTTGGTGTGTGAAGCTAATTGTTTGAATCACGTGCGCACATGCTTCTGAGGAGGAGTGTGAAGGACATCTTTGTTTGTGTCTGGGAGAATTTATTTTTCTCTGTAGATTTTGGAGATGTCACACTTGTCTTGGTGTGTGTTATTAATTCTAAGTAAGAGGAGTTTACTTAGAATTCAGTGGAAGGCAGTGTGTTTGTGCTTCAGAACTTGAGGATGATTGAAACTGATTGCTCTTGTGCAGAAGAGTAGTTAGTTGAAATTGTAAGGAGGTTCTGGTTCTCTGGGAGCTTGTGGCAGAAGTTCTGGGTTGAAGCATACCTTCTTTTGGTGGATGAGAGTTTATTCCTCTCTGGGTTTCTGAAGTTTTTCTTTGGTCAAGCTGGTGGCGCAGTGTTGTTTGAAGATCTTCAGTTGGATTACTATGCAGATAGTAAGTCCAGTGGTGGAGCATATCAAGAACTATGAGGTGTGGTGTCTATGATGTGTGGAAGATGTTCTAACCAATGTTAGAACATCTTTGGGTTAGTTATCCCTGGAGTCGGATTTTGAGATCACTCTTTGTCTAAGAGGTGTTTATCTTATCATACGGGAGAATGATGAGTTAAGGACTGTCTTGGATGTCTGATGTGAATATAACATGCTAGAAGTGGATCAGTTTGGTGCTTGTGGAGCAAATAAGCTGAAGATTTTTGGAGCATCATTCGTGAAATGAATGGTACTAGTGTGGTACTTGGTTTGCTTGAGGATCAAGCATTAAGTGAATGCGTTCAGCAGGTGTGTTGAACAGAGGGTGCGCTCTTGAAGACATATAGATGAGTCTTATGTTTTCCATTCATTTAAGGTGTTCTTGCAAAGGAGCACTGGGTATCTTAGATAGGGGGAGTTGGACTTCTGTTTTGGATTTGTTGCTACAGTAGTTCAGTTGTTTATCAAGATTGGTTGTGGTTTCAAAAATTTATGATAGTGTATCTCTGGTGAGGGTGTAATGTCAGACAAGATGTCATGACATTGTGTGACTGGTTTAGTTCTGGGTGGACTTGACTGGTTGATCTTGGTCATGTAATTGGGTTGTCAATGTATTGAATCAAAGTTGTACAAGCTTCTGAGTTGGATGTGTTCTGCTACTGGTTGATTGCCCTTATTGCTTAGTTGCATTGTTTGTCAAAAAGGGAGAGTTAGCCTAGGAGTTGTCTAGTTGTTTGGTTTGATCCTAGTTTTGAGGGGGAGTTTGTAGTTTGTGCAGCTGTTATGCTGTTTGAATTTGTTTTTGGTGCAGCTGTTGGATGTTGCTGATGCTGGTTGTGTGTGATGTTGGCTGTTTTTGGTGTTGAGGGGGAGCTTCGGTTTGTTGATGGAATTTCTTTCTGCTGGTTTTTAGTTTGTCTAAATTCTGGCTAAAAAGGGGGAGAGTTGGTGCCTGTTTTCTTTAGTTGTTCTGTGTTCCTGGTGCTCTGGGTGTTTTGGAATTTTCTGTCTGTTGGTTGTATTTTTATTGCTGTAAACTCCTGGATTGTAATTGTTTTTAGATTATTTGTTTTAGCCAAAATTTGCCAAAGGGGGAGATTGTTAGTTCTCTTGTATTAGGATTGGCTTAATTTTTGTAAAACAAATAATAGCAGCAATAATGCAATAGAGAATAGGATGTATAAACTTGCTAAGAAGAACAGGTACAGCAAGATGTCCTATTGAAAAGACCTAACATGTTGTGTTGAAGTTATTCAACAAATGGAACAACATGTCGAAGAAGATGTCTTATAAGGGAGCATTCGACATCGCGCCTGCTGAGCTGGATTATTGAGATTCAGTTATGTTTTGAATTGTGCAGAATATTCAGGAGAAAATTATGCATCCTATATGGCGCATATTTAAAGGTCTAGAAGATTCAATCAGAAATCATTACTTTCTAAATATGGAGACATATTAGGAAATATTAGATTGAAGACCTATTTTCTTGGAGTTTATTTTGCAGAATTGTAACAGCTAATGAAGCTGTGATTGAAGGCCCAAATCCAGTTGGGTACAGGTTATAAATAGAAGGGTTTGTAACCTTGGAAGTGACGGCTAAAGTGTAGAAATCTAGGGTTCTGTCTAGGTAAACCTCCTGGCTTGTGGGAAGGTTACCCGTACCCCTCAAAACCTGTAGGTAAGAGGCAGTACGTATTGTTCTTGGAGGAAGCTTTGAAGCAACTCCAGGTTGTGGTCTTAGTTAAGGGAAGAAGCTAACAAACGGTGGAGTTTGGCATCATACTTAGCTAGGTATTGTTCTCATCAGATGTTGATGTGTCATAGGAGTGTGTCTCCTCACCATGGAAGTGTGGCTTCATGTATATCTGTGTGATCAGAATGTAGGCGAAGGGCTGTCGATGCAGTGGCTGAGATGTTGACTGCTAGACATCATTGCGATGATTGGGAGTGAGAAGGGTTTCTCATATCTAGAGAGGATCTAGGTAGAAGGGTCATTGGGTAGTGATTAAATGATAAATAAGTCAGAGAAATGCACATTGGGTTTCTCATATCTGAATTCTGCACATGTACCATAATTTCAAAATGCACCTTCAGTGTCCGTTCAGGGAGACTTTTAGGGTTCATCGTCAGCCAGAAAGGAATTGAGGTTGATCCTGACAAGGTCAAGGCCATTCGAGAAATGCCTTCTCCGAAAACTGAAAAATAAGTCAGAGGATTCCTGGACGGTTGAAATGCATCTCCAGATTCATATTCCTCATGACCGCGACCTGTGCGCCTATTTTCAAATTACTCAAAAAGAATCAAGACTGCGTTTGGACAGAAGATTGCCAAACCGCCTTCGACAGTATCAAGGAATACCTGTTGAATCCACCGATTCTATCACCTCCAATGGAAGGAAGACCACTGATCATCTACCTAACAGTCTTGGAAGACTCGATGGGTTGTGTACTTGGCCAACAAGACGAAACCAAACGGAAAGAGTCTGCCATCTACTATTTGAGCAAGAAATTCACAGAGTGTGAAACTCCGTATACTATGCTTGAGAAAACTTGTTGTGCTTTGCCTTGGGCAGCCAAACGTCTTCGCCAGTACATGATTCGTCATACTACTTGGTTAATCTCAGAAATGGATCCAATCAAATACGTCTTTGAAAAGCCTGCTCTCACGGGAAGAATCGCCCGTTGGCAGATGTTGTTATCAGAATATGACATTGAGTACCATGCTCAGAAAACTGTTAAAGGAAGTGTTTTAGCTGATCATTTGGCTCATCAACCGATTGACGATCAAGAATCAATCGGATTTAACTTCCCAGACGAAGATGTCATGTATCTAAAAATGAAAGATTGCGATGAACCGCTACCCAGTGAAGGGCCAGAACCAGGTTCTCAATGGGGACTAATCTTTGACGGAGCTGTCAACCATTATGGAAACGGAATTGGGGCAATCATTGTTACCCCTCAGGGTACCCACATTCCTTTCACTGCCAGACTTACGTTCAAATGTACAAACAACGAGGCCGAATACGAAGTCTATATTATGGGTCTCGAGGAAGCAATTGATTTAAGGATCAAGAACTTGGACGTATATGGCAACTCAACCCTGGTTATCAGTCAAATCAAAGGAGATTGGAACACATACCAATCAGGACTGATTCCTTACAAAGATTATTCAAGGAGGTTGCTACCCTTCTTCAACAGAATCGAGTTTCATCACATCCCTCGTGATGAGAATCACATGGCTGATGCATTAGCCACTCTCTCTTCCATGATTAGTGTAGGTCAATGGAACGACCTACCTAAGATTGACATAATGTGCCTTGAATGGCCCGCTTACATCTTCACGATTGAAGCAGTCATAGACGACAAACCTTGGTATCACGATATCAAATACTTCCTTCAGAAATAAGAGTACCCACCTGGGGCATCCAGAAAGGACAGAAAAACCCTCAGAAGACTGGCTAGCAGCTTCTTCCTGAGCGGTGATACACTCTATAAGAGAAATTTCGACATGGTCTTGCTCCGATGCGTAGATAGACCAGAAGCAGACATGCTGATAAAAGAAATTCATGAAGGATCCTTTGGCACTCATGCCAACGGACACACAATGGCGAGAAAATTCTGAGAGCAGGGTACTACTGGTTGACCATGGAATCTGACTGCTACAAGTACATGAGGAGGTGTTACAAGTGTCAGATATACTCGGACAAAATCCATGTACCGCCAACACACCTCAAAGTTCTCTCTTCCCCGTGGCCTTTTTCCATATGGGGAATTGACATGATTGGCATGATTGAACCTAAGGCTTCCAACGGACATTGGTTCATTCTGGTCGCCATTGACTACTTCAACAAGTGGGTCGAAGCAGCGTCATATGCTCATGTAACCCGACAAGTGGTGGTCCAATTTATCAAAAACAATATCATCTGCCGTTATGGTGTTCCGAGCCAGATCATTACTGATAATGGATCTAACTTGAATAATAAGATGATGAAAGAGTTGTGCGCAGAGTTCAAGATCGAACACCATAACTCATCTCCCTACCGACCCAAGATGAATGGAGCGGTAGAAGCAGCTAACAAGAACATCAAGAAGATCGTTCAAAAGATGGTTATAACCTATAAAGATTGGCATGAAATGCTACCCTTTGCTCTTCACGGTTATCGAAAATCCGTCCGCACTTCAACAGGGGCAACCCCTTTCTCTCTAGTATATGGCATGGAGACAGTGCTTCCCATAGAAGTAGAGATCCCATCAATCCGGGTATTGATGGAAGCAAAGCTTACAGAAGCTGAATGGTGTCAAAGTCGACACGACGAACTGAATCTGATAGAAGAAAAGAGGATAACGGCACTATGCCACAGTCAGTTGTATCAACAAATAATAAAGAAGGTGTTTGACAAAAAGGTCCGACCTCGCATCTTCAGGAAAGGAGACCTTGTGCTAAAAAAGATACAATCATTTCTCACTGATTCTTGGGGCAAATGGACTCCGAATTACGACGGCCCCTATGTTGTCAAGAAAGCTTTCTCAGGCGGCGCCTTGAGACTTGCAACCATGGATGGAGAAGAATTTTCCTACCCCACGAATGTTGATGTAGTCAAGAAATACTTCGCCTAACTAAAAAAAACGTCTTGGTGGATCGAAAACCCGAAAGGGCGGTCCAGGCAAAAATTAGAGACATGATCAAAAAATCATCCCGGTGGATTGGAAACGTAACAGTACAATCCAGGCAAAAGTTAGGGATAATGGCAAGTAACTACGTCCAACAGGGGCAAATCCCTCAGCAGCAGTTACACCATCCATCAGAAAACTTCAGTCAAGGTCATCTTCAACAGAAGCTCAGGATGCCCAGAATTCAAAGTTGGTAGAAGGATAATGGTCGTTATGTTTCAATGTAGCCCTCTTCCCGTAAATTACCATTTTCTAAACTTTGTAAATACTCTATGGAATCACGCGCTTGGCTGACCTCCATCCTATCAATAAAATTTGAGCCCTTGTGCTTTTGTTTGCAATTCTTATTTGTTTCAGCTTTATAGAACGACATTTTAATGTGATCAACGATTCTTGAAATGAAACAAAAATGAATTTACTTGCAAAAACTTTTTGCTTTTAAAATAAAGATGGCAATTCCTTTTGACTGTTGAACATCGAAAGAACGTCGCTCGCTTCTCCAGAAGTAATCGAGCTTCAAAGTGCAGAATCAAAGTACTCCTTCTAAACCAGTCCACCTGAATGAAGGATCAGCTGTGTCAGAGACCATTTCCCATCTGACACCCCCGACCGAGTTCTTATCTCCTAAGCCTGACCAATATAGCTCCCAACAGGGACTATCTCTCCTAAGCAAGGCAGAATTGCTATCTTGAACCAACGGTACTTCTTCGTCCCCAGCAGTGGCCGAGTATCCAGTCGTGTTCGTCTGTTAATCTGTATGTCGCGTCAGTTTTGTCAGCATAAACATACATACATCATGCATTGTTGATTTGCATTCACATTCACATTGCATCACTATCACTCTAGTCGGTCTTATCCCCTAGTGATAACAGTCCTCTCAATCGAGTTGTCAGTTCTTTCCTCGTCAGGAAATGTCGCGTCTGAACAATCTCTCCTCCAGTTTATTTCTGAATTAGAATTGGCCCTTGACGACTTTAATAACTTGAACCTCTGAAGAACCAGAGAACTTTCGACAAACATCACTCTTCGCCAGTGAAGATGATATCTCCGCTTTCCCAGATTAAGGAAAATCTCCAGACAAAACCTCTTAATCAGATATTCGGCAATACATCACCTCAAAATTGGACCACATCATATGGCATTTCTCCAGGAAGATCCCGAGAAAAGTATGATGTAATACCCAAGCAGAAACAGTCTCTCAAGAGACTCGTTTTCCCCAGATAGAGTCGACAAATGGCGTCTCCAAACAGAGAAGTTTGTGTACCTCTACAACTCAGACGAATGGGTTCCCCAGCAAGTCTGACATCAATTTTTCTTTCTATCAAATGGCATCTCACCAGGAAAATTCGGCGAGAAGTTTGAGGAAATCCGCTACAAATAGCGTCCCTTGTCAAGAAAGTTTATTGACAAAAGAAACTAAGACCAGTTCCTTAGTAGGAAACAAGGATCGAGGGGAAGTTTACATCAGAAACTTAGACCAGTTCCTTGGTAGGAAACTAGGATCGAGGGAAAGTTTACATCAGAAACTGAGACCAGTTCCTTGGTAGGAAACCAGGATCGAGGGGAAGTTTACACCACAAACTAAGACCAGTTCCTTGGCTGAAGTCCAGGATCGAGGGGAAGTTTTTACCTTTTCTAAGCATCATTGCTTAGCAAAAGAAGAAGGATGCGTAAACTGCTCTTCCTAACCACCATCGAAATTTCGGGTATTCCGATATTTAATCCTCTTGCACCCCGAATGCCCGAATACCTTCGCCATTCACACCTTCGGGTCCAAGAAGATTAAATAGGGGCATCTATCATACCCCAAATTTTGACCACTAATATTTCCCATCATTGGGAAAATCATCACCACAATATGGATGAATTATCATGCCTCATCAGTCTCCCCAAAGATGGGTGAGCATTCACTACTGTCAAAATTAGGGTTTCAGGCCCTCTCAGAACTTTAGACAAAGGATCAATCAAGAAATGACATGATATTCAACTTGTCTAGACCTCTCAAATATCCACAATGGATCAAGAGGACTCCCACTTCAAGAATCAAGCACAATGTTGCAGCATTCCAGGTGGATTAAGCCTTAAGATCGACGGTGTCACCAAATTAGGGTTTTGGTCGACCAGGGCCTCCAGATGGAAATTTTCCTCTGGGCAGGAGCCAATGCTTCAAAGCATAACATAAGATGCCCCATGGGACATCATAAACCCAATCATCAAGTCAATTTTGCCTCAGGGGATGCATTCACTAAAAATCAGGAATTAGGGTTTCTTGACCTAATTCACCCCTAAGTTGCCTTTTGGGACAAAACATAAGCCAAGACTTCAAGGGAGGATTTGAGGGTCTCTAACATACTACATTGATCCATTTGCACCAATGGATTAATCCAAGAAGCTTGAGCAACAAGTTTCAATTTCACCTGAACCACAGTTAGGGTTTCGCGTGAAAAGTCAACTGTAGCTTTGACTTTTGACCAGGACATGCTCCCAAACCTTGGGACATGATTTAATACACCCTATAACACCTATGAAATCAATCCATCAAGTTTGATTTAGGTCAAGGACTTGATTTCATAGAGGATCGCACAATTTGGAATTCATCTGACAAAAAGTCAACTGTGCACAAAAGTCAACTTTGACTTTTTGAGATTTTTCACAAATATGGTTCTTTGACTCTAAAATGATGTTAATGTATGATTGGAATCATCATTCATTAAGAAAAATCAAGAAAAGTGGGATAACTTGTAAAAGGGGTAACCATAAAAAACTTAGAAATTTTCTAAGTTATGGAATAAAGTGGCTAGGGTACCAACTTTGGAGGATCATAGCTCCTAAACCACAAGGACATTTTTCCCCATCCAAAGCTGGATTTGTAGCCCTCATGGTCCTCTACAAAAGCTTTAACTACACCTCATTCCAATTCATCATGGATTTTGAGTTATGGTTGGATCAAAATCACTGAAAACATGAAAGTACAACTTTTCCAACACTTAGAAAAAATTATGTCCAAGACAGATTTTGTTGGAAACACCAAAACTTGTGGGATTTTTTCATACAGTTCCAAGTTGAATCAATTCAAGGTGTAAACATCAAAGTTGTTGTACATATTGCCTACAATCCAAGCAACTCATTGGCATGAAACCACTTCGCTTGAGCCAAGAGTTATGGCTGCTACAACACACCATGTCAAGGCTGCCATGGAAAATCAGTTTGTAAGTTTTCTTGCCATCCACAATTTCTGAGTCAAAAGTAAAGATCACTATGCCACATGCATTCAATCTGACCATAAGCCAACTGATCCAACTGATAGGGTTGAGTCCAAAAGCCAAGGGATCTTCCAACTTGAGATTAATGCATTTTGGCATATATGCCTTGAATTCAAAGGCATTTATGTGAAATAGGGCACTTTCAACAAAGCCACTCTACTCAGTCAAGATCCCTGATTAAACAACAATAAAAACATCTGAAGAATGTGGATTTGGTCAAGACATAGCCCTGCTCTTGGGAGGGGCTAGGTTGCCTTGCACGAGAAGAAATGCCACCAAGCCAATGCCATTGAATGTGATCTGATCCAGCAGCCATTCACTATTCCTCCAAGACAAGAATTGATCACCTATAAATAAAGGTTCCAATTGATCATTCAAATCACACCAAAGCAATTTACAGCACTGCTTTCTCTCATTCTCTCTTAAGTACCAATTTTTTTTGTTTTTGAGCAACCACCATCGGGTTTTGAGTTGCAGCCTTAAGAAATCCATTCCAATTGTTCAAATACATCACATATGATGTATTTGAGGTGTCCAAACACTTAAACACTAACTGTAACACCCCTAGCTCAAAATCACACTTCAACCAAGCCATTATGCCTCAATTATGCAGCTGGAGTCCTCCAACTTGATCCAAAGGTTTTCAAAGTGTTCCAAAGCTTGAAACACACTCCACAACATCCATTGAAGCTGTAGGGATCATCAATTCACATCTGGAACACCATCTGTATAGAGTTCCATTTCAGCTTGCATCAAGGTAAGCCTCAAAACTACATCTTCATGATCCATGCATATTTCTTCGCATGATACTTTTGCTAATTGCTTGCCATCATATGTTGAGTGCTTCCCCTCAAAAAATTTGATCATAACCCTCACAACCATGTCTACACGATTGCTTTTGCAAAATTAGGGTTCATACGGTCATGTTGATATAACTCGTTGTACACTAAAAATAAATGAAATCAAATATTGCCATCATGATCCTTGTGAAAAAATGCATGAGTTTGGTATTTGAATCATGTCAAATGGTTAAGAAATGAGTGAGTTAGAGGGCTTCACGCATCTGAGCTTGAGGTTGAAGATGGCCATGGCGCCATGCTTGAGAAACCAACCAAGTTTGCCTTATATTTTTCCCTTGCCATGTTATTAATGAATTGGCATTGTGCCCCAGTGGTTGATCAGCTGGTTTGTGTGTATTGGTGTCATACCCCAAATTTTGACCACTAAGATTTCCCATCATTGTGCAAATCATCATCACAATATGGATGAACCATCATGCCTCACCAAATGCCTCAAGTGTTGTTGAGCACTCACTACAATCAGACTTAGGGTTTCAAGCCATCTTAGAGCCTTAGACAAAGGATCAATCAAGGAATGACATGATCTTCAACTTGTCTAACCTCTCAGACATCCACAAATGGATCAAAAGGACTCCCACTTCAAGGATTAAGCACAAGGCTGCTCCCTTCTAGGTGGATCAAGTCTCAAGATCGACAGTATCACCAAATTAGGGTTTTGGTCGACCAGGGTCTCTAGATGGAAAGTTTCATCTGGGCATAAGCCAAAGATCCAAAACACAACCTAATGTACTCCATGGAACCTCATGGACCCAAGCATCAAGTCAATTTGACCTCAGGGGATGCATACATCAAAAATCAGGAATTAGGGTTTCTTGAGCCAAGACCTCAAGACATGATTTGAGGGTCTCTAATGAACTATATTGATCCATTTGGAACAATGGATTAATCCAAGAAGCTTGAGCAACAAGTCTCATTTTCATCTGCACCACAATTAGGGTTTCGCGAGGAAAGTCAACTGTAACTTTGACTTTTGACCAGGACATGCTCCCAAGCCCTAAGACATGCATCAATATACCTTATGACACCCATGGAACATGTCCATCAAGTTTGATTTAGGTCAAGGACATGATTTCCTGAAGAATTGCACAGTTTGGAATTCATTTGATAAAAAGTCAACTGTGCACAAAAGTCAACTTTGACTTTTTGAAATTTTTCACCAAAATGGTTTTTTAACACTAAAATGATGTTAATGTATGATTTGAATCATCATTCATCAAGAAAAATCAAGAAAAGTGGGATAACTTGTAAAAGGGGTAACCATAAAACTTAGAAATTTTTCTAAGTTATGGAAAAAGTACCACTAATGCACCAACTTTGGAGGACCATAACTCCTAAACCACAAGGCCAATTTTTCTCATCCAAAGATGGATTTGTAGCCCTCATTACCCTATACAAAAACTTCAACTAGACCTAAGTCCAATTCATTAAGGATTTTGAGTTATGGAATGATCAAAATCAAGAAATCACACTTTGTTCCAACACTTAGTGAAAATTTCACTAAGTCAGATTTTGCTTCACTTTTTGCCAAATGTAGAGGGATTTTTCACTTGGAATCAGAAGAGATCAAAACGAAACTTGTTCAAACACTTGTTGTATCATGTAAGGACTTTCCAAAATGGCCAAGAACATTGCCAAATTCAACTTACACCATGAGATATGACATTGTCAAGTTGCCTTGCTGAAATCTGTCAAAGGCAAGGCAGATTTTGCATTTTGGCTCGATTTGCCAAAATCAGCCAAATTCAAATTCTCCTATCCATTTGGACACCTCAGAGGATTGAATCTAAAGGGGACAATCACTGAGCCAAGCCTCCAAAGTCCATGGAACAAGAAATAGCATGTTGAACCTAGAATGGCCAAAATAGGGACAAGACTCCAAATTTGGATTGAAGCATTCAATGGAAGCATCAAGGTGGCATGGACTGAGCCATTCTCATCTAAAATCAGTCAAGACTTATCCAAGACCAAGGGAACCAAAGCTCTGTGCCCTAACCTCTAGTCAATGGCTAGAGGAGACTTGGATTTTCATTTGCCAACATTGGCCAAACCTACTTACCAGCTGTCATTCACTATTCCTTGCAAAACAAACTTGCTCTACTATAAATAGAGCTCAATTGTGATCAGTTTGAGGACACCAAAGCCATCAAACAGATGCTTTCCTCAAAATCTCTTCTTTCACTCCAATTTTGCCTTCTAAGGCAAGTCACTATCGGGTTTTGAGTTTGAGAGCTTTTCTAATCAAACCAATCACTCACACACCTCACATACATCACATATGAGCTGATCAAACACTTAGATCACTTCTGAAACACCAATTTCACAAAATCACCAGCTGGTTACTCAAGGTTTTAACCAAAGTGCAGCTGAGGTACCACAAAGTGATCCAGCCAATTTCAATCAAGTCCAACCATCCAAACACACTCCATAGGGTGTAGGGAAGCTGTTCAGATCATCACCACTCATCTGTAACACCTTCAAATCAAAAATCACATTGCACTTGCTGTCACGGCTTAGAGGTAAGCATATACTTGGTCATCTCTCAATCTATGCATATTTCCTCGCACAATAATTTGGCCATATGTTCATAATCATGCATGGAATGTTTTCCCTCAATTAATTGCATTGTTTGAATCGTGTATCAAAAATCCTAGCCTTCATGCAGAAATTAGGGTTCTTGAGGTTTCTTCGTGATTTCATGTTTTATGTTTAATTTAAATGAAATTAAGTGTTATAGACATGATCGTGAGGTTGAGACGAGCATAATGATATGTGGATTACACGATATAATCAAGTATTCAGTGAGATTGGATAGAAAACGCAAATCTGAGAATCTCAGAACACGCGCGTGTTCTTCAGCTTGTTCTTGGCGCCATTTTTAGAAATTCAAATATTTGAATTTTGTGATTTTATTTAATTGATTCAAAAATTAATTTCTCTTTGAGTTTTAATGATTTTGAGTTGATTCTTTTTTTAATAATTCACAAAAATGTTAAAATATTTTATTTTATCAAAAAATCCCAAAAATATTATTTATTTCATATAGTTGATATTTTTGCAAAGAATTAATATTTTAATTGTTTTTGACATTTTAAATATTTTTTCTACATTGATTTTGCAACTTTTAATGCTTTCTAATTATTTTGTAGGTCAATACTTAATTTTTGAAGCATTAATCCAAAATCACAATTTGTTTTTCACATGTTAAACAATTTTGATCATTTTAATTGAATTTTTATTCAATTAAATACATTTTGAAAACAAATTAGGGTTTTTGGATTAATTCAACCCTCATAAATCATTTTCAAAACACTTTGGGCCTCTAATAGAGTGTAAGACCCAATCCTTTTTTGACCAAAACATTTTGGGCCTCAGTGTATTGTATAAGTCCCGATACCGTCAAGAACAAACGGCGCGATCGTCGCCTTTCAAAATAACCCTTGGGCCTCTCCTTGAGCTATAAGACCCATTCAAAAACACTTTGGGCCTCTAATAGAGTGTAAGACCCAACCCCCCTTTTAACCAAAATCATTTGGGCCTCAGATATTGTATAAGTTCCTTCACGTTAAAAGAAAACCTCGGCGCGATCGCCATTTTGAACGGAAAAATCAACTGGGCCCACCCTCGTGTTATAAGCCTCACTCTTTCTCTTTAAACTTTTGGGCCTCTTGAGAGAGTGTAAGACCCATCCCTTTATACAGAAAACTTTTTGGGCCTCAGTCACTTGTATAAGTCCCTCTGTACAAATTCAAACAGTGCGCTCACTAATAAAACCCTGGGCCTCTCCTTGAGCTGTAAGCCCCAAATCTTTTTATTTCAAAGCACTTTCTCCTTTGATTTTAAATATACTATTGTTTTCAATCTTTCTTTGTTGAACAACTAACTAAACAGCATGGAAGCTCTACAACCGAGTAAGTGGTTATTGCTTTCATTTACCGCTTTCATATACATATAACTGTATTGTGGGGCTGTTTCACTGTAAGTCTTCTTTCATAAACTCATATCAACTGTGTAATAATAGTATAGATATTTAGAGTTTCCCCGGCAACTACGTCTAGAACTAGGTGACGTCGTTTCGTTTATTCATAGAAATAGACAACTAGATCCCCAATAGGATCACCAGATACAGTCTTCTCTTCGGTTGTCCTCATTAGGAATTGTCAAGAAACTCTACTCCCAGAGATGAATGTATTCTCCGTGAATGGCATCTTTGAGTTTCTTCCAAATTCTCGAACTTTCCTGACTTTGATCTATTCTCGGTGAATAGCATTGCCTTGAATTTCTCGGGGTTTGGGGACCCGTCGGCTTCTTAAAAGCATCGGCCTCCTCTTGGGCATCGTACAAGGACCCATGGGCTTCCTAAAAGCAACCCCGCCTCCTCTTGGGCTTAGTACAAGGACCCTACGGCTTCTTAGAAGTATTCACAGCCTCCTCTTAGGCTTCGTATAATGATCTCTTCCTCTAGGAATGATAGCCTCCTCTTGGGCTTGGTACAAGGACCCGTCGGCTTCTTAAAAGATTCCAGCCTCCTCTTGGGCTTCGTATAAATTGTCCCGACGACCTCCTAGAGGTATAGGAACAGAACCTAGTCATCCTCATAGAACAGTCCTTTCAAAGAGTCTACTACTATTTCTCAAAGCATAGTACCAAAAGATGACACTCTAGACTCGGACAGTCTAACATCCTTGAGTCTCAAAGATATTCTCAAGTGACCCCTTCATTAAATAGGAAGGAAACCCGCAGACTCGGACAGTCTCAATACCCTTCGGATTTCCCGCTTCCCTAAAGAACAGGAATGACCCGGATCCTTGAATCAAATCCATGAGTACAGTGTTGCTCATATAAGAACTGATTTTCTCTTCAAAATCAGTATACTGGACCTGTCACTTAACTGAAACAGTCACCATAGCCTCCTCTTGGGCTTTGTACAATGATTCTTCCCAGCGAAACAACATTTAGCCTCTCTCTCGAGCTTTGTACGAGACACATAAGAGACTCCCTCGTTGAGTCAATTACCCCTTTCGCCTCCATCTCGGGCTTTATACGAGATACAAAAAGGTTCTTATTGAGCCAAACAAACAACAACCTCCATCTCGGGCTTCGTACGAGATACAAAAAACTCTCTTGTTGAGTCAAATAGCCTCCATCTCGGGCTTTATACGAGATACCAAAAGACTTCATCATCGAGTCAAAACCCCTTTTAGCCTCTCTCTCGGGCTTTGTACGAGACACATATTAGCCTCCTCTTAGGCTTTGTATAAGAAAACCACTGGTTGATCCAATCAACCTTTTAACATCAAAGCTGTGCCTCGTTCACAGTACACAAACATCAACAACTTCTTCCCCTCCATCTAATCCCTGTAAGCGGCAAGCCTCTGGATCATCTACATCCATGCCACTGTCCCTCTTTTAGCATGAGAAATTCCTAAGGAAAGATAGCATTGTTCTACATTAAGTTAAAGTCTTCTCTTTCAGGTTGAAATCCCCTATAAAGGAAATTATGGCATTGTCGGATTCACAAATCCCGGTTAAAGTAATTCTCCTTTATAAAACAGTTGTGACATACAACCCCCTCTTTAGAGATGACAAATTCTCTCTAAAGTTGAGACCTTTCAGCTTCACATCTTGGGCTTTGAACAAGATACAAACCACCTTTTCGCTTCACGTCTTGGGCTTTGAACAAGACACCAAAACAACCATTTCCTCCCATAGAATATGAGGAACTACGAACGCTCTGATTTCACTGTTTTGGATAAACGGGAATACGTAGGCATAAGATTGAAAGAAAAATCTTAGCGAGCACACTAAACAAAAAACCAAATCCCATATCTCCATCAATCAAAAGCAGTAATTCAAAAACATCAGTCCTAACATCCTAATCCTTGTTCCCCGCCAGAAAAATCCTAAAAAAGAAAGAAATCAGTATTGGCGAAAATACAAATAACCAGTACAAAGGCCCCCCACATTGATAGCATTCGTAACCTAACAGACCGATGTTTAAACTCAGTATGCAAAGCAGGGTTAATTGGAGACATCTATTTCCCTTCCTTCATCAGCTTTAATAGGATAAAAAATGAATCGACCTGTAGTTTGAAGCTCAACCGCAGAGAGCGACCAGCGCTTAAGAACCGCGTCCAAAATCGCTCGCTACAGAAAAAATGGCGCCCACCGTGGGGCCTAATTCTGATTTCCTTTTTCACCTCTTGTGTGACTACCACAGATTGGGGCTTCCGCCGGGGAACCCATTTTCTGTCAGGAACTTAGGATTCATAGCTTTAAAGGTCTAGGATGTTTAGGACAAATATATATACTGCTTTTCCTAATTGTTATACATGTTTATTTTTCTGCTAATGGGAATGCGGTTGATGCCGTATGTGGAAAGATTGAGTATACACCTAAGATAAGCGATGGCGACGGGGTCGACCATCAACCTCAGTGGAGGCTGACCAACGAAACCCATTCTCTCACCTAGACAATGGGCCGGTTGTTAAGTCTGAGAAGCTGAGGAGCCAAACCCTTTCGTAGTGCGGAAACTATCAGAAATAGTTGTTACGCGATACTACCCTCATTTGAGGCTGGTGATCTATTCTCGATGAATGGCACTTACTCTAAGATTGCTCTACAACTCGCTGGCGATCCGCTAGTTGTTTTGCTTTCCTGGGAGGAGCTAATGATAATAAGTACAGGTACAAAAATCACCCTAGTATAAACCTTTGGGGATGGGTAGAGCCTTGACTCCATGACAACGACCCTTTGACCCCATGTTTTTTCTATGTTTTTGTGTGCTGCATTCATGCATTCATTTAAAAAACATTAAAACATTCAAAAAACTTCTCTTCTAGTATCTCTGTTTTTCAAATTAAACTAAGACTGTGATTGCAAATATCAGAAAAAAGGATTGTACTAATGGATTTCGGTAGAAGGAGAACTCACCAGTATACCTTCAAGGTTCCAAAACTAGAGGATTTGAGAAGGTTAGCGAGGATGATCACTAACCCAGAGGCTTTCAGAGCTAAGCACGGAGGTTTGCTACCACTATTAAGAGTCCATGTGATTGAGGGAATCATGGTTGCGTTCATTCAGTTTTACGATCCAGTTTATCACTGTTTCTCATTCCTGGATTACCAGCTTGCACCAACGCTGGAGGAGTATTCTCACCTGATCGATCTACACATTACGGATCGAGCTCCATTTTCTGGACTGGAAGAAATTCCAAAGAATTAGACTATTGCAAGAGCAATTCATTTGGACGAGTCTGAAGTTAGGACTCACCTAACCACTAAGGGTGGCATCCAAGGTTTGCCAGCCCAGTTCTTGACGAAGAAGGCCCTATATTTTGCCAGTATAGGAAACATAACTGCTTTTGAAAGCATCTTTGTCTTGCTCACCTACGGGCTATTTTTGTTTCCCAACATCAATAACTTCGTCGATATTAACTCCATTAAGGTTTTTCTCATTTGAAACCCGGTGCCGACTTTGCTCGCAGATGCGTATCATTTTGTACACCTGGGAAATTTATACAGCGGAGGGGAGATCACATGCTGTGTACCTTTGCTTTACAAATGGTTTATCTCTCACTTGCCCAAGTCTGCTGCCTTTTGGGATTGCAAGAGTGCCTTATATTGGTCGCAGAAGATCATGTCTCTTACCAACTCTGATATAGATTGGTGTAATAGGATTTATGAGGGAATCAGGATCATTGATCGTTGTGGAAGCTTCCCCAACGTACCCCTCATAGGAACTAAGGGAGGAATCAACTACCATCCGGTATTGGTTCTTCGTCAATTTGGATACCCGATGAGACACGTCCCACTGGGTGTTCATCTGGAAGGTCTTTTCTTCAAGGAAAGAGAAAATTACAGAGCACTAAAGATGGAAATAGTGCACATTTGGAAGCATGTTCATAAGAAAGGACGAGAGTCTCTGGGAAAACCGGACTGTGTCACGATGGAGCCTTATCTCCACTGGGTACAAACTAGAGCTCTCAAGCTAAAGATGCCTTATCCTCGTTACGGAATTCTTCCGCCAAGAGAATTTGTCATGTACTTCATGACGAAAACTGAAAAGCTTCAGGTTACTCTCAACAAAGTTCAAAAGGAGAGAAGGTCTTGGAAGAACAAGTATCGCACCCTCGACATAGAGTGCATCAAAATACAGTAATTACTGAAGGAAAAAGATGCTCTGATTGAAATTTTGGAGCAACATGTTGTAGATAATCAAGATGACCAAAGAAATTTGCTCACTCCTTTCGCTTGGCAAAGGAATGACAACCCGACAACAACTCAAGAGTCCCGGTCAAAGAAAAGGAAGATGCCAGAATCAGCACCTGATTTCTCTTCAGAGAGGACTCAGGACCCATTAGTTTAGGTTTCTGTTTCTGTACTTTGTAATCTACTGTATTTCCGTTTCTGTAATCCTTTGAGTTTCAATAAAAAGGGGTTTCCCCACTGTTTGATATTTGCAATCTAATTGTCGAAGTTTATTTTGATTAAACCAAAAAAACAATTAATATAATCATTGCATTCATCATTCTCACATCGCGTATTCTTCTTACCTACGAATCTCACGTTTGTGTCTCGGTTCTAGAGTCAAACTGTCTCATTCGTATAATACTCGGGCTAATCATCAGAAAAGGATGGATGATCTTGAGGAAGAAAACAGAGAGTTGAAAAAAGAGATCGATGCTCTGAGAGAGGATATGAAAAAGCTTCGTAACGACATGTAAGCCATGGCAGAAGCTCAGCTACAACGAACTGTGATCTCAGAGATCACCTCAACGCCCGTAGTGGAGAGGTATGATCCTAGGTATCAGATACCAAAAGATCGTCCTTGGGGCATGCCTGTTAACTATATCCCGGAAGGATATGTTCCGCCGATCACTGAAGATCAGGGAATCACAACAGAAGCCGGTGGGCCTGAAGGTTACAAACTTTGGGAAAGCGAAGATGCCAGAGGCATACTGAAGACTCCTGAAGGTTACAAACTTCGGGAAACGCCAAGATTCGCTGCCGTAGTCACGGTACCACCCCCTGTGGTGCACACTGTCCCTGAAGGACAGAGTCCACCGATACCTTCTGGTAAAAAGGAAACTATGTTTGACCGAATGGATGAATTCCAGGAACAGTTCTTGGAAATGCAGAAGGAACTGCAGGCCATTTGCGATCAGGATCTATTTGGAAAAGATGCCGCAGACCTCTGATTGGTCCCTAATGTGAAAGTTTCGTATAAGTTCCAAGTGCCCGACTTTGAAAAGTACAAGGGTAACTCTTGCCCTCAAAGCCATCTGGTGATGTACGCTCGGCAGATGTCAGCTCAGACGGAGAATCAGGACCTACTGATTCACTACTTCCAGGATAGTTTAACCGGTGCCGCACTCAAATGGTACATGGGTTTAAACCGTACTACGATCAGTACATTCAGAGATCTTGGTACTGCTTTCGTCCAACAATACAAATACAATTTGGACATGGCACCCGACAGAGATCAACTCAGATCGATGTCGCAAAAGGACAAGGAGACCTTTAAGGAGTATGCTCAAAGGTGGCGTGAAATTGCCGCTCAAATTTGTCCACCTCTTGAGGAAAAAGAGATGACAAAGATCTTCTTAAAGACCTTAAGCTCATTTTACTATGACCGAATGGTTGCCAGTGCTCCCAGTGATTTCACCGAAATGGTCGGCATGGGTGTACATCTTGAGGAAGCCGTCCGAGAAGGACGTTTGGTAAAAGACACTGGATCGACGAGCGGTACTAAAAAATACGGTAGTGCTCTCCCTAAGAAAAAAAGAGCAAGATATTGGGAATATCTCTCTCAGAAAGCAAAGGCGACGTTATCAACCGGTAGCAGCTGTGACTCCTGCTATCAACCCTGCGTCTATTCCTACGTATCAGCCTCAGGTTGCGCAGAGCCAACCTGATCAGCAAAGGACACAACAACCTCTTCAGCAGGCTCGTCCTCCATACAATAACAACCGTACAACACGACCACCGGGATTTGATCCTATACCCGTGACGTACGCAGAACTGTTTCCATTACTACTGGCTAAGGGGCACATTCAGACTAAATCTCCTCTTATAGTACCGGAAAATCCGTCTTTTTGGTTTAAGGTGGATCAAACATGCCCTTATCATCAAGGAGGTTCAGGGCATAACATTGAGACTTGTCTTAATTTCAAGTCCGACGTACAAAAGCTTGTTAGGAGTGGGGTCTTGTCTTTCAAGGATACAAATCCTAATGTTCTCACGAACCCGCTGCCTCAACATGAGAAGGCTGCAGTCAATTTGATAGAAGGAGAGACTAACAATGTCTATCAAATTTACAATGTACTCTTGTTAAAAACCAATCTGGTTAAGATGCATTGTAGACAGAGTGGATATGGCCATGTGCCACCTCATAATTATCATCAGTGTGATATCTGCTCTAAAGACAATCAAGGATGTTCGGTAGTGCAAGCAGCTCTACAGGAACAAATGGATCTCGGATGGATCCAGGAGCACCGAGTTCGTGGAGTTAACATGGTCTACACGAATTCTAATGTCATTCAGAACCACGACATCCGTGCAATGAATTTCAACTTGGTGGCGATGCACTCAAGGCAAAGCCAACATCATAATCTGCCGCGACACGATTACAGTTCCTGTCTGATTTGCTCGGTAAACAAACAGGGATGCTCTTTCATACAGGAGGCCCTCCAGCGTCAGATGGATCTTGGATGGATCCAAGACTACCATGATAGGAACCCTTATCAGATCAACATGGTTCAGATCTTCGATATTCGCGTGATGAATACCAACCTGGTAGAGTTACATGCTGAGCAGGTCCGACTCGGATTCTTAATATCACATGACTATCAAAGCTGTAAAGCGGGTTGCGAAAACGATCGAGGTTATGCCCTTGTCTAGGAGGCACTTCAGCACTTGTTAAATCACTGGTGGATGCCGATCTACATGGACGAAGATACTCAGCAAATTAGTATCAGTAACAGGAACCCCACTCGGCGTCAAAGTCAGGATGTCCGATCAGTGGAAGCTAACCTAGTGAGGTTACATTGTATTCAAAGTGGGCGTGGCCAGGTGCCACCACACAACTATGACAGTTGTAGCGTCTGTTCGGAAAGTAACCAAGGGTGTTACCTTGTGAGAGCAGCTCTTCAGGGTCAGGGCGATCGTGGAGAAATTCGTCCATATCCGGGTTCTGGACCCATCGACTGGACGCCGAACTACCTTGCCGAGCAAGTTGAGGATGTTGTCACGATCTCTGGTCATCACAGGACCAGGGATGTTTTTGCCATTATTCCTCTACTTGACGAATCTAAAGTTCCCAACCAGGAACGAATCGAGATCACTTATGATGGTCAGAAAAATCAGAAGGTTCCCATAGTCATCTATCTACTGGGACCACTACCATATGAATCAGCTAAGGCGATCCCTTACAAATACAGTACAACAATAATTGAAAATGGAAAGGAAATTCCATTACCCTCCGGTGTGAACATTGCAGACATCAGTCGAGTAACACGGAGTGGTAGAATCTTCAACCGAGGGGTTGGGGAACTTAACAAGGAAAAGGAACTTCAGACAGAAGCTCCCGATCCCCCAGTCGGTCAATCCAGTAATCCCGACCTTTCGAAAAATAATGATGAGATGCTGAAGCTCATCCAAAGGAGTGAATACAACATTGTTGATCAACTGTTACAAACTCCTTCAAAGATCTCGATATTATCACTGTTACTCAGTTCAGAAGCCCACAGGGAGGCTCTACAGAAAGTCTTGGAGCAAGCCTTTGTGGAACAGGATGTAACAATCAGACAGTTCGATAGCATTGTCTCTAACATCACTTCCTGCAACAATTTGGGATTTAGTGATGAGGAATTACCCGAAGAGGGTCGCCGTCATAACATGGCGCTCAATATCACAGTCAACTGCCAGGACGATGCTTTAGCCAGCATACTGGTAGACACAGGGTCAGCCCTGAATGTTATGCCAAAGTCCACTTTGATGCAATTATCATTCAAGGGCCCTCCGATGAGAATCAGCGAGGTCGTCGTCAAAGCGTTCGACGGATCCAGAAAAACAGTTATCGGCGAAGTTGATCTTCCCATAACTATCGGTCCTCACACTTTCCAAGTTACTTTCCAGGTCATGGATATCCGGGCAACGTACAGTTGTTTATTAGGAAGACCTTGGATACATCAGGCTGGAGCGGTCACTTCGACCCTCCACCAAAAGCTAAAGTTCGTTAAGAACAATCAACTTGTCACGGTTTGTGGGGAACAAGCCTTGCTCGTGAGTAACTTGTCATCATCTGCTGGTATAGAACCCGAGGAGGTTATTGGAACGCAGTTCCAAGCACTGTCGGTGAGCGAGAACAATTAGTTCAGAGGAGGAACCTCGATTTCCTCATACAAAGATGCTATTAAAGCGGTCGAGAGTACCGATACGACAGGATGGGGACAGCTTGTCATTCCTATTGACAATAAAACAAAGAAGGGTCTTGGTTTTTCTGCAACCTGTACCCAGACAGCTGCCAGCGATGAAAGTCTTCATCCCCTTCAAAATTTCTTCCACAGTGGAGGTATCCTTCACCCAGTGTCTCAGACAGTTCATGCTATCAATGAGGAAGATCCCTCTGACACAGATGAAGAATGGAAGTCCTACCTTAACAAAGACGGTTATATGTCTCAGGAAGAGGTGCCTATGCCTTTTTTCTTTCCTACAGAAAGTCCGAGATTTATACCAAGATCAGATGTCGAAATGATCTACAGGGATTGTGATCCGGAAGGATGCCACACTCCGCCAAATTCATTAGAAAAGGACACTTCGATGAAAGATAATTTTGACTACACCTATTATGGCCCAATGGATGGTCTGCCAATGTGGCAACCTTACCCAGGAAACTTGGGGCAAGAAAGTCAGCCGAACAATGAAAATCAACTGACTGTCATTGAACAGAATACCTGTGTCCCCACCATGTCATGGGATCGACACTCAGGTCATTCAGAAACTACTCAACCGGAAGATGAATTCGCAACGTTTGCAGGACTTGAATTCATCAACTATGCTTTTCCCGAGGTCAACGTCATTGAGAGAGATGACTCCTCCAGTTCCAAAGAAGTTTGGGACACTCTGGGAGAACCAAGTGGAAAATTCGACTATATGGTCAAGTACACCGCTCCCGAAAGCTCTCGTATTAGGCTCGAAGATATCCAGCCTACTGGATGGGGAGATACAGCTGAGAGCACAAATGCTACGCAAAATACAACAGAGGAATCCTCCCACGACAACTCTGTCTGGGAGACAGATTCCAATGATCCCGCTCCACCAGAAATCAGCGTCATTTCTGAAGACAAATTAAGGAAGGTGCCAGACTTTGTGATTCACCGAGGAGTTCGCCGCCAATGGGTTGCCGTCGAGGTTCCGAAGGTCGTTCATCAGTCAAAGTAATTGTCATCTTTAACCTTTCACCCTGCCCAGGTGAAACGGATGTTTTGATAGGGCTCGCTTTCTGTAAATTTCCCTCTTCACTTTGCCCAAAGCGATAGAGTTTTGTTTTATAGGGTTGTAGTTTCAAGAGTCGACTTGTTCATTAATAAAATAACGTCGTTCTGTAATTTCCGCATTAATTGCTATTTTCTCTTTTCGTTTTTCAGAAAATGGTAACCCTAAAAAACAATTCAAATAAAAACAAGCAGTAAAACAAATACACTGCACACACTTGCATTTTTCTCTACCTCTTCTAAACACGAATCGTCACGTCATGCAGATTGCTTGTCTTAAACCCAGTTGAAACATACGATCCAATGCCTTCTCCCAACTTTGAGTTCCCGGTATTTGGGGCTGAAGAAGAAGTTGACAACGAAATTCCAGAAGAGATCTCTCGACTACTCAAACAAGAGGAAAGGTCCATTGAACCTCACAAAGAACTGCTGGAAACGGTAAACTTAGGTTCAGAAAGAGAGAGAAAAGAAATCAGGATTGGGGCACTGCTCAGTCCAACTGCCAAAGAGAGTTTGATAAAGCTTCTCAGAGAATTTCCTGATGTATTCGCTTGGTCCTATCAGGATATGCCAGGGTTGGATACCAGTATCGTGGAACATCACTTACCGTTAAGATCGGAATGTCCGCCAGTAAAGCAAAGGTTGAGACGCACTCACCTAGACATGGCCATCAAAATCAAAGAGGAGGTGCAGAAACAGATTGACGCGGGTTTCCTCGCTACATCTGAATATCCTCAATGGTTAGCCAACATCGTAACCGTTCCCAAAAAGGACGGAAAGGTCAGAATGTGTGTTGATTACAGAGATCTGAACAAGGCAAGTCCAAAGGACGACTTTCCTTTACCGCACATTGACATGCTGATTGACAGCACAACAAAGTTCAAAATTTTCTCCTTCATGGATGGATTCTCGGGCTATAACCAGATCAAAATGGCGCCGAAAGACATGGAGAAAACTTCGTTCATTACCCCATGGGGTACCTTTTGTTACAAGGTAATGTCGTTCGGTTTGAAGAACGCCGGGGCAACCTATCAAAGGGCCATGACTACTCTGTTTCATGACATGATACATAAGGAAATTGAGGTATATGTCGATGATATGATTGCAAAATAAAAAATAGAGAGTGAGCACGTTGAACATCTGTCAAAATTGTTCGAACGTCTAAGAAAATTCAAGCTCCGCTTGAATCCCAACAAGTGCACATTCGGTGTCTGTTCAGGGAAACTACTAGGGTTCATCGTCAGCCAGAAAGGAATTGAGGTTGATCCTGACAAGGTCAAGGCCATTCAAGAAATGCCTTCTCCGAAAACTGAAAAATAAGTCAGGGGATTCCTGGGACGTTTGAACTACATCTCCAGATTCATATTCCTTATGACTGCCACTTGTGCGCCGATTTTCAAATTACTGAAAAAGAACCAGGATTGCGTTTGGTCAGAAGATTGCCAAACTTCCTTCGACAGTATTAAGGAATATCTGTTGAAACCGCCGATTCTATCACCTCTAGTGGAAGGAAGACCACTGATCATTTACCTCACAGTCTTGGAAGACTCGATGGGTTGTGTGCTTAGCCAACAAGACGAAACTAAACGGAAAGAGTCTGCCATCTACTATTTGAGCAAGAAGTTCACCTAATGTGAAACTCGGTACACGATGCTCGAGAAAACTTGCTGTGCTTTGGCTTGGGCAGCCAAACGTCTTCGCCAGTACATGATTCGTCACACTACTTGGTTGATCTCAGAAATGGATCCAATCAAGTATGTCTTCGAAAAACCTGCTCTTACGGGAAGAATTGCCCATTGGCAGATGTTGTTATCAGAATATGACATAGAGTATCACGCTCAGAAAGCCGTTAAGGGAAGTATTTTAGCCGATCATTTGGCTCATCAACCGATTGACGATCAAGAATCAATCGGGTTTGACTTCCCAGACGAAGATGTCATGTATCTAAAAATGAAAGATTGCGATGAACCGCTACCCAGTGAAGGGCCAAAACCAGGTTCCCGGTGGGGACTTATCTTTGACGGAGCAGTTAATCATTACGGAAATGGAATTGGGGCAATCATTGTTACCCCTCAGGGTACCCACATTCCTTTTACCGCCAGACTTACGTTCAAGTGTACGAACAACGAGGCCGAATACGAAGCTTGTATTATGGGTCTCGAGGAAGCGATTGATTTAATGATCAAAAACTTGGACGTATACGGCGACTCAGCCCTGGACATCAATCAGATAAAAGGAGATTGGAACACATACCAATCAGGATTGATTCCTTACAAAGACTACGCAAGAAGGTTGCTACCTTTCTTCAACAGAGTTGAGTTTCATCACATCCCTCGTGAGGAGAATCACATGGTTGATGCCTTAGCCACTATCTCTTCCATGATTAGTGTAGGTCATTGGAATGACATACCTAAGATCGACATAATGCGCCTTGAAAGGCCTACTTACATCTTCATGATTGAAGCAGTCATAGACGAAAAACCTTGGTATTACGATATCAAATGCTTCCTTCAGAAACTGGAGTACCCACCTGGGGCATCCAGGAAAGACAGGAAAACCCTCAGAAGATTGGCTGGAAACTTCTTCCTGAGTGGTGACACTCTCTATAAGAGAAATTTTGACACGGTCTTGCTCCGATGCGTAGACAGACCAGAAGCAGACATGCTTATGAAAGAAATTCATGAAGGATCCTTTGGCACTCATGCCAATGGACACACAATGGCGAGAAAATTTTTGAGAGCAGGGTACTATTGGTTGACAATGGAATCTGAATGCTACAAGTACATGAGGAGGTGTCACAAGTGTCAGATATACTCCAACAAAATTCATGTACCGCCATCACATCTCAAAGTTCTTTCTTCCCCATGGCCTTTCTCCATATGGGGAATCGACATGATTGGCTTGATCGAACCTAAGGCTTCAAACGGACATCGGTTCATCATGGTAGGCATTGACTATTTCACCAAGTGGGTCGAAGCAGCATCATACGCTAATGTAAACCGACAAGTGGTGGTCCGATTTATCAAAAACAATATCATCTGTCGTTATGGTGTTCCGAGCCAGATCATTACAGATAATGGATCTAACTTGAATAATAAGATGATGAAGGAGTTGTGCGCTGAGTTCAAGATCGAACACCATAACTCATCTCCCTACCGACCCAAGATGAACGGAGCGGTGGAAGTGGCTAATAAGAACATCAAGAGGATCGTTCAAAAGATGGTTGTAACCTATAAAGACTGGCACGAGATGCTACCCTTTGCTCTTCACGGTTATCGGACATCTGTCCGCACTTCAACAGGGGCTACCCCTTTCTCTCTAGTGTATGGCATGGAAGCAGTGCTCCCCATAGAGGTAGAGATCCCATCAATCCGGGTATTGATGGAAGCTAAGCTCACCGAAGCCGAATGGTGTCAAAGTCGACACGACGAACTAAATCTGATCGAAGAAAAGAGAATAACGGCACTATGCCACGGTCAGTTGTATCAACAGAGAATGAAGAGGGCGTTCGACAAAAAGGTCCGACCTCGCATCTTCAGGAAAGGAGACCTCGTGCTCAAGAAGATACAATCTTTTCTCACTGATTCTCAGGGCAAATGGACTCCAAATTATGATGGCCCCTATGTGGTCATGAAAGCTTTCTCAGGCGGCGCCTTGAGACTTGCAACCATGGACGGAGAGGAATTTGCCTACCCCACGAATGTTGATGTAGTCAAGAAATACTTCGCCTAAAAAAAACGCCTCGGTGGATTGAAAACCCGAAAGGGCGGTCCAGGCAAAAGTTAGAGACAAAATAAAAAAAATCATCCCAGTGGATTGGAAACATCATAGTACAATCCAGGAAAAAATTAGGGATAATGGCAAGTAACTATGTTCAACAGAGGCAAGTCCCTCAGCAGCAGCAGTTACATCATCGGAAGAAAGCTCCAGTCAAGGTCATCTTCGACAGAAGCTCAGGATGTCCCGAATTCAAAGTTGGTAGAAGGATAGTGGTCGTTATGTTTCAACGTAGCCCTTTTCCTTGTAAATTACCATTTTCAAACTTTGTAAATACTCTTTGGAATCACGCGGTTGGCTGATTTCCATCCTATCAATAAAATTTGAGCCCTTGTGCTTTTGTCTGTAATTCTTGTTTGTTTTAGCTTTACAGAACGACGTTGTTAACATGACTAACGATTCTTGAAATGAAACAAAAATGAATTTACTTGTTAAAACTTTTAAAATAAAGATGGCAATTTCTTATGACTGTTAAACATCGAAAGAACATCAATCGCGTCTCCAAAGGTGTTCGAACCTCAAAGTGCAGAATCAAAGTACTCCTTCTAGACCAGTACGCCTGAATAAAGGGATCAACTATGTCAGAGACCTTGTTTCGTCTGACATCCACGGCAGAGTTCTTACCTCCTAAGCCCGATCGACGGTATTCCCCGCAGGGACTATCTCTCCTAAGCAAGGTGGAATTGCTATCTTGAACCAGCGATATCTCTATACGCCCCGCGATGGCCGAGTATCCAATCATGTTCATCCATTAGTCTGTATGTCGCGTCAGTTTTGTCCGCATATACATACATGCATCGTTGCATTATTGATTTGCATTCACATTTCATATTGCATCGCTATCACTCTAGTCGATCTTGTCCCTTAGTGATAGGAGTTCTCTCAATCGAGGTTGTCAATTCTTTCCTCGTCAGGAAACGTTGTGTCTGAACAATCTCGCCACCAGTGTATCTTTAGATCAGAGTCGGCACTAGACCACTTTGATAACTTGAACCTCTGAAGAGCCAGAGAACCTTCAACAGATGTCACTCTTCGCCATTGAAGATGATATCCTTGCTTTCCCGGATTAAGAAAAATCCACAGAGAAAGCCTCGTAATCAGAGATTCGGCAGCACGCCAGTTTCGCTCCAAAAAGATCGCTGATGAAAAGGTCATCAGCACCTCAAATTTTGGACCCCATCATATGGCGTTTCTCCGGGAAGATCCTGAGAAAAGTATGATGTAAGATCCCCAAGTGGAAACAGTCTCTCAAGAGACTCGCTTTCCCCCAGTAGAATCGATAAATGGCGTCTCCAACAGAGAAGTTTGAGCACCTCTACAACTCAGACGACTGGGTTCCCCAGCAAGTCTGACATCAAAACTTTTTCCACTCAAATGGCATCTCCCCAGGAAAATTCGGCGAGAAGTTTGAAGGAAATCCGCTACAAATAGCGTTCCTTGTCAATAAACTTTATTGACAAAAGAAACTGAGACCAATTCCTTGGTAGGAAACCAGGATCAAGGGGAAGCTCATTTCAAAAGAAAACTGAGACCAGTTCCTTGGCTGAAGACCAGGATCGAGGGGAAGTTACCTTTTCTAAGCATCATCGCTCAGCAAAAGAAGATGAATGCAAGCTACCATCATAACCGCCATCAAAAATTCGGGTATTTCGATATTTAATCCTCTTGCACCCCGAATGCCCGAATACCTTCGTCATTCACAACCTTCGGGTCCAAGAAGATTAATTAGGGGCATCTGTCATACCCCAAATTTTGACCACTAAGATTTCCCATCATTGTGCAAATCATCATCACAATATGGATGAACCATCATGCCTCACCAAATGCCTCAAGTGTTGTTGAGCACTCACTACAATCAGACTTAGGGTTTCAAGCCCTCTCAGAGCCTTAGACAAAGGATCAATCAAGGAATGACATGATCTTCAACTTGTCTAACCTCTCAGACATCCACAAATGGATCAAAAGGACTCCCACTTCAAGGATTAAGCACAAGGCTGCTCCCTTCTAGGTGGATCAAGTCTCAAGATCGACAGTATCACCAAATTAGGGTTTTGGTCGACCAGGGCCCTCTAGATGGAAAGTTTCATCTGGGCATAAGCCAAAGATCCAAAACACAACCTAACGTACTCCATGGAACCTCATGGACCTAACCATCAAGTCAATTTGACCTCAGGGGATGCATACATCAAAAATCAGGAATTAGGGTTTCTTGACCTAATTCACCCCTAAGTTGACTTTTGGGACAAATCAAGAGCCAAGACCTCAAGACATGATTTAAGGGTCTCTAATGAACTATATTGATCCATTTGGAACAACGGATTAATCCAAGAAGCTTGAGCAACAAGTCTCATTTTCATCTGCACCACAATTAGGGTTTCGCGAGGAAAGTCAAATGTAACTTTGACTTTTGACCAGGACATGCTCCCAAGCCCTAAGACATGCATCAATATACCTTATAATACCCATGGAACATGTCCATCAAGTTTGATTTAGGTCAAGGACATGATTTCCTGAAGAATTGCACAGTTTGGAATTCATCTGATAAAAAGTCAACTGTGCACAAAAGTCAACTTTGACTTTTTGAGATTTTTCACCAAAATGGATTTTTAACCCTAAAATGATGTTAATGTATGATTTGAATCATCATTCATCAAGAAAAATCAAGAAAAGTGGGATAACTTGTAAAAGGGGTAACCATAAAACTTAGAAATTTTTCTAAGTTATGGAAAAAGTACCACTAATGCACCAACTTTGGAGGACCATAACTCCTAAACCACAAGGCCAATTTTTCTCATCCAAAGATGGATTTGTAGCCCTCATTACCCTCTACAAAAACTTCAACTAGACCTAAGTCCAATTCATTAAGGATTTTGAGTTATGGAGTGATCAAAATCAAGAAATCACACTTTGTTCCAACACTTAGTGAAAATTTCACTAAGTCAGATTTTGCTTCACTTTTTGCCAAATGTAGAGAGATTTTTCACTTGGAATCAGAAGAGATCAAAACAAAACTTGTTCAAACAGTTGTTGTATCATGTAAGGGCTTTCCAAAATGGCCAAGAACATTGCCAAATTCAACTTACACCATGAGATATGACATTGTCAAGTTGCCTTGCTGAAATCTGTCAAAGGCAAGGTAGATTTTGCATTTTGGCTCGATTTGCCAAAATCAGCCAAATTCAAATGCTCCTATCCATTTGGAAACCTTAGAGGATTGAATCTAAAGGGGACAATCACTGAGCCAAGCCTCCAAAGTCCATGGAACAAGAAATAGCATGTTGAACCTAGAATGGCCAAAATAGGGACAAGACTCCAAATTTGGATTGAAGCATTCAATGGAAGCATCAAGGTGGCATGGACTGAACCATTCTCATCTGAAATCAGTCAAGACTTATCCAAGACCAAGGGAACCAAAGCTCTGTGCCCTAACCTCTAGTCAATGGCTAGAGGAGACTTGGATTTTCATTTTCCAACATTGGCCAAACCTACTTACCAGCTGCCATTCACTATTCCTTGCAAAACAAACTTGCTCTACTATAAATAAAGCTCAATTGTGATCAGTTTGAGGACACCAAAGCCATCAAACAGATGCTTTCCTCAAAATCTCTTCTTTCACTCCAATTTTGCCTTCTAAGGCAAGTCACTATCGGGTTTTGAGTTTGAGAGCTTTTCTAATCAAACCAATCACTCACACACCTCACATACATCACATATGAGCTGATCAAACACTTAGATCACTTCTGAAACACCAATTTCACAAAATCACCAGCTGGTTGCTCAAGGTTTTAACCAAAGTGTAGCTGAGGTACCACAAAGTGATCCAGCCAATTTCAATCAAGTCCAACCATCCAAACACACTCCAAAGGGTGTGGGGAAGCTGTTCAGATCATCACCACTCATCTGTAACACCTCCAAATCAAAAATCACATTGCACTTGCTATCACGGCTTAGAGGTAAGCATATACTTGGTCATCTCTCAATCTATGCATATTTCCTCGCACAATAATTTGGCCATATGTTCATAATCATGCATGGAATGTTTTCCCTCAATTAATTGCATTGTTTGAATCGTGTATCAAAAATCCTAGCCTTCATGCAGAAATTAGGGTTCTTGAGGTTTCTTCGTGATTTCATGTTTTATGTTTAATTTAAATGAAATTAAGTGTTAAAGACATGATCGTGAGGTTGAGACGAGCATAATGATATGTGGATTGCACGATATAATCAAGTATTCAGTGAGATTGGATAGAAAATGCAAATCTGAGAATCTCAGAACACGCGCGTGTTCTTCAGCTTGTTCTTGGCTCCATTTTTAGAAATTCAAATATTTGAATTTTGTGATTTTATTTAATTGATTCAAAAATTAATTTCTCTCTAAGTTTTAATGATTTTGAGTTGATTCTTTTTTTAATAATTCACAAAAATGTTAAAATATTTTATTTTATCAAAAAATCCCAAAAATATTATTTATTTCATATAGTTGATATTTTTGCAAAGAATTAATATTTTAATTGTTTTTGACATTTTAAATATTTTTTCTACATTGATTTTGCAACTTTTAATGCTTTCTAATTATTTTGTAGGTCAATACTTAATTTTTGAAGCATTAATCCAAAATCACAATTTGTTTTTCACATGTTAAACAATTTTGATCATTTTAATTGAATTTTTATTCAATTAAATACATTTTGAAAATAAATTTGGGTTTTTGGATTAATTCAACCCTCATAAATCATTTTCAAAACACTTTGGGCCTCTAATAGAGTGTAAGACCCAATCCTTTTTTGACCAAAACATTTTGGGCCTCAGTGTATTGTATAAGTCCTGATACCGTCAAGAACAAACGGCGCGATCGTCGCCTTTCAAAATAACCCTTGGGTCTCTCCTTGAGCTATAAGACCCATTCAAAAACACTTTGGGCCTCTAATAGAGTGTAAGACCCAACCCCCCTTTTAACCAAAATCATTTGGGCCTCAGATATTGTATAAGTCCCTTCACGTTAATAGAAAACCTCTGCGCGATCGCCATTTTGAACGGAAAAATCAACTGGGCCTACCCTCATGTTATAAGCCCCACTCTTTCTCTTTAAACTTTTGGGCCTCTTGAGAGAGTGTAAGACCCATCCCTTTATACAGAAAACTTTTTGAGCCTCAGTCACATGTATAAGTCCCTCTGTACAAATTCAAACAGTGCGCTTACTAATAAAACCTTGGGCCTCTCCTTGAGCTGTAAGCCCCAAATCTTTTTATTTCAAAGCACTTTCTCCTTTGATTTTGAATATACTGTTGTTTTCAATCTTTCTTTGTTGAACAACTAACTAAACAGCATGGAAGCTCTACAACCGAGTAAGTGGTTATTGCTTTCATTTACCGCTTTCATATACATATAACTGTATTGTGAGGTTGTTTCACTGTAAGTCTTCTTTCATAAACTCATATCAACTGTGTAATAATAGTATAGATATTTAGAGTTTCCCCGGCAACTACGTCTAGAACTAGGTGACGCCGTTTCGTTTATTCATAGAAATAGACAACTAGATCCCCAATAGGATCACCAGATACAGTCTTCTCTTCGGCTGTCCTCATTAGGAATTGTCAAGAAACTCAACTCCAAGAGATGAATGTATTCTCCGTGAATGGCATCTTTGAGTTTCTTCCAAATTCTCAAACTTTCCTGACTTTGATCTATTCTCGGTGAATAGCATTGCCTTGAATTTCTCGGGGTTTGGGGACCCGTCGGCTTCTTAAAAGCATCGGCCTCCTCTTGGGCATCGTACAAGGACCCATGGGCTTCCTAAAAGCAACCCCGCCTCCTCTTGGGCTTAGTACAAGGACCCTACGACTTCTTAGAAGTATTCACAACCTCCTCTTAGGCTTCGTATAATGATCTCTTCCTCTGGGAATGATAGCCTCCTCTTGGGCTTGGTACAAGGACCCGTCGGCTTCTTAAAAGATTCCAGCCTCCTCTTGGGCTTCATACAAATTGTCCCGACGACCTCCTAGAGGTATAGGAACAGAACCTAGTCATCCTCATAGAACAATCCTTTCAAAGAGTCTACTACTGTTTCTCAAAGCATAATACCAAAAGATGACACTCTAGACTCGGACAGTCTAACATCCTTGAGTCTCAAAGATATTCTCAAGTGACCCCTTCGTTAAATAGGAAGGAAACCCGCAGACTCGGACAGTCTCAATACCCTTCGGATTTCCCGCTTCCCTAAAGAACAGGAATGACCTGGATCCTTGAATCAAATCCATGAGTACAGTGTTGCTCATATAAGAACTGATTTTCTCTTCAAAATCAGTATACTGGACCTGTCACTTAACTGAAACAGTCACCATAGCCTCCTCTTGGGCTTTGTACAATGATTCTTCCCAGTGAAACAACGTTTAGCCTCTCTCTCGGGCTTTGTACGAGACACATAAGAGACTCCCTCGTTGAGTCAATTACCCCTTTCGCCTCCATCTCGGGCTTTATACGAGATACAAAAAGGTTCTTATTGAGCCAAACAAGCAACAGCCTCCATCTCGGGCTTCGTACGAGATACAAAAAACTCTCTTGTTAAGTCAAATAGCCTCCATCTCGGGCTTTATACGAGATACCAAAAGACTCCATCATCGAGTCAAAACCCCTTTTAGCCTCTCTCTCTCTCTCGGGCTTTGTACGAGACACACATTAGCCTCCTCTTAGGCTTTGTATAAGAAAACCACTGGTTGATCCAATCAACCTTTTAACATCAAAGCTGTGCCTCGTTCACAGTACACAAACATCAACAACTCCTTCCCCTCCATCTAATCGCTGTAAGCGGCAAGCCTCTGGATCATCTACATCCATGCCACTGTCCCTCTTTTAGCATGAGAAATTCCTAAGAAAAGATAGCATTGCTCTACATTGAGTTAAAATCTTCTCCTTCAGGTTGAAATCCCCTATAAAGGAAATTATGGCATTGTCGGATTCACAAATCCCGGTTAAAGTAATTCTCCTTTATAAAATAGTTGTGACATACAACCCCCTCTTTAGAGATGACAAATTCTCTCTAAAGTTGAGACCTTTCAGCTTCACATCTTGGGCTTTGAACAAGATACAAACCACCTTTTCGCTTCACGTCTTGGGCTTTGAACAAGACACCAAAACAACCATTTCCTCCCATAGAATAGGAGGAACTACGAACGCTCTGATTTCCCTGTTTTGGATAAACGGGAATACGTAAGCATAAGATTGAAAGAAAAATCTTAGCGAGCACACTAAACAAAAAACCAAATCCCATATCTCCATCAATCAAAAGCAGTAATTCAAAAACATCAGTCCTAACATCCTAATCCTTGTTCCCCGCCAGAAAAATCCTAAAAAAGAAAGAAATCAGTATTGGCGAAAATACAAATAACAGTACAAAGGCCCCCCCACATTGATAGCATTCGTAACCTAATAGGCCGCTATTTAAACTCAGTATGCAAAGCAGGGTTAATTGGAGACATCAATTTCCCTTCCTTCATCAGCTTTAATAGGATAAAAAATGAATCGACCTGTAGTTTGAAGCTCAACCGCAGAGAGCGATCAGCGCTTAAGAACCGCGTCCAAAATCGCTCGCTACAATTGGCAAGCGAGAGGTCTGGGGTTCGAATCCCCCTCGCCCCATACCTCTTTTTTATCACTTTTTCCTATTTTCTTATTTTTCATATTATTTTATTAATGATTTGAAAAATTAATTTCTCACTCAATTTTAATTATTTTTTATTGGTTCTTTTTGCAAAAAATCACAAAAATGTTGAAATATTTTATTCCACAAAAAAATTAAGTTTATATTATTTATTTAATATAATTAGTATTTTTGTGAATAATTTCCTTTTTAATTGTTTTTTAAACATTTAAAAGTGAATATTTACTTTGAAAACCAAAACCAAATGAGTTTTAATTCATCTTGTGATTAAAACCTCATTTTTCAAACCTTAAACAAAAATCACAAGTGGTTTATTCAAACTCATTTGGTATTTTTATCATTTTATTTGATTTTTTTTAAATATTTACTTTTAAAGGGAAACAAAATTAGGGTTTCTTTGATTTTCACCCTCATAAGTCTTTTTCATACTTTGGGCCTCTAATAGAGTGTAAGACCCAACCCCCATTTGAAAACCAAAATATTTTGGGCTTCATTGTTGTATAAGTCCCACAGTGTTTTCAAAATCTCGGCGCGATCATCGCTTTTCAAAACATTTTCATCTGGGCCTACCCTCGTGTTATAAGCCCCATTATTTTTCTTAAAAAACCTTTATGGGCCTATATTAGAGTGTGAGACCTGTCATACTCCAAATTTTGACCACTAAGATTCCCATCATTGTGAAAATCATCATCACAATATGGATGTACCTCTTTACCTCATCAATCTCCTCAAGGAATTGTTGAGCATCCACTACAATCAAAATTAGGGTTTTAAGCCCTCTCAGAGCCTTTAGACAAATGATCAATCAAGGAATGACATGATCTTCAACTTGTCTAACCTCTTAAACATCCACAAAGGATCAAGAGGACTCCCACATCAAGAATTAGGCACAAGAGTGCAACATTTCAAGTGGATCAAGCCTCAAGTTCATCTAATACAAAGTCAACTGACGCAAAAAGTCAAAGTTTGACTTTTTGGTCAACTTTGAGCTTCACAAGCCATTACTCAAGAAAATATGATGGATGATTTAATTTGATCAAATTTAAATCAAGAAATCATGCAAAATTGCAAAATTGATCAAATTGAAAGAAACTTAGAAATTTTTTCTAAGTTAAAATCATGTTCAAGTGCACAACTTTTCAAGGTTGTAACTATTGATCCAAACATCCATTGATTTTGAGTAAGAGCTACTTTTAAAGAGGGTATTTGATACTTTAACATTGTAGAGGGAATCAACTCAAAATATCATAAGGATTGAAAGATATAAGCGATCAAAGTTGGGAATTCTTAATGTCCAATGTTCTGACATTGCATAGGGACATCATTAATATTTTTTCAGCGAGAATGCCCCAACTTCAAGGATGTTTTTCTCCATGATCCAAGTTGATTCAAGCCAAACCTTGAACATCAAAGTTGAAGTACGTTGTCTCAGCTTTCCAGAAAGGTGTAGAACGTCCTTGTAGCATACTCTAGCAGGGAGATATGATTTTCGCAAGAAGCAGTGATAAAGCAGAATTTTCATGACAGCTTTTGGGACAGATTTGACTACACAAGTTCAAGACCGTTTTTGATGACTTTGCAAGCTGAACCAAGACCAAAGTCAAACATCAAAGTTAAAGTATGTCATTAGGGCTTTCCAAAATGTATTTGAACTCCCATTAATTCAACTTGAGCAAGGAGTTATGAACCTCACAACAGGCCTTGCTCGAGCTGATTTTTTAGGACAGATTTTGGGCACTTTTCTTGTGCCACCCCAATTTTCAAGCTTTGTCACCATGCAAGACCAGCATCAAAGATGCAATTCACTGCAACTCAAAATATCATAGTGGATTAAAATATACAAGTGATTAAAGTTTGGAATTATTAATGATCAAAGTTGTCAAATGTTTCAACATTTCATGGGACATCATTAATATTTTTTCAGCAAGAATGCCCCAACTTCAAGGATGTTTTTCTCCATGATCCAAGTTGATTCAAGCCAAACCTTGAACATCAAAGTTGAAGTACGTTGTCTCAGCTTTCCAGAAAGGTGTAGAACGTCCTTGTAGCATACTCGAGCAGGGAGATATGATTTTCGCAAGAAGCATTGATAATGCAGAATTTTCATGACAGCTTTTGGGACAGATTCGACTACACAAGTTCAAGGTCATTTTTGATGACTTTGCAAGCTGAACCAAGACCAAAGTCCAACATCAAAGTTGAAGTACGTTGTCTCAGCTTTCCAGAAAGGTGTAGGACATCCTTGTAGCATACTCGGGCAGGGAGTTATGAATTTTACAAAACGGCTTGCTGCAGCTGAATTTTTCATGGGACAGATTTGCACATTTCTTGTACCACACGAATTTCCAAGCCTTGTCATCACTTTGGACACCTCTGAGGATCAAATCTAAAGGGGACAATCACTGAGTCAAGCCTCCAAAGTCCTTGGAACAAGAAGTAACATGTTATTCCTAAAAATCCCTAAAAGAGGGACAAGACTCCAATTTTGGATTGGAGCATTTAATAGATGCTTAGAGGTGGCATGGACTGACACATTTGCAACTGAATTCAGTCAACATTCCTCCAACATGTAGGGAACCAAAGCTCTGTGCCCTAACCTCTAGTCAATGGCTAGAGGAGACTTTGATTCTCATTGGACAACATTGGCCAAACCTCTGCTGTAGTTGCCATTCACTGTTGCTGCAAAAACAAACTTGTTCTACTATAAATAGAGCTCCTTTGTGGTCAGTTTGAGTACACCAAAGCCATCAAACAGATGCTTTCCTCAAAATCTCTTCTTTCACCTCAAATTTGCCTTCCAAAGAAAGTAATTCTGAGTTTTTGAGTTAGAGAGCAATTCCACTCAAACTAATCACACACACACCTCATATATATTATATGTAAGCTGTGCAAACTATCACAAGTGACCTGTAATCACAAAATCACAAAGTCACTTCTCAAAACCTCAAAATGGCACTTTTTTGCATTTTTCAAGCCATGTCTTGATTCAGTCACTTTCCAAACTAGATAAAACCTCAAACACACTCCAAATATCATCCTTGAACTATCCCAAATGGTTCCCAACATCTGGAACACCATTTGAGAGAGTTGCTATTTTGGTCACTTTTAACCCCTTTTGCAAGAAAGGGACAGTTTGTGTTTTTGCAGGTACCAGTTGATTCCAATCATCCTAAAAGCTTCTAAGGGATCATTTGAGTGTGTCTAAAGCATCAAATCATTTCTGGAACAAGAGGCTTGACAGATTGCACAAAAACTCCAAAAAGCTCAAAAAGAGGTAAGCATCACAACCTGGAATCCTTGAAATCATGCATTGCTTTGAAGTCCACTGATCATACACATCTCATACATGTTGTATATGTTGTGTTTGGGCTAATTCACCATGTAATCCATGCCTGTATCAAAGTGTAGCACAAAAAATGCAATTATAGGTCCTTTTCAAAACCACTATCGGGTTTTGAGGAGGGAGTGTGTTCTGAAAAAACTACCATCACCATTGGATTCCTTGTGAAATTCTGGGCCAGATGCATATAAATTTTGTCCCAAACCATTGAGATTTGAGAAAGTTATGGGTGTTGGAAGTTTGATAAAAAAGATGTTGAAAACTCATGAGTGATGTCTCATGAGTGATGTTGTGACATCACATTCCTCTTTTTCTTAGTTTATCTTCAAAACTCAACCAATTCTTTCACATAGCAAAAATTATCATTTTTCAAATCTGTTTTACACACTTCTTATTCATACTCCATAATATTTTAATCCACCAAAAAATCACAAAAAAATATTATTATTTGATATATTTTTAATATATTCAAAAATATTGTTTTAAATTGTTTTAAATGCTTTTAAAATGATTTCTTTTTCTTGATTTTTAAAACCAAAATGATTTTAAATATTCATGTGGATAAAATACTTTTTCATAAACCTTAATCACTGTTTATAACATGATTAATGATTTTATTTGATATTTTTTATCATTTTTTACTTGATTTTTCTTTGAAAAATGCTCTTTAAAAAATGAAATTAGGGTTTTTGATTAATTCAACCCTCATCAAACTTTTTCAAACTTTTGGGCCTCTATTGGAGTGTAAGACCCAACACCCTTGTACAGAAAACCTTTTTGGGCCTCATTCGTTGTATAAGTCCCCCTGTACATTTTCAAATAAACGGCATGATCGTCGCCTTTTTTAAAATAAACATGGGCCTACCCTCGAGAAGTAAGACCCATTTCTTTTTCTTTAAAACTTTTTGGGCCTCTAATAGAGTGTAAGACCCAATCCTTTCTTGACCAAAACATTTTGGGCCTCAGTGTATTGTATAAGTCCCGATACCGTCAAAAACAAACGACGCGATCGTCGCCTTTTCAAAATAACCCTTGGGCCTCTCCTCGAGCTATAAGACCCATTCAAAACTTTTGGGCCTCTATTAGAGTGTAAGACCCAATCCCCTTTTAACCAAAATCATTTGGGCCTCACTTATTGTATAAGTCCCTCTGCGTTAAAAGAAAACCTCGGCGCGATCGCCATTTCAAACGGAAAAATCATCTGGGCCTACCCTCGTGTTATAAGCCCCACTCCTTGTCTTAAAACCTTTATGGGCCTCTTGAGAGAGTGTAAGACCCAACCCACTTGTACAGAAATATTTTGGGCCTCAGTCACTTGTATAAGTCCCCCTGTACAAAAATAACAGTGCGCTCACTGATAAAACCCTGGGCCTCTCCTTGATCTGTAAGCCCCAAAATTTTCTTTTTCAAAGCACTTTCTCCTTTGATTTTGAATATACTGTTGTTTTCAATCTTTCTTTGTTGAACAACTAACCAAACAGCATGGAAGCTCTACAACTGAGTAAGTGTTTATACGCTTTCATTTACCGCTTTCATATACATATAACTGTATTATGGGGATGTTTCGCTGTAAGTCTTCTTTCATAAACTCATATCAACTGTGTAATAATAGTATAGATATTTAGAGTTTCCCCGGCAACTACGTCTAGAACTAGGTAACGCCGTTTCGTTTATTCATAGAAATAGACAACTAGATCCCCAATAGGATCACCAGATACAGTCTTCTCTTCGGCTGTCCTCATTAGGAATTGTCAAGAAACTCTACTCCCAGAGATGAATGTATTCTCCGTGAATGGCATCTTTGAGTTTCTTCCAAATTCTCGAACTTTCCTGACTTGATCTATTCCTTGTGAATAGCTTGCCTTGAATTTATCGGGGTTTGGGGACCCATCGGCTTCTTAAAAGCATCGGCCTCCTCTTGGGCATCGTACAAGGACCCACAGGCTTCATAAAAGCAACCCCGCCTCCTCTTGGGCTTAGTACAAGGACCCTACGACTTCTTAGAAGTATTCACAGCCTCCTCTTAGGCTTCGTATAATGATCTCTTCCTCCGGGAATGATAGCCTCCTCTTGGGCTTAGTACAAGGACCCGTCGGCTTCTTAAAAGTTTCCAGCCTCCTCTTGGGCTTCGTACAAATTGTCCCGACGACCTCCTAGAGGTATAGGAACAGAACCTAGTCATCCTCATAGAACACTCCTTTCATAGAGTCTACTACTGTTTCTCAAAGCATAGTACAAAAGATAAAACTCTAGACACGGACAATCTAACTTCCTTGAGTCTCAAAGACATTCTCAAGTGACCCCTTTGTTAAATAGAAAGGAAACCCGCAGACTCAGACAGTCTCAATATCCCTGATCCTCAAATCAAACCCCTGAGTACAGTGTTGCTCATATAAGAACTGATTTTCTCTTTTAAAATCAGTATATTGGATCTGTCACTCAACTAAAACAGTTACAATAGCCTCCCCTTGGGCTTTGTACAATGATTCTCCCCAGCGGAGTCAAACAACTTTTAGCCTCTCTCTCGGGCTTTGTACGAGACACATAAGAGACTCCCTCGTTGAGTCAGACACCCTTTTCGCCTCCATCTCGGGCTTTATACGAGATACCAAAAGATTCCCTTGTTGAGTCAAACCCTTTCGCCTCTATCTCGGGCTTTATACGAGATACAAAAAGGTTCTTATTGAGCCAAATAAACAACAACCTCCATCTCGGGCTCCATACGAGATACAAAAACTCTCTTGTTGAGTCAAACCTTTTATCCTCTCTCTCGGGCTTTGTACGAGACACATAAGAGACTCCCTCGTTGAGTCAATAACCCCTTTTAGCCTCCCTCTCGGGCTTTATACGAGATACCAAAAGACTTCATCGTCGGGTCAAAACCTTTTCGCCTCTCTCTCGGGCTTTGTACGAGATACAAATAGCCCCCCTCTTAGGCTTTGTATAAGAAAAACACTGGTTGATCCAATCAACCTTTTAGCATCAAAGTTGTGCCTCGTTCACAGTACACAAACATCAACAACTCCTTTCCCTTCATCTAATCGCTGTAAGCGGCAAGCCTCTGGATTATTTACATCCACGCCACTGTCCCTCTTTTAGCATGAGAAATTCCTAAGGAAAGATAGCATTGCTCTACACTGAGTTAAAGTCTTCTCCTTCAGGTTAAAATCCCCTTTAAAGGAAATTATGGCATTGCTAGGATCCGCGTATCCCGGTTAAAGTAATTCTCCTTTATAACCAGTCACCCAATAGTTGTGACAGACAAACCCCTCTTTAGAGATGACAAATTCTCTCTAAAGTTGAGACCTTCAGCTTCATATCTTGAGCTTTGAACAAGATATAAAACACCTTTAGCTTCACATCTTGGGCTTTGAACAAGATACAAACCACCTTTCGCTTCACGTCTTGGGCTTTGAACAAGACACCAAAAACACCCATTTCCTCCCATAGACTAGGAGAAACTACGAACGCTCTGATTTCCCTGTTTCGGTAAACGGGAATACGTAGGCATAAGATCAAAAGAAAAGATCTTAGCGAGCACAATCAACAAAAAACCAAAATCCCATACTCTCACATACCTATCAAAAAGCATCAGTCCTAACATCCTAATCCTTGTTCCCCGCCAGAAACCTTCTGTCAAGGTAAAAAGAAAGAAAACAGTACTGGCGAAAATACAAATAACCAGTACAAAGGCCCCCCCCACATTGATAGCATTCGTAACCTAACAGACCGCTGTTTAAACTCAGTATGCAAAGCAGGGTTAATTGGAGACATCTATTTCCCTTCCTTATTCAGCTCACAATAGGATAAAAAATGAATCGACCTATAGTTTAAGCTCAACCGCAGAGAGCAACCAGTGCTTAAGAACCGCGTCCAAAATCGCTCGCTACAAGACTCATCCCCTTTGTAAATACACCATTTTGGGCCTCAGTCATTGTATAAGACCCACTGTATTTTCAAAACCTCGGCGCGATCGCCATTTTTCAAACAAATAATCATTTGGGCCTCTCCTTGAGCTGTAAGCCCCATCACTTGTACAAAAATAAATCTTTGGGCCTCTAATAGAGTGTAAGACCCAATCCTTTGTAAATACAAACCATTTTGGGCCTCAAATGTTGTATAAGTCCTATTGTATTTCAAAACGTTTGGCGCGATCATCGCCCGTTTAAAATAAATCATTTGGGCCTCTCCTTGGGCTGTAAGCCCCATCACTTATACAAAAATGAATCTTTGGGCCTATAATAGAGTGTAAGACCCAATCCCCTTTTAACCAAAATACTTTTGGGCCTCAGACATTGTATAAGTCCCTCTGCGTTAAAAGAAAATCTCGGCGCGATCGCCATTTCAAAACAAAGCCTTGGGCCTCTCCTTGAGCTGTAAGCCCCACCACTTGTATAAAAACAAACTTTTGGGCCTCTTGAGAGAGTGTAAGACCCATCCATTTGTACAGAAAACCTTTTGGGCCTCAGTCACTTGTATAAGTCCCTGTACAAAACAACAATGCAATCACTGATAAAACCTTGGGCCTCTCCTCGAGCTGTAAGCCCCAACATTTCTTTCAAAGCACTTTCTCCTTTGATTTTGAATATAATTGTTATCAAAGCTTTCTTTGTTGAACAACTAACTAAACAGCATGGAAGCTCTACAACCGAGTAAGTGTTTACCCGCTTTCTTTATCCGCTTTCATATATATATAACTGTATTGTGGGGCTGCTCATTGTAAGTCTTCTTTCACAAACTTTTATATACCTGTCAAATATCCACTGTGTAATACTAGTATAGTTATTTAGAGTATTCCCCGGCAACTACGTCTAGCACTAGGTAAAGCCCTGTTGGTCACTCTTAAATACAAACAAAACTAGATCCCCATAGGATTACCAGACACAGTTTTCCCTCCTCTTGGGGTTAAACAATATGGAGACGTGAAAGGCAGCATTCTCGGTGAACCCTTTCTCAGACTGTCACTCTTAGAAATTGTCAAAGAAACTCTACTCCCCAGGGTTGATCTACTCTCCGTGAATGGTATCTCTTGAGTTTCTTCCAAATTCTCAAACTTTCCTGGCTTGATCTATTCTCAGTGAATAGCATGTCTTGAACTTCTCGGGGTTTGGGGACCCACATGCTTCCTAAAAGCATCCCCGCCTCCTCTTGGGCGTTGTACAAGGACCCTTCGGCTTCTTAGAAGTTCTCATGCCTTCTTTTGGGCTTAGTACAAGGACCCAGAGACCTCTACAGGTATAGAAACAGAACCTAGTCATCAATTTGCTAGAGCTGTCTTTCTGAGTCAAGTATCAGACTTGTTAATGGGTTGACCTTCATCCCTTAACATACCAGCCTTCTCTTGGGCATCGTACAAAGATTATTCACTACCTAAGAATCGATTTCTTAAGACACCAGTAGACTTGGACAGTCTCAATACCCTTTGGATTTCCCACTTCCTTAAAGAACAGGAAATATCCCTGATCCGCTGATCAATCCCAAAACACAATAATACCTTTAATCGTTCCCTTCATAAGAACTGATTTTCTCTTTCATCCAACTTACTGGACCTGTCACTAAACTAAAATAGTCGCCAACGGATAGCCTCCTCTTAGGCTTTGTATAATGATCATTTCCTTAGGAAAGTTAGCCTCCTCTTGGGCTTTGTACAAATGATTCTCCCCAGCGGAGCTAACCTTTTCAGACTCTCTTGTTGAGTCGGTCTCCCTTTTATCCTCCATCTCGGGCTTTGTACGAGATACAAAATACTCTCTTGTTGAGTATAAAGGACTCTCTTGTTGAGTCAAACCCCTTTTAGCCTCCATCTCGGGCTTCGTACGAGATAAAAATCACTCTCTTGTTGAGTATAAAGGACTCTCTTGTTGAGTCAAACCCATTTTTAGCCTCCATCTCGGGCTTCGTACTAGATACAAAAGCTCTCTTGTTGAGTATAAAAGACTCTCTTGTTGCGTCAATCACCTTTTTAGCCCCCGTCTTGGGCTTCGTACAAGACACATATAAAACACTCTCTTGTTGAGTATAAAAGACTCTCTGGTTGACTCAACTCTTTTAGCCTCTCTCTCGGGCTACGTACGAGACACATAAAAGCACCCTCTTGTTGGGCCAATAGCCTCCTCTTAGGCTTTGTATAAAGAAAACATCGGTTGAGTCAATCAACCTTTTAGCATCAAATTTGTGCCTTGTTCATAGCATACAAACATCAACAACTCCTCTTTAGAGATGACAAATTCTCTCTAAAGTCAAAACCCTTTAGCTTCACATCTTGGGCTTCGAACAAGATACAAATAGACCCTTCAGCTTCACATCTTGGGCTTTGAACAAGATACAAATCCCTTTTAGCTTCACGTCTTGGGCTTTGAACAAGACACCAAAACAACCATTTCCTCCCATAGAATAGGAGGAACTACGATCGCTCTAATTTCCCTATTTCGTTAAACGGGAATACGTAGGCATAAGATTGGAAAAATCTTAGCGAGCACACTAATAAAAAAACCCAAATTCCCATACATTCACACATCAATCGAAAAGCATCAGTCCTAACATCCTACCAATTGCCTAGACCCCGTGTTCTTAACAAAATAACCTAAGAGAGACCCACAATCTTTGTGGCATCTGTAAACCAACAGTCATCTGTTCAAACTCAGTTTTCAAGCATGGTTAATTAGAGACATCTATTTCCCTTCCTTCATCAGCTTCAATAGGATAAAAAAATGAATCGAACTGTAAAGTGATAGTGCTTCGTAACCACATCCAAAATCGCTTGCTACAATAGGCTTTAAAAATGCAGCACATGAGTAGACCTATAGAACGTATGTGTCGACCTATAGAAGAAATTTTCTTCTATGTGTCGACCTGTAGAAGAATTATGTTTTTATAGGTCGACCTATGATACTTATGTGTCGACATGTATGTAGTTTTTCACATAAAAATGAGTTTTGATGCATAAAACCATTTCTTGATGCATGAATCTTTTCTAAACCTTTTCCAACATGTTGCCATGCTCCCTAATACTAAAATGCACAGCTAGACTCAGATGATACCGTCCAATGTACATAAACGCTAAAGTATCCTAGTTTTGACATCATTCAGAATACATCTAATCGGAAAGTTGCACTCACATACTCCTCATTTTTTATGATGGCAAAACTTGAGACGATGTGCTTGTCCACGAAGGCTCTCCCTGAATGTATGATTCATAACTGCATATGTTTCTTGTTAAGTGTTAAGAAATGCTTGTTTTTGTATCCAAAATTGACACCTTTAAGTTCTTTTTATTTCTTTAATCGGAAAAGGACTTATCTATTAAGAAATTTTTGTAATTTTTTGTTCGTATTATATTTTGATGTTTTTGTTAATTTTGTAGTGAAAATTGTCAAATGGTTGCAAATCGTCGTGGAAGAAAACTCGAAGAAACGAAAAATGCGCGTGTCTGCAAGTTTTGAAAGCTTCGCCCGGCGAGCATGCAACGAAGGAAGGTTGCTTCGCCCGACGAAGCAGCAGCGAGAGGAAATGTTAATTTTGAAGTCCAATTCCAGTAGATGGAGGATTTGGCTCGCTGGCTTATTCGCCCGGCGAATATGGATTCGCTCGGCGAGGTAGAGGTGAGAGATTTAGTTAATTCCAATTCAAGTTCCAGTAGCTCCCAGGTTCGGTTCACTGGGTGATTCGCCTAGCGAATTTGCATTCGCCCAGCGAATTTGGATTCGCCTAGCGAAGGATTAGAGTGACCGGCGAAGAGAGATATTTTCAGATGGACCAGCTGGCGCTGTAGCTGTTACGTGGCTTCATTTGTGAGCTTCGTCCGGCGAAAGAAGGCACTCGCCCGACGAATTTGTCTTGGCAGAAAGTAATATTTAGTTAGTTTTGAAGATATTTTTGGAGATAACACTTTTAGAAAGATCTTTGTAACCTAGAAACCTCTTTGGAGATTAAAAAACTTCATCTTTTATTTATTTAGCTTGGAATATAAAGCTTTTATGCTTCAATCCTTGAATCTTTGAAGATTGATGCAACAAAAGCTTTGTCCATTACTTGTTGATCAAGCTACCATGACAATGGGTAGCTAAGCAACTCTTGTGTCAAGATTAGTGGTAGGTAATCCATCATTTTGTATGTATTGATCTTGATTGTAAGTTTGTGAACTTTGTTGATGATATATATAGAAGAAAAACTTTGTTTAAATGGTTTATATTTTGTTTTAGTTCATGATCGAGAGATATGTATTAAAACTTGACCTAAGTTTCAATCCATCAATAATCATAAGGCTAGAGATAGTTTTGAAAGTTGATGTTCATAAATATTGAACTTGAATGTTATCATATTGGTAGTTTGAGTGAGAGATCATCAAATGATCAATATGATAAATCTCACAACAAGTGTTAGAGATAAACTTGTTGAGAGGATATGTGGTTATATTTATCTTTAACAAGTTCACATCCTTTATCGAGTAAATACGTACGAAACAGATTACCGGACCCTAATCTTGGCATGTTTTTACCAAACTCTAAAACCAATTTCTTTATTGTTGATTACTAAATTTTATGCAAACGATCCGATACGAAAAACTAAATTCTTTGTTACTTTAAAAGTTTAAAACGTTTTCGACTATTGAACGGCGGCAATACACATACAATCCCTATGGATACGATAAAACACCCCCCGAAATACATTTCAACAAAATGGCGCCGTTGCCGGGGATTATTATTTGTTATTGCGAGCATCGCAATAGTTGTTAAGTTTTAAGCTAGTTAAATTTTTTCTTGTGCTTGTTAATTTGTTTGGCTAATTATGCAAACTCTGTTTATGCGAGGGAAGTTACCCGCAGACCAACTTCTTTTTTATCCTGAGATTGAAAGAACTGCACGTAAGTTAAATAGCAGAACAAGGCGGAGGAGGCAACTTGCTAACGAAAGAAAAGAACGAGAGGAAAGTTCAACTTCGACACCAATACCACAGTTATCGCTAACCATGGCTGCTCCACCACCACCACCACCACCTGCTTCAACACCTTGTGTTAATAGTCCGAGGTATACAGCTCAGTTTTCACGCAATGCTCATAACAGAAGGCATACAGAAATGAGACTGGCATCCTCGCTCTTCTATACCAGAATCCATTCACCGGTATAGATCACGAGGATCCCTTTACTCACTTGACCAAATTCTATGAGATTTCGGGCGCGACTGGTGCACCCAAAGCTGAAGAAGAGTCTTTGTTTAAGAGACTGTTCCCGCATTCCCTTATTGGTAAGGCTAAGTGTAGCGAGCGAAACTGGACGTGTTTCTTAAGCACTGTCGCTCGTTTGGGGGTACTACAGGTCAATTCATTTTTTATCCTATTGAGCTGACTAAGGAAGGAAAATAGATTTCTCCAATTAAACCTGCTTGCATACCGAGTTTAAACAGCGGCCTGTTAGGTTACGGATACGATATGGAAGTGGGGCCTCTTTCTTCTTACTTTGAGTGAAAAAACGGGACTGTTCATGGGTAGGGGGTTAGGACTGATACTTTTTAATTGATGTATGTGGGTATGGGATTGTGGGTTTTTGTTGAGTGTGCTCGCTAAGATTTTTCTTTCAATCTTATGCCTACGTATTCCCGTTTACCGAAACAGGGAAATCAGAGTGATCGTAGTTCCTCCTATTCTATGGGAAGAAATGGTGTTTTGGTGTCTTGTTCAAAGCCCAATACGTGAAGCTGAAGGTGATTTGTATCTTGTTCAAAGCCCAATATATGAAGCTAAAGAGTCTATTTGTATCTTGTTCAAAGCCCAAGATGTGAAGCTAAAAGTTTCGTCTTTAGAGAGAATTTGTCGTCTCTAAAGAGGGTCTGTTTGTATCTTGTTCAAAGCCCAAGATGTGAAGCTAAAAGTTTCGTCTTTAGAGAGAATTTGTCATCTCTAAAGAGGGTTTGTTTGTCACAACTGTTGGGTGACTGGTTTATAAATAAGGATTACTTTAACTGGGATATGTGAATCCAGCAATGCCATAATTCCTTTATAAGGGTTTTTTACCTGAAATAGAAGACTTTAACTCAATGTAGAGCAATGCCATCTTTCCTTAGGAATCTCTCATGCTAAAAGAGGGACAGTGGCATGGATGTGGATGATCTAGAGGCTTGTCGCTTACAGCAATTAGATGAAGGAAAAGGAGTTGTTGATGTTTGTTTACTGTGAACGATGCACAACTTTGATGCTAAAAGGTTGATTGGTTTAACCAGGGTTTTCTTTATACAAAGCCTAAGATGAGGCTATTGACCCAACAAGAGGGTACTTTTGTTTCTCGTACGAAGCTCGAGATAGAGGCTAAAGGAGTTGACTCAACAAGAGACTGTTTTTATATGTGTCTTGTACAAAGCCCAAGACAGAGGCTAAAAGGGTTTGACTCAACAAGTGAGTCTTTTATACTCAACAAGAGAGTGATTTGTATCTCGTACGAAGCCCGAGATGGAGGCTAAAGGTGATCGAATCAATAAGAGAGTTTTTTTATACTCAACAAGAGAGTGTTTTGTATCTCGTACAAAGCCCAAGATAGAGGCTAAAGGGTGATTGACTCAACAAGAGAGTCTTTTTATACTCAACAAGAGAGTGTTTTGTATCTCGTACAATGCCCAAGATAGAGGCTAAAGGGGATTGACTCAACAAGAGAGTCTTTTATACTCAACAAGAGAGTGATTTAGTATCTCGTACAAAGCACGAGATGGAGGCTGAAGGGTCTGACTCATCAAGAGAGTCTGAAAAGGTTAGCTCCACTGAGGAGAATCATTGTACAAGGCCCAAGAGGAGGCCAATGTAACTGTTTCAGTTTAGCGACAGGTCCAGTATGTTGGATAAAGAGAAAATCAGTTCTTATATGAGTATTGTTTGCACTCAGGGATTTGATTCGAGGATCAGGGTTATTTCATGTTCTTTAAGGAAATGGGAAATCCAAAGGGTATTGAGACTGTCCGAGTCTACGAGTTTCCTCTCCTAGTTTTGAAAGGAACTGGAGAATGTCTTTGAGACTCAAGGGAATTAGACTGTCCAAGTCTAGAGTTTCATCTTTTGTATTACGTTTAAGAAACAGCAGTAGCAAGATCTAGACTTTTTGAAAGATTGTTCTATTAAGATGACTAATTTCTGTTCCTATACCTCTAGGAGGTCGTCGGGACAATTTGTACGAAGCCCAAGAGGAGGCTGGAAACTTTTAAGAAGTCGAGGGACAATTTATACGAAGCCCAAGAGGAGGATATCATTCCCGGAGGAAGAAATCATTTATACGAAGCCTAAGAGGAGGCTGTGAATACTTCTAAGAAGCCGACGGGTCCTTGTACAACACCCAAGAGGAGGCGAGGATGCTTTTAAGAAGCCTGTGGGTCCCTAAACCCCAAGAAATTCAAGACAGACTATTCACAGAGAATAGATCAAGCCAGGAAAGTTCGAGAATTTAGAAGAAACTCAAGAGATGCCATTCACGGAGAAAAGATCATCTCTGGGGAATAGAATTTCTTTGACGATTTCTAAAGGTGACAGCCTGTGAAAGGGTTCACCGAGAATGCTGCCTTTCACGTCTCCATATTGTTTAACCCAAGAGGAGGGAAGACTGTATCTGGTAAGCTTAAGGGGATCTAGTTTTGTCTATTTTTAGAGTAATCAACAGGGCTTAGTACTAGACGTAGTTGCTGGGGAAACTCTAAATAGCTATACTAGTATTACACAGTTGATATGAGTTTATGAAAGAAGACTTACAGTGAAATAGCCCCACAATACAGTTATATGTATATGAAAGCGGTAAATGAAAGCATATAAACACTTACTCGGTTGTAGAGCTTCCATACTGTTTAGTTAGTTGTTCAACAAAGAAAGATTGAAAGCAACATTATATTCAAAATCAAAGGAGAAAGTGTTTTGGAATGAAAGATTGGGGCTTACAGCTCAAGGAGAGGCCCAGGTTTTTATCAGTGATTGCACTATCATTTTGTACAGAGGGACTTATACCAGTGACTGAGGCCCGAGAAAGATCTTCTGTACAAAGGGACGGGTCTTACACTCTCTCAAGAGGCCCTAAAGGTTTAAAGAAAAAGAGTGAGGCTTATGACACGAGGGTAGGCCCAGGTTATTTTTCTTTTGAAATGGCGATCGCGCCGAGATTTTGAAAACGCAGTGGGTCTTATACAAAGACTGAGGCCCAAAATGGTTTGGTTTTCAAAGGGGGTTGGGTCTTACACTCTAATAGAGACCCAAAAGTTTTGAATGGGTCTTATAGCTCGAGGAGAGGCCTTGATGGTTTATTTTTAAACGGGCGACGACCGCGCCGAACTTTTCTTTTAACGCAAAGGGACTTATACAATATCTGAGGCCCAAAATTGTTTTGGTTAAAAGGGGATTGGGTCTTACACTCTATTAGAGGCCCATGAGTGTTTGAAAATGATTTGTGATGGTGAAATCAAAGAAACCCTAATTTGTTTTCTTTTAAAAGTAAATATTAAAAGAAAATCAATGAAAAATACCAAATGAATTTGAATAAACCACTTGTGATTTTTGTTTAAGGTTTGAAAAATGAAGTTTTAATCACAAGAGATATTAAAACCCATTTGGTCTTGATTTTTCAAGATGAATGTTCATTTTAAAATGTTTAAAAACAAATAAAATGAATTTATTCACAAAAATACTAATTATATTAAATAAATAATATAAACTTAATTTTTTTGTGGAATAAAATATTTCAACATTTTTGTGATTTTTTGCAAAAAGAACCAATAAAAAATAATTAAAATTGAGTGAGTTATTAATTTTCCAATTAATTAATAAAACATAAAAATATTGGAAAAAAAATGGCAAAATGTGAAAAGACACAAAATGGCATGGGTGGGGTTTGAACCCACGACCACAAGGTCACAAGGCGCGTGCCTTACCACTGGGGTGGTGATACATCCATTGTTTTGAGTGAAACACAAAAATACAAGTCATGCCTTGGTTTTAGGTCTGGCCCAAGGCAAGGCAAGTTTTGGCTCAGAAACGTGAAGGCCATAACTTTCTCAATTCTTAATGGTTTGAGACAAAATTTATATGAATCTGGACCAGAATTTCACAAGGAATCCAATGGTGGTGGTAGTTTTTTCAGATCACACTCCCTCCTCAAAACCCGATAGTAGTTTTGAAAAGACCTATAATTGCATTTTTTATGCTACACTTTGATACAGGTATGAATTACATGATCAATTAGTCCAAACACAACATATATAACATGTATGAAGTGTGCATAATCAGTGGACTTCAAAGCATTGTATATTTTGGAAAGTTCAAGTCATGAGGCTTACCTCTTTTTGAGCTTTTTGGAGTTTTTGTGTAATCTGTTAAGCCTCTTGTTCCAGAAATGATTTGATGCTTTAGACACACTCAAATGATCCCTTAGAAGCTTTTAGGATGATTGGAATCAGCTGGTACCTGCAAAAACACAAACTGGCCCTTTCTTGCAAAAGGGGTTAAAAGTGACCAAAATAGTAACTCTCTCAAATGGTGTTCCAGATGGGGGGAACCATTTGGGACAATCCAAGGATGATATTTGGAGTGTGTTTGAGGTTTTATCTAGTTTGGAAAGTGACTGAATCAAGACATGGCTTGAAAAATGCACCAAAAGCCTATTTTGAGGTTTTGAGGGGTGACTTTGTGATTTTGTGATTACAGGTCACTTCTGAGAGTTTGGATCACCTACATATGATGTTTATGAGGTGTGTGTGTGTGATTGGTTTGATTGAAAAAGCTCTCAAACTCAAAAACTCAGAGTTACCTTACTAAAGAAGGCATTTTTGCCAAGAGAAAGGGATTTTGAGGAAAGCATCTGTTTGATGGCTTTGGTGTACTCAAACTGAGCACAAATGAGCTCTATTTATAGTATAGCAAGTTTGTTTTGGGATCAATAGTGAATGGCAACTGCAGCAGAGGTTTGGCCAATGTTGGCAAATGAAAATACAAGTCTCCTCTAGCCATTGACTAGAGGTTAGAGCATAGAGCTTTGGTTCCCTACTTGTTGGAGGAATCTTGACTGAATTCAGTTGCAAATGTGTCAGTCCATGCCACCTCTAAGCATCTATTAAATGCTCCAATCCAAAATTGGAGTCTTGTCCCTCTTTTAGGAAATTCTAGGTTTGGCATGCTACTTCTTGTTCCAAAGACTTTGGAGGCTTGGCTCAGTGATTGTCCCCTTTAGATTTGATCCTCAGATGTGTCTAAGATGATGACAAGGCTTGGAATTGGCTGATTTTGACAAATCGACCAAAAATGCAAAATTCTGCCTTGCCTTGGCAGTTTTCAGCAAGGCATTTTACCACTACCATAACTCTTAGCTCAAATTGAATTTGGTGATGTTCTTGGCCATTTTGGAAAGCCCTTATATGATACAACAACTGTTTGATCATATTTGGTTTTGATACCTTTTGGATCCAAGTGAAAAATCCCCCTACATTTGGAAAAAAGTGAAGGCAGATTCTGACTTAGTGAAAATTTCACTAAGTGTTGGAAAAAAGTGACATTTTCACTTTTTGTGATTTTGATCAATCCATAACTCAAAATCCATGAAGAATTGGAATAAGGTCTAGTTGAAGATTTTTTAGAGGGCCATGAGATCTATAAATCAAGCTTTGGATTGGGAGAAATGGCTTTGTGGTTTAGGAGTTATGATCCTCCAAAGTTGGTACCCTTGCCACTTTGTTCATAACTTAGAAAATTTTCTAAGTTTTTATGGTTACCCCTTTTACAAGTTATCCCACTTTCTTTGATTTTTCTTGATGAATGATGATTCAAATCATACATTAACATCATTTTAGGGTTAAAAAACCGTTTTTGTGAAAAATCTCAAAAAGTCAAAGTTGACTTTTGTGCACAGTTGACGTTTTACCCGATGAATTCCAAATTGTGCAATCCTTTAGGAAATCAAGTCCTTGACCTAAATCAAACTTGATGGACATGTCCCATGGGTGTTATAGGGTGTATTGAATCATGTCCTAGGGTTTGGGAGTGTGACACCCCCAATCTATACCCCAAAGCTATTAAAGCGATACATAAAAATTCAAAATTTCATCATAGTATAATTAAAACATGCACGGCATAGACCGGAGATGCCACAACAATTTGAAACAAACATACAACACCTGCTCATACAGATATGCAACCCTTCAGGTAGTATTATACCCACAATTCAGAAACAGAATATAAGCGGAAAATCCGTAACTGGATATCAACTTATATATATATATATATATATATATATATATATATATATATATATATATATATATATATATATATATATATATATATATATATATATATATATATCTCATAAAAGTTTGTTTGTCAGATACAACATCATACATGTACAATCCAAAAAGATACATATACATAATACAAAATAATCACAAATGGCCTCCCTAACTACCCGGTGTCACATATCAGAGCCGACCGACAAAATAATGAAGACGCAAAGCTTCACAAAAAGACCTCCAGCAACTCTAATCTGCAATGCCTCATAGAGCATTATAAAACAGCAGAAGGGTGAGAAACACAATCATAATACAGTTACATATAATTATATATTAACACAGAAATGCACAAGTAAAACATTCTCACCACAAATGCACCACAATCAACTACAACACAACACAGTACAATTCTCAAGTATCAAATACCAATACACATTAATCATACACAATACACTCATCATCAATACAATTACACATATTCCATCTCATCATTCACATTAACAATTCCATGCACAGTTAATCCATGAATTATGCAAATGCACAGACACCGACACAACGACTCTATGCACATGCCATGCGGTACCGACTTCCAATATTTCTCATCACTAGTTCACTCAGGAACTCTGCTGGAATCATCGCTCGTTACTGAGGATCACTCAAGTAACACCCCGTCGGGCCTACGATGTTCCCCTTCGCTTTAGGTCCTTTTGGTATAAGGCGCACGACGTTTATGGATTGCTTTAGGTCCTCTCGGTATAAGGCGCACAATCCGATCGCTCACACCCCACATGGGCACACGATCGTCTATAACCATCGCTTTAGGTCCTCTTATTTTTAAGGCGCACGATATATCAAATTGCTTTAGGTCCTCTTATTTTTAAGGCGCATGATGTTATAGCAGATTCCCTCTGGAATCAATCGTCACTCAGGACGTCACAACAATGCATATCGTGATGCTTGGCATACAATGACTCATGACAGTTAATATGCACACATATACACATCCATAATCATGCATATATCAACAATTACCATACATCGCATTTTCTTTCCATAAGGCCACCAATCATCATCACAATATGTATTTCATGCAATTTCATCACTCAACAGTACACAAGTCATACAATATCCGCACCAACAGCATATTGCACATACACATCAAGTTCACACAATTAAACGGCAAAAGTCAACAACAAAGACAACACATTTTCTAATTCCCAACATAATTTAATCGACCAACAATTCTCAAAACCATCATCATAAGGAAGTACATTTTATAAGCTTTCTAACGCATCAAACCACGCCTCAAACCGAAACACAGATCAAAAGTTACAAAGAAAACAAATTGGGAAAAACTGTTACATTCGCGGTGCGAAGCTCCTAGCGAGTCCTTCGCTACCTCATTCGCAGTGCGAATGTCCCAGCGAACCAAGGCAGAAGCAAAATTAGCCTAGAAAATTCCCACCGTTCGTAGTGCGAACGTCCCAGCGAATGCTCGCTACCCCATTCGCAGTGCAAACCCTCTAGCGAACAGTGGCAGAATGAAAAATACTACAACGTTCGCAGTGCGAACATCACGCGAACGCTCGCCACTCCATTCGCTAGCCATTCGCAGTGCGAACCTGCGATTTCAACAAAACCCAGCAGTGCACCAGTTCATCCAAAAATGACATTTTCTCAAACCAAACATTTCCAAACCAACATATGACAATCAGAACCTATTCTAATCATGATAACAAGTATTCTACTACGTTTACACCGATTTCCAACCGCGAAACCATCGATTTTTCATCATATTTCTCATTTCGACCTAGAATCAAAAGCTATAGAAAAGCAATAAACATCCAAGCAAACACATACATAATCATACACAAACATAGTATAATAGAGTTTCACACCCTTACCCGATTTAATCGTGTTCTAGAAAGTCGGTTGATTGATTTCCAAGTTTTCCAAATTCTCTCTTTTCTTCTCTTCTCCTTTTCTTTTCTACTTCTTTTCTTTCTCTTACTATTTTCTCTCTTTCTATTTTCTTTTCTATATATTCTAACTTAACAAAATAAATTAAAATGCCCAAATTACCCCTACACTCAGATATCTCGCAAATGTTCCCAAAACGCGATAAAATATATTCACGACGAAAAATAACATACTTTCACATAAAAGTCAGAAATAAAATAATATAATAATAAAATACTCAAAAATAACTCAATTAAATAAAAACTGACAAAACTGGGGCGTTACAGGGAGCACGTCCTGGTCAAAAGTCAAAGTTACAGTTGGCTTTTCTCGCGAAACCCTAAATGTGGCTCTGATGAAATTGAGACTTGTTGCTCAAGCTTCCTGGATCAATCCATTGTTGCAAATGGATCAATGTGGTGTATTAGAGACCCTCAAATCCTCTCTTGAGGTCTTGGCTCATGATTTGTCCTAAAAGTCAACTTAGGGGTGAATTAGGTCAAGAAACCCTAATTCCTGATTTTTGATGAATGCATCCCCTGGGCAAAATTGACTTGATGATTGGGGTCATGAGGTTCCATGGAGCATATTAGGTTATGTTTTGAAGTATTGGCTCATGCCCAGAGGAAAATTTCCATCTGGAGGCCCTGGTCGACCAAAACCCTAATTTGGTGACACTGGCGATCTTGAGGCTTAATCCACCTAGAATGGAGCAACCTCGTGCTTAATCCTTGAAGTGGGAGTCCTTTTGATCCATTGTGGATGTTTGAGAGGTTTAGACAAGTTGAAGATCATGTCATTCCTTGATTGATCCTTTGTCTAAGAACTCAGAGAGGGCTTGAAACCCTAATTTTGACTGTAGTAAGTGTTCACCCATCTTTGGGGAGACTGATGAAGCATAATGATACACCCATATTGTGATCATGATTTGCACAATGATGGGAAGTCTTAGTGGTCAAAATTTGGGGTATGACAGATGCCCCTATTTAATCTTCTTGGACCCGAAGGTGTGCTTGGCGAAGGTATTCGGGCATTCGGGGTGTAAGAGGATTAAATATCGGAATACCCAAAATTTTGATGGTGGTTAAGAATGGCAGCTGGCGCATCCTTCTTCTTTTGCTAACCAATGATGCTTAGAAAAGGTAAAAACTTCCCCTCGGTCCTGGTTTCCTACCGAGGAACTGGTCTTAGTTTCTGGAATAAACTTCCCCTCGTTCCTGGTTTCCTACCAAGGAACTGGTCTCAGTTTCTGAAATAAACTTCCCCTCGTTCTTGGTTTCCTACCAAGGAACTGGTCTTAGTTTCTGAAATAAACTTCCCCTCGTTCTTGGTTTCCTACCAAGGAACTGGTCTTAGTTTCTGAAATAAACTTCCCCTCGTTCTTGGTTTCCTACCAAGGAACTGGTCTAAGTTTCTTTTGTCAATAAACTTTCTTGACAAGGGACGCTATTCGTAGCAGTTTTCCTCAAACTTCTCGCCGAATTTTCCTGGGGAGATGCCATTTGATGGAAAAAATTTGATGTCAGAGTTGCTGGGGAACCCAGTCATCTGAGCTGTAGAGGTGTACAAACTTCTCTATTGGAGATGCCATTTGTTTCTACATCTGGGGAAAGCGAGTTTCTTGAGAGACTGCTTCCGTTTGGGATCTTACATCATCCTTTTATCGGGGTCTTCCCGGAGAAATGCCATATGATGGGATCCAATTTTGAGGTGCCGATGACCTTTTCATCAGTGGTTTTTCAGAGCAAAACTGATGTATTGCCGAATCTCTAATTAAGAGGCTTTCTCAGGGGATTTTCCTTAATCCGGGAAAGCGAAAATATCATCTTCAATGGCGAAGAGTGACATCGGTTGAAGGTTCTCTGGTCTTTTAGAGGTTCAAGTTATCAAAGTGGTCAAGGACCCAACTTCAATCCAAAAATAAACTGGAGGAGAGATTGTTCAAACGCAACATTTCCTAATCGAGGAAAGAACTGACAACTCGATCGAGAAGACAGCTATCACTAGGGATAAGACCGACTGGAGTGATAGTGATGCAATATGAATGAGAATGCAAATAGAATGCATGATGTATGTATGTATATGCTGACAAAACTGACGCGGCATACAGACTAAAAGATGAACATGATGGGATACTCGGCCATCGTAGGGCGAAGTCGTACCGTTGATCCAAAAGTAGCAATTCTGCCTTGCTTAGGAGAGACAGTCCCTGCGGGGAATACAGTTGGTCGGGCTTAGGAGATAAGAACTCGGCTGAGGATATCAGATGGGAAAGCCGCATCTGATACAGCTGATCCTTCATTCAGGCGCACTGGCTTAGAAGGTGTACTTCGATTCTGCACTTTGAAGCTCGCTTATTTCTGGAGTAGCGAGTGACGTTCCCTCGATGCTCAATAGTCAAAATAAATTGCCATCTTTAGTTTAAAAGCAGAAGAAGTTTTAACAAGTAAATTCATTTTTGTTTCGTTTCAAGAACCGTTAATCATGTTAAAATGTCGTTCTATAAAGCTTAAAAAAATGAGAATTATAAACAAAAGCACAAGGGCTCAAATTTTATTGATAGGATGGAAATTAGCCAAGCGCGTGATTCCATAGAGTATTTACAAAGTTAGAAAATGGTAATTTACAGGGAAAAGGGCTACATTGAAACATGACAACTGCTATCCTTCTACCAACTTTAAATTCTGGACATCCTGAGCTTCCATCGAAGATGACCTTGATTGGAGTTTTCTGATGGACGACGTAACTGCCGCTGAGGGATTTGCCCCTTTGTTGAACGTAGTTACTTGCCATTATCCCTAATTTTGCTTGGATTGTACTTTGAGATTTCCAATCCATTGGGATGATTTTTTTTAGGCTTAAATAGTATTTTCATCCCTGTAAGTTGGCGAGTTTTTGGTTTTCGTCCCTGTATCTTTTTTTTCGGTTTTAGTCCCTGTATCTTACTTTTTGTTGGTGTTTAGTCCCTACAGAGGTTTCCTGGGGATCTTCCTGGGGATTTTCCTGCGGATTTTGATTTTTAGGAAAATCCGCAGGAAACCTTCAGATTTTCCTGTGAATTTTGGCTTTAGGGACTAAACACCAGCAAAAAGTAAGATATAGGGACTAAAACCAAAAAAAAAAGTTACAGGGACGAAAACCAAAAACACGCCAACTTACAGGGAAGAAAACATTATTTAAGCCTTTTTTTTTATCATGTCTCTAATTTTTGCCTGGACCGCCCTTTCGGGCTTTCAATCCACCGAGATGTTTTTTTTAGGCGAAGTATTTCTTGATTACATCAACATTCGTGGGGTAGGAAAATTCCTCTCCGTCCATAGTTGCAAGTCTCAAGGCACCGCCTGAGAAAGCTTTCTTGACCACATAAGGGCCGTCATAATTCGGAGTCCACTTGCCCCGAGAATTAGTGAGAAATGATTGTATCTTCTTGAGCACGAGGTCTCCTTTCCTGAAGACGCGAGGTCGGACCTTTTTGTCAAACGCCCTCTTCATTCTCTGTTGATACAATTGACCGTGGCATAGTGTCGTTATTCTCTTTTCTTCGATCAGATTGAGTTCGTCGTGTCGACTCTGACACCATTCAGCTTCTGTAAGCTTAGCTTCCATCAATACCCGGATTGATGGGATCTCTACTTCTATGGGGAGCACTGCTTCCATGCCATACACTAGAGAGAAAGGGGTTGCCCCTGTTGAAGTGCGGACAGATGTGCGATAACCGTGAAGAGCAAAGGGTAGCATTTCGTGACAGTCTTTGTAGGTTACAACCATCTTCTGAATAATCTTCTTGATGTTCTTGTTAGCCGCTTTTACCGCTCCGTTCATCTTAGGTCGGTAGGGAGATGAGTTATGGTGTTCGATCTTGAACTCTGCGCACAACTCCTTCATCATCTTATTGTTCAAGTTAGATCCATTATCTGTAATGATCTGGCCCGAAACACCATAACGGCAGATGATATTGTTTTTGATAAATCGGACTACCACTCGTCGGGTTACATTGGCGTATGACACTGCTTCGACCCACTTGGTGAAGTAATCAATGGCCACCAGGATGAACCGATGTTCGTTCGAAGCCTTAGGTTCGATCATGCCAATCAAGTCAATTCCCCATATGGAAAAAGGCCACGGGGAAGAAAGAACTTTGAGATGCATTGGCGGTACATGAATTTTGTCGGAGTATATCTGACACTTGTGACACCTCCTCATGTACTTGTAGCAGTCGGATTCCATGGTCAACCAATAGTACCCTGCTCTTAGAATTTTTCTCGCCATTGTGTGTCCGTTGGCATGAGTGCCAAAGGACACTTTGTGAATTTCTTCCATAAACCTGTCTGCTTCTGGTCTGTCTACACATCGGAGCAAGACCATGTCGAAGTTCCTTTTATAGAGTGTGTCACTGCTCAGGAATAAGCTGCCTACTAGCCTTCTGAGGGTTTTCCTGTCCTTCCTAAGTGCCCCAGGTGGGTACTCTTATTTCTGAAGGAAGCATTTGATATCATGATACCAAAGTTTGTCGTCTATGACTGCTTCAATCGCGAAGATGTAAGCGGGCCGCTCAAGGCGCATTATGTCGATCTTAGGTAGGTCGTTCCGTTAACCTACACTAATCGTGGAAGAGAGAGTGGCTAATGCATCAGCCATGTGATTCTCATTACGAGGGATGTGATGACACTCGACTCTGTTGAAGAAGGGTAACAACCTTCTCGTGTAATCTTTGTAAGGGATCAATCCTAATTGGTATGTGCTCCAATCTCCTTTGATTTGATTGATAACCAGGGTTGAGTCGCCGTATACGTCCAAGTTCTTGATCCTTAAATCGATCTCTTCTTCGAGACCCATAATACAAGCTTCGTATTCGGCCTCGTTGTTCGTACACTTGAACGTAAGTCTGGAAGTGAAAGGAATGTGGGTACCCTGAGGTGTTATGATAATTTCCCCAAGTCTGTTTCCATAATGATTGACAGCTCCAGTCAAAAATAAGTCCCCATTGGGAACCTGGTTCTGGCCCTTCACTGGGTAGCGGTTCATCGCAATCTTTCATTTTTAGATACATGACATCTTCGTCTGGGAAGTCAAACCCGATTTATTCTTGATCGTCAATCGGTTGATGAGCCAAATGATCAGCTAAAACACTCCCCTTAATGACTTTCTGAGCGTGGTACTCTATGTCATATTCTGATAGCAACATCTGCCAACGGGCAATCCTTCCCGTGAGAGCAGGTTTTTCAAATACATACTTGATTGGATCCATTTCGGAGATTAACCAAGTAGTGTGACGAATCATGTACTGGCACAGACGTTTGGCTGCCCAAGCCAAAGCGCAGCAAGTTTTCTCAAGCATCGTGTACCGAGTTTCACAGTCGATGAATTTCTTGCTCAAATAGTAGATGGCAGACTCCTTCCTTTTGGTTTCGTCTTGTTGGCCAAGTACACACCCCATTGAGTCTTCCAAGACTATTAAGTAAATGATCAGTGGTCTTCCTTCCACTGGAGGTGATAGAATCGGTGAATTCAACAGATATTCCTTGATACTGTCGAAGGCAGTTTGACAAACTTTTGTCCAAACGCAGTCCTGATTCTTTTTTAATAGTTTGAAAATCGGTGCACATGTCGCGGTCATGAGGAATATAAATCTGGAGATGTAGTTCAAACGTCCCAGGAATCCTCTGACTTGTTTTTCAGTCTTTGGAGAAGGCATTTCTTGAATGGCCTTGACCTTGTCAGGATCAACCTCAATTCCTTTCTGGCTGACGATGAACCCTAAGAGTTTCCCTGAACAGACACTAAAGGTGCACTTGTTGGGATTCAAGCGGAGTTTGTATTTTCTCAGTTGCTCGAATAATTTTGACAGGTGGGTCATATGCTCCTCCTCTGTCTTAGATTTTGCAATCATATCATCGACATATACCTCTATCTCTTTGTGTATCATGTCATGAAAAAGAGTAGTCATGGCCCTTTGATAGGTTGCCCCGACGTTCTTTAAACCGAACGGCATTACCTTGTAACAAAAGGTACCCCATGGGATAATGAACGAAGTTTTCTCCATGTCCTTCGGCGCCATTTTGATCTGGTTATAGCCCGAGAATCCATCCATGAAGGAGAAAAATTTGAACTTTGATGTACTGTCTACCAGCATGTCAATGTGCGATAAAGGAAAGTCGTCCTTTGGGCTAGCCTTCTTTAGATCTCTGTAATCCACACACATTCTGACTTTTCCGTCCTTTTTGGGAACGGGTACGATGTTGGCTAACCATTGAGGATATTCTGATGTGGCGAGAAAACCCGCGTCAATCTATTTATGTACTTCCTCTTTGATTTTGATGGCCATGTCCGGGTGAGTCCGTCTCAACTTTTGTTTTACTGGCGGACATTCCGATCTTAACGATAGATGGTGTTCCACGATGTTGGTATCCAACCCTGGCATATCCTGATAGGACCAACCGAATACATAGGGAAACTCTTTGAGAAGCTTTGTCAAACTTTCTTTGGCAGTCGGACTGAGCAGTGCCCCAATCCTGATTTCTTTTCTCTCTTTTTCCGAACCTAAGTTTACCATTTCCAACGGTTCCTAATGAGGTTCAATGGACCTTTCCTCTTGTCTGAGTAGTCGGGAGATCTCTTCTGGAGTTTCGTCGTCGTTTTCTTCTTTAGCCCCAAATACCGGGAACTCAAAGTTGGGAGAAGGCATCAGATCGTATATTTCAACGGGGTTTAAAACAAGCAATCTGCATGACGCGATGATTCGTGTTTAGAAGAGATAGAGAAAATGCAAGTGTGCAGTGTATTTCTTTGAAAAACTGCTTGTTTTTATTATTTGAGATGTTTTTTAGGATTACCATTTTCTGAGAAAAGCAAAAAGAGAAAACAGCAATAACTGCAGAAATTACAGAACGACGTTATTTTATTAATGAACAAGTCGATTTTTGAAACTATAGCCCTATAAAACAAAACTCTGTCGCTTTGGGCAAAGCGAAGAGGGAAATTTACAGAAAGCGAGCCCTATCAAAACATCTGTTTCACCTGGGCAGGGTGAAAGGCTAAAGATGGCAATTACTTTGACTTATGAACAATCTTCGGAACATCGACAGCAACCCATTGGCGGCGAACTCCTCGATGAATCACAAAGTCTGGTACTTTCCTTGATTTGTCTTCAGAAATGACGTTGATTTTTGGTGGAGCAGGATCATTGGAATCTGTCTCCTAGGCAGAATTGTCGTAGGAGGATTCCTTTGTTGCCTTTTGCATAGCATTTATGCTCTCAAGTAGATCTCCCCATCCAATTGGCTGGATGTCTTCGAGCCTGATACGAGAGCTTTCGGGAGCAGTGTACTTGACCATATAGTCGTATCTTCCACTTGGTTGTCTCAGGGTGTCCCACACTTCTTTGGAACTGGAGGAGTCATCTCTCTCGATGTCGTTGACCTCGGGAAAAGCATAGTTGATGAACTCTAATCCTGTGAACGTTGCGAATTCATCATCGTGCGGGGTATTTTCAGGATACCCTGGGTGTTGATCCCATGACATGGTGGGGACACAGGTATTCTGTTCAATGATGCTCAACTGATTTTCATTGTTCGGCTGATTCTCTTGCCCTAAGTCTCCTGGATACGGCTGCCACATTGGCAGGCCATCCCTCGGGCCATAATAGTTGTGGTCAAAGTTGTCCTTCATCGGAGTGTCCTCCTCTAATGAGTTTGGTGGAGCACGGCATCCTTCTGGATCACAATTTCCAAATATCATTTCGACATCCGACCTGGGTATAAATCTCGGGCTCGGTGTAGGAAAGCAAAACGGAGTCTGCGTTTCGTCCTGAGACATATAATCGTCCTCGTTAAGATAGGACTTTCATTCCTCCTCCATATCGGAGGAATCATCTTTATTGATGGTATGCACTTCTTGAGGCACTGGGTGAAGGAAACCTCCACTGTGGAAGAAGTCTTGAATGGGATGAAGACTTTCATTGCTGGTAGTAGCTGTCTGGGTACAGGTTGCAGAAAAACCAAGACCCTTCTTTGTTTTATTGTCAGTAGGAATGACTAGTTATCCCCATCCTATTGTATCGGCACTCTCAACCGCTTTGATAGCATCTTTGTATGAGGAAATGGAAGTTCCCTCTTCGGATTGATTGTCCTTGCTCACTAGCAGTGCTTGGAACTGAGTTCCAATAACCTCATCGGCTTCTACACAAGTAGATGATGATAAGTTACTCACGAGCAAGGCTTGTTCTCCACAGACCGTGATGAGTTGTCCGTTCTGGACGAACTTTAACTTTTGGTGGAGGGTCGAGGTGACCGCCCCAGCCTGATGTATCCAAGGTCTTCCTAATAAACAACTGTACGTTGCCCGGATATCCATGACCTGGAAAGTGAGTTGGAAAGTGTGAGGACCGATGGTTATGGGAAGGTCGACTTCGCCGATAACTGCTTTTCTGGATCCGTCAAATGCTTTGATGACGACCTCGCTGGTTCTCATCGGAGGGCCTTTGAATGATAATTACGTCAAAGTGGACTTTGGCATGACATTCAAGGCTGACCTTGTGTCTACCAGTACGCTGGCTAAAGCATCGTCCTGGCAGTTGACTGTAATGTTGAGCGCCATGTTATGACGGCGACCTTCTTCAGGTAATTCCTCATCACTAAATCCCAAGTTATTGCAGGAAGTGATGTTAGAGACAATGTTATCGAACTGTCTGATTGTTACATCCTGTTCTATAAAGGCTTGCTACAAGACTTTCTGTAGAGCCTCCCTGTGCGCTTCTGAACTGAGTAAAAGTGACATCACAGAGATCTTTGAAGGAGTTTGTAATAGCTGATCAACAATGTTGTATTCACTCCTTTGGATGAGCTTCAGCATCTCATCATTGTTTTTTGAAAGGTCGGGATACTGGATTGACCGACCGGTGAATTGGGAACTTCTGTCTGAGGTTCCTTTTCTTTGCTAGACTCTCCAACTTCTCTGTTGAAGATTCGACCGCTCCGTGTTACACGACTGATGTCTGCAATATTCACGACGGAGGGTAATGGAATTTCCTTTCCATTCTCAATTATCATTGCACCGTATTTGTAAGGGATAGCCTTAGTTGATTCATACGGTAGTGGTCTTGGTAGATAGATGACTATGGGAGCCTTCTGATTTTTCTGAATGTCGTAAGCAATTTCGATCCGTTCCTGGTTGGGAACTCTCGATTCGTCAAGTAGAGGAATGATGGCATAAACATCCCTGTTCCTCTCATGATCAGAGATTACGACAACGTCCTCAATTTGATCAGCTAGGTAGTCTGGCACCCAGTTGATTGGTCCGGAACCCGGATATGGGCGAATCTCTCTACGGTCCACCTGACCCTGAAGAGCTGCTCGCACAAGTAGCACCCTTGGTTATTTTCTGAACAGACTCTACAACGTTCGTAGTTGTGTGGAGGCACCTGGCCACGCCCGCTTTGAATGCAATGTAACCTCACTAGGTTAGGTTCCACAGATCGGACATCCTGACTTTGACGCCGAGTAGGGTTCCTGTTATTGATACTAATTTGCTGAGTATCTTCATCCATATAGATTGGCATCCACCAGTGATTTAATAAGTGCTGAAGCACCTCCTGGACAAGGGCACAACCTTGATTGTTTTCGCAACCCGCCTTACAACTTTCATAGTTATGTGAAATCAGGAACCCGAGTCGGACCTGCTCAGCATGTAACTCTACCAGGTTGGTATTCATTAAGCGAATATCAAAGATCTAAACCATGTTGATTTGATAGTGGTTCCTATCATGGTAGTCCTGGATCCATCCAAGATCCATCTGACGCTGGAGGGCCTCCTGTACAAAAGAGCATCCTTGTTTGTTTACCGAGCAAGTCAGACAAGAACTGTAATCGTGTCATGGCAGATTATGATACTGGCTTTGCCTTGAGTACATTTCCACCAAGTGGGCATTCATCGCACGGATTTCGTGGTTCTGAATGACGTTGGAATTCGTGTAAACTATGTTAACTCTACGAACTCGGTGCTCTTGGATCCATCCAAGATCCATCTGTTCCTGTAGAGCTTATTGCACCACGGAACATCCTTGATTGCTTTTAGAGCAGATATCACACTGATGATAATTATGAGGTGGCACATGGCCATATCCACTCTGTCTATAATGCATCTTAACCAAGTTGGTTTTCAACAAGAGTACATCGTGAATTTGATAGACTTTGTTAGACTCTCCCTCTATCAGATTGACTGCGGCTTTCTCATGTTGAGGCAGCGAGTTCGTGAGAACATTGGGATTTGTATCCTTGAAAGATAAGACCCCGCTCCTAACAAGCTTTTGTACGGCGGATTTGAAACTAAGACAGTTTTCTATGTTATGCCCTGGTTCTCCTTGGTGGTAAGGGCAAGTCTGATCTACCTTAAACCAAAAAGGCAGATTTTCTGGTACTGCAAGAGGGGATTTAGCTTAGATGTGCCCCTTGGCCAGTAGTAACGGAAATATTTCTGCGTACGATACAGGTATAGGATCAAATCCTGGTGGCCGCGTTGTATGGTTGTTATTGTATGGAGGACGAGCCTGTTGAAGAGGTTGTTGTGCCCTTTGCTGATTAGGTTGGCTCTGCACAACCTGAGGTTGATACGTAGAAATAGGCGCAGGATTGATAGCAGGAGTCACAGCCGCTACTGGCTGATAACGTCGCCTTTGCTTTCCGAGAGAGATATTCCCAATATCCTGCTCTTTTTTCTTAGGGAGAGCACTACCATATCATTTTGTACTACTTGATGATCCAGTGTCTTTTATTAGACGTCCCTCTCAAACAGCTTCCTTGAGACGTACCCCCATACCGACCGTTTCGATGAAGTCACTGGGCGCCCTGGCAACCATTCTGTCGTAGTAAAATGAGCTTAACGTCTTTAAGAAGATTTTTGTCATCTCTTTCTCCTCAAGAGGTGGACAAATTTGAGCGGCAATCTCATGCCATCTCTGAGCGTATTCCTTAAAGGTTTCTTTGTCCTTTTGCGACATTGATCTGAGCTGATCTCTGTCTGGTGCCATGTCCAGATTGTATTTGTATTGTTGGACGAAGGCAGTGCCAAGATCTCTGAATGTGCTGGTCATAGCGTGGTTTAAACCCATGTACCATTTGAGTGCGGCACCAGTTAAACTATCTTGGAAGTAGTGAATCAGCAGGTCCTGATTCTCTGTCTGAGTTGACATTCGTCGAGCATACATTACCAAGTGACTCTGAGGGCAAGAGTTTCCCTTGTATTTTTCAAAGTCGGGCACTTGGAACTTGTGCGGAACTTTCACATTGGGGACCAGACAAAGGTCTGCAGCGTCCTTTCCAAATAAATCCTGACCGCGGATGGCTTGCAGTTCCTTTTGCATCTCCAGGAACTGTTTCTAGAACTCGTCCATCCTGTCGAACATAGTTTCCTTTCTACCAGAAGATATCTATGGAATCTGTCCTTTCGGGACAGTGTGCACCACAGGGGGTGGTACCCGCGACTACGGCTGTGAATCTTGGCGTTTCCCGAAGTTTGTAACCTTTAGGAGTCCTTAATATGCCTCTGGCATCTTCATTTTCCCAAAGTTTGTAACCTTCAGGCCCAGCGGCTTCTGCTGAAGTTTCCGGATCTCCAGTGATCGGCGGAACATATCCTTCCGGGATATAGTTAACAGGCATGCCCCAGGGATGATCTTTCGGCATTTTGTACCTAGGATCATACTTCTCCACTATGGGCATTGAGGTGACCTCTGAGATCACAGTTCTTTGTAGCTTAGCTTCTGCCATGGCTTGCATGTCATTACGAAGCTTTCTCATATCCTCTCTCAGAGCGTCGATCTCTTCTTTCAACTCTCTGTTCTCTTCCTCAAGATCATCCATCTTTTTCTGACGATTGGCCCAAGTATTGTACGAATGAGACAGTTTGACTCTAGAATCGAGACACAAACATGAGATTCGTAGGTAAGAAGAATACGTTGCGTGAGAATGATGAATGCAATGATTATATTAAGTGTTTTTTGGTTTAATCAAAATAAACTTCGATAATCAGATTGTAAATATCAAACAGTGGGGAAATCCCATTTTATTGAATTCAAAGGATTGCGAAAATAGAAATGCAGTAGATTACAAGGTGCGGAAACAGAAACCTAAGCTAAGGCGTTCCGAGTCCTCTCTGAGGACAAACAGGGTGCTGATTTTGGTACTTTCCTTTTCTTGGACCGGGGCTCTTGGGCCATTGTCGGGTCGTCATTCCTTTGCCAGGTGAAAGGAGCGAACAAATTCCTTTGGTCATCCTGATTATCCACAGCACGCTGCTCCAAAATTTCAATCAAGGCATCTTTATCCTTCAGTAGTTGTTGTATTTTGATACACTCCACATTGAGGGTGCGGTACTTGTTCTTCCAAGACCTCCTCTCCCACTGAACTTTGTTGAGAGTAACCTAGAGTTTTTCTGTTTTGGTCATGAAGTACATGACAGACTCCCTTGGCGGAAGAACTTCGTGACGAGGATAAGGCATCTTTAGCTTGAGAGCTCTAGTTTGTACCCAGTGGAGGTAAGGCTCCACCGAGACACAGTCCGGTTTTCCTAGAGACTCTCGTCCTTTCTTATGAACGTGCTTCCAAGCGTGCACTATTTCCATCTTTAGTGCTCTGTCATTTTCTCCTTCTTTGAAGAAAAGACCTTCCAGATGAGCATTCCGCGGGACATGCCTCATCAGGTATCCGAATTGACGACGAACCAATACTGGATAGTAATCGATTCCTCCCTTAGTTCCTATGAGGGGCACGTTGGGGAAGTTTCCACAATGGTCAATGATCCTAATTCCCTCATAAATCCTATTGCACCAATCTATGTCAGAGTTGGTAAGAGACATGATTCTTTACGACCAACGTAAAGTATTCTTTTGATCCCAAAAAGCAGCAGACTTAGGCAAATGGGAGATAAACCATTTGTATAGTAGAGGTACATAACATGTGATCTCCCCTCTGTTGTACAAATTCCCTAAGTATACAGAATGATATGCGTCTGCGAGTAAAGTCGGCACAGGGTTTCCAATGAGAAAAACCTTAATGGAGTTGATATCGACGAAGTTATTGATGTTGGGAAACAGAAATAACTCGTAAATGAGTAAGACAAATATGCTTTCGAAATCAGTCACATTCCCTATACTAGCGAAGTACAGGGCCTTCTTTGTCAAGAACTGGGCCGGCAAACCTTGTATGCCACCCTTAGTGGTCATGTGAGTCCTGACCTCTGACTCGTCCAAATAAATTGCTCTTGCGATGGTCTGATCCTTTGGAATTTCTTCCAGTCCAGAAAAAGGGGCTCGATCAGTGATGTATAAATCAATCAGATGAGAATATTCCTCCAGCGTTGGTGCGAGCTGATAATCCGGGAATGTGAAACAGTGATAGATCGGATCGTAAAACTGAACGAGTGCATCCATGATTCTTTCAATTACTTGGACCCTTAACAGAGGTAGCAGACCTCCGTATTTGGCTCTGAAAGCTTCAGGGTTAGTGATCATCCTCGATAATCCTCTCAAATCCTCTAGTTTTGGAACCCTGAAGGTATACTTATGAGTTCTCCTTCTACCGAAGTCCATGAGCGCAATCTTTTTCTCTGACATTTGCAATCATTGTCTTAGTTTAATTTGAAAAAAAGGAGAGAATAGAAGAGAAGTTTTTCTTTGTTGTAATGTTTTTTTAAATGAATGCAGCACACAAAAACATAGAAAAAACATGGGGTCAAAGGGTCGGTGTCATGGAGTCAAGGCTCTACCCGTCCCAAAGGTTTATACTAGTGATTTTTGTACCTGTCTCTCAACATCATCAACTCTTTTCGAGAAAAACACCAGCGGGCCGGGAACCGTGCTAGGTGGTGTTTTTTCGAAGAGTCCTCAGAAGAGGGTGGTATCGTGTGACAACTATTTCCGATAGCTTCCGCACCACTAAAGGGGTTTTTCCTAGGTGTATACTCAATCTTTCCACATGCGGCATCACACGCATTCCCATTAGCAGAAAAATAAACACATATATCAATTAGGAAAAGCAGTATATATATTTGTCCTAGTGTCCTAGACTTTTAAGAGCTATGAATCCTATGTTCCTGACAGAAAATGGCTCCCCGGTGGAGGTGCCACTCTGTGGTTCCTTCCTAATTTTAAAGGTTTTGACCTAAGATCCTAGCGGAGTCAACAAAAAGTCATATCCCAGTGAAATCCCAAAGAAAGAAAGAAGGGCCCCACGGTGGGCGCCACTTTTCTGTAGCGAACGAAACTGGACGTGTTTCTTAAGCACTGTCGCTCTTTTGGGGGTACTACAGGTTGATTCAATTTTTATCCTATTGAGCTGACTAAGGAAGGGAAATAGATTTCTCCAATTAACCCTGCTTGCATACCGAGTTGAAGCAGCGGTCTTTTAGGTTACGGATGCGATATGGAAGTGGGGCCTCTTTCTTCTTACTTTGAGTGAAAAACTGGGACTGTTCATGGGTAGGGGGTTAGGACTGATACTTTTTAATTGATGTATGTGGGTATGGGATTGTGGGTTTTTGTTGAGTGTGCTCGCTAAGATTTTTCTTTCAATCTTATGCCTACGTATTCCCGTTTACCGAAACAGGGAAATCAGAGTGATCGTAGTTCCTCCTATTCTATGGGACGAAATGGTGTTTTAGTGTCTTGTTCAAAGCCCAAGACGTGAAGCTGAAGGTGATTTGTATCTTGTTCAAAGCCCAAGATATGAAGCTAAAGAGTCTATTTGTATCTTGTTCAAAGCCCAAGATGTGAAGCTAAAAGTTTCGTCTTTAGAGAGAATTTGTCGTCTCTAAAGAGGGTCTGTTTGTATCTTGGTCAAAGCCCAAGATGTGAAGCTAAAAGTTTCGTCTTTAGAGAGAATTTGTCATCTCTAAAGAGGGTTTGTTTGTCACAACTGTTGGGTGACTGGTTTATAAAGGAGGGTTACTTTAACCGGGATATGTGAATCCAGCAATGCCATAATTCCTTTATAAGGGTTTTTTACCTGAAGGAGAAGACTTTAACTCAGTGTAGAGCAATGCCATCTTTCCTTAGGAATTTCTCATGCTAAAAGAGGGACAGTGGCATGGATGTGGATGATCCAGAGGCTTGCCGCTTACAGCAATTAGATGAAGGAAAAGGAGTTGTTGATGTCTGTTTACTGTGAACGATGCACAGCTTTGATGCTAAAAGGTTGATTAGTTCAACCGGGGTTTTCTTTATACAAAGCCTAAGAGGAGGCTATTGACCCAACAAGAGGGTGCTTTTGTGTCTCGTACGAAGCCCGAGATAGAGGCTAAAGGAGTTGACTCAACAAGAGAGTGTTTTATATGTGTCTTGTACAAAGCCCAAGACGGAGGCTAAAAGGGTTTGACTCAACAAGTGAGTCTTTTATACTCAACAAGAGAGTGATTTGTATCTCGTACGAAGCCCGAGATGGAGGCTAAAGATGATTGACTCAACAAGAGAGTCTTTTTATACTCAACAATAGAGTGTTTTGTATCTCGTACAAAGCCCGAGATAGAGGCTAAAGGGTGATTGACTCAACAAGAGAGTCTTTTTATACTCAACAAGAGAGTGTTTTGTATCTCGTACAAAGCCCGAGATAGAGGCTAAAGGGGATTGACTCAACAAGAGAGTCTTTTATACTCAACAAGAGAGTGATTTAGTATCTCGTACAATGCCCGAGATGGAGGCTGAAGGGTCTGACTCATCAAGAGAATCTGAAAAGTTTAGCTCCGCTGAGGAGAATCATTGTACAAGGCCCAAGAGGAGGCCAATGTAACTGTTTCAGTTTAGCGACAGGTCCAGTATGTTGGATAAAGAGAAAATCAGTTCTTATATGAGTACTGTTTGCACTCAGGGATTTGATTCGAGGATCAGGGTTATTTCCTGTTCTTTAAGGAAATGGGAAATCAAAAGGGTATTGAGACTGTCCGAGTCTACGGGTTTCCTCTCCTAGTTTTGAAAGGAACTTGAGAATGTCTTTGAGACTCAAGGGAATTAGACTGTCCAAGTCTAGAGTTTCATCTTTTGTACTACGTTTAAGAAACAGCAGTAGAAAGATCTAGACTTTTTGAAAGACTATTCTATTAAGATGACTAATTTTTGTTCCTATACCTCTAGGAGGTCATCGGGACAATTTGTACGAAGCCCAAGAGGAGGCTGAAAACTTTTAAGAAGCCGAGGGACTATTTGTACGAAGCCCAAGAGGAGGCTATCATTATCGGAGGAAGAAATCATTTATACGAAGCCTAAGAGGAGGCTGTGAATACTTCTAAGAAGCCGACGGGTCCTTGAACAACGCCCAAGAGGAGGCGGGATGCTTTTAGAAGCCTGTGGGTCCCCAAACCCCGAGAAATTCAAGACAGGCTATTCACAGAGAATAGATCAAGCCTGGAAAGTTCGAGAATTTGGAAGAAACTTAAGAGATGCCATTCACGGAGAAAAGATCATCTCTGGGGAATAGAGTTTCTTTGACGATTTCTAAAGGTGACAGTCTGTGAAAGGGTTCACTGAGAATGCTGCCTTTCACGTCTCCATATTTTTTAACCCCAAGAGGAGGGAAGACTGTATCTGGTAATCTTATGGGGATCTATTTTTTTCTATTTTAAGAGTAATCAACAGGGCTTAGTACTAGACGTAGTTGCCGGGGAAACTCTAAATAGCTATACTAGTATTACACAGTTGATATGAGTTTATGAAAGAAGACTTACATTGAAACAGCCCCATAATACAGTTATAGGTATATGAAAGCGGTAAATGAAAGCATATAAACACTTACTCGGTTGTAGAGCTTCCATGTTGTTTTGTTAGTTGTTCAACAAAGAAAGATTGAAAGCAACAGTATATTCAAAATCAAAGGAGAAAGTGCTTTGGAATGAAAGATTGAGGCTTATAGCTCAAGGAGAGGCCCAGGTTTTTATCAGTGATTGCACTATCGTTTTATACAGAGAGACTTATACCAGTGACTAAGGACCGAGAAAGATCTTTTGTACAAAGGGATGGGTCTTACACTCTCTCAAGAGGCCCAAAAGGTTTAAAGAAAAAGAGTGGGGCTTATAACACGAGGGTAGGCCCAGATTATTTTTCTTTTAAAATGGCGATCGCGCCGAGATTTTGAAAACGCAGTGGGTCTTATACAAAGACTGAGGCCGAAAATGGTTTGGTTTTCAAAGGGGGTTGGGTCTTACACTCTAATAGAGACCCAAAAGTTTTGAATGGGTCTTATAGCTCGAGGAGAGACCTTGATGGTTTATTTTTAAATGGGCGACGACCGCGCCGAACTTTTCTTTTAACGCAAAGGGACTTATACAATATCTGAGGCCCAAAATTATTTTGGTTAAAAGGGGATTGGGTATTACACTCTATTAGAGGCCCATGAGTGTTTGAAAATGATTTGTGAGGGTGAAAATCAAAGAAACCCTAATTTGTTTTCTTTTAAAAGTAAATATTAAAAGAAAATCAATGAAAAATACCAAATGAATTTGAATAAAACACTTGTGATTTTTGTTTAAGGTTTGAAAAATGAAGTTTTAATCACAAGAGATATTAAAACCCATTTGGTCTTGATTTTTCAAGATGAATGTTCATTTTAAAATGTTTAAAAACAAATAAAATGAATTTATTCACTAAAATACTAATTATATTAAATAAATAATATAAACTTAATTTTTTTGTGGAATAAAATATTTCAACATTTTTGTGATTTTTTGCAAAAAGAACCAATAAAAAATAATTAAAATTGAGTTAGTTATTAATTTTCCAATTAATTAATAAAACATAAAAATATTGGAAAAATGGAAAAATGTGAAAAAACACAAAATGGCATGGGTGGGGTTTGAACCCATAACCACAAGGTCACAAGGCGCGCGCCTTACCACTGGGGTGGTGATACATCCATTGTTTTGAGTGAAAACACAAATATACAAGTCGTGCCTTGGTTTTAGGCCTGGTCCAAGGCAAGGCAAGGCAAGTTTTGCCTCAGAAACGTGAAGGTCATAACTTTCTCAATTCTTAATGGTTTGAGACAAAATTTATATGAATTTGGACCAGAATTTCACAAGGAATCTAATGGTGGTGGTATTTTTTTCAGATCACACTCCCTCCTCAAAACCCGATAGTGGTTTTGAAAAAGACCTATAATTGCATTTTCTACGCTACACTTTGATGCAGGCATGAATTACCTGATCAATTGGTCCAAACACAACATATATAACATGTATGAAGTGTGCATGATCAGTGGACTTCAAAGCATTGCATACTTTGGAAAGTTCAAGTCATGAGGCTTACCTCTTTTTGAGCTTTTTGGAGTTTTGTGCAATCTGTCAAGCCTCTTGTTCCAAAAATGATTTGATGCTTTAGACACACTCAAATGATCCCTTAGAAGCTTTTAGGATGATTGGAATCAGCTGGTACCTGCAAAAACACAAACTGGCCCTTTCTTGCAAAAGGGGTTAAAAGTGGCCAAAATAGCAACTCTCTCAAATGGTGTTCCAGATGGGGGGAACCATTTGGGATAGTTCAAGGATGGTATTTGGAGTGTGTTTGAGGTTTTATCTAGTTTGGAAAGTGACTGAATCAAGACATGGCTTGAAAAATGCACCAAAAGCCTATTTTGAGGTTTGAGGGGTGACTTTTTGATTTTGTGATTACAGGTCACTTGTGAGAGTTAGGATCACCTACATATGATGTTTATGAGGTGTGTGTGTGTGATTGGTTTAATTGAAAAAGCTCTCAAACTCAAAAACTCAGAGTTACCTTACTAAAGAAGGCATTTTTGCCAAGAGAAAGGGATTTTGAGGAAAGCATCTGTTTGATGGCTTTGGTGTACTCAAACTGAGCACAAATGAGCTCTATTTATAGAAGAGCAAGTTTGTTTTGGGATCAATAGTGAATGGCAACTGCAGCAGAGGTTTGGCCAATGTTGGCAAATGAAAATCCAAGTCTCCTCTAGCCATTGACTAGAGGTTAGAGCACAGAGCTTTGGTTCCCTACTTGTTAGAGGAATCTTGACTGAATTCAGTTACAAATGTGTCAGTCCATGCCACCTCTAAGCATCTATTAAATGCTCCAATCGAAAATTGGAGTCTTGTCCCTCCTTTAGACAATTCTAGGTTTGGCATGCTACTTCTTGTTCCAAGGACTTTGGAGGCTTGGCTAAGTGATTGTCCCCTTTCGATTTGATCCTCAGATGTGTCCAAGATGATGAAAAGGCTTGGAATTGGATGATTTTGGAAAATCGACCAAAAATGCAAAATTCTGCCTTGCCTTGGCAGTTTTCAGTAAGGCACTTTGCCACTACCATAACTCTTAGCTCAAATTGAATTTGGTGATGTTCTTGGCCATTTTGGAAAGCCCTTATATGATACAACAACTGTTTGATCATATTTGGTTTTGATATCTTTTGGACCCAAGTGAAAAATCCTCCTACATTTGGAAAAAAGTGAAGGTAAATTCTGACTTAGTGAAAATTTCACTAAGTGTTGGAAAAAAGTGACATTTTCACTTTTTGTGATTTTGATCAATCCATAACTCAAAATCCATGAAGAATTGGAATGAGGTCTAGTTAAAGTTTTTGTATAGGGCCATGAGATCTACAAATCAAGTTTTGGATAGGGAGAAATGGCTTTGTGGTTTAGAAGTTATGATCCTCCAAAGTTGGTACCCTTGCCACTTTGTTCATAACTTAGAAAATTTTCTAAGTTTTTATGGTTACCCCTTTTACAAGTTATCCCACTTTCTTTGATTTTTCTTGATGAATGGTGATTCAAATCATACATTAACATCATTTTAGGGTTAAAAAACCATTTTTGTGAAAAATCTCAAAAAGTCAAAGTTGACTTTTGTGCACAGTTGACTTTTTACCCGATGAATTCCAAAATGTGCAATCCTTTAGGAAATCAAGTCCTTGACCTAAATCAAACTTGATGGACATGTCCCATGGGTGTTATAGGGTGTATTGAATCATGTCCTAGGGTTTGGGAGCACGTCCTGGTTAAAAGTCAAAGTTACAGTTGACTTTTCTCGCGAAACCCTAATTGTGGCTCTGATGAAATTGAGACTTGTTGCTCAAGCTTCCTGGATTAATCCATTGTTACAAATGGATCAATGTGGTGTATTAGAGACCCTCAAATCCTCTCTTGAGGTCTTGGCTCATGATTTGTCCCAAAAGTCAACTTAGGGGTGAATTAGGTCAAGAAACCCTAATTCCTGATTTTTTATGAATGCATCCCCTGAGGCAAAATTGACTTGATAATTGGGGTCATGAGGTTCCATGGAGCATATTAGGTTATTTTTTGAAGTATTGGCTCATGCCCAGAGGAAATTTTCCATCTGGAGGCCCTGGTCGACCAAAACCCTAATTTGGTGACACTGGCGATCTTGAGGCTTTATCCACCTAGAAGGGAGCAACCTCGTGCTTAATCCTTGAAGTGGGAGTCCTTTTGATCCATTGTGGATGTTTGAGAGGTTTAGACAAGTTGAAGATCATGTCATTCCTTTATTGATCCTTTGTCTAAGAACTCAGAGAGGTTGAAACCCTAATTTTGACTGTAGTAAGTGTTCGCCCATCTTTGGGGAGACTGATGAAGCATAATGATACACCCATATTGTGATCATGATTTGCAAAATGATGGGAAATCTTAGTGGTCAAAATTTGGGGTATGACACTACGGAATGGTACCTTGACCAATCAACTGCTATCATGACTGACTGGAACATGTTAGAAGAGAAGTTCTTGGAACGATTTTTTCCTCACAATCGTTTCATGGAAGCTAAAACGGAGATTACAGTTTTCACTCAAGGTGGAAATGAGTCTCTCAACGAAGCTTGGGAGAGATTCAAGTCCATGCTTAGAAAATGCAAAGGGCACGGTTTTTATGAGCTTACGCAAGTTCATATTTTCAGAAATGGTCTTCAAATGGCTCACAAAAGGTTGTTAGATGCTACCGCGGGTGGATCGTTAATGACTAAAAGTGCAGAAGAAGCTATTTCTATCATTGACAAGATGGCCTTAAACGGCCATCAAGGGAATCATAACCGTGGCCAATCTCAAAAGAAACCAGGAGTGCTAAAGTTAGGGACAAATAATGTAATTCTTGCTTAGAACAAATTGCTATCTCAACAGGTTGAGTTGCTAACGCAACAAATGTCAAAGTTACCTCAACAGATTAAAGAGATGCATGAACTTCTGAACAAAAATGTGCAAATAGCGGTTTGTGAGTTATGTAAAGGTGATCACCCAACCGGCTATTGTCCTCCTTGTCCTCCAGTTGAAGAAGAAGAAAATTACATGAATAATCAAAACCAACAACAAGGTTATCAAAGGCAACAACAACCTTATCAAAATCAACAAGGGTATCAAAACCAACAACCAAGAGGAAATTATCAAAATCAACAAGGATATCAACAAAATCGACAAAATCTTATCAACCTCAAGGTGGGAGTTCCAAGCTTGAAGAAACTCTTAACCAATTTATCCAAATTTCCATGGAAAATCAAAAGATAAATGAATCATCGATCAAAAATCTCGAGAATCAAGTTGGGAAACTTGCAAAACAAATGGCCTAGCAACAAGCGGAGCCACCTTTTTCCTCCAATACTCAAAACAACCCAAAGGAGCATTGTAAAGCTATTGTTACTAGAAGTGGGAGGGAGTTGGGAGAAGGAGAAAAAAATGAGAAAAATGATGATGTAAGAATTGAGAAGGTTGTGGAGGAATAAAAAGTTGATGATGTTGTAGTTGAAAAGAATGATAAGGAAGAAGTTGAAAAAGAAAATGAGAAGTTAGTTGAAAAAGATAACCTTGAAAAAGAAAAGATAGAAGAAAAGAAGAGAAGAGTCAAAAGGGGGAAGGAGATAGTAAATCCAATTCCTATTCAAAACTTACCTTACCCACATGTGCCCACAAAGAAAGACAATGAAAGGCATTACGCTCGTATCATGGACATATTCAAACAATTGCAAATCAATATTCCGTTTGCCAAAGCACTTGAACAAATGCTAAAATATGCTAAGTTCATGAAAGATATTCTTACAAAGAAGAGAAGATATTCGGAGTCGGAAAGAATTATCCTTGATGCAAGTTGTAGTGCTATAATCCAAAGAAGGAAGTTGATATGGGGCGTGTTACTTTGCCGGTAACCATTGGTGATGTCTATGTTGGCAAAGGCTTAATCGATTTGGACTCAAGCATTAATCTAATTCCATTGTTTATTGTGAAGAGGCTTGGGAACATTGAAATGAAAGTAATTCGGATGACGTTACAATTGGCCGATGATAAATGCAAAATGTACCTATTTTTGTATATAAGTTTTGTTGCACTTATCATTACTTTGTGTTAAAATTGGTTGAATAAACCCCGCTTTATTCGTAAATACGTTTACTTTACGTTTTCGGTGTATAGTACGGTACCGTGTAAATATCATTGAGTTTAATTGATTTTCATTTATTTTTACAGGTGTTCCAGCAATGGGATTTTTCCATATTCATAAAGATCATTGAATAAGCTTTCCAATGCTTTCATGAGTTATGATCAAAACAAATTCTGGTTTGCTGTCATGTTCACACTGCCAACCCCCGTGGCGAGCACTCGCTAGCGAGTTTGCACTGCGAACCCGGGGCGAATAAAAAGTTCCTGGAAGCATGAAAAACACCATTCTGGAGGAAGTTAAGGCGGCATATGTTCGCAGTGCGAACGGGGGTTCGCAGTGCGAACCTGGGCAGCAAAAACCACCTATAAACTTTATTTTTCAGCATTTTTTAATGGATGGTTTTGGGGATTCTTGCTCCAACTCCATCAAACTTCATTTTTTCAGTAGATTAGCTTAGAAAACAACATGGAAGCTTGCACACGGATGATCCGGGGTGGATTGATCATCGACCGGCGTTGACAAACCGCGAGATTTTTGGTTCATTTCTCTTCTTCTTTGTGTTTTTCTTCTTTGTTGGGTTTTGTATATGTATTAACTATGATCTCATGCATATTTGTCGCCCATGGCATTGTATAAAACTTGCTTTACAAATCTTTATTGGTGATTGTCTCTGATTTTTGCTTTATGCGCGAGGTTTGGGTTGCGTTAGAGATAACCGTCGCAAACTTCGATTAGGGATGATTGTCTGTTAGTTTCTAGATTCTAGAGATAGATTTAGGGCTAGCAATCTTCAATAGGCGTCAAAACTTAATGCCTCCGTGCCTTGAGCTAGCGTACGAAAGTATCAGCAATGGTAACACGGTTGTTCTCTCAACTTTGCGTTAGACATAACCTGTGTTGTGAGCGATGTTGGGTGATATTGAGGAGTATTGTAGGTTGAGTATAACTGGTCGGTAAGTTTAAGTTTGTGAGGAGTCGATTATGTGTATGCCGAATAAGTTTGTCTTGCTGAAAAGTGAATTTGTTTTTATGTTTTAATGTTTACTTTAATGTTTTCTTGTTTGAAACTATTTTAATCCAAACTCATAAACGCGAGAGACTGTCGAACGACATTCTTTCCCTCGAACCGATCTCTGTGGACACGACATAAATCCCGGAGGGAATTCTTCCGAAAATAAATATTTTTGCTGCTTGCCCTATATTCTACAATCAGCAGCCGACAAATCCACAACACATCCTCATGGATTGGCTCAAGATGTCTTGGTTAAGGTTGATAAGTTTTTCTTTCTGGTTGACTTTGTTGTGATCGATATGGAGAAAGATGAGGATGCTCCATTAATTCTTGGGAGCCCTTTTATGAAGACCGCTCGAATGATGATTGATGTTGATGACAGTCTTATGAAAGTAAGAGTTCAAAATGAAGAGGTGTGCTTTGATCTTTTTGAAGCAATGAGGCATTCTCAAGATAAACATGATAGTTTTCGTATTGATGCAATGGAAGAAGCCATAATGGAATTCTCAAAGCACGTTCATATAGTATCTCCTTTGGAAAGAGCTCTTGATGATTCATTTGAAGTATTTTCCGATGAAGAAGAAAGGGCACTTGAAGAATGTTTGAAGGAACTTGAATCTCTAAAAGAGTTACAACCATGGGAAAGTGAAACGGAAGAGTTGAAGAAGGAAGTGAATGATGATAAGTCTCAACTTGAATTAAAGGTGTTGCCTTCTAATTTGAAGTATGTGTTCTTTGATGACGGTTGTAACAAACCGGTTATCATTAGCAATGTTTTATCCAACAAAGAGGAAGACCGTTTAATTCAAGTTTTGAAGAAGAATCAACAAGCTATAGGTTGGGTTCTTTTCGATCTAAAAGGAATTAGTCTGGCCTATTGCATGCACAAAATCTTAATGGAAGAGGACTTCAAAGCGGTAGCCCAACCACAATGTCGTTTGAATCCGACTATGAAGGAAGTAGTGAGAAAAGAGGTTGTTAAGCTATTGGATGCCGGAATGATTTACCCGATATCCAATAGTCTGTGGGTGAGTCATGTTCAAGTTGTGCCTAAGAAGGGAGGAATGACCGTTATATGAAATGAGAAAAATGAATTGATCCTGACGAGAATTGTGACGGGTTGGAGAATGTGTATAGATTATAGGAGGCTTAACCCCGCTACTAGAAAATACCATTTTCCACTCCCGTTTATGGATCAAATGCTTGAGAGATTGTCGGGACAATAATTCTATTCCTTTTTAGATGGCTATTTCGGTTATAACCAAATTTCGGTTGACCTGAAAGACCATGAGAAGATGGCATTTACATGTCCCTTTGAAATTTTTGCTTACCGAAAGATGCCATTTGGCTTGTGCAACACACTGACAACGTTTCAATGATGTGTGTAAGCAATTTTCTCCGACCTTATTGAAAAAATGATGGAAGTATTCATGGATGACTTCTCTGTGTTCGGGGCGTCTTTTGATCTTAGTTTGAGAAATTTGGAGGTCGTTCTTGAACGGTGTGTTGAAACAAACTTGGTATTAAACTGGGAGAAGTGCAAATTCATGGTAACATAGGGGATTGTGTTTGGCCACAAAGTCTCCTCTAAGGGCCTTGAAGTGGATCAAGCTAAAATTGAAGTGATTGAAAAGTTGCCTCCTCCAACCAATGTCAAAGGCATCTGGAGTTTTCTTGGCCATGCTGGCTTTTATAGGCGGTTTATCAAAGACTTCTCCAAAGTTGCAAGGCCATTGAGTAATCTACTCAACAAAGATAAGTCATTCTCCTTTGATGATGAATGTTTAAATGCCTTTCAAATTTTAAAAGAGAAACTCATCACCGCACCCATAATCGTTGCTCCAACTTGGACTTTAAATTTTGAATTGATGTGTGATGCTAGGGATTATGCCGTTGGTGCGGTGCTTTGGCAAAGAAAGGCCAAAAAATTTCATGTTATACATTATGCAAGTAAAGTTCTTAATGAGGCACAAGTTAGCTATGCCACCACAGAAAAAGAATTACTCGCTATTGTATACGCTCTTGAGAAATTTCGGTCTTATCTGATTGGTTCAAAGGTGGTAGTCTACACTGACCACTCGGCCATTAAATATCTGCTTACCAAGCCGGATTCAAAACAAAGGTTAATCCGGTGGATCCTTTTATTACAAGAGTTTGATTTGGAAATCCGTGACAAGAAAAGGTCAGAAAACTTGGTAGCAGATCATTTATCCATGTTGGTTAATGTAGAGGTAACTCACCATGAAAATGAGGTCCGTGAAGAATTTCTGGATGAAAAACTTTTTCGAGTACATGTTAGGCCGTGGTTTGCAGATTTTGCTAACCACAAAGCAACCGGATTTATACCGGAGGACCTAACTTGGAATCAAAGACGGAAATTCCTCTCGGATGCTAATTTCTATGTTTGGGATGAGCCATACTTGTTTAAGTTAGGAGGTGACAATTTGTTGAAGAGGTGTGTCACTCTTGACGAAGCCAAAAGTATCCTTCGGCATTGTCACAACTCGCCTTATGGAGGGCATTACAATGGTTTAAGAATGGCAACTAAAGTCCTCCAATCGGGCTTTTATTGGCCAACATTGTTTAAAGATGCCAACCTCCATGCAAAAAGTTGTGACACATGCCAAAGAAGTGGCGGGATTGGAAAAAGAAATGAAATGCCCTTGCAAACAATTTTAGAAGTCGAGGTGTTCGATTGTTGGGGTATTGATTTTGTTGGACCATTCCCAGCATCTTTTTCAAATGAGTATATCTTATTTACGGTTGACAATGTTTTTAAGTGGGTGGAAGCAATTGCGTCAACAAGGGCCAATGGCAAGACGGTGATAAATTTTTTAAAGAAAAACATATTCTCCCGTTTTGGCACCCCTCGTGTTTTAATCAGTTACGGAGGTTCGCATTTTTGCAATGCACCGCTCGAAAAGATCTTAGAGCATTACGGTGTAAAGCACAAAGTTGCAACTCCGTACCACCCACAGACCAATGGTCAGGCAGAAGTGTCTAATAGAGAGGTCAAAAGAACTTTAGAGAAAACCGTGTCGAGCTCGCGAAAGATTGGTCACAAAAATTAGATGAGGCTTTGTGGGCGTATCGCACCGCTTACAAAGCTCCAATCGGTCTAACTCCTTTTCAAATGGTTTATGGTAAGACATGCCATTTACCCGTTGAATTGGAGCACAAGGCTCTTTGGGCTTTGAAAATGTTAAATTTTGATCCGAGTTTGGCCGGTGAAAAAAGGAAAGTTCAGTTGCATGAATTGGAAGAAATGTGAAATAACACGTACCACTCAAGCAAGATCTATAAGGAGAAAGTGAAAGGATATCATGACAAAAAGGTTTCTCAGAAGGAATTCCAGTTTGGCCAGATGGTGCTTTTATTCAATTCCCATTTGAAATTGTTTCCGGGAAAATTAAAGTCCAAATGGTCTGGACCGTTTTTTGTTAAGGATGTCAAGCACTATGGTGCAATAGTCATTGAGGACTTGAAAAAGAAAGAAAGTTGGACAGAAAATGGCCAACGGTTGAAATTATATCTCGGAGGAGAAATTGACCGAGAGAATTGTAGTGTGTTTCTTGATGATCTTTGAAATTATCTTGGATCGTCGAGCTCATCCGACGTTAAACAAGCGCTTGTTGGGAGGCACCCCAACATTGTAAGTATTTACCTTGTTTTTATGTTGAATCTTGTTTGCAAGTGTATTTGGTAGTGTAGTGTTTGTGTAGAGTTGGAAGCACTCACCAAAATAGAATTTTTTTGTTTCTGGTGTAGTTCGCCCGACGAACATGAAGCTTCACCCGGCGAAACTTGTTTTCCTGGCCTTCACTTCTGCGTGGCTGGGCGAAGCAAGCTGAGTTGGAATAAAAAAATTTGAGGGCCCAATGTGTTTTCAGATTAAAAAGGGGGATAAGTAGAAAAAGTGATAAGTTTGGTCCCCACTATAAAAAAGGTTTGTGGTCCACTTGAGTTTTTTTTCCTCATTTGGTCTTTTGCTCTCTCACCACAAACAAACCCTAGTCTCCCTCTTGCACTCTTGTCCCTTCCAAATTTCTGTCAACTCTCCATCACTCTCAAGGTTAGTTTTTAATGTTTGTTTGTGTTAAATTTCTTCTTTTTAAGTATTATTAGAAGCATGCAATTAGGGTTTACTGTTGGAAATGTAGATTTAGGAGTAGAAATAGTTAACCTTTTTGCATGTTGCTGTGATACTTTGTTGGCTGTGATACCTTGAGTTAAGTATGGGATATTTGAATAAAATGTGAAAAAAAAATTGCAGAACTGTGTTATTTTTGTAAGAATCTATGTTCGCAGGCTTTCGCCCATCGAGCTTGCAGCGAAGCTTTGCTTCTGCTTCGCTCGGCGACACAGCTTTCTCAGTTCTATTTTGGTTATACTTTTTCCAACTCATTTTATTTTCTTGTGTTTGTTGTTCTAACATGTTTCTTGCTGTTGTGTTGGTTTATTTTTGTTTGTTTGTCTTGCAGATGGGTCCAAAAACCAGACCCACCGCTGCTAAGAAACAGAAAGGAGCTGCAAGCAGATCTGCTATGCCGGTTGAGTATGACCAGCGCCGTTTTCTGAGTGCTGTGCATGCAGCAAGGATAGCTAGCCTGGAGGGAAGGCTGATCCTTTCAGAGCGGAAATTCATCCTTAATCAAGAAGGTAATTACCATCGGGTTCAAGCTATTTTCGAAAGCAAAAGATGGGGATCATTGTTGAACCCGGTGGACCGTGTCTCTTATGAGTTGGTAAGAGAGATTTATGTGAATGTATTACAGCCGAAGGGGGAACACTTCAGGTTCAAAACCTTTGTGAGAAGAAAATAGCTTTGTTTTAGCCGCGATGAGATCAATAATTTATGGGGTAAGCCGTGCACCTTGGGAATTTTGGATAAAGATGACTTCACCCTTTTACTCAAGAAACCTCTTGACCACGAAAAGATTTCGAGTTCAATTTTACTTCCGGGAAGGAGTGTTGAGTTGAACGAAAAGGGTGAGCCCATCAGGTACAACAGAGAGGATATGACTCCGGAGGCTCAAGCTATTATGCTTTTGCTTTCGTACATCGTTAGGCCAAGGCTGCATAAGTCCTATGTGCCTCTCGAGACCGGTTTACTCATGTACTGTATTATGGAAAATCTGGAGGTTGACATTGCTCAGGTTATTTCAAATGAAATGAAAATTTTTGTGGAGAACACAAGAAGGCCTGGTGTTCATTCTGCTACCCCAATCATCTTTCCATGTCTGGTTCAGTCTCTTTGCAACCAAAAGTGGGTCCTTGAGCCGAATGTTGTGAATGAAAATAGGCGAGGGCTCATTGATGATGATTACATAGATAGATATTGCAAAGGGAAGTTGGTTGAGAGTAAGAAGAAGAAAAGAGGGGTTGTTGGTGAAAGTTCTCATGCTCAGACAAATGAGCCAACCGAGCCCATGGATTTCTCTACTTGGGACCCCCGAGTGAGGGTTGCTTTCAATTATTCGTGGGACATGGGAGCTTCTATTCACAGGTCTAACGAATTTAACTTTAATTGTATGCAGCAGATGTATCAGTACCAGACGAACCCCTTTAAGGTCACCCCATTTTCTTCAAGGGACGACTTCCATGCTTATGCAAATTGGCCTGGGGACAGGCGTCCATTCTTTCCGGAGGGGCAGGTGCTCCTGGTGTTGATGATGTTGCGGGAAATGTTGTTGGTGACGATGCGGATGTGGACATGGGAGATGGTTTTTATGAGTTTGGAGGATAGCTTCAAAGTGAAGGAATTTTTATTGCTTTTGTCATTTAAATTCTGTTTTTAATTTCTGTTTTGGTTTAGTTGTTCTTCGCCTAGGCGAGACTTTTGATGTATTTTGATGTATTTTGATGTATGTCGGAAAGGCAATTCCGGAAAGGCAAGACATATTTAGGGTGTTTCACACCAATTTAGTAATGATAATTCTGTTTTGAGTATTTATTTGGTTTGTACAAAGTTTTTTTTCTGTTTTAAGTTTGCCTTTGATTGTGGAAAGTAAATTGTTGGCACAAGAAGTTTGAAAAAAAATGAAAAGAAGGCCTTATTACCTTTATGCATGTGGTGATGATAAGCTTCTTGGCATGAGCACAATCAAGGTATGAAATTGAGTTTGTAGAATCATAATGTGAATGTGAAATTTTTACTTTTTGAAAAATTGGTCAATGCAATGTTTTGTAAACTCTTGTTCATTTTGAATCAATTAGGACATTACTACAAATGTGAGTTGCCTCCATTGTTCACAAATTCTTGAGGGATTCAAGTAGTTGTTGTTTACTCAAATGGTTTATGTTTAATCATGCTTGTTGTTTTAAAATTGTGGAAACAGAGAAATGATCAAGGCAATGTTTGTGCACTTTGAGTATAGCCACCATTCCAAAAACACTTCAAATATCCTTGTGAGTGTGTGCGTATTTGAAAACCCTTTTGATCCTAAAAAGAAAATTTCTATTGTGAATCATGAACCCAAATTTTAACCCGTTTTGAAGAGCATTTTAAGCTAAGCTTATAGCATTGTTGAAGTTGGGGAGAATGGTTTATTTTGAAAAGAGAAAAAGGATTTGGTGATACAATGCATTCTAAGAAAAAGAAATTAAAGACAAATAGAAAGAAAAAGAACAAAAAGCCCAAAAAGAAAAGAAAATCAAAAGAAGAGAATGCATTTTGAAAGAAAGAAATAAGGATTGAACAAGATTGAAAATTTTGAAAAAGAAATGCTCTTTGTAGTTTTTACCCTTTCTTGTTTCAATGGTTGTGTATATATGTCCCTTGTTTTTAACCCCGGTCAAGTTACAACCGATAAAAGTCCTTTTGTGATCTTTGTTTCCATAGTTTTCATGAATTGTAAGATGATTGCATAAATTGTTTTGGATGTGGCGCGATTACTTATGAGTGTGTTTTGTCCCGTGTAAATAATATTGTGCATAATGTGTGTGAGTATTTAGGTGATTCAATTCAAGCTTGAGGGTACTTAATGTTGCATTGTATAATTTTGTGATTAGGATTTGAGTCATATTCATGTTTTGATCCTATGAGTGCTTAGAAGTAGCTTGTGCGTGCAAATTGTCGAGTTTGAACCATGCGTGCTATCGGTTGGTTAGGTTTGTGAAAGTTTTTCTTGGGATTTTTGTAAATTTCCTTTGATTGAGGGCAAACAAAGATGCAAGTTGGGGAGAGTTCGTGAGGTGTCAAGAAATGCTTGCTTTTGTATCCAAAATTGACAACTTTAAGTTCTTTTTATTTCTTTAATCAGAAAATGACTTATCTATTAACCAATTCTTGCAATTTTTTGTTCGTATTAGATATTTTGATGTTTTTGTTAATTTTGTAGTGAAAATTGTCAAATGGATGCAAATCATCGCGGAAGAAAACTCGAAGAAACGAAAAATGCGCGTGTCTGCAAGTTTTGGAAGCTTCGCCCGGCGAGCATACAACGAAGGAAGGTTGATTCGCCCGGCGAAGCAGTAGCGAGAGGAAATGTTAATTTTGAAGTCCAATTTTAGTAGCTAGAGGATTTGGCTTGCTAGCTTATTCGCCCGGTGTATTTGGATTCGCCCGGCGAGGTAGAGGCGAGAGATTTAAATAATTCCAATTCAAGTTTCAGTAGCTCCCAGGTTTGGTTCGCTGGATGATTCGCCAAACAAATTTGGATTCGCCCAGCAAAGGATTAGAGCGTTCGGCGAAGAGAGATATTTTCAGATGGACCAGCTGGCACTGTAGCTATCACGTGACTTCATTTGTGAGCTTCGCCCGGCGAAAGAAGGCACTCGCCCAGCGAATTTACCTGGGCAGAAAGTAGTATTTAGTTAGTTTTGAAGATATTTTTGGATATAACACTTTTAGAAAGATCTTTGTAACCTAGAAACCTCTTTGGAGATTAAAAAACTTCATCTTTTATTTATTTAGCTTGGAATCTAAAGCTTTTATGCTTCAATCCTTGAGTCTTTGAAGATTGATGCAACAAAAGCTTTGTCCATTACTTGTTGATCAAGCTACCATGACAATGGGTAGCTAAGCAACTCTTGTGTCAAGATTAGTGGTAGGTAATCCATCATTTTGTATGTATTGATCTTGATTGTAAGTTTGTGAAATTTGTTGATGATATATATAGAAGAAAAACTTTGTTTAAATGGTTTATATTTTGTTTTAGTTCATGATCGAGAGATATGTATTAAAACTTGACCTAAGTTTCAATCCATCAATAATCATAAGGCTAGAGATAGTTTTGAAAGTTGATGTTCATAAATATTGAACTTGAATGTTATCATATTGGTAGTTTGAGTGAGAGATCATCAAAGGATCAATATGATAAATCTCACAACAAGTGTTAGAGATAAACTTATTGAGAGGATATCTGGTTATATTTATCTTTAAAAAGTTCACATCCTTTATCGAGTAAATACGTACGAAACGGATTACCGGACCCTAATCTTGGCATGTTTTTACCAAACTCTAAAACCAATTTCTTTACCGTTGATTACTAAATTTTATGCAAACGATCCGATACGAAAAACCAAACTCTTTGTTACTTCAAAAGTTTAAAACGTTTTTGACTATAGAACGGAGGCAATACACATACAATCCCTGTGGATACGATAAAACACCCCCCGAAATACATTTCAACATTTCTCCCCCTTTGACAACATCAAAAAGAGACAAAGCACGCATATTAGCAGTATCACATAAATAAAACATATCAAATATACAATATAGCATATAAAGGTGTTTGCAAAGATAAGAGTATGCACTCACATATACATAACATACATGAAGATACATAATAGAAACAAACACAGCATAAATAGCAACACAACAACATTACACAATTTTTATCCAAGGCAATACATATAGTACAACCATTGTCTCAGAAACAAATTAGTAACATTGTCGATACATAACCAAGAGAAAAAACAAACCAACAAATGAACAATGCATGGAGACTCAAAATAGGAATCAAAGAAATGAACTACAAGACATTAGACACAAAGACACAACAACACAACACTTCATCATCTTCCACGGCCCCTAGGCATTGGTCTCATTCCCATATGCCATTTATGTCCATCATTACCATAGTTATAACCCAAGAAATCACATATTTCTCAGTAAAACTGAGCTTAATAATGATGATTATCATTCTGAGCAGAGATCATATGATTAATTCTAACAATCGTAGCTACATGATTTGCATTCATCTCATTGCGTATAGACACAAGACTTTCTGTCACATAGAAAGCAAAGGCTTCGAAATTGGCATCTTGTGAAGTCATTTGTTCTTGCATTAGATGAAATCTCTCCACTTGAGCAGCCTCAAAGGTATCTTGTCTCCTACAATCTTCATCATAACACTCATCTTTCCTCAGCTGCATGTTCTGAAGCATGGTCATGTTGGTATCTGTTACCCATGGTTCAACTTCATTATCATCATCAGCATTAACCACACCAATACTAAACAATGACTTCCAAAGATCATTAGTAAACTTATAAACAATGTTACCTATGGTGAACTTGAAGCATGAACCTCGCCTCTCATGTAACCCTGAGTAAAATACACAAATGAGGTATTAATTATAGATGACGTCGTGTATGTCACACAACCTCCTGGGTTTCTGATGCAAGAGGAAGCAAGGAAAGTGTACAAGTTCCACAAAGCCATTTATGGTCTCAAACAAGCACCTAGGGCAGGGAACAAGAAAATTGACTCATACTTATTTGAATTGGGATTCAACAAATGCAGGTCTGAGTATGGTGTCTATGTATAGGTCATGGTACAAGATATAACCATTATTTCCTAATACGTTGATGACTTGCTAGTAACTAAAAATAACATGGAGAACTTGTCAAAGTTCAAAGAGCCGATGAAGAGGGAATTTGAAATGTCGCATCTAGGAAACTTGTCGTATTTCCTAGGCATGGAATTTCAAATTACCTAGAAAGGTATGGTGCTGCATCAAAGAAAGTATGTGTTTGGGAATAGTTCAGATCGATTATGATTAGTTTGTGTTTAACAACTTGCATTATAAGGGGGTATGTTGTGATATAATCCAAGTTAGTTAGTTAGTAAATTGGTTAGCTTTTTATGATAGTTACTTAGAGTGCAAGTAACTTATTGTGTATAAATACATATGTAGATAACTCTCATTATAACAATTCAATACAATTACTTTTTTCTCTCTCATTCCTTTCTCACCCAAGTGCATTGGCAGTGACATATGTGTGTGTTGATACTGGAAATAATGAATGATTTTTATGTTTTTTTCAATGTATGTTGATTTTATGTTATATATATATATATATATATATATATATGTGTGTGTGTGTGTGTGTGTGTGTGTGCGTGTGTGTGTGATGAATGATTATGTTGTTTCTTGAGGTAATAATGTGTTATGAGTAACCTAGCGACTAACTGAGTTTATGGAACATTGTTTAAATTGTGTGCTCAGATGCTAGAGCATATGGCATGACATATGGCCTTCAACTATGAGCATGTGTGAGTTGATCTCTACGAGTGTGGAAAATCTGATGTTTGATGTGTAGTAGTGTGTATTGACTATCCTTACTGACTACTATTGACTTTGTATGTGTGCATGCATGAATGATTGTGTGCCTAACTGTATAAGAGCATTGTGTTTGATCTATTTTTGATGTAGACACCATATTCCATGTATTTTGATTTTATGCTACTTTTGTTGCTATTGTTTTCTCCGTGTGTTTTGTTTGTGGTGTGCTTATGTTGCTCATTTTGCATTGCACATCTTATAAGTTTTGAAAGAGTTGTTTTGTCAAAATTTGCCAAAGGGGGAAATTGTTGTTCCTTTTGGATTGACTATATTATGAAAAATAATATGAAGTGTACAATATGTTTTGGTGAAGAAAGGATACATGTGGGACTTGATATTCTAGCTTGTGTGTAACATCTGGTTTTTGTCAACAGGCCAATGTTGTTGTTGTTCTGAGCGTATTTTTGGATGTGTGCAACAAAGATTTGTTGCTATCTTTTAGCAATGTGATAATTAGATTTGTTTGACAGATTAAATCAAATATAATCTAAGTAATTGAAGATTTAAATTTAAATTCAAATCAAATCTATTTTGGTGGAGGCTTTTGAAGATCAAATCTCAACTAAATCTCCTACAAATCTTGATGTGATCTCATACTTCAAAATCAACAAGAAATGCTAGGAACCGAATCTTCATTGGGTCCTTAAGGGTGGGTGAAACCTTGGTTTCATTTAGGCAACCATTGAAATACGCCTTTAGGCACAAGAAATTTCCTGAACTTGCATTTTGCAATGGTATGGCCCTTCTTGTAACAAAAGGGACATGTTAGATGATGAGAGGAGTGACCTTTGCCATATTTCTTAGATAGAAGCATTACAAGTAATCTACACAGTTTTACCAAATAAATAACACTAGTTTTTCATTACCTTGGTAACACATCCCTTCTTCCTTGCCACAAAGTCAACAAAATAAGAAGATGTCACCTGTATCATGTCTTGAACAATCAAAAATGAGATCTCATACTCTTTTCATATAGCCAAGGCATTTATACTGCGAAATCAACAAGAAATGCTAGGTACCCCAATTTTCATTGGGTCCTTGAGGATGGGTGAAACCTTGGTTGCATTTAGGCAACCATTGAAAAACGCCTTTAGGCACAAGAAATTTCTTGAACTTGCATTTTGCAATGGTATGACCCTTCTTGCAACAAAAGGGACAAGTTAGATGATGAAAGGAGTGACATTTTCTATTTTGATCCTTTTAAACAAATTTATACCTTCTATAAGGATTATGAGAAGGCATTTTATACTTGGTAGTATCAATAGCAAAAGTGACCTTTGGTTGTAATGCCTTCTCCAACTTAGGTTTAAGAGTATTTACCTCTCTTTGCCAAATGTGACAAGTTCAACAACCGAACCATAAAGTTTCTTCATCCTAATCTTTAAATTTTTGAATATCTATCATAGATTGCTTAAGATCTTCCATATTCTTTTCGGTTTGCAAAACTTTAGCTTCTAAATGTACAAAAATTATTTTGTTTGAAGCTAAATTTTTGAAAGCATCTACGACTTCTCTATGTAGATTTTCAAAAGCTTTTTTCAACTTGAAATAAGACAATTCATCAACATGTTCATATTTAGAGTGACTTACATTCTTTTTCTTCTTGTCACGATAATAAGCCGATAGACAAAAAAAATCTGATTCTTCCTCATCACTTGAGGAATCTTTATCGCTTTCCCACGCAATAAATGCTCTTCTAGACTTGCTAGATTTCTTGTGATGGCCTTTCTCTTTGTTTTTCTCTATCAATGGATACTATAGCTTGTAATGGCTGGTTTTTCCACAATTGTAACATGAACGTCTTAATCTTACTTTCTTGTTATCATATTCCTTTTATGAGTTTGATTGTTTTCAAAATTTAATGAGGTTTTTGTCTGATAACTTTACACCATTTCTTTTGATGTATTTGTTGAATTTTTTCACAAAAGTCCCATATCTTCATCATTCGAATTCTCGTCATCTCTTGTTTCATAATCACTTTGATCATTGCTTGAGGACTTTAAACTTGAAGCCTTTAAAGCAATAAACTTCTTTTATACCTCATTGTCTTTACCTTTCTCCTTATTCATCTTCTTCTCATGCTTTTTCTCATGTTTTTCCAAGCAAGTGAGTTCTTGCTCATATTCTTCTAGCTTGTTAAATAAAGTTATGAGATCAAGTCTTTTAATATCATTTGCTTCTTTAATCACGATGACCTTGGGTTGCCATACCCTATTAAGACACCTCAAAACTTTATTAGTAGCTATATCATTGGAGATAGGATTACCTAGAGCCTCAAGCGATTTGTGAGATGAATAAACCTCTTTTGCATGTCGGCAATGGTTTCACCATGCTTCATGCGAAATAGTTCAAACTTATTGATTTAACGTATTGATCCTAGCTTATTTAACCTCATTAGTTCCCTCATGGGCAACTTCTAATGCGTCCCACATAACTTTGGCAGTCTCACAATGAGATATACGATAATATTCATCAACACCGAGTGTAAATGTGAAAATATTGTGTACCTTTCAATCATGTGACCATAATTTATGAGCATTTCTTAATACACCACCCAAGTTTCTTAGGCACCATGTGAAATTGATTTTTTTCCCCCTGATTCCGGATGTGCACATCCGGACGCACCAAATTTTTAAAAAACATTGAAGTGTTCCGGATATGCATATCCGGAAATAATTCTGATGTGCACTTCCGGAAGGACTTCTTATTAATTTGCGCCAGACCTTCTTCCTCCCCCTCATTCTTCACATTTTCATTTCCAAACTCCCTCAAATTCTCTCAAACTCTCAAATTTTCAATCACCTCAAATCTCGATTTTTTCCTCTCAAATTCGGAACAAAGCAACATCTACAACGATCAAGAGACTCCAAATCCTCTGTATCTCATTTTAATCGGTAAGTTTTCAAATTTTAGAGTTTCGGAGTAATTTTCGAGTAGTCGATTTAGAGTAGATATTTAGGTGTAGAAATTGTTAGGTTGTATGAATAACATAGGTTAGAGACAATGTAGGTCTTTTTTAATGCTTCAAACGGACGATCAGGGCATTAAAATGCCCTTTTACATGTTACAATAGCCATGGCTGCCATTTTTAAACTTCAAAAAACGTATCGGATGTGCAGATCCAGAAAGATTTTAACGTTTAGTATTCTGAGTGTTTCCGGATGTGCATATCCAGAAATACCCAACGTTAAAAATTTTGTGTCATTCCAGATGTGCACATCCGAAAGACTATTTTTTTTATTTTGTTTATTTGTTTGTTTTTGTTTAATTATTTTAAAAAAAAAACTAATTTATTTATTATGCTTTGCATATTAGATGGCTGGCAGAGACGATCGTATCATACATGGACGGACAACTCAGCACGCATCTGTCCGACGTGAGCAGATGCAGTCTACAGCCAAGGCTTCTGGTGCAGAGGGAGTTGGGGTAGATCCTACAACTGAGGGACATCCTACACCACAACCATCCATATCACAGGTTCAGGCCACTTCCATATCTCAGGTACAGGCCACTCCCCCTTCAGCCGCCGATTCTACATCTTGTAGGCGTTGCGTTTCTACTAGTAGTTCATCAGGGTCCCAGCCTGGACGCAGACGTTGTCGGGAGACTCCAGCTCCATCAGCTGCTCCTCCTTGTTCCCCCGTTCCTGTTCCTGTTCCTATTCTAGAGGGTGATCACCCAGCACATGATGGTGTTGACGCCGATGACAATTTCGATGAGCTGGGCGGTTACCCCGGGGGACCGTCTGATATGTCCCTACTCGTGGGGTACTCTGAGCATACTGCCAGATATGTCTGGCTAGGATACGTAACCTTTTTCGGTTTATTTATAGAATTGTTTACGTTGAAAATATGTTCATTTTTAACATTATTTTATTTGGAAATTTTTAGGTGAAGGATCCCCAGAAGTTCTATAACCATGGGGGCAAGGTTATAGACATGCTTGAGATGATGTCAGAGGCTGAGTGGTTCACGTCTGCACTTGGTGCCTCTGGTCTAGGAGGTCTGTCTAGGATTGGGTATTCCCAGATCCAGTACGATATGCTGATGGCCTTTGTTGAGAGATGGCACCCTGAGACATCCTCATTCCATCTACCGTACGGCGAGATCACGATCACACTCGACGACATCTCGTGCCTTTTACATCTACCGATCACGGGTACCCTTCTCCGTCACGGTAGGATGTCGAAGGCGGACGACATGGAGTTGTTGATTACAGAGCTTGGGGCTAGCATAAAGGAGGCAATTGCGGAGGTGACCCAGTTGAGGGGAGCACACGTCCATTTCTCCTTTTTGATACACATATTTGGTGAGGAGTTTCACGAGGCACGACAGGCAGAAGGGGATGCAAATGAGGTGGAGCTCCACAGGCAGTGTGCCCTGAGATGCTACTACTTGTTTTTGCTCGGCACGCAGGTGTTTGTGGACACCAGCACCTATTATGTTGATATCGTCTACCTCAAGTACCTTTAGGATCAGACAGAGATCCACGGGTACAACTGAGGGGCGGCTGCACTGGCATACACCTATTTTAGGCTCTCTGATGGTTGCCGCTGGGCAGCCAAGACTGTGGCAGGCAGCTGTACGCTATACGTGGTAACAATCTAATATTCTAAGTGATTTTTTCATTTCTTTTCTTTCTATATTCATTATAATGTTTGACACCCATGTTATGTTTTCCATTTCAGGCATGGATTTTACAGCACTTTCCCAACATTACTGGTTGGGGGAGTGTCGCCGAGTACACTGAGGATATGCCACGTACTGTTGCATTTGTCCTGCTTAGAGGGGACCAGGTGCCGGACCCCTTCAGAGTGTATCTTGATCAGATGGCTGTTGAGGATGTTTTGTATAGCCCCTATGCCAATCACCGTGTGACGCGCCCGTTCAATGATGTTTGTTTGTTCTCAGGATGGTTGGCATGCAGTTCGACCGTTACTGCCCGATACCTGCCGAAACGCGTCTTGCGTTAGTTCGGTTACACACAGACGATCCCCAGGATGCCTCATGAGTCTGCTGCTCTAGGCTTGACCCGCAGGCAGATAGATGAGCTATATACTGACTACCAGTCCCACTTGGTACCGGAAGAGGCTCGGGCAACCAGAGCGGAGAGAGACTTGAGCATTGCTGCCGGGTACATCATGTGGTTCTACGCCGTCTCACACCCATGCATGGTGCCCACTGCTGAGGGATCGCCACCCAGACCTGCTCTTCAGGAGATATTAGAGGAGCGACAGTCTCAGCTGGACCATACTCAGGATGTCCTACCACGCTGTCGTTAGATAGAGTAGATAGCGTAGCAGGCCATTGAGGCCGGTCACCTCCCTGAGGGCTCTGGTGCTAGACTTGCCATGGATAGGATTATTGCGATTACTCGGGGGGCACTTCAGTACCGCAGACATCGATCCAGGATGGCGGGTAGGGGTAGAGGAGCAGCGGAGCCCGGAGAGATCCTTCGCCATACACAGTAGTTTTTTGTTTGATGTATTTTATTTATATTAGATGTATGCACTGTATTTTGACAGAGGTTTATTATATATATATCATTTTATTTTATATATTGATGTTGTCAAATGTATATTAAGTTGCGACGATATATTAACATATGCGACCAAACAACAAAACCGATTTAAAAAAAAATTAAGTTCTGTTGTTATCTGGATCTGCAGATCAGGAAAGTTTCTGGATGTGCACTTCTGGAACACATAAGCATTTTTTAAAAAATTGGTGCGTCCGGATGTGCACATCCGGAATATGGGGACAAAACCGAAAATTCAGGTGGTGCCTAAGTAACCTAAGATTTACCAAGATAATGCACTGCCTCACGATACTTCTTTGCAATAACTGCAGCTCTTCAAAGCCTTCACTCGATCGAATCAAACTTGATTAATCTTGTCCAAAACCTTCAAATCCACACTTTGATATTGAAGGAAAACCCCATATTCATTTTCTTATTTGAAACCCTCCAAAGATCTCAACCCAATTTACAATACCACAAGCTAAATTGGACGTTATCAACTTGATTCTAGATGGTATCCAAACAATGAATGATTATATGTACTTTGTTTGTGTGTATGCATAAAATTAAGGTTGAATATGAATAAAACTCTTTGTATGTTCTAGGTTTCGGTTATGATTTTACTAAAATCATTTAAAAGAAATGATGCATGTAATAGGTGTATATATATATATATATGAGCAAGTATGAAGTAAAAGGAATGCAAAAGGAGTGAAAAACAATGCAAATTTTCAAGGTTTTTAATGTACAGGTCGACTTATGCAAGTCATGTATCGACCTATGCAGGTCATGCATCGACTTGTAGAGGCAGCATATCTAACAGAGCCTCGTATGCTTTAAAAATGCAGCACATAAGTCAACCTATAGAATGTATGTGTCGACCTGTAGAATATATTTTCTTCTATGTGTCGACCTATAATGTGTAAGTGTCGACCTGTAGAAGAATTATACTTCTATGTGTCAACCTATGATACATATGTGTCGACATGTGGGTAGCTTTTCACATAAAAATGAGTTTTTGATGCATAAAACTATTTCATGATGCATGAATCTTTTCAAAACCTTTTCCAACATGTTTTCATGCTCCCTAATACTAAAATGCTCAGCTAGACTGAGATGATACTATCCAATGTACATAAACGCTAAAGTATCATAGTTTTGACATAATTCAAAATACATTTAATCGTAAAATTGCACTCACATAGACATAGATGGTAAGGTCCAATATACACGAAGAACTAAGTGAACCTAGTTTTGACATCATTCAAAACATTTCTAAGAGAATATTGCACTCACATACACCCCATTTTTTATGATAGCAAAACATGGCAAAACATACTAAGCACTTGGTGTCTTTGGCAAAGCTCCCCCTGAATATGTGCATCATAAACCTTTCCCCCTGAATATGTGCATCATAAACCTTTCCTTGTACTTCTCCCCCTCTGACAACATCAAAAAGAGAAAAAGACGAGAAACGTGAGAAGTATCATGAAAATTACACAACAACATATACCACACTCAGAGGCGTTGCAAAGATTAAACGAATCAACTATAACACACTCACATAGAATTGCGTCAAATTGAAATTGAAGCTTAATCATAAATACACAACCAAGTATATCCAAAAGTAGATAATATACATTACACGTTTGTCATAAAAGGTTGCAACACTATATCACAATAATCAAAAAGGCGTGATAGCATAAATGCATGTTTCATGTAAGAATAAGATAAATAACATGCTCAACAGCAAATATCATTGAACGTACTTCAAACACAAGGAGTACTATGATGTGAGATATAGATAATGAAGAGATTAAACAAGATGTCACTATAACCATATAAATTGAACAACTCATGTGCAATTAATTGAAATTATTGGAATTGACACATATGAAATTTATCATACATCAAGTATATCACATACTCTTAGAACATAAACGTGCGAACAATTTATTCATAGATAAGCAACATATTTCATAGAAACTCTAAGGACATGGAGATGAATTTAGAAAGATATTACCTCATAGGATGAGTCGGAGAATTCACTTCACAAGATAATAACTTTCGAACGAAATTTGAAACTAATTTATACAAATGCATGCAACATAAAGTATTTGGCAAGATTTGGGATATCGAGAATGCCCAATTCCCGACGAATATTGAAAAACGGCTCAATTGCAAGTGGTTTTGTAAAAATATCCGCAAGTTGATTTTTGCTATTAACATGCTCAAAAACGACATCGCCTTTTTCAACTTGGTATCGGAGGAAATGGTGATGTATCTCAATATGTTTGGTGCGAGAATATAACACTGTATTTTTGGTTAGGTTGATTGAACTAGTGTTATCGCACATGATAGGAATACATTGAAGTTTAAAATAAAAGTCATGTAGTTGTTGTTTGAGCCAAATAATTTTAGCACAACAACTACCAGTTGCGACATATTTCGCCTCAGCAGTTGACAAAGCAACAAAGACTTGCTTCTTGCTATGCCAACTAACTAAGGATTTTTAAAATAAGTGGCAAGTTTCACTAGTACTTTTCTTATCTGATTTGCAATCTGTAAAATAAGAATCAGAGTAACCAACCAAACTACAATCACTACCCTTGGAAAACCAAATTCCATACTTAGAAGTACCATGAAGATACCTAAGAATGTGCTTTACAAATTTTAAATGTGATTCCTTATGAGCAGATTGATATTGAGCGCACATGCACACACTAAACATTATGTCAGGCCTAGATGCAGTAAGGTACATAAGAGATCTGGTCATACCTCTATACATTTTAACGTCAAAATCCTTACCATTTTCATCTTTATCTAAGTTTTCATTTGTGGCCATTGGAGTGTCAATTGACTTAGCATCTGCCATTCTGAAGCGTTTAAGCAACTCATGACAATACTTTATTTGACATACAAATGTCTATTCCTTGAGTTGCTTGATTTGAAGTCCGAGAAAGTAATTTAACTCCCCCATTAGACTCATCTCAAATTCACCCTGCATAAGCTTAGAAAACTCTTTGACTAGTTGCATGTTAGTAGAACCAAATATTATATCGCCAACATATATTTGAACTATAAGAAGATGTTTTCCTAGACGTTTAATGAAAAGTGTTATATTTACCTTCCATCTAGAGTATCCTTGATCAAGTAAGAATTTCCATTGTGCAGTATTGACCTGTGAGATGTAATGCCTTATGGGGTTGATACGAAAACCTCACCTAGAAGATATAATCTTGATGGTATTACTGATTGACGAGTCTTCGTCAAGGTGACGATATTCTCAATGAGGGTTTATGACTCTAGGAACCTATAATTATAGAGCCTACTTGTGGGATTCCACTAATCAGAGATAACTATATATCCTCATTATGATACTTAGATTGACCAAAACATTGTATACTTTTGATCTTGAGCTTTACATTGCATTTTCCTTGCATAGAATGAAAAACAAAAATTCATGTATTCGCATTTCATCAGTATGCAAGCATATCATTTTTCAAAAACAAAATAAAAACTCATTCCATCCTTCTTTCCCTAGATCCAAGCTGATACCTCAACACCAATATCTCACTTGAGCTAAAGTTATAAGGAAAATGGATAATCTTGAGCTAAAAGGAAACGTGAGTAAAATCATGGATATGCTGCAAACTTTGACAACCAAATAAGCTCTTCCATAAAAAAAATATTAATTTATGAGATTACTGGTGTTACTGTGGACCCTTAACCTTCTAGAGAAGTAAATTTCATGTGGCCAGAGTATGGTCTACCAATTATTCTCCACCAGTTGCAAACATTATAGGGATTGGTCACTCCATTCAACGGGTTATGTCAATGCCACTTGTTGCTAAAGCACAGGCAATCACACACACTGTCGCATAAACTCAGTTTTATGATCCTCATCTGGCCTATCATGATGCTAAAACTCTAGATGAAGATCTGGAAGAGCAAGGTGAGGTTAAGGGAGTAAAAGAACATTGCCAAACTATAGAGAAGAGGTTAAGGGTTATTGAAGGTGACAATGTCTTCGGTGCTGCTGTTAGGGATATGTGCCTAGTATCCAATATGGTAATTCCCTCCAAATTCAAAACTCCAGACTTTAAGAAGTACAAGGGTCACAAGTGCCCGAAGATCCATTTGATATTGTAATACAGAAAGATGGGAGCCCATGTAGAGAACGACAAACTAATGATACATTGCTCTCAAGAGTGTTTGAGTGGTGCCTCTCTAAAATGGTATATGAGCCTCGAGAAGAGTCATATTCAAAGCTTCTAAGGCTTGTCTGATGCTTTTGTAAATCACCATATGTCTCAAAAGGATAATGAGCTTTTTAAATAATATGCGCAATGGTGGAGAGAACTGGCTTCTCGGGTGGAACCCTCACTAGCTGAAAATGAATTGGCCAATATGTTCTTAGACACGATGCAACCCGCTTTCTATGAGAAGATGGTGTGAAGTGTATCCTCAGATTTTGCTAACCTTGTTACTATAGGTGGAATGATTTAACAAGGGTTAAAGAATGGTAAAATTACCAATGTTGTTGGATCTTCCAGCAACGTGAATAAATTTTCTAGAGGATTTTAGAAAAAGAATGATGGAGAAAAAAATGTTGTGTCCGCTAATAGAAGAAGACCTCGTCAATGAAGGAAACAACAACAATTTGTTTACCAGCAACCCGCCTATCCAGCTCAATATTTTGAGCAACCCTACGTAATAGATACAACCATCAATCAGCAACAAGCACCAATTTATCAATATGCCTAGGCTGCACCTACTTACCAGCAACCACCTGTGGCACCAGCTTATCAGTAGCCTAGGGTGCAAGCTCCCCGTCAACAAAATGCTCCTAATCAAAAAAGGAACAAAATAAATAGAGCTTCATTTGATCCAATTCCCATGACCTACAGTAGGTTATATCCATCATTGATTCAGAAAGGTTTGGTGGCTCCTAGGTCTCTCGCTCCTCAACCAGAGCCTATTCCTCCATGTTACAATCCTAACACCCATCACATTTTCCATGAGAGAGCCCCAGGACATGACTTTGAGAGTTACTATGCATTAAAGAACAAGGTGTAAGAGCTAATTAGAAGAAATGTCTTGACCTTCAGAGATGTGATACCAAATGTAAAGAACAATCCTTTGATTGTGCATGGTAACCCTACTGTCAATGCCATAAAAGAAGGGTTTGATGGTCAATTGATTCAAGATGTTAAGAATGTTAAAATTCTAATGGTGGCATTCCAAGCCCGACTGATGGATGCTAACATATTCAATGACAAACATGATACTTGTGAAGAATGTAGAGTTCGTCTAGAAGGATGCCAAGTTGTACGAAGAAACATACAAAGTATGATGGATCAAGGTTTCTTGCAGATCAACAGTATTGAAAAGAGCGAGGATGTTGTAGTGATTGAACCTCAATTTAATCTACCAACACCTGTGGAAATAGCTTACCAATGGGTAAATGAGGTTCAATCAACCAACCATATCTCATTGGTGGTCATATGCATGCCAACTCCTTTTCCATTTGAAAGAACCATGGTTGTGCCTTGGAAATACAATATAAGTGTTGTGGCAAATGAATTAGAAGAAGATGATGAGAAGAAATCACAAGTTGTTAAAGCTGGTGTCACTAATATAGCAGGGATAAGCAGAATGACCCGAAATGGTCGAGTATATACCCTTGAAATAATAGTGACTAATGAAGCCTCCCAAGGGCCAGCTAAGTGAACAATAGTTCCAGCCCCTAGTAAGGAATCTGATTTGGTTAAATTTGACAAAGTTGTTGAGTTTTTGAAACTTATAAGAAAAGCGACTACAAGGTAGTTGATCAACTTCACCAAACAACGTCCAAGATTTATATCTTGTCCTTACTACTAAACTTAGAATCCCACAGAGATACATCGATGAAAGTGATTTCTAAAGCACATGTGACCCAAAGTATAACAGTAGATTAATTTGATAGAGTTATCGCTAATATCACAACATGCAATACTTTGAACTTCATCTTGATGAGCTTCCGGAGGAAGGCCAAGATCATAATCGTGCTTTACATATATCCATGAAGTGTCGATATGATGTTTTAGCCCGAGTGCTAAAGGATACATGGTCCTCATTAAATGTTATGCACAAAATTACTCTTGCAAAATTCTATTTTGAGGGGTCAGCCATGAGATCTGATACCTTAGTGGTCAAAGCTTTTGACGGATCAAGAAGAACTGTAATTGAGGAGGTAGAATTGCCCATTCAAATTAGTCCACATGTATTCCAAATAGCTTTCTATATTAGGGATATTATTCCAGCCTACAACTGCTTGTTAGGAAGGCCATGGATGCATGCTGCTGGGGCAGTGACATCCATCCTGCAGCAAAAGATGAAGTTTGTTGTCAATAACAAACTAATAATCGTATTTGGAGAGGAAGATTTGTTGATTATTCACTTATCCTCTTTTTGTTATATTGAGGCTGATGAGGATGCTCTGGAAATTTCTTTCCATGCCCTTGAAATAGCTAATGCCACCTTTGTGGGTGAGAAGGACCACATGGAGAAGACGAGCTCGTCTTTTGTCTCGTTGAAGAGTACAAAATTATCCATGGAAAATGGAGGCCCTAAAGGTTGGGGTCAGATGATCAGCATCAATGAAAATAAGGATCTCTTTGGTCTAGGGTATACACATCCTATAAGGAGAGAATCCCAAGTTCCTACAAAGAACACCACACGAAGCATCCAAGAAGTGTTTCTTAGCACTGGCTATATCCATGATAATCAGGTTGCATCTATTGAAGATGACACAATGGAAGGAGACACATAAAATTTGGTGTACCATTGTAATGCTACTTTGGACAATTAGGAAACAATCGAGATACAAAAAATATTTCTTGTGTCAAAGTAATTTATTTTATTTTCAAATCCTTTAACCCTGCCAAAGGCTTAAGGATCATATATAGGGCCCCCTTTTTTTTCAAATAATTATAATCATAAATAAAGACAGTTTGTTCAATCGTTATTGTTCAAATATTTTTGTATTTTCTTTTAAGAAAATGGCAACCTTTTCAAAAACAACCAAATATTTCTCTTTTTTGTATTTTAATTTTCACTTTCTAAAAAGAATCATCATTAAAATCATGCAGAATAATAAATAAACCAATTGAACCCAATAACGCTACAATCCCTCATACTTTGAGCTCCCCATTAATCAATCCGAAGAAGAGAGTGAGAACGATTGTGATCTCCCTAAAGAATTGGTAATGTTGCTCAAGCACGAGTCTAAAGCCATTGAGTTGCATCAGGATTCAATAGAGATATTTAACTTGGGTACAGAAGAAGAAAAGAAAAAGGTCAAGGTTGGGACCACACTCGAAGTATGCATCAGAGAAAGGTTGGTCGAGCTCTTACCCGAGTACGTGGATGTGTTTTCCTGGTCATATTGATATATGAATGGACTAGACACATATATTATTACATATAAACTACCAATTCGACCAGAATGTTTGCCTGTGAAGCAAAAGCTAAGGAAAACCATACCTGATATGTCCATCAAGATCCGCAGTGAGGTCAAAAGGCAGTTTGATGCAGGTTTCCTAGTAGTGGCTAAGTACCCTCAATGGATCGTTAATGTTGTGCCCATGCCTAAAAAGGATGGAAAAGTAAGAATGTATGTTGAGTATAGGGACTTAAACAAAGTTAGCCTGAATGACGACTTCCCTCTACCACATATTGATGTATTGGTAAACAATACATCCATATTCTCTATCTTCTCCTTCATGTATGGTTTCTATGGCTATAATCAAATCAATATTTCTCCAGAAGATAAGGAAACGACCATGTTCATCACCCCGTGGGGAACATTATACTATAAGGTAATGTCCTTCAGTCTAAAGAACGTCGGAGCAACCTATCAAATAGCGATGGTCGCCCTCTTACATGACATGATGCACAAAGAGATTGAAGTATATATCGATGACATTATTGCCAAATATCAGAGCGAAGAAGACCATATAGACCACTTGCAGAAGTTACTTGAGCGCCTCAGGAAATTCAGGCTACGATTGAACCCTGATAAATGCACATTTGCTTTTGTTCCAGGAAGTTGCTTAGGTTCATCGTCAGTCAACGAGGAATTGAGCTAGATCCGGACAAAGTTAGAGTTATACAAGAAATTCTCATTTGGCATACTAAAAGAGAAGTCAGAGGATTTATGGGAAGATTGAATTATATCTCCAAGTTCATCTGTTATATGACGGCTACGTGTGAGCCCATCTTCAAATTGCTTCGAAAAGATCAAGCAATTGTTTGGAATGATGACTGTCAAAAAGTCTTCGAGAAGATCAGGCATTATTTGCAAGAACCTCCTATCCTGATTCCACCTATTCATGGAAAGCCACTCATAATGTGCCTAATAGTGCTTGAGGTGTCAATGGGATGTGTGCTGGGGCAAAATGATGAAACTGGTAGAAAAGAACACGCCATCTACTACCAGAGCAAAATCTTCACTGATTGTGAAACCAGGTACTCAATGCTTGAAAAAACTTGTTGTGTATTGGCATGGACTGCCAAAAGTTTGAGACAACATATGTTAGCTCATACTACTTGGTTGATATCCAAAATGCATCCAATTAAGTACATATTTGAGAAACCTTCCTTAAATGGGAGGATAGCCCATTGGCAGATCCTATTGTTTGAATATGACATCTAGTACATCACACAAAAAGCCATAAAAGGCAGCGTGTTGTCAGAATATCTCGTGCATCAACCAGTGGAAGACTATCAATCCATGAGGTTTGAAATCCAGGATGAAAATATTATGGCTTTGAAGAATGAGAAGGTTATAGGAGATGATGAAGGGCTTGAACCAAAAACTCGATGGAAGCTCACGTTCATGGCGCCTCAAATTCCATGTGGCGTATTATTGGAGTTGTTATAATCTCCCCAAAGGGTGGTTACACCTATTTTACGACAATGCTATGTTTTGATTACACAAGCAATGTGGTTGAATACGAGGCATGTATCATGGGTATCGAAGTCACTATTTACCTCAAAATCAAAATCCTCGAGGTATATGAAGATTCAGCATTGATAATTTATCAAGTGAAAGGAGAATGGGAAACTTGTCATTCTAAGTTGATCTTCTGTCGCGCTCATGTCGTAGAATAGATGAAATACTTTGATGAAATTACTTTCCATCATATCCCAAGAGAGAAAAACCAGGTGGCGACGCTTTGGCTACACCATCATCAATGTACCAAGTAAGATTCCACAATGAAGCTCTGATCATTCGAATGGACCGTAAAGATGAGCTAGCACATCGTCAATCACTTGAAGAAGAAACTGATGGTAAACCATGGTTTCACGAAATCAAATGTTATCTGCAAAAACAGGAATATCTAGCGAATGCTTCAGCCATGGATAAGAAAACATTGAGAAAGTTAGCATCCAATTTCTTCATGAGTAATGATGTGCTCTATAAAATAAATCATGGCATGGTTCTGCTCACATTGGATAGACACAAAGAAGACATGGTAGTCAGGGAAATCCACGAAGGATCTTTTGGAACCTATGCCAATGGAAATGCCATGGAAAACAAGATTCTAAGGGCCTGCTATTACTAGTTGACAATGGAAACAAATTGTTTTTGCTACGCTAACACATGCCACAAATGCAAAATTTATGTTGACAAAGTGCATGTGTCGCCTACTATGTTAAATGTCATGACATCTCCTTGGCCATTTTCAACGTGGGGCATTGACATGATCAGTCTCATAGAGCCAAAAGCTTCCAATGGACATCGCTTCATCCTGGTCACTATCGATAACTTCACTAAACGGGTAGAAGCCGCTTCCTATACTAATGTGACGAAGCAAGTGGTTGCCTGATTTATCAAGGAGATAATATGTCGTTATGGAATCCCTAGCAAGATCATCACTAATAACAAGTCAAACCTAAACAACATGATGATTAAAGAGTTATGTAAGAGCTTCAAGATTGAGTTCCATAACCCATCATTGTATCGACCAAAGGAGAATGGTGCTACAAAAGAAGCAAATAAAAACATCAAGAAAATCATGCAGAAGATGGTGAAAACCTATAAGGAATGACACAAAATGCTACCCTTTGAACTAAATAGATACCAGACATTTATCTGCACTTCAACATAGGAAACCCCATTCTCTTTCGTATACGGGATGGAAGCGGTACTCCCTATCAAAATGGATATTCCCTCGATGTGAATATTGATGGAAACTGGGCTAGAGGAAGCTGAATGGATTCAAAATAGATTTAACAAATTGAATCTCATTGACGGTAGGTGTATGACAACTTTGTGCCATGGACAGGTGTATCAGAAGCAGCTCAAGATGGTGTTTTACAAGAAGGTTTGTCCTTGAGAATTCAAATAAGGTGATCTCATGCTCAATAAGATATTTTCTATACACAAAGATTCACGCGGAAAGTGGACTCCAAATTACGAAAGCCCATACATTGTAAAGAAAGTCTTCTTCGGAAGAGCTTTGATTCTTACAACTATGATGCAGAAGAGTTACCACACCCAATGAACTCTAATGCAATAAAAAAATATTATGCCTGACAATGAACCCGCTAAGTCAAAATCTGAAGGGGTGACTTAGGCAAAAAGGGGCATCCTGGTGGACTGAAAACCCAAAAGGGCGGTCCAGGCAAAAATTAGGGATAAATACCAAAAATTATAGCTCTCTAAGTCAAAAATATGAAAGGGATACTTAGGGGAAAATAGCATATGTGTGTACTAAAAACCCGAAAGAGCGGTCCAGGCAAAATCTAGGGATATAAAAGGCAAATGACTGCACCAAGCAAGATTGATCAACGCAAAAGATCCAAAAGTGAGAAAGATCAATCCAACTGCTCCATTCAAATGCAAGATTTTCTGGACTCTTGGTTATAGTGTCATTGGATTAGAATCCACTCAGAGCAGTATTCAGATTCTATGGTCAAATCTGAATACTCATACGAGTCTGACAGAAAAAAAAAGGTATGTCTGTTATTTCCTGACTTATTACTTGAATCAGTGTGATATTTGTGTATATGTAAATACAAAGTCTCTGTTAGATTTATAGAGAAGTTCTTTTGATAAAAGAATCTTCAGAGATCTTTAAGAAGAAACTATGTTGTATTTGTCTATACTAAATATATCATTAGCTAGATGATGGTCATATTTATGGGAATAATTTTCTTTCTTTTTGTGATGATACTGTTGTTTGTTAGCTGTCAAAGAAACCAATTCAATATTCATTAATCACTAATGACTCTTGTTTCAAGAGAAAATATTTGGTTCTGAATAAAATCTTGAAGACTGGTGACTGACATAAGATGTCCCACTCTAAGTCTATATCTATTAGACTCTGATGGATGATTGCTTCTAAAAATTGTCAGACTCTGAGATTCAGAAAAAGATTTCTTACTTCTGATAAAGCAGTTTAAGTAAAAGGTTTTTCAAAAACTTTTATATTACTTAAATATTCATAAAGGTGAAAATCATCTAATGGATTCGGGAAATCTGCTAGATAAAAACATTTAGGTAATGATGTTTTTCTTTTTATATATTATTATTATCTCTATCCTCTGTCTTATGAAACTTCATTTTGTGTCCTTTTTCTGACAAGATTCTTATTCCTTTAGAGTCATGTTTAGTTATTTTCTTTTCTTTTTACTTTCGTTGGTTATGTGCTTATCAAACCAAACTTGATATGAATTCTCTAGTCAATTCTCCTTTGAATCAACTAGTTGTCATCAATAAAAAGTTTGTGGATTTTGATGAGTTGCTTAAGCTAGGTTTTAACTTCTAGAAGACTGTGCCTGAACAAAGTTGGAATGGATACTTTGAGATGCTCTATGGTTTCACTTATCCAAGTCTTGTCAAAGAGTTTTGGATTAATTCTTCCATTATTGAGTTCAATTATGAGTTTTCTATTCTTTCTAAAGTGATTGGTGTTTCTATAACATTAACCTCTAAATCGATTGCTAATGTGATCAATATTGAAGAGATTGGAGAAATCCCATGACCTCTTGTTTGGGAACATTATCTTCCTACTTGGCATATCTTTGTAGCTCCATCTAACACATTGTCATACCCTAAATTTTACCCCTAAGATCCCACCTCATTTGCATCTTTATAATACATCAAGATCACAAACTTGGTTGTCCCCGTACCCTCTCACCTTTGGGTTTGCCTATGCAGAGATCACCAAGCACTTCTTGTGTATCTTCTTTATCATTTTTTGTACTTATATGCTTTATATTTCACTAACCATTAATCAAAATACAAAAATATATGTCGTGTCCCCTTGTTTCTTTTGCAAGGTAGGTTTCGAAATCAAGAGCATCAAGTGATTGCATCCTCAGCTAGGGTTTGAGTTCCTCAAGTCAATGTGTGATCAACCCTTTATTATTCAAAGTCTATTCATCAAAGCATGACCTCTAATCTCAAATAATGGAGTCTCAAGCATAATTAAACTTCATTTCATCAAAGATATCTCAAGATTGGATGGCTTGTTTCTCAAGAAATTTTCAAGGTTCATGTGTTTATTTTCATGCCTTCATCAACAAGTTTCTTCAAGACATTGCAAGCTTCATCAAGGAAAAATCAATAGTACATCATTTTGAGTTCATATAACCACCAATGTGCCTTGAAATGCAAGAAAATGTCCAAGGTTGCAAGTTTGGTCAAGGAGGTTTGACCAAAAAGTTAACATTTCAAGTCTAAGTTCAAGACTTCATAACTTCTTCACACTTTATCATTTTTGAGTGATTATTTGGGCAAATGGCTCTCCTTGACATCCCCTTCAACTTCTCTTTACAAGTCAAGAGCTAATTGTGCTTGGAATGCAATTAAAAGTGTGGAAACATTATAGGACATTTTGTGGACTTAGTGAAATTTGACCTAAAGTTCAAGTATGGCATGTCTATGTTCCAAAGATCATAACTTCTCCAATTTTAAACTTGTATGGGAGCTTCTTTTTGCCAAATATTCTTCTTGATGTCCTCTACAACTTTGTTTTATAGGTCAAACATCAATAAATGCTCCAAGGACCTCAAATCTTGAAGGCCATTTCTGCACAAAACTAGGTCATGACCAGTTTAACCTAATATCATACCTAATTTTCAGTGGTTTTTCCTCAAATTTCCAATCTTTCCATTTTATCATGAGACATCCAATTGGATTGATTCTTTTTGCATTGTCCTCCTTGCCATGAAAGGATCATTAGGCTCAAGGAAAATCGAGAAACGTACGAGGGGATTGCATTTGGCCTAGCTATGAACATGACCCCATGGACTCTGCTTTTGATTCAAGTTTCAAGTCACGCATTCCATGCTAACCTCAACATCGGACCACCAGCATATGTGAAACTTATTTTATTCACTAAAACGTGTGCAAACAAGCTTGAAACGGCTTGGTTTTAGTCCATTTTCACAAAATTCACACCTCATCTCACATGGATTGAAAATTGCAAAATCTTAACCCTAATTCACACAAATTCCACTCCCTTTCACACGTGTGAGTTTCCCATTTCATTTCCTATAAATAGAGGATCATTTTCCCTTCATTTTCAAGTTGGAATAGCTAAAGAAACTCTACTTCCATAGAACCTAAAACCTCTCTCAAATCAGATCTTCATTTTTCAAAATTAAAGCTCGTTTCTCTTTGTTTCTTTGCCCAGAATCCATCATCGGCCTTATCTGAAGCTAACTGAAGCATTGTCATGACTTAAGACAACCTGAATCCAAACTTTCCATTTCACAATTGTTGAACCTTCAAGCTTCAACTGAAAAGGTAGATAACTGTAAAATTAGACCTCAAACTAGTTATAAGTAACTTCGTCTTGCTTCACTGATCAATAACCTTCTCTTATCTGGAATTTATATTTCGTATTTGGAATTTAATTTTACTTCCAAGTTCTAGGGTTCTTTGTGTTTTCTCTGAAAATCTTCATGCTCAAAGCAAATCAATTGCTCTGAAGCATGAAGACACAGCCGATGATGGATGTTGATGCTTGAACATGTGTTGTTTAAGCTTGAAACATCGAGTTTGTGAAATTTCATAATTCAAAGAGAGCTTGAAGACTAAGTTTTGTTCGTGCCTTCTGGAGCGAAATTTCAATTTCTAACCAATAACGTGTTGACACATTTTTTTTAATTCTTTTTGTCCATTGTGATTTGGTACAATGATCTAACTGTGAGCACGCTTTAACTTTCACTATGAACCACATGATTAGTTGACTAGACTTTAGCAGGCAGATCCAATGGTTTTGGTTATTTTGCTTATCTTAAATTCTATTTTAAATGTTTTTAAATCCCATTTTATTTAAAAAAAATCATTAAAAATAGCTCCCTTTCATATTTTTCACTCCAATTTTTTTCTTCATAATTTCCTAAAACTATTTCCTATTTTATGAGCATTTTTCCATATTTTTATTACTTGATTTGATATTTTTCATTATTTTTTTACATTTTCATGCATTTTAATTTGTTTAAAATTACTTTTATGCATTTTTAAATTCTCCAAAAAATTTCATATGATCATTGACTTGTTTCTGACTTGTAGTAATTTTCTTGATCATTTTATATTTGTTTGAAGGCTTCATCTTAATTTTTTCTCTTATTTTCATTTTAAAAATCATTTAAAAATATTTTCATGCATTTTAATTGTGTATTATTGCATTTTTGGTTTGCTTGCTGGTTGTTGCCTTGGATCATAACTTGTTGATCAAAGCTCTCTTCAATTTCAATGGACTCTAGGTATTGATGAGGTTGGAGGAACCTTCATCAATTCAAATCTATCATTAAATGAATCATTTGATTCATTTTTTGGTACTTTGAGTTGATGATAGGTTAGTGTCTTAATCCACCAAGAAAGGTGATTGAAATTGATGATGAATGGATTTTGAGTCTTGATTCAATTTAGTCCTCTCTTCATCTTTCCTTCTCCTTCTTTTTCTTTTCCTTTTCTCTTGATCAATTGGATGGTTTGTTGTTCATCTTGTTCATGATGTTTGGAGTGATGCTTGATGAACTTTCATCATTTCAAATCTATTATTCAATTAATCAATGATCATTGGAAGTACTTTGGATTGATGCATAAGTTTGTCCTAAGTTGTCAATAAGGATTGATTGATGTAATGGACGAATCTTCTTGCCTTAATGCTTGATCCCTCCTAGGTTTTTACTTGTGCTACATGTTTTAGGAGTATGATTTCTATCATATCTCTAACATGTATGGTACATAAATTGTTATTGACTGGCCTCCCATAGTATGATCTTCCTTATAGATTGTGCTACGATTGCTTAACATAGCGCTAAATTTGTCCCGAATCGGATTATTAACTCTAACATTAACACTAACAATATTATTGTGCTAACTTTTAGTTTATGCTATTTACTTTTATGCACCTTTATTTTTATGTCATTTACTTATTGTTCTTTTATTATTGCTTCATTGTTTACATTTCATATTGTTTGTTTTTATGCTTCTTTTTTTTCCTTTGTCCACTTGGACTTTTTCTTTCTTTTAAGACATTAATAAAGGAAAAACCCTTAAGAGACTTAATAGCTTCCTTGGACTATTGGTTACTATCTCATGCTTAGATGTTGGACTTATGGGCTTAGATTTAGGTTCTCGATCCATTGCTTTAGAGTTGTGATTTGAGACCTTAGAATGCATTTGTTACCTTTGACCTTGGGTTGACTTTTTGAAGACTTGGCTCTGTTACCCCATCTTTGGCTTTGGCTTAAGTTCTTCTTTATCTGATACTTGGTTTGTGCTCTGCTTATTTGTTGCTTGTTGCTTGTTGCTTAAATCTAAAGGATGAGAGTGTTTGGCTTGACTTATGTCAGAAGCTTGCTATCTTGGTTAGATCTTTCCATTCCTTGTGTTTACTTTATGCATTAGGATAGCCTCTTCATCTCCTCCCCTTCTTAAATTTTCAAAATATTCTCCCTTTTTCAAGACTTTCTTGTTTTCAAACTTGAACCACTTTCTCATTAAACCTTGACATTGTCAAGTGATTTGTAAACTATTTTTCTTGAATAAATGTTAATTCATATTAAGCATATCTAGACCATTTTCAAAAGACATAAAAGATACATAACTCATTCAAACCGTTTTGTGCCTTTTGTGCACTTTTCTTCTAAAACCTTTTCTCAAGGATTAGACATGAGTCATTTTCATAGTTGAGATGTAATTCTCCTATCCCCATAGTGATGTTTGATGTTGATTCTTTTCCACTTGAGATAGCTAGTGGCATACTCGTTGATTTCTATCCAAGTTGGAGCTCTTCTCAATAGTGAAGCAAATGTCCATTTTCATATACTTGTGGGTGATTAGTTAAGTTTTCTCCTTAAAATGACAAGTTGTCGTTCCATTTAAAATCAATCACAACAGACATTTTTGTTATTTTTACCACGAACTACGAGGTTTTGATCCTCCATTGCACTTTATGGGTACGTAGGCACGAGGCTCAGGAAGTCTTGTCAAACACCAAAAACCCTAAAAAAATATTTCTCTTTTCATCTCCCCAATATTTTGCAAACAACACCTTTTAAGTCAAACATAGGTTTTCAAGAGGTTCCTATAGAGTACTGTAGATGTTTTGGGTGCTAACACATTCTCATTGCATAACCAACCCCCTTATCCTTTGTCTCTTTGTTTTATTAGTTTTGTTTTAAAACTTCTGTGGGTTTTGTTCGTTCTTTTCCCCATTCCTTTGAAAAAATAAAAGTGTGGTGACGAGTCTTGCTTTATGAGTTAAGTTAATCAATAGCTTAATCTCAATTTTTCCCGCTACACACATCTTTGGTCTTAAATCTTTGTCCTGATGGAATTGTTTGAAATCAGATTCTGAACTCAAACTTGCTTCCTAAGGATAAGGATATAGACCTTATTAAAAAGGATTTGCTACTACTTCTTAATTCAAACTTGCATATTGATCTTTCTGAAGTTATTTTTAACTATTTGAAGAGGACTCTTTCTTCCTTTCACAAGGGAAAGATTTTCTTCAGTCTTTATGGACGAGTTCTTTCAGAACTACTATTCCAGCAGGGAGTTATCATAAGTTCAGAGGCTGATTCTTCTAAAAATCTGAAGAGACGAGTTTGAAGCTATCTATGAGAGATTCTGATGTTAGACTTCTGCAAATTTATGTCTTGTAATTGTTAAGACTTTTTGTGTTAAGTAATCTTATTGTTAATCCAAGTTTGTTCATGCTTTTGTGCATCTTAACTGTTATAAATATTCATAGATATTGTTACTCAAAAGGATAAAACAAATAGGATTTAAAACTCTAAATATGCAACATTCTCATTAACTGGAAGCTAGTACAAATTTTTAAGACTTTCTAGGCATTTGGATTTGCTCTAAAGTATTCCATAAGATCATCTGGCATATCTAGATTGTCTAAATAATATTGACATTCTTCCTTTGCAAACTCTATAGCTTCCTTTCTCGGTTGATTTCTACGTTTTGACCTAGAAGTTCTTATTCTTCCGTGTGTCTCAATGAAGGTTGCTGAAGAAGTGTGTGCTTCTGAAGCCATCTACTTACTTGTAGATTCTTCATTGCTGCATCACTCTTGTTTGCTTGAGTTGCTGCATTAAGCATGGCTATCTTTCTGAAATATCTCTTTGGAACCCAGATTTGCTTTCGCTTATACTTTTTGTTGTTCTGAAGATTAAGTGGTTATTAAAGTGAGTCTGCTAAGGGGGTTTTATAGAGTCTTTGCATTCATTGCCTTTGGGTACTCATTATTTTATCATTAATTAAGTCAAAAATATTTTAAATACTGTCTCTTAGAAATGATGTCTAGTATTCTGACCTATTAAGATTCTCTTAACAGCTGTAAATTTTATCGTTAGCATGTTAAAATGTTTGTTTTGTTCATTACTTCATTAATGTCCATATCAGAAAATGTAAAGGGTAAATGAAGTGTTTGTACGATTGCATAATATATACTGGTCAAAATAACATTTTATTAATCAAGCATAAAGGATTACAAAAACTTAATAAACTGGTTTGAACTTATATTAAATCCATATTTAAGTTATCCATTGCTTTGTAGGAGAAGCAGTTGCCATAATTAATATCTAGTTCATCTTCATCTATGTTCTCTTTTTCTGCCTCTGAGACAACAAGATGGTGAAACATCTCATTGAGTCTCTTCTTCCTTGTCTTCTTCTTCATGGACTTCTTCTTTGGCTTAATCACATTTACTGAATGACCTGCTTCTGTAGGTGGTTGAGTTACTGCTAATGAAACTTCTTTTGATGTGTTCATGTTAGAAGGCATAGGCCCAATAGCAGATGCTTCTGAAGCTGGTGACTTCTGAAGGTTTTAGATATACAGATTTGTAGAGCTCTTTGTGACTTCTGTCACAATAAAGATTTTGTTGCTCTCAGCTGATGACTCCATAATATATTAGTGGATGTTAATGAAAATGAACTAGGTTTTGGTTGCTTTTTATAATTGCTTCTGGGTAACCTAAATGACTGAATAAAATCCTTTGCCTGATTCTTGAAATTGTTACGACCAATAAATATTTAACATGCAGTGTACAAACCTTAATGACCCCTATTACTTGATTCTCTTCCCTTCCTTGGAAATTGATCTTGTAATGATGGCATGTTATGCATTTATAACTAAAATTCTTTTCTTTTTTCTCTTTTTATTCTTTTTGATGTGACAAAAGGGGAAGAAAAGTTAGTAAGTATTTAATTAGAAACTGAACCCATTTAGTTTGTACATAATGGTCATTTATAATTTTTGTATTTAACTTTTTGTACATAATGCTTATTTTGCCCGGGCGACACATTTTAACTTTCTTGTACATAGAACTAAGGAGGAGCTTACAAACCTCAACTTTAGACTATCTGAATTAGAAGGAGCTCACAAACCTTGTATTTTGATGTTGCCAAAGGAAATTAAAATATTATGTTTATTTTTCTTAAATATAGATCTAAGGGGGAGCTTACAAACCTCAACTTTGGACTATTTGACTCAGAGGGAGCATACAAATCTCAAACTCTGATGTTACTAAGAAAATTAAAATACTTTTTTCTTGAAAGTACTACTTAGGGTGGGTTTACATAACTCAACTTTGGACTATTAGTCTTAGGGGGAGCTTACAAACCTCATACTTTAATGTTGCAAAGAAAATTATAACTGCCCAACATTGTCCTTTAAATACTTATGTTTGCTATCATAAAAAATGGGGAGATTGTTAGAACAAGATTTGTTCATGACATATATTCCTTGGGTTTTGATGATAACAAAGTATTAAAAGAACAATGGTTATATTTTATGTGTTTTTCATATATGTAGGTTCTAATACTTATAGATATATATTCAGAATCTAATATACAAGGGAACACTTGAGAGAAGCTAAATTGCTAGCTTCTGGTAGTGCAGAATCTGAAGAATACTCTCTAAGTGATGTCTGACATAGACTCTTAAGATGAAGGTCTTAGCATCAGAAGAAGCAACATAATTATATCTGCACTTGGTGAATGTAATGGCTTCTGTGATCGTTCAAAGTTAGTGATAAAACTGAAGTTATCCGTACTGCAGAAAGCAAGCGGCATTGCCAAATCAATTTGTCAGCTAGATTCTTAGTTCACAAGGCTCAATAAAATTTGGCGTGCTTTACGGATATCAACTCTCAACGGCTCTATAGTACAGGATCTCTTTGAATACTTAAAGGTTGAACATGTTACACAATGGATCAAGATCTTTTGGTGTATCTATCTTCAACGTCTCTTGTACTATTGTTGGCAGGGAATTTTGACGCCATGTTCCCATTTGAGAAACTAAGTGAAAGTTAAAGTTTCTTACATATGGTTTACTTTGACATGAGCTGGTTTGAAGTTCTGTCAAAATGGTTCTCACGAGGAGATAAGCTTGAGCAAATACTTAGAAATATTTTCTAAGTATAGAAAGTCACTTCGACGAAGGGATGTTTTGGAGCCTTCATTCGACAGAAGATTGAATTTCAAAATACGGATGGGTAATTATCTTTTATCCTTATCCATTTCTCAAGAGAGGCGCGTGGCGAACTATGGTGAAACGAAGGCATGCAGGGCGAAACGTGTCAACTTTTGGAGAGATGTTCGTTAGAAGAAGATTATTTCGATGTATTATAAATAGGGGTCTTAGTATCAGGATTTCGGTGTGTTCAATTATTGTACTATACTCAAAATTTTCTCAAAATATCCAAGTTAACTTGAGAAAAGAGTTACTGTTGAGAAATGTGTGATTGAAATACCCTACATTTTATTCAATAGAAATTTACTTTCTTTTATCAATTGCTCTTTACTGCATTTCTTTTACTTTGAAGTTATTTTCTTCATTGCATTACTTTACCAAACTTTTACAAAGTTTAGTCTCTTTTCAACAAACCATCAAAACAATCTTTTACAATAAATGAATATTGTCAAAGTGTTCTACAATTTTCCAGAAATACATTAAACACAATAGCTATGTCCTTAGGATTCATTGGTTGATCCTGCAAGTAAACCAAATTAATTTTTTGGAAGACCAGCAGTTGTTTACAAATTTTCACGGTAAACAAATTGGCACGCTGTCATACCCCAAATTTTGACCACTAAGATTTCCCATCATTGTGCAAATCATCATCACAATATGGATGTACTTTCATGCCTCATCAATCTCCTCATAGATGTTTGAGCATTCACTACTATCAAAGATTAGGGTTTCAAGCCCTATCAGAGCTCTTAGACAAAGGATCAATTAAGAAATGACATGATATTCAATTTTCCCAACCTCTCAAAGACCTACAAAAGATCAAGAGGACTCCCACATCAAGAATCAAGAACAAGGTTGCAATATTCCAAGTGGATCAAGCCTCAGGATCGCCAGTGTCACCAAATTAGGGTTTTGGTCGACCAAGGCCTCCAGATGAAAATTTTCATCTAGGCATGAGCCAATGCTTCAAAGCACAACCCAAGATACTCCAAGAGACCTCATGGACCCAATCATCAAGTCAATTTAACCTCAAGGGATGCATTTACCCAAAAAATCAGGAATTAGGGTTTTTTAACCTAATTCACCCCTAAGTTGACTTTTGGGACAAAATATGAGTCAAGACCTCAAGACATGATTTGAGGGTCTCTAATAAACCACATTGATCCATTTGCAACAATGGATTGATCCAAGAAGTTTGATCCACAAGTTTCAATTTCCTCAAGACCGCAATTAGGGTTTCGGGGAAAAAGTCAACTGAACCTTTTTAATACTTTTTCCACTTTTTTATTATTTCTCATATTATTTTTAATGATTTGAAAAATTAATTTCTCTCTCAATTTTAATTATTTTTTATTGGTTCTTTTTGCAAAAAATCACAAAAATGTTAAAATATTTTATTTCACAAAAAAAATCCAATTTATATTATTTATTTAATATAATTAGAATTTTTGTAATTTATTTTATTTTAATTGTTTTTGAACATTTTTAAATGGAATTCCCACTTTGATCTTTCAAAATCAATTGGATTTTAAGCTTTCATATGATTAAACATGATTTTTCAAGATATTTTCCAAAGTGTACAACTTGTTTTTGAATATAATTGATGTTTTATCATTTATTATTTAAATTACCTTTGAAAAATACCATTTTCATTCAAAAATTAGGGTTTCTTCCCGATTTTAAATTTTCAAACACTCATTGGCCTCTAATAGAGTGTAAGACCCAATCCCTCTTTGAAACCAAAATAGTTTGGGCCTCAGTCATTGTATAAGACCCACGGTGTTTTCAAAAATTTCGGCGCGATCGCCAGTTAGAATAAAACCACTTGGGTCTCTCCTTGAGTTGTAAGCCCCATTCTTTTTCTTAAAATCACTCATGGGCCTCTAATAGAGTGTAAGACTCAATTCTTTTTTTAACCAAAACCTTTTTGGGCCTCAGACATTGTATAAGTCCCTCTGCGTTAAAAAAATCTCGGCACGATCGCCATTTTCAAATAAGAAAATCATCCGGGCCTACCCTTGTGTTGTAAGTCCTATTTTCTTTTCTTTAAATAATCTTTGGGCTTCTCCTTGAGTTGTAAGACCCAACCCTTGTTGTACATAAACCTTTTTTGGGCCTCAGTCGTTGTATAAGTCCTGGTACAATATTCAAAACAACGGTGTGATCACTGTTAAACCTTGGGCCTCTCCTTGAGTATAAGCCCCACTAATCTTTTCAAAATAACACCTTTTTGATTTAGATTCATACATATATATATATATATATATATATATATATATATATATATATTGTTATCAAAACTTTCTTTAATTTCTTTAAACAACTAACAATAAAACATGGAAGCTCGCTCACCTGTAAGTTTTATCTGCTTTCATTTACTTGCTTTAATATATATATATATATATATATATATATATATATATATATATATATATATATGTATTGTGGGAAACTGCACACTGTGAGTCTTTTTTCATTCTTTTAAATACATGTCAAATATATATAACTGTATTGTGGGAAGCTGCGCATGGTTAGTCTTCTTTCATTTCTTTTTAAATACTTGTCAAATATCAACTGTATATATACTAGTATAGTTATTTAGAGTTTTCCCCGGCAACTAGGTCTAGAACTAGGTAAAGCCCTGTTGGTCACTCTTAAATACAAACAAAACTAGATCCGTCATAGGATCTCCAGATACAGTCTTGCCTTCTCTTGGGCTTAAATAATATGGAACAAAGAGAAAGGTAGTATTTTCGGTGAACCTTTTCTCAGACTGTCACCCCTAGAAATTGTCAAAGAAATTCTACTCCCCGGAGTTGATCTATTATCTGTGAATGGCATCTCTTGAATTTCTTCAAATCACAGAACTTTCACTAAATGATCTATTCTCGGTGAATAGCATTTCTTGAACTTTTCTTGGTTTGGGACCCACAGGCTTCCTAAAATCATCGCCGCCTCCTCTTGGGCTTTGTACAAGGACCCTCCGGCTTCTTAGAAGTTCTCATGCCTTCTCTTGGGCTTAATACAAGGACCCTGACGACCTCTTAAAGGTATAAGACAGAACTTAGTCATCCTTTGCTAGAGCGGTCTTTCCAGTGTCAGACCTCATACCACTTTAGGGTTGATTCTCATCCCTTAATGACCTCGCCTCCTCTTGGGCATCGTACAAAAGATAAAACTCGTCTACACGAGTAGACTTGGACAGTCTAATCCCCTTGAGTCTTAAAGACATTCTCAAGTTCCTTACAACTTTAGGAAAAAACCCCGGGCATTCTGGATCTATCTCCAGCAGGAACCCAATCTCTCTCATGAGAGTTCCCCCACCAGGGTCAACACTATCTTAAATCAATACCTCAAGGTATCTGATATCTCAACTCTTCTATAATCCTCAGCAAGAGTTTATCCCCCCACTTAGACCTGCCTTGGGATCAATAATCCCCAGCAGAAATACAGCCTCCTCTTAGGGTTTGTATAATGATCCTTCCTCAGCGAAGTCAGCCTCCTCTTGGGCCTTGTACAAATAATTCTCCCCAGCGGAGCTAACCTTTTCAGACTCTCTTGTTGAGTCGATCACTTTTCAAACTCTCTCATTGAGTCAATCACTTTTTCAGACTCTCTCGTTGAGTCGATCACTTTTCAGACTCTCTTGTTGAGTCGATCACTTTTCAGACTCTCTCGTTGAGTCAATCACTTTTCAGACTCTCTTGTTGAGTCAGTCACTTTTCAGACTCTCTTGTTGAGTCAATCACCTTTAAACACTCTCTTGTTGAGTCAACCCTTTTAGCCTCAATCTTGGGCTTTGTACAAGACAGATAAAAACACTCTCTTGTTGAGTCAATCCCCTTTAGCCTCTATCTTGGGCTTTATACCAGACATAAACCTTCATCTCTTAAACTGGGGATAGATATCTTCCCCACCCGAGTCATTTCCTCCCAGCCTTCGTTTAGGCTTTGAGGAATGATTTCCCAAGCAGAGTCAAACTCATTTCAGCCTCAATCTTGGGCTTTGTACAAGACACATACAAACCTCCCCGGCGGAGTTAAAATACTTTTAGCCTCAATCTTGGGCTTTGTGCAAGACAGATAGAACATTTTCCCTGGAAAAGTCAAATTTCCAGCCTCCTCTTAGTCTTTGTATAATGATATCCCCAAAGAGTCAGTCTCTTTTTTGCCTCAATCTTGGGCTTTATACAAGACACCAATATACACACTCTCTTGTTGAGTTAGTCTTATCCATCCCCCTCTTAGGCTTTGGGTAAGGAAATCCCCTAGCCAAGTCAATTAACCTTTTAGCATCAACCTTGTGCTTTGATCAAGGCACACAAAAATCAACAATCCCCTCAGAGGAAGTCCAGTCCCTCTTTAGAGATAACAAGTTATGTCTCAGTTAAACCTTTTAGCTTCAATCTTGGGCTTTGAAAAAGACACAAATAAACCTTTTAGCTTCAATCTTGGGCTTTGAACAAGACACCAAAATATCTTTTTCCTCCCTTAGAATAGGAGGAACTACGATTGCTCTGATTTCCCTGTTTCGTTTAAACGGGAATACGTAGGCATAAGATTGCAAAATCTTAGCGAGCATACTAATCGTAAACTCTAGGTCCAGTATCTTCATACATCAGTCAATTACTTTAGGTTTCATACCTTAGCCATCATCATCATCATTTTTTTTCACAAAAAAACAAAACTCACTCACTCATACTTCCTAAGAAACTTTCCCAACCCATTAACAGATAAACACCATCAATTACAAAGCGAGACCTAAAGTTAATGTCCTGTGGATAACCACATATAGGATGGGTAACTGACAACTCCCCATTGTATAACCTGACCCCGACTCCCCGAATCTCTCTTAAGCGTTTGTTCAGTTAAACATTCGTGTGCAAGGTTAGTTTTAGATAGCTTCCCTTTCCCTTTCAACTTCATGGGATAAATAAGAAATCAGAAAGTAGCACCCCTTCCCCTCATTGCAGTGAGGAAAAACCCAGCGATAAGGTGGTCATGTCACCGACAAAAACCGCTCGCTACAGAAAAATGGAGACTCTGCTGGGGACTCATTATCTGTATAGGACTAGGATTATAGCTCTTAATAGGTCTAGGATGTTAGTCTTATGAATAAATATATATATATATCGCTTTTCCTAATTGATATCTGTGTTTATTTTTTCTGCTAATGGGACTGCGGCTGATGCCGCATCTGGAAAGATTGAGTATACACCTAAGATAAGTAATGGCACTAGACGGGTAATCTTACAGGGAGTGACTCCCAAATAAGAGACCTCGGTCGACCATCGAATCAGTAGAGACACCCTTTGCAGATTTAATGCCTATACGACTTCGGTTGTTGAAAACAGATTGTTCGATTGTGGTTGTCCATGAAATTGAGGATTTAGTAGGCTGAGACCTTGTTACTATTTGTAGTGCGGAAGCTATCGGAAATAGTTGTCACGCGATACTACCCTCATTTGAGATTACTCTAAGATACTGCAGCTCGCTCGGGTGAACCATCCTGCTGTTGTTATCCCAATAGGGGTCAATGATTTTGAGGACAAGTACAAAAAATCACCAGTACAACCTTGGGGATGGGTAGAGCCATGACTTCATGACACTGAACCTTTGACCCCATGTTTTTTCTATGTTTTTGTGTGCTGCATTCATGCATTCATTTCATTAAAAAACATTAATAAAAAAAATCTTCTCTTCTAGTCTCTCTATTTCAAATTAAACTAAGACAATGATTGCAAATATCAGAGAAAGGAGATTGCGTTATAGATTTCGGTAGGAGGAAGACTCACAAATACACCTTCAAGGTTCCAAAACTAGAGGATTTGAGAGGGTTGGCAAGGATGATCACCAACCCTGAGACTTTTAGAGCTAATTACGGAGGACTGTTGTCTCTATTAAGGGTCCGTGTAATCGAAGGAATACTGTCTACACTCATTCAGTTCTACGATCCGGTCTATCATTGTTTCACATTCCCGGATTATCAACTAGCACCAACACTAGAGGAATACTCTCACCTGACTGATTTACCCATCACTGATCAAGCTCCCTTTTCTGGACTGGAAGAAATTCCAAAGGATCAAACCATTGCAAGAGGAATTGATTTGGACGAGTCAGAAGTCAGGACTCACATGACCACTAAGGGTGGAATCCATGGTTTGCCAGCCAAGTTTTTGATAAAGAAGGCTCTGTACTTTGCTAGTATAGGGAACGCGATTTCTTTCGAGAGCATCTTTGTCTTACTCACCTACGAGTTATTTCTGCTTCCCAACATTGATGACTTTGTTGATATCAATGCCATTAAGATTTTTCTGATTGGAAACCCCATACCGACCTTGCTCGTAGATGCTTATAATTCTGTACACTTAAGGAATTTGTATAGAGGAGGAATGATCACATGTTGTGTACCCCTGCTTTACAAATGGTTCACTTCCCATTTACCTAAGTCTGCTGCATTTTAGGATCATAAGAGTACTTTACGTTGGTCGCAGAGAATCATGTCTCTTACCAACTCTGACATCGATTGGTACAATCGAATCTATGACGGGATCAGAATCATTGACCGTTGTGGAAACTTCCCTAATGTACCCCTCATAGGAATTAAAGGAGGAATCAATTATCATCTAGTTTTAGTTCGTCGTCAATTCGGATACCCGATGAGACATGTTCCGCATAATGTTCATCTTGAAGGTCTTTTCTTCAAGGAAGGAGAAAATGATAGGGCACTAAAGACAGAAATAGTGTAGGCCTAGAAACACATTCACAGGAAAGGAAGTGAGTCTTTAGGAAAACTGGATCGTGTCTCTGTGGAACCTTATCTCCACTGGATACAAACTAGAGCTCTCAAACTGAGGATGCCTTACCCTCATCAGGAGGTTCTTCCATTAAAGAAACATGTCCTTTATTTTATGTCTGATACGGAAAAACTTCAAGTTACTCTCAACAAAGTTCAACGGGAGAAGAAGTCTTGGAAGAACAAATACCGTATTCTCAGTGTGGAGTATACCAAAATACAGTAACTGTTAAAAGAGAAAGATGCTCTGATCGAGATTTTAGAGCAACATGTTGCAAAGAATCAAGAAGACCAAAGAAATTTGCTCGCTCCTTTCACTTGGCAAAGGAATGACAATCCGACAACGGCCCGAGAGCCCCGGTCAAAGAAAAGGAAAGTACCAGAATCAGCACCTGAGCCCTCTTCAGAGAGGACTCAGGATCCATAAGTTTAGACATTTCCTTTTACATCACTTTGTAAATTACTGTATTTCCATTTCTATAATCTTTGAATTCAATAAAACGAAGTTTCCACTGTATGATATTTGCAATCCAATTGTTGAAATTTATTTTGATTAAACAAAAGATTAATTAATATTATCATTGCATATCATTCATCATTCTCACATAACGCATTCTTCTTACCTACGAATCTCACATTTGTGTGTCGATAAAAGAGTCAAACTGTCTCATTCGTACAATACTCGGGCCAGTCAACAGAAAAAGATGGATAATCTCGAGGAAGAGAACAGGGAGTTAAGAGAAGAACTCGACGCTCTGAAAGAAGATCTGAGGAAACTTCATAATGACATGCAAGCTCTGACAGCAGCTCAGATTCAAAGGACTGTGATCTCAGAGATCACATCGACGCATATAGTGGAGAAGTATGATCCTCGATATACTATGCCTAAAGATTGTCCCAGGGGCATGCCACCTAACTATATCCCAAAAGGATATATTCCGCCGATCACGGAAGATCCGAAAACTGTAGCAGGAGCCGTTGGGCCTGAAGGTTACAAACTTCGGGAAAGCGAAGATGCTAGGGGCATGACAACAACTCCTGAAGGTTACAAACTTCGGGAAGCACCAAGAGTCATTGTCGTAATAACTATACCACCACCCGTGGTACACACTGTCCCGAAAGGACAGATTCCACAGATACCTTCTGGTGGAAATGAAAGTATAGACGAGAGAATGAGGGAATTCCAGGAATAGTTCCTGGAGATGCAGAAGGAACTGCAAGCCATTCGCGGTCAGGATCTATTCAGAAAGGACGCCACAGACCTTTGTTTGGTCCCCAATGTGAAAGTTCCGCATAAATTCAAAGTGCCCGAATTTGAAAAATACAAGGGTAACTCTTGCCCTCAAAGTCATTTGGTGATGTACGCTCGGAGAATGTTAACTCAGACAGAGAACCAACAGCTACTAATCCATTATTTTTAGGATAGTTTAACCGGTGCCGCACTCAAATGGTACATGGGGTTAAATCGCACTAAGATCGTCACTTTCCGAGATCTTGGTGTTGCCTTTTATCAACAATATAAGTATAATCTGGACATGGCACCAGACAGAGATCAACTCAGAGCCATGTCGCAGAAGGATAAGGAAACCTTCAAGGAGTACGCTCAGAGATGGCATGAAATTGCCGCCCAGATTTGTCCACCTCTTGAGGAGAAAAAGATGACAAAGATCTTCTTGAAAACCTTGAGCTCATTTTACTACGACAGAATGGTCGCTAGTGCGCCCAGTGACTTTACTGAGATGGTAGGCATGGGAGTTTGTCTTGAGGAAGCAGTCTGAGAAGGATGTTTAGTAAAAGATGCTGGACCATTAAGCAGTACCAAAATATACGGTAGTGCTCTTCCTAAGAAAAAGGAGCAAGATATTGGCAATATCTCTCTCGGAAAGCAAAGGCGACGTTACCAACCAGTAGCAGTTGTAACTCCTGCTATCAACCCTGCGCTTGTTCCTATGTATCAACCTCAGGTTGCTCAAAGCCAACCGAATCAGCAACAATATCAGCAAAGGACACAACAGTCTCTTTAGTAGGCTCGTCCTCCGTACAACAATAACCATACAACGCGACCACCAGGGTTCGACCCTATACCCATGTTGTACGTAGAACTATTTCCATTATTACTGGTCAATGGGCACGTTCAAACCAGGGCTCCTCTTACGGTACTAGAGAATCCACCTTTTTGGTTCAAGGCAGATCAGACTTGTCTTTACCATCAAGGAGGACCAGGGCATAACATAGAAAACTGCCTCAGCTTTAAATCCGACGTACAGAAGCTTGTTAGGAGCGGGGTCCTATCCTTCAAGGATATGAATCCAAATTTTCAGACAAACCCGCTGCCTCAACATGAGAAAGTTGCGGTAAATTTGATAGAAGAAGAGTCTAAGTACAGCTATCAAATTCACGATTTACTCTTATTGGAAACCAACCTGGTCAAGATGCATTGTAGACAGAGCGGGTACGACCATGTACCATCTCATAACTATCACCAGTGTGATATCTGCTCGAAAAACAATCAAGGGTGTTTTGTGGTGCAATCAGCTCTACAGGAACAGATGGATCTCGGATGGATCCAAGATCACCGAATCCATGAGGTCAACATGACTTATACAAATTCCAACATCATTCAGAACCACGACATCCGTGCAATGAATTTCAACTTGGTGGCAGTGAACTCAAGGCAAAGCCAACATCATAATCTGCCATGACACGATTACGATTCTTGTCTGACATGCCCAGTAAACAATCAGGGATGCTCTTTTGTACAAGAGGCCCTCCAGCATCAGATGGATCTTGGATGGATTCAGGATTACCGTGATAGAAATCAGTATCAAGTGAATATGATTCAAATCTTTGATATTCGCTTGATGAATACCAGCTTGGTGGAGTTACACGCTACACAAGTCCAGCTCGGTTTTCTAACTTCGCATAATTATCAAAACTATAAGGGATGTCATGAGAGTGACCAAGGATGCACTCTCGTTCAAAGAACTTTGCAACACTTATTAAACCACTGGTGGCTTCCGATCTATCTAGACGAAGACACGCAACAAGTCAGTATGATTAATGGGAACCCTACTAGGCATCAAAGTCAGGATGTTCGATCAATGGAAACAGATCTAGTGAGGTTACACTATATACAGAGCGGACGTGGCCAGGTACCACCACATAACTATGAACACTGTAGAGTTTGCTCTGAAGATAATCAAGGATGTTACCTCGTGCGAGAAGCCCTTCAGAGTCAGTTGGACCACAGAGAGATTCGACCGTGTCCAAGTTCTAGGTCAATCAATTTGATGCCAGACTATTTCGCTGATTAAATCAAGGATGTTATCATAATCTCTGATCATAAGAGGACCAAGGATGTTTGTACCATCATCCCTTTACTTGACGAAACGAAAGTTCCCAACCAAAAACTGATTGAAATTACTTACAATGGTCAGAAGAATCAGAAGGCTCCTGTAGTTATCTATCTACCGGGACCGTTACCGTATGAATCAACTAAGACTATCCCTTACAAATACGGTGCAACAACAATTGAGAATGGAAAGGAAATTCCATTACCCTCCGTCGTGAATATTGTAGACATCAGTCGAGTAACACGGAGCGGTCGAATCTTCAACCAAGGAGTTGGAGGACCTACCAGAGAAAAGAAACCTCAAACGGAAGTTCCTGGTCAACCAGTCGGTCAGTCTAGTGATCCCGACCTTTCAAAGAACAGTGATGAGATGCTGAAGCTAATCCAGAAGAGTGAATACAACATTGTTGATCAGCTGTTGCAAACTCCTTTAAAAATCTTTGTGCTATCACTTTTACTTAGTTCTGAAGCTCACAGGGAGGCTCTACAGAAAGTCTTAGAGCAGGCCTTTGTGGAACAGGATGTAACAATAAGACAATTTGATAGCATCATATCCAACATCACTTCCTGCAACAACTTGGGATTTAGTGATGAGGAACTGCCGGAAGAGGGCCAGAATCATAATATGGCACTCAACATTACAGTCAACTGCCAGGACGATGCTTTAGCCAACGTACTAGTAGACACCAAATCGGCTCTAAACGTGATGCCAAAGTCCACTCTAATGCGACTATCATTCAAAGGATCTCCGATGAGAGGCGGTGAGGTCATCGTCAAAGCATTTGACGGATCCCGAAAAATAGTTATCGGCGAAGTCGACCTTCCCATAACTATCGCTCCTCACACTTTCCTAGTCACTTTCCAGGTCATGGACATCCAGGCAGCATACAGATGTTTGTTAGGAAGACCTTGGATACACGAGGCTGGGGCAGTCACTTCGACACTTCACCAGAAGCTGAAGTTCGTCAAGAATTACCAACTAGTCACAGTCTGCGGAGAGCAAGCCTTGATCGTGAGTAACCTATCATCATCCACTTGTGTAGAACCAGAGGAAGTTGTTGGAACTCAATTCCAAGCACTTTCGGTGAGCAATGACAACTAATCAGCAAGAGGAACGTCGATTTCCTCATACAAAGATGCTCTCGAAGTAATCAAAAGTAACAATGCAAAAGGATGGGGACAGCTTGTCATTCCTACTGACAATAAGACAAAGAAAGGTCTTGGTTTTTCCTCAACCTGTACCCAGACTGCTACTATAAATGAAAGTCTTCATCCCATGCAAAACTTCTTCCATAGTGGAGGTTTCCTTCACCCAGTGTCTCAAGAAGTACATACCATCAACGAGGGAGATTCCTCTTATGCGGATGAAGAATGGAAATCCTATCTTAACAAGGATGGTTATATGTCTCGGGAAGAAGTGCCTACGCCATTTTGCTATCCCGCACAAAGTCCGAGATTTATACCGAGGTCAGATGTCAAGATGATATATGGAGATTGTGATCCGGAAGGATGTCGTGCTCCACCCAACTCATTAGAGGAGGACACTCTGATGAAAGATAACTTTGACCACGACTATTATGGCCCGATGGATGGCCTACCTATGTGGCAGCCTTACCCAGGAAACTCGGGGCAAGAAAGTCAGTGGAACAATGCATATCAGCTGAGCATCATTGAAAAGAATACTTGCGTCCCCACCGAATCATGGGATCATTACTCAGGGCATTCAGAAAATATCCAGTATGAAGATGAATTTGCAACGATTGCAGGACAAGAGTTTGTTAACTATGTTTTTCCCGAGGTGAACGTCATCGAGTGGGATGACTCTTCCAGCTCCAAAGAGGTGTGGGACACCTTAGGACAACCGAGTGGCAAATACGACATCATGGTTAAGTACACCACTCTCGAAAGCTCTCGTATCAGGCTTGAAGACATCCAGCCCACTGGATAGGGAGATTCACCTGAAAGTGCAAACACTGTGCAAGATACAGCTGAAGAATCCTCCTACGACAACTCTGCCTGGGAGACAGATTCCAATGATCCTGCTCCACCAGAAATCAGCGTTATTTCTGAAGACAAGCCAAGAAAGAAGGTACCAGACTTTGTGATTCACCGAGGGGTTCACCGCCAATGGGTTGCTGTCAACGTTCCGAAAGTCATTCATAAGTCTAAGTAATTGCCGTCTTTATCTTAACCTTTCACCTTTTTCAAGTGAAACGGATGTTTTGATAGGGCTCACTTTATGTAAATGTACCTCTTCGCTTTGCCCGAAGCGACAGAGTTTTGTTTTATAGGGCTGTAGTTTCAAGAATCAACAAAATCATAAATAAAATAACGTCGTTCTGTAATTTCCGCATTTATTGTTGTTTTCTCTTTTCGCTTTTTCAGAAAATGGTAATCCTAAAAAAAACAACTCAAATAATGAAAACAAGCATTTTTCAAAAAAAAACACTGCACACACTCTTGCATTCTCTCTATCTCTTCTAAAAAACAAATCATCACGTCATGCAGATTGCTTGTTTTAAACCCCGTTGAAACATATGATCCAATGCCTTCTCCCAACTTTGAATTCCCGATATTTGAGGCTGAAGAAGAAGATGACGACGAAATTCCAAAAGAGATCTCCCGATTACTCAGACGAGAGAAAAGGTCCATTGAACCTTACAAAGAGCTGTTGGGAACAGTCTACTTGGGTTCAGAGGAGGAGAGAAAAGAAGTCAAGATCGGGGCACTGCTCAGTCCAACTATCAAAGAAAGTTTGATAAAGCTTCTTAAAGAGTTTCCCGATGTATTCGCTAGGTCCTATCAGGACATGCCAGGGTTGGATACCAACATCGTGGAACATCATCTACCATTAAGATCAGAATGTCCGCCGGTAAAACAAAGACTTAGACGGACTCATCCCGACATGGCCATCAAAATCAAAGAGGAGGTATAAAAATAGATTGACGCGGGTTTCCTTGCCACATCAGAATATCCTCAATGGCTAGCCAACATAGTACCAGCTCTGAAAAAGGACGGAAAGGTCAGAATGTGTGTAGACTACAGGGATCTGAACAAAGCAAGTCCAAAGGATCTTCCCCTTACCACACATTGACATGCTGGTAGACAGTACAACAAAATTTAAAGTCTTCTCCTTCATGGATGGATTCTCGGGTTATAACCAAATCAAAATGGCGCTGAAAGATATATAGAAAACTTCATTCATCACCCCATGGGGCACTTTTTGTTACAAGGTAATGTCGTTCGGTTTAAAGAACGTCGGGCCAACTTATCAAAGGGCTATGACTACTATATTTCATGACATGATACACAAAAGTGTATATCGGTGATATGATTGCCAAATCTAAGACAGAAGAGGAACATGTGACCCACCTGTTAAAACTGTTCGAGTGTCTAAGAAAATACAAACTCCGTTTGAATCTCAATAAGTGCACATTCGGTATCCATTCAGGGAAACTTTTAGGGTTCATCATCAGCCAAAAAGGAATTGAGGTTGATCCTAACAAGGTCAAGGCCATTCAAGAAATGCCTTCTCCAAAGAATGAGAAACAAGTCCGAGGATTTTTGGGACGTTTGAACTACATTTCCAGATTTATATTCCTCATGACCGCGACATGCACACCGATTTTCAAATTACTCAAAAAGAATCAGGACTGAGTTTGGACAGAAGATTGCCAAATTGCCTTCGACAGTATCAAGGAATACCTGTTGAACCCACTGATTCTATCACCTCCAGTGGAAGGAAGACCACTGATCATTTACTTAACAGTCTTGGAGGACTCAATGGGTTGTGTACTTGACCAACAAGACGAAACCAAAAGCAAAAGAGTCTGCCATCTACTATTTAAGCAAGAAGTTCACTGAATGTGAAACTCGGTACACTATGCTTGAGAAAACTTTATGTGCTCTGGCTTGGGCAGCCAAACGTCTTCGCCAGTATATGATTCGTCACACTACTTGGCTAATCTCCGAAATGGATCCAATCAAGTATGTCTTTGAAAAGCCTGCTCTCACGGGAAGGATGGCCCGTTGGCAAATGTTATTATCAAAATACGACATCGAGTACCACGCTCAAAAAGCCGCTAAAGGAAGTGTTTTAGCCGATCATTTGGCTCATCAACTGATTGATGATTAGGAATCGGTCGGGTTTGACTTCCCAGGCGAAGATGTCATGTACTTGAAAATGAAAGATTGCGATGAACCGCTACCCAGTGAAGGGCCAGAACCAGGTTCCCAATGGGGACTTATCTTTGACAGAGCTGTCAATCATTACAGAAACGGAATTGGGGCAATTATCATAACACCTCAGGGTACCCACGTTCCTTTCAGTGCCCGACTGACATTCAAGTGTACAAACAACGAGGCCGAATAAGAAGCTTGTATCATGGGTATCGAGGAAGCGATTGACTTAAGAATTAAGAACTTGGATGTATATGGCGACTCAGCCCTGGTTATCAATCAGATCAAAGGAGATTGGAACACATACCAATCAGGATTGATTCCTTACAAAGACTACGTGAGAAGGTTGTTACAATTCTTCAACAGAATCGAGTTTCATCATATCCCTCGTGAGGAGAATCACATGGCTGATGCTTTAGCCACTCTCTCTTCCATGATTAGTGTAGGTCAATGGATTGACATACCTAAGATTGACATAATGCGCCTTGAGCGGCCCGCTTACATCTTCACTATTGAAGCAGTCATAGACGATAAACATTGGTATCACGATATCAAATGCTTCCTTCAAAAACAAGAGTACCCACCTGGGGCATCCAGAAAAGACAGAAAGACCCTCAGAAGACTGTCAGGCAACTTCTTCCTGAGCGGCGATACACTCTATAAGAGAAACTTCGACATGGTCTTCCTCCGATGTGTAGACATGCAAGAATCAAACATGTTAATGAAAGAGATTCACGAAGGATCCTTTGGCACTCATGCCAACGGACACACAATGGCGAGAAAAATTCTAAGAGCAGGGTACTATTGGTTGACCATGGAATCCAACTGCTACAAGTACATGAGGAAGTGTCACAAGTGTCAGATATACTCAGACAAAATCCATGTACCGCCAACGCATCTCAAAGTTCTCTCTTCCCCATGGCCTTTTTCCATATGGGGAATCGACATGATTGGCATGATTGAACCTAAGGCTTTAAATGGAAATCGGTTCATCCTGGTAGCCATTGATTACTTCACCAAGTGGGTCAAAGCAGCGTCATACACCAATGTGACCCAACAAGTGGTGATCTGATTTATCAAAAACAATCTCATCTGCCATTATGGTGTTCCAAGCCAAATCATTACTGACAATGGATCCAATTTTAACAATAGAATGATGAAAGAGTTATACGCTGAGTTCAAGATCGAATACCATAAATCATCTCCATATCGACTCAAGATGAACGGAGCGGTAGAAGCGGCTAACAAGACCATTAAGAAAATCGTTCAAAAGATGGTTGTAACCTACAAAGATTGGCACGAAATGCTACCCTTTGTTCTTCATGGTTATCGCACATCTGTCCGCACTCAACAGGGGCAACCCCTTTCTCTCTAGTATATGGCATGGAGGCAGTGCTCCCCATAGAAGTAGAGATCCCTTCAATCCGGGTATTGATGGAAGCGAAGCTAACAGAAGCTGAATGGTGCCAAAGTCGACACGACGAACTAAATCTGATAGAAGAAAAGCGAATAATGGCTATATGCCATGGTCAGTTGTATCAACAAAGGATGAAGAAGGCGTTTGACAAAAAGGTCCGACCTCGCGTCTTCAGGAAAGGAGACCTCGTGCTCAAGAAGATACAATCATTTCTCATTGATCCCCGTGGAAAGTGGACTCCGAATTATGACGGCCCCTATGTGGTCAAGAAAACTTTCTCAGGCGGTGCCTTGAGACTCGCAACCATGGATGGAGAGGAATTTGCCTACCCCACGAATGTTGACGTAGTCAAGAAATACTTCGCCTAAATAAATAAAATAAAATAAAATAAAAAAATGTCTCAGTGGATTGAAAACCCGAATGGGCGGTCCAGGCAAAAATTAGAGACATGATAAAAAATCATCCCGGTGGATTGGAAATCTCAAAGTACAATCTAGGCAAAAATTAGGGATTCATGGCAAGTAACTACGTCGAACAAAGGGGCAAATCCCTCAGCAGCAGTCATGCCATCTGTCAGGAAAACTCCAGTCAAAGTCATCTTCGACGGAAGCTCAGGATGTCCAGAATTCAAATTTGGTAGAAGGATAGTGGTTGTTATGTTTCAATGTAGCCCTTTTCCCTTAAAATTTCAATTTTCTAACTTTATAAATACTCTATGGAATTACGCGCTTGGCTGATTTCCATCATATCAATCAAATTTGAGCCTTAGTGCTTTTGTTTGAAATTCTTATTTGTTTTAGCTTTCAGAACGACATTTTAACATGATCAACGATTCTTGAAATAAAACAAAAATGAATTTAATTTTCAAACTCTTTTGCTTTTAAAATAAGGATGGCAGTTTCTTTTTACTGTTGAGTATCGAAAAAACATCGATCACTTCTCCAGAAGTAATCGAACCTCAAAGTGCAGAATCAAAATACTCCTTCTAAACCAGTACACCTGAATGAAGGATCAACTGTGTCAGATGTGAATATCCCGTCTGACACCCCCGGCAGAGTTCTTATCTCTTAAGCCAGACCAACGGTTTTCCCCACAGGGACTATCTCTCCTAAGCAAGGCAGAATTGCTATCTTGAGCCAATGGTACTTCTCATCCCCCGCAGTGGCCGAGTATCTAGTCGTGTTCATCTATTAGTCTGTATGTCATGTCAGTTTTGTCAGCATATACATACATTATGCATTATTGATTTACATTCATATTCATATTACATCACTATCGCTCCGGTCGGTCTTATCCCCAAGTGATAAAGTCCTATTATCAATCAATTTGTCAGTTCTTTCCTCGTCAGGAAATGTTTTGTCTGAACAATCTCTCTCCCCCAGTTTATTTCTAGATTGGAGATGGTCCTCGACCACTTTGATAACTTGAACCTCTGAAAGACAAGAAGACCTTCGACAAATGTCACTCTTTGCCATTGAAAATGATATCTTCGCTTTCCCGGATTAAGGAAAATCCCAGAGAAAGCCTCTTAATCAAAGCTTCGGCAATATAGCAGTTTTTCTCCGGAAAATTCGCTGACGAAAAGGTCATCAGCACCTCACAAATGGGTTACATCACATGGCATTTCTTCGAGAAGATCTCGAGGAAAAGTATGATGTAATACCCCTAAGTAGAAAGCAGTCTCTCAAGAGACTCGTTTTCCCCAGTAGAGTCAACAAATGGCATCTCCAATAGAGAAGTTTGTACACCTCTGCAGCTCAGACGAATGGGTTCCCCAGCAAGTCTGACATCAAAACTTTTTCCATCAAATGGCATCTCCCCAGGAAAAATCGGCGAGAAGTTTGAGGAAAACCGCTACGAATAGCGTCCCTTGTCAAGAAAGTTTATTGACAAAAGAAACTGAGACCAGTTCCTTGGTAGGAAACTAGGATCGAGGGGAAGTTTGTATCAGAAACTGAGACCAGTTCCTTGATAGGAAACCAGGATTGAGGGGAAGTTTATATCAGAAACTGAGACCAGTTCCATGGCTGAAGACCAGGATCGAGGGGAGGTTTAGTCCCAAAAAAACTGAGACCAGTTCCTTGGTAGGAAACCAGGATCGAGGGGAAGTTTATTTCAGAAACTAAGACCAGCTCCTTGGCTGAAGACCAGGATCGAGGGGAAGTTTTTACCTTTTCTAAGTATCATTGCTTAGCAAAAGAAAACGGATGAGCAAACTGCTATTCATAACCACCCTCAAAATTTCGGGCATTCCGATATTTAATCCTCTTGCACCCCGAATGCCCGAATACCTTCGCCATTCACACCTTCGGATCCAAGAAGATTAAATAGGGGCATCTGTCATACCCCAAATTTTGACCACTAAGATTTCCCGTCATTGTGCAAATCATCATCTCAATATGGATGTACCTTCACGCCTCATCAATCTCCTCATAGATGTTTGAGCATTCACTACTATCAAAGATTAGGGTTTCAAGCCCTCTCAGAGCTCTTAGACAAAGGATCAATCAAGAAATGACATGATCTTCAATTTTTCTAACCTCTTAAACACCTACAAAGATCAAGAGGACTTCCACATCAAGAATCAAGCACAAGGTTGCAATATTCCAAGTGGATCAAGCCTCAGGATCGCCAGTGTCACCAAATTAGGGTTTTGGTCAACCAAGGCCTCTAGATGAAAATTTTCATCTGGGCATGAGCCAATTCTTCAAAGGACAACCCAAGATACTCTAAGGGATCTCATGGACCTAATCATCAAGTCAATTTAACCTTAGGGGATGCATTTACCCAAAAAATCAGGAATTAGGGTTTCTTGACCTAATTCACCCCTAAGTTGACTTTTGGGACAAACATGAGCCAAGACCTCAAGAAATGATTTGAGGGTCTCTAATAAACCACATTGATCCATTTACAAAAATGGATTGATCCAAGAAGCTTGATCCACAAGTTTCAATTTCCTCAGGACCACAATTAGGGTTTGGGGGAAAAAGTCAACTGAACCTTTGACTTTTGACCCAGACATGCTCCCAAACCTTGGGACATGATTCAATACACCCTATAACACCTATGGAACATATCCATCAAGTTTGATTTAGGTCAAGGACTTTATTTCACAAAGGATCGCACAGTTTGGAATTCATCTGATAAAAAGTCAACTATGCACAAAAGTCAAGTTTGACTTTTTGAGATTTTTCACAATTATGGTTCCTTGACCCTAAAACAATGTTAATATGTGTTTTGAACAATCATTCATCAAGAAAAATCAAAGAAAATGAGTTAACTTGTAAAAGGGGTAACCATAAAAACTTAGAATTTTTCTAAGTTATGGAACAAAGTGGCTAGGGTACCAACTTCCAAGGATCATAACTTGAGATCCAAGCAACCATTTTGGATGATCTAAAGATGGATTTGTAGCTCTCATGGCATACTTTAAAAGCTTCAACTACAGCTCATTCCAATTCCTCATGGATTTTAAGTTATGGAGTGATCAAAATGGCTGAAAACATGAAAATGACATTTTTCTAACACTTAGTGAAATTTTCCCTAAGTCAAAATCTGTCTTACTTTTTCCAAGATGTAGGGAGATTTTTCACCTTGATCCAAGTCAAACCAGGTTTAGGGGTGGACATCAAAGTTAAAGTATGCCATGAGGGTTTTCCAACAAGTACCAGATCATCTCCAAATTCCATTTGAGCAAGGAGATACAACCCTTGAAACATGGCATCATGAACTAATTTTCTTCAAGACAGATTTAGCAGATTTTGTGCATTTTGCTTGATTTGCCCAAATCTGATCAATCCAAGCCTTGTCATCAATTTGGACACATCTGAGGATCAAATCTAAGGGGGGTGATCTGATCTCCAAGCCTCACAAGTCCATGAATCTACAAGTAGCATGCCAAACCTAAAAAAGCCTAAAAGAGGCCAAGACTCCAATTTTGTTTCAATGCATTTAATGGATGCACCAAGGTGGCATGAACTGAGCCTATTCCAACTGAATGAGTCAAGGATAAGCTTTGAATCAAAGAACCATAGGCATGTGCTATAACCTCTAGTCAATGGCTAGAGGAGACTTGAGATTCCAAAGTGATCCAATTGGCCAAAGGCCTGTTGTGTAACACTCCGATTCCGATTATTCCCATTTTTTTGAGTCTTTTATTTAAATTGAGTGATCAATTATTTTATTTGTGAAATTGGTGTGTTAATATGCTATGTTGACATGTTATGATATTTTACCGTTTTTGAGAGTTTTCGGGGAAATTAGAATGGAGAGTATTTTGGACATTTTTCAATTAATAATAAGTTAGAATTTTAGTGGAAATAGATTTTTGTGAGAAAATGAATTAATTGAATTTGAGTAGAAAATAAGAAAAGAAAAAGAGATAAGAGAGAAAAAGGAGAGAAAGAAAGAGGAAGAAGAGAAAAGAGAAGAAAAAGAGGAAAAACTTGGAAATCTTCAAAACAACTTCTAGGAATCGATTTAATCAGGTAAGGGTGTGAAATCTTATTATCTCATCAATGTATATCATTATGTATGTGTTTGCTTGGATGTTTTCTTGTTTTCCATAGATTGAGTTCTAGGTTGGAATTGGGATTTTTGTGAGGAATCGATGGTTTTACGGTTGAAAATCGGTGTAAACGTAATAGAATACTTGTCATCATGATTGAATTATGTTTTGATGGTTATATGACAGTTTGGAAATGTTTTGGGTGGTGAAAACATGATTTTCGGATGAACTGGTGCGCTGCTGGGTTTTTCTGAAAATGCAGGTTCGCACTGCGAATGGCTAGCGAGTGGGTAGCGAGCGTTCGCTGAGTGTTCGCACTGCGAATGGAGTACCGAAGGATGCGCTAGCTTCTAACTTGATTTGCTGGGTGTTTCGCATTGCGAATGGGTTAGCGAGTATTCGCTGGGGTGTTCGCACTGCGAACGATGAGAATTTTCTAGGCTATTTTGCTTCTGACTTGGTTCGCTGGTACACTCGCACTGCGAATGAAGTAGCGAAGGACTCGCTAGGAGCTTCGCACTGCGAATGTAGCAGTTTCTCCCAATTTGTTTTCTCTGTAACTTTTGATCTGTGTTTCGGTTTGAGGTGTGGTTTGATGCGTTAGAGAGCTTATGAAATGTACTTTATGATGATGATGATGTTTTGGAAATTGTTAGCCGATTTAATTATGTTGGAAAGTCGGGAATAGTGTTATTTAGCGACTTTTACCGTTTTTGAAGGTGTGTTTTGGATGTGAATGTATATAGATTGTATGTGATTGTATGAGATGAATGCATGAATATATTGTGAATATGTATGCATTTCAAGAATGTCGGGAGTCATTTTGTATGTGAAGCATAATGATGTACATCCTTGTGTTGTGGGATTCTAATGTGAATCCGTTGTAACGTCGTGTGCCTATGTGAGGTGTGAGCGATGATTACAAATGATTGTGTGCCTAGGTGAGGTGTGAGCAATCGGATTGTGTGCCTATGTGAGGTGTGAGCAATCCATAAACATTGTGTGCCTATGTGAGGTGTGAGCAATGGGTGAACATCGTAGGCCCGACGGGGAGTTACTTTGGTAATGAGCGATGATTCCAATAAGTTCTTGAGTGAACTTGAGATGATTGAGTCGGTACCGTATTGCATTTGCATAGAGTCGTGAGTCGGTCTCTATGATTTGCATTTAACATCTTTATAATTGAGTATTGATGAATAAACATGAATATGTATGTTTATGTGGAATGATGAGAATTGTGAAAGTATGCATGCTGAATATGCTTGGTTTTGCATATATGTACATTGTGATGTATATGAGTGTGATGTGATGAATTGTGGTGAGAATGTAGAATATGTGTATTTTTATGCTAAGAGATATAATTATATGCATTGTTATTATGATAATATTTTTCACCCTTCTGCTGTTTTATGATGCTCTATGAGGCATTGCAGAGTAGGTATGTTGGTGGTCTTTTTATGAAGTGTGTCTTCATTCTTTTGGTCGGTCGGCTCTGATATGTAGAACCGGGTAGCTAGGATGTATATGATTCTTTTGTGATACATTTGTACATGTGTCTTGTTGATGAATGTTTATGTAAACATGAATTATGTTGGTGGATAATACTTGATGGTATATATATATATATATATATATATATATATATGTTTGATGTTATTCAATGTTTAGATTTTCCGCTTTTATTCTAAATATTGAGATGTGGGTGTAAGGACTAAGTTCCTCTGTTGCAAAGTTACCCCACTGTTGCATATCAATTGTTGAGCAGGTGTTGAATGTTTTAATTTCATGTATAATGTGACATACCTCTTTTATATTATGTTTATAATTATACTCTGACGGAATTTTTAATATGTGCCTAAATGATTATGTGATTATTTGGGGGTATAGAAAGGGGGTGTTACATTAAGTGGTATCAGAGCCAGTGTTGAGTCAGTTGTGTCTGTCTTGTGGTTGTGATGGTTGAACTGTTGTTTAACCTTGTTGTCATTTTTGGGAATGATCAGAATATGGCTGGTAGAAACGACAATGCGATGGCTGCTGCTTTGGAAGCAATGGCTAGGGCGGTGCAAGGTGCGCCGAACATGAATGCTAATGACGAGTTCAGGAAGAATCAACCACCGGTCTTCAAAGGAAGATTTGATCCCGATGGTGCTCAAATTTGGTTGAAAGAGATTGAAAGGATCTTCAGAGTCATGGGCTGTGCGGACACCACAAGAAAATTAAGGTTTTACGACACAAAAATTACGACAGTTACTTGATAACCGTCGTAACTCTCATTTAGGGACGGTTTTTACGACGGTTTACACAACCGCCGTTACATTTTTAAAAAATTAATTAATATTGCGATTGTTATTAATAAACCACCATAAAATTAAGTTCAAGACGGTCACAAGAACCATCCTAAAATATAATTCACGACGGTGAACTAACCGTCACCCCCTAAACTCATTAAAGGTCACGACGGTGAACCAACCGTCGCCCTTCTAAACCTTTCCACACCCGCTCTTTTTACTAAGAATTTATCAAAGGTAACGATGGTGAACCAACCGTCGCCCCCTTCCCCACGTACTGAAAATTTATCAAAAGGGCATTATTTCACTTTTTGTTTAGACAAATGATGGTTGAGCGATATCAATACGATTGTTCATCAGCTTCAATGGCTTCCCTTTGAATTCGAGCATCCTATATTGCTCTTCTCAGATCGAAATCCATTCTTCTGTGTGTTTTGTGTTTGGTGAATTCGTGTATGGTTACTAAAATTAGGGCATCAAGTCGACTTCCCATCTCACATCAAGTTCTCTTTCTGTAAGTTTCAATATCCTTTTCTATTGATACTTCTATTAATTAGGGTTTTCAATTGATGCTTCTATCAATATGGGTTTTCTAATGAAATGATGATGATGAAAACACCATGTTATTTTTTACAGTTATTACTGTTAGTAATTTGATTTGGTTGAAGTTTATTTTGATTGTTAGAACCTTTTACTAACTTGTTTGCTGCAATTTGTTTTACATGTTGTCCCTTATGTTTTGAGTGTTTCAATCAGCTTTCTGTTTAATGGGAATGGGAATGAGGAACATTCTGTGTTTTTCTGAATTTGTTTTCTGTAGAATTAGAGATGACATTTATAATAATACGAGATGGATTTTTCTGTGTAAATAGAAATGGAGATGACACTTATAATAACGAGGAACATTCTGTGTTATTCTCACTTATTTTATATATGTTTGAGACTACACTGGATTTTTCTATATCACCATAAATATTTTGAATTTGTCCCCTGGATGGGTTATTCCCAAGGAAATTGATATAATGTCTTTGTCTCAGTGTTATCAACTGCAGATGGCGGACCATGGATGAAACCCAAAACAAACTCCGCCAATTTGGACCGCCATAAAATGCCATGGTCTCCATAGCCTATATTTTACAACACAACTCTATCTTCTCTCTTTGTAATCATCTGCCATGATAGAATATATTGTGTTTGATACACTTAAAACCTCAGCAAGTTGAGAAATGTGGACTTCTTATTTCATAAAGGGTTGGGAGTTTCATTCCAGTCTCGTACTTGCAAAACGGATGAGGCTCAGGACTGGCTTTAATGGAGAATGCTACCTCTAATTTTCTTGCTACATTGCCTTCCAACCCAACATTTCTTTCTGCCATGCTTGCCTTGTTTTTCACACAATCAACTAAAGTTTTCTTGAATTTCTTTAATAAGAGGCAATGGAATTCAGACTCTTGTTTGCTTCTCAAGGAAAGGCTTCCACTCGCTCTGCACTGTGCTCCGTTCTCACTACTTCTGTTGCTCTCACTCATGGCATTGCTGATTCAGTCTTTCCAGTTTCTTTGGGATTTAGTCTCATTGTCATGTGTGATGTTGTTACTGTTAAAACACATGTTGCCTACCAAGCTCTCGTATGTATTATTCCATTCAACTCAATACTTAGTTTCTAATTAACACATATCTTTTGACGAAAACTTTTGACCTGAAAATTATGTGCCGGTGCCGTTTGATGCAGGTTGTTAATACGCTTCTGGATGTATTGTTTCAAGGGTGCCCTGTTATTGAAAAGAGGCTTGAAGAAGATGTTGGTGACACCCTTCCACAAGTCTTAGCTAGTGCACTAGTGTCTCTTTCAGTTCAAATAAATTTTAGTGAAAATAAAATAATATCTGACTATGTTATTACACCTTTTAAATTTTGATGTTGCCAAGTATTATGATATCTTACTATTGGACTTTTTGGCATTTATTAATTGATTGGTTATGTTTTAATGATATCTCACTGAGGTATTATGATATATACTGTTTTAATGATGAAAGTATATACACTGTTTTAATGATATATACATTGAGTATTATGATATATAATATAACATTTAATGGTTATGTTTTAATACTTTCAACTTTAGAAGAAAGGTTTAGGTGTTTTAAGCTAGTGTTGGTAATGAATTCTCTATCTCATAGTGATTCTAATAAAAAAAAGTATATATGTTGGTGGGACAGTAACATAAGCCTCAAGAACTCAAAATGGCTCCAAGAAAATCTCTGAGGTAATGAATACTCACTCTAGCTTCCTGCTCTTGGTACTGGTATGTAGAAATTTTCTTATTTAGGATGTTAACTTTGTTATTATTTATCACCTACTGACAAATTAATAGTTTGATATGAGATTAAATGGTCCGTAAGCCGCCGTCAACATTAGCCGAAGTAGCAGTCGTCAATCGTCTTTATTTTATATCACATTCTTTTATTAACAATGATGGAAACTGGTTTACACTTAAATTTTTTGACAGACCAATATAATTAGGGGAAATGTACTGTGCAATTTAAAGTTTGTTGATGCAATTGGTTTGGATGGTATGCTTCTGAGTTGTGCTTTATCTTTTTGCAGAAAATTCAAGATCAAGACTACCTATGCATGATGTAGAGAGAGGTTGGCTCATGTACATGGTTAGTAAAAATGGATTCACTACAAAAATATAAATACTTTTTCATGTGGAAGTCATCCGGACAAAGAACATCAAAATCACCCTCTGGATCTAGATCAAGATCTGCTGAATTGTCACCTAGACGTGGAAGATGAGGTAAAATGTGATATTAAGATTTTATTTATTAGGATATCAGTTCCTCCTCTGTTTTGATGGTTTATATTTGCAGGTTGCACTTGAGGTTTGTTGGCAATGTGCTACTGGAATTATGTACATTTCCCTCAATTTACCTAGATATTTATAAAAACCTGTAGACTGCTCAAAAGTTTTCGTATTGTGATGGATGAATGTATAATCTTTAAGCTTATTTATTGGCGTGGTGATCTTGATGTTCTTTAGCAGTTATTGTAAGAAAGCCTTAATTGTTTGAGAGTCTGCTTTCACAATTTTATATGGACTACAAACCGAAAAATTGTATGGAGGAAACATTCTTTAAATTTATAAAGGATAAAGCTGACATTTTTTTATTCTGCAGGGGTCAAGTTACATTGATTGTATGCATTTTTGTTTGAGAACTATTCATTTTTATTTGTCAATTTTAAAGTTTAGTATTTTATGTCACTCTATTATATGATACTTGCAGTTTTGGTTGTAGGCTAAGGAGGTTAGAAGGCTTGCAGATAATACATACAACTTGGAAAAGAATATAGATAAGGTTTAGGGGAAACATATAATAATTTAATCCCCCGACCATTCATCAGTGCATCAAAATACATAGATGATGAAGATGATATACCTTGGCTTCAATCCAACTCTTAGTTCCTTTTATGCTCTGAATGTAGTATCCCCTCCTTTTTCATACATTCTTCATGGAGGTACTAGTTCTTTCTCATGTTTTATATTCTAATTTGATGAACTCGAGTAATGAGTAAATTATATAACTGATATATATATTTTTTAATTTCTATTTTTTATGTACTTTCCTTTGGCTGGAGGTATACTGAAGTGAACATACAATATGTTGTATAAATATTGGACTAGATATACAACATGATCCATAAATATTGGACTACAAAATACTTGACAAGCTTATGGATGATTTTGTTCGTCCTTTATCTAGAGGTGATTGTAGACTGCTTAATTAACGTTATCTCATGGTGATCTGATCAATCATATTTATTCTATCAAAATAACGTTAGGCAACTTTTTTTCTTTTGTTTTTTCTTGAAGATTTCTGTTGTTGATTTTATTTTGTCAAAATGATTTTAGGATGCTTTTTTTCTTCTTTTCTTGGAAGATGTGTTGTTTATTGATTATTGTTTGTTATTCAGTTTTTTTCCCAAAAGTTGGAGGATCAACCCTAGATTCACATCATGGATTTGTTGTAGAGTATGGTAAAGATAAAGATGTTGACTTAGGTGAGATTTCTACTTGACAGAGCTTTCTATATGCATTATACTGGACGTGTACAGAAGGGGGCTAGAGGGCTAATTTTTTAATACGTGAACTGTACAACATTGCATTGTTATTTCTATGCAGCTTTTTGGTTAATGAGAATTTTAACAACTTAAAAATGCTTCTTATGAAGTTTCAAACTCAAACTAAGGTTGGATTGAGGCCATGTATGAATTTTAACAACTTAAAAATGCTTCTTATGAAGTTTCAAACTCAAACTAAGGTTGGATTGAGGCCATGTATGTTTTATCAGCAGTGGTTGATATTTTGATGATGTTGGATTCATATACTGGTTAATATACACCTGCATTCCTGATGTTAAATTCTTTCATCTGTAGGTTTCCATGTGGATGACTCGGAAGTAACCTTGAATGTTTGCTTGGGTAAGGAATTTTCCGGAGGGGAGTTATTTTTTTGAGGCTCAAGATGTGAGAAACATGTAAATACAGGAAGTCAGCCAGAGGTAGGTCATGGGGATGGGATAACAGAACAATTTGGAAACATTAACTACAATAGCTATAAATTTTTAGAAAAGGTAATATATACATAAAAAAGGTAGTCTAAATAAAAAATTTGGAACTGTATTTGTGCTTGGTATGATTAACAATCCGGGCCTTATAACATCTAATGATAAAACAATGCTCCTCAGATGTGTTTACAAGCAGGACCGCATCTGCGTATCTGTTTTTCATTGTACCTCGCATATGTTAGTTTTGATAGTAAAAACACATCAGAATGATGGAATTAATCATTCAGGAATCATATTCTGTTCCGGGGGAGTTATATAGTGTTGTCTAGTTACTATTGTAAGAATATTTATGGACCATTGCTTCTTGCTATTTCTCATAGGTGGCTGTACACTTTATTTATGGAGTCCATTATTTGAAAGCAGGAAGTCTTTGATTATAATCATGTCCCGGGACGAGCTGTGCTCCATCGTGGTCGACATCGTCATGGTGCTAGAGCAACAACATCTGGCCATCAGATCAACTTCCTGATGTGGTGCAAAAGGTAATTTCATCTGTTGGTTACCTTCATTGCTACCTCAGCTTTTCCAATGTTCTTGTATCAATCCTTCATTGACAAGTTAATGATAAAATTTGCATTATGTAATTGTATTTCTGTCTTTAGAGAGATGAAACTGTATCAAAAAGATTTCTCTAGCTGTTGCGGTGAATGCAATCGAATGAAACAGGAAAGACAGCACTCCACATGTGCTGCTACAAGATTGGTAAATTGAGTTTTGTTTTCATTATTTACTGCATTCTTTGAAATGGATGGCTTAGGTTTTTCTGAGTATAACCACATGATTCTATGATATTATAGGAACTGATCACACGTGAAGGTGAATCTGCCGCATAGTTTGTTATGCTCGGTGGATGGTTGTAAAATGTTGTAGCAGCTAAAAATCATTAGACAAGTCATTGATGATTCCTGATCTAGGTTTATGTACAATCTATATGCTGCTGTGTTGAGATAGTTATTTAAATAAACTTTGATATTTCCTAAAAATTTGTAATGGTTTCTCTAAATCCTGATTGTGAATTTGATACATGAAACCCCAATAACATGAGTTGTATTGAATTTATTGTTTTGTCATGTTATCAATTGCATCCTTATGGTACATGGTGTTTTAAGAAGAATTATGTATTATATTTGCAGAAAGATGAAATATTATGTGAAGTCGTTGTTCATATTTTTACTAACAATTTTTTTTAAAAATAAATTACCTGCGGATTTACCAGTGGAAAGGAAATTTCCTACGGATTTACCTGCAGAAGTACATGTGGAACAGAAAGTTGCGACGGTTGGAACCGTCGTAATCAACAATAAAAATAAAAATCAAATTGAAAGTTACGACGGTTGATAACCATCGCAATATGCAGATTACGTCAGTTTCTTACCCGTTGTGAGAGTTAACGGCGGCTGGTGTGACGGTTTTGACAACCGACGCGATACCGCCTCGCGACACACGTTTCTGTGACAGTGTAGCAACCGTCGCAATTTGAAAATTACGGCGGTTTTAACCGTCGTAAGTTTCCAAAATAACCGTCGTAATCTACCAATTTTCTTGTAGTGGGAGGAGAATAAGGTGAGGCTTGGGTCTCACATGCTGAAGAAGGAAGCCGACGATTGGTGGGTCGGTATGCGTCAAGTTCTTGAGGTAGATGATGAAGAGATAACTTGGAATTTATTTCGTACTGAGTTCTTGAGGAAGTATTACCCTGAAAGTGTGAAAGGGAAGAAGGAGATGGAGTTCCTTGAACTGAAACAAGGTAGTATGTCCGTGGTGGACTATACTGCTAAGTTTGTGGAGTTGGTTCAATTCCATCCTCACTATGCTGCAATTACTGTTGAGTTCTCAAAGTGTATTAAATATGAGAATGGTTTGCGTCCCGAGATTAAGCAAGCTGTGGGATATCAAAGGATAAGAAGGTTTACGGATTTGACGGAATGTTGTAGAATCTTCGAGGAAGATAGCAAGGCCCGTTCTACACATTACAAAAGTTTGAATGAGAGGAAGGGAAAGCAACAAGCTAGAAGTGGACCTTATGTGACACCCATTGATAAGGGCGAGCATAGGGGAAACTTTGATAAGAGATCTGGAGGAGGAGGTTCTGGGTCCGTTAAGTGTTACAAGTGTGGTGAAATGGGTCATAAATCATTTGATTGTGGGAAGAGCGTGGTGAAATGTTCTAACTGTGGAGGCCTTGGGCATGCTACTACCGATTGTAGAAGTAATATGGTGAAGTGCTATAATTGTGGAGAAGTGGGTCATATTAGTACTAAATGTACTAAGCCGAAACAAGCTAAAGCGGGCGGAAAGGTGTTTGCATTAGCGGGGACGGACACTACTAGTGCAGACCATTTGATTAAAGGTACATGCTTTATTAATAGTACGCCTTTAGTTGCTATTATTGATACGGGAGCGACTCATTCATTCATTTCTCATAAGTGCGCTAAGCGTTTGAATTTTTTTATGACTTCTTGGGGTGGTGAGATGGTTATTGAGACTCCTGCTTCAGGGTCGGTGACTACGTCTTTGGTGTGTGTAAGTTGTCCTTTGACCATGTATGGTAAAGACTTCATTATGGATTTAGTGTGTTTGCCGTTGGAGGGATTGGACGTAATCTTGGGTATGAACTGGTTGCAATTTAATCGAGTTCATATAGATTGCTATCACAAGTTAATGAGGTTTCCTTCTTTGGAAGATGATGAAGATGAGAGTTTCCTATCCACTAAAGAGTTGAAGAAACTTTTAGCGGACGAAGCTCAATTGTTCGGTTTGTTTGCATCATTGTTGGTGGAGAGTAAAGTTGAGCTCGATGTGTTCCCAGTGGTGTGTGATTTTCCAAAAGTGTTTCCGGAGGATATTACGGATGTACCGCCGGAAAGAGAAGTTGAGTTTTCTATTGATCTAGTTCCGGGTACTAGACCGGTTTCGATGGCACCGTATCGTATGTCGGCATCGGAGTTAGTAGGATTGAAGAAGCAATTGAATGACTTGTTGGACAAGAGGTTTGTAAGGCCAAGTGTTTCTCCTTGGGGTGCTCCGGTATTGTTGGTAAAGAAGAAAGATGGGAGTATGCGGTTATGCATTGATTATCGACAATTGAACAAGGTGACAATTAAGAACAAATATCCGCTTCCAAGGATCGATGATTTGATGGACCAATTGGTTGGTGCGCGTGTTTTTAGCAAGATTGATTTGAGATCGGGATATCACCAGATTCGTGTGAAAGAAGAGGATATTCAAAAGACGGCCTTTAGGACACGGTATGGCCATTACGAATATTCCGTGATGCCATTCGGGGTTTCTAATGCGCCGGGTGTGTTTATGGAATACATGAATCGTATTTTTCATGAACAGTTAGATCGTTTTGTGGTTGTGTTCATCGACGATATTTTGATTTACTCTAAGTCTCAAGAGGAGCATGAAGAGCATTTGAGGATTGTGTTACAAATTTTGAAAGATAAACAATTGTATGCTAAGTTGTCAAAATGTGAATTTTGGTTGTCGGAAGTAAGTTTTCTTGGACATGTTATTTCCGGTAGTGGTATTAGTGTTGATCCATCCAAGATTGATGCGGTGATGCAATGGGAGGCTCCTAGATCGGTTACGGAGATTTGAAGCTTTTTAGGCTTGGCGGGTTATTATCGGAAGTTTATTGAGGGATTTTCGAAGTTGGCACTTCCGTTAACGCAATTGACTTGTAAAGGAAAGGCTTTCATTTGGGATATTCTTTGTGAAGAGAGTTTCAATGAGCTAAAAAGAAGGTTGACAACGACTCCGATCTTGATTTTTCCAAATCCGACGGAACCATTTGTGGTGTATTGTGATGCTTCATTGGTTGGTTTAGGTGGTGTTTTGATGCAAGATGGAAACGTTGTGGCTTATGCTTCAAGACAATTGAGAGTGCATGAAAAGAATTATCCTACACATGACTTAGAGTTAGCGGCCGTGGTGTTTGTTTTGAAAATTTGGAGGCACGATCTTTATGGTGCAAGATTTGAAGTTTTTAGTGATCACAAGAGCTTGAAATATTTATTTGATCAAAAAGAATTGAACATGAGACAAAGAAGGTGGTTAGAGCTTTTGAAGGATTATGATTTTGGTTTGAATTACCATCCAGGTAAGGCAAACGTGGTGGCCGATGCTTTGAGTCGGAAGTCGTTACATATGTCCGCATTGATGATGAGAGAATGGGAACTTTTGGAGAATTTTAGAGACTTGAGTTTAGTTTGTGAAATGACGCCGAGAAGTGTGAGACTTGGTATGCTACATGTTACGAATGATTTTCTTGCAACCGTACGTGAAAAACAAAAGTTAGATTTGAAGTTCGTTGATTTGATGATGAGTGAGAATGAGGATTTCACGGTTGATAATTTTGGAGTGTTGAGATTCCGTGGTCTTATTTGTATTCCCGATGATGCGGAGTTGAAAAAGATGATATTGGAAGAAGGACACCGAAGTAACTTAAGTATTCATCCGGGAGCGAATAAAATGTATCAAGATTTGAAGAAAATCTTTTGGTGGTCCGGATTAAAGAGGGATGTGGCTCAATTTGTGTATGTGTGCTTAACTTGTCAAAAGTCTAAGGTGGAACATCAAAAGCCTAGTGGATTGATGCAACCGTTGGACATTCCAGAGTGGAAATGGGATAGTATATCGATGGACTTTGTTACGGGATTGCCGCATACGCAAAGAGGTCATAATGTTATTTGGGTGATCGTTGATAGGCTTACTAAATCTGCTCACTTCATTCCAATTGATATTAGTTATCCTTTAGAGAAGTTAGCCGAGATTTATGTTCTTGTGGTTGTGAAGTTACATGGAGTTCCTAAGAGTATTGTATCGGATAGAGATCCTAGATTCACATCGAGGTTTTGGGAGAGTTTACAAAAGGCTTTGGGTTCTAAGCTAAGATTGAGTTCGGCTTATCATCCGCAAACGGATGGTCAAACCGAGAGGACAATTCAATCGTTGGAGGATTTATTGCGTGCTTGTGTACTCGAGCAAGGTGGTGCTTGGGATAGTTATTTGGCGTTGATTGAGTTCACCTACAATAATAGTTTTCATTCAAGTATAAGTATGGCACCATTTGAGGCTTTGTATGGTCGGAGATGTCGAACACCTTTGTGTTGGTATGAAACCGGTGAGAGGACGTTGGTTGGACCGGAGATGGTACAACAAACGACGGAGAAAGTGAAGTTTATTCGTGAGAAGATGAAAGCTTCTCAAAGTAGACAAAAGAGCTATCATGACAAGAGAAGGAAAGATCTTGAGTTTCAAGAAGGTGACCATGTGTTTTTAAGAGTTACACCGGTTACGGGTGTGGGTCGTGTTTTGAAGTCGAAGAAGTTGACTTCTCGTTTTATTGGTCCGTATTAGATTACTGCACGAGTTGGTGTTGTGGCTTACCGTGTGGCGTTGCCTCCGAATCTTTCGAATTTGCATGATGTATTCCATGTTTTGCAACTTCGGAAGTATGTTCCGGATCCGTCACATGTTATTCCTATGGACGAGGTTGAAGTGAGAGATAACCTTACGGTTGAAGCTTTACCGTTTAGGATTTTGGACCGTGAAGTTAAGAAGCTAAGAGGTAAGGATATTACGCTTGTGAAAGTAGCGTGGAGAGGCGCTGCGGAAGGCAATATGACTTGGGAACTAGAGAGTGGGATGCGAGAGTCGTATCCGGAGTTGTTTGAATCAGGTAATATTTTCGAGGACAAAAATTTCTAAAGTGGGTGAGAGTTGTAACGCCCCGATTCCGATTATTCCCATTTTGTTGAGTCTTTTATTTAAATTGAGTGATAAATTATTTTATTTGTGAAATTGGTGTGTTAATATGCTATGTTGACATGTTATGATATTTTACCGTTTTTAAGAGTTTTCGGGGGAAATTAGAATGGAGAGTATTTTGGACATTTTTCAATTAATAATAAGTTAGAATTTTAGTGGAAATAGATTTTTGTGAGAAAATGAATTAATTGAATTTGAGTAGAAAATAAGAAAAGAAAAAGAGATAAGAGAGAAAAAGGAGAGAAAGAAAGAGGAAGAAGAGAAAAGAGAAGAAAAAGAGGAAAAGCTTGGAAATCTTCAAAACAACTTCTAGGAATCGATTTAATCGGGTAAGGGTGTGAAATCTTATTATCTCATCAATGTATATCATTATGTATGTGTTTGCTTGGATGTTTTCTTGTTTTCCATAGATTGAGTTCTAGGTTGGAATTGGGATTTTTGTGAGGAATCGATGGTTTTACGGTTGAAAATCGGTGTAAACGTAATAGAATACTTGTCATCATGATTGAATTATGTTTTGATGGTTATATGACTGTTTGGAAATGTTTTGGGTGGGGAAAACATGATTTTCGGATGAACTGGTACGCTGCTGGGTTTTTCTGAAAACGCAGGTTCGCACTGCGAATGGCTAGCGAGTGGGTAGCGAGCGTTCGCTGAGTGTTCGCACTGCGAATGGAGTACCGGAGGATGCGCTAGCTTCTGACTTGATTCGCTGGGTGTTTCGCATTGCGAATGGGGGTAGCGAGTATTCGCTGGGGTGTTCGCACTGCGAACGATGAGAATTTTCTAGGCTATTTTGCTTCTGACTTGGTTCGCTGGTACACTCGCACTGCGAATGAGGTAGCGAAGGACTCGCTAGGAGCTTCGCACTGCGAATGTAGCAGTTTCTCCCAATTTGTTTTCTCTGTAACTTTTGATCTGTGTTTCGGTTTGAGGTGTGGTTTGATGCGTTAGAGAGCTTATGAAATGTACTTTATGATGATGATGTTTTGGAAATTGTTAGCTAATTTAATTATGTCAGAAAGTTGGGAATAGTGTTATTTAGCGACTTTTACCATTTTTGAAAGTGTGTTTTGGATGTGAATCATACAATAGTGCATTGATGTGAATGTATATAGATTGTATGTGATTGTATGAGATGAATGCATGAATATATTGTGAATATGTATGCATTTTAAGAATGTCGGGAGTCATTTTGTATGTGAAGCATAATGATGTACATCCTTGTGTTGTGGGATTCTAATGTGAATCCGTTGTAACGTCGTGTGCCTATGTGAGGTGTGAGCGATGATTACAAACGATTGTGTGCCTAGGTGAGGTGTGAGCAATCGGATTGTGTGCCTATGTGAGGTGTGAGCAATCCATAAACATTGTGTGCCTATGTGAGGTGTGAGCAATGGGTGAACATCGTAGGCCCGACGGGGAGTTACTTTGGTAACGAGCGATGGTTCCAATAAGTTCCTGAGTGAACTTGAGATGATTGAGTCGGTACCGCATTGCATTTGCATAGAGTCGTGAGTCGGTCTCTATGATTTGCATTTATCATCTTTATAATTGAGTATTGATGAATAAACATGAATATGTATGTTTATGTGGAATGATGAGAATTGTGAAAGTATGCATGATGAATATGCTTGGTTTTGCATATATGTACATTGTGATGTATGTGAGTGTGCTGTGATGAATTGTGGTGAGAATGTAGAATATGTGTATTTTTATGCTAAGAGATATAATTATATGCATTGTTATTATGATAATATTTCTCACCCTTCTGCTGTTTTATGATGCTCTATAAGGCATTGCATAGTAGGTATGCTGGTGGTCTTTTTGTGAAGCGTGTCTTCATTCTTTTGGTCAGTCGGCTCTGATATGTAGCACCGGGTAGCTAGGATGTATATGATTCTTTTGTGATACATTTGTACATGTATCTTGTTGATGAATGTTTATGTAAACATGAATTATGTTGGTGGATAATACTTGATGGTATATATATATATATATATATATATATGTATGTATGTATGTATGTATGTATATATGTTTGATGTTATTTAATGTTTAGATTTTCCGCTTTTATTCTAAATATTGAGATGTGGGTGTAAGGACTAAGTTCCTCTGTTGCAAAGTTACCCCACTGTTGCATATCAATTGTTGAGCAGGTGTTGAATGTTTTAATTTCATGTATAATGTGACATACCTCTTTTATACTATGTTTATAATTATACTTTGACGGAATTTTTAATATGTGCCTAAATGATTATGTGATTATTTGGGGGTATAGAAAGGGGGTGTTACATGCTGCAGCCACCATTCATTATTGCTTGCAAAACAAACTTGCTCTACTATAAATAGAGCTCATTTGTGCTCAGTTTAAGTACACCAAAGCAACCAAACTGATGTTTTCCTCAAAATCCCTCTCTTTAGGCCAAAATGCCTTCTTTTGCAAGGTAACTCTAAGTTTTTGAGTAAGAAAGCATTTCCATCACAGCTCATGATCCAAACACATCCAATATGTCATATCTAAGTTGTCCAAACTCTCATAAGTGACCTGTAACACCAAAATCACAAAGTCCCCTCTCAAAACCTCAAAATTGGACTTTTTTGCATTTTTCAAGCCATGTCTTGATCCAGTCACTTTCAAAACCAGAAAAAGCCTCAAACACACTCCAAATATCATCCTTGAACTGTCCCAAATGGTTCCCCACATCTGGAACACCATTTGAGAGAGTTGCCATATTGGTCACTTTTGCCCATTTTGCAAGAAAGAGCTCAAACTTGTTCCTGAGGATTCCAGCTGTTGGTGATCATTCTAAAAGCTTCTAAGGGGTCAATTGAGAGTGTCTAAAGTATCAAATTACTTCTGGCACAAGAAACTTGGCAGATTGCATAAGGAGCTCCAAGAGGTAAGTGCATCGTCACTTGAACTTTCTAGAATATGCATTGCTTTGAAGTTCACTGATCATAAACATCTCATACATGTTATATATGTTGTGTTTGAACCAATTTTCCATGTAGTTCTTGCTTGTATCATATGTTGGTATAGAAAATGCAATTATAGGCCTATTTCAAAACCACTATCGGGTTTTTAAATAGGAGCCTCATCTGAAAAAACCACCACCACCATTGGATTCCTTGTGAAATTCTAGGCAGGATAGACCTAAATTTTGTCCCAATCCATGGAGAAATGACTAAGTTATGGCCTTTACGTTTTCAGCCCAAAACCTTGCCTTGCCTAGGCCTAAAACAAGGCATGCCTTATGTATTTCTAGGTTGGGTTTGATACACAGATGTATCACCACCCCAGTGCTAGAAGGCGCACGCTGCAACCTAGAGGTCTGGGGTTCGAATCCCCCTCGCCCCAGACCCCTTTTTAATACTTTTTCCACTTTTTTATTATTTTTAATGATTTGAAAAATTAATTTCTCTCTCAATTTTAATTATTTTTTATTGGTTCTTTTTGCAAAAAATCACAAAAATGTTAAAATATTTTATTCCACAAAAAAATTCAATTTATATTATTTATTTAATATAATTCGAATTTTTGTAATTTATTTCATATTAATTGTTTTTGAACATTTTTAAATGGAATTCCCACTTTGATCTTTCAAAATCAATTGGATTTTAAGCTTTCATATGATTAAACATGATTTTTCAAGATATTTTCCAAATTGTACAACTTGTTTTTGAATATAATTGATGTTTTATCATTTATTATTTAAATTACCTTTGAAAAATACCATTTTCATTCAAAAATTAGGGTTTCTTCCCGATTTTAAATTTTCAAACACTCATGGGCCTCTAATAGAGTGTAAGACCCAATCCCTCTTTGAAACCAAAATAGTTTGGGCCTCAGTCATTGTATAAGACCCACGGTGTTTTCAAAAATCTCGGCGCGATCGCCAGTTTAAAATAAAACCACTTGGGCCTCTCCTTGAGTTGTAAGCCCCATTCTTTTTCTTAAAATCACTCATGGGCCTCTAATAGAGTGTAAGACCCAATCCTTTTTTTTAACCAAAACCTTTTTGGGCCTCAGACATTGTATAAGTCCCTCTGCGTTAAAAAAATCTCGGCGCGATCGCCATTTTTAAACAAGAAAATCATCCGGGCCTACCCTTGTGTTGTAAGTCCCATTTTCTTTTCTTTAAATAATCTTTGGGCTTCTCCTTGAGTTGTAAGACCCAACCCTTATTGTACATAAACCTTTTTTGGGCCTCACTCATTGTATAAGTCCCGGTATAATATTCAAAACAATATGGTGCGATCACTGTTAAACCTTGGGCCTCTCCTTGAGTATAAGCCCCACCAATCTTTTTAAAACAACACCTCTTTTATTTAGATTCATACATATATATTTTTATCAAAACTTTCTTTAATTTCTTTAAACAACTAACAATAAAACATGGAAGCTCGGTCACCTGTAAGTTTTATCCGCTTTCATTTACTTGCTTTAATATATATATATATATATATATATATATATATATGGCTTAAATAGTGTTTTCGTCCCTGTAAGTTAGCGTGTTTTTGGTTTTCGTCCCTGTAATTTATTTTTCTTGGTTTTATTCCCTATATTTCACATTCGTGTTCGTTTTAGTCCTTAAAACCAAAATCCGCAGGAAAATCTGCAGGAAATCCCGCAGGAAACCTTCGGATTTTCCTGCGGATTTTGGCTTTAGGGACTAAACAGCAAGCAAAAAGTAAGATATAGGGACTAAAACCAAAAAAAAATTTTTACAGGGACGAAAACCAAAAACTCGCTAACTTACAGGGACGAAAACACTATTTAAGCCTATATATATATATATTGTTGGAAGCTGCACACTGTGAGTCTTCTTTCATTCTTTTAAATACATGTCAAATATATATAACTGTATTGTGGGAAGCTGCGCATGGTTAGTCTTTTTTCATATCCTTTTAAATACTTATCATATATCGACTGTATATATACTAGTATAGTTATTTAGAGTTTTCCCCGGCAATTAGGTCTAGAACTAGGTAAAGCCCTATTGGTCACTCTTAAATACAAACAAAACTAGATCCCCCATAGCATCTCCAGATACAGTCTTGCCTTTTCTTGGGCTTAAACAATATGCAGCAAAGAGAAAGGCAGTATTCTTGGTGAACCTTTTCTCAGACTGTCACCCCTAGAAATTGTCAAAGAAATTCTACTCCCCAGAGTTGATATATTCTCTGTGAATGGCATCTCTTGAATTTCTTTAAATCACAGAACTTTCACTAAATGATCTATTCTCAGTGAATAGCATTTCTAGAACTTTTCTTGGTTTGGGACCCAGAGGCTTCCTAAAAGCATCCCCACCTCCTCTTGGGCTTTGTACAAGGACCCTCCGGCTTCTTAGAAGTTCTCATGCCTTTTCTTGGGCTTAATACAAGGACTCTGACGACCTCTTAAAGGTATAAGACAGAACTTAGTCATCCTTTGCTAGAGCGGTCTTTCCAATGTCAGACCTCAGGCCACTTTAGGGTTGATTCTCATCCCTTAATGACCTCGCCTCCATCGTACAAAAGATAAAACTCGTCCACACCAGTACACTTGGACAGTCTAATCCCCTTGAGTCTCAAAGATATTCTCAAGTCCTTACAACTATAGGAAAAAACCCCGGGCATTCTGGATCGATCTCCAGCAGGAACCCAATCTCTCTCATGAGAGTTCCCCAACCAGGGTCAACACTATCTTAAATCAATACCTCAAGGTATCTGACATCTAAAATCTTCTGTAATCCTCAGCAAGAGTTGATCCCCCCACTTAGACCTGCCTTGGGATCAATAATCCCCAGCAGAAAGACAACCTCCTCTTAGGCTTTGTATAATGATCCTTCCTCAGCGAAGTCAGCCTCCTCTTGGGCCTTGTACAAATAATTCTCCCCAGCGGAGCTAACCTTTTCAGACTCTCTTGTTGAGTCGATCACTTTTCAGAGTCTCTCGGTGAGTCAATCACTTTTCAGACTCTCTCGTTGAGTCAATTACTTTTCAGACTCTCTTGTTGAGTCGATCACTTTTCAGACTCTCTCGTTGAGTCAATCACTTTTCAGACTCTCTTGTTGAGTCAATCACTTTTCAGACTCTCTTGTTGAGTCAATCACCTTTAAACACTCTCTTGTTGAGTCAACCCTTTTAGCCTCAATCTTGGGCTTTGTACAAGACAGATAAAAACACTCTTTTGTTGAGTCAAACCCCTTTAGCCTCTATCTTGGGCTTTATACAAGACATAAACCTTCATCTCTTAAACTGGGGATAGATATCTTCCCCAGCCGAGTCATTTCCTCCTAGCCTTCGTTTAGGCTTTGAGGAATGATTTCCCAAGCAGAGTCAAACTCATTTCAGCCTCAATCTTGGGCTTTGTACAAGACACATACAAACCTCCCCGGTGGAGTTAAAATACTTTTAGCCTCAATCTTGGGCTTTGTACAATACAGATAGAACATTTTCCCGGGAAAAGTCAAATTTCCAGCCTCCTCTTAGGCTTTGTATAATGATATCCCCAAAGAGTCAGTCTCTTTTTTGCCTCAATCTTGGGCTTTGTACAAGACACCAATATACACACTCTCTTATTGAGTTAGTCTTATCCAACCCCCTCTTAGGCTTTGGGTAAGGAAATCCCCTAGCCAAGTCAATTAACCTTTTAGCATCATCCTTGTGCTTTGATCAAGGCACACAAAAATCAACAATCCCCTCAGAGGAAGTCCAGTCCCTCTTTAGAGATGACAAGTTCTCTCTCAGTTAAACCTTTTAGCTTTAATCTTGGGCTTTTAACAAGACACAAATAAACCTTTTAGCTTCAATCTTGGGCTTTAAACAAGACACCAAAGTATCTTTTTCCTCCCTTAGAATAGGAGGAACTACGATTGCTCTGATTTCCCTGTTTCGTTTAAACGGGAATACGTAGGCATAAGATTGTGAAATCTTAGCGAGCATACTAATCAAAAACTATAGGTCCAGTACCATCATACATCAGTCAAAGACTTTAGGTTTCATACCTTAGCCATCATCATCATCATTTTTTTCACAAAAAAACAAAACTCACTCACTCATACTTCCCAAGAAACTTTACCAACCCATTAACAGATAAAAACCATCAATTACAAAGCGAGACCTAAAGCTAATGTCCTGTGGATAACCACATATAGGATGGGTAACTGACAACTCCCCATTGTATAATCTGACCCTGACTACCCGAATCTCTCTTAAGCATTTGTTCAGTTAAACATTCGCGTGCAAGGTTAGTTTTACATAGCTTCCCTTTCCCATTCAGCTTCATGAGATAAATAATAAATCAGAAAGTAGCACCCATCCCCTCATTGCGGTGAGGAAAAACCTAGCGATAAGGTGGTCGTGTCACCGACAAAAATCGCTCGCTACACACGCCCAGTGGGACAGTGCTATAGTATTTTAAAATATTTCTTTTACTCTTTCTAGAAAACTTTCTACATTTAAGTTTTTCATTTTTACGATCTCTATACGCTTCATTGCATGAGACTTAGGAGTGGTAGAATAGCCACAAACAACGAAGAAAGGCCTAGAAGGAGATACGTAATGAGGATGGAGAAATCCAAATCCACCAAATAACCAAAATCCACCAAATGATGGAGAATCATCCCTTTCTTCTTCAGGGGCCAATACAGTTTCAGCATCAGTGTCTGAATCCATACCAACCACGGCAAGTTCGACGCCTATGCAGTTGATTGCGCAAAGTGGACTCATTCCATCCTATGGGGGAACATAGGGTCTACCAACGACCCCCCTCCAGTGAGGAATAATTTGTTCAGACCTTATGTGCCTAGATTTTCAATGCCTCCAATATGACGTGATTAACCTTATGGTATGCCAACATCAGTGATGGCAAGTTTGCACAATGCCTCATCAGCATTTGCAGACCCAGTGGTGAATGTCACTTGGCCATTACAAGGATCTGGTTCAGGTATAAATAATATAGGTCAAATTAGCCAACCTTCAGGAACGGGATTTCCTACCCAAATGCCAAACATCACCAACAATTCTGCAGCGGTGATAAGGAAACAGGTGGACGAAAGTAATCATGAGATGGTTCAGATGCTTGCCCAATAAATGGGGGTTATATTCAATCCCTTAATCAAAAATACTACCCAAACCAATCAACAATTGGTAGCGCAAATGACGCGCATTGTTGACTTCTTTGGTGTTCCACAACCCACTCAACAACCTCAGAGGGAATAGATGGTAGAAAACTCTGGGGTGTTCTTAGAGTATGACTCTACAATTAACCAAGTTCAACCAAATGTACCCCAGGCGAACGAACCAAGGGTAGTAATGGTAAATAGAAACTAGAATGCTGATGAAGTGATAAATCAGTTTCGACACGAAGATGTAGCGACGGATAATACCTAGCAGCCATGGTCGAAAGGATTATGGCCAGATATGGCGTAAATATTGGCCTTCATAGGCCAAATTATACATCACCTTTATCTGGATATATCTTGCAGTCAGATTTACCCCATAGATGGAAAGTCCCCAAATTCACTAAGTTTTCTAGGGATACTAGTGAGTCCACAGTTGAGCATGTGGCAAGATACCTGATAGAGGCTGGCGAAATTGCTAACAACAAAAACCGAAGAGTGAAGTATTTCCCAAGTTCACTAACAAAAAATGCCTTGGTTTACAACACTGCCAGCAAATTTGATCCATAATTGGACCCAGTTGGAGAGATTGTTCCATGAGCAACTCTATACGGGACAGACAAAGATAAGTCTGAAATAATTGGCTAGTATTAAGAGGAAGTTCTCTGAGCAAATTGACGATTACCTAAATAGGTTTTGATTGCTTAAGGATAGGTGTTTCACTCAAGTGCGTGAACATGAGTTGGTCGAAATAGCCACTGGTGGCCTCGACTACTCAATTAGGAAGAAGTTGGATACCCAGTACCTGAGAGATATGGCCTAGTTGGCTGATAGAGTTCGACAAGTCAAACGATTGAAGGTTGAGAAAGTTATGGCAAACAAGAATAGAAAGGAGAGGGTAACCTACATTGATTTTGACGAAGATGAGCAAGAAACTAGTGTCGATCCCCTTTTTGACGAGATTGAAATTAACCTTGTTGAATTAAAGCAAGGCCTACCTTACTCATGTAAAGTTTTAACGTCGTCGAATGGAAAGAATCCAATCGATTCTGAGAAGAACGATAGGTTACCTAAATAGACCTAAACCTTCGACGTCACCAAGTGTGATGAAATTTTGTATGTATTAGTTAAAGATGGCCAAATGATAGAGCCTTCTGGCTTTAAAATGCCTCTTTTAGAACAGATAAAAAGAGATCTTTTTGTAAATATCATAATCTTCTTGGCCATAAAACATCTCAATGTTTTCTTTTCATGGATCTCGTTCAAAACGCAATTAAGGAAGGAAGATTCAAATTTGTTGATAAGGCAAAGAACCAGATGAAGGTGGACTCTAATCCTCTCCCAATTGCTGACGCACACTATTCAGAACCATCCATGGTAAACATGGTTGAAGTTGTTGATGACTTCACCAATAATGCTGAAATGGTCAAAGCTACTAATGGCTTCACTAGAAGAGTTGCTGAAGACTCTGGTCAAGAAACCACTGAGGGTTTTGTTTGGATTTATGGGAACTTTAATCATAAAGTCACCGAGGACTTCAATGAAGAAGCCACTAAGGGTTTCACTAAGAAAGTCACAGACGACTTTCAAATCGAAACCACTGAAGATTTCATGAACGAAGCTGCTGAAGGATTTGATAACGAGACTACTGAGGGTCCTAACCAAGTAATTTCAATGTGTGAAATTGCTTATGGTTTCATACAAATCAACAACGAAACTAAGGCCATTGAAGGCCATAGGATGAAATTTCAAGAATTGGATATCTCTGCAGGTACCAACCTTGGAGTTAACATGGTCGAGATGACCCAAGAGTCTGCAATGGAAGTGGACAAATGCCCTCTTAAACAAGAAGAATATGCCAAAGTGGCATATCCAAAACAAGAAGAGAATATGGTTGAGTTTCTTCACAGATGTCAGCGAAAGAATTCCCAAGTGATGATGTGTTCCAGATGCAGTGTTGTCTTCGACCGAAAAGCTGCGGAGAACATCCAAGGGGTTTGACGGGCGAAGGATAGGAACAACTAGAGGAACTCAAGCAACCATGGCGCTTTCAACAAAAAGGGAGCACCAAGGAGATATGATCAACATGGACCAGGGGTACGTGGCAATAGGTCATCAACATTCAAGCCCACTTCTGATGCTCCCAAAGGCAAGTGGGTGAGGCCAGTTGAGAAGAGAGAAAATGGCCAGAAAAAGTGGAAAAATTTTGAAGTCGAAAGAGGATCTTCGATAGCGTACCGAAGGGAGTTCTAAGCTTCCAAGAAATCAGCTTGGCATTCAAAAAACTACAAAGGGAAGAATATAATGACGAGGTCTCAGTGGAGACGTCAACAGAGGAAGCGTAAGGCTGAGAGAGAAGCTGCGGAAAAAGAGAATGCTAAGTCTAGTAGCAACATGCAAATAAAAAAAGACAACAATAAAGATAGAAAACCTGTCGAGAAGAAAGCTGTCGAAAGAAAGTTGTTCACAGACCAGCAGGAAAATGAAAAGGAGAAGTCTGACCAGATGCTGGCAGATGATGATATAATCACGGACGATTTCGACTCGGGATCAGAACCGTCACTCGACATTATCTGCAATGTCGTATCCGTCCTACCCAGGGAGTAAGACAAGGTGACGGAATTGGAAGACCCAGAAGGTGAGGTCGAACAAGAAGTGGCCAATCAAAGGCCAATATGTTACTACATTTTGAATAATGGTTGTGTCGAGGAATAGAATGCGTTCTTCGAAAGACCAGATGAAGCCATGAAAAACCACCTAAACCCTCTATTCATTAGAGGAAAAATATAGAATATGGGTATCAACAAGATACTAGTAGATGAAGGAGCGACAGTCAACCTAATGTCGCATTATATGTTAAAAAGATAGGCAAAAGTGACTCCGACACGAAGCCTCATAATATGGTCCTTTCGAATTAAAAAGGGAATGTGGGAACAACCATAGGAGTCATTCAGGTAGATTTGAACATTGGCACCATTACTAGGCCAACAATGTTTATGGTGATTGCATATAAGGTGAATTACAATATACTCTTTGGAAGGGAGTGGATACATGGAATATGTGTAGTACCTTCGTCACTTCACCAAAGGATATCCATATGAAGAAGTGATGGAATTGTCAAAAATATTGAGGCAGACCAAAGCTATTACATGGCTAAGGTTAATCAAATAAGTGTGCGACACTTTGATAAAAATTTGGCCCACATAGCGCCTTATAATCCTGCGGGTTTTGATTTTACACCTGCAGATAACACCTTATGTTCCTTGTACCTAAATCCCACCCACGAATTTCAGTGGGATATGGAGGTTGTAGGAGAAGAAGATTATGTCTTCAGAACAGCTGAGATCAACCAACTGGTTAAGGCAGTGAGTTTAGTGACAAAGACTGAGTCATTGGCACTAAAAAATATTTCTGATTATATAGCTAAAAACAAATTGAAAGCAGCCTCGGAGGCCGAAGTAAAATACACGGCTGTCGAAGCCAAAGTTGAAGAAAAGCACTTCGAAGGTCCTGGGATGGACTTCGACTCGGAATCACCCAACAAAGATCAAGTCGAAGTGCAAAGCGAAAGGCTAGATGCCAACTACGATGATGAGCCTTTGGGTTTTGAGAAGGATCTGCTAGCAAGCAATATCCAAATTTTGACGCAAGACCCTTTGGAAGAGATCGACCTGGGAGAAGGGACAACGAAAATGCCAGCTTACATCAGTGTCAACATTAACCCACAACTCAGAGTCGAAGTAATTCAACTGCTGAAGGAGTTCAAAAACTGCTTCGTGTGGGATTATGACGAAATTCCTGGTTTAAGCAGAGATCTGGTCAAATTGAAGTTGCCAATAAAGCCTGGGAAGAAGCCCATCAAGCAAACTCTAATGCGCTTTGCACCTGAAGTTCTCTCAAAGATCAAAGAGGAGGTCGAAACACTTCTGAGATGTAAATTCATCCTTACGACCAGGTATGTTGAATGGATTGCTAACATTGTTCCAGTTATTAAGAAAAATGGAACTTTAAGGGTTTGCATAGATTTTAGAGACTTAAATGTTGCAACCCCGAAAGATGAGTATCCAATGCTTGTGGCGAAAATGCCAGTCGACTCTGTTGCAGTCCATGAGTATTTAAGTATGCTCGACAGATATTCTGGCTATAATCTGATTTTCATTGCTAAGGAAGACATGTCAAAAACAGCATTTTGATGCCCTAGAGCATTAGGCACTTTCGAATGGGTATTAATGCCCTTTGGCCTAAAGAATGTTGAGGCAACTTATCAAAAAGCAATGAATTCTATTTTTCATGACTTCATTGAGACTTTTATGCAAATTTATATTTATGACATTGTGGTTAAGTCAATTTCAGGAAAAAGTCATATAGACCATCTTCGACAATTGTTTGAAAGAATGAGGAAGCATGGTCTCAAGATGAATCCTCTTAAGTGTGCTTTTTGTGTGCAGGCGGGGGATTTTCTAGTCTTTTTGGTCCACAAAAAAGGAATAGAGATTAATAAGAATAAGACCAAGGCCATCATGAAAGTGAAAGTGCCTTCGACAAAGAAGGAGTTGCAGTCATTGTTAGGAAATATCAACTTTATAAGGAGATTCATTTCCAATCTAAGTGGTAAGACTCAAGCCTTCTCACCTCTACTTAAACTTGAGCAAGAAGGTTTTGAGTGAGGGCAAGCGAAGCAAGAAGCATTCGACAAGATTAAAGAGTACCTTGCTCACCCTTCAATTTTGGTGCCTCCTTGTAGAAATATGAGTATGAGATTGTACATATCTGCGTTTGACAAGACTTTAGGGAGCATGTTAGCTCAAGAGGATGAAAATGGCGTCGAAAGAGCCATTTATTACCTTAGTAGAGTCTTGAATGATGCAAAAACTAGATATAGTATAGTCGAGAAGTTGTGTCTTTGTCTATACTTCTCTTGTACAAAATTAAAGCATTATATAAAGCCAGTTGAAGTTTATGTTTTATCTCATTTCGACGTTATTAAACATATCTAAACCTATTTTGCACAATCGAATTAGTAAATGGGCATTAGCCTTAACAAAATATTCCTTAACTTATAGGCCTTTAAAGACTGTTAAAGGACAAGTGGTAGCGGACTTTATAGTCGACCACTCTATAGTCAAAAACTCCCTTAACTTTATGTAGATTGAACCTTGGAAGTTATACTTTGACTGTTCTAGTCATATGATGGAACGGGAGTAGGAGTATTGATTATTTCTCCTAATAAAATTCCAACAAAATTCAAGTATAAGGTCGAAGGCCTTTGTTCAAACAACGAAGCTAAATATGAAGCTTTAATTGATGGACTTGAAATATTGTTGGAATTGGGGGCAACTCGAGTTGAAATAATGGGAGACTCAGAGTTGATAATAAAGTAAATTACAAAGGAATATAAATGTGTCAAGGAAAATCTTATCATGTACTTTGTGATAGCCAATAGGTTGTTACGAAGATTTGAAATGGTAAGCATTCGACACATACCTCGACTTGAGAATCAATAGGCTAATGATTTGGCCCAGATTGCTTCAAGGTATGTAATTTTAAAGGAAAAATCACAAGATGCAATCGAAGTCAGAGGAAGAGTTGTATCAACTAAACTATCCCCAACATACTTGGAGACAATGAAGCTAGGATATGCTGACGGAGAAAGCTTTGAGATATTGGCTATAGATAGTTTGACAGATGAAGATTGGAGAAAGCCAATAGTATACTAATTGCAGAACCCAACAGCTTCTGTCGGATGAAAGATCAAATATCGTGCCTTAAGTTATGTTCTAATGGGGAATGAATTATTCAAAAAGACGCCTGAAGGTGTCTTACTTAAATGCCTTAGCGAATCTGAGGCATATTTGGCTCTTTCTAATGTCCATAGTGGGGCATGTGGAGCACATCAAGTAGGCCATAAGATGAAGTGGTTATTGTTTCAACAAGGAATGTATTGGGCTACAATGCTTAAAGATTTTGAATTCGCCAAAGGATGTCAAGAATGCCAAATACATGCAGGCATTCAACATGTTCCTGTGAGCGAACTACATTCTATAGTGAAGCCTTGGCCCTTTAGAGGTTGGGCTTTGGATTTAGTTGGTGAGATTCGACCAGCATCATCCAAGAGTCAAAAATACATTTTAGTGGGAATAGATTATTTCACTGAATGGATTGAGGCTATGCCACTGGTAAATGTGGATCAGGATGTTGTGATCGAATTCATCCAAAAGCACATTATTTACAGGTTTGGAATCCCAAAAACTATTACTACAGATCAGGGATCAATTTTTACTGGTCGAAAGATGCAAGAATTTTCTAAATAAATGGAGTTCAAACTTTTAACATCCACACCTTATTATACTCAGGCTAATGGTCAAGTCGAAGCAGCAAATAAAGTGGTGATTAGGTTTGTAGTACCCTAAATTTTGACCAATATTTTTTCATCTTGTTAGGTTTTTTTTTTTTGTGCTACCAGGGAGTGCCATTTAGATGTCATTGGCCTTTTGGGATTGTTAGTTTTAGGCCCATTTTAGGTTTTGTATAAAGGGTTTTATCTTTAGTTAGAATTAAAAGTTTTTAGTTTAATTTTGTTAATTAGATAATAATTAGGTTTTGTTTTAGAGGATATTTTTAAAATATTTCTGAATATTATTAGTGGTTCATTTTTGAAAGATTTTGGTTAATAAATTATTTATTTGCTTGGCTTTTTTAACTAAGGACGTTATTTTTATTGGTAATTAGGTTTCTTTACCATTTATTAAGGTTTCAATGATTGTTAAATTTAATTGGGAAAAGGATCGGTTTATTCATATTAGGGTATTATTCTTATTTAGATTATTTATTTAATATTTAGGATTATTATTTATCTTATTTTTAATTAGGTTGTTGCTATATTAAATTATTATTTTATATTTTATTATCTATTAATCTGTTCGTGGTTATAGTATTAGTCAGGATATTATCTTTATTAAGGTGTTGTTATAATACTATGGTTTTATAATTTATTTTATAATTGTTGTTTATTTTATTTTATTTTTGCGGTCAATTGGGTTGACCCAAATGGGCCTCCGTCTTCCCAATTTCGTCTAACCCTAATGGTGCGCAGAAACTGGAAGAGTGAATCAAATCTCATCAAAATTCCAATCTAATTGTGTAACAAATACAAAACAATTACAAAATCAAATCAAATCAAAAAGTAAATACAAAATCAAATCAGAAATTACATCAAAAGTTGCCTAATCAAAATCTAATCTAACTTAATTCCTAACCTAATTGCTAATACTATATAAACTAAGAATTGAATCCAGAAAGGGGGGCCCTAAGCAAAAATTCTTGTAGCTGCGCATTCCTCCACACCCATCACTCAAAGCTCAATAACGTAGAGGACTAGGGTTCATCACCAGAACCCTAAATCCCCTGAGCAAAACTTCTTTTAAACCTGCGAATAAGAAAAGACAAGAGGTTAGAAGAGGAAGGGATAAGAAAATATACGACCAGATTCACGGCGCAGACGGTAAGTAATAAAAAAGAACTTAGATTTTTAGGATCGTGCTTCTGATTGTCATTATTGTTTTCGATTTTGGGTTTTTTCTGGGAAATTAGGGTTAGGGTTCATGTGAACCCTAGGGTTCATATATAGGATGTAGGGTTAGGGTTCTTGGGGCATTCAAAGGGTTTCTGGGTTTTTGGTTGAATTTAGGTTAGGGTTCATACGATAGGGTTAGGGTTCATAGATTCAGGGTTAGGGTTCGTTGATTTTGGGTTAGGGTTCATAGATTCTGGGTTGGGGTGGGGTAAGGTTCATAATATTTGCATATTCCGGTTGAAGATCAACCGGAAATCTGTGTTGGAACGGTGGTTTTGGGGATTTGGTGGTGGTCGGAGAGTTTTTGGGACGGTGGTCGGAGGATGGAGAGTAGAGAGAAGCGAGAGAGAATTGGTTAGAGAGAGAGAGAGCGAGTGAAGAGAGAGAGAGAGAGAGAGAGAGAGAGAGAGAGAGAGAGCGCGAAGTGAGAAATGAGGAGGATCTGAGGAAATTTAGGATTAAATACCCTCCTCTCGTGGCCGTGGATGTACGCCAAGTAGCGTCTCCCTCACTCTTGGATATGTTGACTGGGACGGTCAGCCAACCAATCACGTGTGTGCTTGTCCAGGGTGAGCCTGTGTTGACTGCACATCGTAGCCGTCCGTTTTATGTACTTAGACCAGTCAACAAGATCTGTGGACGAGATCAAAAATGTTGAACACCTTAGGATAATGATCATGTGGCACAGGGAGAGTCAACGGTCGGACTCTCCCCACCGTGGCTTTTTTTTTCTTTTTTCTCAGAATTGGATTTTGTAATGGGGCCCTGCGCCCTAATTACTTTTTGCACCCCCACCAGAAGCCCAATTGCTTCTTTTCCAAAGGAAATGCACCCCCCTGTTTTTTTAAAATAAAGCCATAAATTAGTTTTAATTAGGATTTTTTTTTAAATTAGTTTTGTTAAATAATTAAGTTAATTCCTTAACTTAATTAGGTTACAATTTTTTAATTTAGACTTTTGGAGATAATTAAGTTAATTCCTTAACTTAATTGGGGTTTTAAATTTAGGGTTCTTTGAGATAATTAAGTTAAGTCCTTAACTTAATTAGGGTTTTAAAAGTTAGGTTTAATTGGGGTTTTAAATTTGGGTTTTTTTTGGGATAATTAAGTTAATTCCTTAACTTAATTGGGGTTTTAAATTTAGGATTTGGGATAATTAAGTTAATTCCTTAACTTAATTGAGGTTTTAAATTTAGTTTTTTTGGGATAATTAAGTTAATTCCTTAACTTAATTGGGGTTTTAAATTTAGGATTTGGGATAATTAAGTTAATTCCTTAACTTAATTGAGGTTTTAAATTTAGTTTTTTTGGGATAATTAAGTTAATTCCTTAACTTAATGGATGTTTTAAATTTAGGGTTTTGGTGATAATTAAGTTAATTCCTTAACTTAATTGAGGTTTTAAATTTAGTTTTTTTTGGGATAATTAAGTTAATTCCTCAACTTAATGGGTGTTTTAAATTTAGGGTTTTGGTGATAATTAAATTAATTCCTTAACTCAACTATTTAATTAAATATTAAAATTTTTGGGTTTTGTTGTAATTAAGTTAATTTCTTAACTTAATTATAAAATTAGGTTTCTAATTAATTAACTTAACTATTTAACACTTTTTGGTAAATTACATTTTAATGGGAGAAATAAAGGGGTTGTTTGGATATTTTCACTATAATGTTTTTGGATGCTTATTTTTCTTGAATTTTGGAAATTCATCTAAAGGGATAAGTAAGGGTTTTAAACATGGGATGGAACTCTAATTTCCGAGAGCATAAACAAAGGAATAGGACCTTTGGGATAGAGGATAAAATAGGATTTTTTTTTATAACTAATTTTCTGTTTTTCTAAATAAATTAAAGGAATATTTTAATAATATAAATAAGGGATTTTTTTTGGGATATAAAATCAAGGGATAATGCTCTTGGTCCGAGAGACTAAATAAGGGATGGGATGAGGGATAGAACTCTTGATATCCGAGAGTATAAATAAATGGATTAAGGGATAGAACTCTCCGTCCGAGAGTATAAATAATGGATAAGGGATAGAACTCTCCATCCGAGAGTATAAATAATGGATAAGGGATAAAACTCCTTATCTAGGAGTATAAATAATAGATCAAGGGATAGAACTCTTTATCCAAGAGTATAAATAGTGGATTGGGTTTAGGATTAGGAATGGGAATAGGATTAGGGGGTAGGAATAGAGGAGGTGAACTACGGTTACTCTGATCCTTCAAAATTGAAGGTACGTAGGCATAGGGTTGTAAACCCTAGCGAGTACAATAATAATAAAAACTTAGGTTTCTTTTATGAATAAATCATTTAGACAAACAAACAAGCATACCCCAAAATCTAAGGAGGATCTCATTGAGTACAATGGAAGTGAGGGGTGCCTAACCCATTCCCTTCACTTAACCGACTCCCGAACCGTAGGAATCTCTGTCCTTGGGATTAGGATTTTAGGTTTATCATTATTTTCCTTAAAAAATATGATGGCGACTCAATAAATTTTGTCGGCCGCGACAGCTGGCGACTCTGCTGGGGACTCCTCCCTAAAGTGAGTCCATCCTATCCTTAAAATTTAGGGTCCTGTTTGTTTGTCTTGGGTTTTTGTTTTTTATTTTTCTCATGTTTTTTTTATATTTTGTTTTTATTTTATTTATTTATTTTATTTAACCCTTGTGTTTTTATTTTTGTCATTAAGCATGGGATTGAGGCAAATGATATGTGAAGCTAAAGCCCGAGCTTGGAGGATAACCCTAGATTAACATGTGGAACGGAAATGTTTTTGGGCGGGATGCGACATCCCCAACAATGCATTAATGCCACACTCAGAATAGATCCTTTCAAAGGTGTCCTCATGGAAGGGCTAGCCCCTGACGTAGAGGATAATTTGAATCTGGTTCGGGACTCTGAGAACTTTCAGCCTACCCCTTACCAAATCATGGACCTTATATATTTAACCCTCAAGGGCTGTTACTAGGGTCCTACCCCAAATGAGACTTATCCCAAAGGATTACCATAGGAAGGCTTGCTCCTTCTCATGGTAAAACAAGGGTATAGTCTAAACATTTTGGGGCCGTTATGCTGTCCAAATTTTTATAACCTATGTGTGAGGGGATTGGGTAGATAAGCTTTAGATCTAAAACCTATTCTAGGGAGCCTACCTTTACTAGGGCATACTTGCATATTACCTTACCCTAATCAAAGTATATAAATTTGTATTCATCATCCTCATAAATTCTTTTTGCATTATCATGTCACAGGAATCTTAAATATTTTCAAAAGAGGGTTAAAGTCAAAGACAATGGAATTCGGGAAAAAGAAAACTATCACGATCAAAGTAAGAATGTCTGACATAGGGAGCTTAAAAGCTTATGTTAGGGGGTTGCCTCAGGAAAGGAGAAAGCCCCTAATTCGTAAGTATGGGGATATATTAGATCTGGTCACTACTCCTATTCAAGAAGAGGGCCTAACCGCCTTGGCTCAGTTTTACAACACAGAGTTAAGGTGTTTCCAGTTTCAAGACTTTCAAATAGCCCCCACTCTAGAAGAAGTTCGTAGGATGCTTGGTCTCCCCAAGAACAACAAAGGTCCATTCAAGGCTTTAGGGTACCGCCCTACCTTCAAAAAAATGGCAAGTGGTTTTCATATTCATGAGGAAGACTTGCAAGCTAACTTAAAGGTGCAAGAAGATTTTCATGGGTTCTCTAAAGGGTTCTTGGAGAAGAAAGCCAATCATTTTGCTGCTTGCAAAAATTGGGCAGCCATGGATGCTATCATGGTACTCCTCATCTTTGGGTTAGTTCTATTCCCGGGCGCGAAGAACTTTGTAGACGTCACTGCCATTAATTTATTATTGGTTGTGACCATTGGAGAAGAAGATCCTACACCGGCCCTCCTCACAGATATATACTTTACCCTTCACCAAAAATTTGAAAGAAAGGGAGGGGCTATGTTGTGTTACTCTCAGTTATTGTACAAATGGTTGTGTTCTCATCTAGTAAGGGATCTAAAGGATATGGAAAAAATGAAAGCCTATGATTGGTCTCAATATTTGGTATCTCTTAGTGATAAAGACATCTTGTGGTTCCCTCAAATACTCCTTCGAGACGATGTGGTTCTAAGCTGTGGGGATTTCCCTAATGTACCTTTGATAGGATCAAGAGGGTGCATAAGTTACAATCTGGTCTTATTGATGAGGTAATTGGGGCATCCATTGGCCTACAAGCCAGAGGATAGGTTGTTAGAAGGCTTCGTCCTACAAAATGTAGCTGGAAATCATCCCGATGTTCTAAAGATTGCTCAAGCTTGGAAGTTAAATATCAAAGGGAAAGGCAGTCTTAAAAGACCAAGGGAAGAATCTAGGGTATCATATCTGCAATGGATGAAAGAAAGGGTGAGTATAGTGAAGTTGCCTTTTACTCTGGACCGTCCTGTTAATCCAAGGGTTCCCCCACCTACTGCAATCTCCATAGAGGAAAGTGAGAGACTCAAAGAGACTATTGCACAATTACAAAAAGAAAAAGAAGAGTGGGAAGGCAAATATTACCAAGCCACTGGAGAAAATAGCCGGTTAAGAAGGAGTCTCAATGAAGTTATGGAGCAATCAAAGATCAATAAGGGGATAGCTCAGATGGAGGAAGAGAAGAAGGAACAAGCTTATGCCGACCTTCAAGTTGTGAGCTCACGCCTCAAAGACCACAAAGAGCAACTAGATAGAGCCTGGCGTCAAAGGGACGAGTGGAGATACATTTGGATGACGTCAACGCAAAGAGAATTCAAAGAGGGATATGATAGGCATATCCACCACCTTGAAGCTGAAGTCCAAAGCTTATCTAGTGCTCTTCTCGAGAGCAAAAGGAAAGCCCTAGATGCAACTGTTCAATTGAGATCAGCCGAAGAACTTCTTGCCCTACGGCCAGAAGGATGGTCAGAAACTCAAGAGGAGAACCAGGAACTTAGAAGGCTATATGGGGAGCTTCAAGATTCCTACGAAGATCTAAGGGCATAGGCCATTTGTAATACCCCAAATTTTGACCACTAAAGTTTCCCATCATTGTGAAAATCATCATCACAATATGGATGTACCTTTATGCTTCATTAGTCTCCCCAAAGATGGGTGGGCATCCACTACAATCAAAATTAGGGTTTCAAGCCCTCTCTGAGTGCTTAGACAAAGGCTCAATCAAGAAATGACATGATCTTCAACTTGTATAATCTCTAAAACATCCATAATGGATCAAAAAGGACTCCCACTTCAAGTATTAAGCACAAGGCTGCTCCCTTCTAGGTGGATCAGGTCTCAAGATCGACAGTGTCACCAAATTAGGGTTTTGGTCGTCCAGGGCCTCCAGATGGAAATTTTCATCTGGGCACAAGGCAATGATCCAAAACATAACCTAATATACTTCATGGAACCTCATGAACCCATGCATCAAGTCAATTTTGCCTCAGGGGATGCATTCATCAAAAATCAGGAATTAGGGTTTCTTGACCTAATTCACCCCTAAGATGACTTTTGGGACAAACCATGAGCCAAGACCTCAAAAGATGATTTGAGGGTCTCTAATATACCATATTGATCCATTTGGAACAATGGATTGATCCAAGAAGCTTGGGCAACAAGTCTCAATTTCATCTGCACCACAATTAGGGTTTTAAGAGAAAAGTCAACTGTAACCTTGACTTTTGACCAGGACATGCTCCCAAGCCCTAGGAAATACCTCAATATACCCTATGACACCCATGGAACATGTCCATCAAGTTTGATTTAGGTCAAGGACATGATTTCCTGAAGAATTGCACAGTTTGGAATTCATCTGATAAAAAGTCAACTGTGCACAAAAGTCAACTTTGACTTTTTGAGATTTTTCACCAAAATGGATTTTTAACCCTAAAATGATGTTAATGTATGATTTGAATCATCATTCATCAAGAAAAATCAAGAAAAGTGAGATAACTTGTAAAAGGGGTAACCATAAAACTTAGAAATTTTTCTAAGTTAAAAATAAAGTGGCAAAGGTACCAACTTTGGAGGACCATAACTCCTAAACCACAAGGCCATTTTTTCTCATCCAAAGATGGATTTGTAGCCCTCATTAACACCTACAAAAACTTCAACTACAAGTCATTCCAATTAATTAAGGATTTTGAGTTATGGAGTGATCAAAATGGCTGAAAAGTGAAAATGTCACTTTTTCCAACACTTAGTGAAATTTTCACTAAGTCAGATTCTGCCTCACTTTTTGCCAAATGTAGGAGGATTTTTCACTTGGAATCAAAAGAGATCAAAACCAAACTTGTTCAAACAGTTGTTGTATCATGTAAGAGCTTTCCAAAATGGCCAAGAACATTGCCGAATTCCACCTACACCATGAGATACAACATTGCCAAGTTGCCCTGCTGAAATCTGTCAAGGCAAGGCAGAATTTGTAACTTTGGTCGATTTGCCAAAATCAGCCAAATTCAATTACTCCTATCCACTTGGACACCTCAGAGGATTGAATCTAAAGGGGACAATCACTGAGCCAAGCCTCCAAAGTCCATGGAACAAGAAATAGCATATTGAACCTAGAATGGCCAAAATAGGGACAAGACTTCAAATTTGGAATGAGGCATTCAATGGAACCATCAAGGTGGCATGGACTGAGCCATTCTCATCTGAAATCAGTTAAGACTTATCCAAGACCAAGGGGACCATAGCTCTGTGCCCTAACCTCTAGTCAATGGCTAGAGGAGACTTGTATTTCCATTGGGCAACATTGAGGAAACACCTGCTGCAGTTGCCATTCACTGTGGATCCCAAAACAAACTTGCTCTACTATAAATAGAGCTCAATTGTGGTCAGTTTGAGTACACCAAAGCCATCTAACAGATTCTTTCCTCAAAATCTCTTCTTTCACTCCAATTTTGCCTTCTAAGGCAAGTCACTATCGGGTTTTGAGTTTGAGAGCAATTCCAATCAAACCAATCACTCACACACCTCACATACATCACATATGAGCTGATCAAACACTTAGATTACTTCTGAAACATCAATTTCACAAAATCACCAGCTGGTTGCTTAAGGTTTTAACCAAAGTGCAGCTGAGGTACCACAAAATGATCCAGCCAATTTCAATCAAGTCCAACCATCCAAACACAATCCATAGGGTGTAGGGAAGCTGTTCAGATCATCACCACTCATCTGTAACACCTCCAAATCAAAAATCACTTTGAACTTACTGTCACGACTTGGAGGTAAGCACATACTTGGTCATCTCTCAATCTATGCATATTTCCTCGCACAATAATTTGGCCATATGTTCATAATCATGCATGGAATGTTTTCCCTCAATTAATTGCATTGTTTGAATCGTGTATCAAAAATCCTAGCCTTCATGCAGAAATTAGGGTTCTTGAGGTTTCTTCGTGATTTCTTGTTGTATGTTTAATTTAAATGAAATTAAAGTACATAGACATGATCGTGAGGTTGAGACGAGCATAATGATATGTGGATTGCATGATATGATTACGTATTCATGGAGATTGGATAGAAAATGCAAATCTGAGAAACCAAGAACACGCGCGTGTTCTTCAGCTTGTTCTTGGCGCCATTTTTGAATAATTCAAATATTTGAATTTTGTGATTTTGTTTAATTGATTCAAAAATTAATTTCTCTCTGAGTTTTAATGATTTTGAGTTGATTCTTTTTTTAATAATTCACAAAAATGTCAAAATATTTTATTTTCACAAAAAATCCCAAAAATATTATTTATTTCATATAATTGATATTTTTGCAAAGAATTAATGTTTTAATTGTTTTTGGCATTTAAAATATTTTTTCTACATTGATTTTGCAACTTTTAATGCTTTCTAATTATTTTGTAGGTCAATACATAATTTTTGAAGCATTAATCCAAGATCACAATTTGTTTTCCATGTGTTAAACAATTTTTTATCATTTTAATTGAAATTTTATTCAATTAAATACATTTTTGAAAACAAATTAGGGTTTTGGATTAATTCAACCCTCATAAATCATTTTCAAAACTCTTTGGGCCTCTTGAGAGAGTGTAAGACCCATCCCCCCTTGTACAAAAACTTTTTGGGCCTCATCCATTGTATAAGTCCCTCTGTACAAGTAAACGGCGCGATCGTCGCCCGTTAAAAAATAAAAATCATCTGGGCATCTCCTTGAGCTATAAGACCCATTCAAAACACTTTGGGCCTCTATTAGAGTGTAAGATACCAATCCCCCTTTTAACCAAAACATTTTGGGCCTCACTTATTGTATAAGTCCCTCTGCGTTAAAAGAAAACCTCGGCGCGATCGCCATTTTTAAACGAAAAATCATTTGGGCCTACCCTCGTGTTATAAGCCCCACTCTTTTCTTTAAACCTTTTTGGGCCTCTTGAGAGAGTGTAAGACCCATCCCTTTGTACAGAAAACCATTTTTGGGCCCCAGTCACTTGTATAAGTCCCGCTGTACAAAGCCAAACAGTGCGCTCACTGATAAAACCCTGGGCCTCTCCTTGAGCTGTAAGCCCCAAATCTTTCTTTTTCAAAGCACTTTCTCCTTTGATTTTGAATATACTGTTGTTTTCAATCTTTCTTTGTTGAACAACTAACCAAACAGCATGGAAGCACTCCAACCGAGTAAGTGGTTATCGCTTTCATTTACTGCTTTCATATTATAAACTGTATTGTGGGGCTGCTCACTGTAAGTCTCCTTTCATAAACTCATATCTACTGTGTAATAATAGTATAGATATTTCGAGTTTCCCCGGCTACTACGTCTAGAACTAGGTGACTCTGTTTCACTTATTCGTAGAAATAGACGCCTAGATCCCCAATAGGAGCACCAGATACAGTCTTCTCTTCGGTTGTCCTCCTTAGGAATCGTCAAGAAGCTCTACTCCCCAAGATGAATGTATTCTCCGTGAATGGCATCTTTGAGTTTCTTCCAAATTCTCGAACTTTCCTGACTTGATCTATTCCTTATGGATAGCTTGCCTTGAATGTCTCGGGGTTTGGGTACCCACTACGGTCATAATCTTGGACCTTAACTAAGGAACCCTCTTTAAAAGCTAAAAGTCGCTGGATAGTAAACCTCGCACGTTTACCAGTGGTTTTTATCTTTAAAAGAGTTATCTCTCCTAATGGAAAGGAGATGATAGACCCACGGGCTTCTTAAAAGCATCGGCCTCCTCTTGGGCATTATACAAGGACCCACAGGCTTCCTAAAAGCAACCCAGCCTCCTCTTGGGCATTATTCAAGGACACTACGGCTTCTTAGAAGTATTCACAGCCTCCTCTTAGGCTTCGTATAATGATCTCTTCCTCCGGGAATGATAGCCTCCTCTTGGGCTTCGTACAAGGACCCGTCGGCTTCTTAAAAGTTTCCAGCCTCCTCTTGGGCTTCGTACAAATTATCCCGACGACCTCCTAGAGGTATAGGAACAGAACATAGTCATCCTCATAGAACAACCCTTTCATAGAGTCTACTATTGTTTCTCAAAGCATAGTACAAAAGATAAAACTCTAGACTTGGACAGTCTAACTTCCTTGAGTCTCAAAGACATTCTCAAGCACCCTTCGTTAAATAGGAAGGAAACCCGCAGACTCGGACAGTCTCAATACCCTTTGGATTTCCCGTTTCCTCAAAGAGAAGGAAATATCCCTGATCCTCAAATCAAATCCCTGAGTACAGTGATGCTCTCTTTTAAAATCAGTATATTGGATCTGTCACTCAACTGAAACAGTTACAATAGCCTCCATCTCGGGCTTCGTACGAGACACCAAAATTCTCCCCAGTGGAGTCAAAAAACCGTTTAGCCTCTCTCTCGAGCTTTGTACGAGACACATAAGAGACTCCCTCGTTGAGTCAATCCCCCTTTCGCCTCCATCTCGGGCTTTGTACGAGATACAAAAAGGTTCTTATATAGCTAAACAAACAATCGCCTCCATCTCGGGCTTCGTACAAGATACAAAAAACTCTCTTGTTGAGTCAAGTAGCCTCCATCTCGGGCTTTATACGAGATACCAAAAGACTCCATCGTCGGGTCAAAAAAAAACTTTTAGCCTCTCTCTCGGACTTTGTACGAGACACAAAATAGCCTCCTCTTAGGCTTTGTATAAGAAAACCACTGGTTGATCCAATCAACCTTTTAGCATCAAAGCTGTGCCTCATTCACAGTACACAAACATCAACAACTCCTTTCCCTTCATCTAATCGCTGTAAGCGGCAAGCCTCTGGATCATCTACATCCATGCCACTGTCCCTCTTTTAGCATGAGAAATTCCTAAGGAAAGATGGCATTGCTCTACACTGAGTTAAAGTCTTCTCCTTCAGGTTAAAACCCTTTCTTCGGAAATTATGGAATTGCTCGGATCCGCGTATCCCAGTTAAAGTAATTCTCCTTCTCCCCTCTTTAGAGATGACAAATTCTCTCTAAAGCCGAGGTCTTTCAGCTTCACGTCTTGGGCTTTGAACAAGACACAAATAGACCTTTCAGCTTCACATCTTGGGCTTTAAACAAGATACAAATCACCTTTCGCTTCACGTCTTGGGCTTTGAACAAGACACCAAAAACACCCATTTCCTCCCATAGAATAGGAGGAACTACGAACGCTCTGATTTCCCTGTTTCGGTAAACGGGAATACGTAGGCATAAGGTCGAAAGAAAAGATCTTAGCAAGCGCAATCAACAAAAAAACCCAAATCCCATATCTCAGTCAATCAAAAGCAGTAATTCAAAAGCATCAGTCCTAACATCCTAATCCTTGTTCCCCGTCAGAAACCCTTTGCCTAGATTAAAAGAAAGAAAAACGTATTGGCAAAAATACAAATAACCAGTACAAAGGCCCCCCCACATTGATAGCATTCGTAACCTAACAGACCGCTGTTTAAACTCAGTATGCAAGCAGGGTTAATTGGAGACATCTATTTCCCTTCCTTATTCAGCTCACAATAGGATAAAAAATGAATCGACCTGTAGTTCAAACTCAGACCGCAGAGAGCGACCAGCGCTTAAGAACCGCGTCCAAAATTGCTCGCTACAGAAAAAATGGCGCCCACCGTGGGGCCGGTTCAAGGTTAGATCTAGGCACGGTCTTCCTTCTCTTCACTTATGTGAAAACCACAGATTGGGGCTTCCGCCAGGGAACCCATTTCTGTCAGGAACTTAGGAATCATAGCTTTATAAGTCTAGGATGTTTAGGACAAATATATATACTGCTTTTCCTAATTGCTATACGTGTTTATTTTTCTGCTACTGGGAATGCGTGTGATGCCGCATGTGGTGAGAATGAGTATACACTTAAGATAAGTGATGGCGACGGGGTCGACCATCAACCTCAGTGGAGGCTAACCAACGCAACCCATTCACTCTTATAGCCAATGGGCCGGTTGTTAAGTCTGAGAAGCTGAGGAGCCAAACCCTTTCGTAGTGCGGAAACTATCGGAAATAGTTGTTACGCGATACTACCCTCATTTGAGGCTGGTGATCTATTCTCGATGAATGGCACTTACTCTAAGATTTCTCTACAACTCGCTGGCGATCCGCTTGTTGTCTTGCTTTCCTGGGAGGAGCTGATGATAATGAGTACAGGTACAAAAATCACCCTAGTATAAACCTTTGGGGATGGGTAGAGCCTTGACTTCATGACAACGACCCTTTGACCCCGTGTTTTTTCTATTTTTTGTGTGCTGCATTCATGCATCCATTTAATAAAACATTAAAACATTCAAAAAACTTCTCTTCTAGTCTCTCTGTTTTTCAAATTAAACTAAGACTGTGATTGTAAATATCAGAGAAGAAGATTGCATTAATGGATTTCGGTAGAAGGAGAACTCACCAGTATACCTTCAAGGTTCCAAAGCTAGAGGATTTGAGAAGGTTAGCAAGGATGATCGTTAACCCAGAGGCTTTCAGAGCCAAGCACGGTGGTTTTCTACCACTGTTAAGAGTCCATGTGATTAAGGGGATCATGGACGCGCTCATTCAGTTCTACGATCCGGTTTATCACTATTTTACATTCCCGGATTACCAGCTATCACCAACGCTGGAGGAGTATTCTCATCTGACTGATTTACATATCACTGATCGAGCTCCGTTTTCTGGACTGGAAGAAATTCCAAAGAATCAGACTATTGCAATAGCAATTCATTTGGACGAGTCTGAGGTCAGGATTCACATGACCACTAAGGGTGGCATCCAAGGTTTGCCAGCCCAGTTCTTGACAAAGAAAGCTCTGTACTTCGCTAGTATAGGGAATGGGACTGCTTTTGAAAGCTTCTTTGTCTTGCTCACCTACGGGTTATTTTTGTTTCCCAACATTAATAACTTCGTCGATATCAACGCTATTAAGGTTTTTCTCATTGGAAACCCTGTGCCGACTTTGCTCGCAGATGCGTATCATTCTGTACACTTGGGAAATTTGTACAGCGGAGGGGAGATCACATGCTGTGTACCTTTGCTCTATAAATGGTTTATCTCTCACTTGCCCAAGTCTGCTACTTTTTGGGATTGCAAGAGTGTCTTACGTTGGTCGCAGAAGATCATGTCTCTCACCAATTCCGATATAGATTGGTGTAATAGGATTTATGAGGGAATCAGAATCATTGACCGTTGTGGAAAATTCCCCAGCGTACCCCTCATAGGAACTAAAGGAGGAATCAACTATCATCCGATATTAGTTCTTCGTCAATTTGGATACCCGATGAGACACACTCCACTGGGTGTTCATCTGGAAGGTCTTTTCTTCAAGGAAGGAGAAAACGACAGAGCACTAAAGATGGAAATAGTGCAAGCTTGGAAACATGTTCATAAGAAAGGACGAGAGTCTCTGGGAAAACCGGACTGTGTCTCGGTGGAGCCTTATCTCCATTGGGTACAAACTAGAGCTCTCAAGCTAAAGATGCCTTATCCTCGTTACGGAATTCTTCCACCGAGGGGAACTGTCATGTACTTCATGACGGAAACTGAAAAGCTTCAGGTTACTCTCAACAAAGTTCAAAAGGAAAGAGATCTTGGAAGAACAAGTACCGCACCCTCGACGTAGAGTGTATCCAAATACAGCAACTACTAAAAGAGAAAGATGCTCTGATTGAAATTTTGGAGCAGCATGCTGTAGAGAATCAAGATGACCAAAGGAATTTGCTCGCTCCTTTCACCTGGCAAAGGAATGACAACCCAACAACGGCCCAAGCGCCCCGGTCAAAGAAGAGGACTCGGGACCCATTAGTTTAGGTTTCTGTTTCTACACTTTGTAATCTACTGTATTTCCATTTCTGTAATCCTTTGGAATTCAATAAAAAGGGGTTCCCCACTGTTTGATATTTGCAATCTAATTGTCGAAGTTTATTTTGATTAAACCAAAAAAACAATTAATATAATCATTGCATTCATCATTCTCACATCGCGTATTCTCCTTACCTACGAATCTCACGTTTGTGTCTCGATTCTAGAGTCAAACTGTCTCATTCGTATAATACTCGGGCCAATCGTCAGAAAAGGATGGATGATCTTGAGGAAGAAAACAGACAGTTGAAAGAAGAGATCGACGCTCTGAGAGAGGATATGAGAAAGCTTCGTAACGACATGCAAGCCATGGCAGAAGCTCAGCTACAAAGAACTGTGATCTCAGAGATCACCTCAACGCCCATCATAGAAAAGTATGATCCTAGGTATCAGATGCCGAAAGATCGTCCTTGGGGCATGCCTGTTAACTATATCCCGGAAGGATATGTTCCGCCGATCACTGAAGATCAGGGAATCGCAACAGAAGCCGCTGGGCCTGAAGGTTACAAACTTCGGGAAAGCGAAGATGCCAGGGGCATACTCAAGACTCCTGAAGGTTACAAACTTCGGGAGGCGCCAAGATTTATTGTCGTAGTCACGGTACCACCCCCTGTGGTGCACACTGTCCTGGAAGGACAGATTCCACAGACACCTTCTGGTAAGAAGGAAACTATGTTTGACAGAATGGATGAATTCCAGGAGCAGTTCTTGGAAATGCAGAAAGAGCTGCAAGCCATTCGCGGTCAGGATCTATTTGGAAAGGACGCCGCAGACCTCTGCTTGGTCCCAAATGTGAAAGTCCCGCACAAGTTCCAAGTGCCCGACTTTGAAAAATATAAGGGTAACTCTTGCCCTCAGAGCCATCTGGTGATGTACGCTCGGCGGATGTCAGCTCAGACGGAGAATCAGGACCTACTGATTCACTACTTCCAGGATAGTTTAACCGGTGCCGCACTCAAATGGTACATGGGTTTAAACAGTACTACGATCAGTACATTCAGAGATCTTGGTACTGCCTTCGTCCAACAATACAAATACAATTTGGACATGGCACCCGACAGAGATCAACTCAGATCGATGTCGCAAAAGGAAAAGGAAACCTTTAAGGAGTATGCTCAAAGGTGGCGTGAAATTGCCGCTCAAATTCGTCCACCTCTTGAGGAAAAAGAGATGACAAAAATCTTCTTAAAGACCTTAAGCTCATTTTACTATGACCGAATGATTGCCAGTGCACCCAGTGATTTCACCGAAATGGTAGGCATGGGTGTACGTCTTGAGGAAGCCGTCCGAGAAGGACGTTTGGTAAAAAACACTGGATCAACGAGCGGTACTAAAAAATATGGTAGTGCTCTCCCTAAGAAAAAAGAGCAAGATATTGGGAATATCTCTCTCGGAAAGCAAAGGCGACGTTATCAGCCAATAGCAGCTGTTACTCCTGCTATCGGCCCCACGCCTGTTCCTATGTATCAACATCAGGTTGCGCAGACCCAACCTGATCAACAAAGGACACAACAGCCTCTTCAGCAGGCTCGTCCTCCATATAATAACAACCGTACAATACGGCCATCAAGGTTTGATCCTATACCCGTAACGTACGCAGAGCTGTTTCCGTTACTGCTGGCTAAGGGGCACATTCAGACTAAGTCTCCCATTTCAGTTCCAGAAAATCCGCCTTTTTGGTTTAAAGCGGATCAAACATGCCCTTACCATCAAGGAGGTTCGGGGCATAACATTGAGACTTGTCTCAATTTCAAATCTGACATGCAAAAGCTTGTTAGGAGCGGGCTCTTATCTTTCAAAGATACGAATCCTAATGTTCTTACGAACCCGCTGCCTCAACATGAGAAAGCTGCAGTCAATCTGATTGAGAAAGAGACTAACAATGTCTATCAAATTCACGATGTACTCTTGTTAAAGACCAATCTGGTCAAGATGCATTGTAGACAGAGTGGATATGGCCATGTGCCACCTCATAACTATCACCAGTGTGATATCTGCTCTAAAGACAACCAGGGATGTTCTGTAGTGCAAGCAGCTCTACAGGAACAAATGGATCTTGGATGGATCCAAGAGCACCGAGTTCGTGAAGTTAACATGGTTTACATGAATTCCAACGTCATTCAAAACCACGACATCCGTGCGATGAATGTCAACTTGGTGGCGATGCACTCAAGGCAAATCCAGTATCATAATCTGCCGCGGCACAATTACAGTTCCTGTCTGATTTGCTCGGTAAACAAACAGGGATGCTCTTTCATACAAGAGGCCCTCCAGCGTCAGATGGATCTTGGATGGATCCAATACTACCATGATAGGAGCTCCTATCAAATCAACATGGTTCAAATCTTTGATATTCGCGTGATGAATACCAACCTGGTAGAGTTACATGCTGAGCAGGTCCGACTCGGATTCTTAATATCACACGACTATCAAAACTGTAAAGCAGGTTGCGAAAACGATCGAGGTTGTACCCTTGTCCAGGAGGCACTTCAGCACTTGTTAAATCACTGGTGGATGCCAATCTATATGGACGAAGATACTCAGCAGATTAGTATCAATAACAGGAATCCTACTCGTCGTCAAAGTCAGGATGTGCGATCAATGGAAGATAACCTAGTGAGGTTACATTGCATTTAAATTGGGCGTGGCCAGGTGCCACCACACAACTATGACAGTTGTAACGTCTGTTCAGAAAGTAACCAAGGGTGTTACCTTGTGAGAGCAGCTCTTCAGGGCCAGGTCGATCACGGAGAAATTCATCCATATCCAGGTTCAGAACCCATCATTTGGTCGCCGAATTACCTTGCCGATCAAGTTGAGGATGTTGTCACGATCTCTGGTCATCATAGGACCAGGGATGTTTTTGCCATCATCCCTCTATTTGATGAATCTAAAGTTCCCAACCAGGAACGGATCGAGGTTACTTATGATGGTCAGAAAAATCAGAAGGTTCCCATAGTCATCTATCTACCGGGGCCACTACCGTATGAATCAGCTAAGGCAATCCCTTACAAATACGGTGCAACAATAATCGAGAATGGAAAGGAAATTCCATTACCCTCCGTCGTGAATATTGCAGACATCAATCGTGTAACACGGAGCGGTCGAATCTTCAACCGAGGAGTTGGAGACCCTAACAGAGAAAAGGAACTTCAGACGGAAATTCCTGATCCATCAGTCGATCAATCCAGTAATCCCGACCTTTCGAAAAATAAAGATGAGATGCTAAAGCTCATCCAAAGGAGTGAATACAACATTGTTGATCAACTGTTACAGACTCCTTCAAAGATCTCAGTATTATCACTGTTACTCAGTTCAGAAGCACACAGAGAGGCTCTACAGAAAGTCTTGGAGCAAGCCTTTGTGGAACAGGATGTAATAATCAAACAATTCGATAGCATTGTCTCTAACATCACTTCCTGCAATAATTTGGGATTTAGTGATGAGGAATTACCTGAAGAGGGTCGCCGTCATAACATGGCGCTCAATATTACAATTAACTGCCAGGGCGATGCTTTAGCCAATGTACTGGTAGACACAGGGTCAGCCCTGAATGTTATGCCAAAGTCCACCTTGATGCAATTATCAATCAAGGGCCCTCCGATGAGAGTCAGCGAGGTCGTCGTCAAAGCATTCGACGGATCCAAAAAAACAGTTATCGGCGAAGTTGATCTTCCCATAACTAATGGTCCTCACACTTTCCAAATCACTTTCCAGGTCATGGACATCCGGGCAACATACAGTTGTTTATTAGGAAGACCTTGGATACATCAGGCTGGAGCGGTTACTTCAACCCTCCACCAAAAGCTAAAGTTCGTCAAGAACGATCAACTTGTCATGGTTTGTGGGGAACAAGCCTTGCTTGTGAGTAACCTATCATCATCTACTTGTGTGGAACCCGAGGAGGTTATTGGAACTCAGTTCCAAGCACTATCGGTGAGCAAGGACAATCAGTTCAAAGAAGGAACTTCAATTTCTTCATACAAAGATGCTATCAAAGCGGTCGAGAGTACCGATACGACAGGATGGGGACGGCTTGTCATTCCTATTGACAATAAAACAAAGAAGGGTCTTGGTTTTTCTGCGACCTGTACCCAGACAGCCGCCAACGATGAAAGTCTTCATCCCCTTCAAAACTTCTTCCACAGTGGAGGTTTCCTTCACCTAGTGTCTCAGACAGTTCACGCTATCAATGAGGAAGATCCCTCTGACACAGATGAAGAATGGAAGTCCTACCTTAACAAGGACGACTATATGTCTCAGGAAGAGGTGCCTATGCCTTTTTGCTTTCCTACAGAAAGTCCGAGATATATACCAAGATCATATGTCGAAATGATCTACAGAGATTGTGATCCGGAAGGATGTCGTGCTCCGCCAAATTCATTAGAGGAAGACACTCTGATGAAAGACAACTTTGACCACAATTACTATGGCCCGATGGATGGTCTGCCAATGTGGCAGCCTTACCCAGGAAACTTGGGGCAAGAAAGTCAGCCGAGTAATGAAACTCAGCTGAGCATCATTGAACAGAATACCTGTGTCCCCACCATGTCATGGGATCAACACTCAGGTCATTCGGAAACTACTCAACATGAAGATGAATTTGCAACGTTTGCAAGACTTGAATTCATCAACTATGCTTTTCCCGAGGTCAACGTCATCGAGGGGGATGGCTCCTCCAATTCCAAAGAAGTTTGGGACACTCTGGGACAACCTAGTGGAAAATACGACTATATGGTCAAGTACACCGCTCCCGAAAGCTCTCGTATCAGGTTCGAAAACATCCAGCCAACTGGATGGGGAGATACAACTGAGAGCACAAATGCTATGCAAAATACAACAGAGGAATCCTCCTACGACAATTCTGCTTGGGAGACAGATTCCAATGATCCTACTCCACCAGAAATCAGCGTCATTTCTGAAGACAAATCAAGGAAGGTGCCAGACTTTGTGATTCACCGAGGAGTTCGCCGCCAATGGGTTACCGTCGAGGTTCCGAAGGTCGTTCGTCAGTCAAAGTAATTGCCATCTTTAACCTTTCACCCTGCCCAGGTGAAACGGATGTTTTGATAGGGCTCGCTTTTTGTAAATTTCCCTCTTCGCTTTGCCCAAAGCGAGTGAGTTTTGTTTTATAGCACTGTAGTTTCAAGAGTCGACTTGTTCATTAATAAAATAACGTCGTTCTGTAATTTCCGCATTAATTGCTGTTTTCTCTTTTTGCTTTTTCAGAAAATGGTAATCCTAAAAAACATTCGATAATAAAAACAAGCAGTAAAATCAAAACACTGCACACACTTACATTTTCTCTATCTCTTCTAAACACGAATCATCACGTCATGCAGATTGCTTGTTTTATACCCCGTTGAAACATACGATCCGATGCCTTCTTCCAACTTTGAGTTCCCGGTATTCGAGGCTGAAGAAGAAGTTGACAACGAAATTCCAGAAGAGATCTCCCGACTACTCAGACAAGAGGAAAGGTCCATTGAACCTCACAAAGAGCCGTTGGAAACAGTAAACTTGGGTTCAGAAAAAGAGAGAAAAGAAATCAGGATCGGAGCACTGCTCAGTCCAACTGCCAGAGAGGGTTTGATAAAGCTTCTCAAAGAATTCCCCGATGTATTCGCTTGGTCCTATCAGGATATGACAGGGCTGGATACCAGCGTCGTGGAACATCACTTACCGTTGAGATCAGAATGTCCGCCAGTAAAGCAAAGGTTGAGACGCACTCACCCGGACATGGCCATCAAAATCAAGGAGGAGGTACAGAAACAGATCGACGCGGGTTTCCTCGCTACATCTGAATATCCTCAATGGTTAGCCAACATCGTACCCGTTCCCAAAAAGGACGGAAAGGTCAGAATGTGTGTAGATTACCGAGATCTGAACAAGGCAAGTCCAAAGGACGACTTTCCTTTACCACACATTGACATGCTGGTTGACAGCACAGCAAGGTTCAAAGTATTCTCCTTCATGGATGGATTCTCGGGCTATAACCAGATCAAAATGGCGCCGAAAGACATGGAGAAAACTTCGTTCATTACCCCATGGGGTACCTTTTGTTACAAGGTAATGCCGTTCGGTTTGAAGAACGCCGGGGCAACCTATCAAAGGGCCATGACTACTCTGTTTCATGACATGATACACAAAGAAATCGAGGTATATGTCGATGATTTGATTGCAAAATCAAGAATAGAGGATGAGCACGTTGAACATCTGTCAAAATTGTTCGAACGTCTAAGAAAATTCAAGCTCCGCTTGAATCCTAACAAGTGCACCTTCGGTGTCCGTTCGGGGAAATTACTAGGGTTCATCGTCAGCCAGAAAGGAATTGAAGTTGATCCTGACAAGGTCAAGGCCATTCAAGAAATGCCTTCTCTGAAAACTGAAAAAAAAGTCAGAGGATTCCTGGGACGTTTGAATTACATCTCCAGATTCATATTCCTTATGACCGCCACGTGTGCGCCAATTTTCAAGTTACTCAAAAAGAACCAGGATTGCGTTTGGTCAGAAGATTGCCAAACCGCCTTCGACAGTATCAAAGAATAACTGTTGAATCCTCCGATTCTATCACCTCCAGTGGAAGGAAGACCATTGATCATTTACCTCACAGTCCTAGAGGACTCAATGGGATGTGTACTTGGCCAACAAGACGAAACTAAACGGAAAGAGTCTGCCATTTACTATCTAAGCAAGAAATTCACCGACTGCGAGACTCGGTTTACAATGCTTGAGAAAACTTGTTGCGCTTTGGCTTGGGCAGCCAAACGTCTTCGCCAGTACATGATTCGTCATACTACTTGGTTGGTCTCCGAAATGGATCCAATCAAGTATGTTTTCGAAAAACCTGCTCTCACGGGAAGGATTGCCCGTTGGCAGATGTTACTATCAGAATATGACATAGAGTACCATGCTCAGAAAGTCGTTAAAGGAAGTATTTTAGCCGATCATTTGGTTCATCAACCGATTGACGATCAAGAATCAATCGGGTTTGACTTCCCAGACGAAGATGTCATGTATCTAAAGATGAAAGATTGCGATGAACCGCTACCCAGTGAAGGGCCAGAACCAGGTTCCCAGTGGGGACTTATCTTTGACGGAGCAGTCAATCATTATGGGAATGGAATTGGGGCAATCATTGTTACCCCTCAGGGTTCCCACATTCCTTTCACTGCCAGACTTACGTTCAAATGTACGAACAACGAGGCCGAATACGAAGCATGTATCATGGGTCTCGAAGAAGCGATTGATTTAAGGATCAAAAAACTTGGACGTATACGGCGATTCAGCCCTGGTTATTAACCAGATAAAAGGAGATTGGAACACATACCAATCAGGATTGATTCCTTACAAAGACTATGCAAGAAGGTTGTTACCCTTCTTCAACAGAGTCGACTTTCATCACATCCCTCGTGATGAGAATCACATGGCTGATGCATTAGCCACTCTCTCTTCCATGATTAGTGTAGGTCGATGGAATGACTTACCTAAGATCGACATAATGCGCCTTGAACGGCCCGCTTACATATTCGCGATTGAAGCAGTCATAGACGACAGACCTTGGTATCACGATATCAAATGCTTCCTTCAGAAACAAGAGTACCCATCTGGGGCACTCAGAAAAGACAGAAATACCCTCAGAAGATTGGCTGGAAACTTCTTCCTGAGCGGTGACACTCTTTATAAGAGAAATTTTGACATGGTCCTGCTCCGATGCGTCGACAGACCAGAAGCAGACATGCTCATGAAAGAAATTCATGAAGGATCCTTTGGCACTCATGCCAACGGACACACAATGGCGAGAAAAATTCTGAGAGCAGGGTATTATTGGTTGACCATGGAATCTGACTGCTACAAGTACATGAGGAGGTGTCACAAGTGTCAGATATACTCCGACAAAATTCATGTACCGCCATCACATCTCAAAGTTCTTTCTTCCCCGTGGCCTTTTTCCATATGGGGAATCGACATGATTGGCATGATTGAGCCCAAGGCTTCAAACGGACATCGGTTCATCCTTGTAGCCATTGACTACTTCACCAAGTGGGTCGAAGCAGCGTCATTCGCCAATGTAACCCGACAAGTGGTGGTCCGATTTATCAAAAACAATATCATCTGCCATTATGGTGTTCCAAGAGAAATCATTACTGATAATGGATCTAACTTGAACAATAAGATGATGAAGGAGTTGTGTGCAGAGTTCAGGATCGAACACCATAACTCATCTCCCTACCGACCCAAGATGAACGGGGCGGTAGAAGCGGCTAACAAGAACATCAAGAAGATCGTTCAAAAGATGGTTGTAACCTATAAAGATTGGCACGAAATGCTATCCTTTGCTCTTCACGGTTATCGCACATCTGTCCGCACTTCAACAGGGGCAACCCCTTTCTCTCTAGTATATGGCATGGAGGCAGTTCTCCCCATAGAAGTAGAGATCCCATCAATCCGGGTATTGATGGAAGCTAAGCTCACCGAAGCTGAATGGTGTCAAAATCGACACGACGACCTGAACCTGATCGAGGAAAAACGAGTCACGGCACTATGCCATGGTCAGTTGTATCAGCAGAGAATGAAGAGGGCGTTTGACAAAAAGGTCTGACCTCGTGTCTTCAGGAAAGGAGACCTTGTGCTCAAGAAGATACAATCATTTCTCACTGATTCCCGGGGCAAATGGACCCCGAATTATGATGGCCCCTATGTGGTCACAAAAGCTTTCTCAGGCGGCGCCTTGAGACTTGCAACCATGGACGGAGAGGAATTTGCCTACCCCACGAATGTTGATGTAGTCAAGAAATACTTCGCCTAAAACTACAAAAAAAACGTCTCGGTGGATTAAAAACCCGAAAGGGCGGTCCAGGCAAAAGTTAGAGACATGAAAAGAATCATCCCGATGGATTGGAAATCTCATAGTACAATCCAGGCAAAAATTAGGGATAATGGCAAGTAACTATGTTCAACAGAGGCAAGTCCCTCAGCAGCAGTTGCATCATCATCCGCCAAGAAAACTCCAGTCAAGGTCATCTTCGACAGAAGCTCAGGATGTCCCGAATTCAAAGTTGGTAGAAGGATAGTGGTCGTTATGTTTCAACGTAGCCCTTTTCCTTGTAAATTACCATTTTCTAACTTTGTATATACTCTTTGGAATCACGCGTTTGGCTGATCTCCATCTTATCAATAAAATTTGAGCCCTTGTGCTTTTGTTTGTAATTCTTTACTTGTTTTAGCTTTACAGAACGACGTTGTTTAAACTTAATCAGCGATTCTTGAAATAAAACAAAAATGAATTTACTTGTTAAACTTTTTCTGCTTTTAAATTAAAGATGGCATTTCTTTTTACTGTTGAACATCAGAAGAACATCGATTGCTTCTCCCGAAGTAAGCGGACTTCAAAGTGCAGAATCAAAGTACTCCTTCTAAGCCAGTATGCCTGAATGAAGGGATCAACTGTGTCAGAGACCTTGTTTCGTCTGACACGCCTCGGCCGAGTTCTCATCTCCTAAGCCCGATCAACATAGCTCCCAACGGGACTATCTTTCCTAAGCAAGGTGGAATTGCTATTTTGAATCAACGGTACTTCTTCACCCCGCAATGGCCGAGTATCCAATTGTGTTCATCCATTAGTCTGTTTTGTCAGCATATACATACATACATCATGCATTTTTTATTTGCATTTACATTTCATATTGCATCGCTATCACTCTAGTTGGTCTTGTCCCCTAGTGGTAAAAGTCCTCTCAATCGAGTTGTCAGTTCTTGCCTCGTCAGGAAATACTGTGTCTGAACAACCTCGCTTCCAGTTTAATTCTGGAAAGAAGTTGGTCCTTGGCCACTTTGATAACTTGAACCTCTGAAAGATCAGAGAACTTTCAATAAATATCACTCTTCGCCGTTGAGGATGATATCCTTGCTTTCCCGGATTAAGGAAAATCCACAGAGAAAGCCTCGTGATCAGAGATTCGGCAGCACGCCAGTTTTGCTCCGAAAAACCACTGATGAGAAGGTCATTGGCACCTCAAAATTGGACCCCATCATATGGCGTTTCTCCGGGAAGATCCCGAGAAAAGTATGATGAAAGATCCCAAATAAAAACAGTCTCTCAAGAGACTCGCTTTCCCCAGTAGAATCGACAAATGGCGTCTCCAACAGAGAAGTTTGTGCAACTCTACAACTCAGACGTTGGGTTCCCCAGCAAGTCTGACAACAAAACATTTTCTACTCAAATGGCATCTCCCCAAGAAAATTCGGCGAGAATTTTGAAGGAAAACCGCTACACATAGCGTCCATTGTCAATAAAGTTTATTGACAAAAGAAACTAAGACCAGTTCCTTGGTAGGAAACCAGGATCGAGGGGAAGTTTATTTCAAAAGAGACTGAGACCAGTTCTTGGTAGGAAACCAGGATCGAGGGGAAGTTTACCTTTTCTAAGCATCATTGCTTAGCTAAAGAAGATGAATGCGTAAGCTACCATTCATAACCACCATCAAAATTTCGGGTATTCCGATATTTAATCCCCTTGCATCCCGAATGCCCGAATCCCTTCGTCATTCACACCTTCGGGTCCAAGAAGATTAAATAGGGGCATCTGTAATACCCCAAATTTTGACCACTAAAGTTTCCCATCATTGTGCAAATCATCATCACAATATGGATGTACCTTTATGCTTCATCAGTCTCCACAAAGATGGGTGGGCATCCACTACAATCAAAATTAGGGTTTCAAGCCCTCTCTGAGTGCTTAGACAAAGGCTCAATCAAGAAATGACATGATCTTCAACTTGTATAATCTCTCAAACATCCACAATGGATCAAAAAGGACTCCCACTTCAAGGATTAAGCACAAGGCTGCTCCCTTCTAGGTGGATCAGGTCTCAAGATCGACAGTGTCACCAAATTAGGGTTTTGGTCGTCCAGGGCCTCCAGATGGAAATTTTCATCTGGGCACAAGGAAATGATCCAAAACATAACCTAATATACTTCATGGAACCTCATGAACCCATGCATCAAGTCAATTTTTCCTCAGGGGATGCATTCATCAAAAATCAGGAATTAGGGTTTCTTGACCTAATTCACCCCTAAGATGACTTTTGGGACAAACCATGAGCCAAGACCTCAAAATATGATTTGAGGGTCTCTAATATACCATATTGATCCATTTGGAACAATGGATTGATCCAAGAAGCTTGGGCAACAAGTCTCAATTTCATCTGCACCACAATTAGGGTTTTAAGAGAAAAGTCAACTGTAACCTTGACTTTTGACCAGGACATGCTCCCAAGCCCTAGGACATACCTCAATATACCCTATGACACCCATGGAACATGTCCATCAAGTTTGATTTAGGTCAAGGACATGATTTCCTGAAGAATTGCACAGTTTGGAATTCATCTGATAAAAAGTCAACTGTGCACAAAAGTCAACTTTGACTTTTTGAGATTTTTCACCAAAATGGATTTTTAACCCTAAAATGATGTTAATGTATGATTTGAATCATCATTCATCAAGAAAAATCAAGAAAAGTGAGATAACTTGTAAAAGGGGTAACCATAAAACTTAGAAATTTTTCTAAGTTAAAAATAAAGTGGTAAAGGTACCAACTTTGGAGGACCATAACTCCTAAACCACAAGGCCATTTTTTCTCATCCAAAGATGGATTTGTAGCCCTCATTATCACCTACAAAAACTTCAACTACAAGTCATTCCAATTCATTAAGGATTTTGAGTTATGGAGTGATCAAAGTGGCAGAAAAGTGAAAATGTCACTTTTTCCAACACCTAGTGAAATTTTCACTAAGTCAGATTCTGCCTCACTTTTTGCCAAATGTAGGAGGATTTTTCACTTGGAATCAAAAGAGATAAAAACCAAACTTGTTCAAACAGTTGTTGTATCATGTAAGAGCTTTCCAAAATGGCCAAGAACATTGCCAAATTCCACCTACACCATGAGATACAACATTGTCAAGTTGCCCTGCTGAAATCTGTCAAGGCAAGGCAGAATTTGCAACTTTGGTCGATTTGCCAAAATCAGCCAAATTCAATTGCTCCTATCCACTTGGACACCTCAGAGGATTGAATCTAAAGGGGACAATCACTGAGCCAAGCCTCCAAAGTCCATGGAACAAGAAATAGCATGTTGAACCTAGAATGGCCAAAATAGGGACAAGACTTCAAATTTGGAATGAGGCATTCAATGGAACCATCAAGGTGGCATGGACTGAGCCATTCTCATCTGAAATCAGTCAAGACTTATCCAAGACCAAGGGGACCATAGCTCTGTGCCCTAACCTCTAGTCAATGGCTAGAGGAGACTTGTATTTCCATTGGGCAACATTGAGGAAACACCTGCTGCAGTTGCCATTCACTGTGGATCCCAAAACAAACTTGCTCTACTATAAATAGAGCTCAATTGTGGTCAGTTTGAGTACACCAAATCCATCTAACAGATGCTTTCCTCAAAATCTCTTCTTTCACTCCAATTTTGCCTTCTAAGGCAAGTCACTATCGGGTTTTGAGTTTGAGAGCAATTCCAATCAAACCAATCACTCACACACCTCACATACATCACATATGAGCTGATCAAACACTTAGATTACTTCTGAAACATCAATTTCACAAAATCACCAGCTGGTTGCTTAAGGTTTTAACCAAAGTGCAGCTGAGGTACCACAAAATGATCCAGCCAATTTCAATCAAGTCCAACCATCCAAACACAATCCATAGGGTGTAGGGAAGCTGTTCAGATCATCACCACTCATCTGTAACACCTCCAAATCAAAAATCACTTTGAACTTGCTGTCACGACTTGGAGGTAAGCACATACTTGGTCATCTCTCAATCTATGCATATTTCCTCGCACAATAATTTGGCCATATGTTCATAATCATGCATGGAATGTTTTCCCTCAATTAATTGCATTGTTTGAATCGTGTATCAAAAATCCTAGCCTTCATGCAGAAATTAGGGTTCTTGAGGTTTCTTCGTGATTTCTTGTTGTATATTTAATTTAAATGAAATTAAAGTACATAGACATGATCGTGAGGTTGAGACGAGCATAATGATATGTGGATTGCATGATATGATTACGTATTCATGGAGATTGGATAGAAAATGCAAATCTGAGAAACCAAGAACACGCGCGTGTTCTTCAGCTTGTTCTTGGCGCCATTTTTGAATAATTCAAATATTTGAATTTTGTGATTTTGTTTAATTGATTCAAAAATTAATTTCTCTCTGAGTTTTAATGATTTTGAGTTGATTCTTTTTTTAATAATTCACAAAAATGTCAAAATATTTTATTTTCACAAAAAATCCCAAAAATATTATTTATTTCATATAATTGATATTTTTGCAAAGAATTAATGTTTTAATTGTTTTTGGCATTTAAAATATTTTTTCTACATTGATTTTGCAACTTTTAATGCTTTCTAATTATTTTGTAGGTCAATACTTAATTTTTGAAGCATTAATCCAAGATCACAATTTGTTTTCCATGTGTTAAACAATTTTTTATCATTTTAATTGAATTTTTATTCAATTAAATACATTTTTGAAAACAAATTAGGGTTTTGGATTAATTCAACCCTCATAAATCATTTTCAAAACTCTTTGGGCCTCTTGAGAGAGTGTAAGACCCATCCCCCCTTGTACAAAAACTTTTTGGGTCTCATCCATTGTATAAGTCCCTCTGTACAAGTAAACGGCTCGATCGTCGCCCGGTAAAAAATAAAAATCATCTGGGCCTCTCCTTGAGCTATAAGACTCATTCAAAACACTTTGGGCCTCTATTAGAGTGTAAGATACCAATCCCCCTTTTAACCAAAACATTTTGGACCTCACTTATTGTATAAGTCCCTCTGCGTTAAAAGAAAACCTCGGCGCGATCGCCATTTTTAAACGAAAAATCATTTGGGCCTACCCTCGTGTTATAAGCCTCACTCTTTTCTTTAAACCTTTTTGGGCCTCTTGAGAGAGTGTAAGACCCATCCCTTTGTACAGAAAACCATTTTTGGGCCCCAGTCACTTGTATAAGTCCCGCTGTACAAAGCCAAACAGTGCGCTCACTGATAAAACCCTGGGCCTCTCCTTGAGCTGTAAGCCCCAAATCTTTCTTTTTCAAAGCACTTTCTCCTTTGATTTTGAATATACTGTTGTTTTCAATCTTTCTTTGTTGAACAACTAACCAAACAGCATGGAAGCACTCCAACCGAGTAAGTGGTTATCGCTTTCATTTACTGCTTTCATATTATAAACTGTATTGTGGGGCTGCTCACTGTAAGTCTCCTTTCATAAACTCATATCTACTGTGTAATAATAGTATAGATATTTCGAGTTTCCCCGGCTACTACGTCTAGAACTAGGTGACGCCGTTTCACTTATTCGTAGAAATATACGCCTAGATCCCCAATAGGAGCACCAGATACAGTCTTCTCTTCGGCTGTCCTCCTTAGGAATCGTCAAGAAGCTCTACTCCCCAAGATGAATATATTCTCCGTGAATGGCATCTTTGAGTTTCTTCCAAATTCTCGAACTTTCCTGACTTGATCTATTCCTTGTGGATAGCTTGCCTTGAATGTCTCGGGGTTTGGGTACCCACTAGGGTCATAATCTTGGACCTTAACTAAGGAACCCTCTTTAAAAGCTAAAAGTCGTTGGATAGTAAACCTCGCACATTTACCAGTTGTTTTTATCTTTAAAAGAGTTATCTCTCCTAATGGAAAGGAGATGATAGACCCACGGGCTTCTTAAAAGCATCGGCCTCCTCTTGGGCATTATACAAGGACCCACAGGCTTCCTAAAAGCAACCCAGCCTCCTCTTGGGCATTATTCAAGGACACTACGGCTTCTTAGAAGTATTCACAGCCTCCTCTTAGGCTTCGTATAATGATCTCTTCCTCCGGGAATGATAGCCTCCTCTTGGGCTTCGTACAAGGACCCGTCCGCTTCTTAAAAGTTTCCAGCCTCCTCTTGGGCTTCGTACAAATTATCCCGACGACCTCCTAGAGGTATAGGAACAGAACATAGTCATCCTCATAGAACAGTCCTTTCATAGAGTCTACTACTGTTTCTCAAAGCATAGTACAAAAGATAAAACTCTAGACTTGGACAGTCTAACTTCCTTGAGTCTCAAAGACATTCTCAAGCACCCTTCGTTAAATAGGAAGGAAACCCGCAGACTCGGACAGTCTCAATACCCTTTGGATTTCCCGTTTCCTCAAAGAGAAGGAAATATCCCTGATCCTCAAATCAAATCCCTGAGTACAGTGATGCTCTCTTTTAAAATTAGTATATTGGATCTGTCACTCAACTGAAACAGTTACAATAGCCTCCATCTCGAGCTTCGTACGAGACACCAAAATTCTCCCCAGTGGAGTCAAAAAACCGTTTAGCCTCTCTCTCGGGCTTTGTACGAGACACATAAGAGACTCCCTCGTTGAGTCAATCCCCCTTTCGCCTCCATCTCGGGCTTTGTACGAGATACAAAAAGGTTCTTATAGAGCCAAACAAACAATCGTCTCCATCTCGGGCTTCGTACGAGATACAAAAAACTCTCTTGTTGAGTCAAGTAGCCTCCATCTCGGGCTTTATACGAGATACCAAAAGACTCCATCGTCGGGTCAAAAAAAACTTTTAGCCTCTCTCTCGGGCTTTGTACGAGACACAAAATAGCCTCCTCTTAGGCATTGTATAAGAAAACCACTGGTTGATCCAATCAACCTTTTAGCATCAAAGTTGTGCCTCGTTCACAGTACACAAACATCAACAACTCCTTTCCCTTCATCTAATCGCTGTAAGCGGCAAGCCTCTAGATCATCTACATCCATGCCACTGTCCCTCTTTTAGCATGAGAAATTCCTAAGGAAAGATGGCATTGCTCTACACTGAGTTAAAGTCTTCTCCTTCAGGTTAAAACCCTTTCTTCGGAAATTATGGCATTGCTCGGATCCGCGTATCCCAGTTAAAGTAATTCTCCTTCTCCCCTCTTTAGAGATGACAAATTCTCTCTAAAGCCGAGGTCTTTCAGCTTCACGTCTTGGGCTTTGAACAAGACACAAATAGACCTTTCAACTTCACATCTTGGGCTTTAAATAAGATACAAATCACCTTTTGCTTCACGTCTTGGGCTTTGAACAAGACACCAAAAACACCCATTTCCTCCCATAGAATAGGAGGAACTACGAACGCTCTGATTTCCCTGTTTTGGTAAACGGGAATACGTAGGCATAAGGTCGAAAGAAAAGATCTTAGCGAGCGCAATCAACAAAAAAACCCAAATCCCATATCTCAGTCAATCAAAAGCAGTAATTCAAAAACATCAGTCCTAACATCCTAATCCTTGTTCCCCGTCAGAAACCCTTTGCCTAGATTAAAAGAAAGAAAACCGTATTGGCGAAAATACAAATAACCAGTACAAAGGCCCCCCCACATTGATAGCATTCGTAACCTAACAGACCGCTGTTTAAACTCAGTATGCAAGCAGGGTTAATTGGAGACATCTATTTCCCTTCCTTATTCAGCTCATAATAGGATAAAAAATGAATCGACCTGTAGTTCAAACTCAGACCGCAGAGGGCGACCAACGCTTAAGAACCGCGTCCAAAATCGTTCGCTACACCATTTATGTGGAAGAACATAACCAACAGCTAGAGCAAACTACTAGGGAGGATTTAGAGATCATGGCAAAGTTACGAGAGGACGAGGCATATTATCGAGAAAGGTATCAGAAGTTGGTCTTACTATCTAACGATCTCATCCACGAGATCCCTCGAAGATTAAAGGAGGCTGAGTACATGGCTGACATCTTCAAGCCGGTCAAAGAGATTGTCGATTTTCTTGCACTTTGTCGTGAGATGGTAGAGGATTTTAGGGCTAGGATTAGGAGGAGGATTTAGCTTTTCTATGTAATGACTTCTTACGTTTGGTTTTTGTTACGAATAATTTAAGGGTTTATCCCTAGTTTGGTTTTCCTTATGTAATAAATGGGGCTTCGACCCTAGTACTTTCTTTCCATTAATAAAAGTATTTGCTTTCCATTATCCTTGGCTTTAATCTTAATAAACGAAAGTTTAAGATTCCTGAAACAAAAATAATTTTTGCATACTCATACATTCATGCATGCATAACATAATTAAAAAATAAATAAACATCAAACGGAAATCACCTTTTGATATCTTCTCTCAGAATCATCGCAACAATCTGACGTCTCGACCCAACACCCGTGCTCACCAGAAGAAAGCTATGGAACAAATGGATCTGAACCACGCCGCTCTAAAGGGAGATGTGGATGTCATCAAAGGAAGTGTGGAGGAAATGAAAGACAAAATCGATCAGCTGACTCGAGCTATTCAGAACATGATAGCAATAGACATCGAGGCTAGTAATCGTAGGAGTGTCCCTACCCCTCCTCCCCAGTATGAAGATAGCAATCCTCTCTTGGGGTTTGCAGCTGACTTGGAACGCGAGGAATTAGAGGCTAATAAAGGGAAGACTAACACTCAACCTCTTGTGGGGTCTCTTCCCCCACCCGAGCACAATGGAGAATCACGACCTATACAAATACCTGTTACTCGTGAAGTCTCTGATGACTGGCACCTCCAATATGGAGAGGAAGACTCCAGGCAAGTAGTTCGTGAAACCAAACTAGCTGCCATGGAAGGAAGAAAGGAGGATGAAAAGTATAAGATAATTGAGGAACGGTTAAGGGCTGTGGAAGGATCCAAGATCTTTGGGATTGATGCCTTGGAAATGTGTTTGGTACCCGACGTGGTCGTGCCTCCTAAGTTTAAGGCACCTAGCTTCGATATGTATAAAGGGGTTAGTTGTCCCAAAAATCACATTTGGATGTTTTCCCGAAAGATGGGGGCACACGCTAAGAACAAAAAGCTAATGATGCGTGTTTTCCAGGACAGCCTCAGTGGGGCATCCTTGGACTGGTACATGCAACTGGAAAGGGCATACATCAAGAACTGGGAGGATTTGGCAAGTGCCTTCATAAGGCAATACCAATATAATGTAGAAATGGCCCCTAATCGCATGCAATTGCAAAACATGTCTCAAAAAAGGGGTGAATCTTTTAAGGAGTATGCCCAAAGATGGAGGGAGCTAGCCTCTCGTGTGCAACCTCCATTGCGGGAAAACGAGCTAGTAGATACATTCATGGGAACTCTGCAAGGATTATACTATGAAAAGATGATTGGATCTGTCTCAACAGGATTTGTGGATTTGGTTATCATTGGGGAAAGGATCGAGAATGGATTAAAAAGCAGAAAGATTGGAACACCATCTTCCAATCAACATAATGACAAAAGGTACTCCGGAAACTGTTTGAAGAAGGAGGCTAATGCCATTTCTGCTGATAGGTATACTCAAGTGCCTTATAACCCTTACGTGGCGGCCATGGCCAAGCGTCTCCTACACTCCAGATCAACAGCCAAGGGCGCCACCCCCTCAAAATCAGCAACAACAGAAGCATCCCCGAAGGGAACAAAGGAGGCCATGGAAGGACTTTGACCCTATACCCACTACATATACTCAAATCCTGCCAATGTTAATCCAAAAGGGATTGGTAGAAATCAAGCCGTTAGGGCCCCCTCCTACGCCTCCTCCTCGAGGGTATGACGCTAATGCTAGATGTGATTACCATGCTGGATCGCCAGGGCATACGACCGGAAAGTGTTTGGCCCTCAAGTTTAGGGTGCAAGATTTGCTGGATCGGAAGGTCATTAACTTCAGTTATGACACTCCAAATGTAGAAGATAACCCTTTCCCAGGGCACGCTGGACCAACTGTTAACTCCATTGAGGGACTGGGAGAGAAAGTCCTAATTAGAGGGGTAGAGCAAGTAAAGACCCCTATGACGAAAGTGAGGGAAGCATTAATTGGGTACGAGGAGTTTGAAAGGCTGCACGGTGACTGTGAGAATTGCGCGGTTGATCCCAATAGCTGTAAGAAGATGAAGGAGGTCCTCCAACAACTAATGGACCAAGGGATAGTACAGATTGGGTACTTAAGGAATATGAATGAGGTGGCTGCCTTAGACTCCCAGGGGCAAGTACCTTCTGAGATTCCATACCAGAAAAGAGGAGTCACGACTCCTATTCAAATACCAGTCCTAAGACCTACACAAGTGCCTATTCAAATACCAGTTCCCATGCAGGCACAGGCGCCTATCCAAATACCAGTTTCGAGGCCTGCACAGGTTCCTATTCAGATAACAATTTTGGTGCCTACACGAACACCAATTCAAATACCTATTCCTGCACCAGTCAAAGTTCTGGTGCCTGCAGGGTCAGAAGGTCCTATCACGTTCCATGTACCAACGCCATTTCCATATGAAAGCTCAAAGACTGTACCTTGGAAATATGACATCACTGCGTCAGTGGGAGGAAAGACTATAATGTCGTCACCAGCAGTTACTAACATAGCTGGTATTGGAGGAATGACACGTAGTGGAAGGGTATACTCGTCAGAACAACCCAAGAAGGATATCCCCGAAAGCTCAAAAAGGAAAGAGACCACAAGTACAAGCGAGGGACCGTCCAAGAAGGGCATATCTCAAGAAGACGCCGAGGAATTTTTAAGAATCATAAAGAAAAGTGATTATAGGGTGGTGGACCAACTAAATCAAACACCGTCCAAAATCTTTATTCTATCCTTGTTGTTATGTTCAGAGGCACATAGGGAATCCCTGCTGAAGGTCCTAAATGAAGCCCATGTCACCAAAGACATATCTGTAATCCAGTTCGACGAGGTAGTCGCTAATATCGCCGCCAGCACCTGCCTGGGTTTCAGTAGTGAGGAATTACCTCCCGAGAGGCAAGCACATAATAAGGCCTTGCATATATCAGTCAAATGTTAGGACACTATTCTCTCAAGGGTACTCGTAGATACAGGGTCTGCTCTAAATGTCATGCCTAAGTATACCCTTATGAAATTAACATCTGTAAGGACCTTTATGAAGACCAGTTCCCTGATTGTTAGGGCTTTCGACAGTTAGAAAAGAATGGTAATTGGGGAAGTAGACATACCTACAGTGGTGGGATCCCATACCTTCATGATCACTTTCCAAGTCATGGACATCAATCCCTCCTACACTTGTCTTTTAGGACGACCATGGATTCATGTTGCGGGCGCAGTTACTTCCACACTCCATCATAAATTGAAGTTCATATTTGGGGACAATTTAATAATTGTTGATGGGGAGGAAGATATGTTCGTCAGCCATCTCTCGTCATTCAGATACATAGAAGTGGATGGGAAACATTTGAAATAGTGTTCCAAGCTTTGGAGGTTGCGACAGTCAGTCGTAAGCAAGTCGTTCGACAGGAGGAAAGGCCGAAAAGGATCACATACTTGATTCAGAATGGGGATACTGGGGGCTGGGGCAAAGTGATAGAGATACATGAAAAGAATGATCAATTCGGGCTGGGTTACAAACCAGCTAATGAAGGGGTTCAGAAGTCTCGACGGATGACATTTCCTCCTCTTGAAGAAACTTTCCATAGTGCCAGATTCACAGATGAAGATCAAGTGACTGCAATTGAAAAGGAAAATAGAGGGATACCAGATTGGGTGCGCCATTGCACACCAGATACAATTCTCAACAATTGGAGGGCTATCGAGATTCCTGAGATGATTTCCATTTCAAAGTAATTTACCTTTCTAAAAAAAATATAATAATAAGTCATTTGCTATGCCCAAGGCAAAATGGACAAGCTTTTTAGGGCCACCTTTTGTTTCTTTGAATTATTTGATAATAAAATCGCATTTTGTTTTCAATCAAGATCTTTTTTCTTTCTTAGTTGTTCCTTTTTCAAATGGCAATACACTTTCTTTTCAATACTTTCATTTGCAGCAATTCAAAAAATAATAAGCTTAAAAATCTCCCTCATGCAGATTTAAAAATGAACCTATTGAAAATGATACCGCTATAATTCCTTACAACTTCGAGTTCCCGATTAACCAAGCGGAAGAGGGTGATGAGGACGATTGTGAACTCCCTGAAGAGTTGGCCAAACTATTAAAGCAAGAGGACAAAATGATACAACCTCATCAGGAACCAGTGGATGTGATCAATCTGGGAACTGGAGAGGACAAAAAGGAGGTCAAAGTTGGCGCCTCTTTGGACAGGGATGTAAAGGAGAAGTTGATTAAGTTACTACAAGAGTATGTGGACGTGTTCGCTTGGTCTTACCAAGATATGCCCGGCTTGGACACGGATATTGTTGAACATAAGCTACCGCTTAAACCCGAATGTCCACCGGTCAAACAAAAGTTAAGACGAACTAGACCAGATATGACTCTCAAAATCAAGGAAGAGGTTAAAAAGCAGTTTGACGCAAGGTTTTTAGCTGTAGTAAAGTATCCAGAATGGGTAGCCAACATTGTGCCCGTACCAAAGAAGGATGGAAAGGTCAGAATGTGCGTAGACTATCGAGATCCCAACAGAGCAAGTCCTACAGATGACTTTCCACTGCCCCACATTGACGTGCTGGTGGATAACACATCTCAATTCTCAGTCTTCTCATTTATGGATGGGTTTTCAGGATACAATCAGATCAAGATGGCTTCCTCCGACATGGAAAAGACCACTTTCATTACTCCATGGGGAACCTTCTGTTACAAAGTAACGCCCTTCGGGTTAAAGAATGCTGGGGCAACTTATCAAAGGGCAATGGTAACCCTCTTTCACGACATGATGCACAAGGAAATAGAGGTTTACGTCGATGATATGATTGCTAAATCACAAACTGAGGAAGAGCACATAGTCAATTTACAGAAGTTGTTTGAACGGCTAAGGAAGTTCAAGCTACGACTAAATCCTGCGAAGTGTACTTTTGGGGTCAGATCTGGGAAGTTGTTGGGGTTCATAGTCAGTCAAAGAGGTATAGAAGTTGATCCGGACAAAGTGAAGGCCATCCAAGAAATGCCAGCACCGAGGACTGAAAAAGAAGTGCGTGGGTTCCTGGAAAGATTAAATTACATCGCCAGGTTCATCTCCCACCTTACTGCTACTTGTGAACCAATCTTCAAGCTATTGAGGAAAGGTCAAAACCTCGAGTGGGGTGAAAATTGTCAAAAGGCCTTCGATCGAATCAAGGAATACTTACAAGAGCCACCCATATTGATACCACCCGTACCTAGAAGACCACTCATAATGTACCTGACGGTGCTTGACAATTCGATGGGCTGTGTACTCAGACAACAAGACGATACAGGAAGAAAAGAGCATTCAATCTATTACTTGAGTAAGAAATTCACGGATTGTGAATCCAGATACTCCCACTTGGAGAAGACCTGTTGTGCTCTTGTATGGGCCGCCCGACGATTGAGACAATACATGGTGTGCCATACTACTTTCTTAATATCCAGGATGGACCCCATCAAGTATATATTCGAGAAGCCTGCAGTTACTGGGAGAGTGGCTCGGTGGCAGATGTTACTGATTGAATATGACATCCAGTATGTTACCCAAAAGGCCATAAAAGGGAGCGTGTTAGCCGATCATCTCGCTCATCAGCCAGTAGATGACTATCAACCTATACAATTTGACTTCCCCAATGAGGATGTGATGGCTGTAAGAGATGACGATATTCTGGATTCTTACGAAGGACCAGAGCCCGGATCTCGATGGAAGCTTATATTCGATGGAGCCTCAAATGCAGAAGGACATGGGGTAGGAGCTGTTATAACTTCTCCAACGGGATTTCACATACCCTTCACTGCAAGAACATGCTTCACGTGTACTAACAATATGGTGGAATATGAGGCATGTATCTTGGGGATTAACGAAGCCATTAACCTCGGAATCAAGATCTTAGAAGTATATGGAGATTCGGCCCTCGTCATCAATCAAGTAAAAGGAGAGTGTAGAACACTTAATGCCAAGTTGACTCAATATCGAGATTGTGTCTGGAAAAGGATAGAGTACTTTGATGAGATCACCTTCCATCACATCCCCAGAGATGAGAATCAACTGGCAGACGCTTTGGCAACTTTGGCGTCCATGTTCAAAGTCAAATGGTATAACGAAGCATCGACTATAAGGATTAATCGCCTAGACGAACCATCGTATTGTGCAGCGATGGAGGCTGAAGTAGATAATAAACTGTGGTTTTACGATATCAAACAGTTCCTCCAGAAACAAGAATATCCTGCGAATACCTCAAGTGGGGATAAGAAAACACTTAGAAGACTGGCTGCCCATTTTTTCCTTGATGGAGAGGTATTGTATAAAAGGAATCATGACATGGTGTTACTCTGGTGTTTAGATGGACATGAACATGAAGGATCCTTCGGAACTCATGCAAATGGGCATACTATGGCTAAGAAGATTCCCCGAGCAGGGTACTACTGGCTGACTATGGAGTCCAACTGCTTTAAATATGTCAAGAAGTGCCACAAGTGTCAAATCTACGCGGATAAGATTCATGTGCCGCCAACTCCCCTGAATGTATTAACTGCTCCGTGGCCTTTCTCTATGTGGGGGATAGACATAATAGGGATGATCAAGCCAAAGGCATCAAATAGACACCGGTTTATTCTAGTCACTATCGACTACTTCACCAAATGGGTAGAAGCTGCTTCCTATACTAATGTGACAAGACAAGTAATTGTACGATTCATCAAGAAAGAGATAATTTGTCGCTATGGGGTTCCTAACAAGATCATCACGGATAATGGGCTCAATCTAAATAACAAAGTGATGGACGAGTTATGCGAGAGTTTCAAAATCGATCATCATAACTCATCGCCTAATCGCCCGAAGATGAACGGCGCGGTAGAAGCAGTCAATAAGAACATCAAGAAGATTATCCAGAAAATGGTGAAGACCTACAAGGATTGGCACGAAATGCTCCCTTTCGCACTACATGGCTACAAAACCTCAGTTCGTACTTCAATAGGAGCTACCCCTTTCTCCTTGGTATATGGTACCGAAGCGGTACTCCCTATTGAAGTAGAAATTCCTTCACTTAGGGTCATAATGGAGACCAAGCTGGAAGAAGCGGAATGGGTACAAAATAGGCTTGATCAACTGAACCTCATAGAGGAGAAGTGCATGGCCGTTGTATGTCATGGTCAGTTATATCAGATGAGACTCAAGAAGGCATTCGATAAGAAAGTTCGTCCTCGCCTATTCGAAGAAGGAGACCTGGTATTAAGGAAGGTGCTACCCATCTATAAAGATCCTTGTGGCAAATGGGCCCCAAACTATGAAGGACCATATGTTGTAAAGAGCGCCTTCTCCGGTGGAGCTTTAATGTTGACTACTATGGATGGAGCGGATTTACCGCGACAGGTAAATTTTGATTCAGTCAAAAAATACTATGCCTAGAAAAAGAGGATAAAAGTCGCTAAGTCAAAAACCCAAAAGGGCGATTTAGGCAAAAATTAGGGACTAAAAAAATAATACCCGACAAGTCGAAAACCCTAAAGGGCGGCTAGTTGAAAAAACTGGTATATTATCCTGATGGATTAAGACTAAAAAAGAACGGTTCATGCAAGATTAAGGATATCCAAAAGGCATAGGGCTGACAGCACTTATGGTCATATAACAGGGATTCGAAAAGGGAGCAATCCAGTCGTCATCTTCAGAAGCGAAGTGTCATGACCTCAGAGACTTAGGGATAGTAGCTGGTGTTGAATTTAATAGGGACATAGATAAATTTGTTTTTTGTATTGCCATTTTTTTATCTTATAGATTTGTAGTAATTCCTCCTTATGAGGATTACTTTCCTTCTGTACTATTGCCTGTTTATGGGCTATTTTTCAATAAATAAAATTTTCTTTTCTTTCAAATTATTCTGTGTGATTACAAAATGCCGATTAATTATAGAATAATGCATTAAAACATTGGGCATAATCAAAAGCTTTCAAAAAAAAAGAGAAAAAGGAAAGGTATGTTACTTTGATTGGGATACAGTACAGGGATCATATTTCTCCCAAGCCAAACACAGGATCTGCATGGTAACAGACACGATGCGATCATTATGGAAGTTTCTTCAAAGGAATAACACACATCTCCAGATAGCAAGAGCATATGACTTGTTACGCTCATCAAAGGAGTCAGGGGTTTAGGGGTAGGGAAGTTGGAATTTTACAGAAGATTTGGTTTCCGTAAACACGTGCACCACATATCATAAAAGAGACGTCAGCCCAAATAACGCATCATTCATAAAACCATATATGAATTCAAAGCATACATACTTTTAAACACGCATACATGGCATAGGGCTTGTAGCTTACGCTCATGGTTAAAGGGGTTCAATCGGGTATTTTGCCAAGGGTTATTACCAAGGATATTATACACAGGGATATTAAGATACTAACGGAGCATCTGGAATCGGTCCACACGGACGCTGAACCTATCAACTCCGCGGTCAAAATTAGGGTTCCTTTATATTTAATCATCTCCTCCTCGCGAAGATGAAAACTCACCGTCATCATCATCCCAGGTTGAAGCTGATTAAATAGGGGCAACTGTAGTACCCCAAATTTTGACCAATATTTTTTCATCTTGTTAGGTTTTTTTGTGCTACCAGGGAGTGCCATTTAGATGTCATTGGGCTTTTGGGATTGTTAGTTTTAGGCCCATTTTAGGTTTTGTATAAAGGGTTTTATCTTTAGTTAGAATTAAAAGTTTTTAGTTTAATTTTGTTAATTAGATAATAATTAGGTTTTGTTTTAGAGGATATTTTTAAAATATTTCTGAATATTATTAGTGGTTCATTTTTGAAAGATTTTGGTTAATAAATTATTTATTTGCTTGGCTTTTTTAACTAAGGATGTTATTTTTATTGGTAATTAGGTTTCTTTACCATTTATTAAGGTTTCAATGATATTTAAATTTAATTGGGAAAAGGATCGGTTTATTCATATTAGGGTATTATTCTTATTTAGCTTATTTATTTAATATTTAGGATTATTATTTATCTTATTTTTAATTAGGTTGTTGCTATATTAAATTATTATTTTATATTTTATTATCTATTAATCTGTTCGTGGTTATAGTATTAGTCAGGGTATTATCTTTATTAAGGTGTTGTTATAATACTATGGTTTTATAATTTATTTTATAATTGTTGTTTATTTTATTTTATTTTTGCGGTCAATTGGGTTGACCCAAATGGGCCTCCGTCTTCCTCATTTTGTCTAACCTGGTGCGCAGAAACTGGAAGAGTGGATCAAATCTCATCAAAATTCCAATCTAATTGTGTAACAAATACAAAACAATTACAAAATCAAATCAAATCAAAGATTAAATACAAAATCAAATCGAAAATTACATCAAAAGTTGCCTAATCAAAATCTAATCTAACTTAATTCCTAACCTAATTGCTAATACTATATAAACTAAGAATTGAATCCAGAAAGGGGGACCCTAAGCAAAAATTCTTGTAGCTGCGCATTCCTCCACACCTATCACTCAAAGCTCAATAACGTAGAGGACTAGGGTTCACCACCAGAACCCTAAATCCCCTGAGCAAAACTTATTTTAAACCTGCGAATAAGAAAAGACAAGAGATTAGAAGAGGAAGGGATAAGAAAATATACGACCAGATTCACGGCGCGGACGGTAAGTAATAAAAAAGAACTTAGTTTTTTAGGATCGTGCTTTTGATTGTCATTATTGTTTGCGATTCTGGGTTTTTTCTGGGAAATTAGGGTTAGGGTTCATGTGAACCCTAGGGTTCATAGGATGTAGGGTTAGGGTTCTTGGGGCATTCAAAGGGTTTCTGGGTTTTTGGTTGAATTTAGGTTAGGGTTCATATGGTAGGGTTAGGGTTCATAGATTCAGGGTTAGGGTCCGCTGATTTTGGGTTAGGGTTCATAGATTCTGGGTTGGGGTGGGGTAGGGTTCATAATATTTGCAGATTCCGGTTGAAGATCAACCGGAAATCTGGGCTGGAGCGGTGGTTTTGGGGATTTGGTGGTGGTTGGAGAGTTTTTGGGACGGTGGTCGGAGGATGGAGAGTAGAGAGAAGCGAGAGAGAATTGGTTAGAGAGAGAGGGAGCAAGTGAAGAGAGAGAGAGCGAAGTTAGAAATGAGGAGGATCTGAGGAAATTTGGGATTAAATACCCTCCTCTCGTGGCCGTGGATGTACGCCAAGTGGCGTCTCCCTCATGTCATACCCCAAATTTTGACCACTAAGATTTCCCATCATTGTGCAGATCATCAGCACAATGTGGATGGACCATCATACCTCATTAGTCTCCCCAAAGGTGGGTGAGCATTCACTACAAACAGGATTTAGGGTTTCAAACCCTCGCAGAGCTCTTAGACAAAGGATCAATCAAGGAATGACATGATCTTCAACTTGTATAGCCTCTCAAATATCCACAATGGATCAAGAGGACTCCCACTTCAAGGATTAAGCACAAGGATGCTCCCTTCTAGGTGGATCAAGCTTCAAGATCGACTGTGTCACCAAATTAGGGTTTTGGTCGACCAGGGCCTCCAGATGGAAATTTTCCTCTGGGAAAGAGCCAATGCTTCAAAGCATAACCTAATATGCTCCATGGAACATCATAAACCCCATCATCAAGTCAATTTAGCCTCAGGGGATGCAGACATCAAAAATCAGGAATTAGGGTTTCTTGACCTAATTCACCCCTAAGTTGACTTTTGGGACAAATCATGAGCCAAGACCTCAAGACATGATTTAAGGGTCTCCAACATACCACGTTGATCCATTTGCAACAATGGATTGACCCAAGAAGCTTGAGCAACAAGTTTCAATTTCATCTGAACCACAGTTAGGGTTTCGCGAGAAAAGTTAACTGTAGCTTTGACTTTTGACCAGGACATGCTCCCAAGCCGTGGGACACGATTAAATACACCCTATAACACCCATGGAACATGTCCATCAATTTTGATTTAGGTCAAGGACATGATTTCCTGAAGAATTGCACAGTTTGGAATTCATCTGCTAAAACGTCAACTGTGCACAAAAGTCAAACTTTGACTTTTTGAGATTTTTCATAAAAATGGTTTTTTAACCCTAAAATGATGTTAATGTGTGATTGGAATCATCATTCATCAAGAAAAATCAAAGAAAGTGGGATAACTTGTAAAAGGGGTAACCATAAAAACTTAGAAATTTTTCTAAGTTATGAAAAAAAGTGGCAAGGGTACCAACTTTGGAGGATCATAACTCCTAAACCACAAAGCCATTTTTCCCCATCCAAAGCTTGATTTGTAGCCCTCATTACCCTCTACAAAAACTTCAACTAGACCTAAGTCCAACTCATTAAGGATTTTGAGTTATGCTTGGATCAAAATGGCTAAAAACTTAAAATTGACATTTTTCAGCACTTAGCCAAAATCTGCCTTGTAATTTCAGCACAATGTCCCAACTTCAAGGCTGTTTTTCTCCATGATCCAAGTTGAACCAGGTCTAGGGCCAAACATCAAAATTTAAGTACGTCATCTAAGCTTTTCGAAAAGTCCTAGAACGTCCATGTAGCATACTCGAGCAGGGAGTTATGGATCTTACAAAAGGGCTTGCTGAAGCTGAATTTTTCAGGGGCAGATTTGCACATTTTGTGTGCCACACGAATTTTCAAGCCTTGTCATTAATTTGGACACATCTAAGGATCAAATCCAAGTGGGATGATCTGATCCATGAACCTCCCAAGTCCAAGGAACAAAGAAAAGCATGCCAAAGCCTAGAAATCCCTAAAAGAGGGACAAAACTCCAATTTTGGTTTGGAGCATTTAATGGATGCTTAGAGGTGGCATGGTGTAATACCCCAAATTTTGACCACTAAGATTTCCCATCATTGTGCAGATCATCAGCACAATGTGGATGGACCATCATACCTCATTAGTCTCCCCAAAGGTGGGTGAGCATTCACTACAAACAGGATTTAGGGTTTCAAACCCTCGCAGAGCTCTTAGACAAAGGATCAATCAAGGAATGACATGATCTTCAACTTGTATAGCCTCTCAAATATCCACAATGGATCAAGAGGACTCCCACTTCAAGGATTAAGCACAAGGATGCTCCCTTCTAGGTGGATCAAGCTTCAAGATCGACTGTGTCACCAAATTAGGGTTTTGGTCGACCAGGGCCTCCAGATGGAAATTTTCCTCTGGGAAAGAGCCAATGCTTCAAAGCATAACCTAATATGCTCCATGGAACATCATAAACCCCATCATCAAGTCAATTTAGCCTCAGGGGATGCAGACATCAAAAATCAGGAATTAGGGTTTCTTGACCTAATTCACCCCTAAGTTGACTTTTGGGACAAATCATGAGCCAAGACCTCAAGACATGATTTAAGGGTCTCCAACATACCACGTTGATCCATTTGCAACAATGGATTGACCCAAGAAGCTTGAGCAACAAGTTTCAATTTCATCTGAACCACAGTTAGGGTTTCGCGAGAAAAGTTAACTGTAGCTTTGACTTTTGACCAGGACATGCTCCCAAGCCGTGGGACACGATTAAATACACCCTATAACACCCATGGAACATGTCCATCAATTTTGATTTAGGTCAAGGACATGATTTCCTGAAGAATTGCACAGTTTGGAATTCATCTGCTAAAACGTCAACTGTGCACAAAAGTCAAACTTTGACTTTTTGAGATTTTTCATAAAAATGGTTTTTTAACCCTAAAATGATGTTAATGTGTGATTGGAATCATCATTCATCAAGAAAAATCAAAGAAAGTGGGATAACTTGTAAAAGGGGTAACCATAAAAACTTAGAAATTTTTCTAAGTTATGAAAAAAAGTGGCAAGGGTACCAACTTTGGAGGATCATAACTCCTAAACCACAAAGCCATTTTTCCCCATCCAAAGCTTGATTTGTAGCCCTCATTACCCTCTACAAAAACTTCAACTAGACCTAAGTCCAACTCATTAAGGATTTTGAGTTATGCTTGGATCAAAATGGCTAAAAACTTAAAATTGACATTTTTCAGCACTTAGCCAAAATCTGCCTTGTAATTTCAGCACAATGTCCCAACTTCAAGGCTGTTTTTCTCCATGATCCAAGTTGAACCAGGTCTAGGGCCAAACATCAAAATTTAAGTACGTCATCTAAGCTTTTCGAAAAGTCCTAGAACGTCCATGTAGCATACTCGAGCAGGGAGTTATGGATCTTACAAAAGGGCTTGCTGAAGCTGAATTTTTCAGGGGCAGATTTGCACATTTTGTGTGCCACACGAATTTTCAAGCCTTGTCATTAATTTGGACACATCTAAGGATCAAATCCAAGTGGGATGATCTGATCCATGAACCTCCCAAGTCCAAGGAACAAAGAAAAGCATGCCAAAGCCTAGAAATCCCTAAAAGAGGGACAAAACTCCAATTTTGGTTTGGAGCATTTAATGGATGCTTAGAGGTGGCATGGTGTAATACCCCAAATTTTGACCACTTAGATTTCCCATCATTGTGAAAATCATCATCACAATATGGATGAACCATCATGCTTCATTAGCCTCCCCAAAGATGGGTGAGCATCCACTACAATCAAAATTAGGGTTTCAAGCCCTCTCTGAGTGCTTAGACAAAGGATCAATCAAGAAATGACATGATCTTCAACTTGTCTAATCTCTCAAACATCCACAATGGATCAAAAAGGACTCCCACTTCAAGGATTAAGCACAAGGCTGCTCCCTTCTAGGTGGATCAAGTCTCAAGATCGACAGTGTCACCAAATTAGGGTTTTGGTCAACCAGGGCCTCCAGATGGAAATTTTCATCTGGGCACAATGCAATGATCCAAAACATGACCTAATATGATTCATGGAACCTCATGAACCCATGCATCAAGTCAATTTTGCCTCAGGGGATGCATTCATCAAAAATCAGGAATTAGGGTTTCTTGACCTAATTCACCCCTAAGTTGACTTTTGGGACAAACCATGAGCCAAGACCTCAAGAGATGATTTGAGGGTCTCTAATACACCATATTGATCCATTTGGAACAATGGATTGATCCAAGAAGCTTGAGCAACAAGTCTCATTTTCATCTGCACCACAATTAGGGTTTTAAGGGAAAAGTCAACTGTAACTTTGACTTTTGACCAAGACATGCTCCCAAACCCTAATACATGATTGAATATACCCTATGACACCCATGGAACATGTCCATCAAGTTTGATTTAGGTCAAGGACATGATTTCCTGAAGAATTGCACAGTTTGGAATTCATCTGATAAAAAGTCAACTGTGCACAAAAGTCAACTTTGACTTTTTGAGATTTTTCACCAAAATGGATTTTTAACCCTAAAATGATGTTAATGTATGATTTGAATCATCATTCATCAAGAAAAATCAAGAAAAGTGAGATAACTTGTAAAAGGGGTAACCATAAAACTTAGAAATTTTTCTAAGTTAAAAATAAAGTGGCAAAGGTACCAACTTTGGAGGACCATAACTCCTAAACCACAAGGCCATTTTTTCTCATCCCAAGATGGATTTGTAGCCCTCATTATCACCTACAAAAACTTCAACTACAAGTCATTCCAATTCATTAAGGATTTTGAGTTATGGAGTGATCAAAGTGGCTGAAAAGTGAAAATGTCACTTTTTCCAACACTTAGTGAAATTTTCACTAAGTCAGAATTTGCCTTCACTTTTTGCCAAATGTAGGGGGATTTTTCACTTGGAATCAAAAGAGATCAAAACCAAACTTGTTCAAACAGTTGTTGTATCATGTAAGAGCTTTCCAAAATGGCCAAGAACATTGCCAAATTCAACCTACACCATGAGATACAACATTGCCAAGTTGCCTTGCTGAAATCTGTCAAGGCAAGGCAGAATTTGCAATTTTGCTCGATTTGCAAAATCATCCAAATTCAATTGCTCCAATCCACTTGGACACCTCAGAGGATTGAATCTAAAGGGGATAATCACTGAGCCAAGCCTCCAAGGTCCAAGGAACAAGGAATAGCATGTTGAACCTAGAGTTGCCAAAATAGGGACAAGACTTCAAATTTGGAATGAGGCATTCAATGGAACCATAAAGGTGGCATGGACTGAGCCATTCTCATCTGAAATCAGTCAAGACTTATCCCATACCAAGGGGACCAAAGCTCTGTGCCCTAACCTCTAGTCAATGGCTAGAGGAGACTTGGATTCTCATTTGCCAACATTGGCCAAACCTACTTACCAGCTGCCATGCACTATTCCTTGCAAAACAAACTTGCTCTACTATAAATAGAGCTCAATTGTGGTCAGTTTGAGTACACCAAAGCCATCTAACAGATGCTTTCCTCAAAATCTCTTTCTCTTGGCAAAAATGCCTTTCTTAGCAAGGTAGCTATCGGGTTTTGAGTTTGAGAGCAATTCTGCACAAACCAATCACTCACACACCTCACATACATCACATATGAGCTGATCAAACACTCACATAACTTCTGAAACATCAATTTCATGAAATCACCAGCTGGTTGCTCAAATTTTCAAACAAGGTGCAGCTGAGGTACCACAAAATGATCCAGCCAATTTCAATCAAGTCCAACCATCCAAACACAATCCATAGGGTGTAGGGAAGCTGTTCAGATCATCATCACTCATCTGTAACACCTCCAAATCAAAAATCACTCTGAACTTGCTGTCACGGCTTGGAGGTAAGCACATACTTGGTCATCTCTCAATCTATGCATATTTCCTCGCACAATAATTTGGCCATATGTTCATAATCATGCATGGAATGTTTTCCCTCAATTAATTGCATTGTTTGAATCGTGTATCAAAAATCCTAGCCTTCATGCAGAAATTAGGGTTCTTGAGGTTTCTTCGTGATTTCTTGTTGTATGTTTAATTTAAATGAAATTAAAGTACATAGACATGATCGTGAGGTTGAGACGAGCATAATGATATGTAGATTGCATGATATGATTACGTATTCATGGAGATTGGATAGAAAACGCAAATCTGAGAAACCAAGACCACGCGCGTGTTCTTCAGCTTGTTCTTGGCGCCTTTTTTTCAAATTCAAATATTTGAATTTTGTGATTTTGTTTAATTGATTCAAAAATTAATTTCTCTCTGAGTTTTAATGATTTTGAGTTGATTCTTTTTTTAATAATTCACAAAAATGTTAAAATATTTTATTTTATCAAAAAATCCCAAAAATATTATTTATTTCATATAATTTATATTTTTGTGAAGAATTAATATTTTAATTGTTTTTGGCATTTTAAATATTTTTTCTACATTGATTTTGCAACTTTTAATGCTTTCTAATTATTTTGTAGGTCAATACTTAATTTTTGAAGCATTAATCCAATATCACAATTTGTTTTCCATGTGTTAAACAATTTTTGATCATTTTAATTGGATTTTTATTCAATTAAATACATTTTGAAAACAAATTAGGGTTTTGGATTAATTCAACCCTCATAAATCATTTTCAAAACACTTTGGGCCTCTATTAGAGTGTAAGACCCAATCCTTTTTTTGACCAAATCATCTTTGGGCCTAACTTATTGTATAAGTCCCGATACCGTCAAAAAAAACAAACGGCGCGATCGTCGCCTTTTCAAAAATCATCTGGGCCTACCCTCGAGTAGTAAGACCCATTTATTTTTCTTCAAAACTCTTTGGGCCTCTTGAGAGAGTGTAAGACCCATCCCCCCTTGTACAAAAACTTTTTGGGCCTCACTCATTGTATAAGTCCCTCTGTACAAGTAAACGGCGTGATCGTCGCCCGTTTAAAAATAAAAACCATCTGGGCCTACCCACGAGTAGTAAGACCTATTTATTTTTCTTTAAAACACTTTGGGCCTCTATTAGAGTGTAAGACCCAATCCCCCTTTTAACCAAAACATTTTGGGCCTCACTTATCGTATAAGTCCCTCTGCGTTAAAAGAAAACCTCAGCGCGATCGCCATTTTTAAACGAAAAATCATTTGGGCCTACCCTCGTGTTATAAGCCCCACTCTTTTCTTTAAACCTTTTTGGGCCTCTTGAGAGAGTGTAATACCCATCCCTTTGTACAGAAAACCATTTTGGGCCCCAGTCACTTGTATAAGTCCCTCTGTACAAATTCAAACAGTGCGCTCGCTGATAAAACCTTGGGCCTCTCCTTGAGCTGTAAGCCCCAAATCTTTCTTTTTCAAAGCACTTTCTCCTTTGATTTTGAATATACTATTGTTTTCAATCTTTCTTTGTTGAACAACTAACCAAACAGCATGGAAGCACTACAACCGAGTAAGTGGTTATCGCTTTCATTTACTGTTTTCATATTATAAACTGTATTGTGGGGATGCTCACTGTAAGTCTCCTTTCATAAACTCATATCTACTGTGTAATAATAGTATAGATATTTCGAGTTTCCCCGGCAACTACGTCTAGAACTAGGTGACGCCGTTTCATTTATTCGTAGAAATAGACGCCTAGATCCCCAATAGGAGCACCAGATACAGTCTTCTCTTCGGCTGTCCTCCTTAGGAATCGTCAAGAAGCTCTACTCCCCAAGATGAATGTATTCTCCGTGAATGGCATCTTTGAGTTTCTTCCAAATTCTCGAACTTTCCTGACTTGATCTATTCCTTGTGGATAGCTTGCCTTGAATGTCTCGGGATTTGGGTACCCACTACGGTCATAATCTTGGACCTTAACTAAGGAACCCTCTTTAAAAGTTAAAAGTCACTGGATAGTAAACCTCGCATGTTTACCAGTGGTTTTTATCTTTAAAAGAGTTATCTCTCCTAATGGAAAGGAGATGATAGACCCACGGGCTTCTTAAAAGCATCGGCCTCCTCTTGGGCATTATTCAAGGACCCTACGGCTTCTTAGAAGTATTCACAGCCTCCTCTTAGGCTTCGTATAATGATCTCTTCCTCCGAGAATGATAGCCTCCTCTTGGGCTTCGTACAAGGACCCGTAGGCTTCTTAAAAGTTTCCAGCCTTCTCTTGGGCTTCGTACAAATTGTCCCGACGACCTCCTAGAGGTATAGGAACAGAACCTAGTCATCCTCATAGAACAGTCCTTTCATAGAGCCTACTATTGTTTCTCGAAGCATAGTACAAAAGATAAAACTCTAGACATGGACAGTCTAACTTCCTTGAGTCTCAAAGACATTCTCAAGCACCCTTCGTTAAATAGGAAGGAAACCCGCAGACTCGGATAGTCTCAATACCCTTTGGATTCCCCGTTTCCTCAAAGAGAAGGAAATATCCCTGATCCTCAGATCTAACCCATGAGTACAGTGATGCTCATATAAGAACTGATTTTCTCTTTTAAATCAGTATATTGGATCTGTCACTCAACTGAAACAGTTACAATAGCCTCCATCTCGGGCTTCGTACGAGATACCAAAATTCTCCCCAGTGGAGTCAAAACAACCTTTTCGCCTCTCTCTCGGGCTTTGTACGAGATACAAAAACACTCTCTTACTGAGTATAAAAGATTCTCCAACTGAGTCAACTCTTTGCTAGCCTCCTCTTAGGCTTTGTATAACGATATGCCCCACTGGGTCAAAAAACTTTTAGCTTCTCTCTCGGGCTTTGTACGAGACACAAAATAGCCTCATCTTAGGCTTTGTATAATGATTTTCCTAGCAGAAATTAGCCTCCTCTTAGGCTTTGTATAAGAAAACCACTGGTTGATCCAATCGACCTTTTAGCATCGAAGTTGTGCCTTGTTCACAGTACACAAACATCAACAACTCCTTTCCTTTCATCTAATCGCTGTAAGCGGCAAGCCTCTGGATCATCTACATCCATGCCACTATCCCTCTTTTAGCATGAGAAATTCCTAAGGAAAGATAGCATTGCGCTACACTGAGTTAAAGTCTTCTCCTTCAGGTTAAAAACCTTTCTTCGGAAATTATGGCATTGCTTGGATCCACGTATCCCAGTTAAAGTAATTCTCCTTCTCCCCCCTTTAGAGATGACAAATTCTCTCTAAAGTCAAGGTCTTTCAGCTTCACGTCTTGGGCTTTGAACAAGACACAAATAGACCTTTTAGCTTCACATCTTGGGCTTTGAACAAGATACAAATCACCTTTCGCTTCATGTCTTGGGCTTTGAACAAGACACCAAAACACCCCTTTCCTCCCATAGAATAGGAGGAACTACGAATGCTCTGATTTCCCTGTTTCGGTAAACGGGAATACGTAGGCATAAGATCGAAAGAAAAGATCTTAGCGAGCGCAATCAACAAAAAACCCAAATCCCATATCTCCATCAATCAAAAGCAGTATTTCAAAAACATCAGTCCTAACATCCTAATCCTTATTCCCCGCCAGAAACCTTCTGCCCAGGCAAAAAGAAAGAGAACAGTATTGGCGAAAATACAAATAACCAGTACAAAGGCCCCCCCCACATTGATAGCATCCGTAACCTAACAGACCGCTGTTTAAACTCAGTATGCAAGCAGGGTTAATTGGAGACATCTATTTCCCTTCCTTATTCAGCTCACAATAGGATAAAAAATGAATCGACCTGTAGTTTTAAGCTCAACCGCAGAGAGCGACCAGCGCTTAAGAACCGCGTCCAAAATCGCTCGCTACAGAAAAGTGGCGCCCACCGTGGGGCCCGTTCCTTTCTTTCTACTTCTCTTGTGTGAAAATTTACACAAATGGCGACTCTGCTGGGGAGTCTCCTTTTCTGCCTTAGGGCATCATCCCCGTTTTCTACGGAAAATGGGAACTCTACCGAAGAGAAAGATTGACCTATGCTGGTCCATCTCTTAGGCAGAGAACCACAGATTGGGGCTTCCGCCGGGGAACCCATTTCTGTCAGGAACTTAGGATTCGTAGCTTTATAAGTCTAGGATGATTAGGACAAATATATATACTGCTTTTCCTAATTGCTATACATGTTTATTTTTCTGCTAATGGGAATGCGTGTGATGCCGCATGTGGTGAGATTGAGTATACACTTAAGAAAAGCCAACCTTTTTCGTAGTGCGGAAGCTATCGGAAATAGCTGTTACGCGATACTACCCTCATTTGAGGCTGGTGATCTATTCTCGGTGAATGGCACTTACTCTAAGATTGCACACAACTCGCTGGCGATCCGCTTGTTGTTTTGCCTTCCTGGGAGGAGCTGATGATAATGAGTACAGGTACAAAAATCACCCTAGTATAAACCTTTGGGGATGGGTAGAGCCTTGACTTCATGACAACGACCCTTTGACCCCATGTTTTTTCTATGTTTTTGTGTGCTGCATTCATGTATTCATTTAATAAAACATTAAAACATTCAAAAAAATTCTCTTCTAGTCTCTCTGTTTTTCAAATTAAACTAAGACTGTGATTGCAAATATCAGAGAAAAAGATTGCATTAATGGATTTCGATAGAAGGAGAACTCACTAGTATACCTTCAAGGTTCCAAAACTAGGGGATTTGAGAAAGTTAGCGAGGATGATCGTTAACCCAGAGGCTTTCAGAGCCAAGCACGGTGGTTTGCTACCACTGTTAAGAGTCCATGTGATTGAGGGAATCATGGATGCGTTCATTCAATTCTACGATCCGGTTTATCATTGTTTCACATTCCCGGATTACCAGCTACCACCAACGTTGGAGGAGTATTCTCATCTGACTGATTTGCATATCACTGATCGAGCTCCATTTTCTGGACTGGAAGAAATTCCAAAGAACCAGACTATTGCAATAGCAATTCATTTGGACGAGTCTGAGGTCCGGACTCACATGACCACTAAGGGTGGCATCCAAGGTTTGCCAGCCCAGTTCTTGACAAAGAAAGCTCTGTACTTCGCTAGTATAGGGAACATGACTACTTTTGAAAGCATCTTTGTCTTGCTCACCTACGGATTATTTTTGTTTCCCAACATTAATTACTTCGTCGATATCAACGCTATTAAGGTTTTTCTCATTGGAAACCCTGTGCCGACTTTGCTCGCAGATGCGTATCATTCTGTACACTTGGGAAATTTGTACAGCGGGGGGGAGATCACATGTTGTGTACCTTTACTCTACAAATGGTTTATCTCTCACTTGCCCAAGTTTGCCGCTTTTTGGGATTGCAAGAGTGTCTTACGTTGGTCGCAGAAGATCATGTCTCTCACCAGCTCCGATATAGATTGGTGTAATAGAATTTATGAGGGAATCAGAATCATTGACCGTTGTGGAAACTTCCCCAGCGTACCCCTCATAGGAACTAAAGGAGGAATCAACTATCATCCGATATTAGTTCTTCGTCAATTTGGATACCCGATGAGACACATCCCACTGGGTGTTCATCTGGAAGGTCTTTTCTTCAAAGAAGGAGAAAGTGACAGAGCACTAAAGATGGAAATAGTGCAAGCTTGGAAACATGTTCATAAGAAAGGACGAGAGTCTCTGGGAAAACCGGACTGTGTCTCGGTGGAGCCTTATCTCCATTGGGTACAAACCAGAGCTCTCAAGCTAAAAATTCCTTATCCTCGTTACGGAATTCTTCCGCCGAGGGAAACTGTCATGTACTTCATGACGGAAATTGAAAGGCTTCAGGTTACTCTCAACAAAGTTCAAAAGGAAATAAGGTCTTGGAAGAACAAGTACCGCACCCTCGACGTAGAGTGTATCCAAATACAGCAATTACTGAAAGAGAAAGATGCTCTGATTGAAATTTTGGAGCAGCATGCTGTTGAGAATCAAGATGACCAAAGGAATTTGCTCGCTCCTTTCACCTGGAAAAGGAATGACAACCCGACAACGGCCCAAGCGCCCCGGTCAAAGAAGAGGACTCGGGACCCATTAGTTTAGGTTTCTGTTTCTGCACTTTGTAATCTACTGTATTTCCATTTTTGTAATCCTTTGGAATTCAATAAAAAGGGGTTTCCCCACTGTTTGATATTTGCAATCTAATTGTCGAAGTTTATTTTAATTAAACCTAAAAACAATTAATATAATCATTGCATTCATCATTCTCACATCGCGTATTCTTCTTACCTATGAATCTTACGTTTGTGTCTCGGTTCTAGAGTCAAACTGTCTCATTCGTATAATACTCGGGCCAATCGTCAGAAAAAGATGGATGATCTTGAGGAAGAAAACAGAGAGTTGAAAGAAGAGATCGACGCTCTGAGAGAGGATATGAGAAAGCTTTGTAACGACATGCAAGCCATGGCAGAAGCTCAGCTACAAAGAACTGTGATCTCAGAGATCACCTCAACGCCCATCATAGAAAAGTATGATCCTAGGTATCCGATGCCGAAAGATCGTCCTTGGGGCAAGCCTGTTAACTATATCCCGGAAGGATATGTCCCGCCGATCACTGAAGATCAGGGAATCGCAACAGAAGCCGCTGGGCCTGAAGGTTACAAACTTCGGGAAAGCGAAGATGCCAGGGGCATACTCAAGACTCCTGAAGGTTACAAACTTCGGGAGGCGCCAAGACTTACTGCCGTAGTCACGGTACCACCCCCTGTGGTGCACACTGTCCCGGAAGGACAGATTCCACAGACACCTTCTGGTAAGAAGGAAACTATGTTTGACAGAATGGATGAATTCCAGGAACAGTTCTTGGAAATGCAGAAAGAGCTGCAAACCATTCGCGGTCAGGATCTATTTGGAAAGGACGCCGCAGACCTCTGCTTGGTCCCAAATGTGAAAGTCCCGCACAAGTTCCAAGTGCCCGACTTTGAAAAATACAAGGGTAACTCTTGCCCTCAGAGCCATCTGGTGATGTACGCTCGGCGGATGTCAGCTCAGACGGAGAATCAGGACCTGCTGATTCACTACTTCCAGGATAGTTTAACCGGTGCCGCACTCAAATGGTACATGGGCTTAAACCGTACTACGATCAGTACATTCAGAGATCTTGGTACTGCCTTTAACCAACAATACAAGTACAATTTGGACATAGCCCCCGACAGAGATCAACTCAGATCAATGTCGCAAAAGGAAAAGGAAACCTTTAAGGAGTATGCTCAAAGGTAGCGTGAAATTGCCGCTCAAATTTGTCCACCTCTTGAGGAAAAAGAGATGACAAAAATCTTCTTAAAGACCTTAAGCTCATTTTACTACGGCCGAATGGTCGCCAGTGCACCCAGTGATTTCACCGAAATGGTCGGCATGGGTGTACGTCTTGAGGAAGCCGTCCGAGAAGGACGTTTGGTAAAAGACACTGGATCAACGAGCGGTACTAAAAAATACGGTAGTGCTTTCCCTAAGAAAAAAGAGCAAGATATTGGGAATATCTCTCTCAGAAAGCAAAGGCGACGTTATCAGCCAGTAGCAGCTGTTACTCCTGCTATCGGCCCCGCGCCTGTTCCTATGTATCAACCTCAGGTTGCGCAGAGCCAACCTGACCAACAAAGGACACAACAGCCTCTTCATCAGACTCGTCCTCCAAATAACAACAACCGTACAATACGGCCACCAGGATTTGATCCTATACCTGTAACGTACGCAGAACTGTTTACGTTACTGCTAGCCAAGGGGCACATCCAGACTAAGTCTCCCCTTTCAGTTCTGAAAAATCTGCCTTTCTGGTTTAAGGTGGATCAAACATGCCCTTATCATCAAGGAGGTTCAGGGCATAACATTGAGACTTGTCTCAATTTCAAATCCGACGTGCAAAACCTTGTTAGGAGCAGGCTCTTATCTTTCAAAGATACGAACCCTAATGTTCTTACGAACCCGCTGCCTCAACATGAGAAGGCTGCAGTCAATCTGATTGAGAAAGAGACTAACAATGTCTATCAAATTCACGATGTACTCTTATTGGGGACCAATCTGGTCAAGATGCATTGTAGACAGAGTGGATATGGCCATGTGCCACCTCATAATTATCACCAGTGTGATATCTGCTCTAAAGATAACCAAGGATGTTCTGTGGTGCAATCAGCTCTACAGGAGCAAATGGATCTCGGATGGATCCAGGAACACCGAGTTCGTGGAGTTAACATGGTCTCTACGAATTCTAACGTCATTCAAAACCACGACATCCGTGTGATGAATGTCAACTTGGTGGCGATGCACTCAAGGCAAAGCCAGTATCATAATTTGCCGCGGCACGATTACAGTTCCTGTCTGATTTGCTCGGTAAACAAACAGGGATGCTCTTTCATACAAGAGGCCCTCCAGCGTCAGATGGATCTTGGATGGATCCAAGACTACCATGATAGGAACTCCTATCAAATCAACATGATTCAGATCTTTGACATTCGCGTGATGAATACCAACCTGGTAGAGTTACATGCTGAGCAGGACCGACTCGGATTCTTAATATTACACGATTATCAAAACTGTAAAGCAGGTTGCGAAAATGATCGAGGTTGTACCCTTGTCCAGGAGGCACTTCAGCACTTGTTAAATCACTGGTGGATGCCAATCTATATGGACGAAGATACTCAGCAGATTAGTATCAATAACAGGAATCCTACTCGTCGTCAAAGTCAGGATGTCCGATCAATGGAAGGTAACCTAGTGAGGTTACATTGTATTCAAAGTGGGCGTGGCCAGGTGCCTCCACACAACTATGACAGTTGTAGCGTCTATTCGGAAAGTAACCAAGGGTGTTACCTTGTGAGAGTAGCTCTTCAGGGTCAGATCGATCATGGAGAAATTCATCCATATCCAGGTTCAGGACCCATCATTTAGTCGCCAAACTACCTTGCCGATCAAGTTGAGGATGTTGTCACGATCTCTGGTCATCACCAGATCATGGATGTTTTTGCCATCGTCCCTCTACTTGACGAATCTAGAGTTCCCAACCGGGAACGGATCAAGGTTACTTATGATGGTCAGAAAAATCAGAAGGTTCCCATAGTCATCTATCTACCGGGACCATTACCGTATGAATCAGCTAAGGCAATCCCTTACAAATATGGTGCAACAATAATCGAGAATGGAAAGGAAATTCCATTACCCTCCGTCGTGAATATTGCAGACGTCAGTCGTGTAACACGGAGCGGTCGAATCTTCAACCGAGGGGTTGGAGAATCCAACAAAGAAAAGGAACTTCAGGCAGAAATTCCTGATCCGCCAGTCAGTCAATCTGGTAATCCCAACTTTTCAAAAGACAAAGATGAGATGCTAAAGCCCATCCAAAGGAGTGAATATAACATCGTTGATCAACTGTTACAGACTCCTTCAAAGATCTCACTATTATCACTATTACTCAGTTCAGAAGCACACAGAGAGGCTCTACAGAAAGTCTTGGAGCAAGCCTTTGTGGAACAGGATGTAACAATCAGACAATTCGATAGCATTGTCTCTAACATCACTTCCTGCAATAATTTGGGATTTAGTGATGAGGAATTACCTGAAGAGGGTCGCCGTCATAACATGGCGCTCAATATCACAGTTAACTGCCAAGGCGATGCTTTAGCCAACGTACTGGTAGACACAGGGTCAGCCCTGAATGTTATGCCGAAGTCCACCTTGATGCAATTATCATTCAAGGGCCCTCCGATGAGAGTCAGCGAGGTCGTCGTCAAAGCATTCGACTGATCCAGAAAAATAGTTATCGGCGAAGTGGATCTTCCCATAACTATTGGTCCTCACACTTTCCAAATCACTTTCCAGGTCATGGACATCCGGGCAACATACAGTTGTTTATTAGGAAGACCTTGGATACATCAGGCTGGAGCGGTTACTTCAACCCTCCACCAAAAGCTAAAGTTCGTCAAGAACGATCAACTTGTCACGGTTTGTGGGGAACAAGCCTTGTTTGTGAGTAACTTATCATCATCTACTTATGTGGAACCCGAGGAGGTTATTGGAACTCAGTTCCAAGCACTATCGGTGAGCAAGAACGATCAATCCGAAGAAGGAACTTCAATTTCTTCATACAAAGATCCTATCAAAGAGGTCGAGAGTACCGATACAATAGGATAGGGACGGCTTGTCATTCCTATTGACAATAAAACAAAGAAGGGTCTTGGTTTTTCTGCAACCTGTACCCAGACAACCGCCAACGATGAAAGTCTTCATCCCCTTCAAAACTTCTTCCACAGTGGAGGTTTTCTTCACCCAGTGTCTCACACAGTTCATGCTATCAATGAGGAAGATCCCTCTGACACAGATGAAGAATGGAAGTCCTACCTTAACAAGGACGGCTATATGTCTCAGGAAGAGGTGCCTATGCCTTTTTGCTTTCCTACAGAAAGTTCGAGATTTATACCAAGATCAGATGTCGAAATGATCTACGGAGATTGTGATCTGGAAGGATGCCGTGCTCCGCCAAATTCATTAGAGGAGGACACTCTGATGAAAGAAAACTTTGATCACAATTACTATGGCCCGATGGATGGTCTGCCAATGTGGCAGCCTTACCCAGGAAACTTGGGGCAAGAAAATCAGCCGAGTAATGAAACTCAGCTGAGCATCATTGAACAGAATACCTGTGTCCCCACCATGTCATGGGATCAACACTCAGGTCATTCAGAAACTACTCAACATGAAGATGAATTCGCAACGTTTGTAGGACCAGAATTCATCAACTATGCTTTTCCTGAGGTCAACGTCATCGAGAGGGATGACTTCTCCAGTTCCAAAGAAGTTTGGGACACCCTGGGACAACCAAGTGGAAAGTACGACTTCATGGTCAAGTACACCGCTCCCGAAAGCTCTCGTATCAGGCTCGAAGACATCCAGCCAACTGGATGGGGAGATACAGCTGAGAGCACCAATGCTATGCAAAATGCAATAGAGGAATCCTCCTACGACAATTCGGCCTGGGAAACAGATTCCAATGATCCTACTCCACCAGAAATCAGCGTCATTTCTGAAGACAAATCAAGGAAGGTGCCAGACTTTGTGATTCATAGAGGAGTTCGCCGCCAATGGGTTGCTGTCGAGGTTCCGAAGGTCGTTCATCAGTCAAAGTAATTGCCATCTTTAACCTTTCACCCTGCCCAGGTGAAACGGATATTTTGATAGGGCTCGTTTTCTGTAAACTTCCCTCTTCACTTTGCCCAAAGCGACAGAGTTTTGTTTTATAGGGCTGTAGTTTCAAGATTCGACTTGTTCATTAATAAAATAACGTCGTTCTGTAATTTCCGCATTAATTGTTGTTTTCTCTTTTTGCTTTTTCAGAAAATGGTAATCCTAAAAAACAATTCAATAATAAAAACAAGCAGTAAAATCAAAACACTGCACACACTTGCATTTTCTCTATCTCTTCTAAACACGAATCATCACGTCATGCAGATTGCTTGTTTTATACCCCGTTGAAACATACGATCCGATGCCTTCTTCCAACTTTGAGTTCCCGGTATTCGAGGCTGAAGAAGAAAATGACAACGAAATTCCAGAAGAGATCTCCCGACTACTCAGACAAGAGGAAAGGTCCATTGAACCTCACAAAGAACCGTTGGAAACGGTAAACTTGGGTTCAGAAAAAGAGAGAAAAGAAATCAGGATCGGAGCATTGCTCAGTCCAACTGCCAGAGAGGGTTTGATAAAGCTTCTCAAAGGATTCCCCGATGTGTTCGCTTGGTCCTATCAGGATATGCCAGGGTTGGATACCAGCATCGTGGAACATCACTTACCGCTAAGATCGGAATGTCCGCTAGTAAAGCAAAGGTTGAGACGCACTCACCCGGACATGGCCATCAAAATCAAAGAGGAGGTGCAGAAACAGATCGACGCGGGTTTCCTCGCTACATCTGAATATCCTCAATGGTTAGCCAACATCGTACCCGTTCCCAAAAAGGACGGAAGGGTCAGAATGTGTGTTGATTACAGAGATCTAAACAAGGCAAGTCCAAAGGACGACTTTCCTTTACCACGCATTGACATGCTGGTTGACAGCACAGCAAAGTTCAAAGTATTCTCCTTCATGGATGGATTCTCGGGCTATAACCAGATCAAAATGGCGCCGAAAGACATGGAGAAAACTTCGTTCATTACCCCATGGGGTACCTTTTGTTACAAGGTAATGCCGTTCGGTTTGAAGAATGCCAGGGCAACCTATCAAAGGGCCATGACTACTCTGTTTCATGACATGATACACAAAGAAATCGAGGTATATGTCGATGATTTGATTGCAAAATCAAGAACAGAGGATGAGCACGTTGAACATCTGTTAAAATTGTTCGAACGTCTAAGAAAATTCAAGCTCCGCTTGAATCCCAACAAGTGCACCTTCGGTGTCCGTTCAGGGAAACTACTAGGGTTCATCGTCAGCCAGAAAGGGATTAAGGTTGATCCTGACAAGGTCAAGGCCATTCCAGAAATGCCTTCTCCGAAAACTGAAAAACAAGTCAGAGGATTCCTGGGACGTTTGAACTACATCTCCAGATTCATATTCCTTATGACCGCGACTTGTGCGCCGATTTTCAAATTACTCAAAAAGAACCAGGATTGCGTTTGGTCAGAAGATTGCCAAACCGCCTTCGACAGTATCAAGGAATACCTGTTGAATCCTCCGATTCTATCACCTCCAGTGGAAGGAATACCACTAATTATTTACCTCACAGTCCTAGAGGACTCAATAGGATGTGTACTTGGCCAACAAGACAAAACTAAAAGGAAAGAGTCTGCCATTTACTAACTAAGCAAGAAATTCACCGACTGTGAAACTCGGTACACAATGCTTGAGAAAACTTGTTGCGCTTTGGCTTGGGCAGCCAAACGTCTTCGCCAGTACATGATTCGTCATACTACTTGGTTGGTCTCCGAAATGGATCCAATCAAGTACGTTTTCGAAAAACCTGCTCTCACGGGAAGGATTGCCCGTTGGCAGATGTTACTATCAGAATATGACATAGAGTACCATGCTCAGAAAGCCGTTAAAGGAAGTATTTTAGCCGATCATTTAGCTCATCAACCGATTGACGATCAAGAATCAATTGGGTTTGACTTCCCAGACGAAGATGTCATGTATCTAAAGATGAAAGACTGCGATGAACCGCTACCCAGTGAAGGGCCAGAACCAGGTTCCCAGTGGGGACTCATCTTTGACGGAGCAGTTAATCATTATGGAAACAGAATTGGGGCAATCATTGTTACCCCTCAGGGTTCCCACATTCCTTTCACTGCCAGACTTACGTTCAAATGTACGAACAACGAGGCCGAATACGAAGCATGTATTATGGGTCTCGCAGAAGCGATTGATTTAAGGATCAAAAACTTGGACGTATACGGCGATTCAGCCCTGGTTATCAATCAGATAAAAGGAGATTGGAACACATACCAATCGGGATTGATTCCTTACAATGACTATGCAAGAAGGTTGTTACCCTTCTTTAACAGAGTCGACTTTCATCACATCCCTCGTGATGAGAATCACATGGCTGATGCGTTAGCCACTCTCTCTTCCATGATTTGTGTAGGTCGATGGAATGACATACCTAAGATCGACAAAATGCACCTTGAACGGCCCGCTTACATCTTCACGATTGAAGCGGTCATAGACGACAGACCTTGGTATCACGATATCAAATGCTTCCTTCAGAAACAAGAGTACCCATCTGGGGCACTCAGAAAAGACAGGAAAACCCTCAGAAGATTGGCTGGAAACTTCTTCCTGGGCGGTGACACTCTTTATAAGAGAAATTTTGACATGGTCTTGCTCCGATGCGTCGACAGACCAGAAGCAGACGTGCTCATGAAAGAAATTCATGAAGGATCCTTTGGCACTCATGCCAACGGACACACAATGGCGAGAAAAATTCTCAGGGCCGGGTATTATTGGTTGACCATGGAATCCGACTGCTACAAGTACATGAGGAGGTGTCACAAGTGTCAGATATACTCCGATAAAATTCATGTACCGCCATCACATCTCAAAGTTCTTTCTTCCCCGTGGCCATTTTCCATATGGGGAATCGACATGATTGGCTTGATCGAACCTAAGGCTTCAAACGGACATTGGTTCATCCTGATAGCCATTGATTATTTCACCAAGTGGGTCGAAGCAGCGTCATTCGCCAATGTAACCCGACAAGTGGTGATCCGATTTATCAAAAACAATATCATCTGCCATTATGGTGTTCCAAGCGAGATCATTACTGATAATGGATCTAACTTGAACAATAAGATGATGAAAGAGTTGTGTGCTGAGTTCAAGATCGAACACCATAACTCATCTCCCTACCGACCCAAGATGAACGGAGCGGTAGAAGCGGCTCACAAGAACATCAAAAAGATCGTTCAAAAAATGGTTGTAACCTATAAAGATTGGCACGAGATGCTACCCTTTTCTCTTCATGGTTATCGCACATCTGTCCGCACTTCAACAGGGGCTACCCCTTTCTCTCTAGTATATGGCATGGAGGCAGTGCTTCCCATAGAAGTAGAGATCCCATCAATCCGGGTATTGATGGAAGCTAAGCTCACCAAGGCTGAATGGTGTCAAAATCGACACGACGAACTGAACCTGATCGAAGAGAAGCAAATCACAGCATTATGCCACGGTCAGTTGTATTAACAGAGAATGAAGAAGGCGTTCGACAAAAAGGTTCGGCCTCGTGTCTTCAGAAAAGGAGACCTCGTGCTCAAGAAGATACAATCATTTCTCACTGATTCTCGGGGCAAATGGACCCCAAATTATGATGGCCCCTATGTGGTCACGAAAGCTTTCTCAGGCGGTGCCTTGAGACTTGCAGCCATGGACGGAGAGGAATTTTCCTACCCCACGAATGTTGATGTAGTCAAGAAATACTTCGCCTAAACTAAAAAAAACGTCTCGGTGGATTGAAAACCCGAAAGGGCGGTCCAGGCAAAAGTTAGAGACATGAAAAAAAAAGAATCATCCCGATGGATTGGAAATCTCATAGTACAATCCAGGCAAAAGTTAGGGATAATGGCAAGTAACTATGTTCAACAGAGGCAAGTCCCTCAGCAGCAGTTGCATCACCTATCGGAGGAAATCTCCAGTCAAAGGTCATCTTCGACAGAAGCTCAGGATGCCCCGAATTCAAAGTTGGTAGAAGGATAGTGGTCGTTATGTTTCAACGTAGCCCTTTTCCCTGTAAATTACTGTTTTCTAACTTTGTATATACTCTTTGGAATCACGCGTTTGGCTGATCTCCATCTTATCAATAAAATTTGAGCCCTTGTGCTTTTGTTTGTAATTCTTGCTTGTTTTAGCTTTACAGAACGACGTTGTTTAAACTTAATCAGCGATTCTTGAAATAAAACAAAAATGAATTTACTTGTTAAAACTTTTTCTGCTTTTAAAATAAAGATGGCAATTTCTTTTGACTGTTGAACATCAGAAGGACATCGATTGCTTCTCCCGAAGTAAGCGAATTTCAAAGTGCAGAATCAAAGTACTCCTTCTAAGCCAGTATGCCTGAATGAAGGGATCAACTGTGTCAGAGACCTTGTTTCGTCTGACATCCTCGGCCGAGTTCTCGTCTCCTAAGCCCGATCAACATAGCTCCCAACGGGACTATCTCTCCTAAGCAAGGTGGAATTGCTATTTTGAATCAACGGTACTTCTTCGCCCCGCGATGGCCGAGTATCCAATTGTGTTCATCCATTAGTCTGTATGTCGCGTCTATTTTGTCAGCATATACATACATACTTCATGCATTTTATTTGCGTTCGCATTTCGTATTGCATCACTATCACTTGAGTCGGTCTTGTCCCCTAGTGATAAACAGTTTTCTCAATCGAGTTTGTCAGTTCTTTCCTCGTCAGGAAGTGTTGCGTCTGCACAATCTCGCCACCAGTGTATCTTTAGATCAGAGTCGGCACTTGGCCACTTTGATAACTTGAACCTCTGAAAAGCCAGAAAAAACTCTCAATAAACATCACTCTTCGCCATTGAAGATGATATCCTTGCTTTCCCGGATTAAGGAAAATCCACAGAGAAAGCCTCGTGATCAGAGATTCGGCAGCATGCCAGTTTTGCTCCGAAAGGACCGCTGATGAACAGGTCATCGGCCCCACAAAATTGGACCCCATCATATGGCGTTTCTCCGGGAAGATCCCGAGAAAAGTATGATGAAAGATCCCAAATGAAAACAGTCTCTCAAGAGACTCGCTTTCCCCAGTAGAAACAAATGGCGTCTCCAACAGAGAAGTTTGTACAACTCTACAACTCAGACGACTGGGTTCCCCAGCAAGTCTGACATCAAAACTTTTTCCACTCAAATGGCATCTCCCCAGGAAAATTCGGCGAGAAGTTTGAGGAAAGCCGCTATGAATAGCGTCCCTTGTCAAGAAAGTTTATTGACAAAAGAAACTAAGACCAGTTCTTGGTAGGAAACCAGGATCGAGGGGAAGTTTAAATCAGAAACTAAGACCAGTTCTTGGTAGCAAACCAGGATCGAGGGGAAGTTTAAATCAGAAACTAAGACCAATTCTTGGTAGGAAACCGGGATCGAGGGGAAGTTTAAATCAGAAACTAAGACCAGTTCTTGGTAGGAAACCAGGATCGAGGGGAAGTTTAAATCAGAGACTGAGACCAGTTCCTTGGTAGGAAACCAGGATCGAGGGGAAGTTTACCTTTTCTAAGCATCATCGCTTAGCTTAAGAAGATGAATGCGTAAGCTACCATTCATAGCCACCATCAAAATTTCGGATATTCCGATATTTAATCCTCTTGCACCCCGAATGCCCGAATCCCTTCGTCATTCACACCTTCGGGTCCAAGAAGATTAAATAGGGGCATCTGTAATACCCCAAATTTTGACCACTTAGATTTCCCATCATTGTGAAAATCATCATCACAATATGGATGAACCATCATGCTTCATTAGCCTCCCCAAAGATGGGTGAGCATCCACTACAATCAAAATTAGGGTTTCAAGCCCTCTCTGAGTGCTTAGACAAAGGATCAATCAAGAAATGACATGATCTTCAACTTGTCTAATCTCTAAAACATCCACAATGGATCAAAAAGGACTCCCACTTCAAGGATTAAGCACAAGGCTGCTCCCTTCTAGGTGGATCAAGTCTCAAGATCGACAGTGTCACCAAATTAGGGTTTTGGTCAACCAGGGCCTCCAGATGGAAATTTTCATCTGGGCACAAGGCAATGATCCAAAACATGACCTAATATGCTTCATGGAACCTCATGAACCCATGCATCAAGTCAATTTTGCCTCAGGGGATGCATTCATCAAAAATCAGGAATTAGGGTTTCTTGACCTAATTCACCCCTAAGTTGACTTTTGGGACAAACCATGAGCCAAGACCTCAAGAGATGATTTGAGGGTCTCTAATACACCATATTGATCCATTTGGAACAATGGATTGATCCAAGAAGCTTGAGCAACAAGTCTCATTTTCATCTGCACCACAATTAGGGTTTTAAGGGAAAAGTCAACTGTAACTTTGACTTTTGACCAAGACATGCTCCCAAACCCTAATACATGATTGAATATACCCTATGACACCCATGGAACATGTCCATCAAGTTTGATTTAGGTCAAGGACATGATTTCCTGAAGAATTGCACAGTTTGGAATTCATTTGATAAAAAGTCAACTATGCACAAAAGTCAACTTTGACTTTTTGAGATTTTTTACCAAAATGGATTTTTAACCCTAAAATGATGTTAATGTATGATTTGAATCATCATTCATCAAGAAAAATCAAGAAAAGTGAGATAACTTGTAAAAGGGGTAACCATAAAACTTAGAAATTTTTCTAAGTTAAAAATAAAGTGGCAAAGGTACCAACTTTGGAGGACCATAACTCCTAAACCACAAGGCCATTTTTTCTCATCCCAAGATGGATTTGTAGCCCTCATTATCACCTACAAAAACTTCAACTACAAGTCATTCCAATTCATTAAGTATTTTGAGTTATGGAGTGATCAAAGTGGCTGAAAAGTGAAAATGTCACTTTTTCCAACACTTAGTGAAATTTTCACTAAGTCAGAATTTGCCTTCACTTTTTGCCAAATGTAGGGGGATTTTTCACTTGGAATCAAAAGAGATCAAAACCAAACTTGTTCAAACAGTTGTTGTATCATGTAAGAGCTTTCCAAAATGGCCAAGAACATTGCCAAATTCAACCTACACCATGAGATACAACATTGCAAAGTTGCCTTGCTGAAATCTGTCAAGGCAAGACAGAATTTGCAATTTTGCTCGATTTGCCAAAATCATCCAAATTCAATTGCTCCAATCCACTTGGACACCTCAGAGGATTGAATCTAAAGGGGACAATCACTGAGCCAAGCCTCCAAGGTCCAAGGAACAAGGAATAGCATGTTGAACCTAGAGTTGCCAAAATAGGGACAAGACTTCAAATTTGGAATGAGGAATTCAATGGAACCATAAAGGTGGCATGGACTGAGCCATTCTCATATGAAATCAGTTAAGACTTATCCAAGACCAAGGGGACCAAAGCTCTGTGCCCTAACCTCTAGTCAATGGCTAGAGGAGACTTGGATTCTCATTTGCCAACATTGGCCAAACCTACTTACCAGCTGCCATGCACTATTCCTTGCAAAACAAACTTGCTCTACTATAAATAGAGCTCAATTGTGGTCAGTTTGAGTACACCAAAGCCATCTAACAGATGCTTTCCTCAAAATCTCTTTCTCTTGGCAAAAATGCCTTTCTTAGCAAGGTAGCTATCGGGTTTTGAGTTTGAGAGCAATTCTGCACAAACCAATCACTCACACACCTCACATACATCACATATGAGCTGATCAAACACTCACATAACTTCTGAAACATCAATTTCATGAAATCACCAACTGGTTGCTCAAATTTTCAAACAAGGTGCAGCTGAGGTACCACAAAATGATCCAGCCAATTTCAATCAAGTCCAACTATCCAAACACAATCCATAGGGTGTAGGGAAGCTGTTCAGATCATCACCACTCATCTGTAACACCTCCAAATCAAAAATCACTCTGAACTTGCTGTCACGGCTTGGAGGTAAGCACATACTTGGTCATCTCTCAATCTATGCATATTTCCTCGCACAATAATTTGGCCATATGTTCATAATCATGCATGGAATGTTTTCCGTCAATTAATTGCATTGTTTGAATCGTGTATCAAAAATCCTAGCCTTCATGCAGAAATTAGGGTTCTTGAGGTTTCTTCGTGATTTCTTGTTGTATGTTTAATTTAAATGAAATTAAAGTACATAGACATGATCGTGAGGTTGAGACGAGCATAATGATATGTGGATTGCATGATATGATTACGTATTCATGGAGATTGGATAGAAAACGCAAATCTGAGAAACCAAGAACACGCGCGTGTTCTTCAGCTTGTTCTTGGCGCCTTTTTTTCAAATTCAAATATTTGAATTTTGTGATTTTGTTTAATTGATTCAAAAATTAATTTCTCTCTGAGTTTTAATGATTTTGAGTTGATTCTTTTTTTAATAATTCACAAAAATGTTAAAATATTTTATTTTATCAAAAAATCCCAAAAATATTATTTATTTCATATAATTGATATTTTTGTAAAGAATTAATATTTTAATTGTTTTTGGCATTTTAAATATTTTTTCTACATTGGTTTTGCAACTTTTAATGCTTTCTAATTATTTTGTAGGTCAATACTTAATTTTTGAAGCATTAATCCAAGATCACAATTTGTTTTCCATGTGTTAAACAATTTTTGATCATTTTAATTGAATTTTTATTCAATTAAATACATTTTGAAAACAAATTAGGGTTTTGGATTAATTCAACCCTCATAAATCATTTTCAAAACACTTTGGGCCTCTATTAGAGTGTAAGACCCAATCCTTTTTTTGACCAAATCATCTTTGGGCCTCACTTATTGTATAAGTCCCGATACCGTCAAAAAAAAACAAACGGCGCGATCGTCGCCTTATCAAAAAGCATCTGGGCCTACCCTCGAGTAGTAAGACCCATTTATTTTTCTTCAAAACTCTTTGGGCCTCTTGAGAGAGTGTAAGACCCATCCCCCCTTGTACAAAAATTTTTTGGGCCTCACTCATTGTATAAGTCCCTCTGTACAAGTAAACGGCGTGATCATCGCCCGTTTAAAAATAAAAACCATCTGGGCCTACCCTCGAGTAGTAAGACCCATTTCTTTTTCTTTAAAACACTTTGGGCCTCTATTAGAGTGTAAGACCCAATCCCCCTTTTAACCAAAACATTTTGGGCCTCACTTATCGTATAAGTCCCTCTGCGTTAAAAGAAAACCTCGGCGCGATCGCCATTTTTAAACGAAAAATCATTTGGACCTACCCTCGTGTTATAAGCCCCACTCTTTTCTTTAAACCTTTTTGGGCCTCTTGAGAGAGTGTAAGACCCATCCCTTTGTACAGAAAACCATTTTGGGCCCCAGTCACTTGTATAAGTCCCTCTGTACAAATTCAAACAGTGTGCTCGCTGATTTGAGCTGTAAGCCCCAAATCTTTCTTTTTCAAAGCACTTTCTCCTTTGATTTTGAATATCTGTTGTTTTCAATCTTTCTTTGTTGAACAACTAACCAAACAGCATGGAAGCACTACAACCGAGTAAGTGGTTATCGCTTTCATTTACTGTTTTCATATTATAAACTGTATTGTGGGGCTGCTCACTGTAAGTCTCCTTTCATAAACTCATATCTACTGTGTAATAATAGTATAGATATTTCGAGTTTCCCCGGCAACTACGTCTAGAACTAGGTGACGCCGTTTCATTTATTCGTAGAAATAGATGCCTAGATCCCCAATATGAGCACCAGATACAGTCTTCTCTTCGGCTGTCCTCCTTAGGAATCGTCAAGAAGCTCTACTCCCCAAGATGAATGTATTCTCCGTGAATGGCATCTTTGAGTTTCTTCCAAATTCTCGAACTTTCCTGACTTGATCTATTCCTTGTGGATAGCTTGCCTTGAATGTCTCGGGATTTGGGTACCCACTACGGTCATAATCTTGGACCTTAACTAAGGAACCCTCTTTAAAAGTTAAAAGTCGCTGGATAGTAAACCTCGCACGTTTACCAGTGGTTTTTATCTTTAAAAGAGTTATCTCTCCTAATGGAAAGGAGATGATAGACCCACGGGCTTCTTAAAAGCATCGGCCTCCTCTTGGGCATTATTCAAGGACCCTACGGCTTCTTAGAAGTATTCACAACCTCCTCTTAGGCTTCGTATAATGATCTCTTCCTCCGGGAATGATAGCCTCCTCTTGGGCTTTGTACAAGGACCCGTCGGCTTCTTAAAAGTTTCCAGCCTCCTCTTGGGCTTCGTACAAATTGTCCCGACGACCTCCTAGAGGTATAGGAACAGAACCTAGTCATCCTCATAGAACAGTCCTTTCATAGAGTCTACTACTGTTTCTCGAAGCATAGTACAAAAGATAAAACTCTAGACATGGACAGTCTAACTTCCTTGAGTCTCAAAGACATTCTCAAGCACCCTTCGTTAAATAGGAAGGAAACCCGCAGACTCGGATAGTCTCAATACCCTTTGGATTTCCCGTTTCCTCAAAGAGAAGGAAATATCCCTGATCCTCAGATCTAACCCATGAGTACAGTGATGCTCATATAAGAACTGATTTTCTATTTTAAATCAGTATATTTGATCTGTCACTCAACTGAAACAGTTACAATAGCCTCCATCTCGGGCTTCGTACGAGATACCAAAATTCTCCCCAGTGGAGTCAAAACAACCTTTTCGCCTCTCTCTCGGGCTTTGTACGAGATACAAAAACACTCTCTTACTGAGTATAAAATATTCTCCAACTGAGTCAACTCTTTGCTAGCCTCCTCTTAGCTTTGTATAACGATATGCCCCACTGGGTCAAAAAACTTTTAGCCTCTCTCTCGGGCTTTGTACGAGACACAAAATAGCCTCCTCTTAGGCTTTGTATAATGATTTTCCTAGCGGAAATTAGCCTCCTCTTAGGCTTTGTATAAGAAAACCACTGGTTGATCGAATCGACCTTTTAGCATCGAAGTTGTGCCTTATTCACAGTACACAAACATCAACAACTCCTTTCCTTTCATCTAATCGCTGTAAGCGGCAAGCCTCTGGATCATCTACATCCATGCCACTGTCCCTCTTTTAGCATGATAAATTCCTAAGGAAAGATAGCATTGCTCTACACTGAGTTAAAGTCTTCTCCTTCAGGTTAAAACCCTTTCTTCGAAAATTATGGCATTGCTCGGATCCACGTATCCCAGTTAAAGTAATTCTCCTTCTCCCCCCTTTAGAGATGACAAATTCTCTCTAAAGTCGAGGTCTTTCAGCTTCACGTCTTGGGCTTTGAACAAGACACAAATAGACCTTTTAGCTTCACATCTTGGGCTTTGAACAAGATACAAATCACTTTTCGCTTCATGTCTTGGGCTTTGAACAAGACACCAAAACACCCCTTTCCTCCCATAGAATAGGAGGAACTACGAATGCTCTGATTTCCCTGTTTCGGTAAACGGGAATACGTAGGCATAAGATCGAAAGAAAAGATATTAGCGAGCGCAATCAACAAAAAACCCAACTCCCATATCTCCATCAATCAAAAGCAGTATTTCAAAAATATCAGTCCTAACATCCTAATCCTTATTCCCCGCCAGAAACCTTCTGCCCAGGCAAAAAGAAAGAGAACAGTATTGGCGAAAATACAAATAACCAGTACAAAGGCCCCCCCACATTGATAGCATCCGTCACCTAACAGACCGCTGTTTAAACTCAGTATGCAAGCAGGGTTAATTGGAGACATCTATTTCCCTTCCTTATTCAGCTCACAATAGGATAAAAAATGAATCGACCTGTAGTTTTAAGCTCAACCGCAGAGAGCGACCAGCGCTTAAGAACCGCGTCCAAAATCGCTCGCTACACATGGACTGAGCCATTCTCATCTGAAATCAGTCAAGACTTATCCAACAACTAGGGAACCAAAGCTCTGAGCCCTAACCTCTAGTCAATGGCTAGAGGAGACTTGGATTTTCATTGGCCAACATTGGCCAAACACCTGCTGCAGTTGCCATTCACTGTGGATCCCAAAACAAACTTGCTCCACTATAAATAAAGCTCATTTGTACTCAGTTTGAGTACACCAAAGCCATCAAACAGATGCTTTCCTCAAATTCTCTCTTTCACTCCAAAATGCCTTCTTTAGTAAGGAAATTCTGAGTTTTTGAGCTAGAGAGCAATTCCACTCAAACTAATCACACACACACCTCATATATATCATACGTAAGCTGTGCAAACCATCAAAAGTGACCTGTAATCACAACATCACAAAGTCACCTCTCAAAACCTCAAAATGGCATTTTTTTGCATTTTTCAAGCCATGTCTTGATTCAGTCACTTTCCAAGCTAGATAAAACCTCAAACACACTCTAAATATCATCCTTGAACTCTCCCAAATGATGTCACACATCTGGAACACCATTTGAGAGAGTTGGCATTTTGGCCGTTTTTTACCATTTCGCGAGAAAGTGCACAAACTTGCTCCAGAGGTTTCCAACCGATTCCAACCATCCTAAAAGCTTCTAAGAGGTCATTTGAGGTTGTCCAAAGCATCAAATCATTTCTGGAACAAAGCACTTGGAAGGTTGCCCAAAATCTCCAAAAAAGAGGTAAAATTCACAACTTGAATTCTTTGAATCATGCTTTCCTTTGTTGTCCACATACATGCATCATATTGAACAATTCTTGAGGCAAAAATGTAGTCCTTAATGTGTATGTTGTGATCCTCCCACTGTTTAAACTTTGACATGTTTTTATGTGGAATTTTGGTATTTCAAAAACATGTACAGTTCTGTTTTTTTTTCATTGGTGTGTTTTATACATTAAGTTTTAGTTTGCATGAGTAACACCATTGGATTCCTTGCGAAAAATCGGTCAAGATAGGTTTTTACAGATTTCAATTCCGATGAAAATTGAGAGAGTTACGCGCGTTGAAAATTTTACGCGAAACGCCGTCGAATTAACGATGGCGGTTCTGGTTTTTTCGCTTTGTATGTTCTGTACAGTGAGTTTCCGAGTGCGTGAATAATACCATTGGATTCCTTGCGAAAAATTGGTCAAGATAGGTTTTTACGGATTTCAATTCCGATGAAAATTGAGAGAGTTACGCGCGTTGGAAATTTTACGCGAAACGGCGTCGAAAACAACGTGCAGTTTTGGTTTTTTAAATTCTGCGTTTTGTGTGTTAATTTTCTGTGCGCATGAGTGATACCATTGGATTCCTTACAAAAAATGGGTCAAGATAGGCTCTTGCGGATCTTGATTCGGTTAAAAATCGAGAGAGTTACGCATTTTGGAAATTCGACGCGGAACGATGTTTTTAAACGTAGCAGCTCTGGTTTTTTTATCGCTGCGTTTTGTACGTTGAGTTTCGGCGTGCGTGTGTGATACCATTGGATTCCTTGCGAAAAATTGGTCAGGATGGGCTCTTGCGGATCTTGATTCGGTTAAAAATCGAGAGAGTTACGCGTGTTGGAAATTCAACGCGGAACGATGTTTTTAATCGATAGCAGTTTTTGTTTTTTAATTTATGTGTTTCGTGTGTTGATTTTCCGTGCGCGTGATTAATACCATTAGATTCCTTGAGAAAAATTGGTCAGGATAGGCTCTTGCGGATCTTGATTCGGTTAAAAATCGAGAGAGTTACGCGTGTTGGAAATTCGACGCGGAACGATGTTTTCAAAACGATAGCAGTTTTTTCTGCGTTTTGTATGTCGATTTTCCGTATACGTGAGTAATACCATCGGATTCCTTGCGAAAAATTGGTCAGGATAGGCTCTTCCGGATCTTGATTCCGATAAAAATTGAGAGAGTTATGAGTGTTTGAAATTCGATAAAAACGTGTAGAAAAATTAAAGTTTCGGTTTTTACCCCAAAAGAAATGTCGGAGATGATATTTTGATATCTTTCCTCTTTTTCTTACTTTTTATTTTCAAAACTCAACCAATTTTTTTTACATAGCAAAAAATCATCATTTTCCAATTCATACCCCATAATATTTTAATCCACAAAAAATCACAAAAAAAGTATTATTTTTAATATATTTAAAAATAGTGTTTTAAATTGTTTTAAATGCTTTTAAAATGATTTCTTTTTTTTTCTTGATTTTTAAAACCAAAATGATTTTAAATATTTATGTTGATAAAATATTTTTTTTCATAAACTTTAATCATTATTTAATGATTTTATTTGATATTTTTATCATTTTTTACTTAATTTTTCTTGAAAAAATGCCTAAAAATGAAATTGGGGTTTTCTTTGATTTTCACCCTAACAAATCTTTTTCAAACACTTTGGGCCTCTATTAGAGTGTAAGACCCAATCCCCTTTTAACCAAAAAATTTTGGGTCTCACTTATTGTATAAGTCCCTCCGCGTTAAAAGAAAACATCGGCGCGATCGCCATTTTCAAACGAAAATCAACTGGGCTTCTCTTTGAGCTGTAAGTCCCATTTCTTTTCATTTTTTAACACTTGGGCCTCTATTAGAGTGTAAGACCCAACCCCTTTTTAACGAAACAATTTTGGGTCTCAATTATTGTATAAGTCCCGATACGTTAAAAATCTCGGCGCGATCGCCATTTTCAAACTGAAAATATTTTGGGCCTCTCCCTGAGTTGTAAGCCCCATCTTTTGTACAAAAATACACTTTGGGCCTCTAATAGAGTGTAAGACCCAACCCCTCTTTTTTTATATTTTCTCATTTTTCATATTATTTTTTAATGATTTGGAAAATTAATAACTCCTTCAATTTTGATTATTTTTTATTGGTTCTTTTTCTAAAAAATCACAAAAATAGTAAAATATTTTATTCTACAAAAAAATAAAATTTATATTATTTATTTAATATAGTTGGTATTTTTGTGAATAAATTCATTTTTAATTATTTTTTAAGCATTTTAAAAGTGAATATTCATCTTGAAAATAAAGACTATGGGCCTCCCCTCGTGTTGTAAGCCCCATTTCTTTTATTTAAACTCTTTGGGCCTCTAATAGAGTGTAAGACCCAATCCCTTTGTAAATACCAAAATTTTGGGTCTCAGTCACTTGTATAAGTCCCACGGTGTTTACAAAACCTCGACGCGACCGTCGCCCTTTTCAAAATTAACCATTGGGCCTACCCTCGAGCAGTAAGACCCATTTCTTTTCTTAAAACTCACTTGGGCCTCTAATAGAGTGTAAGACCCATCCCTTTGTACAGAAAACCTTTCTTGGGCCTCAGTCACTTGTATAAGTCCCTCTGTACAAATTCAACAGTGTGCTCACTGATAAAACCCTGGGCCTCTCCTTGAGCTGTAAGCCCCAAATCTTTCTTTTTCAAAGCACTTTCTCCTTTGATTTTGAATATATTGTTGTTTTCAATCTTTCTTTGTTGAACAACTAACCAAACAGCATGGAAGCTCTACAACCGAGTAAGTGTTTACCCGCTTTCATTTACCGCTTTCATATGTATATAACTGTATTATGGGGTTGTTTCACTGTAAGTCTTCTTTCATAAACTCATATATATATAACTGTATTGTGGGGCTGTTTCACTGTAAGTCTCCTTTCACAAACTCATATATATATAACTGTATTGTGGGGTTGTTTCGTTGTAAGTCTTCTTTCATAAACTCATATCAATTGTGTAATAATAGTATAGATATTTAGAGTTTCTCCGGCAACTACGTCTAGAACTAGGTGACGCCGTTTCGTTTATTCGTAGAAATAGACAACTAGATCCCCAATAGGATCACCAGATACAGTCTTCTCTTCGGCTGTCCTCATTAGGAATTGTCAAGAAGCTCTACTCCCCAAGATGAATGTATTCTCCGTGAATGGCATTTTTGAGTTTCTTCCAAATTCTCGAACTTTCCTGACTTGATCTATTCCTTGTGAATAGCTTGCCTTGAATTTCTCGGGGTTTGGGGACCCACGGGCTTCTTAAAAGTATCGGCCTCCTCTTGGGCATCGTACAAGGACCCACAGGCTTCCTAAAAGTAACCCCGCCTCCTCATGGGCTTCGTACAAGGACCCGCCGGCTTCTTAGAAGTATTCACAGCCTCCTCTTAGGCTTCGTATAATGATCTCTTCCTTCGGGAATGATAGTCTCCTCTTGGGGTTAGTACAAGGACCGATCGGCTTCTTAAAAGCTTTCAGCCTCCTCTTGGGCTTCGTACAAATTGTCCCGACGACCTCCTAAAGGTATAGGAACAGAACTTAATCATCTTCATAGAGCAGTCCTTTCATAGAGTCTACTATTGTTTCTCAAAGCATAGTACAAAAGATAAAACTCTAGACACAGACAGTCTAACTTCCTTGAGTCTCAAAGACATTCTCAAGTGACCCCTTCGTTAAATAGGAAGGAAACCCGCAGACTCGGACAGTCTCAATACCCTTTGGATTTCCCGTTTCCTCAAAGAGAAGGAAATGTCCCTGATCCTCAAATCAAATCCCTGAGTACAGTGTTACTCATATAAGAACTGATTTTCTCTTTTAAAATCAGTATATTTGGATCTGTCACTTAACTGAAACAGTTACAATAGCCTCCTCTTGGGCTTTGTACAATGATTCTTCCCAGCGAAGCAAACGTTTAGCCTCCATCTCGGGCTTTGTACGAGATACCAAAATTCTCCCCAGCGAAGTCAAACAACGTTTAGCCTCTCTCTCGGGCTTTGTACGAGACACATAAGAGACTCCCTCCTTGAGTCAATCACCTTTTAGCCTCCATCTCGGGCTTCGTACGCGATACAAAGACTCCCTCGTTGAGTCAATCAAACCTTGTAGCCTCCATCTCGGGCTTCGTACGAGATACAAAGACTCTCTTGTTGAGTCAAACCTTTCGCCTCCATCTCGGGCTTCGTATGAGATACAAAGACTCTCTTGTTGAGTCAAACATTTTTTGGTCTCCATCTCGGGCTTCGTACGAGATACAAAAAAGGCTCTCTTGTAGAGCCAATCAAACTTTTAGCCTCCATCTCGGGCTTTATACGAGATACCAAAATATTCCCTTGTTGAGTCAAACCTTTTCGCCTCCATCTCGGGCTTTGTACGAGATACAAAAACACTCTCTTGTTGAGTCAATCACCTTTTAGCCTCCATCTCGGGCTTCGTACGAGATACAAAAACACTCTCTTGTTGAGTATAAAATATTCTCCTGTTGAGTCAACCCTTTTAGCCTCTCTCTCGGGCTTCGTACGAGACACATAAAAACTCCCTCTTGTTGGGCCAATAGCCTCCTCTTAGGCTTTGTATAAGAAAACCACTGCTTGATCCAATCAACCTTTTAGCATCAAAGTTGTGCCTCGTTCACAGTACGTAAACATCAATAACTCATTTCCCTTTATCTAATCGCTGTAAGCGGCAAGCCTCTGGATCATCTACATCCATGCCACTGTCCCTCTTTTAGCATGAGAAATTCCTAAGGAAAGATAGCATTGCTCTACACTGAGTTAAAGTCTTCTCCTTCAGGTTAAAATCCCCTATAAAGGAAATTATGGCATTACTAGGATCCGCGTATCCCGGTTAAAGTAATCCTCCTTTATAAACCAGTCACCCAACAGTTGGGACAGACAAACCCTTCTTTAGAGATGACAAATTCTCTCTAAAGCCGAGGTCTTTCAGCTTCACGTCTTGGGCTTTGAACAAGACACAAATAGACCTTTCAGCTTCACGTCTTGGGCTTTGAACAAGACACAAATAGACTTTTCAGCTTCACATCTTGGGCTTTGATCAAGATACAAATCACCTTTCACTTCAAGTCTTGGGATTTGAACAAGACACCAAAAACACCCATTTCCTCCCATAGAATAGGAGGAACTACGAACGCTCTGATTTCCCTGTTTCGGTAAACGGGAATACGTAGGCATAAGATTGAAAGAAAAATCTTAGCGAGCACAATCAACAAAAAACCCAAATCCCATATCTCCATCAATCAAAAGCAGTAATTCAAAAGCATCAGTCATAACATCCTAACCCTTGTTCCCCGCTAGAAAGTCCTAGAAAGAAAGAAAACTGTACTGGCGAAAATACAAATAACCAGTACAAAGCCCCCCCCCCCCACATTGATAGCATTCGTAACCTAACAGACCGCTGTTTAAACTCCGTATGCAAGCAGGGTTAATTGGAGACATCTATTTCCCTTCCTTATTCAGCTCACAATAGGATAAAAAATGAATCGACCTGTAGTCAAAGCTCAAACCACAGAGAGCGACCAGCGCTTAAGAACCGCATCCAAAATCGCTCGCTACAGAAAAATGGCGCCCACGGTGGGGCACTGTTCGTCTCTGTTTTCTTTCTTCCTTTTCATCTCTTGTGTGATACCAAAGATTGGGGCTTCCGCCGGGGAACCCATTTTCTATCAGGAACTTAGGATTCATAGCTTTAAAGGTCTAGGATGTTTAGGACAAATATATATACTGCTTTTCCTAATTGAATATGTGTTTATTTTTCTGCTACTGGGAATGCGTGTGATGCCGCATGTGGAAAGAATGAGTATACACTTAAGATAAGTGATGGCGACGGGGTCGACCATCAACCTCAGTGGAGGCTGACCAACACAACCCATTCACTCTCTTAGCCAATGGGCCGGTTGTTAAGTCTGAGAAGCTGAGGAGCCAAACCCTTTCGTAGTGCGGAAACTATCGAAAATAGTTATTACGCGATACTACCCTCATTTGAGGCTGGTGATCTATTCTCGGTGAATGGCACTTACTCTAAGATTGCACTACAACTCGCTGGAGATCCGCTTGTTGTTTTGCTTTCCTGGGAGGAGCTGATGATAATGAGTACAGGTACAAAAATCACCCTAGTATAAACCTTTGGGGATGGGTAGAGTCTTGACTTCATGACAACGACCCTTTGACCCCATGTTTTTTCTATGTTTTTGTGTGCTGCATTCATGCATTCATTTAATAAAACATTAAAACATTCAAAAAACTTCTCTTCTAGTCTCTCTGTTTTTCAAATTAAACTAAAACTGTGATTGCAAATATCAGAGAAAAGGATTACGCTAATGGATTTCGGTAGAAGGAGAACTCATACGTACACCTTCAAGGTTCCAAAACTAGAGGATTTGAGAAGGTTAGCAAGGATGATCACTAACCCTGAGGCTTTCAGAGCCAAGTACGGAGGTCTGCTACCACTGTTAAGAGTCCATGTGATTGAGGGAATCATGGATGCGCTCATTTAGTTTTACGATCCAGTTTATCACTGTTTCACATTCCCGGATTACCAACTAGCACCAACGCTGGAGGAGTATTCTCATCTGATCGATCTACACATTACAGATCGAGCTCCATTTTCTGGACTGGAAGAAATTCCAAAGAATCAGACTATTGCAAGAGCAATTCATTTGGACGAGTCTGAGGTCAGGACTCACATGACCGCTAAGGGTGGCATCCAAGGTTTGCCAGCCCAGTTCTTGACAAAGAAAGCCCTGTACTTTGCCAGTATAGGGAACGTGACTGCTTTTGAAAGCATCTTTGTTTTACTCACCTACAGATTATTTTTGTTTCCCAACATCAATAACTTCGTCGATATTAACGCTATTAAGGTTTTTCTCATTGGAAACCCTGTGCCGACTTTGCTCGCAGATGCGTATCATTTTGTACTCTTGGGGAATTTGTACAGCGGAGGGGAGATCACATGTTGTGTACCTCTGCTTTATAAATGGTTTATCTCTCACTTGCCCAAGTCTGCTGCTTTTTAGGATTGCAAGAGTGTCTTACGTTGGTCGCAGAAGATCATGTCTCTCACCAACTCTGATATAGATTTGTGTAAAAGGATCTATGATGGAATCAGAATCATTGATCATTGTGGAAACTTCCCCAACGTACCCCTCATAGGAACTAAAGGAGGAATCAACTATCATCCGGTACTGGTTCATCATCAATTTGGATACCCGATGAGGCTTGTTCCGCGCAACGCTCATCTGGAAGGTCTTTTCTTCAAGGAAGGAGAAAGTGACAGAGCACTAAAGATGGAAATAGTGCATGCTTGGAAACATGTTCATAAGAAAGGACGGGAGTCTCTAGGAAAACCAAATTGTGTCTCGGTGGAGCCTTATCTCCACTGGGTACAAACTAGAGCTCTCAAGCTAAAGATGCCTTATCCTCGTTACGGAATCCTTCCGCCGAGGGAATCTGTCATGTACTTCATGACGGAAACTAAAAAGCTTCAGGTTACTCTCAACAAAGTTCAACGGGAGAGAAGGTCTTGGAAGAACAAGTACCGCACCCTCGACGTAGAGTGCATCAAAATACAGCAATTACTGAAAGAAAAAGATGCTCTGATTGAAATTTTGGAGCAGCATGCTTTAGAGAATCAAGATGACCAAAGGAATTTGCTCGCTCCTTTCACCTGGCAAAGGAATGACAACCCGACAACGGCCCAAGAGCCCCGGTCAAAGAAAAGGAAGATACCAGAATCAGCACCCGATTTCTCTTCAGAGAGGACTCGGGACCCATTAGCCTAGGCTTCTGTTTCTGCACTTTGTAATCTACTGTATTTCCATTTCTGTAATCCTTTGAATTCAATAAAAAGGGGTTTCCCCACCGTTTGATATTTGCAATCTAATTGTCGAAGTTTATTTTGATTAAACCAACAAAAAAAAACAATTAATGTAATCATTGCATTCATCATTCTCACGTAACGCATTATTCTTACCTACGAATCTCACGTTTATGTCTCGGTTCTAGAGTCAAACTGTCTCATTCGTACAATACTCGGGCCAATCGTCAGAAAAAGATGGATGATCTTGAGGAAGAGAACAGAGAGTTGAAGGAAGAGATTGACGCTCTAAGAGAGGATATGAGAAAGCTTCGTAACGACATGCAAGCCATGGTAGAAGCTCAGCTACAAAGAACTGTGATCTCAGAGATCACCTCAATGCCCATAGTGGAGAAGAATGATCCTAGGTATCAGATACCGAAAGATCGTCCTTGGGGCATGCCTATTAACTATATCCCGGGAGGATATGTTCCGCCGATCACTGAAGATCAGGGAATCTCAACAGAAGCCGCTGGGCCTGAAGGTTACAAACTTCGGGAAAGCGAAGATGCCAGGGGCATACCAACAACTCCTGAAGGTTACAAACTTTGGGAAACGCCAAGACTCACCGCCGTAGTCACGGTACCACCCCCTGTGATGCACACTGTCCCGGAAGGACGGATTCCACCGATACCTTCTGGTAAGAAGGAAACTATGTTCGATAGAATGGATGAATTCCAGGAACAGTTCTTGGAAATGCAGAAGGAGTTGCAAGCCATTCGCGGTCAGGATCTATTCGGAAAGGACGCCGCAGACCTCTGCTTGGTCCCCAATGTGAAAGTCCCGCACAAATTTCAAGTCCCCGACTTTGAAAAGTACAAGGGTAACTCTTTCCCTCAGAGCCATCTGGTGATGTACGCTCGGCGGATGTCAGCTCAGATGGAGAATCAGGACCTCCTGATTCACTACTTCCAGGATAGTTTAACCGGTGCCGCACTCAAATGGTACATGGGTTTAAACCGTGCTACGATCATCACTTTCAGAGATCTTGACACTGCCTTCGTCTAATAATACAAATACAATTTGGACATGGCACCCGACAGAGATCAACTCAGATCAATGTCACAAAAGGACAAGGAAACCTTTAAGGAGTATGCTCAAAGGTGGCGTGAAATTGCCTTTCAAATTTGTCCGCCTCTTGAGGAAAAAGAGATGACAAAGATCTTCTTAAAGACCTTAAGCTCATTTTACTATGACCGAATGGTTGCCAGTGCGCCCAGTGATTTCACTGAGATGGTCGGCATGGGCATACGTCTTGAGGAAGCCGTCCGAGAAGGACGTTTGGTAAAAGACACTGGATCGACGAGCAGTACTAAAAAATACGGTAGTCCTCTCCCTAAGAAAAAAGAGCAAGATATTGGGAATATCTCTCTCGGAAAGCAAAGGCGACGTTATCAGCCGGTAGTAGCTGTGACTCCTGCTATCAGCCCTACGCCTGTTCCTACGTATCAACCTCAGGTTGCGCAGAGCCAACCTGATCAGCAAAGGACACAACAGCCTCTTCAGCAGGCTCGTCCTCCATACAATAACAACCGTACAACACGACCATCAGGGTTTAATCCTATACCCATGTTGTATGCAGAATTATTTCCGTTACTACTCGCTAAGGGGCGCATCCAGACTAAGTCTCCTCTTACAGTACCAGAAAATCTGCCTTTTTGGTTTAAGGTGGATCAGACATGCCCTTATCATCAAGGAGGATCAGGGCATAACATAGAGACTTGCCTCAATTTCAAGTCCGACGTGCAAAAGCTTGTTATGAGCGGGCTCTTATCTTTCAAAGATACGAATCCCAATGTTCTCACGAACCCACTGCCTCAACATGAGAAAGCTGCAGTCAATCTGATTGAGAAAGAGACTAACAATGTCTATCAAATTCACGATGTACTCTTGTTAAAGACCAATCTGGTCAAGATGCATTATAGACAGAGTGGATATGGCCATGTGCCACCTCATAATTATCACCAGTGTGATATCTGCTTTAAAGACAACCAAGGATGTTCTGTGGTGCAAGCAGCTCTACAGGAACAAATGGATCTCAGATGGATCCAAGAGCACCGAGTTCGTGGAGTTAACATGGTCTATACGAACTCCAACGTCATTCAGAACCACGACATCTGTGCAATGAATATCAACTTGGTGGCGATGCACTCAAGGCAAAGCCAGTATCATAATCTGCCGCGACATGATTACAGTTCCTGTCTGATTTGCTCGGTAAACAAACAGGGATGCTCTTTCATACAAGAGGTCCTCCAGCGTCAGATGGATCTTGGATGGATCCAAGACTACCATGATAGGAATTCCTATCAGATCAACATGGTTCAGATCTTTGACATTCGCGTGATGAATACCAACCTAGTAGAGTTACATGCTGAGCAGGTCCGACTCAGATTATTAATATCACATAACTATCAAAATTGTAAAGCGGGTTGCGAAAATGATCGGGGTTGTACCCTTGTCCAGGAGGCACTTCAGCACTTGTTAAATCATTGGTGGATCCCAATCTACATGGATGAAGATACTCAGCAAATTAGTATCAGTAACAGGAATCCTACTCGTCGTCAAAGTCAGGATGTCCGATCTGTGGAAGCTAACCTAGTGAGGTTACATTGTATTCAAAGTGGGCGTGGCCAGGTGCCACCACATAATTACGATCGTTGTAGCGTCTGTTCGGAAAGTAACCAAGGGTGTTACCTTGTGAGAGCAGCTCTTCAGGGTCAGGTGGATCGTGGAGAGATTCGCCCATATCCGGGTTCTGGACCCATCAACTGGACGCCGAACTACCTTGTCAATCAAGTCGAGGATGTTGTCATAATCTCTGGTCATCACCATACCAGGGATGTTTTTGCCATCATCCCTCTACTTGACGAATCTAAAGTTCCCAACCGGGAACGGATCGAGATTACTTATGATGGTCAGAAAAATCAGAAGGCTCCCATAGTCATCTATCTGCCAGGACCACTACCGTATGAATCAACTAAGGCTATCCCTTACAAATACGGTGCAACAACCATTGAAAATGGAAAGGAAATTCCATTACCCTCCGTCGTGAATATTGCAGACATCAGTCGTGTAACACGGAGCGGTAGAATCTTCAACCGAGGGGTTGGGGAACCTAACAAGGAAAAGGAACTTCAGACGAAAACTCCTGATCCACCAGTCGGTCAATCCAGTAATCCCGACCTTTCGAAAAATGATGATGAGATGCTGAAGCTCATCCAAAGGAGTGAATACAACATTGTTGATCAACTGTTGCAGACTCCTTCAAAGATCTCGGTATTATCACTGTTACTCAGTTCAGAAGTGCATAGGGAGGCTCTACAGAAAGTCTTAGAGCAAGCCTTTGTGAAACAGGATGTAACCATCAGACAGTTCGATAGCATTGTCTCTAACATCACTTCCTGCAACAATTTGGGATTTAGTGATGAGGAATTACCTGAAGAGGGTCGTCGTCATAACATGGCGCTCAATATCACAGTTAACTGCCAGGACGATGCTTTAGCCAGCGTACTGGTAGACACAGGGTCAGCCCTGAATGTTATGCCGAAGTCCACTTTGATGCAATTATCATTCAAGGGCTCTCCGATGAGAATCAGCGAGGTCGTCGTCAAAGCATTCGATGGATCCAGAAAAGCGGTTATCGGCGAAGTTGATCTTCCCATAACTATTGGTCCTCACACTTTCCTAGTCACTTTCCAGGTCATGGACATCCGTGCAACATACAGTTGTTTATTAGGAAGACCTTGGATACATCAAGCTGGAGCGGTTACTTCAACCCTCCACCAAAAGCTAAAGTTCGTTCAGAACGATCAACTTGTCACGGTTTGTGGGGAACAAGCCTTGCTTGTGAGTAACCTATCATCATCTACTTGTGTAGAACCCGAGGCGGTTATTGGAACGCAGTTCCAAACACTGTCGGTGAGCAAAGACAATCAGTTCAAAGGAGGAACCTCGATTTCCTCATATAGAGATGCTATCAAAGCGGTCGAGAGTACCGATACAATCGGATGGGGATAGCTTGTCATTCCCATTGACAATAAAATAAAAAAGGGTCTTGGTTTTTCTGCAACCTGTACCCAGACAGCTGCCAACGATAAAAGTCTTCATCCCCTTCAAAACTTCTTCCACAGTGAAGGTTTCCTTCACCCAGTGTCTCAGACAGTTCATGCTATCAATGAGGAAGATCCCTCTGACACAGATGAAGAATGGAAGTCCTACCTTAACAAGGACGGTTATATGTCTCAAGAAGAGGTGCCTATACCATTTTGTTATCCCGCACAGAGTCCGAGATTTATACCAAGGTCAGACGTCGAAATGATATATGGAGATTGTGATCCGGAAGGATACCGCGCTCTGCCAAATTCATTAGAGGAAGACACTCCGATGAAAGATAATTTTGACTACACCTACTATGGCCCAATGGATGGTCTGCCAATGTGGCAGCCTTACCCAGGAAACTTGGGGCAAGAAAGTCAGCCGAGTAATGAAACTCAGCTGAGTCTCATCGAACAGAATACCTGCGTCCCCACCATGTCATGGGATCAACACTCAGGTCATTCAAAAACTACTCAACATGAAGATGAATTCGCAACATTTGCAGGACTTGAATTCATCAACTATGCTTTTCCCGAGGTCAACGTCATTGAGAGGGATGACTCCTCTAGTTCGAAAGAAGTGTGGGACACCCTGGGAGAACCGAGTGGAAAATTCGACTTTATGGTCAAGTACACCACTCCCGAAAGCTCTCATATCAGGCTCGAAGACATCCAGCCAACTGGATGGGGAGATGTACCTGAGAGCACAAATGCTATGCAAAATGCAACAGAGGAATCCTCCTACGACAATTCTGCCTGGGAGACAGATTCCAATGATCCTGCTCCACCAGAAATCAGCGTTATTTCTGAAGACAAATCAAGGAAGGTGCCAGACTTTGTGATTCACCGAGGAGTTCGCCGCCAATGGGTTGCCGTCGAGGTTCCGAAGGTCGTTCACCAGTCAAAGTAATTGCCATCTTTAACCTTTCACCCTGCCCAGGTGAAACGGATGTTTTGATAGGGCTCGCTTTCTGTAAATTTTCCCTCTTCACTTCGCCCAAAGCGACAGAGTTTTGTTTTATAGGGCTATAGTTTCAAGATTCGACTTGTTCATAAATAAAATAACATCGATCTGTAATTTCCGCATTAATTGCTGTTTTCTCTTTTCATTTTTCAGAAAATGGTAATCCTAAAAAACAATTCAATAATAAAAACAAGCAGTAAAAGAAATACACTGCACACACTTGCATTTTCTCTATCTCTTCTAAACACGAATCATCACGTCATGCAGATTGCTTGTTTTAAACCCAGTTGAAACATACGATCCGATGCCTTCTCCCAACTTTGAGTTCCCGGTATTCGAGGCTGAAGAAGAAAATGACAACGAAATTCCGGAAGAGATCTCCCGACTACTCAGACAAGAGGAAAGGTCCATTTAACCTCACAAAGAACCGTTGGAAATGGTAAACTTGGGTTCAGAGCAAGAGAGAAAAGAAATCAGGATTGGGGCACTGCTCAGTCCAACTGCCAGAAAGGGTTTGATAAAGCTTCTCAAAGAGTTTCCCGATGTGTTCGCTTGGTCCTATCAGGATATGCCAGGGTTGGATACCAGCATTGTGGAACATCACTTACCGTTAAGATCGGAATATCCGCCAGTAAAGCAAAGGTTGAGACGTACTCACCCGGACATGGCCATCAAAATCAAAGAGGAGGTACAGAAACAGATTGACGCGGGTTTCCTCGCTACATCAGAATACCCTCAATGGTTAGCCAACATAGTACCCATTCCTAAAAAGGACAGAAAGGTCAGAATGTGTGTTGATTACAGAGATCTAAACAAGGCAAGTCCAAAGGACGACTTTCCTTTACCACACATTGACATGCTGGTTGACAGCACAGCAAAGTTCAAAGTATTCTCCTTCATGGATGGATTCTCGGGCTATAATCAAATCAAAATGGCGCCGAAAGACATGGAGAAAACTTCGTTCATTACCCCATGGGGTACCTTTTGTTACAAGGTAATGCCGTTCGGTTTGAAGAATGTCGGGGCAACCTGTCAAAGGGCCATGACTACTCTGTTTCATGACATGATACACAAGGAAATCGAAGTGTATGTCGATGATATGATTGCAAAATCAAAAACAAAGAGTGAGCACGTTGAACATCTGTCAAAATTGTTCGAACGTCTAAGAAAATTCAAGCTCCGCTTGAATCCCAACAAGTGCACCTTCGGTGTCCGTTCAGGGAAACTACTAGGGTTCATCGTCAGCCAGAAAGGAATTGAGGTTGATCCTGACAAGGTCAAGGCCATTCAAGAAATGCCTTCTCCGAAAACTGAAAAAAAAGTCAGAGGATTCCTGGGACGTTTGAACTACATCTCCAGATTCATTTCCTCATGACCGCGACATGCGCGCCGATATTCAAGTTACTCAAAAGAACCAGGATTGCGTTTGGTCAGAAGATTGCCAAACCGCCTTCGACAGTATTAAGGAATATCTGTTGAATCCTCCGATTCTATCACCTCCAGTGGAAGGAAGACCACTGATCATTTACCTCACAGTCCTAGAGGACTCAATGGGATGTGTACTTGGCCAACAAGACGAAACTAAAAGGAAAGAGTCTGCCATCTACTATCTAAGCAAGAAATTCACCGACTGCGAGACTCGGTACACGATGCTCGAGAAAAATTGATGTGCTTTGGCTTGGACAGCCAAACGTCTTCGCCAGTACATGATTCGGCATACTACTTGGTTGGTCTCCGAAACGGATCCAATCAAATACGTTTTCGAAAAGACTGCTCTCACGGGAAGAATTGCCCGTTGGCAGATGCTGTTATCAGAATATGACATAGAGTACCACGCTCAGAAAGCCGTTAAGGGAAGTATTTTAGCCGATCATTTGGCTCATCAACCGATTGACGATCAAGAATCAATCGGGTTTGACTTCCCAGACGAAGATGTCATGTATCTAAAAATGAAAGATTGCGATGAACCGCTACCCAGTGAAGAGCCAGAACCAGGTTCCCAGTGGGGACTTATCTTTGACGGAGCTGTCAATCATTAAGGTAACGGAATTGGGGCTACCCTTTTCTCTCTAATGTATGGCATGGAGGCAGTTCTCCCCATAGAAGTAGAGATCCCATCAATCCGGGTATTGATGGAAGCGAAGCTCACCGAAGCTGAATGGTGTCAAAACCGACACGATGAACTGAATCTAATCGAAGAAAAGAGAATAACGGCACTATGCCACGGTCAGTTGTATCAGCAGAGAATGAAAAGGGCGTTCGACAAAAAGGTTCGACCTCGTATCTTTAGAAAATGAGACCTCGTGCTCAAGAAGATACAATCTTTTCTCACTGATTCCCGGGGCAAGTGGACTCCGAATTATGATGGCCCCTATGTGGTCACGAAAGCTTTCTCAGGCGGCGCCTTGAGACTTGCAACCATGGACGGAGAGGAATTTGCCTACCCCACGAATGTTGATGTAGTCAAGAAATACTTCGCCTAAACTAAAAAAAAACGTCTCGGTGGATTGAAAACCCGAAAGGGCGGTCCAGGCAAAAGTTAGAGACATGAAAAAAAATCATCCCGATGGATTAGAAACATCAAAGTACAATCCAGGCAAAAACTATGGATAATGACAAGTAACTATGTTCAACAGAGGCAAGTCCCTCAGCAGCAGCAGTAGTTACATCGTCCATCGGAGGAAAACTCCAGTCAAGGTCATCTTCGACAGAAGCTCAGGATGCCCCGAATTCAAAGTTGGTAGAAGGACAGTGGTCGTTATGTTTCAACGTATCCCTTTTCCCTGTAAATTACCATTTTCTAACTTTGTATATACTCTTTGGAATCACGCGTTTGGCTGATCTCCATCTTATCAATAAAATTTGAGCCTTTGTGCTTTTGTTTGTAATTCTGATTTGTTTTAGCTTTACAGAACGACGTTTTTAATATGATTAACGATTCTTGAAATGAAACAAAAATGAATTTACTTGTTAAATTTTTTTTCTGCTTTTTTAAAATAGAGATGGCAATTTCTTTTGACTGTTAAACATCGAAAGAACATCAATCGTATCTCCAAAGGTGTTCGAACCTCAAAGTACAGAATCAAAGTACTCCTTCTAGACCAGTACGCCTGAATGAAGGATCAACAATGTCAGAGACCATGTTTCGTCTGACATCCTCGGCAGAGTTCTTACCTCCTAAGCCCGACCAACATAGCTCCCAACAGGGACCATTTCTCCTAAGCAAGGCAGAATTGCTATCTTGAACCAACGATATTTCTACACGCCCCACGATGGCCGAGTATCCAGTCGTGTTCATCCCTTAGTCTGTATGTTGCGTCAGTTTTGTCCGTATATACATACATACATCATGCATTATTGATTTGCATTCACATTCATATTGCATCACTATCACTCTAGTCGGTCTTATCCCCTAGTGATAAAAGTCCTCTCAATCGAGTTGTCAGACCTTTCCTCGTTAGGAAGTGAATCATCTAAGTAATCTCTCTCCCGTTTATCTCTGGATTAGAGACGGTCCTTGACCACCTTGATAACTCGAACCTCTGAAAGACCAGAGAACCTTCAACCAATATCACTCTTCGCCATTGAAGATGATATCCTTGCTTTCCCAGATTAAGGAAAATCTCCAGAGAAAGCCTCTTAATCAGAGATTCGGCGGTACGACAGTTTTTCTCCGAAAAAACCACTGATGAAAAGGTCATTGGCACCTCAAAATTGGATCCCATCATATGGCATTTCTCCGGAAAAATCCCGAGAAAAGTATGATGTAAGACCCCAAACGCAAACAGTCTCTCAAGAGACTCGCTTTCCCCAGTAGAATCGACAAATGACATCTCCAAAATAGAGAAGTTTGTGCACCTCTACAACTCAGACGACTGGGTTCCCCAGCAAGTCTGACATCAAAATTGTTTCCGTCAAATGGCATCTCCCCAGGAAAATTCGGCGAGAAGTTTGAGGAAAACCGCTATGCATAGCGTCCCTTGTCAATAAAGTTTATTGACAAAAGAAACTAAGACCAGTTCCTTGGTAGAAAACCAGGATCGAGGGGAAATTTTTCTGAAACTTAGACCAATTCCTTGGTAGGAAACCAGGATCGAGGGGAAGTTTATTTCTGAAACTTAGACCAGTTCCTTGGTAAAAAACCAGGATCGAGGGGAAGTTTTTCCGAAACTTAGACCAGTTCCTTGGTAGAAAACCAGGATCAAGGGGAAGTTTATTTCCGAAACTTAGACCAGTTCCTTGGTAGGAAACCAGGATCGAGGGGAAGTTTATTTCTGAAACTTAGACCAGTTCCTTGGTAGAAAACCAGGATCGAGGGGAAGTTTTTCCGAAACTTAGACCAGTTCCTTGGTAGGAAACCAGGATCAAGGGGAAGTTTATTTCCGAAACTTAGACCAGTTCCTTGGTAGGAAACCAGGATCGAGGGGAAGTTTATTTCAGCAACTAAGACCAGGTCCTTGGTAGGAAACCAGGATCGAGGGGAAGTTTACTTTAGAAATCGAGACCAGTTCCTTGGTAAGAAACCAGGATCGAGGGGAAGTTTATGTCAGAAACCGAGACCAGATCCTTGGTAGGAAACCAGGATCGAGGGGAAGTTTACTTTAGAAACTGAGACCAGTTCCTTGGTAGGAAACCAGGATCGATGGGAAGTTTATTTCAAGAGAAACTGAGACCAGCTCCTTGGCTGAAGACCAGGATCGAGGGGAAGTTTACCTTTTCTAAGCATCATCGCTTAGCTAAAGAAGATGAATGCGTAAGCTACCATTCATAACCACCATCAAAATTTCGGGTATTCCGATATTTAATCCTCTTGCACCCCGAATGCCCGAACACCTTCGTCATTCACACCTTCGGGTCCAAGAAGATTAAATAGGGGCATCTGTCATACCCCAAATTTTGACCACTAAGATTTCCCATCATTGAGCAGATCATCAGCACAATGTGGATGGACCATCATACCTCATTAGTCTCCCCAAAGGTGGGTGAGCATTCACTACAAACAGGATTTAGGGTTTCAAGCCCTCGCAGAGCTCTTAGACAAAGGATCAATCAAGGAATGACATGATCTTCAACTTGTCTAGCCTCTCAAATATCCACAATGGATCAAGAGGACTCCCACTTCAAGGATTAAGCATAAGGATGCTCCCTTCTAGGTGGATCAAGCTTCAAGATCGATTGTGTTACCAAATTAGGGTTTTGGTCGACCAGGGCCTCCAGATGGAAATTTTCCTCTGGGCATGAGCCAATGCTTCAAAGCATAACCTAATATGCTCCATGGAACATCATAAACCCCATCATCAAGTCAATTTAGCCTCAGGGAATGCATACATCAAAAATCAGGAATTAGGGTTTCTTGACCTAATTCACCCCTAAGTTGACTTTTGGGACAAATCATGAGCCAAGACCTCAAGACATGATTTGAGGGTCTCCAACATACCACGTTGATCCATTTGCAACAATGGATTGACCCAAGAAGCTTGAGCAACAAGTTTCAATTTCATCTGAACCACAGTTAGGGTTTCGCAAGAAAAGTCAACTGTAGCTTTGACTTTTGACCAGGACATGCTCCCAAGCCGTGGGACACAATTAAATACACCCTATAACACCCATGGAACATGTCCATCAATTTTGATTTAGGTCAAGGACATGATTTCCTGAAGAATTGCACAGTTTGGAATTCATCTGCTAAAAAGTCAACTGTGCACAAAAGTCAAACTTTGACTTTTTGAGATTTTTCATAAAAATGGTTTTTTAACCCTAAAATGATGTTAATGTGTGATTGGAATCATCATTCATCAAGAAAAATCAAAGAAAGTAGGATAACTTGTAAAAGGGGTAACCATAAAAACTTAGAAATTTTTCTAAGTTATGAAAAAAAGTGGCAAGGGTACCAACTTTGGAGGATCATAACTCCTAAACCACAAAGCCATTTTTCCCCATCCAAAGCTTGATTTGTAGCCCTCATTACCCTCTACAAAAACTTCAACTAGACCTAAGTCCAATTCATTAAGGATTTTGAGTTATGCTTGGATCAAAATGGCTAAAAACTTAAAATTGACATTTTCAGCACTTAGCCAAAATCTGCCTTGTAATTTCAGCACAATGTCCCAACTTCAAGGCTGTTTTTCTCCATGATCCAAGTTGAACCAGGTCTAGGGCCAAACATCAAAGTTAAAGTACGTCATCTAAGCTTTCCGAAAAGTCCTAGAACGTCCATGTAGCATACTCGAGCAGGGAGTTATGGATCTTACAAAAGGGCTTGCTGAAGCTGGATTTTTCAGGGGCAGATTTGCACATTTTGTGTGCCACACGAATTTTCAAGCCTTGTCATCAATTTGGACACATCTAAGGATCAAATCCAAGTGGGATGATCTGGTCCATGAACCTCCCAAGTCCAAGGAACAAAGAAAAGCATGCCAAAGCCTAGAAATCCCTAAAAGAGGGACAAAACTCCAATTTTGGTTTGGAGCATTTAATGGATGCTTGGAGGTGGCATGGACTGAGTCATTCTCATCTGAAATCATTCAAGACTTATCCAACAACTAGGGAACCAAAGCTCTGAGCCCTAACCTCTAGTCAATGGCTAGAGGAGACTTGGATTTTCATTGGCCAACATTGGCCAAACACCTGCTGCAGTTACCATTCACTATGGATCCCAAAACAAACTTGCTCCACTATAAATAGAGCTCATTTGTACTCAGTTTGAGTACACCAAAGCCATCAAACAGATGCTTTCCTCAAATTCTCTCTTTCACTCCAAAATGCCTTCTTTAGTAAGGAAATTCTGAGTTTTTGAGCTAGAGAGCAATTCCACTCAAACTAATCACACACACACACCTCATATATATCATATGTAAGCTGTGCAAACCATCAAAAGTGACCTGTAATCACAACATCACAAAGTCACCTCTCAAAACCTCAAAATGGCACTTTTTTGCATTTTTCAAGCCATGTCTTGATTCAGTCACTTTCCAAGCTAGATAAAACCTCAAACACACTCTAAATATCATCCTTGAACTGTCCCAAATGGTGCCACACATCTGGAACACCATTTGAGAGAGTTGGCATTTTGGCCATTTTTGACCATTTCGCGAGAAAGTGCACAAACTTGCTCCATAGGTTTCCAGCCGATTCCAACCATCCTAAAAGCTTCTAAGAGGTCATTTGAGGTTGTCCAAAGCATCAAATCATTTCTGGAACAAAGCACTTGGAAGGTTGCCCAAAATCTCCAAAAAAGAGGTAAAATTCACAACTTGAATTCTTTGAATCATGCTTTCCTTTGTTGTCCACATACATGCATCATATTGAACAATTCTTGAGGCAAAAATGTAGTCCTTAATGTGTATGTTGTGATCCTCCCACTGTTTGCACTTTGCCATGTTTTTATGTGGAATTTTGGTTATTTCAAAAACATGTACAGTTCTGTTTTTTTTTTCATTGGTGTGTTCTATACATTAAGTTTTAGTTTGCATGAGTAACACCATTGGATTCCTTGCGAAAAATCGGTCAAGATAGGTTTTTACGGATTTCAATTCCGATGAAAATTGAGAGAGTTACGCGCGTTGGAAATTTTACGCGAAACGCCGTCGAATTAACGATGGCGGTTCTGGTTTTTTCGCTTTGTGTGTTCTATACAGTGAGTTTCCGAGTGCGTGAATAATACCATTGGATTCCTTGCGAAAAATCGGTCAAGATAGGTTTTTACGGATTTCAATTCCGATGAAAATTGAGAGAGTTACGCGCGTTGGAAATTTTACGCGAAACGGCGTCGAAAACAACGTGCAGTTTTGGTTTTTTAATTTCTGCGTTTTGTGTGTTAATTTTCTATGCGCGTGAGTGATACCATTGGATTCCTTGCGAAAAATCGGTCAAGATAGGCTCTTGCGGATCTTGATTCGGTTAAAAATCGAGAGAGTTACGCGTTTTGGAAATTCGACGCGGAACGATGTTTTTAAACGTAGCAGCTCTGGTTCTTTTATCGCTGCATTTTGTACGTTGAGTTTCGGCGTGCGTGTGCGATACCATTGGATTCCTTGCGAAAAATCGGTCAGGATAGGCTCTTGCGGATCTTGATTCGGTTAAAAATCGAGAGAGTTACGCGTGTTGGAAATTCAACACGGAACGATGTTTTTAATCGATAGCAGTTTTTGTTTTTTAATTTCTGCGTTTTGTGTGTTGATTTTCCGTGCGCGTGAGTAATACCATTGGATTCCTTGTGAAAAATCGGTCAGGATAGGCTCTTGCGGATCTTGATTCGGTTAAAAATCGAGAGAGTTACGCGTGTTGGAAATTCGACGCAGAACGATGTTTTCAAAACGATAGCAGTTTTTTCTGCGTTTTGTACGTCGATTTTCCGTGTGCGTGAGTAATACCATCGGATTCCTTGCGAAAAATTGGTCAGGATAGGCTCTTCCGGATCTTGATTCCGATAAAAATTGAGAGAGTTATGAGTGTTTGAAATTCGATAAAAACGTGTAGAAAAATTAAAGTTTCGGTACTCGTTTTTACCCCAAAAGAAATGTCGGAGATGATATTTTGATATCTTTCCTCTTTTTCTTACTTTTTATTTTCAAAAGTCAACCAATTTTTTTTACATGGCAAAAAATCATCATTTTCCAATTCATACCCCATAATATTTTAATCCACAAAAAATCACAAAAAAAGTATTATTTTTAATATATTTAAAAATAGTGTTTTAAATTGTTTTAAATGCTTTTAAAATGATTTCTTTTTTTTTCTTGATTTTTAAAACCAAAATGATTTTAAATATTTATGTTGATAAAATATTTTTTCATTAACTTTAATCATTATTTAATGATTTTATTTGATATTTTTATCATTTTTTACTTAATTTTTCTTGAAAAAATGCCTAAAAAATGAAATTGGGGTTTTCTTTGATTTTCACCCTAACAAATCTTTTTCAAACACTTTGGGCCTCTATTAGAGTGTAAGACCCAATCCACTTTTAACCAAAAAATTTTGGGCCTCACTTATTATATAAGTCTCTCTGCGTTAAAAGAAAACATCGGCGCGATCGCCATTTTCAAACGAAAATCAACTGGGCTTCTCTTTGAGCTGTAAGTCCCATTTCTTTTCATTTTTTAACACTTGGGCCTCTATTAGAGTGTAAGACCCAACCCTTTTTTAACGAAACAATTTTGGCCCTCAGTTATTGTATAAGTCCCGATACGTTAAAAATCTCGGCGCGATCGCCATTTTCAAACTGAAAATATTTTGGGCCTCTCCCTGAGTTGTAAGCCCCATCTTTGGTACAAAAATACACTTTGGGCCTCTAATAGAGTGTAAGACTCAACCCCTCTTTTTTTATATTTTCTCATTTTTCATATTATTTTTTAATGATTTGGAAAATTAATAACTCCTTCAATTTTGATTATTTTTTATTGGTTCTTTTTCTGAAAAATCACAAAAATAGTAAAATATTTTATTCTACAAAAAAATCAAATTTATATTATTTATTTAATATAGTTGGTATTTTTGTGAATAAATTCATTTTTAATTGTTTTTTAAGCATTTTAAAAGTGAATATTCATCTTGAAAATAGAGACTATGGGTCTCCCCTCGTGTTGTAAGCCCCATTTCTTTTCTTTAAACTCTTTGGGCCTCTAATAGAGTGTAAGACCCAATCCCTTTGTAAATACCAAAATTTTGGGCCTCAGTCACTTGTATAAGTCCCACGGTGTTTACAAAACCTCGACGCGACCGTCGCCCTTTTCAAAATTAACCATTGGGCCTACCCTCGAGTAGTAAGACCCATTTCTTTTCTTAAAACTCACTTGGGCCTCTAATAGAGTGCAAGACCCATCCCTTTGTACAGAAAACCTTTCTTGGGCCTCAGTCACTTGTATAAGTCCCTCTGTACAAATTCAACAGTGCGCTCACTGATAAAACCCTGGGCCTTTCCTTGAGCTGTAAGCCCCAAATCTTTCTTTTTCAAAGCACTTTCTCCTTTAATTTTGAATATATTGTTGTTTTCAATCTTTCTTTGTTGAACAACTAACCAAACAGCATGGAAGCTCTACAACCGAGTAAGTGTTTACCCGCTTTCATTTACCGCTTTCATATGTATATAATTGTATTGTGGGGCTGTTTCACTGTAAGTCTTCTTTCATAAACTCATATATATATATATAACTGTATTGTGGGGCTGTTTCACTGTAAGTCTCCTTTCACAAACTCATATATATATAACTGTATTGTGGGGTTGTTTCGCTGTAAGTCTTCTTTCATAAACTCATATCAACTGTGTAATAATAGTATAGATATTTAGAGTTTCTCCGGCAACTACGTCTAGAACTAGGTGACGCCGTTTCGTTTATTCGTAGAAATAGACAACTAGATCCCCAATAGGATCACCAGATACAGTCTTCTCTTCGGCTGTCCTCATTAGGAATTGTCAAGAAGCTCTACTCCCCAAGATGAATGTATTCTCCGTGAATGGCATCTTTGAGTTTCTTCCAAATTCTCGAACTTTCCTGACTTGATCTATTCCTTGTGAATAGCTTGCCTTGAATTTCTCGGGGTTTGGGGACCCACGAGCTTCTTAAAAGCATCGGCCTCCTCTTGGGCATCGTACAAGGACCCACAGGCTTCCTAAAAACAACCCCGCCTCCTCTTGGGCTTCGTACAAGGACCCGCCGGCTTCTTAGAAGTATTCACAGCCTCCTCTTAGGCTTCGTATAATGATCTCTTCCTCCGAGAATGATAGCCACCTCTTGGGCTTAGTACAAGGACCGATCGGCTTCTTAAAAGCTTCCAGCCTCCTCTTGGGCTTCGTACAAATTGTCCCGACGACCTCCTAAAGGTATAGGAATAGAACTTAATCATCTTTATAGAACAGTCCTTTCATAAAGTCTACTACTGTTTCTCAAAGCATAGTACAAAAGATAAAACTCTAGACACGGACAGTCTAACTTCCTTGAGTCTCAAAGACATTCTCAAGTGACCCCTTCGTTAAATAGGAAGGAAACCCGCAGACTCGGACAGTCTCAATACCCTTTGGATTTCCCGTTTCCTCAAAGAGAAGGAAATATCCCTGATCCTCAAATCAAATCCCTGAGTACAATTTTACTCATATAAGAACTGATTTTCTCTTTTAAAATCAGTATATTTGGATCTGTCACTTAACTGAAACAGTTACAATAGCCTCCTCTTGGGCTTTGTACAATGATTCTTCCCAGCGAAGCAAACGTTTAGCCTCCATCTCGGGCTTTGTACGAGATACCAAAATTCTCCCCAGCGGAGTCAAACAACGTTTAGCCTCTCTCTCGGGCTTTGTACGAAACACATAAGAGACTCCCTCGTTGAGTCAATCACCTTTTAGCCTCTATCTCGGGCTTCGTACGAGATACAAAGACTCCCTCATTGAGTCAATCAAACCTTGTAGCCTCCATCTCGGGCTTCGTACGAGATACAAAGACTCTCTTGTTGAGTCAAACCTTTCGCCTCCATCTCGGGCTTCGTACGAGATACAAAGACTCTCTTGTTGAGTCAAACATTTTTTGGTCTCCATCTCGGGCTTCGTACGAGATACAAAAAAGGCTCTCTTGTTGAGCCAATCAAACTTTTAGCCTCCATCTCGGGCTTTATACGAGATACCAAAAGATTCCCTTGTTGAGTCAAACCTTTTCGCCTCCATCTCGGGCTTTGTACGACATACAAAAACACTCTCTTGTTGAGTATAAAGGACTCTCTTGTTGAGTCAATCACCTTTTAGCCTCCATCTCAGACTTCGTACGAGATACAAAAACACTCTCTTGTTGAGTATATAAGATTCTCCTGTTGAGTCAACCCTTTTAGCCTCTCTCTCGGGCTTCGTACGAGACACATAAAAACTCCATCTTGTTGGGCCAATAGCCTCCTCTTAGGCTTTGTATAAGAAAACCACTGGTTGATCCAATCAACCTTTTAGCATCAAAGATGTGCCTCGTTCACAGTACGCAAACATCAATAACTCATTTCCCTTCATCTAATCGCTGTAAGCGGCAAGCCTCTGGATCATCTACATCCATGCCACTGTCCCTCTTTTAGCATGAGAAATTCCTAAGGAAAGATAGCATTGCTCTACACTGAGTTAAATTCTTCTCCTTCAGGTTAAAATCCCCTATAAAGGAAATTATGGCATTACTAGGATCCGCGTATCCCGGTTAAAGTAATCCTCCTTTATAAACCAGTCACCCAACAGTTGGGACAGACAAACCCTTCTTTAGAGATGACAAATTCTCTCTAAAGCCGAGGTCTTTCAGCTTCACGTCTTGGGCTTTGAACAAGACATAAATAGACCTTTCAGCTTCACGTCTTGGGCTTTGAACAAGACACAAATAGACTTTTCAGCTTCACATCTTGGGCTTTGATCAAGATACAAATCACCTTTCGCTTCACGTCTTGGGCTTTGAACAAGACACCAAAAACACCCATTTCCTCCCATAGAATAGGAGGAACTACGAACGCTCTGATTTCCCTGTTTCGGTAAATGGGAATACGTAGGCATAAGATTGAAAGAAAAATCTTAGCGAGCACAATCAACAAAAAACCCAAATCCCATATCTCCATCAATCAAAAGCAGTAATTCAAAAGCATCAGTCCTAACATCCTAACCCTTGTTCCCCGCTAGAAAGTCCTAGAAAAAAAGAAAACCGTACTGGCGAAAATACAAATAACCAGTACAAAGGCCCCCACACATTGATAGCATTCGTAACCTAACAGACCGCTGTTTAAACTCAGTATGCAAGCAGGGTTAATTGGAGACATCTATTTCCCTTCCTTATTCAGCTCACAATAGGATAAAAAATGAATCGACCTGTAGTCAAAGCTCAAACCGCAGAGAGCGACCAGCGCTTAAGAACCGCGTCCAAAATTGCTCGCTACACCTCACTCTTGGATATGTTGACTAGGATGTTCAGCCAACTAGTCACGTGCGTGCTTGTCCAGGGTGAGCCTGTGTTGACTGCACATCGTAGCCGTCCGTTTTGTGTACTTAGACCAGTCAACAAGATCTGTGGACGAGATAAAAAATGTTGAACACCTTAGGATAATGGTCATGTGGCACAGGGAGAGTCAACGGTCGGACTCTCCCCACCGTGGTTTTTTTTTTTCTTTTTTCTCAGAATTGGATTTTGTAATGGGGCCCTGCGCCCTAATTACTTTTTGCACCCCCACCAGAAGCCCAATTGCTTCTTTTCCAAAGGAAATGCACCCCCCTGTTTTTTTAAAATAAAGCCATAAATTAGTTTTAATTAGGATTTTTTTTAATTTAGTTTTGTTAAATAAATAAGTTAATTCCTTAATTTAATTAGGTTACAATTTTTTAATTTAGACTTTTGGAGATAATTAAGTTAATTCCTTAACTTAATTGGGGTTTTAAATTTAGGGTTCTTTGAGATAATTAAGTTAATTCCTTAACTTAATTAGGGTTTTAAAATTTAGGTTTTTGGGATAATTAAGTTAATTTCTTAACTTAATTGGGGTTTTTAATTTGGGTTTTTTTTGGGATAATTAAGTTAATTCCTTAACTTAATTGGTGGGGTTTTAAATTTAGGATTTGGAATAATTAAGTTAATTCCTTAACTTAATTGAGGTTTTAAATTTAGTTTTTTTGGGATAATTAAGTTAATTCCTTAACTTAATGGGTGTTTTAAATTTAGGGTTTTGGGGATAATTAAGTTAATTCCTTAACTTAATTGAGGTTTTAAATTTAGTTTTTTTTGGGATAATTAAGTTAATTCCTTAACTTAATGGGTGTTTTAAATTTAGGGTTTTGGTGATAATTAAATTAATTCCTTAACTCAACTATTTAATTAAATATTAAAATTTTTAGGTTTTTGTTAAAATTAAGTTAATTCCTTAACTTAATTATAAAATTAGGTTTCTAATTAATTAACTTAACTATTTAACACTTTTTGGTAAATTACATTTTAATGGGAGAAATAAAGGGGTTGTTTGGATAGTTTCACTATAATGTTTTTGGATGCTTATTTTTCTTGAATTTTGGAAATTCATCTAAAGGGATATGTAAGGGTTTTAAACATGGGATGGAGCTCTAATTTCCGAGAGCATAAATAAAGGAATAGGACCTTTGGGATAGGGAATAAAATAGGATTTTTTTTTTATAACTAATTTTCTGTTTTTCTAAATAAATTAAAGGAATATTTTAATAATATAAATAAGGGATTTTTTTTGGATATAAAATCAAGGGATAATGCTCTTGGTCCGAGAGCCTAAATAAGGGATGAGATAAGGGATAGAACTCTTGATATCCGAGAGTATAAATAAATGGATTAAAGGATAGAACTCTCCGTCCGAGAGTATAAATAATGGATAAGGGATAGAGCTCTCCATCCGAGAGTATAAATAATGGATAAGGGATAGAGCTCTCCATCCGAGAGTATAAATAATGGATAAGGGATAGAACTCCCCATCCGAGAGTATAAATAATGGATAAGGGATAAAACTCCTTATCTAGGAGTATAAATAATAGATCAAGGGATATAACTCTTTATCCAAGAGTATAAATAGTGGATTGGGTTTAGGATTCGGAATGGGAATAAGATTAGGGGGTAGGAATAGGGGAGGTGAACTACGGTTACTCTGATCCTTCAAAATTGAAGGTACGTAGGCATAGGGTTGTAAACCCTAGCGAGTACAATAATAAAAAAACTTAGGTTTCTTTTGTAACTAAATCATTTAGACAAACAAACAAGCATACCCTAAAATCTAAGGAGGATCCCATTGAGTACAATGGAAGTGAGGGGTGCCTAACACCTTCCCTTCACTTAACCGACTCCCGAACCGTAGGAATCTCTGTCCTTGGGATTAGGATTTTAGGTTTATCATTATTTTCCTTAAAAAATATGATGGCGACTCGATAAATTTTGCCGGCCGCGACAAGGTTAATTAAGAAACATGTGGGGAAGAAGCCAAGAAATTGGCATAAGACATTGGAACAAGTTTTGTAGGCTTGTTGAACCTCCCCTAAGGATGCTACAAATACTATGCCTTTTTTACTAACATATGGTTATGATGTTGTGTTACCAGTCGAAATCTATTTACAGTCAACCAGAATCTAGAGACAACATGAGATCCCATCTGATTCCTATTGGAATATGATGTTGGACGAATTAGTTGACTTGGACGAAGAAAGATTGAATGCCTTAGAATTATTAAAAAGGCAAAAAAAAAAGAGTGGAAAAGTCATACAACAAAAAAGTGAAAGTTAAGTTATTTTCAACTGGAGATTTAGTTAGGAAAGTGATTTTACCCATGGATCAGAAAGATAGAACTTTAGGTAAGTGGTCCCCTAAGTGGGAAGGTCTTTTTCAAATTATTAAAGTATTTTCCAATTGCGCATATGAGATCGAAGAGGTAAACGAAGATAGAGGAATCTCGAAGGTAAATGGTAAATATTTAAAGAAATATAGGCCTATACTTCAAGAAATAAAGATAAATAAGGAGTAATTCATGCAAAATATAGTCGAACCCAAAATGGGAATTAAAAGTGAAAATTGCCAAAATGGCTAAGTCATTACAATCCATGCCACAAAGGGATTAAAATTACAATCAAAAGAAACAAGTTCAACAACAATCAAGCTAAAATGAGAGATAGAGCTTTTCATTTTCTCATATTTGGATTTCTGGAGCATCAAGCGTCGTCCACAGAGAGCTTTGTTGGTCGAAAGGTCTTTGATTTCCTTTCCAAGTTGTTGGGCTCTATTGACGTGATACATTCCAACCTTAAGTTCTTTGGCCACTTCTTCTTGATCAAACTTGAGAAGTTCGTCCTTGCATTGCTTGGCCTGAGAAATTTTGCTCTGTAAATCCTTAATTTGTTGCTCTCATTCTTCGACATTCTTGTCACAACTTGCAATCTCTTTCTTATTTTGTTCAGAGACCTTTTTCCAGATCTAAAACCTTTGTGGTGGAATCAGAGGCTGCATCCCATTCAGCCAATTGGGTCTCTGATTTATTTTGAATTTTACTTAAAAAATCTCTAAGACGATTGAGATCAGTGACAACAAGATCAATCAACGTGCCCAGCTCCATTATGGCATCAGCAACTTCTGGAGAAACCTCCAAGAAATTAACTTGCTTCAAGAGTTTCTTGATCCCAAAACTAGCTGAAGTGTCTTTTTCTAAGAGTTGGAACAAATTAGCATTAAAAACCTTCTCTTTGATTTGGGGAAGTAAATCATCCTCATGTTTATTGGCAGACTGATTGCCTGAGGCGGTCGAAGTACTAGTGCTCTTATCAGTAAAACAAAACCTGGAGCTGATCATGGCCTTTAAATATTCAAGTGGCCTCTACACTTTTAGGGACTCTAGCTCTTCATGTGAAAGGCTGATAGAGTTTGTGTCAGTCGAAACATCAAGATTGGAGTTAGTTTTTTATTGATCTTCTTGCTGTTCTTTTTCTTCTTCATTTTCATTTTTGTCTTTCTCTTCTTCTCCATCTTCGTCCTCCACAGCAACTTCAGTTTCAAAATCAAACCTAGAGTGATCCTCCTCCTCCTCCTCTTCCTCTTCACCCTTCTCGTCACCACCGCCTTGTTGATTGATTGGGGAGCCATCTTCAGATTTGTCTTCGACAATTTGTTATGCAGTTGGCATTTCCGTGTCTCCTGCGACAGCAACTAAGGCTTCCTCCCTTACTGGGATTTTCTCATGATCAGGTGCGTTGGTGTGTGAAAACTCAGTGGTGGCCTTGAGCGGTGATTTCTTTTGATCACCAGCCAGTTGGCTCACTTCGTCTACGGATTCTTTGGTAGAATCCTTGGGAGAAGTCTTGGAAGGGCTTGTTGGATGATAGGTGGGATCACTGCTAGTGGTGGGAACGACTTGTTTCACAAGGGGATGCCTCTTATCATCTTTGGCATCCTAAGAAGAAGAAATCAAGAAAAAGATTAGAAGCATGTTAGTCGAAGATAATCATAAAATTTCAGAGACAAAGAAGAAATATATGTACCTTAGGATCATTGGTCCCAGGGTTGGAGTTGTCACTCTCCACCTGATCTGGATTCTTCCTGTCAGTTGGTTTTTTGCTACCAGGGGTAACATCAGTCTCTACCACCTTTGGGGTAGAAGGTTTCTTAGCAGGTGCTTTGGTTGATTTTGGCTGAGGTCGAAAACTGGCATCAATAATTTTTGTTTGCTTCTTCTTTTTCTTGGCGTGTTGGGAGTGATCTGGTGAAAGATCCCCATCATCGGATTCAATTAGATGAACCTCGGGTTCCTTTTTCTTTCTATTTTTTGGTGTCGATGGTGGTTTCCGACTTCCCTGCAAAAATATTATATTTCAGATGTTAGACTGAGAAGGCAATATAATAAAAAGAGGAAGAATAATAAGCACAAAATTTTACCTTTGTGGGTTTCTTGGTGTTGTCTTCTTCTTCTTCTTCGACAGCTTCTTTTTCAGCAGGAGTAGGTTTTTGGCTGGAATCCTTACAGTTGTAAAAGAAAAGTAATGCAGTTAGTATAAGCCAAGTACAAAACGTAAATAAAGAGAAATGGAAAAGAAAGAAGTGTTGTTGAAGAACCTCCTATTCCACATCTTCATATATTGAAGACTCCACGCGAACGTGTTCTATGCCAATATGAAGGTGGCCTTTGAAATTGTCCAGAGTGTACTTAGTCGGAATCACTCGCTTATCACGCTTTTGGGATTCTTGGCGATGAATTTTCATAAAATCCCCACAGATGAACCAGTCTGGAAATGGAGGGCTAAAATCCACACCAAAATCAGCAGTTGGCAGTCGAGGGAATTTTGGAGGATAGAGATTAAAAGCTAACTTGTAACGTTGATCAGGTCGAACGTATGAAGGAAGTTTCAAGTCCTCTAATTTCTTTGTAAATTTTTCTTTTAAAGTCACTGATGCATCGCTAATGGTTCGACTAAGATCACTTGGCCTGTAGGCAGTTTCAAAGTATTTCTGGAATGCTTGGATCTCTTCGATGTGTGTTGAAGTACCTTTCTTCACTTTGTCCTGCACAAGGGCAAAAGCTCGAGTTAGTTGGAGATTGAAGGCAGCTACATCAAAGAATTCTACAGTATAATATTCTCTCCACTGATTGTCGAACTCTCTGGTGCAGAGATAACATGGTATGAAGGCCACAAGATTAAACTCTGTGAGGTCAGAATACTTGGCTAGCAACTTGGTGCATTCTGCTTCGTTGTGCCACATGTTGTAATGAATCAGTGAGCCCTTTTTAGGAAAGAGAGGTTTGGGTTTGATTTGAATTAGACCCGACTGTCGATAGACGAGATTTGGATGGTAACTAGACAAGAGAAATTCGAAGTTTTGAAGGGTTAAGCCTTGAAGCCAGCAATCTTGGCGTAAGGAAAGATTCCCAAATGTCAAGAGATTCAGCTTCCTATTCTTTAGGCTCAAGAGGAAACCTTCTTGTGAACCATTCAGAGCCTACTTTCCTATTTGCAAAAGGGGCCATGTTGGGAGAAAAATTATAATGCTTCGCAAACATCATCACGTAGCTGGTGAATGTCTGTTGAAGGTTCATTCCTTCGTCGCTGGGAGTCAATAGAGCAAGCCTCGTCCATTCAACCCTTATATTCTTCACTTCGACGGATGCTTCATTGATGGAATTTCGAGCAGGAAGGGATGCTACAAAAATGGCATTCATCCATAATTGTAGCAGCCAGAAGGGTCCAGAAAGGAGCAAGCTTCCTCTCGAATTAATTGTCTTCAATGCTGTAACACCTTCGCCAAGGGATTCGTACAAGCTGGCAAAAATTATTTCGCCGAGACAAATGTTATGTCCAGCATGCAGTTGGTTAGCCATGGTCAAGTACCTCTTCGCCACTTGAAGGGACCTTGAGCAGAAAACACATCGCGAAAGCCAAAGAGCCAGGAAGACAACGTGTTCTTTGTCAGAAACTTCTTTGGTTTCTTTGTCATGGTAGTAGGCAATGTAGGTGGTAAAAGCTGCCTTATTGGTGTCGAAACCTATTGTGTCATCAGCTAAAACGGTGGGATCATAATCCACTCCAAGGGGTTTTAGCCATGTAATGGCAGCGACGTCAAACAAAGTTGGAGTAACCATTCCACAAGGGAGTTGGAAGTTATTGTGGGTGTTGTCCCAGAAATAGAGGGAGGCAATAAGCATAGAATGGAAATAACCAGGCCCCACATTCGACAACTGAATTAGGTCGAAGATGCCCATGTTTTTCCAAACAGGGGACTTTGCTGTCTCTATTTTTTCTAACCAAGCTAAGTAGTCTGAAGGGTCTTTCGACAAAGGGCATGACCTGAAAACTCTAAAACTAGTGGTCATGAACTCTAGGTTTATTGGGTCCCTAGAAGCCATGGTCGAAGGATAACCTTGACCATCCACCTTTGTTTTCTCATCAATTTTAATCTCCTCATTAGTCCTAGGTTTTAAACCGTTGGCTATGGATTTGTAACGGTGGTAAGCGAGAAAAAATTCTCTAACCTTAGCAGGGTCAGCAGCAAGATCAAGTAGAGGACCTAACATAGCATGGGTCTTACCAAAAACAAGAAGGGGAATGAGTACTTGTGACTGATATATCTTGTGTTTCTCCTCTTCATTTGGAGGTTCTAGGATGTACTGTTGGTTTCCTACCACGTTTGGGTCTAGCATTCTGTGAACTGGAGCGAGTTCTTTAGATCTTTTGGATTCTTTGACATTCTTGCTTATTTCCTTGGATATTTTTGAAGTGGAAACCATTTTTGTAGTGAGTTGCAGAGAAAAGGTTTGAAAGAGATGAAGATTTTAAGAATTACGCTAGGGAGAGTTCAAAGAGTGAAAAGAGTAAAAATGGTGTTTTCCGCTATTTTATAGATGGATGAAGGGGAACGGTTACTATACAACATTAATGGTGATAAAAATCATGGGACGCGTGTCATGTGATGGTGGTGTGATGAGACGGTAGCAGTTAAAAATATGACCCATAATCTCCTAGGGACTAGGCGTGTGATGATTAAAAAGATTCACACATGGGTTTAAGGAGACGTTTGGGGAAAGTTCTCATGATGACAATGACGTCATAGCAGTCCAAAGGTTTCTGGCGTCGAATATGAAAACTTCAAAAAATGTCCTTTTCTCCATTTCACTTGAAAATGACATTTTTGGGGGGCAATTTGTTGGCTGGGAATTTCGACGCCATGTTCCCATTTGAGAAACTAAGTGAAAGTTAAAGTTTCTTAAATATGGTTTACTTCGACATGAGCTGGTTTGAAGTTCTGTTAAAATGGTTCTCATGAGGAGATAAGCTTGAGCAAATACTTAGAAAAAGTCACTTCACCGAAGGGATGTTTTGGAGCCTTTCTTCGACAGAAGTTTGAATTTCAAAATACAGATGGATAACTATCTTTTGTCCTTATCCGTTTCTCAGGAGAGACACGTGGCGAACTATGCTGAAACAAAGGCATGCAGGGCGAAACGTGTCAACTTTTGGAGAGATGTTCATTAGAAGACAATTATTTTGACGTATTATAAATAGGGGTCTTAGTATTAGGATTTCGGTGTGTTCAATTATTGTACTATACTCAAAATTTACTCAAAGTATCCAAGTTAACGTGAGAAAATAGTTACTATTGAGAAATGTACGTTTGAAACACCATACATTTTATTCAATAGAAGTTTACTTTCTTTTATCAATTGCTCTTTACTGCATTTCTTTTACTTTGAAGTTATTTTCTTCATTGCATTACTTTACCAAACTTTTACAAAATTTAGTCTCTTTTCAACAAACCATCAAAACAATATTTTAACAAATGAATATTGTCGAAGTGTTTTACAATTTTCCTGGAATACATTAAACACAATAGCTATGTCCTTAGGATTCATGGTTGATCCTGCAAGTAAACCAAATGAATTTTTAGGAATACCAGCGGTTGTTTACCAATTTTCACGGTAAATAATTATGGAGAAAACAAAGACACGTGATCAAGTTATCTCTCCAACGACTAGTCTTCTACAAATTCTATATAAGTAGCTAAAGGTTCAAACTGAATCTTTAACAAGGATCAACCTGATAGAGGAGTAACAAGATCAACAATTACCAACACAATCGAGTATGAAGAATTTTTGTAGTAGGTTGTAATTGTAAAAGCCTTAAGATTTCTTAAACATTGAATATCTTAGAAATCTTAAGAGTTTTAGGTCTTTGTTATGGTGATTTCCCTGTACCTCTGGTATTTGTATCAAGTACACCTTGTTCTCTATTCTGCTAAACATGTTGTTTAACAGTTTAGGTTAAGTCTTTCACCAAGATGATTGAGCCATGTAAGTCTCATGTTATGTGCTAGAGCATTGAAAGTCTTAATCAAGTGGATTGATTGAGAAGAAGTCTTGAATCCATGGGATTTAAGCAAGGAAGTCTCGGATCGAGGGTCTGAGCAGAAGTCTTGAACCTGGGGGGTTTAAGCATGAAGTATTTGGTTCATGGTACCTAAGCAGGGAAGTCTTGGACCGTGGGTCTAAGCAAGAAGTCTTAGGCCAGAGGGGCTTGAGCAGGAAGTCTCGGGTCTAAGGGACCTGAGCAGGAAAGTCTTAGGCTGAGGGTCTAAGAAAGGAAGTCTTGAGTGTGTATGACTTGAGAAAAGAAGTCTCGAGCCTTAGTAGTTTAAGCAAGAGGTCTTGCATTTAGGGTCTGAGCATTGTAAAAGTCTTATGCAAAATGCATAAGCGATTGTAATCATGATTTAATTATAGTGAAAATCTCTTGTGAAACAAGGGGACTAGGTTACTCTCATTTGGGAGGAACCAGTATAAATCTTTGTGTCTTCTGCTATTATTTATTTGCTTTTGTTAACATACACTGCTAAGTATAACCAGAATCTGAACACCAGTTTAGATTCTGAACTCTGATCAAACGCAAATTAAGAAAACGAAAAACACAATTCAATCCCTGTTTCTTGTGCACTTTTCTCACCTTCATTAACATTGCTGGATTTTGATTTTGGTATATTAATGTGAATATTCGGTATACAAGCTTTTGTTTATTATTTATTGTTGCGCTGAAATTAGATCTGAGAATATCATGCTTATTCGGTTTAATTTTGTTCGTCAACATTGTGTTATGCGTATTTCGTTTTGATTACAATGATCGCATTTTGGTGTTAGCAATTTTCTGGTTGTTTTTCTCTTGATTTATGTGCAATATTTTTAGTTTGGTTGTCGTCACATTCTAACTCAAATTCGTATGCGCTTTTGGTAGTTCGATATAACGTAAATTCGCATTTGCTTTTTGCTAATTTGCATTTCGACCCATGGTTTTTGCTTTCGTTATGTTATATTTGCTGCGTTTAATTTATTTGCAATGATCGCGCTACACGTTTGCTACTTGTAATTCGATTTATGTTGACATACAACGATTCAATTTTGTTACATTTTAATCGAATTTAAATTTTGCGTTAGTAGCTTTTCATCGCAGGTTCTCGCATTACATGAAACTTAATTCATGTTCTCGCGTTATGATATTTGACACGTGCATGCTATGAGATTGTTTAATTTTGATTTTTATGTGATGAATGCATGTTTGTTGTAATTATATTATATGCGCATTATTTATCTTGTCATATTATGATTCGATTGGTTTGCGGCGTTACGTTACATCATCACGTTAGAGTTCGCGTCATCACGCTAGAATTCACGCCCTTACGTTGCAATTTACGACCATGTTACCATTTGTACCATTCATTTTTTTCATCACTTCCTCATCAAAAAAATTTACTAACATTTTAAAATCTTTTCGATTAGGTTTCAAACCACTTCATAAATCATCTTCAAACTAATTCGAATAAAACACTTGATCAACATCAAGTTTCTTTTCTGCTTGCTCGAAGCATGTTGAAACTTTCTCAAATAAACTAGATGAAAAATTACTAATTGGGTGTAGACCTCTTTTTTTCCCTCAGCTCTGAATCAGATTCAACTCCAAAAGGAAACAAAAATCCATACCTTAGAGTCCCCTTAACATACCTCTGTATCTTGACAACAGCCTGGTAGTGTGACCACTTTAGTTTGTTCATAAACCTACTCATCATTCCAACTGCATAATAGATGTCAGATCTGGTATTGCAGAGATATCTCAATGAGTCCACCAACTGTTTAAAAGTTGTAGCATCTACATCACCACCCTTGACATCAGAATCCAGCTTGTGATTTGTTTCAGCATATGTGAATACAAACTTGCAATTCATAAGCTCAAATCTCTTCAGAAGCTCAAATTTATACTTCAGCTGATGCAAAATTATATCCTTATCAAAGTACAAATTCCCCATCCCTAGAAAATATACCATATTTCCTAGATTAGTCATCTTAAACTCATTCATCAACACCTTCTTGAACTTGACTATCCCATTTGAAAAGCTCCCTGTTAGTAATATATCATCAACATAGAGACACGCCAGAATCATACTACTATCAGATGTATGTTGAACATAAACACCATACTCCATCTCACATTTTCTAAATCCTCGAAGCTTGAAAAATGAATCAATTTTCATGTTTCAGTCCATACAAGGCTTTAGGCAACTTGTACACCATCCCTTCTTGATTCTTTTTCACAAATATAGAAGATTATGACACATAAATTTCCTTTTGTAAAGGACCATTTAGAAATTCAGATTTCACATCTAAATGCATCAGAGGCCAATTTTTATTAGCAGATATATCAATCACCAATCTGATTATTTCATGAATACCTACAGGCATAAACACATCAACGTAATCTAATCCATATTTTTGTACAATTCCTCTAGCTATTAACCTTGCTTTGTGTTTGTCAAATGATCCACCTGACTTCAGTTTTAACTTATTAACACATCTCACACTGATGGCTTTCTTGTTCTTTGGAAGCTCAGTCAACTCCCAAGTCTTGTTTCTTTCTATAGCCTCAAGTTCTTCTTTCATGGCCTTCAGCCACACTTTATTCTTGAGAGTTTCTTCTATACTAAGTCATTCTGAGTCTACCAATATGGCACACCGAATGACTTCCCCTTCAGAGTCTATCTCAGTATCTCACAACATGTTAAACTGTATAAATCTTCTTGGTATTTGTTTGATTCTTTGTTGTCTATGAACTTATTCAAAATCTTCTTCAGATGCTGGACTACCTTCAGAGGTTGGGCCACCTTTAGAAGCATTACCACCTTCAGATGCATTATTACCACCAGAGTCTAGATTATCATCAAAATCTGGATTAGAATCAGATTCACCTTTAGAGTCAGACTCGTCTTCAGACTCAACTTCAGCATCAGAGTCACGTTTAGAATCCGACTCATCTTCAGAGGTAGAATCTCCTTCAGATACTTCTTCATAATCATCATAAGAGGTAGAATCTTCTTCAGACTATGAAATATCTTCAGAAGTTAACTCAAGTGTTAACACTACACCAGAGTTAGATTGAGACTTGTTCCAATCCCATGCTTATGTTTCCTTCACAATGACATCTCTGCTGAATTCAACTTTGTTAGTGACTAGACAATAAAGCTTATAAGCAACTGTATTGTGGTACCCAATCAGTAACATTACTTTGCTTCTATCATCCAACTTCTTTCTAGTAGCACCTGAAACACGTTTGTAGCAAACAAAACCAAATACCAAAAAATGAATCACGCTTTGCTTGCATCCAGTCCACTTCCAAAGAAGAACTACTCCCTTTAACTTCTTGTTTGGACACTTGTTGAGCACATATGCTAGTGTAGCAATAGCTTCTCCCCACAAGGTGTGAGGGAACTTCTTCTTCTTCAGCATGCTCTTTGTCATATCAAGCAAAATCTTATTTCTTCTTTCAGTAAGACCATTGCGTTGAGAAGTATATGGAGCAGTCACCTCATGTTCAACTCTATTCTCTTCACAGAACCTTTTGAACTCTGATGTGTAGTACTCACCTCCACCATCAGTTCTGAGAGTCTTCAGCTTCTGAGCACTATGTTTTTCAGCCGCCACCTTGAACTTCAAAAACTAAACAAATTTGAGGGAAAGGTTCATTTATTAATTTTCTTTAATGATGTTAAAACTAGGAAATTTTGTACTTGTGTATTTTGGACGGTATCACCTTGTCTAAGCTATGCATTCATCTTTTACAAACTCGTATAATGATCCACATACATGAATTTAGGCATATAAGATCACACTCTATGTCTAAAATGTGTTTTGAGTCATTTTTGATGCATTAGGTAGACTCACACAGGGTATAGGTCGACTCAAAATCAAGAAAAATGATGTTTGAAACCTTCTGGCATGCTTGCGTCGACCTAAGACTTCTTCAGGTCGATGTACACTAGTATGAAAAGTGTGAAAAAGTCTCTGCCATGCATGCATCGACACATGGCTCCAGTGTAGGTCGACACATACTGTAAGAAACAAATTTGAAACTTTCTGGCCTTCATACGTCAATGAATTGTGTTGCTGCAGGTCGACGTACAGTCTTCTTTTATGTGCAAATTTGTATTATGTCTTGTTTAGGTCGACTCATAGCTTCTGTAGGTCGACCTCTCGCGTATTTTTACTCATTTTTCTATATCTTTATGTTCACACGGTCTGTTTTTTCTGTTATTCTTTCATGCTCATATATATTCTCATATGCATCATTTTGTATAAGAAGAAGAAAATTGAAAGATACATTGCATTGCTCTTCATCTTCACTCTCACAAATTGCATTCATCAATAATCACACATAATCATCTTTATTGGTTTTTGCTTTGTTCAAGAGTGATAACGTCCAAACGTAGGATTTGTATATCTAGTTTGGGTTGAGAATTAGTGGGATTTTCTTTAACAAAACCATTGGGGTTTTGTACTCCAGGATCTTGGTGATTTGGGGTTTTTTCACAAATCTTTGCATTACAGATTCAATCGAGTGAAATCCTTGAAGAACGGTGGGTTCGGTCAAGGAAGTAGCGGTAACCAGAGGATTATATTGAAAGATTTAGGGTCAAACATCTTGCGATCAAAATCATCCAAGTGAAATACTTGAAGAACGGAAGGTTCGATCAAGTGAGTAGCGGTAACCGGAGGTTCGTTCGGAGTGTTTGATGTTCTTGATTTGGCTGGAATCAAGGGGAGAGAAGTGGATATAATTAAAATCAATAATTAGGTTTGATTGTGTGGTAGCTAGGACTTCTCTTGTACAGAATTTTGCAAACAGATATTATACGTATCTCAATTCTAGTTTTAGAATTAGGGGCAGATGTACCCGAAGCGAGGACGAAAAGGGAATTGCCAAAACAAATTGGGTGTCCTTCTTTTTCCCTATCTCTTTACTTTACGTTGTTAACGCTTATGTGAAATCAACTGTTAGAAATTTTTTTATTGATTTGTAGTGCTTTAAAACTATTTTGAAAAAACATTGCAATTACTTTGATTGCAAGTGTGAAAAATTATGCACTACAATTCAAAGGAAATTGAACTTGGGGTGTTTCGCACACCAAGTGTTCGACCTATTGATAGCACACAAACTGTTCGTAAATTGCCAATTCAATTTTATCGTCTGTAAAGCATTGGAAACTGGTTCACTTCAAGTTGTCTTTATTTGAATTGTTTGATTGGGAACTTTATTGATTCAAATATCTCATCGATATTATTCCATTCAATTTCGTATATCCGATCTTACCAATAACGGTTCGTTTAGACAATTTTAATCCAAGGCCGCTTTCGCACTTTTTTAAAAACAATTTTTTAAGCGCCAATTATTATTAAAAAATAGTGATCTATTCAACCCCCTTCTAGATCAGTGTCATCGTCTAATAAGTGGTATCAAGAGCACCGATTTATCTAGTGCTTTGCATATAGCTTATTAGAAAATGGCTAACGAACCTAAAGGGGTGTACAATAGAGCGCCGGTTTTTAATGGTGAAAACTACGGTTATTAGAAAGATTGTATGCGGGTGCATATCAATTCTATTGATAGAAAGGTATGGAACGTTATTCAAAATGGTCCTATTGAAATAACTATGACCAATGCGGATAATGTTGTTGTACCTAAACTGGAAGTACAATGGAATGATGAGGATGAGAAAAAGTAGAATTATGATTGGAAAGATAGAAATATTCTCATACCCTCTTTAGGAGTTTATGAATACTATAGAGTTTCTCATTGTACTACTGTTAAGGATATGTGGGACGCATTACAAGTTGCCCATGAGGGAACTAATGATGTCAAATTAGCTAAAATCAATACTTTGACACAAGAGTTTAATCTCTTTCACATGAAGCATGGTGAACCCATTGCGGAAATGCAAAAGAGATTCACTCACCTAATCAATCATTTAAATTCACTTGGTAGACTCGTTTCCAATGATGTTGCTACTAACAAAATTTTGAGATGTCTTAATAAGGAATGGAAACCTAAGGTCACGACGATCAAGGAAACTAATGATCTCATGACATTGGATATCACAACATTGTTTGGTAAGCTTGAATAACATGAGAAAGAGCTCATAAGTCTTGATCAACACGAAAAGAAAGAAAAGAAAGAGAAGTCGAAAGACAAGGACAAGAAGTCTATTGCTCTAAAGGCTTCTAGCTCAAAGTCCTCCACAAAAGAGCTTAGTGAAAGTGAGTCATGTGATGATGATGAAGATTCGAATGAAGATATGGGGCTGTTTGTGAGAAGATATTGTAACACCCCAAATTTCGTAAGAATATTATATTAGTGGATTTCTGTGAATTTTGGTGATTCGTGTCGATGTCGGTAATTTTGTGAAGTTTTGGTTATTTAATTAAATAATAGTATATATTACGAAATATATTGTATTATTATTTATTTTAAATAATATTAGAAGAAATAAGGGTAAAGTGGACATTTGAGGAGAATTAGTGAGGGCATTATGGGGAAAGCCCAATTTTGAGGCCCAAGGGTTAAGGTGAATATAAAAGGAGGATTTTGAGGATAGGGTTCACTTTTGTTAGACCGTGAAAAGAAGGAAGAAGGAGAGCTCTGAGGAAAAAAGGAAAAGGCGAGGAATTCGAGAAGGTTTCCAAAGACTCAGAGAGAAAGCTTCGAATCGACAATCTAAGGTATGGGGAGTAATTACTTTTCATTGTTTTCATTATAGGATTCGATGTAATTGAAGTGGTTGTTTTGGGTTTGAGGGTTTATGGGATTTTTGTGACGAATTGATGATTTGAGGGTATTTTGTGATCGATTAATAAGAGTTGAATATAATCGGATAAAAATAGACCTTGGGGTTGAATTCCCCGTCGTTGTAGTTTTAACCTTGTGGCGTAGGGATTTATGGAGTTTATAGGAAGCTTGAGAGTTTTGAAGGTTTAGGGAATTTAAGGTTTCCGTAGTGTCATGAATCAACCTAATAGACTTAGGTTTTATGCCTTGGGATTCCGTGATGCATTAGAACTGTCATAGGGATGTTTTTGGGTCATTTGGAGCTGTAATCGCAGGTACCTTTGAGGTTGTGGAGCTACTGATGCGTAGCAGCGATTTGCTGTAATCGCAGGTTCGCTAAGTGAATCATTGCTTCGCTGGGAGAATGTTCACCAAGGTTCGCAAAGCGAACAGCGCAGCGAATGCGCGATAACCTGAGTGTGGAGACTGAGATGATTCTGGAGTGGAAGTGGGAATTCGCTGGAAGTCTCGCTAAGCGAATGAATCAGCGAGTACCTTTGCCCACCGAATAAACCAGCGAGTATGACAGATGGTGGTTTCTAGTGTCTTAGTGTGGTGTCTGTGGGATTCGCTGGGCGCTTCGAATAGGTTTGCCTAGCGAATCCTGGAGCGAACGTCTGTTGTTCGCGAAATTTCGTTTCTGTTGCTGTGTTGTTCTGGTGTTTGAAGCTGTGATATTTATGATGATTTACCATGATGTTCTTGATGATATTGAGGTGCTGATTTGTGATGTTCTGATGAATATATGATGACATGATTTATATGAGAATTGATGAATGATGATGCACATTATGATGTTTAATTGATGATGATGATTAGTGAAGTTGTGTATCATACATTCATATGCATACTTTGTGACGACGCTTCATTCCTATTGTGCGGATATGAGGTAATTATGACGTGCTCCGGTTCCAATTGCTGGATCAATCCTATTGACGGGGATCTTTGGAGGGTTGATGGCCTAGTGTCCATTTATTATGACGATTGGTACCACATGCATGAGTCTTGTTATGCATTGCATTTTATGTGGCATTGATGAATTTGTGATATGGTGCTTCCTGATGTTTTCCTTGATGATGACCGTGATGATGTTATAGGTGAAGATAATTCCATTTTATGTATATCTTATTTTATAATGATTATTATGAATTGTGATTACTCACCCTGCCTGTTTGAATGTTGCCTCCACGCGGGTAACGTGCAGATGATCAGGTTTAGCTGTGGATGCCTCGAGGGCCTTGAAGTTTATTTGCTTTTGGTCGATTTAGAGGGTCTTGCTCTGATAGTGTAACATCGGGTTGGGGTCCTTTGAGTCGAACTATGTTGTTTCCTTACTTTGTTGTCATTTGATGATGTGGTTTTAATTTTGAGAAACCTTTTTGGATAATTTATGATGTTTACGGAAAACCTTTTAATTGAAAATTTGAGTTCCGCTGCCATGTGAAGGTTTTTGAATTATTTTGGGAAAGACCCTTTGTTTACGGGGTAAGTGTATTATTTTGATTTAAATGAGAAATGTGCACCCTTTGAGGTGATTTTGATGGTTTACTCTGATATTTGAGTTGTTTCTGCTGCCACATTATTTGAGGGTAGAAAATGGTCTTACATTAGTGGTATTAGAGCAGGTCAGTCCGTCCGGCCAGGTTTTTACGTGATGTCAGTCCCCTGTCAGTCGACGAGTGTGTACACTGTCAATGTTTTAGTTCTTCTAACCTTGTTGGTGGTGTGCAAGATGGCTGGAAGAAACGATCGTGCGATTGCTGATGTGTTGGAATCGGTTGCTAATATGGTGGTGCAGCTGAATCCAAATGGTGGAGCTCCTGATGAGTTTCGTGCTTTGGGGAAGTTTCAAAGGAATAATCCACCGACTTTTGTGGGTACGCATGATCCAGCGAGTGCACACAAGTGGCCGAAGGCAATCGAGAAAATTTTTCGAGTGATGGGGTGTTCTGATGAGCAATAGGTTCAGTTCGGAACGCATATGCTGGAAGAGGAAGCTGATGATTGGTGGGATAACACCCGTCAGAGACTCACAGATGTTGGTACTGTGATAACTTGGGCTGTATTTAAGTAGGAGTTTCTGGGGAAGTATTTTCCAGAGGATGCTCGTGGCAAGAGGGAAGTGGAATTCCTTGAGCTGAAGCAAGGAGATATGACTGTGGCAGAGTATGCCGCAAAGTTTGAGGCTTTGGTGAAGTTCTGTCTGCACTACAGTCGTGTTGATGTTGAGATGTCCAAGTGTCTCAAGTTTGAGAATGGGCTGAGACCAGAGATTAAGCAGGGTATCAGGTATCAGCAGATCCGCAGGTATGCTGAGTTGGTTGACAAGAGCAGAATCTACAATGAGGATAGCCAAGCTCGATCTGTTCACTATAAGCAGTTGAGTGAGAAGAAAAGGCAGTATATGGGTAAGCCTTATACAACTTCAGCTGACAAAGGGAAGCAGAAGACTTCAGATGGGAAAAAGACAAGTGGGGGAGCAGCTCCCGCTTCTGGGAAGTGTCATAAGTGTGACGAGCAAGGTCACCGTGCTGATGCATGCACCAATAATGTGCTGAGGTGCTATAGATGCGGTAAGAAGGGTCACCGAGCTACTGATTGCAAAGATAAGGGTCCAACCTATTTCAACTGTGGTGAGAAAGGTCATATCAGTACTCAATGTCAGAAGCCGAAGAAGACTGCGACTTCTGCTCAGACCAGTGGCCGTGTGTTTGCTTTGAGTGGTGCAGAGGCACCAGAGAAGGACAACCTGATTCGAGGTACTTCTTTTATTAATAATGTCGATTTGGTTACTATTATTGATACTGGTGCTATTCATTCTTTTATCTCCCTTGAATGTGCTAATAAATTGGGTTTAAAGCTATCTGATAAGAATGATAATATGGTAATAGAAACTCTAGCTAATGGTTATGCTACTACTACCCTTGTGTGTTTGAGATGTCCTGTGATGATTTTTGCGAAGAGCTTTGTGATGGATTTGGTGTGTCTACCCTTGCACCAAATTGACGTGATCTTTGGAATGAACTGGTTGGAGTTCAATCGGGTTCATATCAATTGCTATAACAAGACTGTAGAATTTTCTGAGATTGATGGTAGTGGGGAGTTAATGTTCTTGTCTGCTAAGCAAGTAGACGAACTTCAAGAAGACGAAGCCTTGGTGTTTGTAATGTTTGCATCGTTGCAAATTGATCGTGAAGCTGCGAGTGTGGAGTTACCTATTGTCTGTGAATTTCCAGAGGTGTTTCCAGATGACGTCAGTGATTTGCCTCCATAGCGTGAAGTAGAGTTTGCAGGGGACTTAATACCAGGTACGAGTCCAGTGTCGATGGCTCTTTATCGGATGTCAGCTTCTGAGTTAAGTGAATTGAAGAAACAGTTGGAAGAATTGCTTGAGAAGAGGTTTGTTCGACCAAGTGTTTCTCCGTGGGGTGCTCCGGTGTTGCTAGTGAAGAAGAAAGATGGAAGTATGAGGTTGTGTGTTGATTATTGGCAATTGAATAAAGTGACTATCAAGAATAAGTATCCACTTCCAAGAATCGACGATTTGATGGATCAGTTAGTAGGTGCTTGTGTGTTTAGCAAGATTGATTTGAGGTCTGTTTATCATCAGATTCGAGTTAAGCCTGATGATATTCCGAAGACGGCCTTCCGGACGAGGTATGGACACTATGAATACACGGTGATGCCGTTTGGTGTATCCAATGCACCTGGTGTGTCCATGGAGTATATGAATCGGATTTTCCATGAGTGTTTGGATAATTTTGTGGTGGTGTTTATCGACGATATCTTGATATATTCTAGATCTGAAGAAGAGCATGCTGAGCATTTGAGAACTGTGTTGCAAGTCTTGAAAGAGAAGAAGTTGTATGCAAAGTTGTCCAAGTGTGAGTTTTGGTTGAAGGAAGTGAGTTTCCTTGGCCATGTGATTTCAAGTGGTGGGATTGTTGTTGATCCCTCTAAGATTGATGATGTGTTACAGTGGGAGACTCCGAAGTCTGCAACTAAGATACGAAGTTTTCTGGGATTAGAGGGTTATAACCGCAAGTTTATTGAAGGCTTTTCTAAGTTGGCATTACCTTTGACTCAGATGACTCGAAAGGGTCAAGCCTTTGTGTGGGATGTAACTTGTGAAGAGAGTTTCGTGGAATTGAAGAAGATATTAACTGCTCTAGTGTTGATTTTGCCTAATCTGAGCGAATCTTTCATGGTGTATTGTGATGCGTCGAAGATGGGTCTTGGTGGAGTATTGATGCAGAATAGACAAGTTGTTGCCTATGCTCCGAGACAATTGCGAGTTCATGAGAGGAATTATCCTACACATGACTTGGAGTTGGCCGCGGTGGTGTTTGTGTTGAAAATTTGGAGACACTATCTGTTTGGCTCTAAATTTGAAGTGTTAAGTGATCATAAGAGTCTGAAGTACTTATTTGATCAGAAGGAATTGAATATGAGGCAGAGAAGGTGGTTAGAGCTGTTGAAGGATTTCAATTTTGATTTGAGTTATCATCTGGGCAAAGCAAATGTAGTGGCCGATGCATTGAGCAGAAAGTCATTGCATATGTCGATGCTTATGGTGAAAGAATTGGAATTAATTGAATAATTCAGAGATTTGAGTCTGGTATGTGAAGCGACTCCTGACAGTGTGAAGTTGGGGATGTTGAAGTTGACTAGTGGTATTCTGGAAGAAATCAGAGCGGGACAGCAATCTGATTTAAAGTTGGTTAACCAATTAACTTTGATTAACCAAGGTAACGGAGGCGACTTCCGGATTGACGAGAATGGCGTAATGATGTTCAGGGATAGGGTGTGTGTTCCAGATGTCCCAGATGTTAAGAAGGGCATTCTTGAAGAAGGACATTGAAGTAGGGTGAGTATTCATCCCAGTGCTACGAAGATGTACCAGGATTTGAAAAAGTTGTTTTAGTGGCCAGGTATGAAGAAGGATGTTGCGGAGTTTGTTTATTCGTGTTTGACTTGTCAGAAGTCGAAGATTGAGCATCAGAAGCCTTTAGGTATGATGCAGCCGTTGAGGATTCCAGAATGGAAATGGGATAGTATTTCCATGGATTTTGTGGTGGGATTACCTAAGACTGCTAAGTGAAATGATTCAATTTAGGTGATCATGGATAAATTAACTAAGTCGGCTCATTTCTTGCCGATGAAGATTAATCATTCCATGCAGAAGCTAGTCGAGATGTATATTGAGGAGATCGTGAAGTTACATGGGGTACCTTCGAGTATTGTGTTGGATAGAGATACGAGGTTTACGTCGAGGTTCTGGAAGAGTTTGCAAGATGCTTTGGGTACTAAGTTTAGGATGAGTTCTGCCTACCATCCGCAAATGGACGGTCAGACAGAAAAGACTATCTAATCTTTAGAGGATTTGTTGAGGGCTTATGTGTTAGATCATGGAGGATCGTGGGATAACCATTTACCATTGATTGAGTTCACGTACAATAATAGTTTTCATGCTAGTATTGGAATGGCGCCCTATGAAGCTTTGTATGGGAGAAGGTGTAGGACTCCGTTATGTTGGTATGATTCGGGCGAAAGTGTTGTACTCGGACCTGAAATTGTGCAAGAGATGACTGAGAAGATTAAGAAGATCCAAGAGAGGATGAAAACTTCGTAGAGTCGTCAGAAGAGCTACCATGATAAGAGGAGGAAAGCACTTGAATTCCAAGAGGGAGATCATGTGTTTTTTAGAGTGACGCCAGTGACTGGTGTAGGTCGAGCTTTGAAGTCTAGGAAGCTCACTCCATGTTTTGTTGGTCTATACCAGGTATCGCAGAGGATGGGAGAGGTAGCTTATCGAATTGCTTTACCGCTGTCACTTGCGAATTTACATGACGTGTTCCATGTGTCTCAGTTGAGGAAGTACATTCCGGATCCATCGCATGTGATTCAGATGGATGATGTACAAGTGAGGGATAATCTGACAGTGGAAGCATTGCCTGTGCACGTAGATGGTCGAGAGATGAAGCAACTGCGGGGTAAAGACATAACTTTGGTGAAGGTGTTGTAGGGTGGACCAGCTGGCGATAGTTGGACTTGGGAGCATGAGGATCAGATGAAGGAGTTGTATCCGACTCTATTTCCTTAAGGTAATTTTCGAGGGCGAAAATTCTTTAAGTGGGGGAGAGTTGTAACACCCCAAATTTCATAAGAATATTATATTCGTGGATTTCTGTGAATTTTGGTGATTTGTGTCGATGTCGGTAATTTTGTGAAGTTTTGGTTATTTAATTAAATAATAGTATATATTACGGAATATATTGTATTATTATTTATTTTAAATAATATTAGAGGAAATAAGGGTAAAGTGGACATTTGAGGAGAATTAGTAAGGGCATTATGGGGAAAGCCCAATTTTGAGGCCCAAGGGTTAAGGTGAATATAAAAGGAGGATTTTGAGGATAGGGTTCACTTTTGTTAGACCGTGAAAAGAAGGAAGAAGGAGAGCTATGAGGAAAAAAGGAAAAGGCGAGGAATTCGAAAAGGTTTCCAAAGACTCAGAGAGAAAGCTTCGAATCGACAATCTAAGGTATGGGGAGTAATTACCTTTCATTGTTTTCATTATAGGATTCGATGTAATTGAAGTGGTTGTTTTGGGTTTGAGGGTTTATGGGATTTTTTTGACGAATTGATGATTTGATTGTATTTTGTGATCGATTAATAAGAGTTAAATATAATCGGATAAAAATAGACCTTGGGGCTGAATTCCCTGTCGTTGTAGTTTTAACCTTGTGGCGTAAGGATTTATGGAGTTTATAGGAAGTTTGAGAGTTTTGAAGGTTTAGGGAATTTAAGGTTTCCGTGGTGTCATGAATCGACCTAATAGACTTAGGTTTTATGCCTTGGGATTCTGTGATGCATTAGAACTGCCATAGGGATGTTTTTGGGTCATTTGGAGCTGTAATCGCATGTACCTTTGAGGTTGTGGAGCTACTGATGTGTAGCAGCGATTTGCTGTAATCGCAGGTTCACTAAGCGAACCATCGCTTCGCTGGGCAAATGTTCGCCAAGGTTCGCAAAGCGAACAACGCAACGAATGCACGATAACCTGAGTGTGGATACTGATATGATTCTGGAGTAAAAGTGGGAATTCGCTGGAAGTCTCGCTAAGCGAATGAATCAGCGAGTAACTTCGCTCAGCGAATAAACCAGCGAGTATGACAGATAGTGGTTTCTGGTGTCTTAGTGTGGTGTCTGTGGGATTCGTTGGCCGCTTCGCCAAGTGAAGGTTTTAGCAAATAGGTTCGCCTAGCGAATCTTGGAGCGAACGTCTGTTATTCGCGGAATTTCGTTTCTGTTGCTGTGTTGTTCTGGTGTTTGAAGTTGTGATATTTATGATGATTTACCATGATGTTCTTGATGATATTGAGGTGTTGATTTGTGATGTTCTGATGAATATATGATGACATGATTTGTATGAGAATTAATGAATGATGATGCATATTATGATGTTTAATTAATGATGATGATTAGTGATGTTGTGTATCATACATTCATATGCATACTCTGTGACGACGCTTCATTCCCATTGTGCGGATATGAGATAATTATGACATCCTATGGTTCCAATTGCGGGATCGATCCTATTGACGGGGATCTTTGGAGGGTTGATGGCCTAGTGTCCATCTATTATGACGATTGGTACCACATGCATGAGTCTTGTTATGCATTGCATTTTATGTGGCATTGATGAATTTGTGATATGGTGCTTCCTGATGTTTTCCTTGATGATGACCCTGATGATGTTATAGGTGAAGATAATGCCATTTTATGTATATCTTGTTTTTTAATGATTATTATGAATTGTGATTGCTCATCCTGCCTGTTTGAATGTTGCCTCCACGTGGGTAACGTGCAAGTGATCAGGTTTAGCTGTGGATGCCTCGAGGACCTTAAAGTTCATTTGCTTTTGGTCGATTTAGAGGGTCTTGCTCTGATCGTGTAACATCGGGTTGGGGTCCTTTATTTTGGGAAAGACCCTTTGTTTACGAGGTAAGTGTATTATTTTGATTTAAATGAGAAATGTGCACCCTTTGAGGCAATTTTAATGGTTTACTCTGATATTTGAGTTGTTTCTGCTGCCACATTATTTGGGGGTAGAAAAGGGTATTATAGATATAATAGATATATCAGGAAAAATGGAATTCAACATTCGGACAAGAATCTCATCAACTTTAGACATCAATCAAAATCCTCAAAGCATGAAGGAAATAAGAACGCCAAGTCAAAGGGTTCATGCTATAATTGTGGAAAAGTTGGTAAGTACAAGCTGGATTATCCCTTGATGAATAAAGACAAAGGAAAAGACAAAAATCATCAACAAAATAAATTGAGCAAGTCTAGAAGGGTATACATCGCTTGGGAGAGTGATAGTGAGTCCTCTAGTGAAGATAACTCAAGTGATGAAGACAAATTGGTCAATCTTTGTCTCACGACTCATTAAAAGAAGAAAAAGAATGTAAAATGTCTTGAGTCTAAAGAAAGAAGATGTGTTCTCGATAGTGGATGTTTAAAGCATGTGATGGGATACATTTCCTTATTCATTGACTTTGTGGCAAAGAAGAAAGGATTTGTTACACACGGTGATAATAACAAGGGAGCTATACTCGAAAAAGGTAGTGTAGGTAATCCCTCTTTTACTATTATCTCAGACGTCCTTTTAGTTGAAGGTCTTAAGCACAATCTTATTAGCATTAATCAATTGTGCGACAAGGGATATAAAGTTTCTTTTTCAAAAGATTGTTGCATGATTGAACACAATGATAAGAAAGATGATGTGTTTAAGGGCTTGAGGGTAAACAATGTCTATATGCTTGACTTGAATGAAGTATCTTTGACTAGCACTAAATGCCTTGTCACCATGAGTGAAGACTCATGGCTATGGCATAGGCGCTTAGCGCATGTCAACTTTGACTTACTAAATAAAGTAGTTTCAAAGGATCTAGTTGTCGGTTTACCCAAGATAAAATTTTTAAAAGATCACTTATGTGATGCATGCCAAATGGGGAAGCAAACGAGGATCTCATTTAAATCTAAAAATGTTGTTTCTACATCGAGACCTCTTAAACTCCTCCATATGGACCTTTTTGGACCATCTAGGATCAAAAGCTTGGGTGGTAATTACTATGGTTTTGCTATTGTAGACGATTACTCTAGGTTTTGTTGGAATATTTTCTTGGCTAGTAAAAGTGATACTTTTTCAGCGTTTGAAAAGTTTGCCAAGCTATCTCAAAACAAATTAAATACTAGCATTGTTACTATTTGAAGCGATCACGGGGGTGAATTTGAAAACCACCTTTTTGAGGAATTTTGTAATAAACATGGCATTGATCATAATTTTTCCGCTTCACAAACTCCTCAAATAAATGGAGTGGTGGAACGTAAAAATCACATTTTAGAAGAACTTGGAAGAATTATGATCAATGAGAGTGGCCTTCCTAAATATTTTTGGGCTATGTTATTAGTACGGCGTGTTATGTTTTGAATAAGGTGCTTATACGTCCTATTCTCAACAAAACTCCATATGAGCTTTTAAAAGGTAGGAAGCCAAATGTATCACATCTTCATGTTTTCGGATGTAAATGCTTTGTGTTAAATAATGGAAAAGAAAATCTTGGCAAATTTTACTCAAAAGCTGAAAAAGGTATATTTCTTGGGTACTCTCAATCTAGCAAAGCATATAGAGTATACAATAAAAGGTTACTTATTGTGGAAGAATATGTGCATGTTACTTTTGATGAATCTTATCCAAAAAATGTTGAGAAAGGTATTTCTTTTCATGGTGCAGATGTATCTTCAGAAGACATACTCAAAGACACTGAAGAAGGTATTGATCAACCTGAATCGGTGAAAGTTGAGGAGGAGGAAGATCACAACTCTGAAAAGATTGGGGAGGATCATCCAATTAGCAACAATGACCTTCCTTTTGCATGGAAATCCTCTAAGGATCATCCAATCGAAAATATTATCGGAGACATAGCAAAAGGAGTAACTACACGGTCTAAGATAAGTAACTTTTGTTATCACTTTACTTTCGTCTCTCAAATTGAGCCTAAAAACTGCAAAGAGGCCTTACTCGATGAACATTGGTTTTTGTCAATGCAAGAGGAATTGAATCAATTCAAAAGAAATGAGGTTTGAGACCTTGTCTCCCCTCTGCGAGGCCATCGAGTAATTGGTACTAAATGGGTATTTAGGAACAAACTAGACGAAAATGGAGTAATAACTCGAAATAAGGCCCGTTTAGTGGCTCAAGGCTATAACCAAGATGAGGGCATAGGCTATGAGGAAACTTATCCTCATGTTGCCCGCCTTGAGGCTATACGCCTTTTGCTAGCATATGCTTGTTCTAAGAATTTCAAATTATATCAAATGGATGTTAAGAGTGCTTTCTTAAACGAATATATTAATGAAGAGGTCTATGTATCTCAACCTCCCGGTTTTGAAATTCATGAGTATCCAAATTACGTTTATAAACTTAAACGTGCTTTGTATGGTCTCAAACAAGCCCCTATGGCTTGGTATGAGCGACTTAGAAAATTTTTACTCAACCAAGGATACTCAAGAGGGAAGGTTGATACTACTCTCTTCATTAAGCGTCAAGGAAAACACTCTATTTAGTTCAAGTTTATGTAGATGACATTATCTTTGGATCTACTAATATGCACTTGGTCAAGGAATTTTCAAAGCTAATGCAGGGTGAGTTTGAGATGAGTATGATGGGGGAGCTGACAGACTTCCTTGGTCTTCAAATCAAACAACTCGAAGAAGGAACGTTTGTGATCCAAACAAAGTATTGCTATGAGCTACTCAAGCGCTTTGATATGGAAAACGTAAAAGCTATTGATACTCTAATGCTCACAAGAGTGAACTTAGATCGAGATGAAAATGGTAAGGTTGTCGACGTAAAGAAGTATAGAGGTATGATAGGTTCTCTTCTCTATCTCACTGCATCTCGACCGGATATCATGTTTAGTGTTTGTATGTCTGCTAGATATCAATCATGTCCCAAGGAATTGCATTTAAAAGTGGTAAATCGTATACTTAGATACCTTTGTGGTACACCCAAGTATGGGCTTTGGTTTTCCAAGGGAAGTTATTGTAATTTGGTTGGCTATTCTGATTCCGATTTCGCTGGTTGGAAAATGGATAGGAAGAGCACTAGTGGCACCTGTCATTTCTTTTCAAATTCCTTAGCGAGTTGGCATAGAAAAAAGTAAGTTTTTGTTGCTTTGTCAACTGCCGAGGCGGAATACGTCGTAACCGGTAGTTGTTGTGCCCAAATCTTGTGGCTTAAGCAACAACTACTTGATTTCAGTGTTAAACTTGATCATATTCCTATTTTGTGTGACAACACGGGTGCCATTAATCTGACCAAAAATCTAGTGTTATATTCACGCACCACACGTATTGAGATTCACCACTACTTCCTTAGGGATCATGTAGAGAAAGGAAATGTCGTATTCGAGCACGTTGATAGTAAAAATCAACTTGCCGATATTTTTACAAAACCACTTGCGACTGAACCTTTCTTTAACATTCGTAGGGACCTTGGTGTTCTCGATATCTCGGATCGTGTTTAAATGAAATTGTTGTATGCTCTCTATCTATGCTTGTTTATATATTGATTAACCATGTTGGAAAGCTTAAGCTATGTGAGGGCATTCATCTTTCATCACCATTGGAGGTACTATCGTTCCTATCTATTTGCTTTATCTTGACTAAATATGTGTTTTGTACTATATTTGGAGTGCTATCTTGTTGCTTAAATGATAGTTTGTATTCCTCTCTTACTCCATATCGATGTTTTGAAATGGTATGGGCTTGCTATTTATGTTTCTGTGCGTCATTCATGTCATTTTTTTTCTTCTGTTTTTTCATTTTTCAATTGCATGCGTCGACCTGTATAGGTTGTAGGTTGACTCATGGTCATCTTAATTCAAGCATGAAAGTTTTTGCCTGTCATGCGTCGACCTGAGGGTGCCTCGTGCGTCGATGCATACTGAACCTTCAAATTTTTTGAAAAATTCATTTGCATGCGTCGATGCATAACATCCTGGAGGTCGACGCATCGTTCGTGTTTCTGAATTTTTTTAAAAATTGAAATGTTTCATATTTGCATTGGGTCTTGCATATTTCCATTTGTGTCTTTACATCTCTCACAACACTCACAACTCTCTCAACCCTCCAAAAACCCTTTCCAAGGATTTTCTAAGATTAGGGATTCAAACCCAAATTGGTGAAGAATTTGGTTTTTCTGTACTCTCTTCTACTGTTGTTACTATTTCTTTTCTTCAACAAAGGAGTTTTAATGGCTACTTCAAGGGTGACTGGTAAAAGGTCGAGTAGAGCATCCTTTTCTCAAGCAAACACATCTCAAATGCCGGTAAACACTATGTCTCTCCTCTCTACTGAGCTTGCTGAGGTATATGAAGAGGATTTTAAGAAAATATCTATTATTAAACAATATGTCTATTATCCAACGGTAGCAGATAAAATGCATATTTCTGGAATTGTTGATATGCTAAACCATCAAAAGTTTAATGCCTTATTAAAATGTAGTACCAGTTACAATGAGGATATGGTTAGACTGTTTTACGCGGGTTTGAAAGAAAAATTTATTGGTTATGAGTTTTCCCACAAGATAGGGGGTAAGAGTTACAATATTGGTAGCACTATATGGCGGGACTTGTTTAATATGTGTCCTCGCCTCTCTTCTGATGTTCAAATTACTGATACTAAGTTGCATCCAAACTATGAATTTAAGTTTGTGTTGAATTCTATGCTTAAAGACCCTTATCCTGAGGAAGTAGTCGCAAGTGATCTCTTTCCCAAGTCTGTTACTACTGGTCTGTTGAAACGGGATGATCAAATCCTACAGTCGATTGTCTCTCATATTTTGCTTCCAAATAAAGGAGGTTATTCTCGAGTGGATCAAGCTGAAGTCTATTTAGTTTATCTTCTCAAGAATAAAATTAAGGTAAACTAGTCGTATTATGTTGCAAGTCATATTTATGCTTTAAAAGAAAGCAGAATAGGCTCATCCTTATGCTACAGATCGTTTATCCAAAGCATATTGGATCCTGCTGGAATTGCGGAGACAGGTATCTCTTACATATCACTTTCTGCTAACCAAGAGTTTAGTTAAAAGACTATAACTCTCATGGGATACATTTGGGACAGGCAACAACTGACTTATGTGGTCAAGTCTAAGGGTTCAATCGGAAAGATTCAGAACTTAGATGAAGCTGAAGAGGAAGAACAAGATGAAGATGAGGAAACTCATCCTATGGAGACCTAGGTTCCTTTTGAAGGTCATGACGATCGTGCTTGGTTGGGTGGCTCTCCGATTCAGGATACTAATTCTAACCAAGGATGGGGTTCATGGGGGTCAAAACGCCTGGTCCGAGCAAGGCACCTCATATGTGCCTCCTTCTCCACATCAACCTTAAACTGACAATTCAGAAGTTCTTGAAATGCTACGAATCATGAAACTTGAGCAAAAAAACTTTGCAGCTCTTCAGGAACAACAATATTAATTAATCCAGGAATAACTTGTGTATTTTGGACGGTATCACCTTGTCTAAGCTATGCATTCATCTTTTACAAACGTGCTTAAAGATCCACATACATGAATTTAGGCATATACGATCTTACTATATGTCGAAAATGTGTTTTGAGTCATTTTTGATGCATTAGGTCGACTCACACAGGGTATAGGTCGACTCACAATCAAGAAAAATGATGTTTGAAACCTTCTGGCATGCTTGTGCCGACCCAGGACTTCTTCAGGTCGACGCACACTGGTATGGAAAAGTGTGAAAAAGTCTTTGCCATGCATGTGTCGACACATGGAACCTGTGTAGGTCGACGAATACTGTAAGAAACAAATTTGAAACTTTCTGGCCTTCATGCATCGACGCATGGCCTTGCTGCACGTCGACACATAATCTTCTTTTGTGTGCATATTTGTATTTTGTCTTGTTCAGGTCGACTCACAACTTTTGTAGGTCGCCCTCTCGCGCGTTTTTACTCATTTTTCTGTATCTTTGTGTTGGCACAATCTGTTTTTTTTGTTATTCTTTCATGCTCATATGCATCATTTTGTATAAGAAGAAGAAAATTGAAAGATACATTGCATTTCTCTTCATCTTCACCCTCGCAAATTGCATTCATCAATAATCACACATAATCATCTTTATTGATTTGTGCTTTGTTCAAGAGTGATAACGTCTAAACGTAGGATTTTTATATCTAGTTTAGGTTGAGAATCAGTGGGATTTTCTTCAATAAAACCATTGGGGTTTTGTCCTCCAGGATCTTGGTGATTTGGGGTTTTTTGTACAAATCTTTGCATTAGAGATTCAGCCGAGTGAAAGCCTTAAAGAACGGTGGGTTCGGTCAAGGAAGTAGGGTAACTGGAGGATTGTATTGAAAGATTTGGGGTCAAACATCTTGCGATCGAAATTAACCGAGTGAAAGACTTGAAGAATATAAGGTTTGGTCAAGTGAGTAGGGGTAACCAGAGGTTTGTTCGGAGTGTTTGATGTTCTTGATTCGGCTGGAATCAAAATGAGATAAGTGGATAAAATCAACATCAACAATTAGGTTTGATTGTGTGCTAGCTAGGACTTCTCTTGTACATAATTTTGCAAACATATATTATACATATCTCAATTCTAGTTTTAGAATTGGGGGCAGACGTACCCGAAGTGAGGACGAAAGGGTAACTGCCTAAACAAATTATGTGTCATTCTCTTTCTCTATCTCTTTACTTTACGTTGTTGAAGTTTGTGTGAAATATACTATTAAAAATATTTTAATTGATTTTAGTGCTTTAAAACTGTTTTGAAAAACCATTGCAATCACTTTGATTGCAAGTGTGAAAAATTCTGCACTACAATTTCAAAGGAAATTGGACTTGGGTTGTTTCGCACACCAAGTGTTCGACATATTGATAGCACAAAAATTGTTCGTAAAATTTTCAATTCAATTTTATCGTATATAAAGCATTGGAAACTAGTTCACTTCAAGTGGTTTTTATTTGAATTGTTTGATTGGGAACTTTATTGATTCCAATACCTCATCAATATTATTCCATTCGGTTTCACATATCTGATCTTACCAATAATAGTTCATTTAGACGATTTTAATCCAAGGCCGCTTCTGCACATTTTTAAAAACAATTTTTTAAGCGCCAATTATTATTAAAAATTAGTGATCTATTCAACCCCCCCCCCTTCTAGATCAGTGCCATCGTCTAACAATAAACACCTCATTCTTAAACTTGATGAGTGTTACCCATGTCATTCTTGTGAATTTTTCCACAAATGACATAAAGTACTCGTTTCCTCCAAGTGAATGTACTTCAAATGGTCCACATACATCAAAATGCATTACTCTTAAAGCATGTTTTGCTCTTTGAGCCATTTATGATGCAAATGGAAATATAGGTTGCTTGTCTTTCATGCATATCTCACATGACTTCTCAGGCTTCACAATTTTAGGAATGTCATGTACCATAAGCTTCTAAAGTTCATATACCCCCAATCTCTTGTGCCACTGCTCACTATCACCTTCAGCACCATATGCACCAAGGCATTTAGTTTTAGTTGTTTCCACATTCACCTTTAATGTTCTATTGCTTCCCTATTTAGATTGCATAATCAGCTTATGATCATAATCATTCAACTTTAAGAGAATGTCCTTCATAGTAACTGAGAAACCTTTCTCAATTAGCTGACCTACACTCATCAGATTGCTCTTCATCTCCGGAACACACCAAACATCCTAGATCAGAACAATTTTGCTATTCTCCACTCTGACTTTAACATTTCCCATTCCTTCGACATTAAGATACTTATAATCAACACATCTGATCTTGGTCCTTTTTCTAGAATCAAAATTAATTAGTCATTATTTGTTTCCATTTAGGTGATTTGAGCAACCAGTGTCCATATACCACAAATCTGCCAAATATCCACCATTATATTCAAAAGCCATCAATAGCACAAGTTTATCATCAGACTCTCCTATGGCTATGTTTGCTTATTCTGATTTTCGTTCCTTGTTTGACCAACAATCAACAACAAAGTGACCAAACTTCTCACAACAGTAGCATTAAACTTTCTTCTTGTCAAACTTCTCATTTCCCTTCTGACATTTCTTCTCATCAGAGTTAGAGGCTTCTGACTTCTAATGACAACCAGCATGTGTCTTCTTGGCCTCTGACCAAGATTACTTCTGATTCTTGTTACCAGAAGACCCTTTCATAGCCTGCTATGCCTCTCTTTCAGAGGTTCTCTTAGTCAGACACACCTCTTGTGCCTCTATACTACTCTGCAACTCTTCAATTCTCATGGTACTAAGGCCCTTAGAGCGTTCAATTACTACAACAATGTAATCAAACTGAGGAGTAAGGATCTCAGTAACTTTTCAATGATTACTTGTTCAGAGAGAGTTTCTCCACAAGATTTAATCTCATTTGTGATCATAATCACTCTGGAAATGTAATCAGGTACCTTCTTATTGTTCTTCGTGTTGAGATTTTAACATTCCTTACGTAGAGACTAAAGTTTCACCTTCTTCACTGATGCAACACCTCCAGAGCATCGTACCAGTGTGTCTCACGCAACCTTCGTCGTTGTTGAATCAACGATCTTTTCAAACACATTCGTATCTACACACTGATGGATATAGCACAATGTCTTATGATCCTTCTTCCTCATTTCTCTATGCGTGTTTCTCTGTGCTTATGTTGCATCTGCTACAACCGTCGTGTAACTGTCATTGACGAGATCAAAAACATTTTGAGCACCAAACAACACATGCATCTGAATCATCCATTAATTCCAATTCATTTCATCAAACACTGGAAGCTTTATGTTCAAGCTATTGTTTTCTCCGTTCATCTTTGTTCTTGTGCAAATTCACTCAAATCTCACCAACGCTTGTGTTTCCAAATCCCTCAGAATCAAGAAATATGATTCTGTTTTGATTCATATCTTCAATTCACTGTGAATTAAATGAGCATAATCAATCACACACGCCTCTCGTACACGCGTGTTTCCTGTTCTGAATTTGAACCGAAATTCTAGATACCAATTGTTGGTGCACAAATTTGCAGATGGAAAATATAAAAGAGAGAGAAATTCTGTAACTAACTTTCTTTCACAACAGAAAATGGTTACAATGAAATGATTCTACATCAAACTGAATTTGAGTTCAATTTATATACTATCAATGCCACTAAATGAAATTCAAATTAAAAGAGTAATATTGTGTTAAGTGGTAGCATATATAAATAAAGAGTAATTTTGTGTACATAATACGGTGAAATTACAAAATATAGTTTATCCAAAAAATTTTCTACTTTATTTAGTTTCCTATACTAATCAATATATAGGATTATAATGTCTAAATAAATAAAATTGATTTTTTATATATAAGAGAAGAAAAATAATTATCTCAATTGAAAAAGGGTACCCCACAAATTATTTTAGAAAAAAAATATTAAAATTATCATTTGTATTTTAAAAATGTATATGTCTCATTCTCAATCACTATAGCCATTCAAATTGTTTAGAAGACACTTTTCAATTACTATCCCATTTACAATGACCATTAACAAATCTTAAGAGTAATCGTTAGATTATGTGAAATTTTTTCTCAAATAACCCACATTAAAAAAAAAAAAAAAAAACTCAAAATAATCCACTTTTCAATTTATTTTTCTAAGTACCCTAGTTTGTGAAAAAATTAAGTGTTGTCTCCAAGTCAATTGGCGACAACTCTCTAGCTGTAAAAAGGAGGCACCAATTAGATTGGAGACACCATATGGTGTCTCCAATCCAATTGGCGACATTGTGTTAAATTTGAAAGGTGTCACCGATTGGTTTAGAGACAGTGTGTAATCATACAATTTTAAGCATAAATAATTAACATTAATATTTAATTAAAAATAATATTACATAAATTAATGATGACGACCGGGTTGGTCATACCGGCCACCGGTTCCACATCCCCTAGCTACCCTTACTCATTGCCCTCGTTGTTGATTCACTCCAGGTGTTTGAGGATTTGAGGTTTCAAGAACATCCCTAGAAGAATCCCTAAGAATTTCTTGCATTTCTAAGAAATCTTGTGTGTTGAAAATGAGTTCGCGATCCATGCCAGAGTAGTTTGGATGTGATGAAGGGGTCATTGGTGTACAACCTGGACGATTGAAGGGGACATTGGTGTGAAGGCTTTGTTGGTGAAAGGTTGGAATGATAGTGATGTTTGAAAGCCATAATGTTGTTCTGATGTTTGTGTGTGTCGGCTTTGGTGTGATGTTTGAGCGTTTTGGCTATGGTACGATGTTTGTGCGTTTTGGCTATGATACGATGTTTGGGCGTTTTGGCTATATATTAATGTTGTGTTGGGGGCATATGCATTTTGGGTGTCTTGATAATAGTCATTTTGTTGGAGATGGTATGAGGGATGCTTTTGGTATTTTGGTTGGGTGTTTGGCATGTTTGGATTATGGCTTTGTGTGTTTGTGGGTCGGTAATTTTATTGGGTAGGGGTTGTGAGTAACATGTCTGATAATTTCCTCGTGGGTTAGACATTGAAGCTTTTTATGTGTAAGTGGTTTGTCATGGCACGCATGTAGTCCAAACGGTTGCATCTTCTTCTCAGACTTCATGTTGGTGTTTCATGTTTAGATATGGACCCCAAATGAACTGTAGAAGAGAAAAGGATTAGATCATAAAATGGGTGATATTAAAAATAAATGGATTTATTTAGTGGAATTACATTTCTAGGTGTAAGGTGATCCAAGAGATTGCGGTATTGAATGATACAATGTATAAGACATCTATTATAAGTCATACCGCCAGCCGACTATCTAAACAAAAAAAAGTTCAAATAAATTAGTTAGAGACAATAATAAGTAAAGTGAATTAACTAATATGAAGTTATGAACTTACTTTTGTGCATACGGGAATGAGAAACTGTTGTGGTTTACGGGCGCTAGGGATGACAATCTAGACTAACCCCATACTTGGAACAAAACAACACATCCAGAAAATATAGATGTGTTTTTCGTTGCGTTTTTACACAAAGAGCTATACAAATAAGACAAACAAGCGGTACCCTAACTATATTCTTGTGTTTTATCTTAGTTTCTTAATAAGGGTGAATACATAACGTGCATAGTAGAACCAGTCCCTTCGGGAAATAAAAATGAACCAAGTAAAAGCATAAGATAACACCTCGTTTTTATTATTTGCATTTCTTCCATAGAATTTTCATCTAATATTAAACTGCTGTAATATGTCTTAAGACGCGAAAGTAAGTTACCTTGGCCTCTTGGGTTATGATCCAACAAGTCGGCACCCAAAAGTTCCTCGCAAATTGAATTTGCGAAGTTTGTTTTTCCATTGACCGCCTTACCATCAACAGGCAACCTGAGTAACATGTACACATCCTCTAACATCACAGTACATTCACCGGTTGGAAAAAAGAAAGTGTGTCTCTGGACACCATCTCTCTTGTAAATCAACTGAGTAAGACATGATTTTGCTTACATGTCTGAAACCGGCGAGCTCAATATAAGGTTCAATTAATTCGTCGGGAGCAACATATTCATTGACACGAAGACGAAACTTAGAGACATCCTACAAAAAAACACTTACAAATGAGAAGAAATATGAAAACATACCAAAATATAAACTACTTGGTGAATTAAACACTTACATAATTCTCACTGTTGGCGACGGTGCCTCTGTGCATTTCACCCATTGTTAATAGAGACATTATTTTTGTTGATGAAAAATAATCGATTCTATCTGATACCAAACAACTGTTTCTGATATCAAACTAGAACCAATTATATATGAATTTATAGAGGAAGAATAATAGCTTTTCATCATGCCATGCAGCAAGGTAGCGCCATTTCAATTTGCGACTATGTAGGAATGCTTCACACAGTCACTAGTCTATTTGGAGACATGTATGCACACATAGGTTGTACACATAGGTTGTGCATATAGGCTTTATGCATGCATGGTAGACTGCATATGACATGGGATAGAGTAGGCGCGGGCTAGCTAGGTAACATTGAACCATGTTGCCATTTTGACTAGTGACAGTGTAGGAAAAATTGAACCATGTCGCCAATTGAGTTGGCAAGTTCATTTAATGCTTCATGCATATTTAACATGTCCTATGCATTGTCATCTGCATCAATTCATTTCTCATATGAAAATATACTAACAATGTCATCTGCATCGAGATACATTATTAACACCCACAACAACGGAGAGACATATGTCTCTGATGTATCTGGGTTTGGTTTTCAAAACACCGATGTTGTCCGATTTACAATAAATAGAAATACAAGTTTCTTGCATTTTAAAGTATTGGAATCAAAACTAGGGTGTGGTCCTATATCACAAATTATATATCAAAATCTATTTTTTTAAAAGCAACCACGTTAAATTTTATCCACTTGAAGTGCAAGATGATGAAGATATCGAAAATATGTTCATTAGTCACGAACATTATGGTTTCAACTATATTGAGTTGTATACTTTACTCCAACAAGCTCTTCCATCTTAACAATCTCAGATAATCAATCAATCAGAATGTGCAGATTCCGATGAAATTGAAGGTGTCGACTCAGATGAAACCAAAGCGGAAGTCGACGTCGTTGATGACGAAGAAGAAGAAAGTGAGACACATGTCAATCATCTGTTGAACAACACCACTGAAGATGGCGATCATCAAGTGCCATTACATCCAAGTCATGTATATTGTTCACCTCAACATATGACAAACTTGGACTTGCATGACAATGAGAGATCCTCAGATATTTTTTTACAACCCGTATATGCGGTCAGAGGGTGAATTAAAAGTGGGAGATAAGTTTCTGACCAAGGAAGAATGTGTGCGAGCTATTAAAAAATATCACATGGATAACTCTGTTGATTTCACCGTACATCGAATTGATTTAAGAATGTATGTCATTCTTTATCGTAACGAACTTTACAAGTTTCAACTGGCTGCGTCTCACAGGAAGAGAAGTGATTCTTGGAAGATATATTCTATATAGAGTCACCTCACAGTTGCACTGCCATAAATATTGTACAGGATCACCGAAAATTAAGCGCTGAATTGATATGTCAAGACGTTTTTCCGCTTGTTAACAAGGACCCATCAGTGAAGGTGAGTATAATAATCTCTCATATCATTACGCTATATAATTATACTCCCTCGTACAAGAAAGCGTGGATTACAAGGAAAAGGCAGTTGAACAGGTATTCAGCAACTATGAGGATTCATACAAGGAATAACCACGATTTTTGGTGGCACTTAAGATATACGCACCGGGTACTGTTGCAATTATGCAGACATTGCCGACATGTAGGCCAGACGACACTATTGTTGACGGAAATGCAATATTTCACCGAATCATTTGGGCATTTCAACCATGCATCAAAGGTTTTGCATTATGTAAACTTATTATTCAAATTGACGGAACATATTTATACGGAAAATACAAGGACCCATTGCTTATGGCAGTTGCACAAGACGACAACAATAATGTCTTTCCCATTGCCTTTGCTCTGGTTGAAGGTGAGACCGTCGCTGGTTGGCGTTTCTTCCTTAGGAACCGCATAACACATGGGCTCCATAAGCCAATCTTTGTTTGATTTTAGACAAATATGCTACTTTTGAGAGTGCTTACAATAACCATGATAACAGATGACATCATCCTCTTTCTACCCATGTCTATTGCATTAGACATATCGCACAAAAATTCATGCATACAATCAAAGACAAGAACCTTCGCAAAAAAGTGGTGAATGCAGGGTATGCTATAACTCAACCATCATTTCAACACTACCTGGACGAAATTAAATTGTCAAATGCAGCTGCAAGAAGGTGGTTGTATAACATCTCATTGGAGAAGTGAACAAGGGCATTTGACGAAGGATGTCGATGGGGCCATATGACAACAAACCTTGTGGAATCTATGAACGACGTCTTCAAAGGCATTAAAAACCTACCAATAACCGCATTGGTGAAATAAACCTATTTTAGCTTGGCATCACTTTTCGCAACAAGAGGCGAAAGATGGAGTGAAATGTTAATGTCTGGTCAATTATTTAGTGGATGCTGCATGAAAGTGATGAAAGAGGAAACTATCAAAGCTAGCACACATGCGGTTACAATCTTTGACCGTCATAGGCAAAGTTTCAGTATACAGGAAACAATGGACCACAATGAGGGGATGTCAAATTTATCCTATGCTGTCAAACTAAACAGATGTTGGTGTGACTGTGGCAAGTACCAGGCCTTCCGTATACCTTGCTCCCATGTCATTGCGGCATGCACACATACTCGTTATGATGTTTATAACCATCTATCTGATGTTTACAAGGCCATTAAAGTTATGAATGTCTACAACGAAGGCTTCACAGTGCTAGCAATGTAGGAATATTGACCTCCATATATCAAGGGGACATAGTTTGGAACAACGATGAGATGCGAAGAAAGAAAAAAGACTGCCTATACAACACACATATAAGAACATAAATGGATACAAGTGATAAAATGATAAGATTATGTAGTATATCTCGTCAGCCCGAAAACAATCGAAAAAATTGTCCAAATGTCGGAGCAACCTCTGCATCATAATTTAGTTTCTCCTTTCAATTGTTGTAACCTTATATTTTGATATATTAATAACTTTTTGTTACAACAATCTTAACAACAAACATCACCCGACTTAAACACACTTAAAAACAACACTTTCCAACAACACAAACAAAAGATACCAAAACAGATAAAAATACTTAACCACAACATTTCTAACTGATTACAACAATTAAACTGATATCATTTGGTCTAAACATCACTTCTCTCGCATCCTTGTCAGTCTTAACTCGCACCCACCCACGCAAGGCATCGTGTCTCTCAATACTTCTAATTTTTTCACCTTCAGGTATGTCTCCGTCTAACTAACGATTCAACTCCCTCTGTAGTTGCTTGAAACTTTGGATGTTCTAGAAGAGTATTTCCATCGAAGGCTTGTCTCTCGAATAAATCACTTTCCCATAGCGGCAAAGATATATGTTATCACTAATACAATAATATAAGAATATATGTGCAAACAATGAATCACCCCATCTCTATTTATAGTAAAATTACACAACACACAGTCTCAAAACTAATTTGCGACACCTTTCAAATTGAACACAGTGTCGCCAATTAGATTGAAGACACCATATGATGTCTCCAATCCAATTGACGTCTCCTCTTACAGCTAGAGAGCTATCGCCAATTGACTTAGAGACAACTTTAAATCTCATCCCCAAAGTGGAGCATTTTAGGAAATAATCGTGTGTTATTTTAGATTTTTTTTAAAAAAATTTGAGTTATTTGGGTAGGAATTTCAAATTATGTTGGATTATACATACTAACATGGGTAATATATTCTTTAACTTTTACATGTAATAATTTACTTCTCCTTCAATTTTTATTTATAATTATTTGTATATGAAGCTGCAATGACTATTTTTTCTTAATATCCACTTTTCTTAACAAACCATAAATTGTCGTAATGAATGCTCATAAAGTATTACTCTATCGGTAAGAAATTACATTATATTTTATGCATTTTATATAAATTAAAGAGTACAATTAACTTTATATGAAAATTAAAAATTTAAAAATATTTTACAAAACTATTTTTTTAATAGAATAAAGAAAATTGTTTTTTGAAATGAATAAAAAACAATAAAAAAAAATTAATATATTTTATTAAAATTGTAAATAATTTGCTGTGACTTGAAATTTGGGGGAAAATATTTATATTTATGTGATTTTATACTCGTGAGTGAAATCAACAACTGTTTTTATTAATTAAGCACTTTAACAAATAAAAAAGTAGATTTTGTTTTGAAGTCTAGTAGTAGTAATAAATAACGGCACAGAACCAAAACCCAAACCCTACCGCCAAACCAATCCTGCCCTAAAATAAATTTAGTTGCTCCAGTGTCAGAGCAACCATAACCATGGGAACCTCTGAAAACGCCGCCGGTGGGGGCCGAGGCGCCGCCGTCCCCAAAGAGGTTGACTATGCCAATTACTTCTGCACCTACTCCTTCCTCTACCACCAAAAAGAGATGCTCTCCGATCGTGTTCGGATGGACGCTTACTTCAATGCGGTTTTTGAAAATAAACACCACTTTAAGGACAAGGTTAGTCTCCTTCATTTTCACACCAGCTAGCTATAGTATTTGTAGTTTTGATTCTAACTTTTGGGTATGAAAAGGTTGTTTTGGATGTGGGAGCTGGAAGTGGTATTCTGGCTATATGGTCAGCACAGGCGGGTGCAAAGAAGGTGTATGCGGTGGAAGCTACTAAGATGTCCGAACACGCTCGGGCGCTTGTTAAAGCGAATAGTCTTGAAAATGTAGTTGAAGTCATTGAGGGTTCCATGGAGGATATTACCTTGCCGGAGAAAGGTTAGTTTTAGTCAAATAGGACACTTATATGTGGTTACAGTTGCTGTTATATGCTTTGTTAAATGTTGGTTGGTGTACCTTTTGATTGCCTTAAAAAATGTTGGTGTTTGTATGACTGATTTGCAGTTGATGTCATCATATCTGAATGGATGGGTTATTTTCTTCTGCGAGAATCTATGTTCGATTCTGTTATATGTGCTCGTGACCGCTGGCTCAAACCAACTGGAGTGATGTAAGTATTGTTTTCTTCCAAGATGTTTATGGAAATGAAGTTTTTCTAACATTAACATTCATTTTGTGAATGAGTGAATCTTTGGTGGCTATTGGTGTTATGTTACAGCTGCAATTGATTTAAAAATGTTTATTTTGTAGGTATCCCAGTCATGCTCGCATGTGGATGGCGCCTATCAGGACTGGAATAGTAGAACAAAAATTGGATGATTACCAATCTGCTATGGGTGATTGGCACAGCTTTGTCGATGAAACAAAAGCCTGCTATGGTGTTGATATGAGCACCTTGGCTAAGCCTTTTGCAGAGGAGCAGAGGAAATACTATCTACAGGCAAGTTTAGAACTTAGTACACTTCAAGTGTATTTGTTGAGTTTCAGTTAAATTAAATTTTGGTTATGGTTGGAGTTTTCGGCTCTACATCATGTGCTGGCTTGTAGAGACAGAGGCTCGACATGCTCTACAGGGCTGAACAATTCAAATCTTCACATGGAAATTATTTTGCTGGGATTATGGTAGGTTTTAAGCCGCAGCGGAGTTGTGCATTCCCAAGAGCCTACAAGAACATTAAAATGTGTTGGTGGGTTAGGCTGCTTTCAGAAAAACCTGACACAGAAGTACTTTAATCCACCCACACATAAACCAAACTAACTGTTTTCTAGCGTTAAAACTCTAAACCCCCTTGATCCAAAAGCTCTGGCTTCCATGTAGTCATGCAGTTTTCTGTGACTGCAACTGTGTAAGTGGCTTTGTAATTGTATCGAAAGTGTGGTCGAATAGATGAAACAGTGGTGCTATGCCACTATTGTGATAGGGATTTTGATGAATCTGCAATGAAAACTTCAATCCTATCCTTGTTCCACTGCTTTTTCATTTAGAAGACATAGCAGTAAAAAAGATAATTTAAGGGTTTCCCTTTTCTTTTTAATAATAGAACTTAAGAGTCTGCACAAGCACAAGACTTCTGTTTAGAATAGCACTACCTCCGTCCTTAAATATAAGACCCTTTTTCTCCTTTTTCTTCCATTTGTTTTTTATTTACCTCTCCCTTATTTTCCTTCTATGTTCACTTTTCCCCCTCTTCATTTAACTTATTTGGTTACTTTCCTTCTCTTCCTCAACTTTATTTAAATTATTTGTATACATCATACATTCTTTTATACGTAATTCATTTATTTCAAAAGCTATGCGACTTCCTCCCTTTGCTCATAACAATGGATGATACCGGTGGAGCTTTGATTGATGTGTATGTCTGTGCTGAGATTCTCTGCAAATAGGCCCTGGATGCTGCTGAATCTCTGTGATTGGGTCCGACTTTAGGTGCATTCATGCTTGTGATTATGTTGGTGCTGGACTTGTTCTTGTGGCAGCTGCTTTCTATCGCTTATATCATATGACTCTGATTTGTTCCACTTCTACATCTTTGTTTTCATATGGTTTAATCAGAAAAAACCGAAATTGGCTGGGTGCAATGGTGACGAATAGTAGGTGTAGGTGATTTGTGTCAGTGGTTGGTGTCGTACGAGTAGAGCTTTGAACAAGAGTCAAACCCCTTCTAGTGTCTACATTTGTTATCATAAACTGTATTTTATAGGTAGCCCATATCAAATCCCACATAAGCTGAGACTCTATTATCTTCTCTAGTCTACAATGCGAGTTATCCCAACTTTCTTGCAGATGATTTCATTAATCCTTTAAGCTATATGTTGCATATAAGACTAATTTATGTTTTCTTTAATTTCTGTAGACATCATTGTGGAGCAATCTTCATCCACATCAAGTTATAGGAACTGCTGGTATAATAAAGGAAATTGACTGTTTGACTGCCACAGTGGCAGACATAGAGAAAGTCAGATCAAAATTTTCTCTATCAATAACCATGGACAATACAAAATTGTGTGGATTTGGAGGGTGGTTTGATGTGCATTTCCGGGTAAAATACTCTAACCTGCAATGACATTATATCCATCCAATCCAATATCATAAGTCTTATTGTTTCATGTTTTTCCTTACCAGGGACGAAGCGAGGATCCAGCTGAACATGAGATTGAATTATCTACCGCTCCTAGTGTAGATTACTGTACACACTGGGGCCAGCAGGTTTGTAGAACACCAATTAGTTGATGATTTTTTTCCACAATGTAGGAGAGACATGGTTACCATTCAATCTTTTTGTGATAAATTGGCCATTAATTATTTCGGTGACAATTTATCTGTTCAATCATTTAGAGCCCACGATTTCCATTTTATTCCAACTGTATGATAATGTTAGTGTCATATGTTTAATCATTTGACAGGTTTTTCTTTTAAATCCTCCTACACATGTGGGTCAAGGTGACGAGTTAAGTGTTAATTTTCTCATGAGTCGTTCAAAGGAAAACCATCGTTTGATGGAGGTTGAGCTTGGGTGTGAGATTCAAAAGCATTCTGGCAAGCTTGTTGCACCTTTCAAAAATAAGTACTACATTGAATGATAGTTTCGATTCCTTTGTTCGTGGAGCTTCAAGCAGGTATGCTCTAAATGATTATCTATTGATGATATTAAATTTAATACTGTAGTTACAAATATTGCCTTTCTTGATCCTATCCTTCCATTTTAGTGTCTTTAAAACAGTCTCCTATTCTATTAAGACTTTAAAAATTTTTTTTTTTTTAAAGAATGCTATCACACACTATTTTAAACACACTTTAATGTTTTGAAAGGTTCAATTCTACACAATAGTTGAAGTGTTATGTTAGTAACATTTCCTTTACTGATTCTCAACTAGCTATCCTCATTTAGTCTTTGATTTTTTTTCGTCAGGAAGGACAATCACGCGATTTGTAATCTTATGGAACTGTAGGATTGTTAAGGGTTGTATAAGTTCAATTTTGTTTTCAGAAGAAAGCTGTTGGCGTTGCTTTTAATACTTGGGTTTTCCAATCATTCGGTTTTGACATGCGACTCTTGAGGATATTATTGTTCAGGCGTTATTTGGTGATATGGTTGGATTAACCTCGGATTGGTACTTGATCCCAACTCTCAAGCTAAGCTTGTAGCCCTTTATGTGTTATAAATTTTTGATATTATTTACTAATTTTTTGTATTTATTTGTTATTTAATTGTGGGACGCCTGATTGTTTTATTTTGTTTGATTATACCACAAATATTTTATATTTCTATTGGCAAACCCTTAAACCTTATTTCCATGAAAGAAATTACCCTCAAGTATTTATTATAAAAAGTTGTCATTACTAGAGGTTGTCATCTAGAGCTTATTTCGTGGTGTTCAAGAAAGAAGATATGATTAGTTATCCTATTCTAATACCAATATTTAACGAGTCAATAGCATATGATAAGGTTATTCAGATTAGGGGTGTACATGGGTTGGGTAAACCCAACAAACTCAGTAAAACCCACCCAAACCGACTCAAAAAAATGGGTATGGTCGGGTCATTGGGTGAACATGGTTTTCAAAAATGAAAAACTATTCAAAATAATTGGGTTTTGGGTAAACCCACACCCAACCCACAAAACCTATGAGTTATTGAGTGACTATTTTTTAGCTATTTTTGTATAATTTGACGAGTGATGACTTTGATGTATTTAATCTTGATTGCTTCAATTACAATCCTTTGAACATCTTTTATTTTATAAGTAATGGTTTTAACTTATTTAGGATGTCACTTATTATTTTGATGTTAATTCTTGTTAGTTGGAAGTATTTTATAAATTTTATGTATTACTGTAATGTAACTTTGATTTTTATAAATATGTTTATGATGAATTTTATTGTGGATTTAGACATTTGATATTTTAAAAAATAACGGTAATAAATTAAATTATTTATTAAGAAAAAATGTGACAAATTATTTATAATTATATAAGGAAGGAAAAAAAAGAAGAAAAAAAATTGGGCAACCCACTACCCAATTCAATCCATAAATTTGTGGTTTTATCCAACTCGACCCAATGATGTTGTGGGTGATTATTTTACCTCACTCAAACCAATGTATCTTATATGAGTTGGATCACAGTTTTGGCTAAATTTAACTCAAATCGACTCATGTACACCCCTAATTTAGATATCCTCTTTACTTTTCGTTGTTACTGTCTTATTTTCACTCGCTCTATGCTACTTGGCACTTTACACCATCACAAGCTCACATTCTCCATGTTTTTTATTTTTACAACATGTATTGTTTCATTTGTTTCAATTGACTACCTCCTTTTTTAAATGTCATTTTTTTTACTTTTTACATATATCAAAAAAAATAAATTATTATTGTTACTTTTTAAATAATAATTCTCTTTTTACCTATAATACATTTAATTATTTATTACATTCATTTTATTTTTTCTCTTTTTGTAATAAATACTTAAGGGTAATTTTGACAAAAGTACAATTAATACTACATTGAACTTTGCAAGTGATAATTAAAAAGAAACAATTCTTTTTTAAGAAAGTGACACTTAAAAAGAAACGGAGGGAGTACCATTGTCGCCTAGCATAACATGACACTGTTATATTTTTGGGTTCTCACTGCGCTCGAAATAGATCAGACCAATTATAAGGGTCTATAATCGGTAAGTTTACATAAGGTAATGCAAACAAATTTTTAGTTTGTTAGTTTATTTAAATATTATTTGAATTATATATTTAGATGTTTAAATGAAATAAATTTTAATAGGTTACATAATGTTTGAGATCACCACATTTGTCTATGTGACATTTTATTCTATTTTGTTGGGTTAATGAACATAACTTTTTTATAAAAGCTTTTAATATGAGTGTCATTTTCTATGTGATATTATTTCCTAAATATTTATTGACATTTATTCACTTTCACTTTTTTTGTCATTTTTGAATATATCCATTGACATTTATTGATAAATTACAACAATCTTTCACTTGTTCTAATAATGACAAGATCAATTTCAAAAAAGAGAAACAAAGAATGTTAATACAGTTAAGTATCTTTCGATTTGAACTTAACCTTAGTAAGGATAATACAAAGTCTAATTGGAATGTTAGGTGACAATGCTTTAAACTGTTATCCTCGTCGTTACCTTACACACTCTTTAATGGTTCTTCGTCTACATCTCTCGCCTTGCACTATTTATGACCATGTGTTTTTTTTCTTGTTTTTGTGAATTTTTCATGAGAGTAACTCCAGCTCTCACTTTAAGACGATACCATCTCGAAATTCATATATGTGAAGTTTATTTTGTATCTATTTCTTGAGATACATATCCTCGATATAGAACTTCATTAAGAGTTTGAAAAAAATTCAACCCTCAATATGTAATAAATAGTCAACATTGTCACGGAATGTTGCACAAACATCCAAATCAACGACCTGTTATTCATTGAATCTTAGGTTAAGGTTTGTTAACTTCAAATTGGGTTGTTACCGTTGTCGGAACTGTTATTCAAGGAGTTTTAATCCCATACCTCTCGAGGTAGTCTTTACTAAGTCTCTGGCCAATGGCTTAGTAAACAAATCAGCTAAATTATAGCTTGTTCGTATATATGTCACTGAAATGATCTCATCCTTAATTAATTTTCTCACTAAAGAATGTCTAAGACCTATGTGCCTAGACTTTTCATTGTATACTTCACTGATTGCTCTGGCTAGGGTGGCTTGGCTATCACAATGTTTCAACATTTTCGAAACATTGTCTTTAGCCAATGAAACTTCCAACAGAAGGTCTATTAACCATTCTGCTTCTTGACCAACGGAAGCAATAGCCACAAACTCTGATTCCATAGTCGAAAGAGTAATGCAAGTTTATTTTTTTCTCTTCTAAGAAATTGCACCTCCAGCTAATGTAAATATCAACCCAGATGTAGATTTATGATCTCCAAAACTCGATATCCAGGAACCTACCATAATGAAGGCCAATATTTTTAGTCTGATCGCAAAAGCACAAGTGGTACATGTCACATACTAGGGAATGCGTTAGTATCATGGTCTTGCAAGAAACAAGCTTGTGTCGCACTTAGCACGACCGAAGTAGAATATATAGCAGCAGGAAGTTGCCGTGCTCAGATTCCATGGCTCAAGCAACAATGATGTGACTATGGACTCAATCTTGGGTGTGTTCCTTTACGATGTGATAATACAAGTGCGATCAACATAACAAAGAATCCGGTTATGCATTCAAGAACAAAACACATCAACATACAACATCATTTCCTTCGTGATCATGTACTTCAAAAGGATGTCGAAGTCACACAACCAACTAACATACATCTTCACGAAACCGCTCGCTAAAGAACAAATTTTCAAGATTCGACGGGAGCTTGGTATTCTCGATGAAGGTGACGTGTAATTCTTCAAGTTTTGTTAATTATAATTAATAATGAACATAAGGTACACTCAAATTTTCATTTTAATTTTTAAAATTTTTTTAAGTATGTGAAATATTCATAAAATATAAGTTGTTTTTATTTTTCATGTTGTTTAAATATTTGTTTGACATTTTGGCTTGATATATATATTTGCCTTATAATATATAAAAATATGTCATAATAGTTTTTGGGTTAAAATAAATATTTGCTATGAGTTATATTGTTACTGTTTGAAATATTTTTCAAAACTTTTCCTCATGTAACCGGTTACATGGTGAGGTTGCGTTTTTGGATTCCAGATAACGTGTTTTGCTTCTGTTTGTTGAAGTAATCGGTTACATTACTGTTCGTGTGGTTTTGTTTTTTTATTTTAGGCTTAATGAATTCTTTAGTCCTTTAACTTAATTTAAGATTTCACTTTAATCCCTTATTTAATAAACGTTCTTTTTAAGTACCTTAAATATTATTCCGTTAGTCACATTGGTCATGTCTATTAATTTTTGTTAAATCCCGTTAAATTGTATATAGCTGACACCTTAATTGGTATTAGTTAGATGACATGGAATATTTTTTTTTACTAAGCATTAATAAAAATTTGTTAAAATAATTAATTTATGTAAACCTTTAATATATAATTGTTAATCGTCTTCTCTCAAATTTTCAAACCCAGAAATCTCAAAATCCTTTTATCAAATAAACACAATTTCAAAAAAAAACCCATCAAAGTAAACTAAAAAAATCCCCATTTCCAACAAACCCCTTCTCCGAAAATCTTTTTTTAAAAGAATCTGCATCATTGTAAGTTGTAACAGGTTGTGTTTTATTGTTGTTGTAATCTGTTACTTTTGAATTGAATGAATGGAAATAAAAGTTAGAGTTCTTATTTTGAAAATTCATAGATCTAATCTGATAATACTTTTGTTGTATTGTTTATCTGTTGATTAATTTTAGTTTGATTTTGAATTTGAAGCTAGCTTAAGAAAAATTAAGAACATTAATTTTAGTGGAAGTTGATAAATTGTGCTGATGAATTATTGATCTAGAATCTAACGAGTAGTTTCTATTAATTTCCAGCAAAATGTATTTTGATGGGGCTTCAGGACGCGTTGCTATTACGAAGATATGCAATATTCAACATGATTTTTGTAGAATTTATTTTTAAAATCACAACATGGTTTGCAAAAAAGTGATTTCGTGGAGTTTATTTCTTAAATAAGTTATACTAGTCTTGGATTGATGTTATATTTTTCGGAAATTTTAAAAAAGTGAAAACTTGTATTAGATTGATGTTCTATTTTACTGAAATTTCAAAATAGTTTAATTTATTTTGATTTGAAAAAACAATGTTTATTTTGATTTGAAAACATAGTGTTTACTGTTGATTTTGATAAGATTGCTGATTTTTTTTATTGTTTTTCAATGCTGATATAAATGCTTGCTGACTCATTGATTTGCTGTCATTACCACATCATTAGAATTTAACATTTTTTTCAAGATTTAACAGAAAGGATTAAATTGATTAACAAACCTATTTTTAAGGGACTAATCTGTAACATTTATTAGACAAGGGATTAAAGTGAAAACTAAAATTAAGTTAAAGGACTTTGGCACTAATTAAGCCTTTATTTTATGAAACTTAAATTTTGGTCAATCTTCATAACTCTTCTAACTACTTTCTTGGTCTATTAATCCTTTTCAAACCTAATTAATATCCACTCATAAACTCTCCTCTTACCAACCTATCTCATTAAAATTCCATTATTCCAAATTATTATTAGTTTCAATCCTCTCAAAATTCCTTTAAAAACCCAAATAAGTCATTTTCAAAAGCACTTAATTCTTGCTCATATAAGGTAGAACGAAAATCCCTTCACAAACCCTAGTTCCTCATCATCTTCAAAGCTTCTTCAATGGCTCCTCCCAAGAGAAACAAAGGAAAAGCCGTAGTGGGTGAAGGATCTTCAAACCCAGATGTTGATTCTGACTCAGAAACTGCTCAGAGAAGTTTGGAGTCAAGAAGATTATTGTTCAAATTCAGTACAAGACCCTTAACTCCTCCTAAATACAGTAATCTTGAATCCTTTTCTACCACCAGTTTTAAGTTTTATCCATTGTTGGCTTTTCAAGATATTAAGAACTTTATTGAAGATGCTGGTTATGTTTACCCGGATTTAGTAAAAGAGTATTATGAAAACTTGGTGATTTCTAGTGATTTTATGGTGTCTTCACTTGTTAAGAACAAATAAATCTTGCTGTCATTAAAAGAGTTTGGAAATTGCTTAGGTGTTTCATCTAAAGGTGTTATCTTGAAACACAATTTTAACTCTGGTGCTACTGAATTTAAGGATTATGAAAAATGGAAGTTTTACTACAACATTAGTCGAGTTCCAAAAGCTGAGTTCTTGAGTAAATCATCTGCCTCCAACCGAGTTCATCATATTTTCTCATCCACTCTTTCGGTTAGTGACCGAATGCTGCATTATTTGATAGCTTATATTCAGTTATCGAAGCATTCAAACCATTCTCAAGTAAGTGACCTTGACATGCAACTGTTATATGCCTTAAAGAATAAAATTCCGGTGAATTGGGCATATTTATTTGCTCACAACATGTCGCACCAGAAGAAGCTCAAAGGTGGTCTTCCATATGGACGCCTAATTTCAAAAATTTTGAAACACTGTGAAGTGAGTTTGAAAAGAGAGCCAAAGCTGGAAATGTTACCAAAAACTTCTGAAATTAGCTCCAAATCTGCGAACAAGAACATGGGGATTTATCAAGATCGTAATGGCATATTTAAACACATTGAGCAAAATCCTACTCGAGCTCCAAATCCTACTCCGGCTCCGATTCTGCTCGAAGTTCCAGAAGGATGCTATACTAATGAGTTTCTTTATCACTCGATGAGGTCTATGGAGAGCTGAATTAATTCTCGTATCGATGAACTTCGTGAAGCCTTTTTAGAGGAAATTAGGAAATCCTCTCAAACCCAAGAATATGATGACGATGATATGGAAGAAGATGAATAATAGAATCCCTAGTGCTGTCTTGTGTCTTTCTACTTGATGTTGTTTATGTTGCTTTAAGTTTTATGTTAGTAACTAAGTTTCATGTTCTGTTGTTTATGACTAAGTTTCATGTTAAGACATTATGTGTTATGTTTTAATAATTTATGTATGGTGTTTTATGTTATCTTTGTTATATTGTGTGTTGAGAGTTTTATGAATTCCTCCATGTTAGTTTGTATCTTTTCCCCATCCTTTTCGATAATGTCAAAGGGGGAGAAGATTGTTAGTTTGATTCCACATGTTTGGTGTATTGTGCAACTAACTTTTGCAGCGAACAAGTTATTTCAAAAAATTATGCATCAAATCTGCACAAACAATATGCATCAAGAAAATAACACTTTTTCAAAGGGACATTGAATTTAGAGGGGGCAATTTTTACACAAGCATCTCAAACTTGAAATGGTTGACATCATCAAAAAGGGGGAGAATGTGAAGTCAAGCCTCTTCAAAGTGGTTGTTTTGATGAAGTCAACAATTGTGCATTCGATCAAGAAAAGATTGAACAAAAGATTCAACTATCATGAAGACTAAGTTTTGTTTTATTGATCATCAAGCATGGTACAAGTTTTCAATTTAATCGTTGATATTCTAGTGCTAAAAAATTCCTTAACATTTATTGATTTACATCCCCATATGTTAATCCTTTTTGTCTTGTGTTTCACATGTTTCAAAAAGTTATTTTTTGACAACCTTCATTAATGTATAACCGGTTACATGAATGAGGTAACCGATTACATGAGTTTTGGCAGGTTCTATCTCTTTCGTGTTTGGGCAAATTTTCCTTGATGTAACCGGTTACATGACCAAAATTTTCAAAAAATACTTACGTTACAATTGATGTAATTGATTACATCACTGAACCAGTGCCATTGTTCAGAATTCATTGTTATAAACTTACCATTGTTTTACACCTTGAATCATTGCATTGTTTAGTCTTTTTACTCATTTCAACAGGTTGTAGACATATATTTTCGACACCATGTTTTGGTAGGCAAAATGATGTTCTTTAACTAAAGAAAATAGCTACAGATGAAGAAGAAAGAAAACGAAGGTATTCAAAAGAAGTTTTCGACACTTCGACAAAAACAGCGTTTCAACATTTCGACAGAAACATAAAGAAGTTTTCGTCAGACAAGGTTTAAGGGACATTTGTTACTTTTCGACAATTCGACAAAGTGAAGAGGCGCAACGCTTCGACACAAAGGGAAAATTCAAATTCAAGAGTTATAACGTTTGGCAGAAGACGCGTGGAAGCTTCATAAGAAAAGAAGACATGCAGAAGGCCAAGTGTCAAAGATTTAGAATTTTTCCGTTGTTTGGCAGTTATCATATTTGTATATAAATAGGATAGTTGTTGTAGAATTTTAGTGTGTGAAAACTTATACAAAATTCCTGTAAATACTCAAAGTACCCGTGTGAGAGAAAAGAGTTTGTTATCTGGAAAATGTACGTGCGAACACCATCTTTTAAGTTTATAAAAATTCAAAGTCTTTTATAATTGCCTTTACTTTTCCAGTCATTTATCCTTTGTCATTTATTTTATGCAAGTTTTACTTTCATTCAACTTATTTTTTCGCCAGAAGTTGTTAGTTAGTTCTTTAACCAAACCATTCATACATAAAAGATATAACAAAACAAACCATCAAAACACCATTATACTAAGAGTTAGACAAATTTGCACATGTATCCCAGGATTTGTATGGTTGGTCCTGCAAGTAACCCAATTTCATAAGAGATTGGTAAACCAGAGGTTGTTCGCCAAAATCAACAGCGAACACAGGTGTAATTCACTTATAAATACCATCATTTTCAAATTCCATTTCTCACCTTTTCCATTGCAATTAAAAATCATTTTACTCACTCAAATTTTTAAACAAAGTGTTTTGATACTTAAACTCTCTTTGAAATTTTATGCACATTGTTCCCATTTCAAGTCAGAAAAATTCTTCTTTATTCATAAACACTTGAGCACTACTATATCATTGTAAATTGATTTCTTGGAAAAGAAGATCAATCTAAAGGGATTGATACATTGTAATCTTCATATCAATACTTGTAAAAATTCAAAATCATTGTTGTATCACATCTTATTTTTCCAGGATTGTTGGATATAAGATTTTGAGGCTGTTATCCTTTTTGTCTAGGTTATTGGAAACAAGAGGTCCATTTTGAGAGGATTGTTCTCATTTGGACTTAGTGAAAAATCCAAGAGGTTGTTCTTGGTGTGATTGTTAGTGTTTGTATAAAAAGGCTAGGAAGAGCCTTGTCTAAAGTCCTAACAATATTAAAAATCTCTTTCATGTTGAAAGGGGATGAGAGTACTCTCGAACTGTGAGGGGAACTAAGATATATCTTTGTGTCGTTTACTTTTCGCATTTACAGTTTTCATCACATAGTAATCACTTAGGAAAGTAATCTTAAAACCAAGTGAAAATCCAGAAAATTTTCTAAGTACCTAATTCACCCACCCTCTTAGGTGCAATCTTAACTTACACCAAAAGATTTCAGTTGTGGTCTATTTTGGGGGACAATTACTTGAGAAATTTATGATCCTTTTAGGACAAAGACCCCCTTTATCCAAAACCCATGTCTTAGGTATATCCAAAAGGTTTTATCTCATACTTGTCGCGGTGAGAATCAGAGACCAAAGCTATTGGATTAGCTTGACTCACAAAGATAAGATATCACCACCGAAATTTTATTTTTCCAAAGGAAGGGAGAAAAGATCGAACAAAAATCCTAAGTAAACATACAAAGGAAAAAGTAAGGCCTAAAGCTAAGTAAAGAGAGATCAAAGGTACGGGGGTTAGTTATACTAAGGGAAGGTACTAGCACCCTAAGCATCTGCAGTACTCTACAGGAACCTCTTGAAATATTTGTGTTTTGGGTAAAATTGTTTGCTAAAGGATAAAAGATGGGTAAAGAAAGACAAAGACAGACAAGGCAAAGCATCAAACATACAATGGATATGCATATGACAATAAGTCAACATGCAATACCTTTCCTTTAGGTTAGGTCACAAGTATCAAAAGAAAGCAACAAATACATGGCAAATCATCATGTATGAAAGCAACAAAAAGAAACAACAACATACACACGGTAAAACATCGTGGTAAAAAAACAACAAATTGACAAAGGTACATGGCAAAGCATCATGTAATCAACAAAAGTACATGGCAAGAACATCATGTATGAAAAGTAACAGATACATGGAAAATCATCATGTAATCAACAAATGAAATCAATAACATACATGGCAAAACATCATGTAGGAAAGTAACAAATACATGACAAAACATCACGTAATCAATAGACACAAACACGTGGTAAAACATCACATAATCAACAAATAGAATGAACCAAGTACACATGGCAAAACATCATGTAAATCAAGAAGTACGATCAACAAAAAGTGAAAGCAACAAGTACACAACAAGAAAATTATGTAGCATAAAACAACATAAGAATCAACAACGTACATGACAAAGCATCATGTGAATCAAGCTAAACGAAATCAACAAACACAAAGTACATAATACATGGCAAGAACATCATGTGAATCAAGCTAGGTGAAATCAACAAACACAAAGTACACAATACATGGCAAGAACATCATGTGAATCAAGCTAGGTGAAATCAACAAACACAAAGTACATGGCAAAACATCATGTAAAATGCGACAAAGGTACATAACAAAGCATCATGTATGATCATTAAAAAATAAAATCAATAAAGGTACACATGGCAAAGCATCATGAGAAGATATAACAATAAAATACACATGGTAAAACATCATGGTATGATATCATCAACAAATGAAAACACAGAATACATGGTAAAACATCATGTATGATCAATAACAGATAAAATCAACAACGTGCATAACATACACATGGCAAAGTATCATGTATGAAATCCACAGACACACGGTAAAACATCATGTAATCAACAGATAAAAATAATCAACGACGTACATGACAAAGCATCATGCATTAACATCAGGAATTAATCAAGGAGAAACATCAAGATTAAATCAGAGAGAACAAGCCCAAAACATGGAAGCAAATCAGTCGCAAAAATAAAATCAGGCAACAAGAGAATTATTAATCAATTTAAATATAAATATTTAATAAGATTAATTAATAATTTAATTAATCAATATTAAATAAAAATATTTAAATCAATTAATAATTATAACACATATTTATTTTTTTGCCATTTTTAATATTATACAAATAACTAATAAAAATAAATAATTAAAATCTTTTTGGTCTCTTTTTGTAGAATATATGAAATAAAAAAAATCAGATAGTTCATACAAGTAATTTAAAATAAAAAATTTCTATTCAACACAACTTATAGACTACCTGCATGAACATTGTTAGCAATATCCAACATAACATTCACAATATTCAACCCTAAGCTACAATTAACCAACTTAGCAAACGAAAAATACGTAACACCAAACAAAACATACACGACCCAAATCCCATCAAAGGCGAACAACGTGAACTTCCACAAACATCAGCAGCTCAAGGCTTATCGACTTAAATCGCAAACGTGAAAAAAAATAATGACTCAAAGAAATTTAATACATCAACAAAAGGCAGCAAACATAATGAAAATGGAGAAGTTAAATTCGAAATGTTACCAAGCCGAATAAATGACACTCAACGAAAACGTTTCGTCACATGCGGTCGAGTGAAAACAGTAGCGGAATCGGCTACTGCAAGGTTCTTAATGTTGCTGAGATATTGCTTGAAACTCGTCGGAGTCGTGCAATATTGAGCTGTTAAGTTGAGTTTGTTGAATGATAGTGGCTATGGTGATAAGTTCACGTGAGGGTTGTTGTTATTTTTGTTGGGGGAGTTATCACTAGGGAACATTGATACATAGTGTAGGATTAGGCACCTTTGTGAGAGAGACACCACATATACACCCAAAACCTTAAGGTGATAGGTGAGTGGTGTAACGCCCCGATTCCGATTATTCCCATTTTGTTGAGTCTTTTATTTAAACTGAGTGATAAATTATTTTATTTGTGAAATTGGTGTGTTAATATGCTATGTTGACATGTTATGATATTTTACCGTTTTTGAGAGTTTGCGGGGAAATTAGAATGGATGGTATTTTAGAAATTTCTCAATTAATGATAAGTTAGAAATTTAGTAAAATTGGTAGAAAAGTAATTAAGTGTAGAATTTTGTGAGAAAATGAATTAATTGAATTTAAGAAGAAAAAGAGATAAGAAGAAATAGGAGAGAAAGAGAAAGAAAAGAGAAATAGAGAGAAAAAGGAGAGAAAGAAAGAGGAAGAAGAGAAAAGAGAAGAAAAAGAGGAAAAGCTTGGAAATCTTCAAAACAACTTCTAGGAATCGATTTAATCGGGTAAGGGTGTGAAATCTTATTATCTTATCAATGTATATCATTATGTATGATTGTGTTGTTGTTGTTGAGGATTTTTATGAGTTTTTGTATAAACCCATTTGTGTAGAAAGTGTTAGAATTCGATTTAATCATGTTGGAAATGATGTTTTCGTGTTCCTTGTTGTTGATACATGATAGATATATGTTATTGTACATCAAATTGGTATTTTTCTGGATTTAGATGATGAATTTGGGTATGGTTTGGGTAAAAAACGCAGAGAAAATTATGCAGAAAATTCCGCATTTTCGCCTAGCCATACGCGTATTGGGGCAGTCCATACGTGTATTGACTTGGGCAATACGCGTATGGGAAGCACGTTTCAGGGCCAATACGCGTATGGGACTTCATTTTTCCCGGCCATCTGGTGATTTGCGTATTATACGCGTACGAGTTTTGGCCATACGCGTATGACATAGGTCCATACGCGGATGGGCAGGAGAAGTGTAAAAATGTGATTTTTCAAAATATCGTTTTCGTTTTTCTTTCGTAACTTTTGATCCGCTTATCCGATTTTTACATTCTTGGTATCGTTGTGAAGCTATTGAGCTGTACTTTCTTATTATGATGATTTGGAAATTGTTAGCCGATTTAATAAGTCGGAAAAGTCGGGAATAGTGTTATTTAGCGACTTTTGCCGTTTTGAATGTGTGTTTTGGATGTGAATCATACAATAGTGCATTGATGTGAATGTATATAGATTGTATGTGATTGTATGAGATGAATGCATGAATATATTGTGAATATGTATGCATTTCAAGAATGTCTTGAGTCATTTTGTATGTGAAGCATAATGATGTACATTCTTGTGTTGTGTGATTCTAATGAGAATCCGTTGTAACGTCGTGTGCCTATGTGAGGTGTGAGCGATGATTACAAACGATTGTGTGCCTATGTGAGGTGTGAGCAATCGGATTGTGTGCCTATGTGAGGTGTGAGCAATCCATAAACATTGTGTGCCTATGTGAGGTGTGAGCAATGGGTGAACATCGTAGGCCCGACGGGGAGTTACATTGGTAACGAGCGATGGTTCCAATAAGTTCCTGAGTGAACTTGAGATGATTGAGTCAGTACCGCATTGCATTTGCATAGAGTAGTGAGTCGGTCTCTATGATTTGCATTTATCATCTTTATAATTGTGCATTGATGAATAAACATGAATATGTATGTTTATGTGGAATGATAAGAATTGTGAAAGTATGCATGATGAATATGCTTGGTTTTGCACATATATATACATTGTGATGTATATGAGTGAGTTGTGATGAATTGTGGTGAGAATGTAGAATATGTGTATTTTTATGCTAAGATATATAATTATATGCATTGTTATTATGATAATATTTCTCACCCTTCTGCTGTTTTATGATGCTCTGTGAGGCATTGCAGAGTAGGTATGCTGGTGGTCTTTTTGTGAAGCGTGTCTTCATTCTTTTGGTCGGTCAGCTCTGATATGTAGCACCGGGCAGCTAGGATGTATATGATTCTTTTGTGATACATTTGTACATGTATCTTGTTGATGAATGTTTATAGAAACATGAATTATGTTGGTGGATAATACTTAATGATATATATATATATATATATATATATATATATATATATATATATATATATATATATATATATATATATATATATATATTTATATATATATATATATGTTTAAAGTTATTCAATGTTTATATTTTTCCGCTTTTATTCTAAATATTGAGATGTGGGTGTAAGGACTAAGTTCCTCTGTTGCATATCAATTGTTGAGCAGGTGTTGAATGTTTTAATTTCATGTATAATGTGACAAACTTTTTCTATACTATGTTTATAATTATACTCTGATGAAATTTTTAATATGTGCCTAAATGATTATGTGATTATTTGGGGGTATAGAAATGGGGTGTTACATTAAGTGGTATCAGAGCCAGTGTTGAGTCAGTTGTGTCTGTCTTGTGGTTGTGATGGTTGAACTGTTGTTTAACCTTGTTGTCATTTTTGGGAATGATCAGAATATGGCTGGTAGAAACGACAATGCGTTGGCTGCTGCTTTGGAAGCAATGGCTAGGGCGGTGCAAGGTGCGCCGAACGTGAATGCTAATGACGAGTTCAGGAAGAATCAACCACTGGTCTTCAAAGGAAGATTTGATCCCGATGGTGCTCAAATTTGGTTGAAAGAGGTTGAAAGGATCTTCAGAGTCATGGGCTGTGCGGAGGAGAATAAGGTGAGGCTTGGGTCTCACATGCTGAAGGAAGAAGCCGACGATTGGTGGGTCGGTATGCGTCAAGTTCTTGAGGTGGATGATGAAGAGATAAATTGGAATTTATTTCGTACCGAGTTCTTGAGGAAGTATTACCCTGAAAGTGTGAAAGGGAAGAAGGAGATGGCGTTCCTTGAACTGAAACAAGGTAGTATGTCCGTGGTGGACTATACTGCTAAGTTTGTGGAGTTGGTTCAATTCCATCCTCACTATGCTGCAATTACTGCTGAGTTCTCAAAGTGTATTAAATATGAGAATGGTTTGCGTTCCGAGATTAAACAAGCTGTGGGATATCAAAGGATAAGAAGGTTTACGGATTTGACGGAATGTTGTAGAATCTTCGAGGAAGATAGCAAGGCTCGTTCTACACATTACAAAAGTTTGAATTAGAGGAAGGGAAAGCAACAAGCTAGAAGTGGACCTTATGTGACACCCGTTGATAAGGGTAAGCAAAGGGGAAACTTTGATAAGAGATCTGGAGGAGGAGGTTCCGGTTCCGTTAAGTGTTACAAGTGTGGTGAAATGGGTCATAAATCATTTGAGTGTGGGAAGACCGTGGTGAAATGTTCTAACTGTGGAGGCCTTGGGCATGCTACTACCGATTGTAGAAGGAATGTGGTGAAGTGCTATAATTGTGGAGAAGTGGGTCACATTAGTACTAAGTGTACTAAGCCGAAACAAGCTCAAGCGGGCGGAAAAGTGTTTGCATTAGTGGGAACGGACACTACTAGTGCAGACCGTTTGATTAAAGGTACATGCTTTATTAATAGTACGCCTTTAGTTGCAATTATTGATACGGGAGCGACTCATTCATTCATTTCTCATGAGTGCGCTAAGCGTTAGAATTTGTTTATGACTTCTTGGGGTGGTGAGATGGTTATTGAGACTCCTGCTGCAGGGTCGGTAACTACGTCTTTGGTGTGTGTAAGTTGTCCTTTGACCATGTATGGTAAAGACTTCCTTATGGATTTAGTGTGCTTTCCGTTGGAGGGATTGGACGTAATCTTGGGTATGAACTGGTTGCAATTTAATCGAGTTCATATAGATTGCTATCACAAGTTAGTAAGGTTTCCTTCTTTGGAAGATGATGAAGATGAGAGTTTCCTATCCACTAAAGAGTTGAAGAAACTTTTAGCGGACGAAGCTCAATTGTTCGGTTTGTTTACATCATTGTCGGTGGAGAGTAAAGTTGAGCTTGATGTGTTCCCAGTGGTGTGTGATTTTCCAGAATTGTTTCCGAAGGATATTACGGACGTACCGCCGGAAAGAGAAGTTGAGTTTTCTATTGATCTAGTACCGGGTACTAGACCGGTTTCGATGGCACCGTATCGTATGTCGGCATCGGAGTTGGTAGAATTGAAGAAGCAATTGAATGACTTGTTGGACAAGAGATTTGTAAGACCAAGTGTTTCTCCTTGGGGTGCTCCGGTATTGTTGGTAAAGAAGAAGGATGGAAGTATGCGGTTATGCATTGATTATCGACAATTGAACAAGGTGACAATTAAGAACAAGTATCCGCTTCCAACGATCGATGATTTGAGGGACCAATTGGTTGGTGCGCGTGTTTTTAGCAAGATTGATTTGAGATCGGGATATCACCAGATTCGTGTGAAAGAAGAGGATATTCAAAAGACGGCCTTTAGGACACGGTATGGCCATTACGAATATTTCGTGATGCCATTCGGGGTTTCTAATGTGCCGGGTGTGTTTATGGAATACATGAATCGTATTTTTCATGAATAGTTAGATCGTTTTGTGGTTGTGTTCATCGACGATATTTTGATTTATTCTAAGTCTCAAGAGGAGCATGAAGAGCATTTGAGGATTGTGTTACAAATTTTGAAAGAGAAACAATTGTATGCTAAGTTGTCGAAATGTGAATTTTGGTTGTCGGAAGTAAGTTTTCTTGGACATGTTATTTTCGGTAGTGGTATTAGTGTTGATCCATCCAAGATTGATGCGGTGATGCAATGGGCGGCTCCTAGATCGGTTACGAATATTCGAAGCTTTTTAGGCTTGGCGGGTTATTATCGGATGTTTATTGAGGGATTTTCGAAGTTGGTACTTCCGTTAACGCAATTGACTTGTAAAAGAAAGGCTTTCATTTGGGATATTCATTGTGAAGAGAGTTTCAATGAGCTAAAAAGAAGGTTGACAACGACTCCGATCTTGATTTTGCCAAATCCGACGGAACCATTTGTTGTGTATTGTGATGCTTCATTGGTTGGTTTAGGTGGTGTTTTGATGCAAGATGGAAAAGTTGTGGCTTATGCTTCAAGACAATTGAGAGTGCATGAAAAGAATTATCCTACGCATGACTTGGAGTTAGCGGCCGTGGTATTTGTTTTGAAAATTTGGAGGCACTATCTTTATGGTGCAAGATTTGAAGTTTTTAGTGATCACAAGAGCTTGAAATATTTATTTGATAAAAAAGAATTGAACATGAGACAAAGAAGGTGGTTAGAGCTTTTGAAGGATTATGATTTTGGTTTGAATTACCATCCGGGTAAGGCAAACGTGGTGGCCGATGCTTTGAGTCGAAAGTCGTTACATATGTCCACATTGATGATGAGAGAATGGGAACTTTTGGAGAATTTTAGAGACTTGAGTTTGGTTTGTGAAATGACGCCGAGAAGTGTGAGACTTGGTATGCTACATGTTACGAATGATTTTCTTATAACCGTATGTGAAAAGCAAAAGTTGGATTTGAAGTTCGTTGATTTGATGATGAATGAGAATGAGGATTTCAAGGTTGATAATTTTGGAGTTTTGAAATTCCGTGGTCGTATTTGTATTCCCGATGATGCGGAGTTGAAAAAGATGATATTGGAAGAAGGGCACCGAAGTAACTTAAGTATTCATCCGGGAGCGAATAAAATGTATCAAGATTTGAAGAAAATCTTTTGGTGGTCCGGATTAAAGAGGGATGTGGCTCAATTTGTGTATGCGTGCTTAACTTGTCAAAAGTCTAAATTTTGTTACGGGATTGCCGAATACACAAAGAGGTTATAATACTATTTGGGTAATCGTTGATAGGCTTACTAAATCTGCTCACTTCATTCCAATTGATATTAGTTATCCTTTGGAGAAGTTAGCCGAGATTTATGTTCTTGCGATTGTGAAGTCACATGGAGTTCCTAAGAGTATTGTATCGGATAGAGATCCTAGATTCACATCGAGGTTTTGGGAGAGTTTACAAAAGGCTTTGGGTTCTAAGCTAAGATTGAGTTCGGCTTATCATCCGCAAACGGATGGTCAAACCGAGAGGACAATTCAATCGTTGGAGGATTTATTGCGTGCTTGTGTGCTCGAGCAAGGTGGTGCTTGGGATAGTTATTTGGTATTGATTGAGTTCACCTACAATAATAGTTTTCATTCAAGTATAAGTATGGCACCATTTGAGGCTTTGTATGGTCGGAGATGTCGAACACCTTTGTGTTGGCATGAAACCGGTGAGAGGACGATAGTTGGACCGGAGATGGTACAACAAACGACGGAGAAAGTGAAGTTTATTCGTGAGAAGATGAAAGCTTCTCAAAATAGACAAAAGAGCTATCATGACAAGAGAAGGAAAGATCTTGAGTTTCAAGAAGGCGACCATGTGTTTTTGAGAGTTACGCCGGTTACGGGTGTGGGTCGTGCTTTGAAGTCGAAGAAGTTGACTTCTCGTTTTATTGGTCCGTATCAGATTTCTGCACGAGTTGGTGTTGTGGCTTACCGTGTGGCGTTGCCTCCGAATCTTTCGAATTTGCATGATGTATTCCATGTTTCGCAAATTCGGAAGTATGTTCCGGATCCGTCACATGTTATCCCTATGGACGAGGTTGAAGTGAGAGATAACCTTATGGTTGAAGCTTTACCGATTAGGATTTTGGACCGTGAAGTTAAGAAGCTAAGAGGCAAGGATATTGCGCTTGTGAAGGTAGTGTGGGGAGGCGCTGCGGAAGGCAATATGACTTGGGAACTAGAGAGTAGGATGCGAGAGTCGTATCCGGAGTTGTTTGAATCAGGTAATATTTTCGAGGACTAAAATTTCTAAAGTGGGGGAGAGTTGTAACGCCCCGATTCCGATTATTCCCATTTTGTTGAGTCTTTTATTTAAATTTAGTGATAAATTATTTTATTTGTGAAATTGGTGTGTTAATATGCTATGTTGACATGTTATGATATTTTACCGTTTTTGAAAGTTTGCGGGGAAATTAGAATGGAGGGTATTTTAGACATTTCTCAATTAATGATAAGTTAGAAATTTAGTAAAATTGGTAGAAAAGTAATTAAGTGTAGAATTTTGTGAGAAAATGAATTAATTGAATTTAAGAAGAAAAAGAGATAAGAAGAAATAGGAGAGAAAGAGAAAGAAAAGAGAAATAGAGAGAAAAAGGAGAGAAAGAAAGAGGAAGAAGGGAAAAGAGAAGGAAAAGAGGAAAAGCTTGGAAATCTTCAAAACAACTTCTAGGAATCGATTTAATCGGGTAAGGGTGTGAAATCTTATTATCTTATCAATGTATATCATTATGTATGATTGTGTTGTTGTTGTTGAGGATTTTTATGAGTTTTTGTATAAACCCATTTGTGTAGAAAGTGTTAGAATTCGATTTAATCATGTTGGAAATGATGTTTTCGTGTTCCTTGTTGTTGATACATGATAGATATATGTTATTGTACATCAAATTGATATTTTTCTGGATTTAGATGATGAATTTGGGTATGGTTTGGGTGAAAAACGCAGAGAAAATTATGCAGGAAATTCTGCATTTTCGCCTGGCCATACGCGTATTGGGGCAGTCCATACGCGTATTGACTTGGGCAATACACGTATGGGAGGCACGTTTCAGGGCCAATACGCGTATGGGACTTCATTTTTCCCGGCCATCTGGTGATTTGCGTATTGTACGCGTACGAGTTTTGGCTATACGCGTATGACATAGGTCCATACGCGGATGGGCAGGAGAAGTGTAAAAATGTGATTTTTCAAAATATCATTTTCGTTTTTCTTTCGTAACTTTTGATCCGCTTATCCGATTTTTACATTCTTGGTATCGTTGTGAAGCTATTGAGCTGTACTTTCTTATTATGATGATTTGGAAATTGTTATCCGATTTAATAAGTCGAAAAAGTCAGGAATAGTGTTATTTAGCGACTTTTGCCATTTTGAATGTGTGTTTTGGATGTGAATCATACAATAGTGCATTGATGTGAATGTATATAGACTGTATGTGATTGTATGAGATGAATGCATGAATATATTGTGAATATGTATGCATTTCAAGAATGTCTTGAGTCATTTTGTATGTGAAGCATAATGATGTACATTCTTGTGTTGTGTGATTCTAATGAGAATCCGTTGTAACGTCGTGTGCCTATGTGAGGTGTGAGCGATGATTACAAATGATTGTGTGCCTATGTGAGGTGTGAGCAATCAGATTGTGTGCCTATGTGAGGTGTGAGCAATCAGATTGTGTGCCTATGTGAGGTGTGAGCAATCCATAAACATTGTGTGCCTATGTGAGGTGTGAGCAATGGGTGAACATCGTAGGCCCGACGGGGAGTTACATTGGTAACGAGCGATGGTTCCAATAAGTTCCTGAGTGAACTTGAGATGATTGAGCCAGTACCGCATTGCATATGCATAGAGTCGTGAGTCGGTCTCTATGATTTGCATTTATCATCTTTATAATTGTGCATTGATGAATAAACATGAATATGTATGTTTATGTGGAATGATAAGAATTGTGAAAGTATGCATGATGAATATGCTTGGTTTTGCACATATATATACATTGTGATGTATATGAGTGAGTTGTGATGAATTGTGGTGAGAATGTAGAATATGTGTATTTTTATGCTAAGATATATAATTATATGCATTGTTATTATGATAATATTTCTCACCCTTCTGCTATTTTATGATGCTCTGTGAGGCATTGCAGAGTAGGTATGCTGGTGGTCTTTTTGTGAAGCGTGTCTTCATTCTTTTGGTCGGCCGACTCTGATATGTAGCACCGGGTAGCTAGGATGTATATGATTCTTTTGTGATACATTTGTACATGTATCTTGTTGATGAATGTTTATGTAAACATGAATTATGTTGGTGGATAATACTTAATGATATATATATATATATATATATATATATATATATATATATATATATATATATATATATATATATATATATATATGTTTGAAGTTATTCAATGTTTAGATTTTTCCGCTTTTATTCTAAATATTGAGATGTGGGTGTAAGGACTAAGTTCCTCTGTTGCATATCAATTGTTGAGCAGGTGTTGAATGTTTTAATTTCATGTATAATGTGACAAACTTTTTCTATACTATGTTTATAATTATACTCTGATGAAATTTTTAATATGTGCCTAAATGATTATGTGATTATTTGGGGGTATAGAAATGGGGTGTTACATTAAGAGGTATCAGAGCCAGTGTTGAGTCAGTTGTGTCTGTCTTGTGGTTGTGATGGTTGAACTATTGTTTAACCTTGTTGTCATTTTTGGGAATGATCAGAATATGGCTGGTAGAAACGACAATGCGATGGCTGCTGCTTTGGAAGCATTGGCTAGGGCGGTGCAAGGTGCGCCGAACGTGAATGCTAATGACTAGTTCAGGAAGAATCAACCACCGGTCTTCAAAGGAAGATTTGATCCCGATGGTGCTCAAATTTGGTTGAAAGAGATTGAAAGGATCTTCAGAGTCATGGGCTGTGCGGAGGAGAATAAGTTGAGGCTTGGGTCTCACATGCTGAAGGAAGAAGCCGACGATTGGTGGGTCGGTATGCGTTAAATTCTTGAGGTGGATGATGAAGAGATAACTTGGAATTTATTTCGTACCGAGTTCTTGAGGAAGTATTACCCTGAAAGTGTGAAAGGGAAGAAGGAGATGTAGTTCCTTGAACTGAAACAAGGTAGTATGTCCGTGGTGGACTATACTGCTAAGTTTGTGGAGTTGGTTCAATTCCATCCTCACTATGCTGCAATTACTGCTGAGTTCTCAAAGTGTATTAAGTATGAGAATGGTTTGCGTCCCGAGATTAAACAAGCTGTGGGATATCAAAGGATAAGAAGGTTTACGGATTTGACGGAATGTTGTAGAATCTTCGAGGAAGATAGCAAGGCTCGTTCTACACATTACAAAAGTTTGAATGAGAGGAAGGGAAAGCAACAAGCTAGAAGTGGACCTTATGTGACACCCGTTGATAAGGGTAAGCAAAGGGGAAACTTTGATAAGAGATCTGGAGGAGGAGGTTCCGGTTCCGTTAAGTGTTACAAGTGTGGTGAAATGGGTCATAAATCATTTGAGTGTGGGAAGACCGTGGTGAAATGTTCTAACTGTGGAGGCCTTGGGCATGCTACTACCGATTGTAGAAGGAATGTGGTGAAGTGCTATAATTGTGGAGAAGTGGGTCACATTAGTACTAAGTGTACTAAGTCGAAACAAGCTCAAGCGGGCGGAAAGGTGTTTGCATTAGCGGGAACGGACACTACTAGTACAGATCGTTTGATTAAAGGTACATGCTTTATTAATAGTACGCCTTTAGTTGCTATTATTGATACGGGAGCGACTCATTCATTCATTTCTCATGAGTGCGCTAAGCGTTTGAATTTGTTTATGACTTCTTGGGGTGGTGAGATGGTTATTGAGACTCCTGCTGCAGGGTCGGTAACTACGTCTTTGGTGTGTGTAAGTTGTCCTTTGACCATGTATGGTAAAGACTTCCTTATGGATTTAGTGTGTTTGCCGTTGGAGGGATTTGACGTAATTTTGGGTATGAACTGGTTGCAATTTAATCCAGTTCGTATAGATTGCTATCACAAGTTAGTAAGGTTTCCTTCTTTGGAAGATGATGAAGATGAGAGTTTCCTATCCACTAAAGAGTTGAAGAAACTTTTAGCGGACGAAGCTGAATTGTTCGGTTTGTTTGCATCATTGTCGGTGGAGAGTAAAGTTGAGCTTGATGTGTTCCCAGTGGTGTGTGATTTCCCAGAAATGTTTCCGGAGGATATTACGGACGTACCGCCGGAAAGAGAAGTTGAGTTTTCTATTGATCTAGTTCCGGGTACTAGACCGGTTTCGATGGCACCGTATCGTATGTCAGCATCGGAGTTGGTAGAATTGAAGAAGCAATTGAATGACTTGTTGGACAAGAGATTTGTAAGACCAAGTGTTTCTCCTTGGGGTGCTCCGGTATTGTTGGTAAAGAAGAAGGATGGAAGTATGCGGTTATGCATTGATTATCGACAATTGAACAAGGTGACAATTAAGAACAAGTATCCGCTTCCAAGGATCGATGATTTGATGGACCAATTGGTTGGTGCGCGTATTTTTAGCAAGATTGATTTGAGATCAGGATATCACCAGATTCGTGTGAAAGAAGAGGATATTCAAAAGACGGCCTTTAGGACACGGTAGGGCCATTACAAATATTCCGTGATGCCATTCGGGGTTTCTAATGTGCCGGGTGTGTTTATGGAATACATGAATCGTATTTTTCATGAACAGTTAGATCGTTTTGTGGTTGTGTTCATCGACGATATTTTGATTTATTCTAAGTCTCAAGAGGAGCATGAAGAGCATTTGAGGATTGTGTTACAAATTTTGAAAGAGAAACAATTGTATGCTAAGTTGTCGAAATGTGAATTTTGGTTGTCGGAAGTAAGTTTTCTTGGACATGTTATTTCCGGTAGTGGTATTAGTGTTGATCCATCCAAGATTGATGCGGTGATGCAATGGGCGGCTCCTAGACCGGTTACGGAGATTCGAAGCTTTTTAGGCTTGGCGGGTTATTATCGGAGGTTTATTGAGGGATTTTCGAAGTTGGCACTTCCGTTAACGCAATTGACTTGTAAAAGAAAGGCTTTCATTTGGGATATTCATTGTGAAGAGAGTTTCAATGAGCTAAAAAGAAGGTTGACAACGACTCCGATCTTGATTTTGCCAAATCCGACGGAACCATTTGTTGTGTATTGTGATGCTTCATTGGTTGGTTTAGGTGGTGTTTTGATGCAAGATGGAAAAGTTGTGGCTTATGCTTCAAGACAATTGAGAGTGCATGAAAAGAATTATCCTACGCATGACTTGGAGTTAGCGGCCGTGGTATTTGTTTTGAAAATTTGGAGGCACTATCTTTATGGTGCAAGATTTGAAGTTTTTAGTGATCACAAGAGCTTGAAATATTTATTTGATAAAAAAGAATTGAACATGAGACAAAGAAGGTGGTTAGAGCTTTTGAAGGATTATGATTTTGGTTTGAATTACCATCCGGGTAAGGCAAACGTGGTGGCCGATGCTTTGAGTCGAAAGTCGTTACATATGTCCGCATTGATGATGAGAGAATGGGAACTTTTGGAGAATTTTAGAGACTTGAGTTTGGTTTGTGAAATGACGCCGAGAAGTGTGAGACTTGGTATGCTACATGTTACGAATGATTTTCTTGCAACCGTATGTGAAAAGCAAAAGTTGGATTTGAAGTTCGTTGATTTGATGATGAATGAGAATGAGGATTTCAAGGTTGATAATTTTGGAGTTTTGAAATTCCGTGGTCGTATTTGTATTCCCGATGATGCGGAGTTGAAAAAGATGATATTGGAAGAAGGGCACCGAAGTAACTTAAGTATTCATCCGGGAGCGAATAAAATGTATCAAGATTTAAAGAAAATCTTTTGGTGGTCCGGATTAAAGAGGGACGTGGCTCAATTTGTCTATGCGTGCTTAACTTGTCAAAAGTCTAAATTTTGTTACGGGATTGCCGAATACACAAAGAGGTCATAATGCTATTTGGGTAATCGTTGATAGACTTACTAAATCTGCTCACTTCATTCCAATTGATATTAGTTATCCTTTGGAGAAGTTAGCCGAGATTTATGTTCTTGCGATTGTGAAGTTACATGGAGTTTCTAAGAGTATTGTATCGGATAGAGATCCTAGATTCACATCGAGGTTTTGGGAGAGTTTACAAAAGGCTTTAGGTTCTAAGCTAAGATTGAGTTCGGCTTATCATCCGCAAACGGATGGTCAAACCGAGAGGACAATTCAATCGTTGGAGGATTTATTGCGTGCTTGTGTGCTCGAGCAAGATGGTGCTTGGGATAGTTATTTGGCATTGATTGAGTTCACCTACAATAATAGTTTTCATTCAAGTATAAGTATGGCACCATTTGAGGCTTTGTATGGTCGGAGATGTCGAACACCTTTGTGTTGGCATGAAACCGGTGAGAGGACGATAGTTGGACCGGACATGGTACAACAAACGACGGAGAAAGTGAAGTTTATTCGTGAGAAGATGAAAGCTTCTCAAAATAGACAAAAGAGCTATCATGACAAGAGAAGGAAAGATCTTGAGTTTCAAGAAGGCGACCATGTGTTTTTGAGAATTACGCGGTTACGGGTGTGGGTCGTGCTTTGAAGTCGAAGAAGTTGACTTCTCGTTTTATTGGTCCGTATCAGATTTCTGCACGAGTTGGTGCTGTGGCTTACCGTGTGGCGTTGCCTCCGAATCTTTCGAATTTGCATGATGTATTCCATGTTTTGCAACTTCGGAAGTATGTTCCGGATCCGTCACATGTTATCCCTATGGACGAGGTTGAAGTGAGAGATAACCTTACGGTTGAAGCTTTACCGATTAGGATTTTGGACCGTGAAGTTAAGAAGCTAAGAGGCAAGGATATTGCGCTTGTGAAGGTTGCGTGGGAAGGCGCTGCGGAAGGCAATATGACTTGGGAACTAGAGAGTAGGATGCGAGAGTCGTATCCGGAGTTGTTTGGATCAGGTAATATTTTCGAGGACGAAAATTTCTAAAGTGGGGGAGAGTTGTAACGCCCAGATTCCGATTATTCCCATTTTGTTGAGTCTTTTATTTAAATTGAGTGATAAATGATTTTATTTGTGAAATTGATGTGTTAATATGCTATGTTGACATGTTATGATATTTTACCGTTTTTGAGAGTTTGCGGGGAAATTAGAATGAAGGGTATTTTAGACATTTCTCAATTAATGATAAGTTAGAAATTTAGTAAAATTGGTAGAAAAGTAATTAAGTGTAGAATTTTGTGAGAAAATGAATTAATTGAATTTAAGAAGAAAAAGAGATAAGAAGAAATAGGAGAGAAAAAGAAAGAAAAGAGAAATAGAGAGAAAAAGGAGAGAAAGAAAGAGGAAGAAGATAAAAGAGAAGAAAAAGAGGAAAAGCTTGGAAATCTTCAAAACAACTTCTAGGAATCGATTTAATCGGGTAAGGGTGTGAAATCTTATTATCTTATCAATGTATATCATTATGTATGATTGTGTTGTTGTTGTTGAGGATTTTTATGAGTTTTTGTATAAACCCATTTGTGTAGAAAGTGTTAGAATTCGATTTAATCATGTTGGAAATGATGTTTTCGTGTTCCTTGTTGTTGATACATGATAGATATATGTTATTGTACATCAAATTGGTATTTTTCTGGATTTAGATGATGAATTTGGGTATGGTTTGGGTGAAAAACGCAGAGAAAATTATGCAGGAAATTCTGCATTTTCGCCTGGCCATACGCGTATTGGGGCAGTCCATACGCGTATTGACTTGGGCAATACGCGTATGGGAGGCACGTTTCAGGGCCAATACGCGTATGGGACTTCATTTTTCCCGGCCATCTGGTGATTTGCGTATTGTACGCGTACGAGTTTTGGCTATACGCGTATGACATAGGTCCATACGCGGATGGGCAGGAGAAGTGTAAAAATGTGATTTTTCAAAATATCGTTTTCGTTTTTCTTTCGTAACTTTTGATCCGCTTATCCGATTTTTACATTCTTGGTATCATTGTGAAGCTATTGAGCTGTACTTTCTTATTATGATGATTTGGAAATTATTAGCCGATTTAATAAGTCGAAAAAGTCAGGAATAGTGTTATTTAGCGACTTTTGCCGTTTTGAATGTGTGTTTTGGATGTGAATCATACAATAGTGCATTGATGTGAATGTATATAGATTGTATGTGATTGTATGAGATGAATGCATGAATATATTGTGAATATGTATGCATTTCAAGAATGTCTTGAGTCATTTTGTATGTGAAGCATAATGATGTACATTCTTGTGTTGTGTGATTCTAATGAGAATCCGTTGTAACGTCGTGTGCCTATGTGAGGTGTGAGCGATGATTACAAACGATTGTGTGCCTATGTGAGGTGTGAGAAATCGGATTGTGTGCCTATGTGAGGTGTGAGCAATCCATAAACATTGTGTGCCTATGTGAGGTGTGAGCAATGGGTGAACATCGTAGGCCCGACGGGGAGTTACATTGGTAACGAGCGATGGTTCCAATAAGTTCCTGAGTGAACTTGAGATGATTGAGTCGGTACCGCATTGCATTTGCATAGGGTCGTGAGTCGGTCTCTATGATTTGCATTTATCATCTTTATAATTGTGCATTGATGAATAAACATGAATATGTATGTTTATGTGGAATGATAAGAATTGTGAAAATATGCATGATGAATATGCTTGGTTTTGCACATATATATACATTGTGATGTATATGAGTGAGTTGTGATGAATTGTGGTGAGAATGTAGAATATGTGTATTTTTATGCTAAGATATATAATTATATGCATTGTTATTATGATAATATTTCTCACCCTTCTGCTGTTTTATGATGCTCTATGAGGCATTGCAGAGTAGGTATGCTGGTGGTCTTTTTGTGAAGCGTGTCTTCATTCTTTTGGTCGGTCGGCTCTGATATGTAGCACCGGGTAGCTAGGATGTATATGATTATTTTGTGATACATTTGTACATGTATCTTGTTGATGAATGTTTATGTAAACATGAATTATGTTGGTGGATAATACTTAATGATATATATATATATATATATATATATATATATATATATATATATATATGTATATATGTTTGAAGTTATTCAATGTTTAGATTTTTCCGCTTTTATTCTAAATATTGAGATGTGGGTGTAAGGACTAAGTTCCTCTGTTGCAAAGTTACCCCACTGTTGCATATCAATTGTTGAGCAGGTGTTGAATGTTTTAATTTCATGTATAATGTGACAAACTTTTTCTATACTATGTTTATAATTATACTCTGATGAAATTTTTAATATGTGCCTAAATGATTATGTGATTATTTGGGGGTATAGAAAGGGGGTGTTACAAGTGGGTTTTCCCACTTATAATTGCTCAAGTCACCACATTCCTATCCAATGTGAGACTATTTCCCCACTTACTCACACTTGCTATATTATTCCAACACTCCCCCTCAAGTGTGAGTCCACAATGTTCCCCCCCTTTTTTTATACTTTGTACCGCTGTTGACACATCAAATACACCTCTTCCTTGGGCGTTTCAATTTCAACGGGGCACCACTTCCTAGGCTTTTTGATACACCTCGGTCCCTTTCTCGAACCAAAGGCTCATGATACCAATTTGTTGGGGGGAGTTCACTAGGGAACATTGATACATAGTGTAGGATTAGGCACCTTTGTGAGAGAGAGACACAACATATACACCCAAAACCTTAAGGTGATAGGTGAGTGGGTTCTCCCACTTATAAATGCTCAAGTCACCACATTCCTATCCAATGTGGGACTATTTCCCCACTTACTCACACTTGCTATATTATTCCAACACTCCCCCTCAAGTGTGAGTCCACAATGTTCCCCCCTTTTTTTTATACTTTGTACCGCCGTTGACACATCAAATACACCTCTTCCTTGGGTGTTTCAATTTCAACGGGACACCACTTCCTAGGCTTTTTGATACACATCGGTCCCTTTCTCGAACCAAAGGCTCATGATACCAATTTGTTGGGGGGAGTTCACTAGGGAACATTGATACATAGTGTAGGATTAGGCACCTTTGTGAGAGAGAGACACCACATATACACCCAAAACCTTAAGGTGATAGGTGAGTGGGTTCTCCCACTTATAAATGCTCAAGTCACCATATTCCTATCCAATGTGGGACTATTTCCCCACTTACTCACACTTGCTATATTATTCCAACAATTTTTGTGGTGAAGATGATGGATGTCTCGTGAAAAGAAGAAGGTGATATGTTGTTTTTTCTCTGCCTCTATCCAAATGCGTGTACTAAAAATAAAAGGAAAGGGCTTCTCGTGTGGTCCTTTTTTGAGTGAGGGTCAGGTTGAAATAAATGAAGGCATGACTGTTATGGAATGATAAGAAAATGGTGAAAGAATCAGTTCATGAAGGAGTGAGTGAATATATATGAAAAATGAGAAATAAAAGTTATGGATGGTGGTCCTTTTCTTCCAAACACAGTGCAGGCGGTGGGAGTATTGAAGTAAAAAGAAAGGTTATGGATGGTGCGGTACGTGTTGACGAGCATAAAAAAAATGCAGATGGGGTGATGTGATGAAGTGTATATGTGAGGTTTTTCAAGTGATGTGTTATGCGCAGGAAAAGGAGTATGTGTGAGGGGTCAGTGTTTAAGAAAAAGGTGATGGTATGTGTTTTAAGTTATAGAAAATGAGAGTGATGATAATGAAGGTTTTTGTTGGAAAGAGTGGAAGATATTGATGAAGATGAATAGAAGTGAGGTTATGACGTGCTGTTTGTGTAGAAAGGTGGAGGGAGCTCGTGTGTCAAGCGTGTGATGTTTTTTTACATTGATGGAAGGTGAAGTACGTAGGGTGGTCTAAATTATGTTTTGATGAGGAAGGAAAAAAATGCAGAAAAAAGTGAAGGGTCTTGTTCGGTTATGGAAAGTGGTAAACTCGTTGGTTGGAGTTTTGTTGAAGGTTATATGAGTTGATGATGGCGAGGAGTTTGTAAGTGATGGAGTAGGAGGGTGGATCGTGTGGAGTAGGAGGGAGAGATTATATTATGTGAGAAAAGGAAGTGAAGCCATTAAAAAATGACAAGGAGAAAAACTTGCATGGAAACGCACCTAAATCTTTATTGTTAGGAATAACCAATGAAAAGAGAGAAATTTTTTAATTTATTATAAATTTAATTTAGTTTTTAATTGAAATCATAGGGTGGTGGTTATTATGCAGGAGAGAGAAAATATTATTTTTTATTTTTAATTAATTAAAAAAAAATTATTGATTGTTTGTAAATATACGTGTTATGTTTGTTTCTATGCAAATATTTTTCAATGACAAGTCCTTTCTGTGCTGCTGTGTTTTGTATTATGAAGCGAAAAAAAGAAGTTGGTCTTGTTGTTCAAAGGTGGGTCTGCGCGTGAAGATGAATAGTGTTAGAGGAAAGGAAAATGACGTGAAAGAGTGAGGTCATGTGTATGGCCTTTTTTCATGTTAACTAATGTGCAAACCTCTTTTAGTACTATGATCAGAGAGAAGGAGTGTGATGGATTAAGATAAAAAAAGATAAGTGAAGTTAGGGTCAAACGCATGCATGCTACATACTACTCCATCTCATATTATAAGTAAAAGTTACTTTTTAGATACATTGAATAATTAATGTATCTGACCTATATATAGATCAGATACATTAATTATTCAATGTATCTAAAAAATAATTTTTGCTTATAATATGAGACGGAAGGTGTAGGTTCTTAGCTGATACGTTACTCTTCAAGTACTTTCACACAAAAAAGGAGAAAAACAAAACAAGCTTTTTAAAACTTAACTATATAGTTGTAACAAAAACATAATTACATCAATATAAAAAAAATAATAAATAGAATAAAAATAAAATATTAACTATTAAAAAATAAAATCTTAAATAAAAATCTGATTAATACAAATAATTATTTAATTAAAAATTAAAATAAAATCGGTTAAAAACGGGTAATTGGTCTGGTATTAAAGTGGTCAAAAAAATAAAATGAATATACCAAAATGATCAGCGTGAAATAAACGACTCAGAAAAATATAGCGTTTGGTCAAATTTCGAAATAAATTTTCCCCGGCTAAAAGGCTCATATTGATTAAAATGCGACCGAAAAGTAATCAAAAAATTAAAACGAGCATGCCAGGTTAAACTACGCAAAATATAGCTTAATATAACTGATGTCTGCAAGCTCAATTTTGAAACTTTTCATCCACTGATTTTACGCATAGTTGACTTTTAGTTTGACCAATTCGATTGTAAATCCAACAAGTTTATTCTGGCTGATAATTCGGGCGTTGTGCATGATGAAAGACATGATAAGCTATGCACATGATGAAAAAAGAGGTGGGATTTTAGGGATAAAAATTAGGGTATGGCAATACTATGTTTGCATGGGGGAGGAGTATAAGTGTGAGAAGTCGTCGTAAACTGTTCTTTATTTCGTCAATGCTTAAAGGAGAAGCTATTATTTATGCAAGTTTTTTGGCCACACATCTGGACAAGGTTGCTAAAGATGATATTAGAAACATTGCGGCTGGGGGATTACTTTTTCCATCCCTGAATTCTCGGGGTTCAAGCCCACTATGAGTGACCTAACAAAATTCAAGATAACACTAGAATTGACTTGGATGCGCTAGCAACAACAAACATGATTGTCCACTCCGCTGATACATACAAGCTTCTATTCAGAGACAAAAAGTACATTAAGCTTCCTCACAAAAGAAGAACAATGGTCACAAACTGCCATAATTGACTATTCTCACATGGGATCTTGCACCTTAAAGATTTATAAGAATATGAATATGTACCCCTTGTAGATGAGCCCATGAAAGAAACCTCCACTCTCCCATCACCTCCTCCTACCAGAAGACCAAATGTGAGTCATCTGACCAACCAAGTGTGGAAGAAAAGGATATAAGCTAAATAACCCAGACAAGATAAAATGTTATCAAGACAAAATGAGATGATCTACGCCATGTATAACTGATATATTTAGAGGAGATGATCCACTCTCATCTCTCTCAGAATTTTGTTTATAAAATTTTAAACAATTATTTCTTCGAAATTTCTAAAAAATATATATGAATAATTAAAAAAAATGGAATTAATTGTTAAAAATGTGACAATGACACATCATCAAATTCATTGCCATGTCATTAAAATTTGACTTTATATTGAAAGGGGAATTAAAATAAATGAAAAAAACAAAATTGAAGGACTAAAAACCTAGATTTTAAAATGAGGGGATTAAAACTAAAAAAAAAATGAAAATAGAGGAACTAAAATTAAAATAAAGCCTAAAAAATAAGAGGTTTGAAATTTTTGTATGTGTGTCTAATTGCTTTTGTACCTTAAGACTTAATTCTATTCCTTTTACAATTTAAACTGATTAGGATTAGGAAAAATCTGAGAGTAAGATCAGGTGAACTTTCATACTTTTACATATTTTAAGCTTTCAAATCTTTAAGATCACAACTTCAAGACTTCAAGTTCTCATATAATAAGTTCAAGTCTTCAAATTTTGATATCTTTGATTGATGATGCTTGAGATATTTCTTCCTTGTTTGGATTCAATCATTAGGAGCCATTTGAAAGAGTCATTATGATCAAAACTTCTTTGACATATGTTATCAACATACTTGACAGTTGTCATCAATGCACTTGATAGTGTTCATTTATACACTTGAAGTTGTCATCAACATATTTGATAATTGTTATCAATACACTTGACAATTGTCATTAACATACTTGACAATTGTTATCATCAAGACCATAATGATACCTGCTCAACCACATTCTCTATCTTTTTTATGATGACAATGCATCTCTCTTGGAGGTGGTAAAATAAAAAAAGGTGGAAAAATATTTGGAGTAGTTAAACTCTTCTTTATAGATAAAGAGAGTATACTATACTCCCCATATGAGTATACTTCTTCCCATTTGCCATTATCAAAAAAGAAAATGGAAGAAGAGGAGAAAAGAAAACATCACATAGAACTCAAGTAACACATACAAAAGATAACTTAATATTATAAATGATGGCAAAAATTTATTACAAAATAATAAAGACTACAAAACACACAAAAACAAGATTTAAATAGAGCAACTATTCATTGATGTCGTCATCATCAATGAAAAGTCTGTGAGGAACATTTTCTCCTAAAATATCTGCGTGGTTCCTTAGAAAATCAACTCGTTCGGATACTCGTTGAATGTTCTGAAAATTTTCTGAATGAGCCAGATATTTTTCGAGTGCTTGCAAGAATAGTGGATGATAAGACTTCTGTTGAAGGAATGCAAGAAATCTCAAAATAAAAAACTTTCATGTTAATAGAACTATATTTTTAGATTCCATCATTGTCCCTCAAATGTATATGTTTCAAAGAGTTTTTTCTAATAATTAGCTCTTGCTTACTAAAGTCATGTGGTATTCTCTTGGATTGAGAGACCCAAATTTAAACATAATTTTAGAGTGTTATTAAATACAATTATTAGTCAACTATCTATTCATTAAAATAAACTACCACTAAACTTCTTAATATATTATTTTCTTTTTAAATAATTGTAATAGGAAAAAGACATTTGTAACACACAAATGCTAAAAAAATTATAACTACCTCCTTTTGCCACCTCATTCATTTATAACTTTTAACTTTCTCACTCTTCCTTTTTTTTTCTTAATTCAAATTTTAAATTTCCCTCCACATTTTTTTCTCAAACTTTCGCATTTTAATTTTAATTTTTTCATTATCCATTTTCTTTTTTCTATTTTATTTTTTAAGTATAAATAACAACATTTTGAACCTCTTTTTAATTTAATGAAAAAAAAACACAGAAAAATTAAAATAAAAACATAATTATTTTATAATTATTGCATATAAAAAATAGGTTTAAATAAGTATTAGGTCCCTGAAAATAACCCAACATTCAAGTTTAGTCCCTATAAATATTTTCTTCAAGGTTTGGTCCTCCTAAAGTTTTCCGTTTGTAACTCTAGTCCCTCCCGTTAGTTTTCACTAACGGAGGATGATGTGGCAGGCCATGTGGAAATTTTTTGATGACGTGGCTTACATGTGGCAATGCCAACGTGGCAAAAATTGCTGACATGTATGCCACGTGGAAATTGTTTCAATTTTAATTTTTTAAATATTTATATCATATTTGAATCCAAAAATTGTAGCTAATTTGCAGCAACTTTCTAGCTAATTCCTAACTAATCTCTAGCTAATTTAAACACAACATTTTTGTAGCTAATTCATAGCTAATCTCTAGCTATTTTAAACAATGTGAAATTATATTTTTGGGCCATGATCATAAAAAAAAAGCAATCAATATAATAAAAATGATGAGTCAAGTTCATTCATGTACTAAACTAAGTATACAACATTCAAAATTCATCATAAAAAAAAAATGAAGAATGCATAGCTACTAAACACAATTGTCCAAATGTGCAATAAATATCTTTCTACAAATTACACGGTTCTCTTCAAAAAAAATATATTGCCCTAGTATTCTAATAGTTGGCCTTTGTCATCGATAGCAAAACTACTTGTTACAGAGATATTCAAAGGTGTATAACTTGCTTCCTAGATGCCTCTAGGTGCCATATTGTCATGTCTCAACTGTGTCACGTCCTTCACTAACTCCTCCATGTGAGACTGAAGCTGCTTTATTTCTAGTTCTGTTCTCAATAACTGCCACCTAAATGCCTATATCTTCTCATCTTTGATCCTCATTTGTTCTGCAAAAGCATCTAGCTCTATGTGATGCATCTGTTCAATCAGGGTTGCATATCTTTCTGTCTCAGCTCTCATCTAATCTTCTAGACGCTTGGCATTAGCAGGAATGGCTAGAGACAAAATACGCGACAAAAAGGGTCAGCTCAACAAATAGATAACTCTAGCAAGCTAACCCTTAAACTCTTTAGCCTAATCTTTTGTTGTAGAAATAACTTATACATCAGCAATTATACAATTAGTGTTTATGCTATAAGTGTTTAATTAAACTGTTATTGCAAACAAGGCCTACAACAAATAAAATTGAGACAAAAGTTTGTAGGACTTAAAAATCTTACACGAGTCTTCATTTCTTTGAGACAAGTAGTGATGAGAAATGGGTGAAAATTGTTCCTGTTCCTGTTCAACAACATTTGCTTTTCTGCAATATCAAGTTTAGATTTCCTCAACATTGCTGACAAAATCTTAACCCCTTTCAGCTTTTTTCACTTTTTCTTCTAGGTCCTTTCTCTTGTTCTCCTCTTCTTCAATCTTCTTGTCTTTTGACTCCACCAAACCCTCCATTTCCTTCAATTCCTGATCCAATTCAGAGATTGCTGCATCCTTTTTTTTCTCAAACACTCTTAGCTTATTCAGTAAAGCACCAATATGTTGGCGAAGTTTCCTTCTTTCGCTAAACCAGCTTTGCTCTTATGCAGCAAAGATCCCCACCACTTTCTCATTCGCCTCTGCATCTTCATGTCTAATCTTTTTCAGATTCTCAATTTCCGTCTCAACACTTTTCAGCTTCTGGTTTACCTCATTCGACACTTCCTTCTGAACTTTCCACACAATCAACCCCAAAAGCTGTGCACTTCCTTGAAGCATAGTTTCAACAATTTCAGACAAATTCTTTTCAACTTCAAAATCTGGTTTTCTAAGGACTTGAAGTGCAAAGAATGCACAAGAAACACCAAAATACATTGGATACATACCATCACCATCAGTATTATCATTCTTGCCATACCCAATTCTATCCAAAACATAAAGTTCCTTATCACCCATCACTCACTGCAGCATAAAAACAAACAGTTAAAATACAATTCCAGTAACCATAACATTTAGCCTAACATTACACATAACAACAAAAACTCACATGATTCAAAGAAAAAAAAAGGGTTACAGATCCCAAATGATTCATCAATAATTGGAAACAAAACATGCATAATTAAGTAGAAACAATGTTGAAGAACTTAACATGTTTACCTAATGCAATGCAATTCACATTCAAGGTCTCTCCTTTATATGAATTGGTCCGATTGTATCACTCATCCCACAGATTCGTATCGCAATCTAGCATTAATAACAACAACGCATAAGAAACCAAAAAGAAGGAGAAGGAAGGATCCGCGTAGAAGAAAGAAAAGGAAGAAACAGAGTACGAACCGTATCCATTGTGGTTTATTTCTCACGTGTTGATACCTTTTATTTTGGGATTCTTTTGTGCTTCGATCTCGTCGTTTGAGTGAGTTTTAAGAAGAATGGAGGTCGGATTCGTGATGAGGAAGAAATTTGGAGAGAGGTTTGTGTAGGAAGTTTTGAGGTTGGAGGTGGTTGGCCGGAGAGGGACGGCGTCGGCCACCGCCTTCTCCGGCGAGTAATTAGGGCTCTTGGAATTTAATCTGCAGAGAGAGAGAGAGATGGTTAGAGAGAAGAGAGGGATATGTAAGAATGAAGAGGCTTCATGTTATCTTGGTTTTTATCCACCGTCCCTTTGTTTTAGATTAGAATTTCTGATGTGGAAAAATTATAATACACCTAGCATGCCACATCATCTTCCGTTAGTGGAAACTAACGGGAGGGGCTAGAGTTAGAGACGGAAAACTTTGGGAGGACCAAAGTTTGAAGGAAATTTTTTTAGGGACTAAACCTCAAAGTTGAGTTATTTTCAGGGACCTAATACTTAAAATAAACTACCACTAAACTTCTTAATATATTATTATTTTTTAAATAATTGTAATAGCAAAAAGACATTTGTAACACACAAATGCTAAAAAAATTATAACTACCTCCTTTTGCCACCTCATTCATTTATAACTTTTACCTTTTAACTTTCTCACTCTTCTTTTTTTTTTCTTAATTCAAATTTTAAATTTTCCTCCACATTTTTGTCTCACACTTTCTCATTTTAATTTTAATTTTTTCATTATCCATTTTCTTTTTTCTATTTTATTTTTTAAGTATAAATAACAACATTTTGAACCTCTTTTTAATTTAATGAAAAAAAAACACAGAAAAATTAAAATAAAAACATAATTATTTTATAATTATTGCATATAAAAAATATTCATAATTTATATAATTATTGTTTGTTTTATAATTAAGTAACTCATTTAAAATTGACATGTGTATCTAAATACATTTTAAATTGTATCAAATTGAATATTACTCAATATCCATTTCACGGGTCACTATTAGGATAATATCTATTTTATTTTAATCACCAATTATCTTTATTTGAGAGATAATTTTTTTTTAAATTTTCAAACATGAATTTTTTTTCTTTCTCCGTCACACGAGTTTATTTTTTATATGATTATTTAATACAATTGAATTTATATGATCATTGTTCATTTTACAATTAAATAACACATTATAAATTGACATGTGTATTTAAAAATATTTTATATTATAACAAATTGAATATCACTCAATAATGGTGCACATCACTAACTTTCCATTTCACTGGTCACTATCATAACAATATCTATTTTATTTTAATCAACAATTGCCTTTAATTGGAAGATGAATTCTTTATTTTTAAATGTGAATTTTTTTTTCTCCAATTTTTTTTTTTTCATTTCAAATTTACACGTGTATCTAAAAATATTTTATACTGTATTAAATAAATTTACCCGTGCGGACGCACAAATATTTTGCTAGTTAACTAATTATAGATAGGTAACACATTCTTAAATTTTAATTTAGTAGCCAAATCCCGCAACATTAGAATAGAGGGAGATGTCACAAAGACTGGATTTTTCATCTTTGATGGAGGAGGATGAGCTCTGCTAGCCGACAACTTTGGCATATCAATTGATTTTCGAATGCACCATAGTATTAGGAGTTTGGTATCAGGTTGTTTGAAAAAATCCATGTTCACGAGGAAGGAATTAGAGATTTTGATCTATGACGAAGAAACAATGATTTTTTCTGAACTCGTAGGAATCAGAAGTCAACTTTCACATATGACGTCACTATTACGATTTAGAATTAGAAATGATTTGGAATGGTGAGATGAGATACATGATCGATGAAATAAGTTTCTGATGCGACGGAGATGAGCTGATTTGCAAGGTTAACACTCTACCACATAAGCTAGTAAGACAACAATGAATAATGTGAAAGTAAGAGTTAATTTAAATATCTGAAATATACATATGAGTCATGCTAATACACACCCATGTAGGTGTGTATTAATAACATACACCATAGTGTATTTTTGTGTAGGATCCACCAATTTTGGATGAGACTCATATTAGAAAGATGAAAAAAAAATAGATGTAGTGTATTTTTGTGTGAAATCCATCAATTTTAAGTGTATGTTAGCATTTCCCTATACATATACATGTCGTCTTTAAGAAACAATTAACAAGCTTTAAGTTCTTAATTTACGGCCGGAAAAAAATAAAAACTCATAAAAAACACAAGTCACTGAAAACATATCGCCATAGTTTTAAAAACGGGACCGGACCGGCCGGTCGGACCGGGAACCGGCTAGGTAACCGGCCGGGTTCACTTACTCGATCGGCCATGTCTTCGAACCGGAAAAACCGGCGGTTTTCGCAAACCGGCGGTTCAACTACTTATTTTAAATTGGCTTAAATGCAGTTTTAGTCCCCCTATTATTGATTTTTCTCACTTTTGGTCCCCCCATTTCCAAATCCTGGATTTTAGTCCCTTAAGTTTCATTTTATGAGGATTTTGGTCCCCCATCCCAATTTTGACCCAACTGTTCATGTACGGATATGCACTGTTCATGTACGGACAAAATGAACAGTACACGACCGTACATGAACAGTTGGGTCAAAATTGGGATGGGGGACCAAAATCCTCATAAAATGAAACTTAAGGGACTAAAATCCAGGATTTGGAAATGGGGGGACCAAAAGTGAGAAAAATCAATAATAGGGGGACTAAAACTGCATTTAAGCCTTTTAAATTTTTTTTTTTTTTTAAAAAATTTTTTTTTTTAATTTTTTTTTTTAAATTTTTTTTACTCAAATACATATGAACTTTTCTCCAAGAATAATAGTGATCACTCATTTGATTTAAGTGATACACAAATTAAGTTTCGTAATATCCACAAAACTATTTTTACTATTTTGTATTTATATTGATTGAAAAACCATCATACAAATATTTGTATAGAAATTTAAGAACACAAATTAAAAAACTAAATTTAATATAATTTTAGACTTAACTGATTTCCATTATAGATATATATAGATTTGGAAAATTTATTATTTAGAATAATGTTAATATTTGTATTGTTTTAATTATTAACATTAAAACTGATTTTCTATTAACATTAAAACTATGAATTTAAATTAAACTCTGTTTAATTTAGACTCTGTTTAAAATTTACAATTAGACTCTGTTTAAAATTTGAATTTAAATTATGAACCTGTGAATTTATGATATGATATTTTCAAAAAATTTAAGTGCTAGTTATATTTTTTAGAGACTAAATCATCCGGTTCGACCGGTTTTACCGATTTTATACCTATTATAATGATAGGTTTATTCAACCGAGTTATCCGGTTTAATCCGGTTTGGTCATGCGGTTCGACCAATGACCCAGTGATTCGACCGATAAACCAGTGACCCAATACCCTCACCGGTTTAATGACCGGTCCGGTTTTTAAAACACTGCATATCGCTCAGAGAATATTAGTCTAATGCTTAAAAAGTAGAGTATACTTGAAGAATATTCTATAAGAATATTCTATGAGAATAATTAGCCTTTGCTTACTAAAGTCAGGGGTCTTCTCTTGGATTGAAAAATGGGTACAACTTCGTTATTCATAAAAAAAAAGTTGGATAGTGTACCTTTAAACAATCCAGTAATGCTATATCATTTTAGTATACTTAATTATTTATTTAATAATTTAAATTTTGTAAATTTTCAATGCAATATAGTCTAATTTATTCTATAGATAACTCTATCCAACTTTTTGAGGTGGGTAGATAATAATTCATCTTGAAAAACCCAAATTAAACTATGATTTAAAACAGACATTTTGTTAATCAGTACAATTACTAGTTAGCTAACTGGTAACACGTGATTCTTAGAGTTTAAGCAGCAGGAGCATAGTCATCGTCACCATCGTCATCATCGTCACCTTCCCTGTATGAATGTCCATCCCTACTGTGATAATCTTGTTCTTGAATGCAAGCTACCGATGTATAACCAAACCATTCACCTTCACCGCACGTACTCTTAATGCGACTTGGAGCAACAGCCATGGAAATGGATGCCATTTTGGTTGAGAATGAAGAAAAGCGAGTTGAAAATATGATAACTGAATTAGCTATGATCGGTATTGTGTTTGAGTTGGATTTAGAGATGAGTTGGTGTTTATATAACAAAAAGAGAATTGGTTGAAGTTATACCGGCACAAGTATGCCAGAGAGGGAGTGTGGATTTATGGTTAGGATGTGCGTATCACTCTTTACTTGAATGTGTGATGCGAACTTGTGGAGCCACATAGGCAATGGTCTTTACAATTCAGAGTACACGTTGTAAAAATCAGCCCAGAATCACAAAATGAATTAATGTCTGAGTTTTAAGGGAATCTATTTTCAAAGCATGATTGGAACAAATAAAGTGTTGGATTGGATAGTAGAAAGTGGAATTACAAGTTAATAATAGTAATAACAATGTTGGAATCTGAATTGCTCCACTGTGTAGTCAAATGTCAATGGACACCAGCTATCAACTAACTACAGGAATAATATCAAAGAAAATGTCAGTAATCTTTTATAATGTATGAGTATAATCAATTTCTAACTGGTATCACCATTATCTAACTTACTTTTATGAATCTAATAAGAAATCATGATAATTAATTAATTCTTTAACATGTATTATTATTATTATTATTAAATCTGATGCATCAATAAAAATAATATGTTAATAACTTATTTGATAGAATTTAATATTATATTAACCTTTGAGAAAAAAAATGGTACACTGATTGGGTAAATTATTTTTACACTATTATTCAATGACAACCATATATTTCGCCAAATCATCCTGTAAATTTTAAATTATTTATATGATTTAGTATTTTAAAATATTTTAATTAGATATATGTGTAATATTTTTTTACAGTGTCAATATACTACCATTAAACTCTTAACTTTTATAGGTGAACAACACATTCTTAAAAAACAACTTATAAGATGAGAGGGTGTTGAAGCTAGAATAGCAGCAAACAAAAATATATAAGTAACCTAATTTATCGTTCTCCACAGGGATCAGTGCGAGGGAAAGAATGCCATTCAACGGTTTCTATATTACTAAGCTTATAGTTCAAAAGTTCTGGTTTAAAGCGAACCAAAAGCAAATGCGGAAAATGTAAAGACGGAAAATATAAAGTAAAGACTGAATTATAAACGGAGCCTTGTTGGAATTGGATCTCATCAATTGATAACACATGCATTCTTCTAATCAAGTAAACACAAATCAATCATTCGCCTAATATCCTCACGTATCACTCACAACAGAGGTTATGTCTAACGCAACGTCGAGAGGCCAACTGTATTGTCTTATCAGTGGTGTCTCACGCAACAAAACCAACACAGAGCTTTAAGAGCCGATACTCACACAAGTGTTAGGCCTAAATCTATGTCTAGAGTTTAGTCCTAACAGATATTACTATAACGTCCATATCAAATAAATGATTTCTTCGTATTTAAGCAAGATTAAAATACGTACACACGCTTAACCCTTTTTACATGTATTCAACTAATTTTTCCAATGAATTTGAATATCCTTCTTCATCACTATTATCACGCATCCTCGCGATACCGTATCGATGCTACTCATGCTAGCCATGCTACTTAATCAACACAATACAACAAAAGATAAAATGAATATCAACTCACAAAGCCATGTCAAAAGCTTGCTCATTGATAGAAGAAAATCTAAGACCAAAGATTTGTAAAGGTTTTGTCAAGACCACAAATAATCAATCAAAGACAACAACAATAGAAAATCAGAATTCATTCACAAACATACATTAGATGAAATACATAAGGTATCAAAAGATTACATCCAACACCAACAAGAAAGCAAAGATCCTACCTTTTCTCCCTTAGAAATGAAGAGATATAAGCTCTGATCTTTTATTTACAAGTTTCTCTCCAAAATTCTAAAAATCATAACCTAAAAAGTGTGAAAATCTTATTTATACAATTAAGGAATTTACACGTTCGCACTGCGAACCATTCATTCGCACAGCAAATGGTGAAAAATGGCACTTCAAGTGCCTCTGAACAGTTAAACCGCCCCAGAAATTATCGTTACTTCGCACTGCGAAGGATTTGTTCGCAAAGCGAACACTCGCTTTCAAGTTCGCAAAGCGAACTTTAGCTCTTTTTTCCTCTGTCCAATTTTGGGACCATTCGCTGGAACCTTCGCCAGAGTTCGCAAAGCGAACCTTCGCTGGCACTCGCCTTCCCATTCGCAAAGCGAACCAACTGATGCATTCCTCATTTCTTTGACAGCTTGCACCATTTCTTGTGTCTTACACTTTTGATCATTTCATGCCTTATACTGCACAATAACACACATATTACAAGCACCAAAGGTATTTTCTTAAGGTTAGAAGAACAACAACAATCATGGATAAAAACCAATGAAAACATGAGAAAAGGGTGGAAAAAAATGCAAACAAAGATATGTCATTTTTAGGTCAAATCTGCACCTAACAGAGGGATACTTTTGTATATTCTTTTTAGAACTTATATTTATTTTATGTATGATTGCCTTTTTAGAAGTTTGAAGTTTTTTTTTTGAAATATAAATATTCGGTCCTGCAATCGACTAATTTAAGGGGGTCAATTTTTAAAAGTGCAGGCACGTTATCGTATGTTATCGTTTTCTTATTTTGATGTTTTTGTTAATTTGAGTATATATGTTTATTCACATGCTTATTTATTCACATGCTTATTTGTAATTCGCTTATGCTTATTTGTAATTCGCTTATCATTCAAGACAAGTTTCATCATCAAGCTAATCTCATCCACCCATTCCAAAGAAGCCAAGAAGAATAGTTCAAGCAAGTAAAGAAACATCTGATGCTAGAATGACCAAGAAGACACGTAAGCATTCTTCTTCTTCAGACCATGCCATTTCTACTTTATGTCACAAGGTTAAGCATATATTGTCTGAGGATTGTCTGAAAGTGTACCCTGAAAAGTTTCTAAATAAGCATATCGAACCCAAATACTATGTTGACAAAACCTCTGAAGTTGAATAGAGAGAAAAATTTCTTAAACCGTTTGCCAATTACAAGATGTTAAAATTTATTGGTATAAACAATAAGTATAACCCTGATCATGTCAAGGAATTCTATTGCAATCTTGATTTTACTACTTTTTTTTATTTGAAGTCTGAAGGTCTGAGTCTCACTATTGCTAGATCATATGAGTATGATAATATCTCTTTTGTTTAATCAATCTCAAAGTTTGTTTTTGATTAGCTTGGCATGGCAAATTTTCATATCAGTCAAGTCAGGTTTAATATGCGTATTCTATATTGGATTGTTGTTAAGGTGTTCTACAGGAAACCTAAAAATAGGGCCAGAGCTGATGATTTTATCCTCTACTTGACGTGGACACTTCTTTCTGACAAAAGTTTTAACTGGGTAAAATTCATTGTTGAACAAATGCTTCATTGCAAAGATAATAAAAAAAAGGCATATGTTTTTCACTTCATTTGTGAAGCTGATTCTAGAGCTTAATAGGATTGTGTCCAAGGAATAAAACTTGGTGGAAGCTCCAAAGATTCTGGACGAATATGAAGTTTTTATGATGAGGTATTATAGAGACACTAACTATGTTTATTACTACCTTGAGAATCTGGAAGACAAGTGTGTGATGACTAGATTGTGGAGCCGCCGAAAGATCCTTCTGATGAAGCTGGTGTATCTGGTATTGAGTTGTTATATGCAGATGCTACGACATATTTTGATGAGTGGTTCGAGAAGATTTTGGTAGATAATCGGGTTAAAGAAGAATGGATCATGGGCCAAATTAAAGTTGTGACAAAAGAAGCTGAAGTGGATCGAGATAAGTTGAAGGAAGAATTTAAGACTGAGATGCAATCTAGTGGAGCTCATGTCCTTGCTCAAGTGGAATATGTGAGAGCTGTTGTAGAGCACCTTGGTAGTTCCACTTTCATCTTTCCTCTTGATCATTCTCATATTGATCCAAAGCCTATTGATGCTGCTTCAGACACTTCTGTTGTCCCTGTTACTAATGAAGAAAATGTCTTACTCTGATTTTATTTTCTTTTCATGCATATCATATCACAACATTTGAATTTCTGGATAATTATGTCATTTTGGATTGACTGGATATTTTGTGATTATTGACTCTTTGATTTTGATTTTGTACTAAGTGATAAGTTTTTAGTTATGTATTCTATGGTATCTATGTGATTCTTAGTTGCTATCTTTATCTTGATCACTTCGTTAAAATTATGTGTTTGCGGTAGTTGGTATCGTATGCGATTTTTGTGGTGTATCTTTATATCACTATTGTGACATTTCTATTTTTGGCTTTTGTATTGTCATGGATTCAGCTATTTTCATTTTTTCTCTTTCTCATTTTATCTTTTTAATATTTATCAAATAGGGAGAAGGTATCAAGATATTATCAATATTCACGCTCATTAAGTGTTTAATGCAGAGGGAGCTTTAGAGCTCAAGCAAATAATTGGTTTCTGAAAGAATGTGAATTCTTTAGAGATGAAATCAAGTCATAGTCATAAAAGAAAATAATTGGTTTCTGAACCATAAAATGACTTAAGGACATATACACCTGTTGGTGATCTGTGCTAAGATATTGAAGATTTGGTTTTGATACAAGATGCGTGGCATCTAAGAAAGTATCTACCAATTTCTGATGTATAATGCAAGACATCAAGTCTGACAAGACAAATCAGGTTCTGATACGTCTATAGTATTCTGATATTAAGCTTGGTTCTCAGATGAAGACCAGCTAGTTCTAGTCATATTCCGATGAGACGTCACTGAGAAGTAATCCTTCTCTTTTGGATATGATTATACTTCAAAATCATTTTATGATTCTTGGGATCAAGGGGTGACTCTAAATAAACATAAATGAATTTTGAGAGTAACATAATCAGGGGGAGCCTGTTAAGCTTATCTCTGACTCTATGGATTTATGGTGATTACCCTATACAAATTGCTCTATCAAAATGCATTGTTTGTCATCATATAAAAGGGGGAGATTGTAAGAACAAGATTTGGTTCTACATCTGGCCACTAAGTTTTGATGATAAATGCACATGTTATCTAAGAGAACAATTATGTATGATATGGTTTCTGCCTTGTGTGTGGCTGTTCTCAATATGATTCTGACTTTGATAAGAAGGCGTGTGACGTCATCAGACTTCATTATCAACACTCTGGAAGAAAACATATATGTGTGTACAAGTTAAAGTCAAGATTCATGAATGTTTCTAATACAACGGTTCTAATAAACGTTAGTTCTGGACATTCTAATTAAGACTTTATGAGAAAGGTCTACAGGACTTTCTAAATGTGATGCGCTTCTAATGTTACAAGTTCTGAAGATTCTGAAGACGAGGTTCAGGTGAACAAAGCTCTAAAGATTCTAAAGACACAATTTATAAAGATGAAGTTCTGAAAAGTTTCTGAAGACAAGGTTCTGATTGGACAAAGTGCTGAAAACTCTGAAGACAAAGAACGTGCTTAATGAAATCTGAAGACTCTAAAGATAAGGTACTGAAGGAACAGGTTCTAAAGACTCTGAAGATAATGCTTCTAAAAGAACGAGTGCTGAAGATTCTCAAGATAGATTATACTGAACAAAGATCTTGGAATCCTGAAGATTGGTTTTCTGAAGACTACACAAAGGATGACTCTTCTACAACACGCTTCATCAAGTTAGTATCTGAAGCCTTTGAAGATGCTAGAAAACTGAAGAACATAATGGTTTTAAGTTGAATATAATAGTATTAAAACTCTGTATCCTCTACCTCGAGAAGGTGGCGCAAGAGCATCTTTTTGTACAGTGATGTTGATCATTCCTTCATGTGAACGTTGGGATATTGCTGTTGGAATATGTTTCCAAAAATACCCTTCAACAAATCTATTCTCTCATGCTCTATAAATTGAAGACTTGGAAGATTGAAGAAATGTTGTTCATGGCTAGAAGCAAGTCACTTATTGCTAAAGCAACCATTGATCACAAGAGAGAAAGATAAAAGATTGTTGATTGTTGTTCATACAAAAGATTATTATTCAACACAACAAACAAATCAACATGTAGCAAGCAATGATGAAGCTGCTACTACAAGTGTGCACAAACGATGATTATGATAACACCATATGAAACTACTCAGGTGAGACATTATAAGTGAACCATAGTAGCTTAGTTGAACTTGATGGCTGAATTGGAAAAAACATTATATGCTCAACAAATGAGTACAAGATGCTGAAAGTTGAAGCTTAAACGAAGAATGCTCAATGGAGAAGAAGCTGAAGCAGAATGACGAATAACGTACAACGATGCAACATGCTAAAGCCATGTGAAACTCATCAAAAGAAACATAAATAAGTGAAGCATAGTAACATAGTTGATCTTGATAGTTAAGCTGGAAGAAGCATCAACTACTCAGAAAAGAGTATAGAAGTTTAAAGTTAATGATAAAAAGTCGTAGTGCTCATAAGAAAGCTTTTAAGCAAATACAGAACTAGGGTGCTTTATAATCTCTTAGAGATTTATATTTAGATAGTTTATGTATTAGAAAGCAAGGGGTTCTTGCTCTCAACTTGCTATGTACTTCAATTGTGTAATCAGCTTGTTAGAAACATATATAGTGCACACACAAATCCTTGAAAAAGGTAATGTTCCTTGAGTGGTCAGATGAAGACCAGGATGCTTGAGAGGGCCAAGTTGTGGTTTAGCGGCTTGGAGGTTGATTCCTTGAGCGGTCGAGTGAAGACGAGAAAGCTTGAGAAGACTAAGTGTGTTTCTAACAGCTTAGTGGATGATTCCTTGAGAGGCGAATGAATGCCAGGATTCTCAAGAAGGCAATTGAGGGTTTCCATTGTGGTTGTAATCATGTTGATGATTAGTGGATTAAGTCCTTGTGATAAGGCGAAATCACCTTGAGGGGTGGAATGGAGTAACTTCGTTAACAATGAATTAGGATAAAATAATTGTGTTCATTTATTTTATTTACTTGTTAATGCAATTGATTTAAATTCCGCAAATGGGGACGAAATGTGAAACCCAATTCAAACCCCCTTTTCTTGTGTTTCTCAACCTTCTATAATATGATTTTTATGAGCAAATTTGGATGAAATCGGAGGAATAATGAGCAAAAGTCATATCAAAGTGTGAAGAATAGAGAAAAAACTACAAAGAGTGGGAGAATTTGTACTTAGCAAAATTCTGAAGAAAAAGAGAAGAGAATAGCATATTTTGGTCCCTAGATTTCACGCGCAACAATGTATCTTATCATAGCATGATATAAGGCTTATCGTGGCACAATGAAGCGACAATTTCTAACATGGTTTGCAACTTTAAATAGAGAATGTTGGCCACTTTTTAGGGTTTTGGATTTTTATAGATAAAGCGACGACTTGAGATACCAAAGTGACAATTTTGAGAGTTTTAGAAGCCATTGAAAACCTTTATCTTCCTTGATTTTCATGTTTTCTCCATCTTAACTCATGGTATTTATTATATTCATCATGAGTAGCTTGATTGCTTAGATTAGGTCTCTTTAGGGAAACCTGCTTGTACTTGTTGTATCATATGTCTGTTCGATGTTAATCGAATTATTTTATGTTATTGTTATTATTTATTTGTCCTTAAGTTCATTGCATTTTATGTATTGACGAATGGATAAATAGATATCAGATGAGTAGGGATTTTTACCATTAGACTACTGATTAGATCTAGGGAAAGTATTCAACTTTGTAATTAACTAGGGATAAGTAATTAGAAGTTGTAGTTTTTGAATTAACAAACTTAGAATGCCTAATTTATCTTTGAATTAGTCAAAGGAATTAGAGAATTATTGTGTAGATTAATGAGTTGTACACCAAGGAATTGGGTATAGTGGCCGTGTTAATTCGTCATAATACTTTAACATATTATACATTTGATTAATGCATAATTCATTAACGAGTATGGGCAGGGGAGTCGGAAGAAGATCTAACCGCCTTTAGTCATTGAATTTTATTCCAAGCATTTTCCTGTTTTATTTGTGGCCAAATCAATCTTAATCCCTCTTGTTATTTACTTCACACAATAGTACCTTGTTTAAATTCGCAATCCCTATGGAGACAAATTTTATTTATTACTTCAACAATACTAGCACATTTTATAGAATTGTCCATCAAGTTTTTGGCGCCTTTTCCAAGGATTGTTGTAATTTCAACAAGGCAATTTTGTGCGACATAATATAAGATAAGCTTGACATTAGGTGTTGTCCTTCAAAGATAGGCTTTGATGTCTTGATCTCCGACCACCAAAAATTGATTATCACATATATGAGATTTGATATCTAGATTTCTTGATCTTCAAGCACCACAAATCAATCCACATACCAGATGATGACTTCACCTCGTAGTATTGTCATCATCAACATCAAATGGACTTGATCGTCACTTATGATGAATACTTCACTTAAGAGCGTTGGCAACATCAAAACCAAATGGGCTGCTACATGCTTCATACCTTCAAGCACATAGATCCACATAATTTATATTAAATAATCGATTAGCACTTTAGGCTTAATCAAATATTTCTTTTGTAACGCCTTATAGTTGATTATTAGGGCTTATAGTCGATTAGTGATGCCGTCATTTAAAAACTAACCATTCATATACTTCATAATTGATTATGAGACTCGCATAGTCAATTAAAAGCATTAAAAAACCCATGGATTGTTTCCATTTTTGAGCCATGCCTTCTCCTATAAATAAAAGGCTTCCCCTTATTTCTAATAATGCTAGGAAATGTATTTTGAATGCCTCTCTCTCTCTCTCTCTCTCTCTCTCTCTCTATAATTCTTCACTTTTGCCTTAGTGCTTTTGAAATTGAATAATTTGTCTTGTTAGATGTTTGGTTCTAGTGTAGGGATTGTTGTAATATGTCTCTTGTGAGAAGTTTTGTTTTGGTTGTGAGCTAAACCGATTGAAAAGATCTCATTTGGTTGTTAAGTCAAACCTTGTAAAACCTCTCGCTTGGTTCGTGAGTTTATCCTGGTGGTAAAAGCTGTCTCTTGATTCGTAAGTTCAGCCTAGTGGTGAAAGCTCTCATTGGTTCAAGATTGTCCTGGTGGTAAAATATGTTGTTTTGTTGAGAGATCTCAGTAATAAAAATTATGTATTTGGTTGGTAAGCTAGCCATTGTAGGTTTGTGGGCAGAACCTGTCAAAAGTTCACACAAGATCATATTGGATACTCTCAAGAATAAATTCTTGGGGAGAAGAGTAGGTCACGTTATTAGACCAAACCTCTATAAATCTCTGATGTTTTTCTCTATTCTCTTGTATCTTTACTTTTTTTGTCTTTCATTTACTTTTGATGTATTTCTTTCTTTTCAGTATAGTTTTCTTCATTCTACTGCTTTTACCCTATTTATTTTACAACCCTATTTTAAACTTTGATTTTATGAATTTTTTTTATTTGGACAATGTTTTTAAACCCACACGATTCACATTCGTCTTCTCTCTGGCGTCACTTGTCTAACACATAGAACTTCTTCACATTACATGTTTGTAATAGTTGGTATTGCATAAGTCAACGGTAAAAAATATGGATTAGTCATGGTTGATGACTTTAGCATGTGGACTTGTGTAAAAAAAATTAAAAAGTGAGGATGATTTATTCTTTATATTTATTGTATTACACGATTAACTTCAAAATGAAAGAGAAACAAAGATTTTGAAAATTATAAGTAATAATGGAGGAGAATATGAAAATGAACCATTTGAAAATTTTTGTGGAAAAAAATGGTTTATCCCATTATTTTCCTTGTCTTAGAAGTCCACGAAAAAAATGTGATTACAAAAGGGAAAAATAAATCTCTTCAAGAAATGGATAAGACCATGCTCAATGAATTAAAGGTTGAAACATATTTTTGGGCAGAAGCAATAAACTCAACATGTTATGTTCAAAATATGATATATATTAGACCTATCTTAAACATGACTGACTCCTTATGAATTTATAAATGGAATAACACTCAACATTGCTTATTTAATCAATTTGGATGTACATGTTAAATTATAAGCACAATTGTTTATCTAAAGAAATTAGACGCCAATGCACAAAATTTATCCTTTTATGATGCTCTAAAAGATCTAAGGCATACAAATTTTACAATCTAGAAAGCTTAAGGGATGAGGAATCAATACACTTAAATTTTGATGACAAAGATTCTGAAAATGAAAAATCATATCTAATTGAAGTCTTTGTTGATATTTAGATCATAGAGAAACCTTCATCATTTCTAGTTGCTTAGAAGAATAAAACACTACATGTTGGCATAGAAGATTATATTCCAGATAATGATTAAGCCCTATTTAAATCTACATTAAAGTACAAATCATCTCATCTAAAAGATCAAATTATTGGAGCTTTCTTTGTTGTTATCACGTGGTTAGAAACAAATAGACCACAACTTAGAAGTAAATGTTTTAGCATAGTGTAATGACATGTTGGACAATAATCCATTTAATGACTTCATCTATTGTATGAATATGATATGATATGATATGTCTTGACTGATAAGACCATAACATGACTTATTGGTGTATGTTTACAACATCAAAATATACATTAGCTCACTATGGAACTTATTTGTAAGCTTCACAATAGAATCAATACATTTATTTCAAGTTCTCTAATTACCTCTATGAGCATGGTTCTTTATGTATAAAACAACTAAGTTGAAAAAATATTCCTACTTTATTTTTAACCACATTTGTTCACAAAATCCATTTATTAGAAAATTCGCCAGTCCTAATAAATTGTTATCTATTCCTAAGATAATTGTCATACCCTAATTTTTACCCCTATGATTCCACCTATCATAGCATTTGCATATCATCAAGATCACATGCATGGTATCCTCCTAGCCCCTACTTCTTTGGGTTTGCCTTTGTGGGAGATCACCAAGCACCCTTTGTGTTCTCTTATTGTCCTTTTGCTTGCTTATGTGCTAACATTGTTAACCCTATTTAAAATACAAAAAAAAAATGTGTTGTTTTCTTTTCTTATTGTACAAGGTAGAGGCTTGTAATCAAGGGGTCAAGCTTGGTTTCCAAATTAGGGTTTTGGTGCCCAAAGTCAAAGTCTTGGTTAACAAATGATTCATAAGAGCTTTCATTTCAAGGCATGGCCTATAATCTTAGGTCACATTCATGTCAACCTTCATTTCACATCATTTGATCAAGAGAAGTTCAAGTTTGGTGCATGATTTCAAAGTTGATTCAAGTATGGTTCATGTGTTCATTTTCATGCCACCTCCAACCAATTCTCAAGCAAACATAAAAAATATTCAAAGGGATAATTAAGTTTCCCTTATTTGGTGTCCAAGTGTTCATCAATGGGCTTTGGGATGCAAGAAATGGCAAGAAACCTCAAGTTGGCACATGTTTGGTTGGCCTAAAATCAAGTATGGCATGTCACTTGGTCCAAACACCATAACTTCTTCATTTCTCAACATTTTTGGAATCTACTTTGAGCCAAATGTCATATTTGAACTCCTCTACTACTTTGTTTCAAGGGTCAAAAATCAATTCAACCTCTAAGTCCATCAATTTTGGGATTTGTTCAGCTGCCCATGTATGCACAAAAGTAAGCCTAAGACCAGGTCGACCTAATGTCTTGCCTAGAATTTCAGGTCACGACCCCAACTTTGAATCAATGCCATTTTTAATCCAAGCATCATTTTGATGTGATGCTTTTTGCAAATGATTCTTTGCAATGATGAGAACATTTGGCACAAACAAAATCTCAAAACGCACCAGTGAATTCTATTTGGCCTAAGTTCAAACATGGTGTCATGAACTCCATTCTCCACACAATTTTCAGGTCATGATTTTCACTCCAATCTCAATCTGGAACCACAAGCACATGTGCAACTTCTTTGTGAACCAAAAACGCGTGCAAACAAACACAAAATGACTTGTTTCAAGCGCCGATTCAAACATTTTATTCCTCATTTTCACACGGTTGCAAATCAAAATTCCAACCCTAGATCACACGAATTTCATATCCAAACCACATGTGTGAGCTCACCATTTCATTTCCTATAAGTAGATGGTTGATTTTCCTTCATTTCCAAGCTTTGAAATCCAAACAAACTATGAAACCATTTGAACCCAATACCTCAAAAAACCAGTCAGCCATTTCTTTGATTCAAGCTCTTTTATCTTCGAATCTTTGCCCAGAATCACTCACTGGAATCTTCTGAAGCTAATTGTACCATTGTCGTGCTTTGAAGTTACCTAAATCAAGCTCTCCATTTCCACCATTGTTGAATTTCAAAGTTTCAATTGGAAAGGTAGTTACACGTAACATTTCTGAGCAAACAAGTTACCAGTGTGTTTGTCTTGATTCATTGATTAAAAGCCCTCATCTACCTTGGATTTATCTTTTGATTTAGTCATTTAAATTTACTTTGAAGAACTAGGATTCTTCGTGTTTTTGAGCAAATTCGCTCTGCTCAAAGCAAATCAATTGCTCAGATGCTGAGAGACATGAACGATGAAGTGTTTGGAAGCTGAATCCATGGTTGATTCATACTAAAAACACGAGTTCATGATGTTGCAGAAATTGGATGGAGGTTGAAGAAGAAGCTAGTTCGCGCGTTTTCGTGACAAATTCAAATCCTTCCTCCAATAGCAGTGTGCTGGCGCATTTTTTTGAATTTCCTAGCCGTTAGCACCTTTTTCAAATTATTTTTCTATTTTATTTTTCATTTCTTTTTCACTAACTTTCCAAATTAATTTTTGATTGGTCCTTTGACCTTTTTTACTCCAATTTTTTTTTCATAATATCATAAAAATATTTTCTACCACACATATTTTATTCATAATTTTTAAAAATCAATTTGCATTTAATTCATATTTTCTCTTATTTTTCATTTATTTTTTCATTTTCAATTTTATTTTTGATCATTTTCAAATATTTTTGCATCCAACTTTTGAGATCCTTTTATTTACAATATTTTGGAATTCTCATAATTTTCTCCATCATTTATTTTACATTTTGATATTTCTTTTAAATTTTCCATTTAATTTTCATTTTAAATCACTTTTTAATTCATTTCATTTTGTTTTTTTATTCATGCTCTTGATACTTGTGTTTTAGCATTTGATGATTGTTTGGTTGATCATGTCTCCAGCATCTCAAATTTTTGAGTGATAATCCTTTGGTTGATTGAACCTTCTTTGGTTCAAACATGTTGATGGATGATCATTTGGTCATCTGTGACACTTTACATCAGAGATAGGTTATCCCTTAGGTGATTCTACTTTGGGACTTTGGTTTTATTGTTAGATGATCCCTACAAGATAACCTTATCTCTCTTCTTCTTTTTATTTTGACTATTGTGTTGCATTGCTTTAGGAGAAAGGTTTTGTATCATTTCTCTAGCATGTTTGAGCACATAAGTCCACTTACGTCAGATAGGTTTGACTTCTATATAAGTCCACTTACGATAGCTTAACATAGCGCTAAATTGTCCCGACTCGATTAAATTCTCATTAACACTAACATTGACATATTAATTGTGCTAACATCTAACATTTATTTTATGTTCTTTACATTTATGTCATTTGCTTTCATGCATTTACTTTATATCATCTTACATTCATTTTCATTTACATTCTAGTTGTTATTGTTGCTCTTTATTGTTTTCTTATTTTAAAAGAACAAAAAAAAACATCATAAAATGACTAAAACCCTAAAAATCTTAAATTTGATTTCATGGACTTTGTGTTACTATCCCTTACTTGAGGAGTATTTGGACCTTGGACTTTGGGACTTAGTGTTTCCCTTTGCTTGGAGTGGTATATGTGACCTTGTGATTCATCTGAGACATAGTGCTTCATCTGAGACTTTTGTTATCCTCAATTCAAGACCTAGATGCTCTTTATGGCTTGATGACCTTAATTGTCCATCTGCTTTTCCTTTAATATTCATATGTGTCTATTGCTTGTTCATCTTATGGCTCAATCCAAAGGGAAATGAATACTTGTTTTGACCAATGTCAAATGCTTACCTCTTCTTGTAGTTAGTACACTTGCACACACAAAGGCTTTCTCTGAGGCTATCTGACAATGAGGTCATTTACTTTATGTATTAGGATAATCTCTTCATCTCCTTCCCACTTCTTAAATTTTCAAAACTTGTCCCTATTTCAAAAACTTCTTGTTTTCAAAATACAAAAGAATGAGAGAAAGAAAGTAAGAATAAGGTTTCTATTTAGAAAACTTTTGTATCTTGAAATAAGGAGAAAACTCCTTTATATAGAAAAAATATGGCTAAAACAGAAAATAATTAATGAGTCATTTAAATAAGTTAACCAATTAAGTTCATGTATTAATCGATTAACCAAATTAAATTAGAAAAGTTTGAAAAACTATGTCACCTAATCAATTATTTGCCTCATTAATCGATTAGGAGACGCTACACTTTGATCTAATTGATTAAATATACCTTATAATCGATTCGATAATTTATTTTTCATTCCTAATTGATAAAACAAACTTCTAATAAATTAAGTGCTCGCCCAAATTGATTTTAAGAATTTTAAACAAAAAAGAAGAGGATTGAAAATAGTGTGTGTAACTGTCTTAGTACGTCAAAATTTACTCTTGTTCCATTTACAATTTAAACGGATCAATAATAGAAAAACCTAAGTGCATGATTTGACGATGTTTCACACTTTCACAGACTTTAAGCTTTCAAATCTTTAAGAACACGACTTCAAACTTTCGCATAATCTCTTCAAGTCTTCAAATTTCTTTTCTTAATTCAACAATGTTTACCACTAAACTTGATATATTTGACCGATGATGTTTGAGATATTTCTTCCTTGATTGGATGCCATCATTACGAACCATTTGAAAGAGTCATCAATACATTGGCCAATTGTCATCATCAAAAGTACATGTACAACACATAGAATTATACATTTTATAATAGATTTGAAGATTGTAAGTAAAAATATTTGTTTAAGGTTATTTAATTGAGCATGTGTAAAAGCTCTAATTGTTTGAAAATGTTATTGAGTTGAGCATGTTTAAAAAGCTCTAGGTTGTTTGTAAAACACTTTTGAACTGCTTATATACAAAAGGTCAAGTTGTTTGGACTGATTTTATGTAAAAACTCAAAATTGTTTTAGTGGAAATTTCAAAGAAAAACTCTTGGAAATAGGTGAAATAGGTCAAATGGTGTAGGATAATCATTATATTCATTTCTCTTTTTATTTCTTTTATTTATTTATTTATATTTTGCAGCTTATTTATTTGTCTCTTTTTTAATTTCTATTATATTACTAATTCATCTTTTTTATAATCCGATCTCTTAAAAAAAAGTTTTTTTTTTTTTTTTAATATGTATAAGAAGACCAGCCGTGGCATTGCCAATTACAAAGACGATGAAGCAAACAATACATGAGTTATGATCATATAAATTAGTCAAATGCATTTAAGATTAGCCTAATGCTTAAGTGGGAAAATAAAAATAAAGTAACCCCAAGGATCAAATAATACATTCTTACTAACTTGCTCAGGACTATTCTATGATCATAATAATAATTAGCTTTTGCTTACTAAACTCTTCTCTTGGATTGAGAAACCCAAATTTAAACAAAGTTTTGGAGCAGACATTTTGTAATAAATACAATTACTAGTTAGCTAACACATGATTCTTAGAGTTTAAGCAGCAGGAGCATAATCATAGTCACCATCGTCATCATCGTCACCTTCCCTGTATGAATGTCCATCCCCAATGTGATAATCTTGTTCTTGAATGCAAGCTACCGATGTATAACAAAACCATTCACCTTCACAGCATGTACTCTTAATGCAACTTGGAGCAACAGCCATGGAAATGGATGCCATTTTGGTTGAGAATGAAGAAAAGTAAGAGAGTTGAAAATATGATAATTGAATTAGCTATGAGTTAGATTTAGAGACCATTTGGTGCATATATAAGATGAGAAGTTGTCGAATTTGTATTGGCGCAAGAATGCCACAGACTGGCACAAAAGAATGCCACAGAGGGAGTATGGGTTTATGACAAGGGCGTGTGTATCAGTGTGCGTTGCAGACTTGGCCAGCCACATTGGCAATTGCCTTTACAATTCAGCATACAAGTTGGGAAAAACAGCAAAGAATCAAACATGTCACTGTTTTGTTGGAGAGTAAAAACAATATAAAACAATGTTTAATCATCTGAATCTTGTTTCTTGAAATAAGAATACTTCTGTGCAGATTCAATTTGTTAGTAAATAAAATAAAAAACTACGGATACTAAAGAATAAGTGGAAGCTTAATGTACATTGTTATTCTTTTACAATTTGATCAATGACAACTAATGAACATGCACCTTAATCGTCCCTATAATTTTTTACATGTCTGTTTTTGGTTCCATACATCACTCCCTGAACCTAAAGATGATTTATAACATTACATTTCATGTAATCATACAGACAACAGAGACTGACATAAAGATAGAAAAACTTGGTGTGAGAAAATGACATTTAAGTTGACATTTTTTACTGTCTGGAGCGCTGATAAAGAGAAGCCGCCGTGAGTACTGCATTAATACTACTATTCCAATGAGAAGTCGTCTAGCCAAATGAGCACTTCATTCCTCTTCAATGTCAAAAACCACAACATAAATGAATCATTTGTCGGTATTTAAGTTGACAAATACTATCTTAGTGGGAAAAAATTCATAGGTAGCATTAAACTAAAGAAATAAAGGGCAACCAATTGAGAACAATAAAAAAAGTTGTTTTTTTAGCATACCATTATAAAGTTCCATGTTCGACCTGGATCATTGTACCGGGCAAGCAAACAACCAGCCTTAGGTTTAAGACCATCTTTAATGATATTTGAACGCAAGATTTTCTCCTTTTCGAGAACAACATCTTCTGAGGGTTTTCCACTAAACTTTATTACTGCAGCAATGCCTCCTTCTTTCTTTCTCACACTAACTGTTTCTTGATTAGGATTTGGTAAACTGGTCAAAAGATTAAACTGTAACTCTGTAACCATAAATCTTAATTCCTATCAAATAACTGCATTTCTTTATTAAGAATAGACATGTATCTCTTGGAACAAAAGTCTTACAAATTCAGAGAAATACGTACCTCTTTGTTTCTTTGTCTGATGGAAGAACTATTTGGATTGAAACTTTGGACAAGTCAGGATCAACGGCTTGAGTGAAGACAGGAGTAGTCATTGGTATCTTTTCCGTTGTTGAATTCTTTCCAAATATATATCTGCATAGGAAGATTTTTAACATGTACAGATTATCTGAACTGAAATAGAGAGCCAAAGACTAAACAACTTATAGCTTTATTTGATGTATAAAATCTTACCCAGCAACATCATTAAAGCCAGTATTCCCAGATAGCTTGTCTCCGTTGGTTTCTACTACTACGAACGGGTCATACTGTCTAACCTGTTACGCCATTAAAAAAATATGAATCATTCGATTATAATTGTCAAAATCCAATCAGGTGCTCGTACAAAATATACTGTCTATGTTTTTCGACTTGAAATTGTTCTGTGGCGGTTGATAAATCATGAATATAATCTTTTTCTGTGTTAACGTTTGATGTGTTTGTGGTGCAGTTTTCACGAAAGGTTCAATGACCAAAGGTGAAGTTTACCTTTTGATATGAGCATTAGAGCAAAATTTCATTACTAAAGAGATTAGTATGTCAGAGATGAATGTATAATACATCAATGCAAAAACAATATGTTGATGAACATGACTATCTTTGAGGGCGTGCAAGACGGGCTACCGCACAATAACAAAATAGGCCCCTATTTGTTTTTCCACATTTAAACCATGGTAAACCTATACAGCACCTCAGAAACCTTAAGACAGCCTTGTTGATGAATGAGAAGACTGACCTCATAATTTGCTGTCCTTTTCAATATTTGATATTTGGGTGATTCCAATTCCGGTGTCTTGTAAATCCTCAACTGCAAAATGTCAAATCTTGCTAGTAACAACTCACAACGGATTCTATAAGATTTACAAGTGAAAACAATGTCCAAGAGTGAAATAAAATGGTACCTGTCTGAAAACATCCCACAGACCTTCAACTGAAAAATAATCATTTTTCTTTAGTGAATCCCAAAAGTCCTGTAAAATTGAGAAATAACAAGTTAAAACCATGGATGACCAACACGGCTATGAAGCACGGACAACCCGAACACGACCCTAACATTGACACGGCAGCACCTGTCTTAATTTGAAAAAATGAATAAATTTTAATTAATCATAAGTGTCAGTGCACACTGGCATCGAAACGGGCACACCTTGTTTCAGAGGTGTCAGTGCTACATCGGCTACTGAGTAATAGGTTAGAACTTACCACATGGCTACAAAACTTTCCATTTTGTGGGTTAACGCCCATGACAGATGTTCCTGTAAAGACCAATTCTGGTTTCCATGGAAGTAGCATGAATTTCATAACCATAGTCCATCTTGTAGTTATCTCATAAGCTCCTGTCTATAGCCATTGAATCAGTAAAATAGAACAAAATCAAAAGCTGCATTTGAATAACAAGTGTTTATGTAAAGAAAGAAACACACCGGTTTAACCCAATGCAAGTAAAATTGGGGTGTAAAGAGTGTCTTAAGAAGAGCAATATTGAAAAGGTAACCACTCAGATTATCATGCTTAGTGATTGGGTCTCGAAAGAAGACACGTTCGTCATAAGCATTTTTATCGATACCCTTGTCATCAAAGAGGTGAGGAAGATCGTCGTAGAGAAAGGCTGCCAGTTGCTCCAAATTTATATTTGACTTTGGTGGACTCTGCTCTACTAAGCTCAGCTTGATTGCCCACTTTGTGTGCTTTTTGGTTTTGGCTCTAAATGAAGGATACTGGTTGATGTTGACGGCGGCACTTGGTGGCCGGAAAATGGTGCAAGCGGTAGGAAAATGAAATGGTTGGGGAATTTGGTGGGAGAGATCGGAAGTGGCCATGGACACGACACGGAGGATAGTGAATCCTGGCCACTTAACAAATAACACATTTCTGCACACAAACTATTCCATTTTAAATATTAACCAAGATATTTTATAATTCAGCTTAATTTTTTTCAAGTCTTTTTTATTCGACTATTTAACTTTTAGAAACTAAGTTTTAGACTATTGACTCTTCAATTTTTTTTATAATAAAAAAGTGGAATTAACTAGAGTATTAGGGGGTGTTCTAATCCAATTCAAGAAAAATCAACAAAATCAAAAGGCAAAAGAACAAAGAATAAAAAAAATTACAAAAGGCTATCAATAGGAGCAATAAAGAAGTCTCGGAAGTTCCATCTAATCTAATATTTTAATATTTAATATTTACTATTAGAATAGTATATGGAATTACCATTTTTAACCCTTTGATTATAAACTTAATTTTTTCTAATTACAGGAATAAATTTGTCCTTTTAAAATTTACTCTAATCTTATGAATACTACCATTAATGCATCTGATGTGGCAACCTTGTATTTTTTTTGGTTTATTTTTCAATTAAATAATTCAAACTTTATTCTTTATTTTGTTTTAGATTTTATTGTAGAATGAAACGGAATTTTTCTTGGAAGTTGAAAACTTGCACAGGTAACTACAATATTTATTTTTACTATTAAAAGAATAGTACCTGGAATTACCATTTTTAATCCTTTGATTATAAACTTAATCTTTTCTAATTCCAGGATAAATTTGTCCTTTTAAAATTTACTCTAATCTTATGAATCCTACCATTAATGCATCTTATGTGGCAACCTTATATTTTTTTTTTTGGTTTATTTTTCAATTAAATAATTCAAACTTTATTCTTTATTTTGTTTTAGATTTTATTGTAGAATGAAACGGAACTTTTCTTGAAAGTTGAAAACTTGCATGGGTAACTACAATATTTATTTACTATTAAAAGAATAGTACCTGGAATTACCATTTTTAATCATTTGATTATAAACTTAATCTTTTCTAATTCCAGGAATAAATTTGTCCTTTTAAAACTTACTCTAATCTTATGAATCCTACCATTAATGCATCTGATGTGGCAACCTTATATTTTTTTTGGTTTATTTTCCAATTAAATAATTCAAACTTTATTCTTTATTTTGTTTTAGATTTTCTTGTAGAATGAAACGGAACTTTTCTTGGAAGTTGAAAACTTGCACGGGTAACTACAATATTTATTTACTATTAAAAGAATAGTACCTGGAATTACCATTTTTAATCCTTTGATTATAAACTTAATCTTTTCTAATTCCAGGGATAAATTTGTCCTTTTAAAACTTACTCTAATCTTATGAATCCTACCATTAATGCATCTGATGTGGCAACCTTATATTTTTTTTGGTTTATTTTTCAATTAAATAATTCAAACTTTATTCTTTATTTTGTTTTAGATTTTATTGTAGAATGAAACTGTTAAGGTAGCAGTGGTGAAACTCTGCGAATACCACAATGGAAAATAACAAGCATTGACAAGAGAAATAACTTGTGAGAAAAAGAATGATTTTATTCAATGATTGAAGAACTTTACATTATCCTTTATATACAGCAATGAATAACAGCCAAGTAATAGATCTAACTAACTAGTTTACAAGTGTATGACTGAGATTAAAAGATGAAACTAATCTATATATTAACATCCCCCCTCAAGTTGGACTGTGAATGTTGAAGAGTCCTAATTTGGACAAGATGCTAGACAATGATGGTGAGTAGAGTGGCTTGGTAAAGGCATCAGCCAGCTGTGATGTAGTAGGGACAGGAAGTAGATGAATTAACTTGGATTGAAGCTTTTCTCTGACCACATGGCAATCGAGCTCAATGTGTTTGCTTCGCTCATGGAAAGTCGGATTATGAGCAAGATAGATAGCTGATTTGCTATCACAAAAAACAGAAGCTGGCTGGGAAAACTTTATCTGAAAGTCATCAAAAAGATACTTTAACCATTGCACTTCACATGTTAAGGATGCCAAGGCACGATACTCAGCTTCGGTGGAAGACCTGGAAACAGTTGGTTGTTTCTTGGATTTCCAACATAATAAAGAAGAGCCAAGCATCACACAATAACCTGTAACAGACCTTCTTGTATCTGGACAACGAGCCCAGTCAGAATCTGCAAAAGCAAAGAGTTTAAGTTCACTAGAAGAGGAAAATAACAGGCCCTTGGCAGGTATAGCTTTGAGATAACGCAAAACTCTTGTGGCAGCCTGATAGTGGGGCAATAAAGGCTTAGATATGTATTGACTCAGGTGCTGAACAGCATATGCAATGTCTGGCCTGGAGTGTGTTAAGTAAATGAGTCTACCAATCAACCTTCTGAAACAAGTAGGATCTTCTAAAGGTTGACCTTCAGTGGCAGATAGTTTTACATTTGGATCAAAGGGAACATTAGATGGTTTAGATGCAAGTAAACCACTATCTTCTAACAAATCCAATGTATACTTCCTTTGGATAAAGAATATACCTTCATTGGACCTAGCAATCTCAAAACCAAGAAAATATCTTAGTTGACCTAAGTCCTTTATTTTAAAGGTATGATCTAAAAGCTGCTTCACAGATTGTATCTCAAGCAAAGAATCTCCTGCTAATACTATATCATCAACATAAACCAGCAATGCAGTAAAAGAATGAGATGTAGATTTAACATATAGAGAATAATCAGCTTTTGACTGAGAGTACCCAATGGAAATTAAGAAAGAGGAGAGTTTGGAGTACCACTGGCGACTGGCTTGTTTCAAACCATATAGTGACTTATGGAGTTTACAAACTTGAGATGAAGATGTAGTAGATAGCCCAAGGGGAGTGTGCATATAGACTTCTTCTTGTAGATCCCCATGTAGAAAAGCATTGTTAATATCAAGTTGTTCCAAATGCCATCCTTTGACAGCTGCAAGAGATAACAAAACTCTAACTGTTGTGATTTTTGCAACAGGGGAAAAGTGTCAAAGTAATCAATGCCCTCCATTTGAGCATACCCTTTGGCCACCAACCTAGCCTTATATCTTTCAATAGAACCATCTGCTTTATACTTGATCTTATAGACCCATCTACATCCAATAGGTTTCTTTCCAGGAGGAAGTTCAACAACATCCCAAGTGTGATTCTCAGCAAGAGCAAGTAGTTCAGCATTTATAGCACTCTTCCAACAGTCAAACTGAATGGCTTGGTTAAATGTTTTTGGTTCAAAGTTAGATGAAATAGCATAACAGAAATGTTTGTATGAAGAATTGCACTTATCATATGATAGAACAGAAGATAAAGGGTATGCTATGTTATGATTATGAGAATGCATTGAATGTGATTTATTTACTGCAGAATAACAATGGTAATCAGCTAAGTAGCTGGGTGGATGAGAGATACGACTAGATTGCCTGGTAGGTTCAATGGTTACAGGAGAAAGAGTGTTGGAATTTGGTTCAGCAATAGGGAGGTTGGGTGTTGGACTGGTGGGTAAAGAAGAGATATGCAGGTTATTGTCTGCAGGACTGTTATTGACAGGCTGGCTAGTACTCTCAATATCAAAATTGAGATAAGTATGGTTGGGACTAGTAATGGCATTGGGTGAAGTACTCTGAGAACTGGCAGGTGTATGTATAGGACTGTGCAAGTTAGTATGATTTGAGGGTAAAGATGATGTGACTGTTTCTTGAAAAAAATTAGTATTGTCACTATCCTGAGAAGTAGTGAGAGGATCATCAAGGGAATTATGAGATAGGTCAGTGGTAGTAGCAGACCTAGGTAAAATGGGAATATCATCAATAGGAAGATTTGTTTGGGAGTTAAATTGTGTTTGGTGTGGCTGTGGAGTACTAGTCTGGTTAGGCTTGAAGGGAAAAGTTTCTTCATAGAACACAACATTTCTAGAGATAAAAGTGTTATGATTTTCTAGGTCATATAAGATGTATCCTTTTGTTCCATCTTTATATCCAAGGAAAACATGTTTCCTGGCTCTAGGGAAAACTTGGTTCTATAAGCTTGTAGGGTTGTGGCATAACATAAACATCCAAAAACTTTCAAATGGATTAAAGAGGGAGGTTGAGAGAATAAGAGCTCATAGGGAAATTTGGAATTTAACAAAGGGGAAGGTAGTCTATTTATCAAATGAATGGCATGCTGAACACAAAAATTCCACATGGAAAGACGGGTATTGGAATGAAAATAGATTGTCCTAGCCACATTAAGTATGTGCTGATGTTTTCTCTCAACCACCCCATTTTGTTGGGGTGTTTCAACACAAGTTCTATGATGTATAATACCTTTTGAAAGAAGAAATTCAGAAAGTGGGAGAAATTCACTACCATTGTCAGTTCTAAGGCATTTTAAGGATGATTGGAACTGATTTTCAATGTAGGCTACAAATTTTATGATAATGTTTTTAACTTGATCTTTAGTTTTGAGAAAAACAACCCAAGTAAACCTACTATAGTCATCAACTATTGTCAAGAAGTATTTATGACCTAGAAAAGAAATAGTGGAAAATGGGCCCCAAACATCAGCATGTAAAAGTTCAAAGGGAAAGTTAGACTTAGTTTTACTATGAGTAAAAGGTAACTTCTTTTGTTTGCCAAAATGACAAGAATCACAAGGATTTCCATTATTTGTATAGGGTATAAAAGGAAACATATTGGCAGCAGCCTTTAAACCAGTATTAGAAATGTGGCCAAGTCTAAAATGCCAAAGATTACAAGTATTGGAAATAGTAGAACTATAAGCAGAAATTTGACATGTAGATTCAAGAACATATAATCCTCTTTGCAGCTTCGATGTACCAATCATTGTCTTGGAAAGCTTCTGCATGATTTGACAAGTATCAGTATCAAATTGCATAGAACAGTCATTACTACTAACAAGCTTAGCAATGGAAATCAAGTTGACATGGAATTTTGGAATATACAAAACATTATGCAAGGTTAAGGAGCCAGATATAATGACACTACCAGACATGGATGCAGTAATGTATGAGCCATCAGGTAAATTTACATGAACTGGGATGATATTCTTACAATTAATGAAGGATGATTTATCAAATGCAATATGATCTGTTGCACCTGTATCCAAAATCCATAAATGTACATTCTTACCATTTTGAGTGGTTGAATGGGAATTCATTACAAAGGGAGAGGTAGAGATGGAATTAGCTTGGGAATTCAGTTTTGACTGTTGTAGGAGCTCTATGATGTTGTTGTACTGTTCTTGTGTGAACCCAAAAGAAGATGCAGCTGAACTTGAGGTAGGGACATCAGGGTTGGTTTGAATTGCAGCAGCGGATTGAGAACTGGCACCAGCACTTTGTGTTCTTTCTTTTCCTTTAAAACCTGGTGAAAACCCGTGTTTCTTGAAGCAAGTCTCAATAGTGTGATTTGTTATCCCACAATGAGTACAAATCCTATTGTGACCCTTTGCACCTGATGAATTTGATACTTTTCCTTTTGAATAATTTGCTCTACCATTGTTGCCACCTGAGTTAGCTTGAACTTGAAATGCCACTACTTCCTCATTATTATCACCTGCAGATGGAACTACAGAAGCAGAACTATGCATTTCGCGTTCTTGTTGTATAACAAGTGAAAACACTTTATCAAGGTCAGGCAAAGGATTCATCATCATAATTTGTGACTTAGAATGCGCAAATTTTTCATTTAACCCTTTTAAGAAACGAATAATACGATCTTGATCCCTATAACCATGAATTGCAACTATGGCACCACACGAACACGAGATAGCACACGAACACACAAGAGCGGGACGATAATTATCTAATTCATCCCATAGGATTTTCAGCTGAGTAAAATAATTGGAAACATCCAAATTACCTTGACGAAGCTTGTAAAGATCCTCTTGGATATCTGAGATTCTGAACAAGTCACTGTGAGAAAATCGAGTTTGCAGGTTCTTCCAAACACCAGTTGCGCTATCGATCCACAAAACGGACTTTGCAATTGATTTTGAAATAGAACGATGAAGCCACGCAAGAACCATAGTGTTACATCTAACCCATGAAGCATATAGAGGATCTGCAACTGGAGGCTTTGTGAGGGTTCCGTCAACAAACTTTTCTTTGTTCTTGGAGATGAGGGCAATGTGCATCGAACGCGACCAAGCATGATAGTTCTTATCATCAAGTAAGGGTGTTACAAGGATGAGTGCTGAATTTTCATTTGGATGTAGGTAGTAAGGATTTGTGGAATTCGTGGAGAAATCATGATAGATCTGGTAAGCCATTGATGTAGGTAAAAAAAATCAAGAACAGAAGAAAGGAGAAAAAAAAAGATTGACAGGAAGAGAAAAACAATGAGCGAAAGACGCAAGGTAAGATTCTGCACTGATAAAGAAGACACCAGTTGCAGAAGAATAAGAGAATGGACAACAATGGCTACCAGAGCTTTGATAGCTCTGATACCATGTTAAGGTAGCAGTGGTGAAACTCTGCGAATACCACAATGGAAAAAAACAAGCATTGACAAGAGAAATAGCTTGTGAGAAGAAGAATGATTCTATTCAATGATTGAAGAACTTTACATTATCCTTTATATACAACAATGAATAACAGCCAAGTAATAGATCTAACTAACTAGTTTACAAGTGTATGGCTGAGATTAAAAGATGAAACTAATCTATATATTAACAGAAACGGAACTTTTCTTGGAAGTTGAAAACTTGCACGGGTAACTACAATTAAGCATATGGAAAGGCTCCCAATTATTATACCTTATTAAACAACACACTAACATCTCTTCATTCTATCACTTTGTATCATACTTTCTCAGATCATAATCTCTTCGTCTTCTCATGCTTCATCCCCTTTGATGTCATCTTTCTGTATTGTTTCATGCTTCTCTGTTATAGGCACCGCACCTCTCATCTCATTCCATTCTACAACCTTCAAATTTAATCACTTTCTTTCTTACCTCTCTCTTTTTCTATTTGCATATTCTTCCATCTGATTTGCATGACAATCTCCTCAATCAACCTAACCGTACTAATCTCTTAGAGGTATTTATCTCTTCACTCATTATTATCGATCTCTATTTTTAATTCATTATTGAAATTAAACCTTCATTCTTCATTAGGGAACAAATTTTTATTCTACGTTTAGACATTGTTGCTATGATTTATGTTTTGTTAATTTCTGTTACCAAATTTTGTTGTTTGATGGACCTTGTGCTCAGTTACATGTTTGTTTTATAAGTTGCAGAGACATCAAACAGGTTTGTTTAAGTTATTTATGTGCTTTTGATTTATTGAGTATTTGGACCGATGTATTTTGAGTTTATATATTATTTTGAGATTAATGTTATTAACAAACTGAGATTCTTAAAGAATCGTGGAAAACTAGAATAATTCAATCGAACCATGAATTTGTTCCATTATAAATCCAACACGTTTTTCAATTTTAACATTGATTTCTCCTTTCTTTTGTGTGATTTTGGGATTTTGTTTAAACCTAATAATTGACTTAGTTTATTTATTTTAATTTGAAGTTCAGGATTTTGTTTGAAATAAATGCTAGAATTAGGGACTCAATTCAAGTTCAAGTTTTTACTTTATCTTCCTTTAATTTGAAAATAAGTTCATACCTTTTCCTTTGATCGTTGGTGAATATAGAAAAAAAGATGTAGAGGATAAGAGTTGAATGAGATTGGATAAAAAATTACGTTGTACTAAATGGAAGATATGTCAACTGCAGATTCATTTCATGGCAAGTTGTAATGGAATGGAGAACTCAAGTTTGAGTACGGATTTTTCTATGGGATAATTGACCAGGTAAGTTGTTTTAAACGGACAAGTATTTAAGGAATTTTTTAAATATGCATGATGAAAAACTTCTCCTGTCTGTCATCTCTTAAAATCTGACTATTTACAGTCCGAATATCAATTCAAAAAGCAGGTTATATGGATGTGAAAGAGATAACTTCTGCAGGAGTTTATTTGGAGTTTATTATGTCTTCGATGCTGATGGTGGTGAACTCTTTGAGAGGATATGTCTTGCCTTTTTGTTATCTTATTGGTTTTACGGTGCCTATTCCCATTGATTCTTATTTTGTTATTGTTTTTCCATTGATCTATTTGTTGATATCAAGTGCTGATAATGGAAAAAAGGCTACTGCTGCATTGCTTCCTGTTGCAGGTTGTGTATAATATTACTCTCATTGCTTTTGAATGTACCATACTGTTGTACATTAGGCATGATGCTCATTGCTTATTCTTTTGGTATTGTTAAGATCCTCACCGACATATATGCAAATTCTGGAGGTGTTATTGTTAGTTACTTTGAGTGGGTTCAGGTAACTGATATATTTATATAATCAAACTCTTATTTTATATAAAATATTTTATATATGTGGAAGACTTATAATCTATGTAGCACTTACACTTTAGATTGAAGACTTAAGAATACTATATCTATACATATTTTAAATTATTACTAATGTTTATTTGTCATGTCAATGTTATTAGTTGTGAATGAAAGTAAATGATGAAGTTGATGATGTTTTATTCATGTTATTGTTTAAAGTCTGGTGCAGGTGAGTTATGGCAATGGTGGAATGATGGTTCATGTGAGTTTTGTTGGTTTAACCAAGTGGTGAACAAACGGTTTTTGTATGATTACGCTTCTGTGAAAAATTGCACGTACAGTTTGGATTGATGTTAGTGATAAAGCGTTTCTTTTGTGAAGAATTTTTGTGTGTAATTGTTAGATAATATATATATATATATATATATATATATATATATATATATATATATATATATATATATATATATATATATATATATATATATATATATATATATATAAAAGTGCAATTGTATTGATCTTAATATATTTAAATCAATTGTATTGATTTTTTTCCTAAAATAAAATCTATCTTAAAAGTGCAACTTTAAAAAATTGAACAAAATCTTTTAGATTTGTAAAATTTGTAAAATTTTAGATTTGTAAAATTTGTAAATATGATTCAATAAGAAGGTTTTGAATTTTTAATTTAACGAGTACTCCCTCCGTACCAGTTCATAAGCAAAATTTGATCATTTTAATTGTACCAAAATATAAGCAAAAATCACTTTTTATCTCATAATTAATGATAGTATACCAAATATACCCCTAGCATTAATTAATTCAGTTTTTTTAAATGCAATTTTTTGAAAACGGTTGATTACAGTTTTTAATGTTGATTAGTCGGTTTTTTAATGTTTATAAGCAATAGGTACTGTAGTGTTATACACCTACTCCTTCCTTTTCTCTTAGTACTCATTCCTTTTTCTTCATAAAAATGGCAGAAGAAATACCATCTTTTGATTTAGGTATTGATTTTGATTCAGAAATTTACTACTTCATGATGTTGAAGATTTATTTGAAGAAGACGGAGAGGATGACTTCCATCAAAATAAATTAGAGGATGAAGTGAACTCTCACCATGATGTTGGACATGAGGTTGAAGGTTTTGATGATAACATGTTGGATTTTGGAAATTTTTCCAAAAATCTTTCAACAAAATTGTGAAAATTTTCTGGCGCCAATGTTTAACCTCTTTTTTTTAGGAAATGAAACATCAAGTGCGCCAAATGTAAAATTGTGCATTAAAAATGTGAATATTCTGTATTTATTGCAAAAGAATTCAGAACATTTTACTTTATAATGTTTGTAGTTATCTGAGAACATAGTTGGTATTTAGATAGTTTAATAAGAACAATTTAGGTATTAAAACATGAAATTAATTATATTGACCAATTTTATTAAACAATGTGAAAAAGTTGAATTTGCTTATAAACTGGTACAGAGGGAGTAATTGTCATACATTGTATATTGTAAAAAAATGTACCTGGAAATATTTGTGAATGTTATACGTGACAACGAGAATTGTTGAAAATTGTGAATGACCTCAAAATAAGGTTTAGTGTTATGAAAAAAGTGGCCTCCTTTACTGAGAGAAAATGTCAACTATTTATACCAACAATTAAAATAAAAAAAGCAATAATCAAATAATTGATTAACATAATCAAAAATTAAAACCAAATTAATTTTGATTTCAATTCTTAATACATTTAAAAAAATGTAAATATGATATAATAAGAAAGTTTTAAAACTGAAATTTGACGGGAGTTGTCATACATTTTAGGTTTGGAAAAAAGGACTAATATCTAAAATAGGTTTAATAAATTTTTAGAGTTAACTCATTTGGATTCAACTAGGGTTTGTTAACTCATCTGGATTCACGGATAGATGTGACCATATATCTATGATACACCAGCTATTGATTGATCATTTTAATGTCTATCTTTTAACTATTTCTTTTATAATAAATCGTAGACATTATAAATACGAATCAATGCTTAAAAGTTGGTATTGTACGATTTATTATAAATATGAATCAATGCTTAAAAGTTAGTATATATTATTAGTATATAATTAAAACTACGTGAATATTTATGAACTGATCACAATGACAATGTAGTCACTGAAACGTGTAATGTGAATATAGACGGGACTCGTGCAAATAATATTGGTACAAATATATAAACAAACATACACTGTAATCCAGATTCCCTTTTCTAAAAAAGCACACAACCTCACACGAGATTCCCTTTCCAAATATTTATATAGTTTTTTGGTTTTATTCTATTTCATGATCATTTAAATTTAATTAAATGTAATAAAGATTGTATCTTAAGTTTGTGTATTTTCTATAAATATTTGATTATATTTTATATTTTATATCTTATTTCAATTAAGTAAAATGTGTGAATTATTTTTTTAGTCCATTTATTATAGTAGGTTTATTTATATAAGGAATATTATATATTATATAATTTATTATAGTAGATGCAATCATGAATTAATATATAAAATCAAATTCATATAATATAATTATTTTATATATAAATTAAAATAATATTCTATTATTATTTTATGAAGATTTGTTAAAAAGATTTGAAAGGACACATATTTATTTTATTTCAAATGTATATTGTATTATGAACCTTTGTTATTTCATAAAAATTAAAAATAATAACAACTTTAATTTTAATTAATTATAATAAATATATTATTAATATATTATATTTTTTTTATAATTTAAAAGTTGTAATAAATTATTTTATTTTTATTTTTTTATAATTTCAAATTGTTGCTATAGAAAAGTGTTGAATATTAGCACAGAATCAAACAGATTTACTATTATTAAACGTATCAATTTACTTTTATTTTCAAGATACCATGGAGTGTAGATATTCATTATTGTAGTTTTGTAAAAATTGTAAATATGGTATAATAAGAAGGATTTAAAACTGATATTTGACGGGAAGCTGTTATAAATTTTAGGTTTAGAAAAATGGACTAATATCTAAAAAGTAATGTTATTTGAATTGGAAAAATGATTTTATTCAAATTTGTAGTGTTAAAATTTACTCATCTGGATTCAACTAGAGTTTTGTTAACTCATCTGGATTCACAGGTAAATGTAAACGTATCTATGAGAGACTATGTTGTAGACTGTTCATTTTAATGTCAATCTTTTAAACATTTCTCTTGCTGCAATTAAAAGTTGGTGTATATTATTAGTATATATTTGTAACTATGTCAATGTTAAATAATTGAAGAATCAATTCAAACTTTACAAATGATGGTTTGTAGGCATGTGATGTGAATCTAGACGGGACCCATGCGATAGAACGGGTTTCTTACTAGTATATAATTAAAATTCCTGCCTAAAGCACTTCATCTCCATCTCTAAGTTGTTAGTTTGATGGGTAAAATAATATCATTGACATTCAAAATCCTTTTTCACCTTTTGTATAGCTCTTTCTTAAATTGTTTCAAGTAAAACCAACTAGGTTGATCCGCTTCAAAGGTGATCCCAAATCCAAACCAGTTTTCCACTCCTTTCTAAATGTTTTTAGATGTGTGACAATAGAACAATAGATGCTGGACAGTTTCCTCCTCCAAGAAACAAAGAACACAAGGTAGATTATGAGGGTTGTCAAAATACCTCTTCTAAAGATCTGGTATCTGCTTGGGAGTATATTGAGGAACAACCTCCAACCAAGAAGCTTGATTTTTGGTGAGATTTTATTTCTCCACACTTTAGATAAAGTTTCTGCTAGGGAAGGATCTACAAAAGCAGCACCACCAGTCAAAAAGATAAGCTGAGCATAACAGCTCTGCATTGAAAAAATATTATATGGATCAGGCTTCCAGTAAAACATGTCTGCTAACATCAGATTTGGACTATAATTAGACAACAAGGTCTTCAAATCAGAAACACTACTAGAAATATTAAGAACATCAGCAGGTAAAATCTTCTCAAGGTTCCACACCTATCAATCCAATCACCAACATTTTCAATAGTACAATCCTTCATAATGGCTGCTTGATAAACTTCAGGAAATCTATTGAGAAAGCTTTGATCTCCAAACCAAATAGCCTGCAAAATGGGATTTTATTCTCAATATCAACTGAACAGTGAATATTACCTGCAAAACAAGAAAGATTGTTAACCTTAACAAGATCCACCCTCCTTAAGTCCCTCCACCAAACTGATCCATTACTTCTTCTGCCAGAATCAGCATCACCCAAAAAATCATAAGCAAACTTCCCATATTTGAATATAATCAGCTCACACTAAATGTAATTATCTTCAACCAAGAACCTTCATTTCCACTTACAATGAATAACCTTATTAAAATAATATATGTCTTTGACTCCTAATCCTCCTTTGTTTTTCTTGCTACAAATCAATCTCTAATCCACCCAAGGGAACTTCCTCTTGAGATCTGAACCACCCCACAAGAAGTTTTGATAAATATATTCCAATTCCTTTTTGATTCCAACAGGGATACTATAGAAGGAAAGACTAAAGATAGGAATTGAGTTTAATGTGGAGTTAATAAGAGTTACTCTTCCTCCTAGAGATAGTTTTCTGCTACTCTAAGAATTAAGTTTTCTCTTGACTTGTCCACAAGAAATCTCCAGCTCTCAAGCCTCTTAGGATTACTTCCCAATTTGATACCATGCAAAATGAAAGGAATCTCAGCCACCTTGCAGGATAAAAAGATATAAGTTGCTTCAATGAAATTCATATTAATATTGATAGCATAAAAATTGCTCTTCAAAATATTAACCCCAAGACCATATACAAGTTCAAAACATTTTAGAATAGACTTCACACTCCATAAATTATGACATGTTCCTTCACAGATAAGTATTGTGCCATCTGCAAATTGAAGGATGTCAAAAGACAGGCCACTCGAAACTTTGAAACTATAATACATGCCTAATTCCACTGCTTTCTTGACTAAACTAGTTAAAGCTCCAGTCACCAAAACAAAAAAGAAGAAAGATAGGGGATCCCCTTGCCTCAATCCTCTCTCAACTTTAAATTCCATAATGGGACTACCATTCACTAAAATAGACATATAGCTAGAGAAGATACATGCCTTAAACCAACTGCACCATTTAACTCCAAATCCCATATTCTTCAACAAAAATCTCAAAAAGTTCCAACTAACCTTTTCATAAGCTTCTCAAAATCTACTTTGAGAAACATACAGTTTTTCTTACTCCTAATAGCTACATTAATCAGTTTATTAGCAACCAAAACCCCATCTAACATTTATCTTCCTGGGATAAAAGCAGACTGGTTGAGGGAGATAATACAATTGAGAACTTTTTTTAATCTTGTGGCCAAAGGTTTGGATAAAACCTTGTAAAGACAACCCACCAAACAAATAGACCTATATTCATCCATACCTACAAGATTCTTATTATTAGGGATCAAGGTAAGAAAAGAAGAGATGAAGGACTTATGGTGGATGGCATTGGAATGAAATTCCTGGAAGAAACCTAACATGTCACTCTTAAGAATAGCCTAGCATCTCTTAATGAACTCCATAGTGAACCCATCTGGACCTGGGCTCTTATTCCCATCACAGTCCCACACAACAGCCTTAATTTCATCTTTGGAGAAAGGTTCCTCAATCAGAAAGGATTGAGCAAGGGACAAAGATTTAAAATCAATACCATTCAATAAAGGTCTAAAACAATCAGGTTCCTTAAACATATTCTCAAAATGTATGAACACCTCCCCTTTAATGCCCTCTACGGACTCCACAATCTCATCAAATGAGTCAATAGAAACAATGGAGTTTTTCAAAATCCTACTCTTCAAACAATAATGAAAAAATTGGTGTTAGCATCCCCCTCCCTCAACCATTTAACTCTAAATTTATGTATAATTAAATTATCTTTAAAAGCTAACTTCTCCCACTTAACTTTAGTAGAAGCACCTCTATTGGACATAAGATCCCTAAAGATAACCTCGGGGCACTCTCCTAACTTAAGATCAAAATCATTAATACGGTTGATATCTTCGTCTAATTTAAAGTCTAGCCATCCAAAAATCTCTCTAATCCAAATCCTTAATCTTAAATCACATTAACTCATCTATTTCATAATGAGTTACCCATTTAAAGTATAAAAACAAATCCAAAATAAATGACCCATGGTAAATTAATTTATTTTTTCCAATTCTATCTTTTAATCGCAACTCTTACTTTGATCACTTTCAATACTTAATAATGAGTATTTTAGTAAAAATATCATTTTCTCTCTTTCATTATTACATTTTTTTAATGTGTGTAAAATGATCAACTGGGTCACTCGTTGTGGAATGGAGGGTGTAGTTTTTTTTCGTTAATTCTGATAATCAAAGTTAATAAATAAAGCTACGTGGCACTAACGTGATGTCAAGTGGTTTATATTAACTTTTGACGAGTTAATGACACAAAAATTGATAATTAAAAATATTTTTAGAGTTTTGATAACTTTCTTGAATCTTCTTTGTTAAATCTATTTTTTATTTTTAGGGTCTTGATTTTCAAAGTGCAGCGAGCCCTCTAAAACCACCCTTCCACCTTCCTCACTTTTATTCCCTTCAAATTCTATAAATCCCTTTACATGCATTTTATAATCTGTGACAAAAACTAAATTTCTCAAATCACACATTACAAATTAATACTATCTTTTATGGCATTAAAGCACCGACCCCTTATCATCTGAAACTGTTAAGTTTTCAGTTTCACGCTTATTCCTTTCAAATTCCATAAAACCATTTACGTTTATTTTATATTCTGTGACAAAAACTACATTTCTCAAATTACACACTACAAACTAATACTATCTCTTATGGCATTGAAGCACTTGCCCCTTATCATTTGGAACTGTTAAGTTTTCAGTGCCAACTACAAGTTTGAGAACACGAACAAGTAGTCTAACCTAAAATAGTTATTCATACCAAAATAGTATGTCCATGTTTCATGTGCTAGTATTGATCCTCCATGGCTCTTCCTATTTGGCAGTGGGTTTTCAGTCTACATCATTTTTCTCTCCAACATCGGCTCTGAAATTTCAACCATCGTCGGTACCATTTTAGTTTTGATGATTTGTCAATTTTAGTGTATATGCATTATTTGATTTATCGCGTATTTATACTTGGTCAATTATATGAATGTGTGTTAATGTTGTAATTCACGCTTGTAATTCATTTGAAATCATTTGTATTCGTTGCTTCAGGTAAAATTAGTATTGTACCTTTGAGAACATCTTCATTCATGATTTAGTAGTTGTATCCATGAAATTATCTCTTTTTTTTTTATCCTAGCAAGTTTTTTATATCAATGTGTTAAGTATTGTTTGAATCACAAATTATAATACTTGAATCAAGGATGCAATTGTTGGTGCACAAAATTCAATATGAAGAAGAGAGAGAGAGAGAGAGAGAGAGAGAGAGAGAGAGAGAGAGAGAGAGAGAGAGAGAGAGAGAGAGAGAGAGAGAGAGAGAGAGAGAAAGAGAGAGAGAGATCTAACAAACTTTCAAATAGATTTGATAAAACAGTTATGGATCAGAATCTCAATACAAACTAAACCACACTTGGTTTATATACTAATCAGAACCTAAATGAAATTCAAATGCAAGTTAAATAAAACTAATGTGAATTCAGATTACACCTTAATATCATCCCTTAATTCAAATTCAAAACTAAAATCAATAACAGCAATTCCATCTCTCAAATGGATAAAGTGTTCAGTCTTGATTATTTTGGCCAGAACATCTGACAATTGCTTCTGAGTACTACAGTGAGAAACTTCAAGCACTCCATTTTGAACCTGGTTGCGCAGAAAATGGAACTTCATGTGTCATTGTACTTGCTTCTTCCATTCAGCACTAGATTCTTGGCATGACTTATAGCTGATTTGTTGTCAATCATCAAATTCACATGCATGCTCACCTTAATCTTCAGATTCTGCAGTAAGTTCATTATCCATATAGTCTGACAAGCAAACAAAGCACCTGCAATACACTCAACTTCACAGGTTAACAATGCAACCACTAGTTGCTTCTTGGAACACCAAGAAATAGGACGATTGCGATCCAAACTGACCGGCTTCAGGGGGATTAACCAAATGATTTTTAGAAAGGACAATCATGTATATGATGTGTTCCAAAAAGGTAAACAAGTATGTGCCTCTTTTAAAGCTAAAAAAGTTGTTTCTACAAACTAACCATTACCACTTTTGCACATGGGTCTTTTCGGCCCATCCAGAACCAAAAGTTATGGTGGTAATATCTATGCTCTTGTGGTTTTGGATGACTATTGTCGATATAGCTCGACATTATTCTTATCACAATAAAGAGACATGGTTGCTTCCTTTTGAAAACATGCCAGGGTTATCTAGAATGAAAATGGATAAGCATTGGGTCGATTCGAAGTGATCATGGTGGAGAATTTCATAATGAGGAATCCAAAAGATTTTGTAATGATAATGAAATTCAACATACCTTTTCCACTCCACGAACTCCCCAATAAAATGGGGTATTGGAGAGTAAAAATAGATCTCTATAAAGGGCTAGCAAGGACAATGCTAAATGAGACTAACCTTCCTAAATACTTTTGGGCTAATGAAGTAAGCACGACTTCCTATGTAATGAATTGTGTCTTGATATTGCCAATTCAAAAGATGACGCCTTATGATTTATATAAATGAAGGAAGCCAAATATTTCTCACTTATATGTCTTCGGATGAAAATTCTTTGTTCATAACAATGAAAAGGATAATCTTGAGAGATTTGTCACAAAATTTTGTGAAGGCTTATTCCTATGATATTACAATTCTAGCAATGTTTTTAAAGTTTTTAATAGAAAAACTTTGAAGATAGAAGAATTTGTTTTATGTTCCATTTGATGAGTCTAACCCCTTGTCTGTAGAGTTATAATTTTTTTTTATTATTCAGGTATTTTGGAGAAGACATTGTTGGAACAAAATTGGTTTGTACCATATCTCTAACGTTTTAATGATAACAAAGTATTTAAAGAACAATAGGGTATACTAACAAATGTTCAAGTGTGCAAGACCATAGACTAAAAATTCTGAAAAGAACCTAGTACTTGTACTGAGAATGGACAATTAAGAGAAGCTAAAAATCCAAATTCTGAAATATCAGAAGCTAAAAGACCAGACTCTGAAAACTCAGACTCTAAATGACGCCGGCCTCTAAAGATCCAAACTTTGAAGATCCAGAATCTAAATCTTCAGGCTTGGGAGATTCAAACTCTTAAGATTTAGTCAACGTAAGGATCGATGAGATTATGATAGGTCACTATTAGACTTTAAGTATATTTTTTCTTCTTTTGATCACATGAAGACTTAAGCAAAAGTCTGAAGAAGACAGTTGGGATGCAACATATAATTTCTTTTATAGAAAAGGAATTTCAAATGATCTTTCAACAACATTAACCATATCAAGAAATATCTCAATGTTTACGAATCAAGCTTCTCAAAGACTATCTTGTTCAAACTCTTCAATGACTATTTTCTTCTCTATATAAGGAGATGAAGACTTGAAGAAGGATAAAGAACTATTGACATTCAAAGAGTTATTACTCTGTCAAATAAAATGCACAACTTCAACTTAGAATTTCTTAACACTTGTATATTCTAGACATTCTTAAGTCTCTAAGAGCTTTTCTGTGTTGTATTTTGTCTACACCTCTGATTGTGTATCAAGTGTAGTTTTTCACAATCTATTAACTGTAAGCTAGAGTTTAAGAAGTCTCTTTCTAAGTGCTTGAGCATTTGAAGTCTCTTGCTTGTGTGCTTGAGCATTAGAAGTCTCTTACTTGTTTGTTTGAGTATTGGAAGTCTCTTGTCTGTGTGCTTAAGCATTTGAATTTTCTTGTTTGTGTGCTTGGGCATAGAAGTCTCTTACTTGTGTGTTTGAGCATTTGAAGTCTCTTGCTTTGTGCTTAAGCAACTGTAATCAGTTTTGATTATAGTGAAAATCTCTTGGAAGTGCAAGGGGACTGGACTACTCTCGATTTATGGGAGGAACCAGGATAATTGTTTGTGTCTTTCTTTCTTTCCTTCCTACCTATGAACTACTTTAATTCACTGCTAAACACGTAGCATTGATCTAGATTCTAGACTTTGTGTTTAGAATCTAATAAGAGTTTTTTAGAAAAGAAAGAAAAAGAAAACACAATTCAACCCCCGTTTTTGTGTTTTTCTCACCTGCAGACATCTCTAGAAGATAAAAACTATGATCAAGATCAATATTATGAGGAAAATCAAAGTAAAATTGAAGATATTCAAGTTGAAGAAACAAACGTAGATCATCGAGATCTTCCCAAATGATGGAGGACTTTTAAAAATATCCAATTAAGAATGTTAATGGAGATATTTTTAAGGGCATCACAACTTAACACTCCATTAGTAACATATGTGACCATATGAAATTTCCCCCAATTTAATCCTAAGAAAGTTGATTAGGCCATCATCGACGAATATTGGTCTTTTGCTATGCAATAAGAGTTAAATGAATTTGAAAGAAACATAAGTTAGGAAATTGTTTCTAAAGACCCCCTAATCAAACAGACAATTGTGAAAAATCTCCTAATCAAACAGGCAGTCCCCTAATCAACTAGCTAGGCCTCAACAAACATTTTTTGGTGATTTAATTTAAAAAAAAAAGGTATTTCTCAATAGTTTTTTAGTGTGTTTGTGATTTTAGCCATAATGTTTCCAAAAACGCCATTGTGTCTTTAAAGACATTGATCACTCAAACAGACATTATCAAGCGAGTTTCACATTTCATCTCTTTCACACTCTAAAGCTTTGAGTTTTCTTGACGAGGCTTTAGATATTCCATTGTTAATTACCATCATTTAAGAGTTTGAATTGTTAAACCACTAGTGATCCTTGAAACCTAAGTCTTCACTTCAGATTCATTGGATTATAGTGTTGACTTTAAACAGATGTTTAGCTTGACTCTAGAGGATAGTTTGATCAACCATCATGTGCATCTTTGACCGCTTGAGCTATCTTCGTCTCTTGCTTGACTTCAAGTGTTGTCATCAATAAAAATAAATGGCTATTGGTTGACTTGCATCTTTCTATCCATAAGGTTCACCATCTTGATTCACTTTTTGGCTATACTTACAAGCACACAGATCGACACTACTAGGGGTAGGACCATCTCAAGGTTATAAGATAATAGAATATTCTTCAGGGATAACTATCTGAGTGGGTTGACGTCAGTAGATCCAGGTGTCCCTCTGATCTAACAGTACTTGGGTGTTTGATCGGCTCCAATCTATTATGATTCTAGGACGTGACCATTCTAAGATCGCAAGGTACCATATTGTTCTCCGTGCACCAGTGCAAAATGGAGATTTAACACCTTTTTTTTTAACATTTAACACTTGTTTTATACAGGTGTTGTTACTACCGGTATGGTAAATAAGACCATTTCACACCGGTTTTTAAACCGGTATAAATTATTCAATTAACACCTGATATTATTAAAAACCGGAGTTAAATATTAGTATTTAACATTTGTTTTTAGAAGAAACAGACGTGTAATGGCTACATATAATACCTATTTTTTTTCTAATAAATGGTGTTTGATGTATTTCTTTTTTATCAGAAAATTGTTGGCTTATGATGTCTACTCATAAAATCCAAATTTTGAAAGCAATTATCATGAAATGTATTTATAATCTTCTTATTTAAGATGAAATTTTTTAAAATGTATATTAAACAATGTGAAAATAAATTCTTGCTTAAAAAAAAGAAGTAAATATATCATGATTTCTCTCTAAAGATGGTGGAGTTTCAAATTTTCATGAGCATAAATAATAATTATTCCGAAATTTAGAAGATAACAAAATTGTTGGATATCATACAAATAAGATAATGTACAAAAAAAAAATTCTCTTTTGTTAAAATAATGAGAATAATTCTAATAGTGCCTTCAGTGGTTGTGTTTTCGGTGAACAACTCCCCCACAATATTCCAATATATGTGAGTTACTTGTATTGACTCTTTTAGCTCAATCTGAACTTTTAAGATCCATCCCTATCATATTTCTTCTTGAATCACCCCTTTGGGAAACCGAAACAGATAAGCTGTCAAAATCCACTGCAACTAGATGCCAGCCATATATATTAGTAGAGGATTCTAATTAGAACAAAATGATGAATCTACCTTATAATAACCCTGAAAATGGAAAACCCAACACATATCAAACTAAGTTAGAGTTAACTAAAAATTAATAACCACCGCCAAATTTAGAAAATCTATATAATATATGGAACTGATTGCTCAAATAGAAATTGAAGTAAAAACATAATTCAAATTGGCTTGCACTAGTAGTTTAGTTATTAGGTTCTGATATTAAACCCCAATCATGCCAGGAACTTAGTAAAGTACATATTACAACCTTGCACAGAACAAAATCCACTAATATGTAATTTTCTATAGCCACCCTAACTCCATGACAACTTGAGCAACATCGAATTGTGAATACAAAGTAATAAAAAACAAAATTGCTTTCCCTTTTGAATTCTTTACATAGTTTATAAATGTACGTATCATGTAACTTTTTTGTGTAGTTATTAACTATGTAGCACCGGCACCTCTGAAAAGAGGCGTGTCCGTATCAAACACCTGCATCGACACTTGTGATTACATTTAATTAATTAATTTTTTAAAATTATTATCAGTGTCGTCGTGTCAGTGTCGGTTCGTTTTTGGGGTGTCCGTGCTTCATAGGTTATTAATAAAAGAACATCAAATCAAGTTACCTCAACATAAGTAAAATCTTCCAATAAGTGTATTGAGCTGCTAGACACACCAAGCAGTATTCCTTCCTCATCAAACAGACTTGCATACATACATTTCATTGATTCCAATACTCTCAATCCTCCCATTGTAATTATGTATTGCTGCACTATAAGCTTATTGCATATAAATTTGTCCAAACAAATTTTATTCAATAGTAACAATTAATCAAACACAAGCTTAAAAAAAATCTCAATCATAATACATTACTATCATTTTATGAAAATTAGGATTGCAACATTAGACCATCCAAGATTTACCCTTGGCAAATTGAACTCAAATTCTTTACATTCCTACCGGATGTTCAATCCAATATCAACAATTGATGTTAATGGCTGAGAGTATTAATCTCTCTACTAATATCTCAATCACCGAATTAAATCTAACCATTGGTATTTGACCATACCAACTACAAAGGATTTGAGCCTTAGCAGAACTTGATTTAAAAAAAATTCCTAATAAAAAATGATTTCACAAAATTGATAAGAAAAGGGACCACAAACTCACAACTATGAAACTAGTATAAATTGATAGTACAAACTCACAAAAATGATAGAAAAAGGGACCACAAACTCACAACAGCATCATGATTATATGCACAAACACTTTAACATACCCTGTTAAACAACACGAAAAGAGAACTTCAGTAGTAACAAAAAAAGCTATATCTAGTATTGGTTCTCATAAAATATCACTTGAAATGAATTTAAAAAAATTGTCATTGCATCGTATAAGGAGAAAATGACATAAACATGGAAGCCTAACCCATAATTATACCAAAATAAATTGAAAAGAGGCTCACAAAATCACCTGAGATTTATTGGCTGCATTTTCCATTTTATCTCCACTTATGTCCAATTCATTGTATCAATTAAGAACTCATAATCAATACTCCAAAATCTACTAGGAAATTCCATATAAACCATAGCACTTATTAATAATAGAGAGATTCATTAATCAATTGAACAATAATACAAAATAGGGAGAGATTCAGATTAACTTACTTCTGCTCAAACCAAAATTTACAAATAAATATGGATATGTGATTATTCTCCAGCTCACAATTTTCTAATTCAAATAAAAGGAATTCTAATTCAAATAAAAGGAATCATGCTATCCTAGCAAGGTTTACAAACATGTTTTATAATACATTATATACTTTATACTAGATAACAATCACATATAGAAAATTTCATAACTTACTCTACTTTAAAACCTACAGGAAAAAATCAAGTATCCGGATCACAAAAGTTAGAGGGGCTATCAAGTTCTGCCATGCTAGCCGAAGCAAAAGATTCAGTAGAGTCCATAGTAGACATGGAAGAAACGCTATGTGAATTTGAGACAATCTTGTCATGAACAATGATGTTATCTTCATCAATCTCAGATATCTCCAACCCTGATGCCCCAAGCAAGAGTTTGTTTATTGCCGACTTTGCAGTTTTGACAAACCACTCATCTGCAGGAAGTGCACTAAATGGTAATAGCAATTTTGTAGTCAGAATTTGGCGAAGAAATACAACTAAGAGTAAGGATTGCAAAACAAGAACAAAGACCACGAAATTGATCAATAACAATAATACCTTTGTGGGTTTATGCCCCTGGCGGAGAAGATCCGGATGGCACGAGCAATAATAGCTGAAGCTATCTAATGAATATGTCGAGATGAATATCACGCATACTGTGCGATTTCAACTGTAAAGTGGATATAAAGTATCAACTGCCACAAAAAAGTCAGTTCTGGTTTATATATTGGGTCTATCTTAATCCTTACAAAACCGGTTTTTGAGGTACATTTCTAGGAATATGAATTTTAAACATATTTAAGAACATTATATACAGCCACACAAATGTGATGGATATCAATTTTTTTCTCAGACATCATCAACTAACACTTACAATTTTTAATTTAGGAGAAGGTTCTTCAAAAACCTAAAAGCAACATTTTGTCAAACATGTAGTGTTCTGGACTGAGCCAATGGCCAGGCACGGCCCAATCCACTTCTGCTGCAGTAAATGCCCAAATGCCTAGGTCCAATCCACCAAAGGGAGAAAGTTACCTTTCTGCCCCTCCAGCCGGGCAAGGACTGCACAGTCCTCCCCGGAACTACTGTCCGTTCCGCACGGCTCATACACTCCTCGAGCAGCTATGGGCAGGTGCCCGAAACTATGCCTATGCCCGACATAATGGCTAGTTTTGGGCACCCAGCCCGACATAACGGCTAGTTTGGACAGTTACCTATTTCTTCGGGAAAACGATTATTTCGCCCCGAAAATAGGACCGTTGGCCACGCGCTGGGGGCACTATATAAACCCTCTCACTTGAGAGGGTCAAGTATCAAATATTCACCCTACGAACTAACACTTTATACTTGCCATTTTCTCTGACCCTTTCTTACTTGAGTGTCGGAGTGCCTTGCAGGTACACCCTCTCCTTCTCTCCATACGTCCAGCATCTCAGACGTACTCGGTGGCCCACTTCAACAGGATCTGATCCAGCCTTCACGATCAGTGGCACCGTCTGTGGGAATCATTGTTCTCCCCATCTTTCTTTCCCCGAAAAGCGAAGATCAAAGCAAATTTCCAAGATCATCATCATGGCCAGACAAGATCACGCCAAAGGTGCTCTCCAACCCGCTGTCCTCTCCGTCAACAAGACTGGCGTTGACGGCCCGTCATCTCTTCTCGGAGATGCCCGTTTTCTGAGGGACGGGGCCACAGTTTCTCTTTCCCCTACCCATGTAGACCGCAACAACGATCAGCCTTCGCTGGACATCCAGCTCATTCCTGTTCTGCTCAACGCTGCCCCGACCGTGGTGGCCCTCCTGGAGGCGATCAACAAAACCAACACCTGATCCTGCAGCAAAACGAAAGGATCGGGGCGCTAGAAGAATCCACTCGTCCAAGATCCCCTCCTCCGAGGAGGAACCAACAACGATCAAGGAGCCCGCAGCCCCGGCGAGATATCGACCGAAGACTGCGCCAAGAACCTGACTCTCGCGCCGTCCGGAAATGTGACCAAGTTTCCCCGCGTAACCAGTACTCTCCCGGTCACAAGAGGACCCGAAGGGACGAGCAGTTACCCCCGGTCAGGTCTAAAGGTCGGGCACGGTCACCTTCCCCCCGAAGGAACCGCTCACCTTCTCCCTGAAGGAACCGTCGTCGCGAGCGTACCCTTCGGTCCCCGTCATTCACCAGTTCCAGCAGCGATGATGAGCCTCGCGGCCCATTGTCCCAGGAAATCTTGGCAACCCGTCTCCCTAAGGGCCTGGAGAAGCCCCCATTACTGGGCACGTACGACGGTACAACGTGTCATACCCCAAATTTTGACCACTAATATTTCCCATCATTGTGCAAATCATCATCACAATATGGATGGACCATTGTACTTCATTAGTCTCCCCAAAGATGGGTGAGCATTCACTATAATCAGAATTAGGGTTTCAAACCCTCTCTGAGCTTTAGACAAAGGATCAATCAATAATTGACATGATCTTCAACTTGTCTAACCTCTCAAACATCCACAATGGATCAAGAGGACTCCCACATCAAGAATTAAACACAAAGCTGCTCCCTTCTAAGTGGATCAAGCCTTAAGATCGTCAGTGTCACCAAATTAGGGTTTTGGTCTACCAGGGCCTCCAGATGGAAATTCTCCTCCGGGCATGAGCCAATGCTTCAAAGCATAACCTAATATACTCTAAGGGACATCATAAACCCAATCATCAAGTCAATTTAGCCTCAGGGGATGCATTCATAAAAAATCAGGAATTAGGGTTTCTTGACCTAATTCACCCCTAAGTTGACTTTTGGGACAAAACATGAGCCAAGACCTCAAGACATGATTTGAGGGTCTCTAATACACCACATTGATCCATTTGCAACAATGGATTGGTCCAAGAAGCTTGATGCACAAGTTTTAATTTCATCTGAACTACAGTTAGGGTTTTTGAGGAAAAAGTCAACTGTGCCTTTAACTTTTGACCCTTGCATGCTCCCAAACCTTGGGACATGATTCAATACACCCTATAACACCTATGAAATCAATCCAACAAGTTTGATTTAGGTCAAGGACTTGATTTCATAGAGGATCGCACAGTTTGGAATTCATCTGACAAAAAGTCAACTGTGCACAAAAGTCAAACTTTGACTTTTTGAGATTTTTCACAATTATGGTTCTTTAACCCTAAAATGATGTTAATGTGTGATTTAAATCATCATTCATCAAGAAAAATCAAGAAAAGTGGGATAACTTGTAAAACGGGTAACCATAAAAAACTTAGAATTTTCTAAGTTATGGAACAAAGTGGCTAGGGTACCAACTTTGGAGGATCATAACTCCTAAGCCACAAGGCCATTTTCCCCATTCAAAGCTGGATTTGTAGCTCTCATGGCCCTCTACAAAAGCTTCAACTACACCTCATTCCAATTCATCATAGATTTTGAGTTATGGAATGATCAAAATGGCTGAAAACATGAAATGTCACTTTTTCCAACACTTAGTGGAATTTTCACTAAGTCAGAATCTGCCTTGCTTTTTTTCCAAATGTAGGGGAATTTTTCACTAAGATCCAAAAGGTATCAAAACTAACTATGATCACACATATGTTGTATCATATGAGGGCTTTCCAAAATGGCCAAGAACTCCATGAAACTCCACTTAAGCCATGAGATATGACCATACTAATATGCCTTGCTGCAAACTGTCATGGCAAGGCAGATTTGGGAGTTTTGCTCGATTTGCTCAAATTTTGTAAAGGGCAAGCAAATCTATCCATCTGAACACCTCAAGGGGGGACCAAGGAGGGACAAACACAAATCCATAAGCCTCCTAAGTCTTTAGAACCAAAAGTAGCATGCTAAACCTAGAAATGCCTAAAAGAGGGACAAGACTCCAATTTTGGTTTGGAGCATTTAATGGATGCACCAAGGTGGCATGGACTGGGCCTCTTCCAACTGAATTCAGTCAAGGATGATCTAAGAACTAGGGAATCAGCAGCCTGTGCCCTAACCTCTAGTCAATGGCTAGAGGAGACTTGGATTCCTATTGATCAACATTGGCCAAACCACGACAGCAGTTGCTATTCACTATTGCAGCCAAAACAAACTTGCTCTACTATAAATAGAGCTCATTTGTGCTCAGTTTGAGTACACCAAAGCACTACAACACTTGTTTTCCTCAAAATCTCTTTCTCTTGGCAAAAATGCCTTCTTTAGCAAGGTAACTCTGAGTTTTTGAGTTAGAGAGCAATTACACCACAGCTCATAATCCAAACACATCCAATATGTCATATCTAAGCTGTCTAAACCTTCACAAGTGACCTGTAACACCAAAATCACAAGGTCACCTCTCAAAACCTCAAAATAGGACTTTTGTGCATTTTTCAAGCCATGTCGTGATTCATTCACTTTCCAAATCAGATAAAACCTCAAACATACTCCAAATATCATCCTTGAACTGTCCCAAATGGTTCCCCACATCTGGAACACCATTTGAGAGAGTTGTTATTTTGGCCACTTTTGCCCCTTTTGCAAGAAAGAGCTCAAACTGGTTCCTGAGGTTTCCAGCTTATTCCAACCATCCTAAAAGCTTCTAAGAGATCATTTGAGGGTGTCCAAAGCATCAAATTATTTCTGGAACAAAGCACTTGGCAGATTGCACAAAAGCTCCAAAAAGAGGTAAGCATCACGACCTGAATTCTTTGAATCATGCTTTCCTTTGATGTCCACTGATCATGCACATCTTATACATGTTATATGTGTTGTGTTTGCACTAATTCATCATGTAATTCATGCCTGTAACAAGAGATAGCACAGAAAATGCAAATCATGGCATATTTCAAAACCACTATCGGGTTTTTCAATAGGAGCATGATCTGAAAAAAAAACACCACTGCCATTGGATTCCTTGTGAAATTCTAGGCAGGATAGACCTAAATTTTGTCCCAATCCATGGAGAAATGAGAAAGTTATGGCCTTCACGTTTCTAACCAAAATCTTGCCTTGCCTTACCTTGGGTCAGGCCAAAAACAAGGCAAGCCTTGTATATTTGTGGTTATGTTTCAATCAACAGATGTATCACCACCCCAGTGGTAAGGCGCGCGCCCTGTACACAAGAGGTCTGGGGTTCGAATCCCCCTCGCCCCAGATCCTCTTTTTTACCACTTTTTCATATTTTATTATTTTTCATATTATTTTTAATGATTTGAAAAATTAATAACTCCCTTAATTTTAATTATTTTTTATTGGTTCTTTTTGCAAAAAATCACAAAAATATTGTAATATTTTATTCCACAAAAAAATCAAATTTATATTATTTATTTAATATAATTGGTATTTTTATGAATAAATTCATTTTTAACTATTTTTAAACATTTAAAAGTGGATATTTATCTTGAAAATCAAAACCAAATGAGTTTTAATTCATCTTGTGATTAAAACCTCATTTTTCAAACCTTAAACAAAAATCACAAGTGGTTTATTCAAACTTATTTGGTATTTTTATCATTTTATTGATTTTCTTTAAATATTTACTTTTAAAGGAAAACAAAATTAGGGTTTCTTTGATTTTCACCCTCACAAATCTTTTTCAAATACTCTTGGGCCTCTAGTAGAGTGTAAGATCCAACCCTTTTTGAAAACCAAAATGATTTGGGCCTCAATGTATTGTATAAGTCCCGACACCATCAAAAAGCTCGGCGCGATCGTCACCTTTTTAACAAAAAACCACTTGGGCCTCTCCCTGAGTTGTAAGCCCCATTCTTTTTCTTACTCTTGGGCCTCTAATAGAGTGTAAGACTCAATCCCTCTTTGAAACCAAAATATTTTAGGCCTCAGTCATTGTATAAAACCCACGGTGCTTTCAAAAATCTCGGCGCAATCGCCAGTTCAAAAAACAAATCATCTGGGCCTACCCTCGCGTTATAAGCCCCATCATCTGGGCCTACCCTCGCGTTATAAGCCCTATTTCTTTTCCTTAAACTCTTTGGGCCTCTTGAGAGAGTGTAAGACTCATCCCTTTGTACATAAAACCTTTTGGGCCTCACATATTGTATAAGTCCCACTACACGAATTCAAACAACAGTGCAATCACTGATAAAAACCTTGGGCCTCTCCTCGAGCTGTAAGCCCCACAATCTGTTCAAAAATACTTTCTCCTTTGATTTTGAATATCATATTGTTATCAAAGTTTTCTTTGTTGAACAACTAACAAAATAGCATGGAAGCTCTACACCCGAGTAAGTGTTTACCCGTTTTCATTTATCGCTTTCATATGTATATAACTGTATTGTGGGGCTGTTTCACTGTAAGTATTCTTTCATAACCTTTTATATACTTGTCATATATCAACTGTGTAATACTAGTATAGTTATTTAAAGTTTTCCCCAGCAACTACGTCTAGCACTAGGTAAAGCCTGTTGGTCACTCTTAAATACAAACAAAACTAGATCCCACATAGGATTACCAGACACAGTCTTCCCTCCTCTTGGGGTTTAACAATATGGAGACGTGAAAGGCAGCATTCTCGGTGAACCCTTTCTCAGACTGTCACTCTTAGAAATTGTCAAAGAAACTCTACTCCCCAGAGTTGATCTATTCTCCGTGAATAGCATCTCTTGAGTTTCTTCCAAATCCTTGAACTTTCCTGGCTTGATCTATTCTCTGTGAATATCATGTCTTGAACTTCTCTTGGTTTAGGGACCCACAGGCTTCCTAAAAGCATCCCCGCCTCCTCTTAGGCGTTGTACAAGGACCCTTCAGCTTCTTAGAAGTTCCCATGCCTTCTCTTGGGCTTAATACAAGGACCCTGACGACCTCTTAAAGGTATAAGACAGAAATTAGTCATCCTTTGCTAGAGCAGTCTTTCCAGCGTCAAACCTCCGACTATTGCAGGGTTGATACTCATCCCTTAATACTCGTGCCTCCTCTTAGGCATCGTACAAAAGATAAAACTCTAGACTTGGATAGTCTAAGGCCCTTGAGTCTCAAATACATTCTTGAGTTCCCTTTCCAACATAGACAGAAACCTGGTCTCTCTCATGAGAGTTCCCCATACTTGGACCCGCTTCAGGATCTCCAGAATCCACGGTGGTAAGATAGCCTCCTCTTGGGCTTTGTACAAATGATTCTCCCCAGCGGAGCTAACCTTTTCAGACTCTCTTGTTGAGTCACCCATTTTTAGCCTCCATCTCGGGCTTCGTACGAGATAGAGAAACACTCTCTTGTTGAGTATAAAAGACTCTCTTGTTGAGTCAATCTCCTTGTAGTACGAGATAGAAAATCACTCTCTTGTTGAGTATAAAAGACTCTCTTATTGAGTCAACCCACTTTTAGCCTCCTTCTTGGGCTTTGTACAAGACATAGAAAATCACTCTCTTGTTGAGTATAAAAGACTATCTTGTTGAGTCAAACTTCTTTAGCCTCCATCTCGGGCTGCGTACGAGATACTAAAACACTCTCTTATTGAGCATAAAAGACTCTCTTGTTGAGTCAAACTTCAATAGCCTCCTCTTAGGCTTTGTATAAGGAAATCTCGGTTGAGTCAATCAACCTTTTAGCATCAATCTGTGCCTTGCTCACAGCATACAAACATCAACAACTCCTCTTTAGAGATGACAAATTCTCTCTCAGCATAAACCCTTCAGCTTCACATCTTGGGCTTTGAACAAGATACAAATAGACCCTTCAGCTTCACATCTTGGGCTTTGAACAAGATACAAATCACCTTTAGCTTCAATCTTGGGCTTTGAACAAGACACCAAAACAACCTTTTTCCTCCCCTAAAATAGGAGGAACTACGATCGCTCTGATTTCCCTGTGTTGGGAATACGTATGCATAAGATTACGAAATCTTAGCGAGCATACTAATCAAAAACCCAAACTCCCGTACCTTCATACATCAATCGAATAGCATCCGACCTAACATCCTAACCAATAGTCTAGACACCGTTCTTAAGCAAATAACCCTAAAGAAGAACCCCCTCTTGATAACATCTGTAAACCAACAGTTTTGACTGTTTATTCTCAGTTTGCAAGCAGGGTTAATTGGAGACATCTATTTCCCTTCCTTAATCAGCTCAATAGGATAAAAAATGAATCGAACTATAGTACCAAAGCAATAGTGATTCGAAACCACAAAAACTGCACTACACAACGGACCCTGACGAACACATCGAGAATATCGATGCACTTCTAGACTACTGCGGCGTCCGGGGCGCCATCAAGTTCCGGCTATTTCCGACCACGCTCCGAAAAGGGGCGATGACGTGGTACAAGTAGTTGCCCGAAGAATCCATTACCTCATGGAGACAACTGGGCAGAATGTTCTCACAACATTTCACAGCTTCTCGCCGTCACCCCAAGATTGAGGCCTCCCTTGGGGCCATAATCCAAGGAAAGGACAAACCTCTCCGCGCATACATCGAGAGGTTCAACAAAGAAGCAGTACAGATCCCTACAACGAACGAGATGAAAAAGTTTCTACTCGAGCAAGGACTCCGCCCGGGCTCAGAGTTTTCTAAGGCCGTCGACCTCGCACCTCCGAGGAACCTAGATGCCCTCCTCCTTAAAGCCCAATCGCACATTCAGTACAAAGAGAAGGTTGTGGCCATCAACGTCCGAGCGTCACGCCATCAGGAGAACGCTCGGGCCTCCAGAGGCAAAGAAGCCCCGACATCTCGTCGAGGCGAAAGGAGGCACGAAGACCGTCCTCGGGACTCCCGCGACAGCAAGGGATCCTATTGGCGATTCCACAATTACATCCCCCTCACTATCTCAAGGGAGAAGATACTGTCCAAATGCGCAAATTCGGAATTTAAACAAGTAGGGGTCCGCTTCCCCAAACAACTGCCGGCCAAACCCAACGCCGACAAATCGAAGTACTGTCGTTTCCATAAGAGTCACGACCACACTATCGAAGACTGCATCCATTTGAAGGATGCTATCGAGATACTGATCAGGGACCGCCACCTGAAACAGTTCACGAAGAAGAAATACACTCCTCGGCAGGACGCCCAGGAGTCCAAGAAAATAGAGGAAGAGGTGCCTTCCTCAGAAGAGGCCAACATCCAGGTCGCTATGTCCGTATCACGGCCAGAGGACTTCTACGTCCCAGACAAGCTCAGCGCCCCTGCCTATTTCGCGGCCCATAGCCCGTGGGAGACGTTTCCCTCCGCTATGGTCATCTCTAGCGGAGGCTTCAATAAAGTTACGGTGGGCTCCATGAAATGAAAATTCGAGCATCTAATCAACACAAGCTCCAATAAGGTGACCATGCTCGATCAAGCCCAGAAGGGCTCTATCCCCATCTCCTTCTACCGGGAAGAGCTCCTCGGGGGATCTTCAAACTCGAGCATACCTTTGCTCGTCAGAGCCCGAATGGCGAACTTCAACGTTCGCAGAATCCTCGTCGACCAGGGCAGCTCGGTCGACATTATGTACTCCCAGTTGTTTTCAACACTTCAGCTGGACGAATCACACCTTACCCCCTACGTGGGGTTTGACTTACAGGGATTCAACAGATCAGTGACCAAGCCATGGGGATACGTCAGACTGATCGTAACATTTGGATCAGCTGAGACGGCCAGATCCATCAAAATACAATTTCTGGTAATCGACTGCCCGTCGTTGTACCAGTGCATATTCAGAAGACTAACTCTGGCCGAGTTGGTAGTTGTGCCTTCAATAGTTCACCTCAAGATGAAGTATTACACTTCAAAAGGGATGGTCGCCACCCTCTACGGCGACATCGAAGCTGCACGACGGTGTTTCGAAGCAGCCACAAAAAGGCTCAACGCCATTGCGTCCAAGCCAAAGGTATCGAGCATGCCAGCATTGTCCAGCAGCTCTGAGAAAGCCAAGCCCCTGCCTCAGGTCGACTCCATTGACCTCGACAGCCACTTCCCCAAAGAAGACCAACAGGTGGACCAAGCAGCTTCATCCAGCTTGTCTACCTCGTCCAGCAGCAGCTCCCATCCGATGCGCTCAATCCCGGATGGCAACTTCGAGCTCGTTTTGTTCGGCGACGACCCTCAGCGGGGGGTGAAGATTGGAGCAGACCTGCCCGACATCGCGAGGAAGCAGCTCAAAGCATGCCTCCGTGAGAACGCCGACCTCTTCGCCTGGAGCGCCGCCGAGATGCCCGGCTTGGACCCGTCCGTCGCCTGCCACCAACTAACAATTGCCCCGGTCGTCAAGGCAATAGCACAACATAGGAGAATGCAGTCTCCGGAGAAAACGGAGGCTGCAGAAAAAGCTATAAAAGACCTCCTCGAGGAAAAATTTATATCGGAGGCCAAGTATACCACTTGGCTGTCCAACGTTGTACTTGTAAAGAAATCTAATGGCAAATGGCGAACGTGCATTGACTACACCGATCTTAATAAGGCATGCCCGAAGGATGCCTATCCCCTCCCCAATATTGATAAACTTGTTGATAATTCTGCAGGTTTTAAACTTTTATCATTCATGGACGCCTACTCAGGCTATAATCAAATTCCAATGGCGATGGCCGACAAAAAGTACACGGCCTTCATGACTGAATCGGGCAACTATTACTAAAACGTAATACCCTTCGGCCTTAAGAACGCTAGAGCGACCTATCAAAGAATGATGAACAAGGTCTTCCAGGGAGAAATAGGCGACATACTCGAAGTCTATATGGACGACATGATCGTAAAATCCCACGAGGAAACCGATCACACCGCCCATTTGAGAAAGGTCTTCGAACAGGCCAGAAAATACAAAATGTGTTTTAACCCGGAGAAGTGCACGTTCGGTGTCCGAGCATGCAAATTCCTCGGCTTCTATTTAACAAAACAAGGAATCGAAGCCAATCCCGATAAACGCCGAGCATTTTCCGAGTTTCCAACGCCCAAGTCAAAGAAATCCATCCAATCCCTCAACGAGATGCTCGCGTCACTATCTCGTTTCGTGACCAAATCTGCCTAGCACGCCTTACCGTTCTTCAAACTCCTCCGTAAGGAGGCAGCATTCGAATGGACCGAGGAATGTGACAAGGCTCTTCTCCATCTGAAACGGGCGCTCTCAGAGCCACCAGTCATCTCTCGCATGGACAATGGCGAAACTTTGTACCTGTACCTCGCCGTAGCAACCGAAGCAGTAAGCGTCGCTCTCATCCGCGAGACACCTGACGGGAAGAAGCCCATTTATTTCACGAGCAAAGCACTGCAAGGACCAGAGTTAAGGTACCTATAGAGAGAAAGTGGCTCTGGCCCTCATCAACACAGCCAGAAGATTAAGACACTACTTCCTAGCCCACGCGATCGTGGTTCGAACAGATCAACCCATAAAGCAGCTACTGGGACGGCCAGACATGGGCGGTCGAATGCTCAAATGGTCGCTTGAACTGTCTGAATTTAACATCCAGTACGAAAGCAGGAAAGCCCTCAAGGCCCAGGCTCTGGCCGACTTCGTCGCAGAAATGACGTTCGGAGACTCCCCCGCGAGCGAAAAGCGCAAATGGACCATTTTCGTGGACGGTGCCTCCAGCTCGGCAGGAAGCGGTGCGGGCATCATACTGGAAAGCAACGAAGGAATCATCGTTGAAGTGTCGCTCACTGTGTCCTTCCCCACCTCTAACAACCAGGCTGAGTACGAAGCCTTCCTCGCTGGATTACGTCTAGCCGAGGACCTGGGTGCAGAAGAAGTCGTCATTTGCACAGATTCACAACTCGTGGCCCTTCAGGTCCGAAGAGAATATCAAGCCAAAAACGACAACCTAACCGAATACTTAGCCCTGGTAAAAAAGGAAATGGCGAAGTTCACAACGGTAGAAGTGAAACATGTTCCCCGCTAACACAATGTTCGAGCAGATGTTTTGTCCAAACTGGCCAGTACAAAGAAGAAAGGCGGAAACAAATCTGTCATACAGGAGGTTCTACCTCGATCCAGCATCGATAAGGCTTCCCCGACCCTCGACATACACGTGATCGGCGACAAAAACTGTTGGATGACCCCCATTTACAACTACCTCGCCAAGGACGAACTCCCGTCCGACCCCAAGGAGGCCAGTGTGGTTAGGCGAAGAGCCTGCTCTTATGTCCTGGTCGAAGATAAACTCTACCGGCGAGGATTTTCCATTCCGCTGCTCAAATACGTCGAGGAAGAAATGGTTGCTCACATCTTGCGTGAAATCCACGAAGGAATCAACGCCCAACATCTCGGTGGAAGGTCCCTTGCCCGAAAGGCCCTCCGAGCAGGATATTACTGGCCGACCATGCAGCACGACGCTAAAGAACACGTGAAGAAATGCGATAAATGCCAACGACACGGGGACATGCACCTGGCTCCATCTAATGAGCTCAAGGCTATGTCCTTCTCGTGGCCATTTGCCTGGTGGGGCTTAAACATCCTAGGACCCTTTATGGTAGGATCAAATCAGAACAAATACCTAATAGTGGGCGTAGACTACTTCACGAAATGGATAGAAGCGGAGGCTCTGGCCAAAATAACTGCCCTCAATATACTACGTTTCTTCCTCGCATGTTTCGGCATCCCCTAAGCGATAGTAATGGACAATGGGACACAATTCACGGACAGGAAGTTCCAGGACTTCGTCACCCAACTGGGCATGAAGTAACACTTTGCGTTCGTCGAGCACCCTCAAACAAACAGGCGGGCTGAAGTAGCTAACCGGGTCATCCTTCGAGGCCTCAAACGGAGGCTAGACGAAACAAAGAAGGCTTGGGTCATGGAGATGCACAGTGTCTTATGGGCATACCGCACAACTCCACACTCTACAACCGGGGAAACACCTTTTCGTCTAGCATACGGGACCAAGGATGTAATCCCCATCAAAGTTCATATACCCTCTAGGCGAACAGAGTCACCCCTAGATGAGGAAATGAACGACGAAGCATTAAGGGAGGAACTCGACCTCGTCAAAGAAATCCGAACAGGGGCGACCCTCCGCGAAGCCTCCTTAAAACAAAAAATTGCCATCAGGCACGACGCCAAAGTCATACGACGAGAGTTCGAAGTGGACAGCCTCGTCCTAAGAAGAAACCACAAGGACTCTCGCGAAGGCAAGTTAGCCACCAACTGGGAAGGACCCTATCGCATCCGAGCAAACGGAGAATGGGGCCTACTACCTAGAACATCTCAATGGGGAAGAACTTGCTCGACCATGGAATGCCGAAAAGCTAAAACAATACTATAGCTAAGGCCCTAATTCTCGGTTCGACCCGTCGCTACGACGAACGTCAGCTACCGATCATTATGCACGCCTAGGTACAAGCTTCGCATACCAATAAAGTAGTACCCCGCTCAGTAACGAGCCGAGTATCTGCTCGACAGCGGTCCTCAATTGAGCATCGTAGTCGTCAAAGTACCATGACTGGCAGAACCCCAGATCGCGATGGGACGTTCACGCCGCGAACTCAGGCCTCAAACACGACATGAGCTCCGTATCCCCGCCAGGATATTCCCCGGCCGTTCGACCAGTACCCCTCACTGCCGAACACATCTACAATGAGCAATCCCCTGAAACTTCACATAAGTCAAATATTCCCTATCACGGGCAGACATACATTCACAACGAGCATGAGTACAACACTTAGCAGAAAATAAAAGCAAGTAAAACCATGCAAATAGCAAAACTGGCCACCAGGACCGGACACATAATTTAAATGTGATAAATGGCCACTAGGACCATGATTGTATTGGATTACATAAACTGGGGGCCGTGCCCCCCAAAATAGGTTACAACAAATACACGACACGCAGGCCGGACAAATTACAACGATAATAGAAAAATCCTTCACTCATCCATCTGGTCGGCCTGCTCGGGCTGAGGCTCCTGGTTCTCCGCGGGCTGATCCTCGGCATGCTCTTCAAGAAGGGAGTTTGGCATAATGATTCAGCCATCTTCAATGTGCGCCAGATAGTGGGTACCCTCGGTGGAAAAATCAAATCTGGGGTTCACCACCTGCAGTTGAAGCACGGTGTTCTTGAAGGATTCGTCCGCAATGATAATATTGTCATCCTCGACCGTCAACATAGGGGCAACCAGCTTAGACCTTGTCTTCAGTTCCCTCACGTCCTCGGGTTCATCCTCGCCCAGAGCATTGGTCGCCCTCAGCTGTTGGACCAACTCCTCAGCTGCCTTCTTCTCTGCAGCCAGCGTAGAATTCTCCCTCTTCAGCCTAGCCACCTCCTCGTCAACCTTCTTCTGGGCATCATCAGCACTCTTAACCTCTTCCTTGAGAGATGCCGCAGCAGCCCGAGCAGCCTTGAGTTCAGACTCAGTTGTAGAATCCCCTTCAGCGTAAATGGCCGCCATCTCCAAAACTCTGACCAGTGCAGAGGCATCTTGGGCCACCAACGCCCTCTTGCTCGAGCGATCCATGCTTTCCAGCCGAAGAGATTCTGCCCGCGGTACGACCAAGGATGTCCCCTCAAAGAATCTCATATCAAGTATGCAAGGAGAAAACTCGAACTTCCCTTTCTTTGGGGCCCGGATGAGATCCACAACGTCATTGGCCCTCGGCCGCTTGGTTCGTGAGGTCAAAGGCAGGGGAGATCCCTGGGGAACAGGAGTGGGAGAAGCGGTCCCCGCAGCAGACTGAGCAGGAGTGGAAGCACGCGCATTAGCAAATCGAGACTTGGGAGGGGCAGTTCCGAGCTTGTTCCTCGCAAGAGCATTCTTTACCATCCTCTCATGAGCCTGAGGCATCTCACCTGCACAAACAGAATACGAGCATGTTAGATACGAGGAAAGAAATAATTCGGGCAAATTAACATAACTAAGACTACCGAGCAATTTATGAGCGTCTGCGAGAGTCTTGCACTCTAGAAGCGCCTTGGTGTTGATAAAACGATACTCTACGCGTCTGTTGCCATCACCTCGAGGATCGGCTCCCCCTTCTTCATGACGCACTCTGCGAGACGAAACGAGCTAACGTACTTTACCAGCTTTTCATAGGAGGCAGCATCCTGCTCGTCCAAGTTGTGCGGCTGGAAGACATACTCGTTTGGCTTCTTGGTAAAATGGGCGGGTCCCTAGTGGAAAGGAACTTCAGCAGTTTCTCCCCGATATACTTCCCATCCTCGTCGCGCAGGTCATTACCATCCTCATCGACCTCAATCTCCCACACATAAGTGTTGTCCCGGGCAGCTTCCGACACGGGCTCTATAATATAATACCTCTCCTTGAATGTCCGTATTGATTCCGAGAAGGGCTTGAACAACTTACAAGGCTGCTTCAACGAGACTCAACCGTACTTCCTCCCAGTTAGCTACCATTGAAGGTGGAAGACAGTGAAGAACAAGGGAAGAGTAGCCCCTATCTTGAAGAAATCACAGGTCGGCTCAAAAACCCGTATAAAGGCCAACGAGTTCGGATGCAACTGCGTCGGGACCAAATTCAAGTGTAATAACACGGACTGCTGAAAATCAGTGAACGGATGTCTCATTCCCAGCTCCTTGAACGCGTATTCATACATAGTGAAGCACTCCCCGTAATTCATACAGACCCTTTCATCCTCGGTGGGAAAGTGCACCTTCCACTCCCCCTCCAGCCCAACTACCAAGAAAACATCTCCCAAATACGAAGAAAACTCGGACACGTGCTCGGCTGGTTCAGCCACCGCCCACTCCTTTGCGGATTCCTCGACGACATCCTCTTCCATATCTTCCAATTCCTCTTCCTCCCCGACCTCGCTGGGGATACTTGAAGTCGTCGAACTACTGCTGTTCGAGGAACTTGCTTCTTCCTCAGACGAATCCAGGATAATTTCTCCATCTGGCCCCATCGCCATATCGATCACCTGAAAAGCAGAGAAAAAAGTGAATTTGATGATAGATCAAATCCATCCTTCCACCGCTAGTCAAGTGAAAGAGCGCGCAAAGGGCTGAGGACGACGTCCCCGACTAAGCCCTAACATCAAAAGAAAAATTCATCAACCTCCCCGCGAGGAGACGCTCGAGACAAATTACTCCCAGGCGAGGAACTTCCCCGTGCTCGAGACAAATTATGGATCAAATGCTCGAGAGGCTTTCCGGTCAACAATATTACTGTTTTTTGGATGGATATTCGGGTTACAACCAAATTATTGTGAACCCGGAGGATCATGAAAAAACTGCTTTTACATGTCCGTTTGGAATCTTCGCTTATAGGAGGATGTCGTTTGGATTATGTAATGCACCGGCGACTTTTCAACGGTGTATGCAAGCTATCTTCTCAGATTTGATCGAAAAGACAATTGAGGTCTTTATGGATGATTTCTCCGTTTTTGGACAATCATTTGATTTGTGCTTGAAAAATTTGGATACGGTGTTGGAACGGTGTGTGGAAACTAATTTGGTGCTTAATTGGGAAAAATGCAACTTTATGGTTAACGAGGGAATTGTGCTCGGTCACAAAGTGTCTTCGAAGGGCCTTGAAGTTGATAAAGCCAAAGTGGATGTTATCGAGAAATTACCACCGCCGATGAATGTCAAAGGTATAAGGAGCTTTCTTGGACACGCGGGGTTTTACCGTAGGTTTATCAAGGACTTCGCAAAGGTCGCAAAGCCGTTGAGCAACTTGCTTGTCCAAGGTAAGGTTTTTGACTTTGACGAGTCTTGTCTTTTCGCATTTAATTTTTTAAAACAAAGTTTAACCACCTCACCGATAATCGTTGCACCTAACTGGAAAATAGATTTTGAATTAATGTGCGATGCTAGCGATTATGCGGTTGGGGCTGTTTTGGGTCAGAGGAAAATAAAAGTTTTCCACGCTATACATTATGCGAGCAAAGTTTTAAACGAGGCTCAGATTAACTATTCAACAACTAAAAAAGAGTTGCTTGCCATAGTGTATGCGTTGGAGAAATTTCGTGCCTATTTGATTGGTTCACGTGTCATCGTTTATACGGACCATTCGGCTATAAGGTATCTGCTCACCAAGCCTGATTCAAAACAGAGGCTGATTCGGTGGATCCTTTTGTTACAGGAATTTGATCTTGAAATTCGTGACAAGAGGGGTTCCGAGAATTTGGTGGCGGATCACTTATCCCGCCTGGTCAACATTGACGTGACCAAAAATGAATTTGAGGTAAAAGAGGAGTTCCCAGATGAAAAGCTTTTTAGAGTGCAGGTTAGACCGTGGTTCGCCGACATGGCTAACCACAAAGCCACCGGATTGATACCGGACGGTCTAACACACCACCAAAAATGGAAATTTTTGTCTGATGCCAAGTCATTTGTATAGGATGAACCCCATTTATTTAAACTTGGTGTCGACAACCTCCTCAGAAGGTGTGTGTCAGTGGAGCAAGCCACGAATATTTTGTGGCATTGTCGTAACTCTCCTTACAGAGGTCACTTCAATGGGTTATGTTAATTCTTGTAGTTGGCTAGAATTTTGGTAAAACAATGTTGATGTCATGGTTGATGTTTCAACATGAGTTTTTAACAGCCTTGTTATGTTTAGTTAACATTCTGGTTATGTTAAGTTTTTAAGGGTTGCAGTTTTGTGCTGATGTCAAACCCGATGTCATAACATCAGATGACAGAACATCAGTTTGGTAAGTTTTAGGGCTGCGCATGTGCAAGTTTGTTAAGGATAAGATCTGATTGAGAGATTGCAGGAGAATATCATGGAATAGATATATTCTGTTACAATCAAATGTGGAGCAGATCTTGTTGCTATTTTCATGCAAATAGACATGGAGAATTATTCCTATTTATGTGGAGAAGATCTTGCCTATTTGTGTGGAGAAGATCTTGCCTATTTGTGTGGAGAAGATCTTGCAGCTGAATTAAAAAGTGAAGATCAGTTTGTTGCGCATTTAAAGCATAAAGATATGGAGAATATTCAGAGTTAATAATTGAAGATTTAATTGAAGATATGATTGAAGATCTATTTAGAAGCAGATTTGTTACAGAAGATATGATATGATTTGAAGGCCCAAATCCAGTTGGGATTATGTTATAAATAGATTGTTTGTAACCTAGAATAGGTACGGGTCCAAGATGTAGATCATTAGGGCTTTGTCAAAGTGAACCACTCGGGTTGTGAGATGGTCACTGTGTTTTACTCAGAAACCTGTAGGTAATGAGTACTGTATTGGTCTTGGAGGAAGCTGTTAAGCAACTCCAATGTGAGTCATGGAAGTGTGTCTTCTAGTTTTCTGTGTTAGAAAAGTTGTTGGTAAATAAGCTGTCGATGCAGTGGCGGAGTTGTTGACTGCTAGACATCATTGCGATGATTGGGAGTGAGATGGAGTCTCTTACCTAGGGAGGACGTAGGTAGAAGGGTCATTGGGTAGTGATTGAATTAGGTAGATTGTCAACTGGTCTGTTGAGTCTGTAATTTGATACTACTAATAGTGGACTTCCTTCCTGGCTCGGTATGCCCCCAGATGTAGGTTGTTGAACCGAACTGGGTGAACAATCCTTGTGTTGATTTACTGTTAATATTATTGCCTTGTTCATACAGCAGATTGCAATGTTGTGACATTGCACGTGACATCACACATTTGTACCAGAATTTCAATTGGTATCAGAGCAGGCATCCTGTCTGTTTCTGGATGAGATCTAGGGAAGATACTTTCTGGTTCATGAGCAAGGAAGATAGTTTTGATGAGTTATGGACTTGGTCAGTTCATATAGTTGTCTGTATGATCCCTTGAAGTGAAGAATGGACTATTCATGACAGGTTATGTATTGGACCCGTCTGTTGTTATCAGGAGAACTGCTGTTGTGAGTTTGATTTGTTGGCACTTGGTCTATGGTGATGGTGTGCAAGGTTTAGTGAGTAGTGCCTGAAGGTTGTTGAGGAGTTGTTGTGCGTTCCGCTGCTTGGTATTTGATGTAACCCTGGTTGGTTCTTGTATCTCTGGTGGTGAGATTCTAGGAAGGTATTCTCTTGGAAAGACATTAGGGTTTGGTCTCCTCAGCAGGATAGTCTATGTGTTGTAGTTTATGCAAGACAGCTTCAACCGTTTGGTTAGAGATGCCAAAGATACTTGAGCATCATCTCAAAGAAGTAATCATAAGGTGAATGGATCTTTGAAGATTGAGAAGAATATATTCAGAACAGTGATTCCTTCTTTGTCATCTTTCTTGATGGTGAAAAAAGAGGGTAGAGTCAAAGCAAAAAGAGTATCACTTTCAAATCTTTCATGCGGGAGTGAAGATCTTGATCAGTCATCTCTTAAGCTTAGTTGTGGTTTCATCAAGAAAGAAGCTGAGCATACTATGTCAATTCTAATGTCTCGACATCGTGCTTCACATTAGCAGTTTATGTTAAAGAGAAGGGAGAAGGCATCCAAGAGTTTGTGCAGTAGCAGGGCAATTCAGCTGGTGGTCAATTGGTGGTTGCTTGAGCTTTTTCAGTATTGTGCTTTGAAGGATTCAAAGTAGCAGGTAGTCGTTGGTATGGCAGTTATTACTCCTTGGTTAGAAGAGTAGAGTAAAAGATCAAGACACTGACCTTATCTGGAAGAGTTTTGTGGTAGTCATGATGAGAAGATTCAGCAGATGGCAGTTACCTTGACTGGAGTTGAGTATTTATCTGCTTTTGAGGATGTGCTTGCAACTAATGACAAAATACATAGACGGGAGACTATGTACATGTCTATTGCAGGACTGTTGAAGTGTTGAGAATATACTTTTCTCTGTGTGACTCCTTATTGGTGCTGTTGAAGACTTCATAATCTTGAGGGTTTCAGCTTGGATCAGTTTATCTAAGTGGTTGGGAGCATGGTGTTTGCTCTGGTTGTGAAGGTCGAGGATAAGTGGCAGTTATCTCTGGCTTTCTATTAACGGCTCTACTAAGGAAAGTGGCAGTCTTTGGTATTGCTATGAGGTAGTCTTGGATTACCTATTTTCTAAAGCTTCAGATGTGGTAGGATTGAAGTCTTTGGAGTTTCTGAGCAGGATGGAGGTTATTTACTCAAACTTGATTGGTGAATCAAGTCTATGAGAGCATGGAAATCTGTTTCTGCAAAGGGAGAAGGTTCTTCTAAGTGGCAGAAGGAAGAGCTGAATTCAACAGCTGGATATCATAATGTTCTGACATCTAGCTTAACATCAGGAGTCTCAGCTGGTGATGTGGCACATCAGCTAATGATAGGGTGATCTACAGGAATGATAGGATGTTTCAAAAAGATCGTTCTCATGGCAGTTTGCGGGAGCTGCAAGAAGGAGAAGATGTTACATGACCATGGCTTAGGGAGTCTAAATGTGTTTGCTTTTGAGCAAGTGGAACATGTGACTTGAAGATCAAGTTTCCTTTGTGGATCAAGATATCTTTGTGAGAGTTCTGACAAACGTGAGGATTCATGAATGAGGTGATCAAACTGTGGCATTTGGTTGATCTCAGAAGTGGATAATCAGAGTGTGGCAGCTGGTTATTATTGAGGATGGTCTTGGAACAAGTTACTCTTGGGCAGAAGGGTGATGAGTTGAAGACTCAAGGAGATTATTCTTCTTGAAGGTGGATAAGAGTTTAATTCTCTAGCTCTTTGGATTACTATGCATAGTAAGTCCAGTTGGTGGAGCATATCAAGAATCATGGTGATGATATCTTGGTGTGTGGCAAATGTTCTAACTTGTGTTGGGACATTATCTGGTTGAATATCCTTGGTGAAGGATGATTTTGTTCTGGTTCTGGAGGTTGGTGCATAAATTATGCCTAAGGAGCGTCTACATAGTCATACGGGAGAATGATGAAGTAGAAGGTCTGCCTTGGATGGGGAATGTAGAGAAGACTGAAGTAGATCAGGTATTGATTGCTTGGAAATCTGAAGATGAAGAGCATGATAGGGAATGCCTGCTTTTGGAGAGTTGGGGGATCTATGTGACTTTGATCCTTATCTAACAGTTTGTTTGAAGGAGGATGGTGATTCTTATGTTCCTCACGAATAGCCTAATGGTAACTTCATGTGGAGATGGATGCTCAAGCATTATTGTCAGAAGAGGTGTTTCTCACTATGTGGATTAGAATGTGGAGATTCTGAGCTTGGTTGTAGTAGTATGTTCTGGCAAAGCATGACTACTAATTTTTGAATGTAATGATGGCAGAGGAATTGTGTCATATGATGTGATCTGATCAGAAAGTTTTTTTAAAAGAGCTGTTCTTTTTGTGCTACAAGTGTCTCTTGAAGAAATTAGATCTCAGTAAAGCTGATAATTTGTGGAGTCTGTGAGCAGTGTCATACCAGTCAGGATAATTGAATGTGTTCTCCAAGAGTGAAAGTACAATATGTGAAAGTGCTCAGCAAGTGTGCTCAAATGTTCATCTCCATCTAGAGCTTTAGTTAACCATGACAGGGGGAGTAATTGTGTATGGATTCTGCAGCAAAGGTGCATATATTGTGAAGCTTGCATGCTGATCAAGCTTGTGGAGATTGGTTGCCTTTTGTGAGGAGATAATGTCAGATAACATGTTATGACATCAGGCTGTTGGATGACATGTTGGTGTGGACATGAATGGTGTTAGCCATGTGAAGCTAATTGTTTGAATCATATGCGCACATGCTTCTGTGGAGGAGTCTGAAGGACGATTTTATCTGTGCAGATTTTGGAATTACCTTGTGAGGGTCTTTGTTGATGGGAGATGTCACACTTGTCTTGGTGTGTGAGTTCAGTGGAAGGCATTGTGTGTGTGCTTCACATCTTGTGGATTATTGTGTGAAGCATTCCTGACTGGATGAATGAAGACTATGACTGGATTTTTTAAATGTTGTGATCAAGGAGTTCATTGTGATCATTCCTGTGGATATTACAGAGAAAAGTTAATCAACTTGGCACGATGTGAGTTTTGGAGCTTGAGAAGATAACAAACCAAGAGGGAATCATGTGAGTTCTGGTATGTGGATTGTTTAAGGATTAAGCATTAAGTGAATGCGTTCAGGGTGCGCTCTTGAAGACATGAAGATGAGTCTTATGTTCTTCTTGCAAAGGAGCACTGGTTATCTTCGATAGGGAGAGAATGTACAATAGTAGCTGCTGAGTCTGGGGTTTGTTCTGAGTATATTGGTTGGATGATTCAGAGTTTGCCTTTGGAATTTTTTTTGTGCTTGCTGCTATGTTCAGAGTTTGTCCAATTATGGCTAAAAAGGGGGAGAGTTAGCCTAGTGGTTGCCAAGGTGTGGTTGTGAAGCCTGGTTGCCAAGGTGTGGTTGTGAAGCCTTTTCTGATATGGTGCAGCAGTTGAGGGGGAGAGTGTTTGAACAGCTGTGAGATGGTTCTTGGTTTGAGGGGGAGTTTGCCCTATGCTGATGTGAAAGTGTTCGTTTCTGCTGCAAGTTGTTCTGATGTAGGCTGAAATTGTTTTAGCCAAAATTAGCCAAAGGGGGAGATTGTTAATTCTTGTAGTTGGCTAGAATTTTGGTAAAACAATGTTGATGTCATGGTTGATGTTTCAACATGAGTTTTTAACAGCCTTGTTATGTTTAGTTAACATTCTGGTTATGTTAAGTTTTTAAGGGTTGCAGTTTTGTGCTGATGTCAAACACGATGTCATAACATCAGATGACGGAACATCAGTTTGGTAAGTTTTAGGGTTGCGCATGTGCAAGTTTGTTAAGGATAAGATCTGATTGAGAGATTGCATGAGAATATCATGGAATATATATATTCTGTTACAATCAAATGTGGAGCAGATCTTGTTGCTATTTTCATGCAAATAGACATGGAGAATTGTTCCTATTTGTGTGGAGAAGATCTTGCCTATTTGTGTGGAGAAGATCTTGCCTATTTGTGTGGAGAAGATCTTGCAGCTAAATTAAAAAGTGAAGATCAGTTTGTTGCGCATTTAAAGCATAAAGATATGGAGAATATTCAGAGTTAATAATTGAAGATTTAATTGAAGATATGATTGAAGATCTATTTAGAAGCAGATTTGTTACAGAAGATATGATATGATTTGAAGGCCCAATTCCAGTTGGGATTATGTTATAAATAGATTGTTTGTAACCTAGAATAGGTACGGGTCCAAGATGTAGATCATTAGGGCTTTGTCAAAGTGAACCACTCGGGTTGTGAGATGGTCACTGTGTTTTACTCAGAAACCTGTAGGTAATGAGTACTGTATTGGTCTTGGAGGAAGCTGTTAAGCAACTCCAATGTGAGTCATGGAAGTGTGTCTTCTAGTTTTCTGTGTTAGAAAAGTTGTTGGTAAACAAGCTGTCGATGCAGTGGCGGAGTTGTTGACTGCTAGACATCATTGCGATGATTGGGAGTGAGATGGAGTCTCTTACCTAGGGAGGACTTAGGTAGAAGGGTCATTGGGTAGTGATTGAATTAGGTAGATTGTCAACTGGTCTGTTGAGTCTGTAATTTGATACTACTAATAGTGGACTTCCTTCCTGGCTTGGTATGCCCCCAGATGTAGGTTGTTGAACCGAACTGGGTGAACAATCCTTGTGTTGATTTACTGTTAATATTATTGCCTTGTTCATACAGCAGATTGCGATGTTGTGACATTGCACGTGACATCACACATCTGTACCAGAATTTCAGGTTAAGAACGACCACTAAAGTCCTTTAATCGGGCTTTTATTGGTCGTCCTTATTCAAAGATGCGCATGCGCATGCCCTTAGTTGTGACAAGTGCTAGAGAAGTGGAGGTATTTCACGGCGGCAAGAAATGCCATTACAAAAAATCGAAGTTTTTGACTGTTGGGGGATCGACTTTGTCGGTCCATTCCCATCTTCATTTTCTAATGAATATATTTTGGTCACTATGGATTACGTTTCCAAGTGGGTTGAGGCGATAGCATGTGCTAAAGCCGACGGAAAAACAGTGGTGAATTTTTTGAAAAGAAATATTTTTACGTGTTTTGGTACACCTCGAGTGTTAATAAGTGATGGAGGATCTCACTTCTGTAACACTCAGCTTGACAAAGCTCTTGAGCAATATGGTGTGAAGCACAAAGTTGCTACACCATATCATCCTCAAGCTAACGGTCAAGCAGGGGTATCCAATCGTGAGATTAAGCGTATCTTAGAGAAAACTGTTTCGGCCTCGAGAAAGGATTGGGCGAACAAACTGGATGATGCGTTGTGGGCGTATCGGACCGCTTTTAAGGCTCCGATCGGTCTCACACCGTTTAAAATGGTTTATGGTAAGAATTGTCACTTGCCGATAGAGTTGGAGCACAAGGCATTTTGGGCCTTAAAATTTTTGAATTTTGATCCAACTCTAAGCGGCGAAAAAAGAAAAGTGCAATTACACGAGTTGGATGAATTGCGCCTTCAGGCGTACGATTCCAATAAATTGTATAAGGAACGTGTAAAGTCTTACCATGATAGAAAAATTGTCATCAAACAGTTTGAGGTCGGACAGCTGGTCTTATTGTTCAATTCTCGATTAAAATTGTTTCCCAGAAAATTAAGATCTAAATGGTCCGGTCCGTTTCAGATTGTGGAAATCAAACCCTATGGAGCAATCGTAATTGAGGACACAACGTCAAAAGAAAATTGGACAGTTAATGGCCAGAGGCTGAAAGTGTATCTCGGAGGAGGTTTCGAGCGAAATCCCGCAGTTGTGCCTTTCCGCGATCCGTGAGGTCGTGATGGTTCGTCGAGCTTAGCCGACGTTAAACAAGCGCTTGTTGGGAGGCACCCCAACATTGTAAGTATTTCATCTGTTTAATTTATAAATTGTGTGTTATTAGTAGTTATTTTAGAAAGTGTTGGAAAATTCTGCTCTGCACCATTGTCATGTGATAATTCTGTTTCTGGTGTAATTCGCCTGGCGAATTCAATTTCGCCAGTCTCTCGCCAGGCGAATTTGGCGTGACCTGTCCTTTTTGTCTGCAGAAGGAAAAAAGAAATGAATGTTTTTTTAAAATTAATTAATTAATATTATTTTATTAGGGTCCAATAGGGACCACACACTCATCACCACTTATCTCATTTCCTTTCTCCATTTTTCCTTTCATTTTCTCGCCTGTCACTTTCTCCTCTCCCAAACCCTACACTTTTAACTTTTCCTTCTCCTTCTCCATCACCTTCACTTCCATTTAAGGTATGCTTACAGTCTAATTGTTGTCTTCATTTTGTTTATTTTTGCTTTGCTTAATTTGTTCAATTAGGGTAAATTAGGGTTTAATTCACAATGGTGAGAATGTTGTTAGAAACCCTTAGGAAATGCTTGAATGTAGTGTTATTAAGTTGCAGGGTTGGATTAGTGGGTGCCTGAAATGAAATTGTGAAACCCCCACTGCGTGTTGAATTTTTGGAAAATTTTCAGAACTCGGCAGACACTCGCCAGGCGAGTGTGCCGCGAGAGGTCGCCAGGTATTCGCCTGGCGAGCTTGGGGCGAATGGCAATTTTCATTTTTTTTATTATTTTTTTATTTTTCTGTTCTGTTCTGTGTGTATGTCTTATGTTTTATGTGTTTACTTTCTGATGAATTTTTGTTTGTTGATTGGGTTGTGCTGACATGAGACAACGATTCCTTTGCTTTGTGTTTTCCGTTTTTTTTTCAGATGCCGCCAAGAACCAAAGTCACCGGTGGAAAGAAACAGAAGATGGCTGCAGGAAGCGGTTCCGGGCAACAACCTGAATTTTATCCAAGCCGATTCTTGAGCGCAGCTCATGCTGCCCGGTACAAAATGCTTGAGGGCCGGCAGTTTTTATCCGAGAAAAGATTTGATATCAACCCGGAGGGTCCGTACCGTAAGTTATCCAAGATTTTTGACAACAAAAAGTGGGGACATCTCATTAATCCTTTGGAGGCACTCAACTACGAGATGGTGCGTGAATTCTACGCAAATGCTCTTGAATTCCCAGAAACTCAAGGAGATATGCAAGTGTTCCGGTACATTACTTATGTCCGTGGCAAAGAAATTAGGTTCGATCGTGAAGACATCAATGCCCTTTTTGGGAAGCCAAGTTCTTTAGGGATGTTCGAGAAGGATGCCTACACTAAGGAGCTTGGCACGCATCTTGATCATGATAAGATTGCCAGGACCATTTTGTTTCCGGGAAAAAGTGTGGAAAGAAACGCTGTGGGTGATCCTATCCGTTATCGGAGGGAGGACATGCCTCCGGATGTGCAAGTTGTTCTTCTTCTAATTCTCCACAACATTAAGCCCAAATCGTACCGTTCTTCGATTTCGCCTGAGGTTGGCCTCCTTCTTTATTACATCATGGAAGACAAAGAGGTTGATGTTGCTCGAATCATTGCATATGAAATGAAAAATTTTATCTAGAATACGCGACGCCCCGAGGTACATGCTACTGCCCCTATTATTTTCCCTTGTTTTGTCACTGCTCTTTGTCTCAAAAAGTGGATCTTGATGCCCGATGTGATTAATGAGAAAAGGAGGGGGTGATTAATGATGATTATATTGAGAGGTATTGTAAGAACAAGCTGATTGAGAAGAGGAAGGGTTCGAGTGTTGGTCAGTCATCCCGTTCGCAGCCTAGTGAGCAGCCTTGTGAGCAGCCCGAGGTTCTTGATTATTCGACGTGGGATCCTAGAATGCGAGATGCATTCAATTATACTTGGGATATGGCTGAGGCTTATCAGAGATCATCCGAGTTCAATTTCAATTGCATGCAGCAGATGTACCAGTTTCAAACCACTCCGCAGGAAGTTGTTCCTTTTCCTACTAGGACGGACTATGATAATTATGCAAATTGGCCTGTGGACAGGCGTCCTTTCTTTTCAGGGGGGGTGGGCCATCTGGAGCTGTTGATGCTGGGGGTGATGGTGGAGCTGATGATGATGATGGTGGTGACGAGATGCAGGATGATCTCCATGATTTGGTTAATTAGCGGAGGCGTCAAAGTGAAGGATTTTTTTTTATTATTATTGCATTTTATGAATTTTATTTTCAGTTTTTATATGACAGTTAGTATTTTATTTTCAGTTTTTATATTTCAGTTAGAATTTTGGATCGCTTCGGCGAGTACAATTTTTGGTGTGGTTAAACCAGTACTTATAATATTTCAGTTGGTGTGAAATTTTGTTTAGTAAATTTTGTTTTTATTTTATGTGTGTTTGCGCAAAGAAAGCGAAAATTGCCCTTAATTTTTGAAAATTTTGTGTTAGCACAAGAGGGGTGCTTTGTTAGCATTAAACATTGATGGTGATAATAGAATTCTTGGTTGTGTGCACAATCAAAGTGTGAATGTGTTGTGTATAATTTTAGCATGATTGGGAGTTGGTGCTTTATACAATTTATGATAATGCAGTATGTTGTAACTACTTGTTCATGTTTGAATCAATTTGGACAAAACCACATAAGTGAGATGCTTTCCATTGTTCACCAAAAAGAGAGTCGAGTAATCGTTGTTTTACTCGTCTTGTTCATGTTTAATCTTGTGAGTTATTTAAATGATTGGAAACTTAGAAAGGATCAAGGCAAATTTTGAGCACTATGAGGAAAACAACCGTTCCAAAAATACTTCCGAATAACCTTGTGAGTGTGCACGAATTTGAAACTCCTTTTGAGCCTAAAAAGAAAGTTTTTTGTTGTTGTGTGAATCATGAACCCGAATGTTAACATGTTTTGAAGAGTTTTTAAAATGAACTTGTAGTATTGTTGAGGTTGGGGAGATTGGTTTATTTTTTAAAAGAAAAAAAAATGGTGGATACAATGCATTCTCAAATGAATTCAAAAGGAGATTGATGAAAAAGAAAAGGAAAAATCAAAGAAAAAAATAGGGGTTTAAGAAAAAAAAAAAAAGAGAATGTATTGTGAGAATGAATGTTGGTGGTTCATGCAAGAAGGTTTGTGTTAAAAAGGGAAATGCTCTTCGTGAAAGTTAGTTTTTTTTTTATTCAATAGTCGTGTACATATGTCCCTTGTTTTTACCCTGGCCAAATTACAACATTAAAAGTTCTTTTTGATCTTAGTTTCTGCTTCTTTTTGATAACTTTATGAGATGAATGCATGAATGATTTCGGATGTGGCACGATTGCTTGTGAGAGTGTTTTGTCCCGTGTGCAAATTATGTACATAGTGTGTTAATAAATAGTATAGTTAGGTGATTTAACTTGAGCTTGTAGGAACTTGATTTTGCATTGTGTAAGTTGTGTTTAGAACTTAACTCATAATTATGCTTGGATTCTATGCAACTTTGTGGAAATACTTTGTGCGTGTATGTGTCAAGTTTGAACCATTGAGGTTTTCGGTTAATATTGTGCATGGAATTCTTATTTGTAGTTGTTAACACTAATTTTTGTTTGAGGACAAACAACAAGGCAAGTTGGGGAGAGTTTGATAGGTAGCTGATTGTAAATGAATTGTAGATTAATTTTCTGTATTTTAAATCTTTTTTCTAAGTGCCTTAATGCGAAATTGCTTATTTTTAAGTGATTTTCGAATTTATGTTTTATTTTGGGCTATTTGATGTTTTTGTTTGTTTTGCAGCATTTTTTGTAAAAGCGACGTGGCAAAAATTGGAAGAAAACACGATGAAATGAGCAACGTCGCGTGTCTGCAACAAACAGTGAATTCGCCTGGCGAGTTAGTGGCGGAAGGAGAAATTCGCCAGGCGAATGTCTGGCGAGTCTGCTGGCGAATTTATTTTCAAATTGGGTGCTCTCTGTAAGTGTTTTGCCGCAGCATTCGCCAGGCGAGTTGGTGGCGAAAGTAATTCGCCTGGCGAGTTTGGAATTCGCCTGGCGAATTTTAGATTTTTTCTCAGGTTCTTTGCACTGTTCTGGCACGTGGGCTGTACTTAAAGGTTTCGCCAGGCGAATTTTGTAGCTCGCCTGGCGAATTTGTCTGGGCAGAAAGTGCTATTTAGTGTGTGGTTAGATATTTTTATGTATTACCTTTTGATTTATCACTCTTTTGTAACCTAAAACTTGTGAAAAGAAGAAGAAACTCCATTGTTACTTATTTTTCCAAGTTCCAAGCTTTTATGCTTCAATCCTTGAATCTTTGAAGATTGAAGTTCCACAAGCTTTGCAACTTAACTTGTCATCCAAGCTACAATGAGAAGTGGTAGCTAAACCCTCTATGTTGAGGTTAGAAGTAGTTGATTCTACTTTTATGTATTGCTTTTGATCTATTGTATATGAACAAAGTGTTTGATCAATATAGATGAAGTTGTTTTCTCTTAATGCTTTATGTTTGATTTGTTTTACTCTAGACATAGATTCCACAAATCTTGACCTAACAATTTCATCTCTTAAAAACCAAACTCTAGACATAGATTTGGGATTTGCTATTTGCATTGTATTGATCTTAATGATCGTTGTTTAGATTGTTAGCGTGAGACATCATCTAACGGTTTAAACAACGGTAATCACGATTTCGCTTTAGACATAAACTTAGTCGGGAGGATACGCGGTTATATTGGTCGGAAACCGAGTTCATATGCTTGATTAATTGTTTATACATGGAAAGGATTAGCGAAACCTAACCTTAACATGCTTTTATAAAACCTTTTACAAAATATTTGTGACCAAATTAATCTTTGCTACAAGTGAATGTTAGAACCAATTGAGAAACTTTTGAAACCGTTAACTTAGAATATCACAACTATTGAAAGGCACGCATCAAATATCAAACAATCCCTGTGGATATGATTAAAAACAACCCACACTAATACTCTTCTAACAATCACAGGGGATCAAAGTCTAATTTATGCTCTTCAAGAAGTTAGAAGTCAAGCCATGGATTCACTCCTCTGAAGAAGAGCTGTTGAATGGAGGAGAGCTTATGAGGATATAGTATATCTTAAAAGTCGGATGAATTTCCTTGAATAAGCTTATGAAGAAACAAGAGAATGGGGCATTTACACAGAAGGGAAAAATCGTACAATGGCTGACAAAATCGAGGAAGACAAGGCTATTATGATGGAATTGCAAATGAAGGTTGAGCGTCACTGCGAAAAGTACCTGAAGTAGGTCATACTATCCAATGACCTAATTGACGAGATCCCCCGAAGTCTAAAGGCTGCTGAAGATATGATGGACGTGTTCTGGCCTAAAAAAGAGATCGTTGACTTCCTCAAGTTGTACTGTCACATGGTGAATGAGTTAAGGGCTAGAATTAGGAAACATTGTTAGATTCTATCTATTGTAATGGTCTTCAACTTATGTGTTTTCCCTTGCCAATGATTATGAACAAGTTTGGGTTTTTTCCTTGCTATTTTCCTTGAAATTATGAAATAAATAAAGTATTTGAATTTCCAATATTCTCAGCTTGCTTACAATCAATGAATGGTTAAGATTCCTTTAAAAAAATATTTTTGCATACATACTCATACATTCATAGATACATCCATATGCACATAAAAAGAAGCATCAATCATCTTCTCTCATGTTTTCTCAGAATATATTTCAAACTTTCTCTTTTCTTCTTTGGTCCAAAGGGAATCAGGTTTATCTACTACTTTTTCATTTACTTCGTAAGTAAGGATAAATGGACCATTGATTATAGTTTCTCATGATTCATGATTTATGCTTGAATAAAATTTCTAAACCTAACTTAGTATATTTCAAATCTACTATTATTAAAAAGTGGTTGTGTATTTAGAAAATATCTCTTGTTGAAATTCATCTTCCTTATGATATGATTAGTCCTTAAACATGAGTTAGGCTCTGATGACACTTGTTAGACACACGACTTCACACACAAGAGGTGGGGGGGGGGGGGGGGGGTGAATTATGTGTTTCAGAAAAACTTGCATTTGAAAAACTTTTAGGATTAAAATTAGTGTTTGAAAACATTTTAGGAAATTGTTAGAGTTAAACAGCGGAAAATAAAATTCAAAAAGTAAAGTACGGAAAGTAAAAGTTGAGGGAAGAGAAAAGACACTAGGAGTTATACAGGTTCAGTCAAAAATGACTTAGTCTTGTCCCCAAAATTTGATCCTAGAGAGTATCCAATAAACTTAAGAACTTTTAGTTGTTTGAACTCTCGACCCCCCTTATACAAGGAAAATAAAGTATATGGCTAACATCCAACCAAACAACAAACTCGGAGAGAAACTGTGAGTGTTTCTTCCAAATGATGAATCGAAGCGGTTAGTCTCATTTCCATAAGAAACTTGGAGCAGTTAGTCTTTAAACTTCAAAAAATGATTTTACATTGGTTGGTCTTGAACCTTGGAGAGCTTTTAAAATCGGGCTGAGCTCATGAACTGAAACTTGGTTTTATACTGGGCTAACGATGAACTTGTGAGATTTTATCACCGGGTTGAGCTTTGATTGAAAATTAGTTTTAAACCAGGATAACTAAGAACCTATGGTATTTTAACAACAGGATGGTCTCAAACCTAAACGGATACTTGATTACACAATCCCTAAACCAAAGCTTTTCACGGGTTTAGCTTCGAACCCAAATAAACAATCCTTAAATGTATGAATTGTTTAACCAAGGTAAAAACAAAAGTTTTTTGGTGAAATTACAAATCTACCCTTCCAGAATTACAACTTTATCACTTGCAAAATGACTTTCTTGAAAGCGATACGACTAATCTTTTAGTGAGAAAGTAAACAAAAAAGAATTATAGAGAGAGAGTGAGAAGTGAGGAATGAGAGATCACGTTTCTGGATGTGAAAAATATATGGTAAGGGACCTCTATTTATAGGCTAGAGATTGACACAAAAAATTAAAAGTTTTATGGCCAATGATGATGAGCCAATTGATTGGCATCATGCCCCAATCGATTGGTAGGCCTAAATTATTTTATTAATAAACTCAAAAAGGTAATAAAACATATTTAGTCGTTACCATTCATTAAAACACCATCATAATCAATTAGGGCACATTTTTTAATCGGTCCGATCGATTTTCATAAGGTGTCAATCAATTGGCAAGAATAATCACTTCCTTATGTCATTTCTGACAGTTCTTAACTTGTCTGAGGTGACTTCAAGAAAATTTTAGAAATGTTTTCTTGAGAAAAATAAGTTTGAAAACTTGTTTATATGTGTGTGTTTATTCATGTACTTTACTAGAAAGTCATCGTGCTCTTACAATATATTCACTCTGACGTATCGAGGCATGCTTTGATATATAGTTCAAGGCATTTCAGATGCTTCATTCTTGTAAACACTTATTTGAGCTTAAGATGAGGCTTGAGTTATATTCCATTTAGATGCCATCATCAGTCATCAGATAGTCAAGTTTATCAACCCCTAATAATTTTGTTTCATATTTAACCACTCATTGGTTATCATCAAAGACTTGTTGTCATTATCAAAGGCATATTCATATTTAATAATTGTCATCATCAAAATCATATTCCATAGCTTGCGAAACAAGGTTCCACATAGTAGGTGTCTTCACTCTATGTAATAGATTGGACTCATTGCAAGTGGGATCCCATCAAGTGAAAAGAATGAATACCTAGCAAAAGTGACTTAGAAAGTAGTGCAATTAGAATTCCAAAGTTTAAAAATGAACCAAATAGCCTCTAAACCAATAAGCTAGTTAATCCCCCCAACTAAAACTGAAAGTACAACCTTAGACAATAAGATAGAGCAACCAAACTAGGATTTAGGCTAATTATCTTTAAAGAATAGTTTTGGCATGACAAATGAAGCCATGGGTTACGCACAGACACGCACAAACACACACACACACACACACACACATGCGCACACTGACGCACGCGCGCACACACACATGCCAACTGAGCTTTAATTTGAGGAAAGATTAGGTTGTGTCAATTTTTATATACAATCCTGTGAGAAAAAATTTACTTGTAAGAAATGTGTTATTGCTGGAAGATTTTTTGTAGTTGTTATTTATTTCTGATTTTATCTATCGCATCACCTCAAGACATGTAATTGCTCAAGTTTGGGGGTGTGATAACTCATTATTTGAAAGATATTTAAGCCTCATATCCTTGATTTCTAGGTTAGGTTTAAGGTTGAGTAATGTCATTTATTTATGTTTTTTTTACTTTAATTAAATTAAGATAGAGCATACTAGGGGCTTTCTTTTGTCATTTTGATGTGTTTTGTGCTTGTGCTCAAGTAGCTCTAGTGACAAGTGTTGTCACACTATGAAGTGGTGAACACCGCCCAGCAGGCCTTGAGGCAAAAGATGCTAGTATAGATTCTCAACTTCAGTGCTAGAGCTAATGTGGTAGAGATTTAAGAAGGAAAGTTAGGGTTGAGTTGGAGGAGCCAAATGGGATAAGGATGAAACTCTAGAATACAAACTCTAAAAAGTTAAAGTTGAGGCGCTGAAGGAGCTACCCTGCATAGCAGGCCTGTTGTGAGACATGTTGGATCATGCAGGCCCTAGGTACCAACCCAATGCATGTACTGTTGGATAAGAAAGAGAATACACCTTATTCATTGGGTCACATTAACGGATTATCAAGAGGCCAGTGATCCAAGGTATGAGGTTAACCCTAATATCGAGTTTAAAGTTTAGGGTTTAGGGTCGAAAGAGCATATAGAAGGAGTTGCATTGGAATTGGAGAATGGGGTTCAAACTTTGAGAAATTACTTAGAGAAAATATTTCAATAAGAAGGAATGGTACCCGAATCAGTCTCTTTTCTATCTTTTGCCTTACCATTTATGCTATTGTGAGACTTAGAAATTTGTTACATAAATATTTGTTGCATCTACTTTAACGTTGTAAGCATACACCGCTAAGTCACACTCTGACCTCATATGTCACGACTGATTTCATCACATAAATACTTTAGGTGAAACTCATTAAATGGATCTTTGCTCAACATGTTTTCATATCTGATAAAGTTTCCTTACCTTTAATTCATTGATACTTATTTTGAATTTGTGAGAATGTTGAATTCCAAACTTGCTTTAAATTGATCATTAATTATTGGAATTTTTCAACTTCTTTTGTATTGTTTTATTGGATTTACTCCATGATATCATGTTATTCATCAATATTGTGAAAATACCTTTTGTTGCTTTGATTTGTGTGTTATTGTGTAGAAATTAGGCATAAAAACATCAAAGTGTAAGACATAAGCAATTGGGCAAGAAAGCCAAAGGAAGAGAAAGATTTCAGCATGTTCATTGTGCGAACAGCCAACAAGGAGTGCCAGCGAATGTTCGCTGTGCGAACTCATGGCGAAGTCCCAGTGAACTATCTCAGAAAGATGGCAGTAAGAAAAGGGTAGTAAGTTGGCTGGGCGAACAAGCAGCGAATGTTCGTTGTTGTGAAGTATCAGCGAAGGGCCAGCGAACCATCCAAGACTAGAGTCAGTAGCTAAAGGACCCTAAGTTCGTTGTGCGAACTTGTAGCAAGGTAGTTCGTAGTGCGAAGAATTGCTTGCATAGCGAACTTCAGATAATTCTCAGGGGCGGTTTAACTGTTTAGAGGCACTTCAGGTGCCTAAAAAGGTGTTCGCTGGGTGAAGAAACGACTCGCAGTGCAAACGTGACAGATTGTAAAAGTACTATATAAGTACTTTTCACTATTTTTGGGGATGATAACCCAATTTTACACACAAGAACTTCATTTTCTCATATTTCTTCACCAAAAGGTGATATTTTACAAATAGAAGCTAGATTCGCATCCGAGTTCGATTCTTTGACGTGGATGCTCATTCATCTTCTTCCAAAACTTGTAAAGAAAGCTACCATGGTTATGGGTAGCTAATTTCCTTTGTATCAAAGGTAGAGGTAGTCTACCATTTGCTTGTATCTATTTCTTTTGATTGGCCTTATATGTGAACAAGTGATGATTAATATATGATGAATATTTTTGTTCTTAATGATCCATTCTTGTTTCTTAAAACTCTAAACATAGATTTTGTAAAACTTGACCTAAAATATTCATCCATCGGTTTATAGATTGGAGAAATCGGTTTATGGTTGATAGTTGCTTTGTGTTGAACTTAAACTTACTATATTGGTTGTTATATGGGGAAATCGTGTAGCGGTGAATATTATATTTCTCACAATACCGCTCTAGACACAGACGGTGTTGAGAGAATGCGTGACGATATTAATCGGATCCGACTTCACATGCAAGATCGAAAGAATATGTATTAGTTAGGGTAGATGAAAACTACTTTTGGTATACTTTGTTAACAAAAATATTTAAAATTTATAAGCTTTGCCACTAAAAACGTGACAATATTATGAATAAAACTTTGAAAACCCTTTTTCTTAAAGTGATAAACTGTTGAAAGGCAAGCATTAAAATATCCTCGATCCCTGTGGAGACGATAACAAATACCCCCTATTTAACTACGATTTGAACAGAGAACTACATTCATTATTATTCTTTGTTCATGACTATTCACAACTTTTGAATTCAAAATCAATTTAAATTAATACAATCTTTGTGGGACAATACTCTTACTTTTATCACTTGCTGCCACTCTAACTGGGTATACTTGCACATAAGAGAAATCTAACAACAATTGACTTTTGACCATTTTGATTAAATTAAAAATTAAAAAAATTCATTTTAATGGTTTCAACCTAAGTGAGTATAATGGATAATTCAAAGTAAAATACTATAATAAACGACAAAAATGAAATTACGATAAAAAAATCAACTCAAAATTACAACAAACGCCAATTCAAAAATATTGAAAAATATGATAAAAACATCAAAATACACTGATCAAATTATATTTACCGACAGAGCAAAATCAATCTCACTTTTTTTAATATTCGATAAATTTAAAATATTTTTGGATAATTATTTCCTCATTGATTCGCATACAAATGATTTAAAGTTTTTTAACTCTCAAGCTCTCTCTGCATCATCACTTAATGTGCGTAAAAATTCAAAATTTTCATAAAATTTTATCCCTTGGACAAAGTATATATTATTGACACTATTACAAGTATGTTATTTTATTCTTAAGGTGAACTTTCTTTTTATTTATTCCATAGAATATTCTATTAAAAAAAATTCTAACGCATTTTCAAAAAGTCCAACAATAAAATTAAAAGAAAAAGATTCCCCATTTGTGAGAACTGTACACACAAAAATATTTAAACTAAAAATATAAATAAATAAAAAGTAAAAAAGTATGCACATGAGATTGGACGGAGGAAAGTGAATGAACACAAATCGCCGGATTCAACAAAAATAAAGGGCTCGTAGGTAGAATTTATTTATGCGAGGGAGTGTACCTGCGGGCCAATTCTTTTTAATCCTGATATTAAAAGAACTGCTCGTAGGCTCAATATCTAAAGTAGGCTGAGGAAGCAACTTGCCCAAGAAAGACGAGAGCGCAGAGAAACTTCTACATCTACACCCATTGCAGCGCCAATCATGGCTAAACCACCACCACCACCACCTCCTGCTTCAACCCCTTGTGTTAACAGTACAAGACATAACGCTCATTTTCGCGCATCGCCTACAATGGGAGGCATCCAGAGATGAAGACGAGAATCATTGCTCTTCTGTATCAGAATCCTTTTACTGATATGGACCATGAGGATCCGTTCACACATCTCACCAAATTCTATGAAATTACGGGTGCAACGGGAGCGTCGGAAGATGAAGAGGAATCTTTGTTTAAGAGACTATTTATGCATTCCTTAATTGGGAAAGCGAAGGAATGGTATCTTCATCAATCAACTTTAGTGATGACAGATTGGAATTTATTGGAAGAAAAGTTCCTTGAACGGTTTTTCCCCCACAACATATTTATGGAAGCAAAGACGACGATATCGGTGTTTGCTCAACGTGGAAATGAATCTCTCAATGAAGCTTGGGAGAGGTTCAAATCCATGTTACGAAAATGAAAAGGTCACGGTTTTGATGAATTAACTAAAGTGCACATCTTCTGGAATGGTCTCTAATCAGTTCACAAGACTTTGTTGGATGCTACTTTAGGTGGTTTATTAGTGTCCAAAAGCGCTGAAGATGCAATTGCTATTATTGATAGGATGACACTCAATGATCATCAATGAAATCACAATCGTGGCACACATCAAAGAAAACCGGGCATGATCGAGCTGGGAACAAATGATGTTATTGTTGCTCAAAACAAATTACTTTCCCAACAAGTGGAGTTGTTGACAAAGCAAATGTCAAAGCTTCCACAACAAATCAAAGAGATGCAAGAAGTTCACAACTAAAAACATGTAGCAAGTTATGAGTTGTGTAAAGGTGATCATCCTACTGGCTATTGTCCACCGGTCGTTGAAGAAGCCAACTATGTGGGAAACCAAAATCAAGGCTTTCAACCAAGACCACCTTATCAAAGCAATAACTAAGGCTACCAACCGAGAGGTAATAGCCAAGGTTACCAACACGGGTGGAGGCAAGAGTCGAGTTCTTCAAACCGTCAACCTTACCAAAATTACAACCAACCACAACAAAACCAAGGAGGAGGATTTAAGATTGAGGAGACTTTCAACCAATTTATGCAAATGTCGATCTCCACTAAAAAAAGTACGGATACGACAATTCGGAATCTTGAGACTCAAGTAGGACAATTGTCCAAGCAACTAGCTGACCAACATAAAGAAATCTTTTCGGCTAACACTCAAGTGAATCCAAAGGAGCATTGCAATGCCATATTTATAAGGAGTGGAAGAAAAATTGGTGGGGAAGTTGAAAAAAATGTGGTAGTTGAAAAGGAGAATGAGATTGTGGAGGAAGTCGAAAAAAATGATGAAAATAAAGTAGTTGAAAAGAATGATGTAGAGGAGAAGTTGAAAAAAAAGAAAAAAGGAAAGGAGTATGAGGGAGAAGTTCTACAAAAAAAAATTACCATACCCTCTCGCTCCTATGAAAAAAGAAAATGAAAAGCATTAAGCGAGATTCTTGGATATATTCAGTCGGTTGTAAGTAACCATTCCTTACTCTGAGGCTCTCGAGCAAATGCCTAAGTATGCCAAATTTATGAAGGACATACTTACGAAAAAAAATAGGTACACTGATAAGGACACCATTGAGCTCAATGCTAATTGTAGTGCTATTGTCCAAAGCATTTTCCCGCGGAAAAAAGGAGACCCAGGAAGAGTGGCTCTACCTATAACTATAGGGAGTGAGTTCAAATGCAAAGCTTTGGTCGGTATGGGAGCTAATATAAATTTGATTCCTTTATCCATTGTTGAAGGTAGAGAAACACAAGAAATGGGGGTTTGAATTGGGTTTCAAATTTCGTCCCCTTGTGCGGAATTAAACTAATGATGTGAACAAGTAAATAAAAATAAATGAACACAATTATTTTTATCCTGGTTCACTGTTAAAGATGCTACTCCGGTCCACCCACCAAGGTGATATCGCCTTATCATAAGGACTTAATCCATTAATCATCAAAATGATTACAACCTCTAAGCTGTTAAACAAAACGTTTAGCCCTCTCAAGCATCCTGGATATCACTTAGCTGCTCAAGGAAATCAACCTCCAAGCCGTTAGAAAACGACCTAGCCCTCTCAAGCATCCTGGTCTTCACTTGACCGCTCAAGGAACAACTTCCACTAAGCTATTAGAAACACGCTTAGTCTTCTCAAGCATTCTGGTCTTCACTTGACTGCTCAAGGAACAACACCTTTTAAAAGGATTTTCTTGTGCACTAATATGCTTTTTACAAGCTGATTACATAAATGAAGTACAATAACACCTAAGTGTTTCTTAGCAATATATGAGCAACAACTCCTGGCTTTATAATATAGAAACTATCTAAAGAATGAATCTCTGAGAGATTATAAAACATTAGTTTTGTATTGCTTAAAAGATTTCTTGATGAGCACTACAACTTCTTTTCATGAGCTTTAAGCTTCTTTTGATGAACTCCTTTCTTGAGCATATAATGTTTTTTCCAGCTTAACCATCAAGATCAACTAAGTTACTATGCTTCACTTATTGATGTTTCACTTGACTAGTTTCACATGGTTTTAGAATGTTGCATCATTGTACACACTTCAAACAGTTTGCTTTAGCTTCTTCTTCATTGAGAATTTTTCATTTAAGCTTTATCTTGTAGCATTTTCTTCATTATTTTGGCTTTGCATAGCAGCGTGTTATCACCAGCAACCAGCAAACTCTCTATCTCTCTCTCTCTCTCTCTCTTTTTCTCATGATCAGCGGCTGCTTCCAGCAACCTTTTTTCAAGCTTCCAAATCTTCAATTTATAAAGCTTGAGAGAATAGATCTATTGAGGGGCATTCTTGGAAACATATTCCAACAACAATATCCCAACGTTCACATGAAGGAATGGTCAACATCTCTGTACAAAAAGCTGCTCTTGCGCCACCTTATCGAGGTAGAGGTCATAGTTTTTGTATTCTTGTGTTTAGCTCAAAACCATTCTTATCTTTAGTCTTCCTAATGTCTTCAGTGGCTTAAAATAAAATGTTGATGAAGCATGTTATAGAAGAGTCAATTCTTTGCAACTTCAGAAACCCAGTCTTTAGAATTCCAAGATCTTCATTCAACAGAACCTTGTCTTCAAAAACTCTTCAGAACTTGACCTTCAGATATTGTGTCTTCAGAATCTTCAGAACCATGTTCACCTGAACCACGTCTTCAGAATCTACAAATCTTGTAACATTAGAAGCGCATCAAATTAGAAAGCCTTATAGGCCTTTCTCATAAAGTCTCAATTAGAATGTCAATAACTAACGTTCATTAAAACCGTTGTATTAGAAACATTCATGAATCTTGCCTTTATCTTGTACATACATATGTTTTATTCCAAAGTGTTGATAATAGAATCTGATGACGTTACACGTTTTCTTATCAGAGTCAGAATCATATTGACAACAGTCACACACTAGACAGAAACCATATCATAAAGAATTATTCTCTTAGATAACATGTGCAGTTATCATCAAAACTCAAAGGCAATATGTAGAACCAAATCTTGTTCTTACAATCTCCCCCTTTTTTATGATGACAAACAATGTATTTTGATAGAGCAATTCGTACAGGGTAATCACCATAAATCCACAGAGTCATAGATAAGCTTAACAGGCTCACCCTGATTCTGTTACTCTCAAAATTCATTTATGCTTGTTCATAGTCTCCCCCTGATCCCAAGACTCGCAAAATGATTTTGAAGTAGAATCATATCATCAGAGAAGGATTACTTCTCAGTGATGTCTCATCATAATCTGACTAGAACTGGTTGGTCTACATCTAAGAACCTAGCTTGCTATCATAATACTATAGACGTATCAGAACCTTATTTGTCTTATCAGACTTGATGTCTTGCATTATATATCAAAAACTGGTATATACTTTCTTAGATGCCACACATCATGTATAAAAACCAAATCTTCAATATCTTAGCACATATCACCAATAGGTGGACATATCCTCATGACATTTGATGGTTTAGAAACTGAATATTTTCTTTAATGACCATGACTTAATTTGATCTCCGAAAGATTCACATTATTTTAATGCTGGAGTCTAGATACCATTTGAAGTTTAGATACCAATTGAATCATTCTTTTAGAAAGTTTACAACTTCTGACAAGTTTTGGGTATCAGGGCGAAATTCATAGACATCCCTTGTTTCTAAAAACTTAGTGGTCAACACCAGATATTAATATATTATAAGAACAAGCTTGTTTCGTGTTCTTCTTTCTTGTAAATGTCTTCAACGAATCATATCTTGTGATCTATTGCTTCTGATATAATCTTCTTGATGATTTACTTCTGAAGCCTTCCACTTGTTTCTTGATCATATCTTTTGATATTTTATCAAATACAATTCATGTATTCTGATATATCATTACTTCTAATATGTCTTTTCTCTTCTGATATAGTCTTCTTCAGTCTTCTGATAGCCTGTTCTAACATATAGTGAACTTTTGTGAAGTTCCTGATCAATTCTCAAACATAGATTAGAAGTAAACATGTTTGAATTATATTTAGGATGAGATTCTTTTAGATTAGATATCAAAATCATATATCACTTTCTCTCTCTTTGTTAGAAATCAAAAAGGTAAATAAGAATAGATATTGACAAAGAAATATGAAGACGATCATAATGCCAGAAAAGGAAATTTCATTAAACTTAATAAAGAAATTACAATGGGAGACGACATATACAAACATACTTAGGGCTTATGAAAAAACTAAGGACTTAGAAGTTTTAAGATTCAATAACTTTTCAGGGCCTGAGGTTTGTAATCTCTCCCTGTATCAGATGGTCTTCGAGAGGAGGTTTGTAAGCTCTTATTGAGTCCTATCTGTAAAGTCTAAGAAGTGAGGTTTGTAAGCTCCCTTCTATTCAGAACATAGAAACTAGTCTCCTAGAAGATCATTAACAACTTTGCATCTTACTTTTACACATGCCTCATCTGGTCCAAACCGTTTAGCTAAACTAATGATTTTATCCTTGAAGAAAAGCTCAGTCAAAACTCTTCCATAAGGAATGTATGACTTGTGCTGACCTCTGGAAGTTTTAACAGAATCCTTCAATTGATTGAAGATTGTTAAAGGGAGATTGATTCTGATATTTTTCATCAGAAAATAGATAAACAGTCTGTCTTTATGAGACAAAACATTTTTGTCTGTTTCCCGAGGTCGAAAATTGTTCAGAAGAAGATTAAACCAAGCGTTTACAGTGGGTGAAAGTCTATTCGGATTATTTGGTTCAAATCTAAGGAAGGAAGTGTTGAATATGTCACGGAACTCATCAACCAAAGTGTAGTTTAGACGGAACTCATCAACAGTGACACCAGTTAGGATAGATCATATGACCTTAGTAATAGAAGAATGAGTGATTGTGAATGGAATGCCATACACAGTTGAGTTGATGGAGTTACCATCTTCACTTTCTAGGGCATATTCCCAAAAGGTTTTCACAAGGTTTGGATAAACTGGGCCTCTTAACAAAGCAAAGTAGTTATGTCAATCCTGTATGTGCTGGCTAAGGATAATGTAACGAATTGTTCCTTTAATACTCATAAAATCAGGTCATTTTTTGACAATGACTTTGAGAATCTCTTCATTGCCACAGAAGGTATTGGCAGATATAGTTGAAAGAGAGTGAATGGTAACAAAGAAAGGATATGAAGTTCACAGAGAAAGATTGACTCAAGATGAAAGAGAGGATAATAAGTTACCAATGAAAGGAGTGACTAAGGAAGAGGTAGACAGGAATAATAAATATGAGAGGGAACTATGAACTTGACAAAAAATTTAATGATGAATCAATACTTGAGACACACAACATTTAATGATGATTTGTAAATTGTTGCCATATACCAGAGTGAGCGTGATAGGGGTAAGAGCTAGAGTAATACGACAAATGAAAGATGGAATTGGAGGTGTTGATCAGACACAATATTTGAAAGAAATAGGTGAGACATCCTAAAGAAGGAATGAGTTCAGAAAATCTAACAAGGGGTGATATGAAACGATTTTAATTTCCTGTATCAAGATATTCTTATAACTCGAAGTATCCCATTAGATACGAGGTAAGGTACATATAAGATAAAAGATTTGTTGATGTGCCAACTCTCTATCATTATGGCTAATAAATGAATCACACTCTAGTTTCCAATAGTCAAAATAATCTAAAAGGATCTTTTAACCTTTGGACGCTTCAGATGCACGAGAACTTCACTTATCAGAAGTTTTACATTTCAGAAGTAAAACAATTACTATTCAAACATCAGAAACATATTTTTTATTCTAGAGAAACAACTATTGTGAGATAACTTCTTACCATTCTGGACATAGAACTAGGTTCACATGTTGAATGAGAATAAGTTTATTTTCAGCAAGGAATTTTTTAAGAGAGATTCAAGTCATAAGAAAATGACTGAATCAGAAATTTAGAAAATAATTTCCTACTGAATTCTCAAAAATTGTAGTTCTAGAATATAAGAATAATGTCTAAACCATTTAAATTAAACAGAAGAGTTGGAAATATATTACTCTTAATCCTTTGTGTAGATTCACAGCTACGACTGTAGACGCTTCTTCAGAATCACCACATGTTAGCTTATGCAGTTTAATGCTTCTAGTTGGACCACTAGAATCATTTTCTCCTTTCATCATTTGTCTTCTTTCTTTTGCTATCTTCATAAGAATTTTGAACCTTGTGCAGAAACATGATCTCATGATCTTCTATTCTAACGGATGAAAAAAAATATCTCATCTGATGTTTGTTTCATTGATCATTAGAGAAGAATCAAATCTTTATCTAGTCTTCATCTTAGAATTATCCGTCTTCTATCTTTAAGAAGGATCAAAAAGTGCCTTCTTCAAGAAATCTCGTTTCCAGAAAGCTAATAGTTTCTCAGCTTAAACATAAACTTTTGAGCAGTTATGTGCTAAAGAAACTTGTTGAATTTTCTCTTGCATCACCAGAGTTCAATCTTTGAACATATTCTAAACTTCACCAGATGCAGATATCATTATGATCATCAAATCAAGACATATTTCTTAGAGGGTTTGAATGATAATCTTGTTCTTACTGGCTGAACCTTTTCGTCAAGAATCAGTTCATCAGAAAGTGACAACTTCTGTTCTTTCCTTTCTTAGGGAGTAAATGAACTGTGATGGTTTCGGATTGAGCATCTTTTGATTTCTTCATTATGAACTCCATTAGTAACTTCATTCTTGATCAAAGAAGATAGCTTCTAGCTTTGTATTCTTCCACTAAGCTTTAGTTTCTAACTTCCAAGCTCATTATCAAATCCGACATTGATTTGATTTTTGATGAAGGTACTTTAATAGCCTTAGGATATTCAGAGCAATCTAACCAATATGCATCAGAATATATTCGAATCATATTCCGTTATGAATAAACATGCTAGTTGCTTTCTAGAAATGCTTTGTCGTGATGATTTCTCATATATCATGATTTAAGCCATATCTTTTCAAAGCTTGTGCTATATTTAATCATCTGTATTTGATAGTGAAGAACTAAAACACCAGAATCTTCTTTTCACCAGATAGCTTATTAAACTCATACTTTCACTCAGTCACATGAGTCTAAAAAGTAGTGAACACAAAACGATGCATTCATGTATCAGGAGCTCTTGAAAAGAATCTTTGGATAACATTATGACAAACTTAAGCTTGTTCAACTGAGATAACTTTCTCAAGCTAACATGACTTAATTTGTCTTACGCTTCAGCCAATTCACTTCATAGACACACATATGACAATAATCAGAAAATCGTAAGTTGCTCTTTCTTGAATGCACTCTTGACAACTGAAGAACTTCCCTTCTGATATTTTCATAATCCTGCAGAGTTTCTAGAGCACGTAGTCTGAATCCTGATAGCCATATCCAATTCTTATCTGCAGTAGAATTAGTTTCTATTGAATAAGAAACTGCTTTATCTTCTGGAGAGATCTTCTACAACAACTTTATAACCATATCTATCTGCGTTATGTTAGTTAGCTCTCCTTCTCAGCCTTTTTCTCATAAGCATTTCATGCTTTCTTATTAGGCTTTTCTTCCTTAGAAAGAGATAGGCCTTCTTTGTCTTCTGGCTAGAAGTAGCATTTTGTTTTTCTCTTCTGATTTTTAGCTTCTGACTGATTGAAGCATAACAGTTTTTTTCTTTTCTGAGTTATACTGTTTAGCTCATATCTTCAGTTCTTCAAGAGAAGCTTTATTCCAGATCTTCTGCATGCATGATCAGTTTCCATAAGCTTCTATTCAAATAACAAGCTTCTGATCATTTTCTTCAAGAATCCTGACGAAGAAATCATCATTCAGAATCTTAAGTTCTGAAGTCATGATTTAAAATCTTGATGACAAGATTTCTAACATCTTAAGCATACTTCATCTTGAAGTTTCCATGCTTCAGAATCATGACACGAGCATTCTCTCTTCTTCATATGAAAGAGTTCTTAATGAGCAATACTAAGAAAGTCAACGGTAGACCAAGTCTGTTTGTTGAAAATATCCCATACTCAGAAAGAATTAACCTTCAGCAAACAAGATTTTATGCTTTCTGATGATTCTTGTTGATCTCTTCTAGATCATTCTTCTTAAGCCTTGTCTAGGCATCACCTTGAGGAGATACGTAGCTCTCAACTAACGTATTTCAAGAATAGCATTAATCAGATTCTTCTAATTATCTGATGAGTCTATTATCCTTTTACCAGCTGATTCTTCATCTTGCTTTCAATCTTCTTGCAAGCTCCATAAGAGAAGATTATGTTGTTAATAACAACCAGCTCTAAGAATCAGTGACACAATCCAGAATGAACCTATCTGGTTTATCATTTCAGTACTCAATCTTTTCAACATCGTATGAGACTGAAACTGTAGATGGTGGAGGAGATTAGCCAGAGGGTTTCTCAAAGCTCGTCTGGATCTTTATCAGACACTGTTAAGTGTTTAATAAACATCAATAACAGAACCGGAGCTCTGACACTAATTGAAGGATGAGAAACACAAGAAAAGGGGGTTTGAATTGGGTTTCACATTTCGTCCCCTTTTGCGGAATTAAACTAATAACGTTAACAAGTAAATAAAAATAAATGAACACAATTATTTTTATCCTGGTTCACTGTTAACGAAGTTACTTCAGTCCATCCACCAAGGTGATTTCTCCTTATCACAAGGACTTAATCCATTAATCATCAAAATGATTACAACCTCTAAGCTGTTAAACAACACACTTAGCCCTCTCAAGCATCCTGGCTTTCACTTAGCCGCTTAAGTAAATCAACCTCCAAGCCGTTAGAAAATGACCTGGCCCTCTCAAGCATCCTGGTCTTCACTTGACAGCTCAAGGAACAACATCTACTAAGCTGTTAGAAACATACTTAGAAATCTCAAGCATTCTGGTCTTCACTTGACCGCTTAAGGAACAACACCTTTTACAAGGATTTTCTTGTGCACTAATATGCTTCTTACAAGCTGATTACACAAATGAAGTACAATAACACCTAAGTGTTTCTTAGCAAGATATGAGCAACAACTCCTTGCTTTCTAATACAAAAACTATCTAAAGAATGAATCTGTGAGAGATTATAAAACATTAGTTATGTATTGCATAAAAGCTTTCTTGATGAGCACTACGACTTCTTTTCATGAACTTTAAGCTTCTTTTGATGAACTCCTTTCTTGAGCATATAATGCTTCTTCCAGCTTAACTATCAAGATCAACTAAGTTATTATGCTTCACTTATTGATGTTTCACTTGACTAGTTTCACATGGTTTTAGCATGTTGCATCATTGTACACACTTCAAACAGTTTGCTTCAGCTTCTTCTTCATTAAGCATTCTTCATTTAAGCTTCAGCTTGTAGTATTTTCTTCAGTACTTTGGCTTTGCATAGTAGCGTGCTATCACCAGCAACCAACAAACTCTCTATCTCCCTCTCTTTTTCTCATGATCAGCGGCTGCTTCCAGCAACCATTTTTCAAGCTTCCAAATCTTCAATTTATAGAGCTTGATAGAATAGATCAGTTGAGGGGCATTCTTGGAAACATATTCCAACAGCAATATCCTAATGTTCACATGAAGAAATGGTCAACATCACTGCACAAAAAGCTGCTCTTACGCCACCTTATCGAGATATAGGTCACAGTTTTTGTATTCTGGTGTTCATCTCAAAACCATTCTTATCTTCAGTCTTTCTAATGTCTTCAGTGGCTTCAAATAAAACATTGATGAAGCATGTTGTAGAAGAGTCAATTCTTTGCAACTTCAGAAACCCAGTCTTCAGAATTCCAAGATCTTTGTTCAGCAGAACTATCTTGAGTATCTTCAACACTCATTCTTTTAGAAGTAATATCTTCAGAGTCTTTAGAACCTATTCCTTCAGAACCTTGTCTTCAGAGTCTTCAGAATTCATTAAGCACATTATTGTCTTCAGTACTTCGTTCGCCTGAACCTTCTCTTCAGAAACTCTTCAGACCTTGACCTTCAGATATTGTGTCTTCAGAATCTTCAGAACCATGTTCACCTGAACCACGTCTTCAGAATCTTTATAACTTGTAACATTAGAAGTGCATCACATTAGAAAGCCTTATAGGCCTTTCTCATAAAGTCTCAATTAGAATGTCCAGAATTAACGTTCATTAGAACTGTTATATTAGAAACATTCATGAATCTTGACTTTATCTTGTACACACATATGTTTTCTTCCAGAGTGTTGATAACAGAGTCTGATGACGTCACACATCTTCTTATCAGAGTCAAAATCATATTAACAACAGTCACACACTAGATAGAAACCATATCAAACATAATTCTTCTCTTAGATAACATGTGCAGTTATAATCAAAACTCAAAGGCCAGATGTAGAACCAAATCTTGTTCTTACAGTTGTCAGAAGACTTTAAAACATGGAAATGAATTCAACCAACATGACTTTACAACTTGCGGACAAGTCTAGGACTCGTCCTCAAGAAGTTGTTGAAGACGTGTTATTGAAAGTCGACAAATTTTTGTTTCCGGTTGATTTCGTAGTCATGGACATGGAAGAAGATGAGGATACACCTATAATCCTAGGAAGACCCTTCATGAAGATCGCTAGGATGTTAATTGATGTTGATGAAGGTATCATGAAGGTGAGGACAAATGATGAGCAAGTGTGTTTCACACTTTTCAAAGGGGTGGTGTATTCGAACCAATTGGAGGAAAAATTTTAAGTGAAAAATGATGACGCAAAGGTTGCATCGAAGAAAAAAGAGGAAGAAAGAGCCGACAATGAAGAATTGTTTAAAAAGAAGGATGAAGAGGCTAAAGAGGCTTTGATGAAGTCATGTTGGGACTTTTCTTTCTTAAGGAAAAGTGGACCGAGAACGGGTCATGATAACGGTTGAAGTATTTGTTGTTGGAGTATTTTTTTACAGAAGCAAATCCTTGCGCTTTTAGTTTCGAGGTTTCAAAACTTTGGACCGTCGAGCTCAAATGACGTTAAACAAAATGCTAGTTGGGAGGCACCCCAACATTGTAAGTACTCTTTCAATTTTACTTCTTTGATAGTGTAATTTAGTTTAGGAAGTGCTGTGGTAGAATGAATTGAAAAGAAAAATTTTTTCAAAAATCTGTCACATTCGCCTTTTGTTCGTTAGGCAGACCTGGGGCGAATGTTTGCTAGGCGAACTTAGCGAGACAGAGAAAATAATAATTTTTCTACCACATCACTTAAGTGGAATTTTGGGTGGGCCAGAGATGCGTAGGCCTAATACCCATTTTTCTTATTTGGTGGGGTAAACTTTCCCCATTCCCCTTTTTGTCTTTACTTTTCCCTCTTGTCTCTCTACTTCTCACAAAACACACCACACACAATTTTCTTTGCTTTCTCAATTGTACCCGTGCAAGTGAAGCAAATCCAAATTCAATTGCAATTTCTATTCTCTCCTCTCAACACAATTCAGGTTTGAGTTCTTTATTCATTCCCCTGTTCTGGTTAGCAAAAATGTTGTTAGGGTTGGTATGTGAAAATGATAGAACTTGCTTCTAGGCTCTGTGACTATGTGCATGTTCTATATTGTTGATTTCCATCTCTTTGCATATAGGTATTATACTTTAAAAGTTTGAAATTTGAGTTGTTTAGGTTAGAGTTGAATTAAAGTTGAATGAAATATTAACCTGTTGCTTGAACAATTATGGTAGTTGGTGTTGTTACTTAATACTCATTGTGTACCATGAATAGAAATGACTGAATGTAGAAAATTGGCTATGTAATTGATTTCTTTTCAAGTAGGCAGAATCTCCAATTTTGAAAATTCGCAGGGTTCTCCTTGAGTTCGCAAAGCGAACCTGGAGCGAAATTTCGTTTGGTCTCGCTAGGCGAAGTATTGGCGAACATGACAGAAATTTAAAATTTTTGTTGTACTGAGATTCTTGTTCTGATTCTTTGTGCATTGCTTTCTCACTAATACATCTTGTGTTTGGCTTGCTGGTTTTATTTTGTGAATGTGCATATGGCACCTCCTAAGACAACTCCTTCCAAGAAAAGAAAGGTTGGAAGCACATCCCGTCTGCAACCAATCCAATATGATTCTGACAGGTTCAAGAGAGCTAAATAAACTGCTCGTTATGTTGCTCTCGAGAAGAGGAACATTTTGCTAGAGACGAGGTTTAACCTCAACCCTCAAGGTTCCTACCTGGCGGTAGCGAGAATCCTTCATTCTAAAAAGTGGGATAGATTGATCACACCTTGTGATAGCTTTAACGTAGAGCTCGTAAAGGAGTTTTACGCTAATACCCTTCCAGATGACGACGAGGTGTTTTCTTGGACCACTATGGTGTATGGGAGATAGGTGAAATTTGATCGGGATACCATTAATCATGTTCTAGGCAAACCTCTCACCTTGGGGGAAGATGAAATTGATGAGTAATACAAGACCTTAAGGCTGCATAGAGACGTAGAGGCCATTTCTAGTGCATTATTGTTGGAGGGAAATCGGTGGAATTGAACCCGTATGGGGTTCCTAGAAGATACCACAAGGAGATCTTGCAACCGTTAGTTCACTTGGTACTTCTCTTGGTGTTGACTAACATCAAGTCGAAGTCGTATACCTCCACCGTGCCCATTTCGGTTGCACACTTGGTTCACAATATTTTGATTAGCACTCAAATTGATGTGGATAGGATTATAGCTTATGAGATGCATGATGTTGTTGAGAGTGGACTTAGATCAGGGTCGCGGAAAAATTGCCCATTGATCTTTCCATGTCTTATCATGGTTTTGTGCGTGCATGCGAGGGTGAAAGTACCCTTCCGTCGTCAGGTGACGATCCTGGCTGCTATCGATGATAATTATGTGGATAACTTTTGCATGCCAAAGGGAATGTGAGGAGGACATACCTCTAGTGCTGGTGCTGATGCTGGTGCAGGTTCAAGAGCTGGTGATGCTTCCGGTTTTGGAGTTGCAGGCTCCCAGGGCTTTGACCTATTCCAGAGGGAGATCTGTAACTACAACTGGGAGTGGATAGCGGCAACTCAGCACGCTTATATTCATGATTCTATGCATGTATTACAGCTGCATTGCAGAGAGCCCTCTGTGGAGCATTCGATGATGACTGTAACACCCTTTTTCGACCCAACAAAACGACACAACAACACGGAAAAATAATCAGAGTAACACCCCCAAAAGGGCATCACACATCGTCACAAAACATCATAATAACCACATGTCCCGTCACACGGGTTTGCCATCATAAGTTAATTAAACACCACACAGCGGAAAATCAAGTTTAAATAAAACACTTTTATAATTCAAAACTCCTCAAACAAAATTCATGAAAAACATCATGTCCACAAAAACAAAAGAACAAAATCGTTCGACTCAAACGTCCCGACCCGGTGTTACATATCAGAGCAAGACCCTCTAAGTCGACGGAGAAATAAAAATGCTTCAAAACTAAATCTTCATGCGCCAAAGGAGCTAAACTTGATCACCTGCACGTTACCCACGTGGAGGCAACAATCAAACAGGCAGGGTGAGTAATCACGAAATCAATATATAAGATATGCGTAAAAGATAAAGCACAAGTAGCATCATCATCAATCACACACAACATCAAAACACATCAATAACATCAATGTAATGCAATGCCACATAGTATGCAATGTAATGTCAGACTCATGCATGTGGTACCAACATCGTCATACTCGATGGACACTGGGCCATCACCCTCCAAAGATCCCCACCAATAGAATTGATTTTACACAAGAATCGGAGCACGTCATAAAAAACTTCAATCCACACAATGGGATTGAAGCCACCAAAATGGACCGAAGTTCTACTATGCCATGAATGCATGATACAAAATCGTCATAATAAACATCATCATAATATCATCACAGTTGCATCATAATTCATGAATTCATCATCAAACAAACATCATAACATCAATTCGCACTCGTCAAGTTTATCATTATAACTCACCATGCGTCATAGTTAGTTCATCACATAAAATCCCCAATTTTTATTCTATTCATCGTCATTACTAGATTACTAGTGTCATATTATCTCATCCTAGCCCTACGTCTCAAAGAAACCCCGCTACAAGCGAAATCGGGACAGAAATCGCAAAAAACGTGAAAAATCTGCCCCTGCCCCTGCCCATACGCATATGGACCACCCAGATACGTGTATGGCTCAAATTTCACGCCCACCCTTACGCGTATTACCCCCTTCAATACGCGTATCAGCAGAGAGGTTCTTCCTTTCAATTCTCCTTCATATCTCCTTACGCGTAACGCCTTCTGGTACGCATATTGCCCGACTTCCCTACGTGTATGATACGCGTATCAGCAGAGGGTCGTGTCAGCCCTTGGGGACGGTGTGTACGCTACGCGTATCACCTTGGGAGTGTCCCCGTTACGCGTATTGCCTTCTCCCTTACGCGTATTGCCTTCCCCCTTACGCGTATCACCAGAGACTCCTCCAAAAACTCAGATTTCGCATCTGAACGCAAAATCCCTCTTCCCAGCACCTTCGATCTACCAGAAACAGCCTCAAATCATCTTTGATTCATCCCAGATCTAAGTTATTCATCCTACTTCATCATCTACATCAATTACCCTTAATTACTAAGTCTGAATTTAGTTATTATCAGGTTCGATTTACAGATCTGGTTACCCAAAGTTCGTCATCACATCAATTACATAGATTCAACATCATTACAGCAAATCACACGGATTTCATCACAGAAAATCATATACATACAGACACAAAATTTCATCACAAACCAGCATATAATCAACAGACACGAAAACACATAATTATCTCTACCTTAAACCCATATCAAACATATTAACCCGGATTACCCCTCATACCTCGAAATTCCAGCAGAGATTCTTCGTTTTCCGGGGTTCTACGGTCGATTCCTCAATCTAGCCTCCTTTCCTCAGATCTCTAACCACTCCTTAGGGTTGAAAAATTCTGATCTCCAAATCCCTACTTTTCTCTTTTGTTAAACCTAAGGGTTTTTGGGCCTTAATCTCTGTTTACCATGTTATCCTTCACTAATCCCTCAACATTACCGACTTACCCTTAATGACCTCCTAACTATTTTAATTAACAATAATAATAATAATATAAATAATATCCTAATTATTCAAATTATTTCCAATATTATTATTAATAAAATAATCTAATTAAATTACAATTTCTAAGGTCTCCAAGTTCCCTTAACCCAAGGCTACCCCACTTAATCACATAATTCATCAACGTCACAAAGTCATCACAAAGCACCAAAACACCGCATGATCATAATAATTTAATAAATAAATATTATAATTATTTGGGGCGTTACAACTCTCCCCCACTTATAGAATTTTCGCCCTCGAAAATTACCTGAAGGAAACAGAGTCAGATACGACTCCTTCATCTGATCTTCACGTTCCCAAGTCCAGCTTTCGCCAGCTGGTCCACCCCACAACACCTTCACCAAGACTATGTCTTTACCCCTTAATTGTTTCATTTGACGACCATCAATCCGCACAGGCAATGCTTCCACAGTCAGATTATCCCTCACTTGTACATCATCCATCTGAATCACATGCGACGAATCTGGAATGCACTTCCTCAACTGAGACACATGGAACACGTCGTGTAAATTCGTAAGCGTCGACGGTAAAGCAATCCGATAAGCTACCTCTCCGACCCTCTGCAAAATTTGGTAAGAACCAACAAAACGTGGAGTGAGCTTCCTAGTCTTCAAAGCTCGACCCACACCAGTCACTGGCGTCACCCTCAAAAACATGTGATCTTCCTCTTGGAATTCAAGTGCTTTCCTCCTCTTATCATGGTAACTCTTCTGACGACTCTGCGAAGCTTTCATCCTTTCTTAGATCATCTTAATCTTCTCAGTCGTCTCTTGCACAATTTCAGGTCCGAGTACAACACTCTCACCTGACTCATACCAACACAAAGGAGTCATACACCGTCTCCCATACAAAGCTTCATAGGGTGCCATTCCAATACTAGCATGAAAACTATTATTGTATGTGAACTCAGTCAACGGTAAATGGCTATCCCAAGAACCTCCGTGATCCAACACACACGCCCTCAGCAAATCCTCCAGAGATTGGATAGTCCTTTCTGTCTGACTGTCCGCCTGCGAATGATATGCTGAACTCATCCTCAACTTAGTACCCAAAGCCTCTTGCAAACTCTTCCAGAACCTCGATGTAAATCTCGGGTCTCTATCCGACACAATACTCGAAGGTACCTCATGTAACTTCACAATCTCTTCAATATACATCTCAGCTAACTTCTGCATGGAATAATTAATCTTCATCGGCAAGAAATGAGCCGACTTAGTTAATCTATCCACAATCACCCAAATCAAATCATTTCCCTTAGCAGTATTCGGCAATCCCACCACAAAATCCATGGAAATACTATCCCATTTCCATTCTAGAATTCTCAACGGCTGCATCATACCTAAAGGCTTTTAATGCTCAATCTTCAACTTTTGACAAGTCAAACATGCATAAACAAACTCCGCAATATCCTTCTTCATCCCTGGCCACCAAAACAACTTCTTCAAATCCTGGTACATCTTCATAGCACCGGGATGAATACTCAACCTACTTCAGTGTCCTTCTTCTAGAATACTCTTCTTAATATCTGGAGCATCTGGGACACACACTCTGTCTCTGAACATCATCACCCCATTCTCATCAATCCGGAATTCACCTCCGTTACCTTGCTTAATCATTGTCAACTGGTCAACCAACTTCAAGTCAGATTGTTGTCCCACTCAGATCTCTTCCAGAATACCACTAGTCAACTTCAACATCCCCAACTTCAGACTATCAGGAGTTGCTTCGCACACCAAACTCAAATCTAGGAATTGTTCAAGTAACTCCAACTCTTTCACCATAAGCATCGACATATGCAATGACTTTCTGCTCAATGCATCAGCCACTACATTTGCTTTACCCGCATGGTAATTCAAATCAAAGTCGAAATCCTTCAACAATTCCAACCACCTTCCCTGCCTCATATTCAGCTCCTTCTGATCAAACAAGTACTTCAAACTCTTATGATCGCTGAACACTTCGAATTTAGAGCCAAATAGATAATGTCTCTAAATTTTTAACACAAATACCACAGCTGCCAATTCTAAGTCATGGGTGGGGTAATTCACTTTATGAACCAGCAACTGTCTAGAAGCATACACAACAACTTGGCCATTCTGCATTAGTACTCCCCCAAGACCCATCTTCGATGCATCACAGTACACTACAAAAGATTCACTTGGATTAGGCAAAATCAACACTGGAGCAGTAGTCAACCTCTTCTTCAATTCCATAAAACTCTTTTCACAAGCTACATCCCATACAAAAGCTTGACCCTTTCGAGTCAACTGAGTCAAAGGTAATGCCGACTTAGAAAAGCCCTCAATAAACTTGCGGTAATAACCCGCCAATCCCAGAAAACTCTGTATCTCAGTGTATATGCGTATTTTCGACGCCATGAGTTCAACACGTAAAAAGTTGTTTTCGACAAATGGAGGAACATGCCAAAAGAAGTACAACTGAAAGAGTATATCTACTTGGGAGATATTCTTCAACATTCTTCAACATTTCGATGGGGCAACGTTTCGACATTTCGTCAAGTAAAGATTTCTGCAAATGGAAAAAGTTTGGACAAGTATGAAGAACGTTGTGATAGTTCGACAATTCGACAAGTCTGAAAAGACGCGTTTGTTCGACATAACTTGAAGATTCAAATTCAAGAGAATTATAACGTTTGGCAGAAGACGCGTGGAAGCACCTGGCGAAAGGGAGACATGCAGAAGGCCAGATGTCGAAGTTTTAGGATTTAGTCGTTAATAGCAGTTATTTTGTTTATCTATAAATAGGATAGTTGTTATTAGAATTCAGTGTGAAAAACTTGTACAAAACTTCCTGAAATTACTCAAAGTACCCGTGTGAGAGAAAAGAGTTATTTGGAAAAATGTACGTGTAAACACCATCTTTTAATTTCTTTATCAATCAAAGTCTTTTTACCAATTCCTTTACATTTACCAGCATCTTTATGTTTTCTTCGTCATTTTACTTTAAAGTTCTTTCTTCGCCATTTTACTTTAAAAGTTCTTTTCAAAGTCATTTTCTTTTATCTCAGACTTTCATCTAGAGTTAGTTGAAATCTTTTATTCCAAAAGACTTAAATACATAAAACTAAGAACCAAGATATCACCCTTAACTTAAAATTATCACGTTGATCTAAGTTTTCGCCCGACGTCCTAGGATTTGTTTGGTTAATCCTGCAAGTAACCCAGATTTCACCATTCTGGTAAACCAGAGGTTGTTCGCCAAGATCAACAGCGAACAAATTGGCACGCCCAGTGGGACCAGTGCAATATAAAACTTAAATAAATTTTAAAAATTAAGGCTTTTTCTTCGTTGTATGATACTAAGAAGCGGTAAATTAGCCGTATCTGACGTAGAGATACCCAAAAGAACTAGAGTAAGGAAAATGGAGAATCAGTCAAATAATCCTAATCCCAATCCAAATTCAAATGAAAATATTCCAGTTTCCAACCCTATACCTTCGACAGGGGGAAATGTGGATTCAAACCCTGTTATGGAGGAGGTTATGCCTTCGTCAACAGGATCTATACCAGCGGTTTCGCTCTCCCAAAGCATGCCTAGTTCTTCCACAATGGGACATTCAAGGCCTTTGGGGACGCCTCCTCCGGGAGGACAAAATTTTAGGCCATTCCAAACAAATTTTTCCATGCCTATGTTCGGAAGAGAACAACCATATGGAATGCCAACGCCAGTGATGGCAAACTTGCAAAGTGCACCACCCTTGTATTCTGACGCCATGGTCCACATGTCTTCACCATTGCAAGGATCAGGATATGGTGGAAATATGAGTAGATTGAACCAATCCCTACCAAATTTCCAAATACCAGCAATTACCAATAATTCTGCGCAAGTAATTCGACAACAAACGGACGAAAGTAATCATGATATGGTCCAAATGTTGACTCAACAAATGGGAGCAGTGTTTAACCCTTTAATACAAAACACTACCCAAACCAACCAATTGTTGGTTGCGCAAATGACGCGCATTGCTGACTTTTTTAGTGTTCCTCAAACACGACAAAGAGAACAAGTGATTCAAAACCAAGTAGTAAATGTCGAAGAGGAACCCACGATAAATCAAAGGCCTCTAGAGAATCCTCAGGCAAACCCTAGAAACCAAGAGGCAGTGGTCGAACAGCCTCGTGTCGAAATCCCCGTTCAACAAGAACCTAGGAGGGTAATAGTCCAGAGAGGCCAAGATGCTGATGATGTGTTGCAACAGCGAATACGATATAATAACTTGCCTGTTGAAAATAACATAACAGCCATGGTCGAAAGGATAATGGCCCAAAACGGTGTAAATATAGGTTTGCAAAGGCCTACTTATACTTCCCCATTGTCAGAACACATTCTGCAAGAGGAACTACCCCCAAGATGGAAAGTTCCTAAGTTTACTAAGTTTTCAGGAGATACTAGTGAATCTACTATAGAGCACGTAGCGCGTTATCTAATAGAAGCAGGAGAAATAGTCAATAATGAAAATTTGAAAATGAAGTACTTCCCAAGTTCTTTGACAAAAAATGCATTCACCTGGTTTACATCCTTGCCTGCGAACTCTATATTCACATGGACCCAATTAGAAAGATTGTTCCATGAACAATTATATATGGGTCATACTAAGATAAGTTTGAAGGAATTAGCCAGTGTTAAGAGGAAATTTTCAGAGCCTATAGATGATTACCTAAATAGGTTCAGGTTGCTTAAGGCAAGATGTTTCACACAAGTGCCAGAACGAGAGTTAGTCGAAATGGCTGTAGGGGGTCTAGATTATTCTATAAGGAAGAAATTAGACACTCAATATTTAAGAGATATGGCACAATTAGCAGATAGGGTAAGACAGATTGAAAGGCTAAAAGCTGAGAAATTCAGATCAAATAAAAATAAAAAGGAAAGAGTGGACTATGTAGGAGTATGCCAGGATGATGATGGTGACGAAAATGAACTAATTTTGTTCGACGAACAAGAAATTGATCTGGCAGAACTAAAGTCAGGCCCACCATACGCCTGTAAAGTACTAGCTCCGTCGAATGGGAAAAATCCAGTCGAACCTGAAAAGAATGATAAGTTTCCCAAACGAACTTATACGTTCGACGTCACCAAGTGTGATGAAATTTTTGATTTATTGGTCAAAGATGGTCAGTTAATAAAGCCACCAGGTGCTAAAGAACCGCCTGTCGAACAGCAGAAAAAGAGGGGTTTTTGTAAGTACCATAACTTTTTGGGTCATAAAACATCTCAATGTTTTCTTTTCAGGGATCTAGTTCAAAATGCTATCCGTGATGGAAGGCTGAAGTTTGGCGAGAAGCCAAAACAACAAATGGGGATTGATTCAAATCCCATGCAGGTTGTCGAAGCACACTATGCTGAACCATCCACTGTGAATATGGTGGAGATTGAAGTTGCTTCTGATGGCAGTTTCGAGATGGTGGAGGCTATGGAAGGTTTCGACACCAGTGTCAACATGGTCGAGATTACTGAAGATCTTGCAGGCCAGAACGAAGTCGAAGGTACTGAAGCGTTCGACAACGATAATAAAGTCAAAGTCACTGAAGATCTTGACAACAAAAACACAGTTGAAGTCACTGAGGACTTCGACGATGAAGGTAAGGTCGAAGTTACTGAAAGCTTTGACAATCAGAAATTGAAGAAAACTACAGAGGGTTCCGACGAAAAGAACGATGACAGTGTTGCTGAAGACATGGTGGTTCGACCAGGAGAAATCTGGGATTGCTTGGGACAGCCAAGTGGAAAATTCGACTACCTGGTGAAGTACACTATTCCTGCAACTTATCACACCGACATCAGTGAAATCCAACCAACTGGTTGGGGAAGTGATTTTGATGACGATGGTGATTCCCCTATCGCCAAGGAAGAAGTTACTGAGGACTTCGTTGCTGAAAACAAGGCTACTGAAGGCCTTGATCTTGACAACACGAAGGAGGCCGATGTTGCAAATTACTGCATCAACATCATGGGACCTTTTGACAAGGAAGTCACAGAAATGAAAGAAAAAGCTGTACATGGCCGTGGGAAATCTGGGACTTATGGGATCCTACGAAGAATAAGGGAGGATCCTAAAGAAAAGTCAAACAAGTGTTGCTGCAAGCATGCTCCTAGGAACATATCCTGGTGTTGCTGCCCAGAGGGGAAGTTCGACCTGACGAAAAAGAAGGACAGAGTCGAAGAGGAAAAGCTCATTGAAAAGATGAACAGACTAACCATTGCTGACAAGCAAAATGTGGGAATCAATATGGTAGAAGTTTCGCAGAAAACTCAGGCAGCAGTAGATGAAGATCAACGTCGAGAGGAGTACCAAAAGCTGGCGTACCCCAAAGAAGATGAGAGTTTGGTCGAATTCATCAAAAGGTGCCAGATAAAGAAGAGTGACGTGATGCTATGCCCTCGTTGCAGTTCCATTTTCGACAGAAAGGCTGCCACCAACTTGGAGGCAATAGATCAAGCAAGAAGGAAGGCGAATGGGGGAGCGACAAGATATGATCCAAGAAGGAGTGAGCACCACCAATGGAGGCACGGAGACAGACACTATGGCACTTACAAGCCATCAAACAAAGTGATAGATGACAAATGGGTTCAACCCATCAGAGATGCCCAAGGCCAGAAGAAGTGGAAGAATTTCGATGTGCAGAGAGGCACTTCAATGGAAAACAAGAAGGAGTTGGAGAAATATAAACCTAGGCCATATCCTTCAGAGAATTATAAAGGGAAGAACCCCATGTCGAGATCCCAGTGGAGGAGGTTCCAAAGGCAAAAAAGGGTTGAGAAAGAAGTTGCTGAAAAAGGTATGATGAGAAAAGTGGCTGGAAACAAGGACGAAGCAGAATGTAGCAGCAACGCTCAAATGGCAAACAAGAAGAAGCCTCTCCAGCAAATCAAACCAAACAGCGTGGCAGCGCAAAGTGTGCCCAAAGAGAAGAAGTTGGAGGATGACGAGATGACAGATGATTTCAAGTCAGATTCGGAGGCATCCTTCGACGTTGTCTGTAATGTGGTCTCGGTCCTTCCCAGAGACTATGATAGGATCATGGAAGTCGAAGACGAAGAGGATGGGATGGAAGAGGAAACGATGGTGCACAAGCCCGTGTGTTACTACGTAATGAATAATGGTTGTGTCGAAGAGCAAAATGCTTTCTTCAAAAGACCAGACGATTCCATGAAGGCGCACTTGAAGCCTTTGTTTATCAAAGGAAAGATTGAGAGTGTTGGTGTGAACAAGATCCTAGTGGATGGTGGTGCCGCTGTGAATTTAATGCCCCATTTCATGCTGAAAAAGATTGGCAAAGATGACTCGGATGCAAAGCCCCACAACATGGTTCTGTCGAATTACGAAGGAAAGGTAGGAACAACCATGGGAGTTATTCAAGTGGATCTGACAGTGGATACTATAACAAGGCCAACAATGTTTATAGTTATTGCTTCTAGGGTAAACTACAACTTGCTGTTGGGAAGAGAATGGATCCATGGTATAGGTGCTGTTCCCTCGTCGATGCACCAGAGAATAGTTATTTGGAGGCCAGATGGAATCGTCGAGAACATAGAAGCAGACCAAAGTTACTTCATGTCCGAAGTAAACAATGTAAGCGATCGAAGTTTCGACAAAAACTTAGCCCACATACCTCCTTGCAGTCCGGCGAAATTCGATTTGAAGGCAACGGACAACGCGTACTGTTCCATGTATCTCCATCCTACACATGGTTTTCAGTGGGATAAGGAAGTCATTGGTGACTCCAACTACATGTGGGGGACTACCGACGTAGCACCAACAGAATGGGGGAATGAGTTCGACAATGATGATGAGTGAACAAGCAGTGCTCGACAAAATTACGGCTTACATAGTCGAAAACAAATTCAAGGCGGCTCTGGAGGCCGAAGTAAAATACATGGCTGTCGAAGCCAATCATGAAGATTCAAATGAACAATGTCTTCAAAAAGACGTTGAGGAAAATAATGACAACAACCAAATAGACGAATGGCAACACCAGAAACTTGACGCCATTTATGACGACGAACCTTTGGGGTTCGAAAAAGATCCAGTGTCGAACAATTTGAAGATGGTGGCGCAGGATCCTTTAGAAGAAATCAACTTGGGACTGGGGGCAGAAAAAAGACCAACCTACATAAGTGCAAGGATGAATCCTCAGTTCAGAGTCGAAATAATCCAGTTGTTAAAGGAGTTCAAAGATTGCTTTGCATGGGATTATGACGAAATGCCTGGTTTGGACAGAAGTTTGGTCGAATTGAAGCTGCCAATCATAGAAGGGAAGAAGCCAGTCAAGCAAACTCCAAGGCGCTTTGCACCAGAAGTTCTGTCGAAAATAAAAGAAGAGGTCGAAAGACTTCTAAAATGCAACTTCATCCGCACTACCAGGTATGTTGATTGGATTGCAAATATAGTTCCGGTTATTAAGAAAAATGGCAAACTTAGGGTATGCATTGATTTTAGAGATTTAAATTCTGCTACCCCAAAGGACGAATATCCTATGCCAGTAGCAGAAATGCTTATAGATTCTGCAGCAGGTCACGAGTATCTAAGTATGTTGGATGGATACTCTGGCTATAACCAAATTTTTATTGCTGAAGAAGATGTTTCTAAGACAGCTTTTCGTTGTCCTGGAGCAATTGGAACTTATGAATGGGTAGTGATGCCTTTTGGTTTAAAGAATGCTGGAGCCACTTACCAAAGGGCTATGAATTCAATTTTCCATGATTTTATTGAGACGTTTATGCAGATTTACATTGATGATATTGTAATCAAGTCTGTTTCAGGAAAAGATCATATAGACCATCTTCGACAATCCTTTGAGAGGATGAGAAAGTTTGGTCTAAAGATGAATCCCCTTAAATGTGCTTTTGGTGTGCAGGCGGGTGATTTTTTAGGTTTTGTGGTCCACAAGAAACGGATCGAAATAAATGAAAACAAAGCCAAAGCTATAATGGAAGCGAAAGCACCATCAACGAAAAAGGGATTGCAATCTCTACTAGGGAAGATCAATTTTCTAAGAAGATTCATCTCCAACCTCAGTGGAAAAACACAACCCTTTTCTCCTCTACTTCGACTAAAGAAAGAAGAATTCACATGGGGGCAAGAGCAACAAGTGGCTTTCGGCAAAATCAAAGAGTACTTGGCTAGTCCTCCAATCTTGATGTCCCCTTGTAGGAAAACAAGCATGAGATTGTATATCTCTGCATCAGACAAGACATTAGGAAGTATGTTGTGTCAAGAGGATGAGAATGGCGTCGAAAGGGCCATCTATTATCTCAGCAGAGTCTTAAATGATGCTGAAACTAGATATAGTGCTATAGAAAAACTATGTTTATGTGTATATTTCTCTTGTATGAAATTGAAGCATTATATAAAGCCTGTTGATGTATATGTATCTTCTCATTTCGACGTAATAAAACATATGTTGTCTAAGTCTATTTTGCATAGTCGAATTGGAAAGTGGGCTTTGGCTCTAACAGAATACTCCTTAAAATATTTGCCTTTAAAGGCTATGAAAGGACAGGTGGTGGCTGATTTTATAGCTGACCACTCTATAGTCGAAACTATAGAGTACGTCGAATTAGCACCATGGAAACTGTATTTCGACGGTTCCAGGCATAAGAATGGACTTGGTATTGGGATGGTGATTATTTCTCCTGACAAAATTCCAACAAAGTTCAAGTACAAAGTCGAAGGGCTATGTTCGAACAATGAAGTCGAATATGAAGCTTTGATTGCTGGACTTGAAATCTTGTTGGAATTGGGGGCAACAAGAGTCGAAATAATGGGTGACTCTGAGTTGGTAATAAAGCAGTTGACTAAGGAGTACAAATGTGTGAAAGAGAATCTAATAATGTACTTCGTGATAGCAAATAGACTTCTCAAGAAGTTCGACAATGTGGTTTTTAGGCACATTCCCAGGATGGAGAATCAAGAGGCGAATGATCTTGCTCAACTGGCATCAGGATACAAAGTGTCGGAAGAGAAGTTAGAAAAAGCCATTGAAGTCATAGGAAGAATCATATCTGTAGGTTTGTCCCCATCAGATTTAGAGACAATAAAATTGGGATATGGTGACGAAGAGAATTATGAGATTTGCAACGTAGATGATGCAGGAGTCGAAGACTGGAGAAAACCCATCAAAGAATATTTGCAAGATCCAAATCAAAAAGTCGAACGAAAGGTAAAATATAGAGCTTTGAGTTATGTACTTTATGGCAATGAATTGTTCAAGAAGACTGCGGAAGGAGTCTTATTGAAATGCTTAGGCGAAAATGAAGCATACATAGCATTGTCAAATGTTCATAGTGGAGCGTGTGGCGCACACCAAGCAGGCCACAAAATGAAGTGGTTATTGTTTCGACAAGGAATGTATTGGCCAACAATGCTAAAGGATTGTGTCGAATTTGCAAAAGGGTGTCAAGAGTGCCAAGTACATGCAGGCATACCACATGTTCCTGCAAGTGAGTTACATTCGATTGTAAAACCTTGGCCGTTTAGAGGTTGGGCATTAGATTTAATTGGTGAAATTCGACCAGCTTCTTCAAAAGGGCAAAGGTACATTTTAGTTGGAGTAGATTATTTTACTAAGTGGATTGAAGCCATACCATTGGTGAATGTAGATCAAGAAGCAGTTATGGATTTTATCCAAAAGCATATAATCTACAGATTTGGGATACCGGAAACAATAACAACAGATCAAGGATCTGTGTTTACTGGTCGAAAGATGCAGAAGTTTGCACAAGATACAAGTTTTAAGCTCCTTACTTCGACACCTTATTATGCTCAGGCTAATGGACAAGTCGAAGCAGCTAACAAGGTAGTGATAAATTTGATCAAAAAGCATGTAGGTGGAAAGCCAAAAAATTGGCATAATACCTTAGATCAAATTTTATGGGCTTGTCGAACATCTCCTAAAGAAGCAACCAATTCGACTCCATTTAAATTAACTTATGGGCATGATGCAGTTTTGCCAGTCGAATTGTATTTGCAATCAGTTAGGGTTCAAAGGCATCATCAGATCCCATCAGAGACATACTGGAGTATAATGATGGATGAATTGGTTGATTTAGACGAAGAAAGGCTACGTGCCTTAGATCTCATAAAGAGACAAAAAGAGAAAGTCGAAAAGTTCTACAATAGAAAAGTAAAATTTAAGATTTTTTCAATTGGTGATTATGTGTGGAAGGTAATTCTTCCTATGGATCGAAAAGACAGAGTTATGGGAAAATGGTCTCCCAAATGGGAAGGACCTTTCAAAGTTTTGAAAATATTTTCTAATGGCGCATATGAGGTCGAAGAGATAGGGAAAGACGAAAGGATATTAAAAATAAATGGCAAATATTTGGCAAGGTATAAACCAATATTGCAGGAAATAAAGATAGCAGTCGAATAAAATGGAAATTGAAAGTAAATATTGTGCTGCCAAACAGATGGCGTTAAATCATTACAAATAAAGCCTCAAAGGGCTAGAAATTGACAGGAAAATTCGACTAAAGCTGAAGGTTTGCAAACTGTGCCTTCAAAGCGGTAAATTTGTCTTTCTGAAATTGAAGTCGACGATCACAGAGGTTCCTGTGAATATGGGCAACTTCAATCTCTTGGTTGATCTTTTGAGCGGTCTCTGCGTGTTGAATGCCAACCTTCAACTCTTCATCAATCTCGCTCTGCCTAGGCTGCTGGATAGAAGCTATGAGTTCCTCCTCTTTGGAAATTTTCTCTTGGAGAACTGCTATTTGTTTCTTCCATGTTTGAATGTGGTTATGGCAAGTAGAAATCTTCTTGACAGAGGCTTCAGAAAGCTCTTGTAGTTTCGAAACCTTATTTGTCGAAACAGAAACAGAGTTCCATTCAGCAGCTTGTTGGTCCATTTTTTTAGAGATTTGTTGACATAAGTCCCTTCGACGGTGAAGATCTGCGCTGGATAAGTCAATCACAGTTGTCAGCTCTATCACAAAATTGCAGACTTCGACAGAAGCATCCAAGACGTTAACTTGCTTCAACAGTTTCTTCAACTCCATTGGAGCAGTGGCATTTTCCTCTAGAACTTGGAACAAGTCAACATCAAGGATCTTCGCCTTGATCTGAGTCATGATATTGGGTAGAGACTGCACTTCAGAAGTGGCTCCAGAAGTAGTCGAACTGCTGTAGGAAGAGTCTTTAAAGTTAAATCTGGTGCTAAGTATGGCTTTCAGGTAGTCCAGGGGTTTCTGCACTTTGAGACTTTCAAGCTCTTCATGAGAAAGACTAGTCGAACCAGTTGTTTGGGAACTCCTTTGAGTTTGGTCAGGAGTAGGCTGGTTGCTATGCTCTGAAGTTCGCCTAGCTTCCTGTTGCTTCGACAGATCTTCTTCGTCAGCGGTCTTCTCTTCAGGATCTCCTTTGACAGCAGTGTCTGCTTCAACATCATCAGCTTTTTGTTGCTCAGCGTGTAATCCAGGATGAGAAGGAGAGTTGTTATCAGAATCAGCTCCCACAGTAGTGTCGAATGCTTCGACTGTTTGTCTCTCAAGTTCTTTGATGGGAGTGTCCTCCTCTCGAGCTACCTCCTCCTGGATTGTCTCAGGCTGTTTTTCGACGACCTTTGGCTTCTATCAAAAGAAAAATTTCTAAGTTAGAAATGAAATAAAATAAATGAGAAGGGTCGAGATTGAAATTTACCTTAGAAGTCTCAGTTTTGGAGCTAGACTTTCCACTCCCCGTATCCTTCGGCTGATGTTTTGTAGCAGGACTGCTAGAAGATTCCCTTTTAGAGGATTTGACAATGGATTTTTGTGAGGCAATTTTCTGCAGTCTTTTCTTCTTTTGAGGAGGGGGATTTGGAGATGGAGACTCATCACTGGACTCTTCGACAGGGATTATCTCTGGTATTTTCTTTCTTTTTTGGAATGTAGAGGTTTTTTGACTTACCTGATCATATAAATCAAAAATAGTGAGTGTCTTAAAGAAATAAAAGAATAGATCAAAAGAGGAAGAGACTTATACCTTAGTCGAAGGTGTCTGGGCGGCACTTTGGGAAGTTTCGACGGAAGCTTTCTTGGCAGGCACTTTCACAGCTAAAAAAAAAAAAAAAAAAAAGGGGAAAGTTAGGCAGTGAGAAATATGTGATAATAAAATGACAAAATTCGTGTTGTTGTTAACACCTTCAAGAATGGGATCTTCCACGCGAACGTGTTCTATTCCAATATGAAGGTGCCCTGGGTAGTTATCCAGCTGATACTTAGTCGCAACCACGCGTTTAGCAGGTTTTTTATAACTTTCACGAAGAATTTTCATATGATTCCCACATGTGAACCAATATGGAAATGGAGGACTTAAAGCCACACCAAATTCAGCAGATGGTAAAGGTGGAAATTTAGGAGGGTAATAGCTGAAAGCCAAGTCGTAACGCACTTCTGGTCGAATGTGTGGAGGCAGTTTCAACTTCTCCAACTTCTCCGTGAATTTTTCTTTTAAAGTAACCGCTGCTTCGCGTATGATTCGACTAAGATCATCAGGTCTGTAAACGGTTTCAAAATATTTTTGAAATTTTTGTATTTCTTGGATGTGTCTTTGCGTACCTTTTTTAGTCCGTTCCTGCACAAGAGCAAAAGCATTCGTCAGATGAGTGATGAAAGCTTTTACGTCGAAAAATTTGGTAGCATAGTATTCCCTCCACCATGTGTCAAACTCAGGAGTGCAAAGGAATGATGGTTGAAAAACCACCGGTCGAATATCCAAAGATTCGTCAGTCAGCTTGTTCGACAATTCCCTGCTGGTGGCTTCGTCGTGGAAGGAATTGTAGAAAATGATGGCCCCTTTTTTAGGGAAAAGAGGTTGAGGCATGATTTGAATTAGGCCAAATTGTCTGGCAACCAAGTTAGGTTGATAAACTATTAAGGCAATCTGGGGTTTCGTAGTATTGCGGTGGGAGAACAGGAGCCTAGGGGTCAAAAAGGATTCCCAGACATTTAGGAAGATGTTTTCATCTTTTTTGGATTGCAAGGGGAATTGTCGTGTAAACCAGTCAGGTCCAATTGTTCTGTCAGCAAATGGAGCCGTAGTCGAAGTAAAATGATGTCTCTCAGCAAACATCATTACGTAGCTAGTGAAGGCCCGTCGAAGGCTAATTGCTTCATCAGTTGGTGTCAATTGCACCAATCTAGGCCATTCGACACTCCTGTTTTTGAACTCCTCTTCATTTATGTCATGCTTCGCAGGAATAAAGGCTTCGAAAGTGGCATTCAGCCATAGTTGCAAGAGCTAAAAGGGGCCTGCCAAATTAAGCTTCCCTTTGTCCTTCAATGTCTTCAAAGAACGCACACTTTCACTCAAGGACTCATATAGGTTCGCCAAGATTACCTCACTCAAGCATAATTTGATCCCAGCATGGAGTTGGTTCGCCATAGTGATGAACCTCTTAGCCACTTGAAGTGAGCGGGAGCAAAAGACGAATTTGGTCAGCCACAAGGTTAGAAAAGCTATGTGCTCTTTGTCAGAAACTTCTTGGTCATCTTCGCCATGGTAGTGAGACATAAAAAGGGAGTATGGGGCGAAACTAGTGTCGAAATCTATGGAGTCCTCGTTCAGGTGAGTGGGGTCGAAGTCAATGCCAACTGGACTAAGGCCAACTATGGCAGCTATGTCGAACAGCGTAGGGGTAACCATCCCGCAGGGGAGGTGGAAGGTGTTATACGTACTATCCCAAAAATAAAGGGAGGCTAGCAGCATGTTAGGGCAAACATTGGGTCCTACTCTTGATAATTGTATCAAGTCAAAAATTCCAATTTCTTTCCAAAAATTTTCTTTAACATTTTCAACTCTGTTCAACCAAGACAAGTAATCTGAAAGGTCTTTCGACCAAGGGCAAGTTCTAAAAATCCTAGTATAATTTAGATAGGTTAAATTTATTACTTCCTCATCTTTTTCATTTGAACCTTGAGGTTCAGTTTGTTCTACTGGAGTGGGGGGTTTCACCCCAGCACCTATGGGTTTTGTGTGAGAATAAGTGGGAAAAAACTCTTGTAAACGCTCAGATTTAATGTCTGGGTTAGGGAGTGGTCCTAACATGGCATAATGATTACCAGAAATAATAACAGGGATGAGTACCTGGGATTTAAAAATGCAGTCTTTTTCCCTCGCATTTGGAGGCTCAGGAATGTATTGTTGATCCCCAATCAGTGTTGGTTCATCCAACCTATGCACAGGAGGGATGATGGAAGGTTGCTCACTCTTGGAAGGTTTGCTGCTTGATGATTTTTGAAAAGCCATTGTTGAATCAGAAAGTTTTTAGAAAGAAGATGAAGATTTGGAGTGATTGTGAAGAAGAAAAATTCAAAAGCGTAAAAAAGAAAGAGAAATAGGGGTTTATTTATTTATAAGAGGAAATGATTTTTTGGGTTTAGTGGTGATCATGGAGGGCACGTGGCATCATCTTGACGGTGATGAAGAAAAGTGGAAGTTAAAAAGAGATGGCCATGACGTTAGGTTAAGTAATAATGGGCTAGAAGCTAGAACGTGGGCTAGAGTTGATGTTTTGAGAAAGTAAAATGATGAAATATGTTGGAACTTGAAATTGTGTAATTTAAAATTAGGATGACATGGCGTCAAAACATTGGTTGAACACCAAAGGATTATTTCTCCAGGATAGTCGAAATACCTTTGCTGGGGGGCAATTTGTATATGCGTATTTTCGACGCCATGAGTTCAACACGTAAAAAGTTGTTTTCGACAAATGGAGGAACATGCCAAAAGAAGTACAACTGAAAGAGTATATCTACTAGGGAGATATTCTTCAACATTCTTCAACATTTCGACGGGGCAACGTTTCGACATTTCGTCAAGTAAAGATTTCTGCAAATGGAAAAAGTTTGGACAAGTATGAAGAACGTTGTGATAGTTCGACAATTCGACAAGTCTGAAAAGACGCGTTTGTTCGACATAACTTGAAGATTCAAATTCAAGAGAATTATAACGTTTGGCAGAAGACGCGTGGAAGCACCTGGCGAAAGGGAGACATGCAGAAGGCCTGATGTCGATGTTTTAGGATTTAGTCGTTAATAGCAGTTATTTTGTTTATCTATAAATAGGATAGTTGTTATTAGAATTCAGTGTGAAAAACTTGTACAAAACTTCCTGAAATTACTCAAAGTACCCGTGTGAGAGAAAAGAGTTATTTGGAAAAATGTACGTGTAAACACCATCTTTTAATTTCTTTATCAATCAAAGTCTTTTTACCAATTCCTTTACATTTACCAGCATCTTTATGTTTTCTTCGTCATTTTACTTTAAAGTTCTTTCTTCGCCATTTTACTTTAAAAGTTCTTTTCAAAGTCATTTTCTTTTATCTCAGACTTTCATCTAGAGTTAGTTGAAATCTTTTATTCCAAAAGACTTAAATACATAAAACTAAGAACCAAGATATCACCCTTAACTTAAAATTATCACGTTGATCTAAGTTTTCGCCCGACGTCCTAGGATTTGTTTGGTTAATCCTGCAAGTAACCCAGATTTCACCATTCTGGTAAACCAGAGGTTGTTCGCCAAGATCAACAGCGAACACTCAGTAGTAGACTTTGGAGTCTCCCACTGTAATACAACATCAATCTTTGAATGATCAACAGCAATTCCACCACTAGAAATCACATGGCCAAGGAAACTCACTTTCTTCAACCATAACTCACACTTCGACAGCTTTGCATACAACTTCTTCTCTTTTAATACTTGCAACACAGTCCTCAAATGCTCAGCATGCTCTTCTTCCGATTTAGATAATATCAGAATATCATCAATGAAGACCTCAACAAACTGATTCAAATATTCATGAAAGATCCAATTCATATACTCCATGAACACACCAGGTGCATTGGATACACCAAACGACATCATAGTGTATTCATAGTGTCCATACCTCGTCCTGAAAGCCGTCTTCAGAATATCATCAGGCTTAACTCGAATCTGATGATAACCCAATCTCAAATCAATCTTGCTGAACACACAGGCACCTACTAGCTGGTCCATCAAATTGTCAATTCTCGGTAGTGGATACTTATTCTTGATAGTCACTTTATTCAACTGCAGATAATCAATACACAACCTCATACTTCCATCTTTCTTCTTCACTAGTAGCACAGGAGCACCCCACGGAGAAACACTTGGTCGAACAAACCTTTTCTCAAGCAGCTCTTCTATCTGTTTCTTCAATTCACTTAACTCAGAAGCGGACATCCGGTAAGGAGCCATTGACACCGGACTCGTACCTGGTACCAAGTCCACTGCAAACTCTACTTCACGTTCTGGAGGCAAATCACTGATGTCGTCTAGAAACACCTCAGGGAATTCACAGACAACAGGCAACTCCACACTTGCAGCTTCACGATCAATCTGCAACGATGCAAACATTGCAAACACCAAGGTTTCGTCTTCCAGAAGTCCGTCCACTTGCTTAGCAGACAAGAACATCAACTCCCCACCAAGCTCAGGAAACTCTACAGTCTTGCTAGAATAATTTATATGAACACGGTTGAACTCCAACCAGTTCATTCCAAAGATTACATCGATTTGGTGCAAGGGTAAGCACACCAAATCCATCACAAAACTCTTTTCAAAAATCGTCACAGGACATCTCAAACACACAAAGGTAGTAGTAACAAAACCATTAGCCGGAGTTTCTATTATCATGTTACTATTCATATCAGATAACTTCAAACCCAATCTAGTAGCACATTCAAGCGAGATAAAAGAATGAGTAGCACCAATATCAATAATAGCAATCAACTCGACATTATTAATAGAGCAAGTACCTCGAATCAGGTTGTCTTTCTCTGGCGCTTCTGCACCACTCAAAGCAAACACTCTGCCACTGGTCTGAGCAGCACTCGCAGTCTTCTTCGACATCTGACATTGAGTATTGATATGACCTTTCTCACCACAGTTGAAGCAGGTTGGACCATCGTCCTTGCAGTCAGTAGCTCTATGTCCCTTCTTATCACATCTATAGCACCTCACCACATAATTGGTGCACACATCAGAACGGTGGCCTTGCTCGCCACACTTGTAACACTTTCCAGAAGCGGGAGCTGCTCCCCCACTTTCCTTTTTCCCCTCTGAAGCCTTCTGCTTCCCTTTGTCAACTGAAGTCGTATAAGGTTTACCCCTATACTGCCACTTCTTCTCACTAAACTGCTTGTAGTGAGCAGATCGAGCTCGACTATTCTCGTTATAGATCCTACTCTTATCCATCAGCTCAGCAAACTTGCGAATCTGTTGGTATCCAATACCCTGCTTGATCTCTGGTCTCAGCCCATTCTCGAACTTGAGACACTTGGACATCTCAGCATCAGCACGGTTGTCGTGAGGACAGAACTTCACAAGCATCTTAAACTTCGCGACATTCTCTGCCACAATCATGACTCCTTGCTTCAGCTCAAGGAATTCCACTTCTCTCTTGCCACGAGCATCCTCTGGAAAATACTTGCCCATAAACTCCTGCTTGAACACAACCCAGGTTATCATAGTGCCAACATCTTCTAGTCTCTGACGGGTGTTATCCCACCAATCCTCGGCCTCTTCTTCCAGCATATGTGTTCCAAACTAAACTTGTTGCTCATCAGTACACCCCATCACTCGGAAGATCTTCTCAATTGCCTTCAGCCACTTGTGTGCACTTGCCGGATCATGAGTACCCACAAAAGTCGGTGGATTGTTCCTCTTGAACTCCCCAAAGCACGAAACTCATCTGGAATTCTTCCATTCGAATTGAGTTGCGCCACCACATTAGCAACTGATTCCAAAGCATCAGCAATAGCACAATCATTTCTTCCAGCCATCCTGTACACCACCAACAAGGTTAGAAGAAACAAAACATCGACAGTGTCCACACACTCGTCGACTGACAGAGGACTAACATCACGTAAAAACCTGGCCGGACGGACCGACCTGCTCTGATACCACTAATGTAACACCCTTTTTCTACCCAACAAAACGACACAATAACAGGACAAAATAATCAGAGTAACATCCCCAAAAGGGCATCACACATCGTCACAAAACATCATAATAACCACCTGTCCCGTCACACAGGTTTGCCATCATAAGTTAATTAAACACCATGCAGCGGAAAATCAAGTTTAAATAAAACACTTTTATAATTCAAAACTCCTCAAACAAAATTCATGAAAAACATCATGTCCACAAAAACAAAAGAACGAAATCGTTCGACTCAAACATCCCGACCCGATGTTACATATCAGAGCAAGACTCTCTAAGTCGACGGTGAAATAAAAAATGCTTCAAAACTAAATCTTCATGCGCCAAAGGAGCTAAACTTGATCACCTGCACGTTACCCACGTGGAGGCAACATTCAAACAAGCAGGGTGAGTAATCACGAAATCAATATATAAGATATGCGTAAAAGATAAAGCACAAGTAGCATCATCATCAATCACACACAACATCAAAACACATCAATAACATCAATGTAATGCAATGTCACATAGTATGCAATGCAACGTTAGACTCATGCATGTGGTACCAACATCGTCATAATCGATGGACACTGGGCCATCACCCTCCAAAGATCCCCACCAATAGGATCGATTCTACACAAGAATCGGAGCACGTCATAAAATACTTCAATCCACACAATGGGATTGAAGCCACCAAAATGGACCGAAGTCCTTCTATGCCATGAATGCATGATGCAAAATCGTCATAATAAACATCGTCATAATATTAGCATAGTTGCATCATCATTCATGAATTCATCATCAAACAAACATCATAACATCAATTCGCACTCGTCAAGTTTATCATTATAACTCACCATGCGTCAGAGTTGGTTCATCACATAAAATACCTGATTTTTATTCTATTCATCGTCATTACTAGATTACTAGTGTCATATTATGTCATCCTAGCCCTACGTCTCAAAGAAACCTCGTTACAAGCGAAATCGGGACAGAAATCACAAAAAGCGGGAAAAATCTGTCCATGCCCCTACCCATACGCATATGGACCACCCAGATATGCGTATGACTCAAATTTCACGCCCACCCTTACGCGTATTGCCCCCTTCAATACACGTATCAGCAGAGAGGTTCTTCCTCTCAATTCTCCTTCAGATCTCCTTACGCGTAACGCCTTATGGTACACATATTGCCCAACTTCCCTACACGTATGATACGCATATCAGCAGAGGGCCGTGTCACCCCCTTGGGGGCGGTACGTACGCTACGCGTATCACCTTGGGAGTGTCCCCGTTACGCGTATTGCCTTCCCCAGTACGCGTATTTCCTTCTCTCGTACGCGTATTGCCTTCTCCCTTACGCGTATCACCAGAGACTCCTCCAAAAACTCAGATTTCGCATCTGAACGCAAAATCCCTCTTCACAGCACCTTCGATCTACCAGAAACAACCTCAAATCATCTTCAATTCATCCCAGATCTAAGTTATTCATCCTACTTCATCATCTACATCAATTACCCTTAATTACTAAGTCTGGATTTAGTTATTATCAGGTTCGATTTACAGATCTGGTTATCCAAAGTTCGTCACAACATCAATTACACAGATTCAACATCATTGCAGCAAATCACACTGATTTCATCACAGAAAATCATATACATACAGACACAAAATTTCATCACAAACCAGCATATAATCAACAGACATGAAAACACACAATTATCTCTACCTTAAACCCATATCAAACATATTCAATCGGATTACCCCCCATACCTCGAAATTCCAGCAGAGATTCTTCGTTTTTCGGGGTTCTACGGTCGATTCCTCAATCTAGCCTCCTTTCCTCAGATCTCTAACCACTCCTTAGGGTTAAAAAATTCTGATATCCAAATCCCTACTTTTCTCTTTTGTTAAACCTAAGGGTTTTTGGGCCTTAATCTATGTTTACCATGTTATCCTCCACTAATCCCTCAACATTACCGTCTTACCCTTAATGATCTCCTAACTATTTTAATTAATAATAATAATAATATAAATAATATTCTAATTATTCAAATTATTTCCAATATTATTATTAATAAAATAATCTAATTAAATTACTAACTCTAAGGTCTCCAAGTTCCCTTAACCCAAGGCTACCCCACATAATCACATAATTCATTAACGTCACAAAGTCATCACAAAGCACCAAAACACCGCATGATCATAATAATTTAATAAATAAATATTATAATTATTTAGGGCGTTACAATGACTAGGGAGCAGTTCCTAGCTCATGCTGCTTGGCCTGAGGCCAGGCCACATTTTGGAGAGGGGGCAGGTGTAGCTGTTTCTGAGAATGCTGAGGAGGTCGGAGATGATGATAAGGCTGGTTCTGAGCCTGGTTCTGATGAGGTTTTTGGTTCTGGAGAGGAGGTTGATCTAAAGGAGGAGACCGAGTCCGATGAGGACTAGTTTTTATTGTTTGATATTTTGCGCATGATCTTAAGCGACTTCCTTTGGTTCCACAAAGTGAAGTTTTCTGTTAGCTTAGATAATTGTTATTTATGTTTATGTTTATTGTATTCCTTTTTGATGTACAATATCCACTTGGTGGATTATTTTGGATAATGTTGTGTGTATGTACCACTTTTGGGTGCTAGTACTTTTGTTGGTGTTTTTATACCATTAACATTTTAATCTTATTTTCAGTTGAATTCTTCAGTCCACGAATGTTCAACTTTCGTTTTCTTTACTTTTGTTTTATTTTATTATGTTGTTTAAGAGTCGAATTCTTCAGTTTAGGAATGTTCAAATCTTATAGTTTTTATTGTTGATATGCTTTCTTTGAATTTAATGTTTCCCTTTTGTGGTGTTGAAATGTGAGAACTTCTAGATTGGTTGATATTTGCTAAAAGTATCCAATGAAGATTCTCCAAAGTTTTGCTGGTGATGATAGTATTTGATCATGTAAATGTTGGCAAGGTACATGGTTACCTCTTTCTAGGGTGCTAGAATGTTTAAGAATTTCTTTTCTTTGTGCAAATATAATTTTGTTTCATTTTTGCAACTTTGTTTGAATGCTTATATCACTTAGGTTCCAATAGCCACAAATTTGTGAAAAACCTCCATTGTTTACTAAATGCATAGGATGTCTGATAATTCTTGTTGAATACATTTGATTCATGCTTAATCTTGTGATTATTTTGATTTTGTGGAAGCATTAGATATGATTAAGACATTTATTGATAATGAGCACAACCATATCCAAAAGTAATTTACCCGTGAGTAGTGAGAATTGGCTAACCCCTTTGGGCTTAATAGTTTAGATCCTAGTTTAGTGATGAATTTGGTATTTGTAAATAATTTGAAAGATAGTTCATCATTGAATTGTGTAGGATTCTAAATTTTTTTCTTGAATCTTTGAAATTGAGCTAAATTGTTTTCCTTGCCTAAAAATCAAGGAACATTCACTTGAGGTTTGGTTAAAACCCAAGTTGGGAAGAATGAAAAGAAAAGTGGTAGGTTACTCAAAATTTTGAAAAATTTTAAACAAGCATTGAAAAAGAAAATTGTGAATATGAATGGTGAAAAAGAAAAAGAAAAAACATGCTTGTTTGAATGAGAAAAAAAGTAGAATAATTGTGCAAAGGTGTTGGAAGGGTGAGCAGTAGAGAAAAGAAAATGTTGGATGAAGTTGTAATGTGTACATAACCTTGTATAATGAATGTTTCTTTTGCATTAGCAACTTTGAATCCATGGCCTTATAAATGTCCCTTTGTTGTGAATCTAACCAAGCTACAACCTTAAAAGAACTTAGTGATCATCTTCCTTCCATAATTTCTTTGATGATTGTTTAGATGAATGTATGAATTGGTTTGTATTTGCATCATTTGTCAGGTGAGTGAAATTGCCCCGCGGTTGCAAATGCGTTAATTTCTTCAATTCTTATTCGAAGAGGAGTGTTAGAGTGATTCGAGCATGAGAATTTAGTTGTTACTTGAAGCATTGCATGATATTTGCTTAAGAACTAAATTCTTTTGCATTGTTCGATTCTAGGAAGTTGTAACCATTGCTTGTGTGCATTTATTTGTTTATTTGAGCCATAAATCCATTCTTGGTTGAATTAAATGCTCGAGCAAATCCTCTTGTGTTCAATGAGAGGCATACTTTGCTTAAGGACAAGCAAAGATCTAGTTGGGGAGAGTTTGTTGAATGCCAAACTTGCTTTAATTTGATCATTAATTATTGGCATTTTTCAACTTCTTTTGTGTTGTTTTGTTGGATTTACTCCATGATATCATACTATTCTTCAATATTGTGAAAATACCTTTGGTTGCTTTGTTTTGTGTGTTATTGTGCAAAAATTAGGCATAAAAACATCAAAGTGTAAGACACAAGCAATTGGGCAAGGACGCTAAAGGAAAAGAAGGATTTCAGCATGTTCGATGTGCGAACAGCTAGCGAGGATTGCCAGCGAATGTTCGCTGTGCAAACTCATGGTGAAGTCCCAACGAACCATCTCAGAAAGATGACGATAAGAAAAAGGCAGTAAGTTCGCTGGGCGAACAAGCAGCAAATGTTCGTTGTGGCAAAGTATCAGCAAACCATCCTAGACTGAAGTCAGTAGCTAAAGGACCATAAGTTCGCTGTGCGAACTTGTAGCGAGGTAGTTCGCAGTGCAAAGAATTGCTCGCACAACGAACTTCAGATATTTCTCAGGGGCGGTTTAACTGTTCAGAGACACTTCATGTGTCTAAAAAGGTGTTTGCTGGGCGAAGAAACAATTCGTAGTGCGAACGTGACAGATTCTAAAAGTAATATATAAGTACTTTTCACTATTTTTGGGGATAATAACCCAATTTTACACACAAGAACTTCATTTTCTCATATTTCTTCACCAAAAGGTAATATTTTGCAAATAGAAGTTGGATTCACATCCGAGTTCGATTCTTCGACGTGGATGCTCATTCATCTTCTTCAAAAACTTGTAAAGTAAGCTACCATGGTTATGGATAGCTAATTTCCTTTGTATCAAAGGTAGATGTAGTCTACTATTTGCTTGTATGTATTTCTTTTGATTGACCTTGTATGTGAACATGTGATGATTAATATATGATGCATATTTTTGTTCTTAATGATCCATTCTTGTTTTGTAAAACTCTATACATAGATTTTGTAAAACTTGACCTAAAATATTCATCTATCGGTTTATAGATTGGAGAAATCGGTCTATGGTTGATAGTTGCTTTATGTTGAACTTAAAGCTTACTATGTTGGTTGGTATATGGAGAAATCGTGTAGCGATGAATACAGTATTTCTCACGACGCCGCTCTAGACATAGACGGTGTTGAGAGAATGTGTGACGATATTAATCGGATCCGACTTCACATGCAAGATCGAAATAATACGTATAAGTTAGGGTGGATGAAAACTACTTTTGATATACTTTGTTAACAAATTTTTTTAGAATTTATAAGCTTTGCTACTAAAAACGTGACAATTTTATGAGCAAAACTTTGAAAACCTTTTTTCTTTAAGCGATAAACTGTTGAAAGACAAGCTTCAAAATATCCTCAATCCTCGTGAAGACGATAACAACCCCCTCCCCCCCCCCCCCCCCCCCCCCCCCCTCCTTTAACTACGATTCGAACAGAGAACTACATTCATTATTATTCTTTGTTTATGACTATTCACAACTTTTGAATTCAAAATCAATTTAAGTTAATACAATCTTTGTGGGACAATACTCTTACTTTTATCACTTGCTACCACTCTAACTATGTATAGTTGCATAAGAGAAATCTAACAACAATTGACTTTTGATCACTTTGATCAAATTAAAAAAAAAAACATTTTAATGGTTTCACCCTAAGTGAGTATAAGGGATAATTCAAAGTACAATACTTCAATAAACGACAAAAATGAAATTACGATAAAAAAAATCAACTCAAAATTACAAAAGACGTTAATTCAAAAATATTGAAAAATATGATAAAAACATCAAAATACACTGATCAAATTATATTTACTGACAGAGCAAAATCAATCTCATTTTTTTTAATATTTGATAAATTTAAAATATTTTTGAATAATTATTTCCTCATTGAGCCGCATACAAATGATTTAAAATTTTTTAACTCTCAAGCTCTCTCTGCATTAGGGGTATTCATTGGTTCGGGCAAATCCGAACCAAATCAGAATCCAAACCAAACCATTGTGTTTGGTTCGGGAATTTTTTTAGTTCGGGCAAAAACCGAACCAAACCAATGAAACCCAATGTTAATTGGTTCGGGCAACGGATTTCCAAAACTCTACCCGCGAGCCCGTTTACCCGAACCAATCATAATTAATTAGTATAATATATATCAACATTATCATGGAAACTAGAATGAGATATTCAACTTCTAGAAAAAAAAATGAAACGTCACTTGTCATATGCACAACCAATATGGAGAAACAATCAAATTAAGAATTTTATATTATTTTAGAAAATTAGTTGATATAAGTTAATATTTAAAAAAAAAAAACTTTGCACATTTTTTTTAATGTACCCGAACAATCCAACCCAAACTAACCCGTTGTTTATTGGTTTGGTTCGGTATGACCTTTATCACAAAATTGTGTAAATCCAATCCAAACCAATCAATATATTTTTGATCGGTTTCGGTATCGGATTCTCCCAAAATCGAACCAAACCAGCCCGCAAACACCCCTACTCTGCATCACTTACTGTGCGTAAAAATTCAATAATTTCATAAAATTCTATCCCTTGGACAAAGTATATATTATTGACTATTACAAGCATGTAATTTTATTCTTAAGGTGAACTTTCTTTTTATTGATGCCATAAAATATTCTAACAAATTATTACTACAAAAATTCTAACGCATTTTCAAATAGTCCAACAGAAAAAATATTCCCCTTTGTGACAACTGTACACAAAAAAAAAAATTTAATTAAAAATAAATAAATAAATAAAAAGTAAAAAGGTAAGCACATGAGATTGGACGGAGGAAAGAGAATGAACACAAACCGCCGGATTCAACAAAAATGAAGGGCTATGATACAAACGGTCAAACCAGGCCAGCGCCGCCCGTTAATAAATAAGGAACTCCGCGTCCCAAATTATGGCCACTTCTACATTATACTACTTGTTTCCTCTCACTTTCCCCCTCTCACATCGCAACCTTCTTTGTTTTATTTTTTATGAATGAATGAATGGATCCACATGATGTCGATTTGATCTAAGCCCCGCCCTATACTCTTCTCATAATACCCATTATATTTTCGGCTGTTCCATTTTTATATAAATCTCTCTCTTTAATCACCACCCACATTTCTGTCTTCTCTCTGCTGGTTTTGGCTTTTCCAGGTACATTCTTTTTTTCCCTAACTCTGTTATTCCAATTGCCTATGAATTTTTTATTTGAAAGGATAAAATTAATAGATGGATTTACATATTGCATACATAGTACTGATTTATATAGTGATGATTGTAAATCTGGTCCTGAGAGATTTTATGTAACTAGATTCGTTGAAATATTGTGGAGCAGGGTAAAATGACAGAAGAATCAAAACCAGAAACACCCTTGTTGGTGCCATCGTCGCGGATCCTTCCAGACTTCAAAAAATCTGTGAAATTGAAGTATGTGAAGCTTGGGTATCATTACCTAATCACTCATGGAATGTACCTCTTTCTTTCGCCACTCGTGGTGTTAATTGCTGCTCAGTTATCAACTTTCTCGCTCAAAGATATCTATGATATTTGGGAAAATCTGCAGTACAATCTCGTGTCTGTCATTATTTGTTCGACACTGCTGGTATTTTTATCGACGCTGTATGTTATGACTCGTCCTAGGCCGGTTTACCTTGTGGACTTTTCGTGTTACAAGCCGGAGGAATCGCGCAAATGCACAAAAAGAATATTTATGGATCACTCGAGGGCGAGTGGTTTCTTCACAGAGGAAAACCTTGACTTCCAGCGGAAGATTCTCGAGAGATCTGGACTTGGAGAGAACACTTACCTTCCTGAAGCTGTTCTTAGTATTCCTCCTAACCCTTCGATGAAAGAAGCTAGGAAAGAAGCTGAGGCTGTCATGTTTGGCGCCATCGATGAGCTTATTTCGAAGACATCGGTTAAGCCGAAGGATATTGGGATTCTGATTGTCAATTGTAGTCTCTTCTGTCCAACTCCGTCGCTTTCTGCGATGATCATAAATCACTATAAGCTTAGAGGTAATATAAAGAGTTACAATCTTGGTGGGATGGGGTGCAGTGCAGGGATTATTTCAATTGATCTTGCGGAAGAACTTCTCCAAGTCCATCCTAACTCGTATGCATTGGTTGTTAGCATGGAGAACATCACGCTGAATTGGTATCCGGGGAATGATCGATCCAAGCTTGTTTCGAATTGTCTGTTCCGTATGGGAGGGGCTGCTATTTTACTTTCCAACAAGAGGTCTGATAGGAGAAGATCTAAATACCGATTGGTCCACACTGTTCGCACTAACAAGGGTGCTGATGACAAGTGTTTCAGCTGCGTCACGCAAGAAGAAGATGACAATGGCAAAGTTGGTGTAACTTTATCAAAAGATCTTATGGCAGTTGCAGGCGATGCTTTGAAAACAAACATCACCACCCTCGGACCTCTTGTCCTTCCAACATCCGAACAGTTGCTGTTCTTCGCCACGTTAGTTGGAAAGAAACTCTTCAAGATGAAGATCAAGCCTTATATTCCAGATTTCAAGCTAGCTTTCGAACATTTCTGTATTCATGCAGGTGGAAGAGCTGTTTTGGATGAGCTGGAGAAAAACTTGAAACTGTCTACATGGCATATGGAGCCGTCAAGAATGACACTCTATCGTTTTGGAAACACGTCAAGCAGTTCCCTTTGGTACGAATTGGCTTACACAGAAGCCAAGGGAAGGATAAAGAAAGGAGATAGGACATGGCAAATAGCATTTGGTTCTGGATTCAAGTGCAACAGTGCGGTATGGAAGGCTCTCAGGACAATCAATCCAGCAAAAGAGAAGAACCCTTGGATCGACGAAATCCACCAGTTTCCGGTTGATGTTCCAAGAATTTCTGCCATCTAAATGATGCAGTTTCAAATTATTATTTTTTGTATGTATCAACATTAGGTGGTTGGCTAGCTGTTGAACTGGCGGAAGTGGGTGAGTGTTGGCGATTGTTTGAAGGTTAGGTTTTGTTAATTCAATTTAGTTGAGGTCTGGTCACGAGCTTTGGTGTGCTGAGTTTTGCATAAATTTATTGCCCCGTGGTGGTAGTTATGTGTATTATTGCATCTGAATTGTAATCCATGATTTGCTTTGGTGCCATTGCAGCTATGCATTAGCTTTACAAATTCTTTCTATTGAAATGGAAATTCCATAAAATTGATTAGCATTGAAAAGTGTTTTCCCACTTGATTAACAGTAGATGCCTTGAAATGTTGGTCATTACATTATGAATTTACATTATTTCCACCCTTGTCTAACTTCTTCTTTTCAACTTTTAATTTAAATCAAGTCAAATTTGTCCATTGGAAATTTTTCATTGTATTATCGTCCTTGAGAATTAACCAATTAATTGTTTTTAGAAACCAATAAACTGTAAGTGGAAACAGATCCCCTCCTGCCTTTTTTGCTGCAGCCACCTCTCCTGTGAAAGCACCAAAAGCCTTTGATTTGAGATAGAAATACTCTAGCCTAACTCTTGTGTTCATGTTGCATTGTTTGTGATGATGCTAACACACTACCGGTAGTAACCATGTGGAGGGGTCTCTTTATGGTTACTTTCTACCGAATTAAATGTATTTTTGGTTTAGCTTTTAGACGAGGCAAAAGCAATTTTAGAGACGTAAAGTTGAATTTGAAATAATTTCAAAGTGTTTGGTTCTTCTGAAGTAGAATCGATTATATCTTTAAAATTAATTATATTTGAAATTATAATTTATAATTTTTTTATTTTAAATGTGATTTTTAATCAAAATTTATAATACAATTAAATTTATTCAAATATAAATCACTCTTACATCCAAGCCATTATAAATTGTCTTTATCATTGAACGAAACACACGCTAAATCTATGTTTGTAATTCTCAAAAGTCACGGCACCACTGGTTTAGAAAAATCATGTTTGAAATTCTCAGTTTAGAAAAATCATGTTTGAAATTCTCAATAGTCACGGCACCACTGGCTTAGAAAAATCATGGTAGGAAGCTCTTAGACCACCAAAACACATTAAGTGCATGTTTAGACATAAGCAATTTTAAATTGTAGTATTGATTCTAGAATGTTTTTAAAGTGTCTGAATTTTTAAAGTATAATTAATCTTGCCTTTAAAATTAATTCTATTAAAAACTACAATTTGTAGTTATTAAGTTTTTGAACATGATTTTTATAAAAATTTATTATTCAACTTATTTTACATAAATATATTTAAAAGATTCACTTCACATACAACTCACTTTTAACGAGAATCAACTCTATAAAATCAATTAATTCAAAATTAATTCCCCTCACCACAACACACCACAACACTAAGAGTCTGTTTGGTAAGATCATCAAAAGAGTTTTTAGCTTATAGTTTTTAGCTTTTCACCTCATTTTGATTAAAAAGTTCTGTTTGGTAACTACATTTTAGCTTTTAGCTTATAGTTTATAATTTTTTTTTCAAAAGCTACTATTTGAAGTAGCTTTTAGCTTATGACTTTTTATTTCAATTATACCCTTATTATTTCAACAATATATATATATATATATATATATACTATTAAAAAATTGATTTTAAAAGATTGAATTTAGGGAGATTTTGAAGAATGTTATAGAAGATTTTTACTATCTTTTTCTACTTTATTAAACATTATTTTTATTTATTAAATATAAATTATATAATTAATTTAGAAATAGTGTTAATAATTCTCAAGTTAGTGAAACTTTGGAGAAAAATCAATGAAATCAACTGAGGGGAAGAAAATTTAGAATACTATTACAATTTTATTGTAAAATATTAGACGATAAATTTGTTTTTGTTATTATTTTAGATTAATATAACTAAATTCAAAATTACAATGTTATTATTTCACATATTTTATTGAATTTCATTATAAAATTAGAAGAAAAAAAAGTTATATTTTACGAAAAAATGAGTTAACCAGACTAAGAATTATAGTTATTAGGATTACTTTTACTTTTATATCTTCATAAATATATATATGAAATACCCCTGTTTCATGTATGTTTTGTTGATTCTTTTATTCATTGAATTTCCTATTCAATATATTCATACTAAATAGCAAATTCAATATATTCATACTAAATAGCAAAGCTTATAAAACTTATATACAAATTTATATATTTTGATGATATCTTCAATTTTTCATATATATTAAAATTGTTTTGCATGTTGCTATTAATATATTTACTTTTATCGAATAAAAATTAATTTAATAATATAATATAATAAGATAATGAAATTATCAATTTCTTAATTAAAAATGTCCTTTTAAGTCATTTTGTAATTATCAGCTAGTGTAACAGTTAATTTACCAAACACTTAAATTAACTTATCAGCTACCAACCATCAACTATAAGCTATAAGCTACCAACTAACAACTAACAGCTACCAGTTATCAGTTAGTTTTACCAAACATAGCCTAAGTTTATATTTGATTTAACTTTTAAAAGAGACAACAATAATTATATAAGTGTAGAGTGATTTTGAAATGTTTGCCCGTTTTATATAGAACTGAAAACTGATTATGTTTTCAGAATTGATTTATCTTAAAATTAAAATTTATAGCTTTTACCTTAAAATTTACCTTTCAACTCAACTTTGTCTAAAGTTATTCAAATATAAATCAGTTTTCGCTCAATTCACTTGCTAAGAAGGTATCAGTATAGTTTTTGGATCAAGACACAACCACAAATAAAAATTAGTTATTAGGAAAAAAAGTAGAAAGAGAAAAGATGAACATTTGTTATTACTATTAAAATAATTAAATTATTTGTAGTTATGTGAGTGTGCCCAAAGAGTTTAGATTTGTATCTGTGCCTATATCTATTTTGTATTAACAGAAGTGTTAAATTATCTGCGGGAGTGCTTTGCCACCGATCCTATCCGACCCGAGGTATTAATGTCTACAATTATGCGCAAAGAATAATTGGTTTCTACTTTAAAAAAAAAACATGTAGGACACACAATGTAAGTTCTCCCTTCCTAACCAAATTTTCTCTGTATGCAAGAGTCTAAGACTGAACCCCTGGCCACTTGTTTAAGGTGTCATGAGTCTCTCTTAGAATGCAGAAGAACCACAAGTTTTTTCTGTACAATGTTTCCTATATATTAAGATGCAACACAGTTTAACTAAAATTAAAGAAAATGACATTATCCTCGGTTAAACATTTTTGTGTGACAGACAAACTAAATCAATGACGACCAAGATCAAGTATATATATATATATATGTCCATGATCAACAACATCAACTTAACCACAAAGCATAACACAGATTCACATTACCAACTAGACACAATTCCCCCCATCAAGCAGTTACGGTAATCTACTACTCTTTGGAAGACTTGTTGATGAGAGACTTGTGAATGTGAGGGATAACTCCTCCACCAGCAATTGTTCCTTTAATGAGGGTATCAAGCTCTTCGTCACCGCGGATTGCAAGCTGTAAATGCCTAGGAGTAATACGCTTAACCTTGAGATCCTTGCTAGCATTTCCTGCAAGTTCCAATACTTCGGCAGTAAGATACTCCAAGATAGCAGCCGAGTATACCGCAGCTGTGGCTCCAACTCTACCATGAGCTGTTGTCCTTGTCTTCAGTAGCCTGTGGATACGCCCAACCGGAAACTGCATATTGTGTTATACCTCATTTTATCATTTTTTTAACTATTATCAATAATGAATAGCAGAGTCGTCTCAATTTTTTCAAAAACCCTAGATAGATTAGTAATAATTTAATCATGGAAAAATAAATAGAGTCGTTGTACAAATAGTGTTTAACCATTATAAACGTTTTATATGGTCCTATTTAGTCACTGATTAAATGTGACAAATTTGAAGTCATGTGTGGTAGTCGGTCTTGCACGGCCCGAAAGACTTTGTAAAGACAGCAACAGCTATAGTGGTTAAAAATTAGGTGCATTTTCTTATATGTTTATTTGAGATGTTGAAATTTATGGATCTAATAGTTATGAACAACACAAATGCACATAAATTGTCTAAACATTATGAATATTTGTAAAGGCGTAGGGAAAGGAAAATAGATAAAAGAAATTGGAGATCTGAGAGAGAGAGAGAGAGAGAAAGGACCTGAAGACCGGCACGAGAAGAACGAGAAGTGGGTTTTTTCTTGTCCTTGTCTTTGTTCGCCGCTGAGGTTTTGGCAGAAGTGATTAACCCCTTTGATCGCGTCCGCAAGCGCACGGATTTATCGAAGTAATATAAAAGATTGTCGAACCACAGAGACCAATATCAACCTATCGTTATCTATCGTCGCTTTGTAAAGCTAAGGCTAATGATATTTGGAAAAAGGGAAACTAGAACTAAAACTAAAATAGAACTAAGGAAAATATAATAAAAGAACGAGGCCGGGATATGGTTTTCGCGCTCCTAAGGACTCGTAGAATGAGGTGCTAATTACGACTATACTCCTATTCCGTAGAATATACCAACTTAAAGACTCTGTCTCACGCTTTCGCGGTCTTAACTAAAATCATACTTCCTAATCCCAAGATTTTGCTCTCGCTCGCTCGGTAACTAGGAAACACTCTTTGAAAGCCAGCAGTATTCTAACTAACATCTAAAGCGCTCTCGATGTATTTAGATATGATGCCTAACTTCTACTATCCGGTTCACTCCTCACGCTCTCGCGGATCTCGGCTTAAACCTTATTATGCTTCTCACTCTCATGACAAAGCAATGTTAAATAATCTCTCACTCTCGTGACAAGGCTACTTAAATTACGGTTAGAAGTTAAAACCAAAATAGACTTTTAATCATAAGTTCGTACTTATTATTTTCTACCGAGTCCCGTCGGTAACGACGGTCCTCATATGCCGGACTCAAGACAATTTAGCAAGACATAGAATTTAAAACCGAAAAACATAAACATAAACATAAACGGAAATACAGTAAAGCAAACATGGTAATAAAATAATAGAATTATAATATTAATTGCAAATGTCTAAACCTGATACAAAAGTTATTCTTCAAGCAACCCCCTCCACAAATGTCGGCAGGATTGAAGCTTTCGGAATTGCGAAATATCGAGTTCTGAGTTTGTAAACAAATAAAACTAAGCTACTGTAACAGTTCCCTAATGTTGGAAACTACTACTTGCAGGGTAATGGAATTTAAAATAAAGGAAACAAAGAAAACAACGAAGAACGAAAATAGAAGCTGAGGTTTAATTTTGGCAGAGCTTCGGTACGGCAATAACCGTCCAAAAGCACCCCCCCTCCTTACAATGACTGCTCCTATTTATATTTGTCGATTCCGTCGGTTGGAGTGAAAATCGGACCATCAGTGGTCCAGTTACTGAGGAAAATCAGGGAGACTCCGCATCCTTCGTGATTGAGTTGAAGTTGAGAGAAATAAGGAAAGTGGGATGATTCCTCCATCTGTTTCCATGCTCCCACGTTCTCTGATAATGCTTTGGGATGTATTACGCTCGTCATGCTTGTTACGGGCGTTGTTTGCATAAATTAGCGCGTTACGGCCGTGATGGAGTTGTTACGGTCGTGATACTTGGAAAAGGCGTGTTACGGTCGTAATGGAGGTGTGACGACCGTCACACCCACAAAATTCCTTCTTCTGCATTTTCCTGTCGTTTCTGTTCTGGTTTTCCATATTTTGGTGGCGTTACGGTCGTAATGGGGGTGTTACGGTCGTAACACCTTCTTAACTTTTCCAAAAATGTAGATCTTTCCGTTAGCTTTCTAACGCTTCGAACGGGGCGTCATTCTGATTTACGGTTCAAGAGTTATGGCCATTTTCGTCAGACAACTCCTTGTATGCAGATTTGTTCCATTTCTTCTATTTTTCGCCCGATTTGCTTCCTTTCTTCGGATACAACTCTTAAATGGTTGAATACCTGGAAATAAACAAAATAAACAAAATACCAACGTAATATGGTGCAAATGCAAATCAAAATGACTAGAAAATATGCATTAATCAAGTCAAATAAACGATGTATTTTCACGTCATCACCCTTCGCCCCTTTCCCTGACATCTTTCCCTCGCGATAATTTTTAGATTTTTGTTAGAGAGAGAATGAATGTCGTTGAGTTTTAGAGAGAGAGAAGAAAAGACTGAAACGGAAGGAAAGAAGAAGGGTATTGTTTGTTGAATGGGCACACAAGAAAGAGATTTATTTGAGGTTGCTTGTTACCTCTCCTTCCTTGCCTTGCTTCGCTATTTGTTTCTTGTTACTTATCGCCCGACCCTCCTACTTTTTCTAAATTACTTTTCTGCCCCTTTTATGTTCCCAAAAGTTACAAACTTTAGCCGAAACATAACCATTTTGTTCTTTTAATACTACTTTGCTATTCTTTATATTAATTGTTTTAAATTAAAGCTATGTTCAATTTTTTTTTATAATCAAAATGGATAATATAAAATAAGGACAAGGAGTATTCAAACCCAAACAATTACATATACATAAAATTAGGAAGACTTTTACATAAATTGTAGTAACCAATCCCCTTCTGAGACATTCATATGATAAGTTAAAATCAAGAGATTAATTTAATGTTTGACACTATATCATTAACAGAGGTAATAGAGTTGCTAAATATATTTTTTTTTAGTTTTTCTCTCTCGTTTTCAATAAGATTCTTCTCAACTTTTAAAGTGTACATTAATTAGTTTTTTTTATACAGATACATGTGTCTATGATTGAATTCACTCAAACCTTTGTTAAATTGAATGAGTTTTATTACTATATCATTCAAATGCTCTTAGATTTGCTAACATATATTTAATTATATTATTTTTCTATAATATATAATAAATATTTTTATATAAACATTACCTTATTTTCTCTTTAAAAGATAAATTTGTATAATTACATTTCATTGAAATTCTCGCATTCCATGGCCTTATGGACGACAAAAATACTTTATTGAAGTTTCAGCATCCAATAGCCTCGTGGGTAGTAAGGATACATCATTAAAGTTCCAACATTCAATAGCCTTGTGAAAAGCAAGGATGCTTTATTGGATTTCCAACATTTAATAGCCTTGTGGGAAGCAAGAATACTTCATTAAAGTTCTAACATTCAATAGCCTTGTGGAAGGCAGGGATGCTTTATTGAATTTCTAACATTTAATAGCCTCGTCGGAGGCAAGAATACTTCATTGAAGTTCTAGCAATCAATAGCCTCACGGGCGGAAAAGATACTTCATTGAAGTTCTAACATTTTTAACACATTCGGCATCATAATTTAGATAGATCTTAAGATATGGTACCCCATTAACAACCTTTGATGATGTGGGGAAAAAAGTGCTACCTTATCTCTGATATTAAAAGCAAAATGTTAAGAGAATTCATACATTGGCGGGCGAAAAAATTTCTCACCTTATTCATCAAGAAACATAAAATGACTAACTATAATAATATCTTAGGTTAACTGTGTTCCAAGCCCTTGAGATGAGTCTTCCATCTAGCTCTTCGAATGTGTAGGCGTCATGCGGTCGTTTATGGCATACATGATATGACATTTCCCAATTAAGTTGCATTCCCAAGCAAACTGGCACGACCGCCGACATGAGCATGAGGTCTCCTTGTTGCATTTATCTTGGGACCACTTTGTAGCTGTATCTTTTGGCATCCCTCTGTTTGGAGGCAAATTCTCTTATGTGGACGATGTCGTGGGTCTCATCAATTAGGTTTGATACACACTTAAGTTGTGTATCTTTTTTTCCCTCTTCGTTAAATTGAGTTCACCTTCATGTAGGCGTGTCAATTTTAATTGGTAGCATGGCATTGGCGGTTTATACCATCGTGAATGGAGTTTTCTGGTTGGTTGAATAGGGAGTGGTGTGATACGACCATAATACCTGGTGGAGTTGTTTGATCCACGAATCATTGATATCATCTAGTTTTTTCTTTATCACTCGTAATATCACCTTGTTTATTAACTCTACTTGCCCCGTTGTCTTGTAAATGAATAATCGAGATGAAATGTCTTTGTATTCCCAAGTGCTAGGAGAAATGCACCACAATTGAGCTAGAGAATTATGTGTCATTGTCCGAGATGATGACTCTTGGTAAGCTAAACATGCATATAATTTTGGGGGATAGAGTTTCTTGAATGATAGTTGTATCCTGATATCTAGGTACTAGTGAGCTTTAAGAGGAGGTATGCTCGAGATTTTTGTTCCTTGGGCACATATGTTATCTCAAAGGCTTTAAAAAGTTTGAATAATTTGATATATCTTTGTGAGATACTTGATCAGCTAAGCTTCCTTCGCCTGATACTCCCTGATGACCTAATTCACAATCACTTGTGAGTCGCTCCTAGCTATGAGGCTCAAAGTGCTCATTTTTATGGTGAGATTCATGCAAGTGATGAAGGCTTCTTACTCACCTTGTTGTTGTTGGATTTAACTCGAATCTTAAGGACTGCTCTATAAGGAGGTTGTCTGAACTATCTAGAACTATTACGGCGCCGCTCCCTTTCAGGTTTAATGATCCATCCACTGATAATATCCACATGTGGGAGGGCTCATCACTCACTAGTGAATTAAATTCTACTAAGAAGTTGGCTAACACTTGTGATTTGATACTTCCTTTAGGTATGTATTTGATATCGAACTCTGATAGCCTAACTGACCAGGACATCATTCTTCCTATGAGGCTCAGCTTCTTCCAAACATGGTGAATATGATAGTTGGTTTTGACCATTGCATGATGCCCTTCAAAATACGGCCCGAGTTTTCTGGATATTATCAAGACCACTAACCACCAAGGATAACGTCTCTATTTTGTAGTACCTTGCCTCACAACCTTTGAATACATTGCTCGCGAAGTATACTGGTTGTTCTGTTTTATCATTCTCTAGGACGAGTACGAAACTCATCGTCTGATCGTGACTGATAGGTATAAATAAAGGGGTGTTCCTTCTTCTGGGCATGTTAGTATGGGAAGCGTCACGAGAAAGATCTTCAGCTCCGTGAACGCGTCTCGCACTTGCTTGTCCATTCGAACTTTTTCTTCTTTCTTAAAGTGGCAAAGAAGTGGGACACTTTGTCACCTGCACAAGAAAGAAATGAGCTAGGGCGGATAAGTGCCCTGTTAGTTGTTGAACCTCCTTTAAACTATAAGGGTTTCTCATGTTGATGATGGCATGAAAAATTTCAAGGTCTTCCTCGATTCCCCTTTTGGTTAGCATGAATCCTAGAAACTTATCGGCCTAAATGCTAAAAGAGCATTTTGCAGGGTTCAAGTGCATGTTAAACCTTATGAATGACTTAAAGATTTCCTTCAAGTTTTCTAATTATCTTTTTTCTTCTCTCAAGATTTCACATCTGGATAAATGGCGAGACGATGCAGATTACTTTGGCGTCTATACCTGATATGTCGGCGGGTATCCGAGCAAACAAAATTGGCTTTCCTCCGCAGAAGGGCGGCCTACTCCTCTTTTTGTGCTTCAGATAGGGAGATGCCCAACTTGGTTGCTTAAAAATCTTGTGGCACAATCTCAACCTCCTTTAGATCCTCTGTGGGTGTTAGCCTTTCCTTCTCTGTCTTTATACTGGAATCTAAATTCACAACATTCATCCCTTGCATGCTTAGTGGTAGAATGGCGATTGCGGTGACCTCCATTTTTCTTATTTTTAGATTGTTCTGATAACATTATTGGGCAATCATTGATCCCCTTGAACTACCCCAACCCGCCTGTTGGATTATAAATATTTCATGCTCAAATGCAAGGTTGAGAAAGCAGTCCCTAGCAAGTTGAGGATGGGTCACCTGATAATGATGTTATATGGCAAATGGGCGGCTACTACGAGATATTTGACATTGATTGTCTTTACGCTATCGTCGAGTCCAAACATTATTTTGAGCGTTATATGTCTATTTACCAGCACGTGCTCCTCGAAACATTTGGATGTCATCTAGATCTAGCCGAAGTTTCTCGAATGCGTCCTAAAACAAGACATCTGTTGAGCTTCCAGGGTCAACCAGAACCCGCTTTATACCCTAATTATCACATTGCATTATTATGATAAAGGAATTTGAAGTCTAGTCCCTCTTCAAAGTTTAGTTTAAAGCTGAGAAGTATGCCATCTGCCACTAGAGTCTGTCGAACATACTTTTGGCGAGAAAAACTGAATTCTCTACCTCCAGTGAACTCTTATGCCATAGTGTACACAGATATACCTGTGTTGGTAGATGTTGTGGTGCTTTGTTCCGCCATCATATTAAAGAGGGTGACCGAGGCTACTAATGAATGGAAGGTAAGTGCAGTCCAAGTCCAATTATTTTATTTGTAATATAGGGATAGTTGAGTCTGTAATGTTGAATATAGTTGATTGAAAACTTTGACTATTTCTCCTATTATTTAGGTTTGTTTTAAAGGAATTAGAGTTATCTTTATCAGGACACCTCTTTGTAACCTTTTTTTGTTATCTAACTTTTTCTATCAATAATTAACATTCTCTATGAAAGAGATTTATTTGAGGTTGCTTGTTACCTCTTCTTCCCTTGATTCGCTATTTGTTTCTTGTTACTTATTGCCCGACCCTCCTACTTTCTATAAATTACTTTTCCGTCCCTTTTATGTTCCCAAAAGTTACAAAGTTTAGCCAAAACATAACCTTTTTGTTTTTTTAATACCACTTTGCTATTCTTTATATTAATTGTTTTAAATTAAAGCTATCTTTAATTTTTTTTTTTATAATCAAAATGGATAATATAAAATGAGGACAAGGAGTATTCTAACCCGAACAATTACATATACATAAAGTTACCATGACTTTTACATCAATCATAATAACCAATTCCTTCTAAGACACTCATATGACAAGACAAAGTCAAAAGATTGATTTAATGTTTGACACTGCATTATCAATAGAGTTGTTAAACATAATGTTATTTATCGTCCGCCACAAACATCAAACATATGTCATTCTTTGTCCCTAATTATGTTTTTTTAGTTTCTCTCTCATTTTCAATAAGATTCTTTTCAACTTTTAAAGTGTACACCAACTAGTGGGATATTTGTGCGTCTGCACGGGTACTGGTGAGGACCGCTGAAGTGACACCAGTCAAAAAATTTGATCTCATTTTGCGTCAGAAATAATACAATTGAGATATTATATAACAAATTATCAGCAATGGTATAAAAATAAAAGTAAATGAAACAAATGTTAAAGAAACAATTTGAGAAGTTTTTGTTAAAAAAGTATTTGTTGCAATTTATAAAAAAGGAAATTTGAATAAAAATAATAAGAAATTAAATATAAATGTAATAAGAAAGAAAAACAAAAAAAAATTAAAAATGAAAGAAAAAGAATATTGAAAATTGTATAAAATTGAATATTAATGAAAAAAATTAATTGCATACAGTGTTAAAATTAATTGTGGAAGATTCAAACAAATGTGGTTAATAGAATTAATTGATAAATTGAAATGTGGTTAATTATGAATAATTATCAGTTAAGAATATTAAATAATAATATTAAGTATTGGTAAACTGTTGAAGTAAACGTTTGGAGTGCATAAAGGTGACCCTATTCACCTGCCAAAACACACATTGTGGTATTCCTAAAGAAAAACAGAGCAAAACGAAAGGACCTGTTGAGTTGGATGTCCATGGCTGCTCCGTCGAAGTCGACAATGTTGAACGACGTCACTCCAGCAAGGTAAGACCCATAAACCCATTTCTTCTAAGACTCCGAAGTCTATATACAACGGATTGTGTTTCAACGTTGAAGTTTTTGCGTGGATGATGCAATGTGTAGTGTAAATCTGAGTTTTGTATACATGTTTGCTGATTTTGTTAGTTTAGAAATTTCACAGTTAACGGTCGTAATCAAAATGTTATTTTAACATTGCATGCACAACGATATGTGTTTATGAACTTTCAATAGTGAAATATGTTAAACTGTTATTACAGTACCAAGGTGGCAAAGGATGTGAGTCATGTCCCCTTGAAGCGCATGCAGAATGACAAAGATTACTTGTTGCATAAGGTCTCGCATGTTGTGAAGAAGCAGAAGGGAGTGAACATCAACGGGGGTGGGGTTAAGGGCATGAACGCGAAAACTTGGTGGAGTGCAGGGTGTTGTTCTGAAAAAACTTAATCAAAACTGTGAGGCAAGGCATTCCAAAACTGTAGGTTGGAAGGGTAAAGCTAAGGTAGGGGAGGTTGCAAAAGAATCAAAGGGAACATCTAGGGTTTTGAATGTCGTAGGTTTGAAGGGCAAAACCCAGAAAGTTGTTGCTGACAAAAGCAAATGAGGGGGATGTGCTGAAGAAATCAAGGCCAAGGGTGTGGATTCTACCGCTGCAGGTGCCGTCAAAGTTAAAACTGAACAGGAGTACATTACTATTTCATCTGATAGTGACAAGTAAAAATAAATTAGAAGAATGCATTAGCATCGTTATCGTAGGCAATAAAGACGTAGGAACGAAATTTGTATGGTTTAGTGATATGGTGTAATGTTTTGATTGTATGCAGGGAATTCACTCCCATCTTTGAAGATGAGTTTGAAGAAAACTGGATAAGGGTGGTTAAAGATGCTAAGGCATTGCATTCTAATCTCCTGGTAAGCCGTATAGATTGTCGTTAGTAACCATATATGTAGGATAAAAAATGTTTGGTGGATTAAGTCGTTTTTTGAATTGTGCATCAAATACCGCGTGATGTCATCCGGAGTTGCCTTCGTAAACCACAAGACTCCATTGTCCTGTATGATACAGACAAATCCTGTGCGTATTACTGTGAATTGAAAAATAGGCGAGGAAAAATGGAGAAGTATCTTCTTTGCGGGTGGTACGATTTTGCCAAAGACAGGATGATAAAGGAAGGAGATGTGTTGGAGTTCTGCATCAGATATCCTCTTGCAAGCGAGATTTTAGTTTCCGTCAAGCAGGGAAATACGCAACAATGAAAGGGTAATATATATTAGAATGCAGTATGAATGTAGTGTCCACCTTCGTATCGGTGTTTTGACGTAATCCAAAAGTTGTGTTCTTAGAATTATTATAGGTTACTTATGTTCTTCAATTATGTACTGGTGTTCCAAAACTTTTTTTAGCATATGTGTTACAAGCACAACAATGTAGTGATGTAATGGTAGTCTTTAACTTGTAATGAAACTGGTGTTTTACTGATGTTAAGTAATGTATGAAATATTATTTATGAGACAGTTGTGGATTACTCAAAAAATAAAGGTAGAATGCATAAGTCTTATTAAGTGTTGAAAGGGTGGGTTACTTTGGTAATGTGTGTGCTGCCATTTCACACTGGTTTTGTAGAATGGAATGTAAATGTGAAGCATTCAATTGCAAGTTGGCCTAAGACGTGGACACTCGTGGGTAAATATGTAGGAAAGTCAGTGTGGAAAAGCAAAGTAGTAAGATATAATATTTTTACCAATTAAGAAATGGAGAACAATAGTGGTGTGGGCCAAGTTATTTGATAAAGTGTTATGTACCACACATAGCAAAAGTTATATAGAAGCTTTAATGAGAATACAATTTACGTGCATACCCCACATATAAGAATAAAATGACATGGCCATGCACAGTAGGAATTAGAAAAACATTTTAGCAGTGTTGACATGTGAATGGGAGATGGAAGTGGACAAATTTTTTGCAGCAATAAAGACCTAGTGGTGGTGTTAGTAATTGCTCACACCTACTGCCTTTTGTCTATCCCTTTAACCTTGTTTAGAATAGCAAAGAAAAAATGGGAAGAACTATGGTTGATACAGAACTGAAGCCATAGAATCGTTGATAACGCATCACCTGCAGAGCTGCTTTTGTCCATTTATTTCATCAATGGCGAGGACAGGAATTCTGAATCAAGCAGAGCTCGTGGACACTTTAGTAGTTGCTAAGATAGCCATCCAAGCAAGGTGTTTTTTGTTAATTTTTTAAAGGTGTTTCCCATGCCTAACATTGTATGAATAACATAGTAATTTTAAGCTAACTCGTTACATATGAATTGTAGGCGTTTCCGGAGATTGAGCCATTGTTTGTTAGAACTGACATAGCAGATCTAGGAAAAACATTGAGGATAATTAACAAAGAAGGTATCCATCATGATATAGGATTTAACGAAAATGAGGATCTACCACTTGTTGTCAGCGGTTGGACGGAGCTGCAAGATTTCTACGCACTACCAGATAACGTGGTTGTCATCTTCGGGTATTACGGGAACACCAATTTTGAGGTTGTCGGGTTTAAAGAGATAACTGCCTTCGCGGAGCTACCAAACTTTCACAGTAGGTTCATATAACAGTAAGGGATATATGTATTTGATGTCGATCTTTCACCAGTGAGTGTGGCCGGACCAAAATTAGTTGAGTCAGAATTTTGTTTCAAATGAATACATAAGATTTATTTTACTGTGCTATGTGTTACGTCACTGACTCATGTTATTAACCGTTATGTATGTAGAAATTGTAGGCAGATTTTGGATGTATTTTGAAAGACAACGACTATGAGGTTCTAACATTGTGCAGTGACGACGGTCGGACTCAAATGCTCTTAATTGTGAACATACATGAATTAAACCACACAAAGATAGGGTATGAATGGGACGCGTTTTGTGAGTTAAACCAGCTAAGAGCAGGAGACAGAATTAGATTCAGATTAGATGTAAGCGATGCAAATAAAATATGCCACATATATAAGGTTCGTTATCCTTAAATGACATGCGTTAACTATATTATGTTGTAGCCTAATATGAGTCATTGTGTATTGTGATGTCTCTGAATATGTTTTCATTTTAAAACAATTACTGCCATGTTATCCATGAACGTGTAATGATGTTAAAAATAAATAATACAACATTGTATATGAGTTAGACATGTAGTTAAAGATGGGTGTATATGTTTTCAATAAAGAACATTAATAGCAAAATAGGAAGACTTCTTCCTTTGATTACGCATAACAGTAAAAGTGAAACACAATACCAACTGCTAGAATGGTCTAAAGGTTAGACTTTTTGCAATAACAGTAATCCCATATTGAATGTACAAAATGATAATTTTACATGTGTATGAGAATGAGCCCCGATCAAACGTTGTTGAAAACCTCCTTGTAAACCACGTTAGTTGTAGACACTTTGGCACAATTGTTTTCATCGTGTACCAAAACTTTGATATCTTTCTTGCTGGTAACCCTTGAAAGGGATCACTACTACGAAAAACCCATTTAACAACGGTTGGGAATGACATATAATGACACGGGCGAAGGCGTTGTTATGTAGATTGTCGTTGTAAGTTCGCTGTTTCTATAACGGTCTAGAAACCGTTGTTGAAAGGCAGGACGTGCGCCATATATCACAACGGTTATGATAATAAACCATTGCGATACATAAACTTAGGTTCTGGGTTCGAAACCCATCAGTAGCGAATTTATATAAAACATAAATTACTTATGATATCGGTTACAATATATAACCGTTGTTGTAAGTACCCTAAGTTTATTATATTAAATGTAGATTGCTTGTTTTCCAAACACCTCACTAAATAAATATACATGGATTAAATTTGATGAAGATGTCTATAATCTGCAAATTAAACTGTTCTTGAAAACCAACTTAAACAAACCAATGTTGTTTTCTGATTGCATTCGTCTCATCGTGCATTTCACGCTCTTTTACATATATTGTGGTTTATTGATCTGACTCCTTCGATATATCGTTATCTTCGATTATAGTTAAATTTCCATAACAAGACATTGGATAATTTTCCTCATCTTTGATTTAACTATATTGGAAGATGGCGATGCATCTAAGGAGCCAAATCATTATACCATAATTTATATATAAAAGAACGTGAGATAAATGATGAAAGGCATGCAATCAGAAAACAACATTGGTTTGTTTAAGTTGGTTTTCAAATACAACTTAATTTGCAGATTATAAGTATCTATGTCAAATTAACTGAATGTATTTTAAGTGAGGGTTAGTGAAACAAACAATCTACATAGAATATAATAAACTCAAACAAAATTCTATACCAGATCCAGATATTATAAACTCATATAATACGCTTGCTACCACCAGCAAACTTTAAGTGTGGGTTAGTTAAACAAACAATGTAAATAGAATATGATAAACTCAAACAACATTCTATACCAGATCCAGAAATTATAAACTGATATAATACGCTTGCTTCCACCAGCATCATCACCCTGTATCATCCCCTTAACCTGAAAGGAAACAAAGCAAACTTCAAAAATGAGCATCCTCAGTTGAAAACAAACCCTAAAACCATAACCAGTGATGAGTAAAGAGAGGAACAGGAATAACGCACCTTTTAATGAAACTAATCGCGGAACAGGAATCAATTATGATGTAGAACTAGTTTGGGAAGCCATGAAAAAGAAATATAAGGAGGAAGAAGCTTACACAAAAGCTTCATACTTCTTATACTTCTTTTCATTGCTTCTAAAACTAGATAAAGTTTGCTTACGCTGTTGTTTCTTCATTTACTAACATCTTGATCGTGATGCTATGAAAAAAAATTACAAGGTGGATGAAGTTTCCATCATAGCTTCATGCTTCTTATACATTTTTCCATAGCAACACAAACATTATGAAGTTTCCAAAGTATGGTCTTTGTTAAGGTAGTGAAAATGAATCTGAAAAAATGAGAACAATCAACAAAAACAACATGCAACAAATGAGATAATGGGAAATATCTAACAATAAATGGAAGAAGAAGAATACCTTAATGTATGAAGCACAAGATTCACAGCTAATGGTGAAAACGAAGAGAAAAAAATGGGTTCTAGGGTTTCACTTTGAAGGCAACGGCGTTACTGTCAATTAAGTGAAAGTTATTTCGCTTATATATGGGTAAACTATTTCACAACGGTTAACAATAACAACCGTATAGATATGTATTTATTTATTATAAATATATCACTACGGTTTACTAGAATAACCGTAGTGATAACCCTTTTATCTGTGAATTTTAAAATAAATAAAAACTGTATACATAGGTATTTATTTATTATAAATATATCACTACGGTTAACCAGAAGAACCGTAGTGATAACCTTTTTATTTATGAATTTTAAAATAAATAAAAAAGAAAAGGTGCGCCTCAACTTCTAACTTAATGCATCTGTAGTTTAAACATCAACAATGTAATTCACAATGCATCTGCAGTTTAAACATCAACAATGTAATTCGAACCCTAATTCAACTATTGCATTTCATAACAAAGTAAATATTAAACATAAAGGAGGCAAAATAACATAACATCTTGATATTTCCAGAAAATATCTTTGATTTCAGTTTGTTCTTCAAATTCTTGTTCTTTTTCTTTAAATCCTCATACATAACCTTCAGATAGCCCACAGCTTCCAACTCTGACTTCATAATGCTCTCATTGTCATTTCCATCTCTGTCTCCCACGTCTTCATCCCATATGAACAAATTACATGTTTCATCGCTCCTCCAAAATGGACATCTCCAAAAAAGTCTTCCTTTATTTTGTCCCTTCTTGCATTGATACGAAACCATACGACCATCACAACCACAAAAATTTCCAGATCGAGATTTTACACTGGAACAAGACGTAGAAACACCTTTGGATGATTTTGTCTTCAAATGTGACATTGCAACACCTTAAAGTAGAACACTTTGTTGTTGTTGCTGTCTTCTTCCCGACAATGATGACGGCGTTGGTGTTAGGGTTGTTTCAATGGATAAATTGATATATATACTTGGTGTTTAAAATACATAAAAAGAAGCTTCAATTTGTAACAACGGTTTTGAGAAATATCCGTCGTGATATCCTTATTATTTTTTAGTTAAATATTAATAAAACTTAAAAAGGGAGCATTTACATCAAAGGGATAAACTATTTGAGGGCGATGAGGTTCGAACCCATGATAGCTAGATTGTATCACCACGGTTTTCATAAAAACTGTTATTATACCCTTGAGATTTCTAATTAAAATAATGTGCGCGCATCCAGTACGCACTATAAGAACGATGTATAGGATGCCGTTGTAAACCTGGCGTTGCTGTTTGGCCGTTTTGTAGTAGTGGATACATAAATCTGTCCATGAGTAAATACGTCCCGAGGAATATAAAGCCCCACCCAATCCAACGTCTGACCTTGTGACTTATTAATCGTCATCGAGTACGAGACTATTATTGGGAACTGTCTCCGGCTTAGCTTGAAAGGGCAAGGAGATTGAGAAGGCGACATATCCATACGGGGAATATAGACTAAGTTGCCATGTCGTTCCCCCCCCCCCCCCCATTATATGTGCCTTAAGTACGTGTGACGCCATCTTCATCACAATTAGGCGTGTACAATTACACATCCCTTTGGATTGATCAATGTTCTGTATTAGCATCACGGGTGTTCCAATCTTAAGCTTGATGTGATGGTTTGGCAGACCAGATATTTTTAAAGAGCTGAGAAATTCCAAAGTGAGAACATCAAGCATGTCCCTGTCATGTATCTCAGACTGGTCAACTGAGTTACAGCTATAGTAATCACTTAAGTCACCTATAGCAAAAGAATGCAATACATTAAGGCATTATTATAAAGTTGTATAAATGTTTGAGAAAACCAGTTTAGACTGTAAAAATACCTGGCATCATGGCTAAAACATGATCATTGATTTTGTCAACCATATCGATGGTTGAGGCCAAGAAAGCCTTACTATTTAGGTAGTCGTAGTCATGGTAGTTATTGAGGAAATCTGGATAAGTACTCGTGACAAGGGCTACAATAGGATCTTCGAAATGTGTTATTAGAATTTTAGGTGGAAAATCTATCTCAGCGGTCCCATTGTTAGGACCTCCTAGTCTACCCTCCCATATTCTAAGAAGCCAATCGGAGAATTCAGCAATTTCGGTTCGTTCATGTTCTGTTGGACCACAATTCAGACGCATATTTTTGGTTAAGGTCAACACCTAAACCGAGTGCCAAAGGTAGGAAGCGCTTATGGTAGCGTGTACAATGTCAGATTTTGATCCTCTAGGGATTACAGACAATATCTGCATAAAGTCTCCACCAAAGACAACAACCTTGCCACCAAAGACCTCACTGGAGTTACCACTGACACTCATTAGATCCTTCAATGTCCTGTCAAGTGCTTCTAAACACCATTTGTTTGCCATAGGATCCTCGTCCCAAATAATTAACTTCACCTGCCGAAGTAGTTTTGCCGCCTCATCTTTGTAATGAATGTCGCAAGTTGAATTATCCAACATTGAGACAGGTATTTTGAACCTTGAATGAGCGATTCTCGCACCAGGTAGCAACAACGATGCAATTCCACTGGTTGCAATGGTTATGCAGATGTTGTTCTTAGACCTAAGTGCAGTTGTGAGTGTCCTCCACATGTACGTTTTGCCAGTACCCCCCATAACCATGTAGGAAGAAAACTCATTCTTTCTGACTTGTAACAACAGTCATTATAGTGTCGTAGATACTGCACTGTTCATTTGTTTAAACGAAAAAAACTATAAACAGGAATGTATGTAATGTGCGTGTGAAAAGTTATTTCCTGTAATATGTTAGATGGAAGTACCTGTGAGAGCGGCATGAAGTGATTGGAACTCATCCGTCATGGTTTGAATGTTGTAATTGTGTTCCTCGTAGATGAGGCGATTGTCGAGTTGCTCCAACACATATCCGTCCGGATATGGTATAGGTTTGAAGTTCTTAAGAGTTATTCGATTTAGCTGTAGAAGTTTTTCAATCTCCATTAAAGTGAGATTTATCAGCTGCGCCTCAGTCAACAAAAGTTCTGTGAAACAAAAACAATATTCAGGCCACTAACTTGGTAAATGTACAGAAGTTGTATGTTTCTTATAAGGTTGTTTTGAATGGAAGAGAAGGATGAGGTGCATATAAATAGAATTGTTTAGTTAATAGCATATGTTAACTGTACCGTAAGTCTTGCCTTTGTCATTCACCAACTGTCTCTGTTGGTGCAAGACACCATCGGATAGTAAAACCCATGACTCATTCCAGACATGGGCAGGTCTGTTCACATTACCTGGCAGAAGCATAACCACAAAAAGCTTTCAAAGATAATGACCTGACCCCCATTCACTTGCTTCCTTAATGGCTCCGATGAATTCCCGACCATCTTCAAGGAATCCCATAGCAAAACATGCATCCCTAAATGAATCGTACTGTGTATCGCCAACCTTTTGTATTTCCTCATAATTCCTAGGCCCTTTCACAATTGTCAGCATCATCCGTAGAAAATATAGTTCTCCAGTAGAAGGAGGAACCCAAATCAAACGGCCAACTGTAAACCCTTTTTTCTGAGGCTTCTAAAGTCTTAATCTTTTATGGTATACAAACATGCTAACAAATTGGCCATAACTCAATTTCCTGGCCTGCTCATAAGTCTGATTTGCAATTAACCACGCAGAAAACATAGATTCTGTGACGCTTGCCTTCTCAAAAACATTTTCCATTCGAGCATAATCGGTGTAGAAAAGCGGTTTCTCACCGATGAGGTGGAAAAACATACGCTCAACCGCGGCTTCCTTCCATGAATGTTGTAACCGAAGATCCTTCATGCTGCCTCACATGGGGAGACGTATCAACAATCAAGATATTGATGTATTTCATCAACAACTTCGTTACCATCAGGGGATGGACGCGTAACATGCACAACGGAGGCGGTAATTCTGTCAAAGCCTTTGTGGATATATTTGAATAGATATTTGATAGAAGTACTCTGATTACACCACTCCATGTTGATATGAGCATGGTATTTCAATAGTAACTTTGTGTTATAGGGGACTACATGTCTATTGTCCAAAGGGATTCCATTTTTCTGGATGATATATGTTGTCGATCTTCTTCTGTACAGAGGATAACCCTCGGCGTCAACAATTGTATTTTCAATGAATCGCTTTGGAAAGAATTTAGTGCATTTTCTATTCTTCGTACACAGTGATGATTGATTAGACAAACCACAAGGCCCGTGGACCATGTGTGTTTTGACCAAGTTGTACAAAGTCGGATGGCGTGCGGAGTCAGGAATTTCCACGCTTATTACACGATCAATGTTTGTCGGGGTTGGGTATTTACTTGCAGGATGTAAGAAAACCAGTATGTGTGAGTGTTGGAGGTCTCTCTTTTGGAATTCAATGGCATACATAACTGAAAGATGAGGAAAGTGCAACAGATTTCATTAGTATAATAATAAGAAAAATGGTGCATTGTAGGAATAAAATTGATATAGTTGACTTACATGCCAAAAGACATCCAAGGAAATGGTTCTTTGTTATGTCACACTGTCATACCCCAAATTTGTCCTACCTGTGTATAATTTACATCTGTACTTCCATCCACTAACCATATTCAAAAATCCAAAAATATGTTGTTCTCTTGTTGTCTAAGTCTGTGCTTCAGTTGAGGATATCAAGTCAGGTGTGTGAGCAGTGTTGACTGAGGTTCATCTGGTGGGTCCTAATTTTGATCAGACAAGGGTTTATTCAAGGCCATGGTTAAGACTTATCTGGTATATAGGTCTGAGGATCCAATCGGGGTTGGTGTGATAAGTCAAGTTAGTTGTGAATGGATCAAGTTTTCATGATGTGCCAAAATTCAAGTGTTTCATGGTTCATAATCAAGATCCGGCTCATTTTTCTGTTAGGTTTTGGTGTAGTGCAATTCCTATTTCAAGTTCTGATCCTTTGATTTTTAAAACATGTTCATGGGATCCATGGTATTACTCATTAAGGCTCACGTGAAAATTCAAAGGTGTAGGCTTTGGGTTTCTCAAGTGGTTAACTCGAGTTGCATCCACTTCGGGCAAGAGGTTGAGAATTTTGGAATTCAGTTCTAATTGGAAGTTCAAGTGTCATAGTCCAAAAATTGCTTGTTTCATTCATCATCATCATTAAATAATTCCAAGTTAGTCACAATTGGTTTCAAGTGGCGTTCATATGGAAATTCAATTCAAATGCTCAAGTATGGTTCAAATAAAAATGGGAGGTGCCAATTTCAATTCAACAATTCAAAAGCCCATACAAAAACTCTACAAGATAAAGACCCAAATTCAAATCATTTTGTACATGTTAAAATTATTATTACAAAAATTCTACAAGCCCAAGTTACAAAGTCATAATCCATTGTAGCCTACATTTCATTACAAAGAGTTACAATCAAAATCTACAAAAGAGACATGTTCAAAATTGCAAGTCTTGGAAGCCACCACAACATCCCCTGCGCACAAGATTACTACACCAACTTTTCAACACACCATTTCACATGACCCACACAACATAAATTACACGTTGCAGCCACCTTTCTTTCTCATACAAATTACAAGCCATGAACATGCTACAACAATTAGCCATGTCCACACATCAACAACCAGCAACCAATATGACAAACCGTTGGAGCTGCTGCTACTACATAAATTTTACACAAACCATGTCCTACGTAATTACCGCCATATACATATACTCATCTCGCAACAAAACCTTCCAAGCCATTACTTGAAAAAAAACAATTCTATGACAGCCTGTAAACCCATCTAAAACAGCACACTAACAGCAAAATGAATCAAGACCGTTACTCACAAATCTGAATTCGTTTATCCACGCAGCAATAATTTCCATCCTCTCCCCATTCTACCCCTCAGATCCCTCTATAAAAAAACACCTCTCTTCCCTCATTCTAGAAGCTCTCAGCCGCTAGCAAACCCCTGCCAAAGTCAATCTTCAATTTTTTTACAAACTTTCAACCCTCCTTCAAATCATCTCCAAATCACCCAACCTCCCTCAAATTTTTCTGCGAAAATACACACTTCACAAACCTCCTTCAATCCAACAATCTTCAACCACTTCAAATCCCACGATTCTGCCATACCAGCTCAAACCCAACTCTCTTCTTCACCCGTTCCCAACTCAACCACACTCATGACCTACCTTCAAACCCATTCAAAAACCCGTTTCAAACCTAAAACCAGAGAGTCAGAGAGATGAAGAGAAGTTGAGACTAAACTAAAAGCTCATCTGAATCAAGAATAGAGTTGAGCGAAATCGAATAAACCAGAAAAAGGAGAAGAAGAGAGATTAAGTTAGAGACGAACACAAACCTGGAATTCAAAGGGGAATCAAATCGCGAGGGAGAAAGAGTAACCGAGACTGAGCGGAGGAGAAGGTTGGATCGAGATCTTTTATGCTTTTTGATGTGTTACGTAACCCTTCCATAGCCTTGTTTTACCGTGCCCTGCTCTTATTCATCGTTTATTTTTATTTATTTTTTTCAATATGATGGCGTATTTGAATCCTGTGATCCACTCAAAGTGTCTGTGAATCTAACGTGGTTGTGTTTTATTTTTCAACCGTGTTTTTTTTATTTTATTATTATCATCTTTTTTCTTTTTGTTTTTGGTTCAATATGTTATTGGCTTTCATAAGCCCGTGTTGGATTTTCACTGTTCAGACACCACCACCAAACCTTGCGCACCCTTCATTTCTTTGGTGCATCTTTTTGTGAGGTTTGGTCTTTTTGGAGCCATGGATGATGGGCTGAGCCCACATGATTCCATTTCACATTCACACTCCCATTTCCAGCGCACCCTCCTTTTTATTTTATGTTTTTTTTTCTTATTTAGTTTTAATATTATTATTTTGATTTCTTTGTTTTTAAAATGTTAATTCTTGATATTTTGGGCCAACGATATAACAAAAGGTCATAGTTTGGTTGATTTATTCAAATCGACTAAATCTTGATCAATATGAGACCATTTTTCTTTTTTATCGGTCAATGAAAATCTAAAACCATAGATCGTCGATTTATCGATTTAGAATCTTGGTAAAGATGAGACCTTTCTTCTTTTCTATCTCATTTCGATTTTTACTTCTCACTTTCATTTCATTTCCTTTTCATTTTCGATTTTATGTAGTAGCCAATGATATAACAACAATCTTGATTAGTTGATTTCTTCGAATCGATTCTAAATCTTGATTAATATGAGGCCATTTTCTTTTTTATCGGTCGATGAAAATCTAAAACCAACGATTATCGATTTATCGATTTAAAATCTTGGTAAAGATGAGACTTTTCTTATTTTCGATCTCTTTTCGATTTCCATTTCATTTCTTATTATCTTTTTCAGTTTTTCATTTTTTATTGGTCGATGAAAGTCTAAAATCGTTGATTATCTATTTATTGATTAAATCATGATTAAGAGGAGACCATTTCGATCTCATGTCGATTTCCATTTCATTTCTCATTTTCTTCATCTTTTTCATTTTCGATCGATGAAGTCTTTCTATTCACGAATGTTGATAGTTGAAGTGATTAACCTTCATTATTTCAAATCTGTAGTGAGTGATCATCGAGATCTCTTTCTATACTTTGGGATCGTGATAGGTTACCTTCGATTAACCAACTAAAGTTTTTGATTAAGACGAGATCTTCATCTTTTCTTTTCGTGTGACAGATTCCATTGGAGAATGATCCTCAATATCATTTCTCTATCGTGTTTTAGCACATAAATCAAATGTGTATTCTCCTATAGTATGATCTGCGTCATAGATTGTGCTACGATGGTTTAGCGCTACATTGGACCCGATTAACAATTAACAACTAACTACTAACTTTACTTCTTGTCAATATTATCTTGCTTTACTTTCTCGTCAATATTTATCTTGTTCATATTCATATTATTCATCATATTCATACTCGTTCATCTAACCATTTTCTTTGTTCATACCTTAATTAAAACACACTAAAAATATCGAAACAATAAAAGACTAATTGGTGGAATGTTGGTTACTATCCTTTTCGTGGAGCTTTTGTCCGACTCTTGCTCAAGACTTAGTTTAGGACACCTTGCACACACACGGCTTCCTCTTGGGCTACCTCACAATAAGACCTTTTATTTCATGCCATCCCCTGTACTTTACATGTACCCCCGCTCCCATTCCGATGTACGCATTCGTGTTTTCTTTTGATTGTGGTTTGTTTACTAGGAGCACCCCTAGGGACTAGCATAGACAACCCATTTTCAAACTAATTCTCGACTCGTCGTCGAGCCATTTTCAAATCAACCTCTAACCAAACTATTTTTTCAAACTAACCTCTTCGCATACAAATAAACCCTTGATCCAACGTCAAGCGAATTTTCACAAATAAAACTAAAAAATGACTAACAACTATCGCAACTCTTTTTCGAGGTGAAAAATGGGGGTTCAAGTCTTTGATCTCTCTTCGGTTGTTTGGGTGCGAGTTCTCTTACTCGTGTGTGAGCAATTAACGCCTCTTTAAAACAAACCACCACTCCCTTGTTTCGTGGGCGTACCACAAACTACGACTGCTCTGATTCTTTATTCCCGTCCGAGTAAAGATACGTAGGCACAAGATTGCGATGATCTTGGCGAGCACACTACCATCTTTTTCTGTCAAACCCCGTAGTCAAACTACGATTGCTCTGATTACTCATTCTCTTCCGAATGAGCATACGTAGGCACAAGATTGCGATGATATTGTCGAGCACTTTATCCTAAAACCACTCATTTCTCCCTTAGCATCCTTCCCTTTTATCTTACCGATTTGCATTTATCATAGTGAAGAAAACAAACAAGCTTAGCTAACGAGTATCGCGATTCGAATCAAGAGGTTCCCGTTGAGTACAACGAACTTGAGGGGGTGTGCGTACCTTCCCCTCACGTAACCGACTCCCGAACCCAAAATGTGGTTGCGACGACCATGTTCTTATCCCTCCTTAAAGGTTTTCTCGATATTTTCCTTTCCCTCTTTTGGGATAAATAAAGTTCGGTGGCGACTCTGTCGAACCGTTCTGCGCCTTTCGCGCGAAGGGTCGTGTCTTTAATTAAGCAATTTTTTCGAGGTGCGACAGATGGCGACTCTGCTGGGGATAATTTGCTCCATGCAAGAGAGAGTCGAGCCTATCTTGATTCGAATCGCGAGCTCGTTAGTTTCGTTTGCATGTTTTCTTCTCGCTCGTTTTGCTTATTTACTTGCTTCCTTATTTGTGTTACCTTTTGTGGCATTGTTGGGTTGTTCTGATGTTGGGAACTTTGTGAGATGGCTCTACACCCGAGTCGAGAAAAACCCTAGGATTAGGATGGTGGTTGTGTAGTAGAGGCTTCCGTGGTCTCTTCCGCGTGAGCCAAAGCGAAAACCCCCGCTTGGAGTAGATTCCCTTGGAGATGTTATCGTTTCGATGTTACTTCGTCGCGATGGTAATGTTTTCGAGCATGAGTCGTTGATCCCAAGGACCATTAACCCATTTATCCATGGTGGTTGGTAGTGTTAACTCTTTGTGAGTTAATGCGAACGCCCCAATCAGATGAGATCCCTCAAATGTATTACTTCCTGACAGTAGTATTTTCGACCTCGATCTAGGATTCTGAGAACCTACATAGAACCCGTGTGTCGATGGTTGTGTAGTGGACGCCCCCGAGGAGTCTTTCTCGTGGGGAAGAAACGAAGACCTCACCTAGACAATATTATTTCGAGGATATTATAATCATATGTCTCTTCGTCTTGGTTATAATGTGTCAAAATATATCCATAACTCTAGGCACCTACCCGTCTTAGAAACCTACCCGTGGGATTTCTTGATCCGAGCTGTGGTTCTTAACCCGTCATCTCCAGCCGACCTCAGAACTGTTTGAAGCTGTTTGATTCTGCGATCCTGGATCTTGCATCTTGCATCTCATGTCATTGCATTGCATTGCATCTGTTATACATCTTGCATTGTATTTCAGCCTCAGAATCTCACTTCAACTTCCTTCCTTCTCCAGTAAATCAAGCTGATTCCTCGACACCAGTACGTAACTCGAGCCAACACTAGACGTATGATGGAGAAGATTCAACAAGAGCAAGCCGCATTCATAGAAGAGTTGGACTCTATCAAGGGAAAGATCGACCAAATTCTTGAAGCCATCATGATGGCCAGAAAAGAAGAAGAACTGTGTGAAGCCGCTGCCACCAACAACAATGTACCTGTGCAAGGGTCAACCTCAAGACTCTCAGTTCCTGTTCCCAATCCAATCACTTAGGGGATACCAATGAACTTCACTCCCGCCGCTGAAGGAGCCACTTCTCAACCACTTCTAACATCTGGAGTTACTGTTGGAGCTATTCCGCAAGCCCAACCTCTTGTCACTCAGATTCCTATTCCTCATGCTGAAGAAAATCTGCTAGATCAATACGATGAAGTTCAAAACTATCATGCTGCTATCCCACTTGCCAATCCTACTGCTGCTCAAGATTCTGAAGCTATCAAGATGTGTTGTGATCTAGCTGAGAAACTCCGAGTCATGGAGGGGCGCAACTTAAACTCTTTGAATGCTCTGGAGATGTGCTTGGTGCCAGATGTTGTCATTCCTCCCAAGTTTAAAGTGCAAGAATTCTCGAGTACAAAGGTCTCAGTTGTCCTCACATCCATCTGAAGATGTACTGCCGCAAGATGGCTGCCTATGCCAAAGACGAAAAGCTGATGATCCATTGCTTCCAAGACAGCTTGTCTGGGGCATCACTCGAATGGTATATGTAGCTGGAGTGTACCAGTGTGCGCACTTGGGCTGAGCTAGCTGATGGATTCGTCAAGCAATACAAATACAACACCGACCTTGCTCCGAATTGTACTCAACTTCAGAGTATGGCTCAAAAGGACAACGAATCCTTTAAGGAGTACGCGCAACGCTGGAGAGAGCTAGCTACAAGAGTGTATCCACCCCTGGTTGACCGTGAACTAATTGACATCTTCATGGGTACCTTGCAAGGTCAATACTATGAGAAGCTGATTGGTAGTGTTTCTGCTGGATTCTCTGATTTGGTAATCGTCGGTGAGAGAATTGAAGAAGGTCTAAAGAGTGGAAGGATCCAAGGAGGTTCTAGCAGCCAGTCTCAGGCCAAGAAACCTTTCAATAATGGATACAAGAAAAAAGAGGGTGAAACAAATGTCGTCTCTGCTCAGAAAGGGCAAGCTCCACAAGCTCCCACTCCAATGCCTTTTCCACTTCCCTACTTCCAGTATCCATATGTTACTGCTGCGCAATATGCACCAATGCCTTATCAGCCATCAGTTCAAGCTGTTCAAGCTCCAATGCCTCAGCAACAGGCTCCTCAACAACAATCTTACAATCAGCAAGGGTATCAATATACTCCTCAACATCAACAACAAAGAGCTGCTTAACAACGTCAGCCTAATCAACAGAGGACAAGGAGGTCTGATAGAGACTTTGATCGTCTGCCAACGTCATATGCTCAGATCTTTGCTCAATTGCTGGAAAAAAGGACTGTTACTCCCAGAGACTTGGCTCCTCCAACTCTCATTCCTCCAGATTATGATGCTAATGCTCATTGTGAGTTTCATAAGGTTGCTCCAGGGCACACGATCGAGGACTGCAGAGCCTTCAAACACAATGTTCAAGACCTGATTGATTTGAAGTTTCTCACATTCAATGGGAGGGCTCCTAACGTCATCAACATCCCTCTACCGCCGCAAAACTAGTGTCAGCATCAAGTCAAGTCAAATCAAGTCAAGTTCATTCCCCGAAGAAGGCAGTCATGTTGCCATCCCATCATTTACATTCTTGTTATTTTGTCTTTATTTGTTTAAGTATTGTATGCTTTGATCATTGCCTTTCATATTTGGTTTATTAATGTAGTGGTTGTGCATGTTTTGAATCAGTTATGTCGTATTCACTCATTTTTTCCATTTACTGCAAAACACCGACACATTTATCCACTTCACTCTCTATATCAAACTGTTGTTAGCAATGATTGGAGGGAGGATGATGACAACAAAATACCCATAATTGAAAAATGTATGCTTTCAGACAAAATCTGCCGATGATGTACAGGCATTGTTTCAATCCCCAAACACTAGAGAGACAAGGAGATAATCCCTAGTTAACCACTTCGAGCCAAGAAGTAGCAGTTTCCTTCGGATATTCGAACCCTTACACTCAACCTGGGGCAGGGTAGTGTTCAGTTAACCCAATTACACACTCAAATCACAAAGCAAAATTCCACAAGACATGACGGTTGTTCATCAATAAACATGACTTGGCAGTCACAATCATCCAACAAAACCAAAAACAAAAAATCAAAAACCTGCTAAGTCGAGCACCTCAAAGGAGACTTAGGAAAAAATCAAGGCTATCTCGATGGACTCGAAAAGCGAAATCAGTTCATGCAAAAGTTAGGGATCAAAAACAAAAGAAAAAGAGGCCCTCGAATCCTCAACAAAAACAAAATAAGATTCAGTGACCACCATGCCAAGACCAAAGGGTCACTGACATCCATTCACAACAAAATAAGGTGACTGCCATTTCGAGCATACCTTGAATCATCACTCTTATACCGTTAACCCTTTTGGAATACCAACATGTGTAGAATTAACTGAACGTAGGACTGGAGGTCATCACGAAGAAGGGGTGGGTACAAACCAAGTTTTGAGCCTTATATCCTTTGTTTCATTAACCGCGAACCAGACCACGTTACAACCCTCAAAAGACCTAATTGAGGCGAGGTTTATTCTGAAATCATACTATTGCAAGGTTGCGTAAACTGACTCCCCACATATTTGCTAATCTTCAGCATTGGTGTCTTTCTCCTTGCTATATCTTTTACACCAACAAAATCAGCACAACGTCTGGGCTAATGGTCCATTCATCTAAAAAAAATCACTATCACGACACTCGAATAAACGACACTTTTTCAAAACTTACATGAGCATTGCATTAAGATTACCATTTGTGAATGTGAAATTTTAACTGCAAATCAGTGCTAGACATCAAAGCAATCCAACAAGGGGCAATCAAAGAGGAACTTGAACTTTCAGTGGTGCCGACCCGAATCAAGATCACCTCAACACCCTCAGTCTGGGGCAAACTCCTTCAACACCTCAATCAGGGGCAAGACATCTCAAAGCATATCAAATTTCGACTTCCAACGATCCAACTAAGTCAAGAACTGGTTAATCAGGGGCAGACCACTACCACGTTCAGACTGGGGCAAACCCAATTGCAAGTAGCATATCCCCTCTGTATCCTTTTAAGTTGGATAAGCAAATCCTTCCAAACGTTGGCAATCATCAAATTCAGAGCAAAAGCACGACCTTCATGAGTTGATCACGTCGCTACACTCATTTTCTGGCCATCCTGACCATCAAGCACGACTTGTGAAGTCATCTTCGTCTGCTTCAATCATGGCGTCTTCAAAACAGACTGATTGTCGAGGAAATCAAACCCTCCCTCCACCCAAAGTCCAATCCGCATTGGCAACTACCAAAAGTCCACCATGCTGGCAACTTCAAAACATATCCAATCACCCGTCTGCAATCATGTGCATCATACGCATCATATGCATCGCATTCGACATCATTTGCATCATGTGCATACCCAAACCAAATCATACTTCCCCAACACTTGCATCTCCGTGTGTCAGTGTTTGCATTTGCATTTCCATTCGATATGGAACATCATTAAAAAATCAAGCATTCATACATGCATAGTCGAGATCCAGGATCAATCTCAAGACTGCAAGACGATCTTCAGCCCAGCCAGGGGCATCTTCTTCAAAACTGTGAGCGTTCCTCACGAATTTGTTCAACTTTTGTTGACCAAGCTCGAGACAAGGTTTCAAAGCAATCTTTAGCCCAGTCAGGGGTATCTCCTTCAAGTCCTTGGGCGTTCCCGTTGAGTTGGTTCCTTTCAACCTTTTGTTGACAAGGATAGTGTTCCTCAGTGACTTCTTTACCTCAACCTTTTTTTGTTGATGTCTCCAAATAAGCCTCACTCATCATATCCCCAACAAACTTGACCTTTTGTCAATTGCCTTACTATCATCCTTTTGGTGATAGCCAAACCTATCAATTCAACCTAACCTTCATCCTTTTGGTGTTGGTAATCCTCAAAACCAGAAACTTACTATCATCCTTTTGGTGGTAGCTATTCTTGTTGTTTCAACCTAACCTTCATCCGTTTGGTGTTGGTGGTTCTCAAAAGTGGGAAGTTCCTATCATCCTTTTGGTGGTAGTAGCTTGTATTGATCCGTCATCCTTTTGGTGTCGCTGATCTGTGAACCTGCCGTATGTGAATCATCCTTTTGGTGAATAACAACCTGTGTTATCGTTTTGCTTGCTATTATCCTTTTGGTAGTAGTAAGTTGTGACCTCGCTTTCATCCTTTTAGTGGAAGGGTCTGTGGGTGTGTGCCCTATTATCCTTTTGGTAATAGCAGGTTTTGACCTCATTTTCATCCTTTTGGTGGAAGGGTATGTGTGTGTGTGTGTGCCCTATTATCCTTTTGGTAATAGCAGGCTTTGACCTCATTTTCATCCTTTTGGTGGAAGGGTCTGTGTGTGTGTGTGTGCCCTATTATCCTTTTGGTAATAGCAGGCTTTGACCTCATTTTCATCCTTTTGGTGGAAGGGTCTGTGTGTGTGCCCTATTATCCTTTTGGTAATTGCAGGCTTTGACCTCATTTTCATCCTTTTGGTGGAAGGGTCTGTGTGTGTGTGTGCCCTATTGTCCTTTTGGTAATAGCAGACTTTGACCTCATTTTCATCCTTTTGGTGGAAGGGTCTGTGTGTGTGTCCTATTATCCTTTTGGTAATAGCCGGCTTTGACCTCATTTTCATCCTTTTGGTGGAAGGGTCTGTGTGTGTATGTGTGTGCCCTATTATCCTTTTGGTAATAGCAGACTTTGACCTCATTTTCATCCTTTTGGTGGAAGGGTTTGTGTGTGTGTGCCCTATTATCCATTTAGTAATAGCAGGCTTTGACCTCATTTTCATCCTTTTGGTGGAAGGGTGTGTGTGTGTGCCCTATTATCCTTATGGTAATAGCAGGCTTTGACCTCATTTTCATCCTTTTGGTGGAAGGGTCTGTGTGTGTGTGCCCTATTATCCTTTTGGTAATAGCAGGCTTTGACCTCATTTTCATCCTTTTGGTGGAAGGGTCTGTGTGTGTGCCCTATTATCCTTTTGGTAATAGCAGACTTTGACCTCATTTTCATCCTTTTGGTGGAAGGGTCTGTGTGTATGTGCCCTATTATCCTTTTGGTAATAGCAGGCTTTGACCTTATTTTTCATCCTTTTGGTGGAAGGGTCTGTGTGCGTGTGTTCACTATCATCCTTTTGGTGATAGGTCTGTCATCCTTTTGGTGTCAGATTTATCTATTATCATCCTTTTGGTGATAACGCCTTTTGTGAGTTATTCAGTTTCCACTCGAGGGTTGACATTGATTCATCATTCCAAGCATTTCCTCTCTCTTCGGACAAATTTGTGGTCTTCTTCATATCTAATTGCCTTCTACCTTGAAAGAACGAACACCGAAGCAGTTCATATTACTCGTTTTAAGCCAATTAGATAGGGGCATCTGTCATACCCCAAATTTGTCCTACCTGTGTATAATTTACATCTGTACTTCCATCCACTAACCATATTCAAAAATCCAAAAATATGTTGTTCTCTTGTTGTCTAAGTCTGTGCTTCAGTTGAGGATATCAAGTCAGGTGTGTGAGCAGTGTTGACTGAGGTTCATCTGGTGGGTCCTATTTTTGATCAGACAAGGGTTTATTCAAGGACATGGTTAAGACTTATCTGGTATATAGGTCTGAGGATCCAATGGGGGTTGGTGTGATAAGTCAAGTTAGTTGTGAATGGATCAAGTTTTCATGATGTACCAAAATTCAAGTGTGTCATGGTTGATAATCACGATCTGGCTCATTTTTCAGTTAGGTTTTGGTGCAGTGCAATTCCTATTTCAAGTCCTGATCCTTTGATTTTTAAAACATGTTCATGGGATCCATGGTATTACTCATTAAGGCTCACGTGAAAATTCAAAGGTGTAGGCTTTGGGTTTCTCAAGTGGTTAACTCGAGTTGAATCCACTTCGGGCAAGAGGTTGAGAATTTTGGAATCCAGTTCTAATTGGAAGTTCAAGTGTCATAGTCCAAAAATTGCTTGTTTCATTCATCATCATCATTAAATAATTCCAAGTTAGTCACAATTGGTTTCAAGTGGCGTTCATATGGAAATTCAATTCAAATGCTCAAGTATGGTTCAAATAAAAATGGGAGGTGCCTGTAGCGAGCGATTTTGGACGCGGTTCTTAAGCGCTGGTCGCTCTCTGCGGTTGAGTTTACTACAGGTCAATTCATTTTTATCCTATTAAAGCTGATGAAGGAAGGGAAATAGATGTCTCCAATTAACCCTGCTTTGCATACTGAGTTTAAACAGCGGTCTGTTAGGTTACGAATGTTATCAATGTGGGGGGGCCTTGGTACTGGTTATTTGTATTTTTGCCAATACGGTTTTCTCTCTTTCTTGGATTTTTTGGCGGGGAACGAGGATTAGGATGTTAGGACTGATGCTTTTGATAGATACATGAGAGTATGAGATTTTGGGTTTTTGTTTAGTGTGCTCGCTAAGATTTTTCTTTCAATCTTATGCCTACGTATTCCCGTTTACCGAAACAGGAAATCAGAGCGTTCGTAGTTCCTCCTAGTCTATGGGAGGAAATGGGTGTTTTTGGTGTCTTGTTCAAAGCCCAAGACGTGAAGCGAAAGGTGGTTTGTATCTTGTTCAAAGCCCAAGATGCGAAGCTGAAGGGTTTATTTGTATCTTGTTCAAAGCCCAAGATGTGAAGCTAAAAGTTTCATCTTTAGAGAGAATTTGTCATCTCTAAAGAGGTCTGTTTATCACAACTGTTGGGTGGCTGGTTATAAAGGGAGAATTACTTTACCCGGGATACGCGGATCCTAGCAATGCCATAATTTCCTTTATAGGGGGTTTTAACCTGAAGGAGAAGACTTTAACTCAGTGTAGAGCAATGCCATCTTTCCTTAGGAATTTCTCATGCTAAAAGAGGGACATTGGCATGGATGTGAATGATCCAGAGGCTTGCCGCTTACAGCGATTAGATGAAGGGGAAAAAGTTGTTGATATTTGTGTACTGTGAACGAGGCACAACTTTGATGCTAAAAGGTTAATTGGATCAACCAGTGATTTTCTTATACAAAGCCTAAGAGGAGGCTAATTTGTGTCTCGTACAAAGACCGAGAGAGAGGCTAAAAGGTTTTGACTCGACGATGAAGTCTTTTGGTATCTCGTATAAAGCCCGAGATGGAGGCTATTTGACTCAACAAGAGAGTTTTTTGTATCTCATACGAAGCCCGAGATGGAGGCTGTTGTTTGTTTGGCTCAATAAGAACCTTTTTGTATCTCGTATAAAGCCCGAGATGGAGGCGAAAGGGTGATTGACTCAACGAGGGAGTCTCTTATGTGTCTCGTACAAAGCCTGAGAGAGAGGCTAAACGTTTGACTCCGCTGGGGAGGATCATTATATAAAGCCCAAGAGATAGGCTAACTTCACTAGAGAAGGATCATTATATAAAGCCTAAGAGGAGGCTATGATGACTGTTCAGTTAAGTGACAGGTCCAGTATACTGATTTTAAAGAGAAAATCAGTTCTTATATGAGCAGCCCTGTACTCAAGGATTTGATTCGAGGATCCGGGCCATTCTTGTTCTTTAAGGAATTGGGAAATTCGAAGGGTATTGAGACTGTCCGAGTCTACGGGTTTTCTTCCTATTTAACGAAGGGGTCACTTGAGAATGTCTTTGAGACTCAAGGAGATTAGACTGTCCAAGTCTAGAGTTTCACCTTTTGTACCATGCTTTGAGAAACAGTAGTAGACTCTATGAAAGGACTGTTCTATGCAGATGACTAAGTTCTGTTCCTATACCTCTAGGAGGTCGTCGGGACAATTTATACGAAGCCCAAGAGGAGGCTGGAAACTTTTAAGAAGCCGAGAGGTCCTTGTACGAAGCCCAAGAGAAGACAATCATTCCCGGAGGAAGAGATCATTATACGAAGCTTAAGAGGAGGCTGTGAATACTTCTAAGAAGCCGACGGGTCCTTGTACTAAGCCCAAGAGGAGGCGGGGGGTTGCTTTTAGGAAGCCTGTGGGTCCTTGTATGATGCCCAAGAGGAGGCAGATGCTTTTAAGAAGCCCGTGGGTCCCCAAACCCCGAGAAATTCAAGGCAAGCTATTCACAAGGAATAGATCAAGTCAGGAAAGTTCGAGAATTTGGAAGAAACTCAAAGATGCCATTCACGGAGAATACATTCATCTCTGGGAGTAGAGTTTCTTGACAATTCCTAATGAGGACAGCCGAAGAGAAGACTGTATCTGGTGATCCTATTGGGGATCAAGTTGTCTATTTCTACGAATAAACGAAACGGCGTCACCTAGTTCTAGACGTTGTGGCCGGGAAAACTCTAAATATCTATACTATTATTACACAGTTGATATGAGTTTATGAAAGAAGACTTACAGTGAAACAGCCCCACAATACAGTTATATGTATATGAAAGCGGTAAATGAAAGCAATAACCACTTACTCGGTTGTAGAGCTTCCATGCTGTTTGGTTAGTTGTTCAACAAAGAAAGATTGAAAACAACAGTATATTCAAAGCAAAGGAGAAAGTGCTTTGAAAAAGAAAGATTTGGGGCTTACAGCTCAAGGAGAGGCCCAGGGTTTTATCAGTGAGCGCACTGTTTGAATTTGTACAGAGGGACTTATACAAGTGACTGTGGCCCAAAAAAAGGTTTTCTGTACAAAGGGATGGGTCTTACACTTTCTCAAGAGGCCCAAAAAGGTTTAAAGAAAAAGAGTGGGGCTTATAACACGAGGGTAGGCCCAAAATGTTTTTTCCGTTTAAAATGGCGATCGTGCCGAGGTTTTCTTTTAACACAAAGGGACTTATACAATAAGTGAGGCCCAAAATGTTTTGGTTAAAAGGGGATTAGGTCTTACACTCTAATAGAGGCCCAAAAGTTTTGAATGGGTCTTATAGCTCAAGGAGAGGCCCAAAAGGTTATTTTTCAAAAGGCGACGATCGCGCCGTTTGTTTTTTACGGTATCGGGACTTATACAATACACTGAGGCCCAAAAATGATTTGGTAAAAAAGGATTGGGTCTTACACTCTATTAGAGGCCCAAGATTTTTTTGAAAATGATTTATGAGGGTTGAATTAATCCAAAAACCCTAATTTGTTTTCAAAATGTGTTTTAATTGAATAAAAATTCAATAAAAATGATCAAAAATTGTTTAACATATGGAAAACAAATTGTGATCTTGGATTAATGCTTCAAAAATTAAGTATTGGCCTACAAAATAATTAGAAAGCATTAAAAGTTGCAAAATCAAGATGGAAAAAATATTTTAAATGTTAAAAACAATTAAAACATTAATTCTTTGCAAAAATATCAATTATATAAAATAAATAATATTTTTAGGATTTTTTTGGGAAAATAAAATATTTTAACATTTTTGTGAATTATTAAAAAAAGAATCAACTCAAAATCATTAAAACTCAGAGAGAAATTAATTTTTGAATCAATTAAACAAAAATCACAAAATTCAAATATTCAAATTTCTGAAAATGGCGCCAAGAACACACCAAGAACACGCGCGTGTTCTGAGTTTCCCAGATTTGCGTTTTCCATCCAATCTCACTGAATACTTAACCATATCATGCAATCCACATACCAATCAACTCGTTTCAACCTCACGATCATGTCTATAACACTTAATTTCATTTAAATTAAACATAAAACATGAAATCACGAAGAAACCTCAAGAACCCTAATTTCTGCATGAAGGCTAGGATTTTTGATACACGATTCAAACAAAGCAATTAATTGAGGGAAAACATTCCATGCATGATTATGAACATATGGCCAAATTATTGTGCAGCGAAAATTGCATGGATAATAGAGTTAGAAGAGCTCATGCTTACCACTTGCAGCTGGTGATCGTGATTTGTGTAGGAGGAGTTACAGTTGTGTTGTGATGATCTGAACAGCTTCCCTAGGTGCTATGGAGTGTGTTTGAATGCTTGGACTTGATGGAAATTGGCTGGATCACTTCATGGCATCTCAACTGCACTTTGGTTAAAACCTTGAGCAATTGACTGGTGATTATGAGAAATCAATGTTCCAGTCATTGTTTAAGTGTTTGATCAGCTCATATGTGATGTATATGAGGTGTGTGAGTGATTGGTTTGGTTGGAAAAGCTCTCAAACTCAAAACTCGATAGTTACCTTGCTAAGAAAGGCATTTTTGCCAAGAGAAAGAGATTTTGAGAAAGGCAAGTGTTGTAGGCCTTTGGTGTACTTAAACTGAACACAATTGAGCTCTATTTATAGTAGAGTAAGTTTGTTTTGCAAGGAATAGTGAATGGCAACTGCTAAGTAGGCTTGGCCAATGTTGGAAAATGAAAATCCAAGTCTCCTCTAGCCATTGACTAGAGGTTAGGGCACAGAGCTTTGGTTCCCTTGGTCTTGGATAAGTCTTGATTGATTTCAGATGAGAATGGCTCAGTCCATGCCACCTTGATGCTTCCATTGAATGCTTCAATCCAAATTTGGAGTCTTGTCCCTATTTTGGCCATTCTAGGTTCAACATGTTATTTCTTGTTCCATGGACTTTGGAGGCTTGGCTCAGTGATTGTCCCCTTTAGATTCAATCCTCGGATGTGTCCAAGTGGATAGGAGCATTTAAATTTGGCTGATTTTGGAAAATCGAGCAAAATTGTAAATTCTGCCTTGCCTTTGACAGATTTCAGCAAGGCAACTTGCCAATGTCATATCTCATGGTGTAAGTTGAATTTGGTAATGTTCTTGACCATTTTGGAAAGCCCTTACATGATACAACAACTGTTTGAACATGTTTGGTTTTGATCTCTTTTGAATCCAAGTGAAAAATCCCCCTACATTTGGTAAAAAGTAAGGCTAAATCTGACTTAGTGAAATTTTCACTAAGTGTTGGAACAAAGTGTTTTCTCTTGATTTTGATCACTTCATAACTCAAAATCCACGAGGAATTTGGACATAGGTCAGTATGAAGCTTTTGTAGAGGGTAATGTGATCTACAAATCAAGCTTTGAATGGGGCACAATGGCCTTGTGGTTTAGGAGTTATGGTCCTCCAAAGTTGGTGCATTAGTGGCACTTTTTCATGACTTAGAAAAATTTCTAAGTTTTATGGTACCCCTTTTACAAGTTATCCAACTTTTCTTGATTTTTCTTGATGAATGATGATTCAAATCATACATTAACATCATTTTAGGGTTAAAAATCCATTTTGGTGAAAAATCTCAAAAAGTCAAAGTTGACTTTTGTGCACAGTTGACTTTTTATCAGATGAATTCCAAACTGTGCAATTCTTCAGGAAATCATGTCCTTGACCTAAATCAAACTTGATGGACATGTTCCATGGGTGTCATAGGGTATATTGAGGCATGTCCTAGGGCTTGGGAGCATGTCCTGGTCAAAAGTCAAAGTTACAGTTGACTTTTCCCTTAAAACCCTAATTGTGGTGCAGATGAAATTGAGACTTGTTGCTCAAGCTTCTTGGATTAATCCATTATTCCAAATGGATCAATATAGTTCATTAGAGACCCTCAAACCTTCTCTTGAGGTCTTGGCTCATGATTTGCCCTAAAAGTCAACTTAGGGGTGAATTAGGTCAAGAAACCCAAATTCCTAATTTTTGATGAATGCATCCCCTGAGGTAAAATTGACTTGATGATTGGGTCCATGAGGTTCCATGGAGTATATAGGTTATGTTTTGGATCATTGGCTTGTGCCCAGATGAAAGATTTCCAACTGGAGGCCCTGGTCGACCAAAACCCTAATTTGGTGACACTGTCGACCTTGAGACTTAATCCACCTAGAAGGGAGCATCCTTGTGCTTAATCCTTGAATTAGGAGTCCTTTTGATCCATCGTGGATGTTTGAGAGGTCAGACAAGTTGAAGATCATGTCATTCCTTGATTGATCCTTTGTCTAAGCACTCAGAGAGGGCTTAAAACCCTAATTCTGACTGTAGTAAGTGTTCACCCATCTTTGGGGAAACTGATAAGGCAAGATGGTTCATCCATATTGTGATGATGATTTTCACAATGATGGGAAATCTTAGTGGTCAAAATTTGGGGTATGACAGATGTCTCTATTTAATCTTCTTGGACACGAAGGTGTGAATGACGAAGGTATTCGGGCATTCGGGGTGCAAGAGGATTAAATATCGGAAGACCCGAAATTTTGATGGTGGTTATGAATGGTAGCTTACGCATTCATCTAATTTAGCTAAGCAATGATGCTTAGAAAAGGTAAACTTCCCCTCGATCCTGGTCTTCAGCCAAGGAACTGGTCTCAGTTTCTAAAATAAACTTCCCCTCGATCCTGGTTTCCTACCAAGGAACTGGTCTTAGTTTCTGATGTAAACTTCCCCTCGATCCTGGTTTCCTACACAGGAACTGGTCTTAGTTTCTTTCGTCAATAAACTTTACTGACAAGGGACGCTATTCGTAGCGGCTTTCCTTCAAACTTCTCTCCGAGTTTTCCTGGGGAGATGCCATTTGAGTGGAAAAAGTTTTGATGTCAGACTTGCTGGGGAACCCAGTCGTCTGAGTTGTAGAGGTGTATAAACTTCTCTGTTGGAGATGCCATTTGTTGACTCTACTTGGGGAATGCGAGTCCTTTGAGAGACTGCATTCGCTTGGGGTCTTTACATCATACTTTTCTCGGAGATCTTCTCGGAGAAATGCCATATGATGTGATCCAATTTTGAGGTACCTATGACCTTTTCATCAGTGGGTTTTTCGGAGAAAAACTGCCGTATTGCCGAATCTCCGATTTAGGAGGCTTTCTCTCGGGATTTTCTTTAATCCGGGAAAGCAAGGATATCATCTTCAACGGCAAAGTGTGATGTTAACTGAGGGCTCTCTGGCTTTCAGAGGTTCAATTTATCAAAGTGGTCGAGGACCCAACTTCAATCCAGAAATAAAACTGGAGGAGAGAGATTGTTTAGACGTAACACTTCCTGACGAGGAAAGGGCTGACAACTCGATTGAGGGGACTTTTATCACTAGGGGACAAGACCGACTAGAGTGATATCGATGCAATATGAAATGTGAATGTAAATCAATAATGCGATGATGCATGTATGTTTATGCTGACAAAACTGACGCGACATACAAACTGACAGGTGAACACGACTGGATACTCGGCCATCGCGGGGCGAAGAAGTACCGTTGGTTCAGAATAGCAATTCCACCTTGCTTAGGAGAGATAGTCCCTGCGGGGAATACCGTTGATCGGACTTAGGAGATGAGAACTCGGCCGAGGCGTGTCAAACGAAACAAGGTCTCTGACATAGTTGATCCCTTCATTCAGGCGTACTGGGTTAGAAGGGGTACTTTGATTCTGCACTTTGAGGTTCGATTACTTCTGGAGAAGCGACCGATGTTCTTCTGATGTTCAACAGTCAAAAGAAATTGTCGTCTTTAATTTAAAAGCAGAAAAAGTTTTAACAAGTAAATTCATTTTTGTTTTATTTCAAGAATCGCTAATCATATTAAAACGTCATTCTGTAAAGCTAAAACAAATAAGAATTACAAACAAAAGCACAAGGGCTCAAATTTTATTGATAGGATGGAAATCAGCCAAACGCGTGATTCCAAAGAGTATATACAAAGTTAGAAAATGGTAATTTACAAGGAAAAGGGCTACGTTGAAACATAACGACCACTATCCTTCTACCAACTTTGAATTTGGGGCATCCTGAGCTTCTGTCGAAGATGACCTTGACTGGAGTTTTCCTCCGATGGATGGTGTAACTGCTGCTGCTGAGGGACTTGCCTCTGTTGAACATAGTTACTTGCCATTATCCCTAATTTTTGCCTGGATTGTACTGTGATGTTTCCAATCCACTGGGATGATTTTTTTTCTTTTTATGTCTCTAACTTTTGCCTGGACCTCCCTTTCGGGTTTTTAATCCACCGAGACGTTTTTTTTTTTTTTAGTTTAGGCAAAGTATTTCTTGACTACATCAACATTCGTGGGGTAGGAAAATTCCTCTCCGTCCATGGTTGCAAGTCTCAAGGTGCTGCCTGAGAAAGCTTTTGTGACCACATAGGGGCCATCATAACTCAGAGTCCATTTGCCCCGAGAGTCAGTGAGAAAAGATTGTATCTTCTTGAGCACGAGGTCTCCTTTTCCTTCCACTGGGGGGTGATAGAATCGGCGGATTCAACAGATATTCCTTGATACTGTCGAAGGCGGTTTGGCAATCTGCTGTCCAAACGCAATCCTGGTTCTTTTTGAGTAATTTGAAAATCGGCGCACATGTGGAGGTCATGAGGAATATGAATCTGGAGATGTAGTTCAAACGTCCAAGGAATCCTCTGACTTGTTTTTCAGTCTTCCTCTTGAATGGCCTTGACCTTGTCAGGATCAACCTCAATTCCTTTCTGGCTGACGATGAACCCTAAAAGTTTCCCTGAACAGACACCGAAGGTGCACTTGTTGGGATTCAAGCGGAGCTTGAATTTTCTTAGACGTTCGAACAATTTTGACAGATGTTCAACGTGCTCACTCTCTGTTTTAGATTTTGCAATCATATCATCGACATATACCTCAATTTCTTTGTGTATCATGTCATGAAAAAGAGTAGTCATGGCCCTTTGATAGGTTGCCCCGGTGTTCTTCAAACCGAACGGCATTACCTTGTAACAAAAGGTACCCCAGGGGGTAATGAATGATGTTTTCTCCATGTCTTTCGGCGCCATTTTGATCTGGTTATAGCCCGAGAATCCATCCATGAAGGAGAAAATTTTGAACTTTGCTGTGCTGTCTACCAGCATGTCAATGTGTGGTAAAGGAAAGTCGTCCTTTGGACTAGCCTTGTTCAAGTCTCGGTAGTCGACACACATTCTGACCTTTCCGTCCTTTTTGGGAATGGGTACGATGTTGGCTAACCATTGAGGATATTCAGATGTGGCGAGGAAACCCGCGTCAATCTGTTTCTGCACCTCCTCTTTGATTTTGATGGCCATGTCCGGGTGAGTGCGTCTCAACCTTTGCTTTACTGGCGGACAATCCGATCTTAATGGTAAATGATGTTCCACGATGCTGGTATCCAACCCTGGCATGTCCTGATAGGACCAAGCAAACACATCGGGGAATTATTTGAGAAGCTTTATCAAACTCTCTTTGGCAGTTGGACTGAGCAGTGCCCCAATCCTGATTTCTTTTCTCTCTTGTTCTGAACCTAAGTTTACCGTTTCCAACGGCTCTTTGTGAGGTTCAATGGACATTTCCTCTTGTCTGAGTAGTCGAGAGATCTCTTATGGAATTTCGTCGTCAACTTCTTCTTCAGCCCCAAATACCGGGAACTCAAAGTTGGGATAAGGCATCGGATCGTATGTTTCAACGGGGTTTAAAACAAGCAATATGCATGACGTGATGATTCGTGTTTAGAAGAGATAGAGAAAATGCAAGTGTGTACAGTGTTTTTGTTTTACTGCTTGTTTTTATTTGAATTGTTTTTTAGGATTACCATTTTCTGAAAAAGCAAAAAGAGAAAACAGCAATTAATGCGGAAATTACAGAACGACGTTATTTTATTAATGAACAAGTCGATTCTTGAAACTACAGCCCTATAAAACAAAAATCTGTCGCTTCGGGCAAAGCGAAGAGGGAAATTTTACAGAAAGCGAGCCCTATCAAAACATCCGTTTCACCTGGGCAGGGTGAAAGGTTAAAGATGGCAATTACTTTGACTGATGAACGATCTTCAGAACCTCGACGGCAACCCATTGGCGACGAACTCCTCGGTGAATCACAAAGTCTGGCACCTTCCTTGATTTATCTTTAGAAATGACGCTGATTTCCGGTGGAGCAGGATCATTGGAATCTGTCTCCCAGGCAGAATTGTCGTAGGAGAATTCCTCTATTGCATTTTGCATAGTATCTGTGCTCTCAGCTGTATCTCCCCATCCAGTAGGCTGGATATCTTCGAGCCTGATACGAGAGCTTTCGGGAGCGGTGTACTTGACCATATAGTCGTATTTTCCACTCGGTTGTCCCAGAGTGTCCCAAATTTCTTTGGAACTGGAGGAGTCATCTCTCTCGATGACGTTGACCTCAGGAAAAGCATAGTTGATGAATTGAAGTCCTGCAAATGTTGCGAATTCATCTTCATGTTGAGTAGTTTCTGAATGACCTGAGTGTTGATCCCATGACATGGTGGGGACACAGGTATTCTGTTCAATGACGGTCAGCTAATTTTCATTGTTCGGCTGACTTTTTGGCCCCAAGTCTCCTGGGTAAGGTTGCCACATTGGCAGACCATCCATTGGGCCATAGTAGTTGTGGTCAAAGTTGTCTTTCATCAGAGTGTCCTCCTCTAATGAATTTGGCGGAGCACGGCATCCTTCCGGATCACAATCTCCATATATCATTTCGACATATGACCGTGGTATAAATCTCGGACTCTGTGCGGGATAGCAAAAAGGTATAGGCACCTCTTCCTGAGACATATAACTGTCCTTGTTAAGGTAGGACTTCCATTCTTCATCTGCGTCAGAGGGGTCTTCCTCATTGATAGCATGTACTGCTTGAGACACAGGGTGAAGGAAACCTCCACTGTGGAAGAAGTTTTGAAGGGGATGAAGACTTTCATCGTTGGCAGCTGTCTGGGTACAGGTTACAGAAAAACCAAGACCCTTCTTTGTTTTATTGTCAATAGGAATGACAAGCTGTCCCCATCCTGTTGTATCGGTACTCTCGACCGCTTTGATAGCATCTTTGTATGAGGAAATCGAGGTTCCTCCTCTTGATTGATTGTCCTTGCTTACCGACAGTGCTTGGAACTGAGTTCCAATAACCTCCTCGGGTTCTATACCAGTAGACGATGACAAGTTGCTTACTAGCAAGGCTTGTTCCCCGCAGACTGTGACAAGTTGACCGTCCTTGACGAATTTTAGCTTTTGGTGGAGGGTCGAAGTGACCGCTCCAGCCTGATGTATCCAAGGTCTTCCTAATAAACAACTGTACGTTGCCCGGATGTCCATGACCTAGAAAGTGACTTGGAAAGTGTGAGGACCAATAGTTATGAGAAGATCAACTTCGCCGATAATTGTTTTTCTGGATCCGTCGAACGCTTTGACGACGACCTCGCTGATTCTCATCGGAGGGCCTTTGAATGATAATTGCATCAAAGTGGACTTTGGCATAACATTCAGGGCTGACCCTGTGTCTACCAGTACGCTGGCTAAAGCATCGTCCTGGCAGTTAACTGTGATATTGAGCGCCATGTTATGGTGGCGACCCCCTTCGGGTAATTCCTCATCACTAAATCCCAAATTATTGCAGGAAGTGATGTTAGAGACAATGCTATCAAACTATCTGATTGTTACATCCTGTTCCACAAAGGCTTGCTCCAAGACTTTCTGTAGAGCTTCCCTGTGGGCTTCTGAACTGAGTAACAGTGATAATACCGAGATCTTTGAAGGAGTTTGTAATAGTTGATCAACAATGTTGTATTCACTCCTTTGGATGAGCTTCAGCATCTCATCATTATTTTTCGAAAGGTCGGGATTACTGGATTGACTGCCTGATGGATCGGGAGCTTCTGTCTGAAGTTCCTTTTCCTTGTTAGATTCCTCAACCCCTCGGTTGAAGATTCTACCACTCCGTGTTACACGACTGATGTCTGCAATATTCACGGCGGAGGGTAATGGAATTTCCTTTCCATTTTCAATTGTCGTTGCACCGTATTTGTAAGGGATAACCTTAGTTGATTCATACGGTGTTGGTCCCGACAGATAGATGACTATGGGAACCTTCTGATTTTTCTGACCATCATAAGTAATCTCGATTCGTTCCCGGTTGGGAACTTTAGATTCGTCAAGTAGAGGGATAATGGAAAAAACATCCCTGGTCTGGTGACGACCAGAGATCGTGACAACATCCTCAACTTGCTCGGCAAGGTAGTTCGACGTCCAGTTGATGGGTCCAAAACCCGGATATGGACGAATTTCTCCACGATCTACTGACCCTGAAGAGCTGCTCTCACAAGGTAACACCCTTGGTTACTTTCTGAACAGACACTACAGGGTTCATAATTGTGTGGTGGCACCTGGCCACGCCCACTTTGAATACAATGTAACCCCACTAGGTTAGCCTCCACAGGTAGGACATCCTGACTCTGATGCCGAGTAGGATTCCTGTCATTGATACTAATTTGCTGAGTATCTTCATCCATATAAATTGGCATCCACCAGTGATTTAACAAGTGCTGAAGTGCCTCCTGGACAAGGGTACAACCTCGATCGTTTTCGCAACCTGCTTTACAGCTTTGATAATCATGTGATATTAAGAATCCGAGTCGGACCTGCTCAGCATGTAACTCTACCAGGTTGGTATTCATCACGCGAATATCGAAGATCTGAACCATGTTGATTTGACAGGAGTTCCTATCATGGTAGTCTTGGATCCATCCAAGATCCATCTGACGCTGGAAGGCCTCCTATATGAAAGAGCATCCCTGTTTATTTACCGAGCAAATCAGACAGGAACCGTAATCGTGCCGCGGCAGATTATGATACTGGCTTTGCCTTGAGTTCATCGCCACCAAGTTGACATTCATTACACAGATATCGTGATTCTGAATGACGTTAGAATTTGTATAGACCATGTTAACTCCACGAACTCGGTGCTCTTGGATCCATCCGAGATCCATTTGTTCCTGTAGAGCTGCTTGCACTACAGAACATCCTTGATTGTTTTTAGAGCAGATATCACACTGATGATAATTATGAGGTGGCACATGGCCATATCCACTCTGTCTACAATGCATCTTGACCAGATTGGTCCTCAACAAGAGTACATCGTGAATTTGATAGACATTGTTAAATTCTTTCTCAATCAGGTTGACTGCAGCTTTCTCATGTTGAGGCAGCGGGTTCGTAAGATCATTGGGATTCGTATCTTTGAAAGATAAGAGCCCGCTCCTAACAAGCTTTTGCACGTCAGATTTGAAATTGAGACAGTTCTCTATGTTATGCCCTGATCCTCCTTGATGATAAGGGCATGTTTGATCCACCTTAAACCAAAAAGGCGGATTTTCCGGTACTGTAAGAGGAGACTTAGTCTGGACGTGCCCCTTAGACAGTAGTTACGGAAATAGTTCTGTGTACAACATGGGTATAGGATCAAACCCTGATGGTCGTGTTGTACGGTTGTTGTTATATGGAGGACGAGCCTGCTGAAGAGGCTGTTGTGTCCTTTGCTGATTAGGTTGGCTCTGCGCAACCTGAGGTTGATACGTAGGAATAGGCGCAGGGCCGATAGCAGGAATTATAGCTGCTACTGGTTGATAACGTCGCCTTTGCTTCCCGAGAGAGATATTCCCAATATCCTGCTCTTTTTTCTTAGGGAGAGCACTACCGTATTTTTTAGTACCGCTCGTCGATCCAGTGTCTTTTACCAAACGTCCTTCTCGGACGGCTTCCTCAAGACGTACGCCCATGCCGACCATTTCGGTGAAATCACTGGGCGCACTGGCAACCATTCGGTCATAGTAAAATGAGCTTAAGGTCTTTAAGAAGATCTTTGTCATCTCTTTTTCCTCAAGAGGTGGACAAATTTGAACGGCAATCTCACGCCACCTTTGACCATACTCCTTAAAGGTTTCCTTGTCCTTTTGCGACATCAATCTGAGTTGATCTCTGTCGGGTGCCATGTCCAAATTGTATTTGTATTGTTGGACGAAGGCAGTGCCATGATCTCTGAATGTGCTAATCGTAGCACGGTTTAAACCCATGTACCATTTGAGTACGGCACCGGTTAAACTATCCTGAAAGTAGTGAATCAATAGGTCCTGATTCTCAGTCTGAGCTGATATCCGCCGAGCGTACATCACCAGATAACTCTGAGGGAAAGAGTTACCCTTGTACTTTTCAAAGTCGGGCACTTGGAACTTGTGCGGGACTTTCACATTGGGGACCAAGCAGAGATCTGCTGCGTCCTTTCCAAATAAATCCTGACCGTGAATGGCTTGCAGCTCCTTCTGCATTTCCAGGAACTGTTCCTGGAATTCATCCATTCTGTCAAACATAGTTTCCTTCTTACCAGAAGGTGTCTGTGGAATCTGTCCTTCCGGGACAGTGTGCACCACAGGGGGTGGTACCGTGACTACGGTAGCGAATCTTGGCGTTTCCCGAAGTTTGTAACCTTCAGGAGTCTTTAGTATGCCCCTAGCATCTTCGTTTTCCCGAAGTTTATAACCTTCAGGCCTAGCGGCTTCTGTTGTGATTCCCTGATCTTCAGTGATCGGCGGAACATATCCTTCCAGGATATAGTTAACAGGCATGCCCCAAGGACGATCTTTCGGCATCTGATACCTAGGATCATACTTCTCCACTATGGGCGTTGAGGTGATCTCTGAGATCACAGTCCTTTGTAGCTGAGCTTCTGTCATGGCTTGCATGTCGTTACGAAGCTTTCTCATATCCTCTCTCAGAGCGTCGATCTCTTCTTTCAACTCTCTGTTTTCTTCCTCAAGATCATCCATCTTTTCCTGACGATTGGCCCGAGTATTGTATGAATGAGACAGTTTGACTCTAGAACCGAGACACAAACGTGAGATTCGTAGGTAAGAAGAATGTGCGATGTGAGAATGATGAATGCAATGATTATATTAATTGTTTTTTTGGTTTAATCAAAATAAAGTTCGACAATTAGATTGCAAATATCAAACGGTGGGGAAACCCCTTTTTATTGAAATTCAAAGGATTACAGAAATGGAAATACAGTAGATTACAAGGTGCAGAAACAGAAACCTAAGCTAATGGGTCCCGAGTCCTCTCTGAAGAGAAATTGGGTGCTGATTCTGGTATCTTCCTTTTCTTTGACCGTGGCTCTTGAGCCGTTGTCGGGTTGTCCTTCCTTTGCCAAGTGAAAGGAGCGAGCAAATTCCTTTGTTTATCCTGATTATCCACAGCATGTTGCTCCAAAATTTCAATCAGAGCATCCTTATCTTTCAGTAATTGTTGTATTTTGATGCACTCCACATCGAGGGTGCGGTACTTGTTCTTCCAAGACCTTCTCTCCTTTTGAACTTTGTTGAGAGTAACCTGAAGCTTTTCAGTTTCCATCATGAAGTACATGACAGATTCCCTCGGCGGAAGAATTCTGTAACGAGGATAAGGCATTTTTAGCTTGAGAGCTCTAGTTTGTACCCAGTGGAGATAAGGCTCCACCAAGATACAGTCCGGTTTTCCTAGAGACTCTCGTCCTTTCTTATGAACATGCTTCCAAGCGTGCACTATTTCCATCTTTAGTGCTCTGTCGTTTTCTCCTTCCTTGAAGAAAAGACCTTCCAGATGAACACCCCGTGGGACGTGTCTCATCGGGTATCCAAATTGACGACGAACCAATACCGGATGGTAGTTGATTCCTCCTTTAGTTCCTATAAGGGGTACGTTGGGGAAGTTTCCACAACGACCAATGATTATGATTCCATCATAGATCCTATTACACCAATCTATATCAGAGTTGGTAAGAGACATGATCTTCTGCGACCAACGTAAGGCACTCTTGCAATCCCAAAAAGCAGCAGACTTGGGCAAGTGAGAGATAAACCATTTGTAAAGCAGAGGTACACAACATGTGATCTCCCCTCCACTGTACAAATTTCCCAAGTGTACAGAATGATATGCATCTGCGAGCAAAGTCGGCACAGGGTTTCCAATGAGAAAAACCTTAATGGAGTTGATATCGACGAAGTTATTGATGTTGGGAAACAAAAATAACCCGTAGGTGAGCAAAACAAAGACGCTTTCAAAACCAGTCACATTTCCTATACTGGCAAAATACAGGGCTTTCTTTGTTAGAAACTGGGCTGGCAAACCTTGGATGCCACCCTTGGTAGTTAAGTGAGTCCTAACCTCAGACTCATCCAAATGAATTGCTCTTGCAATTGTATGATTCTTTGGAATTTCTTCCAATCCAGAAAATGGAGCTCGATCAGTAATGTGTAAATCGATCAGGTGAGAATATTCCTCCAGCATTGGTGCTAGCTGGTAATCCGGGAATGTGAAACAGTGATAAACTGGATCATAAAGCTGAATGAGCGCATCCATGATTCCCTCAATCACATGGACTCTTAACAGTGGTAGCAAACCTCCGTACTTGGCTCTGAAAGCCTCTTGGTTTGTGATCATCCTCACCAAACCTCTTAAATCCTCTAATTTTGGAATCCTGAAGGTATACCTATGGGTTCTCCTTCTACCGAAATCCATTAGCGCAATCCTTTTCTCTGATATTTGCAATCACAGTCTTAGTTTATTTTGAAAAACAGAGAGACTAGAAGAGAATTTTTTTGAATGTTTTAATGTTTTTTAAATGAATGCATGAATGCAGCACACAAAAACATAGAAAAAACATGGGGTCAAAGGGTCGTTGTCATGAAGTCAAGGCTCTACCCATCCCCAAAGGTTTATACTAAGGTGATTTTTGTACCTGTACTCATTATCATCAGCTCCTCCCAGGAAAGTAAAACAACAAGCGGATCACCAGCGAGTTGTAGAGCAATCTTAGAGTAAGTGCCATTCACCGAGAATAGATCACCAGCCTCAAATGAGGGTAGTATCGCGTAACAACTATTCCCGATAGTTTCTGCACTACGAAAGGGTTTGGCTCCTTAGCTTCTCAGACTTAACAATCGACCCATTGTCTAGGTGAGAGAATGGGTTGCATTGGTCAGCCTCCACTGAGGTTGATGGTCGACCTTGTCGCCATCACTTATCTTAAGTGTATACTCAATCTTTCCACATGCGGCATCACACGCATTCCCATTAGCAGAAAAATAAACACGTATAGCAATTAGGAAAAGCAGTATATATATTTGTCCTAATCATCCTGGACCTTTAAAGCTATGAATCCTAAGTTCCTGACAGAAATTGGGTTCCCCGGCGGAAGCCCCAATCTGTGGTATTCACACAAGTGAAGAGAAAAAAGGTTTAGAAATTGGCCCCACGGTGGGCGCCATTTTTCTATAGCGAGCGATTTTGGACGCGGTTCTTAAGCGCTGGTCGCTCTCTGCGGTTGAGTTTACTACAGGTCGATTCATTTTTTATCCTATTAAAGCTGATGAAGGAAGGGAAATATATATCTCCAATTAACCCTGCTTTGCATACTGAGTTTAAACAGCGGTCTGTTAGGTTACGAATGCTATCAATATGGGGGGGCCTTGGTACTGGTTATTTGTATTTTTGCCAATACGGTTTTCTCTCTTTCTTGGATTTTCTGGCGGGGAACGAGGAATAGGATGTTAGGACTGATGCTTTTGATAGATACATGAGAGTATGGGATTTTGGGTTTTTGTTTAGTGTGCTCGCTAAGATTTTTCTTTCAATCTTATGCCTACGTATTCCGGTTTATCGAAACAGGGAAATCAGAGCGTTCGTAGTTCCTCCTAGTCTATGGGAGGAAATGGGTGTTTTTGGTGTCTTGTTCAAAGCTCAAGACGTGAAGCAAAAGGTGGTTTGTATCTTGTTCAAAGCCCAAGATGTGAAGCTGAAGGGTTTATTTGTATCTTGTTCAAAGCCCAAGATGTGAAGCTAAAAGTTTCGTCTTTAGAGAGAATTTGTCATCTCTAAAGAGGTCTGTTTATCATAATTGTTGGGTGACTGGTTATAAAGGGAGGATTACTTTAACCGGGATACGCGGATCCTAGCAATGCCATAATTTCCTTTATAGGGGGTTTTAACCTGAAGGAGAAGACTTTAACTCAGTGTAGAGCAATGCCATCTTTCCTTAGGAATTTCTCATGCTAAAAGAGGGACAGTGGCATGGATGTAGATGATCCAGAGGCTTGCAGCTTACAGCGATTAGATGAAGGGGAAAGAGTTGTTGATATTTGTGTACTGTGAACGAGGCACAACTTTGATGGTAAAAGGTTAATTGGATCAACCAGTGATTTTCTTATACAAAGCGTAAGAGGAGGCTAATATGTGTCTCGTACAAAGCCCGAGAGAGAGGCTAAAAGGTTTTGACTCGACGATGAAGTCTTTTGGTATCTCGTATAAAGCCCGAGATAGAGGCTATTTGACTCAACAAGAGAGTATTTTGTATCTCGTACGAAGCCCGAGATGGAGGCTGTTGTTTGTTTGGCTCAATAAGAACCTTTTTGTATCTCGTATAAAGCCCGAGATGGAGGCGAAAGGGTGATTGACTCAACGAGGGAGTCTCTTATGTGTCTCGTACATAGCCCGAGAGAGAGGCTAAACGTTTGACTCCGCTGGGGAGGATCATTGTATAAAGCCCAATAGGTTAACTTCACTGGAGAAGGATCATTATATAAAGCCTAAGAGGAGGCTATGATGACTGTTCAGTTAAGTGACAGGTCCAATATACTGATTTTAAAGAGAAAATCAGTTCTTATATGAGCAACCCTGTACTCAAGGATTTGATTCGAGGATCCGGGCCATTCTTGTTCTTTAAGGAATTGGGAAATCCGAAGGGTATTGAGACTGTCCGAGTCTACGGGTTTTCTTCCTATTTAACGAAGGGGTCACTTGAGAATGTCTTTGAGACTCAAGGAGATTAGACTGTCCAAGTCTAGAGTTTCACCTTTTGTACCATGCTTTGAGAAACAGTAGTAGACTCTATGAAAGGACTGTTCTATACAGATGACTAAGTTTTGTTCCTATACCTCTAGGAGGTCGTCGGGACAATTTGTACGAAGCCCAAGAGGAGGCTGGAAACTTTTAAGAAGCCAAGAGGTCCTTGTACGAAGCCCAAGAGAAGGCTATCATTCCCGGAGGAAGAGATCATTATACGAAGCCTAAGAGGAGGCTGTGAATACTTCTAAGAAGCCGAAGGGTCCTTGTACTAAGCCCAAGAGGAGGCGGGGGTTGCTTTTAGGAAGCCAGTGGGTCCTTGTATGATGCCCAAGAGGAGGCCGATGCTTTTAAGAAGCCCGTGGGTCCCCAAACCCCGAGAAATTCAAGGCAAGCTATTCACAACGAATAGATCAAGTCAGGAAAGTTCAAGAATTTGGAAGAAACTCAAAGATGCCATTCACGGAGAATACATTCATCTCTGGGAGTAGAGTTTCTTGACAATTCCTAATGAGGACAGCCGAAGAAAATACTGTATCTGGTGATCCTATTGGGGATCTAGTTGTCTATTTCTACGAATAAACGAAACGGCGTCACCTAGTTCTAGACGTAGTGGCCGGGAAAACTCTAAATATTTATACTATTATTACACAGTTGATATGAGTTTATGAAAGAAGACTTACAGTGAAATAGCCCCACAATACAGTTATATGTATATGAAAGCGGTAAATGAAAGCAATAACCACTTACTCGGTTGTAGAGCTTCCATGCTATTTGGTTAGTTGTTCAACAAAGAAAGATTGAAAACAACAGTATTTTCAAAATCGAAGGAGAAAGTGCTTTGAAAAAGAAAGATTTAGGGCTTACAGCTCAAGGAGAGGCCCAGGGTTTTATCAGTGAGCGCACTATTTCAATTTGTACAGAGGGACTTATACAAGTGACTGTGGCCCAAAAAAAGGTTTTCTGTACAAAGGGATGGGTCTTACACTCTCTCAAGAGGCCCAAAAAGGTTTAAAGAAAAAGAGTGGGGCTTATAACACGAGGGTAGGCCCAAAATGTTTTTTCCGTTTAAAATGGCGATCGCGCCGAGGTTTTCTTTTAACACAAAGGGACGTATACAATAAGTGAGGCCCAAAATATTTTGGTTAAAAGGGGATTGGGTCTTACACTCTAATAGAGGCCCAAAAGTTTTGAATGGGTCTTATAGCTCAAGGAGAGGCCCAAAAGGTTATTTTTCAAAAGGCGACGATCGCGCCATTTATTTTTGACGGTATCGGGACTTATACAATACACTGAGGCCCAAAAATGATTTGGTAAAAAAGGATTGGGTCTTACACTCTATTAGAGGCCCAAGAGTTTTTTGAAAATGATTTATGAGGGTTGAATTAATCCAAAAAACCTAATTTGTTTTCAAAATGTGTTTTAATTGAATAAATATTCAATAAAAATGATCAAAAATTGTTTAACATATGGAAAACAAATTGTGATCTTGGATTAATGCTTCAAAAATTAAGTATTGACCTACAAAATAATTAGAAAGCATTAAAAGTTGCAAAATCAAGATGGAAAAAATATTTTAAATGTTAAAAACAATTAAAACATTAATTCTTTGCAAAAATATCAATTCTTTGCAAAAATCAAGATGGAAAAAATATTTTAAATGTTAAAAACAATTAAAACATTAATTCTTTGCAAAAATATCAATTATATAAAATAAATAATATTTTTGGGATTTTTTGGGAAAATAAAATATTTTAACATTTTTGTGAATTATTAAAAAAAGAATCAACTCAAAATCATTAAAACTCAGAGAGAAATTAATTTTTGAATCAATTAAACAAAAATCACAAAATTCAAATATTCAAAATTCTGAAAATGGCGCCAAGAACACACCAAGAACACGCGCGTGTTCTGAGTTTCCCAAATTAGCGTTTTCCATCCAATCTCACTGAATACTTAACCATATCATGCAATCCACATACCAATCAACTTGTTTCAACCTCACGATCATGTCTATAACACTTAATTTCATTTAAATTAAACATAAAACATGAAATCACGAAGAAACCTCAAGAACCCTAATTTCTGCATGAAGGCTAGGATTTTTGATACACGATTCAAACAAAGCAATTAAATGAGGGAAAACATTCCATGCATGATTATGAACATATGGCCAAATTATTGTGCAGCAAAAATTGCATGGATAATAGAGTTAGAAGAGCTCATGCTTACCACTTGCAGCTGGTGATCGTGATTTGTGTAGGAGGTGTTACAGTTGTGTTGTGATGATTTGAACAGCTTCCCTAGGTGCTATGGAGTGTGTTTGAATGCTTGGACTTGATGGAAATTGGCTGGATCACTTCATGGCATCTCAACTGCACTTTGGTTAAAACCTTGAGCAATTGACTGGTGATTCTGAGAAATCAATGTTCCAGTCGTTGTTTAAGTGTTTGATCAGCTCATATGTGATGTATATGAGGTGTGTGAGTGATTGGTTTGGTTGGAAAAGCTCTCAAACTCAAAACCCGATAGTTACCTTGCTAAGAAAGGCATTTTTGCCAAGAGAAAGAGATTTTGAGAAAGGCAAGTGTTGTAGGCCTTTGGTGTACTTAAACTGAACATAATTGAGCTCTATTTATATTAGAGCAAGTTTGTTTTGCAAGGAATAGTGAATGGCAACTGCTAAGTAGGCTTGGCCAATGTTGGCAAATGAAAATCCAAGTCTCCTCTAGCCATTGACTAGAGGTTAGGGCACAGAGCTTTGGTTCCCTTGGTCTTGGATAAGTCTTGACTGATTTCAGATGAGAATGGCTCAGTCCATGCCACCTTGATGCTTCCATTGAATGCTTCAATCCAAATTTGGAGTCTTGTCCCTATTTTGGCCATTTTAGGTTCAACATGCTATTTCTTGTTCCATGGACTTTGGAGGCTTGGCTCAGTGATTGTCCCCTTTAGATTCAATCCTTAGATGTGTCCAAGTGGATAGGAGCATTTGAATTTGGCTGATTTTGGCAAATCGAGCAAAATTGCAAATTCTGCCTTGCCTTTGACAGATTTCAGCAAGGCAACTTGCCAATGTCATATCTCATGGTGTAAGTTGAATTTGGTAATGTTCTTGACCATTTTGGAAAGCCCTTACATGATACAAAAACTGTTTGAACATGTTTGGTTTTGATCTCTTTTGAATCCAAGTGAAAAATCCCCCTACATTTGGCAAAAAGTAAGGCAAAATCTGACTTTTTGAAATTTTCACTAAGTGTTGGAACAAAGTGTTTTCTCTTGATTTTGATCACTCCATAACTCAAAATCCATGAGGAATTTGGACATAGGTCAGTATGAAGCTTTTGTAGAGGGTAATGTGATCTACAAATCAAGCTTTGAATGGGGCACAATGGCCTTGTGGTTTAGGAGTTATGGTCCTCCAAAGTTGGTGCATTAGTGGCACTTTTTCATGACTTAGAAAAATTTCTAAGTTTTATGGTACCCCTTTTACAAGTTATCCAACTTTTCTTGATTTTTCTTGATGAATGATGATTCAAATCATACATTAACATCATTTTAGGGTTAAAAATCCATTTTGGTGAAAAATCTCAAAAAGTCAAAGTTGACTTTTGTGCACAGTTGACATTTTATCAGATGAATTCCAAACTGTGCAATTCTTCAGGAAATCATGTCCTTGACCTAAATCAAACTTGATGGACATGTTCCATGGGTGTCATAGGGTATATTGAGGCATGTCCTAGGGCTTGGGAGCATGTCCTGGTCAAAAGTCAAAGTTACAGTTGACTTTTCCCTTAAAACCCTAATTGTGGTGCAGATGAAATTGAGACTTGTTGCTCAAGCTTCTTGGATTAATCCATTATTCCAAATGGATCAATATAGTTCATTAGAGACCCTCAAACCTTCTCTTGAGGTCTTGGCTCATGATTTGCCCTAAAAGTCAACTTAGGGGTGAATTAGGTCAAGAAACCCTAATTCCTGATTTTTGATGAATGCATCCCCTAAGGTAAAATTGACTTGATGATTGGGTCCATGAGGTTCCATGGAGTATATTAGGTTATGTTTTGGATCATTGGCTTGTGACCAGATGAAAGACTTCCAACTGGAGGCCCTGGTCGACCAAAACCCTAGTTTGGTGACACTGTCGACCTTGAGACTTAATCCACCTAGAAGGGAGCAGCCTTGTGCTTAATCCTTGAAGTGGGAGTCCTTTTGATCCATCGTGGATGTTTGAGAGGTCAGACAAGTTGAAGATCATGTCATTCCTTGATTGATCCTTTGTCTAAGCACTCAGAGAGGGCTTGAAACCCTAATTATGACTGTAGTAAGTGTTCACCCATCTTTGGGGAAACTGATAAGGCAAGATGGTTCATCCATATCGTGATGATGATTTACACAATGATGGGAAATCTTAGTGGTCAAAATTTGGGGTATGACAGTTCCAATTTCAATTCAACAATTCAAAAGCCCATACAAAAACTCTACAAGATAAAAACCCAAATTCAAATCATGTTGTACATGGTCAAATTATTATTACACAAATTCTACAAGCCCAAGTTACAAAGTCATAATCCATTGTAGGCTATATTTCATTACAAAGAGTTACAATCAAAATCTACAAAAGAGACATGTTCAAAATTGCAAGTCTTGGAAGCCACCACAACATCCCCTGCGCACAAGATTACTACACCAACTTTTCAACACACCATTTCACATGACCCACACAACATGAATTACACGTTGCAGCCACCTTTCTTTCTCATACAAATTACAAGCCATGAACATGCTACAACAATTAGCCATGTCCACGCATTAACAACCAGCAACCAATATGACAAACCGTTGGAGCTGCTTCTACTACATAAATTTTACACAAACCATGTCCTACGTAATTACCGCCATATACATATACTCATCTCGCAACAAAACCTTCCAAGCCATTACTTGAACAAAAAACAATTCTATGACAGCCTGTAAACCCATCTACAACAGTACACTAACAGCAAAATGAATCAAGACCGTTACTCACAAATCTGAATTCGTTTATCCACGCAGCAATAATTTCCATCCTCTCCCCATTCTACCCCTCAGATCCCTCAATAAAAAAACACCTCTCTTCCCTCATTCTAGAAGCTCCCAGCCGCTAGCAAACCCCTGCCAAAGTCAATCTTCAATTTTTTCACAAACTTTCAACCTCCTTCAACCCTCCTTCAAATCATCTCTAAATCACCCAACCTCCCTCAAATTTTTCTGCGAAAATACACACTTCACAAACCTCCTTCAATCCAACAATATTTAACCACTTCAAATCCCACGATTCTGCCATACCAGCTCAAACCCAACTCTCTTCTTCACCCGTTCCCAACTCAACCACACTCATGACCTACCTTTAAACCCATTCAAAAACTCGTTTCAAACCTAAAACCAGAGAGTCAGAGAGATGAAGAGAAGTTGAGACTAAACTAAAAGCTCATCTAAATCGGAAATAGAGTTGAGTGAAATCAAATAAACTAGAAAAAGGAGAAGAAGATAGATTGAGTTAGAGACGAACACAAACCTGGAATTCAAAGGGGAATCAAATCGCGAGGGAGAAAGAGTAACCGAGACTGAGCGGAGGAGAAGGTTGGATCGAGATCTTTTATGCTTTGTGATGTGTTACGTGACCCTTCCATAGCCTTGTTTGACCGTGCCCTGCTCTTATTCATCGTTTATTTTTATTTATTTTTTTCAATATGATGGTGTATTTGAATGCTGTGATCCACTCAAAGTGTCTGTGAATCTAACGTGGTTGTGTTTTATTTTTCAACCGTGTTTTTTTATTTTATTATTATCATCTTTTTTCTTTTTGTTTTTGGTTCAATATGTTATGGGCTTTCATAAGCCCGTGTTGGATTTTCACTGTTCAGACACCACCACCAAACTTTGCGCACCCTTCATTTCTTTGGTGCATCTTTTTGTGAGGTTTGGTCTTTTTGGAGCCATGGATGATGGACTGAGCCCACATGATTCCATTTCACATTCACACACCCATTTCCAGCGCACCCCTCCTTTTTATTTTATGTTTTTTTTCTTATTTAGTTTTAATATTATTATTTTGATTTCTTTGTTTTTAAAATGTTAATTCTTGATATTTTGGGCCAACGATATAACAAAAGGTCATAGTTTGGTAGATTTATTCAAATCGACTAAATCTTGATCAATATGAGGCCATTTTTCTTTTTTGTCGGTCAATGAAAATCTAAAACCATAGATCGTCGATTTATCGATTTAGAATCTTGGTAAAGATGAGACCTTTCTTCTTTTCTATCTCATTTCGATTTTTACTTCTCACTTTCATTTCATTTCCTTTTCATTTTCGATTTTATTTTAGTGGCCAATGATATAACAACAATCTTGATTAGTTGATTTCTTTGAATCGATTCTAAATCTTGATTAATATGAGACCATTTTCTTTTTTATCGGTCGATGAAAATCTAAAACCAAAGATTATCGAGTTATCGATTTAAAATCTTGGTAAAGATGAGACTTTTCTTATTTTCGATCTCTTTTCGATTTCCAATTCATTTCTTATTATCTTTTTCATTTTTTCTTTTTTTATTGGTCGATGAAAGTCTAAAATCGTTGATTATCGATTTATCGATTAAATCATGATTAAGACGAGACCATTTCGATCTCATGTCGATTTCCATTTCATTTCTCATTTTCTTCTTCTTTTTCATTTTCGATCGATGAAGTCTTTCTATTCATGAATGTTGATAGTTGAAGCGATTAACCTTCATTATTTCAAATCTGTAGTGAGTGATCATCGAGATCTCTTTCTATACTTTGGGATCGTGATAGGTTACCTCCGATTAACCAACTAAAGTTTGTGATTAAGACGAGATCTTCACCTTTTCTTTTCGTGTGGCATGATTCCATTGGAGAATGATCCTCAATATCATTTCTCTATCGTGTTTTAGCACATAAATCAAATGTGTATCCTCCTATAGTATGATCTTCGTCATAGATTGTGCTACGATGGTTTAGCGCTACATTGGACCCGATTAACAATTAACAACTAACTACTAACTTTACTTCTTGTCAATATTATCTTGCTTTACTTTCTCGTCAATATTTATCTTGTTCATATTCATATTATTCATCATATTCATACTCGTTCATCTAACCATTTTATTTGTTCATACCTTAATCAAAACACACTAAAAATATCGAAACAATAAAAGACTAATTGGTGGACTGTTGGTTACTATCCTTTTCGTGGAGCTTTTGTCCGACTCTTGCTCAAGACTTAGTTTAGGACACCTTGCACACACACGGATTCCTCTTGGGCTACCACACAATGAGACCTTTTATTTCATGACATCCCCTGTACTTTACATGTACCCCGCTCCCATTCCCATTCCGATGTACGCATTCGTGTTTTCTTTTGATTGTGGTTTGTTTACTAGGAGCACCCCTAGGGACTAGCATAGACAACCCATTTTCAAACTAATTCTCGACTCGACGTCGAGCCATTTTCAAATCAACCTCTAACCAAACTATTTTTTCAAACTAACCTCTTCGCATACAAATAAACCCTTGATCCAACGTCAAGCGAATCTTCAAAAATAAAACTCAAAAATGACTAACAACTATCGCAACTCTTTTTCGAGGTGAAAAATGGGGGTTCAAGTCTTTGATCTCTCTTGGGTTGTTTGGGTGCGAGTTCTCTTACTCGTGTGTGAGCAATTGACGCCTCTTTAAAACAAACCACCACTCCCTTGTTTCGTGGGCGTACCATGAACTACGACTGCTCTGATTGTGATGTAAAGATACGTAGGCACAAGATTGTGATGATCTTGGCGAGCACACTACCATCTTTTTCCGTCAAACCCCGTAGTCGAACTACGATTGCTCTGATTACTCATTCTCGTCCGAATGAGCATACGTAGGCACAAGATTGCGATGATCTTGTCGAGCAATCTATCCTAAAACCACCCATTTCTCCCTTAGCATCCTTCCCTTTTATCTTACCGTTTTGCATTTATCATAGAGAAGAAAAAAAAAGCTTAGCTAATGAGTATCGCGATTCGAATCAAGAGGTTCCCGTTGAGTACAACGGACGTGAGGGGGTGCACGTACCTTCCCCTCACGTAACCGAATCCCGAACCCAGAATGTGGTTGCGACGACCATGTTCTTATCCCTCCTTAAAGGTTTCCTCGATATTTTCCTTTCTCTCTTTTAGGATAAATAAAGTTCGGTGACGACTCTGTCGAACCGTTCTGCGCCTTTCGCGCGAAGGGTCGTGTCTTCGATTAAGCGATTTTTTCGAGGTGCGACACACACATAAGTTGGTCGAATTTGATTTTGAAAACTTTTGATACAATATCAGGACGCTCGTGTGCATGTAAATTTTTGGGATCCAAATGGCGTTTGATTTCACGCCAATTTGGGTTCAAGTAAAGGTTATAAAAAGGTCAGGAAAACCCAATTTACTTGAATTTTCCATGCAGTCAAAATACAGTTGGTCCATGTTCCTTTTTCTCCCGACAAATGTAGAAGGCAAAACGACACGCTTACCTTGATTGTTACAATGCAGGGAAGTACCAGCACCGTCATGTTGTTGTAAGTTGCTATACTTTCCGACTCTCAATTTAGTTTGATTTCTCTGCAACCAATTAAGACGCTCCGTCTCCATCATAGTATAGTTGTCAACCAAAAACTGATGGAAGAGACGCCTTGAGTGAAGTAAAGTTGTAGGCTCAGTAATGCGTTCCTGTAGTCGGAAGCATAGTCAATCCTTAATGGTTTGGCGGTTCTGCTTGGTGGCAGTTTGTTCATGTTTGTACTTGTGATGTATATTCTCCCTGTAACCATCTTCTCCATATGCAAAAATCAAAGGGTATTGGTAACCAAGATAAGCCGGGTGAAACTCATCGATCCTCTGTAATCCACTATCTCGCTCATGGATTATGATGTCCCTCAGTTCATCAGAGTCTATATCCCCGACAATGAGAGCAGCCACTTCCGAAACTGTGGGCGTGTTATACACGTGATCGTCACCCATCCTAGTTAAAATGAGTTTCAACCTAAAATCTTGGAAGCTACTCTCCTTCAAAACATCCCTTGCCATTCTAAACGCTTTTGCGTGTACATTGTTCTCGTCCAACATCTGTTGTAAGTTGGTAACTATATCCTTTTCAAGCTTTTTATTATCCCTACAGAATAAAAATAATAGTAAAGTTAGCAAAACGCATTCCAAATGTCGTTAGTGGGTACAACATATCTTTAATATAACATGGAATTCATGAGTTGTCACCTAAAACAGTATAATCTGTTATCGACCTCATTATCCATGTCAAAAATGTATAGTTGGGCATACTGAGGAGGTTGACCGATTTCAGGGAGCATCGTTCCGATTCTGTGACAAGTTTGACCATAAAGTCGCAACGTAGGAGAGCATCCCTTTGGAGAGTGTTGTGTCAAATTTCATACTGGGAGAAGTGAAGGAGAACATAGCATTGTAAGTTCTAATGTTGTCTTGGAAATTTTTACTATGTTTCGACGTTCTATCATACAGAAGTTGATGTAACAGTGGAGGAGGCGTCTTCATCAGTGGCAAGACCACCTTTCCACTTCTGCAGCATATATTAAACTTTGGAACTGTAGTATGTCTATTCTTTTGTTTACGCATCTGATACCACATACAAGCCTTACAATGATGGCATTCCCAAACTAGGACACCAATATCAGCATACTCTGCGTTCATAAGAGATATGTAAGGTGTCGTTTTATAATAGATGACAATTTCATAGTAAGTACATAAAAATAGATGTGTAGATGACAGAACCTTGTAGGTAAGAGTCAATAGGCTCCTCATAAGCTTCATCGTCAGAATCAGATGTATCTCCCAAGGCATAATTAGAATCCGAATCAGAATTTTCATCATTAGAAGAATAAATAGCGGACGTTATATGTGTAACGTTAGTAGGTACAGAAGTTGAACATTGTGGCATATTGTTAAGTTGACTTGAACTGCGGGGTAGGTTGGGGTTGGATGGAACAGTGTAAGATGTAGCTGGAATGAAAGTTGTAGTAGGTGAGTTCAAATTTGCTGTAGGAAATAATCGTGGGAGGGATGATATGCCTGGGTGTCTAGCTAACGCCAGATGTGCGTGACGTAATCTGGATAGGTGATCGCATCTTCGTAGGGGTAGTGTTATAGCTATTGCTAACTGTGTCGGTTAAATGCGAAGCAACAAAGGACCGTGGTTGACGCATAGTACATCTGGGACTTGTTTGCAGAGATGTTTGTTCTTGTCTTGCTGGATGTCCATGGATAGGTGTGGGTGTTAGATGCGCATTAGGGGTTGCGCAAAGGGTCACAGGTGGTTAAACATCACGGGGCCTCTCGTTATTGAAAGAGTGAAACAAATTGACCCCATATTGCATTTGAAATCGCCTGCATTTCAGTTGGCCAGATTCTCCGATATGTCGCTTAGATTGTGCAGTATGAGCATTGTTACCTATTTCTGATAAAGGCGTCGAATGCTCACGTTGGGATGAAGTAGAAACAGGAATCAATGGAGTGGATGATGTAGCATTTTCATTCTCCTCGTTCGCAGTATGTTTGTTAAGTATTTTCTCCATTAATATCATTTTCCTTCTCTTCCTTGCAATGGAAGCAGGTGACGCATTAGCATTAGGCATCATTTTTGGGTCCTGTTAATATTGAAGGGAAACGGTACTCAGCAATGTATATGGTTTCTACTTTAACAAAAAATATAAACACATAACATATTTATAGTAGAGGAAACCACCAACGATATCAAGATATTCATAAAACTTATGTGCATAGCTGACAAAATATCACAGAGTATGTACCTATAAAGAAATGGAGAAGTGTATCCTTTCTAAACAGTAGTAGCGGGTGGTGGGAAATTTGAATTTAAGGTATAGAAAGTCACAGATTAGGAGTTGAAGGATAGATGGAGAAAAAAAAAAAAAAATATATATATATATATATATATATATATATATATATATATATATATATATATATATATATATATATATATATATATATATATATATATATAATAGAAAGTTTGGTAACATTGTAATATTGTATAGTGTAATAAAAAATATCAGTACATAGTGAGTTTCCAATGTGAAAAGGCATTAATGGTTGAGTTCACATGTCTGAGACATTGGTTGGCAAAAGGAAGATATAATATATTTGTTGCATAGCTTCATGCCTACTGAGGAAGAACAATTAATATGACAGGGACAAGTTTGTAGGTGAAATGCTGGTAGTCTAATATCCAAAGGATTAAAGAAGAAACAAAGTAACGTAAAAATATTAATATAATTTTAAGGTAAAATTGGATGGCAGTAAAAAGAGTAACAATTATTCCACAAAATTAGTTAAGTGTAATAGATTAAGTTTAGAAAAGGGCAGCAGGTGATGTAAGTTTTAAACTATTGTCTGTGTTTAATAATGAATAGCATTAGTAATAAAAAAATTATATTGCCTGGAAACAACATTACTAAACTCCAGTGTATTAAAAGGTCAAACTATATAATTTTATGTAAGGTCTGTAGAGATAATAATTTAAATAATTTAGCGTAAGGTCTGTAGAGATAATAATTTGAATATATATTCCATAAGTAATACATGAAGGAGCAAGTCTGAAGCAAATACATACATATCTCTTAGCATAGGTTGACCTAAAATTTAACTCAAGAGACAAACATTGAACTCATGAGCTTAACAAAAAATTTTACATTAGTAATGCTTCTTAGTCATGTGTTTCACATACTCCATATTTAGAAACTGGTATGTATTAGGAGCCAAAATAGGTGTTACGTAGCTGCAAACGCTAATTCTTAAACTCCGGTCTTTTTACCCCTTTTCGTAACCTTCTTCATTTTCGTAGATGAAAGGTCCCCTTCATTTAGAGATTTCACCTTTGAATCAGTCGAGTCGTCGGGAGACATCCTCTTCACATTCGTCGTAGGTGTGGCAGGATCAGCAACTGGGGCAGAGGTTATTTTACCTTCCTGTTTGACAGAATATACATAGCGTAAAAAATGTGGGTGAGATCGTGTGAAACAGAATAATTAAGTAATGTTTGTTTTAGTAGTCCTCAACCGCCAGAGGAGTTAGCTGCTCAATATGGACGTCTTCGCCGACACTCTCCAGATTCTGTAACAATTGAGAATATTTTGTTAGCAAGCATTCGAGTTCCTGATTGAAAAACGGTTAGAAAAACAACGATGTGATTGGTTATCAAACTAAAAGACAAATAGTGTTCAAAAAGAACGACCTAAATCGACTGGGAAGTGGCATCAATGGTGAGAATTCCCTGATGCAATGCAAGAACATCAGAAATGGCAATGTAAATCTTAAAGTCAAACTCTATGTTGAAGAAATATTAAGTCAATGATAACCAATTCCGTCTCATAAACACCCGGTTGACCTTCAAGTTGTGTAATAAGGTGTTTGTCATTTAAACACATGACAACCCCTCCATTTCTCCATCGAGGCTGCCACTTGATTTTGAAAGCAAACTTATTACCCAACATGCCATCAAGCCCTCCCCCTTACGCGTAATGCCTCTCCCCCTTACGCGTAATGCCTCAAGTGCCCAAGTCCTTACGCGTAATGCCTTGTGCCTTACGCGTACGGACAGAGACACTTTCACACTGAAATTCCCAAATCCCAACCCATTACGCGTACGGCCCTCCTATTACACGTAGTCCCTCTTTTCATACACGTATTGCCTCATATTCTGCCTTGCCATATGCGTATTAACACGTGTGTTACGCGTATGGCCCTCCTTGGTACGCGTATGGGCAAAAGCTGTGAAAATACCCATTTTTCTCATCTCAGTCTGAGTTCTGCCACATTGATCTGTATTCTACCATTCCAAATGATCCTAAAATGAGTTCTACATCAGTTTTATGTCCCATTATTCATCTTACATCTTTTTCTAACATTACTAGATCAGATCTATGAGTTCTATGTCTAATTCCCTTCCTACCACCTGCACCAAAACCAGATCTGCAACGTAATGCATCCTTACAACAGTAACAACAACAGAATTCAAGATAGGACAAATCAATTCACAAATAATTTCGTCATCAAACCAATCTTACAACAATAAATCCACACAACAGAAATAATCATACAATTTCTTACAGGGTTAAGGACTCCCCACTACTCTATCATGATAGAATCACCAATATCAAACCCATTCTCACCCTTACCTCGAATCTTTGATCAATTTCCTGCGAAATTCTGATGAAGATGATAGCCCTAGCACACCCTTGCTCTTCCTCTTCTTAGCCTTTCTCCTTCTCTCTCTAAAATTCTGATTATGGCTAAACCCCCACCAATTTTTCACTAATCATCCTCTAATTACCAAACTGCCCTTATTATTTTCTATTAGCCCATTATCTAATTAATTACATCAGGTTTTTAATTAATAAAATAATAATATTAATGGTGATGCTAATAATTAATAATAATAATTCTAATAACACACTAAAAATATTAATAATAATAGTAATAATAACATTAATAATCTTCACCATATTAATAATAATAATATTCACCTTACTATTATTATTAACTACGCCCACACATAATCCAACATTACATTATCGTTATCCCGACATCTCAATTTACCGGTTCCACTAAGGACACTACGCCTACGCGCTCAACCACACACACCCTTAACAAGGCCCAACAAACAAAATAGCACCGACGACCAAATAATATAAAATGGGGTGTTACAACTTCCGTCATGGACAACTTCAATAATAATCTTAAACCTACAGGACAGACAGAATAGGGAGTTTCAGTAAAGAATGATAGTTTACGAATATGTGTGGCATTACTTAAGATAACTTAACCTCCATATCCCTGCAAAAGAAGGGGGAGCGTCGCCTTTGGCGACCTCAGGATATTGATGGCAAGCTCTGTAACACCAGCCATTATGATCAACAATTAACTGGTTTGTAGTAGCAACTGTTACGCATGTCGTCGCCTGGACAACATGGCCCAATAATGATAAGTTAGAACAATACATATTTGCGTAATTGTTATAAAAAACCATATTTTTCAAATGTCATAAAACCTCATATAAGACGATGATTTCTCCTAGAGGTAGGTGGGCAGCATTTGAAAATAATTTATCAGCAGGGGATAAGTTAGACCCCGAAGAATGTTGTGAATATCCATGGTCGCTTTTGCTACGGCTTCTTAGGGATTTCCCCAAATGGAAGTCTTTTGGCAATCTATTGGTCATCCAAAAAGGAAAAACACGGAGTTATGCGTCATGAACAAAACAACTTAGGTCATCAATACATAGGCATTCATATAATATGTTACGTGCCGATTATGGAAATCTGTTACTTCCGGGATATCCTCGTTGATATGCAATTTGGTAACATTGTATGTATTAGTAACAACAAGGGGCCATTTACCTACAAACTCAGAATAAAATTAGAAGTTAGGATATCAGAAACACAGTTTTGTAAAATACAATAGTATACCATAATTACATTGACAAACAAAAGTTAATCACCTTCTTCTTTAACTTTAGCAAACTTTAGGAGTATAATTGCAGAGGCGGAACAATCAGATTATTTGTGTCTGTACTCCAGAAACTGTGTCGCATAACTTTCCCATAATGTACAGTGCAAGGTGTTTTCACTAAAAGTGACAAACGTTAATAGTTAGAGGTTATATTGTATAAGAAATGTGGTTGAGTAATGTAACTCACCCCAAATCTCTCAAAACCAAATTAACTTGTGCTTTCTTTCCACCCATCTGAGACTGTGAGTAGCCGACTTCGTCCACCACCCCAATGACATCTAAAAGAAACATGTAGTAGCTGTTGAAAAATATCTTCTAATAATGAAAAATGCAGACAACGTGTTTCCTCAACTCACCTGTTAGGAGATTCCTCTGCCATTTTCCCGAAATGATATCAGCAAATGGGGTCAGGTTGCAAATCTTATTTGGGATGTCGTGTTTTCCAACATCTCCGATAGTCGTCTCACTAGTGAACTTCAGAATATATTTGTGGCTTGACGGTCGAAATAGCAAGTCATTAGGCAGAACTTGAAAGTTAGACATGGTACACGTCACATCAACCAATAATGCAGAGTCAAATGATTGTCTAAATATAGTGGGAACACAATGACATAAATATCATGGCCCTGCAACAAACCAAACAACCAACAGGGTGTTATTTTTCCCCTAGTAGTTAACATACAAGTTGAAACCCGGTAAACAGCTACATGTATTATAAAACTCGGTGGTCTAAAGATGTAAAATAAACCAGACCTAGTTCATTATTATTTTGTTTGTGTATATAAACTTTCCCATCATGTGTTAACCATATAAAATATAACAAACTTTCATCAGGTTAACGAATCACCTGTTTGTCCACGACGAGCATTTCAAAATGTTCCTTGGTAGCTGATGTCACCTTCCATTTGTGATGAACTTTCACAGCTAGCTTCCACAACTGTTTTCGGTCGGTGATGTCGTTAATCATCTCGAATGGCCTCGCCATCGTGTGCGTGGTTGCCAACGGAGGTGGTTCCACAATATCAGAAGCTTATAAAAGATGCGTTTGTGAGGAGAAACGAAGTCAAGGGAGACAGTGGGTTTGGGTAGAGGAAAACATAGAGTAGAAGTGAAATGACAGATGGTGAAACGTGTACAACATTACTGTTGAAGTATGTTTGGGACATGTAGTTAGACATTTCAGCGAATTAGTTTGTTAAAGTAGACATTGTATTGAAATGAAGCAGAATGGCACGTTTGGAAAAAGTAATCATAGTTACATAGCTATGGTAAGGGTAACAAAAGACAAGAAGTGATGGTAAAGTGGCAATGTGGAGGGTAAGGAAGAAAGGGTAGTGTGGTCTTTTCCAGAGGCTAAAAGGTTCTTATATGGTAGATTAGTTTTGTATACATATACATGTGCCTATGATTGAATTCACTCAAACCTCTCTTAAATTTAATGAATTTTATTACTATATCATTCATTCAAACGCACTTAGATTTGCTAACATATATTTAATTATATTACATTTTTCTATAATATATAATAAATATTTTTATATAAACATTAACTAGTTTTCTCTCTAAAAGATAAATTTGTATAATTATAATTCATTGAAATTCTCGTATTCAATGGCTTTATGAACGACAAGGATACTTTATTGAAGTTTCAGCATTCAACAGCCTCGTAGGTAGCAATGATACGTCATTAAAGTTTTAACATTCAATAGTCTCGTGGGAAGCAAGGATGCTTTATAGGATTACTAACATTTAATAGCATTGTGGGAGGCAAGAATACTTCATTAAAGTTCTAACAATTAATAGCCTCAGGGATACTAAGGATATTTCATTGAAGTTCCAACATTCAATAACCTCGTTGGAGGCAGAGATGCTTTATTGAATTTCCAACATTTAATAACCTCGTGGGAGGCAAGAATACTTCATTGAATTTCTAGCAATCAATAGCCTCGCGGGCAAAAAGGATACTTCATTGAAGTTTCAGCATTTTTAACACATCCAGCCTCATAATTTAGACAAATCTTAAGATATAATACCCTACTAACAACCCTTGATGATGTAGGGAAAAGAATGCTACCTTATCTCTGATATTAAAAGTAAAATGTTAAGAGATTTCATACATTGGCGGGCAAAAAACCTCTCGCCTTATTCATCAAGAAACATGAAATGACTAACTATAATAATATCTTAGGTTAACTATGTTCCAAGACCTTGAGATGAGTCTTCCTTCTAGCTCTTCGAATGTGTAGGCGTCATGAGGTAGTTTATGGCATACATGATATGACACATCCCAGTTAAGTTGCATTCCCAAGCAAACTGGAATGACCGTCTGCATGAGCACAAGGTCTCCTTGTTGCATTTATCTTGGGACCACTTTGTAGTTATATCTTTTTGCATCCCTTTGTTTGGAGGTAAATTCTCTTATGTGGACGATGTCGTGGGTCTCGTCAATTATGTTTGATGCACATTTATGTTTTGTCTCTTTTTTTTTTCTTCTCCGTTAAATTGAGCGCACTTTCATGTGGGTGTGTCAATTTCAATTGGTTGCATGGCATTGGTGGTGTATACCATCGTGAATGGAGTTTTTTTGTTGGTTGAATAAGGGGTGGTGTGATACGACCATAATACCTCGTGGTAGAGGTGTTCGCGGGCCGTTTTGGTTCGATTTTGAGAAAATATGATGCACAAACCGATCAAAAATATATGGATTGGTTTAGATTGGATTTTTTTTTTATAAAACCCAAACCGAACCAAAACGAGAAATAACGGATTGGTTTGAGTTGGATTGATCAGATACATTAGAAACAAGTGTGTAAAAATATTTTAATTTTTTTTTTAATTTACGTCAACTAATTTTCTATAATAATATAAAATTTAAAATTTTTTTTCATTTCTTCAAATATGTTGTGAAAGTTACAAATGATGTTTTATTTTTCTTCCTTCTTAAAGTTGAATATCTTATACAAATTTCCATGAGAAAGATATAAATTATATGAATTAATATGGTTGGTTCGGATAGACAAACTTGCGGGTAAAATTTTGGAAATTTGTTGCCCGGACCAATTAAATTTCATTGATTTGGTTTGGTTTTTGCCTGAACTAAAAAATGTTCGACCCAAACACCATGGTTTGGTTTGGATTCTGGTTTGGTTCGGATTTTCCCGAACCAATTAACAACCATACCTCGTGGAGTTGTTCGATCCACAAATCATTGATATCATCTAGTTTTTTTCTTTATCACTCGTAATATCACCTTGTTTATTAACTCGACTTGCCCCATTCTTCTGTAAATGAATATTCGAGATGAAATCTCTTTGTATTCCCAAGTGTTGGGTGAAATCCACCATAATTGAGCTGGAGAACTATGTGCCATTGTCCGAGATGACGACTCTTGGTAAGCCAAACATGCATATAATGTTGGGGGTAGAGTTTCTTGTATGATAGTGTGGTTATATTCTGATCTTTAGGTACTGGTGAGCTTTAAGAGGAGGTATGCTCGAGAGTTTTTTTCCTTGGGCACATATGTTATCTTAAAGGCTTTAAAACGTTCGAATAATTTGATATACCTTTGTGAGATACTTGATTAGCTAAGCTTCATTCGCTTGATATTCTCTGACGACCAAATTCACAATCACTTGTGAGTCGCTCCTAGCTATGAGGCTCAAAGTGCTCATTTCTATGGCGAGATTCATGTCAGTGATGAGGGCTTCATACTCAGCTTGGTTGTTGTTGGCTTTAACTCGAACCTCGAGGATTTCTCTATAAGGAGGTTGTCTAGACTCTCTAGAACTATTATGGCGTTGTTCCCTTTTAGGTTTGACGAGTCATCCATTGATAATATCCACATGTGGGAGGGCTCCTCGCTCACCAGTCAATTGTGTTCTACCAAGAAGTCGACTTACACACGTGTTGAGATAGCAATTTATTTTGGGAAAGAATAGCTTTGACATCTCTTTAATCTATTGAAAGAGCTTTGACATTTGTTGCGTTAACAACTCCACTTGTTGAGATGGCAAATTATTTTGGGCAAGAATAACATCATTAGTCCCCAATTCAAGCACTCCCGGTTTCTTTTGTGGTTGGCCACGATTATGATTCCCTTAATGATCATTTAGTGCCATCTTGTCGATGATAGAAATGGCTTCGTCGACGGTTTTATTCATTAAAGATTCGCCCGCGGTAACATCCCACAATGTCTTGTGAACCATTTGGAGACCATTTCTAAAAATATGCACTTGCGTAAGCTCATCAAAATCGTGCCCTTTGCATTTTCTAAGCATGGATTTGAATCTCTCCCAAGCTTCGTTGAGAGATTCATTTCCACCTTGTGAGAAAACCGCAATCGCCGTTTTCGCTTCCATGAAACGATTGTGTGGAAAAAATCGTTCCAAGAACTTCTCTTCTAACATGTTCCAGTCTGTCATAATAGCAATTGATTGGTCAAGGTACCATTCCTTTGCCTTCCCAATTAGGGAATACGAAAACAGTCTCTTGAACAAAGACTCTTCTTCAGCTTCAGGGGCTCCAGTCGCACCCGCAATTTCATAGAATTTGGTCAAATGAGTAAAGGGATCCTCGTGATCCATACCAGTGAATGGATTCTGGTATAGAAGAGCAAGGATGCCCATTTTCATTTCCAAATGCCTTCCGTTATGGACATTGCCTGCGAACTGAGTTGTGTGCCTCGGACTGTTAACACATGGTGTTGAAGCAGGTGGTGGTGGTGGTGGTGCAGTCATGGTTGGCATTAACTGTGTTGTCGGTGTCGAAGTTGAACTTTCTCCTCTTTCTCGTCTTTCTTTAGCAAGTTGCCTCCTCCGTCTAGTTTTGTTGTTTAACTTACGCGCAGTTCTCTCAATCTCAGGATCAAAAAAAGTTGTTATGCGAGTAACTTTCCTCGCATAAACAGAGTCTGCACACTTAACCAAACAAATTAACAAGTACAAGAAAGAGTTATACAAGCTTAAAACTTAAGAACTATTGCAATGCTTGCAATATCAAACAACAATCCCCGGCAACGGCGCCATTTTGTTGAAAAGTATTTCGGGGGATGTTTTATCGTATCCACAGGGATTGTATGTATATTGTCGCCGTTCTATAGTCGAAATCGTTTTAAACTTAGAGTAACAAAGATTTTGGTTGATTTGTAACGGATCGTTTGCATAAGAATTTAATAACAACGGTAAAGAAATTGGTTTTAAAGATTTGGTAAAAGTATGCCAAGATTAGGGTCCAATAATCCGTTTTATACGTATTTTCTCGATAAAGGTTGTGAACTTGTTAACGATGAATATAATCACATATCCTCTCAACAAGTTTATCTCTAACACTTGTTGTGGGATTTATCATATTGATCCTTAGATGATCTCTCACTCTAAGTGTAACACCCCAATTCCCATCGCGAATAAATAATACATAATTAAATCAGAGTAAATAAAAAATTATTTTTCCGACAGAAACAAGGGTGCCACATTTAAAGAAAGAAAACACCATCCCTGCTCAAATATTTGATACATAACATAAAATGGAATAAACCTAAAAGGGAAACTTTTTCCATATAAAAGGAAAGTTCAGTTTTGGAATAAAGAGGAAAGATCCATAACTGTCTTGGTTTGCAAAATGAATCGTTTTATAACATCAAAATATACATACAAAAGTAATACAAAATAAATTCAACAAATGTATACATATATAACTAAAGCGTTCCCCGATTCCCGTGTTACGTATCAGAGCAGACAGGCCGACAAAAGGATGGAGAACTAATCTTCACAAAAGCCTCCAAGACTACCAATCTTCAATTGCCTCATAGAGCAACAAACCACAGCAGAAGGGTGAGAAATAACAACTAAATTCAAGATTGCATAGTAATATGCAAACACATATAAATTCACATGCATAGTTATTCTCACCACAAGCATCACATTCCAATACATACAGCATATATCAATTATACCAACATAATCACATATTCACACATAAGGCACACCAAAGTCATAACATATGGAAATACCCCACCACATCACATAGCATATTCCTATGCATAAAACATATTATCCACAACCAATGTATTTATCACATATGCACATCAATTCACCAATTCAAACATAAATCTCAATACATACTCAATCAATTCATGATTTTCCACACATAATCAATCCATTCATGATTTTCCACACATAATCAATGCATTCATGATTTATGCAAATGCAAAGAGACCGACACAATGACTCTATGCAAATGCGGTACCATCCATCCATCATCTCATCACAAGTTCACTCAGGAACTATTGGAACCATCGCTTGTTACTTAGTGTAACTCCCCGTCGGGAAAACGATGTTCCCCGTCGCTCACACCTCTTTGTATAAGGCACACGGCGTTTATGGATCGCTCATACCTCTTTGTATAAGGCACAGGACCCGATCGCTCACACCTCTTTGTATAAGGCACACGATCGTCTATAATCATCGCTCACACCTCTTTGCATAAGGCACACGATGTTATAGCGGATTCCCTCTGGAATCGTTTCATCGCTCACACCCCATAAGGGTACACGACATCACAAGATGTATATCATGATGCTTGACATACAAGAACTCATGACAATCAAATGCATCACCACAATTCAACAATATAAATTATCTCATCATCATTATTCATGCATTAGGAAATCAATTCAAACAATGCATTTACTTGCCATAAGGCCACAAACCATCATCATAACATTTCATCACATGCATTCGCATTATATAACATCACACAAGTCATACAATATATATCCAAAGCATATTGCATGATAACACCTCAAATACACACCATTAAAATGGTAAAAGTCGACAAAACGACACTATTCCAAATTCCCGACTTAATTAAATTGGCCAACAATCCCCAAATCATTTTAATAAGAAAGAAAATTTCATTAGCTTTCCTACGATACCAAGAATGTCTCAATCCGAGTTACGGATCAAAAGTTACGGCATCGGACGCGAAATCGGGAAAGAAATCGCGAAATGACAAAATTCTGCAATCGTGCTGGCCATACGCGTAATGCCCTGATCCATACGCGTATTGCCTTGCTCACTCGCCCATCCATACGCGTATTGCCCAACTTGATACGCGTATGGGCAGAGACCAAATTCTCCGAAAAATCCCACTAAAAACTCCAATATGCGTATTGCCTCACTCCATACGCGTATTGCCCACTCCCATACGCGTAATGCCTACATTCCTTCCTTGCCATACGCGTATTGCCCAACCCAATACACGTATTGCCTTGCCTGATACGCGTATGGGCAGCGAAAACCCAGAATTTTTCCTGCATAATTCATACTACGAAATTCATCCCAAATTCTCTCCAATTCTCATCTAAACACTTCCAAATCACAATATATCGACCCAAACATGTTCCAACATAATCAACAAGTATCCTACGCAATTTATATCGAGTTTCTACCGTGAAAACATCGATTTCTATCAATTGTTCACAAATTCAACCAAATAGAAAACATATATTTTTCAACCAAACATTTAAACAAATACATACATATACATATACAAGCATGATATAATCGAAACTTCTCACCCTTACCCGATTAATCGCGCTTGAAACGGAGCTATGTCGATTTTCCTCTTCTTCTCTTTTTTCCCTTCTCTTCCTTTCTCTCTTCTCTTTTTCTTCTTCCCTTCCTTTCTATTTTTCTCTCTTATTTTCTATTTTATGAAAAATAACCCAGCAAAAAGACCAAAATACCCCTACTCTCAATTATCTCGCAAACGCTCTCAAAACGCGATAAAACACAATAACGATGAAAAATAATATGTTGTCAAATAAAAGTGAAGAATAAAATAATATAATAATAAAAATAATTAAATCGACTCAATTAAATAAATAAGACAAAACAGGGCGTTACAATTCTCCCCCACTTAGAAATTTTCGTCCTCGAAAATATTACCGATACTAACAACTCAGGATACGACTCTCGCATCCGACTAACTAACTATCATGCCAACAAAAGGCACACCACGAATAACACAACTGACAAACCACCTTGCTAACAGCAACCACAACAACGACACGACAACAATGACAACTACAACGACAAGATGCGAAGCCCATACAATGCACTTGACGACCAACTCGCGACTCAAGAATACCCAAGTTACGAACACACACAGGAATTAGCTACTCGCACTCGGACCATCACGATGGAAACGAGGCAACAACACAAACAAGAACATAAAGTTCCACAAGACAACAATATTACAACAATGCTACGATTCACCAATCGAACATATAACCAAAACATCCATCTACATGGTAGCCCATGAATAATATTTAAACCTTTCACCTAACACTTCCATTCTGGAACGTCCAATAGTCTCATCATTCCTACATGTTTCCAATGTTCAACTTATGAACTCTTACAAGTCTCACACGTAAATACAAAATGTGCCACATCACGCTTCCGCTGCGCACTCTGATTACTTGAAACCATCAAGTCTACCAATCTCATGTCCAAAGTCCAACTCTTTCTCATAGTTGCCAAAAATCACTGTTCACTTTAATATACCCAACCTCACACTCTACTGCGTTATCTCACACACCAGACACAAGTCTCTGAACTGCTCAAATAATTCTAATTCTCTGACCATCAAAACAGACATGCATAACAACTTTCGACTTAACTTTTCAGGCACAACCTTAGCTTTTCCCGAAGAATAATCCAAGCCAAATTCATAACTCGTCACGAATTCTAACCATCCTCGTTGTCTCATACTTTATTCCTTTAGACCAAACAAGTACTTTAAACTCTTGTGATTACCAAACACTTCGAACCTAGAACCATAAAGATAATACCTCCAAATATTCCAACACAATACAACCGCAACCAATTCCAAATCCAAAATAGTATAGATCCTTTTATGAATCCTCAATTGTCGTAAAGCATAAGCCACGACTTTACCCTCTTGCACGCACACTGCCTAAACTCATCAAAGACGCATCTCAATACCTCACAAACGGTTTATTAGGATCTCACAGAATCAAAACTGGAGCCGTAGACAACTTTTACTTCAGCTCTCTGAAACTTTCCTCACAATGAACATCAAAAGCAAATGACTTACCTTTTGCAAGTCATCTGTCATAATGAAAATGCTAACTTGGAAAAACCCTCCATAACCTCCGGTAATAACCAACTAAAGTCCAAAAAGATTCTATTCTCCTTAACCAACTTCGTAGCCTCTCATTGTAGAACTGCATATACTTCCGATGGATCCATAATAATACTATCATCGGAAATCACATATCCAAGAAACTAATCTTTCTCAACCAAAAATCTCACTTGAATAACTTAGCATAACACTTCGTCTCTTTTCCAACACTTGTAATTCAATTCTCAAACACGCTACCTGTTCTTCCTCTGAGTTTATAACAGATCGGAATATCCTCAATCAAAGCCATTACGAACTTATCCAAATAAATATGGAAGATACGATTCCTCTACTCCACAAACATTACAGACGCATTACTAACACCAAATAACATCACTGTACGTTGTAATGCCCACCCAAATTCCAAAAGATATAAATTCTTAAAGCTTTTGCAAAACTTTTCACTGGGTAACTGGTTACTCACATACAAGCTTAACCGAGTAAATAACAACCTATCCCAGACGATAACAAACATAACCAGTCACATTACGTCGATCAAAGCCTCAACTCACACAATTCACCACTCTTATCAAACATTCCAAACAATTGCATTTTCACTCAAACTCAACCAAACCATTCCAGTCATCTGTTCATGAAAGTGGACACTTGTTCTCAATCGTTACCTTATTCAACTGTCAGTAATCCATACACAATTTCTTCTCATGACAGTTCAGATTCCATAAATCCCCACATGTAGCAACAACCAACCAAAAAGAACTCTCAAATATTACATCCACACCTAAGGTTTTCTCAAAATTTCCATTAATGCTCTAAAATTCTAAAGACTCCAAACCTCTCCAGAACTCTAAGTTTTGATTTCCATAGTCTCAATACCATCATACACATCATACTTGTTATTCCATTCAATCATCATTCCCTTTTGTTACTAACAAAGCTGGAGCTCTCTAAGACGACACACTTGGTCTCACAAATCCCTTTTCCAGTAAATCTTCCAACTGCTCTTTCAATCTGAGTTTCACTTCATAAAAGTTCTTCTACTTACTTAGCAGATCCAAACCTCAAATCTTCCCCTTCATCAAATTTGAGTTCACACTCTACTCTCTGAGAACAACCATTAACGATACCCAATCGTCCTCTCTCAATGACTTCTCAACTGGACCAACATACCAAAACCTCCAATCCGTCTCATCTTCCGATATAAGAATCTTCATCAACTCAACAAAACAATCTGCAATCATTTTCTTAATTCCAAACAATTCCTTACACGCACTATCAAGGCCGGAAAGACACGCCTATTCCATCCAACATAATTCTCGTCTGCTATCAACAAGAGATTAAGGGTGATCAGTTCCTCAATTTGTCAATAGACAGACGACAATCATGATGGGGCATAAACCGTCTTTACCAAACTATAATAGCATTCCTTGCATCTTGTGCACAAACTACCTAAGGCACAAATCCTTAGTTGACATAAACCTTACCTCCGCATTCCCTCCGGAATCGGGAACAACACTATCCAAACAACACTTACAATCTTGCAACCAACAGCACACAAACGAAGCAACTCGGAGAAGCACCAGCTTCTCCCTCACTTATCTCATTCTCAATCCTGAAGACAAAAGATTAGAAAACCAGAAAGTACTGACAGCGTCTCACACACATATCACGTACTAAGGGACAAACAACATCGACAATATTCAACTGTCACACCAACTGACTCTACAACTTGGCCGGACGGACCGACCTGCTCTGATACCACTATTGTAACACCCCAATTCCCATCGCGAATAAATAATACATAATTAAATCAGAGTAAATAAAAATTTATTTTTCCGACAGAAACAAGGGTGCCACATTTAAAGAAAGAAAACACCATCCCTGCTCAAATATTTGATACATAACACAAAATGGAATAAAATAAACCTAAAAGGGAAACTCTTTCCATATAAAAGGAAAGTTCAGTTATGGAATAAAGCGGAGAGATCCATAACTGTCTTGGTTTGCAAAATGAATCGTTTTATAACATCAAAATATACATACAAAAGTAATACAAAATAAATTCAACAAATGTATACATATATAACTAAAGCGTTCCCCGACTCCCGTGTTACGTATCAGAGCAGACAGACCGACAAAAGGATGGAGAACTAATATTCACAAAAGCCTCCAAGACTACCAATCTGCAATTTCCTCATAGAGCAACAAATCACAGCAGAAAGGTGATAAATAACAACTAAATCAAGATTGCATAATAATATGCAAACACATATAAATTCACATGCATAGTTATTCTCACCACAAGCATCACATACCAATACATACAGCATATATCAATTATACCAACATAATCACATATTCACACATAAGGCACACCAAAGTCATAACATATGTAAACACCCCACCACATCACATAGCATATGCCTATGCATAAAACATATTATCCATAACCAATGCATTTATCGCATATGCACATCAATTCACCAATTCAAACATAAATCTCAATACATACTCAATCAATTCATGATTTTCCACACATAATCAATCCATTCATGATTTTCCACACATAATCAATCCATTCATGATTTATGCAAATGCAAAGAGACCGACACAACGACTCTATGCAAATGCGGTACCATTCATCCATCATCTCATCACAAGTTCACTCAGGAACTATTGGAACCATCGCTTGTTACTTAGTGTAACTCCCCGTCGGGAAAACGATGTTCCCCGTCGCTCACACCTCTTTGTATAAGGCACACGACGTTTATGGATCGCTCACACCTCTTTGTATAGGGCACACAACCCGATCGCTCACACCTCTTTGTATAAGGCACACGGTCGCCTATAATCATCGCTCACACCTCTTTGCATAAGGCACACGATGTTATAGCGGATTCCCTCTGGAATCGTTTCGTCGCTCACACCCCACAAGGGCACACGATATCACAAGATGCATATCATGATGCTTGACATACAAGAACTCATGACAATCAAATGCATCACCACAATTCAACAATATGAATTATCTCATCATCATTATTCATGCATTGGGAAATCAATTCAAACAATGCATTTACTTGCCATAAGGCCACAAACCATCATCATAACATTTCATCACATGCATTCGCATTATATAACATCACACAAGTCATACAATATATATCCAAAGCATATTGCATGATAACACCTCAAATACACACCATTAAAATGGTAAAAGTCGACAAAACGACACTATTCCAAATTCCCGACTTAATTAAATTGGCCAACAATCCCCAAATCATTTTAATAAGAAAGAAAATTTCATTAGCTTTCCTACGATACCAAGAATGTCTCAATCCGAGTTACGGATCAAAAGTTACGGCATCGGACGCGAAATCGGGAAAGAAATCGCGAAATGACAAAATTCTGCAATCGTGCTGGCCATACGCGTAATGCCCTGATCCATACGCGTATTGCCTTGCTCACTCGCCCATCCATACGCGTATTGCCCAACTTGATACGCGTATGGGCAGAGACCAAATTCTCCCAAAAATCCCACTAAAAACTCCAATACGCGTATTGCCTCACTCCATACGCGTATTGCCCACTCCCATACGCGTAATGCCTACATTTCTTCCTTGCCATACGCGTATTGCCCAACCCAATACGCGTATTTCCTTGCCTGATACGCGTATGGGCAGCGAAAACCCAGAATTTTTCCTGCATAATTTATACTACGAAATTCATCCCAAATTTTCTCCAATTCTCATCTAAACACTTCCAAATCACAATATATCGACCCAAACATGTTCCAACATAATCAACAAGTATCCTACGTAGTTTATATCGAGTTTCTACCATGAAAACATCAATTTCTATCAATTGTTCACAAATTCAACCAAATAGAAAACATATATTTTTCAACTAAACATTCAAACAAATACATACATATACATATACAAGCATGATATAATCGAAACTTCTCACCTTTACCCGATTAATCGCGCTTGAAACGGAGCTATGTTGATTTTCCTCTTCTCCTCTTTTTTCCCTTCTCTTCCTTTCTCTCTTCTCTTTTTCTTCTTCCATTCCTTTCTATTTTTCTCTCTTATTTTCTATTTTATGAAAAATAACCCAGCAAAAAGACCAAAATACCCATACTCTCAATTATCTCGCAAACGCTCTCAAAACGCGATAAAACACAATAACGATGAAAAATAATATGTTGTCAAATAAAAGTCAAGAATAAAATAATATAATAATGAAAATAATTAAATCGACTCAATTAAATAAATAAGACAAAACAGGGCGTTACACTAGGTATCAATATGATAACATTCAAGATCAATATTTATGAACATCAACTCTCAAAACTATCTCTAGCCTCATGATTGTTGATGGATTGAAACTTAGGTCAAGTTTTAGAACATGTTTCTCAATCATGAACCAAAACAAAATATATACCATACAAACAAAGTTTTTCACCATATATTTATCATCAACAAAGTTCACAAACTACATATCAAGATCAATACATACAAAATGAAGGATTACCTACCACTAATCTTGACACAAGAGTGTTTAGCTACCCATCACCATGGTAGCTTGATCAACAAGTAGGAAAAGAATCTTTGATAGCATCAAAGTCGAAGAATCAAGGATTGATGCTCCAAAGATTTGAATCTCACTTCTCCTTGAAATCCTAAGGTTTTTTACCTAGAAAACCCTTTTTCTCTTCTTAGAAATGCTGAAAAGTGAAAAGTACAAGTTGTTGGAAAATATCTTCAAGAGAAGATATTTATAGGAAGTGCATATGGTGCAGTAAGTGGCACCGCGCTTAGCGCCATCAAGAGCGCGCTAAGCGCGATCAGTAGAAGACAAAGTATTTACCCAGAAAGCGTGCTAAGCGCGGTAACATCCCGCTTAGAGCGGTTTGAGACTTTAGCTACTGGAAGTTAATGAAAAAGTGCGCTGAAGGCGCGCTGAAAATCCCGCTCAGCGCGGTTTTGGTCTTTTGCTACTGGAATCCAGTATGTGCGTGCTGAAAAGCTCGCTTAGCGCGCTTTGCCGACACGAACTCTTCGAAAATGCTCTTTCAGACCTTCTTTCCTTCACCGATTGATCCCAACATCCAATATAAGCAAGAATACCTGTAAAAGAGAATCAAAATGATCATTATATACAATATGTACAATAAAATCGGAAACTAGCATAAATATACTAAAACTACTAGATATTCTACTAAATTAACAAGGAAACCAATTGAAAGGGCCATAAAATATAGTCAAAAGTATGCACAATTTGGCCCTTAATAAGGGTTCAAGTGTATGTTAAACCTTATGAATGACTTAAAGATTTCCTTCAAGTTTGCTAATTAGATTTTTCTTCTCTCAAGATTTCACACTATGGATCAATGGCGAGATGATGTAGATTACTTTGGCGTCTATACCTGACATGTCGGTGGGTGTCTGGGCAAACAAAATTGGCGTTCCTCCGCAGCAGGGCGACCAACTCCTCTTTTTTTGCTTCAGATATGGAGGTGCTCAATTTGGTTGCTTGAAAATCTTGTGGCCAAATCTCAACCTCATTTAGATCCTATGTGGGAGTTATCCTTTCCTTCTCTTTCTTTATACTGGGATCTAAATTCACAACATTCATCCCTTGCATACTTAGTGGTAGAATGGCGATTGCGGTGACCTTTACTTTTCTTATTTTGAGATTATTCTGGTAACATTCTTGGGCAGTCATTGATCCCCTTGAACTACCTCAACCTGCCTGTTGGATTGTAGATATTTCATGCTCAAATGCAAGGTTAAGAAAGCATTCCTTAATAAGTTGAGGGTGGGCCGCCCGATAATGATGTTATATGGCAAATATGCGTCTACTACGAGATACTTGACCTTGATTGTCTTCGCGCTCTCATCATGTCCTAACACTATTTTGAGCGTTATATGGCTATTTACCTACATGTGCTCCTCGAAACATCTGGATCTAGCTGAAGTTTCTCGAATACGTCCCAAAACAGGACATTTGTTGAGCTTCTACGGTCAAGCAGCACCCGTTTTATACCCTAATTATCACATTGCATTATTATGATAATGGGATTTGAAGTCTAGCCCCTCTTCAAAGTTTAGTTTAAGGCTAAAGGGTATGCCATCTACCACCAAAGTCTGTCGAGCATATTTTTGGTGAAAAGAGTTGGATTCTCTACCTCCAGCAAACCCTCTCGCTATGAAGTAAACAGGTACGCCTGTATTGGTAGACGTTGTGGTGCTTCACTCCGCCACCATATTGAAGAGGGTGACTGAGGCTACTAATGAATGGAAAGTAAGTGCAACCCAAGTCCAATTATTTTATTTGTAATATAGGGATAGTTGAGTTTGTTAGGTTGAATATAGTTGATTGAAAACTTTGACTATTTCTCCTATTATTTAGGGTTTTTTTTTTGGTTTAAAAGGAATTGGAGTTCTCTTTATTAGGACACCTCTTTGTAACTTTTTTTTGGTTAATTAACTTTTTCTATTATTAATTAAAATTCTCTATGGAATATTCACATAATTGTTCTTTTTCTTAATTTAATAGGATATTTTCTCTAAAATAAATTCTCTCTTCAGAAAACAAAACTCGCTGTTATCAAGCATCTTTGAGATAAACTTCAATATGATTTATTCATGGACAAGCATCAAACATGAATATTCATATCGACATAAGATGTTCATTATCAAACTACATTACAGCATCATATGCTCAACACACGACACAAATGGAAGGGTTTGTCGGGGTGGGTGGGAAACGAATAAAATACTCGTATTTTCACTACCTTTATTTCAAGGTCAGGGAGTAGAAGAAATAGAAATGCAAGTACTACTTGAATGCTCAACAAACGTAGCAGCTTGTTGTAGTTCAAAATATGAAGGAGAAAACAGGTGGTGTGAAGAGAGGGACAGCCAAGCTAGAAGGAAGGTTACGACCCCAAGCCCCAAGGAATTTCCCCCTTATTGGCACACAGTTGGCACAAGGTTGAGGAAATGTCACTTTATGAAGTCTTTTTATCCCATGTTATCCTTTAATTCAAATTTCAAACGATAAGGAGCGGCAAGAAGGGATACTTTTATATTAAAAAATCACTCCCATTAGAATTTAAACCAAGTTCGATTTAAAACTCTACTCGGAGTGATTTAAGTCATCGAAGCCTAAAGTGTACATAACATATTAACATTTCTTCACCCGAGACACTTTTCCCTGACTACAATTTCTGTTTTACTCATTGTTCCATTATGTTTTCATTGGTCATTACTTATTTATCTAAGAACATTATCCTTTATCAAACTACTATTTGCAGCTCATCAAACTCCCTGAAATTAAAACAAACAAAACTTAACTATCCTTTATCCAGCTCATCAATTCATTAAATGTTGGATACAGCTAAAACTTACAAAATTTAGTGTATACTAATCATGTATATTAGAAGGCCCACGGTTCAGATAACATGCTAAAATTGTAAAACAATGCAGACAAAAGCGTGCAATCATTACGAGTATCATAACTCATCCCCCGCCTCTTCCTTTCCCTTGGACTTGGCCTCATCTGCAATATGAAAACCCTCAATTCTGCGTGAAACATCCTCCTCTGCATTTGCCCTCTCCTTTTCTAAGGATCCATTTGGTGATAAACCCTCTGATTCACCAGGAGTTAATGGCCCTGTTTGCCATATTCTGATGGTTCCATCCTCCGATCCTGATGCATATGATTCTCCTCCAGGAGAGAAACGGACACAGTGTACGGGACCATGATGGCCTTTGTTGCATGCTGCCATCACCAGATAGAACATCACAAGATTTATCAAATTACCACACGCCAAATTCAAACAAACTAAAAAATCAGCTAGATTATCAAAACATGTCAGGCATAAGTCAAAAAAAATAGATTTCAATAACTTTAGTCCCATTAAGTATACACTCTTGCAGGTTTAAATCCCTAACACAGGAATTATAGTTGGGTCCGTATTGTTTTGGTTTTAGATCCTAAAACATTTGTATGTATCCCTGCTCTAGGGACTGAAATCAATATTATCCACCTGAAACTAAAACAACATGACACAAAACAAAAATTTATATTTTTCAGGCACTCAAACTGGCTGGAATGATTTGTAGGGACGAAGGTCAAAATCGGTGTATGCTACAGGACTTGAGTGTTATTTCAGCCTAAATTTGAACATATAAATGCAACTTAATGTTTAATGACTTACCAATCTCATTGCCAGTATGGAAATCAAAAACATGAACCCACAAGTCTTCTCCCCCAGCAACAAACTTGTTCCCAAACTTGGGCTCCAATGAAGCCGATTCCACAGTGCACGGCATATCATAGCTCTTCACCAATCCATAGCTGAAAATCACAGGTGATAGATACTGTGAACCAAAAAGGCAGAATATCAAAAAAGAAACTGACCAACTAAGGTTTTTGCTACTTACTGATTTGCATCCCAAAACTTGACAGTAGAACCATCAGCTGTTGTAATATAACGACCATCCTGACTGACTTCAGCACTAGTCATAGGTGACTTGGTGTCAAGTGTCTGAACTATATTACCAGTTCTTACATCCCATAGCCTGTGAATATGAATTAGATTCAGTACAATATAGAATCAAAGCTTATTGTTAATACCAAAGTTTAAAAATAAAAATAAGTATGATTGTATACAAAAAAACCATATCCACAGACAACTGTCATTGAATGGCTAAATAAGCTTATACCTGACACCTCCCATATCAGTGCAAGAACTCAAAATTGTCTGGTCACTATGAAGCCATGCAACACTCCTGACTGAACCAGGGGATTTATCCACTTCTTTGGGTGGTGCATCAGGTCGATTTAAATCATAAATTCGGAGAATTTTCTCGGCTCCTCCAGTGAGCAAAAGGTGAGTATCCTGCCATTAATTCATATGAACAAATAAGTGTTTGTCAACCAGTCGTGGATAAAGAACAAGCATCATTGTGGTATCCAAATTTGAACATAATATATATTATGCATAGTATCAATTATCTAAATCTATACCGGAATTGGCTTATTTTGAATTTAGAATAGCTCATAATAAAAAAACTTGCTGAGAAAATTTGATAGAGAAAGCATAGTAGAGGAAGAAATTGAAAATTGCAAAGATAATTTCTAAAGATATCACATACACTCGAAGAATCTAGACAAAAGTATTATAAAAAAAAAAAAACAGCAACGCCAGAGTAATGTTACCATAAAAAAGTACATTGTGTTTTTGTAATCAGCAACTTAATCCCATTAACCAAAATGAATAGAAGCAAAAATCAATAAAGTGAAAGGTGACAGGGTAACACATGCGTCAATCCTACCTCAGAAAAAGCACATGCTCTAACAATGTGCTTATGCTCAAAAGAATGTAACTCATCTCCAGTTAATGCGTCCCAAACTTTGCTGCATAAAATCAAAGGATATGATGTGTCAACATTTATCAAACTGCAATTGCTTTAGTATCAAACTGCAATTACTTGCTTGATATGTGTAATATCAAGCAAGTAGCAATGTCAAAATCAAAGCATTTAAGAGACTGACGCTGACGCCAAAAGAATAATCCAAGAGTATATAATGGCAGAATGTACTGTGAAGCAGACATGGGAAAAAATGCTAGTGAAATAGAAGATGTCACAAGGATGACTAGAGTAAATTTGAAAGCTATAACAGAAACACAATTGATTTGGAGCCATTAAAGAGTGGAACACATTTTATGAATGCATGATCAAAAAAATTAAATTGATTCAGATATCAATTCCTAATTTAGGATTGGAATTCACAATAAAAAACAGAATTGATTTATTAAGTCAATTTTCATGTTTGAATCAACTAAATGAGTGGAATGCATTTTGGTTTAAGAATTTAAATGTAAAATTATTACATTCACATACTAAATTGACAAGTTTGCACTCTTAACTCACAAATTCATGCACTTTTACGTGTTTTAGGTGTCTGAACAATCTCAATCCTATATGAGAACTCATTTGGCAGGTATTAATGCAATCTCAGTGTATTAAATGTAGAAACGTAAACCTTTGATGTATGGTAAAACTTTAAATTGCAATTGCGGTCACATCACAATTGTGTTGTTATACTTGATATTGTGGAAAATTGCATCACATACAGCCCATGTGGCTGCGATGCATGGGGGCAAAAACTAGATGCCCGGCCCATAATCACAGATGCGAACCTTTCATAAACCTCACAACAAAAACTTCTCCAAGTCCCTATTGAGTACTATGAGATGCCCAAGTCCCACATGGAGTAGTATGAAATGCTACTGCTCGTAGAGTATTTAAGTGGCTTGGTTCTTTCCCCTTGATAGCTAACTTTTGAGGGAGGGAGAGTTCCACAAGTGCTTGAACTTTAATACTTATCCACTAGTATTATTTGACAGGAACCAAAAAGATATTGAAATATAAACTGCATTTAGGGAAGTACCAACTAGAGTAACTTCTGTTCAGATCAAAAAAAGCTGTGGAAAAAAATTACAAGCAATAAAAAATAGTAACAGTGAACAGAGCAAGCTCCTAACAAGATTGTAAAAGTTGAAGATAATTACGAGAGATAACCAACTTCTCCCCTAAACCTAAAACCACCAACCAAATGGATTTTCAGTTATCCATCACTTTCTTAATAGAATCCTCCCTTTATCCTCCTTTGGTTCTAGAATCTTCTCTCCCACTCACTTTTAAGAAACCAGTTTGGAAGGCACAAGAACACCTAATGCACCACAAAGCAAGTGCATGATGCAGCACAGCGGCGTAAGAAAGGAGGGGAGAAAGAGGACGTAGGAAACAGTATGGAACGACTATGACAAGATGTGAAAAAATATAGTGAACCATGGACCACCAATGTTAGTAGAATCCTCATACGGAATTAGGCAAACTTACTAATTTAAGAATTGAATTTAAGGATGTTCCATAAAATTTTCAGGTGTGTTAATTAGATTTTTCTTATGCATATCATAGGACCCTGTGAGGCACGGACACCCCGAACATGACACCGACACTACAACACATGTAATAATCTGAAAAATGAATAAATTAAAGGTAATCACAAGTGTCAGTGCCCGAGACACGCCATTTTTCAAAGGTGTCCAGTGCTCCATCCATATATAGGAGGACCAAAAACGTGTTGATGGATCAAAAGCAGCATCATTTAACTAAATGAGATGTATCCTATCTAAGCTGAATTTGGAATAAGCAATACATCATTTAACCAACAAATTAATCAAATTCAAGACACGCTGAACTAAATATAAAACGAACATAACCAAAAAGATTACATGGCAGCTAGTATGGTTACTTACGTAGAGAAATCAGCAGAAGCAGTTGCAGCCCGCAAAGCATTAGCATCCAAACAGCAACTCCAGACTGCACCTTTGTGCCCTTCAAATGTTCCAATCCAATCTCCAGTCTCTCCATTCCTCAGCATAGGGCTAGCATCTATTCACACAAACAAAACTCACATGAAAAACATCACACCCTAAAACTAACCTATGATATTCTTCCATATCAAAATCAGATCCATAAAATATGAAACCAAAAAACAAATTCATACCTTTGCTTGCACTAATAAGGAAGAAACCATCGGGAGTAACAGGACTGTAAAAGAGATCAACAACTGGACGAGAGTGACCGTGACAAACAAGAGGCACCGTCGCTTTCTTCTTTTCCATTTCTTAAATCTGACAAAATCGTAACGCTATATTGCTGGCTGTTAAAACGCAAATCACAGTATTGATAAAGAAAGAAAGTAAGAAAAATAGGAGAAACCCTAAATCGATCAAGAAACGGTAACGGCGGTGTTATGAAAGTAACACAGGTGGGAAACGGTGAATCCACACCTCCTAACCCTCGAAGCTCTGGAAAATTTTGGATAAAAAGAAGCAAATTGGTGTATATGCTATAGTAATAAAAATGGTTAAAAAGGAAAAAAAGAAAGAAAAAAACAGAGCTGGGAGAGGAAGGGCCAGGACGCGGGGGTGGATTTGCTTTAAGGCATCATATCTTATACTGTGAGTTTGTGAGAACTCGGACAACTCGAAAGCTCTTCTTACGCTGTCGTATTGATATCGAAACTTTCACCCAACTCACTATTGGATTCAATCAAATTTTATTGATTAGAATTTGATTAAAACTTTTATCAAACTTTTTTTTTTAAACACTGCAAGCACCTCAATTGGAATTTTATCAAATTATTCTTTTATTTGTTAGTATTGATGTATTTTAATTATCATTAATGCAATGCTAAATAAATTAAAAATTAGTAATATTAATTAAATATAAGAATAAATTTAAAAATGTATTGGAAATTTAAAACGATATTTATCATAAATAATTTTTATAAATGTGATATTTATTTTGGTTGAGAGATGGATTTACGAATTTATAATCTTAGAATTATAAATATTTTATTCAAACTAAATTACATCATTAAAATCAATTCATCTACCATATAAGAAAATATGGTATCACCAAAGTTACAACTTTACCCTTTTGGACACGTGTCACTATTTTGGCAACCCTTTTGGTTTTTTCTCTCTCAACTATCTTCTCTCTTTTACCTTTCATACTTTTCAATTTCATTTTTCAAATTTACTCTCTCTCTCTCTGTATCGTTCCATCATCTCTCTCTTCCTCTTTTTTCTTCTCTCTTCTGTATCTTCCTCTTTCTTCTATTTTCCCTTTCTTCCTTCTTCTTTTTCTCTTTCTGTTCCTTCTCTTTCTCTTTCTCTAACGTTTACGAAAAACCCTAATCCCTAATTTTTTCACTTCTTCTCTTTGTCACTTCTTCATTATTTTTATTGTTTAAGCTAACTTCATATTGTTTTTGTTGTTCTCATACGAGTTAGGGTTTGTGGGTTTTGTGAAATATTCAGTTTCAATTGATCCAATTTAAGCTACAGTTTAATATGATTTTTTGTGGTTGATTATGGTCTTCAATTATGATATTGGTTTAAAAAATTATGATCCAATTAGATTAGTGGTGGTGTTGTTTTCAAGCGGGTATATTTTCATGTTTTTTGCAGGTTCAAACAGAATCATCAAGACGAATCGTTAGTAGATTTGTGGAGGACGCGGAAGTTCCACGGGAGAGATGCGGAGGACGCCGGCGTCGAAATCGCGGAGGTTGTGTTTCTGCTTTTATTTATTCAAATAACAACAACAGTTTGTAAATATGTTAATCTTTGTATACTACTTTTACAGATTCCAGAAGAAGAGAAAAATCTTGGTCCTCTAGGGTACTATTCTTACACTTTTTTTATCATAAAGATTCAATTTTTACACCAAATTATTACTCTAACTTGCTTAATTTTTGTTGCGATTTTAAGTCGCATAAATATCTTTTGTTAGGTCTGTGTTTTGATTTAAGTCGCATAAATATATTTTTGTTGCAGCTATAAATTTTCAGCATAACTCATAATCGGTTATCAGAAAATTTCAATTCTGTTTGATTTTTTTAAAGAAGTTTTGATGTTTGATGGGATTTGTTTGGAGATTTTGAAGGTTTGATATTGATGATGCTTCAATTTCTTGAATAATAATGTTTATCTCTTTTCTCTGTTTTTCACAATATTTCCAACAAAGTGTACAGAAATGAGTTCATATTGTTCTAACAAAATACTTATTTTTGGATGGGGTTTAGACTAATGGGTTCTTGATATTGGTTTGTTAGGACCGAGTTGTGCCGTTTTAGTGGTGCCAAGATCTATCCTGGGAGAGGAATTAGATTTATCCGTAGTGATTCTAAGGTGATAAGAATATGGCTGAGTTTGAAGTTTATTGTTGTTTTCTGAATTTCGTTTTGGTTGGTGATTGGTTGTTTATTTAATGGTTTTTCTGTTTCTTGATTTATTATTAGGTTTTCCTTTTTGTCAATTCGAAATGCAAAAGGTACTTCCATAACAACCGTCAAAGCTTACCTGGACTGCCATATACCGGAAGCAACATAAGAAGGTAAATGTTAATGGTTGAAATTACTTTTGAGTAATGCTATTAGAGAAAATATCATTGGTTCTGCCCTTTTCCTATCCCTATCTGATATTTTGACGCGATTTTAAGTCGCATAAATATCTTTTGTTAGGTCTGTGTTTTGATTTCATACATGCTAATTTTTGTTTGTGTATGCACAGGACATCGCCCAAGAAGCTACAAAGAAGAGGCGTAGAGCTACCAAAAAGCCTTATTCAAGGTCTATTGTTGGTGCTACTTTGGAAGTTATCCAGAAGAAAAGGTCAGAGAAGCCTGAGGTTCGCGATGCTGCCCGAGAAGCTGCCCTTCGGTGTGTTTTCTTTTTTATTTCATGCAAGGATTAGATAAACATGTTCCTTTGTTTTTGCATATAAACGTGTTTGCCATTTCTCACATACTGAAGTCATTATTTTTTTGCAGTGAAATTAAGGAAAGGGTGAAGAAAACTAAGGATGAAAAGAAGGCAAAGAAGGCAGAAAGTCAAGCTAAGGCCCAAAAGGCTGTAGGAAAAGGTAATGTTACCAAGGGTGCATCAAAAGGTCCTAAGCTTGGTGGTGGTGGTGGAGGCTGGAAGCGCTGAAGCTGAACACTTGGTGGGTTGGATTTTTGGATAGCTCTTGAGTAGAGAGTTTTGAAATTTTTGCTTTGATAATTTATTTGGAGGATGGCAGGAACTTTGTTGCTAAAGCTGCTATCATCACGTTCCAATTGGAGTCCTAAAAGCCATCACCGTTCCAATTGGAGTCCTGAAAAGCCAACTTAATCGATTTTGATTCAAGACTTCCTCATTGTCATGATACATATGGTGTAATATTATTATACAGATTCATTTTGTTGTCTAAATCATTTTATAACAAAAAAACATTCATATTTTTTTTTAAATTCCAAATCCACACCTTATTTTGGATGGAGATTGTGTTTATTTTTAATTATGGTTATTATTATCATAATTCATAATATTAATTAGTTTTGATTTGAATCAAAAATAAAAAAGGAAATGTGAAAACTTTCCGTATTTGTTTTGCCGTTATAATAACTTGCAGTATATTTTTTTAATAATTTTTTTATTATAAGTTGACAGCCAATTTTTCAAAATTTAGATTTGTCCTTTTTGGACAATAAATAAAAAAAGAAGGATTGGATTTAAGATATTTTATTTAACCGATATACGGAATTTTCAACAAAAAAAAATTATGCAAAAGGTGAAAAAATTTTATGTTCAAAAGGACTAATCTAAATTGTCATTATACATAATTTACCTTATTATTTTTTAATATCTCTTAAAAAAAGGTTAAGTGTTTGTTTAGTGAGGAGTATAAACAAATTTTTCATTAGACTTTATCTTTAAATTAATTATATATTTATTACTTTAATTTTTTTGTTTATGTCTGAAAATTTATTTATTTAATATTCTTTAATAACCTTTAAATAAGTTTTAAATGATATAGCCTGTAATTTTATTTTTATTTTTTATGAGATTATGAATTGGTTTAAATAAAGAAGAAAAATATGTACACAATTATTCTATTATAAGTTTACAATATATAAAAACTTTATAAAAAGTTTAGTAATGTATTAAATAAAGGATTATTAAATATTAAATATGAGAACCGCATAAAAAAACAATTATATATTTATAAACGGGAACAAGATAGTTTATTACTATACATAAAATAGTGTAGAGTTTTTAATCTATGAGCTGATTGGAGAATCACATATTTTATTGGCGTCAAATTTTTAAAATGTATATAAATAGAACATAATCAATTTATATAATTAAATAAATAATCATACGAAATTTTTTGGTACATAATAATCATACAATTTAAATGAATTAAATGAACTTCAATATAAATATTAATAGAACAAAACATAAATAATGTATGAATAAATAGTATCAAAATTGTATGATATTTTTTATTAATCATACAATTTGTTTGTCAATTTTAGAATTTAAAATACTACTGATTCAAATATTAATTACTAACGAGAACATTCAAAATATCAATTAATGACGAGAACGATTTTTGTGCTAAGTACATAACACATGCTCTAATCGTGTTTGAGATTATACTTTTATTTAATAAAGACATTGACTTCAAATTTATTTGATTTTTGTGAATACACGGGTACTAATTTCAGGCCATTTGTCATTTGTTTTGTATTGTAAATTGTCAATAATATCATACATTTAGAAACATATGTGTGTAACACACCAGTACTCATACGAAGTAAATATATTTTAAAGAATGTGTGAACACACGTGTAATACACCAGTACCCGTGTTGACTCTCATACTCTTACTTATTATTTTTATAAACATAACTTATAAATATTGTCAAAACAAACGGGAAAAACATTTTATATACGGGAAAAACACTATTGTTATAAACGGGATCAATGTTACTACTTATCCAAATGTTGAACAATAGAATTTTATCGAACATTTTTTTTAAATATATCAAAACAATTTGCAAAATATAATATAAAATATTGACTTGCTTTTCTAAAATTGTATTCTCTTTTATAAAATATTTGTCTTATTTTGAAATCATATTATTTTAGATATTTTGGTTTACATTTCATCTTCTACATTTATTACTATTTAAACTTAAATTTAATATTATTCTTATAAAATTTTTTTATAAACGGGAAAAACTTTACTTTTGATTCAAATATAATTAGAACTTATGTCAAAACAAAAATAATATTTTAATTTAAATATTTTTATAATTGAGAAATACTTGACCATTTATTCAAATATATTTATAAATACTTTCAAAAAACAATTAATTTTTATATACGGGAAAAATAAATAATTTATTTCGGAAAATATTTTAATTCTTTTAAACGAAATAACATACATTTTCTGATTCTAATTTTTTTTATAAAAATTGTCACAAAATAAAAACATTCATTCTCATATTTTTACAAACGGGAAAAACTTTACTATTGATTATAATATTTTTATAAATAATGTCAAAACAAAATTTATTATTTTCATTTAAATTTGTTTTTAAACGAAATCAGCTTTACTATTTATTTAAATTTATTTCTAAATAGTGTCAAAACAAAAATATTACTTTTTCGTTTTTTTTTTCATAACCTAATTGGTGACGTATGCGCGGTCCAGCCAGAACCCGTGCGTCGGCACGGGTTTCCTACTAGTTTGATAATAGAAATGTCAATGGAACAGGATATTGGCGCGGACACTTCTCCGTTTACACCATTGAATTCGTTGTCCATTCGTCGGCCAGGATTTCTACCATGGAGGAATTTGTATCCTCATCCCCATTTTTTTATTTCCGCATTTTTTATTTCCGCAGATTCTACTAATACCCATTAACATTTTATTTTTACGGTAGAATCAAACTTCTGATGTGGTGAGACATAAGCTAACATGTAAGGTTAGTATTTCAACGTTCAATTCAGTTTAAATTTGAAATTAATAGTGTATTTTCCATTTATATAATAGAGTGGTTGTAACCACCCGTTATTCTTCAAGCATAAGATGCGGCGAGTCGTTAGATGTATCGTGGACCTGAATCTCTTACGCTTTTCCTCAGGGTAATACCCCTACATTACAAGTAATTTGGAAAATTGTTGATTTCTCTAGGACATGGTTGTTGGCTCTTCTGGGTGGCCTAGAACAATTGTCCCTCAAGCCATTGTCTCTCTTTAATAGTACAAGGGTACTTGTCAAGAGGTGACATTGACTCCCTTGGGAATTTGCACCTTTAATGCACCTCGTAGCTGCATGTCCCTAATACATTCAGGAGGAACACATCAATATAGTTATTTTGTTGCTTGTCTTATTGCTTTCATTTTCAATTACTTTCGAATATTGAGTCTCCTTCATGATTGCACTTTTCTAGATCAAGTTTTGAAATAATTCGTTTTTAGCGTGCATAAACTAATAGTTTTGTTTGAACTTAATCAAGATGCTTTTAGTCAATTGCATGAGTTAGTGTAATAAGAACCATATATGTTATTGATTCAAGTTAGGTGGAAAGAAAAATCTCAAAGTGTTTTGAAAATTTTGAAGAAAAAGAAAGAGATTTTGTGTGTTTGATTCGAATCAAGCATATATCCTGACTCTAATCAAATTGAACAAAGGCAAAGCAAACCTTTTCAAACACTCTGATTCGAATCAACATTTACACTTGATTTGAATCATGCTTTTATGGGTCACCTCTAGTTGATTTGATTCAAATCAGACTTTACACCTGATTCAAATAAGAAAGTTTTCTCATATTTTCTAGTTGGCTCTGCTTGAATTGATTTGAATTAGAATTAACACTTGATTTGAATCATGTGGTCTTTGAATTGAATCAGACTTTGTTCTTGACTCGAATCAAGTGTAAAATGGGTCAAAACTTTGTTTTCTTCTTATTTCACTTCACTTGCTCTTTTGACTCAAATCATGAATTACTCTTGATTCGAATCTAACTAACTTTTTCAATCATTTCTAGTGCTTAATCTCAAGCACATGTACAATTATTGTCATATTTTTCATGTAAAATTTTCATAATCAACATTTTGCTTTTCTAATAAGCCAACACCCTTTGTTTTTGAAAGTTCAAAGCTCTTGCAATGAAACTCTTACATCTTCAACTTCATTTTGATTTCAGATATTGATAATGAGAGATTGGTTATTGATTGAAGGAGACTCTGCATTGAAACAAATCTTTCTTGAATATTTAGTTGAGATTTTCAAGTAGCTTGCAAGATTGAGGTTGTTGTCATTGGTGCTGACAAATTCCAGTGAAAAGAATGAGGTTGCCTTAGTAGTGACTGTATAGAAGGCTATGGATAAGATGGGTTTCTTCTCAAATCACCAGACAATTCACCACTCAAGGAATCAATAAGATCAATAGGTGATTGCTACACACGAAGGCTTGGAGAAGATTGGTGATATTGGAAGATTCAATAAGTGTTAATTGAGTAAAGATTACACAAAACAGTTTGTAATTAATTTGTATACAAGTCAAGATCCATATAGAAGATTTTATTTTTCTCAGCATTATTACGGATTGGTAATTGTGTGAACTCTTGCAAAATTTTGTCAAATAAAAAGGAACAATGCAGGTTCCAGTGGAAAACCATTAAAGAGTGTCGGTAGGCAAAATGAAGACAATCGCTGAAGCACTATAAATCTCAGTGTCATCTCTCTTCATTACTCTTGCATTTAATTTTCGTAGGATTTGCATGCTTAGGTATTTCAATTCTAACGTAGTTTATCATTTATTCAATTGGTAACAATTTATTACTTAAGGTTAATTTTTGTTAGAATTGGTGCCTAATATATCTGAATTGGTGATTAAATTTTGAGAAACAATTAAGGTTATTATTCATTGAAATTGAATCATTGTATAATCACATCTAATGAAATATACAATTGAATTAATTAAATACCTTGTGTATCATCAATATAACAATCGTTTGGTATTTGATAATTGATTAAGCGTTAACATGATCAAGTTTCAATAAAAGTATAATTTTCATATTTTCGCTTAAAAACTTCTGCGTGCATCTTTTAAAAAATTTCTGATACTCTTATTGAAAAAACAATTGATTTTTTTAGCAAGGGTCTATTTGTAACGCCCCGTTTTTATTTTAATTATTATTTGTAAAATAATTATGAGTCGGTGTGGTTGATGGTGTGATTTGACATGTTTCATTGTATTTTAAGTACCCTTGGTGGGGGGTAGTGCCCTTAAGAATAAGATTTTGAGGTGCTAGGGGTGTGGGAGCAAAAGTGTAGAGATTGGTGGTGCAGTGAGTAAAACTAATTAAATGATATAAGTTAATATTTAGTTAATTTTAATATTAGGTGAATATTAAGTTAATTAAATAATTGGTGGAAACTATTATTATTATTATTATTATTATTATTATTATTATTTCATTAGTTGGATTGGGTGATAATAATAATAATAATAATACAATGAAATAAAGTAAATGGAATATTAGGTGTGTAGAGATTTGAAGGGAGATATAGTAATTGTATGAGAATGAGTGAGGGTAAATGAGGTAAGCCATAGTTGGGGGTTTTATGAAGAGAATTAGAGAATAAGGAAACCAGTTTTCATTCTACGTGAAAGAGATAGCAGAAGGTGAAAGAAGCTAGGGCAAGAAGAGAGAAGAACTCCATTGGAGAAGAGAATATAGCTCATCAAATCCAAGATAAGGGTGGGAATTCTTTTATCTCTCAAGGGTTAGATGATGTATGTATTTGGGTAGGAATCATTAGGTTGAATTCATGTGAATGTTGAGTGTTTGTTGATAGGTTCTAATGAGTTAAGATGTTAAGATTTGTTCATGATATTGTCTATAAAATAATGCATGTTATTGTTGCTAAATATTGCTGAGATTGGATGTGATTTTCGTGCACTATGAGGACTGTTTTGGGGAGGAAATTGGGTCTGGTGTATCAGAAAATTGGATTGCAGAAAATCTGCTACGCGCTCGTAGCGCCAGGCGGTGGAATTGTAGTGTCGGACGGTGCGCTGTCGGGCGGTGATCAGGAGGCGCATCATGGAACGCTACTGGATTTTGTTAGAATTAGGGGGGGGAGCTACGCCTGTGCGCCGTCGGGCAGTGCGAAGAGGCGCAACAATGCTGCTGCGTGATTTTTGTTGTTTCTTTGCTGTTTTCTTGTTGTTTCGCGTAGCTTCCTGTTGCTTCGTTGATGATTTCTTTAGATGATGTATTTTGGAGGATTGTTATGAAGATGCATGTTCGAATCGGTGTATGTGAGTTGTTGTGAAATAGTGAGTTGAGTATTGATGATATGCTATGTTTATGCATTTGTTTCGTTGTTGCATGATGTAGTTAAAGGTGCATAATATGTTGCATGAGTTGAGGGATGATGTGTGCCCATGTGGGGAGTGTGCGTCTATCCAGATTCCTTTTAATGGAATCGATGTTGTTCTTGTCGTTGAGGTGATTGTGTGCCCACCTGGGGTGTGAGCAATCACGATTGTCGTGTGCCCATGTGGGGTGTGAGTGACTAGATTGACGTTCCGACGGGAATTGTGATCATGAAACAGGGATCGAAATTGGTACCACATGTATTGAGTCTAGTTGGTGTCTCATTGCATTACTCTTGTTAGTTGTGTTGCATTATGCTTTGGTTGATGATCTGTGGTTGTGTTGAGGTGTGTGATTCTTGTTGGTAGTTGTGACATGGGTGAATGACTTGGTGATTTATGCTTTTATATTTATATCATCTTCTTCTTTTGTTGATTTGAGAATCTCACCCCTTCTGTTTGAATGTTGCCTTTACATGGGTAACGTGCAGATATTCCGCTGTAGGAGCTCAGGTGTGAGTGGAAGTTGAAGTCTTCGGTTTATTCTTTTAGTTGGCGTCAGCTCTGATATGTAACATTGGGAGTCGGGAACGCTTTTATATGATTTTATTTGTTGAAGAATTATTAGTTGTTTTTCTGATATGAAAACTGTAACACCCTTCTACCCCACATACAATTTTAGGAAAAACACTTAATATTATCAGAGTAAAATCAGCAAGAAAGGTGCCACATATATTCAACCAACATTCAAAATCCTTGTCCTGTCCCATAACACGGGTTATTCATTCATCATTAACATAAATTAACAACTACACAGCGGAATCAAACTTTTAGTTCAGGCCAACAAAATACTTCATAGATAAAAGCCTCCAATTCAAAATGGCATCAACGATGAAAAAAGAAATTCCAACATACAACCAAAGGGAAACACAAGGTTCACAACTAATCCCAACCCGATGTTACATGACACAGAGCAGGACACCACTTAAAACACGACTAAAACGACCAAAGGACGCTCCGAGACTCAATCCCCCGGCACCGCACGCCTACTCTTGGTTATCTGCAAGTTACCCACATAAGAGGCAACATTTTCAAGCAGGCAGGGTGAGAAATCACAAATCATTATAGTAATATAAGGACATGGAAAATAAACAGAAAAGCAACAACAACATCATAGCATCGTCAACAAAATATCATAGCATCATCAACAACAACATCATAGTGTCGCTCCCGGGATTTTCATCCTAGTACAAACGCGAAAGTGGCACCGAAACAGAGTCGCCAGCAATGTGTATTTATCCCAAGAGAGGGAAAGGAAACACCGCATAAACCTGAGAGGAAGGATAGAGCGTGGTCTTGCGACCAAGAGATCTGGGTTCGGGAGTCGGTTACGCGTGAGGAAGGTATTAGCACCCCCACGCGTCCATCGTACCCGATGGATCCACGCTTGCTTGTCAATCAAAGGGTGTAAGAAAAGGATACTGGAAAAGGAACTGCTAGCTGGAGAACTGGAAAAGGAAAGGAGAGAAAGAGAAACAAATGTAGGGAAAATAAAAGAAGTGCTCGAATGGGCCCTACCTCACTGCCTACGTATCTCATCGGGAACATGAGAATCAGAGCGACGTAGTTCCCCTCACTATGGATGGCTTTGTTTGTGTTTTTTAGGGAACGTCTAATGTTCTAGCTCAGGTGTTGTAGCTCGATGTATGGAGACTTAGGCGTTACTATCTTGCAAGAGAACGAGGAGAAGCACGTTCGTACGTTGAGAATGAGTGAGATGAGAAGAGAATTCCCGAAGGAAAGACGTTATTGTATGTTTGGAGTTTTTAGAATGAAGTGTTTTTTGCAGTTATTTGTAACTTGCATTGCACCAAAGTCTAGGGCACAGGGACGAATACTTAACGAATCGTCCCAAGACAGGACGCCCGCTAAGCACTCTAGAAAGATAAGAGGAAGCCCCTTATTTCTCATTCCCCACGCTTAAGGCTCGTGCGCAATACTCTTTATCTTTATTAAGTGTTTTCAAGAAGTTTTGAGACGAGAAGAAGTGACTCAAAAGGAGCAAAAGGTGAAAACTAATGAGGGATACTAAGACTCAATCTTAATGTTATCATACATGGATGGTCCTAAAGGTTAAGTGTGGTATGAGAACTCTTAAACTAAAAGAGAAAGGGGGATAGCACTACCTAATGCATATCCTACCTCACTTTAATCAAAGATTAAAGTTGAGCTAGGATCCCAAAGGGATGTGAGAAAATTCTACACATAGCATCATATCATGCTATTCATAAAAGAGAAATCAGAAATTAATCAACAATGAGCAATTGAAATCATGGTAAAAAATAACCAAGCTAGAATTAAAATGCTAAGTAAAAAATCAAGATTAAATTCTAACAAGAAAATATTATTTGTCTAATTCTAAAATTAATCCTAAAATTAGTTCAAGGCAATTCTAAACTAAATCTAAAGAAAATTAATTCTAAAATTAAATCTAGAATTAAAAGAAAATATTAGAAACTAATTTCTAATCAAGATGAGGTTTTAGAAGTAATCTAATTCTAAACTATAAACTAATTCTAAAGAAAATTAGTTCTAAAGAAAGACTAATATTAAAATCTAAATGAAAATTCTAATTAACACCTAATTAAGAGTTAATTTCCAATTAAAAATATAATTCTAAAATTAAATCAAAAGAAGGTTAATCCTAGAGGATTAATTCTAATATTAAAAAATCTAATTCTAAAATTAAAGTCTTGAATTATAATTCTAAAATTCTAAAACAATTAACCAAATACTTAAAACTAATGAACAAAAATTCAATTAAAAAAAACAGAGGGAGGTGTGAAAATGATTCCAAGAGGTGTGTACAGTGAACGGGGCGCTGGGCTTTAAACCAATAAGCCCAAATGCTTATTGATACGCACAGGGGGTGCGGATAGTGGCTTAGGGCGGTGTGAAAAGAGAGTCAGGCGAATGGGCTTTTAATTTGAGGCCCAAAGAAATCTCTATGCAGCCAGGTGGGGTACGAATAGCCTGTCTGGGGGTGCAGCGTGTGGGCCTGAGGTTATTGGCTCGGACAAGTGTTCATGGCTTTGGGGGGTGAATTAATGAAAACGGAGGTTGGAAAAGAAAACAATATGGGCTTGGCCCGGTCCAATTGAGGCACACTAATAAAGTTAACCTAAAAGAAGGTAAGAACTCAGAAACAAACACACACCGCCGCTTCCCCTGCTCTTCATATCTTCTTCTTCAACTCCCTTTGCCGACGTGTTCACCACCATCGCCTTCGTCTCACCACCATTCCCTTTCTCTCCTTCATAAGCTCGTCTCCAGAAACTTTCTTCTCCGGCCACTTCCTCTTCACCTCTCAACGTCGCGCAATACATCGCCGTCAAAGCCACGCATTCCGTCTTCATCTGCAAAAGCTCCGATGACCTCTTCCTCTTCCCCTCTCAACGTTCCTCTTCGTCCGCTCACATCATCTCCAATCGTTCGTTCTCTCAACCGCGATTCAACCTTCAGCATCTGCGTAAACGGACTCGAACTCAAGCCAAACAACAACAAGCAACAATTATCTTACTCTACGCGCAATCGCGACCACACAACGAGCGGAGAAATTCAATCACGGCGAAAAGCAAAAGCAAACTACTCGCGAACCGTCCATATACGAAAGGAAGAACAGTAAAGAAAAGTTTAGAGAGCTTACCGACCGAAGAGAGTCCGACGCTTCTTCAAGTTTGCGACGAGAAACAGAAAACCAGAGGTGAGATAATATTCTTCTTCACTTCTTCTTCGTTCTGATTCTTCTTCTTCGATCGCTGATTATTGATTATTGCTCATTTTTATTCCTCTGATTCCACTTGCTTACATATTGATGACAAGCTCTTGAATCAGTTGTTGTTGTTGTTTTGATGCAGGTTCTTGAATTGATGATGAAGATCGAAATTGAATCCGTTGAACGATCGCGGAATTGTTGAGGCGTGCCGACTTCGAACCAGATGAAGGTTGGAGGGTTTTGCAGTGGAGTGTTGATGAGGGATTTTGGAGAATTTCCAGTTGAATATGAAGGTTCAGGTTGAAGATTGCTGAGAGATGTGTGAGATTCAGGGAAGAAGTTGAAGATTGAAGGCTAGTTGCGGTTTCGAAATCTGAGAATTGAAGGTGAAGAGTGGAAGAAGGAGAATTGAGAGAAAACTATCTGAAGAAGAGTCTCCAAGAGTGAAGAAGAGGTGAATTTATAGAGGAGCTTGGAATGATCCAGAAGAAAAAGTTTGTTACAGTTTGTAACTGAATTTGGTTAGAGTTTGGTTAATTCTGTTATATGATTTTTGACAGTTAGTTTTGAAAAGTAACTGAATTTTTGCGAATTTTCTGTTGGAGATGTTAGTATATTTTCCTGATGTGAACTTGTCTTTTTTAATTGATGTGATGTTATTTTCTGCACATTTTCTTTTTGCTATGTATGGAATTGGATGATGTGTGTAATGACCAACATGGGGAGTTCTCATATTTACAAGATTGACGTCACCATTGGGACAACGTAGTCGTTGGGCAAAATCACAGATACTTTGATATCTCACAAGTTCGTCATTCTCAGAACATAAAACGAGAAAAGGAGCCCCTAAATTAACAAAAGAATATAAAGCCTGCCAATGTTCAGCCAGATGCAATACAAGCTTTGATGGGCCGGGCACTTTTGTAATCGAAGGCTGTAAATACGCGGAAACCAACATCACTTGTAACATCTAGTGGCCCAGGATCATATAAGCTGAAATAGTTTGTACATACAGGCTTTTGATCCTAGACATGAGTAGGTCAACGAATTCCCTTAATGAGTTTAAGTTCTGAGATTCATGAGTTTGCAACTTTTCCTTTTTTTTTACGGTTGATTACAATACAACAAAGATGGTGTTTTTGTTGAGTTAATTGAATTATTATGAGTAATAAAGAAAATAATGGTAGGAATAAGAATGAATCAACGGTGGATAATGGATATTTTAATAGGGTGCTTAGATTTCAGGCTTCTGGTATGAAATGAGAAATTATTGGGATTTGATTTTTTTGAGTTGAAATGTATATTGAATTGTGGATCTAAAAGTGGGTATTTGGTAAAAAACTATTCTAAATGGATATAAAAACTGGACATTGGATATGGCTTGAAATATGGTCAAAAGAAACAAAATGGGTTTAGATTGGATATTGAAATGGAATGGATATGGACCAAAAAATGGTTTTGGATATTAATGAAAAATGTTATTAAACAAATATGGGTTAGGAAGTGAATTATAAGTGGAATTTGGGAATTTATGGAAATGGTATCAGAATGGTTATGGGTTAGCAAAAAGGAGTTATGACTCGAATTCCAAGCAAGTCACATGATCACATCTCAACACATTCAATCCACATCAAGCTTCAGATCCAATACAAACTTGTGTCCTTAATGGCTCCCCATCTTCAATCAATAAACTCAGTCGAATTGAACACATGTAATTTTAACCAATGATTCTCAGTTGACGACTATCCACAAATTCAACCCTGAATGAGGAACCTTGATTCACCTTGAATGCACACTGATGAGGAATTGTCCTGAACAGAGAAAGAACCAAACCCTGATTCACACCCAATAAAACTTGACCCAACGCCTCTGATGAATCCTCTAAAATGAGAAACCCCCTCTTGATGTACACTAATAATATTCTGAATACGGAAAGCTCAAACCAAGGGAAGATGCCTTGATCACACGTCTTAGGAACCCAATGCAAATGAATGAATGAGTTATGACCTAATGGAATGAAAATGAGTGCGAAACAAAAGCCAGAAAAAGGTAGGGCAAATTTTGGGGTGCTACAGCTGCCCCTATTCAATCAACTTGGACCTGAAAGGATGATAGCAACTACTTTCAGACATTCAAGGTAGAAGGTGATTGAATAAAAAAAGAACCGCAAAATTTGCACTCTGCGGGAGAGAAGATATTAAACCGGAGCCCAATCACACTTCGTCAAAAGAATTTGACAGAAAGACAACACCCAGCGAACCACATCGTCAAAGGGATTTGACGGGAAGAAAAATGGAACCCGACTGAAAGGACACATCGTCATAGGGATGACGACAAGAAGACTCAACGGAAGGAACACATTGTCATAGGGATGACAGAAATAAGACTCGACCAAAGGAACACATTGTCATAGGGATGACAGAAAGACGACCCAACTGAAGGAACACATTGTCATAGGGATGACAGAAAGAAGACTCGACACCCGACCGAAATGATACATCGTCAAAGTAATTTGACAGCATGAAGACTTAACCAAAGGAAAAACGTTGTCATAGGGATGACAGGAAGACGACTCGACCAAACGAAGCACATTGTCATGGGGATGACAGAAAGAAGACTCGACCCAAGGAACACATTGTCATAGGGATGACAGAAAGACGACTGAAGGAAACACATTGTCATAGGGATGACAGAAAGAACGACTCGACCACAGGAAACACATTGTCATGGGGATGACAGAAAGGAAACCTGTCGCTCCCAGGATTTTCATCCAGGTACAAACGCGAGAGTGGCCAGGAAAAACAGAGTCGCCAGCCGTGTAAATTTATCCCAAGAGAGGGAAAGGGAACACTGCATAAACCTTAGGAAGAGGGAAAGGAATGGTCATCGCGACCATAGCCTGGGTTCGGGAGTCGGTTACGCGAGGGAAAGGTGCTAGCACCCCACGCGTCCATCGTACTCGATGGGATCCACGCTTGTTGTCTATTCTACGGGTGAGTCATATTATCATCTAGGGCTGTACTAAAACGGAGAGGGGAAGACAAAGACAGACTCGGTAGGACGTCGACGTCCTAGGCCTACGTACCCCCTTTTTGCAATGGGGAATTCAGAGTCAACGTAGTTCGGACCAAGTTCTTTTTGTGTTTTTTATGAGCGACGTTAAGTTCGCGTCCGGCAGTTAGGGTCGATGCCTGTTTGCGTCTCAGACGGAGGGTAACATGCCCTTTTTGAAAATAGCCTTTAAGTTGAAAGTCCCGAAGGACAAAAAGGTTTGAGGTTTGTTTGTGTCTTTTAGGACAGAAATGGCTTAAGTTGGTTCCTAAGCTGCATTGCACCAAAGTCTAGGGCACAGGGGTGAATACTTAACGCATCGTCCCAAGACAGGATGCTCGCTAAGCACTCTAGAAAGATGAGAGGAAGCCCCTCATTTCTCATTCCCCATACTTAAGGCTCGTGCGCAATACACCCTATTATTATTAAGTGTTTTAAAGAAATTCGAGATGAGAAGAGAGAAGACACAATGGTAACTCTAAAAGGGGACTATGAATCCTAAAGTTATCATGCATGGGTGACCTACGGTTAGTGAGGCTTGAAGAGGACCTAAACCCTAAAGAATAAAGATAGGAGAGAAGAAAAGGTAAGGGTAACCATGGATGCTTATCCATACCCTTAAGGAACTTACCCTGATCCTGCATAAAGGGTTAGTGAGAAACAGACATGAATAAGGGCAATGAGGTGAATGAAAATCAAACAACGGCAAACAATGATAATAATGAACCAAACATGAATCAAAAAATCAAAGAGCACCCCTAAAGCAAATGGCATGAATGCCTTTCAAACAAGGTAATCATATAAAGTCAAAGGTGCGCCTGCAAGAAAATCTCAATTGAAAATAAACCCAATAATTAGAAAAATGATTCCTAAAATTCTCAAATTAATCCTAAGGGATCCTCAACCAGAGGCAAACAATATATAAAAATCCCTGCAAAAATTCAAAGCGTTAGCCACTCAAATAATCACACGAAAGTCAAATAAGGGAGAGGGTTCAACGTGCCAAAGAGAAGGACCTAAATGCAATGTAAAATAAAATTAAAAATGCAAGAAAAATATTTTTATGCAATTTAACATATTAATGAATAAATGCAAAAAGAACGAGTCAAAAATATTTTATAGGTGAAGAGAATTAAAATAAAGAAATTGAGTATGCATGAAATGCGTAATTATAAAGCAAATGAATTAAACAATTAAATTAAATGATAAAAACAAAATAACAAATAAAAATAAAATTTGTAAAATTTTATTAAGATGATAAATATGATGTATGATTTTTTTAGTGATTTAAAAATGCATTTGAGTATTTTTACAAATAAAAAATGGAGTGTGATAAATTAAATGAATGAAAAAAAAGAAATAATATGCATGGGGTGCGAACAGCAATAAAATGAAGAGGAGAATGACTTGGGCTACCGAGTGGGGGTGTCAAAAGCAGGCTCACACGTTAGGGTTGATCAGAAAATAAAATAAATAAAAAACCTGGGGGTGCAAATAGCAGGGGAAGTACGTTAGAAACACGGTTGGGCCAAAGGGTGGGGGGTGCGCATAGCAACCCAGCCCACCAAACTATCATACCAAACAAAAAAACTGGAGAGTTCACCGTGTACCCTCCATGTGCCACGCGCGTGGGTTTTTTAATGTGTTGGCACATTCCTGTCCGTCTGATGCATCGTGCGCTCACTGATCAGTCAACTAGTCAAAAGTCAACACAAGGTAAGCAGAACAAAATGATGCCATTGGATGTGCACGATACTTACGGTGGGTGAATAACATGGAATCAGTAATAAAAATTCAGAAAAAAATAAAAAGAAAAACACATGGCACGATGAGGACCGTTGGATGCGTGGATCGAACAGCCAAGGAGTCGTCTTCCTCATTTGGACCCCTCACCGGCCGGAACCTTGCAGATCGCCGGAGCCCTAGCTCCGGCCGCCTGCCACCACCACCTGCAAATTAAAAATGCCCAGAAAACACCAAACCGCATACCGTTTTGTCCAGATTTTTGCAAGGAGCACGAATGTGCAATCAAAATTTAACAACAACCCATATATAGTGAAAAACGAAGAAGTTAAGGTTAAGGCATAAAAATTCAAACACACATAGCAAGCGGTATGCACGTCCAAACACCACGCAAATCACATCAGCATACTCAGTACCATTCACACAACAACATGCATGCTTAAAAAACAAGTTTCACGATCATCAAAATTACCCCTAACCTGAGATGGCTCCACACGCGTGCGTGCTCTTGGCTGTAAGTGGTGATTGATATCTACTCCTTGGATCCCCAGGAAGATGTCTGTGGAAAAATCCTTTAAGAAAGCCTTGTGGATCGTGAGTTTTGGTGAAAAAGAGCTCTAGGGTTCAAGCTTGAATTCCTCTCCAAATTTTCGTGTCTCCTTCTTCAACCCTAGCATGAATTGGCTTATAAAGACTAGGGTTTCCTTCTGACAATGACTTGGGCTTGGGTAATTCCAATTTTAATGATTTTTGCATTATTTAATTTAATATTGAATTTTAACTAATTAAATCCAATAAAAATAAAATAAAATGAGGAAAAATCAAATATATGCTCTTTGGGTCGTGCATGGCTTTATGTTTGAGTTTGGTTTAAGAAACTCATGGCCCAATTGTCAAAATTTGGATTTTAGGCATAGTTTGCTTTGTGCACCTCCTCAAAATTGCCCAACTTTGACTAAGCATAACTCCTTCAATTTTTAGCTCCTTAATGCAAACTAATACTTTTTATAAACCTCAAGATGTCCTCTAACCAACCTTTTTGGTCCCATGTCAATTTGATCTTCCATGTTCAAGTTATGAACTTTTGAAAAAGGTTGACTTTTGTTGACTTTCAAAATGACCTATAATGTCTTGGCTCATATCTCCCAAATGAAGCATTTCTGGACTTGGCTTGTGAGACACAAAGTTGTAGGGAATTGAATTTCCTTCAAGATGGGATTTGGTTGAGGAATTTTTGATTAAGTATGTGGAAGTTAGGCCTGGTCAAAGTACAATTGACTTTTCCTACAAAAATCCTAATTTAGTAACTCCTGATTCTTGATGATTCTGAGGTTTCCATGATGAATCATGATCAACCCTTGATCAAATGATGAATTTCACCCCATAATCTTGATGTTGACCAAAAATCTTGAGGTTTGACTTTGTGTTGACCACAGTTGACTTTTTGACCAAGTTAACTGATTTTCAATCCATTGGTCAATTGAACTTCTCCTGAATCAAACTAATGGACAACCTTCCACTCCTAGGTACTCAGGGACCCAAGGAATACCATGGAATCAAGTCTTGCCCAAAAAATCAGAAATAAACTGACTTTATAGCAAACCCTAGTTTTGGTACCCTCCGTCTAGGAGGAAATAGCACAGTCTCCAAATCAAAATTCCTCTGAATATGATGTGTATCCTCTCCAACAAAGATAAGATATGCCATTTGGTGATGGTAAAAACCCAAGGAGCCTGTCCATTGAAGCAATAAACCCAAGAATTTCAAACTCTAATTCATGCACTGGTTAGGAGGGAGTAATCCACTTGAAATCCCTTGCCACCTGTGAACCCCTGATGATGTACTAGACCAGATAAGACCTTCTTGAACTGTTTCAAGCACCTTGACCCCATGCTAATGATATGCATACATGATAATGTAAAAAAATGAAATGAAACATAAGCCAGCTAGTAAAAGGGTAAGGAGGGCAAATTTTGGGGTGCAACAGCTGCCCCTATTCAATCAACTTGGTCCGGAGTGTATGATAGCAACGACTCTCAGACATTCCAGGATACACGGGGATTGAATACTGAAAGAACTCCAGAAATTTGCGACCAACAGAAGAGGGACGACTCACTGGGGAACGAACAAAAATGCTGCACTTGTCACGATACGTACGAGTGTTGAAAACCAAGGTATTGGAAAGTCACAAACGAATGTTAACTATGCCGGGGGTAAACACTGACGGGTGTAGAAAGCTCAATACGGACGGGTATCAGAAAGGTACACGGACGGGTGTAAAGGTATCAATACGGACGGGTATCTAAAAGGTACACGGACGGGTGTAGAGGTTTCAATACGGACGGGTATCTAAAAGGTACACGGACGGGTGTAAAAAGGTTCAATACGGACGGGTATCTAAAAGGTACACGGACGGGTGTAAAAAGGTTCAATACGGACGGGTATCTAAAAGGTACACGGACGGGTGTAGAAAGCTCAATACGGACGGGTATCAAAAAGGTACATGGACGGGTGTAAAGGTATCAATACGGACGGGTATCTAAAAGGTACACGGACGGGTGTAGAGGTTTCAATACGGACGGGTATCTAAAAGGTACACGGACGGGTGTAAAAAGGCTCAATACGGACGGGTATCAAAAAGGTACACGGACGAGTGTAAAAGGATTCAATACGGACGGGTATCTAAAAGGTACACGGACGGGTGTAAAAAGGTTCAATACGGACGGGTATCTAAAAGGTACACGGGCGGGTGTAAAAAGGCTCAATACGGACGGGTATCAAAAAGGTACACGGACGGGTGTAAAAGGATTCAATACGGACGGGTATCTAAAAGGTACACGGACGGGTGTAAAAAGGTTCAATACGGACGGGTATCTAAAAGGTACACGGACGGTTGTAGAAAGCTCAATACGGACGGGTATCAAAAAGGTACACGGACGGGTGTAAAGGTATCAATACGGACGGGTATCTAAAAGGTACACGGACGGGTGTAGAGGTTTCAATACGGACGGGTATCTAAAAGGTACACGGACGGGTGTAAAAAGGCTCAATACGGACGGGTATCAAAAAGGTACACGGACGGGTGTAAAAGGATTCAATACGGACGGGTATCTAAAAGGTACACGGACGGGTGTAAAAAGGTTCAATACGGACGGGTATCTAAAAGGTACACGGACGGGTGTAGAAAGCTCAATACGGACGAGTATCAAAAAGGTACACGGACGGGTGTAAAGGTATCAATACGGACGGGTATCCAAAAGGTACACGGACGGGTGTAAAAAGGTTCAATACGGACGGGTATCTAAAGGGTACACGGACGGGTGTAAAGCAACTTTTACCGGGGATTAATCTCGTTGGGGAATGGATAAGTCTAAATAAAAGACTCTGCCGGGGAACACAAATATGAGGAACACATCCCTCCCAAAATCTCCTGAACTGTGCTATCTCCGCTGAGAAAGAGAAACTGGCAAAGAGAGCGTCAAACCTGGCTTATGCTTCGAATGCAAATGTTTGAATTTTGCCGTAATGCTCCACACGAAGTGGAAATGCTACGCGTTTGAGGATGCAATGCAAGTGCTTATGATATGCAAAAGGGGTCCCTCCAGCAAAATAAATGCCGGAGAGAAAAGAATGATTCAGATCGGGCTAAAAAATAAATTGTCCTCTGAATCCCAGAACTCCGTTGAGAAGGATCACCGTGACCGACTCTCTGGATCAATAACTTCTGCTGGGGATGAAGTCTCAGATGAACATTCGCTCTACTGGGGATTATACATAACTCTTTGAAAAAGGAGGCCACGACCTGGATCAAGAGAGTGTCAAATATCACTTGGATTTAAAACCTGCTGGGGATACTGCTGGACTTAGCCTGCTGATGGGGGAGAAGGAGCACCTTGACTTTATGGGGAAATAACGTCTAGACCTGGGGAAAATACCTCCTAAGTCTCCTGCTAGGGAAGGTCTGCTCTGCTGAGGAAAGTACAACCTCAATGCTGGGGAGAGTAAGCTGCTAGGGAAGTACGATCCTGTTGCCCTTCAATCCTGACTTGTTTCTAAGGTCATAGACGGCCCTTTGAACTTTCCACTTGCCCCAGACCATCAGGTCTAATGGAAGAAATCGCCTCAAGAGGATTTTACAGAAGACCGGGCGTTCGCACTGCCCCAGGGTCTTCAAACTCTTGGAGAGATTTATCATATCTCGACATAACTGCCTCAGTCTTCATAATCCATGAAGTACACTACTTCGAAAGGGATTTGCAATGACCTGAAATATTCTGCCTTGAAGAGGTGCTTTCAATTAACCATTTTCAGGAGTGGATAATCTCCCACGCTCTGGAGGTGGCCTGCCCCAATATGAGCTTTGAAGTGACTTTGCCCCTGATCTTAGAATGAATGCCCCAGAATAACTGAATTTCAGAGGGACTTCTCGACGTGACTGCCCCAGATTGGCTCCATCTTAACACGACTTACTGGGAGAACCCACTCTACACTGAGTCTCTTGGCAGCATGCCTCTTGATATGATTGTCCTTCGGAATTTTCAAGCAACCCAACTTGGCAGGATCAAGCTTCTTGACTGACTTTCACTGTGTAAGCTACATTGATGCTTAGGCACATGTATGCAAACAGAACAAGTTATCTATGAGAATTCTAATGCAACACTCATGTTAACCTTGAAGTTTTTATTGAAAATTCGTCACCCAACCTTGTGAACGAATCGCTAGCTGGGACGCGACCTTGATTTTTGAATGGTAAAACAATGCGCACATGCAATACCAACAAATCTTATTAACACAACTTATAGGAGTTAGGAACGCTGTCCTGTTGAAGTACGCCTTCAGAATAAACCCTGTTTCAATTAGGACTTTAGAGGTTTGTAACGTGGTCTGGTTCACGGTTTCAGAAAAAAGGATTTATAGCTCAAAGTTTATCGGTGCCCACCCACTCTTCGTGATGTTCTCCAGTCCTATGTTCGATTAATCTGACCCAAACGCTCATTTCTCGAAAGATTTATGATCTTCAAGGAACCTATGCCACTGATGGTTTGACCCCTAAGGAGGCTTTGGAGTGACAGTCATCCCTTTTATCTTTTGTGTCTGTAATCACACGAATTTGTTCTTATCGGGGATTTTCTTTTCGTCTTTCGCTTTTTCTTTCTTTTTTTTATCCCTAATTTTCGCCTGGACTGACTCTTTTGAGTTTTTTCGATTTTGAAGTCCAGCGGGACGCCCTAACTTTTGCCTAAGTCGCTTGTTCTCAAGCTTCGACTTAGCGGGCTTTCTCTTTTTATTCCCCTTTTGAACAAAGCGTGTGACACTAGTTGTCTTACTTGCTTAAAAGGGTTGTGACTGCCTCACTCCTTAGTTGTTGACGGATAACCATCGGGGTTTCATATCTCTTGCACACTCTCCTTGGAATTTGAGCGCTCGGTCAAACTAACTGACGCCTACCCTGCCCCTGGGTTAAATATGAGGGTTTTTTCGTATGAAAGAAACTCCTACTCCGAGGCTCAAAGGGGTTAACGAGGGTTTATCTCCTTATCTCTCCAGTGTTTATGGTTTTGAAACAATGCCTGTACATCCTCAACAGGGTTCTATCCAAAAGCGTACCATTAGAGACCTGCGTTCTTATTTCGTCATCCTCCCTCAAGAGTTCTTAAACAAAGAAAAATTGATATTGCAGTGCATATAAACATTTAAGAGTGAATACGAATGGATTACTTCAAGGGAAACATACTCATTGCATTAATATCATCATAAAAACAAACAAGTCTTGTATACATAAGATGCTTTAACAGAAAATAAAAACTACAAATGAAAAATGCAGTAAAGAAGCTGAAGATTGCCCTTGTTGAGGAAGCTTAATTCTGCCTGGACGTACTTGCAGACTGAGTGTTCATTTGAGAAAGGAGGCTTCCATTGATGTACATATCATCTTCAGTGAATACAATGATCTCTGAGTCCACCAGGTCTTGCACCTTATGCCTGAATACATTACACTTATCAATCGTATGCCCGAACGTTCCCGAGTGGAACTCGCACCTAGCAGTCATGTCATAATCGGGAGGAATAGGGTACGGTACTGGCGCGGTCCCCCTTGTTTGAATCAGAGACTTCTTGAGCAGGCGCGTAAACAGCTGACTATAAGGGATAGGAACAGGATCAATTATCCTTTTGGGCCTTCTTGGTCTCGGTTGCCCTTGTTGTTGATAATTCTGCTGTCGGTGCTGATTTGGGTGCCCAGTCTGGCCCTGCACTTTCCTTTCTGTACTCGGATGAGGCACAAACAAGGGTTGTGGAAGGGATCCCTGACGCGAGGTGGATCCTTTGGCGAAAGAGGGAGTCCTCAATCCCTTTGCAACACTGGGAGTAACATCACTTTGTTTACCAGTGCCAACTAATGTAAACTTGATTACCCCTGAATCAATGAGCTCTTGGACTTTGTACTTGAGCATTTTACAATCTTCAACGCTATGACCAAGTGCCCCTGAATGGAATTCACACCTATCATGGACGTTGGAACCCATACGAAACTTGATATGTGGAGGTCCCGCAACAATCAATTCAATCAACTGAAACTTGAGCAGGTGCTGAAGCAACTGAGCGTATGGCACCGGAATCTGGTCAAACTTCTTTTCAAACTTTTCTGGATTAAGACCCTCAAGAAATGGTTGTTGATGAAAAAGCTCCGACGGTGGGGAGGATCCACGAGGCAGTTCATGGTCTAGGGGAGACCCCAAAGAGATGGGAGGAATGAGATCCTCTGCTGTGTAAGCGGGCACAGGACTGTCTTCCTTTTTCAACACCCTATTCAAAATTTCCATGATCAAGCCCATCTGAGTCTTCATCTGATTGATCTCTTCCCTTAGCATTCTCTGCTCCTGGAGCATGTCTTCCCCAAATTGCCCCATCTGGCTTCGCATTTCCCTCAACTCAGCTTGGATTCGTTCCATGATTCTCTCCTGATTTGGTCTGGTAAAATACTGGTGAATGTGCTGATCTGAAATCCCGAGATTAGAACAAGATAAGAACACCGGAAATAAACACCTGTCATGCAAAATGATTATGCAAAATGATTATGAATATGCAATTGCAAATGGACGTGTTTGAAAATTCACAAGGCGATCCACCCCTTGATTCTGGTTTAATAACAAGATATAATGGAACTTCTGCTCATATATTAAGAAAACCAGAGAAAAGCCGAATGTCAACAACCACAAATCTGAGATAACAAGTCTGAATACAAAAACCATAGGTCCCAACCAACAAGCCTGGTGGTGATCCACATACAATAAAATAGGGAAGAAAACTAAGGCATGTCATCAAGGTTTACAAGAGTCAAACCTCCCCATCCACTATGCTTTCTGCACCAGTTTTGAACTTCCTCGAACAGCTTTCTGGTGTCGGGATGCTTCGGCCTCTGAATCAGTCCTTGGATAAGAAGGTCTCTCCTGTGTATGATCCCGTCCAAGTATCGACAATGTAACTCCCAAGCGTCTTCTCCAGAAACACCTTCCATGCTAGGTCCCTCATGTCTAGATCTCTTCACTTCAGCTTGGGCCTTCAGTTCCTCTATGGAGGCTATAGCTTCATTGAGTTGGTCTTGGACTGCTTGTCTCTTGAATATCCCTGATAAGATCTCAGCATCTTTCTTTTTTAGCGTTGACTTCAATTGATCAATCTTAGCTAGGTAAGCGTCTTCCTTTCTTTTATTCTCATCCATGGCGGTCTCTTGGTGATCATTGAACCTGTGAATCTTCAACAAAGCTTTGCCTAATTCCTCCTCCTTGGACCGGAGAACATTACTGATACCATCCAAAGCTTGTTTCATTCTTTCTCTGGATGCGACCATGTCAGCAAGCTCTTTTTCTGCTTTAGCAAAGAGCTCTGTCTTCAACTTGGCGGTATGAACAGCTTCACCCCGCTCATGCTTCCACTGATAAATTTCTCTCTTTAGCTCATTATTTTCTTCCCTCAACCTTTCCTTTTCAGCCCATAACTTGTCATACTTCTCTATCTCAACTGTGGTAGGAGGCTCGATCACCAAAGGATACAAAGGTGGTTCCACCGGGAAAGGAAGGAGCTCCTCTTCTGCTCTTTTCTTGATCCACTCTTTATAGGGGAGAAAAGCCTGGTTATTACACTTTCCGAATGGCATTTTACCCTTCTTGGTTAACTGTTTCCAAGCATTCACAACCTTCTTCATCATCTCTTGATCCTTAATACCATTGAAGAATAAGGACTCTTTGGTGTCTCTCTCATCCGGTGGACCTCTCAAAGGATAACAAAATTGTCTGATAGCTAGGGAGGGATTATAGTTAATTCCACCTTTCCTCCCTATCAAGGGAACATTAGGGAATTCTCCGCACTTGTAAACAATATCCAATCCTAGCAAGTCATGATTGATCCAAACAATGTTGTCTGCAGTCAAGCCCATAACCCTCTTTGACCATTTCAGAGAATCTTTTGTATCAACGAAAGCGCCAGATTCGGGGAGACGACTCAGAAACCAAGTAGATAAGAGTGGTGCACAACAACTCACAGTTTTCCCACGCCTATTCTCATTCTTGTAGTGGACTGAGTGATACACGTCACCTAGCAAGGTAGGTATAGGATTCTTCGAAATAAAGATTCTGACGGCATGCATATCCACCAGATCAGGAATATTCGGAAACAAAACAATCCCGTAGATACACATGGCCAGAATAGCTTGGAAAGCAGTCCAGTTCTTCTCTTTGACATGTATGCAAGCCTGCTCAAACAAGAACTTCAACAAGAAACCCTTAACTCCTTGTTTTTCTGCAATATTACTGTTAAGAACGGATTCATCAATATGAAGAGCAACAGCCATATCTTTCACCCCGGGGTGTTCTTCAGAAAAGAAAACTATATCATGACTGATAGGAATTCCCAAAATAAATGAGAACTCCTCCAACGTTGGGGCCAGGATGTAGTCCGGGAAAGTGAAGCAACGCAGAGACGGATCGTAGAACTGAAGAAGCGTGTGAATGGCATCCTTCTCATACTGGGAGATATTATAGACAAATTTCAGAAGTCTTCCATACCTTCCACTGAACTCTGTACGAACTCCGGAACTAGCCATATTAATCAGTTTGTGAATCAGTGTCAATGTCGGCTCTGGGAACGAATAGGCAACAATCTTCTTTCTTTGAACATCCATAATGAAGTAGCCTCAGAAAACCGGAATCAAGAGTAAGATGCCAGCCCTGAAAAATGCCAAACATGTCAGAATGCAAGAAAAATGATATGCTCATGCAAACATGGGGTCAAGGCACACTGCTGGATGTGCTGTGCTGTTAACTGAACGAGAAACCAGAAAACCAAAACTCTGAACCACTGAGGAACCCAAATGAACAGACATTTATGAGAAATCTAGAAAACCGGGTAGGTTGAAAGTCTCGGTTACCTGCAAACCTGCAAACGCCCATCCCCTCTTACATGTGGGTACTAGGATGTTCAGTATCCCGGGCTTTCAGGTCGAGAAATGATGATACGTTCACCATCTCTGGTTTGGCATCATCATCAATCGAGGAGGCCTCAACTGATTCTCCAAAGCGGAAGGTCCTAGCTTTGGCATTGAGGTCGAGAAACAATAGTACATTCATCCTTCTGGGCACAGTACTAAAGTCAATCGAGGAGTGCCTCCACTGATTCTCTTCAAAACGTAGGGGCCATCCTATGCGAGTTCCAAAGCGGGCCCTCGGGTGCGAATGGGTTTGCCACGGGATGTGGTCTGCCACCGTCACCACTAAAGAGGGATGTTTCCACTAAGGTCCTCAATGATCGATCACCAGAGTCGACAGCTCTCTAGATCAACACCCCAACATGCGCAAGACACACACGTTAGAATGCGTCCCAAGATAGCCTCGTCTGGTTGTGAATTTCGTGAACACACAAACGTACCAAGCGGGCACGTAGATCCCACTACTTTCCACTCTAGTCCTAGGGTATTCTCAAGCCTTGGTATTGGGCTTAGCTCTCAAACCCACCCAACCTGCAAAACAAGGACAGCCAGCACAACACAGCAGCATGACAGTAATAAAAAATGAAATGCGGAAAATGAGGTAAAAATAAAATACAACACATAAAGCAAAACAGAACAGGACACCCAAAGAAGATAAAGACAAGCAAGCGTTAGGATTGACTCGCTTAGGGATGGACCAGCATAGGTCAACCAGAATCCCCAGCAGAGTCGCCAGCTGTCGCTCCCAAGATTTTCATCCAGGTACAAACGCGGGAGTGGCGCAGAAAAACAGAGTCGCCAGCCGTGTAAATTTATCCCAAGAGAGGGAAAGGGAACACTGCATAAACCTTGGAAAGAGGGAAAGGAATGGTCATCGTGACCATAGCCTGGGTTCGGGAGTCGGTTACGCGAGGGGAAGGTGCTAGCACCCCACGCGTCCATCGTACTCGATGGGATCCACGCTTGTTGTCTATTCTACGGGTGAGTCATACTATCATCTAGGGCTGTACTAAAATGGAGAGGGGAAGACAAAGACAGACTCGGTAGGACGTCGACGTCCTAGGCCTACGTACCCCCTTTGTGCAATGGGGAATTCAGAGTCAACGTAGTTCGGACTAAGTTCTTTTTGTGTTTTTTATGAGCGACGTTAAGTTCGCGTCCGGCAGTTAGGGTCGATGCCTGTTTGCGTCTCAGACGGAGGGTAACATGCCCTTTTTGAAAATAGCCTTTAAGTTGAAAGTCCCGAAGGACAAAAAGGTTTGAGGTTTGTTTGTGTCTTTTAGGACAGAAGTGGCTTAAGTTGGTTCCTAAGCTGCATTGCACCAAAGTCTAGGGCACGGGGGCGAATACTTAACGCATCGTCCCAAGACAGGATGCTCGCTAAGTACTCTAGAAAGATGAGAGGAAGCCCCTCATTTCTCATTCCCCATACTTAAGGCTCGTGCGCAATACACCCTATTATTATTAAGTGTTTTAAAGAAATTCGAGATGAGAAGAGAGAAGACACAAGGGTAACTCTAAAAGGGGACTATGAATCCTAAAGTTATCATGCTTGGGTGACCTACGGTTAGTGAGGCTTGAAGAGGACCTAAACCCTAAAGAATAAAGATAGGAGAGAAGAAAAGGTAAGGGTAACCATGGATGCTTATCCATACCCTCAAGGAACTTACCCTGATCCTGCATAAAGGGTTAGTGAGAAACAGACATGAATAAGGGCAATGAGGTGAATGAAAATCAAACAACGGCAAACAATGATAATAATGAACCAAACATGAATCAAAAAATCAAAGAGCACCCCTAAAGCAAATGGCATGAATGCCTTTCAAACAAGGTAATCATATAAAGTCAAAGGTGCGCCTGCAAGAAAATCTCAATTGAAAACAAACCCAATAATTAGAAAAATGATTCCTAAAATTCTCAAATTAATCCTAAGGGATCCTCAACCAGAGGCAAACAATATATAAAAATCCCTGCAAAAATTCAAAGCGTTAACCACTCAAATAATCACACGAAAGTCAAATAAGGGAGAGGGTTCAACGTGCCAAAGAGAAGGACCTAAATGCAATGTAAAATAAAATTAAAAATGCAAGAAAAATATTTTTATGCAATTTAACATATTAATGAATAAATGCAAAAAGAATGAGTCAAAAATATTTTATAGGTGAAGAGAATTAAAATAAAGAAATTGAGTATGCATGAAATGCGTACTTATAAAGCAAATGAATTAAACAATTAAATTAAATGATAAAAACAAAATAACAAATAAAAATAAAATTTGTAAAATTTTATTAAGATGATAAATATGATGTATGATTTTTTTAGTGATTTAAAAATGCATTTGAGTATTTTTACAAATAAAAAATGGAGTGTGATAAATTAAATGAATGAAAAAAAAAGAAATAATATGCATGGGGTGCGAACAGCAATAAAATGAAGAGGAGAATGACTTGGGCTACCGAGTGGGGGTGTCAAAAGCAGGCCCACACGTTAGGGTAGATCAGAAAATAAAATAAATAAAAAACCTGGGGGGTGCAAATAGCAGGGGAAGTACGTTAGAAACACGGTTGGGCCAAAGGGTGGGGGGTGCGCATAGCAACCCAGCCCACCAAACTATCATACCAAACAAAAAAACTGGAGAGTTCACCGTGTACCCTCCATGTGCCACGCGCGTGGGTTTTTTAATGTGTTGGCACATTCCTGTCCGTCTGATGCATCGTGCGCTCACTGATCAGTCAACTAGTCAAAAGTCAACACAAGGTAAGCAGAACAAAATGATGCCATTGGATGTGCACGATACTTACGGTGGGTGAATAACATGGAATCAGTAATAAAAATTCAGAAAAAAATAAAAAGAAAAACACATGGCACGATGAGGACCGTTGGATGCGTGGATCGAACAGCCAAGGAGTCGTCTTCCTCATTTGGACCCCTCACCGGCCGGAACCTTGCAGATCGCCGGAGCCCTAGCTCCGGCCGCCTGCCACCACCACCTGCAAATTAAAAATGCCCAGAAAACACCAAACCGCATACCGTTTTGTCCAGATTTTTGCAAGGAGCACGAATATGCAATCAAAATTTAACAACAACCCATATATAGTGAAAAACGAAGAAGTTAAGGTTAGGGCATAAAAATTCAAACACACATAGCAAGCGGTATGCACGTCCAAACACCACGCAAATCACATCAGCATACTCAGTACCATTCACACAACAACATGCATGCTTAAAAACCAAGTTTCACGATCATCAAAATTACCCCTAACCTGAGATGGCTCCACACGCGTGCGTGCTCTTGGCTGTAAGTGGTGATTGATATCTACTCCTTGGATCCCCAGGAAGATGCTTGTGGAAAAATCCTTTAAGAAAGCCTTGTGGATCGTGAGTTTTGGTGAAAAAGAGCTCTAGGGTTCAAGCTTGAATTCCTCTCCAAATTTTCGTGTCTCCTTCTTCAACCCTAGCATGAATTGGCTTATAAAGACTAGGGTTTCCTTCTGACAATGACTTGGGCTTGGGTAATTCCAAGTTTAATGGTTTTTGCATTATTTCATTTAATATTGAATTTTAACTAATTAAATCCAATAAAAATAAAATAAAATGAGGAAAAATCAAATATATGCTCTTTGGGTCGTGAATGGCTTTATGTTTGAGTTTGGTTTAAGAAACTCATGGCCCAATTGTCAAAATTTGGATTTTAGGCATAGTTTGCTTTGTGCACCTCCTCAAAATTGCCCAACTTTGACTAAGCATAACTCCTTCAATTTTTAGCTCCTTAATGCAAACTAATACTTTTTAGAAACCTCAAGATGTCCTCTAACCAACCTTTTTGGTCCCATGTCAATTTGATCTTCCATGTTCAAGTTATGAACTTTTTAAAAAGGTTGACTTTTGTTGACTTTCAAAATGACCTATAATGTCTTGGCTCATATCTCCCAAATGATGCATTTCTGGACTTGGCTTGTGAGACACAAAGTTGTAGGGAATTAAATTTCCTTCAAGATGGGCTTTGGTTGAGGAATTTTTGATGAAGTATGTGGAAGTTAGGCCTGGTCAAAGTACAGTTGACTTTTGCTACAAAAACCCTAATTTAGTAACTCCTGATTCTTGATGATTCTGAGGTTTCCATGATGAATCATGATCAACCCTTGATCAAATGATGAATTTCACCCCATAATCTTGATGTTGACCAAAAATCTTGAGGTTTGACTTTGTGTTGACCACAGTTGACTTTTTGACCAAGTTAACTGATTTTCAATCCATTGGTCAATTGAACTTCTCTTGAATCAAACTGATGGACAACCTTCCACTCCTAGGTACTCAGGGACCCAAGGAATACCATGGAATCAAGTCTTGCCCAAAAAATCAGAAATAAACTGACTTTATAGCAAAACCTAGTTTTGGTACCCTCCGTCTAGGAGGAAATAACACAGTCTCCAAATCAAAATTCCTCTGAATATGATGTGTATCCTCTCCAACAAAGATAAGATATGCCATTTGGTGATGGTAAAAACCCAAGGAGCCTGCCCATTGAAGCAATAAACCCAAGAATTTCAAACCCTAATTCATGCACTGGTTAGGAGGGAGTAATCCACTTGAAATCCCTTGCCACCTGTGAACTCCTGATGATGTACTAGACCAGATAAGACCTTCTTGAACTGTTTCAAGCACCTTGACCCCATGCTAATGATATGCATACATGATAATGTAAAAAAATGAAATGAAACATAAGCCAGCTAGTAAAAGGGTAAGGAGGGCAAATTTTGGGGTGCAACAAAACCTGAACGGAGAGAACACATTGTCATAGGGATGACAGAAAGAATACCTGACCAAAGAGAACACGTTGTCATAGGGATGACAGAAAGAGAACCTGACTTAGGGAGCACATCGTCAAAGGGGTTTGACGAAAAGAAAACCATACGAGGAAACACATCATCAAAGGGGTTTGATGGGAAGGAAACCTGACCGACATGTCGTCATCAAGGGGTTGATGGACAAAGATTGGTCGAGGGTAAGATCTACGTATGATCTACGACCCAAAAGAAAGGTAAGCAGAGGGGTAATTGTAATGTCTGCTAAGGTATGTCACCGTCTTGATTGGAAATTGATTCGGGCTTTCGCGCAAGGTACCAAATCTGGCTTATGCTTCGCATGCACATGTTTGAATTTTCTTTCTATGGCGTAATGCTCTATACGAAATGGAAATGCTATGTGATTTGAGGATGCAATGATCACTATATGCAAAAAATGTTGACGCATGCTCGGGATACCGGGAAAAGAAGGGTGCCAAGTACAATTGGACTTTGCTGGCAAGGACGGGTGAAACCTGATGGTGATTATTTTTTCAAAGGAGAAATCTTTCTGGGTACCAATGGGGATTGGATTTTGTATGAAGTGCCAATAGGGATTGGACTTTTGCTTTGAAGGAAACGCCAATAGGGATAAGGCTTCAGGTTTTTTGAAAGATGCCAGCAAAGTGGGTTGTGGAAGGATGTCGAGCAAGGTTGGGCTACGGATTTTTTGTTTGGTTTTACAAGGCTTCATGATATGCTATGCGAATGATACACGTGGTAATGATTATGCTATGATGCTTATGATATGCAGCAGGAGCACTCCAGCAAAATAAATGCTGAAGAGACGAGGCTAACTTCGCTGGGGATAACAAACTGAACCGCCTCAAGGTCATAAATGCTCGAGATCCCGACTAAACCTCCATTCTGCAGGAAAGTACGATCAACAAACGTCTGCTGGAGAAACATCCCAGGAATCTGCTGAAGAAAGGTATCAATGACAATCGACCTTTGACTTGCTGGGGAAAGCTAACCACCACTCAAAAAATTGCTTGGGGATAATGGTTGATGATATCAGCTCTGCTAGGGGACCAGATCAGACTTGATCCTTTGTTTGATGCTTGCCTCTTACCCTTACTCTGTTGGGGAGATGGGAACAACTTTACCGCAAACTGGTGAAGCATAAATCCAACACTCTGTACAGGAATATGAACTCTTGTTGAAAAGCAATAACTTCGTCACACTGGCTAGGGGAGAGCGAACTCCTGAACTCTTGCTGAGGAGAATGATTCACAATCTTCATATGCTCTGCTGAGTGAGAAACTCTACTGGGGACGTCACGTGTTAACTATCAACATGAACCTGCAAGCGTTATATAACAAAAAGATGTCTTGATGCAATCATAACCTATAAATGAACATGTCTTCAAGAAGTATCATGAAGATCTGACATATCTTGCCCAAGTACGTTGTACCCTAGTGACGTGACTTTCATTAACCATCTTCCAGAGAAAATAACCTTTTGCTTTTGGGGTGACCAGCCTCAGCCTTGAAATGATTTGTGCCCCTGTCTGGTTGATCTGTGAAGGAATTCCTCTAACTGGCTAACCTTCGAGAGATTTTCTAAATCTCGACTTGATTGCCCCAGATTCTCAACATAATTGCCCCAGATTAACCGAACGGCAGAGATATTTCACAACATAACTGCCCCAGATTGACAACTTCTTAGCACAAATTGCCGTGAAAGCACACACCCAACATAATCACTTGATGACACATCCCCTGTCACACTCATCCCCGGAGTTTTCAAGCATCTCACTTTGGCGTGATCAAAATTCTCGACTGATGTTCACTTTGTAAGCCTTACGGGTGTCAAACACATGTAAGCAAGCAGAAAATATTTATTCCAAGAATGAAGATTATAATGCAACACATATATTAATCTCGAAGTTTTTTCGAAAAGATATTGCCAATACCTGTGAACGAGTCACTGGTTAAGGTGCGACACAAAAATTTAAATGGAAAATAGCATGCATACGCAATACCAACCAAAGTCTTTTAGCACAATTCATGGGAGTCAGGAACGCTATCTTATTGAAATACGCCTTCAGAATAAACCCTGTTTCAATTAGGACTTTTGAGGGTTGTAACGTGGCCTGGTTCGCGGTTTAAGAAAAAAGGATTTATGACTCAAAATTTTGTTTGTACCCACCGATTCTCCTTGATGTTCTCTAGTCCTACGTTCAGCTAACTCGACACAAGCGCTCGCCTTTCAAAAGGTTATGAACGGTATGAGGATGGTTAAGGAACCCACACGATTTACAGAGTGACATTCACCCCTTTTGTCCTTTGGTGTCTGTGGTCACACGACTTGTTCTTTGCTCGAGGATTTTTCTTTTTGTTCCTCTCATTTTTTCAATTTTCGTTCTTTTGCTTTCCCCTGATTTTGCCTGGATTTATTCTTTTTGAATTTTTCGATTTTGAAGTCCAGCGGGATGCCCTAACTTTTGCCTAAGTCACTTGTTTTCACGTTTTGACTTAGCGGGCTTTATTTCTCCTTTTTCTCTCTTTTTTTTTGAACAAATCGTGTGACACTGGCTTATCTTGACTTGTAAAGGGTTCCGACCGTCTCACTCTTCGGTTGGTGAGGGATAGCCGTAGGTGTAATTGATCCTTAGATGCACATTCCTTTTGAAATTTGAATGCTCAGTCAAATTAACTGACACCTACCCTGCCCCAGGTTAAGATTGAGGGTTTTTTCATTTTCAGAAAGAAACTCCTACTTCTAGGCTCAACAGGGTTTGACAAAGGTTTCACTCCCTTATATCTCTGATGTTTAGGAATTTGAAACAATGCCTGTACATCCTCAACAGAGTTTTATCCAAAAGCATACAACCAGAGATTTTGCGTTTTCGTCTCATCATCCTCCCTCCAAGAGTTTAAACAAGACGGTTAGTATTGCAGTGCATACAAACGTTAAATGAGTGAATACGAATGAACTTTTTCGAGAAAAATATATTTATTGCATTAAAATCATCATTCGAGAACAAACAAAGTTATTACATGCAAACATTAACCAGTAATGCAAATTACAAATGAAAATGCAGTAAAAAAAAATTGATATTCGCCATTACTGAGGAGACTTGGCTCCGACTGGACTGATTGCTTTAGGAGATGTCTTTGTGGTCTCAAGTGATCACTTGAGAAGCTTCAGTTAACATACATACCGTCTTCAGTGAAAATGATAAGTCCAGCGTCAATGAGATCTTGCACCTTATGTCTGAACACCTTACACTCTTCAAGGATATGCCCCTGTGTCCCTGAGTAGTACTCGCATCTAACACTCTTGTCATAACTTGGAGGAAGGGGAAATGAAACAGGAGAAGCCTTCTCTAGCTGAATCAAAGAGTCTTGAAGTAAACGATCGAGCAAGTAACTGTAAGGAATAGTAATGGGATCAAACTTTCTCTCCTGCCTTCTAGACTTTTGTTGACTCTTCAGATGATAGCTCTGTTGGCGATGCCTACTTGTACCTTCCTCTCGTTTGGGCGCTTTCCTCGTTAGACTTGGCTTAGGAGCAGGCAACAATTGAGGACGAGAAGGTTCCAAGACCACAGGTTGCGAGAAATGCCCCTGACTTGGTGCAACTTCAGGAGGGGAAACCGGGATATTCACTTCTTTCGCAGCAACAGGAGTAAGACCACCTTGTACGCTTACGCAGCCCGACGTGAATTCAATTTCTTTCAAGTTAATTAGATCCTGGACCACATGATGGAAGGCTTTACATTTTTCCACATTATGCCCCGGCGCACCAGAGTGAAAATCGCAATGGGCATTTGCATCATAATCGAATGGGAGCTTTCCACGAGGAGGATTTATCGTCCGAAGTTCAACCAATTGGAGCTGAAGTAGATACCTCAACAGCTGAGCATAAGACATAGGAATCGGATCATAGATCCTATCAGCCTTCATCGACTTTTGTGGGTACTTCTTGGCCTCGAGGTTGTCTTGGGAGACGAGAGGTAACTGCTGATGAGGAAATTCCGGAAACCTAGGTTGTGCAGAAAATCTGTGGGGTAAATCACTCTTTGGGATAGATCCCACAGGCAATTGTGGAATGACAATTTCTGTTGTAGCCTCAGGCATGGGATTATCACCTTTTTTTAGCACATTTCTCACAACTTCCATGACCAGACTCATCTGAGTCTTCAATTGATTGACCTCTTCCTTCAGCATTTTCTGGTCTTGAATCAGAGCTTCCATGTCCCACATAAACTTCCCCATTTGGCTTCGCATTAACCTCAACTCTGCTTGAACCAGATCCATGGTCAACTTCCGAATGGCTTGAGCAGTTAAGTCTGAAATTCCGAATAAAACCAGACCAGAATAAGAATAACCACGCCTCGAACACCTGCTATGCAAATGATTATGAGAATGCAATGTTATGAATGCAATAAGACATGGGATCAAAGCTTCCATGTAATCTGAATAATCATTGTGTTGTGCTGATGTCTGAAGGAGTTCATAAGTCTGTTCTGAAGAGAATACCGGAATAACCAGAATAACCAGAATACCAGGTTGATAAGTCGACACTGATAGGAAAACCAGAGTACCGGGTATGTTGAAGGTCAAGGTTACCTGCAAACCTGTAAACAACCCGCCCCTCTCACATGTGGGTACTAGGATCCTCAGTATCCCGGGCTCTCAGGTTGAGAAATGATGATACGTTCACCACTTCTGGTTTGGCATCATCATCAATCGAGGAGGCCTCAACTGATTCTCCAAAACGAAAGGTCCTCAGCTTCAGGCACTGAGGTCGAGAAGCAATAGTACATTCATCCCTCGGGGTACAGTACTATCGCCAATCGAGGAGTGCCTCCACTGATTCTCTTTCAAAAAGGATATCCTACAGCAAGTTCCCAGCATTGGGTCCTCGGATCGAGAATGTGCAATGGGTTTGCCATAGAACGTGGTCTGCCACTGTCACATCTCGGGAGGAGTGCCGCAACTGAGTCCTCAGGAATGGTCACCAGAGTCGACAGTTCCTCAGGAGTATAACTACTGGCCTGCATAACATACAGTAGCAGAAAGCTCCTGACAGAACCTCATCTGGTTGTGGGTCTCATGAACAACAATACGTGGTCACCACCACGCAAGCGTCACGACTATCCACTCTAATACCTATGTGTATACTCAAGCCTGGGTAGTGGGCTTATCTCTCAGAACACCCTGCCCGACAAACAGAAAACAACAGCACAGTCCAGCATAATAATGATATGTAATGCAGTAAATGCGATAAATACAGTAAAGCGGTAATACAGTAAATAGAAGTACAGTACAACAGTAAATACAGCAAAATATAGCACCACAGTAAACACCCAAGCGCTAGGATTGACTCGCTAAGGAAACCAGAGATTCCGGGTTCGGTCCCCAGCAGAGTCGCCAGCTGTCGCTCCCGGGATTTGCATCCTAGTACAAACGCGAAAGTGGCACCGAAACAGAGTCGCCAGCAATGTGTATTTATCCCAAGAGAGGGAAAGGAAACACCGCATAAACCTGAGAGGAAGGATAGAGAATGGTCTTGCGACCAAGAGATCTGGGTTCGGGAGTCGGTTACGCGTGAGGAAGGTATTAGCACCCCCACGCGTCCATCGTACCCGATGGGATCCACGCTTGCTTGTCAATCAAAGGGTGTAAGAAAAGGATACTGGAAAAGGAACTGCTAGCTGGAGAACTGGAAAAAGAAAGGAGAGAAAGAGAAACAAATATAGGGAAAATAAAAGAAGTGCTCGAATGGGCCCTACCCCACTGCCTACGTATCTCATCGGGAACATGAGAATCAGAGCGACGTAGTTCCACTCACTATGGATGGCTTTGTTTGTGTTTTTTAGGGAACGACTAATGTTCTAGCTCAGGTGTTGCAGCTCGCTGTATGGAGACTTAGGCGTTACCGTCTTGCAAGAGAACGAGGAGAAGCACGTTCGTACGTTGAGAATGAGTGAGATGAGAAGAGAATTCCCGAAGGAAAGACGTTATTGTTTGTTTGGAGTTTTTTAGAAAGAAGTGTTTTTTGCAGTTATTTGTAACTTGCATTGCACCAAAGTCTAGGGCACAGGGACGAATACTTAACGAATCGTCCCAAGACAGGACGCCCGCTAAGCACTCTAGAAAGATAAGAGGAAGCCCCTCATTTCTCATTCCCCACGCTTAAGGCTCGTTGTCATACCCCAAATTTGTCCTACCTGTTTATAGTTTTCATCTGTGCATCCACCCACTGACAAGTATTCAGAAAAAATCCAAAAAATATGTTGTCTTCAACTTCATCCCTCTTTTATTTTTTATCCATATATATTTAACCATTTTAGTCCTTTATCTAGTTAAATAACCATTTCCATATTCATTCAAATTTCCCATATTTATTTCATATCCAAAACTAATTCTCAAAAAAATCCATTCATAATCCCTTTCAAACAAATTATCCATCAATATCCATTTATTTACCCATTATCTATTTTTATGTCCATATCCATTTTTAATTACCTAATTCCATTATCCAATTTCCTTATTTTAAATTATCCATTTTTTTCTATCCATTTCAAAACCATTTTATTTTCACATGCCACTATCCAAATAGTTTAATACCTAGTTTCTCAAATCTTATGTTCAATGTTTATCTCAAACAAAATTCAAAAATCCAAATCACCATTTTTTTTGTATATTACACATCCATATTCTTTTCTTTCCAAAGGCCCATTGTTCATCTTTTTTATAAAGCCCATTTGTATTGTGTCATAAAAAAAAACTCACAAATAATGCAAAGCCCATCGTCCTTTTTTTTTATCACCTTTTCTTTAGAAACACATTACAAGAAGTTACAAGAGTTTTCTCCAAAAAAAAAATCCATTATCAAAAAGAGAAACCATTAGAAGTCAATAAATAAACCAAGCCACCATACATGAGCTGTCATCACACAACACCAATTTATTTCCAAGCCATCACGACGAAACCATCATAGAGTAAAAATCGCACATGATTTACACACCCAACTTTCAGTACCATACACAACAAAACCTTGATAGCATAACCTGCACAGCTAAACCATATGTACAAACAATCTCCAGCTGCTCACAGCACCACAACTCCACTGCACATGAATCACGCAACACACTCACTAACCTGACCCATAATTTCACAAACCATATTCCAAAATCACCAACCTCAATACGCACAACTAGCAACCAATACGATAAACCGTTGGAGTTGCTGCTATTACATGATTTTTACACAAACCATATGCTGCGCACACACCAAGAATAACCGTTTCACAACGTCACCAAATTTCCAGCTCACATTCCCTCAATTCATTCCCCAAACTACCCTCATCTCTTCCTATATAACAGCACCCCCTTCACTCTTAAAGAAAGCTAAAAAAAAGCCACAAAAACGCTGCTAAAATCCTGCCCCGGTCTTGAAATTGCGACTCAACTCATACACCCTCTCTCGCCTTCATCCTTCAAAACCTTCAAAACCAACGTTCTTCTTCGTAAAACATAAACCCAACCTTTCTTCAACCTAACCCTTCTAATTTCCAAACAACCCGTAAATTTCAGAACCCATCCTCAAACCAAATCAACCTTCAACAACAAAACTCACCCAAATCAAATCCTACCCACACTGTCAACCCAAATCGTGAAACCCACAACCCAAAACCGAAAAGAGGAGGATGAGATGAAGTAGAGGAGTTCTCTCAAACCCAAAACTAGAACCCGCTTGAAGTAGAAGAAGAAGAGAGATTGGAAGAGAGAACCTCATACCTGAAAGCAAATCGTGAGCGAAATTAAGACACATCAGAAGGAGAAAGAGGCCGTGCGAATTTGTACAAGGTTGTAACTGTTGATGTCGCTGTGATTTTCGCCGCGTACGACGTTGTTGCTGTTCTGTTCGCGAAGTTTGTTTTTTCTTATGGCATTTCGTTTCTGGCTTGTGGAGAAGAGAATTTCATCTCTTCTAATTGTTTGTTTTAATTAATTCCATTCATGGTTTTTTTTTTTATTTAGTATTTTGTTCGGATGGGCCTAGCCCATAATCTGATCTACACACACCCTGTTATCCAGTGCACTCCCTTGGTTTCCTCTTTTTGTTGTCTTGTGTTTTAAAAAGGAACTGGCTTGTTTGTATAAAGGATGATGGGCTCAGGAAGCCCATAGGATTTCTACTCTATACGCCACCTCTAGACCATGCTCTTCCTACCGTTTTTTGTTGTTGTTAATATTCTTTTAATATCATCTTGTGTTTTGTTGATTTTTTAGATTTTTAGAAATTTATTTTAATATGGTGAACCTTTTAATGTCAATATATTGTATGATTCTTATAATTTCAATTTTATTTCTCATTTTTCTTTTTTCTATTTTTTGGGCCAATGATATAATATCATTCATAATTTAATCAAGTTGATTAAGTTTTGACATATTTGAGGCCTATTATTTATTTATTCAATTTATTCACTATTTTTTATTCATTTTGGGTCTATGAAAACCAAATATCGATTGATTTATCGATTTCTCGACTAAATCTCGATAAAGGTGAGACCTTTATTCTTTTCCCTATTTATTTCGATTTTATTTCATTTTTTATTCATTTTGGGTCCATGAAAACTAAATATCGATCGATTTATCGATTTCTCAATTAAATCTCGATAAAGGTGAGACCTTTATTCTTTGTATTCATTTTCTCGATTTAATTTCTTAATTGTCACTTTATTTTTTCTTTCATTTTCATTTTGGTCAATGAAAGTCAAAAGTCGTCGATTATCGATTTCTCGATTAAATCCGATTAAGACGAGACCAATTTTTATTTTATGTCAACTTTAATCTCTTGTCAATATTATCTTGTTTATTTTCCGTCGAATATTATCTCGATTATATTATCGTTCATTCTTATTCATATCCATATTCGCATTCATGTTTATCTAACCATTTTCATTTGTTCAAACGCTTACTTCCCGATTAAAATACTCGACACCTATTCAAATCATTTTTTTCAATTAAATCGCGAAAGAACTGAATTCTTGAGGTCTAGCACTTCTTGGGTTTTTGAGTGACCACCATTGGGGCGCACGCCTTGGGTGGTGTGTCATTCGACCTTTCGCTCCTAAAACACTCGCCTTAACTATTTGAACAAAGGAATGCCATTGGAATCTAGCATTCCACGTGGTACTTTCGTTGTTCATCAAACAATATTTCGTAAATCAATCGAATGAAAAAGGTGTCGTTGGGATCTAGCATCCCAGTAATGCCCCGATTAATTGGTTGCGAGGCCGACGTCTCGTTTATCGAATAATCGTCATTCTCCCTAAGACATTTAACAAATCAAACCAGTTCCAAACAATTCTCGACTCGTCGTCGAGCCACTCTTCAAAACATTCTCGTAAGTCGAGTGCCTTTTGCCTCGTCGTCAAATGCACACTTGCACATTTCGTAGGTTTCGTTACTAGGAGCACCCCTAGGGACTAGTATCGATCCTCACCTCTTTTTCTCAACCAATCCAATTCGATCTTTTTCAAACCGTTTTCTTAATCAACTAACGAAAGGAGGAGATTCTTGGAATCTAGCATTCCCTGGATCCTAGAATGAATGGCTCTTGAGGCACGCCCTTGGGTTGTTATTCATTCACTCTTTCGTCTTAAAACACTTAATCCCTATCAAACATTTTCGTAATCAACTCACGAAAGAACTGAGTTCTTGGAGTCTAGCATTCCTTGGATTCTTGAGTGACTGCTCTCGAGGCACGCCCTTGGGTTGCATGTCATTTAATCTTTCGTCTCCTAAAATTCAAACCCTAACCTTTGTTTCGTGGGCGTACCGCGAACTACGACCGCTCTGATTCTTTATTCTCGTCCGAGTAAAGACACGTAGGCACAAGATTGCGATGATCTTGGCGAGCACACTTTTTCTTTTTCCCTCGTTTGCGTCTACCCACACTACCATCTTTCTCCGTCAAACCTCGTAGCCGAACTACGATGCTCTGACTTTCCCATTGCACGAGGGAATACGTAGGCACGAGATTGCGATGATCTTGCCGAGCACCCCATCCTAAAACCACTCCCTTTCCCCTCCGTATCGAATCATTTCCTTTTACCTTTCCGCATTTATTTTAGAGAAGAAAACAAACAAGCTTAGATAACATTTCCTCATAATTCGAACTAAGAGGTTCCCGTTGGGTACAACGGATGTGAGGGGGTGCGCGTACCTTCTCCTCATGTAACCGACTCCCGAACCCAGAATGTGGTTGCGACGACCATGTTCTTACCCCTCCTTAAAGGTTTTCTCAAAATTTTCCTTTCCCTCTTTTTGGGATAAATAAAGTTCGGTGGCGACTCTGTCGAACCGTGTTCTGCGCCTTTCGCGCGAGGGTCGTATTTTCGATGAATTTTTGAGGTGCGACACTCGTGCGCAATACTCTTTATCTTTATTAAGTGTTTTCAAGAAGTTTTGAGATGAGAAGAAGTGACTCAAAAGGAGCAAAAGGTGAAAACTAATGAGGGATACTAAGACTCAATCTTAATGTTATCATACATGGATGGTCCTAAATGTTAAGTGTGGTATGAGAACTCTTAAACTAAAAGAGAAAGGGGGATAGCACTACCTAATGCATATCCTACCTCACTTTAATCAAAGATTAAAGTTGAGCTAGGATCCCAAAGGGATGTGAGAAAATTCTACACATAGCATCATATCATGCTATTCATAAAAGAGAAATCAGAAATTAATCAACAATGAGCAATTGAAATCATGGTAAAAAATAACCAAGCTAGAATTAAAATGCTAAGTAAAAAATCAAGATTAAATTCTAACAAGAAAATATTATTTGTCTAATTCTAAAATTAATCCTAAAATTAGTTCAAGGCAATTCTAAACTAAATCTAAAGAAAATTAATTCTAAAATTAAATCTAGAATTAAAAGAAAATATTGGAAACTAATTTCTAATCAAGATGAGGTTTTAGAAGTAATCTAATTCTAAACTATAAACTAATTCTAAAGAAAATTAGTTCTAAAGAAAGACTAATATTAAAATCTAAATGAAAATTCTAATTAACACCTAATTAAGAGTTAATTTCCAATTAAAAATCTAATTCTAAAATTAAATCAAAAGAAGGCTAATCCTAGAGGATTAATTCTAATATTAAAAAATCTAATTCTAAAATTAAAGTCTTGAATTCTAATTCTAAAATTCTAAAACAATTAACCAAATACTTAAAACTAATGAACAAAAACTCAATTAAAAAACAAACAGAGGGAGGTGTGAAAATGATTCCAAGAGGTGTGTACAGTGAACAGGGCGCTGGGCTTTAAACCAATAAGCCCAAATGCTTATTGATACGCACAGGGGGTGCGAATAGTGGCTTAGGGCGGTGTGAAAAGAGAGTCAGGCGAATGGGCTTTTAATTTGAGGCCCAAAGAAATCTCTATGCATCCAGGTGGGGTACGAATAGCCTGTCTGGGGGTGCAGCGTGTGGGCCTGAGGTTATTGGCTCGGACAAGTGTTCATGGCTTTGGGGGGTGATTTAATGAAAACGGAGGTTGGAAAAGAAAACAATATGGGCTTGGCCCGGTCCAATTGAGGCACACTAAGAAATTTAACCTAAAAGAAGGTAAGAACTCAGAAACAAACACACACCGCCGCTTCCCCTGCTCTTCACATCTTCTTCTTCAACTCCCTTTGCCGTCGTGTTCACCGCCATCGCCTTCGTCTCACCACCATTCCCTTTCTCTCCTTCATAAGCTCGTCTCTAGAAACTTTCTTCTCCGTCCACTTCCTCTTCACCTCTCAACGTCGCGCAATACATCGCCGTCAAAGCCACGCATCCCGTCTTCATCTGCCAAAGCTCCGATGACCTCTTCCTCTTCCCCTCTCAACGTTCCTCTTCATCCGCTCACATCGTCTCCAATCGTTCGTTCTCTCAACCGCGATTCAACCTTCAGCATCCGCGTAAACGGACTTGGACTCAAGCCAAACAACAACAAGCAACAACTATCTTACTCTACGCTCAATCGCGACCACACAACGAGCGGAGAAATTCAATCACGGCGAAAAGCAAAAGCAAACTACTCGCGAACCGTCCATATACGAAAGGAAGAACAGTAAAGAAAAGTTTAGAGAGCTTACCGACCGGAGAGAGTCCGACGCTTCTTCAAGTTTGCGACGAGAAACAGAAAACCATAGGTGAGATAATATTCTTCTTCACTTCTTCTTCGTTCTGATTCTTCTTCTTCAATCGCTGATTATTGATTATTGCTCATTTTTATTCCTCCGATTCCACTCGCTTACATGTTGATGATAAGCTCTTGAATCAGTTGTTGTTGTTGTTGTTTTGATGCAGGTTCTTGAATTGATGACGAAGATCGAAATTGAAATCCGTTGAACGATCACGGAATTGTTGAGGCGTGCCGACTTCAAACCAGATGAAGGTTGGAGGTTTTTGCAGTGGAGTGTTGATGAGGGATTTTGGAGAATTTCCAGTTGAAGATGAAGGTTCAGGTTGAAGATTGCTGAGAGATGTGTGAGATTCAGGGAAGAAGTTGAAGATTGAAGGCTAGTTGCGGTTTCGGAATCTGAGAATTGAAGGTGAAGAGTGGAAGAAGGAGAATTGAGAGAAAACTATCTGAAGAAGAGTCTCCAAGAGTGAAGAAGAGGTGAATTTATAGAGGAGCTTGGAATGATCCAGAAGAAAAAGTTTGTTACAGTTTGTAACTGAATTTGGTTAGAGTTTGGTTAATTCTGTTATATGATTTTTGACAGTTAGTTTTGAAAAGTAACTGAATTTTTGCGAATTTTCTGTTGGAGATGTTAGTATATTTTCCTGATGTAAACTTGTCTTTTTTAATTGATGTGATGTTATTTTCTGCACATTTTCTTTTTGCTATGTATGGAATTGGATGATGTGTGTAATGACCAACATGGGGAGTTCTCATATTTACAAGATTGACGTCACCATTGGGACAGCGTAGTCGTTGGGCAAAATCACAGATACTTTGATATCTCACAAGTTCATCATTCTCAGAACATAAAACGAGAAAAGGAGCCCCTAAATTAACAAAAGAATATAAAGCCTGCCAATGTTCAGCCAGATGCAATACAAGCTTTGATGGGCCGGGCACTTTTGCAATCGAAGGCTGTAAATACGCGGAAACCAACATCACTTGTAACATCTAGTGGCCCAGGATCATATAAGCTGAAATAGTTTGTACATACAGGCTTTTGATCCTAGATATGAGTAGGTTAACAAATTCTCTTAATGAGTTTAAGTTATGAGATTCATGAGTTTGCAACTTTTCCTTTTTTTTACGGTTGATTACAATACAACAAAGATGGTGTTTTTGTTGAGTTAATTGAATTATTATGAGTAATAAAGAAAATAATGGTAGGAATAAGAATGAATTAACGGTGGATAATGGATATTTTAATAGGGTGCTTAGATTTTAGGCTTCTGGTATGAAATGAGAAATTATTGGGATTTGATTTTTTAGAATTGAAATGTATATTGGATTGTGGATCTAAAAGTGGGTATTTGGTAAAAAACTATTCTAAATGGATTTAAAAATTGGACATTGGATATGGCTTGAAATATGGTCAAAAGAAACAAAATGGGTTTAGATTGGATATTGAAATGGAATGGATATGGACCAAAAAATGGTTTTGGATATTAATGAAAAATGTTATTAAACGAATATGGGTTAGGAAGTGAATTATAAGTGGAATTTGGGAATTTATGGAAATGGTATCAGAATGGTTAAGGGGTAGCAAAAAGGAGTTATGACTCGAATTCCAAGCAAGTCACATGATCACATCTCAACACATTCAATCCACATCAAGCTTCAGATCCAATACAAACTCGTGTCCTTAATGGCTCCCCATCTTCAATCAATAAACTCAGTCGAATTGAACACATTTAATTCTAACCAATGATTCTCAGTTGACGACTATCCACAAATTCAACCCTGAATAAGGAACCTTGATTCACCTTGAATGCACACTGATGAGGAAATGTCCTGAACAGAGAAAGAACCAAACCCTGATTCACACCCAATAAAACTTGACCCAACGCCTCTGATGAATCCTCTAAAATGAGAAACCCCCTCTTGATGTACACTAATAATCTTCTGAATACGGAAAGCTCAAACCAAGGGAAGATGCCTTGATCACACGTCTTAGGAACCCAATGCAAATGAATGAATGAGTTATGGCCTAATGGAATGCAAATGAGTGCGAAACAAAAGCCAGAAAAAGGTAGGGCAAATTTTGGGGTGCTACACATAGCATTGTCAACAACAACATCATAACATCATCAACAAAATATCATAGGGTCATCAACAACAACATCATTTATATGCAATGCCAATTATAATGGAATGCAAAGAATGCATGTGGTACCGATTCAAAGTGGATGGACACTAGCCATCAACCCTCCAAAAGGAGCACAACATAATCAACGTATCACTTCAATCCGCACAATGGGATTGAAGCTACCAATGGACCGAAGTCCCAACATAAAATGCTATGTAATGCATGATGCTAATTCTTCTCAATTCAACAAAAATCAATGTGTGCATCATTCATTGCATATTCGAAAAGTATTTATCATACAATCATGTTTTGTCATCTTACATCAACAACGACTCGACAACAAAAGATCAGCACGAGAAAACGTCAAGAAGCCTCAAGAAAACAACAAAAACAGCAAAATAGCATGTCTGACACGGCCACCCTGTCCTGTGACACGGCCCGTGTCAGGCTTCCAATATCCAAAACACAAAACAGACAACATACAACAACCACACATGGCCGCCCGTGTCCTGTGACACGGCCCGTGTCCGAAGTCCTGAAGCACAAATCCAATACAGAAAAATTTACGGTAGGAACAGTAGGCTGACACGGCCGCCCGTGTCCTGTGACACGGCCCGTGTCCGAAGCCCTGAAGCACAAATCCAATACAGAAAAATTTACGGTAGGAACAGTAGGCTGACACGGCCGCCCGTGTCCTGTGACACGGCCCGTGTCAGGATGCGAAACCTAGAATTTTTCAAAAGATTTTTCTGCTACGTTTTGACTTCGAATATCCCAAAATTTTAGTTTTTCCAATACGAAAATGTGTCCAAAAGACTCACACAATACACATACATCAACACATAACATTCTATTTAATTATATTTCATAAAATCAATCATCCCTAACTCATTCTACATCATCCAAGACCACAATTTCCCAAAATTCACAAATACCTAATCTATTCATAACCAAATCCTATAGAAATATAATAAACCATGAAAACTCCCCATACCTTAGAGAAATTCAGTAACTTCCCTCCTTCTCTATGATTCTTCAGCAACCTTCAAGCCTTAGGGTTCTCCTCATTCTCTCCCTCTATGTTCTTCACAAAACACGATCAGTTAGAAAAGTGATCGGTCATCTCCACTTTAGACAAAATATCCCAGTTTATGAACTTCCACTTCTATCCTTACTCTTTTTCCTTTATGACCACCTTGTCCTCTTTCTTAATATTTTTAATAATAATAATAATAATAATAGTATAAATAATACATTAATTATTCATCCTATTAAATTATTAAAACAAATACTCTTTTGATCCAAAATTCTCCAAAATTACCAAAACTCCCTACTTCCTTCTAAATTAATTAAATAAATAAATAAATGATTAATTTAGATTTTCGGGGCGTTACAACTCTCCCCTACTTTAAGAATTTTCATCCTCGAAAATTTACCTGATTCGAATAACTCGGGATATGATTCCTTCATCTTGCTTTCCAGCTCCCAAGTCATGCTTTCTCCGACAGCTCCTACCCAGACAACTTTCACCAACGCAATCTCCTTGCCTCTTAAAACCTTCATCTCACGTTCTGCAATTCGTACAGGCATCGTTTCCACAGTAAGATTATCCCGTACTTGCACATCATCCATATGAATCACATGAGATGGATTTGGAACATACTTCCGGAGTTGTGACACATGAAACACATCATGTAAATTAGACAGATTAGGCGGCAAAGCCACTCTATAAGCAACATTTCCAACTCTGTCTGAAATCTGATACGGACCAATAAAACGAGGAGTAAGCTTCTTAGACTTCAGCGCACGCCCAACACCTGTCACAGGTGTAACTCTCAAAAACACATAGTCACCTGCTTGGAATTCTAAATCTTTTCTTCGCTTGTCATGATAACTCTTCTGCCTACTTTGGGAAGATTTCATCTTTTCTCGGATCAACTTCACCTTCTCAGTAGTATCTCGAACAATTTTAGGTCCCAGCACTACACTTTCTCCAGATTCATGCCAACATAAAGGAGTCCTACATCTCCGACCATACAATGCTTCAAAAGGTGCCATTCCTATACTAGAATGATAACAGTTACTATAAGTGAACTCTATTAACGGTAAATGAGTGTCTCAAGACCCTCCCTGCTCGAGAACACATGCTCGCAACAAATCCTCCAATGACTGAATAGTCCTCTCTGTTTGACCATCCGTCTGAGGGTGATACGCCAAACTCAACCTCAACTTAGAACCCAACGCTTCTTACAAACTCTTCCAAAAATTAGAAGTAAACCGCGGATCTCTATCCGACACAATACATAAAGGAACACCGTACAGCTTCACAATTACACGAATATAAATCTTCGTCAACTTTGATACCGGAAAACTGATGTTAATAGGAATAAAATGAGCCGACTTCGTAAGCCTATCAACAATCACCCAAATAGAATCATGTCCTCTTGAAGTATTAGGCAGTCCCGTCACAAAGTCCATTGAAATGCTATCCCATTTCCATTCTGGAACTTCTAACGGTTGCATCAACCCCGCAGGCTTCTGGTGTTCAACTTTCGACTTCTGACAAGTTAAACATGCATACACAAAACGAGCTACATCACGCTTCATCCCAGGCCACCAAAACAATTTCTTCAAGTCCTGATACATCTTTGTAGCCCCCAGATGAATACTCAATTTACTTTTATGACTTTCCTCAAGAATCGCTTTCTTCATCTCCGCATCGTCAGGAATACAAATTCGATTACGAAACCTCAACACACCATAGGCATCCAACTTGAAATCATCGTCCTCGGACTGATCGATCCCAACTATCGAATCTACCAGTTTCACGTCTAACTTCTGAGCTTCCTTGATATTATCCAGAAAATCGTTGTTAATCTTCAACACTCCTAACATAACACTCTGGGGTGTCACTTCGCAAACTAAACTCATATCTCTGAACTATTCAATTAATTCCAACTCTTTAACCATCATCGCCGACATATGTAAAGTCTTTCGACTTAAAGCATCAGCCACAACATTAGCTTTTCCTGGATGATATTTCAGACCGAAATCACAATCTTTTAATAATTCCAACCATCTTCGCTGTCTCATATTCAATTCCTTTTGATCAAATAAATACTTTAAACTCTTATGGTCACTAAATACTTCAAATCTAGAACCATAAAGATAATGTCTCCAAATCTTCAGCACAAAAACAACCGCAGCAAGTTCTAAATCATGTGTAGGATAATTCTTTTCGTGAACTCTCAACTGCCTCGACGCATAAGCAACTACCTTATCATTCTGCATAAGTACACCTCCTAAACCCATTTTAGAAGCATCACAATATACCACAAAAGGTTCTTCTGGGTTAGGTAATGTCAAAACCGGAGCCGATGTCAAACTCTTCTTCAATTCGTTGAAACTTCCTTCACATTGAATGTCCCATACAAAAGCTTTACCTTTACAAGTCAACTTAGTCAACGGAAGTGCTAACTTAGAAAATCCCTCGATAAAACTTCGGTAATAATCGGCTAGTCCCAAAAAGCTTCTAATCTCGGTAGCCGAATTTGGAGTTTCCCATTGCAACACATCATCCACTTTAGACGGATCCACAACAATGCCACTACCTGAAATGACATGACCGAGAAAACTAACCTCCTTCAACCAAAATTCACATTTTGACAGCTTTGCATATAACTTCTTCTCTTTCAAAACTTGCAATACTCGTCTTAAGTGCTCTGCATGCTCTGTTTCCAATTTAGAGTAAATCAATATATCATCAATAAACACCACCACAAACCGATCCAAATAAGTGTGAAAGATACGGTTCATGTACTCCATGAATACTCCCGGCGCATTAGTAACACCGAAAGGCATCACCGAATACTCATAATGTCCATAACGCGTTCTGAAGGCCGTCTTCTGAATATCTTCCTCTTTCACTTTAATCTGATGATAGCCTGACCTCAAATCAATCTTGCTAAACACGCGAGCACCTACCAATTGATCCATCAAATCATCTATTCTCGGGAGCGGATACTTGTTCTTAATCGTCACTTTATTTAGTTGTCTATAATCAACACAGAGCCTCATACTTCCATCTTTCTTCTTTACTAACAACACTGGAGCTCCCCATGACGATACACTTGGCCTCACAAATCTCTTTTCAAGTAAGTCCTCCAATTGCTTCTTTAATTCCGACAATTCAGATGCAGACATCATGTATGGTGCCATAGAAACAGCTCTGGTACCAGGTACAAGGTCAATTGCAAACTCAACTTCTCTTTCTGGAGGCACATCAGGAATTTCATCAGGGAAAACTTCAGGAATTTCACACACCACTTGCAACTCGTCAATTACAGCTCAGCTCTCAACAGATAACGACGCCATCACTGAGAACATCTGAGCTCCTTCTTGCATCAACTGCTGTAACTCCTTAAAAGACAACAAACTAGCTTCTTCCTCTTCAGGAGTAGAAAATCTCACAGACTTGTTATAACAATTGATATGAACATAGTTATATTCTAACCAGTTCATTCCTAGGATTACATCCATTCCAGATAACGACAAACACACCAAATCAACAGTAAAGTCTCTGTCGAAGATCGATAAGGGACACTTTAAACACACCAGAGAAGTAGTCACCGATCCCTTAGCCGGAATCTTGACGACCATTTCTCCATTCATAGAAGACAACACAAGACCCAATCTTTCAACGCATTCAGCAGCAATAAAGCAATGAGTAGCACCAGTGTCAATTATAGAAATTAAAGGAGTGCTATTAATAAAACATGTACCTCTGATGAGTCTGTCCTCATTAGTTGTCTGAGTCCCAGCCAAAGCGAACACTTTCCCACCGGTTTGCGCCTTCTTTGGTTTCTGACACTGACTACTAATGTGTCCTTCTTCGCCACAGTTGAAACAAATCATCTATTTATGCTTGCACTCAGATATGGCATGCCCAGTCTTACCACAACGGAAACACCTCTTCACTTCAGCAGTACACTCATTACTCTTATGACCAGGTTTCCCACATTTGAAACAAGTTATGCCAGCAGGAGTATCTCCCCCACTAGTCCTCTTGCCATCCACCACTTTCTGTTAACCTTTTCCAGCTAGAGCATCATAAGGTTTGCAACGATTCTGTTGGTGCTTGCCCTTCCTCTCATTAATGATCTTATAATGAGCATTGTTATCCTCTTCAAAAATTCTGCCACTATCAATCAAATCAGCAAAAACACGAATCTTCTGATATCTAACTGCCTTCTTGATCTCTGGGCGCAACCCACTCTCAAACTTGATGCATTTTGAAAACTCAACATCATCATCGTTATAGCGCGGATAAAACTTAGCCAATTTAACAAACTTTGCAGCATAATCAGTAACCGACATGTTCCCTTGCTTCAGCTCGAGAAACTCGATTTGCTTCTTACCACGAACATCCTCTGGATAATACTTCCTTAGGAACTCTCTTCGGAACACATCCCAAGTGATACCTTCACCTGTAGTTTCCAACCTCTGACGAGTCTCTAGCCACCAGTCATCAGCCTCGAATGCTATCATATGAGTCCCATATCGGACCTTATGCGCTGGAGTGCAGTCCATCACCCGAAAGATTCTCTCTATCTCTTTCAACCAATCCAACGCTCCATCAGGATCGTACTTGCCCTTGAAGGTAGGCGGATTCTCCCTCTGAAAAGTTGCCAAACTGCGAGATCCAGCATTCTCGTCAGCGTTCGGCTGATTCTGCAAAGCCTGCGCCATTGCTTCCAGCGCAACAACAATTGCAGCATCGTTCCTTCCAGCCATCTTAACTTGTCACTTCAACATAAACAAAAGTTAGAACTAGTTAATAATACTCGATTGTTAAACAAACTACGACTCGACAACTTGGCCGGACGGACCGACCTGCTCTGATACCACTAATGTAACACCTTTCTACCCCACATACAATTTTAGGAAAAACACTTAATATTATCAGAGTAAAATCAACAAGAAAGGTGCCACATATATTCAACCGACATTCAAAATCCTTGTCCTGTCCTGTAACACGGGTTATTCGTTCATCATTAACATAAATTAACAACTACACAGCGGAATCAAACTTTTAGTTCAGGCCAACAAAATACTTCATAGATAAAAGCCTCCAATTCAAAATGGCATCAACGATGAAAAAAGAAATTCCAACATACAACGAAAGGGAAACACAAGGTTCACAACCAATCCCAACCCGATGTTACATGACACAGAGCAGGACACCACTTAAAACACGACTAAAACGACCAAAGGACGCTCCGAGACTCAATCCCCCGGCACCGCACGCCTACTCTTGGTTATCTGCAAGTTACCCACATAAGAGGCAACATTTTCAAGCAGGCAGGGTGAGAAATCACAATTCATTATAGTAATATAAGGACATGGAAAATAAACAGAAAAGCAACAATAACATCATAGCATCGTCAACAAAATATCATAGCATCATCAACAACAACATCATAGCATCGTCAACAACAACATCATAGCATCATCAACAAAATATCATAGCGTCATCAACAACAACATCATTTATATGCAATGTCAATTATAATGGAATGCAAAGAATGCATGTGGTACCGATTCAACGTGGATGGACACTGGCCATCAACCCTCCAAAAGGAGCACAACATAATCAACGTATCACTTCAATCCGCACAATGGGATTGAAGCTACCAATGGACCGAAGTCCCAACATAAAATGCTATGAAATGCAATGATGCTAATTCTTCTCAATTCAACAAAAATCAACGTGTGCATCATTCATTTCATATTCGACAAGTGTTGGTTGCGGAATAGGGCAAGCAAACAAAAAGATTTGGAAGTATTTTTCCAGGAATTTATCGTGTCCACAGAGATCGGTGCTACTGAACTGCCGTTCAACAATTTAAATGTTAATGAGTTTGGGTTTAGAATTGGTTGAAACATAAAAACAAAAAAGTAAATAAAAACATAAAAATAATTCATTCTTCAACAAGACAAACTTATCAAGCATACATATAATCCACTCGTCACAAGCATAAATTTACCGACCAATTATACTACACCTGCAGTACTCGTCAAAATCATCCAGCATCACTCACAACAGTGTCCATCTCTGGCACACCGAGCTGAGAGACAACCGTATTACTCTCGTCATCACTCTCGCGCACGAAGCCTCGAAACACGGAAGACATTAAGTTCCGACACCAAAAAGATTATCATCTAAATCTATCTCTAGCATCTAGACAATAGATATCCATCCCTAATCAAGATTTGTGATGTTTATCTCTAACACAACACAAATCCAAACATAAATGCAAAAAGATCAAGGAAGATATCGATAATGATTTGTAAAGCAAATTTCATATAATATTAAGATCAACAAAGATACATATGTTCATAGTAACTATACAATACCCAACAAAAAGAAATTACAAAGAGAAGAGAGAAGAGGAACCAAACATTTCTTGGTTTGTCAACGCCAATCGACGAGAGATTCGACTCCGGATCATCCAAATGCAAGCTCCAATGATGTTTTCTAAGCTAATCTACAAGAAAAATGAAGTTTGATGGAGTTGGGAGCAAAAAATACCCAAAACCATCCCTAAAAATGTGTTTTTTACCCATATTTATTGCTGTCATCATCGCAGACCGCGCTAAGCGCGTTAAACCGCCTTAAGAGCCCGCTCAGCGCGCTCGGGCGCGCTCAACACGCTACCAGCTGCCTTGAAAAAATGTTTCAGCCATAACTTGAGAACCGTAACTCCGTTTTTCGCCCGGTTCGAAGCGTTGCAAAGCTTATTCAATTTCCTATCTAACAATGCATAAATATCAACCAAATTGGTGATTTATATTATCCTCATTTTGAGCCTTATTCGTTGATGAGTTGCTTAAATTCATGCGTTTGAAGCCGTGTCTTCGACACTTTATTGCTCATGCTCCAAATACACCTCAATACCTACAAAATGAGTAGAAAAGTGTCAAACGGTACACAAATATACTAAAACTTGATTATACACTAAATATACACATTTACATACAAAGTGGGGTTTATTCGAACGATATTTAATAAAAAGTATAGATAAGTGCAACAAAACTTATATACAAAAATAGGTACATTTTGCACTTATCAACTCTCCCCAACTTACATAATTGTTTGTCCTCAAACAAAGCCAACAACTAAAGGAACAAATGCAATAACCAAAGAATCATGAATCAACAAGTTTTGAAAACGGAAAACAAATGTAATGATTCAACCAAAAATGGTACACACAAAGTAAATACTTACCACTAAACTTCAACGATAACATAATCACGAAACAAATGCTAAATACAAAAATCATGCCAAACATTCTAAAACAACACAAGTTCAAATGTGAATCACACCTAGAAAAAACAATCACCGGTAGATGAACAACACAAAATGAGGGACTTTCACTCACACAACAATCTTGCAAACAAAAGACTAAATTATGCATCCATCCAAAAATTCACATTGAACATACAAAGGCAAGAATCGCAAGGACTTTTCAAGGTTGTAATGTGGTCGGGTAAACAAACAAGGGGTAATTCCTAAAGCTAATCGAAACAAAAACTTGCCTAAACCTAAAGGAGTGATTAACTCACAAAAGACTCAAACCAAAAATTTCAATCAAACTTCTTCCAAAATCCCAAGTGTTACACAAAACACACAACTTATTTAGCACAATTATTGGAACTCTTTTTGTTTCCTTTCTCAAGGATTTTTTTTCTTTCTTTTTTCTTTTTCTTTTCTCTTGTCATATTTTTCTCTTTTTTCTTTTCTTTTTCAACCTCATAGCAACCAATAACATAAGTGAGAAAACATTGCTCTCCCCAACTTGAATTCAACCACATCATCATGTGAATACTCCCTACTTTCTAAGGCAAGGTAAAAATTCATACAACAACACAAAGTTGAGGGTTCAAGAAAAAGATCCACACAAAAAACTGAATTTGACACTCATAGACAAGAATCAAACTCAAGCAATATGGATAATGACCAAAGGCTCAAAGGGTTTACAAACGATCACACACTCACAAGGTGAATTGACTATTTGGCTTAGGTAGTTGTGCTCAAAATGAAACAAAATGCCTTGATCCTTTTCATGCTTTCATACAATCAACACAAACAAAATATTCAACATAATAAAATCCAGTTAAAACAAGAAAGTTGGAACTCCGAGCATATATGAAGAATGGAAGGCTTCCTCACAAAAAGGGTGGGAACTAAAGTGATTCACAATAAGAACAAGTATACGAAAGAATGAATGGCATAGAAGTTGTAAAAAGCCTAAGTATCATGAATATGCTAAAGTCAAGAAAGCGATAAACACATACCTTGAACGTGTACAAAACTTTAAACACTATCATTACCACGCATTCGCAAGTTGAAATGATAAAAAATGGACAAACACCGAATGCGACTTCAAGCAATCGAGCAAAAATTTGAGTCCAAACAACAACAAAAGAATTAGAAAAATTACTAATAATTACTAATATATAAGGCCTTGGTGGAAGTGGGAAAAAGGGGGAGCCAAGTGAACAATTAAAAGAAATCACTGGCTCAGCACAGTAGAGCGCGCTAAGCGCGCTACACCAGAACCAAAAAAATTAGTACATTAACAAGGTTCTGGTGTAGGCCTCCACTTAACACCTACACAATCTCAATTACAAAACATCATAATGAAAAAGTAATAACGGAACAAAAAACGATAAAACATGCTTGTTTTATGTCGTAAGCTCGACACCTATTATTTATACACACTTCTCCAAGTTGCCTCTTTACACGGTTAGCGCTCACCGGCGACGAAACCTAACCAAACACTTAGCAAACGTGAAGAGAAACAAATATATACACTATATTTACAATTATGTAAAACATGTAAAATTCACAAATATGGTAAACATATACAAGTATTAATATAAACAAGTGAAAATAGACAATATATACGATATCTACAAAACTCAAAAATAAAGAAACTATCGCAATTCGATTCAATAAAAACATCGATCCCCAGCAACGACGCCATTTTGTTGGTTGCGGAATATGGCAAGCAAACAAAAAGATTTGGAAGTATTTTTCCGGGAATTTATCGTGTCCACAGAGATCGGTGCTACTGAACTGCCGTTCGACAATTTAAATGTTAATGAGTTTGGGTTTAGAATTGGTTGAAACATAAAAACAGAAAAGTAAATAAAAACATAAAAACAATTCATTCTTCAACAAGACAAACTTATCAAGCATACATATAATCCACTCGTCACAAACATAAATTTACTGACCAATTATACTCCACCTGCAGTATTCGTCAAAATCATCCAACATCACTCACAACAGTGTCCATCTATGGCACACTAAGCTGAGAGACAACCGTATTACTCTCGTCGTCACTCTCGCGCACGAAGCCTCGAAACACGGAAGACATTAAGTTCCGACACCTAAAAGATTATCATCTAAATCTATCTCTAGCATCTAGACAATAGATATCCATCCCTAATCAATATTTGTGATGTTTATCTCTAACACAACACAAATCCAAACATAAATGCAAAAAGATCAAGGAAGACATCGATAATGATTTGTAAAGCAAATTTCATATAATATTAAGATCAACAAAGATACATATGTTCATAGTAACTATACAATACCCAACAAAAAGAAATTACAAAGAGAAGAGAGAAGAGGAACCGAACATTTCTTGGTTTGTCAACACCAATCGACGAGAGATTCGACTCCGGATCATCCAAATGCAAGCTCCAATGATGTTTTCTAAACTAATCTACAAGAAAAATGAAGTTTGATGGAGTTGGGAGCAAAAAATACCCAAAATCATCCCTAAAAATGTGTTTTTTACCCATATTTATTGCTGTCATCATCGCAGACCGTGCTGAGCGCGCTTTTGGGTGCTCAGCGCGCGTTAAACCGCCTTAAGAGCCCGCTCAGCACGCTCGGGCGCGCTCAGCGCGCTACCAGTTGCCTTGAAAAAATGTTTCAGCCATAACTTGAGAACCGTAACTCCGTTTTTCGCCCGGTTCGAAGCGTTACAAAGCTTATTCAATTTCCTATCTAAAAATGCATAAATATCAACCAAATTGGTGATTTATATTATCCTCATTTTGAGCCTTATTCGTTGATGAGTTGCTTAAAATCGTGCGTTTGAAGCCGTGTCTTCGACACTTCATTGCTCATGCTCCAAATACACCTCAATACCTACAAAATGAGTAGAAAACTGTCAAACGGTACACAAACACACTAAAACTTGATTATACACTATATATACACATTTACATACAAAGTGGGGTTTATTCGAACGATATTTAACAAAAAGTATAGATAAGTGCAACAAAACTTATATACAAAAATAGGTACATTTTGCACTTATCAACAAGTATTTATCATACAATCATGTTTTGTCATCTTACATCAACAACGACTCGACAACAAAAGATCAGCACGAGAAAACGTCAAGAAGCCTCAAGAAAATAACAAAAACAGCAAAACAGCATGTCTGACACGGCCACCCGTGTCCTGTGACACGACCCGTGTCAGGCTTCCAATATCCAAAACACAAAACAGACAACATACAACAACCACACACGGCCGCCCGTGTCCTGTGACACGACCCGTGTCCAAAGCCCTGAAGCATAAATCCAAAACAGAAAAATTTACGGTAGGAACAGTAGGCTGACACGGCCGCCCGTGTCCTGTGACACGACCCGTGTCAAGATGCAAAACCCAGAATTTTTCAAAAGATTTTTCTGCTACGTTTTGACTTCGAATATCCCAAAATTTCAGTTTTTCCAATAAGAAAATGTGTCCAAAAGATTCACACAATACACATACATCAACACATAACATTCTATTTCATTATATTTCATAAAATCAATCATCCCTAACTCATTCTACATCATCAAAGACCACAATTTCCCAAAATTCACAAATACCTAATCTATTCATAACCAAATCCTATAGAAATATAATAAACCATGAAAACTCCCCATACCTTAGAGAAATTCAGTAACTTCCCTCCTTCTCTATGATTCTTCAGCAACCTTCAAGCCTTAGGGTTCTCCTCCTTCTCTCCCTCTATGTTCTTCACAAAACACGATCAGTTAGAAAAGTGATTGGTCATCTCCTCGTTGGACAAAATATCCCAGTTTATGAACTTCCACTTCTATCCTTACTCTTTTTCCTTTATGACCACCTTGCCCTCTTTCTTAATATTTTTAATAATAATAATAATAATAGTATAAATAATACATTAATTATTCATCCTATTAAATTATTAAAATAAATACTCTTTTGATCCAAAATTCTCCAAAATTACCAAAACTCCTTACTTCCTTCTAAATTAAATAAATAAATAAATAAATGATTAATTTAGATTTTCGGGGCGTTACAAAAACCAGTTTCTTTAGTTAATTGAAATCGTTATATTTTGTTGACTGAAATGAATAATTTTCCGCTGCGTAATAAAGGCTATTTTGTTGGATTAAAGTTGTGTGATTTTCGAAAATGTCATTTATAGGTTATGTGTCTATTTATGAGCAAATGATAAGTTGGAAGTAGCATCCTTTATTTCTGTTTCGTATTGTTTTACTCTGATTATTTTAATTAAATAACTCGGGGAAATTAAGGGTGTTACATAGTGGTATCTGAGCAGGTCGGTCCGTCCGGCCAGGTAGTTTAATTATGTTGTTCCCTAGTATGCGACATGTGTGTGAAACCACTATCGGTGCTTGTTTTGTTTTCCCTTTGCAGGTTGGGAATGAAATAAGTGGGGGAGAAGTGTCTGCTTCTCTTAGATATTCCAGTTGTTGAGAAATTGGATATCATGTTGCTACATGAGGGAGTGCATTGTTGGATCATCCAAATGTTTGAGAATGGTGTGATCCTTGAGGGAAGACAGTCAGGTGTTCTCGTTGTTCGCTTCCTTGTGAGGGGGAAGGCGATGTTGTGGCTAGAGATGGGTCGGTGATGTGTGGAGTATCTCGACGTATTTCCTAAGGATGGACACAAGTTGTCTTTAGTCGGAACAAGATGATGTTATTGTTGGGATGAATTGGTGGAGTTAAACCATGTGTTTGCCAATTATTTAGATGAGTGGTGTAGTGTGTTGTTGAGACAAGTGTAGCTCCGGTGTTATGAGTTAAGAAGAAAGAAGGTAGTACGAGATTGTGTGTGGATTACCGACAGTTGTCTAAGGTAAGGATTGAAAATAAATATCCACTTCAATGAGATTGATGATTTAATGGACCAACTGTTATGCTAGTGTGTCTTCAGTATAATTGAATTGAGGTCGGATTACCTTCAGATTTGGGTGAAGAGTGAGGATAATTGGGGGATCTTAGAAGTAAGAGAAAAGGGGTGGAACTCATGTTCACCATTTCCAATCTTCATTTTCGCACTTATGAAACAGTCTTCACTAAACAGAAGAGAAAAACACATTTGAAGATTTGGGTCTGAAGCTGATTTTGGAGAAGGCAGGTATACGGGATTTCTTGACCAGCCTCCATTACACAGGTGATAACTTTTTACTCGTAACTCGGATTTAAGCGATTCTTGAATTTCTGGAATCTATAGGAAATTCCCTTCATTTTGGCATATAATTTTGTATCCAGAAGGTCTGTATTGAAGGAGGTAACCGTGTTTGAATTTGAGTGAGTCTTGCTGAAAATGGGTAAGATGAGGTCAGGTATAAAATGATTAGTAATAGGACGGAGGTGAGGGTATCGGAGAAGCACATGGAGGTGCGGCATATGCCAATTGAGAATGATTAGAGTGGAGAGATTCTTGAGGAAGGGAGAAGGTTAAAAAGTAAAGTGGATTGTGTGTCATTGATGACATGATGTCGACATGTGTCGAGAAGATTTTGGACAGTTTCTATCACCAACCAGATGATGAGATGGTACTGTTGAGATGATGATTAGAATGAGACCCAAATGTGAAACTATATGGATTATCGAGATAATGAAATTAAAGGAAAGACGAAGGATTTATTAGTGTTGTTAAAGTTCTCTACTTGGACAAATGTTTCATTTGGAGCGGACCGAGTTGAATTGTACTTGGTGTAGTAGCATTTCCGGTATCGGGAAAATATTTAACAATTGTGTTGTGTCATGAGTGTGTATATGAGAATATGTAATGGAGTTTGGGCGTTTATGTATCATTAACGAGGTTGAAAAGAAGGAAATTAAGAAAACGTTGTAAGCCTTAGAGAGATTGTTGAACATTGTGCTTAGGTAACTTTGGGCATAAAGTAAGGACGTTATTGTAGTTAGGTTATGATGATTTATGCTACCGATGTGGTTACCGGCTACCTATTGACAAATTGAGGAACTAATCACCCTTAATCTCTTGTTGATAGTAGACGGGATCTTGTTGGATGGAATAAACGTGTCTTGCTAGATAGGATGGTATGTATAATGAATTGTTTGGAGTTACGCCAAGTGCTTACGGATTGTTTTGATTAGTCGATGCAGATTCTTATATCTGATAATGAGGCGGATTCGAGGCTTTTGTATGTCGATCAGATGTTGTTGATAGTTACTTATCAGGAGTAGAGAACAATGTGCTGACTAGTGATATGCCAAGGGTGTCGCCTTGGAGAGCTTCATTATTATTGGTAAAGAAAAGGATGATAGCATGAGGTTGCGTGTTGATCGGTGAGTAGTATAGAAACTCACAGTTGTGTTCTGGATAGCTTGAGTTTTGATTTGTGATGAATCGAGAATCCGATTGACATGGGACTTGAAGTATTGGAAAGATAATCCAAGGAGGAAGTAAATGGGAATGTGAGACCATGATTTGACCAAGGATGTCTGGTAGAGGATGGTAGTGGCTAGTATGCCTTAAAGTGTATGTAGAGAGTATGAATCCTATCTTCCATACTTATTTGGATAAGTTCGAAGTGGTGTTTGTTGTGGATGTTCTGATCTATTATAAAATTAGAAGAAGAACGTGTAGAGTATTGGAGAATTGAGTTATAAGTATTGAAAGAGATAAAGTTTATGTTAAGTTATCAAAGTGTGACTTTTGGTTAGTAGGGGTGAGTTTGCTTGGTTATGTTAATTCAGACAGGGGTATTATTGTGGACCCATCAGAAGTAGATGTAGTTCTACAACAAGAAAACCCGAAGTGGATTAAGGAGATTATAATATTTTTGAACCTAGTTGGTTACTACCGCAGGTTATGGAAGGTTTTTCCAAGTTAGCATTTTCGTTATCTCAGTTGACTTGCGAAGGGTAAGTCGGTTGTTGGGGATGTTTGTGGTGAAGAAAGTTATAGAGAGCTGAAGTAGGAGTTGACTACGGCTCCTGTTTTGATTTTGCCTGATCTTAATGAACCGCTTGTTGGGTATTAGGATGTGTTTAAGATGAGTTTAGACAGTGTGTTAGTACAAGAGGGTAAAGTCGCAACTTATGCTTTACGACCAATGAGGAGTCACGAAAGTATCTATCCTGTTCAAGATTTGGAATGGGCTGTGGCTGTATTTGTGTTGAACATCTGGAGGCATTATTTTTATGGATCTAGGTTCGAAGTGTTTAGTAATCACATGAGTGTAGAATACCTGTTGGGTCGGAAGGAATGGAGTATGAGAGGACAAGGATGGTTGGAATTCTTGATGAGTTAAGTCAAAATTCTTTTCATATGTCTGCTTCGATGGTCAGAGAATTAGAATTGAGTTAGCAGTTCAGAGATTGGTGTCTGGTGTGAGAGATAACGCAGTGGAGTGTGAGGTTAGGCATATTAAAAGTGAACAACGATTTTCTGGTGATTGTTAAAGAGAGTCAGAAGTTGGATGTGAACTCGGTAGATTCGATAGTTGCGAGTAATCAGAGTGCTCAGCTGAAGCATGATGTAGCGCAGTTCTTACATGCGTGTGTGTGACTTGTAAGAGTGCAAGGGTTGAACGATAGATCCTGCAAGGCTGATGCAAACCATTGGACATTCCAGGATAGAAGTGATAGGTGAAAGGTCTAATATTGTTCATTTATTACTATATAGATGGATGTATTAGTTTACATGTTTAATTGGTGGATCGTAGCACTATTGCATCAGTGTAATGGGACAGTGATGTTGGTAATAGGGTTATATTGATGTGGTTAAGCGATGTGTGTTATGGAACTTTATGTTCTTATCTTTGTTGTTACCTAAGTACCTATGGTGATGATAATGATCGTGTTATGTTCCAGTTCTAGAGTGAGCCCGTGTGTTCATAACTTGGTTATTCTTTGCATCTTGAGTTGGTCGTCGAGTGCATTGCGTGAGCATTGCATTTTGTTGTTGTTGTCGTTGGTAAGGTGTATTGTTGCTTTATGTTATTCGTGGTGTTGCCTTTCATGGCATGTGAGTTGGCTATTTGGTTGCGAGAACGTATTCGGGGTAGTTCGCATCAGGCAAATTTTCGAGGACGAAAATATTCTAAGTGGGGGAGCAATCACGATTGTCGTGTGCCCATGTGGGGTGTGAGCGACTAGATAGACATTCCGACGGGAATTGTGATCATGAAATAGGGATCGAAATTGGTACCACATATATTGAGTCTAGTTGGTGTCTCATTGCATTACTCTTGTTAGTTGTGTTACATTATGCTTTGGTTGATGATCTGTGGTTGTGTTGAGGTGTGTGATTCTTGTTGGTAGTTGTGACATGGGTGAATGACTTGGTGATTTATGCTTTTATATTTATTTCATCTTCTTCTTTTGTTGATTTGAAAATCTCACCCCTTCTGCTTGAATGTTGCCTCTACGTGGGTAACATGCAAATATTCCGCTGTAGGAGCTCAGGTGTGAGTGGAAGTTGAAGTCTTCGGTTTATTCTTTTAGTTTGGCGTCAGCTCTAATATGTAACATTGGGAGTCGGGAACGCTTTTATATGATTTTATTTGTTGAAGAATTATTAGTTATTTTTCTGATATGAAAACCAGTTTCATTAGTTAATTGAAATCGTTATATTTTGTTGACTGAAATGAATAATTTTCCCCTGCGTAATAAAGGTTATTTTGTTGGATTAAAGTTGTGTGATTTTCGAAAATGTCATTTATAGGTTACGTGTCTATTTATGAGCAAATGATAAGTTGGAAGTAGCATCCTTTATTTCTGTTTTGTATTGGTTTACTATGATTATTTTAATTAAATAGCGCGGGGAAATTAAGGGTGTTACATTAGTCACCCCTTTTAGACAGTTTTTCTACATCCTTATTCACACCCAACACACTCTATCTTGTTAGTGTAAGCCCTAGAGGCCAATATTTTTGGTACTTGTATCGAATTATTTATTAATAACAAAAGGCATTTCTTTATTGAAATTCTGGTATCAGACGTGTGATGTTAAGGTGCGATGTCACAACAACACACTCTGCAAATGGACAGTAATAACAGTAACACAATAACACAAGGAATTGTTCACCCAGTTCGGTCTAACTACCTACGTCTGGGGGCTACCAAGCCAGGGATGAAATTCACTACTTGTAGAATTAATTTACAGACTCAACAACCCAGTTGACAATCTCCTAAACTTAATTCCTACTAGTAACTTTCTACCTAAGAAACCACTTAGATATGAGAACACTACTCAATCCCTAAAACACTTCAATGAGATAACACCCTTTGAATATCACTACTTGATTCTGCTTCACAGCTTTGATCAAGAACAACTCAAAACACTAATACCAATTCACACTAGAATGGTTTACAAATCATAAACGAAGACACAAACGACAATCAGTCTTTAGCTCTCTCTTCTTCGTCACTTTTCTCTAGTACTGGTGCACTTTATATAGCTCCTTGAATTGGTCTTGGACCTGCTACAAAATCTCGCCCGATTTGTTATTTAAAACTGAATATTTAAAACAGATTTTCTCCTAAAATCTTTTTAAATCTTCAACCTTTTAAATCTCCTACAAATCTGCACCAGATCTCCTTTGCAGCAGAAAATATCTATCCCAAGATATTCGCATCTAATGAGATAGCTTACTCTCCACAATTCCAGCTAACACGCAACCCTAACAACATCACAACCTGGTGTTATTAATTCTGCAGATCTAATGTCACAACATCGCCATGTGACATCAGACATCCAACTTCAGCAATTTACATACTTAACACAACCCAGTGTTAAGACTCAATGTTGCAACATCAGCACCTTGACATCAACATTGAACATACTTTGTTTTACCAAAATTCTAGCCAATCCAAGAACTAACAATCTCCCCATTTGGCTAATTTTGGCTAAAACAATCTCTGCACTCTGCACCTTCAGAGACTTTAGCTGCGGAAAAACTTCAATCAATGATTTTGAAAACTCCAAGCAGCATCCATCACTTCAACTGCAACTACTTTCAACAATGTTGCTCCCCCTCAATCATGAACCAGCAAAAACAGCTGATCACACAGTTCAATGATTCAGTAATTACTCATTACTCCCCCTTAATTTCTGCATATTCCTATGACAGCACAACACCTCTTTTTGGCAGCATATGACACTTGAACTTTTGGCTTCCTTTCTTTATTTGGCTACTTCTCCCCCTTTTTAGCCACAATTTGACAACCTTCACCTGGCAGTTGACTAAACAATTAAAAGAAACCAACTGCCCACAACCCTTTCTAGCACACTTAGTCTTCATAAATGCAGATTCCCAATTTGCTTCTTAACCTTTCAAATTGGTTTGCGTCTAAGGCTTTAGTGAATATGTCAGCTAGCTGTTTATCTGTGGCTACATGCTCCAAGGTAACAATTTTGTCTTCAACCAATTCCCTTATGAAGTGATGCCTTATGTCTATGTGCTTTGTCCTACTATGCTGTATAGGATTTTTAGATATATTAATGGCACTCAGATTATCACAGTATAGTGTCATAACATCTTGTTTGACATTGTATTCACTCAACATCTGCTTCATCCAAACCAGCTGAGAGCAACTACTTTCTGCTGCTATATACTCAGCTTCAGCAGTTGAGAGAGATACACAATTCTGCTTCTTGCTGAACCAGGAAATCAGATTGTTCCCTAGAAAGAAATAGCCTCCTGAAGTACTTTTCCTATCATCTTCACTTCCAGCCCAATCAGCATCACAGTATCCTCTTAACTTAGTCCCAGAATCATGACTATATAGCATCCCATAGTCACTTGTGCCATTCACGTATTTCAAAATTCTCTTCACTTGATTTAAGTGACTCACCTTAGGATCAGATTAATATCTGGCACACACTCCAACAACAAAGGAAATGTCAGGTCTGCTTGCTGTGAGATATAGTAGACTCCCAATCATACTTCTGTATAAGCTTTGGTCCACACTCACTCCATTTTCATCCTTGGATAGCTTTAAATGGGTAGGAGCAGGTGTCCTTTTGTGATTGGCATTATCCAGGCCAAATTTCTTTACTATGCTCTTAGCATATTTGCTTTGAGAAATAAAGATGGAATCCTCCACTTGTCTGACTTGTAGCCCAAGAAAGTAGCTGAGTTCTCCAACCAAACTCATTTCAAATTCAGATTGCATTTGTTGAACAAACTGCTTCACCATAGCATCTGACATTCCCCCAAATACAATGTCATCCACATAGATTTGGGCTACCATTAACTTTCCGCCTTCTTCCTTGACAAACAAAGTTTTGTCAATCCCTCATTTTCTATATCCATTTGCTGCTAAGAATTCTGTCAGCCTCTCATACCGGGCCCTTGGAGCTTGTTTCAAGCCATACATAGCTTTCCTCAGTTTGAACACATGATTGGGGAAGTTTGGATCAATGAATCCTTTAGGTTGGTCTACATAGACTTCTTCATTTAGATAGCCATTCAGAAAAACACTCTTCACGTCCATTTGGAACAGCTTGAATCCTAGGTTACAAGCCACACCCAAGAGTAGTCTGATGGATTCTAATCTAGCCACTGGAGCAAACGTCTCATCAAAGTCAACTCCCTCAACTTGAGTATAACCTTGTGCAACAAGTCTAGCTTTGTTTCTTGTGACCACTCCAAGCTCGTCAGAGTTGTTTTTGTAGATTCACTTTGTTCCAATAACATTAACTCCATCAGGCCTAGGGACAAGCTCCCATACTCCATTCCTCTTGAACTGCTCCAGCTCTTCATGCATTGCATTTATCCAGAACTCATCAGCCAATGCTTCCTTGACATTTTTTGGCTCAATTTTGGAGACAAAGCATAAGCTTGCTATAACATCTCTAGACCTAGTCCTTACTCCAGAGTTTGGATAACCTATAATGAGCTCCTTTGGGTGGTCCTTCTGCACTCTGATGGAGGGATCCTTATGGGGTTGTTCAGCTTCAGGCTCAGCAGCAGCAACACTAGGAGTTTGGCTTCTGTCTTCAGCTTCTGGTGCTACTTCACCAACTGATGTCTCAACAGCATCTGGAACATCATCATCTTCCTACTTGTCACTGTCATCAATCACCACATTGATTGACTCCATCATTACCTTGGTTCGAGAGTTGAACACCCTATATGCTCTGCTGTTAGTAGAGTATCCCAAGAATATTCCTTCATCACTTTTGGAATCCAATTTTCTCCTCTGCTCTCTATCAGCCAGAATATAGCATCTACTTCCAAAAACATGGAAGTACTTAACATTAGGTTTTCTTCCCTTCCATAATTCATACAGAGTGGATGAAATGCCTCTTCTTAGGGTAACCCTGTTGTGAATGTAGCAGGCAGTGTTCATGGCTTCAGCCCAGAAATGATAAGGAAGTTTCTTGGCATGAATCATTGCTTTAGCCGACTCTTGTATAGTTCTGTTTTTCCTCTCAACAACTCCATTTTGCTGAGGGGTGATAGGCGATGAGAATTCATGACTTATACCTTCAGCCGAGCAAAATTCTTCAAACTTGCTATTCTCAAACTCTCTTCCATGATCACTTCTTATTCTGATAACCTTACTCTCCTTTTCTCTTTGGAGTCTTTGACAAAGCTCTTTAAAGATATCAAACACCTCTGATTTGTCTTTGATGAAGTTCATCCAGGTGTATCTTGAATAGTCATCCACAACTACATAAGCATATTTCTTCCCACCCAGACTTTCAACTTGCATAGGTCCCATCAAGTCCATATGAAGAAGTTCCAATACCTTGGAGGTGGTGTCATGTTGAAGCTTCGGATGAGACATCTTTGTCTGCTTTCCTTTTTGACAGTCTCCACACACCTTTCCTTCCTCAATACTAAGTTTGGGAATCCCTCTGACTGCTTCTGAGGAGATAATTCTCTTCATTCCCTTTAGGTGAAGGTGTCCCAACTTCTGATGCCAGATTTTGACATCATCTTCTTTAGCAAGTACACACGTGGACAAATTTGAGTTTTGGGGCACCCAAAGATAACAATTGTCCTTAGACCTGGATCCCTTCATAATGACTTCTCCTTTGTCATCTTTGACCATACATTCGGACTTTGTGAAGTCTACTTTGAATCCTTGATCACAAAGTTGACTAATACTAATCAAATTTGTTGTTAGTCCTTTAACAAGAAGAACATTCTCTAGTCTGGGAGCACTACCACAATTTAGTTTACCAATCCCCTTTATCTCTCCTTTGATCCCATCACCAAATGTAACATAGCCAGAAGACTGAGGTTTCACATCTACAAGCAGATTCTTTACACCAGTCATGTGTCTTGAACACCCACTGCCAAAATACCAGTCATCTTTGGTAGAAACCCTTAAGGAGGTGTGAGCTATCAGGCTGGTAACTTTAGGAACCCATTGCTTCACCACCTTAGGCCTGACCTCTTTCTGTCTGGGTTGAGAAGCAGAATTTGGATAACCGTGAAGTTTGAAGCACGAGGACTGCATATGTCCAAACTTACCACAATAGAAGCATCTGACTCTGTCATTTCTAAAGTGGTTAGATCTTCTTCCACTTTGATGATAATGCTGTGACTGCCACCCATAATGTTGTCTCCTTATTCCATAGTTGGATTGCCTTCTTCTGTCCTGAGGATGCTGTCTCTTAGGCTGTCTTCTGTGGTGATGAGGCTTTCTTCTTCCATAGTAATAAGGCACAACATGGTTGTATTCATTTCCTACCAGATTTCCTGATGTTGAGACACCTGATGAGACATGTCCTTTTTGAACCTTGCAGCTTGCATGCTCTTGTGATATTGGGGAGGCATATACTGACTAGCTCCTTGAGGCTGCATCTTTCTCTGATGGGGACCATTCTTTTTCTCAATATTCTGGGGCTGGACCACCTTCTTAGGGGTAGGACTCTGTCTCTTAGGTTGATGTTGAGACAATGGATGAAACATCTCCTTCTTTGTTCCTGAAGTGCTTGCCACATATCCTATGTCTGATTTATCTCCAGCTGCTTTCTCTGACTGAAGAATCTTATCAAGAGTAGCTGTACCACTGTTCATCATCCTAACAAATTTTGTCATCTGATCCAGTTGAGACTTAACTAGTACAACTTCATTTTCCCGATCAGCTTTTTCATTTTCAAGCTGAGCAATCTGTTGCTTGTGACACTTGTTTTCTTGACAAATCTCAGCACTTTTTAAACACAGCTCTCGATAAGTAGATGCTAACTCCTCATAAGTTATTTCTCCATCACTATCATCATCAGACACAACTGTTCCTGTTAGGGCTCTAACATGCCTTGCTGACTCACCTTCACTTTCACTATCAGATTCAGACCAGGAAACTAACATGCCCTTCTTCTGCTTCTTCAAGAATGTGGGACATTCTTTCTTGACATGTCCATACCCTTCACATTCAAAGCACTGAACACCTCTATCCTGGGCAATCTTCTCTTCATCTTTCTCTTTTGGCTTGCTGATGTTAGAAGAGATGTTCTTGACACTAGGCTTGTAGTTATTGTTCCACCTTTTTAACACTTTGTTGAACTACCTTCCCAGCATAGCAATGGCTTGAGACAAATCTTCCTGAGAATCACCATCTTTGACTTCCTTATCTTCTGCAGGAGTGGAGACTAGAGCAATAACCTTGGGCTTCTTTTCAGGTTCTTCTTCATTCAAACCAAGCTCAAAAGTTTGAAGAGATCCAATGAGTTCATCAACTCTCTTCTTGCTGATGTCTTGAGCTTCTTCAATAGCAGTCACCTTCATCTTGTACCTCTTAGGAAGGGACCTAAGAATCTTCCTTACAAGCTTTTCTTCTGACATTTTCTCTCCAAGAGCACTAGATGCATTGGCCAGCTCAAGAACACTCATGTGGAAGTCATGAATAGTCTCATCTTCCTTCATCTTCAGACTTTCAAACTTTGATGTTAGAAGCTGAAGTCTAGACATCTTCACTCTAGACGTTCCTTCATGAGTAGCCTTCAAAATATCCCATGCTTCCTTAGCAACTTCACAGGAATTGATTAACCTGAAGATATTCTTATCCACTCCATTGAAAATTGCATTTAGAGCTTTGGAATTTCCAAGGGCAAGCTCATCTTCTTCCTTGGTCCATTCTTCTTCAGGCTTTGGCTTTGAGGTGCCTTCTTTATCTTTGCCAGTATCATCTTTCTCACATACAACTGGTACTTTCCACTCTTTAACAATAGCCTTCCAAGCCCTGCTGTCCAAGGATTTTAAGAAAGTGGTCATCCTTGGCTTCCAATAGTCATAATTGGATCCATCCAAAATAGGGGGTCTGTTGACAAATCCTCCAACTTCTTTGTCCATCTTTACACCAGAAAGTAACTTCCCTAGATCTCACCCAGAGACAGACAGGATGCCTGCTCTGATACCAATTGAAATTTTGGTATCAGACGTGTAATGTTAAGGTGCGATGTCACAACAACACACTCTACAAATGGACAGCAATAACAGTAACACAATAACACAAGGAATTGTTCACCCAGTTCGGTCTAACTACCTACGTCTGGGGGCTACCAAGCCAGGGATGAAATTCACTACTTGTAGAATTAATTTCCAGACTCAACAACCCAGTTGACAATCTCCTAAACTTAATTCCTACTAGTGACTTTCTACCTAAGAAACCACTTAGATATGAGAACACTACTCAATCCCTAAAACACTTCAATGAGATAACACCCTTTGAATATCACTACTTGATTCTGCTTCACAGCTTTGATCAAGAACAACTCAAAACACTAATACCAATTCACACTAGAATGGTTTACAAATCATAAACGAAGACACAAACGACAATCAGTCTTTAGCTATCTCTTCTTCGTCACTTTTCTCTAGTACTGGTGCGCTTTATATAGCTCCTTGAATTGGTCTTGGACCTGCTACAAAATCTCGTCCGATTTGTTATTTAAAACCGAATATTTAAAACAGATTTTCTCCTAAAATCTTTTTAAATCTTCAACCTTTTAAATCTCCTACAAATCTGCACCAGATCTCCTTTGCAGCAGAAAATATCTATCCCAAGATATTCGCATCCAATGAGACAGCTTGCTCTCCACAATTCCAGCTAACACGCAACCCTAACAACATCACAACCTGATGTTATTAATTTTGCAGATCTAATGTCACAACATCGCCATGTGACATCAGACATCCAACTTCAGCAATTTACATACTTAACACAGCCCAGTGTTAAGACTCAATGTTGCAACATCAGCACCTTGACATCAACATTGAACATACTTTGTTTTACCAAAATTCCAGCCAATCCAAGAACTAACATTTATTATGTTTGTTTTTCCAAAGTGATAAAGTCCCTAGATTAGCTAGTTCGTTTAATGAAATATTAAGTGTGACTTAATTATGAGATTCCATTAAACATAAGGACACTATTCTTAAAGTATCAGTAGTCGAGCTTTAATGTGGAATGGGATAACCTTAAAGCATTAAGACTATTATGTAGATAGACTGATGATCACATCTCATGGATCATGGATAAGGAGTTATCAAGTCTTAACATAGGCATGAATATTAGGAGTAATATTTATACTGGATTAACCCACTATAAGAGTACTACATAGAATGTTATGCAAAGTGTCACAAGTCACTCTTATGGTGATAATGGTGTATACCACCCTTCGACCTGAAACCACAATGGACCCTAGATGTAGAGTCAAGTACTTTATTGCTGATCAAACATTGTCCGTAATTGGATGACTATAAGGACAGTTGATGGGTACTTCATAAAGCATGCTGAGGGACATGAGTGACCTAGATGGAATTTGCTCATCCTGCATAACAGGATAAATGCCTAAGGGCCCAATATTGAACTGAACAAGGATGACACGGTATATGCCTTGTGTTCAATAGAGACATAAGGGTAAAAGGGTAATTGTACACACAATCACTATCACAAAAGGTTTTGTCAAATCACATGACAATTTCGTGACTTGGGTAGCAGTTATGTGTTGCTAGATACCGCTCACTTTTTAATATGTTAAATGCATGATTTAATATAATTACCAACGTCGTGAAATCCTACAGGGTCACACACATAAGAATAGTTTGATAAGAGGTAGAGTAAACAAGGCACACCGTAAGGTACGATATACTTAGGTAAATATGTAACGCCGTAAGGTACGATGCACTTAAGTGGAATATGGATTGTGGTAAGGCACCGCGTGCTTAAGTGATATACGGTACATCATAAGATATGGCGTACGTGCACCTAAGTGGCCTTTTTTAGCTTGCAGCCCACACAAGTGGTTCTATATATAACCCTTGTGCAGAAGCATAAACACTTGATGAAAATTCAATTGTGAAACCCTAGCCGTATTTTCCTTTCTCTCTCACTCACTCAAAGCCTTCAATCGTAGCAGTTAGCACTGAGACTGAAGGAAGCTGTTCGTGTGGACTGAGTAGAGGCGCTGTTCATCGTACATCGCTCGTGATAATTCCTTCGATTCAGAATCAAAGGTTTCATCGCCACAAGAGGTAACCATTCTATCACTGATCATGATCTTTCGTAAGGATTGCTAAAGGGAAATTTGAATTTTTGTTACGTTTTGAATCGCGATTTCCCTTCAGTGGTATCAGAGCCACTTACGAAACCATGCATTAGATAAGTGTTTATTTCTATTTTTTTGTTTTAATTCGATTAAAACACATAACAAATTAAATTAAATCGAGAAATTGAATTTTGGCATGAGGTTGTGTACGATTTGGATGATCGATATTGACTATGCTTCGAAATCCGACAATAGTATGGTGAAGCAGCGATATATCGATTGTCCTTAAGTTACACAAATATGATCGATCAAATTTTGTATGTGATATAATTAACTCTGATGCAAAGATGATATATTGGATATATTGTTTCTATTTCGTTCATTTAAATCATGTAATGATCATTATTCCTTTGAGCGATCCGTGTTCATTTGCTTCGAAATTCAACTTTAGTATGGTGAAGCAGTGGCATATAGATCAATCATACTAAATTATTGATCATGGTGTTTTGACGATATGAAATTGTTGCATTAGGGTTCATGACGGCACAAGGGTTGTGCTGTCTAAAAGGTCTGCGATTAGGGTTGTGATGGCACAAAAGTTGTGCTTTAATTTTATGGAATGCATCAAGCGTTGAAACGAAAAATGAAAAACGACCCCGTCTGCGTAGTGTGATCATTCGCCAAAATTTAATTTGATTCATTTAATTAACCGGATTTAAATTAATAATAATAAAAGTGTGTTTATTATTTTTCTCTTGTGGTGATCAGTTATGGCCTTAGTTTTCCTTTATTTTGTTTTGGGATTTTAAAATACGACCTGCGTGTCGTGCCTCTCTTTTAATCTCTTGATGTATCTTATTTTCTCTTCTCACTCCCTCGCATGTAAAACGAGTATTCTTTAATGTAATGTAATGTTATGAAGAAAAATAAGACTACAAGATCAAAGGAGAACAACCTTGGAGATCTTGCTTGGAGAAGTGTAGATCGTTATTAGGTTTAGCTTAGGTTCTCTCATTGGCTTGGGACTGATTTGATCCTACAATCGTTGCCAAAAAGCTTCAGTCAATTTGTACTTAATTTCAACATGAATGATATGAATAAAACTCTTTCTGAATTGCTAGGCATGTTAAGAACTGCTGAGCAAAATCTGAAGTCAAAAGGGAAATCCATTCTGATGGTCAGTAATGGAAAGAAACAGAACAAAAGGCCCACTAAGCAGAGTGGTAAATGGAAAGGCAAGGAAGTTGCCAAACCTAAACATATTACCCCTACTTTGAAGCCTAGTGGAGGTATAGCAAAGGAGGGCACTTGCTTCTATTGCGGTAAGACCAGACACTGGAAGAGAAACTGCCCAAAGTACCTGGAAGATAAGAAAAATGGAGTGGAAACTTCGACTTCAGGTATTTTTGTTATAGAAATAAATTTATCTACTTCTCCATCATGGGTATTAGACACTGGATGTAGTTCTCACATTTGTACCAATGTGCAGGGGATAAAAAGGAGTAGAGTTTTGGTAAAAGATGAAGTTTGCCTACGAGTTGGCAATGGAGCAAAGGCTACTGCTTTAGCCGTAGGAACTTATGTATTGACTTTACCTAGTGGTTTAATAATTCAATTAGAGAACTGTTACTATGTACCTACAATTAGCAGGAATATTATTTTCGTTTCTTGTTTGGACAAGTTTGGGTTTTCATTTATAATAAAGAACAATTGTTGCTCTATTTATTTGAATGATATATTCTATGCTACTGCACAAATGAACAATGGATTGTATGTCCTTGATTTTGAAATGCCAATTTATAACATTAATACTAAAAGGATGAAACCTAACAAGTTAAATCCAAGTTACCTTTGGCATTGTCGCTTAAGCCATATAAATGAGAGACGCATCTCCAAACTCCATAAAGATGGACTATTGGACTCTTTTGATTAAGAATCATATTATACATGCAAATCTTGTTTAATTAGAAAGATGACAAAGTCCCCATTCACAGGAAAAGGTGAAAGGGCTAATGATCTTTTGGCCCTCATACATACTGATGTGTGGACCACTGAACATACCAGCCATAAGAGGTTTTCAATACTTCATCACATTTACTGATGATTTCGGTAGATATGGTTATGTCTATTTAATGAAACACAGATCTGAATCCTTTGAAAAGTTCAAGGAGTTCAAGAATGAAGTACAAAACCAACTAGGTAAGAATATTAAAACTCTTCGATCAGATCGAGGCATTGAATATTTAAGCCTGGAGTTTGATGACCATCTAAAAGAGCGTGGGATTCTATCCCAACTCACTCCTCCTGGAACACCACAATGGAATGATGTATCTGAGAGAAGAAATTGAACCTTGTTAGACATGGTCCGATCTATGATGAGTCACGCCGATCTTCCAAACTCCTTTTGGGGACATGCACTACTGACAACAGCTTATACACTTAACCGTGTTCCATCCAAAAAGGTTGAAAATACACCATATGAAATATGGAGTGGTAAGAAACCACATATGTCTTACATGAAGATTCGGGGTTGTGAAGTTTATGTTAAATGACAAATTTCAACTAAGCTTGAGCCCAAATCTGACAAATGCTTATTTGTGGGGTATCCTAAAGAAACAAGAGGGTATTACTTCTACAATCCTTCTGAGGGCAAAGTGTTTGTCCCTCGAACAAGAGTTTTCTTGGAAAGAGACTTTATTTCCAAAGGAATCAGTGGGAGTAAAGTAGAGCTTGGAGAAATTCAAGAATCACAAAGCATTGATACACCTATGGAAGAATTAGAGCAGGAACCACAAGTAGTTGTGGAAGAGCAACCTGCTCAAGTAGAACAAGACCAGCGTAGGTCGAGCAGGATACGTCACCAACCAGAGAGATATGGATATCTCATAACTGATCAAGGTGATGTATTACTCATGGATCAAGATGAGCCTGTAACCTATCAAGAGGCCATAACTGGCCCTGAGACTGAGAAGTGGCTAGAAGCCATGAAATATGAAATGGATTCCATGTACACAAGCCAGGTTTGGACCTTGGTAGAGCCTCCTGTAGGAGTTAATCCTATAGGATGCAAGTGGGTCTTCAAAAAGAATACTGACATGGATGGTAAGGTACATACCTATAAGGCAAGTCTTGTTGCTAAAGGTTATAAACAAATTCATGGTGTAGACTATGATGAAACCTTTTCACCAGTTGCAATGCTTAAATCTGTTCGGATTTTACTTGCCATCGCTGCATATCATGATTATGAAATTAGGCAGATGGATGTCAAGACTGCTTTCCTTAATGAGAATTTTCTCGAGGATGTGTACATGACACAACCTGAAGGATTTGACATACCAGAAGAAGCCCAAAAGATATGCAAGTTACATCGATCAATCTATGGATTGAAGCAAGCTTCCAGAAGCTGGAATCTTTGTTTTGATGAAACTGTAAAACAATATGGATTCATAAAGAATGAAGATGAGCCTTGTGTCTACAAGAAGGTTAATGGGAGCATGATCGTCTTCCTGGTATTATATGTAGATGACATATTAATCATTGGAAACGATGTCCCTACCTTGCAACAAGTAAAAACATGGTTAGGGAAATGCTTTTCTATAAAGGACCATGGTGAAGCAGCCTATATATTAGGAATCAGGATCTATAAAGATAGATCACAAAAACTACTTGGCCTAAGTCAGAGTACATACATAGATAAAGTGCTGAGACGCTTTAATATGCATGATTCCAAGAAAGGATTCATACCTATGCAACATAGCCCGTGCCTATCAAAAACAAAATCTTCTTCAACTACGAAAGAAAGGGATCGCATGAATAAGATCCCATATGCATCTGCAATAGGATATATCATGTATGCCATGTTATGTACTCGACCAGATGTCTCGTATGCTTTAAGTGCAACGAGTAGGTACCAATCTGATCCCGGCGATGCTCATTGGGTAGCTGTCAAGAATATCCTTAAGTACTTGAGAAGGACTAAGGATTCATTCTTGATATATGGAGGTCAGGAAGAGCTCGCGGTAATTGGATACACCAATGCTAGCTTCCAGACAAATAAGTATGACTTTAAATCAAAATCTGGTTATGTGTTCTGCCTAAATGGTGGCGCTGTGAGCTGGAAAAGTTCAAAGCAAGAAACAGTTGCTGATTCTACAACTGAGGCCGAGTACATTGCTGCCTCAAATGCAGCAAAGGAAGCTGTTTGGATCAAAAAGTTTATTAGTGAACTTGGCATAGTCCCTAGCATTATGGATCCCATTGATCTCTATTGTGATAACAATGGTGCCGTCGCACAAGCTAAGAAGCATAGATCTCACAAACGATCCAAACACATACTTAGGCGTTATCATTTCATTCGAGAGATAATAGATCGGGGAGATGTGAAGATATACAGAGTACCTACACTTGACAACAGTGTTAACCCAGTAATAAAGCCTATTGCGCAGCAGAAGCATGATGGCCATACTAGATCTATGGGTATTAGGGGTATGCCTGATTGGCTCCAGTGCTAGTGGGAGATTATTGGTGTAAGCCCTAAAGGCCAATACTTTTGGTACTTGTATCGAATTATTTATTAATAATAAAAGGCATTTCTTTATTATGTTTGTTTTTCCAAAGTGATAAAGTCCCTAGAATAACTGGTTCATTTAATGAAATATTATGTGTGACTTAATCATGAGATTCCATTAAACATAAGTACACTATTCTTAAAGTATCCGTAGTCGATCTTTAATGTGAAATGGGATAACCTTAAAGCATTAAGACTATTATGTAGATAGACAGATGATCACATCTCATGGATCATGGATAAGGAGTTATCAAGTCTTAACATAAGTATGAATATCAGGAGTAATATTTATACTAGATTGACCCACTATGAGAGTACTACATAGAATGTTATGCAAAGTGTCATAAATTACTCTCATGGTGATAGTGGTGTATACCATGCTTCGACCTGAAACCACTATGGACCCTAGATGTAGAGTCAAGTACTTTATTGCTGATCAAACATTGTCCGTAATTGGATGACTATAAAGACAATTGATGGGTACTTCATAAAGCATGCTGAGGGACATGAGTGACCTAGATGGAATTTGCCCATCCTGCATAACAGGATAAATGTCTAAGGGCCCAATATTGAACTGAACAAGGATGACACGGTATATGCCTTGTGTTCAATATAGACATAAGGCCAAAAGGGTAATTGTACACACAAGCACTATCACAAAAGGTTTTGTCAGATCACATGACAATTTCGTGACTTGGGTAGCAGTGATGTGTTACTAGATACCGCTCACTGTTTATTATGTTAAATGCATGATTTAATATAATTACCAACGTTGCGAAATCCTACAGGGTCACACACATAAGGACAGTTTGATAAGAGGTAGAGTAAATAAGGCACACCGTAAGGTACAATGTACTAAAGTAAATATGTAACGCCGTAAGGTACGGTGCACTTAAGTGGAATACAGATTATGGTAAGGTACCGCGTGCTTAAGTGATATACGATACATCATAAGATATGGTGTGCGTGCACTTAAGTGGGTTTTTTAGCTTGCTGCCTACACAAGTGGTTCTATAAATATAACCCTTATGCAGAAGAATAAACACTTGATGAAAATTCAGTTGTGAAACCCTAGCCGTATTTTTCTTCTCTCTCTCTCTCTCACACTCAAAGCCTTCAATCGTAGGAAGCTGTTCGTGTGGACTGAGTAGAGGCGTTGTTCATCGTACATCGCCCGTGATCATTCCTTCGATTCAGAATCAAAGGTTTCATCGCCACAAAAGGTAACCATCCTATCACTAATCATGATCTTTCATAAGGATCGCTAAAGGGAAATTTTAATTTTTTCTGCGTTTTGAATCGCGATTTCCCTTCATATCTCACATACGTCTTTTTGTAGGTTTTATCATTATAATCTTTGGAAATTGAAATACTTTAGTGTTTCCTTAAGGTGATCTAGGTCGTTTTTAGTGCTCATTCCTTTAGATAAGTCATCATGCAATCTCTTGAAATGTCAGTTTTATAGTTTCTTGAGACATTACATATGCTTCTTTGTCATCTGTATCTTCAAAACATACTATTTGTCTGTAGCCGAAAGAAGTAGTCTCATCATAAGTAAAAAATTGAAAAAATATGCTTATACTTCTTAGGATGATCTCGTAATTTCAAGAACTACCTCTACCTTTGCTCATGAAGGTATTTTTGATATTGCCTTTCTGGATGTAGGTACTTCTTCGGATTGGGGTGTACTGACCCCTAAGGAAGATAAAAGAATATGCAATTATTATGGTGGATACGCCATTCCTTTTTATGAGTGTACCTTCTCAATCTTGGGTTTTCACCTGCCCTTCAACAGTTTAGAAATAAAGGTTTTAAACCACCTAATGATCGCTCATTCGCAGCTAAATCCTATAGGTTAGATATACATAAAACTCCTTCAATATTGGTGTGAATATTAGGGTGGAAAACCCTCTTTGTCCCTTTTCTTCCATCTCTTCATAGTGCAATGCGGTTCGAAGAATCAAGCACATGGCCATGTTCTGATCACATTGGCGTAAGTTACCCGTTGTTTCGAAGCATTTTCGGGTAACCTAAAGCATTTTGAAAGTCGATTCTTCTTAATCAAAAGATTTATGAGAACTCAAACAACTCGAAGCTCTTCTTACGCTGTCGTATCGACATGGAAACATTTTTTTAAATGGGTATGAATTTAATTATAAGTAAAGATATTTTTGTGTTGGGTTAGGTTGATTTTCACCCAACCCACTATTTAATTTAATCATATTTTATTGATTTAGATTTGATAAAAACTTTTTTAACTCGAATCAAATCAACTCGATAATAAATTATTTGATTTAAGGGTTAAATATGTATAAGGTCCCTGAAAATAACCAACATTCAAGTTTGGTCCCTATAAATATTTTCTTCAAGGTTTGGTCCCCCTAATGTTTTCCGTTTCCAACTGTAGTCCCTCCCGTTAGTTTTCACTAACGGAGGATGACATGGCGTGCCATGTGTGCTAACATTCCTTGCCAACCGTGTATAATTTCTTTGACCAGTCAAAATGTTTAATTATTTGATTCATTCTCGTTTAGGTTATATGTTTGATTTCTTCTTTCTTCTTCCATTCACGACCAAATCCCTAAAGCCCCAAATCTTCTTAATCTCTCCATCTTGTTTGTATTTCTGTTTTCCATTCAGATTCGTCATGTCTACATCATCTAGGCTCAACAAGGTAGTCTCACATCACTCCAAGAGTTTAAACAACAGTGAAGGGAGAAAGTGTGGTTGCAAGGGAAGTTTGATTTCCTACGTGTGCAAGAGGGGGAAGAATGAAGGTAGATTGTTTTGGAGATGTCCGTTTTGGAAGAATGAGGGAACGTGCAACATGTTTCTTTGGGATGATGAAATTAGAGGTGGGATTGAAGAAGTTCAAGGGGGGGGGGGATGTAGAATGAAGCAAGGAAGAGAGGGAAATGAAAATGGTGGAAACCTTTAAGGATCTTTATGAAAGTTCGATGGAGAAGAACAACAAGCTGAAGATGAAGCTCAAGGCAGTGGAGTTCTATGGAAATTTGAAGACTTTTTTTTGTTATAATTTTAGTAGTGGTGAACATGTGTAACACCCCAATTCCCATCGCGAATAAATAATACATAAATAAAATCAGAGTAACTAAAAATTTATTTTTTCCGACAGGAACAAGGATGTCGCATTTAAATAAACAAAACATCATCCCTGCTCATAAATTTGATACATAGCATAAAATAGAGTACCCTCAAAGGGGAAACTTTTCCATATAAAGGTAATACCAAATATATTCAACAATTATATACATAAATAACATAATCGTTTCCCCGACTCTCATGCTACGTATCAGAGCAGACACCAAGACCGACAACAGAACGGAGGGCTAGTCTCCACAAAAGACCTCCAGCAACTCTAATCTGCAATGCCTCATAGAGCATCATAAAACAGCAGAAGGGTGAGAAATAACAACTAAATCAAGATTGCATAATAATATGCCAACACATATTCAAACACATGCATAAATCATCTCACCCATACCATCACATACTACCACATATAGCATGTCACTAATACAAAACATATCACACATAATTAGTCAAATCATGATTTTCTACACATAACGCATCCATTCACAATTCTCACCACAATTCATCACAATTCACCCATATATATCACAATGTATATATATACAAAGCCAAACATATTCATCATGCATACTTTCACAATTCTTATAATTCCACATAAACATACATATTCATGTTTATTCATCAATGCACCATTATAAAGATGATAAATGCAAATCATAGAGACCGACTCACGACTCTATGCAAATGCAATGCGGTACCGACTCAATCATCTCAAGTTCACTCAGGAACTTATTGGAACCATCACTCGTTACCAATGTAACTCCCAGTCGGGCATACGATGTTCCCCATCGCTCACACCTCTTATTTTTAAGGCACACGATCCGATCTGATCGCTCACACCTCTTATTTTTAAGGCACACGACGTTTATGGATCGCTCACACCTCTTTGTATAAGGCACACGACCCGATCTCTCACACCCCACATGGACACACGATCGTCTATAATCATCGCTCACACCCCACATGGGCACACGACGTTATAGCGGATTCCCTCTGGAACCAATCCGTCGCTCACACCCCACACGGGCACACGATGTTTATGGATCGCTCACACCCCACACGGGCACACGATCCGATCGCTCACACCCCACATGGGCACACGATCACAAGATGCATATCATGATACTTGACACACAAGAACTCATGATAAACAATGCATCTTCCCACATATATGCAACCATAAACATGCATACATAACCAAATACAACACATTGCATTTATTTGCCTTTCGGCCATAATTCATCACCACATCATGTCATCACATGCATTATCATCACACAACAGCATACAAGTCATACGACATCCATATCCACAACACATTGCATAATACACATCATCATGTTCATGCATTGAAAACAATTCAAACAATGCATTTCATCACATACCACAACAATCATACAATCACAATTACTTCCACAAGGGATTCACACCACAAAGGCTACCCACGACACATCATAACAACATACATTGATATTCAATCAAACAATGAATTTTACTACACAACAACATCATTAATCACGCATCGAAGTCTAATCCATAACAATGCACATATTTGCCATAGGGCCACAACCCATCATCACAACATTTCATCATGTATATTCACATCATATAACGGTCTACAAGCTACACGTTACATGTCACAAGCATATATCATGCTAACACATCAATCGCACACATTGTACACGATAAAAACCCGACAACTCAACACTTTTCCAAAACCACGACCAAAATAAATCATCTACTGCCCTCCAACCCATTTTTATAAGAAAGAACATTTCATAAGCTTTCCAACGCTTCGAACAGGGACCAAAACGGACTTACGGTTCAAAAGTTATGAAGAAAACAAAATAGAAAAATATCACGTTCGCTCCAGTATTCGCTAGGCGAACCCTAGCGAACCAAGACAGTGGAAAACAGTCATAAAGTTTGCTAGGCGAACCTCTAGGCGAACATTCGCCCGTTCCTTCGCTGGCGAACCCGCGAAACCCAGAATTCGCAGCAGCGTCAATATAGGTCATATGGGACCAAAATACATCATTTTTACCACCCAAACCCTTCTAATTCATACCAGAACAACAAAAACATGTTCAAACATAATCAACGAGTATTCTACGCGGTTTATATAGAATTTCATCCGTGAAAACATCGATTTCTATCAATTGCTCCTAATTTTAATTGATAAGAAAAAGTCGAGAAACAACCAAAACAATCACAACAAACAACACATATACATACGCAAGCAAGATATAATTGAAACTTCTCACCCTTACCCGATTACTCGCGCTCGAAACGGAGTTTTCCCGATTTTTCCTCTTTCTCCTCTTTTCTTTCCTCTTCCTTTCTATCTTCTCTTTTCTTTCTCTCTATTTCCTTTTCTCTCTTTTTCTTTCCACTTTCTATTTATAACAAAATATCTAACTACCCAAAATGACCATTTTGCCCTTACGCTCAAATATCTCCCAAACGCTCTCAAAATGCGATAAAACATAAACAGCGATGGAATATATTTTCGTGAAATAAAAGTTGAAAAGAAATTATAATTTATTGAAAATATTTCACCTATCAGAGAAATTAACCAATTAACTCAGTTAGCAGGTAAAATACAATAAATTCACACATTTCACAAAATTCAATTAAATGAAATAAACAAATAGAATTAAATAAATCGGGGCGTTACAACATGTATTTTGTGCTTAGGTGTAATTGTAGAGTTGAGTGAATGACATTTGTTGTCGTTGTAATGAGAATGTAATGTTTGTTTTGTTTTTAGGAGTTGTAATGTTGTCTTGTTTTGATAAATTCTTCAAATTGTAAGAATGTTGTTATATGGTTTAGTTTGGAAAATGTAAGAATCTTTTGTGTTAAATGATATCTATTGTTGTTTTGTTATGAAATGTTGTTTTGGTATAGATCCAAATGAAATTTTGCCCCATTAAACTGTAGTTTCATAGTTGTTTTGTTCTGAATGATACATAAAAAGCATAATAACACAATCAAAAGAGCTTACATATATTTCAGTGACATTTAACAACAGAGAATTAAACTTAAACAATAGTGTGCCAAAACCAGAATAACAAATTGATTTAGTCACGAGTACATAACATCATAGCATAATAAGGAAATGTATTTTGGGTCTAAAGACCACTTCAGTACCCTTAGATCAGAAATTAGAATACATAAATTTGAACAAAACATGATAACAGGTGTTCATAAACATCAGTTACACAACAACAGGATCTACTTCATTGTGTGTGTCCCTTGGCATTGATGCAGTCATTCCCAGGGCCTGGCATGCTCTTTGATTTGAGTGTCTTCAACCTCTGACTTTCTCTTTTTTCAGGCAACCCACTGTCATTTATCTTGTATCTGCTCTGTGTACTGAATTTTGGTGGTTCACTACTGCTTGGTTGAGACAAAGTTGTTCTTATACCAGGTGGTTTGAAAGGAGTATTCCCGCCCACCTTTGGTTGCCTCCCAAAGAAAACCTTTGGGCCACTTAGAGTTGGCTTAGATGTCTTGGTAGGTGACTTATCAATCCTAAGAGGTTGAATGTTCAAGACATCAGAACCTGTAAGAACAGTAGTAATAGTGTCATCTAATGATGTTGGGTTTTCCACCTCAATGCCCGCAGGTTCATCTGTATCCATTTGGTCACATTTATCCTTGACAGACTCCTCCTTAACAGCAGACTTTGAATGCATTCCATCCTTGATAGCATCCTTTGAGGAATTACCATCCTTCACAGTAGGCCTTGATGCACTTTCCTTATTGACAGCAGGCCTTGATGCACTTCCTTCTTTGGCAGCAGGCTTTGATTTCTTACTTTTCTTGTTTGATGATCCCTTAGGCCTCCCCTGCATATTAACATAACATCAACAACACTAGTATATAAAGCAATTGAATTACAATTTGAAAATAACAACATTATTAAAGTGGTACCCTCTTTTTTGATGCCTCAGTAGTCTGACTTATTTGGGTTGGAATTGGCTGAGATGTTTCTGCTGTGCTATCTAAAGTGACTTGAGTCACCTTCTACAATTGCTCTTGCTATTTGCCTAGCCTTAAATGCCCTACAACCTGGAATTTCTGTAGAATACCTCTTTCTTACATCAGCAACTACCTCATTCTAGGATTATTCTTCAAGCCATCAACAATTACCTTGGCAACCCACTCAGCTCTAGCATTTCTGTTAAAGAACTGTCTACCACACTTGTGTTTGGAAAACAAGATTTTTATTCTAAAAGTGGTTGAGGTCAATACCCTACTACACAACACTGTATAGTCACATTTCTTCTTGTCCTTGCACACAACCCTGCATCTATTTTTATCATTCTTTTCTAACTTTACCTCCCTTCCATTCAACACATTGTGTTCTAAAATGGCACCCTTAAACTGCCTTAAGGATAAAAACTCCATCCCAACTTTGAACACATAATCCTTGCTCAATGAATCCTCCTCACTATACCTCAAAACACAAGGCCTCTTATCACAACTATCATCATCCCCACCACTGTCCAGCTCATCAGTCAAGTATTCATCCTCAATGACATGTTCCTTTCCCAACTCCTCAGTTATACATACCTTCTGTTCTTGCTCACTCTTCTGCTCTTGCTCACTCTTGTTGCCTTCCACAGTAACACAATTATCTTGTTTTTTATCTTCCCCAACAACCCTATTAGGCAGCACCTCATCAAGCCCTTCATCAAATCCACCCATTCTCTCCTCCTCACTATCTTCAAAATGTACATCTTCCACAGAGTCTTCATCAGACTCTTCACTTGATCCACTCCTGTTGTCAATTTCCTCCTCACAATTAGGTGTCTTTCCTTTCTCTATAATCCTCTCCATAGCTGTGTGCTCTCCATGAACCCTATTTTCACAATAAATTTCAATCTCACACTTGTGCTCCATGACATACAAGGCCAACTCAAACGCATCTCCATAATCCTTGAATGGTTTCAAGTCATTTTCAAATGATCCTTCCTTATGCTTCCACCACATCTTAACCAAATTGTAATCAAACTCAGGTACCAGCTCCTTAACTAAGTCACATGCCTCAAAGAAACTCCAAAAATCAGGAACCTGACCCTTGAAAGCTTACACCTCCCCTCCTTCGTATGTTAGGTTTGTGTCTTTTACAAAAGACCCCTTTACATAAAAAACAACAGTGAATTTATCCATACCCCTGCACACAAAAGTTAAAACTAACTTTCATTTTTACCATTTTCGTACAAAACAAGAGTAATTATTGAAAACATATATTAACCATAGTAAAGAAACGATAATGGCAGACAAGTTTATCATTTAACAAACAATGTATCAAAACAAGCATGGAGGGACCACAAACGTATTATAATCAGTAATCAATAAAAGAAACCAAACAATGGCAGACAACTTCATTTACCTGGGACCACAGCTGCGAATCGTAGAAGACCTACTTTGGGACCACTTCTGAGAGTCGCGACCACACGACAACCAATCTTCTTCTGCTAGGGCACAAGTTCTTGGACGAAGAAATTGTAAAATGACTCCTCAGTTTCTTTCTCTTCTATGTTAATGAGTTTTGACTTTTGAGCTTCTTTCATTTCCTATATTAAAGACATTTTACACCGTGTCCTTATCAAAATAAAGAATTTGTCACACATGGCACGCCAGGTCATCCGCCGTTAGTCAAAACTAACGGGAGGGACTACAATTAGAAACGGAAAACTTTAGGAGGACCAAACCTTGAAGAAAATATTTTTAGGGACTAAACTTAAATGTTGGGTTATTTTCAGGGACCTATTACTTATTTAACCCTTGCTTTAAATAAGAACATGTGTTGTGTATTTATAAATTTAAAATCATAAATATTTTCTTTTCAAATTGAACCACTTCATTTGAATCGATTAGTTTGGTAGGTCCAAATTTGTCTGGATATAAGTAAAATATGAGTTGGGTTGATTTTGATTATTAGGTTGAGTGGGTCACTCGTACCTTTAAGCTTCCATATGTTCGGCTGCTATAAAAATAAGTTAACTAGAATAAATTTGTAAAAAATTAAAATGTTTAATATTTTTTTTTGTTATGTATATCTTATACTTGAGGTTTATTTTGATCTCTTAATTTTAAAAATATCATTTTGATCCTTCAATTTTTTAAAACATATCATATTATTTCTTTGGCTTAATACCCTTTTTGGTCCTCTACCTATGATTCGGGGTCCATTTTGGTCCTCTTTCTTTTAAAAGTTCCAAGTTGGTCCCTTACGTTATCTAACAGAATCAATTAAGTCCTTTCCGTCAAATATTAGTAACGATGTTAGTAATAAGTGACGTGGCAGCTGAGGTGGCATAATGATTTTTTATTATTACATTTAATAATTAAATGTTTTTATTTATTTTAATTTATTTATTTTGAAAATCAATTTAAATTAATTGTTGCAAATTGTAATACAAAATTTTTGAGCCAAAGGCCTAAGTTCTCTAGAGTAGGAGCCCAATAGTCAAGATTTGTTATTATATTGAGAACAAATCCTTTATATAAACACTCAATTTTATTGTTCCAATTTCAATGTGGGACTTGAGTTAATGGAAATAATACACTAGATGGTCTGAACATGTTTGATGACCCTGAAGCACATCTCCCTCTTCGATGCTCTTTCCGTGGCTCCACTTTGGCACTTGACAAAAACGAAGCTTCCGTCTCCGGAACACCTGATAACTTCAGCAGCCAAAGAACTTGCTCTGTAACCACATTACAATTTTATACTATATTACAGTTTGTTTCACACTCTATTGATTTTGAAAAGTTAAATTTGTTATTTTTATTTTATTTTATTTTCTAGGTCTATAATTTATGCGTCTTGCTTGGAGGGTTTGGACCCAGTTCGGCTATTCGAGAAAAGGATGAATGAGCGCCGAGGTAACTAACGCTTCACCATTGCTTTTGATTGTGGTTGTTAACTTGTATTGGCTTGAAAATTGAAGTGAATGTGTTTGTTTGTTATAGAGACTGGTTATGAATTCAACAAGGAAAAATTGTTGGAGTATAATCACATGAATTTTGGAGGGCCACCTGTTGTTGTTGAAACTGATGAAGAAGCGAATGAGCTTCTTAGGAATATTGAACTCGAGACTGCGATTGGTAATGGATAATTAATTTTAGTAATAATAGTTGGTAATGTAATGTGTGCATATATATCATATGTTTCTATTATTGTTTCCAACTTACAACTTACGGTTTCTGGCGTCTCGACCAGTAGTTTTTTTAGGTTGTAGTTTTTATATGTTCTCTGCATACTTTCATGACTGATAAATACGACTGGTTAGTTTGATTTGCTAGTCAAATTGCAATTCAGTCGGTGTTTGGAAATGAAAGTCGGTAATTTCTTTATTTAGTGTTTCATTTGCTAATAGGATTGAAGCTTAAAAGTGAGCTTTAGTAGGAGAATTTATTGACTTTTCGTGATAATTCTAACTTCAAATATGTAGCATGTCAAAATCAATAAGAGTCTGGAGTGTGGTAGGAAATCATAGTCGTGTTGTAGCTAATGCAGTCTGATACATGCCACTTGAGTTTCAACATTTATTGTTTAAAGTTTGTCTTGTGCTATTCATATTTCCATTAACTCAAGTCCCACATTGAAAGTGGAATAATAAAATTGAGTGTTTATATAAAAGATTTGTTCTCAATATAATAACAAATCTTGACTATTAGGCTCCTACTCTAAAGAACCTGGGCCTTTACTAATACCGTTACTTATTACTAACACCGTTACTAATATTTGACTGAGAGACAAACTTGAAACTTTTAAAAAAAAGAGGACCAAAATGGACCCCGAGTTATAGGTCATAGGTAGAGCATCAAAAAGGGTATTAAGCCTATTTCTTTTCATCCAAATGTCAATAATGACGTCGATTTTCACTGATGTGAAAAATGATATATAACATTCAATTATTATGACCGATTTAACGACGAAAAATGACTTATACTTTGTTTTGTCCGGGTAGCTTGATAATGTCTACCTTAACTTATAAGCATGAATTTCATGTTACCACCATTTATGGGTAGTGGGTGCTGACTTATAATCATGTAATTTCATGTTACCATAATTTATTGGTAGTTGGGTGCGTATCCTTGTTTGATAAATAGGTTTTTCTTTTAATTTATAAATCATAACAGAAGAACATATCAACATTAACAAGTTTTTTGTTTACTCTGTTTTCAGTTTGTGTACTCATTAATATAAGTTATTCATTTTTTGCATGTGAACCAATTCGCATTGTAGTGACAATGAAATCCTCATTACTTGAAGTTGCGCTATTATTAGAATTCTTCTGGTAAAAATGTGAGCTCATGATTTTGGATGTCAAAATATGAGGAAATTAAAGCCCAAAGGGAGGAAGAAAAAAGTGGGCCGGGTTACTCTTGAGGCCCCTCTTAGTTTGGAGGATGCTATTGAAGACTGTTCTCAACTGTTCTCCAGCAGGAGATACAAACATAAGATTTCTAGGGATTCTTTGCCCTCTGTTCTTGCTGCTAGAATTTTTCTCGCTTAGAGGATGATATTGTGGGAGTGGTTTCTCACTCACAATCGGTGGAGGGAGGGGAGTCTATATCAGAATCGGATATTCAGAGATGCAATCAGAAATTCAAGGATAATTTAGAATCCAATGTTGGGTCGAAAGTTTGGAATGTTATCTCCAAACTGGGTGTCAAGGCTAAAGAGGGTTTCAGAGAATATTCTTCTCATATAGCGGAAATGGAGGCTCAAGACAGACAATTTAAGGAGGGAAAGAAGGCAAAATCAAGTAGTTTCCAATGATTTTAGGTTCCTTGAATATAAGGGGGGAGGCAATTTGTCCAAAAGAAGGAGAATCAAAGGTCAAATAATATCAGGTAAAGCAGATATCTTCCTTATCCAAGAGTCTAAATTAGCTTCAGTGGATGCAAAGGTGGTCAAGGATCTGTGGAGGTCTAATGATGTTGGTTAGTCGTTTAGTCATTCTAATGGGAGATCGGGGGGGATAATTACTCTCTGGAACTCTAAAGTTGTCACGCCTATCTGCTCTTTCAGGGGCAATGGGTTCTTAGGTGATAAAATGGTTTGGAACAATATTGTTTTCTATATTATCAATGTTTACTCTGGTTGCGCGTTGGTTGATAAAAATGTTTTGTGGAATACTTTGGATAGATATAAGAAAAAGTGGCCTGATGGAATTTGGATTGTGGGTGGGGACTTTAATGCCATAACCAATATGGAGGAGAGGAAGAGTAAGGAGGGTTTTGACAGAGCTAAGGAAACAAATGCTTTTGTTAACTTTATCAATTCGATGGAGATGTTGGACTTACCGGTGACTGGGAACAAATTTACGTGGTACAGTGGTGATGGCAGGACTATGAGCCGTCTTGACAGGTTTCTGGTGGATTCAAATTTTATCAACAGGTGGGGAATAATCAATCAATCTGTTGGCAGAAGAGACATTAGCGATCATTGTTCTATTTGGCTGAAGATTGTCGAAAGGAATTGGGGCCCGAAACCTTTCAAGTCCAATAATTGTTGGTTTGAAGACTCTAGATTCATTAAGTTTGCGGAAGATAAATGGAGGAACTATAAAGTTTTTGGGAGGAGTGATTTCATGTTAAAGGAGAAACTAAAGCGTTTAAGGGCAGATTTGAAGATTTGGAATAAGGAAAATTTTGGCTGGTACGATCTAAAAGTGGAAGAGGAAGTGGATAAACTGAATATGGCAGATAGGGAGCTCATCAACGCAGCTGATTCGGATATGGAGGCTTTGGTCAATAAGAGATCTGAAGCTAGTAAGAATATGTGGAAGTTTCTTCACATTAAAGATAATCTGCTGATTCAAAAGTCCCGTTTGAAATGGAGTAAGGAGGGAGACGTCAACTCTAAGTTCTTTCACAATGCGGTCAGAGGGAGAGCCAGTTCTAACTATATTGGTGCAATCAAGTCTAGAGATGGGGTGGTCGAATCTGTCGAAGGCGTTAAGAATGCAGTCAAGAATTTCTTTCAAGGTAAATATGCTGAACCGATGGAGAATAGACCTGTTTTTCAAGGGGTGGATTGTAGTAGCCTGAATGTTGAAGAGGCTACCTTGCTCGAAGTTCCTTTCACGGAGGAGGAAGTCAGGCGGGCTGTTTGGAGCTGTGACGGTGCCAAAAGCCCTGGTCCAGATGGTTTCACCTTTTTATTCTTGAAGAAATGCTAGTTTTTTATGAAAGACGACATTATGGCTTTCATTGGAGATTTCTTCTACAATGGTTTTCTGCCTAAAGTGTTCTGGTCAGCTTTCTTGGTCCTTATTCCTAAGGTTTCTAACCCTCTTGATCTTATGGATTTTAGACCCATTTGCCTCGTCGGCTGTGTGAAGAAATTGTTAGCTAAGGTTCTAGCGGTTAGAATTAAGTTGGTGATTGGAAGGCTTGTTTCTAGTAATCAAACAGCGTTTGTCCCGGGGAGATTTCTGTTAGAGGGAGTGATGGTGGCGAATGAGGTGATCGATTTAGCAAAGAAATCTAAAAAGGAGTGCGTTTTGTTTAAAGTGGATTTTGAAAAGGCGTATGATAGTGTGAATTGGGATTTTCTTAAGTTCATGATGGTCAAGATGAGGTTCGGTCTTAGATGGATGAAATGGATGGAAGCGTGCGTGTTTAATGGGTTCATTTCGATTCTAGTTAATGGCAGCTCTACGGGTGATTTTGAGATTCGTAGAGGATTGATGCAAGGAGACCCTTTATCTCCATTTTTGTTTGTTTTGGTCATGGAAAGGTTTACGAGATTACTCTATAAAGCAGTGGTAATAGGTGAGTTCAAAGGTTTTTCGATCAACAACGAGGTGAAGGTGGAGGCTATTCAATTTGCGGATGATACGCTCTTGATCGGGGAAGGAGGTTGGAATAATATTTGGTGTCTTAAAGCTATTTTGAGGGGTTTCGAATTGGTTTCTGGTCTTCGAGTAAATTATCATAAATGCAGGCTTATTGGTCTTAATGTCTCACCTCACTTTATTTCGTCTGCTGTGAACTTTCTCTCTTGCAAGATTGATGTGGCCGAGTTTACCTTTCTTGGCATCCCTCTTGGCATAAATCCTAGAAGAATAAAGGCTTGGAATATGTTAGTGAGTAAGCTCAAATCGAAGCTGGATTCGTGGAGGTGCCGTAACTTGTCGATGGCTGGCAAATTAGTTCTCGTCAAGTCTATCCTTTCGAGTCTGCCGGTTTTTATATTCTCTTTTTACAAGGCTCCTGCTGCAGTTTGGAAAGAATTGGACAAGATTAGGATGAGCTATTTATGGGGGAGTGTAGATGGTAAGAACAAGATCAGGTGGCTGAATTGGAAGTTGGTTTGCAGAAATAAAGAGGAAGGCGACCTAGGTGTTAGAAGTCTAAAAGAATTCAATTTGGCGCTGTTGACGAAATGCAAATGGCGTATTCTTTCTGAATCTGATTCGTTTTGGAAGAGAGTCCTTATAGCGAAATATGGGAATATAGATCTTTTGCTGTTGAATGCTAATGTGCAAGTAGGATCCAATTCGTCGTATTGGTGGAAGGATATTTTGAGCCTTAGTAGTGTGCATACAGAGGGAGCTTTCGATTTTAAGAAGTTGGTTAAGTTTAAGATTGGTAATGGGGTTAGGACGTCGTTCTGGCACGTTCCGTGTGTGGGAACGACTCCCTTGTTGACTTGTTTCCAGCCTGCTACCAGGTTAGTAAACTCAAAAATGCTTCAGTTGCGAAAATGGGGAGGTGGATCGATGGAGTGTGGACCTGGGAGGATCTAGACTTATCTAGAAATTCTTCGTCTAGTGTCGGCAGTAGCAGTGTGGACTTGAAGCTGTTTCTGCAGAATTTTTCTATCAGTCCGTGGGCGTTTGATATGGTTAAGTGGAACCATGACAGCGAACCCGCAGGGCTGGTGCGGAGTGTTTATGATTTGATGATGCGTCCCTTATTTCTTCCATCTGTTCATTTGTATCAAAAGGATTTAATTAATAAATTTTGGCTCTTAAAGGCTCCTGCGAGAATATAATTGTTTGGTTGGAAAGTAGCTTGGAACAGGCTGCCTACTAGAGTTGAATTAAGGAAAAGAGGGATAGAGGTTCCTAGTCAGTGTGTTTTGTGCAACCTTGAAGATGAGAATTTGGTTCATCTTCTTTTTGAATGTACAGTGGCTAAATTTGTGTGGCACAACATTAGCGGGTGGTGTCGAGCGGAAACTATTTACAATGGCAATATCTTAACTTTTAGTAGAGATTGGATTGGAGGAGGTAAATTTTGGTCTATAAGGGAAGCTATGAGGCTGGCGGTTATTTGGTCTTTATGGAAGGAAAGAAACAATATTATTTTCAATTCGGGTTCTTGTAATGTTGATAATTTATGTTGGAATATCAAACTTTTAGTTTGGAAATGGGGTTGCGTGGGAGAGATTCCGTACTCCAACCCTTCCTTTCTAGATTGCTGTTTAAATCCGTTTAGAATCTAGAGGGGTGTTGGTGGGGAATGTTTTTCTTGTTGTAAGGATTGGAATACTCCTAGTATTCTCGTTTCTTCTATTAATCCCAATTGCTTTAAAAAAAAAAAATATGAGGGAAGGTCATCTATTTATATGCTAGAGGGTAGCATGAAAAAGGAAAAAAATTGTGGCAAAAATTAATGAGTCAACCGATTAACATCATGCACCAATCGATTGGTAGGCATAAAATTAATTGATTAGTAGGTTTAAAAGGTAAGAAAACATATATAACCATTACCATTTATCAAGGCATTATCCTAAACAATTAGGGTGCATTTCCACACTGATCCAATTTATTGGATATAACTGTCAATCAATTGGCCAGTACAAAAAATTGCCCAAAACATTTCTGACATCTCCCAATTCATCTAGCACGACTTCAAGACATTTTTAGAAATATTTTCTTTGTATAAACATGTTTTAAAACTTGGTTGTGTATGTGTGTATGTGTGTATGGTTATCCGTATACCTTCGTGAGAAAGGCATTATGCTTTTATAGTATGCCATTCACTCAGACGCATTAGGGCGAGTTTTCACAAACTCCAAGACTTGTCAGTTAATTCATTCATACAGACACTTGTTTGAGCTTTACATGGAGATGAAGCTTAAGTTATATTCCATTTAGATTCCATCATCAAAGGATCAAACTCATCAAACCTTATTGAGTCTACTTGCTTCTTTAACTGCTTTATACTTGACTTTAGTTTTTATCATCAAAAAATGTTCATCTACAAGAGATCTTTCTTGATCAATAACCTTCAAAAAATGGTTCCACAATTTTTAGAATTTAACCTCGTATTTAACCTATTTCACTATGTTGGTCATATCTCAGGTTGTGATTGTCTAATTGAAGCTTGCGACAATGCGTCAGAAATTTCAGAAACATGCCTACAACTCTTCTTCTGGACTTGAAGCCCAACTAAGAATTAAATTTAAGGTTTATGGTTTAGGATTAAAATTAAGTACATCTGAAACCGTTGGATTTTTTATTTCTAATTAATTGAATTTCTTGCTTAAAGCTACCATTTTTCAACCAAAATCGTCAATTTAATTATTATTAAACATCCACTAGTAGAAGACCTGTGCGTCTGCACGAGTAAATTCATTTATATCTTAAATTATTTGAGAAAAATATAATTATAAATAATGATAAATTTAGATATCTAAAGACCAAAACATGATTTAAGCATATGTCATTAAGATAAATAAGACACTTTTTCTTAACAATACACTGTTAATATATCACGAAAAGTTTATGCTCACTTTCCAGTTATAAAACATAAAAATTTAGTGAAATATAATGAAAAACACAATAAGTGTATAATGAAAAAAACAATAAGTGAAAATTTAAAATTTTTGTAGTGTCATATGATTGGATGTTTACATCTCAAATATAATTCAAAAAGCAAAAATATTTAAAATGAAACATAATATAAAAAAAAAAATACAATTGTAACTTTCACAATTCAAATATTGCAACATCTTCAATAAACTAAACTGAAACTTTTTGCATGCAACATACATAGATTGGTGGAGACAGATAAAATCTTCATTGTTTAAATATTGCAAAATTTTGAACAATGTAATTGACTTAAATAATAAACAAACATGTTATTGACTTATTGTCTGTGTCAACAAGTGTGTGCCAATTATCACCTTGTTTGCAATGTAACAACTTTTTACACACACACACACACACACACACACACACACACACATATATATATATATATATATATATATATATATATATATATATATATATATATATGACTGAGTTCAACATTTAAAATTCAGCATGTTATAAACTAAAGAGCCTTGAGCATATCATCAACTCGAGACACCACTCCTATATGGAATCAAATGGAAGATAAGTAGCACAAAGGTGAGCAACCATCATTTATAGAACCTATAGGCTTGCAAATTATCCTGAAGACACTTACGACACAAACTTTTACATTTTAGAAGTAAACAAAATGGTAGAAATGAATGCATGATTATACAAGGTTGTGACTGACACATGATATGTATAGATATGCACTAGTTACAGGTGCAAACAAAGGCATTGGATTGGAGATAGTGAAGCAACTGGCGTCTTTAGGCTCGTGGTCTTGTTACCAGCCATAAATGAGACAAGGGGAAGGCATGCCATAACAAAGCTGCGTCAGATAGGTTTGTCAAATGTGGCATTTCATCAGCTTGATGTTTTAGATGCTCTCAGTATTGAGTCATTGGCCAAGTTCATCCAACAACACTTTGGTCGGCTTGAAATCTTGGTTAGTGTCTATCTATACGCTAGTTATTCCTTCCTTTTACTTTGTTTTGTTATGGTAAACAGAAGTGAAATGATAGTTGGTTTTATGAAGATTAATAATGCAGGCGCATCATGTGTTGAATTAGATAAGGAGGGTTTAAAGACCTTGGATGTGGATCCTGTAACTTGGGTAAGGTTAAATTATAGTTAAATTATCAAATTAGCGGACATATTGTCAAGTACCCTAAACTGCCACAAGATGTTACCCAATGCAAAGTTGTCCATCGATTCACATCACGTATATTGATCTATGAAGCACAGACACTTCTAGAAATAGGTGTGTCACGGTGTCCGACACGCGTCGGTGTCCGACACTTGTATGACACTCGTGTGACACATGTCGGGAAAGTCAAAGAAGTGTCGGAAAAGTCAGAGAAGTGTCCATTAAAAAATGTTTTTTTTCTTTGTTTCGACACTCTTCGAATCAATTATTGACACCCATAAAACACTCATAACACATATGTTTGACAATTCAATCAAGTGTTTTAAACAAAAATTTGTTTTTTCTTTGCTTCTACACACTTTTATACATATTTTGGACAAATCTCACAAATTTAAAATTGTTAACTATGTACTATTAAATACATTAATTTTGATTAGAGTATTTTCAACTTATTTAATCATAGATGGATAAATAAAACTTAAATACTCTCTTATATATAGCGGTGTCGGTGTCCTATGTTTTAATATTATCGATGTCGGAGGGTCCGTGTCGTGTCGTGTCCCGGTGTCCGTGTCGGAGTCTGTTCTTCATAGATATTGATACTAACTCCAGCAGTTAAAAATGGGGTTATTGCCTAGGCATAACCAAGAACAACTGCTAAATGTAGCACGCCCTGCCCATTCTTATCTAACACATTTGACCCTTTACCACTCTCGGTTACCTTATAAAGCAACCACGAGTACAATTTCTCTTTAATATGCTTGTGAAACAGAGACTGCTATTCCTTACTTGAATATTCTTATTCCTCTCTTAGGGAAATAAGCTTAAGTTCATTTTCTCTGCACTGCCCTCAAAGGTTTAATTTGAAAGGGTGCGTTGGTTTTAAAGAAAGAAACTCCTCCAGTCGTAAATGAAGCAGCATGCCAGCTGAACTGTTGAAAAAATTAGCATAATATACATTTCTAGAGTTGCCCTCTCTGAAATCAAATTCACGCACTTCGCTGCAAGCTAACCTTTTGGAACAAGTTACATAGAAAGGGACCCGACCAAACTTATGAGGAGGAGATTGACAACATATAATTCTTGAAGGTGTGAGAAAACACAAGAAATGGGGGGTTTGAATTGAGTTTTTAAAATAAAAGCTTTTTGTGAAGCTCAAACAAAGATCACAAATAAACTAGCAATATATATCCTGGTTCATTTTAAAACTATCAAGTTAATCCAGCCCACCCGCTAAGGTGGTTTTGCCTTATACACAAGGATTTAATACACTATAACCAAACTGATTACAACTGCACTATCAACTGCTGGTGACTAACATACACAGACTAACCGTCTCTTCTTAAGGATTCTGACCTAACTTGCCCCTTAAGGAATACAAACAACTGTTTGATCAAATTTGATGTTTACAATGAAATGCTTCTACACAAGCTTATATAAACACAATTTCTAGCTCAAACTAACTTAGAGAAAATCTATACAGTATGAACAATATTTATTCTTTGTATTATAGTGCTTTACTGTTCACTCATGTGTTTTTCTATTTTGTATCAGTGTCTTCTCTTTTGTATATTAGTATCACTCATGAATTTCAGCGTCTTAATTTCTTCAAGTAATCAAGTCTTTATATAGCTAGAAAAAGATTCGTTGGAGGGCAGATCAGGAATATCATTAAGATTACTGACATCTTGAAATAATGCCATTATGCTGGGATGAAAATCGTACACAAATGTTGTCATTTGTACCACCAAATCAGGGTAGTGGAATGGTAGTGGAAAAGAACGTGTTTGATATGTACTATGTACTATTTTCCCTCGTAGACGTTTCATATTCTTCTGTTCATTAGAGGCTTCTAAATATAGAGTTGATTGAAGCATGAGAAGAATGGATGATCAATGGGTCTTTAAGTCTTGAGTCATCAGAGTCTTCAGAACGTTGTTCAGTAGAACCTTGTCTTCAGAGTCTCCAGCACTCCATCTTCAGAACCCTTGGTTATCAGAAACTTAAGTCTTCAGAACGTTGTTCAGCAGAACCTTGTCTTTAGAGTCTTTAGCACTTAGTCTTTAGAAACTTAAGTCTTCAGAGTCTTCAGAATGTTGTTCATCAGAACCTTGTCTTCAGAGTCTTTAGCACTTAGTCTTCAGAAGATAATAACTCCAGAAGCTGGAAAGCCTTCAGAAGTAAATCATCAGAGTCTTATTCAAAGGCAGAATTCAAGAGAACGTTGCAACAGCAACATAGAGTCTTCTTAGAGTCTTTCTGAATTTGAGCAGATCAGAAGCAAACTTGCTTCTTTGCACAGAAGCGACTTTTAATCAGATAAGAGTGACGGTCCATATGATCTTTATCAGCGCCAGAGCTATCTTTATCAGAGTCAGATCCTATTTGTCAATTCTTCAGAATACAAATGTTAGAGTACCAAAATTGTTCTCACACAAATACTATTTTGTTATTATCAAAACTTAGAGATATCTTGCAGAACCAAATCTTGTTCTAACAATCTCCCCTTTTTTGATAATGACAAAACAATATATTTTGATAACACAATTTTGTACGAAGATAATTAATAAGAATTGACTCAGATAAGTTCAGAGTAAACTTCCCTTTATCAAGCCCCCCTTGAATCTAAGACTTAAAAAAAATCTTTTCAGATTAGGGATACCAGAGCCTGATTGCAAGGATCTAGTAAGATCTAGAATATCAGAGTTTGATTATAGTGGTAATGGAGTCTAAAATCAGAGCTTGATTGATTAGATCAGAGTCTGATTAATATCAGAGTCATATAGCCAACATAAATATTGTTCATGAAAAACATTCTAAGAAAATTTGCAATAAGAGTGTTAGAATGTTAAAGCTATGATTTAGATACAAGATATTTATCAAAATAACTTTCCATTAAAATACTCCCCCTTTTTGTCATAATCAAAAAGGGTAATAAAAAAGATAATTCAAAGTACAACATAGGATAAGCAAACAGTCAAAGACAAACTACGGGGTAACCTAACAAGGTGCCTTAGGTTGAGAAGGAGGAGGGAGTCTCTGAAGGACCTGAGCAAGTGCATTCTGAATGTTGACAGTGACTTCATCTTGCTTGTCCATTCTTGTTCTGAACAACTCTTGCTGCTTCTAAATGTTAGCCAGAGTTTTTAACACTAGATCAGAGGAAGAGTTTTCAGCAGCTTCTCTCTCAGCTTAATCTTTAGCTTCCTTAGCCAAACTTTCAGCCTCTCTATCTAAAGCTTCCTTAGCTAACCTCTCAGCCAATTTCCTTTAAGAAGCTAGCCTAGCTTCAGCTTCTTTCTTATCTTTCAAGCTCTTTTCAGCTTGCTGAACAAAATAGTCTTTTGTCTGAACAGAAAGATTTTGAATCTTCTGAAATTCCTCAGACATCCACTGATTGAATTGATCCCACGGAGCACCCAAAGCAGAAGGGTCTTTGCTAGAATTTGATTCATCAGAGAGTGTCTTGAATCTCATAACCACACTGTCCTTAAAAGCATAAATTACTTCATCTAAGTTAGGAGGAAGGTCAGAGGGTTGATTCTCAGGGAATGGTTGATTTTCTTCAACAAAATCACCCAAATTGGTGGTATCATTGTTTGAAGAAGGTTCAGGATTGACTGTTATGGCTTCTGGTATGATTTGTGGAGTGGTTAATGGAGTGGTCGATGGAGAGTTGGTTGTTTGAAGAAGTTCAATGGGGAATTCTTCAGAAAGAGATTGAGTGGTTAATGGATGGCAGATGGTTGGAGATGGTTGTGTAGAAATGATGGGGTTTGGTTGTATGGATATGGTGGAAGATGGTTGAGTTAATGTGATTTCTAGTATTTGTGGTGGTAGTTGTATAGATGATGCAGAGGTTGGAATAATTTCAGTAGGTGATTCAGAGACGGGTAAGGAAGAAGTGGTGATAAAAGTAGAAAATAGTGGTGGAGGAGTAGAGAATAATGGTTGAGTTGAGGGTGGTGGAGATGATATAGGAAAAGATGAAGATAAATTTCTGTTAATAATAACAAGTGCAGTTACAAAGGGAGATTCAGAAGACTTACTCTTCTGTTCTGGATATGATGCCAGTGAGATGTTCCTTGTGCTGGCTTCACCTAGACTTTTCTTTTGCTTCTTTGAAGATTTCATCTGAGGAGTTGTGTTGGAGTAGAGTCTCTTCTTCTTCTTCATCATATTAGGAGGATGATCCATCAGATCTTTAACGCTGAAGTTAGATACATCACAACCTTCAGCTTCTCGAAGCTGTATATATATGCTTCTATAGCCTCTGGATTATCATGCTTGGTGAACAGAGGATATCCATCTACATCAGTCTTTTTGACTTCAAACTCTCCCAATCTGTTGCTATGCTCGGTTCAACTCTGATTTCATCAATAATATGCATTCTCTTTAGATTTTTACTGTTTAGAGGAGTTTCAGTTATGATGTGTAATTCATTTGTGACTGGCATTTTTGACAGATGGTCAATCATTCCACTCTCAACCAGAATATCTGAGATCAATCGACCAAAGGGAATGTAGTTCTTAGATTTATTTGATTGATATCTTGTTTCTCTTACCGAGTCTTTGAGGTATCTGAATAGAACTAAGGGGAGGCAGATTTTCTCTCCCTTCATCAGATAGTACAACATGAATTTCTGATCGCTATTAAGAAAATCAGAAGAAATTGAATTTGGTCTATGATAGATACATCCCAGAATAATTTTCAGCCAAACACGACGCTCGTTTGATAAATCTTGACTCTTGAAAGGTGGTTTCCCACTGGATGATTGAGTGAAAATTGCTGGGTTGACCACATTAGACAGAAATTTGGATTTAGAATTCATCTTGTAAATTCGCTTTCCACCAGATTTTTCCATTCTAAGTAGCGTGGCTATAGATTTCTCCGTAATGATGAACTTGTTTCCCAGAACATGTGACATAATGAAGTGTTCATCAGCATCAGCAAATCTCCAAAATTCCTTGACGAGATTTGAATAAATGGGACTGTAGTGATGATCAAAATAGGTTTTCTAACTTTGAGCATTTAGATTCTTAGACAAGTCTATTCCATTCTCCAGCAGGTTTTCAAAGTCTACCAGCCATTCACATAGAACCACTAATTCTGAGAAAGGAGCACCCAGATGAACATGAGCAGGGTGATCCACGATGTGAACTTCAGTTGGTTTCTGAAAAGTGGATAGTGATTGATGAAGTGAGGTTGATTCCGTTTGAGCAGTTGTTGATGAAACCATTGAGGATGATTCTGCTTGTTGATGTTGTTGAGAAAATTCAAAAACGCTTTGTTGTTGAGGATCCATTTGAAGAAGATGATGGAGTTAACGAGAACAAAAAGGGTTTTAGGATTTCTAAGAGAAATTGTGGGAAGTGAGAGTAGCGTAGTGTGTGAAAGTGAGAGAGTGCGTATTTATAAAAGAAATTGATGATGATAAAAAGGTGGGAGTAATAGGAAATAATTACTTGAAACCTAATCTCACGAAATCACAACGCTCGAGGTGTCTCTTCAACGGTAGGTATGATTTTATTTTGGACAGATGCCACAAATAATCATAGCCATTTGTTTTCAAGAGAGCACGTTTGATATTCCCAAGGTCAAGAATACCAAGAGGTATCTGACTGGACGAGTTTCTAATCAGGACATCTTCTAACATATAGAAGTATCATTAATTAGAAAGACATAAATAAATAATAAAACACTATGCTTAACATCAGAATCTTATATCAGAAGTTCTGGTGACTTGACACATCAAAATATCACCTTCTCATTCTGGACAAGGTTTTATAAATAGATTTTCTAGAATGAATACGAATCTATCCTTAGCAAGGGGTTTTGTGAAAATATCAGCTGACTGGTGATCTGTATCCACAAGTTTTAACTGAAAAATACCCTTCTGAACATAGTCACGTAGAAAGTGATGTTTTATTTCAATATGTTTTGCCCTAGAATGAAGAATAGGATTCTTAGATAAACAAATGGCAGAAGTATTATCACAGAAGATAGGAATTTTACTCTCGTGTATCTGATAATCATCGAGTTGATTCTTCATCCAAAGTATCTGAGTACTGCACAGTGATGCTGAGATATATTCTGCTTCTGCAGTTGAAAGAGCAATTGTTGATTGTCTTTTGCTTGCCCAAGAGACGAGGTTATTTCCCAAAAACTGACAGTTTCCAGAAGTACTTTTCCTTTCCAATCTGTCTCCAGCATAATCTGCATCACAGTAACCAGAAAGCTTGTACTCTTACGTTTTCTTATACATCAAGCCAAGGTTAGTTGTTCCTTTTAGATACCTTAGGATTCTCTTAACAACAGTTAAGTGAGTTTCCCTTGGATCTGATTGGAAACGAGCACAAAGACATACGCTGAACAGAATATCTGGACGAGAAGTAGTCAAATACAGAAGAAAGCCTATCATACCACGATAGAGCTTATAACAAACCATTTTACTTACTTCTTCTTTTTCCAAAATGCATTTCGGATGCATTGGAGTCTTAGCAGGTTTACTTTCTGACATATTGAACTTCTTCAGGAGTTCTTTGCATACTTGCTCTGATGAATATATGTTCCTTCTGGACGTCGATCAATCTGAATTCCCAGAAAGAACCTGAGTTCTCCCATCAGACTCATTTCAAATTCAGCCTGCATTAACTTAGAAAATTCCTTGCACAAGGAAGTATTAGCAAAACCAAATATAATATCATCAACGTAGATTTGAACAACCAGAATGTCACTTTTAAAGGTTTTACAAAAGAGTGTTGTATCCACTTTTCCTCTGGTAAAGTCATTTTCCTACAGAAAGTTACTTAGTCTTTCATACCAAGCTCTTGGAGCCTGTTTCAGACCATATAACGATTTTTTAAGTTTGAAAACAAAATCTGGGTTTTCAGAACTCTCAAAACCAGGAGGTTGGTGCACATACACTTCTTCAGAAATATACCCATTTAAAAATGCACTTTTTACATCCATCTGATATAAAGTAATATCATGATTCACAATATAAGAAATTAAAAGACGAATTGATTCTAACCTTGCAACTGGTGCAAAGGTTTCTGTATAATCTATCCCTTCTTTGCTGACTATAACCTTGTGCTACCAGTCGTGCTTTGTTTCTTACGACCTCACCTTTCTCATCTAACTTGTTTCTGAATACCCAATTTGTTCCAATGACGTGGACACCTTTGGGTTTCTGAACAAGATCCCAGACATCATTTCTGGTGAATTAATTCAGCTCTTCTTGCATGGCCAGAATCCATTCATTCTCCCTAAGAGCTTCATCAACTGATGTTGGTTCTATCAGAGACACCAAACCCAGAAGATTTTCTTCAGAAGGTTTGAATGATGAACGAGTTCTGACTAGATCAACTTTGTCTCCCAGAATCAATTCTTCATAATGAGAAGTCTTTAGTCTATTCTTCTTCTAATGAGACGAGTCTGCATCTTTGTCTCCTTCTTTTGAATCTTCTTCCTTGGATTCTGATAAGGTAATCTTCAGATCTGCAAACTTTTCAACTAGCTTTGACTTTTCAGGGTCAAGCTTATCATCAAATCTGACATGAATTGATTCGTCAACAATTCATGCTTCTGTGTTATAGATTATGTAGCCTTTAGAGCGTTCAGAGTATCCTAACAGTAAACACTTTTGAGCTTTGAAGTCAAACTTGCCAAGATTCTCTTTAGTTTTCAACATAAAACAAATACAACCAAAAGGGTGAAAATATGAAATGTTGGGTTTTCTATTCTTCCACAATTCATAAGGAGTCTTACCCAGAATAGGTCTTATGGAAATCCTGTTCTGAATATAACATGTTGTATTTACTGCCTCTTGTAATACCCCAAAATTTGCTCTCCCCTTTTGTCATCATAGCATGGCATTATCATTTATCATATCATATCCATCTCATTAGCATTGCATTGCATTTAACATAGAAAAATGAAGCATGGCATCCTCCTTACCATCAGGGCATGTGATCAGGTGGGGGATGGACAATCAAGAGATCATTCAAAGCACAAAAAGGTCAACCAAGTTGGCTCTAGGCAAGCCAAGAGGTCTCTCATGTCTCATACTATCTCAATTGATCTTCCAAAACCTCAAGGAAGTGAGATTCAATGGGAGATTGAAGCACTACATCTTTCACTATGCAAGAGGTTCAAAAATTGAAGGAAAACCCTCAAAAGAGATAGCTCATTGATTCAAAATCATTCTCAAGTGGCATTTCTCATCATCCTTTAAGAGGATACACAACATACTCTGAGGAATTTGGATTTGGAAGATGTGCAATTTCCTCCTAACCAGAGAGGGTCAAAATTAGGGTTTCTAATAAAATCAGGATATCTCTGATTTTTTGGACAAAGCTTGTTGTCATGATATTCTACATGTTCTCAAGTGTATGTGTATGGAAAATTGCCTCTCAATTGGTTTTGGAAGTGTTTCAATTGGAAGAAAAATCAAGAATCAGAGAAATTGGGGCAAAGTCAAATAATCAGAGGAAAAAGTCAACTCTTGACTTTTTGAGGCCAAATTCATGAAATTCATGTTACATATGTCCAATGTACAAAATTTGGTCAAGAAACTCCAAAGGAATCATAAAAAAAATCAAGATGTGGAAAGTTGCCATTTTTGGAAGAGGAAGGGTTACTAAAAATAGCAAGTTTTGGCCATTTTGCATCAGAATTTGAACCAAGGCCATTCAAATTTGGAGTACCAAATGAAAATTCCACTCTGCCTCAATGAAAGGCCTTGCTTTAAGCTTCAAATCCATGGGTAGAACATTTCCATTGGATAAAAAATGAGGGAGATATGATTGATCAAAGTTGGAGGAAAGTAGGCCAAAAACTAGGTCATGACCAAGATTTTCAGGGCACGCGCGCAGTCATTTTAACAAACAGTTGGTGGGCCAAATGTACACCTATTTTTCTCATGGTTAAAGGTTTCATTTGCAAAACTTGTCAACATCAAAAATGTTCCTTGTAGTGCCCTCTTCAATGTTCATGTTGGGAAAATTTTCATCTGATCAAGGTATGATGGAGAAATAGTGGCCTCAAGTTAGGGTGGTTATGCTGAAATTTTGTGCCATGCCAGCCTTGCCAACCGACCACCTGATGCGCCCATCATCCAGTCTTGTGTGCTTAAGTTTATAGTCATTTTGGAGCATGTTTGAGGCATCATTTCAATTCCTTTTTCACATCAACATTGTTCTCCAATGTGCCATCTTTCCAATGACTCCAAAAACACACTAAACCACCCATGGAGTAGAGAGAATTTCATCATCAAATCACCCTATTTCCATTGTTATCAACTGCCATCAAAAACCAGAAAATGAGAAATGAAAGTTGTTGATTGTCACAGCCCGTGCATTGTTCACCCTCCCAACATTGTTTCATTTGGCCCAACATATTTCTCATTTACCATACCACGTGCTGTACATGATCATAAAAAGGGAAAGGAGTGGAAACTTGTATAACAAGTTTTGCTTGCTGCAGCTTTACATTCCATTCCACCATAGCATGTCATGAGCCCTCTTCACCATAGCACTGCTCTCCCTAACTAACTTGACTCAGTTAGTTAGGGATGACTCAGTTTAACCACCTTGACTCACTTTAACTCACTCACCAAACCATGGTTAGCTTACACTATAAATAGAAATCTCACCTCACAATTTCATTTTCAGCTTCATTTTCTCATTTTTCACTTCAAAGTTCTCTCTACTCTATCTCTGATCCTCTCACTCTGTCATCAACTCTCTCAAAAATCCTTCTCCAAGCACACGATACTTCACTCTCATCATCATCAATGGCACTTGATTGAAGGCGGTTTGAGCATAATTCTGAAGGTTGTTTCAAGCATTGTTCAACAGTGAATCTCTGCTCTCAAGACAGCCAGATATATAGCATTTATTTTGCTTAGTTTGTGAAGCTCCCAGGTTGAAGAACAAGTACTTCCTCTGGTTTTCTCAAATTATACAAGAACTGCAAGATCAGGTTCCAAAGCTCACAAACTTTTTCCTCACGATTACTGGATTATTTTGTTGTTTTTATGATGATTTGAGCTTAATAGAAGCATTTGAACTCCGGCTAGTTGATAGAGCTTCTTAGAAGCTTAGATCCAAAAGTTAGGGCATATCTTTGTATCCTCTGTTTTCTACGTGTGCGCATGGTATGTGAAAGATAACTGTGGATTCGTATTGTGCTTAGCATGAGCTTCATTTTGATGTGTGCATTGCGTATTTTTGTGAAGATGTGGATTCGCAGGTGGCGGTTCTCGCCGGAGAAGGTGACCGGAGGTCCCTCTCCGGCCGGTAGCTTTAACTCCTAGGGTTTTCTCAGTTTGAATATTGGCCGTTGGATTTGTAAATCGTGCGGATAAGATTGTGCCAACACATAAAAAATGTCACATGCGCGGCACATGTTTTATTTTAATCAGAGTGAACATTATGTGGTGTGGTACACTGTATGTTGTGTGATCCTTCGTGCGCGTGTATTGATTTTGGCTACTTTGACTTTTGTTTGACTATGACTTAATCTGATGGCTTGGATTGCTTTGACTATGTTGACTGAAGAACACGCTAGTTATGGTGTTTTGCGTGCTAATTGGACTTAACCAGATTGATAATTACACCCCCATGTATTGAAGCCCAATGATTTTGAACTGTCCAATTGCTATGTTCATACCCCCCTGCATTTTGCATTTATTTTTCATTTTTATTTCTTTCTACACGTTTGATTTCTAATTTTTAAAAATACCAAAACATATTGGAAAATTCTACAAAAATTCATGTGTATTCTTAAAACATTTAGGAAATTTTTCATGATTTTATTTTCTGATTTTATGACATTTTTACCCCTGGTCCATAATTTTCTTTGAATTTCCATTTAGATGCATTCTAAGCATGATACTTGAATTTGTTCAATTTTGTTCTTGCTCCTTACCAACTGTTTTGACATGATTCTTTTTGCATTGATTCACTAATACATTGAATCATGTTAGATGATTTTTGTTTGATTTTTAGGTCACTTTATCACATGTCTTGATGCCTATATTTGTACCACTTTGCATGACATTTCAACTTGACCTAATTGCTTTGTTTGAAGTCATTTTGCTTTGAATTTTGATATGCTATTTTGATATGTGATTCATCTCTGATTAGTGAACTCCAATACCATGTTTTCATAATTTTCATGAGGCCATTTGATTTTTGTTTGATGCATTTCATTTAAAGCATTATAACATGTCATATCATTGTAATCTTTGGTGCATGCTTTCTTTGGTGTATACTTGCATGATCATTTGCATATTTGGTGAACCATTCACTTGACATTATAGGTCATTGGTACATATTATATGTCATCCTTGCATGTTGACTTTCATTTAAACCTTGTGCACCTTTAACATGTTGTGTTTGTACTTGTGTTCTCTTTTGAACTTCCATTTCAATTCTATTTCTTCTATCACTTCTTAAATGTCTTGAAGTTACCTCATAAATACTTTTGAGATGTTTATAAACCATTTTCCATTTAGTTTCAATTCTGGTTGTTGATTTACATGTTCCATTTATACATGTCCTCTTCATTTCTTTCCATCTTTCATCTACCCCTTCTTCTTGTAACATGTTTAAATGCTAATGGGTGATGATGGTTGCTTATTCACTTGCACTTGTATGATAATAACCATTGGTTTCCATATGATGCCCATTCTGGTTGTGGTTCTAGGATTTGTTTTCTCATCTAATTCTTGTGAGTTTTATGATGCATTACATGTTCTTTTACTTCTTATACTTCTTATACATGTTTACTAACCATGTAGGGGCTTCGGTAAGTTTCAATTGAGTGTGGATAAGGAATTCACATTCAACTTCTATCCTTTCTCTTTTACAATTCCATTTTGTGTTTTGCTAAGCACTTATGTGCTTTCTTTTAATAACTCATTACTTTCCCTTTTTGAATTACAATTCATCTTCTACTTTGGAAGTGAATTGTTTAATTCTTTCTTTCTTTAGACTTTAGGTTGAAACCTCACAAACCTTTAGGATCACTCCCTTTAATCTTCAATTAGGATTGAGTCTTAGTCCATATAGGTTTTACCTTTTCTCCTCTCTTGAGTCTCTTTTCTCATCTCAAAGAAAATTCAAAACATATAATAAAGGTAGGCATTTATTGCATTTAGGCCTTTCATATAAAGAAAAGATTATAAGGGGTCTTCTCTTGTAATCTTAGAATGTGTAGCATATAGCCCATCTTGGGTCAATGTGTTAAACATTTGATCTTGTATGAGGGACTTAAATGCAATACTTGTTGAAGGTGCAAATAATAAAAAAACACTTCTTCATTTCTTAATCAACAAAAACACTTAATAAATACAAGTATGCTAGTGTGTTTGAACCTTGACAATTGGAACTAAGTGTGGGGGTCTTCTTCACCCTTAGTGTGCTTTCTTACTCATTCCATCTTGGAATGTGAGAATGTACACATTCCAATGATTAAGATTTAGATACACTATCATATGCAAACAAATAAAAAACTTCTAAAAGACAAAAACAAACAATAACGTCTTTCCTTCGGGAATTCTTTTCTCATCTCGTTCATTCTCAACGTATGAACGTGCTTCTACTCGTTCTCTTGCAAGATGGTAACGCACTCGGACCAGCAAGCCTGCAACACCTGAGCTAGAACGTTAGCCGTTCTTTAAGAAACACAAACAATTCATCCCTAGTGAGGGGAACTACGTCGCTCTGATTCTCATGCTCCCGATGAGATACGTAGGCAGTGGGGTAGGGCCCATGCGAGCACTTCTTTTATTTTCCCTACATTTGTTTCTCGTTCCTTTTCCAGTTCTCTTTTCGTTCCTTTTCCAGTATTCTTTTCTATCACCCTTTGATCGAAACAAGCAAGCGTGGATCCCATCGGGTACGATGGACGCGAGGGGGTGCTAATACCTTCCTCTCGCGTAACCGACCCCCGAACCCATTTCTCTTGGTCGTAAGACCATGCTTTTCCTTTCTCTCAGGTTTATGCGGTGTTTCCTTTCCCTCTCTTGGGATAAATACACATTGCTGGCGACTCTGTTTCGGTGCCACTTTCGCGTTTGTACTTGGATGAAAATCCCGGGAGCGACAGCTGGCGACTCTGCTGGGGACAGAACCCAGAATCTCTGGTTTCCTTAGCGAGTCAATCCTAGCGCTTGTCTGTTTTTCTTTCATTGGGTGTTTACTGTTGTGCTGTATTTACTGTTTTATTGTATGGTTATTTACTGCTTTACTGTACATTACTGTATTTACCGCATTTTAGCATTTTCATTTCACATGATATATTATGCTATACTGGACTGTGTTGTTTTCTGTTTGGCGGGATGGGTGTTCTGAGAGATAAGCCCACTACCAAGGCTTGAGTACATACATAGGTATTAGAGTGGATAGTCATGACGCTTGCGTGGTGGTGACCACGTATTGTTGTTCATGAGACCCACAACCAGACGAGGTTCTATCAGGAGCTTTCTGCTACTGCATGTTATGCAGGCCAGTGGTTATTCTCTTGAGGAACTGTCGACTCTGGTGACCATTCCCGAGGACTCAGTTGCGGCACTCCTCCCGAGTTGTGACAGTGGCAGACCACATTCCGTGGCAAACCCATTGCACATTCTCGATCCGAGGACCCAATGCTGGGAACTTGCTATAGGACATCCCTTTTTGAAAGAGAATCAGCGGAGGCACTCCTCGATTGGCGGTAGTACTGTACCCTGAGGGATGAATGTACTATTGCTTCTCGACCTCAGTGCCAGAAGCTGAGGACCATTTTGTTTTGGAGAATCAGTTGAGGCCTCCTCGATTGATGATGATGCCAAACCAGAAATGGTGAACGTATCATCATTTCTCGACCTGAGAGCCCGGGATATTGAACATCCTAGTACCCACATGTGAGAAGGGCGGGTTGTTTACAGGTTTGCAGGTAACCATGACCTCCTACATACCCGGTTTTCTATCATCATTGCACAAAAAGGAAGTTTCATCCTATTGTATTCAGATGGTTCTTATCTTTGGTTCTATATTAGTCTCAGAGCTACACTGACACCGTTCACAGTTCAGCACAGACACCTGATTACCTGATCACATTGCCCTTTGCATTGCATTATCATATCCTAACATACATGTTTATTCATTTCCAGGTGCATATATTACCCTTGATTCCAGTCATCAGGTCCCTGCAAAGATGAACACTAAAGAGAGGAAGAATATCATCAGCTATAAGTTCCTTACGCCTACTTTGGGCCCTATTGTTGTGCTGAAGGGAATGGCGAGCCCTGCAGCACGAGAAGCTTTTGAAGAGAAATATGGGTGGATTTTATCTATGGTCCGTAATGTCAGTGATTACGAAGCCAGAGGTCTCCATACGTTGATGCAGTTCTATGATCCGCCTCTGAGATGTTTTGTATTTCCAGACTATGTGTTGGTTCCTACCTTGGAGGAGTATTCCAACATGTTGGGGATTGCTATCAAGGAGGAGCCCCCTTTCTTTGGATCGGTGGGGGATCTTGACTTTGGGAAGTTGGCTGGTGCTCTTTATTTGAGCAAATCAGAGTTAAGTGACAATGTCTCCAACAAAGGAAAGATTCGTGGTTACAAGCTGGAATATCTGATTAAGAAGGCCCAGGAAGCAGCTAAAGGCGAGAATTGGCTTGTTTTTAATGCTTTGCTAGCCCTTTGTATATACGGCATAATGTTGTTTCCCAACGAGCCGGATTTTATTGATACGGACGCTATACGAATATTCATGATGAAGAACCCGGTGCCAACGCTACTAGGAGATCTTCACTACTCGTTGTACAACCGAAATGAAAAGAAAAGAGGAGGGATAATTCGTTGTTGTGCACCTTTGTTCTATAAGTGGTTTGCAGGCCGTTTACCACAATCAGGGGCTTTTGTGGATTCCAAAGATTCTCTGGAGTGGAAACAATGTTTAATGGGATTGGTGGCCAAGGACATCGTATGGGTAGATCATGGGCTGATTGGCAAGAATATTATCCACAGCTGTGGTAAGTTCCCTAACGTTCCACTGATAGGAAGATTGGGTGGGATTAACTACAATCCTTCTTTGGCCATTCGACAATTTGGGTATGCCCTGACAGGTCCGCCTATTAAGAGAGATGTGGAGGAGTCCCTCTATTTTCATACATCAGATGGTTGGGAAGCAGCACAGAAAGCTTCTGAAAGCTGGGGTAGCATACTGAAAAAGGGGAAAGTTACTCTAGGCAAGCCTAACAACCGGGTTTATCCAGCATATGAAGAGTGGGTGAAGAAAAGAGTTGAAGATTTTCTCTTGCCTTTTGGTAAGGCACCCCTTTTGTATCCGGAGAATGAGAAAGCAAGAAGCACTGCTACTGTGGAAGAAGTTGACAAGTTGCAAGCCTTGGTGAAAAAGCTCCAAGGAGAGAATTCCGAGTTGAGTAGCCGTCTTCAAAATGCTCTACATGCCAACAAAGAGCTGGAGCGGAAAGCCCAAGATGCTGAACAAATCCTGACTGCAAAAGAAAAAGACTTTGCTGGAAGAGCCCAACATTTCCGAAAGATTAGTAAAGGTGCTGATGATGCTACTCAAGCCCACAAGCAAACCAAACAGGCGTTAGCACAGACCAAAGAAAAGTTAACAAAGTTTCAGCACGCTTGGGACGAAGTTAGGATAGAGAATGCTGAATTACAGGAACAGTTGCAGATTAAGGACGAAGAGCTTGAAAAGGCGCATGAGCAGAGGAGAAAGTATCGGGAAAGCCTCGGTAAGAGTCAAGAACAGCTAGAAGAAGCTAGAGGTGAGCTGAGGAATACCAAGAAAGAGCTTGAAGAAGTCATGATAGAAAGGGAGATACTCAAGACGCATGTTGGCATAAAGAGACACAAAGGAGTGTGTGATGACGAGGCTCTGATGCTACATATGGGTTCTTTAAATGAAGCTCTTGAGAAAAGGGATGTCTTAATCAAAGAGATGATTGAAAAGCCGAATCACCAGCGTACCCGTATACTTTTTGAGGAGATCAAATACTCAAGTGATAAGCTGAAGGGTGTGGAATTGTCAGACTGATGTTCTTTTCCTTATATTTTGTTATTAATGGTTACCATCAGGCTTGTTGATGGATCCATTTTTCCTTGTATTGCATTTGCGGATGAGCCTTTCTTAAATGTACTTGAATACTTTGTTGAATGAGTATGAGCAGTTTTATTCAGAATTATTCCTTATCAGATAGCTGCACACAAGCACATGACCACGACACGTCTCTTTATATCACAATTTCTGGTCTTCAGATTTCTGTGGTTGGATTGGAATCAGGGTATAAAGCACCTTGGAAATGACAAACATGGCATTGCATGGCATTGCATATCATTTTGCATTTTGTGTTACTTGCTTTTCAGGTACTCGTTGCGGGGTCTCTAACCTTTATTTGGTTTCAGGCAGTATAGCGGAGAGTCATATTCACCGATATTCGACGCGAAGGAATCAAGTAAGAATCATGGATCAAGTGCAAAGTGATTTGGCGGAAATGAGGGCGCGTATGGACCAGTTCATGACCCTCATGACTGGCATGGCGCAAAATCAGGAGAGACTGAGGCTTCTGGTAGAGCGTCCCGACAATGGGCCCGAAGGTGATCATCATGACAATTCACAGGGACATGGCATTCCTCCTCCCGGTGGCAACCCTCCTCCTGGTGGTAACAATCGGGGTAATGGAAATGGTAGGCAGGCTGGTGTTACTCTTGAAGATACTCTGGAAGACCAATTTACTCTGCTGGATGCTGATGTGGGTAATCAAGGTGATCGAAGGTATGATGAGTTAGCAGAAAAGATCAGGGCCATAGAATGCAAGAACTCTATGGGTATTGATGTTACCAGCTTGGGGCTGGTCTCAGGAGTCAGAATTCCCCCTAAATTCAAGCCTCCCACTTTTGATAAGTATCACGGCAATGCGTGTCCCCAAACGCATCTTCAAGCTTACTTTGGGAAGATTTCAGCCCATACGGATGACGAGAAGCTATGGATGCACTATTTTCAGGACAGTCTGGCTGGGGCATCCTTGACCTGGTACATGAAGTTGAATAGAGCTGCTGTGAAGAATTGGAAAGATCTGGCAGAAGCGTTCCTGAAGCAATACCAATATAATATTGACATGGCGCCCAACCGCACCCAATTGCAGGGATTGTCACAAAATGCCAAGGAGAGTTTCAAAGAATATGCACAGAGGTGGAGGGAAATGGCTGCCCAGGTTCAACCTCCCTTGTCAGACAGAGAAATGGCAGATATGTTCATGGGCACCTTGCAAGGGGCCTATCTGGATAGATTAGCTGCTTGTCCGTCAACTGGATTTGCTGATATTGTGATTGCGGGAGAAAGAATAGAAAGTCTGTTAAAGCTTGGAAAGATCCAGGATGTGAGTGGGGCTGGCTCTTCGGGGACGAAGAAACCGTTCGCTAGTAACCAGAAAAGAAGAGAAGGTGATACGAATGCTGTGTTTAGAGGACGAGGCAGAGGGCGTTCTCGAGCTTATTATCAGGTAGATGCTGTGACAATCCCCACACCGTCTGTTCAGAAACAACAACCCCTAACAACAAGTTTAACAGCAACAACCTTTTTTCCAGCAAAGGTCTAGACAGAGGGATCGTAAGATGGATCCTCTCCCTATGACTTATGCCGCGCTGTTGCCCCGGCTACTCGAGTTAAAGTTGGTAGAACTCCGTACTATGAAAGCTCCGGTTGCTGGAAACCTGCCACCTAACTTCGATGCTAATGCTCGTTGTGAGTTCCACTCAGGTGCTCAGGGGCACTCCATTGAAAAATGCTGGGCTTTCCATCATAAAGTACAAGATTTGATTGATGCTAAAGCCATCAATTTCTCTCCCGCTCCTAATATTACTCAGCATCCCATGCCTGATCATAGCGCAGCAAATGTGTACGTTATTGAAGATGGGAGGAGATTGAATCTGGTGTTAGACGTTCATCAAGTGAAAACTTCTTTGTTGGTTGTAAAAGATCGTTTATTGAAGGGACAGGTGTTCCCGGGCTGTAATCAAGATTGCTCTGAGTGTATGAATCAGGAGAACGGTTGTGATAAGTTGAAGATGGGTTTACAGAATCTGATCGATGAAGGATGTCTACAGTTCGACAGAGTCGTGAAAGACACTGATGAGATATCAACCGTGACCATCTATTACACTCCCGCTGAGATTCAAATGCCGGTCAATGCAGTTCCCGTGGCGAGTGTTGCGCCAGAAGGGCCCAGTCCTGTCACTATCACGGTGCCAGGACCAATTCCGTTCACGTCTACGAAGGCTATCCCATGGCACTATGGGGCAGATGTATATTACGAAGGTAAAAAACAGGAAGTTGAGCCGTCAGTCAGCCCAAATATTGATAATGTAGGGGGTGTAGGGGGCTTTACAAGGAGTGGAAGGTTGTTCGCTCCCCAAACCTTGAGAAGTGATAAGGAGGTAGAAGCTGCAGCGAAGGCTAAGGGTAAACAGGTGGTTGAAAGTGCGCCTACATCTGAAGCAGAGACAAAGATTACTTTTGATAAGGAAATGGAAGAATTTATGAAGATAATCAAGAAAAGCGATTATAAGATTGTGGACCAACTGAATCAGACCCCTTCAAAGATTTCAATCTTGTCACTATTGATGTGCTCTGATGCGCACCGGCAGGCGTTGTTGAAAGTGTTGAAGAGTGCGTACGTGCCACAAGAAATTACTGTTAATCAGCTCGAGGGCGTAATCTCCAATGTTAATGTTAGCCATGGCTTGGGCTTTACAAGTAGAGATTTGACTGTTGAAGGAAGAAACCATAATAAGGCTTTGCATATCACGATGGAGTGTAAGGGCGCAGTGTTATCTCATGTACTGGTAGACACTGGTTCATCACTCAATGTCTTGCCCAAGAAGGCATTAATGAAGCTGGAAGTTGACGGTTTGATCTTAAGGCCTAGTGAATTGGTGGTCAGAGCATTCGATGGAACTAGACGATCTGTGTTTGGTGAGGTGGAATTGCCCGTACAAATTGGACCACAAGTATTCAAATCCACGTTCCATGTAATGGACATACAACCTGCATATAGCTGCCTATTGGGACGCCCTTGGATTCACGGAGCCGGGGCTGTTACTTCTACTCTACATCAAAAGCTGAAGTATGAGTTTGAAGGGCAGGTTGTGACAGTGTGTGGGGAGGAAGACATCTTTGTGAGTCACTTGTCCACATTCAAGTACATTGAAATGGATGGGGAAATTCATGAGATGCTGTGCCAATCATTTGAAGCAGTCAATATTGACGATGCACCTGAGTCTTCTTCTGTACCAGTTGGGGCTGGTACCTCCATTTCATCTTACAAACAAGCTGTCGAAGTCGTCAGGGCAGGCAACGCCCAAGGTTGGGGCAGGTTGATAGAGACCCCAATGAAGGAAGACAAATTTGGTATTGGTTATCATCCCTCTACAACTTCAGATGCGGGGAGCAGGGGACCCATTACTTTCAATAGTGGGGGAATTATCTACATGGACCAGTCTTGTGCAGCCGCAGAGGATAGTGTTGACAGTGATTGTGACCTGGACAACTGGGTACGCCCTCATGCTTCGGGACAACAAGTGCAAAACTGGTTCGTTGAAGAAGTCATCCGGGTTACTCTTCAGACAGAGTAATTTTTCTTTGTTTTTTCTAACCATAATGCATGACAAAATCTTGCGCTCTGCCCAAGGCGTATAGATTCATTTGTAGGGCCACCATGGTTGCATTTGCAATGTTTAATCATTAATAAAGGACGTTTTGCAATCAAATTTTGTTCTCTGTCTTTCAGTTTTTTATTTTTGCACAAAAAAATATAAAATGGCAATGTTTCATTTTCTTTTGTTTTGCTTAAAAATAAATTCTAAAATAAGGCATGAACCCGTTCATGCAGACTTGATCCTCCGGATACCACTGATAACGATTTTGATATGGCCATGTATGACTTTGACAATCCGATTTATCAAGCCGAAGAAGGGGATGGGAAAGATTGTGAACTTTCTGAAGAACTGGCCAGATTGTTGAAACAAGAGGAAAGGGTCATCCAGCCTCATCAGGAGACTGTAGAAATCATCAATATTGGTACCAAGGACGCCAAGAAAGAGATCAGGATTGGTGCCAGCTTGCAAGCAGATGTGAAGCAAACTTTGACGGAAATGTTGCGCGAGTATGTTGACATCTTCGCCTGGTCGTATCAAGACATGCCGGGGTTGGATACAGATATTGTTGTGCACAGGCTGCCATTAAGAGAAGAATGTCCGCCAGTCAAGCAGAAACTTCGTCGGACTCACCCCGACATGGCTTTAAAGATTAAGGAGGAAGTCCAGAAGCAGTGGGATGCTGGTTTTCTTGCTGTGACAAAGTATCCTCCATGGGTAGCCAACATCGTGCCAGTACCGAAGAAAGATGGAAAAGTGAGAATGTGTGTGGATTATCGAGATCTTAATAAAGCTAGCCCGAAAGATGATTTTCCACTACCTCATATTGATGTGCTGGTCGATAATACAGCTCAGTTTTCAGTGTTCTCATTTATGGACGGTTTCTCCGGGTACAACCAGATCAAGATGGCACCTGAAGATATGGAAAAGACCACGTTCATTACTCCGTGGGGTACTTATTGTTATAAAGTAATGCCTTTTGGGTTGAAAAACGCAGGGGCAACGTACCAGCGGGCGATGGTGACATTGTTTCATGACTTGATTCATAAGGAGATCGAATGTTATGTAGATGATATGATTGCTAAGTCGAGAACAGAAGAGGAACATCTGGTCAACCTGAAAAAGCTGTTTGAAAGGTTGAGAAAGTTCCGTCTGAGATTAAACCCAAACAAGTGCACGTTTGGGGTACGTTCTGGAAAGTTACTGGGTTTCATTGTGAGCGAAAGAGGAATCGAGGTTGATCCTGCCAAGGTGAAAGCAATACAAGAAATGCCTGAACCGAGAACAGAAAAAGAGGTTCGTGGTTTCTTGGGTAGATTGAACTACATCGCAAGGTTCATATCTCACCTAACAGCCACGTGTGAGCCAATATTTAAATTGTTAAGGAAAGATCAAACGGTCAGGTGGAATGACGATTGCCAATTGGCATTCGATAAGATAAAAGAATACTTGCAGGAACCTCCGATTCTAATGCCTCCAGTTGAAGGGAGACCGCTGATAATGTATCTGACAGTGCTTGAAGGATCCATGGGTTGTGTTCTCGGTCAACATGACGAGACAGGTAGGAAGGAGCATGCTATTTACTACCTGAGCAAAAAGTTCAATGATTGTGAGTCCCGATACTCAATGCTTGAAAAAACATGCTGTGCGCTTGCATGGGCCGCTAAGCGATTGAGGCAATATATGGTTAGGCACACAACCTTGTTGATTTCAAAAATGGATCCTATCAAGTATATTTTCGAGAAACCAGCATTGACAGGCAGAGTTGCACGGTGGCAAATGGTCTTGACAGAGTATGACATTCAGTACACTTCACAAAAGGCCATCAAAGGAAGTATCTTGTCCGATTATCTTGCGCAACAGCCAATGGATGATTACCAACCCATGAAGTTTGACTTCCCTGATGAGGACATCATGTTTCTCAAAGCTAAAGATTGTGAGGAACCACTCCCGGAGGAGGGGCCAGACCCTGAATCCAAATGGAGTCTGATGTTTGATGGGGCTGTCAATATGAATGGGTGCGGAGTTGGAGCAGTTCTTATCACGCCGGAGGGTGTTCATCTGCCTTTCACTGCACGAATAACTTTCGGATGCACCAACAATGAAGCAGAGTACGAAGCTTGTATAATGGGGATCGAGGAGGCGATTAATCTACGGATTAAAACCCTTGATATATTCGGTGATTCAGCTTTGGTAATCAATCAAGTGAAAGGGAGTTGGTACACGCACCAAGCAAATCTAGTGCCGTATAGAGATTATACAAGGAGATTGCTGACGTTTTTCACAACAGTGAAATTGTACCATATTCCTCGAGATGAGAATAGGTTCGCTGATGCCTTGGCCACTTTGTCTTCCATGATCAAAGTGCAAGGATGGAACCATGTACCTAAGATTGAGGTATCCCGCCTTGACAGACCAGCATTTGTGTTTGCGGTCGATGCAACGTCTGATGACAAGCCATGGTTTCATGACATTAAGTGTTTCTTGAAAAGTCAAGAGTACCCGTCCGGGGCATCGTCCAAAGACAGGAAGACGTTGAGAAGGTTAGCTGGTAGTTTCTTCTTGAATAAAGATGGCGTGCTGTATAAAAGAAATTTTGACACGGTCCTGCTTAGATGTGTGGATAGACATGAAGCAGACTTGTTAATGATTGAAGTGCACGAAGGCTCTTTCGGTACCCATGCCGGAGGGCAGGCAATGGCTAAAAAGTTGTTAAGGTCGGGATATTATTGGTTGACTATGGAGTCAGATTGTTGCAAATATGCCCGCAAATGCCATAAATGCCAGATCTATGCAGATAAGGTGCATGTGCCTCCAAATCCGTTGAGTATCATGTCGTCGCCTTGGCCGTTTGCCATGTGGGGCATTGATATGATCGGAAAGATTGAGCCTACAGCTTCCAATGGTCATCGTTTCATCTTGGTGGCAATTGATTACTTCACCAAATGGGTTGAAGCCGCGTCTTATGCCAATGTTACAAAGCAAGTGGTCGCTCGTTTCTTAAAACGGGATATCATTTGCCGATATGGAGTTCCCGAAAGAATCATTACTGATAATGGTTCTAATTTGAACAATAAGATGATGGCTGAGTTATGCCGGGACTTCAAAATCGAACATCACAATTCTTCTCCGTACCGCCCAAAGATGAATGGCGCGGTCGAAGCGGCCAACAAAAATATCAAGAAGATTGTACAGAAGATGGTTGTCACGTACAAAGATTGGCATGAGATGTTACCATTTGCTTTGCATGGGTATCGAACGTCGGTACGCACGTCCACTGGGGCAACCCCATTCTCACTTGTATATGGTATGGAGGCAGTGCTACCAGTTGAAGTAGAGATTCCGTCCCTCAGAGTCATGATGGATGTTAAGCTAGATGAAGCTGAATGGGTACGAGCCAGATTTGATCAGTTGAGCCTTATTGAGGAAAAGCGATTGGCGGCTGTATGTCATGGGCAACTATACCAGCGCAGAATGAAGCAGGCATTTGACCAAAAGGTGCGTCCTCGGGTTTACAAAGTCGGAGATGTGGTACTCAAAAGGATCCTTCCTCCCAATACAGACCACAGGGGCAAATGGACTCCTAATTATGAAGGTCCATTCGTGGTTAAAAAGGTCTTTTCGGGCGGAGCTTTATTGCTTACAACCATGGATGGCGAAGACTTTTCATCCCCTGTCAACTCGGACGTAGTCAAAAAATACTTCGCATGAATAGACCCGCTGGATAATAAAAATAAAAAAATCCAGGCAAAAAAGGGCATCCCGGCGAACCAAAAACAGAATAAGGTTCGGGCAAAAATTAGGGATATAATTGAAAAAAATTGTACACCCGGTAAGTTGAAAACCCGAAAGGGCAACTTAGGCAAAAAAGGGTATCCTGGTGGATCGAAAACCTGAAAGGGCGGTCCACACAAAAGAGGGATTTAAGCGAATGACTGCAGTCTGAGTTATCTGTACCCATTATCGTTTGAACAACTGACGTTCTGAAGATAGGAATCGGTCTGATCATTCCTCAGAAGGCAAGGTCGGGGAGTTTTGAAGACATACTGGTCATAACAGAATGGAAACTCAGTGGAATTCCGTTTTCACATTGCCATTAGGATAGTTTCTTTTCTCAATTTTCAGCGATCACCTCTTTCCAGGGATTGCTTCCGGATGTAATTGCCTATTCTGGGCTCTCAGTCAATAAATTGAATTTCAATAAAAAGCTTTCTATTTTTGTTTTATTGCTTTGTTTGCAAAAACGTCCTAATTGTTGATAAAACATTGCATTTGAAAACATGGCAGCCTTGCAATAACATGCGCAGACAAAAACATTTGAAATTACTTCGAATGTTGAATATTCCCGGATGGTGGATTCTAGCCACGCAATATTCGGGGCATGTGGGCATATTCTTTTGTTGCAGGTAGCAGGTGCAGATGATTTTAAGCACAAGACCAGCAATAAATCACCCCACGCAAAAGACTGGGGCAATTATGGGTGAGGAGATCGGCGTTCATCGGGTCGATCTCAGTGAATTAAGTTCAACTGGGTACCGTTGTATCTTATTAAGTCGATTCTCTCATTCAGTACTTCCAACAACTACAAGCTTTTCTGTGTCGATAACGGTCACAGGTTCCCCAAAAGAGTGGTCTCGTCGACACCGAAACGGATGGTCATTATCCCCGTTGAAATCACTAGGAGTTTGAAGAGGCTAAATCTTCTGTAAAATCCTCTTATGACATCCTCTTCGGGGACAAATTGTTGGTTTTCTTAAGCATGGGGCATGTTGTTTCCCCAGCATGAAGTGTTGATCACCCCCCAGTAGAGTTTGATGGTCATTATCCCCCAGCGAAGTCGCAGGAGTTTGAAGAGGCTAAATCTTCCGTAAAATCCTCTTATGACATCCTCTTCGGGGACAAATTGTCCGGTTCCCCAGCATGAAGTGTTGATCATCCCCAGTAGAGTTTGAGGACGGTTGGTCTTCTGTAAAATCCTCTCAAAAGGCATTCCCCAACACGAGACGCTTTAAAGCAGTTTTCTCCAGCAGAGTTTGTTATAAACCCGTCATCCCTAACGGGATTGTCTAAAGGGAAGCTCGCCTAACATGGGGCATTGTAGTACTTATCCTAAGCTCGACAGTCATATTCTTCAGCAGACTACTGTGGATTTGCTTTGGGTTTCCTCAACAGATCTCTAAGGACTCTTTCTAGCAAGTTGCAGTGGAATGTTCTAACCAGGATTTGCATATCCCTGGCAGAGTAGCCCTGATACCCAGCAAGATCGTATCTCTGGTCATGGTATCCCCACAGAGGTCAGCATCGAATCTTGTCAGCAACTTCCAGCTGAGTTGTTGTTCTCTCCGCAGAGGTTTATAAGATCGGCATAATCTATTCCTCAACAAGGATGGCACAGTCTTTCCCCAGCCGGGTCAAAAGGTGGATAACCCCTATAAAGGATCTTGGGTTGAATAAATCCCCAAGCAGAGTTTTAATGGCTCATTTCCCCAGCAGGACGTCATTTAAAAATTCTCATCCCCAGCGGAATCGCTGTGACCAGAATTCATTCCCCCAAACAGATGGAATAATTCCTGGCAGAGTCGTCATTCCCTCATATCTTAAAGTCCAATTTATTTTTGGCAAGCTTGACAATTCGAAGCAGACGGATTGTTCATCCATTCGCCAGCAGAGATATTATCCTTTTAGGAGTCTCCGAGATTAAATCATTGATTGTGGTTCCTCAGCAGAGTCGGCAGAGATGTCTGGCGCAGAGGCAGAGAGTAATTCGATTTTAAAATTCTAAAAGTCCAACAGTGGATTGGTAAAAGTCCGTCTTCGGGTGGCAAAAGTCCAACAGTGGATTGGCGAAAAGTCCATCTAAGGGTGGCAAATTTTAAAAGTCCAACAGTGGATTGGCGAAAGGTCCATCTAAGGGTGGCATATTCTAAAAGTCCAACAGTGGATTGGCAAAAGTCCATCTTCGGGTGGCAAAGCAGCTAAAAGTCCAACAGTGGATTGGCAAAAGTCCGTCTTCGGGTGGCAAAAGTCCAACAGTGGATTGGCGAAAGGTCCATCTAAGGGTGGCATGTTCTAAAAGTCCAACAGTGGATTGGCAAAAGTCCATCTTCGGGTGGCACGAAGCTGCAAAGTCCACCAGTAGTGTGGCAAGCCAGTAGTCGTCTGGCGTCGTTCAAAAGACATTATCAAAGTCCACCAGTAGTGTGGCAAGCCAGTAGTCGTCTGGCGTCGTTCAAAAAGACATTTCCAAAGTCCACCAGTAGTGTGGCAGGCCAGTAGTCGTCTGGAATTGCATAAAAGACAGTATTAAAGTCCACCATTAGCGTGGCAAGCCAGTAGTCGTCTGGCATCGTTCAAAAGACAGATCTCTCCGACGTTTCATCGAGGATTCAATCCAGCAGTCTCGTTGGGTTTATATCCCTTTTCTTCTTCACTATCCAGAGCAAATTTTTGGTTATATTTGGTATTCAATCACTATATACCTTGAAAGTCCGAAAGCAATCGCTTTCAGGCATTCAGGTCTACAGCGCTTGAATAGGGGCAGCTGTAATACCCCAAAATTTGCTCTCCCCTTTTGTCATCATAGCATGGCATTATCATTTATCATATCATATCCATCTCATTAGCATTGCATTGCATTTAACATAGAAAAATGAAGCATGGCATCCTCCTTACCATCAGGGCATGTGATCAGGTGGGGGATGGACAATCAAGAGATCATTCAAAGCACAAAAAGGTCAACCAAGTTGGCTCTAGGCAAGCCAAGAGGTCTCTCATGTCTCATACTATCTCAATTGATCTTCCAAAACCTCAAGGAAGTGAGATTCAATGGGAGATTGAAGCACTACATCTTTCACTATGCAAGAGGTTCAAAAATTGAAGGAAAACCCTCAAAAGAGATAGCTCATTGATTCAAAATCATTCTCAAGTGGCATTTCTCATCATCCTTTAAGAGGATACACAACATACTCTGAGGAATTTGGATTTGGAAGATGTGCAATTTCCTCCTAACCAGAGAGGGTCAAAATTAGGGTTTCTAATAAAATCAGGATATCTCTGATTTTTTGGACAAAGCTTGTTGTCATGATATTCTACATGTTCTCAAGTGTATGTGTATGGAAAATTGCCTCTCAATTGGTTTTGGAAGTGTTTCAATTGGAAGAAAAATCAAGAATCAGAGAAATTGGGGCAAAGTCAAATAATCAGAGGAAAAAGTCAACTCTTGACTTTTTGAGGCCAAATTCATGAAATTCATGTTACATATGTCCAATGTACAAAATTTGGTCAAGAAACTCCAAAGGAATCATAAAAAAATCAAGATGTGGAAAGTTGCCATTTTTGGAAGAGGAAGGGTTACTAAAAATAGCAAGTTTTGGCCATTTTGCATCAGAATTTGAACCAAGGCCATTCAAATTTGGAGTACCAAATGAAAATTCCACTCTGCCTCAATGAAAGGCCTTGCTTTAAGCTTCAAATCCATGGGTATAACATTTCCATTGGATAAAAAATGAGGGAGATATGATTGATCAAAGTTGGAGGAAAGTAGGCCAAAAACTAGGTCATGACCAAGATTTTCAGGGCACGCGCGCAGTCATTTTAACAAACAGTTGGTGGGCCAAATGTACACCTATTTTTCTCATGGTTAAAGGTTTCATTTGCAAAACTTGTCAACATCAAAAATGTTCCTTGTAGTGCCCTCTTCAATGTTCATGTTGGGAAAATTTTCATCTGATCAAGGTATGATGGAGAAATAGTGGCCTCAAGTTAGGGTGGTTATGCTGAAATTTTGTGCCATGCCAGCCTTGCCAACCGACCACCTGATGCGCCCATCATCCAGTCTTGTGTGCTTAAGTTTATAGTCATTTTGGAGCATGTTTGAGGCATCATTTCAATTCCTTTTTCACATCAACATTGTTCTCCAATGTGCCATCTTTCCAATGACTCCAAAAACACACTAAACCACCCATGGAGTAGAGAGAATTTCATCATCAAATCACCCTATTTCCATTGTTATCAACTGCCATCAAAAACCAGAAAATGAGAAATGAAAGTTGTTGATTGTCACAGCCCGTGCATTGTTCACCCTCCCAACATTGTTTCATTTGGCCCAACATATTTCTCATTTACCATACCACGTGCTGTACATGATCATAAAAAGGGAAAGGAGTGGAAACTTGTATAACAAGTTTTGCTTGCTGCAGCTTTACATTCCATTCCACCATAGCATGTCATGAGCCCTCTTCACCATAGCACTGCTCTCCCTAACTAACTTGACTCAGTTAGTTAGGGATGACTCAGTTTAACCACCTTGACTCACTTTAACTCACTCACCAAACCATGGTTAGCTTACACTATAAATAGAAATCTCACCTCACAATTTCATTTTCAGCTTCATTTTCTCATTTTTCACTTCAAAGTTCTCTCTACTCTATCTCTGATCCTCTCACTCTGTCATCAACTCTCTCAAAAATCCTTCTCCAAGCACACGATACTTCACTCTCATCATCATCAATGGCACTTGATTGAAGGCGGTTTGAGCATAATTCTGAAGGTTGTTTCAAGCATTGTTCAACAGTGAATCTCTGCTCTCAAGACAGCCAGATATATAGCATTTATTTTGCTTAGTTTGTGAAGCTCCCAGGTTGAAGAACAAGTACTTCCTCTGGTTTTCTCAAATTATACAAGAACTGCAAGATCAGGTTCCAAAGCTCACAAACTTTTTCCTCACGATTACTGGATTATTTTGTTGTTTTTATGATGATTTGAGCTTAATAGAAGCATTTGAACTCCGGCTAGTTGATAGAGCTTCTTAGAAGCTTAGATCCAAAAGTTAGGGCATATCTTTGTATCCTCTGTTTTCTACGTGTGCGCATGGTATGTGAAAGATAACTGTGGATTCGTATTGTGCTTAGCATGAGCTTCATTTTGATGTGTGCATTGCGTATTTTTGTGAAGATGTGGATTCGCAGGTGGCGGTTCTCGCCGGAGAAGGTGACCGGAGGTCCCTCTCCGGCCGGTAGCTTTAACTCCTAGGGTTTTCTCAGTTTGAATATTGGCCGTTGGATTTGTAAATCGTGCGGATAAGATTGTGCCAACACATAAAAAATGTCACATGCGCGGCACATGTTTTATTTTAATCAGAGTGAACATTATGTGGTGTGGTACACTGTATGTTGTGTGATCCTTCGTGCGCGTGTATTGATTTTGGCTACTTTGACTTTTGTTTGACTATGACTTAATCTGATGGCTTGGATTGCTTTGACTATGTTGACTGAAGAACACGCTAGTTATGGTGTTTTGCGTGCTAATTGGACTTAACCAGATTGATAATTACACCCCCATGTATTGAAGCCCAATGATTTTGAACTGTCCAATTGCTATGTTCATACCCCCCTGCATTTTGCATTTATTTTTCATTTTTATTTCTTTCTACACGTTTGATTTCTAATTTTTAAAAATACCAAAACATATTGGAAAATTCTACAAAAATTCATGTGTATTCTTAAAACATTTAGGAAATTTTTCATGATTTTATTTTCTGATTTTATGACATTTTTACCCCTGGTCCATAATTTTCTTTGAATTTCCATTTAGATGCATTCTAAGCATGATACTTGAATTTGTTCAATTTTGTTCTTGCTCCTTACCAACTGTTTTGACATGATTCTTTTTGCATTGATTCACTAATACATTGAAGCATGTTAGATGATTTTTGTTTGATTTTTAGGTCACTTTATCACATGTCTTGATGCCTATATTTGTACCACTTTGCATGACATTTCAACTTGACCTAATTGCTTTGTTTGAAGTCATTTTGCTTTGAATTTTGATATGCTATTTTGATATGTGATTCATCTCTGATTAGTGAACTCCAATACCATGTTTTCATAATTTTCATGAGGCCATTTGATTTTTGTTTGATGCATTTCATTTAAAGCATTATAACATGTCATATCATTGTAATCTTTGGTGCATGCTTTCTTTGGTGTATACTTGCATGATCATTTGCATATTTGGTGAACCATTCACTTGACATTATAGGTCATTGGTACATATTATATGTCATCCTTGCATGTTGACTTTCATTTAAACCTTGTGCACCTTTAACATGTTGTGTTTGTACTTGTGTTCTCTTTTGAACTTCCATTTCAATTCTATTTCTTCTATCACTTCTTAAATGTCTTGAAGTTACCTCATAAATACTTTTGAGATGTTTATAAACCATTTTCCATTTAGTTTCAATTCTGGTTGTTGATTTACATGTTCCATTTATACATGTCCTCTTCATTTCTTTCCATCTTTCATCTACCCCTTCTTCTTGTAACATGTTTAAATGCTAATGGGTGATGATGGTTGCTTATTCACTTGCACTTGTATGATAATAACCATTGGTTTCCATATGATGCCCATTCTGGTTGTGGTTCTAGGATTTGTTTTCTCATCTAATTCTTGTGAGTTTTATGATGCATTACATGTTCTTTTACTTCTTATACTTCTTATACATGTTTACTAACCATGTAGGGGCTTCGGTAAGTTTCAATTGAGTGTGGATAAGGAATTCACATTCAACTTCTATCCTTTCTCTTTTACAATTCCATTTTGTGTTTTGCTAAGCACTTATGTGCTTTCTTTTAATAACTCATTACTTTCCCTTTTTGAATTACAATTCATCTTCTACTTTGGAAGTGAATTGTTTAATTCTTTCTTTCTTTAGACTTTAGGTTGAAACCTCACAAACCTTTAGGATCACTCCCTTTAATCTTCAATTAGGATTGAGTCTTAGTCCATATAGGTTTTACCTTTTCTCCTCTCTTGAGTCTCTTTTCTCATCTCAAAGAAAATTCAAAACATATAATAAAGGTAGGCATTTATTGCATTTAGGCCTTTCATATAAAGAAAAGATTATAAGGGGTCTTCTCTTGTAATCTTAGAATGTGTAGCATATAGCCCATCTTGGGTCAATGTGTTAAACATTTGATCTTGTATGAGGGACTTAAATGCAATACTTGTTGAAGGTGCAAATAATAAAAAACACTTCTTCATTTCTTAATCAACAAAAACACTTAATAAATACAAGTATGCTAGTGTGTTTGAACCTTGACAATTGGAACTAAGTGTGGGGGTCTTCTTCACCCTTAGTGTGCTTTCTTACTCATTCCATCTTGGAATGTGAGAATGTACACATTCCAATGATTAAGATTTAGATACACTATCATATGCAAACAAATAAAAAACTTCTAAAAGACAAAAACAAACAATAACGTCTTTCCTTCGGGAATTCTTTTCTCATCTCATTCATTCTCAACATATGAACGTGCTTCTACTCGTTCTCTTGCAAGATGGTAACGCACTCGGACCAGCGAGCCTGCAACACCTGAGCTAGAACGTTAGCCGTTCTTTAAGAAACACAAACAATTCATCCCTAGTGAGGGGAACTACGTCGCTCTGATTCTCATGCTCCCGATGAGATACGTAGGCAGTGGGGTAGGGCCCATGCGAGCACTTCTTTTATTTTCCCTACATTTGTTTCTCGTTCCTTTTCCAGTTCTCTTTTCGTTCCTTTTCCAGTATTCTTTTCTATCACCCTTTGATCGAAACAAGCAAGCGTGGATCCCATCGGGTACGATGGACGCGAGGGGGTGCTAATACCTTCCTCTCGCGTAAACGACCCCCGAACCCATTTCTCTTGGTCGTAAGACCATGCTTTTCCTTTCTCTCAGGTTTACGCGGTGTTTCCTTTCCCTCTCTTGGGATAAATACACATTGCTGGCGACTCTGTTTCGGTGCCACTTTCGCGTTTGTACTTGGATGAAAATCCCGGGAGCGACACCTCTGCCCAAAAGTGCTTAGCCATGTCAGTTTCTTGGATCATGGTGCGAGCCATCTCTTGCAAAGTCCTATTCTTCCTTTCCACTACTCCATTTTGTTATGGAGTTCTAGGACAGAAGAAATCATGGGAAATGCAATGGGAATAAAAAAGATTCTCAACGCATCTGTTCTCAAATTCTCCGCCATGATCACTTCTGACTCTGACTATTTTGCAATCTTTCTCTGTTTGCACTTGAGAGCAAAAGGTAGAGAACACAGAATGTGACTCATCCTTGTGTTTCAAGAATTTTACCCATGTCCAACGACTATAATCATCAACGATAACTAATCCATACTTCTTTCCACTGATTAAAGTAGTTTTCACTGGTCCAAAAAAATCAATGTGTAGAAGTTCTCACGGTCTAGAGGTGGACACAACATTTTTTGCTTTAAAGGAAGTTTTAGAGAACTTTCCTTTCTGACATGCTTTACAAAGAGCATCTGAAGAATACTTCAGATTTGGTAAGCCTCTGACAAGTTCAAGCTTATTTAGTTGAAAAATCTTTCTCATGCTAATATGGCCTAAACGTCTATGTCATACCCATTGCTCCTCATTAACAGACATTAAGCATTTGACATTCTGTTCATAGAGATCAGAAAGTCTAATTTTATAAATGTTATTCTTCCTCTTTCCGGTAAAAAGGATTGAGCCATCTTTCTAACTGACAGCCTTACAGGACTTTTGATTAAAGATGATATCATAACCATTGTCACTAAGTTGACTAATTTACAACAAGTTATACATCAAATCATCGACCATAAGAACATTAGTAATAGAAAAAAGGCCACCATTACCAACAGTTCCAGAGCCAATGATTTTTCCTTTTTGGTTTCCTCCGAAACCAACGAAGCCTCCAGGCTTAAGTTCCAGACTTTGGAACATATGCCTTCTTCCCATCATGTGTTGCGAGCAACCACTGTCCAGGTACCATGATTGGTGTTTCAACTGAGTTGCTAAGGATATCTGCAACATAGATTATCTTGTCTTTAGATACCCATTTTCTGGGTCCTTTCTTGTTAGTTTTCCCAGAGTGTTTGACAACTTTGGGCTTATGTGCAACAGGATAATCAAGTGGAATTTGTGCATGATATTTGAGTTTAGAAATAGATTTATGTGTCGGTGGGGGTTTCTGTGCAAGCTCAGTGCCAGAAGGCACAAAATGGTCATAGAGAGGTTTTGGTTTTACAGGCTGACTTTCGCCAATTTCAAAAGATTTTGTACATCCTAAACCTTTCTTACCATTTCTGCTAACTGTTATCTCATAAATTCGACGCCCATATGAAGTTGGAAGTGTTGATGGGAATGTTGAGCTCTTGAAGAGGTTTAGAGAAGCTTCCGACAGGACCTGTGTGATAGGTTTCAGTCGAATGTGCTCGTAGGAGGAGAAGATGTCTTTTTGGGACTTAGAAAATATTTCCAAGAGTTGAAGAGGGTACCTTCGACCGAGGTTGCTGATGACGTCCGACGCTGGGAATTCAAATTCAAATAAAGGGGGGAGTAGTTACTATGGTTCGCTCTTGAAAAAGGACAGGTGGCGTACATCCAAGTGATGGAGGCATGCAATACGAAACTTGTCATTCGCTTATTATTTCAGGCATTTTATAACAGTTAGTTTTAGGTATTATAAATAAGGGTTCTAGCAATAGGATTCAGGGTGTTGTGTTCACTTTGTACAAGTAACTCCAAATTCACTCAAAGTATCCGTGTGTTGAGAAAAGAGTCTTGTGAGAATGTACGTGATGTAAAGACCATTTATCTTTCAATGCAATTTATTTCAACCTTTTCTGCACGCTTTTGAATTTTTCTTGTACCATTGTTCAATCTTTTAATTTAACATTTTTAGAACATTGTTTAGATTGTGCTTTCAACCCACTTTCTTTATGAGTTCTGTCAAAATACTTATTTCCTTAGAATACGCTTTAGATCAATCGTTAGCACATGTCCTAGGATCAATCTGATCGATCCTGTGAGTCACCAAAGTTAGATTTGGAAGATCAGCGGTTGTTTACCAATTTTCACGGTAAACAAATTGGCACGCCCAGTGGGACAGTGCTAACTTGATAAATATCTTTCCAAATATTTTTGAAAATCTTCAGTCATAGTTTCCTTCTTAAAAAACTTCGTTGCATGTTATTGAGAAGTGGTAAGGTAGCCACTACAAATGAAGAGAGACCAAAGAGAAGATATACTAGAAAAATGGCGACGGACACTAGTCAGCCAAACAATCCAAACCCTCAAGGGAGTGGTTCTAATCCTCAGTCAAGAAATTCGAATACCCAGCCTAGTGACATAAACCCTCAAAATATGTCTAGGAATGATGTGATACCACCTCCAATCCCTTCGACGAGAGAGTCGGTCCCACCTCTTGTATTGTCTGACCCAATGGCATCAATGACAGGACCAGGGTCGACATATATAAGGGCTTACACTCAAGCTGTTTTGGAGTACGTTGGGCCACAAGCATCTAACCCCCAAACTCCGCCAGGAGGAACTTCGACATTTAGGCATCTTCCCCCTCCAGGATTTTCACAACCCTTACCAAGGAATCCACCTTATGGAATGCCAACGTCAATAATGCAAAGCCTCCAAAATGCCCCCCCAGTATTCTCAGACAATGTAATGTCTTCGCCATTACAGGGGTCGGGATCTGGGATAAATGTGGGTCGAAACAGCCAAAGTGTAGGTATAGGATATTCCACTCAAGGTCCTAGTCTGACAAACACGTCTATAGCATGTTTAAGATAACAAATGGATGAGAGTAATTTACAAATGGTATAAACTTAGTCTCAAACTATGGGGGAAATTTTCCAGCCTTTGATTCAGAACACTACCCAAACCAACCAACAACTAACGGCGCAATTGGCACGCATGGCAGAATTTATGGGGGTGCCGGCCCCTGTATGAGGTGCGACTGTAGTGGAGAATATCCCACGGCGGAACCTAGAGACTATGCCTGAGGCCAACCTGGAACCCCCTAGAGTCGAACTCCCCAGAGTCGAACCACCTAGGAACCAAGTGCCAATTCCTGAAGAAGGGGAACAAGGGGTAGTGATAGTGAATAGAAACCAAGATGCTGATCAGGTTGTACAACAGGTTCAACGTAACAACATAGCAGCGGATAACAACCTAGCAGCCATGGTCGAAAGAATAATGGCTCGAAATGGGGTGAATTTTGGCTTTACTAGGCCAAACTATACCTCACCCATAATGGATTATATCCTGCAATCAGAATTACCCCCTAGGACGAAGGTCCCAAAGTTTACCAAGTTCTCAGGAGATACAACTGAATCTGCTGTCGAACACGTAGCCCGGTATATGATCGAGGCTGGAGAGATCGCAAATGACGAAAGTCTTAGGGTGAAATATTTCCCAAGTTCTCTCACTAAAAACGCTTTTACTTGGTTTACAACCCTACCTCCTAACTCAATCTGTAATTGGACCCAGTTAGAGCGCTTGTTCCATGAACAATTCTATATGGGGCAAACTAAGATTAGTTTGAAGGAGTTGGCCAGCATAAAGTGAAAGTTTACTGAACCAATATACGATTACCTAAAAAGGTTTCGATTACTTAAGGCTAGGTGTTTTACTCAATTTCCAGAGCATGAACTGGTCGAAATGGCCGCTGGTGGCCTTGATTACTCTATTAGAAAGAAATTGGATACCCAGTATCTGAGAGACATGGCCCAACTGGCTGATAGGGTTCGACAGTTAGAACGCCTGAAAGACGAAAATGATAAGTTCAATAAGGGCAAAAGGGTAGCTTATGTTGAATATAATGAGGATGTCGAAGGTTTGTACGACGAACCATTATACTTTGACAAGAGTGAGGTAGACGTTGCTGAGTTAAAGCAATGCCCTCCGTATGCTTGTAAAATGTTAGCCCCTTCGACTGGAAAAATTCTGGCGAATCCGAAAAGAATGATAAGTTTCCCAAGAAAACATACACTTTCGATATCACCAAATGTGACAAAATTTTTGTTTTGTTGGTAAAAGATGGGCAGATGATAGTGCCTCCTGGCGCTAAAATGCCGCCTTTAGAATAAAGGAAAAAGAGAGAATTTTGTAAGTACCATAATTTTTTGGGTCATAAAACTTCTCAATGTTTTCTTTTCAGGGATCTGGTGCAGAATGTTATTTAGGAGGGCAGGCTGAAGTTTGGAGAGAAGAGCAAAGGTCAGATGAAAATTGACTCTGACCCATTACAAACAGCAGATACTCATTATGCTGAGCCAGAGATACATATGGGTGCGGTTGCTGATGACTTCGACCGTTCAGTCAATATGGTGGAAATTACTGAAGATTTCGCCAACAAAGCTGTGTTAACCAAGGTTACTGGAGACTTTGATAGTTATGCTATGGAGAAACTCATCAGAGAGGCCGTTGATAGCTTCGACGAAGCCACGGAGGGTTTAAATGATGGGATCAATGAGGGTTCCAACATGATGATGGTTACTAAAGACACTGCTGAGAGTTTCGTTAAGATGGATAAGGCTGCTGAGGGCCTTGATGTGGACTTCTGCAATCTGAACCTTAGTGCTGATGTCGACATGGACATCAATATGGTCGAGATTACACAACATCAGACCGTGGAGGTGGACGAAGCAGGCCGCCAAGAAGAGCGTAACAAAGTGGCGTATCCAAAACAGGATGAAACTATTATTGAATTCCTTCATCGCTGCCAAAAGAAGGGATCAGGTGTCATGTTATGCCCCAGATGCAGTGCAATCTTCGATCAAAAGGCTGCTCACAATCTTGAAGGGATTAGGAAGGCTAAAGAAAGAAGGGAGCAGAGATCATCTCATGGTCAAAGGGGTTTTGACCCTAGAAGGTTCTCTTCAAAACAAGTAGGAGGAAAAACACAGTTCCCAGGGGCCAGACCCAATACCTTCAAACCAACAAGTAATGCACCGATAGGGAGCTGGATGAAACCTGTCGAAGGAAAGGAGAAAGGTCAGAAAAAGTGGCAGAAGTTTGATGTAGGCAGAGGCTCTTCAATAGAGTATCGAAAGGAGTTTCAGACCTCTAACAAATCGGCATATGTTTTTGAAAACTCTAAGGGAAAGAACCCGATGTCGCGATCTCAATGGAGGAGAGAGCAACGTCGAATGAAGGCTCTCAGGGAGGCCCAGTCGAAGGATCAAGGAGAGTCCAGTACTAATATCTCTACGGACAATAATGGAGGGAATCCAATGAAGGCTGCTGAAAAAATACCTGTAGGACGAAAACTGTTTACCTCTCAAGAGGATAAACCTGAGAAGACTGTCGAAGAGGATGACAAAATGACAGACAACTTCAACTCCGAATCCGATGCTTCTCTTGACATCATAGTCAATGTGGTATCTATGATGCCCAAAGAGTTCGACCAGCTCACAGAAGTCGAAGATTTAGATGCCTGCACTGAGGCAGAGATGGCAACACACAAGCCGGTATACTACTATATTATGAACAATGGGTGTGTCGAAGAGCAGAACGCTTTTTTCGAGCGACCCACAGAGGAAATGAGGAGTCACCTAAAGCCTCTCTACATTACTGGCAGGGTGGAGAATGTGCCAATAAATAAAATATTAGTCGATTGTGGCGCAACAGTGAACTTGATGCTACACTTATTACTGAGCAAGATTGACAAGTACGACACTGACACTAAGCCACATAACATGGTTCTTTCAAATTACGAAGGAAAAGTTGGCTCTACTCTGGGGGTGATACAAGTCGACTTAATAGTGGGGACAATCACGAGGCCCACTGTCTTCATGGTAGTAGAAACAAAAACCAACTACAATATACTCTTAGGACGAGAGTGGATACATGGCATTGGTGCAGTGCCATCTTCGATGCATCAACGCATCACCATCTGGAGACCAGACGGCATAGTCGAAAACATTGAGGCTGACCAGGGGTATTTTAAAGCACCAATCAATCATGTAGACAGACGTCAGTTCTACAAACATTTGGCTCACATTGCCCCCTGTGGTCCAGCAGATTTTAAGTTTGTCCCAGTCGACGAGACATTTTGCTCATTGTACTTACATCCCATTGAGGGTTTCCGTTGGGATAAGGAGGTGCCAGGGGAAAGACTTCCATACCTTGGCGAGCCTGTAGTAGACCCCACGGGGTGGGGGAGTGAATTCGGTGATAATGACTGAGTTCGAAGCATTGAGAAGAATTTTGGACTACGTGGCTGAAACCAGACTACAAGCGGCTTTGGAGGCTGCTAACGAATATATGGCTGGTGAAGCTAATCCTGAATTCCACCAAGAAGGTCCTGGTAAGGACTTCGACCCAGAGCCACCTGATAAGGTTCAGGGTGTAGAGCAAGGCCAGAGGCTTGACGCTGTTTATGACAATGAGCCTTTGGGATTCGAGAAGGATCCGCTGGCAAGTAACACTAAGATGCTAGCTCAGGATCCACTGGAAGAAATCGACCTAGGAGAAGGGGTGATCAAGAGGCCAACATATGTTAGTGCCAATCTTTACCCACAACTTAAGGTCAAAGTTACCCAGCTATTACAGGAGTTGAAAGACTATTTCGCCTGGGACTACGATGAAATGCCCGGTTTGAGTAGAGAGTTGGTCGATCACAGGTTGCCGATCAAGCCTGGGAAGAAGCCAGTCAAACATAATCCAAGACGGTTTGCCCCAGAGGTTCTCTCGAAGATAAAGGAGGAAGTCGAAAGACTCCTTCGATGCAAATTTATCCGCACTGCCAGGTATGTCAAATGGTTAGCTAACATTGTACCTGTTATTAAAAAGAATGGTTCCTAGTTTGCATAGACTTTAGAGATTTAAATGCTGCAACTCCTAAGGATGAGTATTCCATGCCTGTGGCAGAAATGCTAGTCGATTCCGCCGCAAGACATGAGTATCTTAGTATGCTATATGGGTACTCTGGCTATAACCAAAAATTCATTGCTGAAGATGATGTCCCCAAAACAGCTTTTCGTTGCCCTGGAGCCTTAGGCACCTACGAGTGGGTGGTGATGCCTTTCGGCCTTAAAAATGCTGGGGCAACATATCAGCGAGCAATGAACTCAATCTTCCATGATTATATAGAGACTTTCATGCAAATATAGATTGATGATATTGTGGTCAAGTCTGTTTCAGGGAAGAATCATTTAGACCATCTTCGACACTCCTTTGAAAGGATGAGAAGGCATGGTCTTAAAATGAATCCTCTTAAATGTGCATTTTGTGTGCAGGCAGGGGATTTTCTAGGCTTTGTGGTCCATAAAAAGGGGATCGAGATCAACCAGAACAAGACCAAGGCCATCATGGAAGCGAAAGCACCATCGACGAAAAAGGAGCTGCAGTCGCTGCTGGGCAAGATTAATTTCTTGAGGAGATTCATATCGAACCTAAGTAGAAAAACACAGGACTTTTCACCATTGCTTCGATTCAATAAAGATGGATTCGAATGGGGGCAGGAGCAGCAGACGGCCTTTGACAAGATCAAGGAATACCTGAGTCATCCCCCAATTTTTTCCCCACCTTGTAGGGATAGGAGTATGAGATTGTACATAGCTGCATCAGACAAAACCATAGGGAGCATGTTGGCTCAAGAGGATGAAGATGGTGTCGAAAGAGCCATTTACTACCTCAGTAGAGTTTTGAATGATGCGGAAACTAGGTATAGCGTGATAGAAAAATTATGCCTATGCTTGTATTTCTCTTGTACAAAATTGAAGCAATATATAAAGCCAGTTGATGTTTATGTTTCGTCTCATTTCGATGTTATTAAGCACATGTTGTCAAAACCTATCTTGCGTAGTCGAATTGTAAATGGGCACTAGCATTGACTGAGTACTCTTTAACGTATAAGCCTGTGAAGGCGGTTAAGGGACAAGTGGTAGCAGACTTTATAGTCGACCACTCCATAAACGAAAGCATGTTGAATTATGTCGAATTGGAACCTTGGAAGTTATACTTCGATGGCTCCAGCCACAAACATATTCGTACATCGTAAAGCGCTCCCCATAATTCGTGCAGACGCGCTCGTCAGCGGTGGGGAAATGGACTCTCCAGTCCCCGTCATCTGCCACCGTCTGGAAACAATCCCCTATGTAGGTCGCAAATTCAGACGCATGCTCATAGGGTTCCGCCACCTCCCATTCCTCTGCTTTATTCTCCGCTGCACCCTCCTCGGATACCTCCTCCTCAGGCACCTCTTCCTAATCATCGTCCAGCAGTTCATCCTCTTGCTCATAGTCCATGTCCTGCTCGGTGGACCCACGCGAGGACCGAGTGCTACTGCTCCCCGAGGAAACAGACTCCTCCTCGGACGAATCTAATACAATATCTCCACGGGGCCCTGTCGCCATCACCTGAAAAGCAGAGAAAGAAAGTGAATTCGACAGCTAATCAAATCCACCCTTCCACCACTGAATAAGTGAAAGGGCGCGCTAAGGGCTGAGGACGACGTCCCCGGCCTAAGCCCTGACAACACTACGAAAAAGTCTCCCCGCGAGACAATGCCCGGAACTCTCCTATCACACGAGGAACTTCTCCAAAGCAAGATCGCAAGGTTTTCATTCAACTCACAACTCCATGAAACGCAACGCTAGAATGGTCACGTGCACGTCACCATCGCGACGACGTCACAGACAGACTCTTCACACACATCGTAACAACAGGCTAACGACAGTGGAGACGGCGGAGCCATCATCCACCACCATACAACCCTAAGTCTCCTAAAATCTAACCTAACCGCATGCAATGTCTAAATAAGCATCAATAAGAAGCAAAACAAAGAAAAGAGACAACTTACTTATAAATAGAAGACAGAAAAAAGTTGCTCGGAGCTTCAAACGGCGAAGGATGCAACAGGCAGATTTCGCGAGCAGGAAATTGGTGAAGATTGAAGGAAAAAGTTCAGAATGAAAATTTTCCCTCCTATTTATACAGGAGGTCACGTGTAGCCCCACGCACACATAGGTCATGATGAATACCCGCTAGCCATCATTGCCTAAGCGGCAGCGGCACAAGTTCCAACACACACGTGGCAACCCCCGTATCGTTTCATATTCCACTAGACTGTTGGTATCCATCTGTAACGGGCAATGCTTAACAACCACGACCAACAGCCACAGCGGGCAATAGAAACCACGGGCATCCACAGCCAACGAGCGAAACACTCCACTTCCCCGGGACTGTACGCTATCCTTAAGTCATCACCTCCGCGCTCGAAAGTAACGACTTGGGGGGCTACTGTTCTGGACTGGGCCAACGGCCATGCGCGACCCAATCCATGATTGCTACAGTAACGTCCCAAACGCTTGGATCCAGTTCATTAAGGGGACAAAAGTACCCTTTTGCCCCCTACAACCGGTCACAGACTGCTCAGTCCTGCCCAGAATTATTGCCTGTCACACACGGACTACAACTCCCCGACAGCTGACGAATAGATGCCCGCAACTACCTTCCTGCCCAGTATAACAGCTAGTTTGGGCATCCTGCCCATCATAACGGCTAGTTTGGGCAGTTACATATTCTTCAGGAAAACGGTTATTTCGCCCTAAAAATAGGACTGTTGGCCATGCGTTGTGTAACGCCCCGATTTTGATTATTTCCTAATTATGTGGAGTCTTTTATTTTAATTGGGTGATAAATTATTTTAATTGTGAATATGGTGTGTTAAATGTTATTTTACCGTTTTGAGAGTTTTCGGGGAAGTTAGAATAGAGGGTATTTTAGACTTTTCACAATTTAAGATAAGTTATAATTTAGAGGAAATAGAATTTTGTGAGAAAAATGAATTAATTGAATTTAGTGGAAAAAGAAAGAAAAGAAATAGAAAAGAAAGAAAATAGATAGAAAAGGAAAATAGAGAGAAATAGAGAAAGATAGAAAGAAAAAGAAGAGAAAGAAAGAGGAAGAGGGAAGAAGAGAAGAAAAGAGGAAAAAGAGTGGAAATCATCAAGAACTAGAGCTAGATCATTTGGAATCCGGGTAAGGGTGTGAAATCTTATTATCTTATCAATGTGTATCATTATGTATGAGTTGCTTGGATGTTTTCTTGTTTTCCATGGTTTTTGGAGTTTTAGGTCGAAAACGATAAAATGATTCGGAATCGATGATTTTACGGTCGGAAATCGATATAAACTGTATTGTATGATCACACTGTGTGTATGAACAACTGTTGATGTTTGTTTCGCTGTTAGAATTGAATTTGGGTGAAAAATGGGATTTTTGGGGTGGATTTGCGTAGAGGAATTTTTCTGAAAATCGCAGAGCCCGCTCAGCGCGTAGGTGCCCGCTCAGCGCGCTTTTGAAAAAAAGTAACCCCTCCAGGCAGTAGCGAGCCCGCTCAGCGCGCTCGAGAGGCCGCTCAGCGCGGTCTGGGACTTCAAAATTTTATCTGTTTTTCTAAATTCCGTAACTCTTGATCCGTAACTCGGATCGGGACGTTCTTTATATCGTTGGAAAGCTTATGAAACGTTCTTTCTTATAAAAATAGGTTTTAAGATTGTTGGCCGATTTAATTATGTCGGAAAGTTAGGAATAGTGCTATTTAGCGACTTTTACCGTTTTGAAGGTGTGTTTGAATGTGAATCATACAATAGTACATTGATGTGAATGTATATAGATTGCATGTGATTGTATGAGATGAATGCATGAATATATTGTGAATATGTATGCATTTCAAGAATGTCTTGTGTCATTTTGCATGTGAAGCATCATGAAATACATTCTTGTGTTGAGCGATTCTAATGAGAATCCGTGGTAACATCGTGTGCCTATGTGAGGTGTGAGCGATGATTACGAATGATTGTGTGCCTATGTGAGGTGTGAGTAATCGGATTGTGTGCCTAGGTGAGGTGTGAGCAATCAGATCATGTGCCCGCGTGTGGGGTGTGAGCGATCGGGTCGTGTGCCCAGGTGGGGTATGAGCGATCCATAAACATTGTGTGCCCATGTTGGGTGTGAGCAATGGGTGAACATCGTAGGCCCGACGGGGAGTTACTTTGGTAACGAGCGATGGTTCCAGCAGAAGTTCCTGAGTGAACTTGAGATGATTGAGTCGATACCGCATTGCATTTGCATAGAGTCGTGAGTCGGTCTCTATGATTTGCATTTATCATCTTTATAATGATGTGTTGTTGAGTAAACATAATTGTGCATGGTTATGTGGAATGACTGTGAATTGTGAAAGTATGCATGATGAATATGCTAGGTTGATATATAGATATACATTGTAATGTATATGGGTGTATTATCATGAACGGTAATGAATTATGGTGAATTGCGGTGAGACTGTGGAATATGTATATTTTTATGTTTATATATATATATATATATATATATATATATATAATTATATGCATTGTTATTATGATATTATTTCTCACCCTTCTGCTGTTTTATGATGCTCTATGAGGCATTGCAGAGTAGGTATGCTGGAGGTCTTTTTGTGAAGCGTGTCTTCATTCTTTTGGTCGGTTGGCTCTGATATGTAGCACCGGGTAGCTAGGATGTATATTATTCTTTTGTGATACATTTGTATATGTATCTGGTTGAAATATGTTGATGTAAACATGTATTATGTTGGTGTATAATACTTGGTGAAGTATATATATATCTCTGTATATATGTTTGAATGTGGTTCAATGTTTAGATTTTCCGCTTTTATTCTAAATATTGAAATGTGGGTGTAAGGACAAAGTTCCTCTGTATGCAAAGTTACCCCACTGGTGCATATCAATGTTTTGAGCAGGTGTTGTATGTTGCATAATTGTGTATGATGTGACATGCCTCTTTTATGCCATGTTTTAATCGTACTCTGGTGAATTTTTAATGTGTGCCTAAATGATTTATCTGATTGTTTGGGGGTATAAAGAGGGGGTGTTACACGCTGGGGAACATTATATAAACCCTCTAATTCGAGAGGGTCAGGTATCAAATATTCATCATAAGAATACACTTTGTACTTGCCCCTTTTCTCTGACACTTTCTTACTTGAGCGTCGGAGTGCCTTGCAGGTACACCCCCTCCTCTCCTCATCAATATTTCGAGCACATTGCCCATCTGACGACCAGCATTCGTGGACCTGTTCGAATAATCTGGATCAATTATATAGAGACTTTCATGCAAATATACATTGATGATATTGTGGTCAAGTCTGTTTCAGGGAAGAATCATTTAGACCATCTTCGACACTCCTTTGAAAGGATAAGAAGGCATGGTCTTAAAATGAATCCTCTTAAATGTGCATTTTGTGTGCAGGCAGGGGATTTTCTAGGCTTTGTGGTCCATAAAAAGGGGATCAAGATCAACCAGAACAAGACCAAGGCCATCATGGAAGCGAAAACGCCATCGACAAAAAAGGAGCTGCAGTCGCTGCTGGGCAAGATCAATTTCTTGAGGAGATTCATATCGAACCTAAGCGGAAAAACGCAGAACTTTTCACCATTGCTTCGATTCAATAAAGATGGATTCGAATGGGGGCAGGAGCAGCAGACGGCCTTTGACAAGATCAAGGAATACCTGAGTCATCCCCTAATTTTTCCCCACCATGTAGGAATAGGAGTATGAGATTGTACATAGCTGCATCAGACAAAACCATAGGGATCATGTTGGCTCAAGAGGATGAGGATGGTGTCGAAAGAGCCATTTACTACCTCAGTAGAGTTTTGAATGATGCGGAAACTAGGTATAGCGTGATAGAAAAATTATGCCTATGCTTGTATTTCTCTTGTACAAAATTGAAGCAATATATAAAGCCAGTTGATGTTTATGTTTCATCTCATTTCGATGTTATTAAGCACATGTTGTCAAAACCTATCTTGCATAGTCGAATCCTAAATGGGCACTAACATTGACTGAGTACTCTTTAACGTATAAGCCTCTGAAGGCGGTTAAGGGACAAGTGTAATACCCCAAATTTTGACCACTTAGATTTTCCATCATTGTGAAAATCATCATCACAATATGGATGAACCATCATGCTTCATCAGTCTCCCCAAAGATGGGTGAGCATCCAATACAATCAAATTAGGGTTTCAAGCCCTCTTTGAGTGCTTAGACAAAGGATCAATCAAGAAATGACATGATCTTCAACTTGTCTAAAATATCCACAATGGATAAAAAAGGACTCCCACTTCAAGGATTAAGCACAAGGCTGCTCCCTTCTAGGTGGATCAAGTCTCAAGATCGACAGTGTCACCAAATTAGGGTTTTGGTCGACCAGGGCCTCCAGATGGAAATTTTCATCTGGGCACAAGGCAATGATCCAAAACATGACCTAATATACTTCATGGAACCTCATGAACCCATGCATCAAGTCAATTTTGGCTCAGGGGATGCATTCATCAAAAATCAGGAATTAGGGTTTCTTGACCTAATTCACCCCTAAGTTGACTTTTGGGACAAACCATGAGCCAAGACCTCAAGACATGATTTGAGGGTCTCTAATATACCATATTGATCCATTTGGAACAATGGATTGATCCAAGAAGCTTGAGCAACAAGTCTCAATTTCATCTGCACCACAATTAGGGTTTTAAGAGAAAAGTCAACTGTAACTTTGACTTTTGACCAAGACATGCTCCCAAACCCTAATACATGATTGAATATACCCTATGACACCCATGGAACATGTCCATCAAGTTTGATTTAGGTCAAGGACATGATTTCCTGAAGAATTGCACAGTTTGGAATTCATCTGATAAAAAGTCAACTGTGCACAAAAGTCAACTTTGACTTTTTGAGATTTTTCACCAAAATGGATTTTTAACCCTAAAATGATGTTAATGTATGATTTGAATCATCATTCATCAAGAAAAATCAAGAAAAGTGAGATAACTTGTAAAAGGGGTAACCATAAAACTTAGAAATTTTTCTAAGTTAAAAATAAAGTGGCAAAGGTACCAACTTTGGAGGACCATAACTCCTAAACCACAAGGCCATTTTTTCTCATCCAAAGATGGATTTGTAGCCCTCATTATCACCTACAAAAACTTCAACTACAAGTCATTCCAATTCATTAAGGATTTTGAGTTATGGAGTGATCAAAGTGGCTGAAAAGTGAAAATGTCACTTTTTCCAACACTTAGTGAAATTTTCACTAAGTCAGATTCTGCCTCACTTTTTGCCAAATGTAGGGGGATTTTTCACTTGGAATCAAAAGAGATCAAAACCAAACTTGTTCAAACAGTTGTTGTATCATGTAAGAGCTTTCCAAAATGGCCAAGAACATTGCCAAATTCAACCTACACCATGAGATACAACATTGCCAAGTTGCCTTGCTGAAATCTGTCAAGGCAAGGCAGAATTTGCAACTTTGGTCGATTTGCCAAAATCTGCCATATTCAATTGCTCCTATCCACTTGGACACCTCAGAGGATTGAATCTAAAGGGGACAATCACTGAGCCAAGCCTCCAAAGTCCATGGAACAAGAAATAGCATGTTGAACCTAGAGTTGCCAAAATAGGGACAAGACTTCAAATTTGGAATGAGGCATTCAATGAAACCATCAAGGTGGCATGGACTGAGCCATTCTCATCTGAAATCAGTCAAGACTTATCCAAGACCAAGGGGACCAAAGCTCTGTGCCCTAACCTCTAGTCAATGGCTAGACGAGACTTGGATTTTCATTTGCCAACATTGGCCAAACCTACTTACCAGCTGCCATGCACTATTCCTTGCAAAACAAACTTGCTCTACTATAAATAGAGCTCAATTGTGGTCAGTTTGAGTACACCAAAGCCATCTAACAGATGCTTTCCTCAAAATCTCTTCTTTCACTCCAATTTTGCCTTCTAAGGCAAGTCACTATCGGGTTTTGAGTTTGAGAGCAATTCCAATCAAACCAATCACTCACACACCTCACATACATCACATATGAGCTGATCAAACACTTAGATTACTTCTGAAACATCAATTTCACAAAATCACCAGCTGGTTGCTCAAGGTTTTAACCAAAGTGCAGCTGAGGTACCACAAAATGATCCAGCCAATTTCAATCAAGTCCAACCATCCAAACACAATCCATAGGGTGTAGGGAAGCTGTTCAGATCATCACAACTCATCTGTAACACCTCCAAATAAAAAATCACTTTGAACTTGCTGTCACGACTTGGAGGTAAGCACATACTTGGTCATCTCTCAATCTATGCATATTTCCTCGCACAATAATTTGGCCATATGTTCATAATCATGCATGGAATGTTTTCCCTCAATTAATTGCATTGTTTAAATCGTGTATCAAAAATCCTAGCCTTCATGCAGAAATTAGGGTTCTTGAGGTCTCTTCGTGATTTCTTGTTGTATGTTTAATTTAAATGAAATTAAAGTACATAGACATGATCGTGAGGTTGAGGCGAGCATAATGATATGTGGATTGCATGATATGATTACGTATTCATGGAGATTGGATAGAAAATGCAAATCTGAGAAACCAAGAACACGCGCGTGTTCTTCAGCTTGTTCTTGGCGCCATTTTTAGAAATTCAAATATTTGAATTTTGTGATTTTGTTTAATTGATTCAAAAATTAATTTCTCTCTGAGTTTTAATGATTTTGAGTTGATTCTTTTTTTAATAATTCACAAAAATGTTAAAATATTTTATTTTCACAAAAAATCCCAAAAATATTATTTATTTCATATAATTGATATTTTTGCAAAGAATTAATATTTTAATTGTTTTTGACATTTTAAATATTTTTTCTACATTGATTTTGCAACTTTTAATGCTTTCTAATTATTTTGTAGGTCAATACTTAATTTTTGAAGCATTAATCCAAGATCACAATTTGTTTTCCATGTGTTAAACAATTTTCGATCATTTTAATTGAATTTTTATTCAATTAAATACATTTTGAAAACAAATTAGGGTTTTGGATTAATTCAACCCTCATAAATCATTTTCAAACCTTTTTGGGCCTCTTGAGAGAGTGTAAGACCCATCCCCCCTTGTACAAAAACTTTTTGGGCCTCACTCATTGTATAAGTCCCTCTGTACAAGTAAACGGCGCGATCGTCGCCCGTTTAAAAATAAAAAATCATCTGGGCCTCTCCTTGAGCTATAAGACCCATTCAAAACACTTTGGGCCTCTATTAGAGTGTAAGACCCAATCCCCCTTTTAACCAAAACATTTTGGGCCTCACTTATTGTATAAGTCCCTCTGCGTTAAAAGAAAACCTCGGCGCGATCGCCATTTTTAAACGAAAAATCATTTGGGCCTACCCTCGTGTTATAAACCCCTCTCTTTTCTTTAAACCTTTTTGGGCCTCTTGAGAGAGTGTAAGACCCATCCCTTTGTACAGAAAATCTTTTTGGGCCCCAGTCACTTGTATAAGTCCCGCTGTACAAAGTCAAACAGTGTGCTCACTGATAAAACCCTGGGCCTCTCCTTGAGCTGTAAGCCCCAAATCTTTCTTTTTCAAAGCACTTTCTCCTTTGATTTTGAATATACTGTTGTTTTCAATCTTTCTTTGTTGAACAACTAACCAAACAGCATGGAAGCACTACAACCGAGTAAGTGGTTATCGCTTTCATTTACTGCTTTCATATTATAAACTGTATTGTGGGGCTGCTCACTGTAAGTCTCCTTTCATAAACTCATATCTACTGTGTAATAATAGTATAGATATTTCGAGTTTCGCCGGCAACTACGTCTAGAACTAGGTGACGCCGCTTCATTTATTCGTAGAAATAGACGCCTAGATCCCCAATAGGAGCACCAGATACAGTCTTCTCTTCGGCTGTCCTCCTTAGGAATCGCCAAGAAGCTCTACTCCCCAAGATGAATGTATTCTCCGTGAATGGCATCTTTGAGTTTCTTCCAAATTCTCGAACTTTCCTGACTTGATCTATTCCTTGTGGATAGCTTGCCTTGAATGTCTCGGGGTTTGGGTACCCACTACGGTTATAATCTTGGACCTTAACTAAGGAACCCTCTTTAAAAGTTAAAAGTCGCTGGATAGTAAACCTCACACGTTTACCAGTGATTTTTATCTTTAAAAGAGTTATCTCTCCTAATGGAAAGGAGATGATAAGACCCACGGGCTTCTTAAAAGCATCGGCCTCCTCTTGGGCATTATTCAAGGACACTACGGCTTCTTAGAAGTATTCACAGCCTCCTCTTAGGCTTCGTATAATGATCTCTTTCTCCGGGAATGATAGCCTCCTCTTGGGCTTCGTACAAGGACCCGTCGGCTTCTTAAAAGTTTCCAGCCTCCTCTTGGGCTTCGTACAAATTGTCCCGACGACCTCCTAGAGGTATAGGAACAGAACCTAGTCATCCTCATAGAACAGTCCTTTCATAGAGTCTACTACTGTTTCTCAAAGCATAGTACAAAAGAAAAAAAAACTCTAGACTTGGACAGTCTAACTTCCTTGAGTCTCAAAGACATTCTCAAGTGACCCCCTTCGTTAAATAGGAAGGAAACCCACAGACTCGGACAGTCTCAATACCCTTTGGATTTCCCGTTTCCTCAAAGAGAAGGAAATATCCCTGATCCTCAAATCAAATCCCTGAGTACAGTGTTGCTCATATAAGAACTGATTTTCTCTTTTAAAATCAGTATATTGGATCTGTCACTCAACTGAAACAAACAATCGCCTCCATCTCGGGCTTCGTACGAGATACAAAAACACTCTCTTGTTGAGTATCAAAGACTCTCTTGTTGAGTCAAACTTTTAGCCTCTATCTCGGGCTTCGTACGAGACACAAAGACTCTCTTGTTGAGTCAAACTTTTAGCCTCTATCTCGGGCTTTATACGAGATACCAAAAGACTCTATCGTCGGGTCAAAAACTTTTAGCCTCTCTCTCGGGCTTTGTACGAGACACAAAATAGCCTCCTCTTAGGCTTTGTATAATGATTTTCCTAGCGGAAATTAGCCCCCTCTTAGGCTTTGTATAAGAAAACCACTGGTTGATCCAATCAACCTTTTAGCATCAAAGCTGTGCCTCGTTTACAGTACACAAACATCAACAACTCCTTTCCTTTCATCTAATCGCTGTAAGCGGCAAGCCTCTGGATCATCTATATCCACGCCACTGTCCCTCTTTTAGCATGAGAAATTCCTAAGGAAAGATGGCATTGCTCTACACTGAGTTAAAGTCTTCTCCTTCAGGTTAAAACCCTTTCTTCAGAAATTATGGCATTGCTCGGATCCGCGTATCCCAGTTAAAGTAATTCTCCTTCTCCCCTCTTTAGAGATGAAAAATTCTCTCTAAAGTCGAGGCCTTTCAGCTTCACGTCTTGGGCTTTGAACAAGACACAAATAGACCTTTCAGCTTCACATCTTGGGCTTTGAACAAGATACAAATCACCTTTCGCTTCACGTCTTGGGCTTTGAACAAGACACCAAAAACCAATTTCCTCCCATAGAATAGGAGGAACTACGAACGCTCTGATTTCCCTGTTTCGGTAAACGGGAATACGTAGGCATAAGATCGAAAGAAAAGATCTTAGCGAGCGCAATTAACAAAAAACCCAAATCCCATATCTCCATCAATTAAAAGCAGTAATTCAAAAGCATCAGTCCTAACATCCTAATCCTTGTTCCCCGCCAGAAACCTTTTGCCCAAGCCCTAGAAAGAAAGAACCTGTATTGGCGAAATACGAATAACTAGTACAAAGGCCCCCCACATTGATAGCATCCGTAACCTAACATACCGCTGTTTAAACTCAGTATGCAAAGCAGGGTTAATTGGAGACATCTATTTCCCTTCCTTATTCAGCTCACAATAGGATAAAAAATGAATCGACCTGTAGTTTTAAGCTCAAACCGCAGAGAGCGACCAACGCTTAAGAACCGCGTCCAAAATCGCTCGCTACAGAAAAGTGGCGCCCACCGTGGGGCCCGTTCCTTTCTTTCTACTTCTCTTGTGTGAAAAATTACACAAATGGCGACTCTGCTGGGGAGTCTCCTTTTCTGCCTTAGGGCATCATCCCCGTTTTCTACAAAAAATGGGAACTCTACCGAAGAGAAAGATTGACCTATGCTGGTCCATCTCTTTGGCAGGGAACCACAGATTGGGGCTTCCGCCGGGGAACCCATTTCTGTCAGGAACTTAAGAATCGTAGCTTTATAAGTCTAGGATGATTAGGAAAAATATATATACTGCTTTTCCTAATTGCTATATGTGTTTATTTTTCTGCTACTGGGAATGCGTGTGATGCCGCATGTGGTGAGTTTGAGTATACACTTAAGAAAAGCCAACCCTTTCGTAGTGCGGAAGCTATCGAAAATAGCTGTTACGCGATACTACCCTCATTTGAGGCTGGTGATCTATTCTCGGTGAATAGCACTTACTCTAAGATTGCACACAACTCGCTGGCGATCCGCTTGTTGTCTGCCTTCCTGGGAGGTGCTGATGATAATGAGTACAGGTACAAAAATCACCCTAGTATAAACCTTTGGGGATGGGTAGAGCCTTGACTTCATGACAACGACCCTTTGACCCCATGTTTTTTCTATGTTTTTGTGTGCTGCATTCATGCATTCATTTAATAAAACATTAAAACATTCAAAAAACTTTCTCTTCTAGTCTCTCTGTTTTTCAAATTAAACTAAGACTGTGATTGCAAATATCAGAGAAAAAGATTATGCTAATGGATTTCGGTAGAAGGAGAACTCGCCAGTATACCTTCAAGGTTCCAAAACTAGGGGATTTAAGAAGGTTAGCAGGGATGATCGTTAACCCAGAGTCTTTTAGAGCCAAGCACGGTGGTCTGCTACCACTGTTAAGAGTCCATGTGATTGAGGGGATCATGGACGCGCTCATTCAGTTCTACGATCCGGTTTATCACTGTTTCACATTCCCGGATTACCAACTATCACCAACGCTGGAGGAGTATTCTCATCTGGCTGATTTACATATCACTGATCGAGCTCCATTTTCTGGACTGGAAGAAATTCTAAAGAATCAGACTATTGCAAGAGCAATTCATTTGGACGAGTCTGAGGTCAGGACTCACATGACCACTAAGGGTGGCATCCAAGGTTTTCCAGCCCAGTTCTTGACAAAAAAGGCTCTATACTTCGCTAGTATAGGGAACGGGACTGCTTTTGAAAGCATCTTTGTCTTGCTCACCTACGGGTTATTTTTGTTTCCCAACATCAATAACTTCGTCGATATCAACGCTATTAAGGTTTTTCTCATTGGAAACCCTGTGCCGACTTTGCTCGCAGATGCATATCATTCTGTACACTTGGGAAATTTGTACAGCGGAGGGGAGATCACATGCTGTGGACCTTTGCTCTACAAATGGTTTATCTCTCACTTGCCCAAGTCTGCTGCTTTTTGGGATCGCAAGAGTGTCTTACGTTGGTCGCAGAAGATCATGTCTCTCACCAATTCCGTAATAGATTGGTGTAATAGGATTTATGAGGGAATCAGAATCATTGACCGTTGTGGAAACTTCCCCAGCGTACCCCTCATAGGAACTAAAGGAGGAATCAACTATCATCCGATATTGGTTCTTCGTCAATTTGGATACCCGATGAGACACATCCCACTGGGTGTTCATCTGGAAGGTCTTTTCTTCAAAGAAGGAGAAAATGACAGAGCACTAAAGATGGAAATAGTGCAAGCTTGGAAACAGGTTCATAAGAAAGGACGAGAGTCTCTGGGAAAACCGGACTGTGTCTCGGTGGAGCCTTATCTCCATTGGGTACAAACCAGAGTTCTCAAGCTAAAAATGCCTTATCCTCGTTACGGAATTCTTCCACCGAGGTAAACTGTCATGTACTTCATGACGGAAACTGAAAAGCTTCAGGTTACTCTCAACAAAGTTCAAAAGGAAAGAAGGTCTTGGAAGAACAAGTACCGCACCCTCGACGTAGAGTGTATCCAAATACAGCAATTATTGAAAGAGAAAGATGCTCTGATTGAAATTTTGGAGCAGCATGCTGTAGAGAATCAAGATGACCAAAGGAATTTGCTCGCTCCTTTCACCTGGCAATGGAATGACAACCCGACAACGACCCAAGAGCCCCGGTCAAAGAAAAGGAAGATACCAGAATCAGCACCCGATTTCTCCTCAGAGAAGACTCAGGACCCATTAGTTTAGGTTTCTGTTTCTGCACTTTGTAATCTACTGTATTTCCATTTCTGTAATCCTTTGAATTTCAATAAAAAGGGGTTTCCCCACTGTTTGATATTTGCAATCTAATTGTCGAAGTTTATTTTGATTAAACCAAAAAAAAAACAATTAATATAATCATTGCATTCATCATTCTCACATCGCGTATTCTTCTTCCCTACGAATCTCACGTTTGTGTCTCGATTCTAGAGTCAAACTGTCTCATTCGTATAATACTCGGGCCAATCGTCAGAAAAAGATGGATGATCTTGAGGAAGAAAATAGAGAGTTGAAAGAAGAGATCGACGCTCTGAGAGAGGATATGAGAAAGCTTCGTAACGACATGCAAGCCATGGCAGAAGCTCAGCTACAAAGAACTGTGATCTCAGAGGTCACCTCAACGCCCATCATAGAAAAGTATGATCCTAGGTATCAGATGCCGAAAGATCGTCCTTGGGGCATGCCTGTTAACTATATCCCGGAAGGATATGTTCCGCCGATCACTGAAGATCAGGGAATCGCAATAGAAGCCGCTGGGCCTGAAGGTTACAAACTTCAGGAAAGCGAAGATGCCAGGGGCATACTGAAGACTCCTGAAGGTTACAAACTTCGGGAGCCGCTAAGACTCACTGCCGTAGTCACGGTACCACCCCCTTTGGTGCACACTGTCCCGGAAGGACAGATTCCGCCAACACCTTCTGGTAAGAAGGAAACTATGTTTGACAGAATGGATGAATTCCAGGAGCAGTTCTTGGAAATGCAGAAAGAGCTGCAAGCCATTCGCGGTCAGGATCTATTTGGAAAGGACGCCGCAGACCTCTGCTTGGTCCCAAATGTGAAAGTCCCGTACAAGTTCCAAGTGCCCGACTTTGAAAAATACAAGGGTAACTCTTGCCCTCAGAGCCATCTGGTGATGTACGCTCGGCGGATGTCAGCCCAGACGGAGAATCAGGACCTGCTGATTCACTACTTCCAGGATAATTTAACCGGTGCCGCACTCAAATGGTACATGGGTTTAAACCGTACTACGATCAGTACATTCAGAGATCTTGGTACTGCCTTCGTCCAACAATACAAGTACAATTTGGACATGGCACCTGACAGAGATCAACTCAGATCAATGTCGTAAAAGGAAAAGGAAACCTTTAAGGAGTATGCTCAAAGGTGGCGTGAAATTGCCGCTCAAATTTGTCCACCTCTTGAGGAAAAAGAGATGACAAAAATCTTCTTAAAGACCTTAAGCTCATTTTACTATGACCGAATGGTTGCCAGTGCGCCCAGTGATTTCACCGAAATGGTCGGCATGGGTGTACGTCTTGAGGAAGCCGTCCGAGAAGGATGTTTGGTAAAAGACACTGGATCAACGAGTGGTACTAAGAAATACGGTAGTGCTCTCCCTAAGAAAAAAGAGCAAGATATTGGGAATATCTCTCTCGGAAAGCAAAGGCGTCGTTATCAGCCAGTAGCAGCTGTTATTCCTGCTATCAGCCCCGCGCCTGTTCCTACGTATCAACCTCAGGTTGCGCAGAGCCAACCTGACCAACAAAGGACACAACAGCCTCTTCAGCAGGCTCGTCCTCCATATAACAACAACCGTACAATATGGCCACCAGGATTTGATCCTATACCCGTAACGTACGCAGAGCTGTTTTCGTTACTGCTGGCTAAGGGGCACATTCAGACTAAGTCTCCCCTTTCAGTTCCGGAAAATCTGCCTTTTTGGTTTAAAGCGGATCAAACATGCCCTTATCATCAAGGAGGTTCAGGGCATAACATTGAGACTTGTCTCAATTTCAAATCTGACGTGCAAAAGCTTGTTAGGAGCGGGCTCTTATCTTTCAAAGATACGAATCCTAATGTTCTCACGAATCCGCTGCCTCAACATGAGAAAGCTGCAGTCAATCTGATTGAGAAAGAGACTAACAATGTCTATCAAATTCACGATGTACTCTTATTGGGGACCAATCTGGTAAAGATGCATTGTAGACAGAGTGGATATGGCCATGTGCCACCTCATAATTATCACCAGTGTGATATCTGCTCTAAAGACAACCAGGGGTGTTCTGTAGTGCAAGCAGCTCTACAGGAACAAATGGATCTTGGATGGATCCAAGAGCACCGAGTTCGTGGAGTTAACATGGTTTACACGAATTCCAATGTCATTCAAAACCATGATATCCGTGCGATGAATGTCAACTTGGTGGCGATGCACTCAAGGCAAAGCCTGTATCATAATCTGCCGCGGCACGATTACAGTTCCTGTCTGATTTGCTCGGTAAACAAACAGGGATGCTCTTTCATACAAGAGGCCCTCCAACGTCAGATGGATCTTGGATGGATCCAAGACTACCATGATAGGAACTCCTATCAAATCAACATGGTTCAGATCTTCGACATCCGCGTAATGGATACCAACCTGGTAGAGTTACATGCTGAGCAGGTCCGACTCGGATTCTTAATATCACATGATTATCAAAATTGTAAAGCGGGTTGCGAAAACGATCGAGGTTGTACCCTTGTCCAGGAGGCACTTCAGCACTTGTTAAATCACTGGTGGATGCCAATCTATATGGACGAAGATACTCAGCAGATTAGTATCAATAACAGGAATCCTACTCGTCGTCAAAGTCAGGATGTCCGATCAATGGAAGGTAACCTAGTGAGGTTACATTGTATTCAAAGTGGGCGTGGCCAGGTGCCACCACACAACTATGACAGTTGTAGCGTCTGTTCGGAAAGTAACCAAGGGTGTTACCTTGTGAGAGCAGCTCTTCAGGGTTAGGTCGATCATGGAGAAATTCGTCCATATCCAGGTTCAGGACCCATCATTTGGTCACCGAACTACCTTGCCGAGCAAGTTGAGAATGTTGTCACGATCTCTGGTCATCACAGGACCAGGGATGTTTTTGCCATCATCCCTCTACTTGACGAACCTAGAGTTCCCAACCGGGAACGGATCAAGGTTACTTATGATGGTCAGAAAAATCAGAAGGTTCCCATAGTCATCTATCTACCGGGGCCACTACCGTATGAATCAGCTAAGGCAATCCCTTACAAATACGGTGCAACAATAATCGAGAATGGAAAGTAAATTCCATTACCATCCGTCGTGAATATTGCAGACATCAGTCGTGTAACACGGAGCGGTCGAATCTTCAACCGAGGGGTTGGAGAATCTAACAAAGAAAAGGAACTTCAGGCAGAAATTCCTGATCCACCAGTCAGTCAATCTGGTAATCCCGACTTTTCAAAAGACAAAGATGAGATGCTAAAGCTCATCCAAAGGAGTGAATATAACATTGTTGATCAACTGTTACAGACTCCTTCAAAGATCTCAGTATTATCACTGTTACTCAGTTCAGAAGCACACAGAGAGGCTCTACAGAAAGTCTTGGAGCAAGCCTTTGTGGAACAGGATGTAACAATCAGACAATTCGATAGCATTGTCTCTAACATCACTTCCTGCAATAATTTGGGATTTAGTGATGAGGAATTACCTGAAGAGGGTCATCGTCATAACATGGCGCTCAACATTACAGTCAACTGCCAGGACGATGCTTTAGCCAACGTACTGGTAGACACAGGGTCAGCCCTGAATGTTATGCCGAAGTCCACTTTGACGCAATTATCATTTAAGGGCCCTCCGATGAAAGTCAGCGAGGTCGTCGTCAAAGCATTCGACGGATCCAGAAAAACAGTTATCGACGAAGTTGATCTTCCCATAACTATTGGTCCTCACACTTTCCAAATCACTTTCCAGGTCATGGACATCCGGGCAACATACAGTTGTTTATTAGGAAGACCTTGGATACATCAGGCTGGAGCGGTTACTTCAACCCTCCACCAAAAGCTAAAGTTCATAAAGAACGATCGACTTGTCACGGTTTGTGGGGAACAAGCCTTGCTTGTGAGTAGCCTATCATCATCTGCTTGTGTAGAACCCGAGGAGGTTATTGGAACTCAGTTCCAAGCACTATCGGTGAGCAAGAACGATCAATCTGAAGAAGGAACTTCAATTTCTTCATACAAAGATGCTATCAAAGCGGTCAAGAGTACCGATACAAAAGGATGGGGACAGCTTGTCATTCCCACTGACAATAAAACAAAGAAGGGTCTTGGTTTTTCTGCGACCTGTACTCAGACAGCCGCCAATGATGAAAGTCTTCATCCCCTTCAAAACTTCTTCCACAGTGGAGGTTTTCTTCACCCAGTGTCTCAGACAGTTCATGCTATCAATGAGGAAGATCCCTCTGACACAGATGAAGAATGGAAGTCCTACCTTAACAAGGATGGCTATATGTCTCAGGAAGAGGTGCCTATGCCTTTTTGCTTTCCTACAGAAAGTCTGAGATTTATACCAAGATCAGATGTCGAAATGATCTACGGAGATTGTGATCCGGAAGGATGCCATGCTCCGCCAAATTCATTAGAGGAGAACACTCCGATGAAAGACAATTTTGACTACAACTACTATGGCCCGATGGATGGTCTGCCAATGTGGCAACCTTATCCAGGAAACTTGGGGCAAGAAAGTCAGTCGAGTAATGAAACTCAGCTGAGCGTCATTGAACAGAATACCTGTGTCCCTGCCATGTCATGGGATCAACACTCAGGTCATTCGGAAACTACTCAACATGAAGATGAATTCGCAACGTTTGCAGGACTAGAATTCATCAACTATGCTTTTCCTGAGGTCAACGTCATCGAGAGGGATGACTTCTCCAGTTCCAAAGAAGTTTGGGACACTCTGGGACAACCAAGTGGAAAATACGACTTTATGGTCAAGTACACTGCTCCCGAAAGCTCTCGTATCAGGCTCGAAGATATCCAGTCAACTGGATGGGGAGATACAGCTGAGAGCACCAATGCTCTGCAAAATGCCACAGAGGAATCCTCCTACGACAATTCTGCTTGGGAGACAGATTCCAATGATCCTACTCCACCAGAAATCAGCGTCATTTCTGGAGACAAATCAAGGAAGGTGCCAGACTTTGTGATTCACCGAGGAGTTCGCCGCCAATGGGTTGCCGTCGAGATTCCGAAGGTCGTTCATCAGTCAAAGTAATTGCCATCTTTAACCTTTCACCCTGCCCAGGTGAAACGGATGTTTTGATAGGGCTCGCTTTTTGTAAATTTCCCTCTTCGCTTTGCCCAAAGCGACAGAGTTTTGTTTTATAGGGCTGTAGTTTCAAGATTCGACTTGTTCATTAATAAAATAACGTCGTTCTGTAATTTCCGCATTAATTGCTGTTTTCTCTTTTTGCTTTTTCAGAAAATGGTAATCCTAAAAAACATTCAATAATAAAAATAAGCAGTAAAATAAATACACTGCACACACTTACATTTTCTCTATCTCTTCTAAACACGAATCATCACGTCACGCAGATTGCTTGTTTTATACCCCGTTGAAACATACGATCCGATGACTTCTTCCAACTTTGAGTTCCCGGTATTCGAGGCTGAAGAAGAAAATGACAACGAAATTCCAGAAGAGATCTCCCGACTACTCAGACAAGAGAAAAGGTCCATTGAACCTCACAAAGAGCCGTTGGAAACGGTAAACTTGGGTTCAGAAAAAGAGAGAAAAGAAATCAGGATCGGAGCACTGCTCAGTCCAACTGTCAAAGAAAGTTTGATAAAGCTTCTCAAAGAATTCCCCGATGTATTCGCTTGGTCCTATCAAGATATGCCAGGGTTGGATACCAGCATCGTGGAACATCACTTACCGCTAAGATCGGAATGTCCGCCAGTAAAGCAAAGGTTGAGACGGACTCACCCGGACATGGCCATCAAAATCAAAGAGGAGGTACAGAAACAGATCGACGCGGGTTTCCTCGCTACATCTGAATATCCTCAATGGTTAGCCAACATCCTACCCGTTCCCAAAAAGGATGGAAAGGTCAGAATGTGTGTTGATTACAGAGATCTAAACAAGGCAAGTCCAAAGGACTACTTTCCTTTACCACACATTGACATGCTGGTTGACAGCACAACAAAGTTCAAAGTATTCTCCTTCATGGATGGATTCTCGGGCTATAATCAGATCAAAATGGCGCCGAAAGACATGGAGAAAACTTCGTTCATCACCCCATGGGGTACCTTTTGTTACAAGGTAATGCCGTTCGGTTTGAAGAATACCGGGGCAACCTATCAAAGGGCCATGACTACTCTGTTTCATGACATGATACATAAGGAAATCGAGGTATATGTCGATGATTTGATTGCAAAATCAAGAACAGAGGAGGAGCACGTTGAACATCTCTCAAAATTGTTCGAACGTCTAAGAAAATTCAAGCTCCGCTTGAATCCCAACAAGTGCACCTTCGGTGTCCGTTCAGGGAAATTACTAGGGTTCATCGTCAGCCAGAAAGGAATTGAAGTTGATCCTGACAAGGTCAAGGCCATTCAAGAAATGCCTTCTCCGAAAACTGAAAAATAAGTCAGAGGATTCCTGGGACGTTTGAACTACATCTCCAGATTCATATTCCTTATGACCGCGACATGTGCGCCGATTTTCAAATTACTCAAAAAGAACCAGGATTGCGTTTGGTCAGAAGATTGCCAAACCGCCTTCGACAATATCAAGGAATATCTGTTGAATCCTCCAATTCTATCACCTCCAGTGGAAGGAAGACCACTGATCATTTACCTCACAGTTCTGGAGGACTCAATGGGATGTGTACTTGGCCAACAAGACGAAACTAAAAGGAAAGAGTCTGCCATTTACTATCTAAGCAAGAAATTCACCGACTACGAAACTCGGTACACAATGCTTGAGAAAACTTGTTGCGCTTTGGCTTGGGCAGCCAAACGTCTTCGCCAGTACATGATTCGTCATACTACTTGGTTGGTCTCCGAAATGGATCCAATCAAGTACGTTTTCGAAAAACCTGCTCTTACGGGAAGGATTGCCCGTTGGCAGATGTTACTATCAGAATATGACATAGAGTACCATGCTCAGAAAGCCGTTAAAGGAAGTATTTTAGCCGATCATTTGGCTCATCAACCGATTGACGATCAAGAATCAATCGGGTTTGACTTCCCAGACGAAGATGTCATGTATCTAAAGATGAAAGATTGCGATGAACCGCTACCCAGTGAAGGGCCAGAACCAGGTTCCCAGTGGGGACTTATCTTTGACGGAGCAGTCAATCATTATGGAAACGGAATTGGGGCAATCATTGTTACCCCTCAGGGTTCCCACATTCCTTTCACAGCTCGACTTACGTTCAAATGTACGAACAACGAGGCCGAATACGAAGCATGTATCATGGGTCTCGAAGAAGCGATTGATTTAAGGATCAAAAACTTGGACGTATACGGCGATTCAGCCCTGGTTATTAACCAGATAAAAGGAGATTGGAACACATACCAATCAGGATTGATTCCTTATAAAGACTATGCAAAAAGGTTGTTACCCTTCTTCAACAGAGTCGACTTTCATCACATCCCTCGTGATGAGAATCACATGGCTGATGCATTAGCCACTCTCTCTTCCATGATTAGTGTAGGTTGATGGAATGACATACCTAAGATCGACATCATGCGCCTTGAACGGCCCGCTTACATCTTCGCGATTGAAGCAGTCATAGACGACAAACCTTGGTATCACGATATCAAATGCTTCCTTCAGAAACAAGAGTACCCATCTGGGGCACTCAGAAAAGACAGGAAAACCCTCAGAAGATTGGCTGGAAACTTCTTCCTGAGCGGTGACACTCTTTATAAGAGAAATTTTGACATGGTCTTGCTCCGATGTGTCGACAGACCAGAAGCAGACATGCTCATGAAAGAAATTCATGAAGGATCCTTTGGCAGTCATGCCAACGGACACACAATGGCGAGAAAAATTCTCAGGGCCGGGTATTATTGGTTGACCATGGAATCCGACTGCTACAAGTACATGAGGAGGTGTCACAAGTGTCAGATATACTCCGACAAAATTCATGTACCGCCATCACATCTCAAAGTTCTTTCTTCCCCATGGCCTTTTTCCATATGGGGAATCGACATGATTGGTATGATTGAGCCCAAGGCTTCAAACGGACATCGGTTTATCCTGGTAGCCATGGATTATTTCACCAAGTGGGTCGAAGCAGCGTCATTCGCCAATGTAACCCGACAAGTGGTGGTCCGATTTATAAAAAACAATGTCATCTGCCGTTATGGTGTTCCAAGCGAGATCATTCCTGATAATGGATCCAACTTGAACAATAAGATGATGAAAGAGTTGTGTGTAGAGTTCAAGATCGAACACCATAACTCATCTCCCTACCGACCCAAGATGAACGGAGCGGTAGAAGCGGCTAACAAGAACATCAAGAAGATTGTTCAAAAGATGGTTGTAACCTACAAAGATTGGCACGAGATGCTACCCTTTGCTCTTCACGGTTATCGTACATCTATCCGCACTTCAACAGGGGCAACCCTTTTCTCTCTAGTGTATGGCATGGAGGCAATGCTCCCCATAGAAGTAGAGATCCCATCAATCCGGGTATTGATGGAAGCTCAGCTCACCGAAGCTGAATGGTGTCAAAGTCGACACGACGAACTGAACCTGATCGAAGAGAAGCGAATCACGGCACTATGCCACGGTCAGTTATATCAACAGAGAATGAAAAGGGCGTTCGACAAAAAGGTCCGACCTCGTATTTTCAGAAAAGGAGACCTTGTGCTCAAGAAGATACAATCATTTCTCACTGACTCTCGGGGCAAATGGACCCCAAATTATGATGGCCCCTATGTGGTCACGAAAGCTTTCTCAGGCGGCGCCTTGAGACTTGCAACCATGGACGGAGAGGAATTTGCCTACCCCACGAATGTTGATGTAGTCAAGAAATACTTCGCCTAAAACTAAAAAAAAAAAAAACGTCTCGGTGGATTGAAAACCCGAAAGGGCGGTACAGGCAAAAGTTAGAGACATGAAAAAAAATCATCCCGATGGATTGGAAATCTCATAGTACAATCCAGGCAAAAATTAGGGATAATGGCAAGTAACTATGTTCAACAGAGGCAAGTCCCTCAGCAGCAGTTACAACATCATCTATCGGAGGAAATCTCCAGTCAAAGGTCATCTTCGACGGAAGCTCAGGATGTCCCGAACTCAAAGTTGGTAGAAGGATAGTGGTCGTTATGTTTCAACGTAGCCCTTTTCCCTGTAAATTACCATTTTCTAACTTTGTATATACTCTTTGGAATCACGCGTTTGGCTGATCTCCATCTTATCAATAAAATTTGAGCCCTTGTGCTTTTGTTTGTAATTCTTTACTTGTTTTAGCTTTAGAGAACGACGTTGTTTAAACTTAATCAGCGATTCTTGAAATAAAACAAAAATGAATTTACTTGTTAAAACTTTTTCTGCTTTTTAAATTAAAGATGGCATTTCTTTTGACTGTTGAACATCAGAAGAACATCGATCGCTTCTCCCGAAGTAAGCGAACTTCAAAGTGCAGAATCAAAGTACTCCTTCTAAACCAGTTCGCCTGAATGAAGGCATCAACTGTGTCAGAGACCTTGTTTCGTCTGATATCCTCGGTCGAGTTCTCATCTCCTAAGCCCGATCAACATAGCTCCCAACGGGACTATCTCTCCTAAGCAAGGTGGAATTGCTATTTTGAATCAACGGTGCTTCTTCGCCCCGCGAGGGCCGAGTATCCAATTGTGTTCATCCATTAGTCTGTATGTCGCGTCTGTTTTGTCAGCATATACATACATACATCATGCATTTTTTATTTGCATTCACATTTCATATTGCATCACTATCACTCTAGTCGGTCTTGTCCCCTAGTGGTAGAAGTTCTCTCCATCGAGTTGTCAGTTCTTGCCTCGTCAGGAAATACTGCGTCTGAACAACCTCGCTTCCAGTTTAATTCTGGAAAGAAGTTGGTCCTTGACCACTTTGATAACTTGAACCTCTGAAAAGCCAGAGAAAACTTTCAATAAGCATCACTCTTCGCCATTGAAGATGATATCCTTGCTTTCCCGGATTAAGGAAAATCCACAGAGAAAGCCTCGTGATCAGAGATTCGGCAGCACGCCAGTTTTGCTCCGAAAAACCACTGATGAGAAGGTCATTGGCACCTCAAAATTGGACCGCATCATATGCCGTTTCTCCGGGAAGATCCCGAGAAAAGTATGATGAAGGATCCCAAACGAAAATAGTCTCTCAAGAGACTCGCTTTCCCCAGTAGAATCGACAAATGGCGTCTCCAAAACAGAAAAGTTTGTGTACCTCTACAACTCAGACGAATGGGTTCCCCCAGCAAGTCTGACATCAAAAATTTTTCCACTCAAATGGCATCTCCCCAGGAAAATTCGGCGAGAAGTTTGAAGGAAAGCCGCTACGAATAGCGTCCCTTGTCAGTAAAGTTTATTGACAAAAGAAACTAAGACCAGTTCCTTGGTAGGAAACCAGGATCGAGGGGAAGTTTAAATCAGAAACTAAGACCAGTTCCTTGGTAGGAAACCAGGATCGAGGGGAAGTTTATTTCTGAAACTTAGACCAGTTCCTTGGTAGGAAACCACGATCGAGGGGAAGTTTATTTCAAAAGAGACTGAGACCAGTTCTTGGTAGGAGACCAGGATCGAGGGGAAGTTTACCTTTTCTAAGCATCATTGCTTAGCTAAAGAAGATGAATGCGTAATCTACCATTCATAACCACCATCAAAATTTCGGGTATTCCGATATTTAATCCTCTTGCACCCCGAATGCCTGAATCCCTTCGTCATTCACACATTCGGGTCCAAGAAGATTAAATAGGGGCATCTGTAATACCCCAAATTTTGACCACTTAGATTTCCCATCATTGTGAAAATCATCATCACAATATGGATGAACCATCATGCTTCATCAGTCTCCCCAAAGATGGGTGAGCATCCAATACAATCAAATTAGGGTTTCAAGCCCTCTCTGAGTGCTTAGACAAAGGATCAATCAAGAAATGACATGATCTTCAACTTGTCTAAAATATACACAATGGATCAAAAAGGACTCCCACTTCAAGGATTAAGCACAAGGCTGCTCCCTTCTAGGTGGATCAAGTCTCAAGATCGACAATGTCACCAAATTAGGGTTTTGGTCGACCAGGGCCTCCAGATGGAAATTTTCATCTGGGCACAAGGCAATGATCCAAAACATGACCTAATATACTTCATGGAACCTCATGAACCCATGCATCAAGTCAATTTTGGCTCAGGGGATGCATTCATCAAAAATCAGGAATTAGGGTTTCTTGACCTAATTCACCCCTAAGTTGACTTTTGGGACAAACCATGAGCCAAGACCTCAAGACATGATTTGAGGGTCTCTAATATACCATATTGATCCATTTGGAACAATGGATTGATCCAAGAAGCTTGAGCAACAAGTCTCAATTTCATCTGCACCACAATTAGGGTTTTAAGAGAAAAGTCAACTGTAACTTTGACTTTTGACCAAGACATGCTCCCAAACCCTAATACATGATTGAATATACCCTATGACACCCATGGAACATGTCCATCAAGTTTGATTTAGGTCAAGGACATGATTTCCTGAAGAATTGCACAGTTTGGAATTCATCTGATAAAAAGTCAACTGTGCACAAAAGTCAACTTTGACTTTTTGAGATTTTTCACCAAAATGGATTTTTAACCCTAAAATGATGTTAATGTATGATTTGAATCATCATTCATCAAGAAAAATCAAGAAAAGTGAGATAACTTGTAAAAGGGGTAACCATAAAACTTAGAAATTTTTCTAAGTTAAAAATAAAGTGGCAAAGGTACCAACTTTGGAGGACCATAACTCCTAAACCACAAGGCCATTTTTTCTCATCCAAAGATGGATTTGTAGCCCTCATTATCACCTACAAAAACTTCAACTACAAGTCATTCCAATTCATTAAGGATTTTGAGTTATGGAGTGATCAAAGTGGCTGAAAAGTGAAAATGTCACTTTTTCCAACACTTAGTGAAATTTTCACTAAGTCAGATTCTGCCTCACTTTTTGCCAAATGTAGGGGGATTTTTCACTTGGAATCAAAAGAGATCAAAACCAAACTTGTTCAAACAGTTGTTGTATCATGTAAGAGCTTTCCAAAATGGCCAAGAACATTGCCAAATTCAACCTACACCATGAGATACAACATTGCCAAGTTGCCTTGCTGAAATCTGTCAAGGCAAGGCAGAATTTGTAACTTTGGTCGATTTTTCAAAATCAGCCATATTCAATTGCTCCTATCCACTTGGACACCTCAGAGGATTGAATCTAAAGGGGACAATCACTGAGCCAAGCCTCCAAAGTCCATGGAACAAGAAATAGCATGTTGAACCTAGAGTTGCCAAAATAGGGACAAGACTTCAAATTTGGAATGAGGCATTCAATGAAACCATCAAGGTGGCATGGACTGAGCCATTCTCATCTGAAATCAGTCAAGACTTATCCAAGACCAAGGGGACCAAAGCTCTGTGCCCTAACCTCTAGTCAATGGCTAGACGAGACTTGGATTTTCATTTGCCAACATTGGCCAAACCTACTTACCAGCTGCCATGCACTATTCCTTGCAAAAAAAACTTGCTCTACTATAAATAGAGCTCAATTGTGGTCAGTTTGAGTACACCAAAGCCATCTAACAGATGCTTTCCTCAAAATCTCTTCTTTCACTCCAATTTTGCCTTCTAAGGCAAGTCACTATCGGGTTTTGAGTTTGAGAGCAATTCCAATCAAACCAATCACTCACACACCTCACATACATCACATATGAGCTGATCAAACACTTAGATTACTTCTGAAACATCAATTTCACAAAATCACCAGCTGGTTGCTCAAGGTTTTAACCAAAGTGCAGCTGAGGTACCACAAAATGATCCAGCCAATTTCAATCAAGTCCAACCATCCAAACACAATCCATAGGGTGTAGGGAAGCTGTTCAGATCATCACAACTCATATGTAACACCTCCAAATCAAAAATCACTTTTGAACTTGCTGTCACGACTTGGAGGTAAGCACATACTTGGTCATCTCTCAATCTATGCATATTTCCTCGCACAATAATTTGGCCATATGTTCATAATCATGCATGGAATGTTTTCCCTCAATTAATTGCATTGTTTGAATCGTGTATCAAAATCCTAGCCTTCATGCAGAAATTAGGGTTCTTGAGGTCTCTTCGTGATTTCTTGTTGTATGTTTAATTTAAATGAAATTAAAGTACATAGACATGATCGTGAGGTTGAGGCGAGCATAATGATATGTGGATTGCATGATATGATTACGTATTCATGGAGATTGGATAGAAAATGCAAATCTGAGAAACCAAGAACACGCGCGTGTTCTTCAGCTTGTTCTTGGCGCCATTTTTAGAAATTCAAATATTTGAATTTGTGATTTTGTTTAATTGATTCAAAAATTAATTTCTCTCTGAGTTTTAATGATTTTGAGTTGATTCTTTTTTTAATAATTCACAAAAATGTTAAAATATTTTATTTTCACAAAAAATCCCAAAAATATTATTTATTTCATATAATTGATATTTTTGCAAAGAATTAATATTTTAATTGTTTTTGACATTTTAAATATTTTTTCTACATTGATTTTGCAACTTTTAATGCTTTCTAATTATTTTGTAGGTCAATACTTAATTTTTGAAGCATTAATCCAAGATCACAATTTGTTTTCCATGTGTTAAACAATTTTCGATCATTTTAATTGAATTTTTATTCAATTAAATACATTTTGAAAACAAATTAGGGTTTTGGATTAATTCAACCCTCATAAATCATTTTCAAACCTTTTTGGGCCTCTTGAGAGAGTGTAAGACCCATCCCCCCTTGTACAAAAACTTTTTGGGCCTCACTCATTGTATAAGTCCCTCTGTACAAGTAAACGGCGCGATCGTCGCCCGTTTAAAATAAAAAATCATCTGGGCCTCTCCTTGAGCTATAAGACCCATTCAAAACACTTTGGGCCTCTATTAGAGTGTAAGACCCAATCCCCCTTTTAACCAATACATTTTGGGCCTCACTTATTGTATAAGTCCCTCTGCGTTAAAAGAAAACCTCGGCGCGATCGCCATTTTTAAACGAAAAATCATTTGGGCCTACCCTCGTGTTATAAGCCCCTCTCTTTTCTTTAAACCTTTTTGGGCCTCTTGAGAGAGTGTAAGACCCATCCCTTTGTACAGAAAACCTTTTTGGGCCCCAGTCACTTGTATAAGTCCCGCTGTACAAAGTCAAACAGTGTGCTCACTGATAAAACCCTGGGCCTCTCCTTGAGCTGTAAGCCCCAAATCTTTCTTTTTCAAAGCACTTTCTCCTTTGATTTTGAATATACTGTTGTTTTCAATCTTTCTTTGTAGAACAACTAACCAAACAGCATGGAAGCACTACAACCGAGTAAGTGGTTATCGCTTTCATTTACTGCTTTCATATTATAAACTGTATTGTGGGCTGCTCACTGTAAGTCTCCTTTCATAAACTCATATCTACTGTGTAATAATAGTATAGATATTTCGAGTTTCGCCGGCAACTACGTCTAGAACTAGGTGACGCCGCTTCATTTATTCGTAGAAATAGACGCCTAGATCCCCAATAGGAGCACCAGATACAGTCTTCTCTTCGGCTGTCCTCCTTAGGAATCGTCAAGAAGCTCTACTCCCCAAGATGAATGTATTCTCCGTGAATGACATCTTTGAGTTTCTTCCAAATTCTCGAACTTTCCTGACTTGATCTATTCCTTGTGGATAGCTTGCCTTGAATGTCTCGGGGTTTGGGTACCCACTACGGTCATAATCTTGGACCTTAACTAAGGAACCCTCTTTAAAAGTTAAAAGTCGCTGGATAGTAAACCTCGCGCGTTTACCAGTGATTTTTATCTTTAAAAGAGTTATCTCTCCTAATGGAAAGGAGATGATAAGACCCACGGGCTTCTTAAAAGCATCGGCCTCCTCTTGGGCATTATTCAAGGACACTACGGCTTCTTAGAAGTATTCACAACCTCCTCTTAGGCTTCGTATAATGATCTCTTTCTCCGGAATGATAGCCTCCTCTTGGGCTTCGTACAAGGACCCGTCGGCTTCTTAAAAGTTTCCAGCCTCCTCTTGGGCTTCGTACAAATTGTCCCGACGACCTCCTAGAGGTATAGGAACAGAACCTAGTCATCCTCATAGGAACAGTCCTTTCATAGAGTCTACTACTGTTTCTCAAAGCATAGTACAAAAGAAAAAAAACTCTAGACTTGGACAGTCTAACTTCCTTGAGTCTCAAAGACATTCTCAAGTGACCCCCTTCGTTAAATAGGAAGGAAACCCGCAGACTCGGACAGTCTCATTACCCTTTGGATTTCCCGTTTCCTCAAAGAGAAGGAAATATCCCTGATCCTCAAATCAAATCCCTGAGTACAGTGTTGCTCATATTAGAACTGATTTTCTCTTTTAAAATCACTATATTGGATCTGTCACTCAACTGAAACAAACAATTGCCTCCATCTCGGGCTTCGTACGAGATACAAAAACACTCTCTTGTTGAGTATCAAAGACTCTCTTGTTGAGTCAAACTTTTAGCCTCTATCTCGGGCTTCGTACGAGACACAAAGACTCTCTTGTTGAGTCAAACTTTTAGCCTCTATCTCGGGCTTTATACGAGATACCAAAAGACTCTATCGTCGGGTCAAAACTTTTAGCCTCTCTCTCGGGCTTTGTACGAGACACAAAATAGCCTCCTCTTAGGCTTTGTATAATGATTTTACTAGCGGAAATTAGCCTCCTCTTAGGCTTTGTATAAGAAAAACCACTGGTTGATCCAATCAACCTTTTAGCATCAAAGCTGTGTCTCGTTCACAGTACACAAACATCAACAACTCCTTTCCTTTCATCTAATCGCTGTAAGCGGCAAGCCTCTGGATCATCTATATCCACGCCACTGTCCCTCTTTTAGCATGAGAAATTCCTAAGGAAAGATGGCATTGCTCTACGCTGAGTTAAAGTCTTCTCCTTCAGGTTAAAACCCTTTCTTCGGAAATTATGGCATTGCTCGGATCCGCGTATCCCAGTTAAAGTAATTCTCCTTCTCCCCTCTTTAGAGATGACAAATTCTCTCTAAAGTCGAGGCCTTTCAGCTTCACGTCTTGGGCTTTGAACAAGACACAAATAGACCTTTCAGCTTCACATCTTGGGCTTTGAACAAGATACAAATCACCTTTCGCTTCACGTCTTGGGCTTTGAACAAGACACCAAAAACCAATTTCCTCCCATAGAATAGGAGGAACTACGAACGCTCTGATTTCCTTGTTTCGGTAAACGGCAATATGTAGGCATAAGATCGAAAGAAAAGATCTTAGCGAGCGCAATTAACAAAAAAACCCAAATCCCATATCTCCATCAATTAAAAGCAGTAATTCAAAAGCATCAGTCCTAACATCCTAATCCTTGTTCCCCGCCAGAAACCTTTTGCCCAAGCCCTAGAAAGAAAGAACTTGTATTGGCGAAATACGAATAACCAGTACAAAGGCCCCCCCACATTGATAGCATCCGTAACCTAACAGACCACTGTTTAAACTCAGTATGCAAAGCAGGGTTAATTGGAGACATCTATTCCCCTTCCTTATTCAGCTCACAATAGGATAAAAAATGAATCGACCTGTAGTTTTAAGCTCAAACCGCAGAGAGCGACCAGCGCTTTAAGAACCGCGTCCAAAATCGCTCGCTACAACAAGTGGTAGCAGACTTTATAGTCGACCACTCCATAAACAAAGCATGTTGAATTATGTCGAATTGGAACCTTGGAAGTTATACTTCGATGGCTCCAGCCACAAAGATGGCACAGGTGTAGGTGTGCTGATTATTTCTCCAGATAAAATTCCAACAAAATTCAAGTACAGGGTTGAAGGATTTTGTTCCAACAACGAGGCTGAGTATGAAAGCCTTAATAGCTGAACTTGAAATTTTGTTAGAATTGGGGGCAACTCGAGTCGAAATAATGGGAGATTTAGAGTTGGTCATAAAGCAAATTACAAAGGAGTACAAATGTGTTAAGGAGAATCTTATCATGTACTTCGTAGTGGCCAACAGACTATTGAAGAAGTTCGAAGTAGTGAGCATTCAACACATACCTCGACTGGAAAATCAAGTGGCCAATGACTTGGCTCAGGTTGCTTCTGGGTATAAGGTTTTGAAGGAAAATTTACAAGAGGCAATCGAAGCTAGAGGCAAAGTAGTATCTATTGGATTATGTCCATCAGACCTAGAGGTGACAAAGCTTGGATACGCTGATGAAGAAAATTTCGAGATTTTTGCAATAGACAACTGACGGATAAAGACTGGAGGAAGCCCTATAGTCGAGTATTTGAAAAACCCGGGGCAGCATCCACAGAGTGAAAGGTTAGGTGTCAAGCCTAAGTTATGTCCTTCTAGGCAATGAATTGTTTAAAAAGACCCCTGAGGGGGTCTTACTTAAGTGTCTTAGTGAAACAGAAGCATATCTGGCCCTTTTGACTGTTCATAGTGGGGCATGCGGGGCCGCATAAGGTAGGCCATAAGATGAAGTGGCTATTGTTTTGACAAGGCATGTATTGGCCTACGATGCTAAAAGACTGCATTGAATTCGCCAAGGGTTGCCAAGAGTGTCAAGTTCATGCTGGCATACAACATATCCCTGCAAGTGAGTTGCATTCCATAGTCAAGCCATGGCCTTTTAGAGGCTGGGCTTTGGATCTGATTAGAGAGATTCGACCGACATCCTCCAAGAATCAGAGATACATTTTGGTAGGAATCGACTACTTTACGAAGTGGATCGAGGGTTGGTACCTTTACCAAATGTGGATCAAGAGGATGTGATCGAGTTCATTCAAAAATACATCATTTACATCCCAGAAACGATCACAACAGATCAAGGATCAGTCTTTACGGGTAGGAAAGAGATGCAGGAGTTTGCAAAAGAGGTGGGTTTTTCAAACTCCTAACCTCCACACCTTATTATGCTCAGGCTAATGGTCAAGTTTGAAGCAGCTAATAAAGTGGTGATCGGCTCCTGATCAAGAAGCATGTGGGAAAAAAAGCCTAGAAAATTGGCATAGGACATTGGACCAGATCCTCTAGGCATGTCGAACCTCTCCCAAGGAAGCAACCAACAATACTCCTTTTCGAATGACCTTTGGTCACGATGCAGTGTGTTACCTGTTGAGATATATCTCCAGTCGGCTAGGATTCAGAGACATCATGAAATTCCCTCTGAGCTTTATTGGAATATGATGTTAGACGAACTGGTAGATCTGCACGAGAAGAAAGACTTAAAGCCCTAGAACTTTTGAAGAGACAAAAGAAAAGAGTGGAGAAGTCTTATAATAAGAAGGTTAGAATCAAAACCTTCTCACCTGGAGATTTAGTTTGGAAGGTAATCCTGCCGATGGATCGAAAGGTTAGAGCCTTGGGCAAATGGTCCCCAAAATGGGAAGGCCCGTTCCAAATTACGCAAGTATTTTCTAATGGAGCCTATGAAGTTGAAGAATTAAATAAGGATAAAAGAGTCTTGAAAGTAAATGGCAAGTATTTGAAAAAATATAAACCAGCACTTCAAGAAATTAAAATTGTTAAGGAGTAATTCGACATAACAAGGGCAAAGCCAATAATGGTATTTCCGAATGCCAAAATGGCTTAGTAGTCATTACATATAAATGCCTCAAAGGGCCATAGAGCATCAAATAAAAAAAATACAAAGAAAGTAACAAGCTAAAAGGGGAGATTTTCCTTCATCTTCAAGTACTTCGACTTCTGGAGGTCAAGACGCTTTTCACATAAGGCCTTGTCAGATTTTAAGTGAGCAACTTCCTTCTCTAGTCGTTGAGCTTTTTCAGCAAAAGTTATGGCATTTTCGAGCTCTTTCGACAAGCCAGAGTCATCGAAGGCAGCCAATTCAGCGTTACGCTTTTTTGCCTTTGAAATCTTGGCTCGAAGTTTCTTGATCTTTCGCTCCCAGGAAGTAATACTTTCTTCATTGGAGGTGATTTCTTGCTTGTTCTCTTCTTTTGTTTCCTCCAATTCGGCCACCTTATTCTCAGAATCAGTGGCAGCAGTCCAAGCGGCAGCCTCACTTCCAGCTTTGGTTGAAATGGCCTTTTCTATTTGGGGCAGGCGTCTGAGGTCACCATGGAGTTGGTCAATCATAGTGCCAAGCTCTAAGATGACGTTGGCAGATGCTGGAGAAATAGCGTGAATATCAACTTGTTGGAGGAGACTTTTCAAAGAGATGTGAGTGACATCATCCATCTGTAGGAGTGTGAAAAGGTCACCCTTAAAGATCTTGTTTTTTATCTTCAGAAGGATATTGTCCTCAGGCTTGCTTGAAGGCAGATCCCCAGAGGTAGTCGAAGCACATGGAGTTTTATCAGATGAGCTTCCTCGGTGCCCAAGAAGGATCTTTATGTATTGACGAGGGTTGCTAGCTTTCAAGACATCCAGTTCCTCTTCAGAAAGTCCTGCTCCATACACAGTCGAGGCTGCCTTGCCTTCAGTCACAGCAGTAGGTGTTGGGGGTAACAATGGTTTTGACATGGGTTGGCTTGCTGATAGGTCCTTTGTCAGCTTTCTCCTCCTCACCTTTATTCTCCTCCTCTTCATCTTCATCCATCTTGTCTTCATCTTAATTGTCATCATCATGGCCATCAAGTTCAGATTGGTGCATGGTCTCATCATCATCTTCTTCCATTTCTTCCTCTCCTTCTGGGCTAACATTGGCAGCCCCAATGGGTTCGTCATTTGGGGATCCCTCTTCATTGACCAAGGGTGGATCTTCATCCATGGCAGCAATTTTTGGATTCTCTGTGTCAGGATCCTGCTAAACATCGTCATTTGCCTCATGGTCAGAGCCATCTGTTTGAGATTGTTGGATAGTAGTCTTTGCTGGCGAAGGGGGAGCTGTTTCAAAACCAGGCTTGTTAATTTCACCTAGTGAACTCATTCCAGAGCCCAAGTCAGAAGTGGGATGGTATATGGGCTCACCTTGGCTATTTAGAAGGGTGATGGGAGAAGGAGGATAGTCCACCGGTGGGTGCGAACGACTAACATCAACCTGAATCAAATCGAAGCAAGTCAGATTAAAGAAAACAAGGTAAATAAGTTTTATTCAAGGAAAAATACGACAAGTTACCTTGACTCCTTCAGCATCAGGGCTAGAGTTATTGCTTTCAGCGTGGCCTGCAGCTGGTTTAGAGGTGGTTTCAGAAGGAGTTTCTGCAGCTTTACTCATAGTAGTGGGTTTTTTGGGACTTTAGTCGTTGGAGGCTCAGATTGGCCACCAGCAGCACCAGATTCTTGGCTTGGCTTCCTACTCTTCTTGAGTTTCAGATCTTCAGGAGGAGATTGGTCTTCATCCTCGGAATCGAAGATAATTTGGGCAGTACCTCTCTTTGACTTCCTTTGGGGTGTCGGAGGTGGTTTGCGAGAAGCCTGAAATTGAGAAGCATTAGGGGGAGAAAGAATAATCAACGAAAGGAAAAGGTGTGTGATGTACCTTGCTGGCTTCGCCTTTGGCTTCGACTAGGTGCTGAGGGGTGTTCTTTTTGGGAACAGCTGTGAAACAAGCAAAGTAACCACATGTCAGTAATGATAAAGTTCAAGTAAAAGAGCATAAAATCGAAGAATCCAAACCTTCATGTATTTCAGATTCGATGCGAACATCTTCGATACCAACATGAAGGTGTCCTTTGAAACTGTCTAGCGTATGTTTAGTCGGAACCACCCGCTGAACCTTGGGTTTTGACTGCTGGCGAAGGATCTTTATAGAGTCCCCACAGATGAACCAATCTAGAAATGGAGGGGCAAGAGCCACTCCAAAATCGACAGATGGCAGTTGAGGAGTCTTTGGAGGAAATAGAGCGAAAGCCACTTCATAGCGTTTCTCAGGAGTAACATATGAAGGGAGTTTCAAACTCTCCATTTTCTTTAAAAATTTCTCCTTTTGCGTAACCGCAGCTTCGCGGACGGTTCAACTAATATCATCTGGTCGATAAACAGTTTCAAAGTACTTCTGGAAGGCCTGAATCTCCTTAGTATGAGCGGATTTACCTTTCTTGATCTTCTCCTGCACATCAACAAATGCTTGGTCAATCAACTGAGCGAAGCTGGAGACATCAAGGAATTTTGCAGCATAATGTTTCGACCACCAGTCATGGAATTCTTGGGTGCAGAAATGAGAAGGTTCAAAGTAGACGGGAGTCAGGAGTGATCGATGAGCATGTCGCGCAAGGTATGTCGAACTCTCTATGGCATCATAGATAATGTTGGGGAGGATAACATGGACTTTCTTCTCGTACAGACATTTGGGTAGAGTCTGGACTAAACCAAACTGTCGAGAGACAAGATTTGGTTGATAGGCCATCAGAGAGGTTTGACCCTTTAGCAACTTGAGTCGATGAACAATAAGTCGAGGGATGAGGAACGCCTCCCAGACACGCTGCGATTCTTCTTCATGTTTTTTGAACGAAGGAGGAAAGAGCCTGGTGAACCATTCAGGACCATATTTTCGTTCAGCAAAAGGTGCCATCCTTGGTGTGAACTCATAACGCTTAGCAAACATTTTGACGAAGCCAGAGAAGGATGCCCTGAGTGACTGCCCTTCTTCGTTTGGGGTCAGTTGCACCAGTCGAACCCATTCGACTCGTCTCTCCTTAATCTCCGTAGCTTCTTCGTCCACAGGCCCTTTGTTGGGAAGGCTGGCCTCAAAAGTGGGATTAAGCCAAAGTTGAAGCAACCAAAAGGGTCCTGACAGCAGGAGGTTCCTGTTGCTCGCTTGGTCTTTCAGACGTCCAGCACCTTCGCTCAAAGACTCGTACAGACTGGCCAATATCATTTCGCTTAGGTAAATGCCTCGACTAAGGTGCAGTTGATTAGCTAGGGTCAGATACTTTCTTGCCACCTGCAAGGATTTGGTACAGAACATGCAGCGAGAAAGCCACATAGCCAGGAATGCTATATGTTCTTTGTCCTCGACTGTGTCAGTTTGCTTGTCGTGATAGTGGTTCATGAAATGAGTATAGGTGTGTTTGGTGGTGGCGAACCCTATGGTGTCTAGAGCATCTATTTCAGGGTCGTAAACCAACCCATGAGGCTTTAGCCCAGTGATAGCGGCTATGTCAAACAGAGTGGGCGTCATCATTTCGCAAGGGAGATGGAAGGTATAGTGGGTACTATCCCAAAAATACAAAGAGGATGCCAGTAAAGTCGGACAGTAAGCGGGTCCAGTCTTCGACATCATAATTAAGTCGTAGATTCCTTAGTTCTTCCAAGTCTCTACTTTCACTTTCTCCAACTTGGCTAACCAGTTCAAATAGAGGTCAGAATCCTTGAAATACGGGGTAGCCCTAAACAGCCTAGACCCATCATTCAGATACTTCAAATCTAGGTTTTTTAGGGCTACATTGTCATGGGGTTCAGAGGTTACCCTAGTTTTGTCTTTCTGCCCTAGAGGTTTGGCTTTACGATAGGATGGAAAGAAGTCACTAATGGCGGTATAATCTGTATCTAAAGAAGATAAGGGACCAGATAAAGCTAATGGTTTCCCAGAAACGGTGATAGGAATCAGTACATGGGATTCGTAGATGTGTCTCTTTTCCTCCTTGAGAGGCTCAGGGATGAATTGTTGATTCTTTACCACCTTGGGTCCATTTAATGTGGCGAATGGAGGGAGTAGTGATGCGCCCTTTTGTCCTTTGAGCTTCTGGTTTTTCTTTGGGTCTTGAGTAGTAGCAGTTGAAGAAGCCATTGGTGAAAAAAACTTTCAGAAAAGAGTTTGTTGAAGGTGAAGGGTTGAAGAAAGGAGGAGGTGCGTAGTGGAAACTTGGGAGTGGAAAAGAAAATAAAAGTAGTTTCTGAAGAAATTATTTATAAAGTGCTTTAGAGACATGAAAGGGCTCACTAATCATCATTGAGGGGCTAAGGCTAGTGGGACACGTGTTCTCCCAGGAGCCAAAGTAGGGGCGGGTGGCAGTTGCCACCTACGTCCATGATTTCCTAGGCTATAGGAGAGGTTATGGTGATTTGTGGCTTGATGTGATTTCTGAGGGGACGTTTCAGTCATAATCATAATTGGCTGTAATGTCATAAATTTGATGGAAAAGAAACTAAATAGTTTCTGGGAACGTGGGTTAATCAGTATTGTTTGGACTCCTATGCATGGTCGAAAGATGGCGTCGAATGGACACTATCAAAAAATGCCCTTTTCTGCGATACTGTCGAAAAAGACATTTTTGGGGGGGGGGGGGAATTTGTTAGCTCATAAATTCGACGCCCATATGAAGTTGGAAGTGTTGATGGGAATGTTGAGCTCTTGAAGAGGTTTAGAGAAGCTTCCGACAGGACCTGTGTGATAGGTTTTAGTCGAATGTGCTCGTAGGAGGAGAAGATGTCTTTTTGGGACTTAGAAAATATTTCCAAGAGTTGAAGAGGGTACCTTCGACCGAGGTTGCTGATGACGTCCGACGCTGGGAATTCAAATTCAAATAAAAGGGGGAGTAGTTACTATGGTTCGCTCTTGAAGAAGGACAGGTGGCGTACATCCAAGTGATTGAGGCATGCAATACGACACTTGTCATTCGCTTATTATTTCAGGCAGTTTATAACAGTTAGTTTTAGGTATTATAAATAAGGGTTCTAGCAATAGGATTCGGGGTGTTGTGTTCACTTTGTACAAGTAACTCTAAATTCACTCAAAGTATCCGTGTGTTGAGAAAAGAGTCTTATGAGAATGTACGTGATGTAAACACCATTTATCTTTCAATGCAATTTATTTCAACCTTTTCTGCACGCTTTCGACTTTTTCTTTTACCATTGTTCATTATTTTAATTTGACATTTTTAGAACATTGTTTAGATTGTGCTTTCAACCAACTTTCTTTATGAGTTCTGTCGAAATACTTATTTCCTTAGAATATGCTTTAGATCAATCGTTAGCACATGTCCTAGGATCAATCTGATCGATCCTGTGAGTCACCAAAGTTAGATTTGGAAAATCAGCGGTTGTTTACCAATTTTCATGGCAAACACTAACTCCATAGATCTTGGAAGCTATTCTGCTTCTATCTATGCTTTTTGCTAGAAAATACTGGAATGCTCTATCATACTTGTTGATACAACTTGTGTCAGAGACATTAGAGATTAATTCTTATTCTAATTTAGAAATTTTGCTTTTCAAAGCACAATTACTATTTTTTAAGGAAAAAATGTTTTCATTTAGAGAAGAATTATTCTGCTCAAGCTTATCTTTTGCTTCAGAAGCAATTACATGGGATTTTTTAAGATCCTTGTATTTACTTTGAAGAGTTTGATACTTTTCCAGCATTTCTGAAAGACACGACTCTAATTCACAACGAGAGAGTTTAGATAGTACCTCTGAGTTAGAATCTAAGTATGATTCTGGTTCTGATGATATTCTGTCTTCTGGTTCTCAAAAGACTTCAACGTCAATTGTTGTTGCCACTAATGCAACGTTTGCTTGTTCTTCATTAGAATCTTCTTCTTCAGAATCAGATTCATCCTAAGTTGCCATGAGTCCCTTCTTCGCTTTGGAGAAGTTCTTCTTAGGCTTCTTGTCTTTCTTAAGCTTTGGACACTCGTTTTTGTAATGACCTGGCTCATTACACTCATAGCAGATGACTTCTTTTCCGTAACTCTGCTTCTTTTGTCCAGATGATGACTCAGAACGACCTTTGATTCTTCTTGATCCTCTGAAGTTTCTATGTTTCCAGAGTTTGTTGATCCTTCTGGAAATAAGTGACAGCTCATCTTCTGATTCTTCAGCATAATCTTCTGATTCTTCTTCAGCTTGATAAGCCTTTGCCTTTTTTAGGTTTAGACTTAAGAGCAACATATTTACTCTTCTTTTGAGGTTCATCTTCTTCCAACTCTATCTCATGGCTTCTTAGAGAACTAACAAGTTCTTTAAGACTTGTGCTGTTAAGATCCTTAGATAGCTTTAGAGCTGTTACCATAGGTCTCCATTTCTTGGGAAGACTTTTGATGATCTTTTTAACATGATCACCAGTTGAGTATCCTTTGTCCAGAACTTTGAGTCCTGCGACTAGCATTTAAAACCTTGAAAACACAGTCTCAACAGTTTCATCATCCTCCATTATGAATGCCTCATATTTTTGGATTAAGGAAAGCGCCTTTGTCTCCTTAACTTGAGCATTTCCTTCACAAGTCATTCTCAGAGAATCAAAAATGGATTTGGCAGTTTCTCTATTTTTTATCTTCTCATACTCAGCATTTAACAATATGGTTCTTGCATTGTGATGATTCTTGTAATTTTTCTTTTGTTGGTCGGTCATAGCACTTCTAGATACTTTTACTCCTGTAGCATCAACTGGGTGAGTGCAGCCATCGACTACAAGATCCTAAAGATCTACATCAAAACCAAGAAAGAAACTTTCAATTCTATCTTTCTAGTAGTCAAACTTTTCACCATCAAAGACTGGTGGTTTGGCACTGTAATGATCTTTCTCTTCTACAATAGGATTAACATTAGCTGCAGCCATGATATCTCACACAAATACTGGATCGGTACTGAACACAGTGAAGTGTTGATAAATCTTTTTATCATAATCAGAACCGGAGCTCGGATGCCAATTGAAGGTGGGAGAAAACACAAGAAAGGGGGGGTTTGAATTGGGTTTTCAAAATGAAAGCTTTTTTTGAAACTCAAACAAAGATCACAAATAAACTAGAAATAGAGAAAGACACATGATATATCCTGGTTTACTTGAAAACTATCAAGTTAATCCAGTCCACCCGCCAAGGTGATTTCGCCTTATACACAAGGACTTAATCCACTATAACCAAACTGATTACAAGTGCACTAGCAACTGCTAGTGACTAACATACACAGACTAACCGTCTCTTCTTAAGGATTCTGACCTAACTTGTCCCTTAAGGAATACAAACAACTGTTTGATCAAATTTGATGTTTACAATGAAATGCTTCTACACAAGCTGATATAAACACAATTTCTAGCTCAAACTAACTTGGAGAAAATCTATACAGTATGAACAATATTTCTTCTTTGTATTGTAGTGCTTTACTGTCCACTCATGTGTTTTTCTATTTTGTATCAGTGTCTTCTCTTTTGTATATTAGTATCACTCATGAATTTCAGCGTCTTAATTTCTTCAAGTAATGAAGTTTTTATACAGCCAGAAAAAGATTCATTGGAGGGCAAATCAGGAATATCATTAAGATTACTGGCATCTTGAAATAATGTCGTTATGCTGGGATGAAAATCGTACACAAATGTTGTCCTTTGTACCACCCAATCAGGGTAGTGGAATGGTAGTGGAAAAGAACGTGTTTGATATGTACTATGTACTATTTTCCCTTGCAGAAGTTTCATATTCTTCTATTCATCAGAGGCTTCTGAATAGAGAGTTGATTGAAGCATGAGAAGAATAGATGATCACTGGGTCTTCAGATTCTTGAGTCATCAGAGTCTTCAGAACATTGTTCAGTAGAACCTTGTCTTCAGAGTCTTCAGCACTCCGTCTTCAGAACCCTTGGTTAATAGAAACTTAAGTCTTCAGAGTCTTCAGAAAGTTGTTCAGCAGAACCTTGTCTTCAGAGTCTTTAGCACTTAGTCTTCAGAAACTTAAGTCTTCAGAGTCTTCAGAACGTTGTTCATCAGAACCTTGTCTTCAGAGTCTTTAGAACTTAGTCTTCAGAAGATAATAACTTAAGAAGTTGGAAAGCCTTCAGAAGTAAATCATCAGAGTCTTATTCAGAGGCAGAATTCAAGAGAACATAGCAGCAACAACATAGAGTCTTCTTAGAGTCTTTATGAGTTTGAACAGATCAGAAGCAAACTTGCTTCTTTGCGCAGAAGCGACTTTTGAACAGATAAGAGTGACGTTCCATATGATCTCTATCAGAGTCAGAGCTATCTTTATCAGAGTCAGATCCTGCTTGTCAATTCTTCAGAATACAAATGTTAAAGTACCAAAATTGTTCTCATGCAAATACTACTTTGGTATTATCAAAACTTAGAGATATCTTGCAGAACCAAATCTTGTTCTAACAATTCCATTAGCTACAACCTCAACAGGAACCTCAACTTCCCCAAACATACAAGACCAATTACAGGTTATCACGTCTGATTGACTTTTCAAAAACGATCCAATAATCAACATCTGCGTAGTTTTGAAAAGTATAAGATACTGAACAAACTAAACTTAGTTCTTTCTTGATTCAACTTTGGATTGGAGATCCAAATAGAAAAGAAACACAATCAATAATCAAATATAACATACTAAAGGATGAAAAAAGGAAGATTGTAAAGACGCATTAGGAAATACCAAGATGCAAGAAGAAATACTACAAAAAAATACCGAATAAAGATCATTAAAACTAAGATATTAAGAGAGAGAAAATTGCTTGCATCTAACCAGAAGAAGAGTCGTTAGTATCTTAAAATGCCACATATAATACATATTTATTCTCATTATAGAAGATGGTGAAAGAAGGAAACCAAAGAGTAAGTAAATGATTGCTGAATTTTTCAAATGTAATAATGAATGATAATAAAGTAATAATTGATATTTTGTCTTTTCACCATTTAATGTATTTCTTTATCATTGAAAGTATTATCCCTGAAATTTGTACCTCAGTGTCCGACTCAACACAAGCGATGTGCTCAGTGAGATATCATCTATCACATGCCCACATTCATTTGTACTCTATGAAATACCACTTGAGGACTGCACATTCAAATTATCCACTTCACCAAGTGCTTTAGTAACCATCAATTGAAGCTATCAACCTTCCTCATGCTCTCATCGTTATCCAATAATGTGCACCTCACATATAAGGGATAACTAACAGTTTCTTCGCTAGGAACTTCACTTGCAGAATTGGACTTGAGGTCATCTTGCTATTGTTTGTCTACCTTTTCTTCCAGATAGTTTCGCTGTGAAAGCTTCTCTTTTGGCTTATTGTGAAAACTGAACATGACAGGATCAATGCAAAGATTGAAATGAACATGAACTATGATGGGAGGAAAAATAAAATACCTTGTTCAATGACACATACATATCACAGAACATTTCCATTTGAAGTTGCCTTCTTAGCCCTCTCTTGAATATCTATATCTAGCAACATCAGTTCATGACCTAAAAAGTCATCAACGTTCATTACATCATGCCCAATTTCTTTGGGATACAAGCTCTCAACCCGTGAAATATATAAAATTATTAACATAAGGGGAAAAAAGCTAATTAAATATAGGAAAAGTGAGACAAGGAAGTGAAATGTAAATAATGGCATAGAAACCTGAATGTTATCCATATTAATCCGATGTCCAAGTATTCTAGCAAGAATCAAAGCCTGTTTCAAATATTAGCCCAAAAAGCAGAATTTTTGTATTAGGATTTAAGGCTATTTTAAATTACTATTCATAATGCTACATTAATCTTCATCCAAAAGTAGTGCAGAAAGTCCCGTGATAAGAAATAGACAGCTAAAAAGTTGATAAACTCCAATATCACAACTTTGAAAATGAAACTTAAACCCCATTAGTCAAACACACCACAAGAATTTTGCTAAAATATGATACAGATTTGTGAGTATTGGATAAAGCAAGAACAACTACAAAAGTAAATTTTGCAAAAGAAAAACAAACTTTTCTTGCAACATCCATTCCACAAAGGTCGTCACGTGGATCTGCAACATGAAAATACACATAAATAATCCTAACATTTAAAGGTACTTTATCAAAAACTATTTGTATAACAATAAGCAAATGGAGCCTGAATAATACACTTTCAAAAGTAGATGTCAATAACTTGGTTCAGTGTACCCCAGACTTTTGGCAGCTCTAACAACTTGGCTCGACAGTTTTCCATCTTAAACCCCACTCATTACATATCCCAATGTTCCTAGTAAGAATATGCAACATAAATTTCAATATCAACATAACAATACATTACATTTATGTGGAAGACTGACATATATGAATTTTTGATCAAGCACAAAGAGTAATATCTAAGGGATGTAAACATACAATGATGAAAGATATCATACCACTCAAACTTCCAACAATCCAATGAACTAGATTGCTAGATGAGATAATGCGATTCAAGGATGCTATCACAGGAAGACCAACACCAACCTATAAAAACGTGACAAACAAATTCAGACCAGTCATAGTTCCTCAATCTATGATTTTTCAATATTCCCATGCCAAAAGTAAAATGATTTGTAAATTTTTTAAAGGAAATAAATAAGATAATTTCGTTGTTACATTTCAAATTAAAATGAAGTTTATATTTCAGGTCCTTTTTCTTATGATTTGGATTTCGGATTTCCCATATTTCATTATGCGCATAAGAAAATGATTGAGTAAAACACAACCCTTCATGATCTTTCTCTCCTTATTTCTAGAAGTTGAGATTATACCAAGATCTTTAATAGGAGAATTCAAATGAGTTCTTATTATTTTTCTTCTTAAATAATTTGATTATTGTTCATAAATGATAACATTCATAATTTTAGCAAAGCAACTGCTTGCAAATTATAGATCCACCATACAACATATTCAGAACTTGTACAACCTCTAATTTGGTTACTTGAAATTAGAGTAAAGACATAAATATGACCAATGAAATAAATTCTAGAAACAAATTTGCAGTATATATTCCTATTTATGGTAAATGTATACTCACAATTATTTTTTATATTCCTGTCTCAATGCAATAAATGTAGATGCACCAGTAATCTTGTTGAAGCATGAATTAACATCACTTACAGTTGAATCGTGTCAGATTCGACGTGGATATTTCATAAGGTTTTCAAAATCATCCTATTCCATGTAAGGAGTATTATTTATATGAGGAAACCACAACAATAGAACAAAGAAACAAAGTAAAATAGGAGAAATCAACCATATCTTTTACTTAATAGAATAATTATAATGAAAAAGGTAGACTTACAATTGTCAATCTCCATAACATTGCAAATGCCACTCTGTAGCTCCCAATGAACATAGAAAACAAATAAAAACAAGATTCAACTATGGACAAAAACAAATAAAAACCCAGATTCATATCAAGAGTATGACTAAGGACATAGAATGCGACCTAGTGTTTAGTATGGGGCAACAGATGAATCGAGGAGAAGCAAAGTTAGAAGTTAAACCGATATTGAACCAAGAGTATGACTAAGGACGTGAAGTTGTTAAATTGTGAAAATAAGGATTTTGGTCTGTGAAGTCAAGATGGAATTGGATTACTTCAGAAATTTTAACGGAAGTAAAGGTTAAGTATGGATCTAAGCCAAGGATACAAGTTGCGATTATTGATGAGTGGAGGAAATTCGGAGGCGAATTTCAATTTAAGAGGGGGGGGGGAGAGTGTAATACCCCATATTATTTAAATACTCAATTGGAGATCAGATGAGTATCTATGTGTTTTATCTTTGGTAAATTGGATTAATGGAATCCTCTAAGTACTTTAAGTATTATCAATTGGGATCAATAGAGCAACTGATGAACTCTGAAGAGATCAATTATTTTATAAAAGAGACCGATAAATATTTATTAGTTCAAGAGAGTATATTATGGCAACTCTAATGATTGATCAATTGGCGTGAGACGATAAAATATCAATTGGAGATATTTTACTCTATTGAATTATATTATATAATAAGTGTTATATATATATATATATATAAGAAAAGATAGTAAGAGAAGAGAAAGAAGAGAAGAGGAAAAAGAGAAGAAAGGGAGAAAGAAGAGAAACCAAGGAAGAAGAAGGAAAAGCTTAGGAAGAAGCTTGGATCATCATCTTCTGCAACATCCTCTTCGATTATCAGGTGGGTTCTAGTTAGACACTTTAAGTTTTAGAAATGTAAGTTTAGAACTTAGGTTAGATTTGAGAGAAAATGATTAAATGGATAAATCAATGAAATCTAACGGATGAAATGTGATAAAAAATGCGTAGTATAGTCAGGTTATGATTGGGGTTGATAGAGTATGAGTTGGAAGTGTTTTGGGTGAAGAAATAAGAGTTTTTGGCCCCAAATGACCTATTTTAGCGCTGCTGGAAATTTTGGGTTCGCAGGGTTCGCCTAGCGATTCCAAGGCGAAGGTTCGCCTAGAGTTCGCTTAGCGAACTTTATGCCTTTTTTATTTTGTTCTGTTCGCCTAGCGAACATGACCGATTTTTTCATTTTATTTCCTTCATAACTTTTGATCCGTAACTCGGATTGACGCCCGGTCGAAAGTGTTGGAAAGCTAATTTTATGCTCTATGAGATGGTGAGGTAGAGACATGTTTATATGCCATGGATTGATAGGATAATTATGAAAAATTTAATGTATGTAATTATCGTTTCCACCAAAAGTCAAGGATCGGGAATCCGATCGAGATGAGTGTAGAGCCATTAGAAAGATGATCCCAGGAGGTATTAAATGTTATTGTGAGAATAATGAATTGATGGCAATTAAATGAAAGTAATGTTTATGTGATTCAATTATACAATTGTAATATGCTTTTGTATAACTTATGATTGAACTATAATATGTGATTCTATTATAGAATTGTAATATGCTTTTGCATAACTTATTATTGAACTATTATATGTGATTCTATGATACAAATGATAATATTCCTTGTTTATTATTGTTGTTAAACATGATCGAGAGAGTATGCATGTTAAAATATGGAATAGAAAGAGTGAGGAAACTTTACCCCATAACAACATGATAGTGGAACCTAGTAATGGCTAGGAATTGATAGAAACTCTAGATGGCGATGCTCGTGCATTCGATGTAAAAAGGTGCATCCATGACGAGTAATGGTCTAGAGTAGATAACCTAGATGGCGATGCTCGTGCATTCGATGTAGAAAGGTGCATCTTTGATGAGTAATGGTCTAAAAGAGAGTGAAACACTGGTATGGAACATGTGTGAACCTAGTATAGGTGAAGGGCGAAAGGGACTTAAGGCGAATGTGGCCTTGTGATTGTCGAATACAATCACGTTGTGTATATGATCACGTAATCGTAACTGTTTCCCTTGAGATGCAGTTTCATGAGTCTCGAGCTCCTCTGAAACGTATGCATAATTACTTGGCAGGTTTGATTCCCGCGTGTAGTACGAATGGAACCTATGGGTAGAGACTTGTGATGGTTAATAGGCCATGAGAAGTGACGGTTCACAGTTAACAACCCGATATCCCGAATCCATTTCGTATGCCAAGTAACTACAAGGATCCATGACTCTGGTCGACTCCTAGACGTAGAAGCGGACGGGAAAAGGGGATGCCTTGGTAAGGTTATGGATTAGTGAGATTCGTGAGTTAACAGGCTCAGGACATATCGATTCGTGATAATTTTGAGTTAACAGACTTATGACATGTTTCCATATAGTGTGAGATTGAGAACTCAAGGTCATTTACCTTCCCCTTAACTTGAGTTAGGATTTGGCTAGAACCTTGTAAAGCCGAGAGAATCCATAAGATAGGGAACTCACCGAGATTTAATATCTCACCCCATTATTGTTGATTATTTTCAGGAAGTAATTGCAGGTATGATTTACAAGTGGAGCTATGCTTGGATGTTTCAAGAGAAGCTTAGTTGAGCTTATTCCGCTGTGTATTATTTTCTTGTACAATGAGGAATATTGTACCTTATTCTTAGATTTTCTTGTTTTGGCTAGTTTCCATATCTTGTACCATAGATTGTATCATGTTTTTAGAAGTGGTCAAGTATGTGAATTACACCATTTGGCACTTGTGATGGTGTCAGTACCAAATAAAATGCTTGTATAGTATTATTCTAGGTATATATTATACAGGGCATTACAGTTGGTATCAGAGCTGGTCATGTCCTCGACCTAGCCTTGAAACATCATAAGTAAATCTATTCCTGCCTCTTAAGTGTGTTTAGCCAGCATGACTCTTAATATCATACTATGTAGTGTTGGGCTTGATCAACCTAATACTATGTATGCGATAGGTAGAATCATGGTTGAGCGACCACGAGGACTCCGAAGTGTGGTTGGAACTTGTGCTGTGAGGGTAGGCTCAAGCCAAGAGTTAGTAGTGAGGAGTTTTGGTCAACTCAGTGAGGTCTTAGTAGAAGTTGTGCTTTGGATAACATGGAATTGAAAAGTGTTGTGTTATTCAAGCAATCCTTTGGAATGGATAAAGTCTAAAAATTTAGGATCTCTATCGGACGATTGGTCAAAGTATTGAGGAATATATAAAATCGCTAGTAGATCTGGATTGACCACTGATATGAACGAGGATTTCAAGTAATATCTTTCCGTGAAAAAGATAGGTTGTTTTGGGGAACGTGTGACGTAAGTTCCGGAAGAAAGATAGTTATTGGTGTTTCTTTTCTAAGGTCGCAATAGTATCTTGAATAGACGAGAGTGCCTTAAGGAATGTGTTCAGAACAATATCTTACGACTGGTTAAAAGTTATGGGTCGAGGACGTTCGACTTTTATGGGAACCTAAAATAGTAGAGAAGTGTGAGAAGGAACACAAGGAAGTGTTTACATTCTTCAAGTGAAATAAGTATGAGCCGGACGAAGAGTAGGAGATAAATTGTGTATCTTCAGTTATGAAGGGGGATCAAGTCCAGGATAATACTTCAGGTTTTCTGTTTTCAGTAAGAGACCAATTTGGAATTTGGAATTGTTAACTTACCCAAGGAACAGTATAAGGTATTGTGTTGGAGAAAGAATAAACTTCATTTAGAAACGGAAAGTGTAGAAATACGTGTGAGAGCAAGATTTATCTCTACAAGTCAATCTATGTCTTGATGATAACAATAAGTATTTATGAAAGAACCATTTTATGGTCTAACGTGTGTTGTGTGCAGATCATAAGAACTAAAGACATCAGAACCAACATACATCAGCCAGATGTACTATGATTTAATATATAAATATATGCGAAGTTACTATGTGTGACTAAAGTCGCGAGAAGCAAGAACGCTTGTTTATCTACTCATAATCAGTCAGATCAAAGGATGCCAAGATTGCTGTTGCAATGCTCTTGTGGATGCTCTCTAAAAGTGATCAAGATTCTGAAGATAGCGAAGCTTCTGAAGAAGTACACTCAGAAAGAACCAAAGTTCTGAAGACTCCTATGACTTGAAGTTCTGATGGTTGAAGGCGCTGAAGACCAAGTGCAGAAAGATTCTAAAGACTGACGAGTTCTGAAGATCAAGGTCTCAAACAAGAAGTTCTGAAGACTCTGAAGACAAGCTCTGAAGATTCGGAAGACTTAAAGCAGAAAAGGATAACGCTCTTAAAGACCAAGTGCTGAAGTTCTGAAGACTGATTCCTAATGGACTTCTTCAATTAACGGAAGACTTGAAGCATCAGATATTCTGCTATAAAGACTCCACTCATGCTTCATCAAATTAACATCAGAAGCCACTGAAGTATCGAAGTCTAAATATTACCATTGTGAGTTAATTGTACACACTGCCCAAGAAAATATCTCTTCTGCAAAAAGAAGATATGTCAGTACAACTAATTATATCACAACGTCTTTTTTCCAAACAACCAACAGTATTCTCTAACGGCTATATTTCTACTGGCTATTTAATGGAAAGAGTTTTTGCTTCTGATGTGTCGATCACTTGTAGAATTACGAACTAAATGTTCATCTACAAAATTGACCAAGTCATCGTGTGAAGATAGCAACAACGATGAGTTCTTGTTGTAACACTTAGAATATTCAAAGCTGTCATTAATTCAATCATGGCAATTGTTGTTGAATCTCCAAAGAACAAATTAACACAACAACAACAATCAAACAGAAGCTGTTGATGAAGAAGACAACAATTGAAGATCAGTCAAGTCATCAACCTACCTTCTCTTCAAAGCTCATTGAAGATCTGAAGCAAGGAGTTGCTGCTCAAAGCTTTCTCAACTAGAAGACGAAGAAGAAGAAGATCTACAAGATGTCAACCATCATAATATCTAAATACATATTTGTAGTTTCTTAGGAAAGCAAGGAGCTGATTGCTCAAAACTTGCTTGAACACATGTGTGTGTTCTCTGTACTTAAACCTAGGAGAAACTTGCTTATTAAGAAGCACAATTTGTAATATCCAGTTTGCCAATTCAACTAGATGAATTGGGACTCCTCAAGTGAACGTTATATCCTGATGGGATCCCTGAACGGTTCAGCTGTGAGTTGAGGCCCTTGAGTAGATCACGTGGTGATCTGATACTTGAGATGACAATGGCTGAGGGTTATTGTGGAAAATCCTGAAATATGGTCAGTAGCGTTGTATTCATTAAGTTGAATCCCTGAACGACAAGCTGTGAAATCCCAGCAGTGGGTCTGCTCGGTCAATGAACGTTATATCCTGTTGGATCCCTGAACGGTTCATTGGGTTGTTAGTCACAGTGCGGTTGTGCAAGTAGTTAGTCACCAGCTGTTGCCCGTGCAAGTGTAATCATGATTTAGTTATAGTGGATTAAGTCCTTGCGTTCAAGGCGAAATCACCTGAGGAGGGTGGACTGGATTAGCCCGCGTGGTGAACCAGGATATATCATGTGTCCTTTACTCCTTTGCTTAGTATCTCTTTTTATGTTCCTGCTTTGAATACCAAAACCTCATATTAAGCAAAGTCAGAACCTTGCAGCTTATCTCTGATAAGCTTCCACACTGCAAGTTCTGAGTATCGTATCTTATGAACAGAACTCATACGGTTCTCATACTCGTTAGTTAATAGATCAGAATCTCTCAATGAACATTGAAGGTTCTTGAGCGTCAAATTAACAAGATGCGAAAAGTTACTAAAAGAGTAAATACACAATTCAAACCCTTCTTTCTTATGTCTTTATCGCACCTTCAATTGGTATCAAAGCTCCAGTTCTGTTATTGGTTCACATCAAACACTTAACAGTGTCAGAAAAAGATCTAGACGTGGTGCGTAGAAGTACTCTTGGTGATATTGAAATCCACTTACAATTTTTGTAACAGTTCAGCAGTTAACTGTGTACAAAATTGTAATCAATCTGATTACTTCGTGAGCAAGTCACTGATTCTAGATGAAACCTCACTAAAATTGAAGAATCAATTAATAATATAAATTCATCAGATAAAAGGAAGTATCTGTTGAATGCTCATTCTGGAAAATACGAGTGGATAAAACCACGTATATGATTAAAAAATGAATCATCAGAAAGCAAGAAATCTTGTTTGCTAAAGATTAATTCATTATGAGTTTTTGAGATGTTTTCAAGAAACGGATTAGGTCCACCCTTGACTTTCTCGTTTAAAAACTCATTCTAGATCTCTTCATGTAAAGAAGGAAGATTGATGTTCTAAGACTTTGAATTTCATAAAGAAATCTGCTAAATTTAGAATCCGAAAAATTCAAATTATTAGAAATGACTCAATGTCAGAATCTAGAATGATCAAAATATTCAATGGAAAACTGAATCCCAAAAGATTCAGTTGATTCTGAACGAACTCTTAACTGGTTCGGTGATCAAGCTCCAACAACCTGAAATCATCCTAGTAAAGATCAAATGTTGATAATCTGATTTTCAACAGATCAGGTGTTTTCAGAACCACTTGTGCTATGAAATTGGATGCTATCATTTCAGGTATCTAGGTTCTCTAACTGATGTCATAAAAGATGGCGTAAAAGATGTTAGCTTGAAGAAATTAGTTAATTCTTAGATATGTGTGAACAACCCCAAATAAGTTGATCATTATTGTGAGAATAAGAGGTTCATGCAAATCATGTCTAGTGATGTACACATGAGGCATGATGATGTTTTGGTTCTTAACAAGTTCTGAAACAACCTTGAGGAACAAAGTAAGATGTTGATATGTCAACTCCTTCCTGAATAACCTCTCAAAGATTCTCACTGAACTGGTGAAATCAATCATCTTTCAAAGATAAGAAACTATCACAAACACAAACTGAATTCAGGCTATGAAAGAAGAACTCAACCAATTCTCAAAAGTTTGTTGCTTAAGATTCGGATCCATATCTCAATAACTGTATCAGAACTAAACAGGTTCTATGGATCAAGGAAATGAGAAGTGAGAAACATTCAAAATAGATGTAATCTGTTATTTATGAATGGGGTCATCAAATGAAATTTACTGTTCACTCAGTATTGCTCCTACGCATATGAGTATCGCCTTATCAAAAAGGATTGCATGGAATTGGCTTAGTTCAACTAAAATGGTCACTCTGATCATACTAAGTCCCAATCTCGGTTACTATAACCTAGAGAACTAAATGACAAGGTTGAACAGGAAAAGAGAGAGAAAGCTATGATCCAACTAGGATCACCTTCCAAGAACATATTCTCTTTAGAAGTCAGAAGATAAGCTTATCTTGAAGAACCCAAGAGACATCTGCAGCTTACTCGGAAATATGCAGAAGCAGAAAGATGCTAAAAGCAAGCCAAGTCTGAAAGGTCTAAGGTACACTTTTCTTTTCACTAATAATTTGTTAAACTCATGAGATGCCTTAATTAGAATTCTTTCAAATTTATCATAGCATGTTTTACTAGATAATTATTTTGGAATTCGTACATGTTTCTTTAGGGAAATAATCAACCAATAGAAAATATGTTAAGCATAGATGAAAAGAAATTGCTAAAACCAAGAAAACCCTTTAACAAAACTACACGCAAAAGATACAATCATCATTGCACAACATATCTCTGACAACTTAATAAGATCTTACTAAAATCTTTTGAACTGACCTATATCTTTCCTAGACCAGGCATAAATCAATCTACACACTTACTCTATAAAGTCACGTCTCCCTTTCATGCTCCTATACTCAAAACCCTAAAACTCCAAGCCTCTTTGTCCATCCACTATCATGCCTCCACTAACCTTTCTCGGTAATCCAAACCTTCTTGAACTCATTCCTGAGAAACGATTCTCATTCAGTACTCCTTCACTCTCAAGAGAAACTGCATGTAGTATAGCAGATATTTTGTATACTCAACAATGGACTAGGTACTCCATGATGCTAGAAAAACCTATCTATGTAAATCTGGTCAAAGAATTTTGGAAACATGCCGATCTTGATGTTGAAAGAAATTGCATCACTTCCTATGTTTTTGAAATCCCTATTGACATCAACCCATTTTCAGTAATCCTTGCAACTGGATGTGAGGATGTTGGAATTCATGTTAAGTTTGACAAACACAATTTCTTTCCTGCAAGAAATTTTGCATCCCTTCACAATTTATCTTCCAGATACATACCATACAATCCTGAGAATCTCCTACCAACTCCTAAAGCATGGTACAAACTCATGTTGTCAAAATTTGTTCCCAGAATAGATAGCAATAATCTAATTCGTTTTCACGACCATAAGTTCATTTATTTACTAATGAATGACTTTTGGATAAATTTACCACACTCAATCTTCAACTGTCTCTGGAAAACCATTCTTGAGTCTCGGAACCTCATAAAATCCTACATTCCTTATGGAAGAGTTTTGTCTGAGATTTTCTTCAGAGATGGAATTGTGGACATGATCAAGGAAAGAATTGAAGAAGATGGTCCTGAAGAGTTTCCAGAAAACTGTCTGTTAAAGACATATTGTGAAGTCTTTAGTGACTAGAGAAACTATGTTAATTGTGCTTCAATTGCTTTGTTTGTGCTCAATTATCCTTAGACTATTTAAGAAAAACATATTGTCAAATCTATGATCATTAATTATAGTCTCTCTTCAAACAATAAAATGTTCCATAGAAAATAAGCTTTATTAGAATTTTACAGTTAAAACTTAAAAATATTAACCTACTAAAATTATTTTCTGTAAACTAAAATTTATTACCATCATTAATATACCTAACTCATTGACCACTCATCGAAAAGCCATCATTAACTCTAGTATCCTTCCCAATAAATAGACAACTCACTCGTCTTTTTAGCTACACGCGTTTACATCTCTCTATATACCCAATATTTAATACAATATCTAGGAAATAACAAATCAAATCCTATCCCCAAAAGAAATCATCACACTTCATCCTAACTCACCCATAAAAGGCAGGATTCCTCTCTCCGTCTTTCAACTCTCAAATACAAATTTCTAAACTAAGAACAATGAACTCTCGAAGGAGTGGACCAAACTTCCGTGGAAACAACGAAAATCTACACCTTATTCCTGAGAAGAAACTCAACCTTGCTCATCCCGGAGAAAATGGCTTGGAGATACTTCGAAGCATGCAAGCCCAATATTGGCAAAGTTATTATGCTCTTCTATATGGTCCCATTTATCCAAACCTTGTTAAATAATTCTAGAAATATGTCAGAATCAGCAATGATGGCAAAACCATCTGGTCAGAAGTTCACTATCAACCCATTGCTATCTCTGTCTCTTCGATAGAGAGAATCATAGAATGTGTCTCTGACGGAATCACGATTGAAGACTTTCAATCTGATTTAAGTATAGTGGATAGATCACTATGCCAAAATTGGCTTTTCACATCGCACCAAAGACAACGCTTTTTGGACAAAGCGTTGCTATAGGTCTTTAAAAAATTTCGCTAAAAAAAGCGCTGTAAAAGACAGCCTTTAGAAAGCGCTTTTTAAAAGCGCTGTTAAATGCCCTAAATGGAAGCCACCTTAGAAAGCGCTTTTTGAAAAGCGCTCTTATAGGTTAACCTTAGAATGCGCTTTCAGAAAGCGCTGCTATAGGTCTTAAATTCTCCTCACTTTAGAAAGCGCTTTCGAAGGGAAGCGCTCTCATAGGTAGCACTTAAGAAAGCTCTTTTTGAAAGCGCCCTCTAAGGTCATTTATGAATTAAAATATAAAACACATTTCATATCATTTTCAGAAACTTCTTTTCATTTTCTGCTCTCGACCATTTCTTTCTGCTGAAACCCTTGCGTTCAATCGTTCTTACATGCTTTCTAAAACCCTTGCTTTCATTGCCGTCGTTCTGAAACCTTTGCCGTCACCGTTGCCGTTGTTCTGAAACCATTTCCGTCGTTCTAAAACCGTTTCCGTCATTCTTGCATGCTTTATAAAACCCTTGCTTTCATTGCCGTCATTCTTGCATTCGTGAAGGAGAAGACGAAAACGAAAAGAAGAGGTACGTTGTTGTTGTTGTTCTTGCTTCATACATTTTTCTTGCTGTCGTTGTTGTTGTTGCCGTTCATTTTTGCCGTCAGCATTGTCGTCGTTCTGATGTTGTTGTTGTTGTTGTCGTTCTGTTGCTGTTGTCGTTGCTTCTGTTATTTTTTTATCAGAATGAATGTTTTATATGTTAGCATAAATGTTGCCGTTCAATTTTTTTATCGTTCTGTTGCTGTTGTTGTTGCTGTTCAGAATGAATGTTAGCATAAATGTATCAGGATGTTGTTGTTGTTGCTTCTGTTATCTTTTGATATATTGTTTGTGAAATAAAAACTTTATTATTTATGTATAGCATAAATGGTGTAGTTTAGTTGAATTGTGAGAGTTGGGGAACTTCAATGAGTAGGCCAAACTGTTATGGACTGATATTAGAGCTACTAGTGAAATTTGAGATGATTAGTAAGCTAATTGTTATGTTAATGTATTATTGTGAAAGTTAGTTTGATGTTGAATTGTTAGAAAGTAGTTAAAAGTTTCTTTTAGAAGTTAGTAGTTATAGTTATAGAAATTTGTTATGTTAAAGTTTTCTATAGTTAGTTTCTTTTAGAAATTTGTTATGTTAAAATTTTCTTATAGAAGTTAGTTAGTTTCTTCACAGAAGTTAGTAGTTATAGTTATAGAAGTTAGTAGTTATAGTTATAGAAGTTTGTTATGTTAAAATTTGTTATAGTTAGTTTCTTTTAGAAATTTGTTATGTTAAAATTTTCTTTTATTGTGAAACTAGTTTTAGTTAGTTTGATGAAACACTAAAGAGTTTGCTGTTGATGAATTGGACTGTTATGACATTAGCTTGAAATTAGAAGTTAGTTGGTTATATAGAAAAATGAATAAATGGTGAATTAGTTATGGTATATGAAACCATCCAAGTTAAGTTCCTGTAACATAAATATATGGCCATAACCAATCACAACATTGCTATTATATAGTGACTAACTATATATATTGAGAAAGAGTACTTACTTTTGAGGCCACTATGTAGGTGTTTACCTCTAATTGTTGCTTGTTTGTGATTACATGTTGTCACTTATCAAGTTATGACTCATAATTGGTCAATTAATGATATTTCATTTTATGATACGTGTACAGGGGGATCTTGGTAATTCTAGCCTATCTGGACACTGTGTGGGTCTAGAAGTTGTTTACGTCTCTAAAGGTAATTAGTTGTTCTCTCTCGCCACTGTAATTAGTAGTGCTTTGAATGAACTGATATGATGGAGTTACTAACTTATTGAATTTGCTATATATAGGGGTTACTTGTGATCAAAGTGTGAAAGTCGGATCGTTTCCCTACAGGTAAATATTTTTATTTTTGTTTTTGTTTAGTTTAATTAGTATAACTATGGATAAGAAATGGATGTCTTCAAGTCGATTGTCGAAAGAGTACGAGAATGGGGTATCAGAATTCGTTAAGTTTGCTGTTACGCACGCCAAAGACCCCAATCGAATGAGATGTCCTTGCTTGAGTTGTTGTTTTGGGAGTCGGGTTGACGCGGTTCAGTTGGCATCGCATTTAATGAGGAGTGGAATTGATAGAAGTTATACATGTTGGAATTTGCATGGTGAGAAAATTAACGGGAATGTTGAACCGGGGGATAATACGACCTATGCTTCAAACGACAATGTCACAGATACATACGATTCTGATCGAGTCGAAGAGATTGCAGAAGCACTTGAAGAAGATCTTAAGGATTGTCCCAAAATGTTTGAGAGGTTGGTAAGCGATGCAGAGAAACCGTTATATAATGGTTGCACCAAATTCACAAGATTGTCTGCGGTATTAAAGTTGTACAACTTAAAGGCGGGCAATGCATGGTCGGATAAAAGTTTCACAGAGTTATTGGCCCTTATGAAAGATATGCTTCCAGAGGATAATGTTCTTCCCAATCGAGCATATGAGGCCAAAAAGATGTTGTTCTCTATTGGCATGAGCTATGATAAGATACATGCCTGTCCAAACGATTACATTTTGTTTCGAAATGAGTATGCATCGTTAAATGAGTGTCCTAAATGCGGTGTCTCTCGATATAAGAAAAAGTTGTCTCCAGCAATATTCTTATGGTATTTTCCTATAATTCCGAGATTTAGACGCATGTTTCTTAGTGAGACCGATTCAAGACACTTGACTTGGCATGAAGATGAAAGAATTATTGATGGAAAGTTTCGACATCCGACAGATTCACCACAGTGGATGAAAATTGATGCTGATTATCCTGAATTTAGAAAAGAAGCAAGAAACCTTCGCTTGGCATTATCTACTGATGGAATGAACCCACACGGTATTCAAAGTATCTCACATAGCACTTGGCCTGTGATCATAATGTTTATAACCTACCTCCATGGCTATGTATGAAGCGTAAGTACATGATGTTATCTATGTTAATTTCTGGGCTTAGACAACCAGGGAATGACATAGACGTATACTTGGCACCCTTAATCGAAGATTTAAAGTTTTTGTGGGATAACGGTGTGGAGGTTTATGATGGGTATAGGAAATAAAGTTTCAACTTGAAGGCGATGTTGTTTGGCACAATTAATGATTTTCCAGCATACGGAAATCTATCAGGGTACAACATAAAAGCTCAATGTGCGTGTCCTATTTGTGATGATAAAACAGATTGGACGCGATTGGAGTTTGGTCAGAAGAATGTATTTCTCGGTCATCGTAGACTCTTAAATTCTAATCATCACTATCGTGGGTGGAGAAAAGCATTAAATGGAGAGCCAGAACATGGTAGAGCTCCAACTATATTGACAGGTGATCAAATTTTTGAAAAGGTGAAAGATGTGAGTACTCAGTTTGGAAAGCCTTTTGCACATACACTTGTCAAGAGTGGGTGGAAGAAGAGGTCAATCTTTTTTGAACTGCCATATTGGAAGTCGTTGTATGTAAGACATTTTCTCGATGTTATCCATATTGAAAAAAATGTATTTGACTGTGTTATTGGTACGTTACTCAATATACAAGGAAAGTCTAAGGATGGCCTTAAAGCAAGAAAGGACTTGATAGTGATGGGGATAAGAACTGAATTAGGACCATTGAAGAAAGGAAAACGAACATATCTACCACCTGCTGCGTATACTCTTTCTAGAAAGGAGAAAAAAGTAATGTGTAAATTTCTAAGTGAAGTTAAAGTTCCAGAAGGATACTCTTCAGATATTAGAAGACTTGTGTCTATGAAAGACCTCAAGTTAAAGAGTTTAAAGACGCATGACTGCCATGTTATAATGGAACATTTTCTACCAATAGGTATACGTTCTATTCTGCCAGAAAAAGTAAGAAGCGCAATAACTAAATTGTGTTTTTTCTTCAAGTCAATTTGCAGTAAGGTGATCGATCCTGCGATCTTACCAACATTGCAAAAAGAAATAGTTATTACTTTGTGTGATCTTGAAATGATTTTTCCTCCCTCGTTTTTTGACATAATGGTTCATCTAGTTGTTCATCTGGTGAAAGAGACACAATTGTGTGGACCGGCTTATATGAGATGGATGTACCCTGCTGAACGTTATATGAAAATATTAAAAGGGTATGTGAAAAACCGAAGTCGACCAGAGGGTTGTATTGCCGAACGATACATTGTTGAAGAAGAGATTGAGTTTTGTACTGAATATCTGTCCAATGTACATCAATTGGACTCCCCAAATCTCATATTTTCGAAAAAAAAGAAGGAAAAAATTTAATTGGAAATGAAGTTGTGACAGTATCAAGGGTCGAACGGGATCAAGTGCATTTGTATGTTCTGCACAATGAGAATGAGGTTGAGCCGTATGTTGAAATGCACAAGGATGTTCTCCGAGGTTTAAATCCGAATAGAAATGAGAATCGGATAGTACGAGAGCACAATCGAAGTTTCATACCTTGATTTAAGGATCATATTTATTCAAAGTATTATTCTGATCCCGCTTTAATAACAAAAAGGTTGAGATGTTTAGCATATGGTCCAAGTTTGGTTGTGTTTTCTTATAGCGCATACGCAATTAATAGATACACATTTTATACCAAAGAACAAGATGATAAAAGTACTATGCAAAATAGTGGTGTCACCGTGGTAGCTGAAGCAATGCACATTTCAAGTGTGAAAGATTTAAACCCCAAATTTGCAAATCTGTCATATTTTGGGGTTATCGAGCGCATTTGGGTGTTTGATTATGAGAAGTTTCAGATTCCTATATTTCGTTGCAAGTGGGTTGAAAATATTAATGGCGTACGAATGGATAAGTCAGGATTTTTGCATGTGGATCTTAATAGGGTGGGGTACAAAGATGAGCCTTTTATTCTAGCCTCTCAAGCTAAACAAGTGTTCTATGTCACTGATCCGACAAGTACAAAATGGTCTATAGTGCTTTTATCTAACAAAGTAATTGATGAAAACATTGGAGATCAAGGTGATATTGATGTTAATATTGAATCATTTACTAGAAATGATCAAGATGAAAATATTATAGCGAATGAATCATATACAAAAAATGATCATAATGAGGGTATTTGGATCAATCCAACCGTCCGTGTTGTTAAGAGACGGGTAAAACATATTCCAACCAAGAAAAGAAAGAGACGTTAGTGAAAAAGGTACTAGTTATAAAATTATAGCTTATATCATTCAATAATATTAATTAGTTGTCATGTTATATATAGCTTATATCATTCAATGGATTATGGATTATGGATTTTTATATTTGTCATTTAATTTTTGTTTTTTTTCTTTCTTACAGGTCAAATGGCTAGTAACTAGGACGACACACACGAGACACATGATGAAAATGAAGCTCAGAATGAACCTTCGAATGTAGAAAGTGAAATAAAACGTGAAATAACTATTATGAAGTCAATCATCCGTGCTAGAGATAAAGGGATCAAGTTTGATGTACATTGGAGTGATGAGAACCAACTAATTGAGCCTAACGGTTCAATGTTGTCTTTATACATTGATTCACTTGTCCGTCAGCATATTCCAATTACCAGTGATAATTGGAGGAATCCAAAGTTGAAAGCTGGTAAAGATAAGATATGGACTGAGATACAGGTACTTTAATTTACTTATACTAACACACTTTATGTTTATATGTTTATAAGATAAGATAAGTCTTTAATTTACTTATACTAACACACTTTATGTTTATATGTGTATGTTTTTTGTAGAGGTCCTTTAATATTGATGAAAGCCGGAAAAAATATTGTCTTCAGTTGGCCGGAAAGAGACACAGAGGGTTCCGAGCCTTATTATCAAACAAATATCATAGGGATGTGGATAAAATTTTTGTTGAAGGAGAACTTCCACAGTTGTATGCGGACGTGATTGAACCCGAAGAATGGAGCACGTTTGTAGCCAAAAGGAAAACCGAAAAATTCAATGTAATGTTATCTTGTCATGTCTATTAATTGTATTATATACTTGTTGCATTAGTTTGTTCTGATATGACTTAAACTTGTTTATTCAGGATTTGAGTGCCATTAATCACCAAAGAGCACCAAAACCTGCGTATCCATACAGAAAAGGGCGTTTGGGATATGCACGGTTACAACAAAAATTGGTAAGTATATATTAATGCTATGATTTTATTAATTGTATTATTGTGTTATACTTGATGAATTTATTATTTAACTAAATGTGTAGTTAGAAGAGACGAAAAGTGAAGAATCATCACTTCCAGTACATGTTTTGTGGAAGGAAGCTCGTGTGGGTAAGGATGGAGTTGTTAGGGAAGATGTTCAACATGTTTATGACGAATGTGTAAGTATAACATTATGTCTTCAAGTTAATCGAAATTTTATTAAAATATAATTAATTTGTAATCCCCACTAATAATTTTCGACATGTCAATGAATTTCAGGAGACTCTATCTAAATCCTTAACCACAGGCGAGGAGGATTGCAGGAGCATTCTTAGTCGAGTACTAAATGTTCTTGAGTATTCCGGCCGGGTGAGAGGTAAAGGATTTGGTGTGACTCCATCTTCCTTGTATCCAAAGAGAAAAAATCCCAGCAACCGAGAAGTCATGCAATCATTGGAGGAACTAAAGGCGCAAGTCCGTGAATTGCAAAAGGATAAAGAGAGATATGAGGCGGAAAAGCGCGGTTCCGGTTGGAAAGATGCTAGTGACAAAGCTAGTATCAATTGTCAAAATAAAATTCCCGAGGTAATTAGCACATATTTATTTTAATTAAATTAACACATTTATTTTAATTGACCTTTATACACATTAACAATTACATATTTATTATTGCTTCAGGGCATTTCATCTTGCCAGTTGTATTTGTCGTTACCGACTTATCACATGGTTGGCAAGGGAAAAGTGCATAACCATGTGGGAGAGTTACTTCACCATCAACTGCTCCCTCATGGACATCTGAAAGTGTCGGTTGATATTGCTTTAGATACGGATGCGGTACTACCCATACCTGACTCGGTTTTAGAGGTTACATTGCTGCGAGATGCAATAGGTTCGTTTTTTGCATGGCCGTTAGACCTCATTTCCATAGATGATGAGGTATGTTGAAAAACATTACGAATCTCTTAGTATTCAAATGTCAAATCTGAACGATTATGAAAATCATTCTGAACCATTACTTACATTTTTTTTACATGGTAATGTTAGACTCCTACAAAACCCGCAGCTAAGAATAAAGGGGTTTTGTGGCAAAACGAGTCTGTTGAATCACAAAGAGAGGTACATTTTAAGTGTTATTCTATTATCCGAATTCAAAAGTTTCATGATTTTCTACTTTACCTAACTTATATGATTGTTAGGTTCCTGCTCAAGCTTCACAACAGGCCAGCAAGAAAAAAGCTCCTACTAGGACCGTGCAGGCAAAAAGAGCTCCTCCTCGCTTTCAGTTGTGTCTAGAAACACTTATGGAAATATCAGATTTGATGGATGGTGCTATTCATCAAATAGACATGGACGAAGGTGTTTCTGGTTTTCCTCATTCCGAGATGATCGGAAGAGAGGACATGGAGCATATTTTCAAGCATATTGAATTAGGCATCGGTGTTATGCATTCATACATCTGGTACTCCGATCAATCTATTATTTATTTAGTTGAACAATTTATTTACACATTTCAATGAAAATAGTCTAATGTTTATTATGTTTTTATTTAAGGTGCTTGTATGAAAAATTGATGCGGGGGACGGAATTGTCAAACAGATTCCGTTTCTTCTCTTGCACCCTTGTCAATGCACCGGCAATTGGTATGAATGCACTTTTAGTAAGAGACCACTTAACTGAGAGATTTATGGCCAGCAAGACAGAAAGTTTGTTTCTTTTACCGTATAATACTGGAAACGGGTAAGGTTTTCATTCTAATTTCATTCTAATCTTTAATTTGTATCTTTTGCGTAGAAATTATCCATCTAAACTTTTGTTATATTTTACAGTGGACACTGGTTGTTGGTTGCCATTAATCGTACAAGAGAAGTGGTCTATTATCTGAATTCATTGGATACTGATTGGTCAACATATCAGGATATGAAGGATGTAGTTGATACGTAAGTGACATTGTTCGAAATATTCGTGTGTATTTGTATATTTAATTATTTCTGTGAGATTGTTCTAAATTTACGTTTTTCTTTTATAGAGCAATACTCGTATACCGAGCACAAAGAGAATCTTGAGTAGCACGGGTTAAAGCAACCAACGTTACATGGGTCAAAGTGGAGGTATATTAATTTTCACAATGTTGCTTATTAGTGATGCTACTTGATAACACAAAACAACTCTATATTAATTCTTATTTGTTTGTCCATGTGTAGTGTCCTCGTCAGCGTAATGGCATAGACTGCGGGTATTTCGTTTTGAGGTTTATGAGAGAAATCCTTCAAATGGATCGATTAGAGATTCCTATTACGGTATGCATGGATTTATAACTTAGGATTTATTGTAATATTTATCGGATATGTCATATAATTTATTATTTTTAACTAAATCATGCATATTTTTTTTTTGTTATGTAGTACTTTGATGAATACGTGTGTTCTCATTACACGAAGGATAAATTGCAAGAAATTAAGGATGAATTGTGCGAATACCTTATTGAAAAAAGAATCCTATATAAGGTATAGGATTATGGGATTATGTGAATGTATAGTTTTGTGAATGGTTTATTTTATGGGATTGTACAGTTTTGTGAATGGTTTATGCCCTTTATGTGTTTTTTGATTGTAATTGTATAGTTTTGTGAATAGTTAATGTAAATTACTTGAATTATAATGGAAATGGTTTATGTGGTTTATGTGATTTATGGGATTAGTGGAAATGGTTAATGAACCATACTAGAAATTGTTAATGGAAATGTGAAATATACAGGTTTATTGAAATGCCTTGAATTATACAGGTTTCTGCATAAAAAATGGTTAAAATGGGATTTAAAAAAAAATCATTAAAATTATACGTAGAGAAAAGACAGCACTTTCTAGAAAAGGCGTTGTCTATAGTTCACAAACGAAAGCGCTTTTCCTAAAAAGCGCTGTCTAAAGGGGGCCTTTAGACAACGCTCTCTAAAGGTATATAAAAAAATTCATTAAAATTTTATACGTATACATTAGACAGCGCTTTTTCAAAAGCGCTGTCTAAAGGCCCACTTTAGAGAGCGTTTTTTTACGGAAAAAGCATTGTCTAATGTATACTTTAGAGATCACTTTTTCATAAATAAAAAGCGCTGTCTTTACCTACGACAGCGCAACCTTAGGCAGCGCTTTTAAGCGTTGTCTAAGGCCTAAAAAAGTGCTGTCTAATGTCTTGTCTAGCGTAGTGGATGCAGAATCCTGTTCGATAACTCAGATCCATATGAACCAAATAACCCGGAAAAGCTTCTCCCGTCTCCAAAAACCTGGTTCAAATTTTCTTTGACCAACCTTCGTCCTCGTGGAGATGCTAGAAGCACCCTGACAGATAGCGACAAAATCTTTATCTTTCTTCTAATACATCATGTTACAATAGATCTCCCTAAAACCATTTTTAACCATATGAGTCATTCCATCAAAATCTCCAGAAACAAAGTGCAAGCTTTCATTCCATATGGAAGAATCATCTCAGAAATTCTTCTAAAAGAAAGGGCCTGGGATTTAATTATCAGGCTTGAACCTCGTACTTCTCATATCGAAATCAGTTGTGAAACTATGAACAGTGTTGAGGATTCTGATGATTAAGGTGGTGATGTTCATTTAGCAGTTGCTATGTTTTGTCTTTAATTTGTTATGAACAATCACCATTGAATTAATGAAAATGTCTTATTTGTCTCTTAGATAATTTAACCAGTATTAGAAATCAAAATGGCTAAATTAAAAGAAACTCATTAATTTATCCCATCTAGGAAATCGCGTACAAAAGGTTACTTCCCTATTTCTTACTAGAAATTTCCTAGCTGTTCAACTCTCTTGAAATACACATACAGTCGTTCGACTAATAAACTAGTAAGGAACATCTCAATCCTTCATAACACGGAAGTACGTAACTCTAAAAGTTTTTCTCTTATAAGAACCTGTTTTTGTCGAGTCCAAATCTGTATCTACATGTTTGTGTTTAAATCTTTATTTGAATACAGTTAGCCTATTTAAAGAGCTTCTTATTGGTTTTGTCTAATTGCTCTTCAGATTAATCTTGCCATATTGAAAAATTAGTAAAACAAACCTAAATTGCTTTTAAGGTACCTGAACACTGTTTCACAAGTGGCTTCCATCCTTCAATTAAATACATACTGAGTATGGATGTGTTTCCCTAAAATGATTCTAAATGCTTCTAAATGTTTAAATGACTCTGTAACTGAATATAAATGACTACATGCTTAAATGCTTATATGCCCTAACACTTTTTTGATGATGTCAAAAAGGGGGAGAAATATATTAATTTTGATTGAAAGAAGGAAATCTGAAAGAAAAGAATGCAGAACTCAAACAAAGTACTCTTCTAAAATGAGTTACTACTAACGGTTGTTGTTTGATGTTATCCGAGGAACTCTAAACAAGTTCACTAGGCATTCTAAAGACAGGATAAGAAGAAGAACCACGATCACAGAATAAAGAATCAGATTAAGTAAGAATACTCTGAAAGCAGTCAAGGCAAAGTCTACATTTCAAGATACTCACTCAGAAGATCTGTGCAAATAAGAAGTCAAAAACTGTCTGAAGATCTGGATTAAAGATCCAAGCAAGAAACCAGTCTATCAGGAACAGTTAAAGACGATTTGGTATCAGACTAAATCATCAATTGAAAATCAGATTCAGTACACAAAGATTAATATCAGACTCTCAAAGCAAAGCTGTGGATTACTGTCAAATACCCTCATTGGTATCAATATCAGCACTCTAAGGAATTACCTCTTAAGCGTATGAGAAGAAATTCTTCACTTGGTATCAAACTCAAAATACTCTGGTATAAGAGTCAGCACATCATTTTTACATCCAACTAAAACAAGATGTACCAGATTTAGAATCAAGCGTGATTGATCACAAGTTTTAACCTTCAATTGGTATCTGATCAAAAACCAAGCTTTGATAATTTAACTGAGTTGTGACAATAACAAGGTCTGTAATAAACCTGTGTTCAAAGTCAAACTCTGAAGATTCATGATCAACACTGGTGATTAAATTTAGAAACTCCAAATTTCGACTCTGAAAGATCCCAATATCTGACTTATGGAAATTAGGGGAAGATTACCCAGAAGACCAAAATGCAAAATCTATATTCTTCATATAGCCTTAAACTCAGGGGGAGTATCTCAAAAGACAGTTTATGATATACAGCGAAGCTATGTTTATCAGTCAAAGAACTGCTCTAATTCTGTGCTCAATTGAATCTACTGAAAAGTAGAAATGCTTCAGACAACTCTGAAGATAACAAGATCTGATATGAAAACAAAGGAAACTGAGTTCTGAAGGTCTGAAGATGGAAGTTCTGCTAAACTAGTCCAGATGCTAAAGACTCTTCGTTTTCTTAAGGACAAGATATAAAAGTAACTCTTTTCTATTTCTGTTCTGGCAACTCAAGATGTTACTCTGTATATCTTTGGATTATATAAAATCCTAGATGATCTCAGATAAAGCTTTGAAGATAACTCATTCAGGGGGAGATGTTGTTCCACACTCTGAATTTGTTTGCTTTGGTGATTACCTTGTATAAAATGTTCAATCAAAATACTTGGTTTTGTCATCATCAAAAAGGGGGAGATTGTGAGAGCAAGATTTATCTCTACAAGTCAATCTGTGTTTTGATGATAACAATAAGTATTTGTGAAAGAACCATTTTATGGTCTAACGCGTGTTGTGTGCAGATCATAAGAACTAAAGACATCGGAACCAACATACACCAGCCAGATGTACTATGATTGAATATATAAATATATGTGAAGTTACTATGTGCGACTAAAGTCGCAGGAAGCAAGAACGCTTGTTTATCTAGTCATAATCATCCAGATCCAAGGATGCCAAGATTTCTGTTGCAATGCTCTTGTGGATGCTCTCTGAAAGTGATCAAGATTCTGAAGATAGCGAAGCTTCTGAAGAAGTACACTCAGAAAGAACCAAAGTTCTGAAGACTCCTATGACTTGAAGTTTTGATGGCTGAAGGCGCTGAAGACCAAGTGCAGAGAGATTCTGAAGACTGACGAGTTCTGAAGATCAAGGTATCAAACAAGAAGTTCTGAAGACTCTGAAGACAAACTCTGAAGATTCGGAAGACTTAAAGCAGAAAAGGATAACGCTCTTAAAGACCAAGTACTGAAGTTCTGAAGACTGATTCCTAATGGACTTCTTCAATTAAAGGAAGACTTGAAGCATCAGATATTCTGCTATAAAGACTCCACTCATGCTTCATCAAATTAACATCAGAAGCCACTGAAGTATCGAAGTTTAAATATTACCGTTGTGAGTTAATTGTACACACTGCCCAAGAAAAGATCTCTTCTGCAAAAAGAAGATATGTCAGTACAACTCATTATATCACAACGTCTCTTTTCCAAACAGGCAACAGTATTCTCTAATGGCTATATTTCTACTGGCTATTTAATGGAAAGAGTTTTTGCTTCTGATGTGTCGATCACTTGTAGAATTACGAATTGAATGTTCATCTACAAAATTGACCAAGTCATCGTGTGAAGATAGCAACAACGATGAGTTCTCGTTGTAACACTTAGAATATTCAAAGCTGTCATTAATTCACTCATGGCAATTGTTGTTGAATCTCCAAAGAACAAATTAACACAACAACAACAATCAAACAGAAGCTGTTGATGAAGAAGACAACAATTGAAGATCAGTCAAGTCATCAACCTACCTTCTCGTCAAAGCTCATTGAAGATCTGAAGCAAGGAGTTGCTGCTCAAAGCTTGCTCAACCAGAAGACGAAGAAGAAGAAGATCTACAAGATGTCAACCATCATAATATCTAAATCCATCTTTGTAGTTTCTTAGGAAAGCAAGGAGCTGATTGCTAAAAACTTGCTTGAACACATGTGTGTGTTCTCTGTACTTACACCTAGGAGAAACTTGCTTATTAAGAAGCACAATTTGTAATCTCCAGTTTGCCAATTCAACTTGATGAATTGTGACTCCTCAAGTGAACGTTATATCTTGATGGGATCCCTGAACGGTTCAGCTGTGAGTTGAGGCCCTTGAGTAGATCACGTGGTGATCTGATACTTGAGATGACAATGGCTGAGGGTCATTGTGGAAAATCTTGAAATATGGTCAGTAGCGTTATATTCATTAAGTTGAATCCCTGAACGGCTAGCTGTGAAATCCCAGTAATGGGTCTGCTCGGTCAATGAACGTTATATCCTGTTAGATCCCTGAACTGTTCATTGGGTTGTTAGTCACAGTGCGGTTGTGCAAGTAGTTAGTCACCGGCTGTTGCCCGTGCAAGTGTAATCATGATTTGGTTATAATGGATTAAGTCCTTGTGTTCAAGGCGAAATTACCTGAGGAGGGTGGACTGGATTAGCCCACGTGGTGAACCAGGATATATCATGTGTCCTTTACTCCTTTGCTTAGTATATCTTTTTATGTTCCTGCTTTGAATACCAGAACCCCATATTAAGCAAAGTCAGAACCTTGCAGCCTATCTCTGATAAGCTTCCGCACTGCAAGTTCTGAGTATCGTATCTTATGAACAGAACACATACGGTTCTCATACTCATTATTTAATAGATCAGAATCTCTCAATGAACATTGAAGGTTCTTGAGCGTCAAATTAACAAGATGCGAAAAGTTACTAAAAGATTAAATACACAATTCAAACCCCCCTTTCTTGTGTCTTTCTCGCACCTTCAATACAGACCGGAAAAAGTTTGTATTAAGAAACATAGTAAGTACTTTGGATTCAAGGAAATTTTTGTAAGATGGTTTTATATTTGGACCCAAGAGGATTACAATGGAGATCGAAGTAAACGCGGTGTGGAAAATGGTATGTTATGAGGAAGTGACAACGAAACGTATTTTGGATGAATGTGCAACAGAGTTATTAAGTTGTTGTTGAGGCTTAAGTTATAGAAGTGTAATAAAGGATGGTTCACCCATGAGAACCCTAGTAGTATGATGTGAAATGGGAAAAGCTACACCTTGGTATTAAGAACAAGCGTAGTGGTAGCATCGTGGTCACAAGTGTACGTGATGGAAAGGTTCCTCAAGAGGATGCATTGCCCCGATTTATTTTCATGTATAGAGAAACTTCTGTAATTGTGAACAGTCGGAATATTCAGAATCTACCTTTTGTTGGACTAAGAGCGTTGTTGTTTTAGTTCTCACCAAGGAATTCAAATGAGAGAACAAGGTTGTGTGCTCGACATGATATGTCCGTCGCTTTTGTGGTATCGTATAATGGTTGTGTGTTGGGTTTTGCTTGTGGACGAATCAAGTATGAGTGTGGCAAAAACCCTAGAATGTCGTCATTATTGGCTTTCAGCTAGAGTAGTTGTAGGAGAAGAGAACGAACTACCCCGCTGAAGTGTTGTCGTGTGACCGCTTCGAAATTTGGAATCCTGCCTTGTCACTTGGTTGAAGTGTATAATCCGCACGTTTTAACTTTGTTCTGTATTACCTTGAGTGGATCATGGTTAGTGAATGTTATACAAGTTAAGAAGCCACGAGTTGAGAATGATATTATGGGTTAGAGCAAGCACGATTGATGACTTTTGAATTAAGAGAAACTGGTTTTTCTAGCCGCTTCAGCAGTGTTAACTGATTAACACAGTGTGGTTAACCGATTAACATGTGCAAAGATGGTGCTTGCACTGAATTTTGAGGAGTTAATCGATTAGCTCGAATGGTTAATCAATTAACATGTGTGTAAATTGTGAAATCCCTTTGGAACCATCATCTCCATTTTGTTACCGTATGTTGCTCCGATTGGAGAGTATTGTGTGAATGGAAAACAGGATTGCAAGTAAATGAAAAATGGATTTGTATTTTAAAATTGGAACTTCTGGAAGGGTGTTGCATAGTTGATAATCTATTTAGACGACAAGGGAATTTGAATTTTGGGGAAGTAATTTTGTGAATTGTGTTGAGTGTGAGAAAGTCTTAAGTGTATTATTATCATTACTGTTGAGAGCCTTAAGGACGAAGTCAGAGAATACTCACGAAGTATTGATCTTCTAAAGATCGTTTCGGTAATTTAATTTTTGGTGTTTAGTAAGGTATGAGCGGTTGGTCAGTGTTTATTAATCGTTAACTTCCATGAGTTCATGGTAGTGGATTTAGGCTCCGTGAGAGGGGTACCAATTGTGTGCAGTTGTGTTTTACCCAGAGAAGGAAATTTGAAGGTTATCCTTCCAAGTACGAGTAAGAATTGGGTGTTCCAGAATTAAGCATGTAAATTAGATTGTATGTGAAACTAGACAATTGAGAGAAGTGGATTCAACTGAGAAGTGTGGTATGGACTTTGAAAGTGTGTGTGTATGTAGAGTGTTGTTTGTGAATTGGTGAGTGGTATAAAAACTCACAATTGTGCCTTGGACGGTTTAAGTTTTGATAAGTGGTGACTCGCATAGGATTGAAGTTCCGTGATGGTGTTATGTGTGGCTAGCTGAGATCTTGTGTCGACAAGAAACTTGGAGTGAGTCGAAAACCCCGTAAGAAGAGTTGATTTGGAATGTGGTAACCCAAACCGGAGGTTGTTAAACTATTTTGGATATATTATTTCGAGTTTAGAATGGATTTGGAGTTGTGTATGTTATGCTAGTAACAGTATAACTCGTGTATCTCTACCGTCTAAAGAGTATTGGACCGATGTTAAGATATTGTGTGTTGGCGAGGAAATTGTTCTAATATAGTACGTCAATAAGTTTATTATACCGTTGGTTAGTAAGGACCCCAATGGATGAGTGTGTTTCTCCATTGACTGTTTACTACTGGGTAGTGCTTGAGAATCTGTGGTGTTCCACTGTCAAAATTTGGGTTACACAGTGGAAGGTGACTGATGAAAGATGTAACACCCTGATTTTTAACAGCGGGAGTGTATATTTTTTTTTTTGAATGCCATACATAATATTGACAACTGTCTTTTCAGGAAAATAATAAAAATGATTAATCAGAGTACGAGCTTTCGATCTAAGTCTTTTCCATACATAGGACCAGCGTAATGCCCACTATTATAAATATTTGTCCATACACATAACGATAAGCACTCAGCTTTAAGAATAACAACAACAACAACATGGACAACCTCAAAACACGACCCTAAGCTGATCTTGAATTCCAAGCCCAAAGACTTCCAATCTTACAAGCCTTCACGACACCTGGATACCTTAACTATCACAACTTCTAAACCTGGGTGGTCGTTAGCCACATCATAATAATAGTAGAGGGTCACGATCTAAAAACAGCATATATGGAAAAATACACACATGCCAGCAGAACATGATATACATAACAACATGAATAAGATGACAATATGATATGCAGAGCAATATAAATGAGGTGACAATATGATATATGTAACAATCACCATATTTAATTTAACACACAAATGCAATGCACAAACATTTAATTTAACACACAAATGCAATGCACAAACATTTAATTTAACACACAAATGCAATGCACACACATCCTAAATGCATACCTATATGAATTTGGTGGTCCCAATTCGTCGGGTACCCTCACCATGCATGAATTCCAGAATTTAACCTCTCCGCAGAGAGTCGTGATACCCCCTTGGGTCCTCACTAACCGTGCAGCCTCGCAGACACAAAAGTGTTGCCCTTGCAAACACCCGGAGTTGCCTCCCTCGCATTCTCCTGACTCAATTTGATCTCAAAGGATCGATGACGGCTCAGTCACATCACCTGGTGCAGTAGAATTCCCTTCGGGATTAGGTGATGATTCAGAACCCATCACCCTGGCCCGTTCGGCGCCAACTACCTACACGCAACTATGGTATGCATGACTCACACATGCAAATGCAACAGTTTATATAAACACCATATGTATAAACACAATTCACAATTCACAATTCATAATTTACCATTCAGTTCATATATCTATCACAGATCATATGAACAATTCTCAGTACCAACAGGTGGCTCAGACACACCTCGTGTTGTCCTCCTCGACATACACATCAATCGCAATTCATATATTTATCACAAATCATATGAATAATTCTCATTACCAACAGGTGGCTCAGACACACCTCGTGTTGTCCTCCTCGACATACACATCAATCGCAATTCATATATTTATCACAAATCATATGAATAATTCTCATTACCAACAGGTGGCTCAGACACACCTCGTATTGTCCTCCTCGACATACACATCAATCGCAATTCATATATTTATCACAAATCATATGAATACACATCACAAGTTTAGCATCATAGCATAAACACACATCCCCAACTGGGCACACAATCATGTATATCACCACATATCCCCAACTGGGCACACAATCATGTATATAACCACATATCCCCAACTGGGCACACAATCATCACACATCCCCATAAGGGCACACAACCATGAATACAAACACACATGCATTCAATCACATATAATATCGTTAGAAAGTGCCCTTACCTGAGCAAGCTTCCAACCCAACAAACCTACGCTACGTAAGATCAATTCGTCCCTCACGATGAAACCTCGTAACCGGATCCCACTGTAAACCTTTACAATACACAAGGACTTATGTTAAAACCACTCGGATATATCCTACAACAAGGCTGGGTCTTGGTCGCTAACCCACTCAACCAGGTTTTGGTTACGACACTGGTTTCTAACCGAATCGCTTTATAAAATAAATCTTTTCAAATAAGAAAGAAATTAGTTTTTCTCTTAAAAGAATAAATATCAAACTCAAAGAAGATTTTCCACAAACCATTTTAAATTCTTTTACTTGAACCCATAATTGCGTCAAATTATTTTTCTCGCACTATGAATAAATTCAGCGAAACCGAAATATATAAATCACCAAAATAAGATTTTAACCCCAAAATAAAACCACCTAAAATACAATAAATACCAAATAAATAGCCAAAATATTTATTTCGTATATCTAAAATTAAATTATCTCCTTGTATCAAAATATTTTAATCATACTATCCATATAATTAATTAAACAAATAAAATACTAAAAAAATATTCCAATTTCAATAATATTCTAAATTAAAATTTAGAATCAATAATAGTTTTTCAATCACAATAAATTATTTTGGATCTAAAAATATTTCGACACAAAACTAGTTAACAGTTTTTCTCAACGGTACCAAAAATCGGCACGGATCGTACTTTAACATACTATTCCGAACGTATCCGGAAAATTCCGAAAAAATAAAATAATTATCTAAAAATATATAATTAAAGATAAATAATTATTCTTTCAGGTTAAAAAAACAGGATAAAAAAATATCAAACGAAATGAAAATTACGAGACCGGAAGTAAAACCCATAGTGTGGCGCCCGCCATAAAAATGGGCATAGCGCCCGCCACACAAAGAAATGTGGCGGAAGCCACTCAAAAACACAAATATAAAGGGTGGGTCCCGCCACCCACTTATTTCTTTAATATATTTTTTTTTCTTTCTTCTTTTTTTTTTCTCCACCAAATATATAAATAAATATATATAATCTTAAATAAATAATAATAATAATCCAAATAATATACCCACAGATAAATTAAAGCGGTACCAATATTTTTTCTCTAAAAAATATAATTCGATATTCGGATAGAAAATATTTTTTTTACCGACAATAATAATTTTTCCTACACAAAACTGAAAACAGAGGGGTATTCTATCGGTGTAAAAATTTACCAAATCTAACCACATAATTTAATACTAAAATAAAATAAATAATTAAACAACTAAAAAATTAAATAAATAACAAAACATAAAACTCACCTCAGTATTTCTGTGCGTGAGTAAGAGAGAAAAATCAAAAGAAAAATAATGCAACAGGTTTCTCATTATATAGATTTCTTAAATTCATCTCCACCTTTCAATTTCAAAGGCCACGATCTCCACCCTCTCTCTCTCTCACACGTGATCAATTCTTATCCCAAAATAAGCCGCCTCTCATCCACCGCCCTACTATTCAATCAAACCCGTTAATTCGTTCGGTCTCCTCGTTCGCTCACAGACGAGTCGTAAAACACTCCCGAATAACTTTTTCTAAAACAGAAAAATTCTACCGTTATCTTTAAAATAAAACACAACATTATTTTCGACAAAATAATTATTCTGAACAAATAAATTTTCTACGCCGCTTAGAAAAATAAAATGGGATTAAATTTTCATTTTCCGGCGATAAATAAACTCCTATTAAAATTTCCGACAACACTCGGAGTCCGTGGAAAATAAAACAACGGCTATATTTTTCTCGTTTTCTCAAAACATCAACAGAGTCACATTTTCAGAATTTCCGATACCATAAAAATAATATCTGAAATCAATTATAATCCTTACCAATTTAAAAAGTCTGATCGATTGCCAAAAGAAAACCTATGGGTCAATCCGATCCACAACCGGAACCCTAAAAATATCGGGTATAATCTGCTCACTCCAAATTTAGTAGAAAAACAGATTAAAATGATAAAACATCATAATATCATACGGACTAAAATATACAGGTCTTACAAAAGAGTTATGTCAGAATAATAAGAACTTAGACGGATTATTGCTTGTAAGTATGGAATTAAGGAGATCTTGTTTTAAGTGTGTTACCTTTGGTGTGACACGAAAGAAAGGAAATATCAGATTTAATGAGTACAGTGTACATCATCAGACCAGATGGAATGGTATATTCTTTCCGGAGATAGAATGCGACCAAGTGTTTAGTATGGGGCAACAGATGAATCGAGGAGAAGCAAAGTTAGAAGTTAAACCGATATTGAACCAAGAGTATGACTAAGGATGTGAAGTTGTTAAATTGTCAAAATAAGGATTTTGGTATGTGAAGTCAAGTTGAAATTGGATTACGTCAGAAATTTTAACGGAAGTAAAGGTTAAGTATGGATCTAAGCTAAGGATACAAGTTGCGATTATTGATGAGTAGAGGAAATTCGGGGGAGAATTTCAATTTAAGGGGGGAAGAGTGTAATTCCCCATATTATTTAAATACTCAATTGGAGATCAGATGAGTATCTATGTGCTCTATCTTTGGTAAGTTGGATTAATGGAATCCTCTAAGCACTTTAAGTATTATCAATTGGGATCAATAGAGCAACTGATGAAGTCTGAAGAGATCAATTCTTTAGTAAAAGAGACGGATCAATATTTATTAGTTCAAGAGATTATATTATGGTAACTCGAATAATTGATCAATTGGTGTGAGACGATAAAATATCAATTGGAGATATTTTACTCTATTGGATTATATTATATAATAAGTGTTATATATATATATATATATATATATATATATATATATATATATATATATAGTAAGAGAAGAGAAAGAAGAGAAGAGGAAAAAGAGAAGAAAGGGGAAAAAAAGAGAAACCAAGGAAGAAGAAGGAAAAGCTTTGGAAGAAGCTTGGATCATCATCTTCTGCAACCTCCTCTTTGATTATCAGGTGGATTTTAGTTAGACACTTTAAGTTCTAGAAATATATATTTAGAACTTAGGTTAGATTTGAGAGAAAAGGATTAAACGGATAAATCAATGAAATCTAACGGATGAAATGCGATATAAAATGCATAGTATAGTCAGGTTATGATTGGGGTTGATAGAGTATGAGTTGGAAGTGTTTTGGGTGAAGAAATGAGAGTTTTTGGCCCCAAATGACCTATTTTAGCGCTGCTGGAAATTCTGGGTCCGCAGGGTTCGCCTAGCGAACCCAAAGCGAAGGGAAGGCGAAGGTTCGCCTAGAGTTCGCTTAGAAAACTTTATGCCCTTTTTATTATGTTCTGTTCGTCTGGAAGTTCGCCTAGCGAACATGACAGATTTTCCCATTTTGATTCCTTCATAACTTTTGATCCGTAACTCGGATTGACGCCCGGTCGGAAGCGTTGGAAAGCTAATTTTATGCTCTATGAGTTGGTGAGGTAGAGACATGTTTATATGCCATGGATTGATAGGATAATTATGAAAAATGCAATGTATGTAATTATCGTTTCCACCAAAAGTTAAGGATCGGGAATCCGATCGAGATGAGCGTAGAGCCATTAGAAAGATGATCCCAGGAGGTATTAAATATTGATGTGAGAATAATGAATTGGCCTAAAGCGCTTTCTTTGAATTGGCCTATAGCAGCACTTATTAAAAGCGCTTTCTAAGGTTATCTTTTAATTGGCCTATAGCAGCGCTTTTTAAAAGCGCTTTCTAAGGCTATCATTTAGCAGCGCTTTTTAAAAGCGCTTTCTAAGGTTATACCTTTAGCAACGCTTTTTAAAAAGCGCTTTCTAAGGTGGAGACTATTTACGGCCTTTAGCAGCGCTTTTAGAAAGTGCTTTCTAAAGGTATCCTTTACCAGCGCTTTTTTTTAGCGAGTTTTTTTTATTCCTTATAGCAGCGCTTTGTGATAAAAGCGCTGTCTTTTTAGTGCTGCCTAAGGCTATTTTTGGCGTAGTGAATAATGACCATATGATCTAAGGACATATAGCATTTGAAACAATAAAAAAAAGTTCTAGGGCCTTTGATCTTTCAAATCTACAATAAAAGCTAAATTTCAATTCAACTTTAGGTACAAATTATTTTAAACATAAACCTCACAATTTGATCTTCAGAGTATTTGCAGATACACCTTCACCGCTAGACAAAGTTATAAGACCACTTTAAAGTTTGTCATCAAATCTATTGCCACCAACAACACTGAATGAAAAGTTTCATATCAGATTAGTAACTGTATATTTGTTCTAAAATTAATAAAAGTTTATAATCGTTATTATTACAATTGTTGGCAATATGAGAACAAAAAATTTGTTGTTAAAATTATAACTACCCACGAATTATCCATGGTGTGGCGGAAATGATACCGCAGACTTACATAACTGTATTTACATGTTATGGGGGTTTTTATCAGCATCCTTGTGGTTGTCGATAAGTTCTGAGTTATGTGACTAACATGAACCTCGACTAAAAGATACAAGATGAAAAAGATATTAAATTATAAAAATTTTATATAAAAAATAATTCACGAATTATCCATGTTGTGACGAAAATGATACCGTAGACTTACATAACTGTATTTAAATGTTATCGAGGTTTTTATCTGCATCCTTGTGGTTGTCGATTGGTTCTGAGTTATGTAACTAATATGAATTCCGACTAAAAGATACCGGACGAAAAAGATATTAAATCATAAAATTTTTATATAAAAAATAATTCATGAATTATTAAAAAACAAAAAAAAAAGTTTTAGAAATTATAAAGAAAGAAATCCATATTTAAAAAGTTGTGAATTATATCAATAATACAAGGCATTGGGTGCAAACTAATAATATAGTCTGTTACATATTAGTTATACTCGTGAAAAATTGGTTATCCTCATCAACTACCTACCCATTAACAAAACATGTAACCAATCACCCTAATCTGCCCTTATACACAATATTAGTTATGCCTAATAAAAAGACTTTATTGTAAATAACATTTTACATTTTATTAGTTCAACCACAACACTTTCTGATGCCACTTTTCACTTTCTTATTGGTATAATATTTCCTTCATTCTTATTGGTCCAATAGTCCTTTTTTTCATGTTTCATCTTCCCTCTCTTTTCTACATCATTCAGATTGCCACTTCCTCTCTCCTTGGTTCCACCAACTTTACCAAAAATCTGAAGAACAAATATTGTCACTAGAATCTCATTCACTCTACTCATCCATCTTCTTTGCATCATTTCCTAAGGTAATTGAAATGATTTTCTGAACGTTTGACGGAAAGCATTTCTGTATCAATGTTCCTTCTAATTTATGGTTTTGAAAACTATATTCAGATCCATGCTTCCAAAGCATTTGTGTTTGATTTCGAGCATTTACGATTTTAAAGACTTTAAAACGATTTGAAGTTTATTGTTCGTCAACATTTTTTTCTGGTTGGTTCATGCTTTTTCGGAAGCAATGTTTGTGTTTATGTTTTGGTTCAACATTTTTTGATTTCGAGTCGTCGTAGATGATTATCTCAACACATATTTCAACATTTATTGTTCGTTAACATTTTTTTTTTCTGGTTTTGGTCCATGATTTTTCGGAAGCAATGTTTGTGTTTATGTTTTGGTTCAACATTTTTTGATTTCGAGTATGTTTCAAGACATTTTTCAAATGATTTTTCATGCTCAACACATTTTTCAACTATGTATGTTTCAAGACTTTCAAACGATTTCAAGTTTAGAAACTGACATTCCAAAACATTACTTTCTGGTTTTTTGGTTCATGTTTTTTCTGAATCAATGTTTATGTTTATGTTTTTCTGAAGCAATATTCCAAACACGGTAATTATTATTATTTATTTGCAGAAGCTTTGCAATTGAAATTTGAATATGCAAAGGAAGATGGATTAGGAGACTATGAAGGTATGTATTCTGCTATGGTGATTTTAGGTGTTGGTCATTTTGGTAATTTTGTTTTTGTTTTATGTTACCTGGCATATCAAGGGTATTTTACTATCAAAGTTGTCTGTTTGCGCATTAGCACGTTGACTCTTGTCTTGATGTTGGTAACGGTTGAAAGGCTGAGAAATTATGCATATTTGAACGTTATATATAAGCATTAACTTGATTTGTACTGTAGTTTGATCCTTGGAGATAGTATAAGGAGTTGGTGTCTGAAATCGAAATAACTTTTGAATGGTCTATAAAACACTTTCGTAACTATTTATAAATTTATGGTATTTTTATCATTTTATGCTTTAATCAATAATCATTTTCTTTTGTAAAAAAACTTTTTCTTATGCTTGCCTACTTTTTCTAATTCTCAGTTAAATAAGAAGTTTATGTCAATCCAATGCTGTCATTTTAATCTTTGCCATTGATATCATGAGTTGTGTTGGTCTGAAATTATGAATTCATTTATGCATTGGAAGCAGATTAACTGAATAAAATTATACATCAATTTTAATCTTTGCCAGTTATATTTACACAAATCCAATCAACTGAACTAAATGTGTCTGAAACAAGCTCTACTAATACACCATCTAAGAGGGATGCTAATTCTATTGGGGTTGATGATCTATCTCCAAGCATGAATCTAACACCACACCAGTCAACCACAAAAGTGAAACACATGAAAACTCAATGACATGGATTAAATTTTCTAATGCTCACTACCGTTTTCTTGTCTTCCTTCGTTATTTGTAATGATCCATAACCTTATTTTGTTGAAACACTTATCTAACTTATGTACCTCTTGCATAACAATGTTACAAGTCTGTTTACTTTTGGTTATGATAGCTTACACTAAGTTTTTGTGCAATTCTTCCCTTTATAATTCACCATATTCAATCATATGACTCTCTTAATTTTATTCAATCTATTGTTACTTCAATGCTCATAACCTTTGCAAAATATAATCACACTGTAAATTCCAAATTTAATCACATTGTTACTTCAATGCTCACCATATTCAATCATATCACTCTCTTTATATGAATGCACAATCTTATTAGCAGTATTTCAATCTTATTATATACGCATAATATATTCCAATAAAAGAAAATTTAAACACTTTCCTTCAATGTTATGAAACATGTTAAAGGAAATTCTTTCGTAATATGGTTTCAGTCTACTAAAACTGTCATATATATTACGCCATGCATGTAATGCCGTACTCGGTAGAGTGTTCAACAATATATTATAATAAGATCAACTTACATATGTTACTTCTAACAACTGATGAATAAAACTAATATATTTTGAAAGAGTGCAATCTAATAAAGTAGCAGTTATTACTTCACAAAACTAATAAAGTTGCAGTTGTCTCGATTGTGTATTCAGCAGATATTTTAGAAATTCCTGTATTATTTAATGTCATTAATCCATCCAAACAGAGATCAAGGCATTGAAAGGTACCATTTGCCATATGTGTGTTCGTGACATTGAAAAGTGTGGCTACATAGAAGCGTTTGTCTATATGAGCTATGCATAAATCATTCAATGATGCTTGCTTTTCTCGATCTGAACTTTTTACCATTCCTTCCTAATGTCTAATCATGTTGTTAAATGCAAATATTGTACATGCTCACATCAACATTGACAAACATAGTTGGCTTTCTATTTTATATCTCAAATACCTCTGCCACAAAACTTAAAGTACAACTATGCCTTCCTACTTTCAGCACATATCACATTATGCTTGTTTTATAGGATTGTTCACAATTACCAATACAAATTGCCAAAGCTTTTCGACAGACAATTACGCATGGATCATTTTGTTTGGAAAGATATGGTTCGTATCCAACTATGTTGGATGATTTTTAGTTAGTTCACAAATTTGAAGCACTTTCTATTGGTAGATACACACAACTCTCTCTTTGCTCCGAGTGCCAGCAATTAGATGCTATTGGGTTTTCATATGTTATGGGTTTTAGTTGAACACTTGTTCTAGAGTCCGGATTTCTGACGGTGCACTTGTGGAAGCTGCAATTCTCTCAGATCGATATACCAGTCAGAGATTTTTTCCTGACAAAGGTAATTTTTGAAATTATTGTAACAATATTTATATCTATAGCTCTTGGTTACTACTAGAAACTAACTGTTCTGGACTAGACCAATGGTTTGAATTGGCCCAATCCACCTCTGCTCCAGAGCGGCCCAAATTGCCTAAGCCCAACCCACAGAGGGGCAAAAGTGACATTTCTGCCCCTCCAACCGGGCAAGGAACGCAACGTTCCTCCTCAGCTTCTATGCCCGTCACGCACGGCTTCCTCGCTGCCCGAACAGCAAAGGACAGGTGTCCGGAGCCGCGTTTATGCCCGACATAACGGCTAGTTTAGGCAGTTACCTCTTCGGGGAAAACGATTATTTCGCCCCGAAAATAGGACCGTTGGCCACGCGCTGGGGGCTCTATATAAACCCTATCGCTTGAGAGGGCCAGGTATCACATTTTCACCCTAAGAATACACTTTGTACTTGCCCCTTTTCTCTGACCCTTTCTTACTTGAGCGTCGGAGTGCCTTGCAGGTACACCCCATCCTCTCCTCATTCACGAGCCGAACACTTTGCACGCCTGACGACCAGCTTCCATCCGAACATCTCGCTATCTGACGACCAGCTTACGTGGACCAGTTCGAATACTTTAGATCAGTGGCGCCGTCTGTGGGAACTCCTTGTTCTCCCCTTCTTTCTTTCCTCCTCGGAAACTAAAAGATCAAAACATACTTTCTTGATCCGCCCACATATGGCCGCTCAGAACTCCGCGAAAGGTGCTGACGCTACGGTTCTCATTCTCGTCAACAAGATGGATGCCGACGGCAGTTCGTTGCTACTTTCTGATCCCCGTTTCCTTCGGGACGGGGCCACTGCATCTCCAACTCCTCCTCCCACCGAGCAAGGAGGTAAACAGCTACCGTTGGGGGAACGACCAATCCCTGGCCCTCCCAGCGCTGACCTGGCCGTTGCAGCTCTCCTGGAAGCTGTCAACCGCACGAACCTCCTTATCTTGCAGCAAGGATAAAGGATAGGAGCTCTCGAGGAATCATCTCTTCCAAGATCCTCTCCTCCCAAGAATAAGCACCAGAGATCAAGAAGCCCGCCACCTAGGCGCGGGGAAGACCGCACGACGAGGCGTGAGTCTGGACCACGACGCGTTCGCAAGCGCGACCAGATCTCCCCGCAGGATCGGTCATCACCAAGACACAAGAAAGCGAGGCAGGACAAGCATTCTCCATTGGTCAGACCTCGAGACCGGCCACGATCACGCTCACCTCGCAGAGACCGCCGCCACGAGCACAGACAACGGTCACCATCAACTTCAAGTTCGGACAGCGACGACGAGCCTTGCGGCCCGTTGTCCCGCAGGATCCTGGCCACCCGTCTCCCTAAAGGACTAGAGAAGCCTCCGTCTCTAGGGACTTATGATGGAACCACGGACCAGACGAGCACATAGAAAACATAGATGCTCTTTTGGAGTACAGAGGTGTAAGAGGAGCCGTCAAATGCCGCCTGTTCCCAACCACGCTCTGGAAGGGAGCAATGACCTGGTATAAACAGCTGCCTGAGGAATCCATCACATCCTGGAGGCAGCTCGGGAGGATTTTCTCTCGTCACTTTACTGCATCACGACGCCATCCAAAGACCGAGGCGTCCCTCGGAGCTGTCGTGCAGGGAAGAGATGAGCCTCTTCGGGACTATATTGAGCGATTCAACAAGGAGGTCGTGCAAGTGCCAACGACCGACGAGATGAAGAAATTCCTGCTCGAGCAGGGATTACGTTCTGGCTCAGACTTCGCGAAAGACATCGGCCTCGATCCGCCGAGGAACCTCAACGCTCTCCTCCACCAAGCCCAGTCGCATATACAGTACGAGGAGAAGGTCGCCGCCCACTCTGTCCGGGCCTCCCATCACCAAGAAGGTGCCCGGTCATCCAGAGCTGAAGAGCCCTCGACATCCCGTCGAGGAGATAAAAGACGCGACGATCGGCCTCGCGACGCACGCGAACAGAAGGGACCTTCTGGGAGGTTCCATGACTATACCCCCCTCACTACCTCGAGGGAGAAAATCTTGTCCGAATGTTCCAACTCAGAGTTCAAGCAGGCGGGAGTCCGTTTCCCCAAACAGCTGCCGGCCAGGCCGGGTGTAGATAAATCCAAGTATTGCCGCTTCCACAAGAGCCACGACCGTACGACGGAAGAATGCATCCACCTCAGAGATGCCATAGAGATCCTCATTCGCGATGGCCACCTGAAGCAGTTCGCGAAGAAGAAAGAAGCTCCCCGACAAGAAACCCAGGAGAGCAAGAAAGCTGCAGAAGAGACTCCGCCCTCCGAGGACACCAACGTACAAATCGCCATGTCCATAACTCGGCCAGAAGACTTCTGTATCCCTGATAGTCTGCCCGCCTCCGCGTTCCTAGGTGCTCACAGCCCGTGGGAGGCCTTCCCGTCGGCCATGGTCATCTCCGGTGGTGGATTCAACAAAATCACGGTCGGTTCAGTCAAAAGGAAATTCGATCAACTGATCAGCAAAAGCTCCAACAAAGTCACCACGCTGGATACCACTCACAAAGGATCCTCTCCCATTTCCTTCTACAAGGAGGAGCTCCTCGGCGGATCACCGAACTCAAGCATCCCGCTTCTCATCCGGGCAAGGATGGCGAACTTCGACGTTCGCAGGATACTCGTGGACCAGGGCAGTTCAGTTGATATCATGTACAACCATTTGTTCGAAACACTGCAGCTGGACGACTCTCACCTTACTCCATACGTTGGATCCGACCTGCAGGGATTCAACGGAGCAGTAACGAGGCCCCGAGGTTACGTAGAGCTCATCGTGACCTTCGGTTAAGGGAAGACAACCTGAGCAATCAAAGTACAGTTTCTGGTAATTGAATGCCCGTCGCTATATCAGTGCATTTTTGGAAGGCCAACCCTGGCAGAGTTGATTGCAGTGCCTTCCACCGTATATCTCAAGATGAAGTACTACACTTCTGAAGGGATGGTTGCCACCCTCCACAGCGACATCGAAGCTGCCCGTCGATGCTTTGAAGCAGCATCAAAAGGACTAAGCACCATCTCAGCGAGGTCGAGGACCTCTGGTCGTCCTCCTTTTCCCAGCAGCTCCGAGCAGCCAAAACCACTCCCCCAGGTCGAATCCATCGACTTGGACAACCGTTTCAGCGAGGAGGATCACGCCAAAGACCTGACGACTTTGGGCAGCCAGTCCAACAACAGCGGCCATCTCCTACGCCCTATCCCAGATGGCAACTTCGAGATCGTTCCGTTCGGAGAAGACCCCCAACGGGGAGTGAAGATCGGAGCAGACCTCCCCGACCTGGCCAAGAGACAGCTAAAAGCATGCCTCCGGGAGAACGCAGACTTGTTCGCATGGAGCGCTGCTGAAATGCCAGGATTGGACCCCTCCGTCGCTTGCCACCAGCTTACAATCGATCCGGCTATCAAAACCGTTGCCCAGTGCAGAAGGAAACAGTCCCCGGAGAAGATGGAAGCCGCAGAGAAAGCTGTCAAAGACCTTCTAGAAGCTAGGTTTATTTCTGAGGCCAAATACACTACATGGCTCTCAAATGTTGTACTTGTAAGAAAAAATAATGGCAAATAGAGGGTGTGTGTTGATTATACCGATGTTAATAAGGCCTATCCGAAGGACGTCTACCCCCTCCCCAATATAGATAAGCTCATAGATAACTCCGCAGGTTTTAAACTTTTATCGTTCCTCGACGCCTACTCGGGCTATAACCAAATCCCAATGGCCGCGAGCGATAAAACTTACACGACCTTCATGACTGAATCGGGCAACTATTACTACAATGTAATGCCCTTCGGACTGAAGAACGCCGGCGCTACGTGTAATACCCCAAAATTTGCTCTCCCCTTTTGTCATCATAGCATGGCATTATCATTTATCATATCATATCCACCTCATTAGCATTGCATTGCATTTAACATAGAAAAATGAAGCATGGCATCCTTCTTACCATCAGGGCATGTGATCAAGTGGAAGGTGGACAATCAAGGAATCATTCAAAGCACAAAAAGGTCAACCAAGTTGGCTCTAGGCAAGCCAAGAGGTCTCTCATGTCTCATACTATCTCAATTGATCTTCCAAAACCTCAAGGAAGTGAGATTCAATGGGAGATTGAAGCACTACATCTTTCACTATGCAAGAGGTTCAAAAATTGAAGGAAAACCCTCAAAAGAGATAGCTCATTGATTCAAAATCATTCTCAAGTGGCATTTCTCATCATCCTTTAAGAGGATACACAACATACTCTGAGGAATTTGGATTTGGAAGATGTGCAATTTCCTCCTAACCAGAGAGGGTCAAAATTAGGGTTTCTAATAAAATCAGGATATCTCTGATTTTTTGGACAAAGCTTGTTGTCATGATATTCTACATGTTCTCAAGTGTATGTGTATGGAAAATTGCCTCTCAATTGGTTTTGGAAGTGTTTCAATTGGAAGAAAAATCAAGAATCAGAGAAATTGGGGCAAAGTCAAATAATCAGAGGAAAAAGTCAACTCTTGACTTTTTGAGGCCAAATTCATGAAATTCATGTTACATATGTCCAATGTACAAAATTTGGTCAAGAAACTCCAAAGGAATCATAAAAAAATCAAGATGTGGAAAGTTGCCATTTGTGGAAGAGGAAGGGTTACTAAAAATAGCAAGTTTTGGCCATTTTGCATCAGAATTTGAACCAAGGCCATTCAAATTTGGAGTACCAAATGAAAATTCCACTCTGCCTCAATGAAAGGCCTTGCTTTAAGCTTCAAATCCATGGGTAGAACATTTCCATTGGATAAAAAATGAGGGAGATATGATTGATCAAAGTTGGAGGAAAGTAGGCCAAAAACTAGGTCATGACCAAGATTTTCAGGGCACGCGCGCAGTCATTTTAACAAACAGTTGGTGGGCCAAATGTACACCTATTTTTCTCATGGTTAAAGGTTTCATTTGCAAAACTTGTCAACATCAAAAATGTTCCTTGTAGTGCCCTCTTCAATGTTCATGTTGGGAAAATTTTCATCTGATCAAGGTATGATGGAGAAATAGTGGCCTCAAGTTAGGGTGGTTATGCTGAAATTTTGTGCCATGCCAGCCTTGCCAACCGACCACCTGATGCGCCCATCATCCAGTCTTGTGTGCTTAAGTTTATAGTCATTTTGGAGCATGTTTGAGGCATCATTTCAATTCCTTTTTCACATCAACATTGTTCTCCAATGTGCCATCTTTCCAATGACTCCAAAAACACACTAAACCACCCATGGAGTAGAGAGAATTTCATCATCAAATCACCCTATTTCCATTGTTATCAACTGCCATCAAAAACCAGAAAATGAGAAATGAAAGTTGTTGATTGTCACAGCCCGTGCATTGTTCACCCTCCCAACATTGTTTCATTTGGCCCAACATATTTCTCATTTACCATACCACGTGCTGTACATGATCATAAAAAGGGAAAGGAGTGGAAACTTGTATAACAAGTTTTGCTTGCTGCAGCTTTACATTCCATTCCACCATAGCATGTCATGAGCCCTCTTCACCATAGCACTGCTCTCCCTAACTAACTTGACTCAGTTAGTTAGGGATGACTCAGTTTAACCACCTTGACTCACTTTAACTCACTCACCAAACCATGGTTAGCTTACACTATAAATAGAAATCTCACCTCACAATTTCATTTTCAGCTTCATTTTCTCATTTTTCACTTCAAAGTTCTCTCTACTCTATCTCTGATCCTCTCACTCTGTCATCAACTCTCTCAAAAATCCTTCTCCAAGCACACGATACTTCACTCTCATCATCATCAATGGCACTTGATTGAAGGCGGTTTGAGCATAATTCTGAAGGTTGTTTCAAGCATTGTTCAACAGTGAATCTCTGCTCTCAAGACAGCCAGATATATAGCATTTATTTTGCTTAGTTTGTGAAGCTCCCAGGTTGAAGAACAAGTACTTCCTCTGGTTTTCTCAAATTATACAAGAACTGCAAGATCAGGTTCCAAAGCTCACAAACTTTTTCCTCACGATTACTGGATTATTTTGTTGTTTTTATGATGATTTGAGCTTAATAGAAGCATTTGAACTCCGGCTAGTTGATAGAGCTTCTTAGAAGCTTAGATCCAAAAGTTAGGGCATATCTTTGTATCCTCTGTTTTCTACGTGTGCGCATGGTATGTGAAAGATAACTGTGGATTCGTATTGTGCTTAGCATGAGCTTCATTTTGATGTGTGCATTGCGTATTTTTGTGAAGATGTGGATTCGCAGGTGGCGGTTCTCGCCGGAGAAGGTGACCGGAGGTCCCTCTCCGGCCGGTAGCTTTAACTCCTAGGGTTTTCTCAGTTTGAATATTGGCCGTTGGATTTGTAAATCGTGCGGATAAGATTGTGCCAACACATAAAAAATGTCACATGCGCGGCACATGTTTTATTTTAATCAGAGTGAACATTATGTGGTGTGGTACACTGTATGTTGTGTGATCCTTCGTGCGCGTGTATTGATTTTGGCTACTTTGACTTTTGTTTGACTATGACTTAATCTGATGGTTGTTGTTACTTTGACTATTGTTGACTGAAGTGCATGGTTGTTAGTGTGTTATGCGCGTAGCTGGACCTAAGCCAGATTGATATCCACACCCCCTTGGTTAAGGCCCAATGTAATTTGAACTGAATAGTTACTAGGCATGCACCCCCATTCACATTTACATTCCATTTTATTTTGCTACACGTTTCATAATTAATTTTTAAAAATACCAAAACATATTGGAAAATTCTACAAAAATTCATGTGTATTCTTAAAACATTTAGGAAATTTTTCATGATTTTATTTTCTGATTTTATGACCTTTTTACCCCTGTTCCATAATTTTCTTTGAATTTCCATTTGTGTGCTTTCTAATTGTGATACTTGAATTTGTTTAATTTTGTTCTTGCTCATTACCAACTGTTTTGACATGATTCTTTTTGCATTGATTCACTAATACATTGAAGCATGTTATATGATTTTTGTTTGATTTTTTAGGTCACTTTATTACATGTCTTGATGCCTATATTTGTACCACTTTGCATGATGTTTCAATTTGACCTAATTGCTTTGTTTGAAGTCATTTTGCTTTGAATTTTGATATGCTATTTTGATATGTGATTCATCTCTGATTAGTGAACTCCAATACCATGTTTTCATAATTTTCATGAGGACATTTGATTTTTGCTTGATGCATTTCATGTAAGGCATTATGACATGTTATATCATTGTAATCTTTAGTGCATGTTTGCATGAATTCTTTTGTGCATATTTGTATGAGCATTTGCATAGTTGTGTGAGCCATTCATATGATATTATAGGTCTTTGATACACATTATAGGTCATCTTTACATGTTCATTTCAATTTGAACTTTGTGCATCATTAACATGTATTGTTTGCACTTTCTTTTTGAGTTTTCATCTCACTTCTTCTTCTATTACTTCTTGAATGTCTTGATGGTTGATTCATGGATACTTTTGAGATGTTCATAAACTATTTTCCATTTAGTTTCAATTCTGGTTGTTGATTTACATGTTCCATTTATGCATGTCCTCTTCATTTCTTTCCATCTTTCATCTACCCCTTCTTCTTGTAACATGTTTAAATGCTAATGGGTGATGATGGTTGCTTATTCACTTGCACTTGTATGATAATAACCATTGGTTTCCATATGATGCCCATTCTGGTTGTGGTTCTAGGATTTGTTTTCTCATCTAATTCTTGTGAGTTTTATGATGCATTACATGTTCTTTTACTTCTTATACTTCTTATACATGTTTACTAACCATGTAGGGGCTTCGGTAAGTTTCAATTGAGTGTGGATAAGGAATCCACATTCAACTTCTATCCTTTCTCTTTTACAATTCCATTTTGTGTTTTGCTAAGCACTTATGTGCTTTCTTTTAATAACTCATTACTTTCCCTTTTTGAATTACAATTCATCTTCTACTTTGGAAGTGAATTGTTTAATTCTTTCTTTCTTTAGACTTTAGGTTGAAACCTCACAAACCTTTAGGATCACTCCCTTTAATCTTCAATTAGGATTGAGTCTTAGTCCATATAGGTTTTACCTTTTCTCCTCTCTTGAGTCTCTTTTCTCATCTCAAAGAAAATTCAAAACATATAATAAAGGTAGGCATTTATTGCATTTAGGCCTTTCATATAAAGAAAAGATTATAAGGGGTCTTCTCTTGTAATCTTAGAATGTGTAGCATATAGCCCATCTTGGGTCAATGTGTTAAACATTTGATCTTGTATGAGGGACTTAAATGCAATACTTGTTGAAGGTGCAAATAATAAAAAACACTTCTTCATTTCTTAATCAACAAAAACACTTAATAAATACAAGTATGCTAGTGTGTTTGAACCTTGACAATTGGAACTAAGTGTGGGGGTCTTCTTCACCCTTAGTGTGCTTTCTTACTCATTCCATCTTGGAATGTGAGAATGTACACATTCCAATGATTAAGATTTAGATACACTATCATATGCAAACAAATAAAAAACTTCTAAAAGACAAAAACAAACAATAACGTCTTTCCTTCGGGAATTCTTTTCTCATCTCATTCATTCTCAACGTATGAACGTGCTTCTACTCGTTCTCTTGCAAGATGGTAACGCACTCGGACCAGCGAGCCTGCAACACCTGAGCTAGAACGTTAGCCGTTCTTTAAGAAACACAAACAATTCATCCCTAGTGAGGGGAACTACGTCGCTCTGATTCTCATGCTCCCGATGAGATACGTAGGCAGTGGGGTAGGGCCCATGCGAGCACTTCTTTTATTTTCCCTACATTTGTTTCTCTTTCTCTTTCCATTCCTTTTCTAGTTCCTCTTCCAGTATTCTTTTCTATCACCCTTTGATCGAAACAAGCAAGCGTGGATCCCATCGGGTACGATGGACGCGTGGGGGTGCTAATACCTTCCTCTCGCGTAACCGACTCCCGAACCCATTTCTCTTGGTCGTAAGACCATGCTTTTCCTTTCTCTCAGGTTTACGCGGTGTTTCCTTTCCCTCTCTTGGGATAAATACACATTGCTGGCGACTCTGTTTCGGTGCCACTTTCGCGTTTGTACTTGGATGAAAATCCCGGGAGCGACAGCTGGCGACTCTGCTGGGGAATAAACCCAGAATCTCTGGTTTCCTTAGCGAGTCAATCCTAGCGCTTGTCTGTTTTTCTTTCATTGGGTGTTTACTGTTGTGCTGTATTTACTGTTTTATTGTATGGTTATTTACTGCTTTACTGCACATTACTGTATTTACCGCATTTTAGCATTTTCATTTCACATGATATATTATGCTATACTGTGCTGCTGTTTTCTGTTTGGCGGGATGGGTGTTCTGAGAGATAAGCCCACTACCAAGGCTTGAGTACATACATAGGTATTAGAGTGGATAGTCATGACGCTTGCGTGGTGGTGACCACGTATTGTTGTTCATGAGACCCACAACCAGACGAGGTTCTATCAGGAGCTTTCTGCTACTGCATGTTATGCAGGCCAGTGGTTATTCTCTTGAGGAACTGTCGACTCTGGTGACCATTCCCGAGGACTCAGTTGCGGCACTCCTCCCGAGTTGTGACAGTGGCAGACCACATTCCGTGGCAAACCCATTGCACATTCTCGATCCGAGGACCCAATGCTGGGAACTTGCTATAGGACATCCCTTTTTGAAAGAGAATCAGCGGAGGCACTCCTCGATTGGCGATAGTACTGTACCCTGAGGGATAAATGTACTATTGCTTCTCGACCTCAGTGCCAGAAGCTGAGGACCTCTTTGTTTTGGAGAATCAGTTGAGGCCTCCTCGATTGATGATGATGCCAAACCAGAAATGGTGAACGTATCATCATTTCTCGACCTGAGAGCCCGGGATATTGAACATCCTAGTACCCACATGTGAGAAGGGCGGGTTGTTTACAGGTTTGCAGGTAACTATGACCTCCTACATACCCGGTTTTCTATCATCATTGCACAAAAAGGAAGTTTCATCCTATTGTATTCAGCTGGTTCTTATCTATGGTTCTATATTAGTCTCAGAGCTACACTGACACCGTTCACAGTTCAGCACAGACACCTGATTACCTGATCACATTGCCCTTTGCATTGCATTATCATATCCTAACATACATGTTTATTCATTTCCAGGTGCATATATTACCCTTGATTCCAGTCATCAGGTCCCTGCAAAGATGAACACTAAAGAGAGGAAGAATATCATCAGCTATAAGTTCCTTACGCCTACTTTGGGCCCTATTGTTGTGCTGAAGGGAATGGCGAGCCCTGCAGCACGAGAAGCTTTTGAAGAGAAATATGGGTGGATTTTATCTATGGTCCGTAATGTCAGTGATTACGAAGCCAGAGGTCTCCATATGTTGATGCAGTTCTATGATCCGCCTCTGAGATGTTTTGTATTTCCAGACTATGTGTTGGTTCCTACCTTGGAGGAGTATTCCAACATGTTGGGGATTGCTATCAAGGAGGAGCCCCCTTTCTTTGGATCAGTGGGGGATCTTGACTTTGGGAAGTTGGCTGGTGCTCTTTATTTGAGCAAATCAGAGTTAAGTGACAATGTCTCCAACAAAGGAAAGATTCGTGGTTACAAGTTGGAATATCTGATTAAGAAGGCCCAGGAAGCAGCTAAAGGCGAGAATTGGCTTGTTTTTAATGCTTTGCTAGCCCTTTGTATATACGGCATAGTGTTGTTTCCCAACGAGCCGGATTTTATTGATACGGACGCTATACGAATATTCATGATGAAGAACCCGGTGCCAACGCTACTGGGAGACCTTCACTACTCATTGTACAACCGAAATGAAAAGAAAAGAGGAGGGATAATTCGTTGTTGTGCACCCTTGTTCTATAAGTGGTTTGTGGGCCGTTTACCACAATCAGGGGCTTTTGTGGATTCCAAAGATTCTCTGGAGTGGAAACAACGTTTAATGGGATTGGTGGCCAAGGACATCGTATGGGTAGATCATGGGCTGATTGGCAAGAATATTATCCACAGCTGTGGTAAGTTCCCTAACGTTCCACTGATAGGAAGATTGGGTGGGATTAACTACAATCCTTCTTTGGCCATTCGACAATTTGGGTATGCCCTGACAGGTCCGCCTATTAAGAGAGATGTGGAGGAGTCCCTCTATTTTCATACATCAGATGGTTGGGAAGCAGCACAGAAAGCTTCTGAAAGCTGGGGTAGCATACTGAAAAAGGGGAAAGTTACTCTAGGCAAGCCTAACAACCGGGTTTATCCAGCATATGAAGAGTGGGTGAAGAAAAGAGTTGAAGATTTTCTCTTGCCTTTTGGTAAGGCACCCCTTTTGTATCCGGAGAATGAGAAAGCAAGAAGCACTGCTACTGTGGAAGAAGTTGACAAGTTGCAAGCCTTGGTGAAAAAGCTCCAAGGAGAGAATTCCGAGTTGAGTAGCCGTCTTCAAAATGCTCTACATGCCAACAAAGAGCTGGAGCGGAAAGCCCAAGATGCTGAACAAATCCTAACTGCAAAAGAAAAAGACTTTGCTGGAAGAGCCCAACATTTCCGGAAGATTAGTAAAGGTGCTGATGATGCTACTCAAGCCCACAAGCAAACCAAACAGGCGTTAGCACAGACCAAAGAAAAGTTAACAAAGTTTCAGCACGCTTGGGACGAAGTTAGGATAGAGAATGCTGAATTACAGGAACAGTTGCAGATTAAGGACGAAGAGCTTGAAAAGGCGCATGAGCAGAGGAGAAAGTATCGGGAAAGCCTCGGTAAGAGTCAAGAACAGCTAGAAGAAGCTAGAGGTGAGCTGAGGAATACCAAGAAAGAGCTTGAAGAAGTCATGATAGAAAGGGAGATACTCAAGACGCATGTCGGCATAAAGAGACACAAAGGAGTGTGTGATGACGAGGCTCTGATGCTGCATATGGGTTCTTTAAATGAAGCTCTTGAGAAAAGGGATGTCTTAATCAAAGAGATGATTGAAAAGCCGAATCACCAGCGTACCCGTATACTTTTTGAGGAGATCAAATACTCAAGTGATAAGCTGAAGGGTGTGGAATTGTCAGACTGATGTTCTTTTCCTTATATTTTGTTATTAATGGTTACCATCAGGCTTGTTGATGGATCCATTTTTCCTTGTATTGCATTTGCGGATGAGCCTTTCTTAAATGTACTTGAATACTTTGTTGAATGAGTATGAGCAGTTTTATTCAGAATTATTCCTTATCAGATAGCTGCACACAAGCACATGACCACGACACGTCTCTTTATATCACAATTTCTGGTCTTCAGATTTCTGTGGTTGGATTGGAATCAGGGTATAAAGCACCTCGGAAATGACAAACATGGCATTGCATGGCATTGCATATCATTTTGCATTTTTTGTTACTTGCTTTTCAGGTACTCGTTGCGGGGTCTCTAACCTTTATTTGGTTTCAGGCAGTATAGCGGAGAGTCATATTCACCGATATTCGACGCGAAGGAATCAAGTAAGAATCATGGATCAAGTGCAAAGTGATTTGGCGGAAATGAGGGCGCGTATGGACCAGTTCATGACCCTCATGACTGGCATGGCGCAAAATCAGGAGAGACTGAGGCTTCTGGTAGAGCGTCCCGACAATGGGCCCGAAGGTGATCATCATGACAATTCACAGGGACATGGCATTCCTCCTCCCGGTGGCAACCCTCCTCCTGGTGGTAACAATCGGGGTAATGGAAATGGTAGGCATGCTGGTGTTACTCTTGAAGATACTCTGGAAGACCAATTTACTCTGCTGGATGCTGATGTGGGTAATCAAGGGGATCGAAGGTATGATGAGCTAGCAGAGAAGATCAGGGCCATAGAATGCAAGAACTCTATGGGTATTGATGTTACCAGCTTGGGGCTGGTCTCAGGAGTCAGAATTCCCCCTAAATTCAAGCCTCCCACTTTTGATAAGTATCACGGCAATGCGTGTCCCCAAACGCATCTTCAAGCTTACTTTGGGAAGATTTCAGCCCATACGGATGACGAGAAGCTATGGATGCACTATTTTCAGGACAGTCTGGCTGGGGCGTCCTTGACCTGGTACATGAAGTTGAGTAGAGCTGCTGTGAAGAATTGGAAAGATCTGGCAGAAGCGTTCCTGAAGCAATACCAGTATAATATTGACATGGCGCCCAACCGCACCCAATTGCAAGGATTGTCCCAGAATGCCAAGGAGAGTTTCAAAGAATATGCACAGAGGTGGAGGGAAATGGCTGCCCAGGTCCAACCTCCCTTGTCAGACAGAGAAATGGCAGATATGTTCATGGGCACCTTGCAAGGGGCCTATCTGGATAGATTAGCTGCTTGTCCGTCAACTGGATCTGCTGATATTGTGATTGCGGGAGAAAGAATAGAAAGTCTGTTAAAGCTTGGAAAGATCCAGGATGTGAGTGGGGCTGGCTCTTCGGGGACGAAGAAACCGTTCGCTAGTAACCAGAAAAGAAGAGAAGGTGATACGAATGCTGTGTTTAGAGGACAAGGCAGAGGGCGTTCTCGAGCTTATTATCAGGTAGATGCTGTGACAATCCCCACACCGTCCGTTCAGAAACAACAACCCCAACAACAAGTTCAACAGCAACAACCTTTTTTCCAGCAAAGGTCTAGACAGAGGGATCGTAAGATGGATCCTATCCCTATGACTTATGCCGCGCTGTTGCCCCGGCTACTCGAGTTAAAGTTGGTAGAACTCCGTACTATGAAAGCTCCGGTTGCTGGAAACCTGCCACCTAACTTCGATGCTAATGCTCGTTGTGAGTTCCACTCAGGTGCTCAGGGGCACTCCATTGAAAAATGCTGGGCTTTCCATCATAAAGTACAAGATTTGATTGATGCTAAAGCCATCAATTTCTCTCCCGCTCCTAATATTACTCAGCATCCCATGCCTGATCATAGTGCAGCAAATGTGTACGCTGTTGAAGATGGGAGGAGATTAAATTTGGTGTTAGACGTTCATCAAGTGAAAACTTCTTTGTTGGTTGTAAAAGATCGTTTATTGAAGGGACAGGTGTTCCCGGGCTGTAATCAAGATTGCTCTGAGTGTATGAATCAGGAGAACGGCTGTGATAAGTTGAAGATGGGTTTACAGAATCTGATCGATGAAGGATGTCTACAGTTCGACAGAGTCGTGAAAGACACTGATGAGATATCAACCGTGACCATCTATTACACTCCCGCTGAGATTCAAATGCCGGTCAATGCAGTTCCTGTGGCGAGTGTTGCGCCAGAAGGGCCCAGTCCTGTCACTATCACGGTGCCAGGACCAATTCCGTTCACGTCTACGAAAGCTATCCCATGGCACTATGGGGCAGATGTATATTACGGAGGTAAAAAGCAGGAAGTTGAGCCGTCAGTCAGCCCAAATATTGATAATGTAGGGGTTGTAGGGGGCTTTACAAGGAGTGGAAGGTTGTTCGCTCCCCAAACCTTGAGAAGTGATAAGGAGGTAGAAGCCGCAGCAAAGGCTAAAGGTAAACAGGTGGTTGAAAATGCGCCCACACCTGAAGCAGAGACAAAGATTATTTTTGATAAGGAAATGGAAGAATTTATGAAGATAATCAAGAAAAGCGATTATAAGATTGTGGACCAACTGAATCAGACCCCCTTCAAAGATTTCAATCTTGTCACTATTGATGTGCTCTGATGCGCACCGGCAGGCGTTGTTGAAAGTGTTGAAGAGTGCATACGTGCCACAAGAAATTACTGTTAATCAGCTCGAGGGCGTAATCTCCAATGTTAATGTCAGCCATGGCTTGGGCTTTACAAGTAGAGATTTGACTGTTGAAGGAAGAAACCATAATAAGGCTTTGCATATCACGATGGAGTGTAAGGGCGCAGTGTTATCTCATGTACTGGTAGACACTGGTTCATCACTTAATGTCTTGCCCAAGAAGGCATTGATGAAGCTGGAAGTTGATGGTTTGATCTTAAGGCCTAGTGAATTGGTGGTCAGAGCATTCGATGGGACCAGACGATCTGTGTTTGGTGAGGTGGAATTGCCCGTACAAATTGGACCACAGGTATTCAAATCCACGTTCCATGTAATGGACATACAACCTGCATATAGCTGCCTATTGGGACGCCCTTGGATTCACGGAGCCGGGGCTGTTACTTCTACTCTACATCAAAAGCTGAAGTATGAGTTTGAAGGGCAGGTTGTGACAGTGTGTGGGGAAGAAGACATCTTTGTGAGTCACTTGTCCACGTTCAAGTACATTGAAATGGATGGGGAAATTCATGAGATGCTGTGCCAATCATTTGAAGCAGTCAATATTGACGATGCACCTGAGTCTTCTTCTGCACCAGTTGGGGCTGGTACCTCCATTTCATCTTACAAACAAGCTGTCGAAGTCGTCAGGGCAGGCAACGCCCAAGGTTGGGGCAGGTTGATAGAGACCCCAATGAAGGAAGACAAATTTGGTATTGGTTATCATCCCTCTACAACTTCAGATGCGGGGAGCAGGGGACCCATTACTTTCAATAGTGGGGGAATTATCTACGCGGACCAATCTTGTGCAGCCACAGAGGATAGTGTTGACAGTAATTGTGACCTGGACAACTAGGTACGCCCTCATGCTTCGGGACAACAAGTGCAGAACTGGTCCGTTGAAGAAGTCATCCGGGTTACTCTTCAGACAGAGTAATTTTTCTTTGTTTTTTCTAACCATAATGCATGACAAAATCTTGCGCTCTGCCCAAGGCGTATAGATTCATTTGTAGGGCCACCATGGTTGCATTTGCAATGTTTAATCATTAATAAAGGACGTTTTGCAATCAAATTTTGTTCTCTGTCTTTCAGTTTTTATTTTTGCACAAAAAAATAAAATGGCAATGTTTCATTTTCTTTTGTTTTGCTTAAAAATAAATTCTAAAATAAGGCATGAACCCGTTCATGCAGACTTGATCCTCCGGATACCACTGATAACGATTTTGATATGGCTATGTATGACTTTGACAATCCGATTTATCAAGCCGAAGAAGGGGATGGGAAAGATTGTGAACTTTCTGAAGAACTGGCCAGATTGTTGAAACAAGAGGAAAGGGTCATCCAGCCTCATCAGGAGACTGTAGAAATCATCAATATTGGTACCAAGGACGCCAAGAAAGAGATCAGGATTGGTGCCAGCTTGCAAGCAGATGTGAAGCAAACTTTGACGGAAATGTTGCGCGAGTATGTTGACATCTTCGCCTGGTCGTATCAAGACATGCCGGGGTTGGATACAGATATTGTTGTACACAGGCTGCCATTAAGAGAAGAATGTCCGCCAGTCAAGCAGAAACTTCGTCGGACTCACCCCGACATGGCTTTAAAGATTAAGGAGGAAGTCCAGAAGCAGTGGGATGCTGGTTTTCTTGCTGTGACAAAGTATCCTCCATGGGTAGCCAACATCGTGCCAGTACCGAAGAAAGATGGAAAAGTGAGAATGTGTGTGGATTATCGAGATCTTAATAAAGCTAGCCCGAAAGATGATTTTCCACTACCTCATATTGATGTGCTGGTCAATAATACAGCTCAGTTTTCAGTGTTCTCATTTATGGACGGTTTCTCCGGGTACAACCAGATCAAGATGGCACCTGAAGACATGGAGAAGACCACGTTCATTACTCCGTGGGGTACATATTGCTATAAAGTAATGCCTTTTGGGTTGAAAAACGCAGGGGCAACATACCAGCGGGCGATGGTGACATTGTTTCATGACTTGATTCATAAGGAGATCGAATGTTATGTAGATGATATGATTGCCAAGTCGAGAACCGAAGAGGAACATCTGGTTAACCTGAAAAAGCTGTTTGAAAGGTTGAGAAAGTTCCGTCTGAGATTAAACCCAAACAAGTGCACGTTTGGGGTACGTTCTGGAAAGTTACTGGGTTTCATTGTGAGCGAAAGAGGAATCGAGGTTGATCCTGCCAAGGTGAAAGCAATACAAGAAATGCCTGAACCGAGAACAGAAAAAGAGGTTCGTGGTTTCTTGGGTAGATTGAACTACATTGCAAGGTTCATATCTCACCTAACAGCCACGTGTGAGCCAATATTTAAATTGTTAAGGAAAGATCAAATGGTCAGGTGGAATGACGATTGCCAATTGGCATTCGATAAGATAAAAGAATACTTGCAGGAACCTCCGATTCTAATGCCTCCAGTTGAAGGGAGACCGCTGATAATGTATCTGACAGTGCTTGAAGGTTCCATGGGTTGTGTTCTCGGTCAACATGACGAGACAGGTAGGAAGGAGCATGCTATTTACTACCTGAGCAAAAAGTTCAATGATTGTGAGTCCCGATACTCAATGCTTGAAAAAACATGCTGTGCGCTTGCATGGGCCGCTAAGCGATTGAGGCAATATATGGTTAGGCACACAACCTTGTTGATTTCAAAAATGGATCCTATCAAGTATATTTTCGAGAAACCAGCATTGACAGGCAGAGTTGCACGGTGGCAAATGGTCTTGACAGAGTATGACATTCAGTACACTTCACAAAAGGCCATCAAAGGAAGTATCTTGTCCGATTATCTTGCGCAACAGCCAATGGATGATTACCAACCCATGAAGTTTGACTTCCCTGATGAGGACATCATGTTTCTCAAAGCTAAAGATTGTGAGGAACCACTCCCGGAGGAGGGGCCAGACCCTGAATCCAAATGGAGTCTGATGTTTGATGGGGCTGTCAATATGAATGGGTGCGGAGTTGGAGCAGTTCTTATCACGCCGGAGGGTGTTCATCTGCCTTTCACTGCACGAATAACTTTCGGATGCACCAACAATGAAGCAGAGTACGAAGCTTGTATAATGGGGATCGAGGAGGCGATTAATCTACGGATTAAAACCCTTGATATATTCGGTGATTCAGCTTTGGTAATCAATCAAGTGAAAGGGAGTTGGTACACGCACCAAGCAAATCTAGTGCCGTATAGAGATTATACAAGGAGATTGCTGACGTTTTTCACAACAGTGAAATTGTACCATATTCCTCGAGATGAGAATAGGTTCGCTGATGCCTTGGCCACTTTGTCTTCCATGATCAAAGTGCAAGGATGGAACCATGTACCTAAGATTGAGGTATCCCGCCTTGACAGACCAGCATTTGTGTTTGCGGTCGATGCAACGTCTGATGACAAGCCATGGTTTCATGACATTAAGTGTTTCTTGAAAAGTCAAGAGTACCCGTCCGGGGCATCGTCCAAAGACAGGAAGACGTTGAGAAGGTTAGCTGGTAGTTTCTTCTTGAATAAAGATGGCGTGCTGTATAAAAGAAATTTTGACACGGTCCTGCTTAGATGTGTGGATAGACATGAAGCAGACTTGTTAATGATTGAAGTGCACGAAGGCTCTTTCGGTACCCATGCCGGAGGGCAGGCAATGGCTAAAAAGTTGTTAAGGTCGGGATATTATTGGTTGATTATGGAGTCAGATTGTTGCAAATATGCCCACAAATGCCATAAATGCCAGATCTATGCAGATAAGGTGCATGTGCCTCCAAATCCGTTGAGTATCATGTCGTCGCCTTGGCCGTTTGCCATGTGGGGCATTGATATGATCGGAAAGATTGAGCCTACAGCTTCCAATGGTCATCGTTTCATCTTGGTGGCAATTGATTACTTCACCAAATGGGTTGAAGCCGCGTCTTATGCCAATGTTACAAAGCAAGTGGTCGCTCGTTTCTTAAAACGGGATATCATTTGCCGATATGGAGTTCCCGAAAGAATCATTACTGATAATGGTTCTAATTTGAATAATAAGATGATGGCTGAGTTATGCCGGGATTTCAAAATCGAACATCACAATTCTTCTCCGTACCGCCCAAAGATGAATGGCGCGGTCGAAGCGGCCAACAAAAATATCAAGAAGATTGTGCAGAAGATGGTTGTCACGTACAAAGATTGGCATGAGATGTTACCATTTGCTTTGCATGGGTATCGAACGTCGGTACGCACGTCCACTGGGGCAACCCCATTCTCACTTGTATATGGTATGGAGGCAGTGCTACCAGTTGAAGTAGAGATTCCGTCCCTCAGAGTCATGATGGATGTTAAGCTAGATGAAGCTGAATGGGTACGAGCCAGATTTGATCAGTTGAGCCTTATTGAGGAAAAGCGATTGGCGGCTGTATGTCATGGGCAACTATACCAGCGCAGAATGAAGCAGGCATTTGACCAAAAGGTGCGTCCTCGGGTTTACAAAGTCGGAGATGTGGTACTCAAAAGGATCCTTCCTCCCAATACAGACCACAGGGGCAAATGGACTCCTAATTATGAAGGTCCATTCGTGGTTAAAAAGGTCTTTTCGGGCGGAGCTTTATTGCTTACAACCATGGATGGCGAAGACTTTTCATCCCCTGTCAACTCGGACGTAGTCAAAAAATACTTCGCATGAATAGACCCGCTGGATAATAAAAATAAAAAAATCCAGGCAAAAAAGGGCATCCCGGCGAACCAAAAACAGAATAAGGTTCGGGCAAAAATTAGGGATATAATTGAAAAAAATTGTACACCCGGTAAGTTGAAAACCCGAAAGGGCAACTTAGGCAAAAAAGGGTATCCTGGTGGATCGAAAACCTGAAAGGGCGGTCCACACAAAAGAGGGATTTAAGCGAATGACTGCAGTCTGAGTTATCTGTACCCATTATCATTTGAACAACTGACGTTCTGAAGATAGGAATCGGTCTGATCATTCCTCAGAAGGCAAGGTCGGGGAGTTTTGAAGACATACTGGTCATAACAAAATGGAAACTCAGTGGAATTCCGTTTTCACATTGCCATTAGGATAGTTTCTTTTCTCAATTTTCAGCGATCACCTCTTTCCAGGGATTGCTTCCAGATGTAATTGCCTATTCTGGGCTCTCAGTCAATAAATTGAATTTCAATAAAAAGCTTTCTATTTTTGTTTTATTGCTTTGTTTGCAAAAACGTCCTAATTGTTGATAAAACATTGCATTTGAAAACATGGCAGCCTTGCAATAACATGCGCAGAAAAAACATTTGAAATTACTTCGAATGTTGAATATTCCCGGATGGTGGATTCTAGCCACGCAATATTCGGGGCATGTGGACATATTCTTTTGTTGCAGGTAGCAGGTGCAGATGATTTTAAGCACAAGACTAGCAATAAATCACCCCACGCAAAAGACTGGGGCAATTATGGGTGAGGAGATCGGCGTTCATCGGGTCGATCTCAGTGAATTAAGTTCAACTGGGTACCGTTGTATCTTATTAAGTCGATTCTCTCATTCAGTACTTCCAACAACTACAAGCTTTTCTGTGTCGATAACGGTCACAGGTTCCCCAAAAGAGTGGTCTCGTCGACACCGAAACGGATGGTCATTATCCCCGTTGAAATCACTAGGAGTTTGAAGAGGCTAAATCTTCTGTAAAATCCTCTTATGACATCCTCTTCGGGGACAAATTGTTGGTTTTCTTAAGCATGGGGCATGTTGTTTCCCCAGCATGAAGTGTTGATCACCCCCCAGTAGAGTTTGATGGTCATTATCCCCCAGCGAAGTCGCAGGAGTTTGAAGAGGCTAAATCTTCCGTAAAATCCTCTTATGACATCCTCTTCGGGGACAAATTGTTCGGTTCCCCAGCATGAAGTGTTGATCATCCCCAGTAGAGTTTGAGGACGGTTGGTCTTCTGTAAAATCCTCTCAAAAGGCATTCCCCAACACGAGACGCTTTAAAGCAGTTTTCTCCAGCAGAGTTTGTTATAAACCCGTCATCCCTAACGGAATTGTCTAAAGGGAAGCTCGCCTAACATGGGGCATTGTAGTACTTATCCTAAGCTCGACAGTCACATTCTTCAGCAGACTACTGTGGATTTGCTTTGGGTTTCCCCAATAGATCTCTAAGGACTCTTTCTAGCAAGTTGCAGTGGAATGATCTAACCAGGATTTGCATATCCCTGGCAGAGTAGCCCTGATACCCAGCAAGATCGTATCTCTGGTCATGGTATCCCCACAGAGTTCAGTGTTGAGTCCTGTCAACAATACTCCCCATCTAAGTTGTTGTTCTTCTCCTCACAACAAGGATGGTACAGCCTTTCCCCAGCCGGGTCAGAAGGTTGATAATCCCTATAAAGGATCTTGGGTTGAATAAATCCCCAAGCAGAGTTTTAATGGCTCATTTCCCCAGCAGGACGTCATTTAAAAATTCTCATCCCCAGCGGAATCGCTGTGACCAGAATTCATTCCCCCAAACAGATGGAATAATTCCTGGCAGAGTCATCATTCCCTCATATCTTAAAGTCCAATTTATTTTTGGCAAGCTTGACAATTCGAAGCAGACGGATTGTTCATCCATTCGCCAGCAGAGATATTATCCTTTTAGGAGTCTCCGAGATTAAATCATTGATTGTGGTTCCTCAGCAGAGTCGGCAGAGATGTCTGGCGCAGAGGCAGAGAGTAATTCGATTTTAAAATTCCAAAAGTCCAACAGTGGATTGGCAAAAGTCCGTCTTCGGGTGGCAAAAGTCCAACAGTGGATTGGCAAAAGTCCGTCTTCGGGTGGCAAAAGTCCAACAGTGGATTGGCAAAAGTCCGTCTTCGGGTGGCAAAAGTCCAACAGTGGATTGGCAAAAGTCCGTCTTCGGGTGGCAAAAGTCCAACAGTGGATTGGCAAAAGTCCGTCTTCGGGTGGCAAAAGTCCAACAGTGGATTGGCGAAAAGTCCATCTAAGGGTGGCAAATTTTAAAAGTCCAACAGTGGATTGGCGAAAGGTCCATCTAAGGGTGGCATATTCTAAAAGTCCAACAGTGGATTGGCAAAAGTCCATCTTCGGGTGGCAAAGCAGCTAAAAGTCCAACAGTGGATTGGCAAAAGTCCGTCTTCGGGTGGCAAAAGTCCAACAGTGGATTGGCGAAAGGTCCATCTAAGGGTGGCATGTTCTAAAAGTCCAACAGTGGATTGGCAAAAGTCCATCTTCGGGTGGCACGAAGCTGCAAAGTCCACCAGTAGTGTGGCAAGCCAGTAGTCGTCTGGCGTCGTTCAAAAGACATTATCAAAGTCCACCAGTAGTGTGGCAAGCCAGTAGTCGTCTGGCGTCGTTCAAAAAGACATTTCCAAAGTCCACCAGTAGTGTGGCAGGCCAGTAGTCGTCTGGAATTGCATAAAAGACAGTATTAAAGTCCACCATTAGCGTGGCAAGCCAGTAGTCGTCTGGCATCGTTCAAAAGACAGATCTCTCCGACGTTTCATCGAGGATTCAATCCAGCAGTCTCGTTGGGTTTATATCCCTTTTCTTCTTCACTATCCAGAGCAAATTTTTGGTTATATTTGGTATTCAATCACTATATACCTTGAAAGTCCGAAAGCAATCGCTTTCAGGCATTCAGGTCTACAGCGCTTGAATAGGGGCAGCTGTAATACCCCAAAATTTGCTCTCCCCTTTTGTCATCATAGCATGGCATTATCATTTATCATATCATATCCACCTCATTAGCATTGCATTGCATTTAACATAGAAAAATGAAGCATGGCATCCTTCTTACCATCAGGGCATGTGATCAAGTGGAAGGTGGACAATCAAGGAATCATTCAAAGCACAAAAAGGTCAACCAAGTTGGCTCTAGGCAAGCCAAGAGGTCTCTCATGTCTCATACTATCTCAATTGATCTTCCAAAACCTCAAGGAAGTGAGATTCAATGGGAGATTGAAGCACTACATCTTTCACTATGCAAGAGGTTCAAAAATTGAAGGAAAACCCTCAAAAGAGATAGCTCATTGATTCAAAATCATTCTCAAGTGGCATTTCTCATCATCCTTTAAGAGGATACACAACATACTCTGAGGAATTTGGATTTGGAAGATGTGCAATTTCCTCCTAACCAGAGAGGGTCAAAATTAGGGTTTCTAATAAAATCAGGATATCTCTGATTTTTTGGACAAAGCTTGTTGTCATGATATTCTACATGTTCTCAAGTGTATGTGTATGGAAAATTGCCTCTCAATTGGTTTTGGAAGTGTTTCAATTGGAAGAAAAATCAAGAATCAGAGAAATTGGGGCAAAGTCAAATAATCAGAGGAAAAAGTCAACTCTTGACTTTTTGAGGCCAAATTCATGAAATTCATGTTACATATGTCCAATGTACAAAATTTGGTCAAGAAACTCCAAAGGAATCATAAAAAAATCAAGATGTGGAAAGTTGCCATTTGTGGAAGAGGAAGGGTTACTAAAAATAGCAAGTTTTGGCCATTTTGCATCAGAATTTGAACCAAGGCCATTCAAATTTGGAGTACCAAATGAAAATTCCACTCTGCCTCAATGAAAGGCCTTGCTTTAAGCTTCAAATCCATGGGTAGAACATTTCCATTGGATAAAAAATGAGGGAGATATGATTGATCAAAGTTGGAGGAAAGTAGGCCAAAAACTAGGTCATGACCAAGATTTTCAGGGCACGCGCGCAGTCATTTTAACAAACAGTTGGTGGGCCAAATGTACACCTATTTTTCTCATGGTTAAAGGTTTCATTTGCAAAACTTGTCAACATCAAAAATGTTCCTTGTAGTGCCCTCTTCAATGTTCATGTTGGGAAAATTTTCATCTGATCAAGGTATGATGGAGAAATAGTGGCCTCAAGTTAGGGTGGTTATGCTGAAATTTTGTGCCATGCCAGCCTTGCCAACCGACCACCTGATGCGCCCATCATCCAGTCTTGTGTGCTTAAGTTTATAGTCATTTTGGAGCATGTTTGAGGCATCATTTCAATTCCTTTTTCACATCAACATTGTTCTCCAATGTGCCATCTTTCCAATGACTCCAAAAACACACTAAACCACCCATGGAGTAGAGAGAATTTCATCATCAAATCACCCTATTTCCATTGTTATCAACTGCCATCAAAAACCAGAAAATGAGAAATGAAAGTTGTTGATTGTCACAGCCCGTGCATTGTTCACCCTCCCAACATTGTTTCATTTGGCCCAACATATTTCTCATTTACCATACCACGTGCTGTACATGATCATAAAAAGGGAAAGGAGTGGAAACTTGTATAACAAGTTTTGCTTGCTGCAGCTTTACATTCCATTCCACCATAGCATGTCATGAGCCCTCTTCACCATAGCACTGCTCTCCCTAACTAACTTGACTCAGTTAGTTAGGGATGACTCAGTTTAACCACCTTGACTCACTTTAACTCACTCACCAAACCATGGTTAGCTTACACTATAAATAGAAATCTCACCTCACAATTTCATTTTCAGCTTCATTTTCTCATTTTTCACTTCAAAGTTCTCTCTACTCTATCTCTGATCCTCTCACTCTGTCATCAACTCTCTCAAAAATCCTTCTCCAAGCACACGATACTTCACTCTCATCATCATCAATGGCACTTGATTGAAGGCGGTTTGAGCATAATTCTGAAGGTTGTTTCAAGCATTGTTCAACAGTGAATCTCTGCTCTCAAGACAGCCAGATATATAGCATTTATTTTGCTTAGTTTGTGAAGCTCCCAGGTTGAAGAACAAGTACTTCCTCTGGTTTTCTCAAATTATACAAGAACTGCAAGATCAGGTTCCAAAGCTCACAAACTTTTTCCTCACGATTACTGGATTATTTTGTTGTTTTTATGATGATTTGAGCTTAATAGAAGCATTTGAACTCCGGCTAGTTGATAGAGCTTCTTAGAAGCTTAGATCCAAAAGTTAGGGCATATCTTTGTATCCTCTGTTTTCTACGTGTGCGCATGGTATGTGAAAGATAACTGTGGATTCGTATTGTGCTTAGCATGAGCTTCATTTTGATGTGTGCATTGCGTATTTTTGTGAAGATGTGGATTCGCAGGTGGCGGTTCTCGCCGGAGAAGGTGACCGGAGGTCCCTCTCCGGCCGGTAGCTTTAACTCCTAGGGTTTTCTCAGTTTGAATATTGGCCGTTGGATTTGTAAATCGTGCGGATAAGATTGTGCCAACACATAAAAAATGTCACATGCGCGGCACATGTTTTATTTTAATCAGAGTGAACATTATGTGGTGTGGTACACTGTATGTTGTGTGATCCTTCGTGCGCGTGTATTGATTTTGGCTACTTTGACTTTTGTTTGACTATGACTTAATCTGATGGTTGTTGTTACTTTGACTATTGTTGACTGAAGTGCATGGTTGTTAGTGTGTTATGCGCGTAGCTGGACCTAAGCCAGATTGATATCCACACCCCCTTGGTTAAGGCCCAATGTAATTTGAACTGAATAGTTACTAGGCATGCACCCCCATTCACATTTACATTCCATTTTATTTTGCTACACGTTTCATAATTAATTTTTAAAAATACCAAAACATATTGGAAAATTCTACAAAAATTCATGTGTATTCTTAAAACATTTAGGAAATTTTTCATGATTTTATTTTCTGATTTTATGACCTTTTTACCCCTGTTCCATAATTTTCTTTGAATTTCCATTTGTGTGCTTTCTAATTGTGATACTTGAATTTGTTTAATTTTGTTCTTGCTCATTACCAACTGTTTTGACATGATTCTTTTTGCATTGATTCACTAATACATTGAAGCATGTTATATGATTTTTGTTTGATTTTTTAGGTCACTTTATTACATGTCTTGATGCCTATATTTGTACCACTTTGCATGATGTTTCAATTTGACCTAATTGCTTTGTTTGAAGTCATTTTGCTTTGAATTTTGATATGCTATTTTGATATGTGATTCATCTCTGATTAGTGAACTCCAATACCATGTTTTCATAATTTTCATGAGGACATTTGATTTTTGCTTGATGCATTTCATGTAAGGCATTATGACATGTTATATCATTGTAATCTTTAGTGCATGTTTGCATGAATTCTTTTGTGCATATTTGTATGAGCATTTGCATAGTTGTGTGAGCCATTCATATGATATTATAGGTCTTTGATACACATTATAGGTCATCTTTACATGTTCATTTCAATTTGAACTTTGTGCATCATTAACATGTATTGTTTGCACTTTCTTTTTGAGTTTTCATCTCACTTCTTCTTCTATTACTTCTTGAATGTCTTGATGGTTGATTCATGGATACTTTTGAGATGTTCATAAACTATTTTCCATTTAGTTTCAATTCTGGTTGTTGATTTACATGTTCCATTTATGCATGTCCTCTTCATTTCTTTCCATCTTTCATCTACCCCTTCTTCTTGTAACATGTTTAAATGCTAATGGGTGATGATGGTTGCTTATTCACTTGCACTTGTATGATAATAACCATTGGTTTCCATATGATGCCCATTCTGGTTGTGGTTCTAGGATTTGTTTTCTCATCTAATTCTTGTGAGTTTTATGATGCATTACATGTTCTTTTACTTCTTATACTTCTTATACATGTTTACTAACCATGTAGGGGCTTCGGTAAGTTTCAATTGAGTGTGGATAAGGAATCCACATTCAACTTCTATCCTTTCTCTTTTACAATTCCATTTTGTGTTTTGCTAAGCACTTATGTGCTTTCTTTTAATAACTCATTACTTTCCCTTTTTGAATTACAATTCATCTTCTACTTTGGAAGTGAATTGTTTAATTCTTTCTTTCTTTAGACTTTAGGTTGAAACCTCACAAACCTTTAGGATCACTCCCTTTAATCTTCAATTAGGATTGAGTCTTAGTCCATATAGGTTTTACCTTTTCTCCTCTCTTGAGTCTCTTTTCTCATCTCAAAGAAAATTCAAAACATATAATAAAGGTAGGCATTTATTGCATTTAGGCCTTTCATATAAAGAAAAGATTATAAGGGGTCTTCTCTTGTAATCTTAGAATGTGTAGCATATAGCCCATCTTGGGTCAATGTGTTAAACATTTGATCTTGTATGAGGGACTTAAATGCAATACTTGTTGAAGGTGCAAATAATAAAAAACACTTCTTCATTTCTTAATCAACAAAAACACTTAATAAATACAAGTATGCTAGTGTGTTTGAACCTTGACAATTGGAACTAAGTGTGGGGGTCTTCTTCACCCTTAGTGTGCTTTCTTACTCATTCCATCTTGGAATGTGAGAATGTACACATTCCAATGATTAAGATTTAGATACACTATCATATGCAAACAAATAAAAAACTTCTAAAAGACAAAAACAAACAATAACGTCTTTCCTTCGGGAATTCTTTTCTCATCTCATTCATTCTCAACGTATGAACGTGCTTCTACTCGTTCTCTTGCAAGATGGTAACGCACTCGGACCAGCGAGCCTGCAACACCTGAGCTAGAACGTTAGCCGTTCTTTAAGAAACACAAACAATTCATCCCTAGTGAGGGGAACTACGTCGCTCTGATTCTCATGCTCCCGATGAGATACGTAGGCAGTGGGGTAGGGCCCATGCGAGCACTTCTTTTATTTTCCCTACATTTGTTTCTCTTTCTCTTTCCATTCCTTTTCTAGTTCCTCTTCCAGTATTCTTTTCTATCACCCTTTGATCGAAACAAGCAAGCGTGGATCCCATCGGGTACGATGGACGCGTGGGGGTGCTAATACCTTCCTCTCGCGTAACCGACTCCCGAACCCATTTCTCTTGGTCGTAAGACCATGCTTTTCCTTTCTCTCAGGTTTACGCGGTGTTTCCTTTCCCTCTCTTGGGATAAATACACATTGCTGGCGACTCTGTTTCGGTGCCACTTTCGCGTTTGTACTTGGATGAAAATCCCGGGAGCGACACTACGTACCAACGAATGATGAATAAAGTCTTCCAAGGACAAATAGGCGACATGCTCGAGGTATACATGGACGACATGATCGTGAAGTCCCACGAGGAGCTAGATCACGTCGCCCATCTTCGCAAAATTTTCGAGCAAGCGAGAAAGTATCAAATGCGTTTTAACCCAGAGAAGTGCACGTTCGGTGTACGGGCAGGAAAATTCCTTGGCTTCTACCTAACGGAACGAGGAATAGAAGCTAACCCCAACAAATGTCAGGCATTCTCTGAGTTCCCAACGCCCACGTCTAAGAAGAACATCCAGTCTCTCAATGGAGTACTCACCTCGTTGTCCCGCTTCCTCGCAAAGTCCGCCCAACACGCCCTTCCTTTCTTCAAGCTCTTGAGAAAAGAAGCAGCGTTTGAATGGACCGAAGAGTGTGAGGCATCCCTCCTTCACTTAAAGCAAGCCCTGTCGAAACCGCCCGTGTTATCACAACCAGACATCGGGGAAGCCCTGTTCCTATATCTCGCTGTCACTACCGAGGCCGTTAGCGCCGTTCTCATTCGCGAGAATCCTGGAGGGCAAAAGCCAGTATACTTCAAGAGCAAAGCGTTGCAGGACGCGGAGCTGCGATATCAGCAGATAGAGAAGGTAGCATTGGCCATCGTCAATGCTGTCGGGCGACTGAGACACTATTTCTTGGCCCACACGATCGTAGTAAGGACGGACCAGCCCATCAAGCAATTGTTGGGCCGACCAGACATGGCCGGTCGAATGCTCAAGTGGTCGTTGGAGCTGTCCGAATTCGACGTCCGGTATGAAAGCAGAAAAGCTCTTAAAGCACAAACCCTGGCCGACTTCGTGGCGGAAGTAACCTTCTCAGACTCCTCACCCCACATAGCGAACAGATGGACTGTCTATGTTGACGGAGCATCCAGCTCGAGTGGCAGCAGGGCAGGAGTAATTCTAGAAAACGACGAAGGGACCATAGTCGAGGCTTCTCTCACATTGTCCTTTCCCACGTCGAACAACCAGGCCGAGTACGAGGCCTTCCTCGCCGGGTTGCGCCTAGCCGAAGACCTAGGAACTGAAGAGATCGTCATTTGCACGGACTCCCAGCTCGTAGACCGCCAGATATCCCGGGAGTATCAGGCCAAAAACGACAGTCTCTCTGAATACCTCACCCTGGTCAAGGAAAAAATGTCGAAGTTCAGAACGGTAGAAGTGAGACAAGTTCCACGCGAACACAATGTGCGAGCAGACGTCTTATCCAAACTAGCGAGCACCAAGAGGAAAGGCGGAAACAGGTCAGTCATCTAAGAGATACTTCCCCGGTCCAGCATCAACAAAGGGTCCTCGACCCTACACGAACACGCGATCGGGGACAGCGACTGCTGGATGACACCCGTGTACAACTACCTCACCAGGGACGAACTTCCAGACGATACCAAGGAAGCCAGCACCATCAGACGAAGAGCTTGCTCGTACGTCATCCTCGAAAACAAACTCTACCGAAGGGGCTTCTCCATCCCACTACTCAAGTGCATAGAGGAGGAGGTTGTCCCCCACGTATTACGAGAAATCCACGAAGGCATTAACGCCCAGCACCTAGGAGGAAGGTCCCTTGCCCGCAAGGCACTCCGGCCGGGGTATTATTGGCCAACCATGCAGCAAGACGCCAAGGAGCATGTAAAGAAATGCGACAAATGCCAACGGCACGGGGATATGCACCTAGCTCCACCTAACGAACTGAAGAGCTTGACCTCCCTGTGGCCATTTGCCTGGTGGGGCCTGGACATCCTAGGACCCTTCGTGACAGGGTCTAGCCAAAACAAATACCTGATAGTGGGCGTAGATTATTTCACAAAATGGATAGAAGCAGAAGCCTTAGCAAAGATAACGGCCCTCAACATTCTACGCTTCTACAAGCGGAATATCCTTGCCCGTTTTAGGATTCCCCAAGCAATCGTCACGGACAATGGGACACAATTCACGGACAAGAAGTTCCAAGATTTTGTCGCCCATCTCGGAACAAAGCAACACTTCGCGTCGGTGGAGCACCCCCAGACCAACGGGCATGCGGAAGCGGCCAATCGCGTCGTCCTTCGTGGCCTCAAACGAAGGCTGGATGAAACGAAGAAAGCCTGGGTCGAGGAGCTCCACAGCGTCTTATGGGCATATCGCACTACTCCCCAGTCCACCACCGGAGAAACGCCTTTCCGCTTAGCATATGGCATGGAGGCTGTCTTACCCATCGAAATCCACGTACCGTCCAGAAGGACCGAATCACCTCTAGACGAGGAGATGAATAACGAAGCGATGAGAGAAGAGCTCGACCTCGTCGAGGAAATTCGGACAGGAGCAGCCCTCCGCGAAGCATCTCTTAAGCAAAAAATAGCAATCAGGCACAACGCCAAAGTCTTACGACGAGAGTTCGACGTGGGCAGCCTTGTCCTGCGAAGAAACCACAAGGACTCTCGCGAAGGCAAACTAGCAGCCAACTGGGAAGGGCCATACAGAGTCCGTGCCAAAACAGGAAATGGTGCGTACTTCCTCGAAAACCTTAACGGGGAGGCACTCCCTCGACCATGGAACGCTGAGAAACTTAAACAATACTACAGCTAAAGTAACCATAGGCTTCCTCGCATCAAAAGACCACCTAACGATCATCATGCTCGTCCAGGTACAAACGACGCATGCACACAAACTAGAATCCCTCTCAAACAAACAAGCCGGAACTCTGCTCGTCGGCGGTCCTCAACCGAGCACCGCCTTCGCCCACGTACCATGATTGGCAGAACCCCAGCTTGCGATGGGACGTTCACGCCGCGACCTCAGGCCTCAATCGCGACCTGAGATCCGCAACCTCGCCAGGACTTTCCCCTGCTATTCAACCAGTTCCCCGCACTGGCGAATTCACACACAGTGAGCTATCTTTCAAAAGAAAGCTCCATTAACAGACACACCCTCCGACGGGCAGTCATACATGCACAACTAATATAAAGTACATCAATAATGTAAAATACAACAAAAATTGTATAAATGAACTGAGCATTAAATAAAAAGGCCACAAGGGCCAAAAAGACTGTGCGTATTACATAAAAAAGGGGGCCATGCCCCCCCAAAAAATCGAATAAGTTACAAATTAATCAACGGCACGCAAGCCGGACAAAATACAACAACATCAAAACAACCTAAATCCTCATCCTTCCACATGCTCAGTCGCTTCGGGCTCGGGCTCCTGCTCCTCCACGGGCTGGTCTTCGGTCTGAACCTCAGGGGTGTCAAGAACAAGGCCTGCGGGCAGGACGATGCGATCATCCTCCACTCGTGCAAGATAATGGATACCATTGGTCGAAATGTCGAGCCCAGGTTCACCACCCGCAACTGGGCCACGACACTTTCGAAGGACTCCGATGCCACAGTGATGCCGTCCTCCTCGGCCTGCAGTATGCTGGCGACCAGCTCAGCCTGAGTTTTAAACACTTTTATCTCGTCCGGTTCATCAGCACCCGGGGCAGTGGCAGCCATCAGCTCCTTGTTCAACTCCTCGGCCGCCTTCTTCTCCGCCTTCAGCTTGGCGACCTCCTCTTTCAGCTTGGTCACCTCCTCTTCGGCCCTCTTCCTAGCCTCACGAGCACCCTTGACTTCTTCCTTTAGGGACGCCTCAGAGGCCCGGGAAGTAGTGAGTTCAGCCTCAAGCACAGAGTCCCCTTCCGCATAAACGGCCGCCATTTCCAGCATCCTCACCATGGCAGAAGCATCCTGGGCCACCATCGCCCTCTTGCTCGCTCGGTCCATGCTTCCGAGGTTGAGTGACTCTGCCCGCGGAACGACCAAAGTGTTTCCCTCAAAGAACCTCCGGTCAAGGACGCACGGAGGGAGCTCAAACTTCCCTTTCTCAGGCGCCCGAGTCAGGTCCACGGCATCCGACGACCTTTGCCGCTTCGCTCGCCCAGCCAGATCCAGTGGAGAGTCCCGGGGAGCTGGAGTAGGAGAAACAGAGGTCCCCACCGCAACTTGAGCAAGAGGAAGAGCACGAGCACCACCAACAGGACGGGCCTTGGGAGGAGCCGCTCCAGCCTTGCCCCTCTCCATGGCGCTCCTCACCACACGATCACGAGCTTGAGGCATCTCACCTGCACGAATAAAAACAAGCACGTTAGTGACGGGGAAAGGAAATAACACAAACAAAATCTAAGTAACTATGACTACCGAGCAGCTTCTCAGCATCCGCAGGAGTCTTGCACTCCTGCAGTGCCTTCACGTTGATAAACCTTCACTCAACCCTCTGGCTACCATCCTTCTCGAAGATGGGGTTACCCTTGCTCGTCCAACAGCTCGCGAGCTGAAAAGAGTTGACCCAGTTCACCAACCTCTCATAAGACGCGGCATCCTTCTCGCGTAGCGCGCTCGGCTCAAAGACATAACCACTAGGCTTCTTTGAGAAGTGGTCAGGTGTCCAGCGGATCGGGAACTTGTACACTCTCTCCCCGATATACTTCCCTTCCTCGTTAATCAACTCCTCTCCGTTCTCATCCACCTCCACCTCCCAGACGTACACGCTGTCCTGGGCAGCCTCAGACAATGGCTCGACGATGAAGTACCGTCCCTTGAACGTTCGAATGGACTCCGAGAACGGCTTGAACAACTTTTTGGGCTGCTTCAAAGAGACCCATCCGTACCTTTTCCCCGCCAGCTACCGCTGTAGGTGGAAAACAACAAAGAATAGAGGAATGGTGGTCCCCAGAGCAAGGTGCTCGCACACCAACTCAAAAGCCCGTATAAAGGCCAGCGAATTAGGGTGGAGTTGGGAAGGCGCCAGCTTTAGATGCGCAAACACCGACCGCTGGAAGTCAGTGAAGGGCAGCCTCAGCCCCAATTCCTTGAAAGCATATTCATACATCGCGAAGCAGTCCCCGAAGCTTGAGCAGACCCGGTCATCCGAATTAGGCAAAAGCACTCTCCATTCACCCGCTGGCCCCACCTCGTTAAAGGTGTCCGCCGCAGACCTAGCAAACGTGGAGATATGTTCGGAAGGCTCGGCCACCTCCCACTCTTCTGGGCAGAACACGTCCACATCCTCTTCCATTACATCCTCATCCACAACCTCCAAATCCTCTCCCTCCTCAGTTTCGCTCGCTTCCCCCTCGACTTCGCTCGAGGAGTTCGAAGCCGATGAGCTCGAGGACGCAGAACTCGAGGCCGTTGCACTGCTGCTCTCCTTGGAGACAGTTTCCTCCTCGGATGTAACGGGGATAACCTCCCTCTCTGGCTCCATCGCCACTACGATCACCTGAAAAAGCAGAGAAAGACAGTGAATTCGACAGGAAATCAAATCCACCCTTCCACCGCTAAGTCAAGTGAAAGGGCGCGCAGAAGGCTAAGGACAACGTCCCCGGCCTAAGCCCTAACATCAAACGAAGAAGGAAAAACCTCCACGCGAGGAGATGCCCGATACCCACCATCTTCCTACGAGCAACTTCCCCGTGCTCGTGCCCAGATTCCGTTTGAAGGTCCGCCGGAAACTGCAAAGCTCCACAGGAATCTAGAAAAGTGGCACCGGAAAATTCACCGATCCACCAGAAGGTGGTAAGACGCGGTGGTCACGACTCGCAACCACGACGTGGACCACCACGTTCACCGAACACGCTACCTACTCCGGCGAGATGCTTGATACAGCAGAAGGGCAGAACCGCCGCCCACCACCAACACTCGCCGGAAATCTACCTAGTTTGTCACCTAAAACTAACCCTAGCCGCATGCAATCTACCACTAACAATGAGAAAAAGTAAAACAAGCTAGAAATCAGAGAACTTACTTGAATTGAGTAGAAGAGAAAGGCTGCTCGAAACTTGGCACAGTGGTCGGTTGCTCTGAATACGGCGACGGGTAAGAACGCTGATGACGACGAAGAAAGTCAGAAGGGAAAAAGTGCAAAATGGGACAACCTTCCCCCTTTTATACTGAGGGGCACGTGCACACACGCGCCCGTAGGTAATAATGACTGCCCACTAGCCATAATTACCTATTAACTGCTATGTAGGGCTTGATGCACACGTGGCGGCCCAACGTTTCCCATTCTGCCTGACGCTTTGTCTTCCCAAATATCGGGCAATAGGTTCACGACCACAGACATCACGGGCACAGAGGGACACGGGCACCTTGAGACAATCTTCCACGGGCTGTCCTTAAGTCATCACCCCCATGCTCGGGAGCAACGACTTGGGGGGCTCATGTTCTGGACTGGACCAATGGCTAGAATTGGCCCAATACACCTCTGCTCCAGAGCGGCCCAAATTGCCTAAGCCCAACCCACAGAGGGGCAAAAGTGACATTTCTGCCCCTCTAACCGGGCAAGGAACGCAACGTTCCTCCTCGGCTTCTATGCCCGTCACGCACGGCTTCCTCGCTGCCCGAACAGCAAAGGACAGGTGCCCGGAGCCACGTTTATGCCCGACATAACGACTAGTTTCTGACACCCTGCCCGACATAACGGCTAGTTTGGGCAGTTACCTATTCTTCGGGGAAAACAGTTATTTCGCCCCGAAAATAGGACCGTTGGCCACGCGCTGGGGGACTCTATATAAACCTTCTCGCTTGAGAGGGTCAGGTATCACATTTTCACCCTAAGAATACACTTTGTACTTGCCCCTTTTCTCTGACCCTTTCTTACTTGAGCGTCGGAGTGCCTTGAAGGTACACCCCCTCCTCTCCTCATTCACGAGCCGAACACTTTGCATGCCTGACGACCAGCTTCCATCCGAGCATCTCGCTATCTGACGACCAGGTTACGTGGACCAGTTCGAATACTTCGGATCACTAACATATGACAAGAGTTTAGTCTGTTCGGAAGGATTGGTTTTAAATTCTTAACTAAATGTAGTTCTGAATTATATCTCTTTAAGTTCTCTTCCAAGATTATTGCTAAAAATATTTATCTGGGCTGCAATCAATGATGTTCATAGAGCACACACTGCTAACTGTTAACTTCTTCCAAACTACAGCAATTGATTTGGTTGATGAGGCAGCTGCCAAACTGAAAATGAAAATCACTTCAAAACCTACTCTACTTGATGAAATTAATCGATCGGTCCTGAAGCTAGAGATGGAGAGACTCTCTCTCATGAATGATACAGACAAGGTTTCTAAAGATAAGCTAAGTCGTCTTGAGGCAGAGCTCTCTCTCTCTTAAAAGATAAATAAACTGAGCTGACTGAACAGTGGGAGCATGAAAAGTCTGTAATGACTCTGATTCAATCAATCAAAGAAGATGTTTGTCATCATATGATCAAAGAAGAGGTGCAAGTTTATTGGTTGAGTTGATAATTAGTGTTGAAATTTAATTTAGAAGATGTTTTATTCTTATTAATGATCAACACCAAATGCTAATGTGTTATGTATTTATTATGCATCAGATAGACAGGGTGAATCTTGAGACCCAACAGACTGAGCGGGAGTATGATCTAAATTGTGCTACTGAATTGAAATATGGTAGCCTAAATTCCTTGCAACAACAACTTGAGAGTGGCGAGAAGGAGTTAGATGAATATATGAACTTCAGGAAGTCTATGTTGAGAGAAGAAGTTACAGGAAATGATATTTCTGAAATTGTAAGCAGGTAGACCGACATTCCAGCTTCAACACTTCAACAATCAGAGAAGGAAAAGTTGTTGTATTTGGAAGAAGTGCTTCATAAACGTGTTGTGGATCAAGACCCTGCTGTGAAGGAAGTAGCTGAGGCTATCCCACGTTCAAAAGCAGGTCTTTCAGATCCACACCGTCCAATTGCTAGTGTCATGTTTATGGGACCTACGGGTGTAGGAAAAACCAAGTTGGCTAAGACACATGCTTTTTACATATGTTCAATACAGAAGAACCTATGACTTATATAGAATAGATTTTAAGACAAAATGCAAACAAATTAATACAATAAAATATGATTGAAAAAAATCAATATGTCTCATACAAATGTAATATGGATGTATGGGTATGTGTGAGAGAATCCCTAACTTTGCTATTTGGGCATGTGGTACATTATAATATCTTTATTGTTAAGATATCAACTTATATAAGACAAATCATTATTTTCAAGCCTATAAATGGGATTTACAAGAATTGTGGTTTGAATATCAAAAGATATTTACATGGTCACTATCCGCACAATGTCTATGTTATTTTAAATTTATTTCTAATTAATTTTATATAATTTTTAAAAAATATTTTATCTTAAAAATGTTATTGGAATAGTTCATAAAATTGCATGGGGGCACATCTCGTTAACTCCCGCCAAGAAAACAAGCATATGTATTTCAATGACGTGACACTGAAGACAATTAGTTAGATTCCACTTTTTTCGCTATTATATAAAAAGGTTTATGAAGTGACAAGGAATATAACCAATTAGATTCAAATAAGAAAGCATCCATAAATATTGCTCTAAAAAAAAAGTCTAAAATCTTGATTTATGTGTTTCAATCTTTTCACTGTAATGTTTAAAATGGGATTGAAATTTTCCATAAAGTGACACAGAATACAATCAGTTAGGTCCAAATAAAAAAAACATGCATAAATATTATTTGGGTTAATACCCCTTTTGCCCCCTGCCATATAGGCAAAATCCAAAAAACAACCCTGTAAAAAAAAACACAGATTTCATCCCTGCCATTTGTAAATTCCCTCGTTTTGCCCCCTGAGTAGATTTGGTCAACAAAATTGATGACATGGCGCTGCTTTGTTGGTTTTTTTTTATTTAATTACACGCGTGACATTTTTATTAATATTTTATTGATTGCATGTTAAAATGTCAAAATATCAAAATTTTGTCACTCATGAGAATTGAACCCATGACTTAAAGCTTAAGTGGGGCGCCTTCCACCACTAGGTCATCTTGATTGTTTTGTTATATTATCCTTTTGAAAATTATATATTACATTATAAATCTGAACTAGGATTAATTATGAATTATTAATCTGAACTATTAATCTAAATATTAATAATGAATTATATATTTATATTAATACTAAAATAAAACGTTAATTAATTAATTACTGTAAATTTAATATTAATATGTTAAATTAATATTAATATTAATTTTAATACTGAATTATTTAATATTAAAACGTTAATTAATACTAAATTATTAGCGTTAAATAAATGAATAATTTTTATTTAATAATTTTTTAACTAATGAAATTATTAGCGTTAAATAATTTTAACTGAACTAATGAATAATTTTTTCTAAAATTATTTAATGCTATTATTTAAAAATTATTTATTTATTTATTTTATTTCAAATCTATATCATAAAAACTAAATTATTTATTTTTATTTAACGTTATAATTAATTTAAAAAAAAAATTCAGTTTGTTATTAATTATTAATATAAAAAACTGTTATTTTAATTAAAAATCTTTTAATTTTCAGTTTACTATTAATTACTAATATTTTTATTTTCAGTTTATTAGTAATTACTAATATTAAAACTACTATTATATTTATTTATTTAGTTTAGTTTTTTATTAAGAGTTTTTTAAAATAACAGTTTTTTTAAAATAGCAGTTTTTTTTAAAATAACAGTTTTTTGAAAATATTAATTATTATTATTTACTGTATTTATTTTAACTATAAATATTATTTATTTATTATTAATTTAGTTAATATTTTAGTTACAAATAGTTATTATTTTTTACAAATATCTTAACTATTTATAAATATTTAGCTTTTATTTACAGTAATTACTATTTATAAATATTTAGTTATTATTTAGTTTAATAAACTGAAATTATTATTTAGTTATTATTTACTGTAATTAATAATTATTAAAATATAAATAATAATTTAGTAAATGTATTTTAATATTAATACTTAGTAAATATTTAGAATTTAGCTACAATATAGTTACAATATATATAATATATAAAAAAATTATAGTTACAGTATAATATTTACAATATGTTACTTAACTATATTCTAATAATAGCTATAGTATATACAATATAGTTATAATATATTCTAATAATAATTGATGAAAATGAAAACAAGTATGCAAACGTATAATATGTATGTTTAAAAGCAATTAAAATACAAGATAAATGCTCTAGCCTAGTGGATAATTTTTTGAATTTTTGAATTTTAAGCATTTCAACATCAAATATTAAAATAATAATAAAATGTCACGTCTGTAATTTAAATATATAGAAAAATAAATAAAATTCCAACTAAGCAGCCATGTCATCAATTTTGTTGACCAAATCTACTCAGGGGACAAAAAGAGGGAATCTACAAATGGCAGGAATGAAATCTGTGTTTTTTTTTACAGGGTTGTTTTTGGGATTTCGCCTATATGGCAGGGGGTAAAAGGGGTATTAACCCATATTATTTTTAATGTGTATTTAAATATAATTCAACTATCAATATATCTACTAATATATCTCATACTTTTTCTCATGCTCGTGCGGACGCACGAGTCTTCTGCTAGTACACTATAAGACTCCTAACATAGTAACATCTACCTTGATATTATTTCCGAGGTGATAGCTGCTGTCCATTGACATTTGATTACACAGTGGAGCAATTAAGATTCTAAGTTTGTTATGTCTATTATCAACTTGTAATTCCACTTTCTCCTATCCAATCCAACACTTTGTTTCCAACGTGTAAGCTGAATTGTAAAGACCATTGCCTATGTGGCTTCACAAGTTCTCATCACACATTCAGGTAACGAGTGATGCACACACCCTTACCATAAGTCCACACTCCCTCTGTGGCATGCTTGTGTCGCTACAAATTCAACGAAATCTCTTGTTATATAAACACCAACTGGTCTCTAAATCCAACTCAAACACAACACAACACAACAAAATTCATAGCTAATTCTATTATCATATTTTCAACTCACTTGCTTTTCTTCATTCTCAACAAAAATGGCATCCATTTCCATGGCTGTTACTCCAAGGTGCATTGAGAATGCTTGCAGTGAAGACAAATGGTTTCATTATAAATCTGTAGCATGCGTTCAAGAAGAAGATTATCACATTGAGGATGGACATTCATACAGGGAAGGTGACGATGACGACGATGGTGACTATGACTATGCTCCTGCTGCTTAAACTCAAAGAACGTGTTACCTAACTATAGTTAGCTAACTAGTAATTGTACTGATTAACAAAATGTCTGTTTTAAATCATAGTTTAATTTGGGTTTCCCATTCCAAGAGATGACCCCTGAATTTAGTATGCAAAAGCTAATTATTCTCATAGAATAGTCTTTAGCAAGCTAGTGAGACTGAATTATTTTATCCTGTATATTTTATTTTTAATTTTGCATTGAAGAATTTGGCTAATTTGAAATGCGGTTAACTAATTTATGTTGGACGTCCAAACCCATTTTTTATTAATCATTGATTGACCTATAAGCCTCTTAGCTCGTAAAACATAGAGAGAGGACCAAATAAATTAGGGAAGGTCACACATGTATTGAATAAATGGGCAAGCTCGCCATATTTCCCATGTATTATAGGAGATGACTTATTAAAGTGTATTCCTTAAAACCAACAATATCTCTGTTACAACTAAATAGTCTCAAGTCTCCTATGACCACGACTCTTATATTGGAGAGATTAATAACTTATTTCGCTTCCTAATGGGTAGGAGTCAAACTTAATGTGGCTGACATCATAAGCAAAGAGCCCAACATTCTTATGGAGAAGGATGAAGCTATAAATACCTAGCTATCTCAAGGATTAGGTTAAGACATCCCTTATTCACATATTAGAAAGCTAAATACCTATTGCTCAGTTTGTCGTAAACAGAGTCATTTCTATTGTAGTCCCTCATGTAGAATTGACACCCACCGTGGGATCCAATAAAAGTGACATGAACTACTCTTTTTTCTAGTATTTTTTTTTATCAATCTAGCCGCTGTTTAAGAATGGTGTCCATGATAGTTACTTCTAACAATGAAGATGAAGAGGCTCTAGTTGAGATGTAGGCCACAACAAAATAATTACGTCTCGAAAACTAACACCTTGGAACATTATATATAGCTAATTGATATTTACATTTACTCGCATTTTGCTATTATCAAGCACATATTTTCTAAACTAATTTTGCATAGTCGAATTGGGAAGTGGACCTTAACCTTAACCGAATATTCTCTAACACATCCGCCTCTGAAAGCAATAAAAGGAAAAAACGTGGATGACTTTATAGTTGATCACGCAGTTGTCAAAATGACGCAAAATTATGCTGATTTAAAACCTTGAGACTTGTACTTTGACAGTTCAATTCATAGAGAGGGAAATGAGATTGGAGTCTTGATAGTCGCACCTAAAGGAATCCCAACCAAATTCAAGTGTAGGATTAAGGATCATTGTTCCAACAACGAGGGTGAATATGAATCATTGATAGCTGGACTTGAGATTCTACGCGACTTAGGGGAAAAGAGAGTCATGATTAGAGGCGACTCGAAACTAGTGTTGAAATAATTGACCAAAGAACAGAAGTGTATCAAGGAAAACTTGGTATTATATTTCACTATATCACAATCTTTTTTAGAGAAGTTCGACTCGGTCGAAATCAGGTTCGTGCCCAAATAGAAAATTTAAGAGGCAAATGAGTTGGCTCAAATTGCTTCAGGCCATATAGTTCCTATGGAGAAATTGGAGGAACTAATCGAAGTTAGAGCGAAATTAGTCCCAACTGACATTCCTTCTTCAGAAATGCTAACGTCCAAACATGCGAAAGTTGAAAGACTGAGGGCAATGAAGTACGTGAAAGCTAAAGAGTATGATGTTCTTGCCATTGACAATATTTCAGATGGTGATTGGCGAAGACCTATTGTATAATATATGGAAAACCCTACAGGGACAACAGATCGAAAAGTCAAATATAGGGCCTTACGTTATACCATAGTGGTTAACGAATTGTTCAAAACACCCGATATTGGATCTTTTTGAAGAGCCTTAGTGAAAATGAAGCATAGGTAGGCCAGAATGGATCTTGTGGTGCATACCAAGTAGGTCACAAGATGAAATGACTCTTGTTTCGACAAGGCTTACATCGGCCAACCATGTTGATGAATTGCATAGAGTTTGCTAAAGGATGCCAAAAATGTCTAAAACACCCTGGAATCCAACAAGTCCCTGCCAGTGAATTAGATTCAGTGGTAATACCATGGCCCTTCGGAGGATGGACATTAGACTTGGTTGGTGAGATTTGATCACTGTATTCTAAAGGTCACAAATTTATCTTAGTGGGTATTGATTACTTTAACAAATGGGTCAAAGTGATCGCGTTGGCAAAAGTAGACCAGGACACAGTAATAAGTTTTGTGCAAAGTCAAATCATTTATATGTTTGGATAGGCCGAAACCTTGACCCCAAATCAAGGGTCGTTCTTCATCGGTCAAAATATGGTCAAATTCGCTTCAGAAGTAGAGATCAAACTCCTAACATCCATGCCTTACTATGCTCAGGTGAATAGACAAGTCGAAGCGGTCAACAAAATAATAATCAGTTTGATCAAGATGTATGTGGGCTAAAAACTTAAGAATTGGCACAAGACACTAGACCAAATGTTATGGGCTTGTCAGACTTCTCCCAAAGAAGCAATGAATGCAACTCCCTTTCGACTAACGTTTAGGCACGGTGCAGTTTTACCTGCTGAAATTTAATTGGAGTCAGCAAGAATTCAAATGAAAAATGAAATACCTTCTTAAAATTTATGGGATATGATGTTAGATGAGTTGGTCGACCTAAACGAAGAAAGGATGACTGCATTGGACATGCTCATAAGGCAAAAGGAAAGGGTAGCCAAGGCCTATAATAAGAAGGTATAACCTAAGACCTTTTTGATCGATGACTTGGTCTGGAAAGTCATCATGCCTATGGACCAAAAGGATAGATTCCTAGGAAAATGGTCACCTAATTGAAAGAGCCTTTTCGAATCACTCAGGCATTTTCAAACAATGCCAATGAGGTTGAAGAGACTAGTCCAGAATGTCGAACCTTGAGGATCAATGGGAAGTACCTGAAAAGGTATAAACATATGTTGCAGGAAATTCGAATAATAGAGTAATTAATTAAACATAAATTGAGCCAAAATGGTATTCACTAAAGGGGTGCCAAAATGGAAAATGTCATTACATAAAATTCATAAGAAAGGGAAGAATGAAAGAGGAAGACTATTTTTAGTATTTAGAAGAAAAACTGTTCAGTTTCTTTATTTTTCTTTAAAAGAAAAATAAAATTGAACTTTTTAACAAGTGTCTTGCTAAAAATGATGAAGTGGGAAGTTATATTTTTCGCATGGACCACGTCCTCCTGGGAACTCGGTGCCATGATGGTTTTTCTGAGCCTACAAGTCTCGAAAAGACGTTATAGGGTGTAGCCATGATGACAGTGATGTCAATGCACAATTTCGAAAAGTGGTGGACCTTCGAAAGCGTTACCTGTCTCTCAAAAAATGAATCGAAAGTGTCATTTTGGGGGGTAATTTGTTAGCTAAGAAAGTCCACAAGAGGGAATCCAACAACGAAACCATTTGGAATTTCTACAGACACAAGGCAAAGTTAAGGTGCCTTTTGACCAAAGATTCTGGAAGAAGAAGTAACAACATTCGACGCTGAGAAGTCTGGTCTGGGATTTAGTGGAATTTTCAAGGGGTTTGGTCATTCGTCAAGTCCGATAGGTCGAAAAAGGTCTACTAGAGGCAAATTCAAATTTCAAAATAAAGTCACTATCTTTTGGTCTTATTCAAAACGCCAAAGACACATCGATATCGATCGAAGGCTAGTCAGACATGCAAAGATGACGTGTCTGACAGAGAGACATTTGAACGTTGGAAAACCGTTAGTCTCGTAGCATTATAAATAGGAGTTCTAGTGTTAGAATTCAGGTGGTAACAATCATTATAAACATCAATATACACTCAAAGTACCCAAACGCAAGAGAGAAACAAGTTTTCAGAAGAAATGTACTTGCCAACCACTTTTACATTTATGCAAATAAATTTATTTTCTACTAAGTTACTTTTACTTTTGTTTGCTTTTATTTACCATTCAAATACCAAATTTTGACCTAGTCGAAATAAGTTGTCGTACTTTCTTTCAAAATTTTATTATCTTTCTAAGATATCTACATTTGATGCAAACAGTCTGACAACATAAAATGCACACCTTACTTTCTCAAACACTTAGCAAAAACTTACCACAAGATTTACTAGTTTGGTTCTTCAAGTAATAAAATTAAAACTAAGTGACTATTTACGAAAAATACTGTTGAACAATCATATATCACAATATCCTAAAGATAGGGCCCATATGGCAAAAATGTGAAGGCCAAAGATTAGAACATGTCCCATTGCATCCTGACAACAACCAGGATAACATTGACAACAAATTTTGAATGAACTCCAAAAGAGTTCTTCCAGGAAAATATTTTAATTACAAGAATGTGGAATCCATGAAGCGTATCAAAGCACTTCTAAGGACATAATTATTGCAACCTTTTATAAAAGGAAAAGCCATGATCCTGTTCTGCCGACCTATGCTGGGGGGGGGGGGGTAGGGGTATTGTCCTTGTCTGGGACAATGCTCAACCCGCAAGAATTTGAGTGACCCAAAACCATCAGTTAAAACCGATATAGAAGATACATTTGCTACATAAGACACACAAGATCAATACACCCCACCATCATGGGTCGTTATATATAATGACCATATGATCTAAAGACAAGTATCCTTTGAAATAATTAAAAAGGTTCTAGGGCCTCTGATCCTTAAAATCTATAATAAAAGCTAAAGATCAATTCAAATTTAGGTACAAATTGTTTTTATCTGCATCCTTATGATCGTCGATAAATTCTAAATTATGTGACTAATATGAACATCGGCTAAAAGATACGTAACAAAAAAATATTAAACAATAAGAATGTTATATAAAAAAATGATTTACGAATTATACAAAAAAAGAGTTTTAAAGCTAAAGATTTTATTAAAAAAATCCATATTTAACAAGTTGTGAATCTATAATTTAAGAACATCTAATGTTCTGTAAAAAAATCAAAATTAGCCTTTGTTCTAATTGTGCCAACACATAAAATTAGGGGAAAATTGTGTCTAAAACTAACTAAATCCAACTGGAATCGGGCTTGATTGGGAAACAACTACACCATTTACACTAAATAAATCACTTTTCTGTCAAATTGTAAAATGAATAGTAGCAACAAGTTGGAAACAGGATACAAAAATGCTTTTGCAGTAACAAGACTTTGACATTTGGGAACAACTCACAAGCCTGCTACTTCTCAGAAAACACATAGATCATAAACGTTTATTCCAAGGCAGCAAAACATTGATCAAAGCGCTTGAGATGTTACACGCTTCTCACTTCCATTTTTTCCCCGAAAAACACTTTTGATTTGAATCAAATATGTAAAAATCTCTCTGTGACCAACCAAAACCCTGCTCAGAATAGGGGAAATGAAGGGCGGATCTGATGTTTCCGACGGTTTTATAGTGGTACGCAGTTTCGTGGGGGTAGATCCGTGGTGGTGGCAACGTGTTCCCGGTGGTAGATCTGTATTCCTTCGTATTCTTTGTTAGCCTATACAGGTTTCACCCTACTGGTCTCACGTTGATAGTAAGCCCAAGCGAATTATTAAAAGGCTCAAATATCTTAATGCATATGTACTTAATTAATTAAAATTCAGTCTAGTCATTTAAATAGTTTTTTATCCTTTGGGCTAGGCCCATTGTTGCTGATCCAGGTCCTTGTATTTGTATTTAAACCATTTTAGGGTTTGAGTGGAAGCAAGGATTAATTCAGAATTTATTTCTTTTCATATTGTTTTGTGTTCATTCAATGGCTAACTCTTACTTTGGTAATAGTTGTTAATTCTTATTCATCACACGTGAACATATTTTTGTTTTTCAGATGATGAAACATTTTATTTTGATGAAAAATTTGGCGATGGTTGCAAGCATCATGGTTCTCTTTCCACATCTTCAGTTATTCAAGGGATTACATCATTTTCTGATGTAACTTTTGGAAAAATATATGTATGTGAACTGGGAAGTGTAAGAGATTGCTCTGTAATTTTTTTTATCCGCTTGAATTTTCTGTTCATGCTTTGGTTTTGCATTATCAGCTTCAAGGGGATAAAATATTGGGTTTTGCATTGTATTACTTAATCTTTGAACTTATATTCTGTTTTGTATTTAGATGAACTTATGCTAATGAATCCCGATGCCGAAATTGAAGTTAGAAACCACAGGTAAGTCAAAAGGTCACAACTGAAGACCCTGAATTTTCATTAAATTTCACTTTTTAAATAGTTTCTTTGAACATCTAAAACGTTGTTATCAACAAACATTGAATCCATGTTTAACTGTTAACCGTTCATCCACATCAACATATTAAACACACTGAATTCTCAATCATTACTGTAACTGATAAATTTCTTTTGTGATAGTGGCAAGACATTACGAGACATTTTAGAGGCTCTACCCTGAGAATGGACATCTAAAGATCTGATGGAGGCACTCACAAATATAGGAGTGTGGAAGACCCCGTTTTCTGGATTTTTTTGCTGAATGTAGTGTTTATTGTCTAGCTATTTGCAACAAATATACATTAACTTTATTTTAACTTATTGATATATGTAGATTTGAAGTGGGAGATTGGGTGAAGTTTAAAATAACCATCACAACTCAAACATATGGTTGGCAAAGTGCTAGACCAAAGAATGTTGGCTTTGTGCAAACTGTTCCAGACAGGGATAATCTCACTATTTCATTTTGTTCTGGAGACGTTCATGTTCATACAAATGAAGTTGTAAAAGTCGTTCCTTTGGATAGGGGACAACATGTACAACTGAAAAAAAATGTAAAAGAACCTAAGTATGATTTTGCATAGCTACACCACTTAATAGTGCATGCAAATATAATGGCTTCTTTATGTATTAAGTATTAACACATGGTTCATTTATACTATTATCGAGGAGATGTTATTATCCTACTTCTGTTATAAACATGACATCCTCATGATTTACTGATATCCTGATGATCTAGTGTTATTGTCCTATTTCATTTTGGTTTATCTATGCCTAAATGATAATGATAAACCCAAAAGTTAGAAGGATTGTCGAGGAATGCATGCTGAATAAAATGCACCCTGTCTACAACATAAAGGTTTATAAACCATATTTTTCTCCAGCTTATGTTTTCTTTAATAGGTACAGACCCTTCTATCAGAACTCTCTTCTTCAATAGGTACAACTTATGTTCTAGGCTTCACTTATTTGTTTTCTACTGAATCTTTGGTTTTTCTGATCTACACTCTTCTTGCATTTTGTTTTCATAATTGCTATTCAATCATTAAAAAATATTAATACTACAATAGCTATTTACATTAAATATTTTAATTTCACTTGAATTTTAGTGATATTACTGCTGCTATTGGTTATTTATATTATCATAGTTTTAATTAAAATATTATCCTAAATTTTTCGAAGTGTTTTATGTTCTATGATTCTCAGAGTTTTTATATTTCATCTCCTCCCAGTTGTTGGTTAGACCCAATCAACAACCTTGGGACCACACCCAAATTAATCTTAACTAGAATAGAACCCGCGCGATGCACGGGTGGTAAAGAAGATCGCGCGGGTAGTAAATATAAGCTGTTGAAATAAAATAAGACTTTATTTATGGTAGATATTACTTATTATGAAAACTCTATAACATAGACAAAACGATTAGCATAACAAAAGAAAATAGTTTAATTTTAATTGAAAGTAATACATTTATAAATAATAGAAATGCAAGGTGAGAAGTGACTCGTCGTTAGAGGATAATATCTGAAGTTCATTGCTACTATTGTTTTTGAATTCCCTTTGATATGTGTTTCATCATCTGTTGATGTTATGACTAGCCTTCGTTTAGCACTGCGAGTTTTTGTTTTTGTTTTCTTGTATGGTTTATCATTGATGTTGTCTATCATCAATTCCTATTCCACGTTCTTCTTCTTCTTCTTCTTCTTCTTCTTTTTCTTCTGCTTGTTCTTTTTCTTCTTCTTGGTGACCTTGTTTATTTTGAATCATTGGAGGTGTTATGGACTCCTATATGTAATAAGTACATTGTTAGTATTCATAAAGGTAGTAGTATATTTGTATAATTGTAATACAGATTTAATTACCTGTTTAATAGGTTTTTTTAGAATTGGTTCTTGTAGAATAGTGGTTGGTACAAAAGTTCGTGACCTTAACAATTTTATTCCTATGAATAAATTATGTTTAGAATGTTTAGATTAATTTTAATTTAATATACTTAATTTATATATGCATATATGAATAAAAAAATTTGCATAGTTGGAATCTTACTCTTGTAGCCTCAACTTAAGTCTGAGAATATTTGTAGGTTTTCCTTGTACGTAAACATGTTCTTCATGTCCAATAGCATGAAGCACTCAAATTATGTCTGAACAGTAACATGAATATAGTTATATAATATAATTTTTATTATTGTAGGGTAACTTCTGTATAATACTACCAGAGAGAGCATTTTTGTCTCCAACTCTTTCTGAAATTGTTTTTATGCTAACAAATTCAAAATAATGGCATGGAACTGTGGTATAAAATATTTGTTTATCGTTACATGTAAAGGAGTTTCCTGAAGAACAAAATATAGCAATAAAATATTGAAATCAATAACTATATAAAGAAAAAATAATAGTGTTAAATATTTAGAATATAAAATTATATTTTGTTAACAACTAATACAATATTTTAGATAAAGAGTTAATAATTTCTCATCTAACAAAATCATTTCTGGAAATGTTTGTTCTTCATTGTATCGCTGATTAAAAACGTCTCCCAATCGAACGACTCTTACTCGAAGTAACCAATCATCACAATCGGTGTTAAGATCTAAGATAAAATTCTCCATTGTTGATTGTCTGGTAATCTGGATATATAGTGACTGTAACGCCCTGTATAATATTTATCTAGAATAATACCATACAAGTGTTTTATTTTGTACTGACACAATCATAAGTGCTTAATGACATAATTCACATACTTGACCATTCTAAAAACATAACAATATATGGTACAAGATATGGAAATTAGCCAAAAATATAAAATCTAAGATCAATATACAATATCCTCAATTGTATACAACAAATACACAGCGGAAATACTAAAACCAAGCTTCTCTTGAAACATCCAAGCATTGCTCCACTTGTAAATCAAACCTGCAAACCCACTACTAGAAAATTCGTTTTTAGAGACCGATTTAGTGACCGAAATATTTTGGTCACTGTGGCCACCGAATTTGCCACAAAAATTTGATATCCATGAGTAAATTTTTAGAGGTCACTAAATCGGTCACTAAATAAAAATTAGCCACCGATTTAGCGACCAAAATTTAGTGACCAACTATTCGGTCTCGAAAAAATATTTTTATATAATATTTAGTTTATATAAAAAATTTAGAGACCAAAATTTCGGTCACTGATATTTTTGTTGTTTTTTTCCTTTATTTTTTAATCCTCTTTAATATGTTACTATTTCTCTCCCAATTTTTTTAAAGATTTTAATTCTTTTTTTAATAAAAGATTCTTCTTTTTATTATTTTAACAAATAAAACATATAATTATATAAATAATTCTGCTTTTTTATTTTTATATATGCATAAAAAGTGAATTTTATTTTCATTATGCAATTTTTATATATGCATAATGAAATTAAATTAATAAAATGAAATTGTATTTTTATTATATTCAATTAAATTAAATAATAATTAGTAATTTTCTAAATATTATTTATTTATTTTTTATTTTTTATATGTATATATATTTAAATATAGAGAATATAACAAATGATGTTTAGTGGTCTAGTGGTAAGACATAATTGAAATAGCTAGAGGTAATGGGTTCGATTCCCAAGTTTGACACCTTTTTATTTTATTTTTTGAAAAAAGAACACAAAAATTGGTCACTAAATTCGGTCACTAAATCGTTCTCTAAATTTCGGTCACTAAATTCGTCGCAAAAGCTTAGCGACTAGCACTTTTACAACCGAAAAATGATGGTCTCTAAATTGGTCGCAAAACGCTATAGTGACCGATTTTTAAGCTTTTTCGGTCTCTAATTCGGTCACTAAAAGCAAGTTTTCTAGTAGTGACCACACCTGAAATATAACAACTATAGTGGGGTGAGATACATCAAATCTCAGTGAGTTCTGTAATACCCCATATTATCTAATTGCTCAATTGGATATCAGATGAGATCAGATGAGTATTTATGTGCTCTATCTTTGGTATATTGGATTAATGGAATCCTCTAAGTACTTTAATTATTGACATTAGGGATCAATAGAGCAACTGATGAACTCTGAAGAGATCAATTATTTAAATTCGAGAAAGGATTTTAGGATAACTCTAATAATTGATCTATTGGGTGGAGACGACAAAATATCAATTGGAGATATTTTTCCCTATTGGATTTATATTATATAATAATAGTATAATATATGTATATATTTGGAAAGAGAAAGAAAAAGAGAAAAAGAAGAAGTTAGTAAAGAAGAAGAATGAAAGGAAAAAGGAAAGAAGAGAAAGAGAGAAAATGGAGAAGATGAAGAAAAGGAACCCATGAATCATCATCATTACCATCTTCTTGAAACTCCTCTTCGATTATCAGGTGGGTTCTAGTTAGAAACTCTAAGTTCTAGAAATAGGTGTTTGACACTTAGGTTAGAATTTGAGAGAAAATGATAAATTGTTGAATCAATGAAATATAACGGATAAAATGAGTTATAAACTGTGTTGTATGATCAATATGTGTATAGAATCATCTATTGATGCTTATTTGTGCATTTGGTAGTGTTTGGAATGAGTTTTGGACCCAAAGGCCCCAGCTGTTACGCTGTTGAGATTATGGGTTTTTGCAGGTTCGCATTGCGAATCCCCTAGCGAAGGGGAAATCGAACATTCGCTGGTTGTTCGCACGGTGAAGGTGAAGGCGAGCATTCACCAGAGGTTTGCACTGCGAACATTACCCTGTTTTGGTTCTGCCACTGTTCGCCAGACGGTCGCACTGTGAATGGGACAGCGAACCCAGTGTATTTAGGCATTCGCTGGGAGCTTCGCACTGCGAATGAGAAAGCGAGCATTCGCTGGCTGCTTCGCATTGCGAACATAGCAGATCCTCGAACTTGTTTCTTTCATAACTTTTGATCCGTAACTCGGATCGGGACGTTCTTGGTGTCATTAGAAAGCTAGGACGACCCTCTATCTGATAAAAAGTGAAAATGTTCTAGTTTTGGTGTATGATTTTTCGGAAGCAATGTTTGTGTTTATGTTTTGGTTCAACATTTTTTGATTTCGAGTATGTTTCAAGACATTTTTCAAACGATTTTTCATGCTCAACACATTTTCCAACTATGTATGTTTCAAGACTTTCAAACGATTTCAAGTTTAGAAACTGACATTCCAAAACATTACTTTCTGGTTTTTTGGTTCATGTTTTTTCTGAATCAATGTTTATGTTTATGTTTTTCTGAAGCAATATTCCAAACATGGTAATTATTATTATTTATTTGCAGAAGCTTTGCAATTGAAATTTGAATATGCAAAGGAAGATGGATTAGGAGACTATGAAGGTATGTATTCTGCTATGGTGATTTTAGGTGTTGGCCATTTTGGTAATTTTGTTTTTGTTTTATGTTACCTGGCATATCAAGGTTATTTTACTATCAAAGTTGTCTGTTTGCGCATTAGCATGTTGACTCTTGTCTTGATGTTGGTAACGGTTGAAAGGCTGAGAAATTATGCATATTTGAACGTTATATATAAGCATTAACTTGATTTGTACTGTAGTTTGATCCTTGGAGATAGTATAAGGAGTTGGTGTCTGAAATCGAAATAACTTTTGAATGGTCTATAAAACACTTTCGTAACTATTTATAAATTTATGGTATTTTTATCATTTTATGCTTTAATCAATAATCATTTTCTTTTGTAAAAAAACTTTTTCTTATGCTTGCCTACTTTTTCTAATTCTCAGTTAAATAAGAAGTTTATGTCAATCCAATGCTGTCATTTTAATCTTTGCCATTGATATCATGAGTTGTGTTGGTCTGAAATTATGAATTTATTTATGCATTAGAAGCAGATTAACTGAATAAAATTATACATAAATTTTAATCTTTGCCAGTTATATTTACACAAATTCAATCAACTGAACTAAATGTGTCTGAAACAAGCTCTACCAATACACCATCTAAGAGGGATGCTAATTCTATTGGGGTTGATGATCTATCTCCAAGCATGTATCTAACACCACACCAGTCAACCACAAAAGTGAAACACATGAAAACTCAGTGACATGGATTACATTTTCTAATGCTCACTACCGTTTGCTTGTCTTCCTTCGTTATTTGTAATGATCCATAACCTTATTTTGTTGAAACACTTATCTAACTTATGTACCTCTTGCATAACAATGTTACAAGTCTGTTTACTTTTGGTTATGATAGCTAACACTAAGTTTTTGTGCAATTCTTCCCTTTATAATTCACCATATTCAATCATATGACTCTCTTAATTTTATTCAATCTATTGTTACTTCAATGCTCATAACCTTTGCAAAATATAATCACACTGTAAATTCCAAATTTAATCACATTGTTACTTCAATGCTCACCATATTCAATCATATCACTCTCTTTATATGAATGCACAATCTTATTAGCAGTATTTCAATCTTATTATATACGCATAATATATTCCAATAAAAGAAAATTTAAACACTTTCCTTCAATGTTATGAAACATGTTGTAGGAAATTCTTTCGTAATATGGTTTCAGTCTACTAAAACTGTCATATATATTACGCCATGCATGCAATGCCGTACTCGGTAGAGTGTTCAACAATATATTATAATAAGATCAACTTACATATGTTACTTCTAACAACTGATGAATAAAACTAATATATGTTGAAAGAGTGCAATCTAATAAAGTAGCAGTTATTACTTCACAAAACTAATAAAGTTGCAGTTGTCTCGATTGTGTATTCAGCAGATATTTTAGAAATTCCTGTATTATTTAATGTCATTAATCCATCCAAACAGAGATCAAGGCATTGAAAGGTAGCATTTGCCATATGTGTGTTCGTGACATTGAAAAGTGTGGCTACATAGAAGCGTTTGTCTATATGAGCTATGCAGAAATCATTCAAAGATGTTTCCTTTGCTCGATCTGAACTTTTTACCATTCCTTCCTAATGTCTAATCATGTTGTTAAATGCAAATATTGTACATGCTCACATCAACATTGACAAACATAGTTGTCTTTCTATTTTACATCTCAAATACCTCTGCCACAAAACTTAAAGTACAACTATGCCTTCCTACTTTCAGCACATATCACATTATGCTTGTTTTATAGGATTGTTCACGATTACCAATACAGATTGCCAAAGCTTTTCGACAGACAATTATGCATGGATCATTTTGTTTGGAAAGATATGGTTCGTATCCAACTATGTTGGATGATTTTTAGTTAGTTCACAAATTTGAAGCACTTTCTATTGGTAGATACACACAACTCTCTCTTTGCTCTGAGTGCCAGCAATTAGATACTTCTGGGTTTTAATATGTTATGGGTTTTAGTTGAACACTTGTTCTGGAGTCTGGATTTCAGACGGTGCACTTGTGGAAGCTGCAATTCTCTCAGATCGATATACCAGTCAGAGATTTTTTCCTGACAAAGGTAATTTTTGAAATTATTGTAACAATATTTATATCTATAGCTCTTGGTTACTACTAGAAACTAACATATGACCAGAGTTTAGTCTGTTCGAAAGGATTGGTTTTAAATTCTTAACTAAATATAGTTCTGAATTATATCTCTTTAAGCCCATTTCCAGGATTATTGCTAAAAATATTTATCTGGGCTGCAATCAATGATGTTCATAGAGCACACATTGCTAACTGTTAACTTCTTCCAAACTACAGCAATTGATTTGGTTGATGAGGCAGCTGCCAAACTGAAAATGGAAATCACTTCAAAACTTACTCTACTTGTTGAAATTAATCGGTCGGTCCTGAAGCTAGAGATGGAGAGACTCTCTCTCATGAATGATACAGACAAGGTTTCTAAAGATAAGCTAAGTCGTCTTGAGGCAGAGCTCTCTCTCTTAAAAGATAAATAAGCTGAGCTGACTGAACAGTGGGAGCATGAAAAGTCTGTAATGACTATGATTCAATCAATCAAAGAAGATGTTTGTCATCATATGATCAAAGAAGAGGTGCAAGTTTATAGGTTGAGTTGATAATTAGTGTTGAAATTTAATTTAGAAGATGTTTTATTCTTATTAATGATCAACACCAAATGCTAATGTGTTATGTATTTATTATGCATCAGATAGACAGGGTGAATCTTGAGACCCAACAGACTGAGCGGGAGTATGATCTAAATTGTGATGCTGAATTGAAATATGGTAGGCTAAATTCCTTGCAACAACAACTTGAGAGTGCCGAAAAGGAGTTAGATGAATATATGAACTTCGGGAAGTCTATGCTGAGAGAGGAAGTTACAGGAAATGATATTTCTGAAATTATAAGCAAGTAGACCGACATTCCGGTTTCAAAACTTCAACAATCAGAGAAGGAGAAGTTGTTGTATTTGGAGGAAGTGCTTCATAAACGTGTTGTGGGTCAAGACCCTGTTGTGAAGGCAGTTGCTGAGGTTATCCAACGTTCAAAATCAGGTCTTTCAGATCCACACCGTCCAATTGCCAAGATATCAACTTATATAAGACAAATCATTATTTTCAAGCCTATCAATGGGATTTACAAGAATTGTGGTTTGAATATCAAAAGATATTTCATGGTCACTATCTGCACAATGTCTATGTTATTTTAAATTTATTTCTAATTAATTTTATATAATTTTTAAAAAATATTTTATCTTAAAAATGTTATTGGAATAGTTCATAAAATTGCATGGGGGCACATCCCGTTAACTCCCGCCAAGAAAACAAGCATATGTATTTCAATGACGTGACACTGAAGACAATTAATTAGATTCCACTTTTTTCACTATTATATAAAATGGTTTATGAAGTGACACGGAATACAATCAATTATATTCAAATAAGAAAGTATACATAAATATTGCTCTCAAAAATAAAAAGTCTAAAATCTTGATTTATGTGTTTCACTGTAATGTTTAAAATGTGATTGAAATTTTTCATAAAGTGACACAGAATACAATCAGTTTGGTCCAAATAAAAAAAACATGCCTAAATATTATTTTTAATGTGTATTTAAATATAATTCAGCTATCAATATATCTACTAATATATCTCATACTTTTTCTCATGTTCGTGCGGACGCACGGGTCTTCTACTAGTACACTATAAGACTCCTAACATAGTAACATCTACCTTGATATTATTTCCGAGTTGATAGCTGCTGTCCATTGACATTTGATTACACAGTGGAGCAATTAAGATTCTAAGTTTGTTATGTCTATTATCAACTTGTAATTCCACTTTCTCCTATCCAATCCAACACTTTGTTTCCAACGTGTAAGCTGAATTGTAAAGACCATTGCCTATGTGGCTTCACAAGTTCTCATCACACATTCAGGTAACGAGTGATGCACACACCCTTACCATAAGTCCACACTCCCTCTGTGGCATGCTTGTGTCGCTACAAATTCAACGAAATCTCTTGTTATATAAACACCAACTGGTCTCTAAATCCAACTCAAACACAACACAACACAACAAAACTCATAGCTAATTCTATTATCATATTTTCAACTCACTTGCTTTTCTTCATTCTCAACAAAAATGGCATCCATTTCCATGGCTGTTACTCCAAGGTGCATTGAGAATGCTTGCAGTGAAGACAAATGGTTTCATTATAAATCTGTAGCATGCGTTCAAGAAGAAGATTATCACATTGAGGATGGACATTCATACAGGGAAGGTGACGATGACGACGATGGTGACTATGACTATGCTCCTGCTGCTTAAACTCAAAGAACGTGTTACCTAACTATAGTTAGCTAACTAGTAATTGTACTGATTAACAAAATGTCTGTTTTAAATCATAGTTTAATTTGGGTTTCCCATTCCAAGAGATGACCCCTGAATTTAGTATGCAAAAGCTAATTATTCTCATAGAATAGTCTTTAGCAAGCTAGTGAGACTGAATTATTTTATCCTGTATATTTTATTTTTAATTTTGCATTGAAGAATTTGGCTAATTTGAAATGCGGTTAACTAATTTATGTTGGACGTCCAAACCCATTTTTTATTAATCATTGATTGACCTATAAGCCTCTTAGCTCGTAAAACATAGAGAGAGGACCAAATAAATTAGGGAAGGTCACACATGTATTGAATAAATGGGCAAGCTCGCCATATTTCCCATGTATTATAGGAGATGACTTATTAAAGTGTATTCCTTAAAACCAACAATATCTCTGTTACAACTAAATAGTCTCAAGTCTCCTATGACCACGACTCTTATATTGGAGAGATTAATAACTTATTTCGCTTCCTAATGGGTAGGAGTCAAACTTAATGTGGCTGACATCATAAGCAAAGAGCCCAACATTCTTATGGAGAAGGATGAAGCTATAAATACCTAGCTATCTCAAGGATTAGGTTAAGACATCCCTTATTCACATATTAGAAAGCTAAATACCTATTGCTCAGTTTGTCGCAAACAGAGTCATTTCTATTGTAGCCCCTCATGTAGAATTGACACCCACCGTGGGATCCAATAAAAGTGACATGAACTACTCTTTTTTCTAGTTTTTTTTATTAATCTAGCCGCTGTTTAACAATGGTGTCCATGAGAGTTACTTCTAACAATGGAGATCAAGAGGCTCTAGTTGAGATGTAGGCCACAACAAAATAATTACGTCTCGAAATCTAACCCCTTGGAACATTATATAAAGCTAATTGATATTTACATTTACTCGCATTTTGATATTATCAAGCACATATTTTCTAAACTAATTTTGCATAGTCGAATTGGAAAGTGGACCTTAACCTTAACCGAATATTCCCTAACACATCCGCCTCTGAAAGCCATAAAAGGAAAAAACATGGATGACTTTATAGGTGATCACGCAGTTGTCAAAACGACGCAAAATTAGGTTGATTTAAAACCTTGAGACTTGTACTTTGACAGTTCAAGTCATAGAGAAGAGAAGGAAATGAGATTGGAGTCTCGATAGTCGCACCTAAAGGAACCCCAACCAAATTCAAGTGTAGGATTAAGGATCATTGTTCCAACAACGAGGGTGAATATGAATCATTGATAGTTGGACTTGAGATTCTACTCAACTTGGGGGAAAAGAGAGTCATGATTAGAGGCGACTCGAAACTAGTGTTGAAATAATTGACCAAAGAACAAAAGTGTATCAAGGAAAACTTGGTATTATATTTCACTATATCACAATCTTTTTAGAGAAGTTCGACTCGGTCGAAATCAGGTTCGTGCCCAGATAGAAAATTTAAGAGGCAAATGAGTTGGCTCAAATTGCTTCAGGCTATATAGTTCCTATGGAGAAATTGGAGGAACTAATCGAAGTTTTAGCGAAATTAGTCCCAACGACATTCCTTCTTCAGAAATGCTAACGTCCAAACGTGCGAAAGTTGAAAGACTGAGGGCAATGAAGTGCGTGAAAGCTAAAGAGTATGATGTTCTTGCCATTGACAATATTTCAGATGGTGATTGGCGAAGACCTATTGTATAATATATGGAAAACCCTACAGGGACAACAGATCGAAAAGTCAAATATAGGGCGTTACGTTATACCATAGTGGTTAACGAATTGTTCAAAAAACTCGATATTGGATCTTTTTGAAGAGCCTTAGTGAAAATGAAGCATAGGTAGGCCACAATGGATCTTGTGGTGCATACCAAGTAGGCCACAAGATGAAATGACTCTTGTTTCGACAAGGCTTATATCGGCCAACCATGTTGATGAATTGCATAGAGTTTGCTAAAGGATGCCAAAAATGTCTAAAACACCCTGGAATCCAACAAGTCCCTGCCAGTGAATTAGATTCAGTGGTAATACCATGGCCCTTCGGAGGATGGGCATTAGACTTGGTTGGTGAGATTTGATCACTGTATTCTAAAGGTCACAAATTTATCTTAGTGGGTATTGATTACTTTAACAAATGGGTCAAAGTGATCGCGTTGGCAAAAGTAGACCAGGACACAGTAATAAGTTTTGGGCAAAGTCAAATCATTTATATGTTTGGATAGGCCGAAACCTTGACCACAAATCAAGGGTCGTTCTTCATCGGTCAAAATATGGTCAAATTCGCTTCAGAAGTAGAGATCAAACTCCTAACATCCACGCCTTACTATGCACATGTGAATAGACAAGTCGAAGCGGTCAACAAAATAATAATCAGTTTGATCAAGATGCATGTGGGCTAAAAACCTAAGAATTGGCACAAGACACTAGACCAAATGTTATGGGCTTGTCAGACTTCTCCCAAAGAAGCAATGAATGCAACTCCCTTTCGACTAACGTTTAGGCACGGTGCAGTTTTACCTGCTGAAATTTAATTGGAGTCAGCAAGAATTCAAAGGCAAAATGAAATACCTTCTTAAAATTTATGGGATATGATGTTAGATGAGTTGGTCGACCTAAACGAAGAAAGGATGACTGCATTGGACATGCTCATAAGGCAAAAGGAAAGGGTAGCCAAGGCCTATAATAAGAAGGTATAACCTAAGACCTTTTTGATCGATGACTTGGTCTGGAAAGTCATCTTGCCTATGGACTAAAAGGATAGATTCCTAGGAAAATGGTCACCTAATTGAAAGAGCCTTTTCGAATAACTCAGGCAGTTTCAAACAATGCCTATGAGGTTGAAGAGACTAGTCCAGAATGTCGAACCTTGAGGATCAATGGGAAGTACCTGAAAAGGTATAAACATATGTTACAGGAAATTCGAATAATAGAGTAATTAATTAAACATAAATTGAGCCAAAATAGTATTCACTAAAGGGTGCCAAAATGGAAAATGTCATTACATAAAATTCATAAGAAAGGGAAGAATGAAAGAGGAAGACTATTTTTAGTATTTAGAAGAAAAACTGTTTAGTTTCTTTATTTTTCTTTAAAAGAAAAATAAAATTGAACTTTTTAACAAGAGTCTTGCTAAAAATGATGAAGTGGGAAGTTAGATTTTTCGCATGGACCACGTCCTCCTGGGAACTCGGTGCCATGATGGTTTTTCTGAGCCTACAAGTCTCGAAAATACGTTATAGGGTGTAGCCATGATGACAGTGATGTCAATGCACAATTTCGAAAAGTGTTGGAACTTCGAAAGCGTTACCTGTCTCTCAAAAAATGAATCGAAAGTGTCATTTTGGGGGGTAATTTGTTAGCTAAGAAAGTCCACAAGAGGGAATCCAACAACGAAACCATTTGAAATTTCTACAGACACAAGGCAAAGTTAAGGTGCCTTTTGACCAAAGCCTCTGGAAGAAGAAGTAACAACATTCGACGCTGAGAAGTCTGGTCTGGGATTTAGTGGAATTTTCAAGGGGTTTGGTCATTCGTCAAGTCCGATAGGTCGAAAAAGGTCTACTAGAGGCAAATTTAAATTTCAAAATAAAGTCACTATCTTTTGGTCTTATTCAAAACGCCAAAGACACATGGATATTGATCGAAAGCTAGTCAGGCATGCAAAGATGACGTGTCTGACAGAGAGACATTTGAACGTTGGAAAACCGTTAGTCTCGTAGCATTATAAATAGGAGTTCTAGTGTTAGAATTCAGTGGTAACAATCATTATAAACATCAATATACACTCAAAGTACCCAAACGCAAGAGAGAAACAAGTTTTCTGAAGAAATGTACTTGCCAACCACTTTTACATTTATGCAAATAAATTTCTTTTCTACTAAGTTACTTTTACTTTTGTTTGCTTTTATTTACCATTCAAATACCAAATTTCGACCTAGTCGAAATAAGTGATCGTACTGTCTTTCAAAATTTTACTATCTTTCTAAGATATCAACATTTGATGCAAACAGTCTGACAACATAAAATGCACACCTTACTTTCTCAAACACTTAGCACAAACTTGCTACAAGATTTACTAATTTGGTTCTTCAAGTAATAAAATTAAAACTAAGTGATTATTTACGAAAAATACCGATGAACAATCATATATCACAATATCCTAAAGATAGGGCCCATATGGCAGAAATGTGAAGGCCAAAGATTAGAACATGTCCCATTGCATCCTGACAACAACCAGGATAACATTGACAACAAATTTTGACTGAACTCCAAAAGAGTTATTCCAGGAAAATATTTTAATTACAAGAATTTGGAATCCATGAAGCGTATCAAAGCACTTCTAAGGACATAATTGTTGCAACCTTTTATAAAAGGAAAAGCCATGATCCAGTTCTGCCGACCTATGCTTGGGGGGGGGGGGGGTATTGTCATTGTCTGGGACAATACTCAACCCGCAAGAATTTGAGTGACCTAAAGCCATCAGTTAAAACCGATATAGAAGATACATTTGCTACATAAAACACACAAGATCAATACACCCCCACCATCATGGGTCGTTATATATAATGACCATATGATCTAAAGACAGATATCCTTTGAAATAATTAAAAAGGTTCTAGGGCCTCTGATCCTTAAAATCTATAATAAAAGCTAAAGATCAATTCAAATTTAGGTACAAATTGTTTTTATCTGCATCCTTATGATCGTCGATAAATTCTAAATTATATGACTAATATGAATATCGGCTAAAAGATACGTAACGAAAAAATAATAAACAATAAGAATGTTATATAAAAAACTGATTTACGAATTATACAAAAAAAAGAGTTTTAAAGCTAAAGATTTTATAAAAAAATCCATATTTAACAAGTTGTGAATCTATAATTTAAGAACATCTAATGTTCTGTAAAAAATCAAAATTAACCTTTGTTCTAATTGTGCCAACACATAGAATTAGGGGCAAATTGTGCCTAAAACTAACTAAATCCAACTAGAATCAGACTTGATTGGGAAACAACTACACCATTGACACTAAATAAATCTATTTTCTGCCAAATTGTAAAATGAATAGTAGCAACAAGTTGGAAACAGGACACAAAAATGCTTTTGCAGTAACAAGACTTTGACATTTAGGAACAACTCACAAGCCTGCTACTTCTCAGAAAACACATAGATCATAAATGTTTATTCCAAGGCAGCAAAACACATAGATCATAAACTCTTTTACTTTTCAGTTTGTTCGAATTTGTGAAGTCGCAAGTTATTGAAATTTCTGTCGTAGAGTAATTGTAAGCTGATAAACTGTTTTGTTAAATTGATACAATTCCTTGAATTGTATCTTGGAGCAGCTTTACATTACCCTTCATAGAAATTCTGCATTTAGTGTGTTTACGCACACTAGGTGTTTGATAATTTGTTTCAAAGCAAAATTCGAACACGTTGCCTTTAATTGCTTATCATTTTACCTCATTGGATTGGATTAAACAACAAGCAAGTGATATTTTGTTGACTGCGTTTTTAAGTGTAGTAATCTAACTAAATTTTTCTCTTCCATACTCATTCCCGATATATTTGTGCATATCCGATCCTTTTAGTAGAAGGTTCGTTGTAGACGTTCTAACTAGTGACAGCTTCCGTTAAACATTTTTTTTAAAACCAAAATTTTGAAACCATTTGCGTGTAAAACTCAAGGGATCTATTCAACCCCCCTTCTAGATCCATAGCCATCGTCTAACACATTCAACAACAACAGAAGCACATTCAGAAATAAAAAACGAAAACGAAAAACATATCTCTTCTTCTACTTCGTTTTCCACTTGTGTTGGTCGGAGAACGAAAAACGAAAAACAAAATGAGACGCGAGAAAGAACAGAACAGTGGCGGTCGGAGAACACAACGGCGGTCGGAGAACAGAACATTGGAGAATTCGCCAGAGAGAAAGGAGGGAGAAGACGTTAAAATGATTAGAAACAAATGATTATGGCTTTTTTATTTTTTAATTAATAAATGACCTAAGGCAGCGCTTTTTGAAAGTGCTTTCTTAGATTAGCCTATAGCAGCGCTTTTTCCTTAGAAAGCGCTTTCTTTTCATTGGCCTAGAGCAGCGCTTTCAGAAAGCGCTTTCAAATGTGGGGCCAATTTAAGGACTTTAGCAGCGTTTTTTAAAAGCGCTTTCTAAGTTTACCCTTTTGCAGCGCTTTTTAAAAGCGCTTTCTAAGGTTATACCTTTAGCAACGCTTTTATAAAAGCGCTTTCTAAGGTGGGGTCTATGTACGGCCTTTAGCAGTGCTTTTAGGGAACGCTTTCTAAAGGTAGCCTTTAGCAGCGCTTTTTTTTAGCGAATTTTTTTCTAAACTTATAGCAGCGCTTTAGGATAAAAGCGCTGTCTTTGTAGTGCTACCAAAAGCGAATTTTGGCATAGTGATTATGGATTAGTCAAAGTAGATATCAGAGGTCGCATCATCCAATTTTCAAAAAAACCTAAGGGAGATAATCTTAAAGCTATGGTAAGTCCTATACAAAGCTATGGTAATTCCTATATCGGCCTAAGGCCGTTCCTCTACACTGATATACGGTATTGTTTACAACACTAGAATCAACATCAGATCATCCATATCTATATGTCTCACATTATTTTAACAGTTGTATTGCAAAAGATAAACCTAAATGAAGTTCATACTTGAGGCAATTAATCATCCTACCTACTTAGAAGATGTAACTGGACTAACAAAGTTAATGAAATCAGCCACCAAATTCTCATTGGAGATAAATAGTGAAGATGATGAAGAAGATTATTATGAAATATGAAACTTCAAAATTAATCAGTTGTACATAAACTAATTTGGACAATTATAAATATTTTATGGGTCCGCACGGGTAATTTTATATATTTTATTTAAATCTCTTATATTTAATATCTATACTAATTTAATTTTTAAGATATAATTTTATTTAAATATATTATTTAATTTTTTTATTTTTAACATTATATGAAAACATATCAAACTCTGATACATTTGTATTCGAAAAATAGATTAATAAATAAAATATGGGATAAATTTGTGTCATCGATAAATACTAAAAAATACTATTTTTTTAAATAAATATAAAACAAAGTTATTACGGGTAAATAAAAAAAATGGAATGTCTATTTTTAATATGTAACTGTGACATCCACCAAATAATATTTTTAGTTTAAAGAAATCATAAAATTTTAATTAAAATAAATTATAAAATATAAATAAAAGTGTATGTCATTGAACAAAATAATATTTATTTACAGGATAAAATACATTGTTGATTCAAATATTTTTATATAGATTCAAATATATAAGTAATGTCAAAACAAAATTAATATTTATATACGGGATCAAATGCGTTGTTGATTAATTTATTTATATATATGGAAAAAATATAATTGTTATAAATGGGAACAATTTTAATTGTTCCAAATAGTGAATAATATAAATGTATCGATCAGTTTTTCAAATATGAGACAAGATTAATGAAAAAAATATTATTGTTATAAACGAGAAAAACTTTATTAAAACACGAAAATAAAATAATTATAACTGGAACATTAAATTATTGATCAAAATGTTGAATAATAATAGAAAAAAGTTTATTATTGATTCTAATATTTTAATATGTTTTGTAAATAAAGTCAAAACAAAAATAATATTTATATTAAAAATGATATATTGTTGATTCAAATATTTTTATATATAAAATGAATTATATGCACCAATTTATTATATCTTTTAAAAATAATAATTTTTTTGGTTGAACAATTTAATTTTTTTAATATTATTTTTATTATATTTAAAAAAAAATGCGCGTAGCATATTAGTTATAGTTGTTAAAAATTGGTTATTCTCATACACTATAGAAGACTCCTAACATAGTTACATCTACTTTGATATTATTCCTCTAGTTGATAGCAGCTGTCCATTGACATTTGACTACCACTGGATCAATTAAGATTCTAACATTGTTATGTCTATTATCAACTTGTAATTCCACTTTCTACTATCCAATCCCATACTTTGTTTCCAACGTGTAAGCTGAATTGTAAAGACCATTGCCTATGTGGCTTCACAAGTCCTCATCACACATTCAAGTAAAGAGTGACACACACGTCCAAACCATAAATACACACTCCCTCTGTGGCATACTTGTGCCGATATAACTTCAACCAATTCTCTTCTTGTTATATAAACACCAACTGGCCTCTAAATCCAACTCAAACACAACACAACACAACTCATAGCTAATTCAATTATCTTCTTTTCAACTCACTTGCTTTTCTTCATTCTCAACAAAAAATGGCATCCATTTCCATGGCTGTTGCTCAAAGTTGCATTAAAAATGCTTGCAGTGAAGGTGAATGGTTTTGTTATACATCTGTAGCTTATCACAATGGGGATGGAGATTCATGCAGGGAAGGTGATGACGACGATGGTGACTATGATTATGCTCCTGCTGCTTAAACCCTAAGAACGTGTTACCTAACTATAGTTAGCTAACTAGTAATTGTATTTATTAACAAAATGTATGCTCCAAAACTTTGTTTAAATTTGGGTCTCTCAATCCAAGAGAAGAGTTTAGTAAGCAAAAAAGTTAATTACTATTATGCTCATAGAATAGTCCTGAGCAAGTTAGTAAGAGTGTATTATTTGATCCTTGGGTTACTTTATTTTTAATTTCCCACTTAAGCATTAGGCTAATCTTAAATGCACTTGATTAATTTATATGATCATAACTCATCATCTTTTCAATTGGCAATGTCACGGCTTGTCTTCTTATACATATTTAAGAAAATCATTTTGTAAGAGACATAGTTATAAAAACCCTTTTGATTTAAAAAGATTTATTTTAAAAGATAGAAATAAACAACTAAATAATAGAAAACAGAAGAGACAAATTAATAAGCAGCAAAATGTAAATAAATAAAAGAAGTAAAAAGAGAATGAGATAGAAAGATAATACTAGAGAATTATTTAATCCCACTTGACCTATTTCAATTTTAAAGAATTTTTCTTTTAAGATTTCCACTAAAACAATCTTGAATTCTTACACATATAAGTCCAAACAACTTGACCTTTTGCATAGAAGCAGCCCAAAAGTGTTTCACAAACAATCTAGAACTTTTAAACATGTTCAACTTAATAAAATTTTCAAATAACTAGAGTTTTACATAGGCTCAACTAAATAATCTTAAACCAATCCTTTTACTTTAAAACTTCAAATCTATTACAAAAAAGTGTGATTTTATGTGTTGTGCATGTAGTTTTGATGATGATAATTGTCATGACGACTCTTTCAAATGGTTCCTGATGATGTCATTCAATTAAGCAAGAAATATCTCAAACATAATCAGTCAAAGATATCAAGTTCAGTGGTAGACATTGTTGAATCAAGAAAAGAAACTTAAAGACTTGAAGTTATTATGTGAAAGCTTAAAGTCTTAGTTGTGATCTTAAATATTTGAAAGCTTAAAGTTTGTGCAGGTGTGAAAGCTCACCAGGTCAAGCACTTAAGTTTTTCCTGTTCTTGATCAATTTAAATTGTAAATGAACCAAGGGTAAGTCATGATGTACTAAGGCAATTACACAAACACGCACAAAATATTTTAACTCCTCTGGTTTTTTTTTTAATTCTTAAAATCAATCTGGGCAATCACTTAATTTATTAGAAGCTTGTTTAATCAATAAGGAATGAAAAATACATTATCAGTTAAGAAGTCTATTTAATCAATTAGATCAAAGTTAACACCTTCTAATCAATTGACGAGGCTAATAATCATTTAGGTGACAAAGTTTAATTGATTAACTTATTAAAATGGCTCATGAATTATTTGCTTTTTTTTAGCCATATTTTTTTTCTATATTACAGAGCTTTGTCCTCATTTTAAAATACACCAATTTTTTAAATAGAAATCTTATTCTCACCTTCTTTCTCTCATTCTTTTATAAAATTGTTTTTACATTAAAGTTGCTTTAGTTTCAAGAAAGTGAAAAGTTCCTTATGAGGATTGTTGTATTGGTGTTGTTCTAAAAGTTTATTCCAGACCATAGTGTCTTGTAAAATCTTTGTAATAGTGTTTGAAGGTTGCAAACTCAAATTATTAAAATCTTCGGTTTTATGTTTAAAGCTTATCCTCTATAAAAGCTCTAGTAAATATTATTGATTTGAATATGAGAAAAACTCTAGTTTAGGTTTTAAATAGAGCCCATATATAAACTTTGTTTGTTTGTAGAGTGTTTAAGGGTTGATCATGTGAAAAAGCTCAAGTTCTGTTGAAAGGTTGTTAGTGCTGATCTTGTAAAATATTCAAGTTTGATCTTAGTGAAAATCTCAAGATGAAAGTCTTATGGACTAGAGTAGGTCAGATGGTTAGGTCGAAGCAGGATAAATTTATCGTGTGATTTTTCTATCCCTTCTCTATTTATTTTCTATTATTTATACTTTCTATTTCTTATTTTATCCTTTTCATTATTCCGCTACTTATCTCTCTACTGCTCAATCTCTATCTTCTTATTTATTCTAAAAACATATTTTAATATCAAAAAATTTATAAACCTGTTTTTGAGATTTTTTTAATATCACAATCACTCCCCTATTGTGTTTAGAGTCACATGGCCTAAAAATGACATCAGACACTTCTTTTAACAATAGGTTTCTCATGAACAAACCTTCACCATTTGATGGTGAAAGGTTTACCATATGGAAATAAATAATGAATATATTCCTAGATTTCGCTGATTTTGATCTGTGAGATTTTGTTTAAAATGGTTCTTTTATTCCTACTCATTCTATTAATGATGAAGTAGTGCACACTAGATGCCTCTTGCTGGATGAAGGCTGCAATTGATTAAATAGTCACTCTTAGGTTTATCATTTTTTTCTGTATAGAAATGTTTAACTTAGGGTATTTCTTTGTTGTATTCACTTTGCTACCACTACTACAAAACACGCATTCAACGACGCCATGGTCACCACGGTTTTTCCCTACACCGTGGTGACATATCTTAATTAAGGCGCTACCATATTTATTTTGTTTTTTGATTAAAAATGATTTGTATATAACAGCGGTTACAAAACCAACTGTTGTGATATACTCAAACTTTCGTCAGTTCGAACTTCAGCGCCATAAAATATTTTATTCCTTTAACGTTAAGGCGCACCTTTTCTTTTTTATTTATTTTAAAATTCACAAATAAAAGGGTTATCACTACGGTTCTTCTGGTTAACCGTAGTGATATATTTATAATAAATAAATACCTATCTATACGGTTGGTATTGTTAACCGTTGTGAAATAGTTTACCCATATATAAGCGAAAGAACTTTCACTTTCACTTATTGACAGTAGCGTCGTTGCCTTCAAAGTTAAACCCTAGAATCCATTTTTTCTCTTCGTTTTCACCATTAGCCGTGAATCTTGTGCTTCATACATTAAGGTATTCTTCTTCTTCCATCTATTGTTAGATATTTCCCATTATCTCGTTTGTTGCATGTTGTTTTTGTTGATTGTTCTCATTTTTTCAGATTCGTTTTCACTACCTTAACAAAGACCATACTTTGGAAACTTCATAATGTTTGTGTAGCTATGGAAAAAAGTATAAGAAGCATGAAGCTATGATGGAAACTTCATCCACCTTATACTTTTTTTTCATAGCTTCACGAACAAGATGTTAGTAAATGAAGAAACAACAGTGTAAGCAAACTTCATCTAGTTTTAGAAACAATGAAAAGAAATATAAGAAGTATGAAGCTTTTTTGTAAGCGTCTTCCTCCTTGTATTTCTTTTTCATTGCTTCCCAAACTAGTTGAACATCATAATTGATTCCTGTTCCACGATTAGTTTCATTAAAAGGTGCGTTATTCCTGTTCCTCTCTTTACTCTTCACTGGATTATGGTTTTAGGGTTTGTTTTCAACTGAGGATGCTCATTTTTGAAGTTAGTTGTGTTTCCTTATAGGTTAAGGGGATGATACAGGGTGATGATGTTGGTGGTAGCAAGCGTATAACATGAGTATATAATATCTGGATCTGGTATAGAATGTTGTTTGAGTTTATTATATTCTATTTAGATTGTTTATTTCACTAACCCTCACTTAAAGTTTGCTGGTGGTAGCAAGCGTATTATATGAGTTTATAATATCTGGATTTGGTATAGAATGTTGTTGGTGTTTATTATATTCTATGTAGATTATTTGTTGCACTAACCCTCACTTAAAATACATTCATTTTATTTGACATAGATACTTATAATCTGCAAATTAAGTTGTATTTGAAAACCAACTTATATGAATCAATTTTTTCGAATTACATCCCTCTCATCATTCATTTCACGATGTTTAATATATATATTATGGTATAATGATCTGGCTCCTTAGATGCACCGCCATCTTCCATTATAGTTCAATTTCATTAACAATAAATTATTAGTTAATCTGCCTCTCCATCAACACTTATAATCGTAAAACTTCCGATTATAAAAATTATGATGATAAGTGATGATGATGAGGCAGATTATCCAATGTCATGTTCTTATGGAAATTTAACTATAATCGAAGATAGCGATATATCGAAATAGTCAGATCAATAAACCACAATATATATATATATGTAAAACAACGTGAAATGCACAATGAGACGAATACAATCAGAAAACATTGGTTTGTTTAAGTTGGTTTTCAAGAACAGTTTAATTTGCAGATTTTAGACTTCTTCATCAAATTGATTCCATGTATATTTCTTTAGTGAGGTGTTTGGAAAACAAGCAATCTACATTTAATATAATAAACTCAGGGTACTTACAACAACGGTTATCTATTGTAACCGAGATCATAGGTAATTTATGTTTTACATAATTCGCTGCTGATGGGTTTCGAACCTAGTACCTAAGTGTATGTATCACAACGGTTTATTATCATAACCGTTGTGATATATGGCGCGCGTCCTGCCTTTCAATAACGGTTTCCAGACCGTTGTAGAAACAACGAACTTACAATGACAATCTACATAACAACGCCTTCGTCCGCGTCATTATATGTCATTCCCAACCATTGTTAAATGGGTTTTTCGTAGTAGTGTACTCATGAGTTAAACTCCTTGTTTTCAGTTTAGAAATGTATAACTTAGGGTTTTTCTTTGTTGTATTCACTTTTCTAATCGTGAGATAAACTCCTTGTATTGGTCAATACGAAATTTAATGACAAAGTAATTTTTTTTGTGATATGAATATAGTTTATATGATCATAACTCATGTAATGACCGCTTTATCATCTTTGCAATACTAATGTCACAACTAGTTTATATTGGACTCGTGCCAAGAATCAACTAAATTCACATGAAAACATGATTGGTAAATGGAAAGTTTAATAACATAGAGATCTTTGATAGTTGTACACTCCATCACATTACTCCTTTAAGATCTATTATGCAAAGAGTTTTCAGATGATTCACTCTGATCCACTAAATCTTGAATGAGTTGCCCCATAATCAACTGATGCTCGGGGACTAGCTTTAGACTGACTAATTCCTTGGTCAACATAACCATTGGACGCCAATGCCCCTGATCCATAGGATTACAAGGTGTTCTTGATTTTGGTAAACTTCGACGAATGATTGTTAGATGTCAAACATGTTATATATTTGTATGAAATACTTTGCATTTTTCATTTCTTTCTAACGATAAATTGTGAATTTAAGCGGTAAATTGTGTTGTAATGCTTACAATGGAATATATGTGTGGAGCTTGTAATTTGTGTGTTAATGTGCAGGTATAGGCATGAAAGGAGCAAAATGGAGAACACATGGAACCAATGCAAGTTTCCACTGAGTTTTTAGCTGCAACAGGGTGTTCGCAGTGCGAACAATCTGGCGAAGGCCCGGCGAAGGTTCGCACTGCGAAGGACCAGCGAAGGCGCCAGCGAGCAGAGGCAGAGAGTTCCAACTTTGAGATTACCATGTGTTCGCACTGCGAACTCCTTGCGAGGGTCCAACGAAGGTTCGCTGGTTGGTTCGCAGTGCGAAGGTGCTGGCGAAGAGAGGTAGTAAGTTCTGGGTTTGAGAATTCTGGCTCGCTAGTTTATTCGCAGTGCGAATGTAGCTAGCGAATGATTCGCAGTGCGAATGAAGGGTTCGCACTGATTTCTGCTTGGGGCGGTTTAAGTCTCAGAGGCACTTAAAGTGCCATTTTTCCTCATTCGCAGTGCGAATGAATTGCTCGCAGTGCGAATACTGCAGAATTCTGCTATGTATAAATAGAATTTCACTTTATGTTTTAGGGATCTTTTGTTCATTTTGATCCAAAATCATAGTTTTCAGTCTTTTTACCATTGGAGCTTGTATTTTCACTTGGAGAAGCTGATTTTGCATCCATTCTCGATTATTCGGCGTGGATGTTTACTCATCTCCTCTCTTTACTTGTTATCCAATCTACCATGAGAAGTGGTAGCTAAACCCTCAATGTTGAGGTTAGAGGTAGTTGATTCTGTTTTTATGTATTGCTTTTGATCTATTATATATGAACAAAGTCTTTAATCAATATAGATGAAATTGTTTTCTCTTAATGCTTTATGTTTGATTTGTTTTACTCTAGACATAGATTCCACAAATCTTGACCTAACAATTTTATCTCTTAAAAACCAAACTCTAGACATAGATTTGGGATTTGCTATTCGCATTGTATTGATCTTAATGATCGTTGTTTAGATTATTAGCGTGAGACATCATCTAACGGTTTAAACAACGGTACTCACGACTTCGGTTTAGACATAAACTTAGCCTGGAGGATACGCGGTTATATTGGTCGAAAACCGAGTTCGTATGCTTGATTAATCGTTTATACATGGAAAGGATTAGCGAAACCTAACCTTAACATGCTTTTATAAAACCTTTTACAAAATCTTTGTCACCAATTAATCTTTGCTACAAGTGAATGTTAAAACCAATTGAGAAACTTTTGAAACCGTTAACTTAGAATATCGCAACTATTGAAAGGCACGCATCAAATATCAAACAATCCCTGTGGATACGATTAAAAACAATCCACACTATTACTCTTCTAACAAAATGGCACCGTTGTCGGGGATTGTTAAGTGATATTGCAAGCATTGCGATAGTTGAGTTATTTTAAGCTGTTACCACTTTATCTTGAGCTTGTTAATCTGTTTTGTTTAGTGTGCAGACTTAGTTTATTCGAGGGAAACTACCGGCTGACCAACTCCTTTTCGATCCTGAGATTGAGAGAATTGCTCGTAGAATCAACAGCAGGACTAGACGGAGGAGGCAGCTAACGAGACAGAAGTGAGAACAAGAGGAAAGTACTTCTACACCACTACCTGTTCCACAAATACTTCCAGTTATGGAGGCAGATCCACCACCACCACCACCACCTGCTTCTAGGCCATGTACAAATAGTCCGAGACACAATGCTCAGTTCGCTCGCCATGCACATAACGGTCGGCATTCTAAGATGAAGATCGGTATTCTCCAACTGTTATATCAAAGTCCATTTACGGGTATGGACCATGAAGATCCTTTCACCCATCTTACAAAATTCTATGAAATAGCGGTAGCGACTGGTGCACCTGAAGCAGAAGAGGAGTCTCTATTCAAGAGACTATTCCCGCATTCCCTCATTGGGAAGGCCAAGGAATGGTACCTTGATCAGTCAACTGCCATAATGACGGATTGGAATGCTTTGGAAGAGAAATTTTTGGAGAGATTTTTCCCTCACACTCGGTTTATGGAAGCAAAGACCGCCATCGCGGTATTCACACAAGGAGCCAATGAATCTCTCAACGAAGCTTGGGAGAGGTTCAAATCAATGTTACGAAAGTGCAAAGGCCATGGTTTTGATGAATTGTCACAAATTCATATATTTAGAAATGGGCTGCAACTTGTACACAAAACCTTGTTGGGTGCCACCGCCGGTGGATCCTTGTTAAGCAAAACCGCAGCGGAAGCCACAACTATCATTGATAAAATGGCCTTGAACGATCATCAAGGTAGTCACAACCGTGGACCTTCTCAACGAACTCCGGGAGTGTTGGAATTAGGAACAAGCGATGCTATCCTTGCGCAGAACAAATTGTTATCACAACAGGTTAAGTTGTTAACGAAGCAAATGTCTAAGCTACCGCAACAATTCAAAGAGATGCATGAATCTTCAAGTAAAAATGTGCAAGTGTTAGTGTGTGAATTATGTCGAGGTGACCATCCGACCGGTTATTGTCCTCCCGTTGTGGAGGAAGAAAATTACGCGGGAAATCAAGGTTACCAACCCCGACCTCCGTATCAACAAGCCAACCAAGGTTACCAACAAAGGCCTAACCAAGGTTATCAGCAACAATGGAGACCGCAAGAAGCCGGACTATCAAACCGTCAACAATACCAAAATTACACTCAACCTCCGCAAGCTCCCATTGGAAATACAAAGATGGAAGATACTCTTACACAATTTATGCAAATGGCAATCTCAAATCAAAAGAACACCGATGTCGCCATAAGGAATCTTGAAACACAAGTCGGGCAATTATCAATACAATTGGCCGACCAACAAAAAAGGCCCTTTACGGCAAATACGCTTCCGAATCCTAAGGATTGTAAAGCAATTCTCACAAGAAGTGGAAGAGAGATTGACATGGGTGTAGGTAAAAAGAGAGTGGAGGAGGAGGTTGTAGTTGAAAAAGAAAAAGATAGGGAAGAGATTGAAGTAGAAAAAAATGTTAAGGGTGTGTTAGTTGAAAATGAGATAGAAAAAAATGAGAAAGAAAAAAGTGAGAATGAGAAAAAAATAGAGAGTGAAGAAAGAGTGAAGAGAACTAAGAAGGGAAAAGAGCCGATGAAGAATATTCCGATTCAACATCTACCATATCCGCATGCTCCTACAAAGAAAGATAGTGCGCGACACTATTCTCGGTTTATGGATATCTTCAAGCAATTACAAATAAATATTCCATTTTCCGAGGCTTTGGAGCAGATGCTTAAATATGCGAAATTCATGAAAGATATCCTCACGAAGAAGAAAAGGTATACAGATCAGGAGACGATTATGGTGGATGCAAGCTGTAGTGCCATCATTCAACGGAATCTCCCGCGAAAAGAATGTGATCCGGGACGAGTTACATTGCCGGTTACGATAGGAAACATGTATGTGGGCAATGGGTTGATTGATTTGGGTTCTAGCATCAACTTGATACCATTGTCGATTGTGAAACGGCTAGGCCACATGGAATTAAGGTCCACACAAATGACGTTGCAACTCGCCGATAAATCCACTACCCGTCCTCATGGTGTAGCGGAAGACGTGTTGGTCAAAGTGGACAAATTTTTGTTTCCGATCGACTTTGTTGTAATTGAAACGGAGGAGGATGAGGATGCACCTTTGATTCTTGGAAGGCCTTTCATGAAAACTGCCCGTATGGCAATTGACATGGACGATGGTCTCATGAAAGTGAGAGTCCAAGATGAAGAGGTGTGTTTCAATCTTTATGATGCCATGAAGCACAAGAAAGATAAGGGTGATTGTTTCCGAATCGATGCAACGGAGAAAGCAAGTTTTGAAGTTACAAAGCAAATTCATGTCATTGATCCGTTACAAAGAGCTTTGGATGATACCTTAGAAGTATTCTCGGTTGAAGAAGAGCAAGCTCTTGAAGAGTGTTTGTTAGAGCTTGAAGCTTTGGAAGAATTGCAACCTTGGGATTATGAAGAGGAAATTCTAAAAAAAGTGGTTAATAATGAGCCTTCCAAGCTTGAGCTGAAAGTGTTACCGTCAACCTTGATGTATGCTTTTCTCGATGACGGTGGTAATAAACCGGTGATCATAAGCAGTGTTTTATCTGAAGTGGAGGAGAGCCGCTTAATTCAAGTGTTGAGAAAAAATCAGGATGCAATGGGATGGACTTTGTCCGATCTCAAAGGCATAAGCCCTTCGTATTGCATGCATAGGATATTCATGGAGGAAGACTTTAAACCGGTAGCTCAACCTCAACGCCGCTTAAATCCTATTATGAAAGAAGTGGTTAGGAAGGAAGTGGTGAAAATGTTAGATACCGGAATGATTTATCCTATTTCTGACAGCCCGTGGGTTAGTCCGGTGCATGTGGTACCGAAAAAAGGCGGATTAACGGTGGTCCGAAACGAGAAAAATGAGCTTATACCAACAAAGACCGTAACCGGGTGGAGAATGTGCATCGACTACCGTAGGTTGAACAAAGCTACGAGAAAAGATCATTTCCTTCTACCTTTTATGGATCAAATGCTCGAAAGGCTTTCCGGTCAACAATTTTACTGTTTTTTAGATGGTTATTCGGGTTACAACCAAATTATTGTGAACCCGGATGATCATGAAAAAATAGCTTTTACATGTCCGTTTGGAATCTTCGCTTATAGGAGGATGCCGTTTGGATTATGTAATGCACCGGCGACTTTTCAATGGTGTATGCAAGCTATCTTCTCAGATTTGATCGAAAAGACAATTGAGGTCTTTATGGATAATTTCTCCGTTTTTGGGCAATCGTTTGATTTGTGCTTGAAAAATTTGGATACGGTGTTGGAACGGTGTGTGGAAACTAATTTGGTACTTAATTGTGAAAAATGCAACTTCATGGTGAACGAGGGAATTGTGCTCGGTCACAAGGTTTCTGCAAAAGGCCTTGAAGTTGATAAAGCCAAAGTGGATGTTATCGAGAAATTACCACCGCCGGTGAATTTCAAAGGTATAAGGAGCTTTCTTGGACACGTCGGGTTTTACCGAAGATTCATCAAGGACTTCGCAAAGGTCGCGAAGCCGTTGAGCAACTTGCTCGTCCAAGGTAAGATTTTTGACTTTAACGAGTCTTGTCTTTTTGCTTTTAATTCTTTGAAAAAGAGTTTAACAACCTCACCGATAATCGTTGCACCTACCTGGAAATTAGATTTTGAATTAATGTGCGATGCAAGCGATTATGCGGTTGGGGCTGTTTTGGGTCAAAGGAAAATGAAAGTTTTCCACGCTATACATTATGCGAACAAAGTTTTAAACGAGGCTCAGATTAACTATGCAACAACTGAAAAAGAGTTGCTTGCCATAGTGTATGCGTTGGAGAAATTTCGTGCCTATTTGATTGGTTCATGAGTCATCGTTTACACAGACTATTCGGCTATAAGGTATCTGCTCACCAAGCCTGATTCAAAACAGAGGCTGATTCGGTGGATCCTTTTGTTACAAGAATTTGATCTTGAAATTCGTGACAAAAGGGGTTCCGAGAATTTGGTGGCGGATCACTTATCCCGCCTGGTCAACGTTGACGTGACCAAAAATGAATTGAGGTAAAAGAGGAGTTCCTGGATGAAAAACTGTTTAGAGTGCAGGTTAGACTGTGGTTCGCCGACATGGCTAACCACAAAGCCATCGGATTGATACCGGACGGTCTAACGCACTACCAAAAACAGAAATTTTTGTCTGATGCCAAGTCATTTGTATGGGATGAACCCCATTTATTTAAACTTGGTGTCGACAACCTCCTCAGAAGGTGTGTGTCAGTGGAGGAAGCCACGAATATTCTGTGGCATTGTCATAACTCTCCTTACGGAGGACACTTTAATGGGTTGAGAACGGCCACTAAAGTCCTTCAGTCGGGCTTTTATTGGCCGTCCTTATTCAAAGATGCGCATGCGCATGCCCTTAGTTGTGACAAGTGCCAGAGAAGTGGAGGTATTTCACGGCGGCAAGAAATGCCATTACAAAATATGTTAGAAATCAAAGTTTTTGACTGTTGGGGGATCGACTTTGTCGGTCCATTCCCATCTTCATTTTCTAATGAATATATTTTGGTCGCTGTGGATTACGTTTCCAAGTGGGTTGAGGTGATAGCATGTGCTAAAGCCGACGGAAAAACAGTGGTGAAGTTTTTGAAAAGAAATATTTTTGCGCGTTTTGGTACACCTCGAGTGTTAATAAGTGATGGAGGATCTCACTTCTGTAACACTCAGCTTGACAAAGCTCTTGAGCAATATGGTGTGAAGCACAAGGTTGCTACACCATATCATCCTCAAGCTAACGGTCAAGCGGAGGTATCAAATCGTGAGATAAAGCGTATTTTAGAAAAAACTGTTTCGGCCTCGAGAAAGGATTGGGCCAATAAATTGGATGACGCGTTGTGGGCGTATCGGACCGTTTTCAAGGCTCCGATTAGTCTCACACCGTTTAAAATGGTTTATGGTAAGAATTGCCACTTACCGGTAGAGTTGGAGCACAAGGCATTTTGGGCCTTAAAATTTTTGAATTTTGATCCAACTCTAAGCGGCGAAAAAAGAAAAGTGCAATTACACGAGTTGGATGAATTGCGCCTTCAGGCGTACGATTCCAATAAATTGTATAAGGAGCGTGTAAAGTCTTACCATGACAGAAAAATTGTCATCAAACAGTTTGAGGTCGGACAGCTGGTCTTATTGTTCAATTCTCGGATAAAATTATTTCCCGGAAAATTAAGATCTAAATGGTCCGGTCCGTTTCGGATTGTGGAAATTAAGCCCTATGGAGAAATCGTAATTGAGGACACAACGTCAAAGGAAAATTGGACAGTTAACGGCCAAAGGTTGAAAATGTATCTTGGAGGAGGTTTCGAGCGGAATCCCGCAGTTGTGCCTTTCCGCGATCCGTGAGTTCGCGATGGACCGTCGAGCTTAGCCGACGTTAAACAAGCGCTTGTTGGAAGCCACCCCAACATTGTAAGTATTTTTGCTTTAATTTACTGTTTTTAGTCATTTTCGCATTTTGAGCAATTGGAAGTGTGGCAGCAAGACAGACCTGTAATTTTGAAAAAACTACCTTGTTCGCTGGCCATTCGCACTGCGAATCTGGGCGAGCATTCGCACTGCGAATGTCAGCGCACCAGACTTGGTTGTTTTGCTGGCACATCAGTAAAAAAAAGAGAGGGTTTTTATGGGTGGGCCTGCGCGTAGGCCCAAGACCCATGTGTTAGTACTGATTGACTTGGGGGGGACCAAACCCTAGTCTTTCACTTTCACTTTCAACCATAAACCAAAAAAAAGAGAAAAAACCCTCTCAAATTCTCTTTCCCTCTCACGTGCAATTTGCTGTCTATTTCTCTCAAGTCTTTTTATTCAACTGCCATTTCCAACAAGGTTTGATTTTCTTTTCTCTATTCTTTCTGATTAAATTGTAACTTTGTTGGTGAATTATGCATGTGAAATTCGTAGAAAATTTGGGTTAGAAGTCTGTTTTAGGTTTTTCAATGCATGTTGAATTTTCTGATGGTTTTTGAGAGTAGGTGACATGTAGAAGCATGATATGTGTGAAATCTGGGTCTGCATAATTTTTTTCAAATTTTTCGTGCATTCGCTAGCTCGTTCGCACTGCGAACCTGGGGTGAATGTTCGCCAGGCTTCGCAGTGCGAGTGATCTAGCGAGCAGCCCAGATTTTTGTTTTTCTGATAGTTCATTCTGATGCATGTCTGTCCTTAATTCTAATGATCTGTCTTGGTGTTTTTGTGTGGATTTGTTTGTCATTTGTGCAGATGGGTCCTAAAACCATGATTTGGAAAAGAAAAGCATCCATATCAAGACAAGCACCGGTCCGCTTTGATGAGACTCGGTTCAGAGGAATTAGACAAGCTCGGAGGTATCAGGTGTTAGAAGCAAGGACCATCCTTGCGGAGAGGAGGTTTGTTCTGAATGAGCAGGGAAGTTATCGTGCCATTGCTGCCCTGTTAACTGCAAAAAAGTGGGATACACTGATAACTCATGTTGATTCATACAATGTGGAAATGGTTCGTGAGTTTTACGCCAACGCCCTTCCTGATGAGGGCGATCTGTTTACTTGGACTACTACTGTTGGCGGGAAAACGGTAAGGTTTGACAGAATGACTATCAACAGAGTTCTTGGAGACCCCCTTACTCTGCGTGCTAGCCAAGAGGATAAGTATCATGAGAAGCTGAGTAATTATTGTGATATTGCCGCAATGACTCGTGATCTCCTACGCCCAGGTAAAAATGTGAAGTTTAATCATTCAGGAGTGGCTGTTCGCTATCACCGTGAGGATATGGTGCCTTTGGCTCAACTTGTATTACTTTTGGTTGTGACCAACATTACGCCAAAGTCACATTCCTCTACAGTTCCGATTCGTTTGGCTCACCTTGTCCACAGTATCCTTACTAATGTGGAAATTGACGTCGCAAGGATCATTGCTGATGAAATAAGGGCCATCGTCGAGAGTGGTTTAGATGGGAATGCTTCGAGGAAGAATGCCCTTCTTGCTTTCCCTTGTTTGATTATGACCTTATGTGCTGATGCTGGAGTGCCTTTTCCTTCGCGTCGCCAAGTTACTGTGCCGTCGACTATCGATGATCGATATGTCGACAAATTTTGCAAACCAAAGGGTGTAAGAGCTGAATCTTCTGGGGCTGGTACTGGTGCTGAGGCTGGTACAAGCCAGGGTGCTGCTTCTGGATCTCACAGCTTCTATCCTTATCAGCAGGAGATCTGCCAATATAATTGGGATTGGATGGCTGCCCAGCAGCGTGCCATGACTGATATTCATGATTCTTTGCAGGTTCTCCAATTGCAGATCCGTGACCCTTCTACGCAGCACATTATGATGTCGAGGGAGCAGTTCCTCGCGCATGCTGGATGGCCTGAGGCCAGGCCTGTTTTTAGTTGGGGAGAGGATGTTGTTGTGCCTGCTGCTGATGATGCTGAGGAGAGGGGAGATGGCGATGATATTGTGATTTCTGATGATGATGATGATGGGCAGAGGACGGATATACTAGGGACTGAGCCTGAGGATGAGCCAGGGACAGACGTGCTCGAGACTGAGTCCGATGAGGACTGATTTTTTGGATCTTAGACTTGTACACTTCCTTTGGTCATCAAAGTGAAGTTTCTTGTATTTTGTTTTTTTTTCCAGCTTTTATTAGTCTAATATTGATGTACTCGTACTCGTGTGGTACTTTTTGGGATATGTAGGTGTTTTATACACCAGGCACTTTATGATTATTATTAGTAATGATTATGGTTTGTAGTAAAAATTTTTGTTTCGCTTTACTAATAAATTGGTGGTTTTTAATTATAGTATTAAGTGTTGAGTTCTTCAGTTTATGAATGCTCAACACTTAAGTGTGTTTTTTGTTGTTAAGTGTTATTAAGAGTTGAATTCTTCAGTTGACGAATGTTCAACTCTTAAACTGTGCATATGTGTTATTTTGATGTTCCTTCTTTTATGATGGAAATTGGGAAGTAGGTTGGAGACTCTTGATTTTAAAGGTTGATTCCTCCAAGATGTGAGGGCTATGATAATACCGTAAGCATTGTGTTGCGACAAGGTACATTGTTACCTAGCTCGAGAATTTTGTATGTTTTAGGACTTTGTGTCTTGGTGCGATTGAAAATTTTGTTTCGTGTTACAACTTCCTTTGATTGCATGTGTCATTTTAGGATCAAAAACCATTAAAGTGAGTAGCCTCCAAAGTATTACTATATGCTAAGGATTGTGATGAATGTTGTCTTTACTTTTAATTCATGCCTTATCTTGTGTCCATGTGATTTTGTGGAAGTATGAGAAGTGATCAAGGCACTTGTTTGAATTTGAGCACAACTATATCCATATAGTAATTCACCCGTGAGGAGAGAGCATTTGGTAGCCCCTTTGAGCCTAAACAGTTTAGAACTCAATTGAATGATGAACTTGTTTTATGTACATAATTTGCAAGTTTGGTTCATCATTGAATTTGGTGAGTTTCTAACATTTTCTTCTTTAACCTTTGAAAATTGTATACTTCGGGTTCCTTGCCTTAAAAGGCAAGGAGCATTCACTTTAGGTTGAGTTGAAAATGAGTTGGGGAGAATAAAAAAAGAGGAAGGGTGTGTTACTCCAAATTTTGAAAAAAAAAAAAAGATTCAATAATTGTGCGGTAGTTGTGAAGGTGTGATGAAAAATTGGTGAAATGAAGTTGGTATAGAATGTTGTTGGTGTTTATTATATTCTATGTAGATTATTTGTTGCACTAACCCTCACTTAAAATACATTCATTTTATTTGACATAGATACTTATAATCTGCAAATTAAGTTGTATTTGAAAACCAACTTATATGAATCAATTTTTTCGAATTGCATCCCTCTCATCATTCATCTCACGATATTTAATATATATATATATATATATTATGGTATAATGATCTGGCTCCTTAGATGCATCGCCATCTTCCATTATAGTTAAATTTCATTAACAATAAATTATTAGTTAATCTGCCTCTCCATCAACACTTATAATCGTAAAACTTTCGATTATAAAAATTATGATGATAAGTGATGATGATGAGGCAGATTATCCAATGTCATGTTCTTATGGAAATTTAACTATAATCGAAGATAGCGATATATCAAAATAGTCAGATCAATAAACCACAATATATATATGTAAAACAACGTGAAATGCACAATGAGACGAATGCAATTAGAAAACATTGGTTTATTTAAGTTGATTTTCAAGAACAGTTTAATTTGCAGATTATAGACTTCTTCATCAAATTGATTCCATGTATATTTCTTTAGTGAGGTGTTTGGAAAACAAGCAATCTACATTTAATATAATAAACTTAGGGTACTTACAACAACGGTTATCTATTGTAACCGAGATCATAGGTAATTTATGTTTTACATAATTCGCTGCTGATGGGTTTCGAACCTAGTACCTAAGTGTATGTATCACAACGGTTTATTATCATAACCGTTGTGATATATGGCGCGCGTCCTGCCTTTCAATAACGGTTTCCAGACCGTTGTAGAAACAACGAACTTACAACGACAATCTACATAACAACACCTTCGCCCACGTCATTATATGTCATTCCCAACCGTTGTTAAATGGGTTTTTCGTAGTAGTGTAATCATGAGATAAACTCCTTGTTTTCAGTTTAGAAATGTATAACTTAGGGTTTTTCTTTGTTGTATTCACTTTTCTAATCGTGAGATAAACTCCTTGTATTGGTCAATACGAAATTTAATGACAAAGTAAATTTTTTTTGTGATATGAATATAGTTTGTATGATCATAACTCATGTAATGATCGCTTTATCATCTTTGCAATACTAATGTCACAACTAGTTTATATTGGACTCGTGCCAAGAATCAACTAAATTCACATGAAAACATGATTGGTAAATGGAAAGTTTAATAACATAGAGATCTTTGATAGTTGTACACTCCATCACATTACTCCTTTAAGATCTATTATGCAAAGAGTTTTCAGATGATTCACTCTGATCCACTAAATCTTGAATGATTTGCCCCATAATCAACTGATGCTTGGGGACTAGCTTTAGACTGACTAATTCCTTGGTCAACATAACCATTGGATGCCAATGCCCCTGATCCATAGGATTACAAGGTGTTCTTGATTTTGGTAAACTTCGACGAATGATTGTTAGTATCAAACATGTTATATATTTGTATGAAATACTTGGCATTTTTCATTTCTTTCTAACGGTAAATTGTGAATTTAAGCGGTAAATTGTGTTGTAATGCTTACAATGGAATATATGTGTGGAGCTTGTAATTTGTGTGTTAATGTGCAGGTATAGGCATGAAAGGAGCAAAATTGAGAACACATGGAACCAATGCAAGTTTCCACTGAGTTTTTAGCTGCAAAAGGGTGTTCGCAGTGCGAACAATCTGGCAAAGGCCCAGCGAAGGTTCGCACTGCGAAGGACCAGCGAAGGCGCCAGCGAGCAGAGGCAGAGAGTTCCAACTTTGAGATTACCATGTGTTCGCACTGCGAACTCCTGGCGAGGGTCCAGCGAAGGTTCGCAGGTTGGTTCGCAGTGCGAAGGTGCTGGCGAAAAGAGGTAGTAAGTTCTGGGTTTGAGAATTCTGGCTCGCTAGTTTATTCGCAGTGCGAATGTAGCTAGCGAATGATTCGCAGTGCGAATGAAGGGTTTGCAGTGCGAACCCAAGATTTCTGCTTGGGGCGGTTTAAGTCTCAGAGGCACTTAAAGTGCCATTTTTCCTCATTCGCAGTGCGAATGAATTGTTCGCAGTGCGAATACTGCCGAATTCTGCTATGTATAAATAGAATTTCACTTTATGTTTTAGGGATCTTTTGTTCATTTTGATCCAAAATCATAGTTTTCAGTCTTTTTACCATTGGAGCTTGTATTTTCACTTAGAGAAGCTGATTTTGCATCCATTCTCGATTATTCGGCGTGGATGTTTACTCTTCTCCTCTCTTTACTTGTTATCCAATCTACCATGAGAAGTGGTAGCTAAACCCTCAATGTTGAGGTTAGAGGTAGTTGATTCTGTTTTTATGTATTGCTTTTGATCTATTGTATATGAACAAAGTCTTTGATCAATATAGATGAAGTTGTTTTCTCTTAATGCTTTATGTTTGATTTGTTTTACTCTAGACATAGATTCCACAAATCTTGACCTAACAATTTCATATCTTAAAAACCAAACTCTAGACATAGATTTGGGATTTGCTATTCGCATTGTATTGATCTTAATGATCGTTGTTTAGATTGTTAGCGTGAGACATCATCTAACGGTTTAAACAACGGTACTCACGACTTCGCTTTAGACATAAACTTAGCCGGGAGGATACGCGGTTATATTGGTCGGAAACCGAGTTCATATGCTTGATTAATCGTTTATACATGGAAAGGATTAGCGAAACCTAACCTTAACATGCTTTTATAAAACCTTTTACAAAATCTTTGTCACCAATTAATCTTTGCTACAAGTGAATGTTAAAACCAATTGAGAAACTTTTGAAACCGTTAACTTAGAATATCGCAACTATTAAAAGGCACGCATCAAATATCAAACAATCCCTATGGATACGATTAAAAACAACCCACACTATTACTCTTCTAACAATGATCAAGTTATCTTTGATTGATCCTTTGTTGTAGTTTCCTTGATGTTAAGTACTGACTTGTAATTAAATTTGTTCATTCATAAATGGTAATTTTAATGCGATGCTTTGAAAAAATGAATCATGATTGGAATGATGTGATAGTGTGTGACGAATAGACCATTAGTCCGAATACAGTGTTGATTTAGCTAGTGAACGATACAACAAGAAGAATATTAGCAAATCTCTAGGAGTCTGTTTACGCAACCTTGTCGTAGTATGCTTTCAGAATAAACCTTGTTTCAATTAGGTTTTTTGAGAGTTGTAATGTGGTCTGGTTCACGGTTATTGAAACAAAGAATATAAGGCTCAAAATTATTTTAACCCAACCCTTCTTCGTGATGATCGTCAGTCTTGCGTTTAGTTAACTCAACACACACATTCGTCTTTTGAGAGAGTTTAACGATGTAAGAGTGAAGATGAGGATTCAAGAGTCACTTGAAGTGACAATCACCTTATTTTGTTTTTGTCATGGATGTCAGTGATCTTTTGCTTTTTTTTTGACATGGTGATCATTGAGTCATGTTTCTTTCTTTGCTTGAGGATTTGAAGACCTCTTTTGCTTTATTTTTCCATTTTTGATCCCTAATTGTTGCTTGGGACTGATTTTGTTTTTCCATGTCCATTGGGATTTCCCTAATTTTTTCCTAAGTCGCCTCTTCGGGGTGCTCAAATTAGCAGGCTTTTTTTTTATAATTTTTTTTGATTTTGCTGCAAGGTTGTGACTGCCAAGTCATTGGTCATTGAGGAACAACTGACATAATCTTTGAATTTAACATGGCTCATTTGACACTTCAGGATGTGTGCAAATAATATCATGTGATTGGTCCTTAAACGAGACGTTTCATCTTGTAATTTGAATGTGTAGTCAGATTAACTGAACACTACCCTGCCCCAGGTTAAGCATAAGGGTTTAGACATCTGAAGGAAACCCCTACTTCAAGGATCAAAGTGGTTAACTAGGGACTAGCTCCTTATCTCTCCAGTGTTTAAGGGTTTGAAACAAGGCATGTACATCATCAGCAGGATCTTATCTGAAAGCATACCAGCAGCAATTATGGGTATTCAGTTTTCATCATCCTCCCTCCAATCTTAACTTAAAACAAAAGTTTGATAAAGAAAGTGGACAAGAGGTATATGATGTATTTTTTTATATAAGTGAAGAAAAATGAGCGAATGCGGCATGATTAATTTAGAAAATGCATGATCAATTCATTAATATTACCATTCAAAACAATATTTAAAACAAGTAACATTTAAGAGAAAAGAAAATTCAAATGGAAATGATAAAAATGATCCAATGATTGCCAATGTTTTAGGACGTCTTCCTGTCTGAACCACTAACATTAGGAGATGTCTCTTGAAGTCTTCAAACTCATACGGGTGAGAAGTTGACGTGCATAACCAAATTTCCTTCTTGAAAGGATATGTACTTCTTGTCGATCACTTGTTGTACTTTGGCTTGGAAAGCTTTGCAGTCTTTAGTTGATTGCCCCATTGATCCTCCATGATATCCACATTGCACATCGGGATCGTACCTAGGTGGGTATGGTTCTGGCACGACTTGAGAGACTTGTGCGAGTTAATTTTATCATTTCTAATAATTCAATTGTGCGAGTTCAATTTATTTTTTCTTTATTTTATCTACTGATTTGTTTTATTTATCTTTATCTTTTCACTTCTATTGCATTGGTCGAGTCTAGTCCACCATTTTGTACTTATATTTGTTTTATAATATAACATTTAGGTTGTTAAATCGATAGAATAATTAAAACCACTTTCAAAGAAGTATTTAGAGTTTAATCACACAAAAAAAATTAGATGTATGGAACAAAGAACAATGACAAACAAAATAAATGGCCTTCAACAATAATAACTTTCAATGCAATAAGACAATGAATTAACTTACAAAAGAAGATAAAAGAACACAAGAAACACAAAATGTTTGTTTACCTAGTTCGATCAAATTATCTCCGTCTGGGGGAGAGAGCAACTCTCCAATTCACTATACACCAAAAGTCGTTGCAAGGGATTACAAATTAGTTACAAGAAAATAATAACCTTCCAAGTTCTCAAGAACAAACCTTATTTTCTACCCAAGTGTTTACCAATCTCTACAGCTCTAAATATAGATAACTCCAAAGGTTTCCCAAAACCCTAAGCCGTTATTTCTCTCTTCATCTCTAAAGTTCTCAAGATTATCACACATACAATAACAAAAGATATACATATTTATAACTTCTAAAACCCAACAAATTCATAACAAAGCGCAAAACATAATCCATTAACAAACAGATCCATGAACCAAACTGAAAAAGCCTAAAACACGTGAAGCGATAAAATTGATGTTTTGGACTGGACCAATGGCCAGGCATGGCCCAATCCGCTTTTGCTCCCAGAATGGCCCAATTGCCTAAGTCCAATCCACAAAGGGGAAAAGTTACCTTTCTGCCCCTCCACTGGGCAAGGAATGAATCACTCCTCCGCGGAACAGCTGCCCGTTCCGCACGGCTTCTTCACTCCCCGAACAGCTAAGGGCATGTGTCCGAAACTATGCCTATGCCCGACATAACGGCTAGTTTTGGGAACCCTGTCCGACATAACGACTAGTTTGGGCAGTTACCTATTCTTCGGGAAAACGGTTATTTCGCCCTGAAAATAGGACCGTTGGCCACGTGCTGGGGGCACTATATGAACCCTCTCACTTTAGAGGGTCAGGTATCCAATAATCACCCTTGAAACTCATACTTTGTACTTGCCCCTTTTCTCTGACCCTTTCTTACTTGAGCGTCGGAGTGCCTTGCAGGTGCACCCCCTCCTCTTTATACGACCAACATCTTAGACGTACTTGGTGGCCCAATTCAACAGGATCTGATCCAGCCTTCACGATCAGTGGCGCCGCCTGTTGGAACTCTTCTTCTCCCCTTCTTTCTTTCCCCGGAAACCAAAGACCAAAGCAAATTTCCAAGATCATCATCATGGCCTCTCAAGATCACGCCAAAGGTGCTCTCCAATCCGCCTTCATCCCCGTCAACAAGATTGACTTTGACGGTCTATCTTCTCTCCTCGGAGATCCCCGTTTTCTAAGAGACGGGGCCACGGCCTCTCCTTCCCCTACTCCTGCTAATCGCGAAGACGACCAGCCCTCGCTGGCCATCCAGCCCGTTCTTGCTTCACCCAACGCCGAATCGGCCGTGGTGGCCCTTTTGGAGGCGATCAACAAAACCAACCTCCTGATCCTGCAACAGAACAAAAGGATCGACGCAATAGAAGAAACTGTCCGTCCAAGATCCCCCCTCCGAGGAAAAACCATTGATGATCCAAGAGCCCGCAACCTCGGCGAGAAGTCGACCGAAGGCTGCGCCAAGAACCAGAATATCGCGCTGTCCAAAAATACGACCAGGTTTCCCCGCAGAACCAGCACTCTCCCGGCCACAAGAGGACCCGAAGAGATAAGCAGTCACCTCCGGTCAGGTCAAAGGACCGGGCCCGTCCACCTTCTCCTAGAAGAGGTCGTCGCCACGAGCAAGTCGTCCGGTCCCCGTCACCTACCAGTTCCAGCAGCGATGACGAGCCTCAAGGCCCGTTATCCCAAGAAATCTTGGCAACGCGCCTACCCAAAGGCCTGGAGAAGCCCCCAGCACTGGGCACATACGATGGTATGACTAACCCCGATGAGCACATCGAGAACATTGATGCGTTGTTGGACTACCGTGGCGTCTGGGGCACCATCAAGTGCCGGTTATTTCCAACCACACTCCGAAAAAGGGCAATGACTTGGTACAAGTAGCTACCCCAAGAGTCTATCACTTTGTGGAAGCAACTGGGCAGAATGTTCTCCCGGCATTTCACAGCGTCGCTCCACCACCCCCAGACTGAAGCCTCCCTTGGGGCCATAATCCAAGGAAAGGACGAACCTCTCTGGGCATACATCGAGAGGTTCAATAAAGAGGTGGTACAGGTCCCTACAACGGGCGAGATTAAAAAATTTCTGCTCGAGCAAGGACTCCGTCCAGGCTCAGAATTTTCTAAAGCCGCCGGCCTCGCACCTCCGAGGAATCTGGATGCCCTCCTCCTCAAGGCACATTCACACATCCAGTACGAGGAGAAGGAAGCGGCCAACTCCGTCCGAGCTTCACGTCACCAAGAGAACGCTCGGTCCTCCAGAGGCGAAGAAGCCTCGACATCCCGTCGAGGAGAAAGGAAGCATGAAGACCGTCCACGGGACTCCCACGACAGCAAGGGACCCTCCGGACGATTCCATGACTATACCCCCCTGAAGGTATCCAGGGAGAAGATACTGTCCGAATGAGCGAATTCGGAATTCAAGCAAGCAGGGGTCCGCTTCCCCAAACAAATACCGGCCAAACCCAACGCCGATAAATCGAAGTACTGTCGTTTCCATAAGAGTCACGGCCACACTACCGAAGACTGCATCCATTTGAAGGATGCTATCGAGATACTGATCAGGGATGGCCACCTGAAACAGTTCATGAAAAAGAAAGACACTCCCCAGCAAGACGCCCAAGAGTCCAAGAAGATAGAGGAAGAAATGCCTTCCCCGGAAGAGGCCAACATCCAGGTCGCCATATCTGTGTCGCGACTAGAAGACTTCTACGTCCCAGATGAGCTCAGCGCTCCCGCCTACTTCGCAGCCCACAGGCCGTGGGAAACATTCCCCTTCGCCATGGTCATTTTAGGCGGGGGCTTCAATAAAGTCACGGTGGGCTCCGTGAATAGGAAATTCGAGCACCTAATAAGCACGAGCTCCAGTAAGGTGACCACGCTCGACCAAGCCCAAAAGGGCTCTGTCCCCATCTCCTTCTATCGGGAAGAGCTCCTCGGAGGATCTCCAAACTCGAGCATACCCCTGCTCATCAGAGCTCGGATGGCGAACTTCGATGTTCGCAGAATCCTCGTCGACCAAGGAAGCTCGGTTGACATTATGTACTCCCAGCTATTTTCAACACTTCAGCTGGACGAATCACACCTCACCCCCTACGTGGGGTCCGATTTGCAAGGATTCAATGGATCAGTGACCAAACCCTAGGGTTACGTCAAGCTGATCGTAACCTTTGGATCAGCAGAAATGGCCAGGTCCGTCAAAGTGCAGTTTCTGGTGATCGATTGCCCGTCACTATACCAGTGCATCTTTGGAAGACCAACATTGGCTGAGTTGGTAGCTGTGCCTTCAACCGTCCACCTCAAGATGAAGTATTACACTTCAAAAGGGATGGTCACAACCCTCCACGGCGACATTGAAGCCGCACAATAATGTTTCGAAGCAACCACAAAGGGACTCAATGCTATCGCGTCCAAGCCAAAGGTTTCGAACAAGCCGGCCTTGCCTAGCAGTTCCGAGGAAGCCAATCCCCTGCCTCAGGTCGACTCCATCGACCTCGACAGCTGCTTCCCCGAAGAAGATCAGCAGGAGGACCAAGCAGCTTTAACCAGCTCATCTGCCCTGTCCAACAGCGGCTCCCATCCGATGCGCCCAATCCCAGATGGCGACTTCGAGCTCGTTTTGTTGGGCGACGACCCCCTAGCGGGGAGTGAAGATCGGAGTGGATCTCCCCGACATCGCGAGGAAGCAACTTAAAGCCTGTCTCTATGAGAACGCTGATCTGTTCGCGTGGAGTACTGCCGAGATGCCTGGCTTGGACCAGTCCGTCGCCTACCATCAACTGACCATTAACCCAGCCGTCAAAGCAGTAGCGCAATGTAGGAGAAAGTAGTCTCCAAAGAAAATGGAGGTTGCATAAAAAGTTGTAAAGGACCTCCTCGAGGCCAAATTTATCTCGGAGGCCAAGTACACCACTTGGTTGTCCAACGTTGTACTTGTATAGAAATCTAATGGCAAATGGTGAATGTGCATTTGTCGCTCCCGGGATTTTCATCCAGGTACAAACGCGAGAGTGGCGCGGAAAAATAGAGTCGCCAGCCGTGTAAATTTATCCCAAGAGAGGGAAAGGGAACACCGCATAAACCTTAGGAAGAGGGAAAGGAATGGTCATCGCAACCATAACCTGGGTTCGGGAGTCGGTTACGCGAGGGGAAGGTGCTAGCACCCCACGCGTCCATCGTACTCGATGGGATCCACGCTTGTTGTCTATTCTAAGGGTGAGTTATACTATCATCTAGGGCTGTACTAAGACGGGAGGGGAAGACAAAGACAGACTCGGTAGGACGTCGACGTCCTAGGCCTACGTACCCCCTTTGTGCAATGGGGAATTCAGAGTCAACGTAGTTCGGACCAAGTTCTTTTTGTGTTTTTTATGAGCGACGTTAAGTTCGCGTCCGGCAGTTAGGGTCGATGCCTGTTTGCGACTCAGACGGAAAGTAACGTACCCTTTTTGAAAATAGCCTTTAAGTTGAAGGTCCCAAAGGACAAAAAGGTTTGAAGTTGGTTGGTGTTTTTTAGGACAGAAGTGGCTTAAGTTAGTTCCTAAGCTGCATTGCACCAAAGTCTAGGGCACAGGGGCGAATACTTAACGCATCGTCCCAAGACAGGACGCTCGCTAAGCACTCTAGAAAGATGAGAGGAAGCCCCTCATTTCTCATTCCCCATACTTAAGGCTCGTACGCAATACACCTTACTCTTATTAAGTGTTTTAAAGAAATTTGAGATGAGAAGAGAGAAGACTCAAGGGCAACTCTAAAGGGAAACTAATGGTCCTAATGTTATCATGCATGGGTGACCTACGGTTAGTGAGGCTTGAAGATGACCTAAACCCTAAAGAATAAAGATGGGAGAGAAGAAAGGTAAGGGTAACCATGGATACTTATCCGTACCCTTAAGGAACTTACCTTGATCCTGCACAGAAGGTTAGTGAGAAACAGACGTGAATAAGAGGAATGAGGTGAAAGAAAATCAAGCAAAGGCAAACAATGATGAGAATAAACCAAACATGAATCAAAGAAACAAAGAGACAGCCCCCAAAGCAAATGGCACAAGTGCCTTTCAAACAAGGTAACTAGATAGGACCAAAAATGCGCCTGCAAGAAAATCTCAAATGAAAATAACTCCAATAATTAGAAAAATGATTCCTAAAATTCCCAAATTAAACAATAAAGTTCCTCAACCAGAGGCAAACAACATATAAAAAGTCCCTGCGAAAATCCAAAATGTTAGCCATTCAAATAATCATACAAATTCAAGTAAGGGATAGGTTTCAACGTGCCAAAGAGAAGGACCTAAATGAAATGTAAAATAAAATTAAAAATGCAAGAAAAATATTTTTATGCAATTTAAAATATTAATGAATGAATGCAAAAAGAACGAGTGAAAAATGTTTTATGGATGAAGAGAAATAAAATCAAGAAATTTAAGTATGCATGAGATGTGTAATTAAAAAGAAAATGATTTAAACAATTAATTTTAAATGATAAAATAGAATAAAAATAAAAAATAAAATTTGTAAAAATTTTATAAGTGAATAAATATGATGCATGAATTTTTTAGGATTTTTTTAAAGGCAAGAAAGTATTTTAAAAATTAAATATGAAAATGTAGTAATTAAAATAATAAGAAAATGAGGAAATGAACCTGGGGGTGCGTTGAGTAAAAGAAACACGTTTAAGGTGGAATTGGGCTGAAGGGTGGGGGTGCATATAGCAACCCAGCCCACGAACCCGGTCAGAAAATAAAAAAGAAAAAACCTGGGGGGGTGTGTTTAGTGAGGGGTTCACGTTGAAAAGGAGATTGGGCCAGCGAGGGAGGGTGCCAATAGCAACCCGGTCCAACCAAATGTTCAGAAAAAAAAATAAAAACAGGGCCTCTTACCGTGTACGTGCCATGCGTGGTGCACGTGATCGTTTAATGTGCTGGCAATTTGCTATCCACTTGATTCATCATGCGGCTCACAATTTAGTCAACGGAAATAAAAGTAAGCAAAACAAAAAAAACTGGTTGGTGGATCATGGTAACACCGGTGGGGTAATATACATGGAATCCTTAATTAAATTTCAGAAGAAAAAAAATAAAAAGTAAAAATAGGTGGCACGTTGGTAGCCCTTGGAACGTGACCATGGATGGTCACGATTATCTCTCCTTCCTCCAGCCACCTTGACGGACTGATCTTGTCGCCGCCGCCGGAGTTAGGGTTCCGACACCCTACTCCAACCACCTGCACTCAAAACTATACCAAAACGTGCGTACGAATACACCATTCCAACCAGAAAAATGTCAGGAGTCCAAATATTCAATCAAAAAACACAAACTACACATGGATAAAGAGATTCGAAGAAAATACACTTAGGGTCCAAAACTTTAAATCAATGCTCCAAACAAACCACACGTCCAAATTCAAAACCAAATATATCAGCGTGATCAGCACTCATCACACATTAATATTCATACAGAAAAATGGAGTTTTAGGAGCACAAAAAAAATCACCCACCTGAGATGGCACGGTCTGAATTCTCGCTTTTGGCTGCAAATGGAGGTTGATATGCACTCTATAGATTACCAAGAGAAGCTTTGTGGAAGAAGTTTGAAGAATCTCGTGGATCGTGAGTTTTGGTGAGGAATCCTCTTTTAGGGTTTTGTGTGAATTCTTCCAATTGCACGTGTGTCTCTCCCCTAACCAATGCATGACTGAGTTTTAAATACTTAGGGTTACTCTTCTGATGGTGAGTTGGGCCGGAATAATCCATTGTTAATTATCTTTGAATTATTTTATTTAATATTGAATTTTAACTAAATAAATCCAATAAAAATAAAATAAAATGAGAAAAAACCAAATATATGCTCTTTGGGTCGTGCATGGCTTTATGTTTATGTTTGGTTTAAGAAACTTATGGCCCATTTGTCAAAATTTGGATTTTAGGCATAGTTTGCTTTGTGCACCTCCTCAAAATTTCCCAACTTTGACTAAGCATAACTCCTTCAATTTTTAGCTCCTCAATGAAAATTAATACTTTTTAGAAACCTCAAGATGTCCTCTAACCAACCCCTTTGGTCCCATGTCAATTTGATCTTCCATGTTCAAGTTATGAGCTTTTGAAAAAGGTTGACTTTTGTTGACTTTCAAAATGACCTATAATGTCTTGGTTCATATCTCCCAAATGAAGCATTTCTGGACTTGGCTTGTGAGACACAAAGTTGTAGGGAATTAAATTTCCTTCAATATGGACTTTGGTTGAGGAATTTTTGATGAAGTATGTGGAAGTTAGGCCTGGTCAAAGTACAGTTGATTTTTCCTACAAAAACCCTAATTCAGTAATTCCTGATTCTTGATGATTCTGAGGTTTCCACGAGGAACCATGATTAACCCTTGATCAAATGATGAATTTCAACCCAAAATCTTGACGTTGACCAAAAATCTTGAGGTTTGACTTTGTGTTGACCACAGTTGACTTTTTGAACAAGTTAACTAATTTTCAATCCATTGGCCAATTGAACTTCTCCTGAATCAAACTGATGGACAACCTTTCACTCCTAGGTACTCAGGGACCCAAGGAATACCATGGAATCAAGTCTTGCCCAAAAAATCATAAATAAACTGACTTTATAGCAAACCCTAGTTTTGGTACCCTCCGTCTAGGAGGAAATAACACAGTCTCCAAATCAAAATTCCTCTGAATATGATGTGTATCCTCTCCAACAAAGATAAGATATGCCATTTGGTGATGATAAAAACCCAAGGAGCCTGCCCATTGAAGCAATAAACCCAAGAATTTCAAACCCTAATTGATGCACTGGTTAGGAGGGAGTAATCCACTTGAAATCCCTTGCCACCTGTGAACCCTGATGATGTAGTAGACCAGGTAAGACCTTCTTGAACTGTTTCAAGCACCTTGACCCCATGCTAATGATATGCATACATGATAATGTAAAAAAAATGAAATGAAACATAAGTCAGTTAGTAAAAGTAAGGGGGGCAAATTTTGGGGTGCTACAGCTGCCCCTATTTAATCAACTTGGTCCTGAGTGTATGATAGCAACGACTCTCAGACATTCCAGGATACACGGGGATTGAATACTGAAAGAACTCCAGAAATTTGCGACCAACAGAAGAGGGACGACTCACTGGGGAACGAACAAAAATGCTGCACTTGTCACGGTACGTACGAGTGTTGAAAACCAAGGTATTGGGAGGTCACGAACACAAACGAATGTTAACTATGCCGGGGATAAACACTGACGGGTGTCAAGGAATTCAGAAAATCAATACGGACAGGTATCTAAAAGGTACACGGACGGGTGTAGAAAGCTCAATACGGACGGGTATCAAAAGGTACACGGACGGGTGTAAAGGTTTCAACACGGACGGGTATCAAAAAGGTACACGGACGGGTGTAAAGGTTTCAATACGGACGGGTATCAAAAAGGTACACGGACGGGTGTAAAGGTTTCAATACGGACGGGTATCTAAAAGGTACACGGACGGGTGTAGAAAGCTTAATACGGACGGGTATCAAAAAGGTACACGGACGGGTGTAGAAAGCTCAATACGGACGGGTATCAAAAAGGTACACGGACGGGTGTAAAGGTTTCAATACGGACGGGTATCAAAAAGGTACACGGACGGGTGTAAAGGTTTCAACACGGACGGGTATCAAAAGGTACACGGACGGGTGTAAAGGTTTCAACATGGACGGGTATAAAAAAGGTACACGGACGGGTGTAAAGGTTTCAACACGGACGGGTATCAAAAAGGTACACGGACGGGTGTAAAGGTTTCAATACGGACGGGTATCAAAAAGGTACACGGACGGGTGTAAAGGTTTCAATACGGACGGGTATCTAAAAGGTACACGGACGGGTGTAGAAAGCTCAATACGGACGGGTATCAAAAAGGTACACGGACTGGTGTAGAAAGCTCAATACGGACGGGTATCAAAAAGGTACACGGACGGGTGTAAAGGTTTCAATACGGACGGGTATCAAAAAGGTACACGGACTGGTGTAAAGGTTTCAATACGGACGGGTATCAAAAAGGTACACGGACGGGTGTAAAAGTTTCATTACGGACGGGTATCTAAAAGGTACACGGACGGGTGTAGAAAGCTCAATACGGACGGGTATCAAAAAGGTACACGGACGGGTGTAGAAAGCTCAATACGGACGGGTATCAAAAAGGTACACGGACGGGTGTAAAGGTTTCAATACGGACGGGTATCAAAAAGGTACACGGACGGGTGTAAAGGTTTCAATACGGACGGGTATCTAAAAGGTACACGGACGGGTGTAGAAAGCTCAATACGGACGGGTATCAAAAAGGTACACGGACGGGTGTACAGGTTTCAATACGGACGGGTATCAAAAAGGTACACGGACGGGTGTAAAGGTTTCAATACGGACGGATATCTAAAAGGTACACGGACGGGTGTAGAAAGCTCAATACGGACGAGTATCAAAAAGGTACACGGACGGGTGTAAAGGTTTCAATACGGACGGGTATCTAAAAGGTACACGGACGGGTGTAGAAAGCTCAATACGGACGGGTATCAAAAAGGTACACGGACGGGTGTAAAGGTTTCAATACGGACGGGTATCTAAAAGGTACACGGACGGGTGTAGAAAGCTCAATACGGACGGGTATCAAAAAGGTACACGAACGGGTGTAAAGGTTTCAATACGGACGGGTATCTAAAAGGTACACAGACGGGTGTAGAAAGCTCAATACAGACGGGTATCAAAAAGGTACATGGACGGGTGTAAAGGTTTCAATACGGACGGGTATCTAAAAGGTACACGGACGGATGTAAAGGTTTCAATACGGACGGGTATCAAAAAGGTACACGGACGGGTGTAAAAGTTTCAATACGGACGGGTATCTAAAAGGTACACGGACGGGTGTAAAGGTTTCAACACGGACGGGTATCAAAAGGGTACACGGACGGGTGTAAAGGTATCAAGCAACTTTTACCGGGGATTAATCCCGCTGGGGAATGGATAAGTCTAAATAAAAGACTCTGCCGGGGAACACAAATATGAGGAACGCACCCCTCCAAAATCTCCTGAGTTATGCCATCTCCGCTGAGAAAAAGAAACTGGCAAAGAGAGCGTCGAACCTGGCTTATGCTTCGAATGCAAATGTTTGAATTTTGCCGTAATGCTCCACACGAAGTGGAAATGCTACGTGTTTGAGGATGCAATGCAAGTGCTTATGATATGTAAAAGGGGTCCCTCCAGCAAAATAAATGCCGGAGAGAAAAGAATGATTCAGATCGGGCTAAAAAATAAATTGTCCTCTGAATCCCAGAACTCCGTTGAGAAGGATCACCGTGACCGACTCTCTGGATCAATAACTTCTGCTGGGGACGAAGTCTCAGATGAACATTCGCTCTACTGGGGATTATACATAACTCTTTGAAAAAGGGGGCCACGACCTGGATCAAGAGAGTGTCAAATATCACTTGGATTTAAAACCTGCTGGGGATACTGTTGGACTTAGCCTGCTGATGGGGGAGAAGGAGCACCTTGACTTTGTGGGGAAATAACGTCTTGACCTGGGGAAAATACCTCCTAAGTCTCCTGCTAGGGAAGGTCTGCTCTGCTGAGGGAAGTGCAACCTCAATGCTGGGGAGAGCAAGCTGCTGGGGAAGTATGATCCCGTTGCCACTCAACCTGACCTGTCTCTATGTTCATAAACGGCCCTTTGAACTTTCCACTTGCCCCAGACCACCAGGTCTAATGGAAGAAATCATCTCAAGAGGATTTTACAGAAGACCGGGTGTTCGCACTGCCCCAGGGTCTTCAAGCTCTTGGAGAGATTTATCATATCTTGACATAACTGCCCCAGTCTTCATAATCCATGAAGTACATTACCTCGAAAGGGATTTGCAATGACCTGAAATATTCTGTCTTGAAGAGGTGCTTTCAATTAACCATTTTCAGGAGTGGATAATCTCCCACGCTCTAGAGGTGTCCTGCCCCAATATGATCTTTGAAGTGACTTTGCCCCTGATCTTAGAATGAATGCCCCAGAATAACTGAATTTCAGAGGGACTTCTCGGCGTGACTACCCCAGATTGGCTCCATCTTAACACGACTTACTGGGAGAGCCCACTCTACACTGAGTTTCTTGGCAGCATGCCCCTTGATATGATTGTCCTTCAGAATTTTCAAGCAACCCAACTTGGCAGGATCAAGCTTCTTGACTGACTTTCACTGTGTAAGCTACATTGATGCTTAGGCACATGTATGCAAACAGAACAAGTTATCTATGAGAATTCTAATGCAACACTCATGTTAACCTTGAAGTTTTTATTGAAAATGCGTCGCCCAACCTTGTGAACGAATCACTAGCTGGGACGCGACCTTGATTTTTGAATGGCAAAACAATACGCACATGCAATACCAACAAATCTTATTAACACAACTTATAGGAGTCAGGAACGCTGTCCTGTTGAAATACGCCTTCGGAATAAACCCTGTTTCAATTAGGACTTTAGAGGGTTGTAACGTGGTCTGGTTAAGGTTTCAGAAAAAAGGATTTATGGCTCAAAGTTTATCGGTGCCCACCCACTCTTCGTGATGTTCTCCAGTCCTATGTTCAGTTAATCTGACCCAAACGCTCATTTCTCGAAAGATTTATGATCTTCAAGGAACCTATGCCACTAATGGTTTGACCCCTAAGGAGGTTTTGGAGCGACAGTCATCCCTTTTATCTTTTGTGTCTGTAATCACACGAATTTGTTCTTATCGGGGATTTTCTTTTCGCCTTTCACTTTTTCTTTCTTTTTTTTTATCCCTAATTTTTTCCTGGACTGACTCTTTTGAGTTTTTTCGATTTTGAAGTCCAGCGGGACGCCCTAACTTTTGCCTAAGTCGCTTGTTCTCAAGCTTCGACTTAGCGAGCTTTCTCTTTTTATTCCCCTTTTGAACAAAGTGTGTGACACTGGTCATCTTACTTGCTTGAAAGGATTGTGACTGCCTCACTCCTTAGTTGTTGACGGATAACCATCGGGGTTTCATATCTCTTGCACACTCTCCTTGGAATTTTGAGCGCTCGGTCAAACTAACTGATGCCTACCCTGCCCCTGGGTTAAATATGAGGGTTTTTTCGTACGAAAGAAAACTCCTACTCCGAGGCTCAAAGGGGTTAACGAGGGTTTATCTCCTTATCTATCCAGTGTTTATGGTTTTGAAACAATGCTTGTACATCCTCAACAGGGTTTTATCCAAATGCGCACCATTAGAAATCTGCGTTCTTATTTCGTCATCCTCCCTCAAGAGTTCTTAACAAGAAAAATTGATATTGCAGTGCATATAAACATTTAAGAGTGAATACGAATGGATTTCTTCAAGGAAAACATACTCATTGCATTAATATCATCATAAAAACAAACAAGTCTTGCATACATAAGATGCTTTAACAAAAAATAAAAACTACAAATGAAAATGCAGTAAAGAAGCTGAAGATTGCTATTGCTGAGGAAGCTTAATTCTGCCCGGACGTACTTGCAGACTGAGTGTTCATTTGAGAAAGGAGGCTTCCATTGATGTACATATCGTCTTCAGTGAATACAATGATCTCTGAGTCCACCAGGTCTTGCACCTTATGCCTGAATACATTACACTCATCAATCGTGTGCCCGAACGTTCCCGAGTGGAACTCGCACCTAGCAGTCATGTCATAATCGGGAGGAATAGGGTACGGTACTGGCGCGGTACCCCTTGTTTGAATCAAAGACTTCTTAAGCAAGCGCGTAAACAGCTGACTATAAGGGATAGGAACAGGATCAATTATCCTTTTGGGCCTTCTTGGTCTCGACTGCCCCTGTTGCTGATAATTCTGCTGTCGGTGCTGATTTGAGCGCCCAGTCTGGCCCTGCACTTTCCTTTCTGCACTCGGCTGAGGCACAAACAAGGGTTGTGGAAGAGATCCCTGACGCGAGGTGGTTCCTTTGGCAAAAGAGGGAGTCATCAGTCCCTTTGCAACACTGGGAGTAACATCACTTTGTTTACCAGTGCCAACTGATGTAAACTTGATTGCCCCTGAGTCAATGAGCTCTTGGACTTTATACTTGAGCATCTTACAATCTTCAACATTATGACCAGGCGCCCCTGAATGGAATTCACACCTATCATGGACATTGGAACCCATACGAAACTTGGTGTGTGGAGGTCCCGCAGCAATCAATTCAATCAGCTGAAACTTGAGCAAGTGCTGAAGCAACTGAGCGTATGGCATCGGGATCTGATCAAACTTCTTTTCAAGCTTTTCTGGATTAAGACCCTCAAGAAATGGTTGTTGATGAAAAAGCTCTGACGGTGGGGAGGATCCACGAGGCAGTTCATGGTCTAGAGGAGACCCCAAAGAGATGGGAGGAGTGAGATCCTCTGCTGTGGAAGCGGGCACAGGACTGTCTTCCTTTTTCAACACCCTATTCAAAATTTCCATGATCAAACCCATCTTAGTCTTCATCTGATTGATCTCTTCCCTTAGCATCCTCTGCTCCTGGAGCATGTCTTTCCCAAATTTCCCCATCTGGCTTTGCATTTCCCTCAACTCAGCTTGAACTTGCTCCATGATCAACCCTGAACGGCCTGAGGAGTTAAGTCTGCAATTCTGAGATGAGAACAAGATAAGAATACCAGAGATAAATACCTGTCATGCAAAATGATTATGCACAATGATTATGAATATGCAAATGCAAATGAACATGTTTGAATATTAGCAGGGCGATCCACCCCTTGATTCCGGTTTAATAACAAGATACAATGGAACTTCTGCTCATATATTAAGAAAACCAGAGAAAAGCCAAATGTCAACAATCACAAATCCGAGATAACAAGTCTGAATATAAATACCGTAGGTCCCAACCAACAAGCCTGGTGGTGATCCATATACAATGAAAGAAAACAAAAAACTATGGCATATCATCAAAGTTTACAAGCGTCAATCCTCCCCATCCATTATGCTTTCTGCACCAGTCTTGAATCTCCTTGAACAACTTTCTGGTATCGGGATGCTTCGGCCTCTGAATTAGCCCTTGAATGAGAAGGTCTCTCCTGTGTATGATCCCATCCAAGTATCGGCAATGTAGCTCCCAAGCGTCTTCTCCAGTAGCACCATCTATGCTAGGACCCTCATGTCTAGGTTTCTTCACTTCAGCTTGGACTTTCAGTTCTTCCACGGAGGCTATTGCTTCCTTGAGTCGACCTTCGACTACTTGTCTCTTGAATATCCCTGATAAGATCTCGGTGTCTTTCTTCTTGAGCGTCGACTTCAACTGATCAATCTTAGCTATGTAGTCGTCTTCCTTTCTTTTATTCTCAAGCATGGCGGTCTCTTGGTGATCATTGAACCTGTGAATCTTCAACAAAGCCTTGCCTAATTCCTCATCCTTGGACCTGAGAACGCTACTGATACCATCCAAAGCTTGTTTCATTCTTTCCCTGGATGCGACCATGTCAGCAAGCTCTTTTTCTGCTTTAGCAAGGAGCTCTGTCTTCAACTTGGCGGTATGAACAGCTTCACCCCGCTCATGCTTCCACTGATAAATTTCTCTCTTTAGCTCATTATTTTCTTCCCACAACCTTTCCTTTTCAGCCCATAATGTGTTATACTTCTCCAACTCAACGGTGGTAGGAGGCTCGATCACCAAAGGATACAGAGGTGGTTCCACCGGGAATGGGAGAAGCTCCTCTTCTGCTCTCTTCTTAATCCACTCTTTATATGGATGGAAAGCCCGATTGTTACTTTTCCCGAATGGAATCTTACCCTTCTTAGTCACCTGTTTCCAAGCATTCACAACTTTCCTTATCAACCCTTGATCCTCAATACCATTGAAGAATAAGGATTCTCGGACATCTCGCTCTTCGGGTGGATTCTTCAAAGGATAGCCAAACTGTCTGATAGCTAGGGAGGGATTATAGTTAATTCCACCTCTCCTCCCTATCAAGGGAACATTAGGGAATTCTCCGCATTTGCAGATGATCTCCATTCCTAGCAAGTCACGATTAATCCAAACGATGTTATCAGCAGTCAAGCCCATAACCCTCTTAGACCACTTCAGAGAATCTTTCGTATCAACGAAAGCGCCAGATTCAGGGAGACGACTCAGAAACCAAGTAGCTAAGAGCGGTGCACAGCAACTCACAGTTTTCCCACGCCTATTCTCATTCTTATAGTGAACTGAATGGTACACATCTCCTAGCAAGGTAGGTATAGGATTCTTCGACATAAAGATCCTGACGGCGTGCATATCCACCAGATCAGGAATATTCGGAAACAAAACAATCCCATAGATACACACGGCCAGAATAGCTTGGAAAACAGTCCAGTTCTTCTCTTTGACATGTATGCAAGCCTGATCGAACAAGAACTTCAACAAGAAACCCTTAACTCCTTGTTTTTCTGCAATATTACTGTTAAGAACGGATTCATCAATATGAAGAGCCACAACCATTTCTTTCATACCGGGGTGTTCCTTAGAAAAGAAAACTATATCATGACTGATAGGAATTCCCAAAATAAATGAGAACTCCTCCAACGTCGGAGCCAAGATGTAGTCCGGGAAAGTGAAGCAACGCAGAGGCGGGTCGTAAAACTGAAGAAGTGTGTGAATGGCATCCTTCTCATACTGGGAGATATTATAGACAAATTTCAGAAGTCTTCCATACCTTCCACTGAACTCTGTACGAACTCCGGAACCAGCCATATTAATCAATTTGTTAATCAGGGTCAAAGTCGGCTCTGGGAATAAATAGGCAACAGTCTTCTTTCTCTGAACATCCATACTGAAGTAACCTCAGAAAACCGGAATCAAGAGTAAGATGCAAGCCCTGAAAAATGTCAAACACGTCAGAATACAAGAAAAATGATATGCTCATGCAAACATGGGGTCAAGGCACACTGCTGGATGTGCTGTGCTGTTAGCTGAACGAGAAACCAGAAAACCAGAACTCTGAACCACTGAGGAACCCAAATAATCAGACATTGATGAGAAATCCAGAAAACCGGGTAGGTTGAAAGTCTCGGTTACCTGCAAACCTGCAAACGCCCATCCCCTCTCACATGTGGGTACTAGGATTTTCAGTATCCTGGGCTCTCAGGTCGAGAAATAATGATACGTTCACCATTTCTGGTTTGGCATCATCATCAATCGAGGAGGCCTCAACTGATTCTCCAAAGCGGAAGGTCCTCAGCTTTGGCACTGAGGTCGAGAAACAATAGTACAGTGGAGAAATGACTTTTTACTTTTGTTTTTTGCAAAACATGTTGCGGTTAGCAAGAGTCGCCACCGACTTTTCTTTTATCCAATTTATTTAGGAAAGGTGAAAAGAACAGGAAAGTCCGTTTTGAAAAGATTTTTGAGTTCGGGGGGTAAGTTATGAAAAGGGAAGGTGTTAGCACCCCTTTTCATCCGTAGTTATCTACGGGCTCTTAATTGCTAGCTCACTTTAACTTGCTTTTTTTTGAAATGTGGTGTGTGTTTAGAAAATATTTCATAAAAGTTGACTTTGTAATAATTCGTGTAAGAACGTATACAAAGTGTTTGTTTTTGAAAATATTTTTGAAAGTGTGAGGTGTGAAAAGTATTTGTTTTTTTTTAGTTGTGAGCGAGCATTTAAAAGTTACCTACCCTTAATTTATAAGGTCTTTCTTGTACTTATCATTTTCCTTGAGAGATAGCACTATCCATACCATTAGTGGGTAGGTAGTCCTATCTATTGGATGTGGAGGGACAGCGAAGGGTCATCAAATGGTCATAGAAGGCAACATGTAAGGATACCTTAGCAATTCGTAGGGACTACCATCATTTTTCCGTAGGGTCATCGAGGGACAAAATCATTTTTTGTAGGCAACTTGAAGGGTCATCGAGGGACTATGATCTTTATATCGAAGGGACTGTGATGATATTATTCGTAAGCGTCTTTTGCTAAAGTATCCCTACGTTCGAGGGGCATTCATCCCTCGGGGTACAGTACTAAAGTCAATCGAGGAGTGCGTCCGCTGATTCTCTTCAAAACGTAGGGGCCGTCCTATGCGAGTTCCAAAGCGGGCCCTCGGGTGCGAATGGGTTTGCCACAGGATGTGGTCTGCCACTGTCACCACTAAAGAGGGATGTTTCCACTAAGGTCCTCAATGATCGGTCACCAGAGTCGACAGCTCTCTAGATCAACACCCCAATATGCGCAAGACACACACGTTAGAATGCGTCCCAAGATAGCCTCGTCTGGTTGTGAATTTCGTGAACACACAAACGTACCAAGCGGGCAAGTAGGTCCCACTACTTTCCACTTTAGTCCTAGGGTATTCTCAAGCCTTGGTATTGGGCTTAGCTCTCAAACCCACCCAACCTGCAAAACAAAGACAGCCAGCACAGCACAGCAGTATGACAGTAATAGAAAATGAAATGCAGAAAATGCGGTAAAAATAAAAATAAAATACAACACATAAAGCAAAATAAAAACAAAGCACCCCAAAGAGAACAAAGACAAGCAAGCGCTAGGATTGACTCGCTTAGGGATGGACCAGCATAGGTCAACCAGAGTCGCCAGCTGTCGCTCCCGGGATTTTCATCCAGGTACAAACGCGAGAGTGGCGCGGAAAAACAGAGTCGCCAGCCGTGTAAATTTATCCCAAGAGAGGGAAAGGGAACACCGCATAAACCTTAGGAAGAGGGAAAGGAATGGTCATCGCAACCATAACCTGGGTTCGGGAGTCGGTTACGCGAGGGGAAGGTGCTAGCACCCCACGCGTCCATCGTACTCGATGGGATCCACGCTTGTTGTCTATTCTAAGGGTGAGTTATACTATCATCTAGGGCTGTACTAAGATGGGAGGGGAAGACAAAGACAGACTCGGTAGGACGTCGACGTCCTAGGCCTACGTACCCCCTTTGTGCAATGGGGAATTCAGAGTCAACGTAGTTTGGACCAAGTTCTTTTTGTGTTTTTTATGAGCGACGTTAAGTTCGCGTCCGGCAGTTAGGGTCGATGCCTGTTTGCGACTCAGACGGAAAGTAACGTACCCTTTTTGAAAATAGCCTTTAAGTTGAAGGTCCCGAAGGATAAAAAGGTTTGAAGTTGGTTGGTGTTTTTTAGGACAGAAGTGGCTTAAGTTAGTTCCTAAGCTGCATTGCACCAAAGTCTAGGGCACAGGGGCGAATACTTAACGCATCGTCCCAAGATAGGACGCTCGCTAAGCACTCTAGAAAGATGAGAGGAAGCCCCTTATTTCTCATTCCCTATACTTAAGGCTCGTGCGCAATACACCTTACTCTTATTAAGTGTTTTAAAGAAATTTGAGATGAGAAGAGAGAAGACTCAAGGGCAACTCTAAAGGGAAACTAATGGTCCTAATGTTATCATGCATGGGTGACCTACGGTTAGTGAGGCTTGAAGATGACCTAAACCCTAAAGAATAAAGATAGGAGAGAAGAAAGGTAAGGGTAACCATGGATACTTATCCGTACCCTTAAGGAACTTACCTTGATCCTGCACAGAAGGTTAGTGAGAAACAGACGTGAATAAGAGGAATGAGGTGAAAGAAAATCAAGCAAAGGCAAACAATGATGAGAATAAACCAAACATGAATCAAAGAAACAAAGAGACAGCCCCCAAAGCAAATGGCACAAGTGCCTTTCAAACAAGGTAACTAGATAGGACCAAAAATGCGCCTGTAAGAAAATCTCAAATGAAAATAACTCCAATAATTAGAAAAATGATTCCTAAAATTCCCAAATTAAACAATAAAGTTCCTCAACCAGAGGCAAACAACATATAAAATGTCCCTGCAAAAATCCAAAATGTTAGCCATTCAAATAATCATACAAATTCAAGTAAGGGATAGGTTTCAACGTGCCAAAGAGAAGGACCTAAATGCAATGTAAAATAAAATTAAAAATGCAAGAAAAATATTTTTATGCAATTTAAAATATTAATGAATGAATGCAAAAAGAACGAGTGAAAAATGTTTTATGGATGAAGAGAAATAAAATCAAGAAATTTAAGTATGCATGAGATGTGTAATTAAAAAGAAAATGATTTAAACAATTAATTTTAAATGATAAAATAGAATAAAAATAAAAAATAAAATTTGTAAAAATTTTATTAGTGAATAAATATGATGCATGAATTTTTTAGGATTTTTTTAAAGGCAAGAAAGTATTTTAAAAATTAAATATGAAAATGTAGTAATTAAAATAATAAGAAAAATGAGGAAATGAACCTGGGGGTGCGTTGAGTAAAAGAAACACGTTTAAGGTGGAATTGGGCTGAAGGGTGGGGGTGCATATAGCAACCCAGCCCACGAACCCGGTCAGAAAATAAAAAAGAAAAAACCTGGGGGTGGGGGGTGTTTAGTGAGGGGTTCAAGTTGAAAAGGAGATTGGGCCAGCGAGGGAGGGTGCCAATAGCAACCCGGTCCAACCAAATGTTCAGAAAAAAAATAAAAACAGGGCCCCTTACCGTGTATGAGCCATGCGTGGTGCACGTGATCGTTTAATGTGCTGGCAATTTGCTATCCACTTGATTCATCATGCGGCTCACAATTTAGTCAACGGAAATAAAAGTAAGCAAAACAAAAAAAAACTGGTTGGTGGATCATGGTAACACCGGTGGGGTAATATACATGGAATCCTTAATTAAATTTCAGAAGAAAAAAAAAGTAAAAATAGGTGGCACGCTTGTAGCCCTTGGATCGTGACCATGGACGGTCACGATTATCTCTCCTTCCTCCAGCCACCTTGCCGGACTGATCTTGTCGCCACCCGCCGGAGTTAGGGTTCTGGCACCCTACTCCGGCCACCTGCACTCAAAACTATACCAAAACGTGCGTACGAATACACCATTCCAACCAGAAAAATGTCAGGAGTCCAAATATTCAATCAAAAAACACAAACTACACATGGATAAAGAGATTCGAAGAAAATACACTTAGGGTCCAAAACTTTAAATCAATGCTCCAAACAAACCACACGTCCAAATTCAAAACCAAATATATCAGCGTGATCAGCACTCATCACACATTAATATTCATACAGAAAAATGGAGTTTTAGGAGCACGAAAAAAATCACCCACCTGAGATGGCACGGTCTGAATTCTCGCTTTTGGCTGCAAATGGAGGTTGATATGCACTCTATAGATTACCAAGAGAAGCTTTGTGGAAGAAGTTTGAAGAATCTCCTTGTGGATCGTGAGTTTTGGTGAGGAATCCTCTTTTAGGGTTTTGGGTGAATTCTTCCAATTGCACGTGTGTCTCTCCCCTAACCAATGCATGACTGAGTTTTAAATACTTAGGGTTACTCTTCTGATGGTGAGTTGGGCCTGAATAATCCATTGTTAATTATCTTTGAATTATTTTATTTAATATTGAATTTTAACTAAATAAATCCAATAAAAATAAAATAAAATGAGGAAAAACCAAATATATGCTCTTTGGGTCGTGCATGGCTTTATGTTTATGTTTGGTTTAAGAAACTTATGGCCCATTTGTCAAAATTTGGATTTTAGGCATAGTTTGCTTTGTGCAACTCCTCAAAATTGCCCAACTTTGACTAAGCATAACTCCTTCAATTTTTAGCTCCTCAATGAAAATTAATACTTTTTAGAAACCTCAAGATGTCCTCTAACCAACCCTTTTGGTCCCATGTCAATTTGATCTTCCATGTTCAAGTTATGAGCTTTTGAAAAAGGTTGACTTTTGTTGACTTTCAAAATGACCTATAATGTCTTGGTTCATATCTCCCAAATGAAGCATTTCTGGACTTGGCTTGTGAGACACAAAGTTGTAGGGAATTAAATTTTCTTCAAGATACGCTTTGGTTGAGGAATTTTTGATGAATTATGTGGAAGTTAGGCCTGGTCAAAGTACAGTTGACGTTTCCTACAAAAACCCTAATTCAGTAATTCCTGATTCTTGATGATTCTGAGGTTTCCACGAGGAACCATGATCAACCCTTGATCAAATGATGAATTTCAACCCAAAATCTTGATGTTGACCAAAAATCTTGAGGTTTGACTTTGTGTTGACCACAGTTGACTTTTTGAACAAGTTAATTAATTTTCAATCCATTGGCCAATTGAACTTCTCCTGAATCAAACTGATGGACAACCTTTCACTCCTAGGTACTCAGGGACCCAAGGAATACCATGGAATCAAGTCTTGCCCAAAAAATCAGAAATAAACTGACTTTATAGCAAACCCTAGTTTTGGTACCCTCCGTCTAGGAGGAAATAACACAGTCTCCAAATCAAAATTCCTCTGAATATGATGTGTATCCTCTCCAACAAAGATAAGATATGCCATTTGGTGATGATAAAAACCCAAGGAGCCTTCCCATTGAAGCAATAAACCCAAGAATTTCAAACCCTAATTGATGCACTGGTTAGGAGGGAGTAATCCACTTGAAATCCCTTGCCACCTGTGAACCCCTGATGATGTAGTAGACCAGGTAAGACCTTCTTGAACTGTTTCAAGCACCTTGACCCCATGCTAATGATATGCATACATGATAATGTAAAAAAAATGAAATGAAACATAAGCCAGTTAGTAAAAGTAAGGAGGGCAAATTTTGGGGTGCTACAGCATTGACTACACCGATTTTAATAAGGCATGCCCGAAGGATGCCTACCCCCTCCCCAATATTGATAAACTTGTTGATAACTCTGCCGTTTTTAAACTTTTATCATTCATGGACGCCTATTCGGGCTACAATCAAATTCCAATGGCAATGAGCGATAAAAAATACACGGCCTTCATGACCGAATCGGGGCAACTATTACTACAACGTAATGCCCTTCGGCTTGAAGAACGCCGACGCGACCTATCAAAGGATAATGAACAAGGTCTTCCGGGGAGAGATAGGCGACATGCTCGAAGTCTATATGGACGACATGATCGTTAAATCCCACGAGGAGACCGATCACACTGCCCATCTAAGGAAGGTCTTCGAACAGGCCAGGAAATAACAGATGCGTTTCAACCCGGAGAAGTGCACGTTCGGTGTCCGGGCAGGCGAATTCCTCAGTTTCTACCTAATTGAGCGGGGAATCGAGGCCAACCTCGACAAGTGCCGAGCATTCTCTGAGTTTCCAACGCCTAAGTCGAAGAAATCCATCCAGTCCCTCAGTGGGATGCTCGCGTCATTATCCCGTTTCGTGGCCAAGTCTGCCCAACACGCCCTACCATTCTTCAAACTCCTCCTCAAGGAGGCAGCATCCAAATGGATTGAGGAATGTGACCAGGATCTCCTCCATCTAAAACGAGCACTCTCAGAACCACCCGTTCGCTCTCGCCTGGACAATGGCGAAACTTTGTACCTGTATCTCGCCATAGCAACCGAGGCAGTGATCGCTGCTCTTATCCGCGAGACTCCTGACGGGCAGAAGCCTATATACTTCACGAGCAAAGCACTGCAGGGACCAGAATTGAGATACCAAAAAATCGAAAAAGTGGCGCTGGCCCTCATCAACGCAGCTAGAAGACTGAGACACTACTTTTTAGCCCACACGATTGTGGTTCGAACAGATCAACCCGTAAAGCAGCTACTGGGACGACCAGACATGGTCGGTAGAATGCTTAAATGGTTGCTCGAGCTGTCCAAATTCGACATCCAGTATGAGAGCAGGAAAGCCCTCAAAGCCCAGGCTCTGGCCGACTTCGCCGCAGAAATGATGTTTGCAGACTCCCCCACTTGCGGAGCACGAAAATGGACCATTTTTGTGGACGAGGCCTCCAGCTCAGCGGGAAGCGGGGCAGTCATCATACTGGAAAGCGAAGAGGGAATCATCATTGAAGTTTCACTCACCCTGTCCTTCCCCACCTCTAACAACCAGGCTGAGTACGAGACCTTCCTCGCCAGGTTACGCTTGACCGAAGACCTGGGCGCGAAAGAAGTCGTCATTTGCACAGATTCATAACTCGTTGCCCTTCAAGTCCGAGGGGAATATCAAACCAAAAATGAAAACTTGTCCAAATACTTAGCTCTAGTCAAGGAGAAGATGGCGAAGTTCACATCGGTAGAGGTAAAGCATGTTCCCCGCGAACACAATGTCCGGGCAGACGTTTTATCTAAACTAGCAAGTACGAAGAAGAAAGGCGGAAACAAGTCCGTCATACAAGAGGTACTTCCTCGACCCAGTATCGAGAAGGCTTCCCCAACTCTTGACGTACAAATGATAGGCGACACCAACTGCTGGATGACCCCCGTTTACAACTATATCGCTAAGGACGAACTGCCGTCCGACCTAAAAGATGCCAGCATTGTCAGGCGAAGAGCCTGCTCCTACGTCCAAGATAAACTCTATAGGCGAGGGTTCTCCATCCCACTGCTCAAGTGTGTCGAGGAAGAAATGGTAGCCCACATCTTGCGCGAAATTCATGAGGGAATCAACGCCCAACATCTCGGAGGAAGGTCTCTTGCCCGAAAGGCCCTCCGAGCGGGGTACTACTGGCCAACCATGCAGCACGATGCTAAAGAGCACGTGAAGAAATGTGATAAATGCCAACGACACATGGACATTCACCTAGCTCCTCCTAACGAGCTTAAGGCTATGTCCTCCCCGTGGCCATTTGCCTGGTGGGGCCTGGACATCCTGGGACCATCCGTGGTGGGGTAAAACCAGAATAAATACTTAATAGTAGGCGTAGATTACTTCACAAAATGGATAGAAGCGGAGGCTCTGGCCAAGATAACTGCACTTAACATACTACGTTTCTACAAACAAAACATCCTCGCACGTTTTGGCATCCCTCAGGTGATAGTCACGGACAATGGGACACAGTTCTCGAACAGAAAGTTCCAAGACTTCGTCGCTCAGCTAGGCACAAAATAACACTTAGCATCCGTCGAACATCCCCAGACAAACGGGCAAGTTGAAGCGGCAAACCGAGTAATCCTTCGAGGCCTCAAACGGAGGCTGGACGAAATGAAGAAAGGTTGGGTCGAGGAGCTGTACAGCGTCTTATGGGCATACCGCACAACTCCACACTCTTCAAACGGGGAGACACCCTTTCGCCTGGCATACGGGACCGAAGCTGTGATCCCCATCGAAGTTCACGTACCCTCAAGGTGGACAGAATCGGCCCTAGACGAAGAGATGAATGGCGAATCATTAAGGGGGAACTCGACCTCGTAGAGGAAGTCCGGTCAGGGGCAGCACTCCGCGAAGCCTCGCTAAAACAAAAAGTTACCATCAGGCACAATGCCAAAGTGATACGACGAGAGTTTGACGTGGGCAGCCTGGTCCTAAGAAGGAACCATAAGGACTCTCGCAAAGGCAAACTAGCCGCTAACTGGGAAGGGCCCTATCGTGTCCAGGAAAAAATGGAGAACGGGGCCTATTACCTAGAACATCTCAACGGGGAAGAACTTGCTCGACCATGGAACACCGAAAAACTGAAACAATACTACAGCTAAGGCATTAACTATCGGTTTGATCCATCACAATGACGAGTATCACACACCGACCACGATGCGCGCCTAGGTATAAGTGTCGCATGCTAGTAAAGCAGAGCCCCGCTCAAGAACGAGCTAGGTCTCTACTCGACAGAGGTCCCTCAATCGAGCACCGTCGTCATCAAAGTACCACGACAGGAAGAACACCCAGCTCGCGATGGGAGGTTCACGTCGCGAACTCAGGCCTCAAACGCGACCTGAGCTCCGCATTCTCGCTAGGATATTCCCCGGCCGTTCGACCAGTACCCCTCACTGTCGAACACATCTATAACGAGAAATTCCCTAAAACTTAAAACAAGTTAAAGTAATCCCTATTACAGGCATACATGCACGAACGGGCATAAACACAACACTTAGCGAAATTTAAAGCAGATAAAGCAATGCAGATCACAAAACCGGCCACGAGGACCGGGCACATAATTAAAAAGTAGTAGGTGGCCTCAAGGACCACAATTGTGCTTGGTTACATAAACCGGGGGCCACGTCCCCATTCAAAATAAATTACACGGCACGCTGGCCGGACAAAATTACAACAACAACAAAAACCTTCACTCATCCATCTGGTCAGTCTGCTCGGCGTTAGGCTGGGGCTCCTGGCTTTCCAAGGGCTGATCCTCGGCGCGCTCTTCAAGGAGGGAGTCCGGTCTAATTATCCGGCCGTCTGCGAAGTGCGCCAGATAGTGGGTACCCTCGGTGGAAATGTCAAGTTCGGGGTTCACCACCCGCAGTTGAGACACGACATTCCTGAAGGATTCGTCCTCAATAACGATGTTGTCATCCTCGGCCGCCAAAATACGGGCAACCAGCTCAGACCTTGTCTTTAGCTCCTTCACGTTCTCGGGTCATCTTTGCCCGGAGCATTGGCCACCCTCAGCTGCTCGACTAGCTCCTCAGCCACATTCTTCTCTGCAGCCAGCGTAGAATTCTTCCCCTTTAGCTTGGTCACCTCCTCGTCCGCCTTCTTCCGGGCATCCTCAGCGCTCGTGGCCTCCTCCTTGGATTTTCTCGCCGTCTCTTCCAGAGATGCTATGGTAACCCGGGCAGCCCTCAATTCAGACTCAGTGGCAGAGTCCCCTTCAGCGTAGATGGCCGCCATCTCCAAAACTCTGACCAGTGCGGAGGCATCTTGGGCCACAAGCGCCCTTTTGCTCAGACGGTCCATGCCCTCCAGCCGAAGAGACTCTGCCCGCGGCACGACCAACAACGTCCCCTCGAAGAATCGTCTGTCATGAATGCATGGAGGAAGTTCGAACTTCCCTTTTTCTGGTGCCCGGGTGAGATCCACTCCTTCAGTGGCCCTGAACCACTTGGACCGTGAGGCCAGAGGCATGGGAGTTCCCTGGGGAGCAGGAGTGGGAGAAGAGGTCCCCGTAGCTGGCTAAGGAGGAGTAGGAGCACGCTGGGAGAATCGAGTCTTAGGAGCATCCGCCTCGGACTTGTTCCTCGCGAGAGCATTCTTTACCGTCCTTTCGTGAGCAAGAGACATCTCACCTGCACAAACAAAATACGAACATGTTAGACGAGGAAGAAAACATAAGTCGGATAATTAAAACAACTAAAACTACCGAGCAGCTTATGAACTTTCTCAGAAGTCTTGCACTCCAGAAGCACCTTAGTGTTAATAAAGCGATACTCCACCCTCTGGCTATCATCCTCCTCGAAGATAAGGACACCCTTCTTCGTCCAGTATTCAGTAAGCCGGAAGGAGTTAACATATTTCACCAACCTTTCATAGCCAACTACGTCATGCCCGTCCAGATTGTGCGGCTGGAGAACGTACTCGTTGGGCTCCTTGGTAAAATGGCCAGGTCCCTAGTGAAAAGGGAACTTGAATACTCTCTCCCCGATGAACCTCCCAGCCTCGTCACGCACATCGTTACCCTCCTCGTCAACTTCAATCGACCAGGCATACGTGCTATCCTGGGTGGCTTCCGATACAGGCTCTATAATATAAAACCTTTCCTTGAACGTCCGAATCGATTCTGAAAAGGGCTTGAACAACTTGGAAGGCTATTTCAACGAGACCCAACTATACTTCCTCCCCGTAAACTATTGTTGAAGATTGAAGAGAGTGAAAAATAAAGGGAGAGTAGCCTCTATCCTCAAATACTCGTACGTCAGCTCAAATGCCCGAATGAAGGCCAGCGAGTTCGGGTGCAGTTGCGTTGGGGGCAAATTCAGATGCGCGAACACTGACTGCAGGAAATCAGTGAACGACAGCCTCAGTCCCAGCTCTTTGAATGCGTACTCGTACATAGCGAAACGCTCTCCGAAATTTCTGCAGACCCTATCATCCTCGGAGGAAAAGTGCACCTTCCACTCCCCCTCTGGCCCGATGACCGTAAATACATCCCCCAGATACGTTACGAAGGTGGATACATGCTGGGCTAGCTCATCCGCCATCCACTCCTCCGTGGAATCCTCAACAGTATCCTCTTATAATCTATTATAGGGTCACTCGAGGATTCCGAGCTGCTACTTTCCGAGGAACTCACTTACTCATCGGACGAATCTATTATAATCTCCCCGTCTAGCCCCATCGCCATGTCAATCACCTGAAAAGAAGAGAAAAAAGTGAATTCGACGAAGAATCAAATCCACCCTTCCACCGCTAGTCAAGTGAAAGGGCGCGCAAAGGGCTGAGGACGACGTCCCCGGCCTAAGCCCTAACGTCAGACAAAAAAACCCAAGAGTCTCCCACGAGGAGACGCCAGGAACGAACCACTTCCGTACGAGGAACTTCCTCGAGCCACTTCCCAGTTTCTGTTTGAAGCTTCACCGGAAACTGCAAAGCCTCACCGGAAACTGCAAATGCTCAACCAGAAACTTCATCAGTACACCGGAATCTGAGCAATCGCGGCGGTTACACATGCATCATCATCGAGACGACGCCAGAAACCGCCTTATTCAAGAGATATCCTACCAACCCGGCGGCCTCGTCGGCGGCGAAAAATGGCATAACCACCGTCCACCACCAGTAGCCGTCATAAATGGAGCAATTCATCTTCTAAACCTAAACCTAACCGCTTGCAATCAACAAATAATCATAAAAAAGAGTAAAGGAGAACAAAATCAGCAAACTTACTTGATTAAAAAGATGAAAAACGGTTGCTCGGAACTTGGTACGGCGGCCAGAACAGCAAACGACGGTGACAGACAGGTGCTCTGAGGAAGACGAAGAGAAAAGAGAAGCGAAAAGTTCAGAATGAATTGAGTATTCCCCTTTTATACTGAGGGGCACGTGCAGAGGCACGCCCTCGTAGGTCATGATGGCTATTAACTAGCCATCATTGCTTAGTAACTGCTACACAAGGCTCGAGGCACACGTGGTGCCCTAACGTTTCAATTCCTCCTAACCGTTAGTCTCCCCATACGACGGACAGTCTGGATACGAGCATGAATGTTATGAACACCAGGGGTCATGGGCACCACGAGACAACTTTCTCCGTCACCAAACAACGACTTAACGCTGGCTCCCCGGAGCCACGAGCTGTCCTTAATTCATCACTCCCATGCCCGGGAGCAATGACTTGGGGGGCTCCTGTTGTGGACTGGACCAATGGCCAAGCATGGCCCAATCCGCTTCTGCTCCCAGAACGGCCCAATTGCCTAAGTCCAATCCACACAAGGCAAAAGTTACCTTTTTGCCCCTACACCGGGCAAGGAATGAATCACTCCTCCTCGGAATAGCTGCCCATTCCGCACGGCTTCTTCACTCCTTGAACAGCTAAGGGCATGTGCCCAAAACTATGCCTATGCCCAGCATAACGGCTAATTTTGGGCACCCTGCCCAACATAACGGCTAGTTTGGGCAATTACCTATTCTTCAGGAAAACAGTTATTTTGCCCCAAAAATAGGACCGTTGGCCACACACAGGGGGCACTATATAAACCCTCACACTTGAGAGGGTTAGGTATCCAATAATCACCCTTGAAACTCATACTTTGTACTTGCCCCTTTTCTCTGACCCTTTCTTACTTGAGCGTCGGAGTGCCTTGCAGGTACACGTCCTCCTCCTCTTCATACGACCAACATCTCAGACGTACTTGGTGGCCCACTTCAACAGGATCTGATCAAGCCTTCACGATTAATTGGCAAACATCGTACGAATTAAATCCAGTTGACTACCGCTGCCACACAACCATCTGCCGTCGTCACAACAAACTTCTCTCGCCGCCGACTCGCGGCTTAGCCGCATTCGCAGACTTCCACCACCATAAACCTGTTGTTGCTTCGCTGCCATGCACTAGTCGTCGCCACCAATCCTCTACTACACGGAGCTCCGCCGACCACCACCGCCCCCGCAGCTCTGGCACCACCACTTTTGATTTTTGCCTGATTTCCCGCGTCTATCTCCAGCCGCCGCCAGTCACTTTTGCTTAAAACTCTCACGCTAACGACCCCTTCTCACGACGTTCTGGATGACTTCTGAAATTTTTTCAAGATAATGACCCTTTCTGACTTTAAGGTTTATGCAATCTTAAATATTTTTTTTTCTTCATCACTTAAAATTTTAAAATATATTTCAACAATTATTTATAAAAAATAATACCCGTATCTAACACCCTTTTCTATATAAAAAACTTTCCATTTAATCTCATTCATTCACGAAATAACAAAAACAATTTTCATATTAACTTTCAACAACTCTATTCTAATACAATATTCTTCAAAGTCCAATCACACATTTTTATTGTATGTAGTTTTCTAGTTGCCATTCTAGAAAATGATGCATAACTAGAGAATTTAATTAAAAAAATAATTAAAATTTTAAAGTTTAAATATTTTATAAAAGAAAAAAAAAGTTTAAAGTTGAATATTTAATAAAAAAATTAAATTGATTGACAGACTTGGAATTTCTCCTAAAGTTTATATTTTACAACTTTATTCCAATATATTCAATGCTTTTGGTGCAAAATATACATGATTTCCGATTAGATATATAAAAGCCAATTACATATTAGTTATAATAGTTAGAAATCGATTATACTAATGCACTATATAATATTCCTAACATTTACGCTTCCTCCTTCTATTTATGGACAGATCAGTGGCACGTGTACGAGCACGTGCGGTGTAACAGCCCGATTTTGATATTTCCATTTTTGTGTTGATTGATTCTAGTTGGTTGAGTCTTATATTTAATTGGGCAATAATTATGTTATTTGTGATATTGGTGTGTTAATATGTTATGTTTGCATAATTATGTGATTTTACCGTTTTTGAGAGTTTGCGGAAAATATTAGATCGGAGGGTATTTTAGATATTTAACATTTAATGATAGTTAGTTAGGTAGTAGATATTTTGAGAAAATATAAAGAAATAGAAAGAAAGAAAAGTATAAGAATGAAAGAAAAAGAATAGAAATAGAAAGTTAGAAAGAAAAAGAGAGAAAAGAGAGCAAGAGAGAAAAAGAGAAGAGAAAAAGAAGAAAAGCTACAAATCATCAAGATCAAGCTTCCAAGAATCGAGAAATCGGGTAAGGGTGTGAAATCTTGTTATTTTAATAATGTATATCATTATGTATGATTATGTATGTGTGTATTGGATTATTTGTTTGGTTTTCATAGTTTTCCATTCTAGGTCGATTTTGAGAAATCGATGTTTTCGCGGTTGGAAATCGACGTAAATGCGGTAGAACATTTGTGGCCATGATTGTATTGGGTTCTGATTGATATATGATGATTTGGAAAGGTTTTGATTGGAAAAATATGGATTTTTGGGGTTTTGACAGCGCAGGAAAATTCTGGGTTTTCCTTGGTTCGCCTAGCGAACCTGGGGCAAGCGGTAACGAGTGAGGTTTTCGCGGGTTCGCCTAGCGAACCAATTGGCGAAGGTCAGCGAAGGTTCGCTGAGTTGTTCGCCTAGCGAACTTTGGGTGTTTTTGGCTCTGTTTGGTTCTGACTTGGTTCGCCAAGGGCTCGCCTAGCGAACTTTGTGTCTGTTTTTAGCTAGCAGTTGGTTCGCTGGAACATTCGCCTAGCGAAGGTGCTAGCGAGTGCTCGCGAGATGGTTCGCCTAGCGAACAGTGCTGTTTGTGTAAATTTTGTTTTCTGCATAACTTTTGATCTGTGGTTCGGTTTGAGGCGTGGTTGGATGCATTAGAAAGCTTATGAAATGTTCTTTCTTGTAAAAATGGGTTTTGAGATTGTTGGCCGATTTAATTATGTCAGAAAGTCGGGAATAGTGCTATTTAGTGACTTTTACCGTTTTGACGGTGTGTTTGAATGTGAATCATACAATAGTACATTTATGTGAATGTATATATAGATTGTATGTGATTGTATGAGATGAATGCATGAATATATTGTGAATATGTATGCATTTCAAGAATGTCTTGTGTCATTTTGCATGTGAAGCATCATGAAATACATTCTTGTGTTGAGCGATTCTAATGAGAATTCGTGGTAACATCGTGTGCCTATGTGAGGTGTGAGCGATGATTACGAACGATTGTGTGCCTATGTGAGGTGTGAGCAATCGGATTGTGTACCTAGGTGAGGTGTGAGCAATCAGATCGTGTGCCCGCGGGTGGGGTGTGAGCGATCGGGTCGTGTGCCCAGGAGGGGTGTGAGCGATCCATAAACATTGTGTGCCCATGTGGGGTGTGAGCAATGGGTGAACATCGTAGGCCCGACGGGGAGTTACTTTGGTAACGAGCGATGGTTCCAGCAGAAGTTCCTGAGTGAACTTGAGATGATTGAGTCGGTACCGCATTGCATTTGCATAGAGTCGTGAGTCGGTCTCTATGATTTGCATTTATCATCTTTATAATGATGTATTGATGAATAAACATAAATGTGTATGTTTATGTGGAATGATTGTGAATTGTGAAAGTGTGCATGATGAATATGCTCGATTGATATATATATATATATATATACATTGTAATGTATATGGGTGAATTGTGGTGAGAATGTGAATATGCGTATCTTTATGAATATATATATATATATATATATATATATATATATATATATATATATATATATATATATATATAATTATATGCATTGTTATTATGATAATATTTCTCACCCTTCTGCTGTTTTATGATGCTCTATGAGGCATTGCAGAGTAGGTATGCTGGAGGTCTTTTTGTGAAGCGTGTCTTCATTCTTTTGGTCGGTTGGCTCTGATATGTAGCACCGGGTAGCTAGGATGTATATTATTCTTTTGTGATACATTTGTATATGTATCTGGTTGATATATGTTGATGTAAACATGAATTATGTTGGTGGATAATACTTGGTGAAGTATATATATCTCTGTATATATGTTTGAATGTGGTTCAATGTTTAGATTTTCCGCTTTTATTCTAAATATTGAGATGTGGGTATAAGGACTGAGATCCTTTGTTGTTTGAAAGTTACCCCACTGTTGCATATCTTTGTGAGCAGGTGTTGTATGTGTTTAATTTCAAGTATAATGTGACATACCTTTTTATGCCATGTTGTTTTAATTATACTCTGATCAAATTTTGTATACGTGCCTAATTGATTAATTGAGGGTATAGAAAGGGGTGTTACATGCGGCGTAGGGGCATCATCATGACCGTAGCATAACCATTATTACGCATTAAATGTGGCACATGGATCGATGTACGCGTGACACTCCATCCCTGCAAGTCCCATCAACCGTTGGGCTCCTAGCTCGTCGGGCACGTATGACAACGTTTTAGGTTCCTCGGGCACAGGTACCCTCGAGCACCACGAAACGACCCCGTCTCAGTAATAGGCGTCGGCCACGCTTACTCCACCTCGAGACTACGAGCTGCCCTTAAGTCATCACTCCTATGCTTAGGAGCAACGACTTGGGAGGATCCTGTTCCGGACTGGCCCAATGGCTAGGCATGGACCAATCCACTTCTGCTCCCAGAACGGTCCAATAGTATAAGCCCTGCCAGTTAAGGGCAAAAGGAAGTATTCTCTCCTCTGCCCTTTCGCTGAGGAAGGCTAGCCAACTGACCTCCAGGATCAGCTTCCCTTCGTCACATTTCTGCCCGTCACGTACGGTTCCACCATCTAGGAACAGTCACGACACCCTTGCCCGTGACCACGCCCTTGCTCGCACCAACGACTAGTTTCGAGCATGTCTGCCCGTCTCAACGACTAGCTTCTGGTAGTTACCTACTTTTGGGGAGCAAATATCTCGCCCCGAAAATAGGGACCAATGGCCAAGCGCTGGGGGCATTATAAAAACCCTCTCATTTGAGAGGGCCAGGTATTCTAAAATCATCCTAAGACATACTCACTTTGTACTTGCCTTCTCTTCTTCCGATTCTTACTTTAGCATCAGAGTGCCTTACAGGTACACCCTCTCCTCATCCTTGGTACCCAGCATCGTAGACGAAATCTCTGGCCCACTTCAGGTTCTGATCAACCAGAAAGATCAACACTAAAACTGCTAATTTTAACTAAACACTCCCTTGGTGATTGCCACACTCAGAATCACAATCTACCTAAGAAACAATCATACATTTAATTTTATCACTTATCGAAACATTGTAGAGCTACGTGCAATAGGCAGTTCACATTATCACTTATCTAAAAAATACAAGTCATATTTATCACTTATCGAAACAATACAGAGCATATAATCTCTTATTTAAACAATGCAGAGCACATAATCATGATATTAAAAAGGCAGTGCACATTATCACTGTGAGAGATAATCAGAACCTGTTAGAAGAACATTGTTGAAAGATCGTTATTTGACAAGTCTCCGCACAAGAAAATTATTTATTAACCAAATGAAATTGGAAGATATAATTGGAAATAAAACTATAGACTCTCAATCACAGGATGGATCTTGAGGTTTATCATATTAGTGAGTTACATTGGTATTCTTCATGTCAGCTTGTTGTTGTTGAGTCTCCTGCAAGCATATACAACATCATATTCATAAAACATTATAATCCAAAGAAAACTCATTGTTGCAAAAACTGAAAAACAGGGAGATGAAAAAACCGCGTATCTTTTTATTTAAATCATAGACTGATGAAAAATGTGTTAATTGTACTGTATAAAGCAATTTATCAAACACTAGAGTAGAAACACATTGCCTTTGGATAACAAAGATAACTAGAGATGACTGAATTCAATAGCAGGTGGAACTGTAGAATTTTTCTGCTACTCATTTCCTTTGGATTACTATTGTTTCACAATTTTGTCTGTTTAATTACGCAGTAGATATGAGAAAACACACTATTATTTCTACACTGAATCAATTCAGAAATGAAAACAAAAAACTACATTCATTTCACCTTATTTTCACCCAATCCTCTAATTTTCAATCCTCCAACCAAGTAACATATTTCTTTCAATCAATTTATAAAATAGTCAAACAACAAAAGTAAAAAATTTCTTCCATTGCTTTGCTTAAGGTGCATTAATCCAAACAAAACCTTACTCATTAAATAATTAATTTTGGAAAACACTTGGATGAAAGATGAAAGAAAACACCCATGGATAAGCAAAAATTTGAAAAAGGAATTTAGGGTTTGAGAAGGAACTTAGGATTTGAGAAGACAAACTTGTTAAGAACTTAGGATTGCTTTGACGGCAGCGTGAGCGGCTGAGAGAAATGTGTGTTTCCCTCTTTCAGGAACATAGAGTTGCGTTTCTGAAAAAGAAGAGAAAGAAGAACATAACACGTGAAATGGGTTTTTAGCACGAAGATCGATTTAGGAGGCGATGGTAGATTCACCGTCGTGACCGTTGATGCGTTTTAAGGGGTGGAAAAAGGTGGTTCACCGTCGTGAATTTGATGGGATGGTTCAGCTTCTTAAGTTGAAATTAAACTGTTCAGGGGTGACAGATGTTATACTGTCGTGACCTTTACTTTAGGGCGGTGAATGTGACCGTCGTGAACTTATTTTTAGGGCAGTTTATTGATAACCGTCGCAATGTTTATTAATTTAAAAAAAAGTAAGGGTGGTTGGTGTCAACCGTCGTAACCATTGTCTCTACATGACAATTACGACGGTTATCAAGTTATTGTCACAATTTTTGTGTCGTAAAACCCTAATTTTCTTGTAGTGATTGTCCAAGAGAAACAATTTTTTTCCAATTTTGAACATCACCTGAAGTCTCTTTAGACTTCCTAAAAACAACTAGATAAACTTCAGAGATATATCCAAGAGTTTGTAGCACCAGTTCAAAGTAGAAAGATATCAATCTTCCCAGTACTAGTAATTTTGACTTACTGGTTTCTTCTAGATTCCATAGTTTCTTCCTCTTTCAGAGTTAGGATTTACAAAGTAAGCATTCTTCTTGTTGAAAGTTGTAAGTAACCACTGTTCTGGAGCAGTTGTTACTTTGTTCTTTCCCTTAAGCATATATGCAGAAAAAACAATCTCATTCTTTGGTACCCATATTCTTATAGATCCTCTGAGGCTAGTTTTATAGGGCTTCCTATTTCTTTGTGCTTTAGTCTTATAGTAAGGTCTAGACTCATTCCAGACTTTTTGTCTATAAATATTTTGTCTAAAACAAGTCTTGACTTTGTCTTCTGAACCTTTTGGAACCTTAGATACAATACCCTTGAGTTATGATTTCTTCAAAGCCTTTGACTTAAGAGTCTTGGGTTCTAATTTACTTAAAACTTTTGACCCTTGAGTCGGAGATATTGATTCATTTAGAACTTGTGAGTTATCTATCAACCGTTCTCATTTGTTCATAGTTTTACCATTTTCAGCACCAAGCATAAAGTAAGCATTTATCCCCTTTTGAGCTGTGCGTGAAAAAGAAGAGCCTGATGGTTTTATCAAGACATCAATCCTTGGATTGTAATGTTTCTGATGATATCCAAGACATTCTCCTTTAATCTTGCTTACTCCATAGATCATGAATCAAGTTTGGTTCTTTCAAACCATGATATAATAAAATTTTGAAGGGCTAATTCATTTTTATCCAGAGGTTTGTCCGACATGTCTTTTATTGAAGCAATTTGATCCTTTTCAAGTTTTTCAATTTTATCTTTAGAAATATTTAGCTCATATTTTAATAGATTATATTGCTTCATTAGAATTTTTACATGTCTTGCTTTCTGCTAGCATATTTCCATTAGAACTTAACATAAAGTACTCAAATAAGATTTAGAGAGTTTAGAGAGTACCTGTTCCGTATCTTATGAATCTGAGTCATAACCAACTTCATATTCTGAATCTGAAAAAGTTGAGGCCATCAAAGCAAGATTGGCTTCTTCATCTTCTTCTTCATTGTCAAATTCATCCCATGTTGCCATGGGACTTTTCTTGAACTTGTTTTTGAGGTTGTTCCTTTGGAAGCTTTCCCTTGTGCCTTTGTCCTTTTTAAGATCACGACATTTAGAACTGAAATGACCAGGCTTCTTGCAGTTGAGGCAGCCATTCTGATCATCTTTGTCATGACTTCCAAAACTTAACCCTTTGAAGCCATTTTTTGTGTCAGAGAATTTTCTCTTCTTCTTAGCCAAGTGTTGAAATATTTGGATGATGAAGGCCATTTCATCATCATTAGATTCTTCAATAGAAGCTTTATCATGAGTGGCTTCTTTGAGCTTCCTAGTCTGAGAAGATCTCTCAGGCCTCGCTTCAGATTTTAAAGCCAATGATTTAAATTGCTTCACAGGTTCATCACCATTTAGCTCCATCTCATGACTTGGGAGATTTCTAATAAGACTTTCAAGACTTAATGAGTTCAAGACTTTAGCTTCTTGAATAACAGTTACTCTGGGTCTATATTTTACCGGAAGACTCCTAAGAATCTTCTTGACATGATCCGAAGTAGTATAGCTCTTGTTCAAGACCTAAAGTCCAGACACAAGAACTTGAAATCTTGAGAACATAGATTCAATGTTCTCATCATCTTTCATTCTGAACAGCTCATATTGTTGAATTAGAATATTTTCTTTGGGTTCTTGAACTTGTTGATTACCTTCATAGGTAACACATAAAGATTCAAAGATAGTTTTGGTAGTAGACTTATCAATAATCTTTATGTACTCAGAATGAGGCAAGGCATCAACAAGAATGCCTTTCACTTTATAATGTTTTCTATAGATCTCTTTCTGATCAGGAGTGAGAGAATTTCTATCAGAAAACTATTCTAACACAATTGATTTGAAAGTCAATTCCATCTTCTAAGATGTCCCACATCTCATCATCCAAACCACAGATATATGTGTACATCTTGCTTTTCAACAATTTAAATTCAGTAGAGTCACCATTAAATGTTGGAGGTTTAGCAATATAGTTGTTTTTACCAAATGTACTTTGATTTTGGTTGTGGCTACCACGAGGAGAATCTCCATCAAGACTAGTTAATGTAGAACTACCAGCCATGAAGAGTGTTGTATTTTTCTCAAGATCTTTTCTGCACCACTGTTAAGTGTCAATGTATAAATCGTGTTCTGATGCCAACTGAAGGTGAGAAAAATACACAAGAAAGGGGGGGGGGGGGGGGTTGAACTATGTATACCAAAAAATGTTTTGTTTCTAAATAGTTACTTCAAATTCTGAACAAGGTTCAGAGTTTGATATCAGAAATAGCAACAGTAACAGAAATAATAATGATAAGAAGTAAAATAAAGCAACATAAAAATATTATCTTGGTTTCATTCTCAACTGAGAGTAATCCAGTCCCTTTACCTCAACAAGAGCTTTTTCACTATAAATAAACAGATTACACTTTACTTAAGCACACTTGCAAGAGACTCCACTACTCAATCAAACCTGAAAGTGACTTCTACTCGATCAAACGTGAAGGAGATTTCTGCTCAATCAATCTAAAAAGAGACTTCTGCTCAATCAATCTAGAAAAAGACTTTACTGCTTAAGTACGCAGGCAAGAGACTTCACTACTTTAAACTTACAGTTTAGTATTACAGATAATTATTATACTTAGGTACTTAATCAGAGGTATAACAGTTGTGCAACAAGCACAAAAATTCTCTAACCTCTTAAGATTTCTAAGATAAACAAAGATAAGAAATCTTAAGATCTTATGCAATAATAGCTAAATAAAAGCTCAAAGTTATGCTCAAGATATTATGATATGTTGTTATAACATTCCTTCAAATCTTGAGCTTCCTTTTATAGAGCCAAAGAAAGACTCGTTGGAGGGCTGAGCATAAGAGAAAACTTAGTGAAGAAGCATGCCAAGAGAAATGTTGGAGGGTGTATCTGGTTAAATCCTTTGTCCATTGATTAAAGGCATTGTTCGCAGCATCTTTCGAAGTACTATGTATCTACCAAAAGGTAGAATAGACTGAAAATATCACATCAATATTCCTTGAACCTTGCAAAACAAGTATGGTCTGCTTTTGGGGTGCGGATCAGAGGCTCCTTTAAACTTTAGAGTTTGAGCTGTCACCAGAGGCTAGAATATATGACCTGAGTCTAAATCCGTCGGAGGCTGATGAGCTCATTCAGAGTAACCCGTTTTTGACCATTGAGAATCTGAGTTATAATGCTTCTCCACAAATGCGTTCAACAAGATTTATTTAGAGTGAATTCTATGCTTGTGATCCTGCAGACTTGAACATATGTTAGTATACCCACTTGTTCTTTTAAATACTTTTTTATCATTAAAATCCAAGGGATATGAACAATCTTGTTCCAACAATTTGATGTATGGAACAAATAACAATGATAACCTAAATAAATGTCCTTCAACAATAATAACTTCCAATGCAAGAAGATAATGAATTAACTTAACAAAAGAAGATAAAAAACGCAAGAAACACAAAATGTTTATTTATCTAGTTCGATATAATTATCTACATCTGGGGGAGAGAGCAGGTCTCCAGTTCACTATACACCGAAAGTCATTGCAAGAGATTACAAATGAGTTACAAGTAAATAGCCTTCCAAGTTCTCAAGAACAAACCATATTTTCTACCCAAGTGTTTTCTAATCTCTACAACTCTAAATATAGATAACTCCAATGGTTTTACAAATCCGTAAGCCGTTATTTCTCTCTTCATCTCTAAAGTTCTCAAGATTGTCTCACATATAATAACAAAAGAGATACATATTTAAAATTGCTAAAATCCAACAGATTCATAACAAAGCCCAAAACACATTCCATTAACAAATGAATCCATGAACCGAAATAAAAAGGCCCAAAACACGCGAACTCATAAAATTGGCAGACAACGTAAGAATCGACTCCAGCCGACCGCCGTTGCCACACGACCATCTATCACTAACACAATGACCTTCTCTAGCCGCCAACTCGCAGCTCCGCCACAACCGCAAACTTCTGCCACCACAAACCTATTGTGGATCCGCCGCCATGCACTGGTCGTCGCTACCAATCCTCCACTACACGCCGCCACCTGATCGCGGCAGTTATGTCGGACACCGCTAGATCGACGAAGCTTCGCCGACTGCCACCGCCCCCGCGGCTCCGGCACCACCACCTCTGATTTTCACCCAATTTCCCGCGTCTATCTCCCGCCGCCTATCACTTTTGCTGAAAACACTCACACTAACGATCCCTTCTCATAATGTTCTAGATGACTTTAAATTTTTTTTCAAGATAATGACCCTTTCTGACTTTAAAGTTTATACAATCTTCATATATATATATTTTTCTCTTCATCACTTAAAATTTTAAATCTTACTTTAACAATTATTCATTAAAAAAAAAAACACCCGTATCTAACACTCTTGTCTGTATAAGAGACAAAAAACTTTCCATTTAAACTCCTTCATTCACGAAAGAAAACAAAAACAATTTTCATATTAACTTTGAACAACTCTATTCTAATATAATGCTTTTTCAAAGTCCAATAACACATTTTTAATGTATGTAGCTTTGTAGTAGCCATCCTAGAAAATGATGATAATTGGAGAATTTAGTTAAAAATAATAATTAAAACTTTAAAGTTTAAATATTTTATAAAAGAAAAATAAAAGTTTAAAGTTGAATATTTTATAAAATAATAAAATTGATTGAAAGACTTGGAATTTCTCCTAAAGATTACATTTTACAACTTTATTCCAATACATTCAATGCTTTTGGTGCAAAATATACATGATTTCCTATTAGATATACATGATTTCCTATTAGATATATAAAAGCCAGTTACATATTAGTTATATTAGTTATACGAGTTAGAAATTAGTTATACCAATACAACTATATATGATTTCTTAGAGCTAGCAAAATAGATGGAATGAACGGATTTGGATTAGATTGTTAATAGATAGATTAAAACAATCTATTACTGTATTAATGAACCACTAACTTTTTTTCAAAAAATCCAATTTAATCCATCTACTAAGTGATATAAGCCATCTAATCCATCAATTAAGACATTTCTAATGGATGGAAATCCATCCATCCATAAAATTAACTTAAATATTTTATATTTTTAATTTTCTGTTAATATTACAAAAACATTTTTTTTTAATTTTTAAAATTATAAAATCTATCCCTCTTATATAAATAATTGTAATCAATTAACATCTTAATTAACTTTAACTTTATAATTTTAGCCAACTAACTTCTCATTAACTAATTCTATCCAAAGAAAATCAAAATTTGATAAGTACCACTTAATTCAATACGTACAGATTAAGTCTGAGCATCATTAATTTTTTTCATGGAGAAAACAAATCACTCTTTACATATTTAATTAACTATATGCATGTCCTGTAGTATAGTTTGTTAAATTAACTATTATAATGTATTGTTTTACATACTTGTCCACACACATTTTGATATATATATATATATATATATATATATATATATATATATATATATATATATATATATATATATATATATATATATATATATATATATATATATATATGTTTAAATCACCAACAACAAATATTTTCTTCACATTTTTTACATTAAGAAAGATAAAGGAAAGAAAAACTATGGGTGAATAGTGCGAGAAATAAAAATATCAAAAAATTGCATAATTGTAGATTTTTCATGTTTTCATAATAAATACAAAAATTTAATAGTAAGTAATAAACTAAAATCTATTGAATTTATAAGCTGAGATGGATGGATTGAATCCATCTATATAATTTGATGGATGGATTGGACCTATCCATTAAATTTGTTTTTTATTTAATAAATGAATTGGATGGTTAAATTATTAGATGAATATTCTCTTAATGAATTTTATTGTCATCCCTAAGATTCATAACATTTACCTTGATATTATTCCTTTAGTGGATAGGTGCTCTGCATTGACCTTCGACTACCAGTTATGCAATTAAGATTCCTTTTGTATGTTTCTAAGCAAACTCAGACAATATATTCATTATGTAATTCTGGGTTGATTTGTCCAACGTGTAGGCTGAATTGTAAAGAAGATTGTCAATGTGACAGCACAAGTCTTCATCACACATTTAGGTAACGAGTGATGCACACAGCCTCACCCTAATTCCACACTCCCTATGTGGGATGCTTGTGCTGGTAAATGTTTAACAAATTCTTTTCTTGTTATATAAACACCAATTTGTCTCTAAATCCAACTCAAACAGAACACAACTCATAGATTATTACATTATCTTGTTTTCAACTCACTTGCTTTTCTTCATTCTCAGCAAAAATGGCATCCAGTTCCATGGCTGTTGCTCCAAGTTGCATTAAGAGTACATGCGGTGAAGGTGAATGGTTTCGTTATACATCGGTAGCTTGCATTCAAGAACAAGATTATCACAACGGGGATGGAGATTCATGCAGGGAAGGTGACGATGATGACGATGGTGACTATGACTATGCACCTGCTGCTTAAACTCTGAGAAACATGTGTTACCTATCTATAGTTAGCTGACTAGTAATTGTTTTGATTAACAAAATGCCTGTTCCAAATCTTTGTTTAATTTTGGGATCTCAATCAAAGAGATGACCTTTAAGTTTAGTAAGCAAAAGCTAATTATTATGCTCATAAAATTGTTAAGCAAGTTAGTAAGAGGGTATTTTTTTATCCTATTAAATGAAATACATTAGTTAGTTAATTTTCAGTTTTGGTTAGTTATTGAGTTAACTACTTAACTGATATTAGTTATCATGTCTTACAATTTTTATTTTCCGTTACGACTTCATCACCTAACTATATATAAATGAAGTATTTCTTTGTAAACTCAATTAACTCATAACATTTAACCATGAATTTAAATTTCTCATGAATTCATTTAGCTATATGATATCCGAAGCAATTTTCTTTTTCCCTGTCTTGCTTCTCTGATTCATTTATCTTCTTTTTTTTCTTTGAGTCGTGGTTTCTCTATTTTAATGGCGAATGGCGATGATCCTTAATATCTTAATGCATGTAATCATACCAGTATTGTTTTGGTTTCACAACCATCAATCGATGATAACTTCAATTTTTGGCGTCGTTTTATGTTGAAGGCTCTTGATGGCAAGAATAAAACTGGATTTATTGGTGGTGCGATTCCAAAACCAGAAAAAAAAAACAATCCTCAATTTCGTTCTTGGTTGTGTAATAATAGTAAGATTTTTTCATTCAATTCACTGGTTCAAACTATCATTCATGGGCTAGATCTATGCGCCGTGCCCTTGGTGCGAAGATGAAATTTGAGTTTCTCGATGGTTCCATTCCAATGCCGACCGATGTTTTTGATCCTTTGTATCGTCCGTGGAACCGATGCAATATGCTCATCCATTCATGGATAATGAATTCAGTCGACTCTTCCATCGCACAGTCCATCGTTTTCATGGAGAACGCAGCTGATGTCTGGCTCGATTTGAAGGAACGCTTCTCACAAGGGGATCTGGTTCGTATTTATGAGCTTCAGTAAGAAATTTATTCACTCAGGCAGGATTCTCGCACGGTAACAGAATTCTTCTCTGAACTTAAAATTTTATGGGAAGAACTTGAGATTTATATGCCTGTTCCTACTTGTACATGTCGAGTCAAATGCGCGTGCGAGGCTATGCGCACCGCCCGCAGGAACCATCAACTTCTCCATTCAATGCGTTTCATTACAGGCCTCAATGACAATTTTGGGGTTATGAAATCTCAGATTCTTCTCCTTGACCCTTTACCATCCATCAACAAGATATTTTCCATGATTCTTCAACATGAGCGACAACTTCCCAATGTTTCTGATGACTCTAAGGCCCTCATCAACGTCTCAGAGACAAAGAAAGGCCCTCAGAAAATTGGAAAATTCTCCACCAAGCCCAAACCTCGCATCTGCACCTACTGCAACAGGACTGGCCACACAATTGAAACCTGTTACAAGAAACATGGACTACCTCCTCATTTGCAGAGATCTACCTCTTCAGGTTCTCATGGCAATCCAAGTGACGGTAGCGCACTTGCTGTTTCTAATACAACTCATAACAGCAACAGTAATCCTCCTTCCTTGACCCATGAGCAGTATGAGAAACTTATTCATCTAATTCAAAATTCTGGTCTCAATCAACAACTTGGAAATGTTGCCTCTAATCAGGTTCGCTCAATTCCTTCACCTGGTCTTACACCAGCTGATTATTCAGGTAATTTCTCTGTCCATAGTGTCTCTTGTTTTCACTCTTCAGGTCACAACACTAATCTTGGCTCTTGGATCATAGATTCAGGGGCCAGTCATCACATATGCTCATCACTACACTGGTTTCATTCTTCTAATGAAATCACTCCAATGATCATAAAGCTACCTAATGAACAACATACTGTCACAAAATTCATGGGCACTATCACTTTTTCACCTAGTTTCACTATTTCCAATGTCTTATATGTGCCTGAATTTAATGTCAATTTGATTTCTATTTCTGAATTATGTCGTAACTTAAATTGTTTGGTGTCTTTTACTAGTTTGAAGTCTCTTATTCAGGAACAGAAATCCCTGAGGATGATTGGTTCAGCTAAGAAACTTGATGGATTATACTACCCTATCATGACAAACAAGGAGCCCATCTCAAGCATAAACACTCTTCATATACCTCATAGTGCTTTGTGGCATTTTAGACTAGGGCACCTTTCCCACTCTAGATTGTTAACCTTAAAAGAGCAATTTCCTTTTGTTATTAGTGATAAACAGGCAGTATGTGATATATGTCACTTTGCTAAACATAGAAAATCTCATTTTCCTCATAGTGCAAACAAAGCTTTAAAGCCTTATGATCTTATTCACTTTGACATTTGGGGTCCCATTTCAACTCCATCTGTTTGTAACCATAGTTATTTTCTTACTGCTGTGGATGATAATACTAGATATACATGGATAATTTTGATGAAACATAAAAGTGAAACAAGAGAACACGTCAAAAATTTCATCAAACAAATTGAAACCCAACATAACCACTCTGTTAAAATTGTGAGAACCCATAACGGACCTGAATTTCTTATGCCTACTTTCTACACCTCTAAAGGAATCATCCATCACACTAGTTGTGTTGAAACTCCCCAACAAAATGGGAGAGTTGAGCGGAAACACCAACATATCCTCAATGTAGGAAGGGCTCTCCTTTTCCAATCAAAACTACCCAAACCATTTTGGAGCTATGCAGTATCTTATGCTGTGTTCATAATAAACCGAGTACCTAGCCAAATTCTCAAAAACAAGTCCCCGTATTTTCTACTCCACAATCAACTTCCTGACCTTCATTCTTTGAGAGTTTTTGGATCCCTTGTGTATGCCTCAACTTTAAATTCTGGTAGAACTAAACTAGATTATAGAGCCAGGAAATGCGTGTTCCTCGGATACAAAACTGGAGTGAAAGGAGCCATTCTCTATGATCTGCACAACAATGATATTTTTATCTCCAGAAATACTACCTTTCATGAGCAAATCCTGCCCTATCAGTCCACTCATACCACCAGCCAGTGGACATACCACTCATCCAGTCCCTTGGCCACTGAACCAGGCCTACCAACTGTCTATGATTCATCTTTGACACTGCCTTCAAACCAACCTTCACAACCTGGCCCAATCCCCTCATCTAACCCTGTTACACACAGTCCTTCCCAATCTGCTCCAATACAAGAACAGGAGCTACATACTTCTGACAGTCCATCTACCAGCCCAACATACCCAGCCAGACAGAGAAAACCTCCCTCTTATTTGTCAGATTATGTGTGTGATATTCCATCAAGTTCCTCGGCTGTCCTTACCACTTCAGGTAGTTTGTATACTCTCTCTTCTTTTCATTCACTTACACATTTATCTTCTTCTCACAAGGCATTTAGTATGTCTATCACACACACCACTGAGCTGCAATCTTATTTAGAGGCATCAAATTCACCTTGTTGGTTAGAAGCTATGAATGTTGAATTAGATGCCCTCCACAAAAATGGGACTTGGATTCTTATGGATCTTCCACTTGGAATGAAACCTATTGGTAACAAGTGGGTTTACAAGTTCAAGTATAAATCAGATGGCACTATTGAGAGGTATAAGGTGAGGCTCGTTGCGAAAGGTTATAATCAAGTGGAAGGTCTTGATTTTTTCGACACTTTTTCGCCTGTAGCGAAACTAACCACAGTCAGGATTTTGCTTGTAATTGCAGCAATTCAAAGCTGGCACCTCAATCAATTAGATGTGAACAACGCGTTCCTTCATGGAGACCTCCAAGAGGATGTTTATATGACCGTTCAAGAAGGTGTGCAGGGGGATAAACCTAATCAGGTTTGCAAATTGTTGAAAAGCTTGTATGGCCTCAAACAAGCAAGTCGTAAATGGTACGAAAAGCTAACTTGCTTACTTCTTAAGGAAGGCTACATCCAATCTACTTCTGACTATTCTCTATTTACTCTGTGCAAAGATGATTCTTTTACTGCCCTTCTAGTATATGTAGATGATGTGATTCTTGGAGGGAATTCTTTAAGTGAATTTGAGAGAATCAAGCTCATTCTTAATGATGCTTTCAAAATAATAGACCTTGGACAGTTGAAGTATTTCCTTGGATTAGAAGTAGCTCATTCAAAGGCTGGAATTACAATTTCACAAAGGAAATACTGTCTGGACCTTCTCAATGATTCTGGTTTACTTGGTTCCAAGCCGACTTCTACCCCTCTTGACACGTCAATCAAATTGCACAATGATAATTCAGCACCTCTTGAAGACATTTCCTCATATAGAAGATTAGTTGGCAAGCTTCTTTACTTGAACACAACAAGGCCAGACATTACTTTTCCTTCCCAACAGCTGAGTCAATTCATGCACTCACCCACTGCAACACATTACAAAGCAGCCTGCAGAGTTGTGAGGTACCTCAAGCAAAATCCTAGCCGTGGTATTTCCTTCGATAGAAATTCTGACTTGCAACTTCTTGGCTACTCAGATGCCGACTGGGCAGGTTGTTTGGACACTCGACGCTCCATTTCTGGCCATTGCTTCTTCCTAGGAAAATCCTTGATATCTTGGCGAGCAAAGAAACAACCCACTGTATCAAAGTCCTCGTCTGAGGCAGAATATAGAGCTTTATCATCCGATGCGTATGAAATATAGTGGTTGCTATATTTTCTCAAGGACTTGAATATGTCGTGCACTAAGATTCCCGTGTTGTACTGTGATAATCAAAGTGCTATTCACATAGCGTCAAATCCGGTTTTTCATGAGAGAACGAAACACTTGGACATAGATTGTCATCTTGTGCGTGAGAAAGTTCAGAAAGGAATACTCAAGCTCCTTCCCATTCCATCTTCTGAACAGCTTGCAGACTTCCTCACTAAGGCTTTGCCTCCACCAAAATTCCATTATTTCACTTCCAAACTTAACATGATAAACATTTATCATGCTGCAGTTTGAGGAAGGCTATCAAATTATTATACTTGCTTTGTTATTATGGCCCAATAAGGCTAGTAGTGTCTATTTGCACCCCTTTCTTTTACTTTTCATATGAAGCACGTGGTATGCCACTCTTCACACTTAACTCATGCTCCTTTCCTATCTTTTAGCTTTCTTTTTTCGTGACTCTTGTAGAGGTGATTATAAAGACTGCTGTTGTACTTCTTCCAATCTATCAATGAATGAAGAATAACTTTTAGATCCTTTTTCATATTTAGTCACTCAATATGTCATATATGATTTAAATGCATGGATTTGGATTTGATACACAAACTTTTGTCAGAGTCAACAAACATGTGTGCATGTTGAGTAGTTGAAGATGACACCATTGATGAGTCAGAGCTTTTAGGGTTTCTAAGGTTTACTTTTTAAAAGAGGGGGTTATCAGAGGAAGTTAGAGAAGATATAACTGTAGGTAGTGAGATAGAGAAGTGTGTGCTTCTGATATAAATAGTGTGTTTGAGTGAAAAAGAAAATTTAAAAAGATCAAGATATAAATGCAAAAAGAACCACACATATAAAGACAAGTAACCAAGAACAGAGGCACTTTTATTCAACAGTTACAATCCACGTGTCAGAAGATGTTTCAAGTTTATGACACATAAGAAGACAGATGCCACAAGAATTTACCACGAAGTGTCCATTTGTGTGAATATCAGAGATAGTTAATTTTGTTCATAGTATTAGAGGTTAAGATGCTTCAGATACTATTTATTCATCAGAAGCTGATTCCGAGCTTCTGATTAAAGTAGATTTTAGACAACACAGACTCTAATATAGAGTAAAATTCTTTGCACAAATGATAGAAGTAGAATTATCACAACTAAGTATAATTCTTCTTTCATAAACATGAAGATCTTCTAACAAACATTCAAAATAATCAGGATTAAAAAATGATGCATAAAAACTCAGAGATAGGCATACCTCTCATAGCAGTATTAGCTTTTGAGATTGTCAAAGAGGAACAATTTTGTTCCAAAAATGTTCTTTTGAACAATACCAGAAGTCTCTTCAAACTTCCTAAAAACAACTGGATAAATTTCAAAGATATATCCAAGAGTGTGAAGCAACAGTTCAAAGTAGAAAGACATTAATTTTCCCTGTACCAGTAATTTTGACGTACTGGTTTCTTCCAGATTCCATAGTTTCTTCCTCTTTCAGAGTTAGGATTTAGAATTTAGGAATTCTTCTAGTTGAAGGTTGTAAGCAACCACCGTTCTAGAGTAGTTGTTGCTTTGTTCTTTCCATTAAGCATATATGCAACAAAAACAATCTCATTCTTTGGTACCCATATTCTTATGGATCCTCTGAGGTTAGTTTTATAGGGCTTCCTCTTGCTTTGTGCCTAGTCTTATAGTAAGGTCTAAACTCATTCCAGACTTTTTTGTCTATAAAGATTTTGTCTAGGACAAGTCTGGACTTTGACTTCTGAACCTTTTGGAACCTTGGATACAACACCCTTGAGTTCTGAGTTCTGTAAAACCTTTGAATTAAGAGTCTTGGGTTCTAATTTACTTAGAACTTTTGACCATAGAGTATGAAATATTGATTCCTTTAGAACTTGTGAGTTATCTATCACAGGTTCTCATTTCTTCAAAGTTTTATCATTTTTAGCACCAGACATAAAGTTAGCATTTAACCCCTTTTGAGCAGTTGTCATACCCTAAATTTTGACCCCCTAATTTTAATTATTTTCGGTCATCTGACTGCATTTTCACTTTGCATCATCTGCATATCATATCATATATTTTATCATGAATATTGTTTAACTTATCAGTCAGAATGAACGTGTTAAATTTTCAGGCGTTTTGGTCAAACTTAAAATCAACTGTGCAAAAATTCGATGTACGAGCAGTTTTTAAAATCAAATTTGCAGAGGTCAATTCTTAATCTATTTTCGCATACTTTAACCTAGTGTGCTTATTTTATTTTTTCATCTATTTTTCGGTCGCTTTTCTGACCCGTCTGAGCCTTTTTACCGGGTAAAATCAATTTCAAAATTTGACAAAACGATGTATTTTTTCAATACGTATATCTTTTGCTGATCATTTTGGTGTGTTCATTTTATTTTTTCGTATACCTCGATACAGACAGTTTTTATCGTTTTTTACCGGTTTCGGTTCCAATTTTAATTAATTTTATTTTTTATTAATTAGGATTATAATAAACTTAATTATTATTATTTTTTAATTATTGATTTATTTATTATATTATTTAAGCATTATTTAATGTATATAATATAAACTTGTTTTATTGTTTTACACTACTAGTCTCTCATTCACACACTAGTTTTTCTCCACTCACACACAAAACCCATGCCCCACACTTTCATTTTCCTACATAATTCTTTTTCTCTATCCACTTGTTCACAACTAGTCCATCTCCATCTTATCTCATATTATCATCTTATCTCATTTTTTTAAATTTTCTCTCAAAATTCTATCCAATTTCATCATTAACTCCACAAAATTTTCTTTAATCATCATCACCTTCAATATTTTATTTCTCTTAATTTGAAACATTCAAACACAATATATCATTTTTTATCACAATATTCTAATTCCATCATTTGTTCAATATAAAATTCCAATATTCAAACTTATTTTTCAAACTTTTTAATTCATTTTCAAATATCTTCATTTCTAACCAATTTTTCTAACTTCATTATTGTTTTTTTGATAGAATTGTGCAACAATTTCAAACTTCATTATCACATTACCACAAATTTCTTCATTCAAACTTCTTGGACAAATTTTCCAACTTACATCATAAGTTTACATCATTCTATCTTCATGCCCAAGTTATAATTTTTCTATAAATAGGATACATATTTCACTTCATTAGAGACACCAAAACAATACTCTTAAATTGTTTTTTCACATAGCTCCCAATTTCGACGCCTAATATTGGATTAGGAGCTTTATTCTAAGAAATGGGATTTTTGAAGCTTTAGGGACTTCGACAGAAATTGTACTTGTGGAAGGTTTAGTCGAAGATGTCTTCATACAAGAGGGAAGTATTTCAGGGACTTAGAAATATTTTAAACAACTTGGAGATGTTCTTCGACAGAAGGTTAATGAGCGTCGTTCGATTTGGAGATTCAAATTTAAATAATGGAGGGAACTTTGTCCTTATCCATTTGAGAGAAAAGACACGTGTTGAGCATATGAAGAATGAAGACATGCACAATGTCATGTGTTTCGCTCTGATTAATAGGTCGTTAGTGGGTAGTTATTTTTCACCATTATAAGTAGCAAGTCTTAGCATTAGGATTTGTGTGTGTTAAAGTTGTACAAATTTCTCAAATCACTCAAAGTATTCGTGTGTAGCGAGAAATAAGTTGCTGAAGAAATGTACGTATTATGTAACACCATTTTTCTTATTCAATGCAATCCCATTAATTTTTATTCAGAAGTTCGCCTTTTCTCATTTACTTTGTTAAGTTACTTTCCAATGTCCTTCTTTCTTCGTATTATCTTCTTTTCAAGTCTTGTCAAAATGCCTGTGTTTTCAAATATAAACGTAGTTGAACTGTTTAACATTTTTTTCTAATCTTTTTAAATTGTTTTAGCACATGTCCCAGGATCTAGTTTGATCGATCCTGCAAGTTACTCATTTTTATATAAAATTGATAGACCATAAGTTGTTTATTATTTTAAAAGAAATTTAAAATTCTGCATATTTTATTATCTCTTCTCTATCGAAAACTACGTTGTATGCTATTAAGAAGGGGTAAAGTAGCCACGACAAACAAAAATAGACCAAAGAGGAGATATACGAGGAAAATAGCAAATACTAATCAGCCAAATAGTTCGAATCCTCAAACTACATCTAGTATTAATGTAGAACCAATCCCAGGGTCTTCAACTGGAAGACACACGGTTTCTGCGCCCGTATCCGAAGCCATACCATCTATGGCAAGTTTGACACCAACACATTTGATCGCTCATACTCAGCCCATTCTGAGTTATGTCGGATCAAGGCGTCCACGAAGGACTCCCCCACCAGTGGGAAACGCTAACTTCCAATCATTTTCCCCCCTGGATTTTCTATGCCTTTGCCTAGTCGAGATCCGCCTTATGGGATGCCAACTTCGATGATGACGAACTTACAAAATGCTCCTCCACTATTTATAGAACCCATAGTAACTTCACCTTTACAAGGGTCAGGATCTAATGTTAACATGGGTCGAAATAACCAATCCTTAGGAATAGGATATTCAACCCAAATGCCAGGCTTGATGAATACTACTCACTACGCCAAAATTGTTTTTTGGCAGCACAACATAGACAACACTTTTAATCAAAAGCGCTGCTATATGTTTAAAAAAACACGCTGAAAAAAAGCGCTGCCTAAACCCTACTTTAGAAAGCGCTTCCTTAAAGAGCTGCTAAAAGCCATACAAATGTGACACCTTAGAAAGCGCTTTTAGGAAAGCGCTGCTAAAGGCCTAACGTAGGTCACACATTAGAAAGCGCTTTCTGAAAGCGCTGCTATAGGCTATTAAAACAAAAGCGCTTTTAGAGAAAAAGCGCTGCTAAAGCTAATACATAACAAAGTGCTTTCCAAATACGCTGTCTTATGTTATTATTTTATAAATATTAAAAAACTTTTCATTATTTCAGAACGCCCTAACATTTGTTTTCTTTCTTCCTCTCTCTCGCGACTTCTCCCTATCTCTCTCACGACTTCTTCGTCAGTGTTCCTCTGTTCGTCTTCTCCGTCTGTGTTCCTCTGTTCGTCTTCTCTGACCGCCACTGTTCCTCTGTCTGTCTTCTTCGACTGGCACTGTTCCTCTGTTCGTATCTCCATCTTCTCCGACCGACATTCTTCCGTGAGTGTCACTGTTTCTTTTGTTTGTTCTTGAGGGTTTGTTCTTGAGCATCTTGTTTTGTTTTTAGTTTGAATGTGTTAGTTTGAATGAGTGTTGTTATGTTTTTGTTTTGTTTTTAGTTTGAATGTAGTTTGAATGAGTGTTAGTTTGAATGTAGTTTGTTTGAGTGTTGTTATATCCATTATAAAAATGAGGGTTGTTAGAAAAATGAGTGTTATAGAAAAATTAGTGTTGTTAGATTATCAAAGTGTTTATGTGGTTTATGTCGATTTGGTGAATTAGTGTTGATGTGGTTGTTGTTTGAATTTGATTTTGAAATTGTTGTTGTAGTAAAGTTGAAGATGATAAATAGTGATATTTGTGGTGGATTTATGTTGGGAATTGGTGTTAATTTTGTAAGTTGATGTTGAATGTTAGTGATGATTTGTTGAAATTAATTGATGATAATGACATCGTTGATGGATACTTTTTAGTGATTACTTTATTTTAATTTAATTGTTGATTGAAAATGATAATGAAATTAATTATTATATTTGGTATGTTAGTGATGAAAATGAAAACGAGATTGTTGAAATTAATTGATTCTTGAGACTTTGACTTGTTTCTCCGATATATCTTGTTTGTCCTATTATATACTAAATTTGTCCTGTTATATTTGGCATACACCATCAATTCTAACTTAGTGAATTTGCTATAGGGGTTACTTGTGAAGAGTGAAAGTCTGATTGTTTTCTAGAATCTTACACTGTGTTGGTCCAGAAGCTGTTGACTTCCTTACAGGTAAATATTTTTTATTTTGTTTTTGTTTAGCTTAATTAGTAAAATCATGGATAAGAAATGGATGTCTTCAAGGCGATTTTCGAAAGAGTATGAGAATGGGGTATCAGAATTCATTAAGTTTGCTGTTGCGCATGCTAAAGACCCCAGTCGAATGACATGTCCTTGCTTGGATTGCTGTTATGGGAGTCAGGTTGACGCGGTTCAATTGGCATCGCATTTAATGAGGCATGGAATTGATCGAAGTTATACATGTTGGAATTTGCATGGTGAGAAAAGTAACGGGAATATTGAATCGGGGGATAATACGACCTATTCTTCAAACGACAATTGCACAGATACATATGATTGTGATCGAGTCGAAGATATTGCAGAAGCACTTGAAGAAGATCTTAAGAATTGTCCCAAAATGTTTGAGAGGTTGGTAAGCGATGCAGAGAAACTGTTGTATAATGGTTGCACTGAATTCACAAGATTGTCTGCGGTATTAAAGTTGTACAACGTAAAGGCGGGTAATGGATGGTCGGATAAAAGTTTCACAGAGTTATTACCCCTTATGAAAGATATGCTTCTAGAGGATAATGTTCTTCCCAATCGAACATATGAGGCCAAAAAGATGTTGTGCTCTATTGGCATGAGCTATGATAAGATACATGCATGTCCAAATGATTGCGTTTTGTTTCGAAATGAGTATGCATTGTTAAATGAGTGTCCTAAATGCGGTGTATCTCGATATAAGAAAAAGTTGTGTCCAGCAAAAGTCTTATGGTATTTTCCTATAATTCTGAGATTTAGACGCATGTTTCGTAGTGAAACCGATGCAAGACACTTGACTTGGCATGTAGATGAAAGAATTATTGATGGAAAGTTTCGGCATCCGGAAGATTCACCACAGTGGATTAAACTTGATAATGATTATCCTGAATTTGGAAAAGAAGCAAGAAACCTTCTCTTGGCATTATCTACTAATGGAATGAACCCACACGGTCTTCAAAGTATCTCACATAGCACATGGCCTGTGATTATTATGATTTATAACCTACCTCCATGGCTATGTATGAAGAAAGGAAGTCGAACATATCTACCACCTACTGCCTATACTCTATCTAGAAAGGAGAAAAAAGTATTGTGTAAGTTTCTAAGTGAACTTAAAGTTCCAGAAGGATACTCTTCAGATATTTGAAGACTTGTGTCTATGAAAGACCTCAAGTTAAAAAGTTTAAAGACGCATGATTGTCATGTTATAATGGAACATTTTCTACCAATAGATATACGTTCTATTCTGCCAGAAAAAGTAAGAAGCGCAATAACTAAATTGTGTTATTTCTTCGAGTCAATTTGCAGTAAGGTGATCGATCCTGCGATCTTACCAACATTGCAAAAAGAAATAGTTATTACTTTGTGTGAGCTTGAAATGTATTTTCCTCCCTCGATTTTTGACATGATGGTACAACTAGTTGTACATCTTGTGAAAGAGACACAATTATGTGGACCAGCTTATATGAGATAGATGTACCCTGCTGAACGTTATATGAAAATATTAAAAGGGTATGTGAAAAACTGAAGTCGACCCGAAGGTTGTATTGCTGAACGATACATTGTTGAAGAAGTGATTGAGTTTTGTTCTGAATATCTGTCCAATGTTCAATAAATTGGACTCCCCAAATCTCATATTGTCGAAAAAAAGAAGGAAAAAAGTTAATTGGAAATAAAGTTGTGACAATATCAAGGTTCGAAGGTGATCAAGTGCGTTTGTATGTTCTGCACAATGAGAACGAGGTTGAGCCGTATGTTGAAATGCACAAGGATATTCTTCGAGGTTTAAATCCAAATAGAAATGAAAATTGGATAGTACGAGAGCACAATCGAAGTTTTAGACCTTGGTTTAAGGATCATATTTATTCAAAGTATTATTCAGATCCCGCTTCAATAACATAAAGGTTGCGATGTTTAGCATATGGTCCAAGTTTGGTTGTGTTTTCTTATAGCGCATACGCAATTAATGGATACACATTTTATACCAAAGAACAAGATGATAAAAGTACTATGCAAAATAGTGGTGTCACTGTGGTAACTGAAGCAATGCACATTTCAAGTGTGAAGGACTTAAACCCCAAATTGGCAAATCTGTCATATTTTGGGGTTATCGAGCGCATTTGGGTGTTTGATTATGAGAAGTTTCAGATTCCTATATTTGGTTGCAAGTGGGTTGAAAATAATAATGGCTTACGAATGTATAAGTCAGGATTTTTGCAAGTGGATCTTAATAGGGTGGAGTACAAAGATGAGCCTTATATTCTAGCCTCTCAAGCTAAACAAGTGTTCTATGTCATTGATCCGACAAGTACGAGATGGTCTATAGTGCTTTTATCTAACAAAGTAATTGATGAAAACATTGGAGATCAAGGTGATATTAATGTTGAGATTGAATCGTTTACTAGAAATGATCAAGATGAAAATATTAAAGCAAATGAATCATATATTAGAAATGATCATAATAAGGGTATTTGGATCAATCCAACTGTCTGTGTTGTTAAGAGACGAGTAGAACATATTCCAACCAAGAAAAGAAAGAGACGTTAGTGCAAAAGGTACTATTTCGTGTCTATTATTTAATAAGTTGAACAATTTATTTACACATTTCAGTGAAAATAGTCTAATGTTTATTATGTTTTTATTTAAGGTTCTTGTATGACAATTGATGCGCGAGAATCAATTGTCAAACAGATTCTATTTTGTGTCTTCCGCCCGTATAATACTGGCAACGGATTAGATTTTCATTCTAATTTCATTATAATCTTTGTATCTTTTGTTTTTTTACATTGGTCACTAGTTTGTTGGTTGCTATTAATTCGATCACAAAGAGAAGCTCGAGTATCACGGTCTAAAGCAAACAACATTACATGGATCAGAGTGGAGGTATATTAATTTTCACAATTTTGCTTATAATAGTGATGATACTTGATAAAACAAGACAACTATATATTCTTATTTGTTTTTATTTTGTTAGAGCAATACAAGTATAGATTGTGGTTATTACGTTTTGAGGTTTATGAGAGAAAACCTTCATTTGGATCAAATAGAGATTCCAATCATGGTATGGATTTATAACTTAGGATTTATTTTAATATTTATCTAATATTTCACATAATTTATTACTTTTAACTAAATCATGCATATTATGTTTTATTATGTAGTACTTTGATGAATATAATTGTGCTCATTAGTCGAAAGATAAATTGGAAGAAATCAAGGAGGAATTATGTGAATACTTTATTGAGAAAAGAATCATATAAGGTATGAAAGTTATTGTGTTGATTTATATCAAATGGTTTATGTGTTGAATTATAATGGTGTATATATTTTGGATTATAATGGTATATAATGCCTATGTTTGAATAAAAGCTTGTATGTTGAAATAAAGGCTCAATGGTTGAAATATAAGGCCTATGTGTTGAAATAAAGGCTTGTTGAATGTCATATAATGCCTATGTGTTTGAAATAAAGGCTTGAATTATATAGGTTTATGGTATTATTTCCAAAAATATGATTTCTAAAAAAGAAAGAATAGGCAGCGCATTTAAATAAAAAACGCTTCCTAAATTCTGATTTTTAAAAAAGTGCTTTTAAAAAGCACAATTTACGTGAAGAAAAGACAGTGCTTTTCAGAAAAAGTGATGCCTGTAGTTCACAATAGAAAGCGCTTTCCATTAAAAGCGCTGCCTTAAAGTGAAATAAAAATACATTAGACAGCGCTTTAAAAAACGCTGTCTAAAGGGGGAAATAGAAAGTGCTTTTTCCTGAAAAAGTGCTGCCTAAAGATGCCAATAGAAAGCATAAAAGGCCAGAAAAAGCGCTGCTAAAGGCCCACTTTAGACAACGCTTTTCCAGAAAAAGCGCTGCTCAAGGCCTACTTTAAAAAGCACTTTTCCAGAAAAAGCACTGCTAAAGGCCTATATAAGGCAGTGCTTTTGCATAAAGCAAAAGCGTTGTCTTTACCTATAGCAGCACCACCTTAGGCAGCGCTTTTAAGCGCTGTTAAAAGCCAAAAAAAGCATTGTCTTTTCCCTTCCGTGGCATACTGACTGCAGCATATTTAAGGCAACAAATGGATGAAAGTAACCATCAAATGGTCCTAATGGTGTCCCAAACTATGGGAGAAATCTTTAAGCCTCTAATCCAAAATACCACCCAGACTAATCAGCAAATGGCTACGTAGATGACGCACCTTGCAGATTTCTTTGATGTGCCTAACCCCATCGACATCTTCAGAGAGAGTATATCGCATGAAACCAAGGGGGAAGTGTTCAAGGAGGACCCCACTATTAACCAGAACCAACAAAACCCAAAAAACACACCTCAGGCAAATTTAGCAAACCAGGGAGTAGTCGAACCTCCTAGGAATCAACCACAAATTCCAGTAGGAGAACAACCGAGGATGGTTTTGGTAAATAGAAACCAGGACGCTGAAAATGTTATACAACAGGTTCGACGTCATGACATGGCTGCAGATAACAATTTGGCAGCCATGGTTGATAGGATTATGGTCCAAAATTGAGTAAACTTTGGTCTTCGCAGGCCAAATTATACATCTTTATTGTCATAATATATTCTCCAGTCGGAGTTACCCCCTAGAACGAAAGTCCCTAAGTTCACTAAGTTTTCTGGGGACACCACTGAGTCCACTGTCGAACATGTGGGTAGATACGTGATAGAGGCTGGAGAAATTGCGAATAATGAGAATCTTAGGATAAAATACTTCCCAAGTTCTCTGACGAAGAATTCCTTCACATGGTTCATAACTTTGCCACCAAATTCAATCCACAATTGGACCTAGTTGGAACGACTATTTCATGAGCAATTCTATATGGGACAAATGAAGATTAGTCTGAAGGAGTTGGCTAGTATAAAACGAAAGTTCACTGAGCCAATAGATGACTACTTGAACAGATTCCGACTGCTCAAGGCTAGATGCTTCACACAAGTGTCGGAACATGAGTTAGTCGAAGTGGTCGCTGGAGGCCTAGATTATTCCATTAGGAAGAAATTGGATACCCAATATTTAAGAGATATGGCTCAATTGGCTGGTTGAGTTCGACAACTAGAATGCCTAAAGGAAGAAAAGGCTAGGGCGAATAAGAATAAAAAGGTGGCCTACGTCAAAGTTAATGACGAAGATGAAAAATATTATAATGAGCCAGTAAGTTTCGACGAAGGTGAGATTGATCTTGCTGAATTGAAACAAGGCCCACCTAATTATTGTAAGCTGTTGGCCCCTTCGAATGGGAAAATCCCGTTGAACCAGAAAAGAATGATAAATCCCCCAAGAAAACTTATACTTTCGACGTTACTAAATGTGACGAAATTTTCGAGTTGTTAGTTAAGGATGGTCAGATAATAGTGCCTCCTAGTGCTAAAATGCCTCCTTTAGAACAAAGAAAAAAGAGAGTGTCTTGTAAATACCATAATTTCTTGGGCCATAAGACTTCTCAATGTTTTCTTTTTCAGGGATCTTTTTCAGAATGCAATCCAAGAAGGAAGGCTCAAGTTCGGTGAGAAGTCCAAAAACCAGATGAAGATCGATTCAGATCCCTTACCAGTGGCTGATGCTCACTATGTAGAGCCAACGGAGGTTAACATGATTGAGGTTGCTGAAGGCCTCGACAAAAATGTCAATATGGTCGAAATCGCTGACGATTTCAACAATGAAGCAGTCATGGTCAGGATCACTGAAGGTCTCGGCCAAGAATTCATAAAGAGTTTTGCTAGCGGGGTTGTTGAAAGTTTCACCAACAACACTACTGATGGTGTCGACATAGGGGTTACTGAAGACGCCGACAAAGGAATCACTAAGGATTCCCAGTGGATGATGGTAACCAAATAAACCGCTGACGGTTTCGTTCAGATGGACAAGGCTGCTGAGGTCCTTCAGATGGAACTGTGTAAGCTTGATATTACTGAGGATGTCAAAATGGAAATCAACATGGTGGAGATTTCTCAAGAGACACCCATGGAGGTCGATGATGAACGTCAACAGGAAGAATACAACAAGTTGTCCTTCCTAAAAGAGGGGGGAAATCTGATTGACTTTATACACAGGTGTCGAAAGAAGAGGTCAGAAGTCATGTCGTGTCCCAGATGTAGCGCTGTATTTGAAAAGAAAGCAGCGCAAAATCTCGAAGGAGTTCGAAAGGCCAAACAAATGCGCGAGGAGAATGTCCATCATGGCCAGCGGGGTTTCGACCCAAGGAAGTCTGCTTCGAAGCAAGAATAGCAAAACACTAGAGTTCCAGGGGCAAGGTCTGCTACTTTTAAACCATTTGCAGAACTTTCCAATGGCAAGTGGGTAAAACCAAATGAGAATAAGTTAAAGAGCCAATAGAAGTGGCAGAGTTTTGATGTAGAAAGAGGCACTTTGATGGCCTCAAAGAAACCAACTTACGTCTTAGAGAACTACAAAGGGAAAAACCCCATGTCTAGGTCCCAGTGGAGGAGGGAACAAAGACGAAGGAAAGCCCAAAGAAAAGCTGAGGCGAAAGCAGAATCCAGCACCAACGTACCAGTCGACGGGAAAAAACCCAAGCCTGTCGAAAAAAGTGCCTGCCGCTACACCAAAATAAGCAGGCAAGGAAGAGCATGATTGAAAGGTTGCTAAGGATGAATTGCTCAATGATAATTTTGATTCAGGATCAGAGCAGTCTCTTGACATTTTGGTCAACGTGGTATTTGTTCTGCCGAGGGAGTTCGACCAGGTATGTGAGGTCGAAGATACGGTGGATAACATTGATGTAGAAATGGCCAAACATAGGTCAATTTGCTATTATGTGATGAATAACGGGTGTGTCGAAGAGCAAAATGCATTCTTCGAAAGGCCTAGTGAAGCTCTTAAAAGCCATCTGAAGCCTCTCTTTATCACTGGGAAGATTGAAGATGTACCAGTTAACAAAATTCGGGTGGATTACGGCGCTACCGTAAACTTGATGTCGCACTTCATATTGAGGACGATAGGAAATTTCGATACTGACGCCAAATCCCACAACATGGTGTTATCCAATTACGAAGGTAAGGTTGGCAACACGTTGGGGGTAATCCAAGTAGACTTGACAGTAGGGACAGTCACAAGGTCAACCATGTTTATGGTTGTAGAGATAAAGGCCAACTACAACTTATTATTGGGACGAGAATGGATCCACGAAATAGGAGCCGTGCCATCTTCGATGCACCAAAGAATCGCCATCTGGCGAACAGATGGTATTGTCGAGAACATTGAGGCCGACCAAAGCTATTTCTTTACTTTGGTTAACCATGTCGATAGTCGAAACTTCGACAAGAATTTGTCTAACATCGCTCCATGTAACCCAACCTATTTTGCATTCACTCTAGATGACAACGCGTATTGTTCACTGTACCTACATCCAACAAATGGGTTCAAGTGGGATCGGGAAGTTGTAGGAGAAGATGACTTCGCTTATGAAGGGACATCCTGAGTTAACCCCACATGCTGGGGAAGTGAATTCGACGATGATGCCTGAGTTTGAGGCGCTCGGAAGGATTTCGGCTTACATAGCCGAAAATAAACTACAAGCGGCTTTGGAGGCCGAAGTTAAACATATGGCTGATGAAGCCAACAAAGAAGCAAATCAAGAGGGTCTTGGTAAGGACTTCGATCCAGAACCACCTGATAAGGTTCAGGATGGAATGCAAGGCTAGAGGCTTGATGCAATTTATGATGACGAGGCTTTGGATTTCGAGAAGGATCCGTTGGCAGCCAACATCAAAATGCTAGCGCAAGATCCTTTGGACGAAATCGACTTGGGAGAGGGGGCAACGAAAAGACCAACATATATCAGTTAAAATATCAGCCCACAACTCAAGGTCGAAGTGATCTAGTTGTTAAAGGAGTTCAAAGACTGCTTTGCATGGGATTACGACGAGATGCCTGGTTTAAGCAGAGAGCTGGTTGAATTAAAGCTGCCAATTAAATCTGGAAAGAAGCCAATCAAGCAAAATCTAAGGCGGTTTGCACCAGTAATTCTCTCGAAGATCAAGGAGGAAGTTGAAAGGCTTCTTCGTTGCCGATTTACTCGAACGACCAGGTATGTCGAATGGCTTGCAAACATTGTGCCTGATATAAAAAGAATGGTACTTTGAGGGTTTGCATAGACTTTAGAGATCTAAATGTCGCGACCCCAAAGGAAGAATACTCAATGCCTGTGGTGGAAATGCTTGTCGACTCTGCCGCTGGCCATGAATACCTTAGCATGCTTAACGGGTATTCTGGGTATAACCAAATATTCATTGCTGAAGACGGTGTCCCTAAAACGGCGTTTCGATGCCCTGGAGCCTTAGGCACTTACGAATGGGTAGTTATGCCTTTTGGCCTAAAAAATGCTAGGGCAACATATCAAAGAGCAATGAATACAATCTTCCATGATTACATAGAGACTTTTATGCAAATTTACATTGACGATATTGTTGTAAAGTCTGTTTTAGAGAAGACTCATATTGACCATCTTCGACAATCATTTGAAAGGATGCGGAGGCATGGTCTCAAAATGGATCCTCTCAAGTGTACTTTTTGTGTGCAGGCGGGAGATTTCTTAGGTTTTGTGGTCCATAAGAAAGGAATCAAAATAAATCAGAATAAGACCAAGGCCATTATGGAGGCGAAAGCGCCATCAACAAAGAAGGAACTGCAGTCACTGTTGGGAAAGATCAATTTCTTAAGGAGATTTATCTCGAATCTCAGCGGGAGAACTCAAGCCTTTTCACCTCTACTCCGACTAAACAAGGATGGATTCGAATGGGGGCAAGCTCAATAGGAAGCTTTCGACAAAATCAAAGAGTATTTGAGTCATCCTCTAATTCTAGCACCACCTTGTAGAAATAGGAGCATAAGATTATACATATCTACGTCAGACAAAACTTTAGGGAGCATGTTGGCTCAAGAGGATGAAAATGGCGTCGAAAGAGCCATTTACTACCTTAGTAGGGTTTTGAACGATGCAGAAACTAGGTATAGCATAGTTGAGAAATTATGTTTATGCTTGTATTTTTCTTGTACAAAGTTAAAGCATTATATAAAACCAGTCGATGTTTATGTTTCATCTCATTTCGATATCATTAAACATATGTTATTTAAGCCAATTTTGCATAGTCAAATTGGTAAATGGGCATTGGCTTTAACTGAGTATTCCTTGACGTATATGCCTTTAAAGGCTGTTAAGGGACAAGTGGTGGCTGACATCATTGTCGACCACTCTATAAACAAGAACGTGTCGAATTATCTTGAGCTTGAACCTTGGAAATTGTATTTCGACGGTTCTAGTCATAAGGATGGTACAAGTGTAGGAGTCCTGGTCATTTCTCCAAATAGAATTCCAACAAAATTCAAGTATAAAGTCGAAGGTATCTGTTCGAATAATGAGGCTGAATATGAAGCCTTAATAGCCGGACTTGAACTATTGTTGGAATTGGGGGCAACTCGAGTCGAAATAATGGGAGACTCAGAGTTAGTCATAAAACAAATTATAAGGGAGTACAAATGTGTTAAAGAGAATCTCATTATGTACTTCGTAATAGCCAATCGATTACTGAAAAAGTTCGAAGTAGTGAATATTCGACACATACCTCGATTAGAAAATCAAGTGGCAAATGACCTGGCTCAGATTGCTTCTAGATACAAGGTGTTGAAGGAAAGATTAAAAGAGGCAATCAAAGTCAGAGGAAGAGTTGTATCAGCCAGTTTATCCCCATCAGACTTGAAAATAACGAAGCTTGGATACGTTTATAAAGAAAATTTCGAAATCTTAGCAATGGATAGCTTAACGGACGAAGATTGGAGGAAACCAATAGTTGAATATTTGCAGAACCCAACGGCGTCCACTGATTGAAAAACCAAGTATCGAGCTTTAAGTTACGTTCTTTTGGGTAATGAGTTATTTAAAAAGACTCCTGCGGGAGTTTTGCTTAAGTGCCTTAGTGAGTCAGAAGCATACTTAGCCCTTTCGTCTGTTCATGGTGGGGCATGAGGTTCTCATCAGGTAGGCCACAAGATGAAATGGCTTTTGTTCTGACAAGGGATGTTGGCCTACTATATTAAAGGATTGCATCGAATTCACTAAGGGATGTCAAGAGTGCCAAGTGCATGCAGGAGTACAACATGTTCCTGCAAGCGAATTACACTCCATAGTCAAACCATGGCTCTTTAGAGGTCGGGCATTGGATTTGGTTGGTGAGATTCGGCCAGCGTCATCTAAAAACCAAAGGTATATTTTATTAAGCATTGACTATTTTATGAAATGGATCGAAGCTGTGCCATTACCAAATATTGATCAAGAAGACGTGATCGAGTTTATTAAAAAACACATTATTTATAGGTTTGGAATCCCAGAAACCATTACCACAGATTAAGGATCAGTGTTTACTGGTCAGAAAATGCAATAATTTGCTAAAGAAATAGGTTTCAAACTCTTAACCTCTACACGTTATTACGCTCAGGCTAATGGTCAGGTCGAAGCAGCAAATAAAGTGGTGATTAGCCTAATTAAGAAGCATGTGGGAAAAAAGCCTAGAAATTGGCACAAAACATTGGTCCAAGTTCTTTGGGCATGTCGAACCTCCCCCAAAGAGGCGACAAATTCCATACCTTTTCAACTGACCTTTGGCCATGATGCAGTACTACCAGTAGAAATCTACCTTCAGTTGGTAAGAATCTAGAGGCATCATGAGATCCCATCTGAGTCGTATTGGAATATGATGCTAGACGAATTGGTGGACTTAGATGAGGAAATGTTTAATGCTTTGGAATTGTTAAAAAGGCAGAAGAAGAGAGTAGAACAGTCTTATAATAAGAAATTCAAAGTTAAGACTTTTTCACCTGAAGAATTGGTTTGGAAAGTAATTTTGCCTATGGATCGAAAGGATAGATCTTTGGGAAAATGGTCTCCTAAGTGGGAAGGTCCTTTTCAAATCATACAAGTTTTTTTGAATGGTGCTTATAAGATCGAAGAACTAGATCAAGATAAGAGAATCTTGAGGGTAAATGGGAAGTACTTAAAGATTTACAAGCCTGCACTTCGAGAAGTAAAAATAGCTAGAGAATAACGAAGCTTGCAAAATAATCGAAGATAATATGGAAAAATAAAACATAGTGCCAAAATGGCTAAATTCGTTACATCAAAAAGCGAATAAGCATTACAGAATCCAAGGAGCAATGATGAAGCATAAAAAATAAAAAGTCTTTGAAATTAGAATGGCAGGTTATCTTTCATGCTGAAGTACTTTGCCTTCAAATGTTCTAGCTGCCTCTCACAGAGGGATTGGTTCGACTTCATGGTTTCTAGTTCTGCTTCTAGTTTCTGAGCTTTGTCAGCAAAATCCAGACCTACGTTAAGCTCTTTTGCCACCTGGGAGTTGTCAAACTTTTCGAGCTCAGCGTTCTGCTTCTTGGCATTCGAAATCTTTGTTTGCTGCTCTTTAATTTGTGCTTCACAGGAGTTGCTATTTTGGTTATTGGCCTCGATTTGAGTCTTGTTCTGTACTTGGATTTGCTCCAAATTAGCCAGTCGATTGGTTGATTCTGAAGCAGCGTCCCATGCAGCCGTGATTGAGCCAGTTTGATTTTCAATTTCTTTCGAGACTTGTTTGATTTTGGCAAGATCAGCGACAATTCGATCTATCATTGAGGTTAGCTCCAAGATGATATTGGCAATTTCTGGAGAAGCAGTTAGAATATCAACCTCTTTGAGAAGATTCTTCAAAGCAATTGGAGAAGTAGGGTCAAACTCAATAAGTCGAAATAAGTCACCCTTGAAAACCTTTTCTTTAATCTTTGACAATATCTGATTGAAAGGATCAGCAGTGGATTGACCACCAGATACAGAGGGCGAACTAAGGTTTTTGTCAAACGAACTTCCCCTGAAACCAAGTAAGACTTTTAAGTACTCACGGGGATTGTTCTTTTTCAGAGCCTCTAGTTCTTCTGCATAAAGGGTCATGGAGGTTTTGCTCGAATCCTTCGCAGTTGACAGGTTAGGGTTAGAGGTTGTTTCTGCAATTATCTCTTCATGAATGTCTTCTTCATCTTGATCATTACCCCCTTCGACGTTTTCATCGTCATTTATAAACTCCTCGATAGGCATTGATTGGTAGGGGAACATAAAATGTTTACCTCTTTCTTCCATAACATCATCTTTAACGACATCCGGGGTTTCGACTCTTGGTGACCTATCATCAGCTTCGTCTTTGAATTGTACCTCAGGGCTATCCACCTCCATGTCAGCCCTAGTTGTTTCATCCTGTGTGTCTTTGTCTTGATCATTTTCGTGATCGAATTCACTGGTGTGAGAAGCTTGAGTGGTAGTCTTGGGTGGAGAATTTTCACGTGGTTTTTCGATTACTTGGTTGATTTTGCTCAGTGAGCTTTTTTCAGAGTGCTTTGCTGAAGTAGGGTGATATGCTGGTTTCCCTTCACTGTTGAGGATTGTTGGGTTGGTTAATTCGGTAGCTGGTTGAATCGAAGCTCCTGCATCATCCTGAAAGAAGTAATAAAAGTTAATAGCCAAGGAAAAATACTAAGGGCAATGAGGTATATATGTGAATCATTTATGTACCTTAGGAGCTTCTGCCCTAGGACTTGAGTTGTCACTTTCAGGTTGCTCTGCAGCCTTTTTCGATATCTCCTCAGGAGTTGGCTCCAAGATGGTTAGTTTGGCGGGTTTCTTAATCACGATCTTCACGCCTTTCGCCTGAGATTGAGCAATGGCTTCGTTTATCTTTGGTTGCCTTTTCTTCTTCTTCAGAGGTTGTTCAACAATTGGAGATAAGTCTTCATCATCAGATTTGACTATCACTAATATGAAGTTGGAGATATGCCTTCCTCTTCCTTCGCCTCTACAAGCTTTCTAGTTGGTGGTTTTTTTGGAGGAATCTTCACTGCTAAAATAAATCGAAAAGCAGTCATTATATGTGACAATTAATAGACAAGGAAATGTTGGGATGAAATCCTCCCGTTCCACACCTTCATATATTTCAGATTCGATGCGAACATCTTCGATCCCAATATGAAGATGCCCTTTGAAAGTGTCCAGTGTATGCTTGGTCGGAACCACCCGCTGCGCTTTTGGTTTTGATTGTTGACGAAGGATTTTGATAGAATCCCCACAGACGAACCAGTCTGGAAAGGGAGGGGCAAGGGCCACTCTAAAGTCAGTGCTTGGTAGTCGAGGGAATTTGGGAGGAAACATAATGAAAGTTGTTTCGTATCGTTTCTCAGGAGGAACGTACGAAGGGATCTTTAAGTTCTCCATTTTCTTTAATAAAAATTCTTCAGAATAACAGCAGCATCGCGGACAGTTCGACCAAGATCATTTGGTCGATAATTAGTTTCAAAGTATTTTTGGAAGGCCTGGATTTCTTTAATATGTGTCGAAGTACCTTTCTTCACCCTTTCCTTCACAAAGAGGAAAACCTTGTTAATATGGTGTGAAAATGCAGCCACGTCGAAGAATTCCTCGGTATAATAAGCCTTCCACCAGTCATCGAATTTTTGGGTACAAAGGAAGCTTGGTTCAAAAGCCACTGGAAGAAACTAAGTTCGACCAGCATATCGTGCAATCTGCTTAATGGCCATTGCTTCACTATGATTGGCGTTGTAAAGAAGGAGAGCACTTTTCTTGTCATAGATCGGTCGGGGTAAGACTTGAACCAATCCAAACTGTCGAGCGACAAGATTTGGTTGGTAAGTGATTAAGGAGACTTGGCTTTTTTAGAGGTTAAATCTGAGGGTTAAGACCCTAGGGGTTAAGAAGGCTTCCCAAATCGCAATGGATTCTGCTGCTTGTGCTTTCGACGACGGTGGGAATGACCTTGTGAACCATTCAGGACCGTACTTCCTTGCAGCAAAAGGAGCCATGTTGGGTGTAAAATCATAACGTTTGGCGAACATCATGATGAAGTTGGTGAAAGCCTGTTGGACGGGTCGACCATCATCAACAGGTGTCAATTTCGCTAAACGAGGGCCTTCTACTCTTCGATTCTTCACATCATCAGCATCTTCATTAATCTGATTCTTGAGGGGGAGACAAGCTTCGAACGAAGCATTCAACCACAGCTGAAGTAGCCCGAAGGGTCCAGAGAGTAGTAAACTTCCCTTGTCAGCTAGGCTTTTGAGTTGGGTGACCCTTTCGCTCATGGACTCATAGAGGCTGGCTAAGATTAATTCGCTCAAACATAAGTCATGGCCAGAATGTAATTGGTTTGCCATGGTCAGAAACTTTCTAGCGACCTACAGAGACTTTGAGCAGAAGACACAGCGTGATAGCCATAGAGCTAGGAAAGCTATACGTTTGACGTCTGACACTTCCTCTCTGCTCTTATCGTGATAGTGGGCTATGTGGGTCGATTAAGCTGCCTTAGAGGTAGTAAAACCTATGATGTCTTAGCCATAAATTCAGGATCGTAAGTATTCCCAGTAGGTTTGAGCCCTGTGATAGCGGCTATGTCGAAAAGGGTGGGTGTCATCATGCCACATGGGAGATGAAGGGTGTAGTGGGTGCTTTCCCAGAAGTACAAGGACGAAATCAGCATATTCAAACAGTAATCAGGTCCTACTTTCGACAGCATAATCAGGTCATAAATACTCATTTTCTTCCAAACGTCAGATTTCGTTTTTTCCAATTTGTTTAACCACCCTAAATAATCAGAGGGATCCTTAAAGGCCGGGCTAGCTCTAAAAACCCTAAAATTGTTCATGTATCTAAGGTCAATAACCTCTTCAGTCGGAGGATCGTTTGGATTAGTAGGATTTTCAATACTAGCCCTAGGTTTTCTACATTGTCCTACAGGTTTGTATTTATGATAAGATGGGAAATATTCCTTCAGCTTAGCAGGATTTATATTAAAATCAGCTAAAGGACCAAACAAAGCCAATGACTTATCAGAAACGGTTAAAGGAATAAGTACCTGAGAAGCGTAAATTATCCTCTTTTCTTCATCAAGAGGTTCAGGTAGATATTTTTGTTTCCCCACCAAGGTAGGGCCAGAAATAGAGTCAAACGGAGCAAGTTGAGAAATCCTTTTTAGAGCCCTTGTAGGTTTGCCAAGATCCTTGGTGACCTTGGCAACATCTTTAGTGGAGCGTGTGGAGGAAGCCATTTTTTGAAGAAAAAATGAAGAAGGTTGAGTTTTAGAGTGCAGAGGTTGCTGGGAAATTTCAGAGGAAGAGAATGCAAAAGTGGTAACAATTGTTGGAAAGAGTATTTATAAGTGGGGAAGTGGAAGCGGTTTAAAAAATTGGGAAATGTTTAGCCTAATAATGGGACACGTATTTCTTCCACGTTTCTTGATGAAGCGGTGGTCGAAAATGACATTTTTTGGGGGAAATTTGTTAGCTCCCAATTTCGAAGTCTGATATTGGATTAGGAGCTTTATTCTAAGTAATGGGATTTTTGAAGCTTTAGGGAATTCGACAGAAATTGTACTTGTGGAAGGTTTAGTCGAAGATGTCTTCATGCAAGAGGGAAGTATTTCAGGGACTTAGAAATATTTTTAAACAACTTGGAAATGTTCTTCGATAGAAGGTTAATGAGCGTCGTTCGATTTGGAGATTCAAATTTAAATAATGGAGGGAACTTTGTCCTTATCCATTTAAGAGAAAAGACACGTGTTGAGCATCTGAAGAATGAAGACATGCACGATGCCATGTGTTTCGCTCTGATTAATAGGCCGTTAGTGGATAATTATTTTTCACCATTATAAATAGCAAGTCTTAGTATTAGGAATTGTGTGTGTTAAAGTTGTACAAATCTCTCAAATCACTCAAAGTATCCGTGTGTAGTGAGAAACGAGTTGCTGAAGAAATGTACGTGTTATGTAACACCATTTTTCTTATTCAATGTAATCCAAATAATTTTTATTCAGAAGTTCGCCTTTTCTCATTTACTTTGTTAAGTTACTTTCCAGTGTCCTTTTAATTATTTCTTCGTATTATCTTCTTTTCAAGTCTTGTTGAAATGCATGTGTTTTCAAATATAAATGTAGTCGAACTGTTCATCATTTTTCCTTATCTTTTTAAATCGTTTTAGCACATGTCCAAGGATCTAGTTTGGTCGATCCTGCAAGTTACTCATTTTTATATAAAATTGATAGACCAAAGGTTATTTACTATTTTTCCCAGTAAACACTTACATCATTCTATCTTCATGCCCAAGTTATAAATTTTCTATAAATAGGATACATATTTCACTTCATTAGAGACACCAAAACAATACCCTTAAGTTGTTTTTTCACATATCTTTCTCCCTCATAACTCTTAATTTTTATTTTTCAAAATTCATGTTCATATTCTTTTACACTACAACACATATAGCATACTTCATACCACAAACTCACATACATACTACACATTCACGAAAGGGAGGGAGTTCGCAAAACACGAGTGTGAGAATTATGAAATACTTAGGTTCTCTCTTCTTAATTTACCTTTTATTTAATTTTTTATTTTCATTTAATTTTATATTTTTATATATATTATTATTGTTATTATGAGAAATTAGGTTTAGTTTGGTGGGCTTAGTTTAGTATGCCCATATATGTTTGCTAATCTCACTCTTTATTTTCACAATACTAGCATGGCCCATTTAATTTATGTTTTTTATTTCAATTTTAATTTCTTATGATTTGTTTAATTTAATTTAGTTAAATTTGTTTAATTACTAAAATGACTAAAATATTTTAATTATGTTTAAGATGTTAATTTCTTTTAAAATAAGTTTGTTGATTATTAATTTCATAATTGATTAACTTCATATACATGTTAATTTCTTTATTGAATTTATCTTAAACATTTTTATTTCTTTGATTTCAACTTGTTATTTTGTTGAATTTTAATCTTTGTGATGCCATGCTTATTGATAAATCTTGATACTTTTCCTCGATTAAATGCTTTACATGATGTTATTTTCATGTATGATTCTTGGGTCACACGATGTTCTTTCGTGTATATTTTCAACTACCACAATGTTTTTCTGTGGATGTTTATTTATGACACGATGTTCTGCCGTGTATATTTTCACTTACATGATGTTTTTCCATGGATGTATATCTCTGATTTCACGATGCTTTGTCGTGTATATTTTATATATTTTGTGATGTTTTGCTATGTATGCATGTTCCTTTAGGATCTCTTAGTTCAACTTTATTTTTGATTAAGTTTTAAGTAAGGTATACATTAGGATGTTCATCCAAGCATGATAACATTAGGGTAGAATTTCCCTTCAAAACTCAACCTTAGGTCCATCTTTGCTTGACAATATTAGGTTAGATTTTCCCTCTTATCAAATCTTTTCTCTCACCGCCGTGCGATCAAAACTTTCCTTTCTGTAGTTCGGGGCCCTTAGGGGTGAACTACAACCGCTCTGATTTCTCAAGATCCCGTTGAGAATACGTAGGCATAAGACTGTAAAGTCTTAGCGAGCAACCTTTTCTTTTTTCCACTGTCTCTTTACATTCGACGTTTTCCCGGATATTCATCTCTTCAACTTCTCTTTTCATTCAATGTTTTCCCGGATATTCATCTCTTCACCTTCTCTTTTCATCTGATGTTTTACCGGATATTCATATCTTCAGCCTCTTCTTGGGCTTCATACAAGGACTCTTATCCTCCTCTTGGGCTTCATACAAGGACTCTCAGGCTTCTTAAAAGCATCACAAACAATAGGACCCTCCCTTTACAACCTTCAATCTCTTCACTTTTTTCAATCAATCCTCACAAGCTTTGCTTTCAAGCTTTTCCCTTTCGTTGTCTTGGTTCTTAAAAACCCAACAACTCGTAGTCCCCGAGCTACAAATTTCCTTCAAGCTTTTCCCGTATTTTCGAACTACAAATGCTTTGATTTCTCTTTTGAGAATATGTAGGCACAAGGCTTTAACCCTTGGCGAGTACTCTTTTTTCTTTTTTCATCCTCTTTTCCATTTTCTTCAAAATTCCTTTTTCCATATATATATATTACAAAAACAACAAAAACATGTATCACTCTCTTCATCACTCAAAAGCAATAAACTTTCCCAATCAATAGCAAATAATTCAACTAATAGCACACACACACACAGATATATATATATATATATATATATATATATATATATATATATATATATATATATATATATATATATATATATATATATATATATATATATATATATATATATATATATATATAAGAGGTTCCTATAGAGTACTATAGATACTTAGGGTGTTAATAGCTTCCCTTAGTATAATCAACCCCCGATTCCAGTTCTCTTTATTTGCAATTTGTTTCTTTTAACATTTGCATTCATGCAGGGTTTATTTATATTTTTTCCCCTTCCTTTAAAGCTTCATAGGATAAATATAAAAGTTCACATGTGGCAACCAATGGCGGTTCACGGAAATCTCGCTACAGCAGTGGTTTTATCAAGACATCAATTCTTGGATTGTATGGTTTCTGATGATAACCAAGACCTTCTCCTTTACTCTTGCTTACTCCATAGATCATGGAATCAAGTTTGGTTCTTTCAAACCCTGATATAATAAAATTTTGAAGGGCTAATTCATTTTTAACTAGAGGTTTGTCAGACATGTCTTTTATTAAAGCAATTTGATGTTTTTCAAGTTTTTCAATTTTATCTTTAAACAGATTTAGCTAATACTTTAAAAGATTACCTTACTTCGTTTAAATTTTCACATGCCTTGCTTTCTGCTAGCATCATTATATTAGATCATGACAAAAAGTACTCAAATCAGATTTAGAGAGTTTAGAGAGTACCTGTTCTGTGTCTTATGACTTTGAGTCATAACCAACTTCATATTTTAAATCTGAAAAAGTTGAGGCCATCAAAGCAAGATTGACTTCTTCATCTTCTGCTTCATTGTCAAATTCATCACATTTTGCCATGAGACTTTTTTTAACTTGTTTTTGAGGTTGTTCCTTTGGAAGCTTTCCCTAATGTCTTTGTCCTTTTTATGATCAGGACATTCAGGAATGAAATGATCAGGCTTCTTGCAGTTGAAGCAGCCATTCTGATCATCTTTGTCACTTCCAGAACTTAACCCGGTAAAGCCATTTCTTATGTCAGAGAATTTGCTCTTCTTCTTAGCCAAGTGTTGAAATCTTTTGATGATGAAGGCAATTTCTCATTAGATTCTTCAATAGAAGCTTCATCATGAGTGGCCTCTTTGAGCTTCCTAGCCTGAGAAGATCCACCAGGCCTTGCTTTAGATTTTAAAACAAGTGATTTAAATTGCTTCATAGACTCATTACCATTTAGCTCCATGTCATGACTTTGGAGATTGCTAATAAGAGTTTCAAGACTTAATGAGTTCAATATTTTAGCTTATTGAGTAGTAGTTACTTTGGGTCTATATTTTAAAGAAATACTCCTAAGAATCTTCTTAACTTGATTCGAAGTAGTATAGCTCTTGTTCAAGACCTGAAGTCCAGACACAAGAACTTGAAATCTTGAGAACATAGATTCAATGTTCTCATCATCTTTCATTCTGAACAACTCATATTGTTGAATCAAAAGATTTGCTTTGGCTTCTTGAACTTGTTGATTACCTTTATAGGTAACAGATAAAGATTCAAAGATAGTTTTGGCAATAGATTTATCAATAATATTTATGTACTATGAATGAGGTAAGGCATCAACAAGAATGCCTTTCACTTTATGATGCTTTCTATAGATCTTTTTCTAATCAAGAGTGAGAGACTTTCTATCAGGAAACTATTCCAACACCATTTATTTGAAAGTCAATTCCATCTTCTAAGATATCCCACAATTTATTATCCGAACCACTGATATGAGCGTACATCTTTCTCTTCAACCATTCAAATTCAGGAGAGTCGCCACTAAATGTTGGTGGTTAAGCAATATAGTTGTAAGACCCGATGTTCTTTGATTTTAGTTGTTGCTACCACGAGGAGAATCTCCATCAAGACTAGTTACTCTAGAACTACCAGCCATGAAGAGAGTTGTATTTTTCTCAAGATATTTTCTGCACCATATTAAGTGTTTATGCACAGACCGTGTTCATATGCCAATCGAAGGTGAGAAAAATACACAAGAAGGGGGGGTTGAATTGTGTATGCCAAAAATTGTTTTGCTTTTGAATAGTTACTTCAAATTCTAAACAAGGTTCAAAGTCTGATATCAGAAATAGCAACAATTACGAGAATAATAATGATAAGAAGTAAAATAAAGCAACATACAAAGAATATCTTGGTTCTCTCCTCAAATGAGAGTAATCCATTCCCTTTGCCTCAACAAGAGCTTTTAACCATAAACAAACATATTACATTTTGTTTATGCACACTTGCAAGAGACTTCACTGCTCAGTCAAACCTGAAAGAGATTTCTGCTCGATCAAACGTGAAAGATATTTCTGCTCAATCAATCCAAAAAGAGACTTCTGCTTAATTAATCTAGTAAAAGACTTTAATGCTCAAGCACGAAGACTGTAACACCCCAATTCCCATCGCGAATAAATAATACATAAATAAATCGGAGTGAATAAAATTTTATTCTTAGACAGAAACAAGGATGCCACATTTAAAGAAAGAAAACACAATCTCAGCTCATAAATTTGATACATAATACAAAATGGAATAATCCTAAAAGGGAAACTTTTTCCAACAAAAAGAAAAGTTCAATTATGGAATAAAGCGGAAAGATCCATAACTTACTTGTTTTACAAAATAAATTATTTTATAACATCAAAATATTCATACAAAGGTAATACAAAATAGATCCAACAAATGTATACATATATAACTAAAGCGTTCCTCGACTCCCGTGTTACGTATCAGAGCAGACAGACCGACAAAAGGATGGAGAACTAATCATCACAAAAGCCTCCAAGATACTAATCTGCAATTGCCTCATAGAGAAATAAACCACAACAGAAGGGTGAGAAATAACAACTAAATCAAGATTGCATAATAATATGCAAACACATATAAATTCACATGCATAATTATTCTCACCACAAGCATCGCATACTAATACATATAGCATGCCACAGATACATAACATATTTCTAATAATCCAACCTAATAACATATTCACACATAATGCATACCAAAGTTATGACATATGGAAACACACCACCACATCACATATATTCATATATAGCATATCATAGATAATTAATACAATCATTGTAATGTACAACATCCCCACAAAACATAGCATATGTCTATAAATAAAACATATCATCCATAACCGATGCATTTATCACAAATGCATATCAATTCACCAATCCAATCATAATTCTCAACACATAATCAATCAATTCAAAATTTCCCACACATAATAAATCCATTCACAATTTCCCACACATAATCAATCCATTCATGATTTATGCAAATGCACAGAGACCGACACAACGACTCAATGCAATGCAATGCGGTATCATCCATCCATCATTCTCATCATCATTAATTCACTCAGGAATTATTTGAATCATCGCTTGTTACTTAGTGTAACTCCCCATCGGGCAAACGATGTTCCCCGTTGCTTTAGGTCCTATTTGTATAAGGCACGCGACGTTTATGGATCGCTTTAGGTCCTCTTTGTATAAGGCACACGATCCGATCGCTTTAGGTCCTCTTTGTATAAGGCACACGATCGTCTATAACGTCGCTTTAGGTCCTCTTTGTGTAAGGCACGCGACCGTTACAACAGATTCCCTCTGGAATCGTTTCGTCGCTCACACCCACTAGGGCACACGACATCACAAGATACATATCATGATGCTTGGCATACAATGACTCATGACAATAAAATGCATACACATATACAACCATGTGAACCATTCCAACATCCATAATCATGCATATACAATCAAACACAACACAATGCATTTACTTGCCCTTAGGCTACAAACCATCATCACAACATTTCATCACATGCATTCACATCATATAACAGCACACAAGTCATACGTTATATATCAAAAGCGTATCACATGATAACACATCAATCGCACACAATTACGACAGTAAAAGTCGGCAAAAGGACATATTTCTAAATTCCCGACACTATTAAATCGGCCACCAATCTCAAAACCATTATTATAAGAAAAAACATCTCATTAGGTTTCCATCGGTACCAAGAACGTCTCGATCCGAGTTACGGATCAAAAGGAACCGTATCGGACGCGAAATTGGGAAAGAAATCGTGAAACGACAAAATTCTGCACCCTCGCTGGTCATACGCGTATTGCCCTGGGCCATACGCGTATTGCCCAGCTCGCTCGCCCATCCATACGTGTATTGCCCAAAATGCTACGCGTATGAGCAGAGACTGATTTCTCTCCCAAAATTCCACTAAAAACCCAGTACGCGTATTACCTCCCTCGTTACGCGTAATGTCTTGCCCCTTACGTGTACCATTATGCATTTCAGCAGAGGGTCGTGTAAAATGGGTTTCCATACGCGTAATGCCCTCATTCGCCCTTGCGATACGCGTATTGCCCTACCCAATACGCGTATTGCCTTGCCCATTACGTGTATGGGCAGCGAAACCCAGAATTTTTATTGCATAATTTTCTGCTACGGGTTCCACCCAAATCCTCTCCAAATCTCATCTAAACGTCACTATATTACCAATTAATTGCACATCAATCTATATCTATCAGATATCAACAATTAGGAACCTTAAAATTATGATTTCCGACACAAAAGTTGTATCCAATTCTCACAATCTCAACACATTAATTGTTGTAGTTCTCCATTCAATTCCACCAAACTTCAAACAAATACATACATACATACACATATACATATACAATCGCAATATAATCGAAACTTCTCACGCTTACCCGATTAATCGGGCTTGAAACGGAGCTATGTCGATTTCCACGTCTTTTCCTCTCCTCCATTTCTTTCCTCTCCTTTCTCTTTCTTTTCTCTCTTTCTAATCTCTATGTTTCTATTTTATGAAAAATAACCAAGCAAAAAGACCAAAATACCCCTGCACTCCATTTTCTCGCAAATGCTCTCAAAACGCGATAAATCATAATAACGATGAAAAATAATATATTGTCAAATGAAAGTCAAGAACAAAATAATATAAAAACGAAAATAATTAAATTGACTCGATTAAATAAATCGGACAAAACGGGGCGTTACAATTCTCCCCCACTTAGAAATTTTCGTCCTCGAAAATATAACTTATACGAACAACTTCGGATACGACTCTCGCATCCGACTAACAAACTATCATGCCAACAAAAGGCACACCACGAATAACACAAACTGACAAACCACCTTGCTAACAGCAGCTACAACAACGACACGACAACGACGACAACTACAACGATAAGATGCAAAGCCCATACAATGCACTTGACGACCAACTCACGACTCAAAGAATACCCAAGTTACGAACACACAGGTTCTATCATGAACCGAAACACAACAAGATTATTACCCTCACCATAGGTAACACTCCCCTAATTCCCCATAAGGAATTAGCTACTCGCACTCGAACCATCACGATGGAAATGATGCAACAACACAAACAAGAACATAAAGTCCCACGACCCAACATCGTTTCAACAACCTCTACATAACCACAATACCAACATCCTTGTCACACAACAATATTACAACAATGCTACGATTCACCAATCGAACATATAACCAAAACATCCATCTACATAGTAGCCCATGAATAATATTTAAACCTTTCACGTAACACTTCCATTCTGAAACGTCCAATGGTCTCATCATTCCTACATGTTTTCAATGTTCAACCTATGAACTCTTACAAGTCACACACTCATATACGAAATGTGCCACATCACGTTTTTGATGCGCACTCTGATTATTCGCAACAATCAAATCTACCAATTCCATATCCAACTTATGACTCTCTCTAATATTCATCAGAAAAAGCATAGTTCATTTCTAGTAGACCCTACCTTACACTCCACTGAGTTATCTCACACACCAGACACAAGTCTCTGAACTGCTCAAATAATTCTAATCCTCTGACCATCAAAACAGACATACATAAAAGCTTTTGACTTAACTCATCAGGCACGACATTAACTTTACCAATAGGATAATTCGAGCCAAGGTCACAACTAATCAGGAATTCCAACCATCCTCGTTGTCTCCTACTTTATTCCTTCTGACCAAACAGGTACTCAATATTCTTGTGATTACTAAACACTTCTAACCTAGAACCATAAAGATAATACCTCCAAATTTTCCAACACAATACAACCGCAACCCATTCCAAATCCTGAATAGTATAGTTCCTTTTATGAATCCTCAATTGTCGTAAAGCATAAGAAATGATTGTACCCTCTCGCATTAACACACTAACTACACTCATCAAGGATGCATCCCAATATTCCATAAACATTTTATTAGGATCAGGCAGAATCAAAACTGGAGCCGTAGACAACTTCTACTTCAGCTCTCTGAAACTTTCCTTACAACGAACATCCCAAACAAACGACTTACCTTTTGCAAGTCAATCTAAGTAACGAAAACGCTAACTTGGAAAAGCCTTCCATAACCTCCGGTAATAACCAACTAAAAGTCCAAAAAGATTCTATTCTCCTTAACCAACTTCGGAGCCTCTCAATGTAGAACTGCATCTACTTCCGATGGATCCATAACCATACTCTCATCTGAAATAACATATCCAAGAAAACTAACATTTTTCAACCAAAATTCTCACTCGAATAACTTAGCATAAAACTTTGTCTCTTTTCAACACTTGTAATTCAATTCTCAAACACTCTACATATTCTTCCTCTGAGTTTATAACAGATCCGAATATCCTAAATCAAAACCACTACGAACTTATCCAATTAAATATGGAAGATACGATTCATATACTCCACAAATATTCCCGACGCATTACTAACACCGAACAACATCACTGTCCATTGTAATGCCCAACCCAATTCCAAAAGATATAAATTCTTAAAGTTTTTGCAAAAATTTTCACTGGGTAACCGGTTACTCTGCTACAGAATTGAATAAAACATGTTTTCATGACATAAAACCAAACCCTCATCCAAACTTGTCCAGACTCACATACAAGCTTAACCGAGTAAATAACAACCTATCCCGATGATAACAAACATAACCAGTCACATGAAATCGATCAAAGCCTCAACTCACAAAATTCACCACTCTTGTCAAACGTTCCAAACAATTGTAATTTCAATCAAACTCAACCAAACCGTTCCGATTATTTATTCTTGAAAGTGGACACTTATTCTCAATCGTTACCTTATTCGTCTGTCAGTAATCCATACACAATTCCTTCTCTTGACCGTCCAACTCCACAAATTCCAACATGTATCAACAACCAACCAAAAAGAACTCTTAATATCAATATTGCATCCACACATAAGGGTTTTCTCAAGATTTCCATTAATGCTCTAAAACTCCAAAGACTCCAAACCTCACCAGAACTCTAAGTTTTGCTTTCCATAGTCTCAATACCATTATACACATCATGCTTGTTATTCCGTTCAATCATCCTTCCTTTTTGTTACTAACAATACTGGAGTTCTCCAAGACGGCACACTTGGCCTCACAATTCTCCTTTCCAGTAAATCTTCCAACTGCTCTTTCAGTCCGGGTACTTATAATGCTAACATCCAATATTCCATCCAGAAATACATCTGAAAATCACACACAACTGGCAGCCCATCACTGTGGCCTTTATGCCAATTTCTAGAAAACTATCATCACAAACATAACAACATCTTAGTTTCATCTCCTAAGAGTTTTTCTACTTACTTAGCAGATATAAACCTCAACTATCCGCCTTCGTCCAATTTAAGTTCACTCTCTACTCTCTGAGAAGCAGCCATTAATAATACCCAATCATTCTCCCTCAGAGACATTCCAACTTGACCAACATACAAAAACCTTGAATCCGTCTCACCTTCAGATAAAAAAAATCTTCATCGACTCGTCAAAACAATCCGTAATTATTTTCTTAATTCCAAACAATTCATTGCACACGCTATCAAAGCCGGAAAGACATGTTTATTCCATCCAACATAATTTCGTCTACTATCAACAAGAGATTAAGGGTGATCAGTTCCTCAATTTGTCAATAGACAGCCGACAATCATGATGGGGCATAAACCGTCTTTACCGAACTATAATACCATTTCTTGCATCTTGTGCACAAAACTACCTAAGACACAAATCCTTAGTCGACATAAACCTTACCTTCGTATTCCCTCCGGAATCAGGAACAACACTGTCCAAACAACACTCTAAGCCAACGCTCCACACCTGAAGCAACTTGGAGAAGCACAAGCTTCTCCCCCACTTATCTCATTCTCAATCCTCAAGACAAAGGATTAGAAAACCAGAAAGCACATACAGTGTTTCACACACATATCACGTATTAAGGGACAAACAACATCGATAGTATTCAACTGTCATGCCACACAGACTCAACAACTTGGCCGGACAGACCGACCTGCTCTGATACCACTAATGTAACACCCCAATTCCCATCGCGAATAAATAATACATAAATAAATCAGAGTGAATAAAATTTTATTCTTAGACAGAAACAAGGATGCCACATTTAAAGAAACAAAACACAATCCATGCTCATAAATTTGATACATAACACAAAATGGAATAAACCTAAAAGGGAAACTTTTTCCAACAAAGAGGAAAGTTCAATTATGGAATAAAGCGGAAAGATCCATAACTGACTTGTTTTACAAAATAAATTGTTTTATAACATCAAAATATTCATACAAAGGTAATACAAAATAGATCCAACAAATGTATACATATATAACTAAAGCGTTCCCCGACTCCCGTGTTACGTATCCGAGCAGACAGACCGACAAAAGGATGGAGAACTAATCATCACAGAAGCCTCCAAGATATTAATTTGCAATTGCCATATAGAGCAACAAACCATAGCAGAAGGGTGAGAAATAACAACTAAATCAAAATTGCATAATAATATGCAAACACATATAAATTCACATTCATAATTATTCTCACCACAAGCATCACATACTAATACATATAGCATGCCACAGATACATAACATATTTATAATAATCCAACCTAATAACATATTCACACATAATGAATACCAAAGTTATGACATATGGAAACACACCACCACGTCACATATATTCATATATAGCATATCATAGATAATTAATACAATCATTGTAATGTACAGCATCCCCACAAAACATAGCATATGTCTATACATAAAACATATCATCCATAACCGATGCATTTATCACAAATACATATCAATTCACCAATCCAATCAAAATTCTCAACACATAATCAATCAATTCACAATTTCCCACACATAATCAATCCATTCACAATTTCCCACACATAATCAATCCATTCATGATTTATGCAAATGCACAGAGACCGACACAACGACTCTATGCAATGCAATGCGGTACCATCCATCCATCATTCTCATCATCATTAATTCACTCAGGAATTATTGGAATCATCGCTTGTTACTTAGTGTAACTCCCCATCGGGCAAACGATGTTCCCCGTTGCTTTAGGTCCTCTTTGTATAAGGCACACGACGTTTATGGATCGCTTTAGGTCCTCTTTGTATAAGGTACATGATCCGATCGCTTTAGGTCCTCTTTGTATAAGGCACACGATCGTCTATAACGTCGCTTTAGGTCCTGTTTGTATAAGGCACACGACCGTTACAGCAGATTCCCTCAGGAATCGTTTCGTCGCTCACACCTACTAGGGCACACGACATCACAAGATGCATATCATGATGCTTGGCATACAATGACTCATGACAATCAAATGCATACACATATACAACTATGTGAACCATTCCAACATCCATAATCATGCATATACGATCAAACACAACACAATGCATTTACTTGCCCTTAGGCCACAAACCATTATCACAATATTTCATCACATGCATTCACATCATATAACAACACACAAGTCATACGTTATATATGAAAAGCGTATCACATGATAACACATCAATCGCACACAATTACGACAGTAAAAGTCGGCAAAACAACACATTTCCAAATTCCTGACACAATTAAATCGGCCACCAATCTCAAAACCATTATTATAGGAAAGAACATCTCATTGGCTTTCCATCGGTACCAAGAACATCTCGATCCGAGTTACGGATCAAAAGGAACCGCATTGGACGCGAAATCGGGAAAGAAATCGCGAAACGGCAAAATTCTGACCCTCACTGGTCATACGCGTATTGCCCTGGGCCATACGCGTATTGCCCAGCTTGCTCGCCCATCCATACGTGTATTGCCCAAAGTGATACGCGTATGAGTAGAGACTAATTTCTCCAAAAATTCCACTAAAAACCCAGTACGTGTATTACCTCCCTCGTTACGCGTAATGCCTTGCCCCTTACGCGTACCATTACGCATTTCAGCAGAGGGCCATGTAAAATGGGTTTCCATACGCCTAATGCCCTCATTCGCCCTTGCCATACGCGTATTGCCCTACCCAATACGCGTATTGCCTTGCCCGTTACGTGTATGGGCAGCGAAACCCAAAATTTTTCCTGCATAATTTTCTACTACGGGTTCCACCCAAATCCTCTCCAAATCTCATCTAAACATCACTATACTACCTATTAAATGCACATCAATCTATATCTATCAGGTATCAACAATTAGGAACCTTAAAATCATGATTTCCGACACAAAAGTTGTATCCAATTCTCACAATCTCAACACATTAATTGTTGTAGTTCTCCATTCAATTCCACCAAACTTCAAACAAATACATACATACATACACATATACATATACAATCGCAATATAATCGAAACTTCTCACCCTTACCCAATTAATCGCGCTTAAAACGGAGTTATGTCGATTTCCACCTCTTTTCCTCTCCTCCATTTCTTTCCTCTCCTTTCTCTTTCTTTTCTCTCTTTCTAATCTCTATGTTTCTATTTTATGAAAAAAAACCAAGCAAAAAGACCAAAATACCCCTACACTCCATTTTCTCGCAAACGCTCTCAAAACGCGATAAAACATAATAACGATGAAAAATAATATATTGTCAAATAAAAGTCAAGAACAAAATAATATAAAAATGAAAATAATTAAATCAACTCGATTAAATAAATCGGACAAAACGGGGCGTTACAAAGATAAGAGACTTCACTACTTTAAACTTATAGTTTAGTATTACAGATAACTACTATACTTAGGTACTTAATCAGAGGTATAACAGCTGTGCAACAACCACAAAATTTCTCTAACCTCTTAAGATTTTTCAGATAAACAAAGATAAAAGATCTTAAGATCTTATGCAATAATAGTTAAATAAAAGCTCAAAGTTATGCTGAAGATATTATGATATGTTGTTGTAACCTTCCTTCAAATCTTCAACTTCCTTTTATAGAGCCAGAGAAAGAGTCGTTGGAGGGCTGAGCATAAGAGAAAATATAGTGAAGAAGCATGCCAAGAGAGATGTTGGAGGATGTATCTGGTTAAATCCTTTGTCCAATGAATAAATTCATTGTTCACATCATATTTTGAAGTACTAGGTATCTACCAAAAGGTAAATAGACTGAAAATATCACACCAATATTCCTTGAACCTTGCAAAACAAAACCCTAATTGACTCTCTCTAGAAATTTGGCACTTTAACAAGACTGGTCTGCTTTTGGTACAGGGTACATATCAGAGGCTCCTTTAAACTTCAGAGTTTGAGCTGTCACCAGAGGCTAGAATATATGACCTGATTCTAAATCCTTCAGAGGCTGATGAGCTCATTCAGAGTCACCAGTTTTTGACAATTGAGAATCTAAGTTATATTGCTTCTCCACAAATGCTTTCAACAAGATTAATTCGGAGTGAATTCTATGCTTGTGATCCTGCACACTTGAACATATGTTAGTATACCCAGTTGTTCTTTTAAATACTTTTTTATCATCAAAACCCAAGGGATATAAACAATCTTGTTCCAAGAATTTGATGTATGGATCAAAGAACAATGACAACCAAAATAAATGGCCTTCAACAATAATAACTTCCAATGCAATAAGACAATGAATTAACCTAACAATAAAAAATGCAAGAAACAGAAAATGTTTGTTTACCTAGTTCAATCAAATTATCTACATTTAGGGGAGAGAGCACCTCGCCAATTTACTATATACCAAAAGCCGTTGCAAGAGATTACAAATGAGTTACAAGTAAATAGCTTTCCAAGTTCTCAAGAACAAACCCTATTTTCTACCCGAGTGTTTCCTAATCTCTACAAAGGTTTTCCAAAACCCTAACCCGTTATTTCTATCTTTATCTCTAAAGTTCTCAAGATTCTCACACATATAATAACAAAAGAGATATATATTTAAAATTGCTAAAATCCAACAGATTCATAGCAAAGCCCAAAACACATTCCATTAACAAATGAATTCATGAATCGAACTGAAAAGGCCCAAAACACGCGAACTGATAAAATTGGCAACCAGTGTACGAATCGACTCCATCCGACCGCCGCTACCACACGAGCATCTATCGGCGGCAAAACAAACTTCTCTCGCGTCAACTCGTGGCTCCGCCGCAGCCGCAAACTTCCGCCACCACAAACCTGTTGTGGCTCTACCTTCATGCACTAGTCGTCACCGCCAATCCTCCACTACACGCCACCGCCTGATCGTCACAGTTATGTCCGACACCACCAGATCGACGAAGCTCCTTCGACTGCCACCGCCTCCGTGGCTCCGGCACCACCACATATGATTTTTGCCCAATTTCCCGCGTTTATCTCCTTCTGCCGCCTGTCATTTTTGCTGTAAACACTCATGCTAACTGTAACACTCCTAATCTATACCCCCAAATAATAAAGCAATAACAAATAATCAGAGTATAATTAAAAATTTACGGCATAGACGAAGGCGTCACATCAATTGAAACACAATACAATCACCTGCTCATATAGATATGCAACAATTCAGGTACCACATAACAAAGGAACTCAGTTCCTAACACCCACAATTCAGTTACAGAATAAAAGCGGAAAATCTGCAACTGAATCTCATATATATACATCATACAAAGTGTATCTGTCATATACAAAGTCACACAAGTACAATCCAAAACATGTGTATACATAATACAAATAATCACACTCGATCACCCCGACTACCCGGTGTCACATATCAGAGCCGACCGACAAAAGAATGAAGACCTAAGCTTCACAAAAAGACCTCCAGCAATCTAATCTGCAATGCCTCATAGAGCATTATAAAACAGCTTAAAGGGGTGAGAAACACAATCATAATATAATTGCATACAATTATAAATTAACACAAAAGTACACATATTCTCGCATTTATTACCAACACAATTATATTCTCACCAACACAAATATATATATATATATATATATATAACTCATCAATTCCATTCACAATTCCACAAAAATCAATCCATTCATGATTCAATGCAAATGCACAGAGACCAACACAACGACTCTATGCAATGCAATGCGGTACCGACATCAACATCTCAACACCAGTTCACTCAGGAACTATTGGAACCATTGCTCGTTACATAATGTAACTCCCCGTCGGGCATACGATGTTCCCCGTCGCTTTCGGTCCTCTTGGTATAAGGCGCACGACGTTTATGGATCGCTTTCAGTCCTCTTTGTATAAGGCTCACGATCCGATCGCTTTCGGTCCTCTTTGTATAAGGCTCACGATCGTCTATAATCATCGCTTTCAGTCCTCTTTGTATAAGGCTCACAATGTTATAGTGGATTCCCTCTGGAATCTATTCGTCGCTCACACCCCACAAGGGCACACGACATCACAAGCATGCATATCATGATGCTTAGCATACAATGACTCATGACATTCAAATGCACATACACATACCCAATCGCCTCATTCAACAATAATCATGCTTTGCACTCAAGCCCAAAACAATGCATTTATTTGCCATAGGGCCACAAAACTTCATCACAACATTTAATCGCATGCATTCAGTTCCAATAACAGCACATTGCATGAAAACACATCAATTACACACAATGCAAACGGCAAAAGTCGATAAAATGACACTATTCCAAATACCCAACATAATTAAATCGGCCAACAATCTCAAAATCATTATCATAAGAAAGGACATCTCAATAGTTTTCCAACGATACCAAGAATACTCCAAACGGATAATCGGAACACAAGTTACGACCTCGGACACAAAAATTGGAACCCAAAATACACACCTTCTAGTCATACGCGTATTTCCCTGAGCCATACGCGTATTGCCCAGCTGGCTCGCCCATTCCATACGCGTATTACCCAAGGTCATACGCGTATGGGCAGAGACCCATTTTTCCCAAAATTCCCATTAAAAATCCAATACGCGTAGTGCCTTGCTTTATACGCGTATTGCCCTCAACCTTACGCGTACCATTATGCAAATGGGCAGATGGCCCAGAAAATGAAGCTCCATACGCGTATTGCCCACATTTCTTCAATGCCATACGCGTATTGCCTTGACCAATACGCGTATTGCCTTGAGTGATACACGTTTGGGCAGTGGAAAAAACAAATTTTTCTGCATAATTTTTTCTGCGTTTCCAACCCAAAATCAATCAAATTTTCACCTATACACCAGAAAAATTACCAATACAATGCCTAACAACATGTATCTAACACGTATCAACAATAAGGGACCTGAAAACATGAATTCCGACACAATTAAATCAAATTCCAATCAATTCCACATATTATGGTTTTTGTTCTACATTCAATGTCAACTCAAAAACAACCAAATACAAACATACATAATCATACACAAGTATATAATAATCGAGTTTCGCACCCTTACCCGATTAATCGTGTTTGAAAAGTCGGGTGGATTAGTTTTCTTCTTTTCCAAGTTTTCTCTCTTTTCTTCTTTCTTTCTCTTTTCTTTTCCTTTTCCTTCTTCTCTTTTTCTTTCTCTCTATTTTTCTCTCTTTCTATTTCTATTTTACTAACTTAAGGAAAATAAAGTGAAATGCCCAAAATACCCCTACACTCAAATATCTCGCAAACGTTCCCAAAACGCGATAAAATATCACAACATTGAAAAATAACATATTTCCAAATAAAAGTCAAAAATAAAATAATATAATAATAAAATAATCAAAACGACTCGATTAAATAAAAACTCACAAAACTGGTGCGTTACAACTCTCCCCCACTTAGAAATTTTCGTCCTCGAAAATATACCTGAGACGAACAACTCTGGATACGACTCCCGCATCCTACTCTCCAACTCCCAAGTCAAATTTCCCTCAGTAGCGCCTCCGCACGCCACTTTCACAAGCACAATGTCCTTGCCTCGTAACCACTTCAACTCGCGATCCAAAATCCTCACTGGTAACACCTCAACCGTAAGGTTCTCCCTTACCTCCACCTCATCCATCGGAATCACATGCGACGGATCCGGAACATACTTTCGAAGCTGTGAAACATGGAACACATCGTGCAAATTCGAAAGATTCGGCGGCAATGCCACCCTATAAGCCACAGCACCCACTCTCGCGGATATCTGGTAAGGACCAATAAACCGAGAAGTAAGCTTCTTCGATTTCAATGCACGACCAACGCCCGTCACCGGTGTAACTCTCAGAAATACATGATCACCTTCTTGAAACTCGAGATCTTTCCTTCGTCGATCATGATAACTTTTCTGCCTACTCTAAGAAGCCTTGATTTTCTCACGAATAAGCTTCACCTTTTCTGTAGTCTGTTGCACTAACTCCGGCCCAGCCACCGAACTCTCACCAGATTCGTGCCAACACAAAGGTGTTCGACATCTTCGTCCATACAATGCTTCAAAAGGTGCCATTCCTATACTTGAATGGAAACTGTTATTATACGTGAATTCAACCAATGCAAGATAATTATCCCACGCACCACCTTGCTCAAGAACACAAGCTCTCAACAAGTCCTCCAATGACTAAATCGTTCTCTCGGTCTGACCATCCGTTTGAGGATGATAAGCAGAACTCAATCTCAATTTAGATCCTAAAGCCTTTTGTAAACTTTCCCAAAATCTGGAGGTAAACCTAGGATCTCGATCAGAAATAATGCTCAATGGAACACCATGCAATTTCACAATCACACTGATATAAATCTCAGCCAATCTCTCTAAAGAAAAACTGATGTTAATCGGAATGAAATGCGCCGATTTAGTCAGCCTATCAACAACCACCCAAATAGAATTATGCCCTCGCTGAGTATTCGGCAACCCTGTCACAAAATCCATAGAAATGTTGTCCCATTTCCACTCAGGAATATCCAATGGTTGCAACAAACCACTAGGCCTCAGATGTTCTACCTTTGATTTCTGACAAGTCAAACATGCATAAACAAACTGAGCCACATCTCTTTTCAATCCAGACCACCATAAAATCTTCTTCAAATCTTGGTACATTTTATTAGCTCCCGGATGTATACTCAAATTACTCCGGTGTCCTTCCTCCAAAATCATCCTTTTCAACTCCGAATCGTCCGGAATACAAATTCTACCTCGGAATCTCAAAACACCTTTATTGTCCACTTTAAAGTCCTCATTCACACTTTTCTCTCCAACCGTCATCAAATCCACAAATTTCACGCCCATCTTTTGTTTCTCACTAACCGTCAATAGAAAATCATTAGTAACCCTCAACAATCCAAGCCTCACGCTATCCGACGTCAATTCACATACCAAACTCAAATCTCTAAACGATTCCAAAAGTTCCCACTCTTTAACCATCAAAGCGGACATATGCAACGATTTCTGGCTTAACGCATCGGCTACCACATTAGCTTTACCAGGATGGTAATTCAAGCCAAAGTCGTAGTCCTTCAAGAATTCCAACCATCTCCGTTGCCTCATATTCAACTCTTTCTGATCAAACAAATATTTCAAACTTTTGTGATCACTAAAGACTTTAAACCTTGCACCAAAAAGATAATGCCTCCAAATTTTCAACACAAAGACCACAGCCGCTAATTCCAGATCATGAGTAGGATAATTTTTCTCATGAACCCTCAATTGCCTTGAAGCATAAGCCACGACCTTACCTTCTTGCATTAGCACCCCACCTAGACCAATCAAAGACGCATCACAATACACCACAAACGGTTCATTAGGATTCGGCAAAATCAAGATCGGAGCTATCGTCAATCTTCTCTTTAGCTCACTAAAACTTTCCTCACATTGAATATCCCAAATGAACGCTTTGCCTTTACAAGTCAACTGGGTCAAAGGAAGTGCTAGCTTAGAAAAGCCTTCAATAAACCTTCGATAATATCCGGCTAACCCCAAAAAGCTTCAAATTTCAGTAACGGATCTAGGAGCCTCCCATTGTAGCACTGCATCTACCTTAGATGGATCCACTACAATACCATTACCTGAAATTACGTGTCCAAGAAAACTCACCTCCGACAACCAGAACTCGCACTTGGATAATTTGGCAAAAAGTTTCCTTTCCTTCAAAACCTGCAAAACAATACGCAAATGCTCCGCGTGCTCCTCCCGAGACTTAGAATTAATTAAGATATCGTCAATAAACACTACAACAAAACGATCCAAATGCTCGTGGAAGATACGATTCATGTACTCCATAAAAAAACCTGGCGCATTAGAAACCCCGAACGGCATCACAGAATATTCATAATGACCGTATCGTGTCCTAAAAGCCATCTTCTGAATATCTTCCTCTTTCACCCTAATCTGATGATACCCTGACCTCAAGTCAATCTTACTAAACACACAAGCACCTACCAACTGATCCATCAGATCATCAATCCTTGGAAGAGGATACTTATTCTTAATCGTCACCTTATTCAGCTGGCGATAATCAATACACAATCGCATACTTCCATCTTTCTTTTTCACCAATAAAACGGGAGCACCCCAAGGAGAAACGCTTGGTCTCACAAACCTCTTTTCTAACAATTCTGTTGGTTCTTGGATTGGCTAGAATTTTGGTAAAACAAAGGTGTTCAATGTTGATGTCACATGGGTGCTGTCTTAACATTGAGTCTTAACATTGGTTTATGTTAAGTGTTTAGGTTGTTGAAGTTTTGAAGTCTGATGTCACATGCGATGTTGTGACATCAGGTCTGCAGAAGTTTAATAACATCAGGTTTGGTGATGTTGTTAGGGTTTGCGTTTTAGCTGGATATTGGGAGAGCGGTTAGTCTCATTGGATGCGAATATCTTGGGATATATATTCTCTGTTGCATAGAGATTTGATGCAGATTTATAGGGAGGTTTAAAGACTGAGATTTAAAAAGATTTTAGGAATAATATCTGTTTTGAAGATTCAGTTTTAAATAACAAATCAAGTTAGATATTGCATGGGATCCAAGCCCAATTCAGATGGCTATATAAAGCGCACCAACCAAAGGAAGACGACAGAGAAAGTAGACAGAAGAGAGAGAGCATAGACTGAGTGTCAATCATTGTCTTTTTTACAAGTATTGTGTTAACCATTCTAGTGTGAATTGGTGAGTGTAATCTGTCCTCTCTAGAGATGTGAAGCAAGAGAGTTTTGTAACTTGATCAAAGCTGTGAAGCAGGATCAAGGTGTTTCTCAAAGTGTTTGATCTTTGAGAGGGTTTAGGGATTGAGTAGTGTTCTCATACCTAAGTGGGCTCTTAGGTAGAAAGTTCATTAGTAGGAATTAAGTTTAGGAGATTGTCAACTAGGTTGTTGAGTCTGTAAATTAATTATACAAGTAGTGAATTTCATCCCTGGCTTGGTAGCCCCCAGATTAAGTTGTTGAACTGAACTGGGTAAATAATTCTGTGTGTTTCTGTTGTTGTTTTCCATTGTCTATTGCAGAGTGTGTTGTTGTGACATCACACGTAACATCACATATCTGGTACCAGAATTTCAATTGGTATCAGAGCAGGCATCCTGCTCTGCATCTGGGTGAGATCTAGGGCTGATACTTTCTGGTAAAGATGGACAAGGAAGTTGGTGGATTTGTGAATAGACCCCCTATTTTGGATGGCTCGAATTATGATTATTGGAAACCAAGGATGATCACCTATTTGAAATCCTTGGACAGCAGGGCTTGGAAGGCTATCATAAAAGAATGGAAAGCACCTGTTGTGTTTGAAAAAGATGATGCTGGGAAAGATAAAGAGGGCACCTCAAAGCTGAAACTTGAAGAAGAATAGACCAAGGAAGAAGATGAGCTTGCCCTTGGTAATTCCAAAGCTTTAAATGCTATTTTCAATGGAGTAGATAAGAATATATTCAGGTTGATCAATACCTGTGAAGTTGCTAAGGAAGCTTGGGACATCTTGAAGACTACACATGAAGGATCATCTAGAGTTAAGATGTCAAGACTTCAGATTCTAACATCAAAGTTTGAAAGTATGAAGATGAAGGAAGATGAGACTATCCATGACTTCCACATGAGTATCCTTGAGCTGTCCAATGCATCCAGTGCTCTTGGAGAAAAGATGTCAGAAGAAAAGCTTGTAAGGAAAATCCTTAGGTCCCTTCCTAAGAGGTACAAGATGAAGGTGACTGCCATTGAAGAAGCACAAGACATCAGCCAGATGAGGGTTGATGAGTTCATTGAATCTCTTCAAACTTTTGAGCTTGGGTTGAATGAGGAAGAACCTGAAAAGAAGCCAAAGAGTATAGCCTTGGTTTCAGATGCTCAAGAAGAGAAAGGGAATAGTGCTGAATCCCAGGAGGATCTATCTCAGCCCATTGTTATGTTGGGAAGGCAGTACAACAAGGTGTTCAAAAGAATGAACAAGAATTTCAAGCCTAATGTCAAGAACATCGCTTCTGACAAGTCTAAGGAGAAGGATGAAGAGAAGACTGCTCAAGACAAGGGTGTTCAGTGCTTTGAGTGTGAAGGTCATGGACATGTTAAGAAAGAATGTCCCACATTCCTGAAGAAGCAGAAGAAAGGAATGCCAGTTTCTTGGTCAGACTCTGAAAGTGAAAGTGAAGGAGAGTCAGCCAAACATGTCAAAGCTTTAACTGGAACAGTTGTTTCTGATGGTGACTCAAGTGATGAGGAACTGACTTTTGAGGAGTTAGTATCCACTTATCAAGAGCTTTGTCTAAAGAGTGCAGAAATCTGTCAAGAAAGTGAAAAACAGAAGAAACAGATTGTTCAGCTTGAGACTGCTAAAGCTGATTTGGAAAATGAAGTCTTATTAGTCAAAGCTCATCTTGATCATATGACCAAATTTGTTAGGATGCTGAACTGTGGTACAAACACACTTGATAAGATCCTTCAGACAGAAAAGGTTGCTGGTGATAAGTCAGGCATAGGATTTGTGGTTAAGGAAAAGGTATCTGCTGAAGCAAGCACTTCAGGAACCAAGAAGGAGATGTCTCAACCAATGACTCAACATCACACAAAGAGACATGATCCTAAACCTAAGTGTAGCGAGCGATTTTGGACGCGGTTGCGAAGCGCTATCGCTCTTTGGTGTCTACAGCTCGATTCATTTTTTATCCTATTAAAGCTGATGAAGGAAGGGAAATAGATGTCTCAAATTAACCCTGCTTGCAAACTGAGTTTAAACAGCGGTCTGTTAGGTTACAGATGCTACAAAGATTCGGGGTCTCTATCGGGTTTATTTTTTTAAAAGTGGTGGGAGGTTTAGATGTTAGGGCGGATGCTTCTTGATAGATATGTGAGAGTATGGGATTTTGGGTTTTTGTTTAGTGTGCTCGCTAAGATTTTTTCTTTCAATCTTATGCCTACGTATTCCCGTTTACCGAAACAGGGAAATCAGAGCGTTCGTAGTTCCTCCTATTCTATGGGAGGAAATGGTTGTTTTGGTGTCTTGTTCAAAGCCCAAGACATGAAGCGAAAGGTGGTTTGTATCTTGTTTAAAGCCCAAGATGTGAAGCTGAAGGGGTTTGACTTTAGAGAGAATTTGTCATCTCTAAAGGGGGTCTGTATGTCACAACTGTTTATAAAGGAGAATTACTTTAACCGGGATTTGTGAATCCGACAATGCCATAATTTCCTTTAAAGGGGATTTTAACCTGAAGATGAAGACTTTAACTCAGTGTAGAGCAATGCTATCTTTCCTTAGGAATTTTCTGATGCTAAAAGAGGGACAATGGCATGGATGTAGATGATCCAGAGGCTTGCCGCTTACAGAAATTAGATGAAGGGGAAGGAGTTGTTGATGTTTGTGTACTGTGAACGAGCCACAACTTTGATGCTAAAAGGTTGATTGGATCAACCAATGGTTTTCTTATACCAAGCCTAAGAGGAGGCTACTATGTGTCTCGTACAAAGCCCGAGAGAGAGGCTAAAAGGTTTTTGACTCGACGATAGAGTCTTTTGGTATCTCGTATAAAGCCCGAGATGGAGGCAATTTGACTCAACAAGAGAGTTTTTTTGTATCTCGTACGAAGCCCGAGAGGGAGGCTAAAATTTGTTTGGCTCAATAAGAACCTTTTTGTATCTCATATGAAGCCCGAGATGGAGGCGAAAGGGGTGATTGACTCAACGAGGGAGTCTCTTATATGTCTCGTACAAAGCCCGAGAGAGAGGCTGAACGTTGTTTGACTCCGCTGGGGAGAATCATTGTATAAAGCCCAAGAGAAGGCTATGGTGACTGTTTCAGTTGAGTGACAGGTCCAGTATACTGATTTTGAAAGAGAAAATCAGTTCTTATATGAGCAACAATGTACTCAAGGATTTGATTCGAGGATCCGGGTTATTCCTATTCTTTAAGGAAGTGGGGAATCCAAAGGGTATTGAGGTTGTCCGAGTCCACGGGGTTCCTTCCTATTTAACGAATGGGTCACTTGAGAATGTCTTTGAGACTCAAGGAGATTAGACTGTCCGAGTCTAGAGTTTCATCTATTGTACTATGCTTTGAGAAACAGTAGTAGACTCTTTGAAAGGACTGTTCTATGCAGATGATTAAGTTCTGTTCCTATACCTCTAGGAGGTCGTCGGGGAAATTTGTACGAAGCCCAAGAAGAGGCTGGAAACTTTTAAGAAGCCGATCCGTCCTTGTACGAAGCCCAAGAGGAGGCTATCATTCCCGGAGGAAGAATCTTTATCGAAGCCTAAGAGGAGGCTGTGAATACTTCTAAGAAGCGACAGGTCCTTGTACTAAGCCCAAGAGGAGGCGGGGTTGCTTTTAGGAAGCCTGTGGGTCCTTGTACGATGCCCAAGAGGAGGCCAATGCTTTTAAGAAGCCGATGGGTCCCCAAACCTCGAGAAGTTCAAGACAGGCTATTCACAAAGAATAGATCAAGCCAGGAAAGTTCGAGAATTTGGAAGAAACTCAAGAGATGTCATTCACGGAGAAAAGATCATCTCTGGGGAATAGAGTTTCTTGACAAGTGCTTTTAAGAAGCCTGTGGGTCCCCAAACCCCGAGAAATTCAAGACATGCCATTCACCGAGAATAGATCAAGCCAGGAAAGTTCGAGAATTTGGAAGAAACTCAAGAGATGCCATTCACGGAGAAGAGATCATCTCTGGGGAGTAGAATTTCTTTGACAACTTCTACGAGTGACAGTCTATGAAAGGGTTCACAGAGAATGCTGCCTTTCATATCTCCATATTGTTTAACCCCAAGAGGAGGGAAGACTGTGTCTGGTAATCCTATGGGGATCTAGTTTTGACTATTTCTACGAATAAACGAAACGGCTTTTCCTAGTTCTAGACGTAGTTGCCGGGGAAACTCTAAATATCTATACTATTATTACACAGTTGATATGAGTTTATGAAAGAAGACTTACAGTGAAACAGCCCCACAATACAGTTATATGTATATGAAAGCGGTAAATGAAAGCAATAACCACTTACTCGGTTGTAGAGCTTCCATGCTGTTTGGTTAGTTGTTCAACAAAGAAAGATTGAAAAACAACAGTATATTCAAAATCAAAGGAGAAAGTGCTTTGAAAAAGAAAGATTTGGGGCTTACAGCTCAAGGAGAGGCCCAGGGTTTTATCAGTGAGCGCACTGTTTAAATTTGTACAGAGGGACTTATACAAGTGACTGAGGCCCAAAAAAGGTTTTCTATACAAAGGGATGGGTCTTACACTCTCTCAAGAGGCCCAAAAGGTTTAAAGAAAAGAGATGGGTCTTACTACACGAGGGTAGGCCCAGTTGACTTTTCGTTTAAAATGGCGATCGCGCCGAGGTTTTCTTTTAACGCAGAGGGACTTATACAATAAGTGAGGCCCAAATGGTTTTGGTTAAAAGGGTATTGGGTCTTACACTCTATTAGAGGCCTAAAAGTTTTGAATGGGTCTTATAGCTCGAAGAGAGGCCCGGAAGGTTTTTTTTTTCAAAAGGGCGACGATCGCGCCGTTTGTTTTTTACGGTATCGGGACTTATACAATACACTGAGGCCCAAAAATGATTTGGCCAAAAAAAAGGACTGGGTCTTACACTCTATTAGAGGCCCAAAAGATGATTTATGAGGGTTGAATTATTTTTGGGCATTATTTATAAAAAAAAAAAAAAAAATTTCGTATCTAACACTCTTGTCTATATAAAAAGCTTTCCATTTAACTTCCTTCATTCACGAATTAACAAAAACAATTTTCATATTAACTTTGAACAAATCTATTCTAATACAATAGTCTTCAAAGTCCAATCTCACATTTTTATTGTCTGTAGCTTTATAGTTGTCATCCTCGAGAATTTAATTAAAAAATAATTAAAATTTTACAGTTTAAATATTTTATAAAAGAAAAATAAAAGTTTAAAGTTGAATATATTTTATAAAAAAATTAAATTGATCGAAAGACTTGGAATTTCTCTTAAAGTTTACATTTTACAACTTTATTCCAATATATTCAATGCTTTTGGTGCAAAATATACATGATTTCCATTTAGATATATAAAAGCCAGTTACATATTAGTTATACGAGTTAGAAATTAGTTACTCTAATACAACTATATAAGATTTCTAACATTTACCTTGATATTATTCCTTTAGTGGATAGCTGCTGTTCATTGACATTCGACTACCAGTGACAATTAAGATTCTAAGTTTGTTATGCCTATTATCAACTTGTAAACTCACTTTCTACTATCCAATCCAACACTTTCTTTATTCCAATCACGCATTGAAATTGTTATTGTATGTTTCCAACCAAATATTTATTTTGTGATTCTCGGCTGATTTTTCCAACGTGTAAAGACGATTGCCAATGTGGCGGCACAAGTCTGCATCACTCATTTAGGTAACGAGTGATACACACATCCTAACCATAAATCCACACTCCCTCTGTGCCATACTTGTGTCGGTATAACTTCAACCAATTCTCTTTTTGTTATATAAACACCAATTTGTCTCTAAACCCAACTCAAGTACAACACAACTCATAGCCAATTCAATAATCTTCTTTTAAACTCACTTGCTTTTCTTCATTCTCTACAAAAATGGCATCCATTTCCATGGTTGTTGCTCCAAGTTGCAGTAAGAGTACATGCTGTGAAGGTGAATGGTTTGGTTATACATCAGTAGCTTGCATTCAAGAACAAAATTATCACAACGGGGATGGACATTCATACAGGGAAGGTGACGATGATGACGATGGTGACTATGACTATGCTCCTGCTGCTTAATCTCTGAGAAACATGTGTTACCTAACTATAGTTAGCTGACTAGTAATTATATTGATTAACAAAATGGTTGTTCCAAATCTTGTTTAATTTTGGGATCTCAATCAAAGAGATGACACTTAAGATTAGTACGCAAAAGCTAGTTATTATGCTCGTAGAAGTTAAGCAAGTTTGTAAGAGTGTATTTTTTTAATCCTATTAAGTTAGTTAATTTTCAGTTTTGGTTAGTTATTGAGTTAACATTTTAACTGATATTAGTTATTCTTGTAACTGTCTTATAGTTTTTATTTTCCGTTAGAACATCATCACCTAGCTCTATATATAAAGGAAGTATCTCTTTGTAAACTCAGTCAACTCGTAACATTCAACCATGAGTTTTAATTTTCTCTAGAAATTCTGTTAACTATATGGTATCCAAAGCAATTTTCTTTTTCCCTTTCTTGTTTCCGCTTCATTTATCTTCTTCATTTTCTTTTATTCGTTGTTTTTCTGGTTTAATGGCGAATGACTATGATTCTTACTATCTTCATTCATGTGATTATCCTGGTGTTGTTTTGGTGTCACAATCATTAATACCGGATAACTTCAATTCTTGGCATCGTGTTAGGTTGATGGCTCTTGATGGCAAGAAAAAATAATGGATTCGTTAATGGTACGATTTCAAAACCAGAAGAAAAAAAATTGTAAATTTCGTTCTTGGATGTGTAATAATAATACAGTTTCTTCATGGTTGCTCAATTCAATTTCGAAAGAAGTTTCTACAAGTATTGTCGTACCCCAAATTTTGACCACTCTTTTCATCTGACCTAAAACTTAAATCATTAACGTATCCAACGTCCTTACAAGTCCTCTGGTCATTCTCAATGACCTAAACGGCCAAGGGGAGACCCCTTTTGATTTCTTATTCTTTCTTTAGGAGTTGGATCTTACTTTAAGGGTTTGGTTTTTATTTTAGGATCTATAATTTTTAATTATTTAACATTTAATTTTCAATAGAAAGAAAATTATGAATAATTTACTTGGGAAATATTAATAGGCCTACTATTAATATTAAAGGGGCATAACTTTTATCCTTATGCCTAGTATTAGAAATTGGGGTTTTTAAATTATTATTAAATTAATTTTTAGGAATTATTAGTATTATTATTAGTTTTAGTGGCATTTCATTTGAAATGATTAAATTGGTCTATTTGATAAGGATTTAGGTGTATGGAGTTGTGAGTGTGAGAGGTCATGAGTTCAAGCCCCACTTTTTCCACTTTTTATTTCCTTTCTCTTCTATATGTTCCTAACTTTATTCCTATTTATTGTTTTTTTTATAGAGTGGTATCCTTCCTTCCGTACCGACTAATCCACCCGAGAGCTTTCGCCCCGCGTAGCCTACGAAAGTTGGACCTAGGCTCCTTCGAACTCAGGACCTCAAGGGGAGCAAACCCTTGAGACCCAAGTACCCTCCCACTAGGTCAACCCTCTCGGGTTTTATTCCTATTTATTGTCTAAAACTACAAAAAATCACATTTTTCATTATTTATTTTCGTATTTCTTTTTAGGCATTTTTTAAAAATATTATTTTTTCACTTTTTCCTAGCTTATTCAAAAAAATATCTAAAAAAATCATAAAATAAAAAAGATTTGAAAAGATTTTATTTATATTTTCAAATATTGCATTTTGGGATTGGATTCTTATTTTTAGAAAAAATCAATGTAATTAGTTAAATATATCCATAACCGAAATCAAATCATATATGATTTAAAGTTTTGATTATATTAATTAATTTTTGATCGTTTGCTATTTCTATTAACCTAATTTTTTTGTATAAATAGAGTCCATTTCTTACAATTTGAGGGGGATCCACAATTCACAAATCATTACCCCTAAAGTTGTAGTTCTTCACACGAAGAAGAACAATAACAAAACTCTATCCTCCATCATCAGTGGATCAAGAAATACAAAGGAGAAAAGGGATACGAGAGGAATCAATTGCATAAAGAAGGAAGAAAGCTCCAAACTTATTTATTTTGCTCATCGGGATGAAACTCGATCCCGTAGGTTAGTTTTCTCGTATTGCCTTACTTTTAGATTGATTGATGTTTGATGCTTATCAGGGTCTCAATTTGTTTTGTCTGTTATGGATGCCATTGGTGGGGTTTATAGTATTTTACTTGCAATCCTTTTATATATATAATCGATTAATCCTTGTTAATTTTATATGATATAGTTTTAGTCGCGTTTAATTTTAGATACTTTGTTAACAAAATTGCAAAAAAAAAAATAAGGGTTAAATAAGTTTTAAGTCCCTATAAATATAGCGATTTTCAATTTTGGTCCCTCTAAAATTTTTCACTAAGAATTAGTCCCTATAAAATTTTCCGTCTCAATTAAGAGTTCCTGACGTTAATTTGGGCTAACAGAATCATACGTGGCTGCCTAGGTGGATTAAAAAATTAAGTTATTTTGATTTCATGTATTTTCACCGTGCTTACATAAAAAGGTTATAAATGATTTTGACCTAATTTCATTGTACTCTTCCCCATTCTTCTTCTTGCTTGTTATCTTCACTTTTTCACCCACATTGCCATCACTTTTTCATCGCTTTGGTATAAAATTTCATCTTTCTTGCTTGTTCGTTCTTCACTTTGGTATTGTTCTGGACTGGGCCGAGGCTGCCCAACAGTCGAGCAGGCCCAACCCATACAGCCTGGGGAGGCCCAATAAGGACCTTCTGCAAGACACGCGACTGCCACGTGCTAGCCGCAGTTTCGCCGGGCACTTAAGCAGTGTCGGGCACTTGGGACAATAGGAGAGGAGGACATCGCACCCTGCTGAGAGGTGACTCCTCGACAGACTAGCTTCTCCCCCGCGAGCATGCTACACGTTACTCCTCGACGGACACTATCCCTCCCCGCGAGGTCGTGCCCTTTCTACGGGCTTCATATCTCCTCGACACAATAGGCTCCTCCCCGCGAGGAGTACCCAACGGTCCATACCACGTGGACACGTTCCAAGTAACCTCCCACGTCCGAAGGATTCGGTCTGCCCTACTTCCGGAAATCTAGGAGCAGTTACTCTAGGGCGAAGACCACGTGCTGGTCTTCACTACTACACGTAAGCCCTAGCAGTTGCTTGGAGTGGGCTTAGTTGATCCAGCCCACTGCAGGTAACCGTTGGCCCCGCTCTGGGGGCTCTCTATAAATACCCTCTCATTTGAGAGGGTCAGGTTAGACACATTCTTCTTACCACTCTCTCTTTCTGTATTTGCTGATATTCTGTACACTCTCTCACTTGAGCGTCGGAGTACCGTGCAGGTACACCCCCCCGGCCGTCTCTCACCATCACCGGAGCTGCCGTTCCAGACGCCGTTGGCCACTATCAATTGTCTGATCCAGGTACGGTCAGTGGCGAAGGGGAGACCCCTTTTGATTTCTTATTCTTTCTGCTCGATAAACCAAAGCTTTCTCCGTTCAACAACCATCATGGCCAACCCGTCGGCGAATCAAGCTCTAGACAACATCATCGCACAGCTCAGCAATGGCAACCGCGTCGACAACAACGCTGCCCAACCTTTCACGGAGAACGACGTCAGAGACGGACTCACTGCCTTACCATCTTTCGAGGAAGCGGAATACGAGACAACTCACCAAGACGGACAGGAAACGGTCCTCCAGCCCGTTTTCCAGCCCGTGGACCTGCCTCCAAATGCGGACCCGAGCACTGCTGCCCTGTTTGCGTTGGTCAATCAGACCAACCAGATGATCTTCAACCAGAACATCCGGATCGAGGCGCTGGAGAAACGTCGGGGTCGGTCTTCCCCGCGAAGGCACCCACCACCACCACTTCCAAGATATTCGCAGTCCCCGGAGGCATCTCGCAGCCCCTCCCCGGTTCCCAGGGGTCGCAGACCACGCTTGGAGCGTACTCAGCCGAAACATCCTCAGAAACGCCACCGCACTCGCCACCAAAGAGACCAGTTCGCTCCTCGAAAAATAAAAAGAGCAGACCGGAAGCCGAGGAACCCAGAGGCCATCCAAAGGACCACTCCCCGAGACATCACCATGTTCGTGAACAACGCTCCCCCTCCGTATCTCTGGGAGGCAGCGAGGATGACGATTACCGGACACCTCTAGCCAGGCACATCATGGACGCCCCTATTCCTAAGGGCCTGGAGAGGCCCCCATCGTTAGGAACTTATGACGGGACATCTGATCCCGACGACCACGTCGAGAGTTTTGAAGCTCTGCTCGATTTCAGGAACGTCTCCGGCGCCATCAAATGTCGGTTATTCCCCACAACCCTTCGGAAAGGGGCCATGGCTTGGTACAAAAACCTAGCAGCTGAGTCAATCACGTCGTGGAGAGTCCTGAGGGATTGTTTCAGAAAACATTTTACGGCTTCTCGTCGACATTCGAAGATGATAGCCTCCCTGGAAGCCATCTTTCAGGGGAAGGACGAGCCTCTCCGGAGCTACATAGAGAGGTTCAACAAAGAGGCGGTCGAAATCCACGTGACCGATCACATCAAAATGTATCTCATCATCAAGGGTTTGAGGATAGGATCTAAGTTCGCATAATCCGTCGGGCTACACCGTCCCCGCAGCTTTGAAGGCCTCCTCGAGAGGGCTCAGTCGCATATTGAGTTCGAGGAAGCTGAAGCTGCACAAATTGCCCTCGATCCGAGGCGCAGAGAAGGCCCCCGCGGCAACAAGGAAGAAGACTCCCCTCCACCCAGGCGAGGTGGAGACAGGATAAGAGAAGACTCCCCTCCACCCAGGCGAGGCGGGGAAAGAAAGAAATAAGCCCAGACCAAATAGCCCCGCGAATCACGGGGACCGTCTGGCCTTTTCAAAGACTACACACCACTGAATGCGTCCCGCGCACGCATTTTCAGCAACTGTGCCAATTCGGAGTTCGTCAAAGGAGGAATCCGCTTCCCGAAACCGACGGCTTTCAAACCAAATGCCGACAAGTCCAAGTACTGCCGGTTCCATCGCAGCCACGGACACGTTACTGGAGATTGCGTCCACCTTAAGGACGCAATTGAGACGCTGATTAAGGAAGGGTACCTGAAGAAGTACGCCAAGCAGCAAGAGGCCCCCCGCCCTAGCGGCCAGGAGGCCCAGAATGTCGAGGAGTCAACTCCCTCTCCCAACAACGGATCGCTGCAGGTCGCGTTGAGTATCACGCGGCCTATAGACTTTGGTTTTTCGGGAGAACTCGACAACCCTGAAGTTGTCCGAAACATGTGGAAGAACTTCCCAGCAGAAGACTCGATAAATGCCCGCAGTACCTGGGAATCTTTTCCCCAAGCCCTGGTTATATCTGGCGGAGCCCCCGACCGGTTGACCGTGGGGTCAATAAAGAGGAAATTCGACGAACTAAAAGCAACAACTCCTCGAGCCCCCATCCTCGAGAGAGTTAAGGGAAGATCAAATTCGATTACCTTCTACCTCGAGGAACTTCCTGGTGGGGCGCCGAACGCCAACATCCCCCTCCTGATCTGGGCACAGATGGCCAATTTCGATGTCCACATAATTTTGGTCGACCAGGGAAGCTCGGTGGACATCATGTACGTCCACCTCTTCGAAACCCTCCAGCTGACCAAGCAACACTTGTCCCCGTACGTAGGGTCAGACATACAAGGCTTCAATGGCACAACCACCAGACCATGGGGCTTCGTGGAATTGATGGTCACCTTCGGGATGGAGGAAACTGCCCGACAGGTGAAGACACGCTTCTTGGTGGTGGACTGCCCGTCCCTCTACAACTGCATAATTGGGAGGACCACGTTGGCGGAACTAACGGCCGTACCATCAACGGTCCACCTGAAAATGAAATACTACACGAAGCGCGGACGTGTGGTCACTCTCCACGGGGACATCAACGCGGCCAGAAGATGTTTCGACGCAACAATCAGGGGTCTGAGTGTCGTCGGTGGCACCAAATCTAAGACTCAGGCCGAGACACCTCCAGACGTCGTGCAGGTTCCACTCCTGCCGGTCAGCGCGGTCGACCTTGACAGCAGGTTTCCCGGGGAACAGGAAGAAGCAGGCGAGGACCTCCCAGTTGAAATCAACGGGCAGCCTCTCCACCCAACGCGCCCCGTCCCAGATGGAGATTTCGAGCTGGTTCCCCTCGGCGACAGCCCCGACCGAAGCGTAAATATTGGCTATGGACTCCCCGACCTGGCGAAGCAGCAACTGAAGGCATGTCTCCGAGAGAAATGCAGATTTGTTCGCCTAGAGTGCTGTAGAGATTCTCGGACTGGAGCCCGAAGTAGCTTGTCATCAGCTGACTATAGATCCAGGCGCTAGGGCTGTAGCTCAATGTAGGCGTAGGCAGTCTCCGGAAAAAATGGAGGCTGCTTAAAAAGCTGTAAAAGACCTCCTAGAGGCAAACTTTATTTCTGAGGCCAAGTACACAACTTGGCTCTCAAACGTTGTACTCGTTAAGAAAAATAATGGAAAGTGGAGGATGTACGTTGACTACACGGATCTTAACCGGGCATGCCCGAAAGACTCTTACCCCTTACCTAACATCGACCAGCTGGTCGATAATTCTGCAGGATTCAAATTACTATCCTTTATGGATGCCTATTCGGGGTACAACCAAATCCCCATGGACGAGGCCGACAAGCAGCATACCGCCTTCATGACCGAGTCGGGCAATTACTACTATAACGTAATGCCCTTCGGCTTGAAAAATGCTGGCCCCACCTACCAACGGATGATGAACAAGGTCTTCCAGGCTGATATCGGCGACGTACTCGAGGTCTATATGGACGACATGATCGTCAAATCTGCAGAAGAAGTCGACCATGCTTCTCATCTCAAGAAAGTGTTCGACACGGAGAGGAAATGTCACATGAGGTTCAACCCCGACAAATGAACCTTTGGTGTTCGCGCAGGGAAGTTCCTCAGCTTCTACCTCACGGAGAGAGGCATCGAGGCGAACCCTGACAAATGTAGGGCATTCTCCGAAATCCCTACCCCGAACTCGAAGAAGTCGATCCAGTCACTTAACAGAATGCTGACTGCTCTCTCCCGTTTCGTAGCCAAATCTGCTTAGTACGCACTCCCCTTTTTCAAGCTTCTCCGACAGAAGGCGACTTTTGAATGGAGTGAAGAGTGCGAACAAGCCCTCCTCCATCTAAAACAAGTCTTGTCGCAACCCCCGGTCTTGTCCCGACCGGATACCGGGGAAACACTTCTCTTGTACCTGGCCTTCACCGGTGAAGCGGTGAGTGCTGTCCTTATACGGGAGACCCCCGACGGACAGAAACCGATTTATTTCACGAGCAGAGCTCTTCAGGGCCCCGAGCTCAGATACCAACAGATTGAAAAGGTCGCCATGGCCCTCGTGTCTGTAGCCAGAAGATTACGTCATTACTTCCTGGCCCACACAATCGTGGTAAGGACAGAGCAGCCTATCAGACAGCTCCTCAGTCAGCCAGACATGGTGGGGAGAATGCTCCGGTGGTCTCTCGAGCTATCCGAGTTCGACCTTCGATAAGAAGGAAGAAAAGCCCTGAAAGCCCAAGTACTGGCCGACTTCGTAGCAGAAATGACCGTCCCTGAGTCCTCGACCAATGGCTCCCAGAAATGGACGATTTACGTCGACGGGGCCTCCAGTGCAAAAGGTAGAGGAGCGGGCATTATCCTCGAAAACGAGCAGGGCATCCTGATAGAGGTCTCCCTCGAACTGTCCTTCAAGACATCGAACAACCAAGCCGAATACGAGGCCTTCCTCGCGAGACTTCGACTTGCGGAAGACCTTGGCGCAAAAGAAGTCAAAATCTTTACAGACTCCCAGCTCGTGGCATCACAGGATCGGGGAGAATTCCAGGCCAAGAACGATAATCTCATCGAATACCTAACCTTGGTGCAAGAAAAGTTGAAAAAATTTGTCTCCGCGGAGGTGACTCACATCCCGCGCGAGCACAACACTCGAGCAGACGTGCTCTCGAAGCTTGCGAGCACTAAGAAAAAAGGAGGGAACAAATCAATTATCCAGGAGATACTGACCCAGCCGAGCATAAGCAAACACGCACCGACCACAGGGGTCAACGCAATCGAGGACGCGGACTGTTGGATGACCCCGATTTATGAATATTTGGTGATGGGCAAACTGGCCGACGATCCTAAAGAAGCGGGGACAGTCAAGAGGCGGGCATGTGCGTATACCGTCCTCGAAGGTAAGCTATACCGTCGAGGATTCTCCATTCCCTTACTCCGGTGTGTCGAAGAAGGCAAAGTTTCGGGGATCCTCCAAGAAATCCACGAAGGGATCAACGCCCAGCACCTCGGCGGAAGATCCCTAGCCCGAAAGGCACTCCGAGCGGGGCACTATTGGCCCACTATGCAACATGATGCAAAGGAACACGTTAAGAAATGTGACCGCTGCCAAAGACACGAAGACATACACCTCGCTCCTCCGAACGAGCTTAAGTCATTATCGTCGCCGTGGCCGTTTGCGTGGTGGGGAATGGATATCCTCGGACCTTTCGTCATAGGGTCGTACCAAAACAAGTACCTCATCGTCGGGGTGGATAACTTCACGAAATGGATTGAGGCCGAGGCGCTGGCCAAAATCACTGCTTTCAACATACTCTGTTTCTACAAGAGAAACATCCTCGCCTGATTCGGTGTGCCCCAAGCCATTGTCACGGACAACGGGACGCAGTTCACCGACAGGAACTTCCAAGACTTCGTCGCCAAACTGGGCACAAAACAGCACTTCACGTCGGTTGAGCACCCTCAAACCAACGGCGAGGCCAAACAACGGTGGGTCGAGGAGTTGCACAGTGTCCTCTGGGCGTATCGAACAACCCCACACTCCACGACCGGGGAGACCCCATTTCGCCTAACGTACGGGACCGAGGCAGTTATCCCCGTGGAGATCAGGGAACCCTCGAGGAGGACAGAAGCTCCCCTCGACGAAGAAACAAACAACGAAGCCCTGCGAGAGGAACTTGACCTTGTCGAAGAGATAAAGACCGGAGCTTCCCTCCAAGAAGCCTCTTTAAAACAAAAAATAACTTTGCGTTATAATGACAAAGTTATCAAACGAGACTTCCAAGTAGGCAGTCTTGTCCTACGGAGGAATCAAAAAGATTCACGCGAAGGAAAGCTGGCCGCAAACTGGGAGGGCCCATACCGCATCACCGCAAAGACGGGGACGGGTGCCTATTACCTCGAGAACCTCCACGGTGAACAACTTGCTCGACCATGGAATGCTGAGAAGCTCAAGCAATACTACAGTTAGACACTTCCCGGGACAGTACAACGTCGCGACCACGGGGGCGTGCAACGGTACATGCGCGACACCTCTATATAACACACGACGGCCAAAAACCACGAAGTGTGTGCGTGAGACTTTTTGGCCCGACGAGGAGACCTCAACCGAGCTCCGTCGTTCACGCCACGAAGCTAAGACATCGACCGACTTCTTAGCCTCGTTGAAGGTCGGAGTACAACCCCCGACCACTCGACTAGCTCTCTTCACAGTCGAGGATCATCAGAGTTGAGCAAACCCCAAGGCGCCGGCAATCTCAACTACTTAGGCAAAAATAAGTAATATATAAAGTATCACACACAAGAAAAATTAATAAAGAGGCATAGCGAAGTATTAAAATCGGGGCAAAGCCCATTGTACAAATGTTACATCAATAAGCCCACAAGCCAGGCAACAACAACAAAATGGCGCGTAGACCAAGTAAACTATATTCCTACTCTATAGCAGTCTCAGCGGCGTCTGGCCCACCTCCCTCGTTGGCATTCCCTTCTTGCCCGGGAAGCACTATCCGACCATCGACCACCTCGCAGGCAGCATCAGCCCCGTCGGTCACCAGGTCGGGATTTAGGATCCGAAGTTGCGCCACTGCATTTCGAAACCCTATGCCCGCAGTTTCAAGAGTATCATCCTCGGCTAGCCGGAGATCCTGCTCGAGTCTCCTGAGTTGGGCCACCAGCGCTGCTCGAGTGGTTAGGAGCTTATCCTCTTCAGTTTCACCCTCAGATGGCCGAACAACATCCTCTAACTCGGCAACCCTCTCCTTGAGCCGCTTCTCCTCTGCCTCCAGCTCGGTTATTCGGGCAAGATGACCTTTCTCTGCTTCCTTGGCTTCCTTCAGCTTTGCCTCCGCCCGCTGCTGCTGCTCGTTCTGTTCTTTATTAATGTCCCTGCATTCCTTCAACTCTTTGCGCAGGTCTAGCAGCTCAGCATCCAAGGTCTCGAGCTTTTCTTGCAGTCGAGAAAGCTCAGCAACGGGGCGGGTTTTGTCGTTCAGGACAATAGAAGTCGAGCAGAGCCGCATGATGGCAGAAAGGTCCTCAAAGATCGTTTTCCTCCTCACTTCCGCAGCGGTCCCCAGCACGGCTTGGATTTCAGAGGGAGGGACGCGAGGATAGATGACTTCAGAGAAGAAGCGGGGTTTGAGATGGCAGGGTGGGAGTTCGAAGCTTGAAGGAGGTGGGGGACTTTCTTCGGGGGCCAGGTCGACGATCTCCGCGTTCGAAACCCGTTGTCGTTTCGACGTCCCTTGAGTACCCGGAGACTGGCTTCCAGTAGGAGGTGTCCGCCTACCTGAAATCCCTGACACAGTGGCAGTAGGCTGAGATTGGCTGGAACCTTCGGGCATCGCAGCCGAGGAAACACCCTCAGGCATGACCCCATAAGGAGCAACATCTTGACCCTTTGAACGAGATGCCTCTCCCCAGGCATGCTCTTCCCGAGCCCTCTTCGCCTTCAACTTCTTGAGCCTTTCCTCAGCTCTGGCCATTTTTCCTGCAAAAAGAAAGAAAACATTAGTAAGGCAAAACATACAGACACGAGGAAGGCTTAGGTCGAGGATATTTTCACCACCTAACAGCTCGTCCGCTTCTTCATCGGAGAAGGTCTCGAGCAAAACATGGGTATTGATCAAGCGACGTTGCTTCATCACCTGCCCGTCTGCTCCCGTTATTGGCTCGCCACCCAGCGTTTCGTGTAGGGCTTCATTGAAGCTTTCGACGAAGCGACGATTTTATCGTAAGCTGCCCGGTCATCGACGTCCAACTGATTATGCTTCACCTTGTATTTGTCCACTCCCTTCTTGAAGTGTTCCTCTGTCCAGTACAGGGGGAACTTCGGCTCCAGAACCTCCTCGGAGCGACCGTCGACTGTACGGGTAACCCTTCGATACAGCGAGTGGACGGCCCCGAGGGTGACCGGCTTCACGAAGTAGTAGTGGAACTTGAAGTCCCGGACGGAATCTAAATACGTATGGAACAGAGTTTTGCTTTGCTTGAAGGACACCCATCCGTGTCGTCCACCGGCCGATGACCTTTGAAGATGGAATATCCGAAAGAAGAGGGACACTGTCGGAACGATTTTTAAGTGCTTACAAACGAGCTCGAAGGCCCGGATGAAGGCCAGCGAGTTCGGGTGAATCTACGAGGGTGCCAGCTTCAACCAGGCGAAGATCCCCTCTTGTAAGTCCGTGAAGGGTAGCCTCCACCCCGCCTTGTCGAACATGAATTCATATAACGGGATGCGCATTCCCCGGTAAGGCGAACATATCCGATGGTGCTCCTCTGGGCGGAAAACCTTCCAGAGGAGCACCTATCCTACATCCAAACAAACTTTCAAAATTAAAAAATAACACAAAATCAACATCAATTAATTAAACAACCTCAAAAACAAACATACATCTTATAATAGAACATAGTGGACTCAACAATGTTTGTGGAAGCAATAATATGTTCATCCAAGATAATTATAATGTCATTACAAATGTTGGAAATCTCAACCTCCACACGATTATACAAAAACTGATTCAGAGTAAAACCATACCTACGTTGTTTGTTTCGTCATTTCGTAACATTTGCAGGATGCTAACAATGTATCAATTGAATCTTGAGAATGTGGATCACCCCCATTACAATTTCAAATCAAACTTCATTCATCTTCTTAAACCATAACTGTTAAAAAACTCACAAACAACCACCAAAGACAATAAAATTTATAGCGGACAAAATGTAATACCCCGTAAATTATTTTACTCTGGATAATATTAGTTGTGATCAACTGAGTCCCAGTGTGCTCTGAGAAATTATCTGCAGAGATAATTAGGGTAACTGTTGAACTTAGAGTAAATCCAATTAATATTATCTGACTCTGAGATATTTAAGTATTTGAACTTTAGAGACTTTTTAGACAATTAGTGGTATTGCTAATTGATGATATTTTCCCTATATTATTTCTTTCCTTTCATTTTCCAAAAAAAAGATAGAAAGGATTTTGGAGAGAAAGAAAAGACAAGGAAAGGAAGAGAAAAAGGGGGAAAAAGTTCAAGAGCACAATCATCAAGAACATCATCAAATCTTCATCAATCATCTTCCAATCTTCACCATCTTCATCTATTCAAGGTGGGTTCTAGATTGAAACTTAAGTTTAGAGTTAGAAATGATCATAGCTTAAGTTAGGTTTTTATGAAAATTGCTTAAATTGGTAATCAATGAAATTTAACGGTTGAAATGTGTTAAAATCTGAGTAGTATAAGCTATATGGATGTAAAATCATTTATGTTTGATTATTGGATGTTTGGATATGTTTGGGTGAGGTTTTGGCCCATGGGAGCTCAGCGGTTACGCTGTAGAACTTTTGAAATTTCCCAGATTCGCACTGCAAATCCCCTAGTGAAGGGGAAATCGTGCACTCGTTGGATGTTCGCACGACGAATGAGGGGGCGAATGTTCGCCAGGCTTTCGCCAGTGGTTCGCACTGCGAACCTTAGCTTGTTTTGGTTCTGCCATTGTTCGCCAGACATTCGCACTGCGAATGGTGCAGCAAACAATTATTGGCTAGGCATTCGCTGGGAGCTTCGCACTGCGAATGAGTAGCGAGCACTCGCTGGCTTCTTCGCAATACGAACTTGACAGATCAACCAACTTGATTCTTTCATAACTTTTACCTCGTTTATCCGTTGTGAGTATTCTTGGTATCGTTGTGAAGCTATGAACATCCTCTAACTAATGGTAGTGAGAAACATATGTTTATTTCCCGATTAAATAAATCGGAGGGAATCGTGAATTGGTGTAATGTGTGATGTGTTGCATTATGTGTTTCCATTATGTGATTGACAACTATTTGCCTATGTTCTTATTGTTAAACATGTTTGAATATGTATGCATGTTAAAATATGAAATAGGTAGAGTGAGGAATATTACCGTAAAGAATTTTCGGATAGTGTGAGGATGACCTAGTGACAACGCTCATGCATGAGAGGCCGAGGCGTGTGTCTAGTAATCATAACCAGCTTATCTTGCGGTGTAGTTTCATGAGACTCGAGCACCTCCTCTGAAACGTATGCACAATTACTTGGTAGGTTTGATTCCCTACGTGTAGTACGATTGGAACCTATATGGTAAAGAGACTTGTGATGGTTAACAGGCCATGAAAAGTGACGGTTCACGGTTAACAGGCCGATGATCCCGAATCCAATTCATATGCCAATTAACTACAAGGATCCATGACTCGAGTCATCTTCTAGACGTAGAAGCGGACGGGAAAAGGGGATGCCTTGGTACAGTTATTGATTCGCGAGAGATCCTTGAGTTAACAGGCTCAGGACTTACTTTAGCACTAGTGTGAGTTAACAGGCTCACGAGTATGGATCCATTTATGGCGTGTGCGTACTCAAAGTAATTTCCCTTTCCTTTTGACTTGAGTTAGTATGTTAGAACCTTGTGAAGCCGAGAGGACTATAAGATAGCGAACTCACTGAGATTTGATGTATCTCACCCCACGTTGTTGTTTACATCACAGGTACTACAAGTTCAGTGAAGGGTAAGGATAAAGTGGTTTGACTTTTCCTTACGGGTCGTAGCTTTTGAGATGGCATGGCTCCCGCTATGGCGTTTTATTTTGAGATCATTGTATTGATCTAGTTCTTAGTGCATTTTGGGACATCTTGTATATGTTATGCCGTAGACTTTAGAACTTTGTATTTAGGGAATTGAATGTATATAATGTGTTAACTAGGAACTTAAAGTATTTCAGTACCAAATACTTGGATCTATATATAATATTTATGCTTTGATGTATGAGTTTTATATATGGGTGTTACAGTTGGTATCAGAGCAGGTCGTATCCTCGACCTAGCCATGAAATAGTATAAGTGCTTCTTTCCGTTTCATATGCGTTGTGTCGCCATTGGTCTTACATGTTATATTTATGGTATTGAGCCTGATCAACTTAATCCTATCTGTATGACATTTAGGATCATGGTCGACGGGCGCATAAACAATTGTGGTAGACCAAGAACTACTCCAGCAGGGACAAATTCGCCAGGGGACGAAGGGAATTCCCCTTTGTTTCACTTTATGCAACAGATGTAGCAACAGCGAAATCAGTTTGTGCAACAAATGGTACAGCAGATGGCTGGTGGTGTGCATCCTCCAGTGGTTGTTCCTGAAGCTGCAGGGGGAACCTTTAAGGATTTCATTCGTATGAATCCTCCGAAGTTTCAGGGAGGGTTAGATCCAGTAAAGGCTCATGAATGGATATCCGGTATGGAGCGGATCTTCTTGATAGTTCAGTGCAGTGAGGAAAACAAGGTGGTATTCACTTCTCACTTGTTGAAGGGTCCTGCCATGAGATGGTGGGAAAGCGCTTCAGCCTTAATGAGAATTTAAGAGGTACCGAAAGTATGAGAGCAGTTTAAGCTAATTTTTATGGAGAAGTATTTCCCAAGTTCCTTAAGGTCTCAAAAGGAATTCGAGTTTCAACAATTGAGACAAGGCAACTTGACTGTGGCTTCTTATGCGGAAAAGTTCGAGGTTATGGCTGCTTATTCTAGACAGGCTATGTATGCTCCTGATGATAGGTGGAAGATTGATCAATTTCTTTTTGGTTTGAGGGCTGAAATTTCACATAGTGTGTCTCAGAGAGAATTTACTAGCTATGCTGAATTGTTACGACAGTATTATGTGGCGGAGCATAGCTTAAAGAAGGTGCAAACAGAAGGAGATTTAAGTAAGGTGAATCAAAGTGATTGTGGGAGATCGAATCAACAATTTAGACCGAGACAACAACCTTTCAAAGGGAATCAAGTTCAAAGTTCCAGGACTAGTGCGCCTCCGGTATGTCGTACTTGTGGAAAGAATCATTATGGTAGGTGCAGTTGGGAAGGAATAAGGTGTTATCAGTGTAATAAGGGGGGCCACGTATTGAGGGATTGTCCTCAGAGGAGGAATCAACCGCAATAAAAGAATACCGGGCGAGTGTATACCTTGGATGCGAGGAAAGCAATGGGTGACAACTCTTTGATTGCTGGTACGTGTTTTGTGAATGGAAATCCTTGTTTTGTGTTATTTGATTGTGGAGTAACACATTCTTTTGCATTGATACAATGTGTGAAGCGGCTTGGGTTGCAAGCAGTTCCGTTGTCTCCACCCATGGTGGTTACTACTGCCATGGATGAGATTGTTGAAACACCGTTGATGTGTGAAAATTGTGTATTATCGGTGAATGAGAGAGTTTTCCAGATTGATCTTATCTGTTTGCCGCTTAAGAAAGTGGATGTTGTTCTGGGAATGGATTGGCTTTCTGCTAATTTGGTTTTTATCGGTTGTGAGGAGAAGTTAATTATTATTCCGTCCAGGGAGGCTACTCCGAAGGATGTGTTAACTACTATTCTAGAAGGTACGGTTGGAATGATTAATTTCTTGTTTGAGGAGGAAAAATCCGTTTTTTGATTCTTACTAAGGAGGAGGGTGGTAACCGCCAAGTTTTGAGTATTCTGGTAGTTAGTGACTTTCCTGAAATTTTCCCTGAGAATATCACTTTTCTTCCCCTGGGGCGGAAAGTGGAATTCTCTATTGACCTGATATCGGGAACGGCTCCAATATCTGTTTCTCCGTATCGGATGGCACCACTTGAATTAAGAGAATTAAAGGATCAATTGGAAGAGTTGTTGACTAAGCATTTTGTTCGACCCAATGTTTCGCCCTGGGGAGCTCCTGTGTTGTTGGTAAAGAAAAAGGATGGTTGAATGCGGTTGTGTATTGATTACCGTCAGTTGAATAAGGTCACCATCAAGAACAAATACCCATTACCAAGGATAGACGATCTGTTAGATCAATTGAAAGGAGCCTGTGTGTTCTCGAAGATTGATTTACGGTCGGGTTATCATCAGATTCGGGTGAAGAGTTCAGATGTACCAAAGACTGCGTTTAGGACCCGTTATGGTCATTATGAATTTTTGGTGATGCCTTTCGGTGTGACGAATGCTCCGACAGTTTTCATGGATTATATGAATCGGATATTTCAACCCTATTTGGACCAATTTATGGTAATTTTTATTGATGACATTCTTATCTATTCTCGTGACCCTCAAGAGCACGGAGAACACCTAAGAATCGTTGTATCCATCTTACAAGAGAGGCAACTTTTTGCTAAGTTAAGTAAGTGTGAGTTTTGGATGTCGGAGGTTAATTTTCTTGGACATGTCATATCTCAGAGAGGTGTCGCGGTTGATCCATCGAAAGTTGAAGCAGTGATAAATTGGGAGAGACCAAAGAATGTGTCTGAAGTTAGAAGCTTCTTGGGACTAGCAGGTTATTATAGAAGGTTTATTAAGGGCTTTTCCCAACTGGCTTTACCGATGACGAGACTTACTCGGAAGGATTATGCATATGAATGGGATTCGGCTTGTGAGCAAAGTTTTATGAGTTTGAAAGAGAGATTGACGATCGCTCCTGTTTTGGTTATTCCTGATCCTAGCAAGTCGTATGAGATATATTGTGATGCATCGAAGATGGGATTAGGAGGTGTGCTAATGCAAGATGGACATGTAGTGGCTTATGCTTCACGATAGTTAAAAGTCCATGAAGAGAATTATCCAACGCATGATTTAGAATTGGCGGCCGTTGTTTTTACCTTGAAGGTGTGGCGTCACTATTTGTATGGTGTGCGTTTTGAGATGTTTAGTGACCACAAGAGCTTAAAGTACCTCTTTGATCAGAAGGAGTTGAACATGCGTCAAAGGAGGTGGATGGAATATTTGAAAGATTATGATTTAGAACTAAAGTACCATCTGGGTAAAGCGAATAAGGTGGCGGATGCTTTAAGCAGGAAAGTGTTGCATAGTGTCGACTTGATGATGTTAGAGTATACCTTATTGGAAAAATTTCGAGATCTAAATCTTCATTTTGTTTGGACCCCTAATGGTGTGATTATGGGAAATTTGAATATCACTTTTACTCTTCGGGAAGAAATCCAACAAGAGCAAGGGTTAGATGAGAAGTTACAAGAAGTGTTATTGCAACCGGGTTTTGTACGTGCTACCGACGAAGTTATTGTATTTAACCAAAGGATTTGTGTTCCGGATAACACGGAGTTGAAAAGGAGGATTTTGGAAGAAGCGTATAAGGGTGCTTTTACTATACATCCGGGATCTTCAAAGATGTACCAAGATCTAAAGAGGGACTATTGGTGGTCCAGGTTGAAAAAGGATATGCGGTGTATGTGTCAGAATGTGCAGTGTGCCAACAAGTGAAGATAGAACATCAAAGACCGGGTGGCTTGCTGCAACTTTAGAAATTCCAGTGTGGAAATGGGAGAGTATTTTGATGGACTTCACGGTGGGATTACCCCGTGCGCAAGGTGGTTATGATTCGATTTGGGTAATCATGGATCGGTTAACGAAATCCGCGCATTTCTTAGCTGTGAAGACTACCTACAAGGCGAGTCATCTCACAAGGTTGTTCATTTCGGAGATAGTGAGATTGCATGGTATTCCTACTAGTATCGTTTCAGATAGAGATCCAAAATTTACTTCGAGATTTTGGAGAGCTTTTCAACAAGCGATGGCACGAAGTTGTGTTTGAGTACGTCGAATCATCCACAAACGGATGGTCAGACGAAACGGACAATACAAACCATGGAAGACATGTTGAGAGCTTGTGTACTTGAAAGTGGGGGAAATTGGATAGACCTTTTGCCGTTGATTGAGTTCTCTTATAATAACAGTTACCATGCAAGTATTGGTATGGCGCCTTATGAAGCATTATATGGAAGGAAGTGTAGAACCCCATTGTGTTGGACGGAGATTGGCGAAGATAGGATGTTGGGACCCGATATTGTTCACGAAACTACAGAGAAAATTAGGATGATCCGTGATAAGGTCAAACAAGCACAAGATCGTCAGAAAAGCTATGCAGATAACCAAAGAAGACCTTTAAAATTTGAAGAAGGCGATCACATATTTTTGAAGGTTACACCGAGATTGCAGTTGAAAGGACTGTTTCTGTCGCGGAAGTTAAGTCCGAGATATGTGGGACCATATCATATTTTGGAAAGAATTAGTGAAGTAGCTTACAGATTAGCCTTACCGCCTTCTCTGTCAGAGATGCACGACGTTTTTCATGTATCTCAGCTTTGAAAATTTGTCCCAGATCCTCTTCAGCCAATTTTACCAGATACAATTGAGATAGAAGCATATTTGACATTTTAGCCTCAACCGAGTCGTATCACCGGAAGGGAAACTAAAGTGTTAAGGAATAAAGAGATTCCTCTTGTTAGGGTCCAATGGGATGAGACGCATCCGGGCGATGCAACTTGGGAATTGGAATCGGAGATGCGGGAAGTCTATCCTCATCTTTTCAGGTAATTGTTTTAAATTCGTGGGGGAATTTCTATTTATGGGGGGGAGGATGTAATACCCCGTAAATTATTTTACTCTAGATAATATTAGTTGTGATCAACTGAGTCCCTGTGTGCTCTAAGAAATTATCTGCAGAGATAATTAGGGTAACTGTTGAACTTAGAGTAAATCCAATTAATATTATCTGACTCTAAGATATTTAAGTATTTGAACTTTAGATACTTTTTGGACAATTAGTGGTATTGCTAATTGATGATATTTTCCCTATATTATTTCTTTCCTTTCATTTTCCAAAGAAAAAGATAGAAAGGATTTTGGAGAGAAAGAAAAGAGAAGGAAAGGAAGAGAAAAAGGGGGAAAAAGTTCAAGAGCACAATCATCAAGAATGTTAGTTTCTTGGATTGGCTGGAATTTTGGTAAAACAAAGTATGTTCAATGTTGATGTCAAGGTGGTGATGTTGCAACATTGAGTCTTAACACTGGGCTGTGTTAAGTAGTGAAGCTGTTCAATGTTCGATGTCACATGGGTGATGTCACAACATTGAGTCTTAACACTGGGTTGTGTTAAGAGTTAAGTTGGGTGTCTGATGTCATAAGCGATGTTGTGACATTAGATCTGCAGAATTAATAACATCAGGTTTATGATGTTGTTAGGGTTTGCGTTTTAGCTAGAATTGTGGAGAGCAGGTAGTCTCATTGGTTGCGGATATCTTGGGATAGATATTCTCTGTTGCATAGAGATTTGATGCAGATTTGTAGGAAGTTTAAAGGCTGAAGATTTAAGAAGATTTTGGGAGAGAAAATCTGTTTTGAAGATTCAGTTTTAAACAACAAATCAGGTCAGATATTGTAGCAGGTCCAAGCCCAATTCAGATAGCTATATAAAGCGCATCAGTACTGAAGGAAAAATGACGAAGAAATAGAGCTAAAGACTGAGAGTCGTTTTGTGTCTTCGTGTATGTGTTTGTAAACCATTCTAGTGTGAATTGGTGTTGTCGTTTTGAGTTGTTCTTGATCAAAGCTGTGAAGCAGAATCAAGTAGTGTTATTCAAAGTGTGTGATCTTTGAATTATCTCACTGAAGTGTTTTAGGGATTGAGTAGTGTTCTCATACTTAAGTGGTTTCTTAGGTAGAAAGTCACTAGTAGGAATTAAGATTAGGAGATTGTCAACTGGGTTGTTGAGTCTGTAATTTAATTCTACAAGTAGTGAATTTCATCCCTAGCTTGGTAGCCCCCAGACGTAGGTAGTTAGACCGAACTGGGTGAACAATTCATTATGTTATTGCTTGTTATTGCATTGTCCATTGCAGAGTGTGTTGTTGTGACATCGCACGTAACATCACACATCTGGTACCAGAATTTCAATTGGTATCAGAGCAGGCATCTTGTCTGTCTCTGGGTGAGATCTAGGGAAGTTACTTTTTGGTGTAAAGATGGACAAAGAAGTTAGAGGATTTGTCAACAGACCCCATATTTTGGATGGATCCAATTATGACTATTAGAAACCAAGGATGACTACTTTCTTAAAATCTTTGGACAGCAGGGCATGGAAGGCCATTATTAAAGAGTGGAAAACACCTGTTGTGTGTGAGAAAGATGATGCTGGCAAAGATAAAGAAGGTACCTCAAAGCTGAAACCTGAAGAAGAATGGACCAAGGAAGAAGATGAGCTTGCTCTTGGAAATTCCAAAGTTCTGAATGAAATCTTCAATGGAGTGGATAAAAACATATTCAGGTTGATCAATACCTGTGAAGTTGCTAAGGAAGCTTGGGATATTTTGAAGGCTACACATGAAGGAACATCTAGAGTTAAGATGTCAAGACTTCAGATTCTAACAGCGAAGTTTGAAAGTCTGAAGATGAAGGAAGATGAGACTATTCATGACTTCCATATGAGTGTTCTTGAGCTGGCCAATGCATCCAGTGCTTTTGGAGAAAAGATGTCAGAAGAAAAGCTGGTAAGGAAAATCCTTAGGTCCCTTCCTAAGAGGTACAAGATAAAGGTGACTGCAATTGAAGAAGCTCAAGACATCAGCAAAATGAGGGTTGATGAGCTTATTGGATCTCTTCAAACATTTGAGCTAGGGTTAAGTGAAGAGGAACCTGAGAAGAAGTCCAAGAGTATAGCTTTGGTTTCCAGTTCTGAAGAAGCCAAGAAAGGGAAAGAAGATGATTCTCAGGAGGAGCTGTCTCAGGCTATTGCTTTGCTGGGTAAACAGTTCAACAAAGTTATGAAGAGGATAAATAGGAGTTATAATCCCAATGTCAAGAACATTACCTCTGACATCAACAGATCAGGAGAACAAGGAAAAAAGTCTAAAGATGAAGAAAAATCCAGTAATGACAAAGGGATACAATGCTTTGAGTGTGAAGGGTTTGGACGTGTCAAGAAGGAATGTCCTACTTTTCTAAAGAAGCAGAAAGGGTTATCAGCTTCTTGGTCTGACAGCGAGAGTGAATCTGAAGAAAATTCAGCTAAACTTGTTAGAGCTATGGTTGGGGCTTATGAGTCAGATGAGGAGTCTTGTGATGATGAGGTTTCTTACGATGAACTTGCTGTCACTTACAAAGATCTTTTCGTGAGAAGTGAGCAAGTTGTCTTGAAAGAGAAGAGTTGAAGAAAACCATAGTACAGTTAAAAGCAGAAAAGACTGAACTTGAAGCAGAAGTTAGTATGCTTAACTATAAACTAGACTCTATGACCAAAACTATCAGAATTTTGAACAATGGCACTGATGCGTTAGACAACATTCTTAGTATTGGGAAGATGGCTGCAGACAAACATGGTTTGGGATTCACCAGTGATGCAAGCTCTATTGATGTTATCACCACCAAACCAGTGATGTTAAAACATATGTTAAAACATCATGACAGAACTCCATCTAAGAAGAAATACAGACACTGGAGGTGTCACCATTGTGGGTGTTTCGGATACATTAAGGCTTATTGTTATAAGCTACATGGGTATCCACAGAAGGCTCATCAGGTTGTTCCCAAACAGAACTGTTATAAAGGAAGGCAGGTTTCCAAGCCTAAGAAGCAATGGGTCCCTAAAGTTAAGGTCACCAGCTTGATAGCTCACACTTCTTTAAGGGTTTCAACCAAAGAAGATTGGTACTTTGACAGTGGGTGTTCAAGGCACATGACTGGGATAAAGAATCTGTTGGTAGACGTGAAGCTTCATTCTTCAGGCTATGTTACATTTAGTGATGGGGTTAAAGGAGAGATCAAGGGGATTGGAAAACTAAACTGTGCTGGTGCTCCCATACTGGAGGATGTTCTTCTTGTTAGAGGACTGACAGCAAAATTGATTAACATTAGTCAACTTTGTGATCAAGGATTTAAAGTAGACTTTACAAAGTCTGAATGCATTGTCCAAGATGATAAAGGAGAAGTCATTATGAAGGGAGCCAGGTCTAAGGACAATTGTTATCTTTGGGTGCCTCAAAACTCAGATTCTTCCACGTGTGTTTTTGCTAAAGAAGATGATGTCAAAATTTGGCATCAGAAGTTGGGACATCTTCACTTGAAGGGAATGAAGAGAATCATCTCCTCAGAAGCAGTCAGAGGAATTCCCAAACTTAATATTGAGGAAGGAAAAGTGTGTGGTGACTGTCAAAAAGGGAAGCAGACTAAGATGTCTCATCCGAAGCTTCAACGTGACACCACCTCCAAGGTTTTGGAACTACGTCATATGGACTTGATGAGACCTATGTAGGTAGAAAGTCTGGGTGGAAAGAAATATGCTTATGTAGTTGTGGATGACTATTCAAGATACACCTGGGTGAGCTTCATCAAAGACAAATCAGAGGTGTTTGATGTTTTTAAAGATCTTTGTCAAAGACTCCAAAGAGAGAAGGAGAGTAAGGTTATCAGAGTAAGAAGTGACCATGGAAGAGAGTTTGAAAATAGAAAGTTTGAAGAATTTTGGTCTGCTGAAGGTATAAGTCATGAGTTTTCATCTCCTATTACTCCTCAGCAAAATGGAGTAGTTGAGAGGAAGAACAGAACTATCCAAGAGTCTGCCCGAGCTATGATCCATGCCAAGAAACTTCCCTATCATTTCTGGGCTGAAGCCATGAATACTGCCTGCTACATTCACAACAGGGTTACCCTGAGAAGACGCACTTCATCCACTCTATATGAACTATGGAAGGGAAGAAAACCTAATGTTAAATACTTTCATGTTTTTGGAAGTAGATGTTATATTCTGGCCGATAGAGAGCAGAGAAGAAAATTGGATTCCAAAAGTGATGAAGGAATATTTTTGGGATATTCTACTAACAGTAGAGCATATAGAGTTTTCAACTCTAGAACCAAGGTGATGATGGAGTCCATCAATGTGGTGATTGATGACAGTGACAAGCAGGAAGATGATGATGTCCTAGATGCTGTTGAGACATCAGTTGGTGAAGCTGCACCAGAAGCTGAAAACAGAAGCCAAACTCCTAGTGTTGCTGCTGCTGAGCCTGAAGCTGAGTAACCTAATAAAGATCCCTCCATCAGAGTGCAAAAGGACCACCCAAAGGAGCTCATTATAGGTGATCCAAACTCTGGAGTGAGGACTAGGTAAAGAGATGTTGTAGCAAGTTCATGTTTTGTCTCCAAAATTGAGCCCAAGAATGTCAAGGAAGCATTGACAAATGAGTTTTGGATAAATGCAATGCATGAAGAGCTGGAGCAATTCAAGAGGAATGAAGTATGGGAACTAGTACCTAGGCCTGATGAAGTCAATGTGATTGGCACCAAGTGGATCTACAAAAATAAATCTGATGAACAATGAGTGGTCACCAGAAACAAGGCCAGATTAGTTGCTCAGGGATACACTCAGGTTGAAGGAATTGATTATGATGAAACCTTTGCTCCTGTGGCTAGACTGGAATCTATCAGATTGCTCTTAGGTGTGGGTTGTAATTTCAAATTCAAGCTTTGTCAGATGGATGTTAAAAGTGCCTTCTTGAATGGTTACTTAAACGAAGAGGTGTATGTTAATCAACCAAAAGAATTTATTGATTCAACATTTCCTGACCATGTGTACAAACTAAGGAAAGCTCTATATGGTTTGAAGCAAGCACCAAGAGCTTGGTATGAAAGACTTACTGAATTCCTGGTTGTGAATGGCTACAGAAAAGGAGGAATTGACAAGACCTTGTTTGTTAAAGAGGAAGGAGGGAAACTGATGAAAGCTCAAATCTATGTTGATGACATAGTATTTGGTGGGATGTCAGATGCAATGGTGAAACATTTTGTGGAACAGTTGCAGTCTGAATTTGAAATGAGTCTTGTTGGTGAGCTGAACTATTTTCTTGGTCTACAAGTTAGACAAATGGAGGACTCCATATTCATTTCTCAGAGCAAGTATGCAAAGAACACAGTGAAGAAGTTTGGTCTAGAGAATGCTAATCACAAGAGGACTCCTGCTCCTACTCATCTAAAATTATCCAAGGATGAACATGGGGTCAGTGTGGATCAAAGTTTATATAGAAGCATGATTGAAAGTCTATTGTATCTCACAGCTAGCAGACCTGACATTGCTTTTGCTGTTGGAGTTTGTGCCAGATATCAATCTGAACCTAAGGCTAGTCACTTGAATCAAGTGAAAAGGATCTTGAAATATGTAAATGGCACTAGTGACTATGGGATGCTGTATAGTCATGGTTCTGGGACTGAGTTAAGGGGATATTGTGATGCTGACTGGGTTGGAAGTGCTGATGATAGGAAAAGCACTTTAGGAGGTTGTTTCTTCCTAGGGAATAATCTGATATCTTGGTTTAGTAAAAAGCAGAACTGTGTGTCTCTTTCTACTGCTAAAGCTGAGTACATAGCAGCAGGGAGTAGTTGTTCTCAACTCGTGTGGATGAAGCAGATGTTAACTGAATACAATGTCAAGCAAGATGTCATGACATTGTACTGTGATAATTTGAGTGCTATCAATATCTCTAAGAATCCTATTCAATATAGCAGAACTAAGCATATTGATATAAGGCATCATTTTATAAGAGAATTGGTTGAGAACAAAGTTGTTGCATTGGAGCATGTAGCTACAGAAAAACAGTTAGCTGATATCTTTACTAAAGCATTAAATGCAAACCAATTTGAAAGTTTGAGAAGTAAATTGGGAATTTGCATTCATGAAGATTAATTGTGCTTGGCTGTCAAATTGTGGCTAAAAAGGGGGAGAAATAGCCAAGTGAGCCAAGAGTTTCAAAGAGTACAAATGTCAAATGCTGCTAAAGTAATGTAAAAGGGGGAGTAATTGCTGATCTGCTGAACAGCTGTTATGCTGGTTCTTGTTTTGAGGGGGAGCACCATTGTTGACACCATTGTGATTGTTGAAAATTGTAGCTGTTGAAGATGGTGTTGCAGTAGAGTTTTGTGTTAAGTGAAGTCTGTATGTATTGAAGATGCTGCTGCTTGAAGTTTCAAAAAATATTCAAGTTTATTCCACTGCTGAAGTCTCTGAAGGTGCAGAGATTATTTTAGCCAAAATTAGCCAAAGGGGGAGATTGTTAGTTTCTTGGATTGGCTGGAATTTTGGTAAAAAAAAGTATGTTCAATGTTGATGTCAAGGTGGTGATGTTGCAACATTGAGTCTTAACACTGGGCTGTATTAAGTAGTGAAGCTGTTCAATGTTCGATGTCACATGGGTGATGTCACAACATTGAGTCTTAACACTGGGCTGTGTTAAGAGTTAAGTTGGGTGTCTGATGTCATAAGCGATGTTGTGACATTAGATCTGCAGAATTAATAACATTAGGTTTATGATGTTGTTAGGGTTTGCGTTTTAGCTGGAATTGTGGAGAGCAGGTAGTCTCATTGGTTGCGGATATATTGGGATAGATATTCTCTGTTGCATAGAGATTTGATGCAGATTTGTAGGAGGTTTAAAGGCTGAAGATTTAAGAAGATTTTGGGAGAGAAAATCTGTTTTGAAGATTCAGTTTTAAACAACAAATCAGGTCAGATATTGTAGCAGGTCCAAGCCCAATTCAGATAGCTATATAAAGCGCATCAGTACTGAAGGAAAAATGACGAAGAAATAGAGCTAAAGACTGAGAGTCGTTTTGTGTCTTCGTGTATGTGTTTGTAAACCATTCTAGTGTGAATTGGTGTTGTCGTTTTGAGTTGTTCTTGATCAAAGTTGTGAAGCAGAATCAAGTAGTGTTATTCAAAGTGTGTGATCTTTGAATTATCTCACTGAAGTGTTTTAGGGATTGAGTAGTGTTCTCATACTTAAGTGGTTTCTTAGGTAGAAAGTCACTAGTAGGAATTAAGATTAGGAGATTGTCAACTGGGTTGTTGAGTCTGTAATTTAATTCTACAAGTAGTGAATTTCATCCCTGGCTTGGTAGCCCCCAGACGTAGGTAGTTAGACCGAACTGGGTGAACAATTCATTATGTTATTGCTTGTTATTGCATTGTCCATTGCAGAGTGTGTTGTTGTGACATCGCACGTAACATCACACATCTTGTACCAGAATTTCAAAAAACATCATCAAATCTTCATCAATCATCTTCCAATCTTCACCATCTTCATCTATTCAAGGTGGGTTCTAGATAGAAACTTAAGTTTAGAGTTAGAAATGATTATAGCTTAAGTTAGGTTTTTATGAAAATTGCTTAAATTGATAATCGATGAAATTTAACAGTTGAACTGTGTTAAAAACTGAGTAGTATAAGCTATATGGATGTAGAATCATTTATGTTTGATTATTGGATGTTTGGATATGTTTGGGTGAGGTTTTGGACCATGGGAGTTCAGTGGTTATGCTGTAGAACTTCTGAAATTTTCCAGATTCACACTGCGAATCCCCTAGCGAAGGGGAAATCGTGCACTCGCTGGATGTTCGCATTGCGAATGAGGGGGCGAATGTTCGCCAGGCTTTCGCCAGTGGTTCGCACTGCGAACCTTAGCTTGTTTTGGTTCTGCCACTGTTCGCCAGACATTCACACTGCAAATGGTGCAACGAACAATTGTTGGCTAGGCATTCGCTGGGAGCTTCGCACTGCGAATGAGTAGTGAGCACTCGCTGGCTTCTTCGCAATGCGAACTTGACAGATCATCCAACTTGTTTCTTTCATAACTTTTACCTCGTTTATCCGTTGTGAGTATTCTTGGTATCGTTGTGAAGCTATGAACATCCTCTAACTAATGGTAGTGAGAAACATATGTTTATTTCCCGATTAAATAAATTGGAGGGAATCGTGAATTGGTGTAATGTGTGATGTGTTGCATTATGTGTTTCCATTATGTGATTGACAACTATTTGCCTATGTTCTTATTGTTAAACATGTTTGAATATGTATGCATGTTAAAATATGAAATAGGTAGAGTGAGGAATATTACCGTAAACAATTGTCGGATAGTGTGAGGATGACCTAGTGACAACGCTCTTGCATGAGAGGCCGAGGCGTGTGTCTAGTAATCATAACCAGCTTATCTTGCGGTGTAGTTTCATGAGACTCGAGCACCTCCTCTGAAACGTATGCACAATTACTTGGTAGGTTTGATTCCCTACGTGTAGTACGATTGGAACCTATATGGTAAAGAGACTTGTGATGGTTAACAGGCCATGAGAAGTAACGGTTCACGGTTAACAGGCCGATGATCCCGAATCCAATTCATATGCCAAGTAACTACAAGGATCCATGACTCGGGTCGTCTTCTAGACGTAGAAGCGGACGGGAAAAGGGGATACCTTGGTACGGTTATTGATTAGCGAGAGATCCTTGAGTTAACAAGCTCAGGACTTACTTTAGCACTAGTGTGAGTTAACAGGCTCACGAGTGTGGATCCATTTATGGCGTGTGTGTACTCAAAGTCATTTCCCTTTCCTTTTGACTTGAGTTAGGATGTTAGAACCCTGTGAAGCCGAGAGGACTATAAGATAGCGAACTCACTGAGATTTGATGTATCTCACCCCACGTTGTTGTTTACATCACAGGTACTACAGGTTCAGCGAAGGGTAAGGATAAATTGGTTTGACTTTTCCTTACGGGTCGTAGCTTTTGAGATGGCATGGCTCCCGCTATGGCATTTTATTTTGGGATCATTGTATTGATCTAGTTCTTAGTGCGTTTTAGGACATCTTGTATATGTTATGCCGTAGACTTTAGAACTTTGTATTTAGGGCATTGAATGTATATAATGTGTTAACTAGGAACTTAAAGTATTTCAGTACCAAATACTTGGATCTATATATAATATTTATGCTTTGATGTATGAGTTTTATATATGGGTGTTACACAAAAATTAATAGCAATTTATACAATCCAAACTAACCAGCAAATATACATCATACTCTGAACAAATTTGAAACGAAACTTATACGAAACTGAATTTGACGGCAAATAAACATCATATTCAGAACTCAACGTGCAAAAACTTAACCAAAACTCAAACTAAATGAAACTTACCAGGATTTAAACAAAGTTTATCAGAAGAGATGACATCCGAAGCCACGCTCACAACTACCGAATTCAGAACAACTGTTGTAAGTTTATAGGAAGTTGCTATTAAATATGCACACATTCATTGTATATGTAGATTCTAATGTCAAACAACATATGCAAGTGGAGGAAAATGAATGTGTACCTCTTAAACGGTTAGTCTCATAACAGTTTTTCCAAATCACTCTCACCATCTTACCAACACTATATACCTGCAAAAGTAATTTGGTAGTGAATTGGTGGTAATAGTTTCATAGATAAAAAATGAGGAAACTGTTAAGTGAATTTTTTTCATATCAGCTCTTAGTATCTCCAAAAAGGAAAAAAAAGAAAAACATTACAAACATCCTCAAGTCCGATTACAGCATCTTTGATATTCGTTGACACGAAAACATGAAAAAAAATGAAAGAAACATGAAAAATAAAGAGCAGTAAATCAATAGAAAGTAATTGAGCAACATAAAGTCAGTAAAGCAAAGGAGATACCTTTCATATTTAAATGGTCGGAGATGGAGATCAGAAAGGGTTTTTCTATAACGTTTCTCCAGTCTAAAGGATGTTTGGTTCTCTAAATAGGGTATGAGGAGATAAGAAAGAAAATAGCTTTGATTTCTCCATTGGAGGTGGTGTGGTCGTAGATAGGGTGGAGAAAGGGGCGGCGGCGGTCTCGGGTTATGGGACAAAGAGAGAACACGAAAGATGGTTCAGAGAGAGAAGATGGTTATTGGAATAAGATTGAATTTTGAAAAAAGGAATAGTTACCCGTGCTTAATTGTAGTTATCCGTGCAAGTTTTCAACTTCCAAGTTCCGTTTCATTCTACAATAAAATCTAAAACAAAATTAAGAGATAATCTTTATTTTTTTAATTGGAAAATGAAGGTAAAAAAATACATGAATGCCACATCAGCCACATTTATTGTGAGATGCATAAGATTAGAGATAGTAAGAAAAGTTTAAGTTGTTAAGCCAAAGATTAATTTAGATAATTCCAGGTACTATTCTTTTAATAAATAGATATTGACTGTTGGTTTAAAAGGTTTATTATTTCATTAATCTCTAATTACTCTGTATTCAAGCTAGTTTTAATATATCATTTATATAATCAGGGGATAAATATAAAAAATATTTAATTGATTCAAGTATGACATTGGGCTAAATTTAGGGTTACTATTAGGATATTAGGTTTAATTAGGGTAATTAGAACTTAGGGTTAAATAATTAAGATTAACATAATTGGATCAAAACAAAAATAATAAAAATAGTAAATTGTCAAAATAAGAAATAATCTTAATAATTCTCGTCAAAGTATTCTAAATAAAATTATACTTTAGTTTGACAACTTATTTATTTTAGTCTAAATCAAATAAAAATAGAAAAAGGGGGAATAAATGATAAAAACAAGTATTTAACATTTTTATAATTCCTATACTTTGGGTTTAAGTATTTAACTAGGATAATGTTAGGTTTATTTAGGAAAATTTAAGGATTAATTAGAGATTGAGTAATTAAATAAGGGTTCAATTAATTATTTATTTTCACTTGTTTGAAAAATCAATATGTTTGATTAGAGAGTTTGACCTTCTTAACTAATTTCTAAATTAGCTTAAGGCATGATTAAGTTGTTCTTAATTATTAATTATATTATTTGTCTAAAGGTTTAATTAAGGATATAATATAAAATAGGCATTATTGAAAAATAGTTAAATAAGGAATATGGGGTAGCTTATTGGGATTTGAGGGTCTATTTACAATATTATTAATCTTAATTAAGTTAAGACTTGATTTTTACAAATACCAAGGAATAAATAAGGGATAAAAAATTGAGAAATAAAATGAGGGATAAAGGATAAAAGATTTTGGGTTATAAAGAAATAATTAGGGAATAGTCTCATGGGATAATTCTAAGGGACATTAGGGATATAAGAGGGATAAGGGATATAACTTAGGGATTTCGTTATATAATAATTATATGAATAATTCATTTTTAAAATAAATTTAAAGGGGATATTACTTTCATAAATAAAAATGGGATAAAACTCTTGATATCCGAGATTATAAACAAATGGATTAAGATTTTTGGGATAGAACTCTTAATATCCTAGAGTATAAACAAATGGATTAGGATTTTTGGGATAGAACTCTTGATATCCGAGAGTATAAACAAATGGATTAGGATTTTTGGGATAAACCTCTTGATATCCGAGAGTATAAACAAATGGATTAGGATTTTTGGGATAAAACTCTTGATATCCGAGAGTATAAATAAATGGATTAGGATATGGGATAGAACTCTTTATATCCGAGAGTATAAATAAATGGATTAGGATTTGGGATAGAACTCTTAATATCCGAGAGTATAAACAAATGGATAAGGATTTTTAGGGATAGAACTCTTCATCCAAGAGTATACATAATGGATAAGGATTTGGGGATAGAACTCTTCATCCAAGAGTATAAATAATGGATAAGGATTTGGGGATAGAACTCTTCACCCAAGAGTATAAATAATGGATAAGGATTTTTAGGGATAGAACTCTTCATCCAAGAGTATAAATAATGGATAAGGATTTGGGATAGAACTTTTCATCAAAGAGTATAAATAAAGGATTAGGATTAGGATTAGAAAGGGGAATAGGAATAGGAATAGGGGATATAGGAGGTGAACTACGGATACTCTGATCCTTCAAAATTGAAGGTACGTAGGCATAGGGTTGTAAACCCTAGCGAGTACAATAATAATAAAAAAATTTAGGGTCCCCTCTTCTCTTTGTACAATAATAAGGAATTTTTGTAAATAAAAATAAAAAGTCAAACATTCAAGTAATAAGCAAACATACCCTAGAACTTAAGGAGGATCCCATTAAGTACAATGGAGGTGAGGGGTGCCTAACACCTTCCTCTCACTTAACTGACTCCCGAACCTTGATGTCTCACCCTTAGGTTTTAGGTTTTCTCATTATTTTCCTGCCCCTTAGGGCGAATAAAGGATGATGGCGACTCGATATTTTTTTTCGGCCGCGACCAGTATCATAAATAATGCGAATGTTGTAGAAATTTGGAAGGAGTTTTAAGATCGACTTCAAAAGAAAAATTGTCCTTGTATTTTCAATTGAAAAAGAATCTTTCTCAGTTGCACACAAGATTCCTTCACTCAATTCTTATTTGACTCAATTCAAATCTCCATGGAAAGAACGGGGGAATTTTGGCCTATTCAAATATGTCATTATGTGGGAGGTGAAACCTATCATTGATCATCCTTAAAATGAGTATATTCTTACTTTCTTGATGGGGCTTAATGAATCTTTTAACAAGGTCCTTGGTTAAATTTTATTGATGGATATTTTTGCATTCAATCAACAATAATGAAAGATCAATAAGAGTATGGGTAACTAAGTCTAAAATTATGTTTGGTGTAGATATGCCTAAAGGGAGAAACAAAGCAAGAGTCATGGTACTTGGATAATGGTTGCTCACGACATATGACAAGACAAAAGCATATGTTTCAAACCTTGACTCTGAAAGATGAAAGAAGATTGGGGTTTGGAGGAGATCAGAGAGGGAAGATCATTGGTAATTCCTTAACCTCTATTAATAATGTTTGGCTAGTAAATGGACTAAAACTTAACCTACTAAGCATTAGTCAATTTGTGACAGTGGTTATGAAGTTTTGTTTATTAAGAACTTTTGTTCAGTCATCAATGTGTCTGATAAATCAATAATATTCAAAGGTAAGAGGAAGAGAAATGTTTATAAAATTAATCTTTCTGAATTGACTAATCAAAAGGTAGTTTTCCTTATGTAAGTGAGTGATGAAAAATGAGTCTGACACAAAAAGTTAGGTCATGCTAAGTGGAGATTAATCTCTAAACTTAGTAAGTTAAAACTTGTTAAAGGGCTGTCGAATCTTGATTATCACTCAGATGCTCTTTGTGGAGCATGTCAATTAGGGGAGAATAATAAAATATCTTTTAAATCTAAAAACATTGTCTCTACATCTAGACCCTTAGAATTGCTTCACGTTGATATGTTTGGTGCTATTAGGACTACTTCAATCAATAGGAAGAAATATGGATTAGTCATTATTGACGACTTCAGCAGATGAACTTGGGTTAAATTCCTTAGAACTAAAGATGAATTATATGAGGTATTTAGCATCTTTTGCACACAAGTACAATCTAAAAAGGAATCAAAGATTTTAAAATTTAGAAGTGATTATGCTGATGAGTTTGAAAATGAGACATTTGAAAGTTTTTGAGAAAAATTTGGAATTATCCATGAGTTCTCTTCTTCTAGAACTCCACAGAAAAAAGGAGTTATAGAAAGAAAGAACAGATCTTTTCAAGAAATAGCTAGGACCATGATATATGAAAATCATCTTCCAAAATACTTGTGGACATAAGTTGTTAATGCTTCCTATTATGTTAAGAAAGGGATCTATATCACACTAATTAAGAACAAAACATCATATGAATTATTTAAAGGAAGAAAGCCCAACATATCTTATTTTCATCAGTTTGGTTATTCATGTTACATCCTGAACAATAAAGTCAATCTTAAGAAATCTGATGCCAAGGGTCAGAAGGGTATCTTTTTACGATACTCTAAACACTCTAAGGAATACAGGGTGTATAACTCTGAAACCATGATCGTTGAAGAGTCTATACATGTCAAATTTGATGACAAAGAGCCTGACTATAGTGTTTCAGAGCCTGTTGAGAGTTTTGCAGATATTCGGGTTTCTGAAGAAGCAGGACCTTCAAAAGCTAGGATCTCAGAAGCTGGTTGCTCAAAATTTGGTGGTCCAGAAGCTGACCCAGCTTTTGAAGCTTACATAGAAACTGTAAATTTTGAAGAAGCCCAAGATGGATCAACAATTACAACTTAACCCAAGAATTCCTTCAAGTATAAAGCTTTTCATCTAGAAAAGCTAATCATTGGGTGTAAAGATGATCCACTAAGAACCAGATTTGCTTTCAGAGATGATCACTCTATGTTAGGATTTATATCCTTGATAAAGCCAACTTCTATTGATGACGCTTTACCAGATGATGGGTGGATTATAACTCTGCACGAAGAGATGAACCAGTTCCATAGGAATAATGTTTGGGATCTGGTCTCCAGACCAAGTCAGAAGAATATTATTGGAACAAAACGGGTGTTTAGAAACAAACTTAATAGGTAAGGATAAATTGCAAGAAATAAGGCTAGACTTATAGCTCAAGGCTACAGTCAGCAAAAAGGTATATATTTCTCTAAAACCATTGCACCTGTTGCAAGATTAGAGGCAATCAAACTTATTCTCTCTTATGTTATTACTCATGATATTGTTTTATATCAAATGGATATTAAGAGTGCTTTCTTAAATGGAGTCATTTTTGAAGAAGTGTATGTGAAATAACCCCCTAGGTTTGAGGACTCAATCCACCCATATTTTGTTTTTAAACTTAAGAAATCACTTTATAGACTCAAAGAAGCTCCAAGAGCTAGGTATAAGAGGCTAAGTAATTTCTTGTTAGAAAATGGTTTTCAAAAGGGTCAAGTTGACACTACAATGTTGAGAAAGCCTATAAATAAAGAAACCTTAATTATCTAAGTTTATGTTGATGACATATTTTTTTTTATTATACTAATGCCTCTCTTTACAAAGAATTTTCTGAGACTATGCAAGCTAAGTTTGAGATGAGCATGATGGGAGAATTGAAGTTCTTCCTAGGAGTTCAAATCAACCAAAGTAAAAATGGAATATATGTTCATCAATCCAAGTACATAAAGGAGCTTCTGGAGAAGTTTAATCTTGAAGACTGCAAGATTATGTCAACTTCTATGCATCCAACCTGCAGTCTGAACAAAGAGGAATGTAGCACCAAGGTGGATCAGAAGCTATATAGAGGTATGATTGGTTCCTTGCTTTACCTTACAGCTTCTAAGCCTGGTATATTGTTAAGTGTTTGTCTATGTGCAAGATTTCAATCAAATCCTAGTGAGGCTCACTTAACTGTAGTTAATAGAATCTTCAGGTATCTGAAAGGAACACCTAATCTGAGTCTTCTCTATAAAAAAATCCCCAAATTATAAGCTAGTTGGATTCTTTGAAGCTGTTTATGCTAAGGATAAAATTGAACGAAAATCCACTAGTAGAAACTGTTAATTCATAGGTGAAAACCTAATATCTTAGGCTAGTAAAAGACAAGTAACTATTGCTCTATCTACAACAGAAGAAGATACATCTCAGCAGCTAAATGTTGTACACAACTTCTCTGAATGAAATATCGGCTAGTGGATTATCAAATTTGTGGAAACAATATTCCCATTTTTTGTGATAATACTGGTGTTATTTGTTTAAAAAAGAATCCAATTCAACATTCTAAAACCAAGCACATTGAAATAAAACATCACTTTATTAGAGATTATTTTCATAAGGGAATAATAGATATTCAATTCATTGATACTGATCATCAATGGGATGAAATGTTTACTAAACCCGTATCAAATGAGAGATTTGATTTCATCAGAAAGAATATGAACGTGGTTTTTATAAAAGAACAGTTCCTGCTTCTGAATGGAGTATCAGAGTCTGATGTTGATCAGAAGTAGCTTTAGTCAGAGTCTAGAAATCTACATCTGATGAAAAGTGATTCTGAAATAGTTGAGCCTTTGAGACTCAGAAGAATAATATTTGCTTCTGATAACATTTAATTGAAAAAAATTTCTGACATCTGTCCCACTTAAGAATCCACGTGTCAGAGAATTGTTAGCATTCGTACTAGCCGTTTGGGTAGAGTATGTTGGGTAATGATGAAAACTCCTTGAATTCTGTGAAAACGCCTCCTTTGTCATTAATTCTAAAAAATCACCTCTTAGTTTCTATAAAAAATACAATTAACCTTTTATGATATTTTACAAAAAACACTTTATCACTCATCTCTTCACACATTTACCTTTACTCTCTCCGACACACTCTGTTTTAAAAAAAAAAACCTAGAAACAAACCTAAAATCTATCAATGGCTTCTTTTTTTCTTAACAAACTCCTCTTAATGTGGAATTTGGGGGCAAGTCTTCAGATCAGACCTAGATCTTCGACACTTAGAGAAGAAGATCTAAAAATAATCATTTAGAAAGTAGTCTTCAAGAGTTTTGCTGCAAATGGGTGTTCTATGAGTGAGCATTTTGAAGAGCAAGGATGGATGAACTACTTTGACATTCTAAATGGTCCAACATATTCTTTTCTTGTCAAGGATTTCTGGGTAAGGGATGAAGTTAAGCTCAAGAGAATAACAATTTCGATGTGAAGATTGTTACACTCTAATGGTGGAAATTGAGCTTTTATGTGTGGTTTGGGAAGAAGATGAAGATGAATGTGAAGAAGTTGCAGAAAAAACAGAGAGAATTGAGAGAAATGAGAGAGTGATCAAGTGAAAATAGTGAGAATGATTGAACCCCCCCTTCACAAATATGAAGGTTTCTTTATATAGAGTGGAGGTTTGGAGTGGGCTAGGTTTAGAGTTTGTTTGGAGCTTCCTTTGGAGCTATCTTTAGAGTTAGTTACATCTAACTCACTGAGTCAGAAGTTGACTTAGTTAGTTATTTGTTAACTCAGTGGAGAAATCCCAATGCAAGTCCAAAATCCAATGGTTCACATGCTTGGAAATAAGGGTGCATTGTGATCTTGATTGAAAATGATGTATTGGAATAAATGTAAGTGGATTCTTGAAGTGTCTTGAAGTATCTAGAACATCCCACATGATGCTAGAGCAAAGTAAACCCCAAAGAAGTAGAGAAAAAGTTACTGTCATGAAAATGCAGCAAAATCTGCCAAATTACATGTGTTAATCGATTAACACATTTTGCCTAGCAAAGTGTTAATCGATTAACACAGCCAAAATTTGCCCAATTTTCTTGAAAAAAGGTGATATGTCCATTGTTCCGATTTCTGACCTTTTTCTTTGATGAATAGGCATAGAAATTCTTATATTTTGCTTGTGTTGATGATGTGATGACCTTGCGAGGATGTGATTAATCAGGCATGGAAAACCTGAATAATTCTGAATACTCCTACAATGAAAACCATAGAAAAAAATGTTAGTGCGTATTCCAGTGATGCGAGTATACATGCTTATGTAAAAAGGCAAAAGGGGAGGTCAAATTTTGGGTTACGACAACTAGAAGTAGTGAAAAGTCATGCACATAGAGGACCTCATGCTATATTTGCTAACATCGAGTATTCAAAGGCGTGAAGCTCTCCGTATGTTTTCTTCTCTTATTGAACATCGTCATATCTCTGATGGGTGAGGTATAATAGCAACCCTATGACTCTTGCGAATTAACAAGGTTGCTAGTTGTATGTGTAACACCCCATTTAAATATTTAGTCGCTTTGTAATTTATTTTGTGTGATTATTTTAGCATAGGCTTAGCTAAGGGTATGTGTGTTAGAGTGAGTGTGAGAACTTAGTGTAATGAGCTAGTTGGAATAAAACATAGAATAATGTTATAATGATAATAATATAAATGTTAATGGATAAATATTTCATTATTATTATTATTATGACATGGAATAATTATTCCTACTAATAGTGTTATTATTATTATTATTGTCATTATTATTATTATTATTATTATTATTATTATTATTACTATTAATAAGGGAAATGTGAGATATTGGATTGAACTCTAGTTTTAGCATGTCGTCGAAGTTTGCTCACATGTTGTTGTCGAATACCTACATGCTGTAGTCGAATTGTGTTCTAGTATGTAAGAGATCGAATTGGGTCTTGTGTTATGGATCCAATTGTTTAAGTTAGCTTGTACCCTAAGTTAGCTTGTAGTGGGTAATTGTTAAAAAGCTCATTAGTTTAGTATGTAGGTTTATTATAAATAGCATACTAGTCTCTCTTCCTAATGTGTGACAAAACCTTATTAGGTTGAGAGAGGTTAATTGTTGGTCTTCACTTGTAATCTTTAAACCCTATTGAGAAAGTGAATAGTAAAATAGATTTAGACAATTCTCTATTCTTCTTCCTCTTTTCTCTTCCTTTGTGAACCCTAATAGGGTTTCGTTTGTTTATTCAAGTTTTTTTTCCTTCTTTTCTACCTTGTGGATTTCTTAGTGTTCAAGAAACCAAATATACTTTGTTCTTCCGATATCGTTTTTCACAACAAATTGGTGGGGTGAGCGTGGAGAAGATGCCTTCAACAAAGTATGAGATTGAAAAGTTCACCGGAGTGAACGATTTTGGTCGATGGCTGTAAGACCCTAATTTTTGACCCCTAATATTCCACATATCATTTTGCATCTTTACCACAAACAAAGATCATTCTTTGGTTCCTCTATCCCTCTCATCTTTGGGTTTATGCCTTGCAGTGATCACCTAGCATCTGTGTGTTTCTTATTTTCCTTTATTTGTTTATGTTTACTAACCCTTTAATCAAAAATTCAAAAGTATGTTTGTTTTTGTCTTCACTAACTTTTTCAGGAAGGGAATCAAGAATATCAAACAGTCCTTCAGCTCGAATGAATTTCATCTGATAAAGTCAACGTTGATCTGCAAACAATTCAAAATCATCTGATCAAGAGTTTCCAAGTTTTTGATTGATTATTATTTAAGAGACTCCAAGGTTCATGTGTTTATTTCCATGCCTTCTTTGACAAGCAAAAGAATCGAGCCGAACCACAACAGTGCTCTCAAAAAGGGCATTTTTTCAAAATTTACACTGAGTAACCGGTTACCTCAATCAGAATAACCGGTTACCCTCGTGAAAATTTGAAAAATGGCAGTAAATTCAAATTATGTAATTGGCACCAATTTTCATCATTTTGATCACATGTGGAATATTCTAGACCATTTCATTTTAATTCCCCTACATCATCACAATTAATTCCCACCATGTACCTCCACTAATCACCACTCTTTTGCTAATTTTCCTCCAAATTCAAATTCCAAGCCTAATTTTCATTTCCAAAAAAAATTCCAATCCACTAAAATCCCAAGCCTAAACTCTATAAATAGAAGCCTCATTTCATTCATTTCACAAGCTTTTGAGAGCCAACAAACCTCTTGCAAATTCTCTTCCCAACAACAAAAATTTCACTAAAGCTCACTTTTCTTCTTTTGAAAGTTAACAAGAATTCACATTAAATTTTGTTCAACTTTGAGCTAAACCTTCATCCAAGCTTGTTTTCTTCATCAATTCTCATAGATCAAGGCTTTGGTGTTTGGATCTTGAAGTAATTTGAAGCAATTTTCAGATTTGAATGGTAATTCATTTCTCAGCATTGTTGAAGCTTCATCTTCATCTTCCATAATGTAGATTTTTGGAGATCTTTGTTACTTGATCTTTTGGATCTTGTAATTGTGTTTAATTGCTGATTTTCGCTGTTGTTTTACTTAAAATTTCGTGCAATTCCAGTTCCATGATCATAAGGTGTTTGTAAAAAGTTTCAAAAGATGATCATGCTGAATTTTGCATCCTTTTATGGCTCTGCATGCAGAGTAACCGGTTACCCTATATAGAGTAACCGGTTACTCTAAGTCAGAATGCAGTTTTTGCTTTGTTTTTGGGACTGTTTTGGTTCCTTTCTCTCCTTCTTCCTTTTCCTTATGATATTTGTTGTGGATTACACTTTCAAAGGTCCTATTCCTCTTTAAATTCATTGGACTTTGGGTGTAGATGAAGTCGGATAAACATTCACTAATTCAAATCTATCTTTAAAATGAGTTGTTCAATTCATTTTAGGTGCTTTGAGTTAATGATATGTTTAGTGCTTTAATCCACCAAAATGAGTGGATGAACTTAAAGATGGTGTGGTCTTGAATTTGTAATTCAATTTGGCTTTCTCTTCATCTATTTCTTTTTTATTTTGATCGATGAAAGTCTTATGGATCTTAGAATTTCTTTATTGAATTTTTGATCAAGACTAGATCGCTACCTATTTTCTTTTCATGCCGTATTGCTTTCGGATGACGATCTACATATCGTTCATCTAGCATGCATTAGAACAAATAGCACTATTGAACGGCCTTGAGTAGGGTGACTTTTACATAAGTTACTTGGCGATTGCTTAAAATAGCGCTACATTTGTCCCTTCCTCTAAATCGGAACTTGATCTTTCGTGGCCCAAACCTTTTGGTTGTTTAAGCCCAAGGATGGTTGATCTTTTGTATTAGGTTCAAAATCTATGAAGCTTGTTGTTGTAGAGGCTTTGATTCTATCAATCTTCTAACAAGTCTTCATTAACCTTAACCTAAGTACATTGTTTAATCATTATAGTTCAAGACGCGAAGCGGAATAATCGTTGTTATCTTTTTTAAGGCTTATGGCACTAGAGCCTTTGTGCTACTAATTACTAACTTCTAACCTTATTTTTTATGTTTCCTTCTCGCTCCCTATCTCTCTTTATTTTATATTGCTTTATGTCATTATATCATATCATAGCATTGTTTATGCTTCCGCAATTTTTCCTTTGTCCACTTGGACCATTTGTTTATGTTTATGTCATTTTTTTCTTTTGTCCACTTGGACCTTTTTTATCTTGTGCTTTTGTTTTTCTTTTGTCCATTTGGAATAAAAAAAATTAATAAAGGATTAAACCACTAAAAGACTTGTGCTCTTAATTGTTGGACTATGGCCACTATCCCTTGCATTAGAGGACCTATACTCTTGATTATGGACTTATGGACCTAGAATTAGGATTCTCTCTCTTATGCTTTGGATCATTATGGAGTTTGGTATTCTAGCCTTTATTTGGCTTGCTTATTGGCTCAAGAGGATGGAATTCTATTCTTATTATGCTTTGAGGAGTGCCTCTATGTGGTTAGATCTTTCTGACTCTAACTTTTATTTTATGCACTAGGAGAGCCACTTCTTCTCCACCCCTTCTTCAATTTTCAAAACTTCCTCTCTTTTTTCAAAACCTTCTTGTTTCCAAACCCTAAACCGCTTTCATAATAAAACCTTGACTTTGGTCAAGTGATTTTTAAACTTTGTTTTCTTTAATAAATGTCAATCAATTTTAATCATATTTTGACCATTTCATAAAAACATAAAAAATACAAAAACTCATCCAAACTTTTTGTGCTTTGTGCACCTTTTTCTTTTAAACTTTTCAAAAAGAATTAGACATGAATTATTTTTTTGTTGAGATGTAAAGCTCCTAACCATGGTATTTTATGTAAAGTATGGCCATTTTCCACTTAGATGTTGAAGTGATAGTCTTGTTGATTGTAATCCAAGCAAATCCTCCATCTTAATGTGATGCAAATGCCTCTTTCCGATACCTTTGGGTAATTAGTTGAGTATTCTCTCTCGAGAATGATGGGTTATCTTTTTCAAGATAAAATGAATCATAACCAATAATTTTTGTTATTTGTACCACGAACTACGAGGTTTTGATCCTACATTGCACTTCGTGGGTACGTAGGCATGAGGCAATAAGTCTCTCCAAATACAAAAATATTAAAAACATATTTCTCTTCTCACCTCCCCAATCTCTTTCAAACAAACCATTTTCAAACCAAAAAGTGTAAATATTTCAAAGGGTTCCTATAGAGTACAATAGACGTTTTGGGTGCTAATATCTTCCCTTAACGTAACCAACCCCCTTACCCAGATTCTGTGCACTTGTGTAGGTTTTGTATGCTCTTTTTCCTTTCCTTTTTGGATAAAATAAAAGTACGGTGGTGACTCTTGCTTTTCGAGTTAAGTTAATCAATAGCTTACACTCATGATTTTGTCACTACAGTGGCGCTTAAAGATGAAAGCCCTACTGGTTCAGCATGGTTGTTTGGAAGCGTTGAAGGGAGAGGCAGCCATGGATGTTGTGTTAACAGTAAAAGAAAAGACGACCATGATAGAGAAAGCCCACAATGCAATATTGTTGAGCCTTGTTGATAAGGTTCTTCAACAGGTATCAAAGGAGACTACGACATAGGGGTTATGGTTGAAACTTGAAAGTTTGTACATGACCAAATCTCTGGTGAATCGACTCTACAAGAAGCAAGCTTTGTATTCATTCAAGATGATTGAAGACAAAGTTTTGGCTAAGAAGTTGGATATGTTCAACAAGCTGATTATTGATCTTGAAAATATTGATGTGAAGATCGATGACGAAGATCAAGCATTGTTGCTGTTGTGTGCTTTGCCCAGAACACATGCTCACTTCAAAGAAACTCTCTTGTATAGAAGGGAGTCCCTGAGCTTTGAAGAAGTTCAATCAGCCTTGTATTCTAAGGACCTGAATGAACAAAAGGATCATAAACCTTCGACGGTTGGTAAAGGTTTGGCCGTTAAGGGAAAATTCTTGCAAAAGGATGGTAAGTTCGACAAGAAGAAAGGTAAAAGTCAATAGAAGTCTTATAGTGGTGAAACATCTGGGATTTGATGTTATCACTGTAAGAAGGAGGGCCACGCAAGAAAGGTGTGCCCTAAACGCCTAAAAGATCATGGAGGTAAGGACAATGGCAACGCAACCATTGTTCAATATGACTTCGACTCATCTGATGCCCGTGTAGTTTCAAGCGGCGACTCAAGAAAAGAGTGGATTATGGATTCATGTTGCACTTGGCACATGACTCCAAACATAGAATTGTTTGAGGAGCTATGTGATAAGGATGGTGGACCGGTGCTACTAGGAAACAACAAATCCTGCAAAATTGCAGGTATTGGATCTTTGAGATTCAAGCTCCATGGTGAGTCAATAAGGCTATTGACTAAAGCCAGGTACGTACCTGATTTGAAGAGAAATTTAATTTCTCTTGGTGAATTCGACAGGAAGGGATATGTTTTCCAAGGAGAGAAAAGTATCCTAAGAGTCATGAAGGGGTCGAAGGAAGTCTTGAGAGGTGTGAAGAAACAAGGCTTGTATACCCTTGAGGCTGAGGTTGTAAGTGATTTGACAAATATTGCATCCACGAAACATGCGTCGAAGACAAAATTATGGCACATGAGATTGGGCCATGTTAGTGAAAGAGGTCTGGTCGAATTTGGGAAGCAGAACCTGTTAGGTGGTGACAAAGTCGAAAAGTTGGAGTTTTGTGAATCTTGCGTATTTGGTAAATCTTGTAGGGCGAAGTTTAACAAAGGCAAGCAAAGAACACATGGATCCCTGGATTACATTCATGCTGATCTTTGGGACCCTGCAAGGAATCCTTCACACTCAGGTGCAAGGTATTTTCTATCCATCGTTTATGACTATTCCAGAAAGTTATGGGTGTTCATTCAGAAGACGAAGGATGAAACTTTTGAGAATTTCAAAAGTTGGAAGGTTCTGGTCGAAAATCAAACTGGCTGAAAGGTTAAGAGGTTGAGAACTGACAATGGCCTTGAGTTCTACAATGAAGCGTTCGACAGTTACTGTGTTGAGTCAGGGGTTGCAAGGCATAATACTATAGCAGGTACTCCTAAACAAAATAGCTAGCTGAGAGATTCAATCGAACAATCCTTGAAAGGGCTAGATGCATGTTAGTTAGTGATGGATTGAAGAAGGTGTTTTGGGTGGAGGCTGTTTCGACAGCAGCTTATCTGATAAACAAATGTCCTTCGACTGCATTAGATATGAAGACACCTGAAGAAGTCTGGTCGGGACATCCACCTAGTCTCGACAGACTAAGAGTATTTGGCTGTGTGGCCTATGCTCACATTAGGCAAGACAAGGTCGAACCTAGAGCTTTGAAATGCATGTTCATGGGATACCCTGAAGGAGTCGAAGGTTATAAGCTATGGTGCCTAGAGCCAGGTCATAAGAGGTGTATCACCAGTCGAGGTGTAGTTTTTAATGAAGCTGAGATGGCTTTCAAGAAAACTGATGATGCTGACAAAGAGCTGGAACAAGGAGAGATTCCTGTTGAGGTGGAACATGTTGCTGCTCAATTGTGTATCGCAGATGAAGTCGAAGAAGAAGTAAAAGGTGATGTCGAAGATGAGGAGACTGATAATGACTACCTGCTAGCAAGAGACAGGTCGAGGAGAGTCATTAAGCCACCTCAAAGACTTAGGTATGTAGATCTTATAGCTTATGCCTTAATCTCTGCAAGTGACGTTCTCGACGAAGAACCTAGAGACTATAAGGAAGTTATGATGAGTCAAAAGAAGACTGAATGGCTGAAGGCCATGGATGATGAGATGAAATCTCTTAATGATAACAACACATGGGAACTGATCAAGAAACCTGTTGGAGCCAGGTTAGTCATCTGTAAATGGATTTTCAAAGTTACGGAAGGAATCGAAGGAATGGCGTCGAAGAGATACAAGGCAAGATTGGTCACTAGGGGGTTCACTCAGAAAGAAGGTGTCGACTTCAATGATGTGTTCTCTCCTGTTGTGAAGCACATATCCATTAGAATGTTGCTTGCCATGGTGGCACAGTTCGACCTTGAACTAGAACAGATGGATGTGAAGACTGTGTTCTTGTATGGTGATCTAGATGAAACAATCCTGATGAGGCAACCTGAAGGGTATGTAGAAAAGGGGAAGGAAGATTATGTGTGCAAACTAAAGAGATCTTTATATGGAATGAAACAATCTCCACGACAGTGGAATAGGAGATTCGACAAGTTTATGACACGCATAAGTTTCATTAGAAGACAGTTCAACCACTGTGTTTACTTCAGATTTCGACCTGGTAATTCATTTGTTATTTTGTTGCTTTATGTGGATGATATTCTAAAAGCAAGCAACAATGTCGAAGATGTCATGAGGGTGAAGGTTGAACTCAATAAGGAGTTCGACATAAAGGATCTGGGAGATGCGTCCAGGATTCTTGGGATTGACATCCGAAGAGATAGAAAGTAGTCAAAATTATGCTTATCTCAGGAGGCATACCTACGGAAGATTCTCGAAAAGTATGGTATGTCGAATTCAAAGCCTGTTGTGACTCCGAAAAACCCTCAATTCAAGATGAGTATAGATCAGTGTCCCAGTAATGATGTCGAAAGAGCTTATATAAATAGCATTCCATATGCTAATATAGTGGGTTCTTTGATGTATGTTATGGTATGTACTAGACCTGACATAGCATATGCAGTAAGTCTTGTAAGTAGGTACATGGTGAATCCTAGAAAGGCTCACTAGCAAGCATTGAAGGGGATTTTAAGGTACATAAATGGGGTCTCTGAATAGAGTCCTAATTTATGGTGGAGCCTTGGGTGAAGATAGTAAAGCAGCAATCGAAGGATATGTCGACTCTGATTATGCAGGTTGTATGGATTCTAGAAAATCTATCTCTAGATATGTGTTCACTATGTTTGGCACAACAATAAGTTGGAAAGCACACTTCAGAAGATTGTTGCCATATCAACCACTGAAGCGGAATATATCGCCCTAATTGAAGATGTAAAGGAAGCATTGTGGCTTGAAGGTTTTGCAAAGGAGCTGAAACTTCAAGGTCTAGTTATCACTATTAAATGTGATAGTCAAAGTGCAATACACCTGTCAAAGAATTCATCCTCTCATGAGCAAACCAAGCACATTGATGTGAGGCTGCATTTTGTCAGAGGGGTAATCGAGCGTGGAGAAGTCCAAGTGCTGAAGGTTTTGACGTATCATAATGTTGCAGATATAATCACCAAGACGTTGTCCAGTTGCAAGTTTTTCCACTATATGCAGTTGATAAAGCTGCATGAAGAAAGCTAGTTTATTTCTTGAGGATATAGAGTTAGATCCAAGGTGGAGATTTGTGAGATATTGGATCAAACTCTAGTTTTAGCATGCTGTCGAAGTCTGTTCACATGTTGTTGTCGAAGACCTACATGCTATAGTCGAATTGTGTTCTAGTATGTAGGAGATCGAATTGGGCCTCGTGATATGGATCCAATTGTTTAAGTTAGCTTGTAATGGGTAATTGTTAAAAAGCCCATTAGTTTAGTATGTTAGGTTTATTATAAATAGCATACTAGTATTTCTTCCTAATGTGTGACAAAACCTTATTAGGTTGAGAGAGGTTAGTTATTGGTATTCACTTGTAATCTTTAAACCATATTGAGAAAGTGAATAGTAAAACAGATTTAACCAATTCTCTGTTCTTCTTCCTCTTTTCTTTTCCTTTGTGAACCCTAAAAGGGTTTCGTTTGTTTGTTCAAGTTTTTTTTCCTTCTTTTCTACCCTTGTGGATTTCTTGGTGTTGAAGAAACCAAATATACTTTGTTATTTCGGTATCATTTTTCACAACAGGAAATAACTATAATTAGAGGAAATTGGGAAAAGGGAGTTAGAGAAATCAGTTTCACGTGAAAAGACAAAAGTAGGTAGAAAGAAGGAAGGCTAGGGCAAGAGTAATCAAGAGTTCCACCATTGTTGAAGAGAGAACAAGCTTGGAAATTAAGTTAAGGCGGGAGAATGGGTTCTTTAATGGTGGTCTGAGCATGAGAGGGTAGTGAGGGTTCCTTCCCCTCTTAGGATTTCTGTTCAGTTCTTCTTCTTCTTCTTGATTGATTGTATACTTGTGTGATGACCCTTGTAAATTCGTATCTGGGTACTGTTCTGATGTGAATTTGTATTGTATGCTGATACTCGATATGAAATTCGTGTGAATTCTATACTGTTGTTGTTGGGTTATGCTATGGGTTAGATCTGGAAACTTTGGGGGTTTGGGGTTAACGAAAACAGATTTTAATGGTAGAAATCTTGGATAAAATGATGAATTAATGAAGTAGAATCAGTACTTTAGGATTATACTGATACAAATGCTATTTTGGGTCAAAATTTTTTTGCAGCAGACTGACCATACAGGTATGCCAGGGGGAATTACGCGTATGGGGGACTCACCCAGAGGAATTACGCGTAGCATACGCACCCCATCCCCGAAGCCAGAACGACCCTCTGGTCGTACGCGTAAATGACGTGTAAGGGGGAGAGGCAATATGTGTATGGCAAGACCATTATGCGCATGGGCAGCTTTTGGGGAATTTGGGAGGGAAACCAACCTCTGGTCGTACACGTAAGGCATGGGCATTACGCATATGAACCTAGGAACCTGAGGGCCTACGCGTACCATGTGTAGGCCTGGGGTGAGGAAACCAAGGCCATACACGTATGGGGCATGGCCATACGTGTATGGGCAGGGCTGTAGTACAATTTTCCCGTTTTCACAATTTCTTTCCTGATTTCGCATGCGGTGCAATTTTTCTTGGTTCGTAAGACTAAAATGACATAATTGGACATAGGGGAACCAGTAATAATGGTAAATATGGTAATAATATGTAATTTTGTGTGATTTTCTTCATAATGGGTGTTAGATGCTTGAGTTGCTAAGATTGTTTTTGTGTGGACAGTCTTGGGCAACGGTGGTAATTCTAGAGAGAATTACGGTGAGTATATGACTCACGTGGGATCCTTGGGGATCGTGTGTTATGCATTCGTGGTAAGAAGGATATTGAATTCCTAGAATTAAAGCAGGGAAACTCGACAGATGCAGAATATGCGACTGTAGCGGCAAAATCGTGAGTGTAAGCTATTGATTAACTTAACTCATAAAGCAAGAGTCGCCACCGCACTTTTATTTTATCCAAAAGAGGAAAGGAAAAAGAGCGAACAAAACCTACACAAGCTCTAAACAAGAACAAGTGAAGAGAGACTGGATAAGGGGGGTTGGTTACGCAATGGGAAGGTGTTAGCACCCAAAACGTCTATAGTACTCTATAGGAACCCTTTGAAGTATCTACCGCTTTTGGTCTGAAAAAGTTTGCTTGAAAAGTGATTGAGGAGATGAGAAGAGAAATTGTTTTTTAGATTTTTGTGTTTGGAGAGACTTATCGTCTCATGCCTACATACCCACGATGTGCAATGTAGGATCAAAACCTCATAGTTCGTGGTACAAAGAATGAAATTTGTTTATTTTGGTTGTTTTTAAATGTAAAGACAAGTCGTCATTTCCAAGCGAATAATTCCGCTTAAAGAAATGAATCATGTCTAAACTTATGAAAAAGTTAAAGGAAAAAGTGCACGAGGGTACAAAAGAGAGTGATGAGTTTGGTGTTTTTTAAAGTCTTTTGAAAAAGGTGTCAATATGCTTATGTAGTTTAGCATTTGTTAATAAATGAAAAGAAAAAGAGTAAAATCACTTGACAAAGTCAAGGTTTGATTATTGAAAAGGTGATAGTTTAAAATCAAGAAGGTTTTGAAAAAGAGAGGGAGTTTTGAAAATTGAAGAATGGGGAGGAGAAGAAGTGACTATCCTAAAGCATAAAGTAAAAGCTAAGGATAAGAATAGCCTAACCACACAAGTAAGCTCCAAAGTCTTCGAACCATAATTCCAAAGCAAAGGGAGAAGGTCCTAGTTCTAAGTCCAATGTTCCAAGAATTGCATTGGATGTCCAAGGTCCAAGTCCAAGGGTTCAAGAATGGCATTGAAGTCCAAGGTCTAGGTGCCAAAATTCCATGTCTGTTGCAAAGGATAGTAACCATAGTCCAAGATTAGAAGCACAAGTTTTTTAGAGGTTTTGGCCTTTATTAATGTTTTTGGTCCAAGTGGACAAAGAGAAAAAAAGCATAAGCATAAACATGTGTCCAACGGACAAAGGAAAAATAGCGGAAACATAAACATGTGTCCAACGGACAAAGGAAAAATATGCGGAAGCATAAACATGTGTCCAACGGACAAAGGAAAAATTGCATAAAAGTAAAAGAGAGATAGGGAGCGAGAAGGAATTGTAAAGAAGTTAGAAGTTAGTAATTAGTTATTAGTTGTTAGAGTAAGTGATCAATAATAATTGAATAGTGTACTTAGGTCAAGGTCAATGAAGACTTGTTAGAAGATTGATAGAATCAAAGCCTCTACAACAACAAGCTTCATAGATTTTGAACCTAATACAAATGATCAATCAACATTGAGTTGTTTTCCGATAAGGGACATAATGTTGCGCTATGTTAAGCAATCGCTGAGTAATTTACGGAGTAATTACCCTACAATGAGGCCGGTCAATAGCTCTTTGTGCTAATGCATGCTAGATGAACGATATGTAAATCGTCATCCGAAAGCAATACCGCACGAAAAGAAAAGTGGTAACGATCTAGTCTTGATCAAAATTCAATGAAGGAATTTCAAGATCCATAAGACTTTCATCGATCAAAAGAAAAGAGAAATAGATGAAGAGAAAGCCAAATTAAACCACACAATTATGTGATCTAAGAAAATGGAAAAGGAACCAAAACAGTCCCAAAAACAAACCAAAATATGCATTCTGTTTTGAAGTAACCGGTTACAGCATATCTGCTAACCGATTACTTAGTTCAAAATGGCGCAGTTTCTTTCAAAATTAATACAGAGTAACCGGTTACAACATATCTGCTAACTCGTTACTCTGCACCAGAATGCACGAAATTGCACGAAATTTAAAGTAAAATAACAGCAAAAACCAGCAATTAAACACAATTACAAGATCCAAAGGATCAAGTAACAAAGATCTCCAAAGATCTACATTATGGAAGATGAAGATGAAGCTTCAACAATGGTGAGAGATGAATTACCACTTCAAATCTGAAAAGTCCTTCAAATTACTCCAAGATCCAAACTCCAAAGCCTTGACCAATGAGAATTGATGAAGAAAACAAGCTTGGATGAAGGTTTAGCTCAAAGTTGAGCAAGATTCAATGTGAATTCTTGCTAACTTTCAAAAGAAGAAAATTGAGCTTTGGTGAATTTTGTGGTTGGGGATAGAAATTGCAAAAGGTTTGTTGGCTCTCAAAAGCTTCAAGAGAAATTTTAGCAAGGTGAATTTGGCTCTCAAAAGTTTGTAGAATGAATGAAATGAGGGCTCTATTTATAGAGTTTAGGCTTGGAAATTTGGTGGTTTGGAATTAGGCTTGGAATTTAAAAATTAAGCCTGGAATTTGAATTTGGAGGGAAATTCATAAAAGAGTGGTGATTAGTGAAGGTGTATGGTAGGAAATGATCAAAGTGATGTAGGGAAATTAAAATGAGATGGTTTAGAATATTCCCAATGTGATCAAGGGTTGAGATTGGTGTAAAATTGCTGAATTTGAATTTGCTAAATTTTTTTCAAATTTTCACGAAAGTAACCGGTTACAGTATATCTGCTAACCGGTTACTTAGTGCAAATTTTGAAAAAATACTTCTTTTGAATGCACTGCTGTCGATTATTTTGCTCGTCAAAGAAGGCATGGAAATAAACACATGAACCTTGGAATTCCTTGAATAATAATCAATTAAAACTTGGAGAATCCTTGACCAGATAATTTTGACATGATTGCGGATAAACTTTGACTTTTCTCAGATAAAATTCATTCGAGCTGTGGGACTGTTATTTTGGCATTTTTAACCTGTTCTTCCCCTGAAAATGTTAATGAAAGAAAACAAAAAATATTTTGGATTTTGGTTAAGGTTAGTAAACTATAAACAAATAAAGCAATAAAGTGAATAAGAAACACACAGATGGTCAGTAAACCCTGCAAGGCATAAACCCGAAGATGAGAGGGACGAGGGAACCAATGTGTGATCTTGTTTGTGGTAAAGATGCAAATGAAAATGTGAATGATATGTGGAATCTTAAGGGTCAAAAATTAGGGTTCAACAGCGGCCAAGTTCAAGGAACTGGTGAAGTACTATCCTCATTACAATTCTGATGTTGCTATGAGTTTGAAGTGTTTCAGATGTGGTGGCGCGGGTCACCATGCTAATGAATGTTAGAATGAGGTGAAGAAATGTTTCAAATGCGGGAAGTCAGGTCATTGTGTGGTAGATTGTAGGATCAATATACCTATCTTTTACAACTGTAGTGAACAGGGTCACATCAGCACCCACTGTCAGAAGCCGAAGAAGTCGTAGACCAGTGGGAAGGTGTTTGTATTGGTGGAGGCTCAGCCTACCAGTGAGGATCATTTGGTCAGAGGTACTTGTTACACTCATAACACTCCTTTGATTGCTATCATTGATACGGGTACGACCCACTCGTTTATTTCTGTTGATTATGTGAAGACACTAGGACTTGTGCCATCTACTTTGAGTAAAGGGATGGTGATTGATACTCCATCTATTGGGTCGATAACTACATCGTTAGTGTGCTTGAGCTGTCTTGTGTCGATATTTGGTAAAGATTTTGAAGTTGATTTAATTTTCTTACCACTCAGTGGTCTGGATGTTATTTTAGGGATGAATTGGCTAGAGAGTAATTATGTCTACATTGATTGTTATACACTACAACGAAAAACCCATTTAACAATGGTTGAGAATGACATATAATAACGCGGGCGAGGGCGTTGTTATGTAGATTGTCGTTGTATATATGATACTTACAACCACGGACTAGTAGACGTTGTAATAAACTGGAAAGGGCGCTAACTATCACAACGGATTTTACAATACACCGTGGTAATAAAAATAATTGTCATCGGTTCGATTCCCTGCAGCGCATTTTTTATTTATTTTTTCCTGGACAGCGCGCCAGATATTATAACGGTTATGAAATATAATCGTCGTTAAAGTTTCTGCAAAATTAACAAATATGATCCTTCTTTTATAATTAATCCCATTTTTTTACCTGTATTATTGTTCTCCATATCACAGCACAGTAGAAAAATACAATTCACATTTTGTAATAAAGTTTTCATAATAATATTAATCGTATCATATTCATAATATCACATATACCACATTACAGTTTATCAGAACAAATAACCTACATAAATAAAATATCATATTTACCATATTACAGTTTACACACATTACATAACTTTCACATAATTGTAACTTGGTGTATTGGTATCTTGTCTCTTGGTGTCTTGTCTCTTGGCCTTGTGTCTGGACTCAAAATACCTATGATTTCAAATAATTATACTTGTTAGTAAAAATACTTCTAAACTCTAACATACAATTAATATATTATGAATAAATAATAAATTACGTACTTGTTAATTTTCCCATATGCCTTCTTTATGATCGAGTCGTATAGCATGCACGACATCTCCATCAACTTCATCATATGAGGTAGGAACTTGTGTTGTGTAATAAGGTGTGGACGGAATATCAAGACTTTCATCATTAAGCGGAATGTATTTTCCTTGGAGAATGAATGACCATTTCCCCGATATGTCCGATGGATCAGTAACATAGAAAACGTGTTTTGCTTGAGAAGCCATGATGAATGGTTCTGTATTAAAATATGCCTTGCCAAGGTCGACCCGGGTGAATCCTAAGTCATCAATGTCTACACCATTACTATTATTGGGAACCCACTTGTATTTATATAAAGCCACTTTTAAAATAACATAATCAATCTCCCAAATCTCATCAATGACACCATAAAACACAGTAGTTGCCAATACCGGATTCTTATATTTCGAACTACAGAAATACATCGATTCGACTTCAACCATAACCCCACTATTTTGCATTGTACTACGATCATCTTTTGATTTTGTATAAAAGGTATAATGACCAATGTCGTATGCACTCCAGGTAATGACATAAAATTTTGGCTCGTACGACAACCATTTAAGTATCTCGGATGCACTACGATCATTAGATACACTTTTATTAAACCAATCCATGAATCTATTGTTATGCTCTATCAACAACAACTTGTCACTTATTCGGGGAAATTTTTTCTTCAAAAGTCTTTTGTGAGTATCTATGTAAGGTAGAACCTCATCTATACTATTCAAATATAGAATTGTGATTGAATAACTACATCCCGAGCCATTGACCTAACATTTAGACCTTGAATACCTCTTCCGTCTGTGTCAGCATGACGAGACTTTGGAATTCCTATAGAATCTGCACCCGACAAATAGTTTGTACAAAACTCAACAGCTTCTTCTGTGATGTACCTTTCAATAATCGAAGCTTCTGGTCGGTGATGATTCTTCGTATATCCTTTAAAGATCTTCATATATCGCTCTATTGGATACATCCACCTTAAATAAACTGGACCAAAAATTCTGATTTCTCTTACGAGATGAACAAGTAAGTGAGCCATAATGTCAAAAAATGATGGCGGAAAATACATTTCCAATTGACACAAGATTATGGCAGCCTCATCTTCTAATTCATCCAATTTTTTGAAATCAATAACTTTATTACATATGGCATTGAAGAATAAACACAGTCTCATTATAGTTACTCTCACATTTTTTGGAAGGATCCCACGGATAGCCACTGGTAGAAGTTGTTGCATCAATACATGACAATCATGAGATTTTAAACCAGTTAACTTGAGATCTTTCATTGATACAAGTTTCTTGATGTTAGATGAGTAACCTTACGAAACTTTAATACCTTGTAAACACTCGCAGAACATCTTCTTTTCCTTTTTAGATAGAGTGTGACATGCTGGAGGCAGATAAATTCTTTTTCCTTTCTCTATTGGAGCCAACTGTTTTCTTATACCCATCTTCTCCATATCAAGACGGGAAGTCTTACTATCTTTAGGCTTGCCCAGAATGTTTAGAAGTGTGCCAATTAAACTATCACACACATTTTTCTCCACGTGCATCACATCAAGACAATGTCTAACATCAAGACTTGACCAATATGGAAGATCAAAGAAGATGGACCTCTTTTTCCATATATTTTTCGCAACTGCCCCTTTTTCTTTTCCTCTCTTCCCACCTTTTTATTTTTCTCTCTTCCCACCTTTTTCTTTTTCTCTCTTCCCAAAGACAACATTAATGTGTTCCTGCCGTTGATAAACTTCATCCCTGGTTAAAGGTTTAGGAGCCTCACCAAACTCTTGCTTTCCATTAAAAGCCTTTCGCAATCTACGATAAGGATGACCCGGTTTTAGAAATTTTCGATCCCCAAGGTAAACAGTCTTTTTTTCCAAACTCAAGTTGGTGATAACAAGTATCATCTTCACATATAGGACACGCTTTATGTCCTTTGACATTGTATCCATCCAAGTTACCATAATCCGGAAAGTTGTTAATTGTGCAAAATAACATTGCACGCATATTAAACTTTTCCCCAGAATATGCATCACAACTTCAGGGCCTTCATCCCACAAGAGTCGTAAATCATCAATTAATGGACTTAGATAAACATCTATGTCATTACCAAGTTGTCGTGGTCCAGAAATCATCATACTTAACAGTATATACTTGCGCTTCATGCACAACTAAGGATATAAGTTGTAAATAGTGAGAAGAACAGGCCACGAAGTATGATTAGTGCTCAGATTACCAAAGGGGTTTATTCCATTGGTGGCTAGCCTAAGCCTAAGGTTTCTTGGCTCGACTCCAAAATCCAGAAACAACGAATCAATTTTCTTCCATTGCAACGAATCAGCTACATGGCGAATATTTTCATCACGAATCCTTTCATCTGCATGCCATCTAAGATTCTTTGCGTCATTCGAATTAGCAAAAAGTCTCTTTAATCGTGAAACTATTGGCAAGTACTATAACACTTTAGCAGGAGGATGCTTCCTACTAACATTGTCATAGTGATCATTGTCATCACCATTGTTAGCCTTCAGCTTGTAATGCGACACACCACATTTTGGACATTGAAACAAGTCCATACTCCTTCTGGTATAATATGCAATCATTAGGGCAAGCATGTATCTTCATATAATCCAGACCCAGTGGACACAATATCTTCTTGGCCTCATAGCAACGATCCGGCAATTTGTTATCTTCTGGTAACATTTACTGTAGCAATTCAAGTAATTCAGTGAAACTTTTACCCGACCATCCATTTTTTGCCTTCAGATTAAACAACTTTAACACCGCCGACAATCGTGTGAACTCTGTGCATCCCTTATATAACGGGGTGTCTTTATCACTACATAAATTATCATAAATATGAAAATTCATAAAAGAAGATTCCCCAATATCACGGAACATATCCTCTAGTTGATCTTCCATATATTCATCTTCCTCCACTCTTTGACTTTGTGATGCCCAACTTTCCTTATTATCCACATCACCATGCCACGTCCATATTATATAATTTTAACATATACCATCACAACAAAGATAATTTTGTATTTCTTTCTATGTACCCTTTTTGATATTCGCGCAAACAACACAAGGACAATAAAAGATACCATTATTGTCGGGAAGATGTTTATCAGCGTATTCAAGGAATTCACGAACTCCGTTCTTATAAACCGGACCTAATCTATTGGCTTCCATCCAACTATGATCCATTACAACTTTCGAAATTTATACATGTATAATAATGTGAATGACACACCAAAATCTAATCCAAAAACTCAAGCATATGCATATACAAAATGAACAAAGAAAAAATCAATGAAGATGTACTCTCATACTAAACGTAAAGCATATGAAACATCTCATTCTGACTTGAGCATATACAATATGAACAAAGAAAAAAGTAATGAAGATATTGAAGAATACCGTACTTCGAAGCTGTAATAAAATGAACGTAAGGAATGAAGATGTTGAAGAGTACCGTACGCCGAAGCTGAAGAATCAAATAAACGAAGACGGTCAATATTTGAGTATAAACTAAGAAAAAAGGAATGAAGATGTTGAAGAGTACCTTACTTCAAAGCTGAAGAAGCAAATGAATGAAACGGTCAATATTTGAGCATAAACCAAGAAAAAAGGAATGAAGATGTTGAAGAGTACCTTACTTCGAAGCTGAAGAAGCAAATGAATAAAGACGGTCAATATTTGAGCTCCAAATGAATGGATACGAATAGGGTAAAGGTTTGGGCATCTCTCGCTTACTTGTTCCATTAGGGCGTCTTATGAAAGAAATACAGAATAAGTTTTGTTTTAATTTATCAGTAAAGCTTTTAATCTCGGTTGGAGAAACAAATCATAGTGGAATCTTAAGTGACACACGGTAAATGTATCCTAAAAAATGGAAAATATGTGTTGTAGGGAATCGAAGCCTATTACATTTCATTTATTACTACGGTTGTTCATCTTAACCGTTGTAAAATCATTTACAATTTATTTTTTAAATAATGGACTTAAGTGACACACGCTAAATGTAGTCTAAAAAATGGAAAAAATATAGTTGCATGGAATCAAAGCTGGCTACATTTTATTTATTACTACGGTGGTTTAAGCCAACCGTCATTAAATGACCCAACTTTTTCCTGGGCGCGAAATTTTTAACCTATTACAACGGCGTAAAAGGATGCGTTGTAAGCCTGACGTTGTTGTTTTAGCATTTTGTAGTAGTGATAGGAAGAGGTTGTTATTTCTTACCCCGGAGGAGGAAGAGTTGGCTAATTTTATATCTACCAAGGAGTTGAGAACCTTGTTGGAGGATGAAGCTAAAATGTTCGCGGTGTTTTCCTTGTTATCTGTTGAGGGCAAAACGTCGATTAATGAATTACCTATAGTGAAAGAGTTTCTAGAAGTGTTTCCGGATGATATTTTAGAGTTGCCTCCGAAGCGAGAGGTGGAATTTGCAATTGATCTTGTTCCTGGTACCAGACCTATATCTTTGGCACCATACAGAATGTCAGGATCTGAATTGGTGGAGTTGAAATCTCAACTCGTAGAATTGGTTGATAAGAAATTTATTAGACCCAGTGTGTCGCCGTGGGGAGCTCCATTACTGTTGGTTAAGAAGAAGGACAGTAGTATGCGATTGTGTATTGATTATCGTCAGCTGAATAAAGTGAGCATCAAGAACAAATATCCGCTTCCAAGAATTTATTATTTAATGATTCAACTCGTGGCACCATACAGAATGTCAGCATCCGAATTAGTAGAGTTGAAATCTCAACTCGGAGAATTGCTTGATACGAAATTTGTTAGACCCTGTGTGTCGCCGTGGGGAGCTCCAGTACTGTTAGTTAAGAAGAAGGACAATAGTATGCGATTGTGTATTAATTATCGTCAGCTGAATAAAGTGAGCATCAAGAACAAATATCCGCTTCTAAGAATTTATTATTTAATGGATCAACTCGTGGGAGCTCGTGTTTTCAGTTAAATTGATTAGAGATCAGGTTACCATCAGATTCAGATGAAAGAGGATGACATTCTGAAGACTGCCTTCAGGACTCGGTATAGATATTACGAATATGATGTGATGTCGTTCGGAGTGTCCAATACGCCGGGCGTATTGATGGAGTTCTTGAATCGTATCTTCCATGCCTACTTAGATCAGTTTGTTGTAATTTTTATTTATGACATTTTGATTTACTCCAAGTCGGAAAGGAATCATGCAGAACACTTGAGGATTGTGTTATAAGTGTTGGAGGATAATAAGTTATTTGCGAAGCTTTCAAAATGTGAGTTCTGGCTGCTGTAGCGCGCGATTTTTGTCGGTGACGCGACCACCTTATCGCTGAATTGGGGTTTTCCTCCTCGCGGAGAAAGGGGTGATACTTTCTGATTTCTTATTTATCCCATGAAGCTGGAAGGGAAAGGAAAGGTATCTAAAACTAACCTTGCACACAAATGTTTAACTGAACAAACGCTTAAAGAGATTGGGGGGTCCGGGGTCAAGTTATACAATGGGGAGTTGTCAATTACCCATCCTATATGTGGTTATCTACAGGATATTAGCTTTAGGTTTCGCTTTGTACTTGATGGTGTTTATCTGTTAATGGGTTGGGAAAGTTTCTTGGGAAATATGAGTGAGTGAGTGAGTTGATGTTGATGTTCGGGTTCTGCCCGATGTTTTTGGTAAGGTACTGGACCTAAGTTTTGATTTGATGTGTGAAGGTACTAGACCTAGGGTTTTTGATTAGTATGCTCGCTAAGATTTTGCAATCTTATGCCTACGTATTCCCGTTTAAAGAAACAGGGAAATCAGAGCAATCGTAGTTCCTCCTATTCTAAGGGAGGAAAAAGATGTTTTGGTGTCTTGTTCAAAGCCCAAGATTGAAGCTAAAAGGTTATTTTGTGTCTTCTTCAAAGCCCAAGATTGAAGCTAAAAGTTTGACTGAGAGAGAATTTTGTCATCTCTAAAGAGGGATTATTGATTTTTGTGTGCCTTTATCAAAGCCCAAGGTTGAAGCTAAAAGGTTGACTTGACTTCACTAGGGAAGTCCTTATACAAAGCCTAAGAGGAGGCTGTATAAGATCGACTCAACAAGAGAGTGTATATATTGGTGTCTTGTACAAAGCCCAAGATTGAGGCAAAAAAGAGACTGACTTTTTGGGGATATCATTATACAAAGCCTAAGAGGAGGCTAGGAGTTTGAATTTTCCAAGGAAAATGTTCTATCTATCTTGTACAAAGCCCAAGATTGAGGCTAAAAGGATTTGACTCCGCTGGGGAGGGTTTGTATGTGTCTTGCACAAAGCCCAAGATTGAGGCTGAAATGGGAAATTTAACTCACCCTAGTGAGGATATTTTTATGTTTCTTGTACAAAGCCCGAGACAGAGGCTAAATGGATTTAACTCTGCTGGAGTGTTTTATTTGTCTTGTACAAAGCCCAAGATTGAGGCTGAAGAAGAGTTTGACTCTGCTTAGGGAAGATCATTCCTCAAAGCCTAGAAGAAGGCTGGGAGGAAATGACTTTGCTAGGGAAGATATCTGTCCTAAGCTCAAGAGATGGAGATTTATGTCTTGTACAAAGCCCAAGATTGAGGCTAAAAGGGTTTGACTCAACATGAGATTATTTTTATCTGTCTTGTACAAAGCCCAAGATTGAGGCTAAAAAGGTTGACTCAACAAGAGAGTCTGAAAGGGTGATTGACTCAACAAGAGAGTCTGAAAAAGTGATTGACTCAACAAAAGAGTCTGAAAAGGTGATTGACTCAATAAGAGAGTCTGAAAAAGTGATTGACTCAACAAGAGAGTCTGAAAAGGTTAGCTCCGCTGGGGAGAATCATTGTACAAAGCCCAAGGGGAGGCTGACTTTCCTGAGGAAAGGATCATTATACAAAGCCTAAGAGAAGGCTATCTTTCTGCTGGGGATTGTTGAGATCCCTAGGCAGGTCCAAGTGGGGAATCGACTCTTGCTGAGGATTACAGAAGAGTTGAAGTATCAGATACCTTGAGGTTCTGATTTGGGATAAACTGACCCTGGTTGGGGATTTTCTCAGGAGAGGGACTGAGTTTTAGTTCTGCTAGAGATTGATCCAGAATGACCGGGGTTTCTTCCTATACTTGGTAGGGTACTTGAGAATGTATTTGAGACTCAAGGGGATTTAGACTATCCAAGTCTACTGGTGTGAAAAAGTTTTATCTTTTGTATGATGCCTCCAAGAGGAGGCGGGTGTTTTAAGGGATGAGAATCAACCCTAAAATGGTCAGAGGTTTAACATTGGAAAGACTGCTCTAACAAAGGATGACTAAGTTATGTCTTATACCTTTAAGAAGTCGTCAGGGTCCTTGTATTAAGCCCAAGAGAAGGCATGAGAACTTCTAAGAAGCCGGAGGGTCCTTGTACAAATCCCAAGAGGAGGCGGGGATGCTTTTAGGAAGCCCATGGGTCCCAAACCAAGAAAAGTTCAAGAAATGCTATTCACCGAGAATAGATCATTTATTGAAAGTTCTGAGGTTTGAAGAAACTCAAGAGATGCTATTCACCGAGAATAGATCAACTCTGGGGAGTAGAGTTTCTTTGACAATTTCTAGGGGTGACAGTCTGAGAAAAGGTTCACGAGGAATACTTCCTTTCTCTTTGTTCTGTATTTTATAAGCCCAAAAGGAGGCAAGACTGTGTTTGGAAGTCCTATGGGGATCTAGTTTTGTTTGTATTTAAGAGTGACCGACTGGCTTTACCTAGTTCTAGACCTAGTTGTCAGGGAAAACTCTAAATAACTATACTATTATATATACAGTTGATAAATGACGAGTAGTAAAAAAAGGATATGAAAGAATACTAACCGTGCGGAGCTTCCCACAATGCAGTTATATATATTTGAAATGTATTAAAAGAATGAAAAAAGACTAACCGTGCGCAGCTTCCCACAATGCAGTTATATATATTTGACATGTATTAAAAGAATGAAAGAAGACTAACCGTGCGCAGCTTCCCACAATACAGTGATATATATATATATATATATATATATATATATATATATATATATATATATATATATATATATATATATATATATATATATATATATATATATATATATATTAAAGCAAGTAAATGAAAGCGAATAAAAACTTACAGGTGAGCAAGCTTCCATGCTGTATTGTTAGTTGTTCAAAGAAATTAAAGAGAGTTTTGATAACAACTGTATATTTGAACCTAAATCAAAAGGGAAGTTGTTTTGAAAAGATTGTACTGGGACTTATACAACGACTGAGGCCCAAAAGGTTTTCTGTACAAAGGTATGGGTCTTACACTCTATTAGAGTCCCAAAGATTATTTAAAGAAAAGAAATGGGACTTACAACACGAGGGTAGGCCTAGACGGTTTTTGTTTTAAAATGGCAATTGCGCCGAGATTTTTTTAACGCAGAGGGACTTATACAATATCTGAGGCCCAAAATGGTTTTGGTTAAAAAGGTATTGGGTCTTACACTCTATTAGAGGCCTACAGATTTATTTTTATACAAGTGGTGGGGCTTACTACTCAAGGAGAGGCCCAAGGTTTATTGTTAAAAAGGCGACGAGTGCGCCGAACTTTGAAAATATACAAAGGGACTTATACAATATGTGAGGCCCGAAATTGTTTATTTACAAAGGGATGGGACTTACACTCTATTAGAGGCCCAAAGATTTATTTTTATACAAAAGATGGGGCTTACAATCCAAGGATAGGCCCAAGTGGTGGATAGTGATGGTACTGTCATTTTGAAAATCGCCGAGGGACTTATACAATGTCTGAGGCCCATATTTAGTTTGGTTTTCAAAAGGGGTTGAGTCTTACACTCTATTAGAGGCCCAAAAGTGTTTGAAAAAGATTTGTTAGGGTGAAATCAATCAAAACCCTAATTTTGGTTTTAAAATGGAATTAATTTTGATTAAAAATTAATAAAATCATTGAAAACATGTGAGAAATGAGTTGTGATTTTGGATTAATGTCTCAAAAATCATGTTTTTATCCACAAAATGATTGAAAACCAATCAAGTTTGGAAAATCAAGAGAAAGAACATTTTTAAAATGTTAAAAAACAAATAAAAATTAATTCTTTGCAAAAATATCAAATATATGAAATATATAATATTTTTGGGAAATTTTTGTAAAATAAAATATTTTAACATTTTTGGCAATTATTAAAAAAAGAATCAACTCAAAATCATTAAAATTCAGAGAAAAATTAATTTTTGAATCAATTAAATAAAATCACAAAATTCAAATATTTGAAAGTTTGAAAAAGGGCGCCAAGAACATCTTGGTTTTGCCCGCGTGCTCTATTTTGCCCAGATTTGCATTTTCTCATTAATCTCACTGAATACTTGATGGAAGCATACAATCCACATATCAATCTGCTCGTTTTCAACTCATGATCATGTCTATGGCCTTTAATTTCATTTATTTTAAGCAAGGAATAAGAAATCAAAGAGAAACCTCAAGAACCCTAATTTCTGCATGAAGGCTAAGAAATTCCATACATGATTCATACAAAGCAATTAATTGAGGGGAAACACTCTATACATGATTATGAACATATGGCAAAATTATTGTGCGAGGAAATATGCATGAATCATGAGATGACCAAGTTGAGGCTTACCTCTTGCAGCTGGTGATCGAGTTCTAGGTTGGAGGTGTTACAGCTTGGTTCCAATGATGTGGACAGCTTCCATAGGTGCTATGGAGTGTGTCTGAATGCTTGGAGTGGATTGAATTGAGCTGGAACTTGATTTGGCACCTCAACTGCAAATCTGTCAAAGGCTTGTGCAGATGGCTGGTGATTTCATGAATTTTGTGTTCCAGTTGTTGGTTTAGTGTTTGATCAGCTCACATATGATGTTTATGAGGTGTGTGTGTGATTGGTTTGGTTGGAAACACATTCTAATTCAAAACCCGATAGTAGCTTGCATTAGAAGGCATTTTTGGAAGTGAGAGGGTGATTTTGAGAAAGACAAGTGTTATAGGCCTCTGGTGTACTCAAACTGATCAGAAAGGAGGTCTATTTATAGTGCGTCAAGTTTGTTTTACAAGGAATAGGGAATGGCAACTACAGCAGGCCTTTGGCCAATTGTGATCAAATGGAATCTCAAGTCTCCTCTAGCCATTGACTTGAGATTAGAGCACTGGCCTATGGTTCTTTGATTCAAGGATAAGGCTTGACTGAAGTGTTCATCTTTGCACTGATACATGCCACCTCTAAGCATCCATTAAATGTTCCAAAACAAAATTGGAGTCTTGGCCTCTTTTAGGCTTTTTAGGTTTGGCATGCTACTTGTGGAATCTTGGACTAGGGAGGCTGATAGATCAGTGCTTATCCCTTGTTTGTTCCCCTTTGAGGTGTGCAGATGGATAAGCATGCTTGAAATTGCACAATTTGAGCAATTCGAGCACTAATGCACAAATCTGCCTTGCCAAGACAATTTGCAGCAAGGCATGTTGCAACTGTCATAACTCCTAACTCAGATGGAGTTTGATGAAGTTCTTGGACATTTTGGAAAGCTGACATATCCTATGTCAATATGATGTCCAAATTTGGTTTTGATCCAACTTGAATTACAATGAAAAATGCCTCTACATTTTGGAAAAAATAAGGCAGATTCTGACTTAATGAAAATTTCATTAAGTGTTGGAAAAAGTCGCATTTCATGTTTTCAGCCATTTTGAACACTCCATAACTAAAAATCCATGAGGAATTGAAATGAGGTGTAGTTGACACTTTTAAAGTATACCATGAGAGCTACAAATCCATCTTTGGATCATCCAAAATGGTTGCTTGAATCTCAAGTTATAATCTTTGGAAGTTGGTACCCCAGCCACTTTGTTCCATAACTTAGAAAAATTCTAAGTTTTTTATGGTTACCCCTTTTTAAAGTTAACTCATTTTCTTTGGTTTTTCTTGATGAATGATGATTCAAATCACAAATTAACATTGTATTAGGGTTAAGGAACCTTGGTTGACCAAAAAATCAAAAAATCAAAAAACCAAACTTTGACTTTTTGTAGAGTTAACTTTTTCAGCAGATGAATTTTAAACTGTTCGATCCTCTATGAAATCAAGTCCTTGACCTAAATCAAACTTAATGGATGGATTCCATAGGTGATATAGGATGTATTGAATCATGTCCCAAGGTTTGGGAGCATGTCTTGGTCAAAAGTCAAAGGTACAGTTGACTTTTTCCTCAAAACCCTAATTGTGGTCCAGATGAAATTGAAACTTGTGCATCAAGCTTATTGTTGCAAATGGATCAATGTGATGTGTTTAAGGCCCTCAAATCATGTCTTGGGGTCTTAGTTCATGTTTTGTCCCAAAAGTCAACTTAGGGGTGAATTAGGTCAAGAAACCCTAATTCCTGATTTTTGGTAACTGCATCCCCTGAGGTTAAATTGACTTGATGATTGGGTTCATGAGGCCCCTTGGAGTACCTTGGGTCATGTCTTGAAGCATTGGCTCATGCCCAGAGGAAAAAGTTCATCTGGAGGCCTTGGTCGACCAAAAACCCTAATTTGGTGACACTGGCGATCTTGAGGCTTGATCCACTTGGAATGTTGCAACCTTGTGCCTGATTCTTGATGTAGGAGTCCTCTTGATACCTTATGGGTGTTTGAGAGTTCAGAGAAGTTGAAGATCATGTCATTTCTTGATTGATCCTTTGTCTAAGTGCTCTGAGAGGGCTCAAAACCCTAATTCTTGACTGTGGTGAATGCTCGATCATCTTTGAGGAGATTGATGGGGCATAAAGGTACATCCATATTGTGATGATGATTTGCACAATGATGGTAAACCTTAGTGGACAAAATTTGGGGTATGACAGCTGCACGAAGTGAGTTTTCTGGGACATGTTATTTCTGGTGATGGAATAACAGTGGATCCATCCAAAGTGAGTGATGCACTTCAGTGGGAACCTCCGAAATCTGTGACGGAGATTAGGAGTTTCTTGGGTTTAGCAGGTTGTTACCACAGGTTTCTTGAGGGGTTTTCTAATTTGGCCCTTCCTCTGACTCAGTTGACTCGAAAAGGTCAGGCTTTTTGTGTGGGATATCTTGTGTGAAAAGAGTTTATCGGAATTGATGAAGAGGTAGACTACAGCGCCAGTATTGATTCTACCAAAGCCAGATGAACCATTCCTGGTATATTGTGATGCGTCTAAAATAAGATTGGGCAGAGTATTGATGCAGGCTGGTAAGGTCGTGGTTTATGCCTCACGACAATTGAGGGTACATGAAAGGAATTATCCAACTCATGATCTTGAGTTAGCATAAGTGGTTTTTGTGTTGAAAATTTGGAGACATTACTTGTACGGATCGAGGTTTGAAGTGTCCAGTGATCATAAAAGTCTGAAATATTTATTTGACCAAAAAGAATTAAATATGAGACAGAGAAGGTGGTTGGAGTTCTTGAAGGACTATAATTTTAGCTTGAGTTACCACCTAGGTAAAGCTAATTTCGTTGCGGATTCTTTGAGCCAGAAGACGATTCACATGTCGATGTTGATAATTAAGGAGTTGGACTTAATTGAACAGCTTAGAGACTTGAGTATGGTTTGTGAACTGACTCCTGAGAGTGTGATGTTGGGTATGCTGAAGTTTAATAATGAGTTCCTTAATGAGGTTAGAGAGAGTCAAAAACTAGATTTGAAGCTGGTGGTTTTGGTGACCGCAGGTGAGTCGGATGCAGAAGGTGATTTTAAGGTAGACGATTTTGGTGTGTGGAGGTTTCGAGGCAGAATTTGTATGCCGGATAATCCTGAATTTTGAAAAATGATATTAAAGGAGAGCCATAGGAGTAGCTTGAGTATTCATCCAGGAGCTACGAAAATGTATCGGGATCTTAAAAAATTGTTTTGGTGGCCAGGTATGAAGAAAGATGTAGCTCGGTTTGTGTATGCTTGTTTGACCTGTCAGAAGCCAAAAATGGAACATCAGAAACCTTCTGGTTTGATTAGCCAATGGAAATACAAGAGTGGAAGTGGGATAGTATCGCGATCGACTTTGTGATTGGCTTACCGAATACAGCGATAGGCTTTGATGCTATTTGGGTAATTGTGGATAGACTAACAAAATAAGCACATTTTATACCGATTAACATCAGTTTTCCTTTGTCAAAGTTAGCGGAGATTTATATTAGAATAATAGTGAAGGTACATGGGGTTTCTTCGAGCATAGTTTCTAATAGTGACCTGAGGTTTAATTCTAGATTTTGGAAGAACTTCCAGGAAGCTTTGGGTTCTAGTTTGAAGTTGAGTTCTGCTTATCATCCGCAGACTGATGGACAATCTAAGAGGATTATTCAGTCACTAGAAGACTTGTTGAGAGCTTGTATACTCGAACAGGGAGGTGCTTGGGACACTCATTTACCGTTGATTGAATTTACTTACAAGAATAGTTACTATTCTAGTATTGGGATAATGCCTTTTGAAGCATTGTATGGTAGGAGGTGTAGGATACCTCTATGCTGGTATGAGTCTGGTGAGAACACTGTACATGGACCCGAGATTATGCAACAGACTGCTGAGATAATCCAGATGATTAGGGAGAAGATGAAAGCATCCCAGAGTAGGCAGAAAAGTTATCATGATAATAGGAGGATAGACTTGGAATTCGGCGAAGGCGACCATGTGTTCCTAAGGGTTAATCATGTGACCGGTGTGGGTCGTGCGCTGAAATCGAAGAAGCTGGATCCTAAGTTCATTAGACCATATCTAATTTTTTAGAGATTTGGAGTTGTTGCGTAAAGAGTGGCATTGCCACCCGAACTTTCGAATTTGCATTATGTGTTTCATGTGTCGCAACTTCGAAAGTACATTGCTGATCCATCCCATGTTCTTCAAAGGGATGAAGTGCAGGTTCGGGATAATCTTACCGTGGAGGCGATGCCGATAAGGATCGAAGATCACAAGATGAAACAGTTAAGAGGCAAAGAAATTCCTTAGTGAGAGTAGCCTAGGGAGGAGCTGCAGAAGGAAATGTGACCCTGGAATTGGAGAGCAAGATGCGAGAGTCGTATCCAGAATTGTTCTCATCAAGTACATTTTCGAGGACGAAAATATTTTAAGTGGGGGAGGGTTGTAACACCCGATTTAAATATTTAGTCACTTTGTGATTTATTTTGCGTGATTATTTTAGCATAAGCTTAGCTAAGGGTATGTGTGTAAGAGTGAGTGTGAGAACTTTGTGTAATGAGCTAGTTGGAATAAAACTTAGACTAATGTTATAATGATAATAATATAAATTTTAACGGATAAATATTTCATTGTTATTATTATTATTATAAATATTATTATTATTAATATTATTATGACATGGAATAATTATTCCTACTAATAGTGGTATTATTATTATTATTAAGGGAAATAACCATAATTAGAGGAAAGTGGGAAAAGGGAGTTAGAGAAATTAGTTTCATGTGAAAAGAGAACAGAGGGAAGAAAGAAAGAAGGTTAGGGCAAGAGTAATCAAGAGTTCCACCATTGTTGAAAATTGAGAAAACGTGGAAATTAAGGTAAGGGGGGAATGAGTTCTTTAATGGTGGTATGAGCATGTGAGGGTAGTGAGGGTTCCTTCCCCTCTTAGGATTTATGTGCACTTCTTCTTCTTGATTGAATGTATGCTTGTCTGATGACCCTTCTAAATTCGTATCTGTGTACTGTTCTGATGTGAATTCGTATTGCATGTTGATATTGGATATGAAATTCGTGTGAATTATGTATTGTTGTTGCTGGGTTCTGCTATGGGTCAGATTTGTAAATTTTGGGGGTTTTGGGGTTAACGAAAACGGATTCTAATGGTAGAAAACATGGATAAAACAATGAATTAATGAAGTAGAATCAGGGCTTTAGGATTATACTTATACAAATGTTGTTTTGGGTCGAAATCGGGAGCTTGAAGGTGCTTCAATTGGTAAAAATTCGCACTGATGCGAAAAACCCATTTTTTTGCAGCAGACTGACCATACGTGTATGTCAGGAGGCATTACGTGTATGGGGGACTCACCCAGGGGTATTACGGGTAGCATATGTACCTGTCCTCGAAGCCAGCACAACCCTCTGGTCGTACGCGTAAGGGACCCATAAGGGGGAGAGGCAATACGCGTATGGCAAGGCCATTATGCGTATGGGCAACTTTTGGGGAATTTGGGAGGGAAACCACCCTCTGGTCGTACGCGTAAGGCCTGGGCATTATGCGTATGGACCTGTGCTACTGAGGGCCTACACGTACCATATGAAGGCATGGGGCGAGGAAAGCAAGGCCATACGCGTATGGGGCATGGCCATACGCGTATGGGCAGGGCTGTAGTGCAATTTTCCCATTTTCGCGATTTCTTTTCCGATTTCGCGATGCAATTTCTCTTGGTTTGTAAGACTAAAATGACATAATTGGACATAGGGGAACAAATAATAATGGTAAATATGGTAAAAATATGTAATTTTGTGTGATTTTCTTCATAATGGGTGTTGGATGCTTGAGTTACTAAGATTGTTGTTGTGTGGACAATCTTGGGAAACGATGGTAATTCCAGAGAGAATAGTCATGAGTATGTGACTCACTTGGGATCCTTAGGGATCATGTGTTATGCATTAATGGCAATTATATTATGCATAATTGTGTGTCATGCATTCATGTTGTGTTTGGTGGAAATGAGCCTATGTGGGAATCCATGATGGGTGCCTAGTGTAACACCTATATATAATAAACATACATCAAAGCATAAATATCATACATGGATCCAAGTCTTTGGTACTGAAATACCATAAGTTCCTAGTTAACACAATATACACAATACATGCCCAACTACTTAATACAAAAAAAACTATGGCGTAATGTATACAGGATGTTCTAAGACACTAAGAACTAGATCAAAACAATGATCTCAAAATAATACTCCAAACCGGAAGCCATGCCATCCCAAAAAGCCAAGGAAAGTAAGGAAAATCAAACGGCATTATCCTTACCCTTCGCGGAACCTGAATCACCTGTAATATAATCAACAACATGGGGTGAGATATTAAATCTCAGTGAGTTCCCTATCTTATAGATTCTCTCTGCTTTACAAAGTTTTAACGATTCTAACCCAAGTCAAAAGGGAAGGGAAATGACCTTGAGTATATAATCTCACACTATATGAAAACATGTTCATGAGTTCACCAAATCAAAATATCACTAATCGATAACCTTACCAAGGCATCCCTTTTTCCCGTCCGCTTCTACATCTAGAAGTCGACCCGAGTCATGGATCCTTGTAGTTACTTGGCATACAAAATGGATTCGGGTTCTACGGGCCATTAACCGTTATGAACCGTCACTTCACACGGGCCATTAACCGTCACAAGTCTCTTTACCCTCAGGCTCCATTCGTACTCACACGCGGTGTTGCGGTGAAAATTGGATAACAAGTTATTAATTAACTTGCATCATTTTCTTTTACAATCGACTTTGATTTATCCAAAGGAAAGGTTCAAGATCGTTAAAAAAAACTAAAGGGGGGAGATCTAAGGTTCGAGGGTTGGTTATACTAAGGGAAGGTATTAGCACCCTTAATATCAGTAGTACTCTACGGGAACCTCTTGTTTTGCTTGTGTTATGTTATGTTTGCTTGCTAAGGATAAGGTAAAGATGACTATGAGGTCAGGATGGTAGATGACTATGAGGTCAAGATAATAATGAGCTATCTATGACTATGAGGTCCATAGAGAGACTTTTGTGACTATGAGGTCAATGTTGGAAGGTGACTATGAGGCCAATGGAGAAGGCTATGACTATGAGGTCAAAGTTTTGGTAAGGTGACTATGAGGTCAAGATGGTAAGATGACTATGAGGTCAAAATGGTAAGATGACTATGAGGTCAAAATGGTAAGATGACTTTGAGGTCAAGATGGTAAGGTGACTATGAGGTCAAGATGGTAAGATGACTATGAGGTCAAGATGGTAAGATGACTATGAGGTCAAGATGGTAAGATGACTATGAGGTCAAGATGGTAAGATGACTATGAGGTCAAAATGGTAAGATGACTATGAGGTCAAGATGGTAAGATGACTATGAGGTCAAGATGGTAAGATGATTATGAGGTCAAGATGGCAAGATGACTATGAGGTCAAGATGGTAAGATGACTGTGAGGTCAAGATGGTAAGATGACTATGAGGTCAAGATGGTAATGAGCTTTCTATGACTATGAGGTCAATAGAGAGACTTTTCCATGACTATGAGGTCAATGAAGGAAGATATTGCCAATGACTATGAGGTCAAGGGCATCCTATGACTATGAGGCCAAGGTTAAAGATGTTGCTAATGACTATGAGGCCAAGAGCTACCTATGACTATGAGGTCTAGGTTAAAGATGTAACTCTGTGACTATGAGGCCATGAGAGTTGTATGCCTAAGACTATGAGGTCAAAGGTAATAATGAGCTTCCTATGATCTTGAAATCAATAGAAGACTTTTCCTTTGGAAGGAAATGGGAAATAACATCTTATAAATAAGAGTTACAAATAGTTGAAATATGATGAAGTATGAGTTCAATAATTCCAAGCAGTAAGCATTTAATCAATATGTGAAATAGAATTGCAAGTGTGAACATGGCAACAACAAGAATTTTTAGTCATGTAAATGTGACAAGCATGGCAAAGAGTACATTCACAATTTGAAACAAATACATTTGAAGCTATGTAACTCATTAGCAGAGAACAAAAACAAACAACATTCTTATGGCAAGACTTGATTAAAGTCAAGAACAAAACTTCATGAATCAAGTTCATTTCACAGAAAACTCAATTCAAAAATCAGTAATCACATGAATATGTCAAGCATGGCATGGGAAGCACCAAAAACAAATGGATTTAAGTTATGTGATTTCAATAGAGAACGAAAACAAGTAGCATTCTCATGGTAGGGTTTGTTAACGTCAGGAAAAACAAAGTTTCATGAATTACAGCATACTTCCAAAGTGACTTATTTCAAAAGCAGTGGGCACACAGAATAAACCAAGTATAGCAAAAAAGAGAATTTCACGGTTTGAAAGCAAATGTATTTGGAAACATGCAGCCTTAACAATCAGAAACCAGAAAATCAAGACAACATTCTCATGATACAGTTTTGTTCAAAGTCAATGAGAATTAAAAAGTTTAGACATATTTTGTTTTTGTTTTTTTTTAGATAAGATAAAAAGGTAATAAATAAAAAGACAAAATAAAAAAAAAGGAGTGGGGTGCCACTTAGTGAGTGGCTTGCGCCACAGTGGCAAGTGGCTTGCGCCATGCCTCACTAAGTGGCTGGTGCCATGGTGGCAAGTGTCTTGCGCCATGCCCTAAGGTGGCTTGCGCCATGCCTCTTTGATAGTGCAAAGGGTGGCTTGCGCCACCCCTGTGTGTGTGGGAAAGGTGGCTTGCGCCACCTGTGTTATATATTTTTTATTTTGTGTTCTTACGTGGTGTGTTTTTTTTATTATTTCTTTTGCGTGGACATATTATTATATTATATTTTTCTCTTTAAAGCAAAGTGACGGACGCCACATTTTCTCGTGGCGAGAGCCATCAAACCTCTTATTTATTTTTCAGTTTTCTTTCCAACGACACGAATACGAACCAGTTAGATCAACAAAATAAAATCAGTTAAAAAAAAAAGAAACTAAACATGTTAATGATTTATTTTCACAGAAACAACCAATAATCAGATGATAATAAGATCACGACATGGTAACAGCATGAAACAGAATGACCATGGATTCAGACAAACATGATGATGACTATAATGGCAACATGGTGCAAACATAAAATGAAAACAGAAGGAGGTAGGGTAATACCTAGTGGAGTACATCCACTGCTTCTTCACAGGCGAGTGTTTCTGGAGATAGTGGATGCTTTCCTCCCTCAACTGCTACAGAACCAGTTTATCAGCACGAAACAAGAACTTGTGGTGATTAAAGTGATGGAAGTTTGGTGTGTTTACGGGAAGGAAATGAAAAGAATAAGTTCTTGCAAGACTTGAAGATGACTTGCAGAACTTAACAAGGATGGAAAGGTGAAAAGGTTTTGATAAGTTTCTGGATATTTTCTAGGTGGTGATGTTTCTGTTGTGTTACGAAGGAAATGAAAACTAGTGAATTTCTTGCAAGTTTTGGAATGTTTACTAGCAAGATTATGGAGGGAGAAATAGAGAGAAATTCTTGGCAATTTCTGGTGTGTGGAACAAGGAGGAAACAAGCTCCTTTTATAGGCAAAGTTAGTTGATCCTGGTATTGGTGATACAGTGGATAATTGTTTTGTCCACGAGAGAAAAAATTAGGGTTTGTATGGTCTGCTGAGTAAAGAATTAGGGTTTGTGCATCAAGTTCCTCAGCCGTTGATCTTGGTCAATTTCTATGCTGGACAAGTGCAGCGGAGGAGGTTGTGGAGTCAGTCTATTACTTTCACTCTTTAGTGGTTATTCCAAAACCACCTTTTTGAAGTGCCATGAGAGAGAAAGTAAAAAAAAGCAATAATTTGAATTTGGGATACGTACTCTCTGCTCATGCATACAGACCTCTTGTGCTGAGCCTCCTCATTTCACTAATTCAACATGAAATCAGTGTCCTTTTGGTTTCAACAGTAGTGGGTGAGCTTAGAAGGGTAATGTGTAATGACTCCACAAAACTTGCTTTTGAAGCAAAGCATCTTCAGATTTTTTTTTACTTAACAAATGGCATATGGATCAATTAAATATGCAAGGCCTTGCTTCTTAATCCATACGGGAACACAACTTGGAATTTTTAACACCTTAAAAGCCTCTGATCCAAATAATATCTTTTGGGCCCAAAAAAGAAATTGAGACAACCATATGTCCATGACCCAAAAAGAAATGTTACGGCACAAACTTAGAACATTGCAACATTAAATCCTTCCATGGCACCACTTTGATATGTCACACCTTGATGAATATCTATCTCCATGAAAAAAAATCTTGCACTTGTGAGAAAAATCTTTAAGGCCAAAAAATGGATGTTTGTTATCACATGGCATAATTTCTCAAGATTTGGGATCACACTTTGTCATGAGGCAATGGTTGAATTGTCTTGGTGAAACATTTGATTTCTTGTTGAAAGAGTCTTCTTGGATGCATGTAGATTCAAATGGTTGTATTTGGCCAAAAAGATGTCTTAGGGAGACCTTGCCGTCTTTGTGTAAATCCTATCTTTCACAATGAAAAGAAATAACTTGCAAACAAGAAATGGTTAGTTAACAATGCATACATGATTGAGGTCTAAATGTGGATGCAAGAAAAAGATGACATCTAAGGGGTAAAATTTGGGGTACAACACGCGGGAATCAAACCTGCCAAGTAATTGTGCACATGTTTCAGAGGAGCTAGAGACTCATGAAACTACAACTCAAGGGAAAATGGTTACGATTACGTGATTTCACACACACAAACGTGATTGCATTCGACAATCACAAGGCCACATTCGCCTTAAGCCCTCTTTTGCCTTTTCTCATGATCACAAAGGTTCACACATGTTACATACTAGTGTTTCACTCTCCCCTAGACCAATACTCGTCACGGATGCACCTCTCTACATCGAGTGCTCGAGCATCGCCATCTAGGTTTTCTATCACAACTCCTATTCACAACCTAAAATCATATCATTAGGTTTGGGGTAAGTTTTCTCACTCTTCCTAATTCATTTTAAGCATGTTATTCTCTCAATTATACTTAACAACAATAAATTAGGCAAGATATAACACAATTATACCACAAGTACATATAATAAATCAATCACACTTCATACACATTTGGGTTTTTCCTTCGATTACATTAATCGGGCACCAAAATCGATATTTTTCACTTTTATCAAGTAGTACATTTCCATAGCTTTCCATCGGTACCAAGAACACCTCGATCGGAAGCACGGTTCAAAAGATATTAATTTTCTAAAAAAAATTTGAAAACACAACAGTGGTAACCGGTTACCTTATATAGAGTAACCGGTTACTCTATCATTTTTCAACACAGAACCAAAACCTCAATAGGGTAACCGGTTACTCAATATAGGGTAAACAGTTACTCTGAAACAGAGCCAAAATGAGAGTTAGAGACACTTTTGGGTAACCAGTTACCTTATATAGAGTAACCGGTTACTCTGTCCATTTTTGCGAAAAAACACTGTTTTTCCTGCAAGTAACCGGTTACCTCATCTAGAGTAACCGGTTACCACTAAGTCTGTGACCTAAAAACCTACATTTTCAGCATTCAACCTCAATGGATCATCACCAAAACTCATGGCAACAACATAACAAGCATCAAACATCTATATTCCAAACAACACACACATTTTATGCATTCTATTTCAAATATTAACCATAGAAACTACACTTTGTATGATCAATCCGTTTCCATCATTTTAATTCAAATTCTAACCTAAGTTTCTACACTTAGGGTTCTAACTAGAACTCACCAATGATCAAGATGATGGAGATGAAGAAGATGTTGGGTTGAATGATGAAGAAGAGATGATTCCAAGCTTTCCTTCTTCTTCTTCTTCTAGGTTTCTTCTCTTTCTTTCCTTTCTCTTCCTTCTTTCTACTTCCTCACTCTATTCTTTCTATTTTGTGACAAATGAAGAGGAAAGGAAAAGGTTATGATATGTAGAGATATCCTTTAGTTAGTAACACTAACTTAAAGGTCCAATTTGTCTCTAATGTGTCACTTGATAAAATCTCAAGGTCAGATAATTATTAATTTGATCTGCTATGAGCTCATCAGTTACTCTAATTATCTCTGCAGATAATTTTCCAGAGTACACCGGAACCCAGTTGATCATAACTAATATTATCCAGAGCAAAATAAAATACGGGGTATTACATCCTCCCCTCCTTAAATAGAAATTCGCCCACGAATTTAAAAATTACCTGAATAGATGAGGGTAAGCTTCTCGCATCTCTGATTCTAGTTCCCAAGTTGCATCGCCCAGATACGTCTCATCCCACGTAACCCTCACTAAAGGAATCTCCTTATTCCTTAGTACCTTAGTTTCTCTTCCTATAATACAACTTGGTTGGGGTTCAAACGTTAAATCTGCTTCTATCTCAACCGTATCTGGTAGAATTGGCCGAAGAGGATCTAGAACAAACTTCCTGAGTTGAGATACATGAAAAACATCATGCATCTCTGACAGAGAAGGCGGTAAGGCTAATCCGTAATCTACTTCACCAATTCTTTCTAAAATTTGATACGGTCCCACATATCTCGGACTTAACTTCCGGGACTTAAACGGTCCTTTCAACCTCAATCTTGGAGTAACTTTCAAAAACACGTGATCACCTTCATCAAACTCTAAAGGTCTCCTACGATTATTCGCATAACTCTTCTGACGATCTTATGCTTGTTTAACTTTATCACGGATCATTCTAATCTTTTCCGTAGTCTCTTGAATAATCTCGGGTCCCAAAATGCTGCCTTCGCCAACTTCCGTCCAACACAAAGGTGTCCTACATTTTCTTCCATACAATGCTTCACACGGAGCCATACCAATACTGGCATGATAACTATTTTTGTATGAAAACTCAATCAACAGTAAAAGTTCTATCCAATCTCCTCCACTTTCAAGTACACAAACCCTTAACATATCTTCCATCGTTTGTATTGTCCGTTCCGTTTGACCATCCGTTTGCGGATGATTCGACGTACTCAAACATAGCTTTGTTCCCATAGCTTGTTGAAAAGCGTTCCAAAACCTTGAAGTAAACTTTGGGTCTCTATCAGACATAATACTAGAGGGAATGCCATGTAACCTCACAATTTCCGAAATAAACAACCTTGCAAGGTGACTTGCCTTGTAAGTAGTCTTCACGGCTAAGAAATGTGTAGATTTCATCAACCGATCCACTATTACCCAAATAGAATCATAACCACCTTGCGCACGGGGTAATCCAACTGCAAAATCCATGGAAATACTATCCCACTTCCATACCGGAATTTCTAACGCGTGTAATAAGCCACCCGGTCTTTGCTGTTCAATCTTTACTTGTTGGCATATCGCATACTCCGACACATAAACCGCAATATCTCCTTTAATACCGGACCACCAATAGTCCCTCTTTAAGTCTTGATACATCTTCAAAGAACCAGGATGTATAGTAAAAACACTCTTATGCACTTCTTCCAAAATTCTTCTTTTTAACAATGCATCATCCGGAACACAAATCCTTTGGTTAAATAAAATGATTCCATCGTTTGCTCGCATAAAACCCGGTTGAACTAACAATCCTTGTAACTTCTCATCCAACGTTTGTCCTTGTTGAATTTCCTCCCTAAGAGTAGAATTAACATTCAAATTTCCCATAATCACACCATTAGGAGTCCAAACAAACTGGAGATTAAGATCTCAAAACTTTTCAAATAAGGTATACTCTAACATCATCAACTCGGCATTATGCAACACTTTTTGGCTTAATGCGTCCTCTACTTTATTCGCTTTACCCGGATGATACTTCAGTTCCAAGTCATAATCTTTCAAATACTCCATCCATCTCCTTTGATGCATGTTCAACTCTTTTTGGTCAAATAGATACTTTAGACTCTTGTGGTCGCTGAATATCTCAAAATGTACCCCATACAAATAATGACGCCACACTTTCAGTGTAAACACAACTGCCACCAATTCCAAATCACGTGTTGGATAATTCTCTTCATGAAATTTTAACTGTTGAGAGGCATAAGCCACCACATGACTATCTTGCATTAAAACACCCCCTAATCCCATCTTTGATGTATCACAAAATACCTCATATGACTTGCTAGGATTAGGAATAATCAAGACAGGAGCAGTCGTCAATATTTCCTTCAAACTCATAAAACTTCGTTCACAAGCTGAATCCCACTCATAAGGACGATCCTTTCGAGTAAGTTTAGTCATTGGTAAGGCCAATTGAGAAAAGCCCTTGATAAATCTCCTATAATAACCTGCCAGTCCCAAGAAACTTCTAACTTCTGAAACATTCTTTGGTCTCTCCCAATTAATCACCGCTTCAACTTTTGATGGATCTACCACCACACCTCCCTAAGATATGACATGACCAAGAAAACTAACCTCCAACGTCCAAAACTCACACTTGCTCAGCTTAGCAAAAAGTTGTCTCTCTTGTAGGATCGATAAAACGATTCTTAAATACTCTTCGTGCTCTTGCGAAGTACGAGAATAAATAAGAATGTCATCAATGAAGATCACTACAAATTGGTCCAAATAAGCTTGAAATATCCAATTCATATAATCCATAAAAACTGTCGGATCATTCGTCACACCGAAAGGCATTACTAAGAATTCATAATGACCATAACGGGTTCTAAACGCGGTCTTTGATACATCCGAACTCTGCACACGGATCTGGTGATAACCCGACCATAAATCAATATTCGAGAACACACAGGCTCCTTTTAATTGATCTAACAGGTCGTCTATCCTGGGTAATGGGTATTTGTTCTTGATGGTGACTTTATTCAACTATCGGTAATCAATACATAACCGCGTTCCACCATCCTTCTTCTTTACCAATAACACTAGAGCTCCCTAGGGCGAAACACTGGGTCGAACAAAATGCTTAGCCATTAACTCTTCCAATTGATCCTTCAATTCTCTTAACTCAAGTGGTGCCATCCGATACGAAGAAACGGATATAGGAGTCGTTCCTGGTATCAGGTCAATAGAGAATTCCACTTCCCTCTCTGGAGGAAGAGAAGTGATGTTCTCGGGGAAAACTTCGGAAAACTCACAGACTACAAGAATACTCAGAATTTGAAGGTTGCTACTCTCTTCCTTAGTGAGAACCAAAAGAACAGATTTTTCCTTCTCAAACAAGAAATTTATCATTCCAACCGTACCTTCCAAAATAGTGGTAAACACATCCTTCGGAGTAGCCTCAACGGATAGAATGATGATTAGCTTTTCTTCATAACCGATAAATACCGAATTAGCAGAAAGCCAATCCATTCCCAAAACAACGTCCACTTTCTTAAGCGGCAAACAAATAAGATCAATCTGAAAAACTCTCCCATCCACAGATAAAACACAATTTTCACACATTAAAGGTGTTTCAACCATCTCATCCATGGCAGTAGTAACCACCATGGGTGGAGACAACGGAATAGCTTGCAACCCAAGTCGATTCATGCATTGCGTCGACACAAAAGAGTGTGTTGCTCCACAATCAAATAATACAAAACAAGGATGTCCATTAACAAAACACGTACCAGTAATCAAAGAGTTATCACCCATTGCTTTCCTCGCATCCAAAGTATAAACTCGGACGGCACTCTTCCCTTGTGTCTGATTCCTACTCTGAGGACAATCCCTCGCCAAATGACCTATCTTCTGACACTGAAAGCATCTCACACCTTAGATACCACACCTTCCATAATGATTCCTTCCACAAATACGACACACAGGAGGTGCACTAGTCCTAGAACTCTGAACTTGCTTCCCTTTAAAAGCTTGTTGTCTAGGCCTAAATTGTTGATTTGATCTCCCACGATCAATCTGGTTTGACCTACTCAAATCCCCCTCTGCTTGAACTTTCTTTAAACTATTCTCTGTCACATAACATTGCCTTAGTAATTCAGCGTAACTAGTGAACTCTCTTTGAGACACACTATGTGAAATTTCAGCCTTTAAACCAATAAGAAACTGGTCAAATTTCCACCTCTCATCCGGAGCATACATGGTTTGCCTAGAATAAGCAGCCATAATCTCAAACCTCTCAGCATAAGCAGCTACAGTCAAAGTACCTTATCTCAACTGTTGAAAATCAAATTCCTTCTGGGTCCTCAAGGAACTAGGGAAATAATTCTCCATAAAATTAATTTTAAATTGTTCCCAGACCTTAGGTACCTCTCAAATAGTCATTAGGGCTGAGGCACTCTCCCACCATCTCATGGTAGGACCCTTCAACAAATGAGAAGAGAATACCACCTTGTTCTCCTCAGTGCAATGGACAATCAAGAAAATTCTCTCCATGCCAGCTATCCATTCGTGAGTATTCACAGGATCTAACCTGCCATGAAATTCTAGAGGATTCATGTGGATGAAATCCCAAAAACTCCCACCTACAGCATCTGGAACAACCACTGGAGGATGAAGACCTCCATTCATTTGTTGTACCATCTGCTGCATGAACTGGTTCTGCTGCTGTTGTATCTGTTGTAAAAACTGAGGCCATGGGACATACTCCTCGCCGCCCAGCAGATTTGTCCCTGTAAGAGTGGATCTAGGTCTACCACGATTGCTTCTGCGTCCGTCAGCCATTTTCCTAAATGTCATACAGATAGGATTAAGTTGTCAGGCTCAATACCATAAATATAACACTTAAGACCAATGGCGACACCACGCATATGAAGCGGAAAGAAATACTTATACTATTTCATGGCTAGGTCGAGGATACGACCTGCTCTGATACCAACTGTAACACCCACGTATAATAAACATACATCAAAGCATAAATAGCATACATGGATCGAAGTCATTGGTACTGAAATACCACAAGTTCCTAGTCAACACAATATATACAATACATGCCCAACTACTTAATACAAAAAAAAACTATGGCGTAATGTATACAGGATGTTCTAAGACACTAAGAACTAGATCAAAACAATGATATCAAAATAATACTCCAAATCGGAAGCCATGCCATCCCAAAAAGCCAAGGAAAGTAAGGAAAATCAAACGACCTTATCCTTACCCTTCGCGGAACCTGAAGCACCTGTAATATAATCAACAACATGGGGTGAGATATTAAATCTCAGTGAGTTCCCTATCTTATAGATTCTCTTGGCTTTACAAGGTTCTAACAATCCTAACCCAAGTCAAAAGGGAAGGGAAATGACCTTGAGTATATAATCTCACACTATATGGAAACATGTTCACGAGTTCACCAACTCAAAATATCACTAATCGATAACCTTACCAAGGCAACCCCTTTTCCCGTCCGCTTCTACGTGTAGAACTTGACCCGAGTCAGAGATCCTTGTAGTTACTTGGCATACAAAATGGATTTGGGTTCTACGGGCCATTAACCATTATGAACCGCCACTTCACACGGGCCATTAACTGTCGTAAGTCTCTTTACCCTTAGGCTCTATTCGTACTCACACGCGGGAATCAAACCTGCCAAGTAATTGTGCACATGTTTCAGAGGAGCTCGAGACTCATGAAACTGCAACTCAAGGGAAAACGGTTACAATTACGTGATTTCACACACACAAACGTGATTGCATTCGACAATCACAAGGCCACATTCGACAATCACAAGGCCACATCCGCCTTAAGGCCTCTTTTGCCTTTTCTCATAATCACAAAGGTTCGCACATGTTCCATACTAGTGTTTCACTCTCCCCTAGACTAATACTCGTCACGGATGCACCTCTCTACAGCGAGTGCCCGAGCATCGCCATCTAGGTTTTCTATCACAACTCCTATTCACAACCTAGAATCATATCATTAGTTTTGGGGTAAGTTTTCTCACTCTTCCTAATTCATTTTAAGCATGTTATTCTCTCAATTATGCTTAACAACAATAGAGTAGGCAAGATATAACACAATTATCCCACAAGTACATATAATAAATCAATCACACTTCATACACATTTGGGTTTTTCCTCCGATTATTTAATCAGGAACCGAAATCGATATTTTTCACTTTTATCATGTAGTACATTTCCATAGCTTTCCATCGGTACTAAGAACACCTCGATCGGAAGCACGATTCAAAAGATATTAATTTTCTAAAATATTTTTCAAAACACAACATGGTAGCCGATTACCTTATATAGAGTAACCGGTTACTCTATCATTTTTCAAAACAGAACCAAAACCTCTATAGGGTAACCAGTTACTCAATATAGGGTAACCGGTTACTCTGAAACAGAGCCAAAATGAGAGTTATAGACACTTTTGGGTAACCGGTTACCTTATATAGAGTAACTGGTTACTCTGTCCATTTTTGTGTAAAAACACTATTTTTCCTACAAGTAATCGGTTACCTCATCTCGAGTAACCGGTTACCACTAAGTCTGTGACCTAAAAACCTGCATTTTCAGCATTCAACCTCAATGGATCATCACCAAAACTCATGGCAACAATATAATAAGCATCAAACATCTATATTCCATACAACCCACACATTTTATGCATTCTATTTCAAATATTAACCATAACAACTACATTTGTTATGATCAATCCGTTTCCACCATTTTAATTCAAATTCTAACCTAAGTTTCTACACTTAGGGTTCTAACTAGAACTCACCAATGATCAAGATGATGGAGATGAAGAAGATGTTAGGTTGAATGATGAAGAAGAGACGATTCCAAGCTTTCCTTCTTCTTCTTCTTCTAGGTTTTCTTCTCTTTCTTTCCTTTCTCTTGCTTCTTTCTACTTCCTCTCTCTATTCTTTCTATTTTGTGAAAAATGAAGAGGAAAGGAAAAGGTTATGATATGTAGAGATATCCTTTAGTTAGTAACACTAACTTAAATGTTCAATTTGTCTCTAATGTGTCACTTGATAAAATCTCAGGGTCAGATAATTATTAATTTGATCTTCTCTGAGCTCATCAGTTACTCTAATTATCTCTGCAGATAATTTTCCAGAGTACACCGGAACCCAGTTGATCACAACTAATATTATCCAGAGCAAAATAAAATACAGGGTATTACACCTAGTCTCGTCCAGACTCCATGTGGGAGTCGAGTGGAAATAAGTTGTAGTTCAGAGGAACGTATGCAACTTATCCAGATTCCAATGAGAATCGTGTTCAAAGAGTGAACCGTATGGATTGTGATGGTACCGCATGCATTGTGTCTTGTCAGTTGATTCGAATTGCACATGTGTATGATTGAATGTGGGCTGACTATGCCGAGTATTAATGTGGCACTTGTATATGTGTCGTGATTGTTTGATTTGTGTGATTTGTGTGATAACTACTCCTTAACATGTGATTTTCACCGTGTATTATTGAATGTAATTTTCACCCCTTTTTTGTTGTTGTGTATGTGCACCTTGGGGAGTACAGATAATCAGGTACCTGTGTAGTGCTTGAAGCATGTGTTATTATTGATCGAGTCTTAGGAGTTGCTCTGATATGTAACACGGGAAGGATGAAGATTTCTTTATTTTCTCTATGTTATTTGTTATTTGTTATTGGTTACGTATCTTGATGTGCTTAATGTTGTTGAACCACAAATTTTTGTGGAGGTTGATGTAATTGGAGCCTTAGTGTCGAACTAATTCACTATTCTGCTGTTTAAATTCATTTTTCAAGAGTAATAAGATATGAAGTGATTTGATACTTCACGAGAATATTTTGGATGATGTGGTATCCTACCTGTGTACCTCTAATTTTTCTGCAAACTATTTTCGTATTACTATTTATTAAACGAATGGGTAGAGTAGAGTGTTACAGTATGTTCCTTAACATCCCTTGCTTTTTTTCGGCGTTACTTTCTTCCCGCTTAATATTGCCTTCTGCACTTGTCACCACCTCTACAAAGGTTGCCATTGGCCTCTAGGTTAGGGATTCATTAAAATTCTCTTCTCTTAGTCCATTTAGAATGCTCCCATAAACATATTCTGGTTGGGGCGGGCAACCTTGATAGTCGCCTCATTGAAGCAGGCGGGATGCTCTCAAATATTCGAAAAGGCCTCAGATAGTGTTGAAGAGGGTGGTGGTAGACATCTTTTTATGTCTGCTTGCTGCGAGCTGATGGACTAATTTCTTCACCAAGTCCTGGTAGCTAGTGATCGAGAGTCCTGGAAAGCTCATGTACCACCTTAATGATATGGGGAATTAGTGTGTGTCGTGATTGATAGGCGCACACAATAACAAGCGAGTGACTTGCAACTTTACCCTTTGCAACAGACACTATCTGTCCGCTTAGTGATTTATGTGCCGCCTCTTATGTATTCTTTGCAAATATACCAGTACACTTCTCATACACATAAGATTATAATGTTCTTTTTTGAAATCTGTTTCGTTATGGAAGCATAATTGATCGGAGAACGGAGGTTGCAAAATGCAACGATAGATTTAAGCTTCTGGTCCAGTGAAGGAGGAGCTGCCCTGTAAGGTTAGCACTCCAATGCTCAAGTCAGTATATAAATGAGATGAGTGAATGAAGTTTGAATTTGAATTGTGTACATGAAAAATGACATGTTTTCCATTCATATAGTGGATGAGCAATTGTAACAACCCCCTATTCTTCAAACGTAGAATACAGAGAGTCATTAGATGTATTTTCAATCTGAATCTCCTACGCTCTTCCCCCATAATAATGAAGAGCTAGAATCATTTTGGGGAATTATTACCTTCACTCTGAGTTAGGGTTGTTGGCTCTTCAGACCGGCCTAGAACAAAATCTATTTATTGGCTCTTCAGCCACATTTCTTATTTTGTCCACCCCTATACACATAAGATGGTCAATTAATTCATTCTTATATTATAGTCGCAACAAAATTGTAACTTTGGTTGTCGCGTCATTCGTTTCTAGATTGGAATAACATAAGAAATGACAACATAAAGAGCTTTGACTAAACAAAATGAATGGAACAACTTGGCGTCCCACTTTATATGTCTCAATCCCTATGCATCCACTTAAACATTCTATCTTGTCATTCTTGATTCCTTTCTACCTGGATGCTGATTTGTAAATTGAATTGGCAATGTTGCCGCACAACACTGCACCACACATGCTGCCACCATGCTTTGTTCACACCTTAATCCCAAATCCACACTCTCTCCCTGGTTTTTCTCCTGGGAAAACGACTCCAACAACCTCTCTTCTTATATAAACACCAACTCTATTAACTTAATTCAAACATGTTAAATTGTAATTCCTAGTGTCTAAGTGTGTCGAAGTAGAAGCCAAGTGTCGAAGTCGAAACTTTCAGTGTGTCGAAACAATTTGTTTCACACAAATTTGTTTTGATAAGATTTGATATGATTTAGATTAGATTTTATATTTTGGGCCTTTAGAGTTTTGGGCCTTTGTAAATCTAAATCTATAAATAGGGAGTATCCCTTGTATTTTGTAATATGCAGTAGCAGAACTAGTAGTGAAGAATCACAGTGCTTGTACTCACAATTGCAAGTTTGCAAGTGAATAAAATCTGAAATCCCACAGTTTGTGGGTAACAATTTTTCTCCAAATATTTCTCTTCTCTCATTTCTTTCTTGCTGTTTGTTCTTCATCTTCATCATTTCCATTGCGTGTTTATGGTTCGTTATCAATCTTGAGAACAAGATTGAAGAGGAATTACCATAGTTTGTGGTGAATTTCCAACATCTGGTATCTAGAGCTCCGGTTGCGATTCAAGGAGGAAAATCGTGATGGCTATGAATCATTCAAATGGGCACTTTCTGGCGACCCTACCAATTCTCAAGAAAGATAATTATGAGAATTGGTGCAAGCAGATCAAGATGGTTTTCTGTTATCAAGATCTTTGGGATCTTGTAAAGGAAGGAGTAACACCGCTTGGGGAGAACGCGACGGATCAAGAAAAGGCTGCACATAAAGAGTTGAAGAAGAAAGATTATAAAGCACTCTTTATAATCCACCAGTGTGTTGATCCAGATAACTTTGAAAAAGTTAGTGATGTAGAGTCATTGAAGGAAGCGCAGGAGATTCTTGAAAAGTCGTTTTGAGGCGCGGAAAAGGTGAAAGAGGTGAGGTTACAAACTCACAAGAAAACCTATGAGTTGCTTCAGATAGAAGACAATGAAAGTATTACAGATTTCTTCACCAGAGTTACAAAGTTGTTGAATCAAATCAAGGTATGTGGAGAGGTGTTGACATCAAGATCAGTTGTTGCAAAGATCTTGAGGTCATTGGCTCCAAAGTTCGATGACGTGGTAGTTGCCATAGAAGAGTCGAAAGACTTGTCAGTATTGACGAAGGAAGAGCTTCAAGGGACTCTTGAGTCTCATGAACAAAGGATGGATGAAAGATCTGCAGGAAAGTCGAAGAGTGATATGGCTTTGCAGGCGCAGTCAGAAAAGGAAAGGAAAGGCAAAGGAAACGTGAATGGCAACAAAGGTAGAGGAGGCTACAATTCGACTAAGAAGAAACCCTGGAACCAAGGCAACCAAAGAGGTGGTGCTGCAGGTAGAGGAAGAGGTGGTGGTCAAAATCCAGACAAAAGTCACATTCAATGTTTCAATTGTCAGAGGTATGGTCACTATGTTATTGATTGTCCAGAAAAGAAGAGAAATCAAGAAACTGATGCAAAGCTGTCGAAACATGAAGAAGAAGAGACGTTGTTGATGGTCACAACAAAAGATGAAGAAAGATTCCAAGATCAGTGGTACTTGGACTTAGGATGCTCATCACACATGACTGGAAGGAAAGATTCCAAGATCAGTGGTACTTGGACTCAGGATGCTCGTCGAAGAACACTGTGAAGTTTGCAAATGACAACACTTTAGCAGCTGAAGGTGTTGGTGATGTTCTGATTATGAGGAAAGATGGCAAGAGGTCAACAATTTCCAATGTGTTGTACATACCAGGCATGAAGAGTAATTTGCGCAGTATAGGGAAGTTTGTCGAAAAGAACTACAATGTAGTTGTCAAAGACAAGATGATGATAGTTCTCGACGCAGGTGGTAGGTTGATCATGAAGGCTCCAATGTCTCAGAATAGGACCTTCAAGATCGAACTCTAGGTGATGGAGCAGAAGTGTCTAGCAATGGCAGCCAGCAGAGATGAGTGGTTAGGGCATTTTCGACTAGGCCATATTAACTTCAATGATATCAGAGAGCTGAAGAGAATAAATATGGTTTCAGGATTACCAGAAATCGAAATTCCAAGTGAAGTCTGTGAGGAGTGTGTTCAGTCGAAACAACACAAGAATAGCTTCAGTAAGGATGCTGGAAGGAAGTCGAAGGAAATTCAAGAAGTGATATACTCTGATGTATGTGGTCCAATCCAGGTGGATTCGATTGGTGGCAATAGATATTTTGTCACGTTTATAGATGATTTCAGTCGAAAGTTTTGGACTTACCTCATCAAGAAGAAAAGTGATGTGATTGAGGTATTTTCCAAATTCAAATCCATGGTCGAAAGACAGAGTGGTCAAAAGTTGAAAAATTCTGAGGACAGATGGTGGTGGAGAGTATGTGTCGAAAGAGTTAGATGCATTATGTGAAAAAGAAGGGATTGTGAATGAGGTGGTGCCACCCTATACACCACAGGAAAATGGAGTTGTAGAACGAAAGAACAGAACCATCATGAATATGGTGAGAAGTATGTTGAATGGAAAACATCTACCCAAAGAATTATGGGGAGAAGCGGTTTCGACAGTGTTGTACCCCAAATTTTTACCCTTAGATGTCATCTTCATTTGTGCATCTTAGGTCAAGCATCTCTACATTGTTTGAACTAACCCATATCTTGCAGTTTGTTTCTTTGTGTTCAAATTAGGTTTGCATATCACCATGAAGCTCCACAAGTTGTTTTGAAGCAAGTCAAGTCAACAATAGATCTCCAGTGCAAGAACTTTGGAATTAGGGTTTTGCTCTGAAGAAATCGCTGAGAAATTGGCTCTATCAAGTCAAGATCTATGTGGTTCACTTACCACTTAAGGTCATCTACATCCAAGAGACATCATTCAACAGGAATCCAAGATATATTAGTCCTCAACAAGAGAGGTTGGAGCCTCAGTCTCACTATACCTCCAAATCAGGGTTTCTGTGACACTTATTAGTCAATGGCTTTGATTTTCATCAAGATGAACTCCCAAACCCTAATTCTTGCTTCTATTGGTTTATCAACATCCTCAAGAGTCTCCTAAGACCTTTAGATGAGAAGGAAGAAGCAAGCTTACAAGATTTGACCTCAGTGCATTCACAGTCAAAATTAGGGTTTGACTGAAACCCTAATCCTTTGGAATTTTGGTTCAAATGAAGTGTCAATGGTTCCAATCATCATAGGATGTCTCATGAAGTGTTCAAAGTATCCATATCAAGTTTCATGAGGTTTCTTGTAAGAGAAGTAGGGTTTTGACCAAGAAAAGATTTCATACATGAGATTTTCCCTTTAATAGCATAAATTGAAATGACCATAACTCCTAAACCACACACTCAAATTGAGTGACTCAAAGCTCATTGGAAAGCTCTTTTCAAGATATTCAATTTGTTCTATATGACTTTTCATCCAAAAATGCTTGGTTTTTGAGTTATGAAGCTTGCAAGATAATTTGACTAAACACTTAGAGAAATTTCAACACTTTTCTTCACATTTTTCTCCAACTTTGACCTCATTTTTCACCCATTTCCACTTGGATTCAAGACTTAGATCCCAAATTAAAGTTTTAGAGCATGACGAGAGCTTTCCAACCATATGTGGAACATCTCATTTGGATGAGCCAAACTCAAGTTATGGTGTTTTAAAGTTAGGTATTTCAAATTATCAAAATTCAATAACTTAGAAAAAAGTTCTAAGTCTTTTTGCCAACTCTTGCGCATGATTTTGTGGAGACTTTTCTCATTGTTACAAGCATTATTTCAAGCTACTTTCCACACAAGAATTGTTATATCAAATTCCTACTTTCCAAAAAGCTAAAGGACTCACTAAATGGAACATTGCTCATCTAGAAATCTTGCACCAAAGTTGACATGTCACAATGTTACATACGCTTGGAAATTCTGTTTTTTTGTCACTTGTAGCTATATCTATCCATGGGCTCTTTTGTCACATGTTTATGGGCTTCTACTATGCTTTTTACCTCCAAAGAATTCAAAATAAGAAAGGAACCCGTGTGACAAGGTACAAGGCTGCTGAACTCATTCATCATTTCACATCCAAAAAAAGGTCACTAAAACGTGCAAGGGGACTTCAGAAAAGTACAACCCTTTGTACTTTGATGGTTGTTAAAAGAGTTGCATCATAGTGTAAAACAAATAGCCGTTGAGTATTTTATTTTTTCCATCAGTCTAGGCCTTTGTTTTCTTTCTAAAAAAATAAGCAAGCAACAAGGACACCCATTATACGATTTCACTTGGCTCAAGGGGTGGGCAGCTTGTGGCATACGCAGAGAGGCTATCCTTTCTCTAAAAGGCAAAGTCAATATCCGTTGGATCATAAAGCCCTTAAACCAACCCATGCCTCTATAAAAGGAGGTCAGTTCCTCACTTGAAAACACACCAAGAATCCACTAGAAAACTCATAAAAGTATCTAAGAGTTCTAAGCTTTGGCAAAGAAAGGATCTGGAAGGAAGTTGGAGTAAGCTAAGGCGAGGATAAGCAGCCCTGGTCTTGTGGGAGTCTTTAAGAAGGTATTGCTTTATCAGGTATTTCTTTCTCTTTCCCTTTCTCTCCACATCATGACCATAAACGTTTGAATGCTTGTATTGTTTTCATAATACTGGATGTGCTTATATGATGATGTATGTGGTTGAATGAACGTGGAATGCATCATACCAGAATAGTGTATGTTAAACTGCCCTCAACATCTCCCTTTTTTATGACACGTTAGTTTGTTTAGGATTGGTAAGTCATGACTCGTGCTCACGTTTCATTAACTGATAAAGCTGAGGTTCACGAAGAACTTCCATGTCCTGATCAGGAAGTTCACTTTTTATTTTATTTTTTGTATCTGTATTAGTGTAACGTGGTAATGTAAAGGGACCTTTAGCATGATAAGGTGTGATCCTATTCATGTACTTGACAGCCCCAGGTTGTTTCTATACCCAACAAGAGCTTTTACTTTTGGTCAGCTAGGATCTTTGGAATTTCCATCTAGTAAGAAAATGACTTTAAATTGTTTCATTGCATGAATTATGTTGAAGTTTTGTTAACATTAGGGAATGTCAAAAGGATAGGGAGTGACATGCTTGGAGCCTTCTGGTTTGTGTTGGCTTTATCTATCCATAATGTTGTCAGCCACAAAACACTTTATTTTCAAGTTTTTCTTCTCTAAACCCTAATGTTAGTTGTGTTGTTGTTTATGGTTGTTTCAAGCAAACATGCATGCCTTACTTTTGAAGCTATCTATAAACTTTGAGCAGCAGTTGTTGTAGTATAAGTTGTTGTTAAGCTCTCATTGATTTTGGTTTATTAAGGTTGGATAGTTAATATGGTGATGATAAGATTTTCATGCTAATGATTTATATGAACACTCTCCTGCATATTATCTACGTCTAGTTCATTTTAAAAGAGCCTGCATTGATCATATTCCCACATTAAGAGTTATATGTCTGAAAGTATGTTTTGTGTTTGATTTTGGTTAGAATGAGGGACTAATACAGAACCTGTTACACATCCACCCATATCATGTTAAAATAACTTAAAGTTTTGTTTGATGGCCTGATATTTCTTTTTTTTTTGCTCTCATTAATTCATAGTGCCATGTTTAAATATTGTGAACTTGTTATCACCACTGATAGTGATGCTCCTTTTTTACATTGCTTGCTTTTGGTTTGTGTAGGTGAAACTATTCTCAAATTATATACCTCATGACTAGGTAGCATGATCTTTCTTTGTATGTTTAAAGTTGTTCATGTATCATGTTTGATCTCAGTGTAGGTTCCAAGCATTGATGAGAAATTTCTTTTTTTTAAAGTATGTCTGTTCTTGGATAGTTGGTAAACTAGGTTGATGTTGTTCTTCAACCTACGACAGTTTTAAAACACTTGATTTACTTTGCTTTTTGCTCATGATGTGGTCATTAACTTGTTTAGATTATGGCTCAATCGTGTTCTACGTTCAGAATGCTTCAATTTAGTATGTTACTTCATGATGTTTGGTTATGTATTGAGGTTGTAATCTTGGATAGAAGTTTGATGTTTGTGTTGATGTTGTTTCAAGTGGAAAACACGTTGTTTATGTTGTTGTGCATGTTTCAGTATTCATGCTGCGTTCTGATTGGTTATTCAAGTGGTTTTGTCGTGTAGTATCACTTAAGTGTCCTTGACCAATTGATGCATATTATGTTATAACCAGATTCATGTACACGCGCATGTGGTTTTTTTAGTGCATATTATGAAGCCTCATAGGTTTATCTATTATTGGGGTTGGCTCATACATTGGATGTATGGCCACCCCAGTGGTTTGTGATGTGCGCTGCTTGAAGGAGGTCTGGGGTTCGATCCCCCCCAGACCATCCTTTTGTATTTTATATTCCTTGCCTTCTCACAGCCATTTTGCCTGGGCCTTGTACCTCCCTTTTGGGCCCAACTCACACTCTCTTGTTTCTTCAACTAGTTCATAATACTGATGCACCCCCTGCGCTTTTGCTTTTTTAATTTATTTTCTATTTCTATTTTTATTTCAAATCTTTTTTTAAAAAAGCTTTTTATTTTATTTATTTTATTTAAACTTTTTCTTTATTTCATAACTCCAAAATATTTTTAATCATTATTTAATTTTTAATTAGCAATTATTTCTTAATTGAGTATAATTTTAATATGTAATTTATTTCATATTAGTTTGTCAAAACTTAATAATTAATATGTGAGTTAGTTCTAATTATTAATTATTTAAGCTTAGTTGTTTCTTAGTATGAGATTTATCTTAATTTCTCTCTTGTTTATTTAAGCTTAATTATTTCTTAATGTATGAGCCATCTTTATTGATCATTTAAGTGTTATTCACTAATATTTGTTTAGGTCTTGAACTAATTCATCTATGTTTGACTTATCATATATTTGACTTTGATGTGAATTTTGCTCTTCTTTAAATATCATATTAGTTTAATATCATACCTCTTTATCTTGTGAATGTTCCTTATGTTTGTCTTCCTTAAGATTAATACATATTGACTTGTCTTTGTTTACATGTCTCTATGAGGTTCATGTCCATTTTATCCATGCTTTATTATGAAATACTTTTTGCTATACTTATGCTACTGTTGTTACCTTATTCATCTTATCAATATCTCTTATTATTTTAGAACTATTATCTTTCCCCCATTCCCAAGGAAGGTGATTAATGTTGACTCTTAAAGTTATAGCCCCCACCTTAACCTAGTAGCCTCATAAGAGCTAAACCTTATTTCTTGGCCTTATCAGAGCCATGGAATTACAACTAGCCTTAGGAGAGAGTTCTTACACTCTTGGTGATATTCATCCTAATGAATACTCACTTTCCCTATTGACTAAAACTTCAACATAGGACCATTATAACTTAGATTTAGAGAGTTCTTGAACTCTAGAATGAGCTTGTACTCATTCTCCCCTGTGGACTTTGACCATAGTCAAAGTTCATTACTTAGTAGAACTACGCATACTTTGATTCTACTCCCGAGGATACGTAGGCGCAAGGTGCGATGCCTTGTCGAGTATACTTAGATACTAACCCCTAGGGTTTCAACCTCTAGCGTAGTTTCTTTAGCAAGCAAACATAATATAGCATAACCATTAACAAGAGGTTCCTGTAGAGTACTACGGACATTTAGGGTGCTAATACCTTCCCTAGGCGTAACCAACCCCCGAACCTTAGATCTCCCCCTTTAGGTTTTTCTAATGATCTTGAATCTTTCCTTTGGATAAATCAAAGTCGGTTGTAAAAGAAAATGATGCAAATTAATTAATAATTTGTTATCCAATTTTCACCGCAATAGAAATGGCGACTTCACTGGGGACATAAGACCTATTGCTGGTCCTTTCCTAAGAGGGTTAAGCCTATCTTGTTCTATGTTATTCATGTTTGCTTATTTACTTGTATATGCTTATGTATGTCATACTTGCTTATATATCTGTATATCTGTTCTTGCTTGACATTTTTCTGTTTAACTTGGGTTGATATGATATCTATGAGTGAGATAAATCCTAACCCGGATTTCGAGTGCACTTATGACAGGATGATGGTATATTCAAGGAGGCTTTGAAGAAGTCAATTCCTGAAAAAGTTAACTTGATAAACCATCACTCAGCTTAGGCCCTCTTGAGAGTTTAGTCATGTTGAACGATCCTTTTCATGAAAGCGTGCTACTCTCAATGTATGTGCCATTGAGGCTGAGAACCGTAGTTTCCAAACCCCACTTAAATCTTTTAGATGTAGTGCGGTGACCATGATGGAGTCTATTTCTGAATTGGTTGTCACGCGATACTACAATCAGATGAGATTCTCTTGAGAATTTTGTTGATTACCAAGTCATTTGGGAAGTCGATAAAATCCGAAAGATGGATTGTGGACTCTAGGAACTCTTAGAACCTTGTCCGGCAGGTGAAAACCATAGTACATACCAATGGGAGGGTGAACCTTGACTCCATGCTCTTAACCCAAACCTTTATGTGTTTGTATTTGTATGTGTTTGTTGCATCCATATAGCATAAGCATATGCATATCAGTTTCATGGAACTCAGACTTCTTTTTGCAAAATGTCACAGAGATATCATGGACGAATCAAGAAGGAAAACTGTGAAATACACTTTCAAGAGTCCTAGATTGGATGACCTAAGGAGATTGGGAGATTTGCTAACAGACCCTGAAGGATTCAAAGACAGATATGGGAATTTGTGGATACTGTTGAAGAAAAGTGTTGATGAAGGACTCCTTTCAACTTTGCTCCAGTTCTATGACCCAAAGTATCATTGTTTCACCTTTCCCGATTATCAGCTCTTGCCTACACTTGAAGAATATTCTCAGATAGTTGGTTTACCCGTCAAGGATGATTCTCCGTTCCCTATTTTCAACATAGATCCAAAAGAGGAAGAGATAGCTAAAGAGACTCACTTGGAATTAGTTGACATCAAAAACAACTTAATCTCCAAGGGAGGAATTTTTGGGTTGACTGTCAAGTTTCTGTTTGGAAAAGCCTATTACTTCGCTAAACATTCCAACAAGGTCGCCCTTGAAGCTGTTTTTCCTCTACTCATCTATGGACTTTTCCTGTTCCTGAACATTGACAACTTCGTGGATCTAAATGCAATCAAGATTTTCCTAAAACAGAAACCTGTACCTACCTTACTTGCTGAAGCCTATCACTCAGTCCATACGATAAATGCCCATGGTAATGGACAGATCACCTGCTGTATCCTTGTGTTATATAGGTGGTTTGTTTCACACTTACCAAAGAAAGGCACATTCTGGGATCCTAAGAAGGGATGGTGGTCTAAGAAGATTATGGCCCTTTCTCATGCAGACATTGACTGGTACAATCGAGTGTACGACAAAATCTCAATAACAGACAGTTGTGGCCAGTATAACAACGTGCCTCTTTTTGGCATCAAAGGTGGAATCAGTTACAATTCGGTGTTGGCACGCCGTCAATTGGGATACCCTCTGAAGGATAAACCTCTAAGCATTCATGTAGAGGGAATTTATTTTGAAGAGTATGATAAGAATAAAGAACAAAGGGATCTAATCTTGAAAGCCTGTGGTAGCAAGTGTAAAAGAGGAAGTAGCTCCTTGGGGAAATCCAATTGTGTTTCTTTGGAGCCATATCTTCAGTGGGTCCGCAAGAGAGCCATTGAATTGAAGATGCCATACAAGAGGGAGGAACCAATTCCCATGAAAGAAGAGCTTATTTTGTACTTCATGTCGAAAGAAGAGGAATTAGAGATATCATTAAAACAGATTCAACGATCAGAGGAAGCATGGAGACTCAAGTATCAGGTGGTTGTTGAGGAGAATTTTGAACTTCAAAAACAATTGCGCGATAAGGATGAAGAACTGACCTCTTACAAGAAAAGGAAGGTCCAAGAAGGCCCAAGTTCTTCTATTGTTCAGCCTACAGCTTGGAAGACGATTATCGACAACCTTGTCGCAGAAAGAGATCAGATGGAGGAAGAAAACAAAAGGCTCAAGCTACGATTCTTAGGACAATCTCCTTAGGACTTTCTAGACTTTTATTTAGTTTATTTTCTATGACTCTCAGAAGTGTATTAACTATTATAATCTGTTTTCAATGAAAATGAGTTTTTTTGATATTTCACGATGTTCTGCAAAAATGTCTGAATTCCATGAAACTTTGCATTGCATCTTGCATCTTCGCTAAACCGTCAAGATACTAAACTTTGTGTTAGTTCTTGTGATTGGCTGAAATTTTGGTAAAACAATGTTAATGTCATGGTTGGTGTTTCAACATGAGCTTCTAACATTATTGTTATGTTTGGTTAACATTCTGGTTTTGTTAAAGGTGTAAGGGTGGCAGTTGTGTGCTGATGTTAAACTCGATGTCGTGACATCAGTTGTGAACATCAATCTGAGAAGATGTATTAGGGTTGCGCGTGTTTCTGGTTTTAAAAAGATATTCTGCTGAAGAGAATCAGAGATTGCAGGCGAATATCATGGGTTAGATTTATTCTGTTGCAATCATTTGTGAAGAAGATTAGGTTGTTGCTAATTTAATGCAAAAAGATATGGAGAATAATCGGAGTTAATTATGAAGAGTTGATTGAAGATTTAATTGAAGATCTATTTAGTAGCAGAATCTTTTGCAGATTTGGTGCAGAAGATTTGTTGTGATTTGAAGGCCCAAATCCAGTTGGGAAAAAGTTATAAATAGAATGCTTGTAATCTAGAATAGGTACGGGTCCAAGATGTAGATCATTAGGGCTTAGTCTAAGTGAACCACTCGGGTTGTGAGATGGTCGCTGTGTTCTTACTCAGAAACCTGTAGGTAATGAGTTTTGTATTGTTCTTGGAGGAAGCTTTGAAGCAACTCCAAGGTGTGTCTTTGAAGTGTGTCTTCTACTTTGTTGTGTTTGAAGAGTTGTTGGAAATCAAGTTGTTGATGCAGTGGCAGAGATGTTGGCTGCTAGACATCATTGCGATGATTGGGAGTGAGATGGAGTCTCTTATCTAGGGAGGACTTAGATAGAAGGGTCATTGGGTAGTGATTAAATTAGGTAGATTGTCAACTGGTTTGTTGAGTCTGTAATTTGATACTACTAATAGTGGACTTCCTTCCTGGCTTGGTATGCCCCCAGATGTAGGTTGTTAGACTGAACTGAGTGAACAATCCTTGTGTGTTTTTCAGTGCTTTTAGTGTCTTGTTCATACTGCAGATATTAATGTTGTGACATCACACTTAACATCACATATCTGATACCATAATTTCAATTGGTATCAGAGCAGGCATCCTGTCTGTTTTTGGATGCGATCTAGGGAAGATACTTTCTGGTTCATGATCAAGGAAGATAGTTATTTGTATGATCCCTTGGAGTGAAGGATGGACTATTCATGATAGAGTATTGTTATCAGGAGAACTGCTGTTGGCACGTGGTTTATGATGATGGTGTGCAAGGATTATTGAGTAGTGCCTGAAGGTTATTGAGGAGTTGGTGTGTGTTCCGCTGCTTGGTATCTGAGGGTGGTGAGACTCTAGGAAGGTTTTCTCTTGCAAAGACACTAGGGTTTGGTCTCCCCAGCAGGATAGTCTATGATGTTGTAGTTTATGCAAGACAGCTTCAACCGTTTGGTTAGAGATGCCAAAGATACTTGAGGATTATCTCATATCTTTGTTTTGGGAGAGAAGTGTTCATAAGGTGAATGGATCTTACTAAAGACTGTTTGACATGGAAGTTTCAGAAGAAGAATATATTTCAAATCAGGCATTGAAGACCAATCTGTCCATAACAGTGATTCCTTCTTTATCATTTTTCTTGATGATGAAAGAAGAGGGTAGAGCCAAAGCAAAAGAGTATCACTGTCAAATCTTTCATGCGGGAGTGAAGATCTTGATAAGTTATCTCTTAAGCTTAGTTGTGGTGACCTAATTAGGAGGATCTTCCTGGTTATGATAAGATACATGTTTCTGATCATGAACTGGAGGAAGTTTCATCAAGAAAGAAGCTGAGCTTAATATGTCAATTCTAATGTCTCGACATCGCGCTACACATTAGCAGCTTATGGTAAATGCTAAGTCAAAAACCTATTAGATTGTAGATGTTTTGAAGGATCACTGAAGCTGTGAAGTTGAACAATTTTTGAGATGCTGTTCATAATGTCGTAGCATTTCAGCAGGAGCTGGTTGAAGAAAAGGTAGTTATCTTGATAGCAGAAGAGAAGTAAATGATCCTTGGTTAAACTAAAATGTCTTAGGACAATTTTATAGGGAAAATGCATCCAAGAGTTTGTGTGCAGTAGCAGTGTAAATCAACCTGTGGTCAATTGGTGTTTGCATGAGCTCTTTCAGTTTTGTGGCTTGAAGGATTGGAAGTAGCAGATTGTCTATGGTATGTTTATGCAAAAGGATGGTAGTTATCACTCTTAAGTTAGACAAGAGGTCTGAACCTTGTGCTTATAAGAAAAAGCTTCTGCAAGTTACTACAGTTTTGTTGGTCTGATCTTGGAAGTTAATCAGATGTTGATATGTTCTCGTGTGTTCCCTACAAGAGATATGTGTGGATTAATATGGTTGTAGTCTCCAAATTCATAGGAGATGTTTTAGACTCATGTCGAAAATGATGTTGAAACATCATATCAGTTCTTTGCTCAGGGTGGAGTAAAAGATCAAGACACTGACCTAACCTGGAAGGCTTTTGTGGTATGAATGGTTGTCATAATGGTCTGTCATGACGAAGATTCAGAAGATGCTGGAATCTGAAGAAGGGTTAAACCACAGGGATCAATTGCTATTGATTATCCTTGAAAGACAAGATTAAGGATGTTCTGTCTATTGTTTTAACATCTTTTCATCATAGGTTTGGAGAATCATGGGAGGGGTTCTACATTCGCTCACAAGTCGCCTAGGTGTTGACCTGGGATTATTGCTTAGCATCTGTTCCTAGAAAGTATTGTGGATGACTTGTCCAGATGGTGGTGCTGTTGAAGATGAAGATGGAAGACTATGAAGACATCATAATCTTGGTGGTTACAGCTTGGATCAGTTTATTTCTGATCTAAGTGGTTTGGAGCATGGTGTTTGCTCTGGTTATGAAGGTCGAGGATAAGTGGCAGTTATCTCCAGATTTCTACTGACGGCTCTACTAAGGGAAGTGACTTTCTTTAGTATTGCTATGGGGTAGTCTTGGACTACTTATTTTCCGAAGATTCAGATGTGGTAGGTTTGAAGTCTTTGGAGTTTCTAAGCAGGATGGAGGTTGTCTACTCAAACTTGATTATTGAATCAAGTCTATGAGAGCATGGAAATCTGTTTCTGCAAAGGGAGTAGGTTCTTCTGAGTGGAAGAAGGTAGAGCTGAATTCAACAGTTGGATGGCATAATGTTCTGACATCTAGCTTAACATCAGGAGTCTCAGCTGGTGATGTGGCACATCAGCTAATGTTTGGGTGATCTACAGGAATGAACATTTGGATGCTTCAAAAAGATCGTTCTCTTGGCAATTTGCGGAAGCTACAGGAAGGAGAAGATGTTACATGACCATGGCTTAGGGAGTCTAAGTGTGTTTGCTTTTGAGCAAGTGGAACATGTGACTTGAAGATCAAGTTTCCTTGGTGGATCAAGATATCTTGTGAGAGTTCTGACATACGTGAAAAACATCAAAATGTGGTATTTGGTTGTTTTCAGAAGTGGAATCAAGATAGTCAGAGTGTGGCAGCTGGTTATTATTGAGGATTGTCTTGGAACAAGTTACTCTTGGGCAGAAGGGTGATGAGTTGAAGACTCAAGGAGATCATTCCTCTTGAAGGTGGATAAGAGTTTATTTCTCTAGTTCTTTGGATTACTATGTCATAGTAAGTCCAGTTGGTGGAGCATATCAAGAATCATTGTGATGATATCTTGGTGAGTGGCAGATGTTCTAACTTGTGTTGGGACATTATCTGGTTGAATATCCTTGGTGAAGGATGATTATGCTCTGGTTCAGGAGTTTGGTGCCTACATTAGGCCTAAGGAGCGTCTACATAGTCATACGGGAGAATGATGAAGTAGAAGGTCTGCCTTGGATGGAGATTGTAGACTGAAGTAGATCAGGTACTGATTGACTGGGAGAGAGAATGACTGCCTTTGGAGGGTTGGTGACCCTTATTGTGACTTAATGTGTGAGCAACTGATGTTTATGGTCATAAGGGACAGTGGTACCAAAATGAATGTGCTCAGCAAGTGTGTTTAAATGTGTATCTTCATCTAGAGCATTAGTTAACCATGACTGGGGGAGTACTTGTCTATGGATTTTGCTGCAAAGGTACATATATTGTGAAGTTTGCATGCTGATCAAGATTGGTTGAATCTTATGAGGGTATAATGTCAGATAACATGTTATGACATTAGGCTGGTGGTTGGCATTGGATGGTTCTAGGCATGTGAAGCTAAGTGTGCACATGCTTCTGAGGAGAAGTCTGAAGACAATTTTATGAATAATCTTATGTGGATTATTGGGTTGATAATGTTGTGAGCAAGCAGACATTGTCTGATAAGATGTCAGAACATGGTACAGGACATGTTTTTCTTGAGCCAAACAAGGAATTATTCTAGACGGTGGTGTAAGGATAAGGTGAAACACGTGTCTTCGACTATGCATGGAACTGTTTTGGCACAATTTATGGTAAGAATCTGTTTAGAAGCAGTAAAGGCGGTCAAGACTGTTTTGGATGGTAGACATTGAATTTGGATGAAGTTTTTAGTTCCTAAAATAACGTTTCTGTGACCAAGAACTTTGACTATTCAAAGCTCGTTAATTCCAAAGTAACTGGTCATCTATTTATAGAGGTTATTCTTTGCTCCTTTAGCCAGTGAGTGTTCTTGTTTCATAAGTCCTATGGCTTTTGTTCGTTTTTGGGTGAGCACTACTTGGGTCTGGTTCTGTGAGGGCCTTCTTTGCCAAATTTTGGCTAAAAAGGGGGAGAAAGGAAAGGGCTTTGCTAATTGGTTTGCGCAGATGCTATGTCTAGAGTCTGCAGTTCCAGATGTGATTCTGAGATGTCGAAGAGGATGTCCCATCCTTAAGTTGGTGATGAGTCTTTGTGACTTGTGTCCTGAGTTATAAACACAGTTGTGACTTGTGTTCTGAGTTACCTGGGTTGGCAGAATGACACTTCTCAAGTTTCATCTTATGCCACAGGTTGTAATGGGTGTCTGATCAAATAAGGTGCTCAGAACTCTCTTATGCCACCATTGGTCTTTTATGTATAGACAAATGTTTCTTTTTTGGAGGAGTCTTCTACATTTGTTCTGGGTCTGTCCTGGAAGGAAAAAGAAATGTGTGTATTGAGGGGGAGTGTCAGATATCTTCTTCCTCATGTGCACCAAATGACTTCAGGACTTTCTACTTCTTAGGTCCTAATGTGTTGCCTGAAGTTGTTGTGCTGTGGTGAAGTTATGTCAAACATGATGTCCTAACATCATTAAAAATTTCCCAAGAAGATGATTCTCTATGGTTGCTGTTCACAGTAGCTACTGATGGTTACTGTTAGGTTCAGTAGTTGCTGATGACTACTAACAGTAGTATAGGGTTGTAATTGCGGCTGTATTCTGAGTTGTAATGTTTATATATTTGTTTTAGCCAAAATTAGCCAAAGGGGGAGATTGTTAGTTCTTATGATTGGCTGAAATTTTGGTAAAACAATGTTAATGTCATGGTTGGTGTTTCAACATGAGCTTCTAACATTATTGTTATGTTTGGTTAACATTCTGGTTTTGTTAAAGGTGTAAGGGTGGCAGTTGTGTGCTGATGTTAAACTCGATGTCGTGACATCAGTTGTGAACATCAGTCTGAGAAGATGTATTAGGGCTGCGCGTGTTTCTGGTTTTAAAAAGATATTCTGCTGAAGAGAATAAGAGATTGCAGGCGAATATCATGGGTTAGATTTATTCTGTTGCAATCATTTGTGAAGAAGATTAGGTTGTTGCTAATTTAATGCAAAAAGATATGGAGAATAATCGGAGTTAATTATGAAGAGTTGATTGAAGATTTAATTGAAGATCTATTTAGTAGCAGAATCTTTTGCAGATTTGGTGCAGAAGATTTGTTGTGATTTGAAGGCCCAAATCCAGTTGGGAAAAAGTTATAAATAGAATGCTTGTAATCTAGAATAGGTACGGGTCCAAGATGTAGATCATTAGGGCTTAGTCTAAGTGAACCACTCGGGTTTTGAGATGGTCGCTGTGTTCTTACTCAGAAGCCTGTAGGTAATGAGTTTTGTATTGTTCTTGGAGGAAGCTTTGAAGCAACTCTAAGGTGTGTCTTTGAAGTGTGTCTTCTACTTTGTTGTGTTTGAAGAGTTGTTGGAAATCAAGTTGTTGATGCAGTGGCAGAGATGTTGACTGCTAGACATCATTGCGATGATTGGGAGTGAGATGGAGTCTCTTATCTAGGGAGGAATTAGATAGAAGGGTCATTGGGTAGTGATTAAATTAGGTAGATTGTCAACTGGTTTGTTGAGTCTGTAATTTGATACTACTAATAGTGGACTTCCTTCCTGGCTTGGTATGCCCTCAGATGGAGGTTGTTAGACCGAACTCGGTGAACAATCCTTGTGTGTTTTTCAGTGCTTTTAGTGTCTTGTTCATATTGCAGATATTGATGTTGTGACATCACACTTAACATCACATATCTGATACCAGAATTTCACTTTGTTTTGTAGGCTTTGTAGAGAATGGAGGCTACCAAGAAGATAAATTGGCCCTTTACTTTCCTGATCCCTAACATCGAGCAATTGATAGAGATCGGAGGAAGAATTGAAGATCCGCTAAGTTTCATTGAGAAGTACGGAGACCTTCTGTCCCTAATGAAGCTACAAGTGAAGGAAGGATTGCTGGAAACCCTGGTGCAACTGTATTATCCCACATACCGTTGTTTCATATTTCCTAATTTCCAGCTGGTTCCAACCATAGAGGAGTATTCAGCTATGATGAGTTTACCAAGTCAGCATCATCCTCCATTTTCTGGTGTAGAAGGGGAGTTCCTTAACCAAGAGATTGCTGCAGGGTTAAGGATCTGAAAGAGGCAGATACGAGAGAACATGACTACTAGAGAAGGGTACCGCGGTTTACCCGCTCAGTTTTTGATTGAAAAGGCTCTTCACCTTCAAGAAAGGGGAGACTCTACAATGTTTGAATCAATTTTTGCTCTACTAGTGTATGGGTTATTCCTGTTTCCCAATGTCGAAGACTTCGTTGACGTCCAGGCTATCCGAATCTTTATGAGTCAGAATCCTGTCCCTACTCTATTAGCTGATATGTACTTCTCAGTTACTACACAATTCATGAAGAAAGAAGGTGTGATTGTCTGTTGTGCTCCACTGCTCTATAAGTGGTTCATTTCATATTTTCCTGCAACTCCAACATTTTGGGAGGTGAGAGACAGCGCCCTTTGGGCTAAGAAGCTGATGGAGCTAGAACGTTCTGCTATCAGGTGGTATGATTCGGATCCAAGAGGGACCATTATGATTGTACGTTGTGGGGACTATCCCAACGTGCCACTCATGGGACAGAATGGGTGCATCAACTATAATTCGGTGCTCGTTCATTACCAACTTGGTCATCCCATTGAGGAACAACCAGATCCGAAGGAGCTGGAGTTAATCTATTTTGGGTATGGAGAGGGATTTGAAGACAAACTCAAGATGGGGCACGCCTGGTTCCACATTAATCAGCAGAGGTGGACCACTGCCGGTCCCGTCACAGAAGCTCGTCTGAAATGGGCGCAGGGGATTTTGCTCAGCATGAAGAAGCCTTTTCCATACTACGAGACACCCACGAGTGCCAAGCAGAAGAGGATGGAGTTGTTGGGAGAGCTGACTGTTGAGAAGGCCAGAACCAAGCAGCGCATCAAGGAGATTATGAAAAGGATTAGGGAAGGCGAAGGGCCCTCCTATTCAGAGATGTAGCTTTTAGGTTTCCTGTTTTATGATCAATTGATGTAATCCTGTTTTAAGTTGTATTTCTTTTAATGTAATTCGAACAATGGTTGTAATATTTCCTTTTTTGTAAGCACTTGTATTATCTTTCAATGGGAAGGAGTTTATGTTGTTGGTAATCCTATTGTTTACACTGTTTGCAAATAATCTTTAGTTCTTGATGGTTTAGCCTGCATTTGCATCTTCGCATGTGCATGTGCATTCTTCCGTGTCTCATCGTCGTTTTGTCTTCTTCAGAACCGTCACCCTGAATTCTCTACATCGTTACAACACCCGGGCATAGGCTTGAAGAAGAAGAATGTCTGAGAATTGCGAGAATTTGGATCAGGTTAACGACGAACTCAACGAATTGAGAGTAGGAATGGGGCAGATCATGGAAGTTTTGCATGTTATACGAGCAAAGATGGATACGCAGGTCACCGTAGTCTCAGAGGTCGTTGCTACAACTGCAGAGCCGCCAGTTATACCTGTTGTGGACCCTACTCTAGGGATGCCATTTGATTTTATACGAACCACGACTCTTCAATCTACGCAACAAGCCGTGCCGTTGTTTGGTGAGAATCAGCAAGCTATTCCAACTTATGCTCCGCCTGTGGTGCAGACCCAGTTCCAACCTATTTTTCAGAATCAACATCATTTTGATTATGACAATATATCTGTGGAGGAGGATGATTGTAACGAATAGTTGAGAGCGAGTGTGGAGGTTATGCAGAGGAAATTGAAGGCTATGGAGGGCAGTAATGTCTTCAGTGCTGACCTCAAGGACATGTGTTTAGTTATAGATCTGGTAATTCCACTGAAGTTCAGACTGCCAGGTTTTGAATTATATTTCGGTGCTACTTGCCCCAAAGCGCATTTGGTCATGTACCTCCGGAGAATGGCTGCGTACATGGACAACGATAAACTATTGATACATTGTTTCCAAGATAGCCTGAAGGGCACCGCTGCAAAATGGTACCTAGGATTGGATCAGTCTCACATCAAGTGTTTTCAAGATGTAATGGACGCCTTTGTAAGACATTATAAGTATAATTTAGATCTAGCTTCGGATCGTAGACAACTGCTGACTATAACTCAAAAGAACACCGAGTCGTTCAAAGAGTACGCTCAAAGATGGAGGGAGACGGCCTCGCAGGTTGAACCGCCGTTGACAGAAAAAGAATTAGTTGATTGGTTTATGGACACTGTAAAGCCTGAATTTTATGAGAAGATGATCAGTAATATCGGTGCCAATTTTTCTGATATATTGCCATTGGTGTGAAAGTAGAAACGGGCTTGAAGAGCGGAAAAGTAGCCAGTTCACCTAGTAGTTCCACTAGTAGCAGTGTCAAGAAGTCTCAGGCTAATTTTCATAAGAAGAAAGAAGGTGAGACTAATGTTGTTATGTCAAAGAGTCAGAATCCCAGATGGAAATGATATCTCTTTCAACAATAACCAGGTCCCAGTTTTCCTCAAAAACCTATTTACCCATGGCAATTCGTACAACAACCTTATGTGGCGGCTGTCACACCCACTTTTAACCATCAGATGAACTAACAAGTTCCTGTTCCCCAGCCACCGAATCAGCAGCAGTGGCCAAGGAATCAAAATCAAAATTACCAGCAGCAGACGCGGCCAGCGCCACAGCAAAATACCCCTGAAAGGAGACAGGCGGTAACACCAAATTTTCCACCCATACCAATGACCTACACAGCATTGTATCCTTCTCTGGTGGAGCAAGGATTAGTAGTTACTAGGCCGTTGGGGCCACCATATGAGAAGTCTCTGCAGTTCTTCAACCCCAATGCAACCTGTGCTTTCCATCAAGGAGGGATGGGTCATGATTTAGAAGGATGTTTGGCATTAAAGAATCTGGTGAAAAGTCTGATGGAGAAAAACATTTTGTCTTTCGCTAATAACTAGCCAAATGTAAAGAGTAACCCCTTGCTAGTACATGGGTCAACTAATGCTATCGAAGACGAGAATGATGAAGTGTTGGTCTCAGATGCAGTGAAGATTAAAACTCCCCTGAGAACGTTTCATGGCAGGCTGTTTAGCGCCGGTTTGGTTAAAGTTTGCCATGAGGATTGTGAAGAGTGTGGTGGTAGTAGTGAAGGGTGTCAGTTAGTTCAAGATGATATTCAGCAGTTGATTAACGAAGGTTTCTTATAGGTTTTCAGAAAAGAAAATAGAGTAGCAGTGATTGAACCAGTGTTCAATTTGCCAAAGCAAGTGCCAGTGCTTGACGAAGAGGAGTACATATCAGTAGTTCCTGTGTTCAACAATCTAGGGCCAAGGGCTGTGAGTCCCTTATTCAACAGTCCAGGGGCAAGTACTGTGAGTCCCGTGTTTAAACAATCAGTTCCAAGATTCAACAAACCCGAAGTTGTTTCTCCTGTTAATCATGCCAAGCGAAATGATTTCCCAAGACCAGTCCCATTCAGGTTCAGAGGAACCAAAGCGTTACCGTGGATCTACGAAGACATTATAGGTGGTAGAAAGAAGGAGGAAATGATCCCAAGGAAAGAGGTGGGGGTCGTTATAGAAGAACCAGTCCCACGGAAAAAGGTGGGGGCTGATGAGAAGAATGTGTCCAGTATAGTATGAACGGGGAAAATGATGAGGAGTGGAAGGATTTATACCCCTGTGAACAAAGAAGTGTCCGGTAAAGAAGGTAATATTCATGTACCCGCCAATGACAAAGGTAAAGAAGTGATCTCCAAAGACGATGACGAAGAATTTCTCAGAATAATAAAAAGAAGTGACTACAGGGTCGTGGATCAGCTCCACCAGACCCCGTCAAAAATGTCCATTTTATCTCTATTGATTAATTCACCAGTCCACCGATCAGCGTTGCAGAAGGTATTGGCCCAGGCTCATGTAGCTCAGGATATTACCGCCGGGTAGTTTGATCATGTTATCGCTAACATTATTGCATGCAATACACTCAGCTTTAGTGATGAAGAGTTGACCCAAGCGGGTCGGAAACACAATCTTGCGCTACACATATCAATGAAATGTCATGAGGACATGTTGGCTAGAGTCCTTGTAGATACAAGATCTTCTCTGAATGTTTTACCGAAGAGAACTGTCGATAAGTTGGCATACCAAGGAGGAATAATGAAACCCACGTCATTAATTGTCAAAGCTTTTGATGGTTCACGTAGATCTGTGATGGGAAAAATCGAGCTACCTATTTTGATTGGCCCACAGGAATTCAATGTTCTGTTTCAAGTCTTAGATATTAATCCTGCCTATAGCTGTCTGCTAGGAAGGCCCTGGATCCATGAGGCTGGCGCTATCACCTCAACCCTACATCAGAAAATGAAATTTGTGATTGATGATATGTTGGTTATTGTGCACGGGGAAGAAGATTTAATGGTTAGTAATCTGTCGTCATTCCGTTACATCGAGGCTGATGAGGACGCGTTGGAGACTTCTTTCCAGGCCCTGGAAATAGCTAATGCAGTTGTGATTGACAATGAGAAGTCGGTGGTACCAGAGTATCCATCCTTTGCTTCGTCTAAAAGTATTCAGTCTGCCCTTCAAGAAGGCGTGCCTGCAGGTTGGGGCGAGGTTATTGAGGTTGAGAAGAGGATCCGACACCAAGGGTTGGGTTACAAACTAACTCCAGAAGATGAGGCTGCTTCAGGTATAAGAAGAAGAATGATGAAGATAAAGACGGTGCAGGAAACATTTGTCAGAGGTGGGCATCAGGTCCACGCAATCATTAGAAGTGCTGAAGAAGAGCAAGATATTGATCGTTTGGTCTTTCGCTAGGAAGGCGCGTTAAGCAATTGGGAGTCTGTTGAGATCCCCACTGTGTACCCAGAACCAGAGTAACTTATTTTGATTTGTTGTTTTCATTTCCCTAGTCTTGCCCAAAGCTAGTGGATTATTTTGTACGGGCCTCCGTTTTCAATATCTTAATCAATGAAATGACATTTTGCTAAAATTCTCGCTGTCTTTACTTTATTGCATTCCGTTTCTAAAAAATGGCAATCTTTTCAAAAACAAAAACATCTTCATCTCGCATGTTCTTGAATTGTTGTGCATTTTAATAATATAAGTCATTCTATCGTGCAGAATGAATCATAAACCTATTGTATTCAATGACCTTGCTCTTACCATTGACTTCGACTCCCCTGTCTATCAAGTCGAGGAGGAGGAAGATTATGAGGCGTCCAAGGATCGAGCAGATATGTGTGATTACCAGTATACAGATCTCCAGCCCCATGAAGAGCAGGTGGATGTCATCAATCTTGGCACTGAGGAAGAGAAGAAAGAGGTTAAGATTGGGGCATCGCTGAAACCAGAAATTAGACAGTGGTTGATTTCACTCCTTGAAGAGTATGTGGACGTGTTTGTTTGGTCCTACCAAGACATGCTTGGTTTAGATACAGATATTATGGTCCACAAGTTACCGCTCAAGCCTGAATGCCCGCCAGTAAAACAAAAGCTTCGCAGAAGTCATCCTGACATGGCCCTCAAAATTCGAGATGAAGTTAAGAGACAGTTGGATGCCAGATTTTTAGCAGTTTCCAAATATCCAGAGTGGGTAGCTAATATTGTTCCAGTCATGAAGAAGAATGGAAAGGTACGGATGTGCATGGATTATAGGGATCTTAACAAAGCTAGTCCCAAGGATGATTTTCCTCTACCACATATCGACATGCTGGTAGACAACACAACTCGTTTCGCAATGTTCTCATTTATGGATGGTTTTTCAGGCTACAATCAGATTAGGATGGATCCATCTGGTATGGATAAGACTACTTTCATCACCCCGTGGGGTCTTATTGTTACAGGGTTATGCCTTTTGGATTGAAGAATGTCGGGGCAACTTACCAGAGAGCTATGGTGACCCTATTCCATGATATGATCCACAAGGAGATTGAGGTATACATGGACAACATGATAGCCAAATCACAGAGTGAGGAGGAGCATGTAGACCATTTGTTAAAGTTATTTAAGAGACTTCGAAAGTATCAGTTGAGGTTAAACCCTGTAAAGTGTACCTTTAGAGTCAGATCTGGGAAGTTATTGGGTTTCATTGTTAGCCAGAAGGGCATTGAAGTTGATCTAGATAAAGTACGAGTAATTCAAGAAATGCCAGCTCCGCAAACTGAGTCACAAGTCAGAGGATTTTTGGGCCGTTTGAATTACATCTCCAGGTTCATCTCCAACATGACTCCAATATGTGCACCAATTTTCAAAATACTCTGTAAGAATCAGCCAGTAGAATGGAATGCTGATTGTCAACAAGCTTTCGAGAAACTCAAAAGTTATCTCCAAGAACCTCCTATTCTGGTTCCTCTAGTTCCCGAAAGACCTCTCTTTATGTATTTGACTGTTTTGGAAGAATCTATGGGCTATGTTTTGGGATAGCATGACGAGATTGGCCAGAAAGAACATGCAATTTATTATCTGAGTAAGAAGTTTGCAGACAGTGAAAGCCGCTACTCACTACTGCAGAAGACTTGTTACGCTCTGGCTTGGGCCGCCAAATGTCTAAGACAGTACCTGATTTGTCATACTACCTTGTTGATTTCAAAGTTGGATCCGATAAAGTACATCTTCGAGAAACCTGCTCAAACGGGTAGACTTGCCCGCTGGCACATGTTATTATCTGAATATGACATTCAGTATGTCACTCAAAAGGCCATTAAAGGAAGTGTTCTTTCAGAATATCTTGCCGATCAACCAGTTGAAGACTATGAACCACTCAAGTTTGATTTCCCGGACGAGGATATTATGGCAGTGAAAGATTGTGAAGAGTCAAGCTCTGAAGAAGATCCCAGGGCTGAGTATAGGTGGAAGATGATGTTCGACGGTTCGTCCAATTACAAGGGGCATGGAGTAGGTGTTGTTATAATTAATCCTGAAGGTGGCTACACCCCTTTTACAGCCAGATTGGATTTTGGGTGTACGAATAATATTGCTGAGTATGAAGCATGCATTCTGGGTCTGGAAGCTGCAATCGATCTTGGAATCTGTTTTCTTGAAGTCATGGGTGACTCTGCTCTAGTCATTTATCAAATCAGAGGCGAGTGGGAGACAAAAGATGAGAAGCTTATCCCTTATCAGGCATATGCTTTGGAGTTGATTAAGTGTTTTGATGACATAACTTTTCGCCATGTGCCACGCACTGAGAATCATGTGGCTGATGCTTTAGCAACACTGGCTTCGATGTGACAAGTTAGATTTATCAACGAAGATCCAGTAATCAGTATTGGAAGGAGGACTGGGCCTGCCTACTGCCAGTCCATTGAAGAAGAATCAAACGGCAAACCTTGGTTCCATGACATTTTGAACTTCCTAAAGAATCAAGAATATTCGGCCGACACCTCCGTTCTTGATAAGAAAACTCTGCGAAGATTGTCAGCCAAGTTCTTCATCAGCAATGGTGTACTGTACAAAAGGAATCATGATATGGTTTTGTTAAGATGTGTCGATAAGAGAGAAGCAGACTTGCTGATCCATGATATTCATGAAGGAGCTTTTGGCACCCATGCCAATGGACATGCCATAGTTAAGAAGATTTTGAGGGCTGGATACTATTGGTTGACTATGGAGACTAATTGCATCCGGTACGCTAGAAAATGTCATAAATATCAGATTTATGCGGACAAAATGCATATTCCTCCTACTCTATTGAATGTACTATCATCGCCCTAGCCGTTCTCTATGTGGGGCATCGATATGATTGGGGCAATTGAGCCTAAAGCGTCTAATGGACATCGCTTCATTTTGGTGGCTATAGATTACTTTACCAAGTGGGTGGAAGCAGCCTCTTATGCGAACGTGACTAAGCAAGTGGTTGCTCGCTTCATTAAGAACAACATCATTTGTCGTTATGGGATTCCGAGCAGAATCAAAACTGACAACGGAACCAATTTGAATAACAAAACCATGAAGGAGCTGTGTGATAACTTTAAGATTGAACACCATAACTCTTCACCGTATCGTCCAAAGATGAATGGAGCGGTCGAAGCTGCAAACAAGAATATCAAGAAAATTCTTCAGAAAATGGTCAAAACATACAAGGATTGGCATGAGATGTTGCTATATGCACTACATGGATACGGAACGTCAGTCAGAATATCAACGGGGGTAACCCCTTTTTCATTGGTATATGGAATGGATGTTGTCCTCCCTGTAGAAGTTGAGATACCTTCTCTGAGGATATTGATGGAAACAAAGCTTGATGAAGCTGAATGGGTTCAAGAAAGATACGATCAGCTGAATCTAATTGACGAGAAGCGCCTGACAGCCATATGTCATGGTTAGTTGTACCAGAAGAAGATAAAGAGAGCATTTGATAAAAAGGTCCGCACTCGGGAATTCCGAGTAGGCGAATTGGTACTTAAGAAGATTCTGCCGTCGCAGAGAGACGCCCGTGGGAAATGGGCACCCAATTATGAAGGTCCATTCGTAGTCAAGACAGTGTTTTTAGGAGGGTCTCTGTTTCTTACAACTATGGACGGTGAACAGCTTGCGCATCCTGTGAATGCTGATTCGGTGCGGAAGTATTATGCTTGAGACAAGGACACCTCACTGGTATCCAGGAATCCTCAAGGAAGCTCAAGTTTTTCTACAACTGGAGTCCTTAGTCATTAGGGTTATTGGTCATTGAATACAATGTAACCTTTGCCAAGTTGCCATTTTGTTAAATTTGTAATATTTCATGGGACTCTGCTATTTGGCAAGTCACCATTTTTCAATGAATATCAGCTATTGAACCACCTTCTTGTTTAATACGCTATCATCTTTATTTTGCAAGACTTTGTCATTTTCACTTGATTTTTGAAAACGAAAATGTTGCAATCTCTAAGAAAACACAAAGATAAACTAAGTTTTACTCTAGTATCAAGATGTTTTATGGAATCAAGTTGGTACAGGAAGAGTCAGTAGTACTATATCTTTGGCTTGGATTTGCCATCTCCAGTGAAAAGAAGATTGCCCCGGTTATCCTTGATGTTCGGGTTTCAGGGTGTTGGTTGTGTTATCCTTTCTTCTTTCCTGTTTTGCGTCGTTCGCGTCGTTTCTAGCATATAGCTAGGCATATGCATCATACCTTAGCATCTTTACATCTTTGTGCTCTATTTTGCTTGTGGTCTCTTGTTGGTATTTGTCATTATTTCCCCAGTGAAGTAAAGACATTCCCGATTTACTTTGTGTCGTGCTTGTTCGGTCTTAACCTTTGCGCGCCAGATTTGAATCTTTACAGCTTTTCTATTCCCCAAGAAGAGTAACCTCTTGTTTTAAAATCGTTCTTGTTTGAATCGAGTCAAACCTGAACCGAGTCTTTGTTCGAATCGAGTTGAACATTGCCTCTTGTTTTAAAACCATTCTTGTTTGAATCGAGTCAAACCTGAACTGAGTCTTTGTTCGAATCGAGTTGAACATTGCCTCTTGTTTTAAAACCGTTCTTATTTGAATCGAGTCAAACCTGAACCGAGTCTTTGTTCGAATCGAGTTGAACATTGCCTCTTGTTTTAAAACCGTTCTTGTTTGAATCGAGTCAAACCTGAACCGAGTCTTTGTTCGAATCGAGTTGAACATTGCCTCTTGTTTTAAAACCGTTCTTGTTTGAATCGAGTCAAACCTGAACCGAGTCTTTGTTTGAATCGAGTTGAACATTGCCTTTTGTTTTAAAACCGTTCTTGTTTGAATCGAGTAAAACCTGAACCGAGTCTTTGTTCGAATCGAGTTGAACATTGCCTCTTGTTTTAAAACTGTTCTTGTTTTAATCGAGTCAAACCTGAACCTAGACCTCGAGCTATCGTGAGCTCGTTGTTTATCCTTTATCTCAGCTTTCAGTTGTTCTTATTTGAATCGAGTCAAACATGAACCTTTACCCGTGATTTTTGAAACATTTTAAGCCAAGCTTCTTGGAACAATTTGCTTTGTTAAAGAATCCTATCTGGTGTGCAGAGTTTGTCTCTGTCTTTCTGGCTTTTCTTGAAGATCCCATCTTGAACTCTTCGGTATAAGAATCCCCAGGAAGTCTTTGCATGGTTGTCTGTCCTTTCTTGGCTGATCCCCGGATCAGGTTTTTCTTTCTGGTTTCATGCCCAGGAAGAGTGTGGGTTTGTTTTATCCCCTGTAGTCTGTCTCCCCGTTTTTTTTTCCCAGTGGAGATTGTTTTTTGGTTTTTCCCCGGTGTTGCTTTAGAGTCTCCCCAGTGAGTCTCTTTTGTTGGTTAGCCTGTATCCCCAGTGAGTTTTTTCTCATGGATACTAGCTTTCGTCTTTCCCCGGCGGAGCTTATCTTGTGTGTTTGCTTCTTGTTGTCCCTGGTGTCTGGTCTGTCTGCATCTTTGCACCTTCCTGGCATCATATCATCATTTTAGAAGTTCATGGCATGTCAGCATTTGCATGTCTGTCGCTTGTCCTTAGCATCTGCATTCCATCTAAGGGCAAAATTTTTGGTCTGCTATATTTAAATACCTTTCACCTTGATGCCCCTGGAATCTCCGTTCCTCATGCCATCTGGTAAAGCTATTTAAATATGGGCAACTGTTGTACCCCAAATTTTTATCCTTAGATGTCATCTTCATTTGTGCATCTTAGGTCAAGCATCTCTGCATTGTTTGAACTAACCCATATGTTGCAGTTTGTTTCTGTTCAAATTAGGTTTGCATATCACCATGAAGCTCCACAAGTTGTTTTGAAGCAAGTCAAGTCAACAATAGATCTCCAGTGCAAGAAATTTGGAATTAGGGTTTTGCTCTGAAGAAATCACTGAGAAATTGGCTCTATCAAGTCAAGATCTGTGTGGTTCACTTACCACTGAAGGTCATCTACATCCAAGAGACATCATTCAACAGGAATCCAAGATCTATTGGTCCTGAACAAGAGAGGTTGGAGCCTCAGTGTCACTATACCTCCAAATCAGGGTTTCTGTGACACTTATCAGTCAATGGCTTTGATTTTCATCAAGATGAACTTCCAAACCCTAATTCTTGCTTCTATTGGTTTATCAACATCCTCAAGAGTCTCCTAAGACCTTTAGATGAGAAGGAAGAAGCAAGCTTACAAGATCTGACCTCAGTGCATTCACAGTCAAAATTAGGGTTTGACTGAAACCGTAATCCTTTGGAATTTTGGTTCAAATGAAGTGTCAATGGTTCCAATCATGATAGAATGTCTCATGAATTGTTCAAAGTATCCATATGAAGTTTCATGAGGTTTCTTGCAAGAGAAGTAGGGTTTTGACCAAGAAAAGATTTCATACATGAGATTTTCCCTCTAATAGCACAAATTGAAATGACCATAACTCCTAAACCACACACTCAAATTGAGTGACTCAAAGCTCATTGGAAAGCTCTTTTCAAGATATTCAATTTGTTCTATATGACTTTTCATCCAAAAATGCTTGGTTTTTGAGTTATGAAGCTTGCAAGATAATTTGACCAAACACTTAGAGAAATTTCAACACTTTTCTTCACATTTTTCTCCAATTTTGACCTCATTTTTCACCCATTTCCACTTGGATTCAAGACTTAGGTCCCTAATGAAAGTTTTAGAGCATGATGAGAGCTTTTCAACCATATGTGGAACATCTCATTTGGATGAGCCAAACTCAAGTTATGGTGTTTTAAAGTTAGGTATTTCAAATTATCAAAATTCAATAACTTAGAAAAATGTTCTAAGTCTTTTTGCCAACTTTTACGCATGATTTTGTGGAGACTTTTCTCATTTTTACAAGCATTATTTCAAGCTACTTTCGACACAAGAACTGTTATATCAAATTCCTACTTTCCAAAAAGCTAAGGGACTCACTAAATGGAACATTGCTCATATAGAAATCTTGCACCAAAGTTGACATGTCACAATGTTACATACGCTTGGAAATTCTGTTTTTTTTTGTCACTTGTAGCTATATCTATCCATGGGCTCTTTTGTCACATGTTTATGGGCTTCTACTATGCTTTTTACCTCCAAAGAATTCAAAATGAGAAAGGAACCCGTGTGACAAGGTACAAGGCTGCTGAACTAATTCATCATTTCCCATCCAAAAAAAGGTCACTAAAACGTGCAAGGGGACTTCAGAAAAGTAAAACCCTTTGTACTTTGATGGTTGTCAAAAGAGTTGCATCATAGTGTAAAGCAAATAGCCATTGCGTATTTTATTTTTTCCATCAGTCTAGGCCTTTGTTTTCTTTCTAAAAAAATAAGTAAGCAACAAGGACACCCTCCATACAATTTCACCTGGCTCAAGGGGTGGGCAGCCTGTGGCATACGCAGAGAGGCTATCCTTTCTCTAAAAGGCAAAGTCAATATCCGTTGGATCATAAAGCCCTTAAACCAACCCATGCCTCTATAAAAGGAGGTCAGTTCCTCACTTGAAAACACACCAAGAATCCACTAGAAAACTCAGAAAAGTCTCTAAGAGTTCTAAGCTTTGGCAAAGAAAGGATCTGGAAGGAAGTTGGAGTAAGCTAAGGCGAGGATAAGCAGCCCTGGTCTTGTGGGAGTCTTTAAGAAGGTATTGCTTCATCAGGTATTTCTTTCTCTTTCCCTTTCTCTCCACATCATGACCATAAACGTTTGAATGCTTGTATTGTTTTCATAATACTGGATGTGCTTATATGATGATGTATGTGGTTGAATGAACGTGGAATGCATCATACCAGAATAGTGTATGTTAAACTTCCCTCAACATCTCCCTTTTTATGACACGTTAGTTTGTTTAGGATTGGTAAGTCATGACTCGTGCTCACGTTTCATTAATTGATAAAGCTGAGGTTCACGAAGAACTTCCATGTCCTGATCAGGAAGTTCACTTTTTATTTTATTTTTTGTATCTGTATTAGTGTAATGTGGTAATGTAAAGGGACCTTTAGCATGATAAGGTGTGATCCTATTCATGTACTTGACAACCCCAGGTTGTTTCTATACCCAACAAGAGCTTTTACTTTTGGTCAGCTAGGATCTTTGGAATTTCCATCTAGTAAGAACATGACTTTAAATTGTTTCATTGCATGAATTATGTTGAAGTTTTGTTAACATTAGGGAATGTCAGAAGGATAGGGAGTGACATGCTTGGAGCCTTCTGGTTTGTGTTGGATTTATCTATCCATAATGTTGTCAGCCACAAAACACTTTATTTTCACGTTTTTCTTCTCTAAACCTAATGTTAGTTGTGTTGTTGTTTATGGTTGTTACAAGCAAACACGCATGCCTTACTTTTGTGGCTATCTATAAACTGTCAGCAACAGTTGTTGTAGTATAAGTTGTTGTTAAGCTCTCATTGATTTTGGTTTATTAAGGTTGGATAGTTAATATGGTGATGATAAGATTTTCATGCTAATGATTTATATGAACACTCTCCTGCATATTATCCGCGTCTAGTTCGTTTTAAAAGAGCCTGCATTGATCATATTCCCACATTAAGAGTTATATGTCTGAAAGTATGTTTTGTGTTTGAGTTTGGTTAGAATGAGGGACTAATACAGAACCTGTTACACATCCACCCATATCATGTTAAAATAACTTGAAGTTTTGTTTGATGGCCTGATATTACTTTTTTTTTGCTCTCATTAATTCATAGTGTCATGTTTAAATATTGTGAACTTGTTATCACCACTGATAGTGATGCTTCTTTTTTACATTGCTTGCTTTTGGTTTGAGTAGGTGAAACTATTCTCAAATTATATACCTCATGACTAGGTAGCATGATCTTTTTCTGTATGTTTAAAGTTGTTCATGTATCATGTTTGATCTCAGTGTAGGTTCCAAGCATTGATGAGAAATTTCTTTTTTGGCTAAAATACAGTTTTGGTCCCCCTGTTTGTCAAAATTCACGGTTTTAGTCCCCCTGTTTTTTTTTTAACAGTTTTGGTCCCCCACCCCTCACTGTTCATGTACGGACGTGTACTGTTCATGTACGGACATGTACGGACAAGTTACTGTTCATCACTTTTTTTAGGCCAAAATTGGAGTGGGGGACCAAAACTGTTAAAAAAAAATAGGGGGACCAAAACCGTGAATTTTGACAAACAGGGGGACCAAAACTGTATTTTAGCCTTCTTTTTTTAAAGTATGCCTGTTCTTGGATAGTTGGTAAACTAGGTTAATGTTGTTCTTCAACCTACGACAGTTTTAAAACACTTGATTTACTTTGATTTTTGCTCATGATGTGGTCATTAACTTGTTTAGATTAGGGCTCAATCGTGTTCTACGTTCAGAATGCTTCAATTTAGTATGTTACTTCATGATGTTTGGTTATGTATTGAGGCTGTAATCTTGGATGGAAGTTTGATGTTTGTGTTGATGTTGTTTCAAGTGGAAAACACATTGTTTATGTTGTTGTGCATGTTTCAGTATTCATGCTGCGTTTTGATTGGTTATTCAAGTGGTTTTGTTGTGTAGTATCACTTAAGTGTCCTTGACCAATTGATGCATATTATGTTATAACCAGATTCATGTACACGCGCATGTGGTTTTTTTTAGTGCATATTATGAAGCCTCATAGGTTTATCTATTATTGGGGCTGGCTCAAACATTGGATGTATGGCCACCCCAGTGGTTTGTGATGCGCGCTGCTTGAAGGAGGTCTGGGGTTCGATCCCCCCCTCCAGACCATCCTTTTGTGTTTTATATTCCTTGCCTTCTCACAGCCATTTCGCCTGGGCCTTGTACCTCCCTTTTGGGCCCAACTCACACTCTCTTGTTTCTTCAACTAGTTCATAATACTGATGCACCCCCTGCGCTTTTGCTTTTTTAATTTATTTTCAATTTCTATTTTTATTTCAAATCTTTTTTTAAAAAAGCTTTTTATTTTATTTAGAACTTTTTCTTTATTTCAAAACTCTAAAATATTTTTAATTAGCAATTATTTCTTAATTGAGTATAATTTTAATATGTAATTTATTTCTTATTAGTTTGTTTAAACTTAATAATTAATATGTGAGTTAGTTCTAATTGTTTCTTAATTATTTAAGCTTAATTGTTTCTTAGTATGAGATTTATCTTAATTTCTCTCTTGTTTATTTAAGCTTAATTATTTCTTAATGTATGAGCCATCTTTATTGATCATTTAAGTGTTATTCACTAATATTTGTTTAGGTCTTGAACTAATTCATCCATGTTTGACTTATCATATATTTGACTTTGATGTGAATTTTGCTCTTCTTTAAATATCATATTAGTTTAATATCATACCTCTTTATCTTGTGAATGTTCCTTATGTTTGTCTTCCTTAAGATTAATACATATTGACTTGTCTTTGTTTACATGTCTCTATGAGGTTCATGTCCATTTTATCCATGCTTTATTATGAAATACTTTTTACCATACTCATGCTACTATTGTTACCTTATTCATGTTATCAATATCTCTTATTATTTTAGAACTATTATCTTTCCCCCATTCCAAAGGAAGGTAATTAATGTTGACTCTTAAAGTTATAGCCCCCACCTTAACCTAGTAGCCTCATAAGAGCTAAACCTTATTTCTTGGCCTCATCAGAGCCATGGAATTACAACTAGCCTTAGGAGAGAGTTCTTACACTCTTGGTGATATTCATCCTAATGAATACTCACTTTCCCTATTGACTAAAACTTTAACATAGGACCATTATAACTTAGATTTAGAGAGTTCTTGAACTCTAGAATGAGCTTGTACTCATTCTCCCCTGTGGACTTTGACCATAGTCAAAGTTCATTACTTAGTAGAACTACACATACTCTGATTCTACTCCCGAGGATACGTAGGCACATGGTGCGATGCCTTGTCGAGTATACTTAGATACTAACCCCTAGGGTTTCAACCTCTAGCGTAGTTTCTTTAGCAAGCAAACATAATATAGCATAACCATTAACAAGAGGTTCCCATTGTCGCTCCCGGGATTTTCATCCAAGTACAAACGCGAAAGTGGCACCGAAACAGAGTCGCCAGCAATGTGTATTTATCCCAGGAGAGGGAAAGGAAACACCGCATAAACCTGAAGGAAAGGAAAGAGCATGGTCTTGCGACCAAGAGAACTGGGTTCGGGAGTCGGTTACGCGAGAGGAAGGTATTAGCACCCCCATGCGTCCATCGTACCCGATGGGATCCACGCTTGCTTGTCTCGATCAAAGGGTGTCATCGTCTGGAGCTCCACTGCTACTGGAAAGGGAAAAGAACAGGAAAAGGAAAAGGAACAGAGAGAGAAAGAAGAAACAAATGTAGGGAAAATAAAAGAAGTGCTCGAATGGGCCCTACCCCACTGCCTACGTATCTCATCGGGAGCATGAGAATCAGAGCGACGTAGTTCCCCTCAACGAGGGTCGTTTTGTTTGTGTTTTTAGGGAACGGCTAACGTTCTAGCTCAGGTGTTGCAGGCTCGCTGGTCCGAGTGCGTTACCATCTTGCAAGAGAACGAGTAGGAGCACGTTCATATGCTGAGAGTGAGTGAGATGAGAAGAGAATTCCCGAAGGAAAGGCGTTATTGTTTATTTGAAGTTTTATATTGTTTATTTGAAGTTTTATAACAGAAGTGGATTGAAGTTAGTTCATACTTACATTGCACCAAAGTCTACCATGCGGGAACGAGTGAATCGTATGGTCGCCCCCAAATGGAACGTATGCTAAACACTTTAGAAGAGGAGGGGATACCCCTCGTTCTTCACTTCCTACACTTAAGGCTCGAGCGCAATACACGTTAACCTTTATTAAGTATTTTTTACCTTTATTTTGAGATGAGAAGAGAAACGACACAAGGGAAAACTCTAAAGGGAAACTAAAAGTCCTAATGTTATCATGCATGGATGTCCTATGGTTAGTGAGGTTTAGGAGAAAATACTAACTAAAACCTAATGCTAATCCTACTCCAAGCTTAATCAAAAATTAAGTTGGACTAGATAGCTCTAAGGGGAAAGAATCCAAGACTTGAACAAGTCTTGAGATTCATGGGATGAGAAATAGTGAAAGAGAAGAAAAGAGAAGAAGAAGAAAAGAGATGAGATACAATAAGTGGCAGCAAGCACATCATATCATAAATGTCCAACTCAAATTAACCAACATGTTTCAAAGATCAATGCAAAACAATTCAAGTAAGCATGCAAAGATAAACATGGAAGAATGCAAACATACTTGTATGAAATGCACAATTAAGCATACATGGACCTCATAACAAAATGAAATGAGAAAGGCAAGATGAAAAGGAAGACAAATCAGAACCAATATCATATTATTATCAACAATTCATGTGTGCAAAAGTGATTCAAAACATGAAGCATTATGATCCAAAGAAGTTCACAAAAGGAAAGGTAATGATATTCATCATACAATTCAAACTAAATGCATTCAACTATGCTCAAGCAATATGAAAACCAAGTATAGAACTCAAGAGGCAGTAGCATATGCATCAATATCATATCAAAACCAAACTCAAGTCATACAAGTTCAAACATCAATCAACCACTTCAAAACATGCACCAAAGCAAACTACAAAAAGAGGACAAAGTTCCAACACTTAGGCATACTCAAACATGATCCACAAATTGCAAAAATTAGTCTCAAAGGACCTCAACCATGGGTAAACATCATGTCAAAAGCTCATTCAAAGAATCACAAAGGAACTCAATCAATTTAGCATGGCAAATCAACTTATGTAAAGAAATGTCATGCAACAATCATGCATAAGTCACTTAAGCACAAATAAGCAAACATGCATCATATGACATTCAACAATTGTGAAATTTAAACTCAAATAATATAGATCAGAAGACAATCACATGCTAAAATATCTCACAAAAATTCACAAGTTAAGCAACTCAAACAATTTAGCAAAGATCAGATGAGAAACATGTATCAAAATGCAAAAGAGAGGGACCAAAATGCAATATGAAAAAGTTTTAAAAATGAAACAAAAATGTTTTCATGCACTTCAGAATGTCATCTAACAAATGCAAAAAGAGTGAATTGAAAATGTTTCATAGATGATGAGAAATAAATTCTACAAGTAGAAGTGTGCACATGTGAAACAATTCAAAAAGAAAAACAATTAAACAATTAATTAAGATGCCAAAAATAAAATAAAATAAGAAAATAAAATATGAAAAAAAATTATAAAACTAAAAAGAAGCTTCATGAATTTTTTTATGATTTTTGAATGCATAAAATGATTTTTAAAAAATTAAAATGCAAAACAACAATTAAATGAAAAATAAAAAGAAAAAAAAGCAGGTAGGGTGCAAACAGCAGCAAAAATACGTTGGAAATGATAAATGGGCCTAAGGATAGGGTTCAAATAGCAAGGCCCAAGGCCAATGGTCCACTAGCGAAGGTCAAAAGAGAACAATGGACTTCAGTCAATATCATATTCAATCACAACCAATGGATTAATCTCACGCTTACCAACAGTCAATGAACTCAACAATTAATCATGATCAATGGACTTGATTCACATGCACACCATAATCCACATATCCACGTGCACACACAATCATTCAAAACACCATACACACTCATGTGACAAGCACATGCACATTTTATTGTGCTGTCACCATCTCAACCACATGATCAAATCAACGCGTTAGATTAAATCAAACAATCAAATATTAACTCAGATCAAAGGCCAGGAAATGAGGCACACGTTAACAAACATGGACTAACACACACGCAACCATTATATTAAAATCAGAAATTAAAAAAAACGTGGCAAGCCGAGGAACGTTGGATCAAACGAATCAACGATTGAGACTTCGTCTTCTTCCCTTAAACCTTGGCTGGCCGGAAAATGCACCAGTCGCCGGAGCTAGGGCTCCGGTCACCCTCTCCGGTGAGCTTCAACGTCAAAATCTCCATAAAATGCTCATGAATATACCATTTGAACCAGATTTCCACAAGGAACTCATATATCCAAACCATTTCATCAGATAACAAGCACACAATGCAAATCGAATGAAAACAATTTGAAATCTAAAACTTTAAACTCAAAATTCATCCATGATACACGTCCAAACTTCAAATAAAATAGATCAACATGCTCAGTGAAGTCCACAGATCATAATGCACACAATAACACTGAGTTCTATGAGTATGAAAAATTCACCAACCTGAACCTTGTAGAACTTGAAATCCTCCAAGAAATCCCTCCAAAAACTGCATATCTACTCCTTGGAACCTCTAGATGCAAAATAAATGCAACTAGAGCTTGAAATCGTGCTAGATCTTGAGATTTAAGTTTGAATCCTCTTGAATGGAACTTGGTGAAATCCTCAGTATGAGCTCCAACCAATGATTGATTCTTGCTCTATTCTCTTCACTGATCAAGAATGCGAAGAGAAATCTCAAAGAAACTCCAAGGAAAGTGAGATTCGAAGAGAGGAAGTGTAAGAGCAAAAAATCAAAACTGAGCAAATGAGAATCTCTGCCCTAGCTATGAGGGTATGAGTAAGCTTATATACTCTTGATTATTCCACTGATTAGGATTAAGAAGTGATTAGAACCTTGGTTAATGAGATTTGGATGAAATTGCAAATTTGCATTTTGTACCACCACCACTAATCCACACGTGATAAGCCCTTGTAATCATCATGATTCACCTCCAATTTACTTATGGATCACCTCTTAATAGAATTTGGGCCTTGGACTTTCTTGGTTTGTAAGTTTTGAATCAATTTACATTATTGTACTTTATGAAAATAATGAGAAATAAGTCATGGAATGAAATAATTCAAAGGCCAAAAATGATCCTCTTGACTTGCATTTTGATGTTGTAATATAACATGAAGCAAAAAGATCGATTACAAGTCCATTTGTGCCAAAATGCAAAAGGTGTAAAATTTGACATATAAGAAATCCATGAAATGCACCTTGCATTGTTTTGACCATAACTAGAGTTCCACAAATGATATGGAGATGTTCTAGTACTTTTTCGAAATGGGAGAGAAATATCTTCAACTTTCATGTTGGAGGAACATTCATTTGAAGCTTCCTTCATGATGAAAAGTCAAGTTGAATGTGGTGGAAAAATTGCCAAAAATGGAAAGTTCTCATTATAGGTCATTTTTCAAATTTAGTAACTTTTGCACAAACTCTTGATTCTTGATGAATGGCATGAATCTTGACAATTTAAGACCATATGAGGATGTGAGACCTTGAAAACCATAAAAAGAACCTCAAAAATTCACAGTTGACTTTCTCCTTTACAGTTGACTTTTCCTCATTTCACAAGTAACTGATCCATTGAACATCTTCCCCAGAGAACCAATGACCAAGATTCCATCCATGAACACTTAAAAACATAAGGAATACCATGAGATCAAGTCTTGGCCAAGAAATCAGAAATAAACTGATTTTAGGTCAAACCCTAATTTTGGCACCCTCTGGTTAGGAGGAAATAGCACATCCTCCAAATCCAAATTCCTCAGAATATGATGTGTATCCTCTCAAACAATGATGAGATATGTCCTTTGGAGATGATGAAAACTCAAAGAGCTTGCCCATTTGAGGGTCAGATCCCAACTTTGGATGCCTTGTGTAGGAGATCATGCACTGTCCAATCTTCTTGATGAACTCTCCTCTTCCTATGACTTGTGAGATCAAATGGAGATGATACATGATGTAAGAGATCCTTTAGGCTTGTGAGAAACACTTGGTCTTCTTCTTTAGCTTTGGATGATCAACACCTTGGATCACCTGATCACATGCCCTTATGCAAGATGCAATGCTAGATGCTTGATGTTTTTTGTTTTTCTATTCTTGAATGCAATGTAATGCAATGAAAGCTCATGCTAAAAGATATGAAGAAAAGAGAGGGCAAATTTTGGGGTATTACACCCGTAGAGTACTACGGACATTTAGGGTGCTAATACCTTCCCTAAGCGTAACCAACCCCCGAACCTTAGATCTCCCCCTTTAGGTTTTTCTAACGATCTTGAACCTCTCCTTTGGATAAATCAAAGTCGGTTGTAAAAGAAAATGATGCAAATTAATTAATAATTTGTTATCCAATTTTCACCACAACAGACAACAACATATATTTTGAACAGATGTCCGACAAAGAAGCTTGAAGGAATCACACCAGAAGAATGTTGGTCTGGTGTCAAGCCTAGACTCAGTCACTTAAAGGAGTTTCGATCTATAGCACATAGACATGTGCCAGATCAGTTGAGAAGGGATCTTGATGACAAGTCGAATCATATGATCTTGATAGGATATCATTTGACTAGAGGTTACAAGCTGTTCGACCTAGTGAATAAGCAGGTAGTGATCAGCAGGGACGTGATAATAGATGAGTTTAAAGAATCGGATTGGACAGAGAATGCCAAGAAGGATTTAGTGAGAATCTCTTGTGAAGAACCATCCACTGAAGTCGAAAGAGAAGTTCGACAGGAACCAGTTGCAGATGAAGCAGGTTCAAGCAGACCTCGATGAACAAGACACATGCCTGCAAGTTTGCAAAAATGTGTAGTTACATCAGATGATGTGGTCGATGAAGAGGGTGAGTTGGTACATTATGCTTTCTACGCAGATGTCAAACTAGTCAATGCAGCTAAGGCATTGAAAGATTCAAAGTGGGTGAAAGCGATGAATGAAGAGTTAAAATCCATCGAAGTCAACAACACCTGGTCACTTGTCGAATTGCCTTAAGGCAAGAAGGCAATTGATGTGAAGTGGGTTTACAAGGTGAAGGTTAATCCTAGAGGAGAAGTAACTCAACACAAGGCGAGACTTGTGGCAAAAGGATTTCTACAGAAGGAAGGAATCGACTTTGATGAAGTGTTCGCACCTGTTGCTAGGATCGAAACAATCAGGTTGGTTGTTGGTCTAGCAAATATGAACAATTGGCACACATGTCAGATGGACGTGAAGTGTGCGTTCCTTAATGGCCCCTTAGATGAAGAAGTTTATGTCGCACAACTAGTTGGGTATGGGAAATGAGGCGAAGAAGGAAAGGTGTACAGGCTGAACAAAGCCCTGTACGGACTTATGCAAGCTCCAAGAGCTTGGAATAAGAAAATCGACAGCTTCTTAAGGGAGAAGAAATTTATGAAGTGTACGACTGAGCATGGAGTGTATGTAAGAAGAAGCAATAATGAATTGCTTATACTATGCCTCTATGTCGATGATTTATTGATAACAGGGAGTTGCAAGAAGGAGATCGAAGATTTCAAACGTGACCTGAGTGGGGAGTTTGAAATGTCAGAATTGGGAAATCTCTCATATTTCCTTGGCATCGAATTCTACAAGACTAGTAGAGGTTTGATGATGCACCAAAGAAGCTATGCAGGTGAAATACTCAGGAGATTTGAGATGCGAGATTGCAACCCAACTTCAACTCCAGCTGAGACCAGACTGCAACTGTCAAAGGATTCAGATAAAGATGATGTCGACCCAACCCAATACAGAAGACTTATTAGGTCACTTAGATACCTTTGTCACACAAAGCCTGACTTAGAATATAGAGTGAGTATGGTAAGTAGATTCATGTAGAATCCAAAGGTATCACACCTAACAACGAAGAAGAGGATATTGAGGTATCTGAAAGGGACTCTCGACTACTGCATTTTGTTTCCTGCAGCTGATGAAGGGAAAGAATGCAAGTTAGTGTGATACACCGACTCCAGCTGGTGTAGTAACGTTGAGGATAGAAAATCCACAGCTAGATATGTGTTTATGTTAGGTGGTGCACCAATTGCTTGGAGTTCGAGAAAGGTGCCAGTAGTGGCATTGTCTTAATGCGAAGCACAATATATAGCTGCTTCTCTTTGTGCATGTCAAGCAACTTGGATGGTGAACTTGGTCGAAGAGATTACAGGGAAGAGTCATGGAACAATTACCATGAAGATAGATAGCATGTCAGCTATCAACTTGGAGAAGAATCCAATAGCTCACACTCTAAGCAAGCACATCAAAATGAGTTTCCATTATCTTCGAGAGCAGGTAACAGAAAGGAAGATGAATTTGGAACACTGCAGAACTGAGAATCAGATTGCAGATATCATGACGAAGGGAGTGCAGGTCGAAGCCTTCAGAAGACTAAGAGCCATGATGAATGTGGACAGCTTAGACACAATGAATTAGGTGGTGTGTTAAATTGTAATTCCTAGTGTCTAAGTGTGTCGAAGTGAAAGTAGAAGCCAAGTGTCAAAGTCGAAACTTTCAGTGTGTCGAAACAATTTGTTTCACACAGATTTGTTTTGATAAGATTTGATATGATTTAGATTAGATTTGACATTTTGGGCCTTTAGAGTTTTGGGCCTTTGTATATCTAAATCTATAAATAGGGAGTATCCCTTGTATTTTGTAATATGCAGTAGCAGAACAAGTAGTGAAGAATCACAGTGCTTGTACTCACAGTTGCAAGTTTGCAAGTGAATAAAATCTAAAATCCCACAGTTCATGGGTAACAATTTTTCTACAAATATTTCTCTTCTCTCATTTCTTTCTTGCTGTTTGTTCTTCATCTTCATCATTGCCATTGCGTGTATGTGGTTCGTTATCAATCTTGAGAACAAGATTGAAGAGCAATTACCATAGTTTGTGGTGAATTTCCAACATCTGGTATCTAGAGCTCCGGTTGCGATTCAAGGTGGAAAATCGTGATGGCTATGAATAATTCAAATGGGCACTTTCCGGCGACCCTACCAATTCTCAAGAAAGATAATTATGAGAATTGGTGCAAGTAGATCAAGGTGGTTTTCTGTTATCAAGATCTTTGGGATCTTGTGAAGGAAGGAGTAACACCGCTTGGGGAGAACGTGACGGATCAAGAAAAGGCTGCGCACAAAGAGTTGAAGAAGAAAGATTATAAATCACTCTTTATAATCCACCAGTGTGTTGATCCAGATAGCATTGAAAAAGTTAGTGATGCAGAGTCAGCGAAGGAAGCGTGGGAGATTCTTGAAAAGTCGTTTTGAGGCGCGGAAAAGGTGAAAGAGGTGAGGTTACAAACTCACAAGAGAACCTATGAGTTGCTTCAGATGGAAGACAACGAAAGTATTACAGATTTCTTCACCAGAGTTACAAAGTTGTTGAATCAAATCAAGGTATATGGAGAGGTGTTGACATCAAGATCAGTTGTTGCCAAGATCTTGAGGTCATTGGCTCCAAAGTTCGACCACGTGGAAGTCGCCATAGAAGAGTCGAAAGACTTGTCAGTATTGACGAAGGAAGAGCTTCAAGGGACTCTTGAGTCTCTTGAACAAAGGATGGCTGAAAGAGCTACATGAAAGTTGAAGAGTGATATGGGTTTGCAAGCGCAGTCCGAAAAGGAAAGGAAAGGCAAAGGAAACGTGAATGGCAACAAAGGGAGAGGAGGCTACAATTCAACTCAAAAGAAACCCTGGAACCAAGTCAACCAAAGAGGAAGTGCTGTAGGTAGAGGAAGAGGTGGTGGTCGAATGCCAGACAAAAGTCAAATTCAATGTTTCAATTGTCAGAAGTATGGTCACTATGTTTGTGATTTTCCAGAAAAGAAGAGAAATTAAGAAACGGATGCAAAGCTGGCAAAACATGAAGAAGAAGAGACGTTGTTGATGGTCACAACAAAAGATGAAGAAAGATTCCAAGATCAGTGGTACTTGGACTAAGGATGCTCATCACACATGACTGGAAGGAAAGATTGGTTTGTCAACATAAAGCCCTCGTCAAAGAACACTGTGAAGTTTGTAATTAACAACACTTTAGCAGCTGAAGGTGTTGGTGATGTTCTGATTATGAGGAAAGATGGCAAGAGGTCAACAATTTCCAATGTGCTGTACATACCAGGCATGAAGAGTAATTTGCTCAGTATAGGGAAGCTTGTCGAAAAGAACTACAAGGTAGTTTTCAAAGACAAGATGAAGAGAGTTCTCGACGCATGTGGTAGGTTGATCTTGAAGGCTCCAATGTCTCAGAATAGGACCTTCAAGATTGAACTCAAGGTGATGAAGCACAAGTGTCCAGCAACAGCAGCCAGTAGAGATGAGTGGTTATGGCATTTTCGACTAGGCCATCTCAACTTCAATGATATCAGAGAGCTGAAGAGAAGAAACATGGTTTCAGGATTACCGGAAATCGACATTCTAAGTGAAGTCTGTGAGGAGTGTGTTCAGTCAAAACAACACAAGAATAGCTTCAGCAAGGATGTTGGAAGGAATTTGAAGGCAATTCTGGAAGTCATATACTCTAATGTATGTGGTTCAATCCAGGTGGATTTGATTGGTGGCAAAGGATATTTTGTCACATTTATAGATGATTTCAGTCGAAAGTTGTGGACTTACCTCATCAAGAAAAAAAGTGATGTGACTGAGGTATTTTCCAGATTCAAATCCATGGTCGAAAGACAGAGTGGTCGAAAGCTGAAAATTCTGAGGACAGATGGTGGTGGAGGGTATGTGTCGAAAAAGTTTGATTTATTATGTGAAAAAGAAGGGATTGTGCATGAGGTGGTACCACCCTATACACCACAGCAAAATGGAGTTGTAGAACGAAAGAACAGAACCATCAGGAATATGGTGAGAAGTATGTTGAATGGAAAGCATCTACCTAAAGAATTATGGGGAGAAGCGGTTTTGACAGCAACATATATTTTGAACAGATGTCCGACGAAGAAGCTTGAAGGAATCACACTAGAAGAAAGTTGGCCTGGTGTCAAGCCTAGCCTCATTCACTTAAAGGTGTTTGGATCTATAGCACATAGACATGTGCCAGATCAGTTGAGAAAGAAGCTTGATGACAAGTCGAATCAGATGATCTTGATAGGATATCATTTGATTGGAGGTTACAAGCTGTTCGACCCAGTGAATAAGCAGCTAGTAATCAACAAGGACGTGATCATAGATGAGCTTAAAGAATCCGATTGGACAGAGAATGCCAAGAAGGATTCAGTGAGAATCTCTTGTAAAGATCCAGACACTGAAGTCGAAAGAGAAGTTCGACATGAACCAGTTGCAGATGAAGCAGGTTCAAGCAGACCTCGACGAACAAGACACGTGCCTGCAAGGTTGCAAGAATGTGTAGTTACATCAGATGATGTGGTCGATGAAGAGGGTGAGCTGGTACATTATGCTTTCTACATAGATGTCGAACCAGTCAATGCAGCTAAGGCATTGAAAGATTCGAAGTGGGTGAAAGCGATGAATGAAGAGTTAGAATCCATCGAAGTCAAAAACACCTGGTCATTTGTCGAATTGCCTCAAGGCAAGAAGGCAATTGATGTGAAGTGGGTTTACAAGGTGAAGGTGAATCCTAGAGGAGAAGTAACTCGACACAAGGCGAGACTTGTAGCGAAAGGATTTCTACAGAAGGAAGTAATCAAATTTGATGAAGTGTTCGCACCTGTTGCTAGGATCAAAACAATCAGGTTGGTTGTTGGTCTAGCAAATATGAACAATTGGCACACATGTCAGATGGACGTGAAGTGTGTGTTCCTTAATTGCCCCTTAGATGAAGAAGTTTATGTCGCACAACCAGCTGGGTATGTGAAATGAGGCAAAGAAGGAAAGGTGTACAAGCTGCACAAAGCCCTGTACGGACTTAAGCAAGCTCCAAGAGCTTAGAATAAGAAAATCGACAGCTTCTTAAGGGAGAAGAAATTTGTGAAGTGTACGACTGAGCATGGAGTGTATGTAAGAAAAAGCAATAATGAATTGCTTATACTATGCCTCTATGTCGATGATTTATTGATAACAGGGTGTTACAAGAAGGAGATCGAAAATTTCAAACGTGACCTGAGTGAGGAGTTTGAAATGTCAGACTTGGGAAATCTCTCATATTTCCTTGGCATCGAATTCTACAAGACTAGTAGAGGTTTGATGATGCACCAAAGAAGATATGCAGGCGAAATACTCAAGAGATTTAAGATGCAAGATTGTAACCCAACTTCGACTCCAGCTGAGACCAGACTGTAACTGTCGAAGGATTCAGATAAAGATGATGTCGACCCAACCCAATACAGAAGACTTATTGGGTCACTTAGATACCTTTGTCACACAAGGCCTGACTTAGCATACAGTGTGAGTATGGTAAGTAGATTCATGCAGAAGCCAAAGGTATCACACCTGACAGCGACAGAGTGGATACTGAGGTATCTGAAAGGGACTCTCGACTACTGCATTTTGTTTCCTGCAGCTGATGAAGGGAAAGAATGCAAGTTAGTGGGATACACCGACTCCAGCTGGTGTAGTGACGTTGAGGATAAAAAATCCACAGCTAGATATGTGTTTATGTTAGGTGGTGCACCAATTGCTTGGAGTTCGAGAAAGGTGCCAGTAGTGGCATTGTCTTAATGCGAAGCACAATATATATAGCTGCTTCTCTTTGTGCATGTCAAGCAACTTGGATGGTGAACTTGGTCGAAGAGATTACAGGGAAGAGTCATGGAACAATTACCATGAAGATAGACAGCATGTCGGCTATCAACTTAGAGAAGAATCCAATAGCTCACACTCTAAGCAAGCACATCAAAATGAGGTTCCATTATCTTCGAGAGCAGGTAGCAGAAATGAAGATGAATTTGGAACACTGCAGAACTGAGAATTAGATTGCAGATATCATAATGAAGGGAGTGCAGGTCGAAGCCTTCAGAAGACTAAGAGCCATGATGAATGTGGACAGCTTAGACACAATGAATTAGGTGGTGTGTTAAATTGTAATTCCTAGTGTCTAAGTGTGTCGAAGTGGAAGTAGAAGTCAAGTGTCGAAGTCGAAACTTTCAGTGTGTCGAAACAATTTGTTTCACACAGATTTGTTTTGATAAGATTTGATATGATTTAGATTAGATATGATATTTTGGGCCTTTAGAGTTTTGGGCGTTTGTATATCTAAATCTATAAATAGGGAGTATCCCTTGTATTTTGTAATATGCAGTAGCAGAACAAGTAGTGAAGAATCACAGTACTTGTACTCACAGTTGCAAGTTTGCAAGTGAATAAAATCTAAAATCCCACAGTTCGTGGGTAACAATTTTTCTCCAAATATTTCTCTTCTCTCATTTCTTTCTTGTTGTTTGTTCTTCATCTTCATTATTGCCATTGCGTGTTTGTGGTTCGTTATCAATCTTGAGAACAATATTAAAGAGGAATTACCATAGTTTGTGGTGAAATTCCAACATCTGGTATCTAGAGCTCCGATTGCGATTCAAGGTGGAAAATCATGATGGCTATGAATCATTCAAATGGGCACTTTCCGGCGACCCTACCAATTCTCAAGAAAGATAATTATGAGAATTGGTGCAAGTAGATCAAGGCGGTTTTCTGTTATCAAGATCTTTGGGATCTTGTGAAGGAAGGAGTAACACCGCTTGGGGAGAACGCGACGGATCAAGAAAAGGCTGCACACAAAGAGTTGAAGAAGAAAGATTATAAATCCCTCTTTATAATCCACCAGTTTGTTGATCCAGATAACTTTGAAAAAGTTAGTGATGCAGAGTCAGCGAAGGAAGCGTGGGAGATTCTTGAAAAGTCGTTTTGAGGCGCAGAAAAGGTGAAAGAGGTGAGGTTACAAACTCACAAGAGAACCTATGAGTTGCTTCAGATGGAAGACAACGAAAGTATTACAGATTTCTTCACCAGAGTTACAAAGTTGTTGAATCAAATCAAGGTATGTGGAGAGGTGTTGACATAAAGATCAGTTGTTGCAAAGACCTTGAGGTCATTGGCTCCAAAGTTCGACCACGTGGTAGTCGCCATAGAAGAGTCGAAAGACTTGTCAGTATTAACGAAGGAAGAGCTTCAAGGGACTCTTGAGTCTCATGAACAAAGGATGGCTGAAAGAGCTACAGGAAAGTCAAAGAGTGATATGGCTTTGCAGGTGCAGTCAGAAAAGGAAAGGAAAGGCAAAGGAAACGTGAATGGCAACAAAGGTAGAGGAGGCTGCAATTCGACTCAGAAGAAACCCTGGAACCAAGGCAACCAAAGAGGTAGTGCTGCAGGTAGAGGAAGAGGTGGTGGTCAAAAGCCAGACAAAAGTCACATTCAGTGTTTCAATTGTCAGAAGTATGGTCACTATGTTAGTGATTTTCCAGAAAAGGAGAGAAATCAAGAAACTGATGCAAACCTGGCAAAACATGAAGAAGAAGAGACGTAGTTGATGGTCACAACAAAAGATGAAGAAAGATTCCAAGATCAGTGGTACTTGGAATAAGGAGGCTCATCACACATGATTGGAAGGAAAGATTGGTTTGTCAACATAAAGCCCTCGTCGAAGAACACTGTGAAGTTTGCAAATAACAACACTTTAGCAGCTGAAGGTGTTGGTGATGTTCTGATTATGAGGAAAGATGGCAAGAGGTCAACAATTTCCAATGTGTTGTACATACCAGGCATGAAGAATAATTTGCTCAGTATAGGGCAGCTTGTCGAAAAGAACTACAAGGTATTTGTCAAAGACAAGATGAAAAAAGTTCTCGACGCAGGTGGTAGGTTGATCTTGAAGGCTCCAATGTCTCAGAATAGGACCTTCAAGATTGAACTCAAGGCGATGAAGCACAAGTGTCCAGCAACGGCAGCCAGTAGAGATGAATGGTTATGGCATTTTCGACTAGGCCATCTCAACTTCAATGATATTAGAGAGATGAAGAGAAGAAACATGGTTTCAGGATTACCGGAAATCGACATTCTAAGTGAAGTCTGTGAGGAGTGTGTTCAGTCAAAACAACGCAAGAATAGCTTCAGCAAGGATGTTGGAAGGAATTTGAAGGTAATTCTGGAAGTCATATACTCTAATGTATATGGTTCAATCCAGGTGGATTCGATTGGTGGCAACAGATATTTTGTCACATTTATAGATGATTTCAGTCGAAAGTTATGGACTTACCTCATTAAGAAAAAAAGTGATGTGACTGAGGTATTTTCCAGATTCAAATCCATGGTCAAAAGACAGAGTGGTCGAAAGCTGAAAATTCTGAGGACAGATGGTGGTGGAGGGTATGTGTCGAAAAAGTTTGATGTATTATGTGAAAAAGAAGGGATTGTGCATGAGGTGGTGCCACCCTATACACCACAGCAAAATGGAGTTGTAGAACGAAAGAACAGAACCATCAGGAATATGGTGAGAAGTATGTTGAATGGAAAGCATCTACCTAAAGAATTATGGGGAGAAGCGGTTTTGACAGCAACATATATTTTGAACAGATGTCCGACGAAGAAGCTTGAAGGAATCACACTAGAAGAATGTTGGCCTGGTGTCAAGCCTAGCCTCATTCACTTAAAGGTGTTTGGATCTATAGCACATAGACATGTGCCAGATCAGGTGAGAAAGAAGCTTGATGACAAGTCGAATCAGATGATCTTGATAGGATATAATTTCACTGGAGGTTACAAGCTATTCGACCCAGTGAATAAGCAGCTAGTAATCAGCAAGGACGTGATCATAGATGAGCTTAAAGAATCTGATTGGACAGAGAATGCCAAGAAGGATTCAGTGAGAATCTCTTGTAAAGAACCAGACACTGAAGTCGAAAGAGAAGTTCGACATGAACCAGTTGCAGATGAAGCAGGTTCAAGCAGACCTCGACGAACAAGACACGTGCCTGCAAGGTTGCAAGAATGTGTAGTTACATCAGATGATGTGGTCGATGAAGAGGGTGAGCTGGTACATTATGCTTTCTACGTAGATGTCGAACCAGTCAATGCAGCTAAGGCATTGAAAGATTCGAAGTGGGTGAAAGCGATGAATGAAGAGTTAGAATCCATCGAAGTCAAAAACACCTGGTCATTTGTCGAATTGCCTCAAGGCAAGAAGGCAATTGATGTGAAGTGGGTTTACAAGGTGAAGGTGAATCCTAGAGGAGAAGTAACTCGACACAAGGCGAGACTTGTAGCGAAAGGATTTGTACAGAAGGAAGTAATCGACTTTGATGAAGTGTTCGCACCTGTTGCTAGGATCAAAACAATCAGGTTGGTTGTTGGTCTAGCAAATATGAACAATTGGCACACATGTCAGATGGACGTGAAGTGTGTGTTCCTTAATTGCCCCTTAGATGAAGAAGTTTATGTCGCACAACCAGCTGGGTATGTGAAATGAGGCAAAGAAGGAAAGGTGTACAGGCTGCACAAAGCTCTGTACGGACTTAAGCAAGCTCCAAGAGCTTGGAATAAGAAAATCGACAGCTTCTTAAGAGAGAAGAAATTTGTGAAGTGTACGACTGAGCATGGAGTGTATGTAAGAAAAAGCAATAATGAATTGCTTATACTATGCCTCTATGTCGATGATTTATTGATAACAGGGTGTTACAAGAAGGAGATCGAAAATTTCAAACGTGACCTGAGTGAGGAGTTTGAAATGTCAGACTTGGGAAATCTCTCATATTTCCTTGGCATCGAATTCTACAAGACTAGTAGAGGTTTGATGATGCACCAAAGAAGATATGCAGGCGAAATACTCAAGAGATTTAAGATGCAAGATTGTAACCCAACTTCGACTCCAGCTGAGACCAGACTGTAACTGTCGAAGGATTCAGATAAAGATGATGTCGACCCAACCCAATACAGAAGACTTATTGGGTCACTTAGATACCTTTGTCACACAAGGCCTGACTTAGCATACAGTGTGAGTATGGTAAGTAGATTCATGCAGAAGCCAAAGGTATCACACCTGACAGCGACAGAGTGGATACTGAGGTATCTGAAAGGGACTCTCGACTACTGCATTTTGTTTCCTGCAGCTGATGAAGGGAAAGAATGTAAGTTAGTGGGATACACCGACTCCAGCTGGTGTTGTGACGTTGAGGATAAAAAATCCACAGCTAAATATGTGTTTATGTTAGGTGGTGCACCAATTGCTTGGAGTTCGAGAAAGGTGCCAGTAGTGGCATTGTCTTAATGCGAAGCACAATATATATAGCTGCTTCTCTTTGTGCATGTCAAGCAACTTGGATGGCGAACTTGGTCGAAGAGATTACAGGGAAGAGTCATGGAACAATTACCATGAAGATAGACAACATGTCAGCTATCAACTTGGAAAAGAATCCAATAGCTCACACTCTAAGCAAGCACATCAAAATGAGGTTCCATTATCTTCGAGAGCAGGTAGCAGAAATGAAGATGAATTTGGAACACTGCAGAACTGAGAATTAGATTGCAGATATCATAACGAAGGGAGTGCATGTCGAATCCTTCAGAAGACTAAGAGCCACGATGAATGTGGACAGCTTAGACACAATGAATTAGGTGGTGTGTTAAATTGTAATTCCTAGTGTCTAAGTGTGTCGAAGTGGAAGTAGAAGTCAAGTGTCGAAGTCGAAACTTTCAGTGTGTCGAAACAATTTGTTTCACACAGATTTGTTTTGATAAGATTTGATATGATTTAGATTAGATTTGATATTTTGGGCCTTTAGAGTTTTGGGCGTTTGTATATCTAAATCTATAAATAGGGAGTATCCCTTGTATTTTGTAATATGCAGTAGCAGAACAAGTAGTGAAGAATCACAGTACTTGTACTCACAGTTGCAAGTTTGCAAGTGAATAAAATCTAAAATCCCACAGTTCGTGGGTAACAATTTTTCTCCAAATATTTCTCTTCTCTCATTTCTTTCTTGTTGTTTGTTCTTCATCTTCATTATTGCCATTGCGTGTTTGTGGTTCGTTATCAATCTTGAGAACAATATTAAAGAGGAATTACCATAGTTTGTGGTGAAATTCCAACTTCTGGTATCTAGAGCTCCGATTGCGATTCAAGGTGGAAAATCATGATGGCTATGAATCATTCAAATGGGCACTTTCCGGCGACCCTACCAATTCTCAAGAAAGATAATTATGAGAATTGGTGCAAGTAGATCAAGGCGGTTTTCTGTTATCAAGATCTTTGGGATCTTGTGAAGGAAGGAGTAACACCGCTTGGGGAGAACGCGACGGATCAAGAAAAGGCTGCACACAAAGAGTTGAAGAAGAAAGATTATAAATCCCTCTTTATAATCCACCAGTTTGCTGATCCAGATAACTTTGAAAAAGTTAGTGATGCAGAGTCAGCGAAGGAAGCGTGGGAGATTCTTGAAAAGTCATTTTGAGGCGCAGAAAAGGTGAAAGAGGTGAGGTTACAAACTCACAAGAGAACCTATGAGTTGCTTCAGATGGAAGACAACGAAAGTATTACAGATTTCTTCACCAGAGTTACAAAGTTATTGAATCAAATCAAGGTATGTGGAGAGGTGTTGACATCAAGATCAGTTGTTGCAAAGACCTTGAGGTCATTGGCTCCAAAGTTCGACCACGTGGTAGTCGCCATAGAAGAATCGAAAGACTTGTCAGTATTAACGAAGGAAGAGCTTCAAGGGACTCTTGAGTCTCATGAACAAAGGATGGCTGAAAGAGCTACAGGAAAGTCAAAGAGTGATATGGCTTTGCAGGTGCAGTCAGAAAAGGAAAGGAAAGGCAAAGGAAACGTGAATGGCAACAAAGGTAGAGGAAGCTACAATTCGACTCAGAAGAAACCCTGGAACCAAGGCAACCAAAGAGGTAGTGCTGCAGGTAGAGGAAGAGGTGGTGGTCGAAAGCCAGACAAAAGTCACATTCAGTGTTTCAATTGTCAGAAGTATGGTCACTATGTTAGTGATTTTCCAGAAAAGGAGAGAAATCAAGAAACTGATGCAAACCTGGCAAAACATGAAGAAGAAGAGACATAGTTGATGGTCACAACAAAAGATGAAGAAAGATTCCAAGATCAGTGGTACTTGGAATAAGGAGGCTCATCACACATGACTGGAAGGAAAGATTGGTTTGTCAACATAAAGCCCTCGTCGAAGAACACTGTGAAGTTTACAAATAACAACACTTTAGCAGCTGAAGGTGTTGGTGATGTTCTGATTATGAGGAAAGATGGCAAGAGGTCAACAATTTCCAATGTGCTATACATAACAGGCATGAAGAGTAATTTGCTCAGTATAGGACAGCTTGTCGAAAAGAACTACAAGGTAGTTGTCAAAGACAAGATGAAGAGAGTTCTCGACGCAGGTGGTAGGTTGATCTTGAAGGCTCCAATGTCTCAGAATAGGACCTTCAAGATTGAACTCAAGGTGATGAAGCACAAGTGTCCAGCAACGGCAGCCAGTAGAGATGAGTGGTTATGGCATTTTCGACTAGGCCATCTCAACTTCAATGATATCAGAGAGCTGAAGAGAAGAAACATGGTTTCAGGATTACTGAAAATCGACATTCTAAGTGAAGTCTGTGAGGAGTGTGTTCAGTCAAGACAACACAAGAATAGCTTCAGCAAGGATGTTGGAAGGAATTTGAAGGCAATTCTGGAAGTCATATACTCTAATGTATGTGGTTCAATCCAGGTGGATTCGATTGGTGGCAACAGATATTTTGTCACATTTATAGATGATTTCAGTCGAAAGTTGTGGACTTACCTCATCAAGAAAAAAAGTGATGTGACTGAGGTATTTTCCAGATTCAAATCTATGGTCGAAAGACAGAGTGGTCGAAAGCTGAAAATTCTGAGGACAGATGGTGGTGTGGGGTATGTGTCGAAAAAGTTTGATGTATTATGTGAAAAAGAAGGGATTGTGCATGAGGTGGTGCCACCCTATACACCACAGCAAAATGGAGTTGTAGAACGAAAGAACAGAACCATCAGGAATATGGTGAGAAGTATGTTGAATGGAAAGCATCTACCTAAAGAATTATGGGGAGAAGCGGTTTTGACAGCAACATATATTTTGAACAGATGTCCGACGAAGAAGCTTGAAGGAATCACACTAGAAGAATGTTGGCCTGGTGTCAAGCCTAGCCTCATTCACTTAAAGGTGTTTGGATCTATAGCACATAGACATGTGCCAGATCAGTTGAGAAAGAAGCTTGATGACAAGTCGAATCAGATGATCTTGATAGGATATCATTTGACTGGAGGTTACAAGCTGTTCGACCCAGTGAATAAGCAGCTAGTAATCAGCAAGGACGTGATCATAGATGAGCTTAAAGAATCCGATTGGACAGAGAATGCCAAGAAGGATTCAGTGAGAATCTCTTGTAAATAACAAGACACTGAAGTCGAAAGAGAAGTTCGACATGAACCAGTTGCAGATGAAGCAGGTTCAAGCAGACCTCGACGAACAAGACACGTGCCTGCAAGGTTGCAAAAATGTGTAGTTACATCAGATGATGTGGTCGATGAAGAGGGTGAGCTGGTACATTATGCTTTCTACGTAGATGTCGAACTAGTCAATACAGCTAAGGCATTGAAAGATTCGAAGTGGGTGAAAGCGATGAATGAAGAGTTAGAATCCATCGAAGTCAAAAACACCTGGTCATTTGTCGAATTGCCTCAAGGCAAGAAGGCAATTGATGTGAAGTGGGTTTACAAGGTGAAGGTGAATCCTAGAGGAGAAGTAACTCGACACAAGGCAGGACTTGTAGCGAAAGGATTTCTACAGAAGGAAGTAATCGACTTTGATGAAGTGTTCGCACCTGTTGCTAGGATCAAAACAATCAGGTTGGTTGTTGGTCTAGCAAATATGAACAATTGGCACACATGTCAGATGGACGTGAAGTGTGCGTTTCTTAATTGCCCCTTAGATGAAAAAGTTTATGTCGCACAACCAGCTGGGTATGTGAAACGAGGCAAAGAAGGAAAGGTGTACAGGCTGCACAAAGCCCTGTACGGACTTAAGCAAGCTCAAAGAGCTTGGAATAAGAAAATCGACAGCTTCTTAAGGGAGAAGAAATTTGTGAAGTGTACGACTGAGCATGGAGTGTATGTAATAAGAAGCAATAATGAATTGCTTATACTATGCCTCTATGTCGATGATTTATTGATAACAGGGTGTTGCAAGAAGGGGATCGAAGATTTCAAACGTGACTTGAGTGAGGAGTTTGAAATGTCAGACTTGGGAAATCTCTCATATTTCCTTGGCATCGAATTCTACAAGACTAGTAGAGGTTTGATGATGCACCAAAGAAGATATGCAGGCGAAAAACTTAAGAGATTTAAGATGCAAGATTGCAACCCAACTTCGACTCCAGCTGAGACCAGACTGCAACTATCGAAGGATTCAGATAAAGATGATGTCGACCCAACCCAATACGGAAGACTTATTGGGTCACTTAGATACCTTTGTCACACAAGGCCTGACTTAGCATACAGTGTGAGTATGGTAAGTAGATTCATGCAGAAGCCAAAGGTATCACACCTGACAACGACGAAGTGGATACTGAGGTATCTAAAAGGGACTCTCGACTACTGCATTTTGTTTCCTATAGCTGATGAAGGGAAAGAAAGAAAGTTAGTGGGATACACCGACTCCAGCTGGTGTAGTGACGTTGATGATAGAAACTCCACAGCTAGATATGTGTTTATGTTAGGTGGTGCATCAGTTGCTTGGAGTTTAAGAAAGGAGCCAGTAGTGGCATTGTCATCATGCAAAGCAGAATATATAGCTGCTTCTCTTTGTGCATGTCAAGTAACTTGGATGGTGAACTTGATCGAAGAGATTACAGTGAAGAGTCATGTAGCAATTACCATGAAGATAGACATAATGTCAGCTATCAACTTGGCAAAGAATCCAATAGCTCACTGTCGAAGCAATCACATCGAAATGAGGTTCCATTATCTTCGAGAGCAGGTAGCAAAAAGGAAGATGAATTTGGAACACTGCAGAACTGAGAATCAGATTGCAGATATCATGACGAAGGGAGTGCAAGTCGAAGCCTTCAGAAGACTAAGAACCATGATGAATGTGGACAGCTAAGACACAATGAATTAGGTGGTGTGTTAAATTGTAATTCCTAGTGTCTAAGTGTGTCAAAGTCAAAGTAGAAGCCAAGTGTCGAAGTCGAAACTTTCAGTATGTCGAAACAGTTTATTTCACACAGATTTGTTTTGATAAGATTTGATATGATTTAGATTAGATTTGATATTTTGGGCCTTTAGAGTTTTGGGCCTTTGTAAATCTAAATCTATAAATAGGGAGTATCCCTTGTATTTTGTAATATGCAGTAGCAGAACAAGTAGTGAAGAATCACAGTACTTGTACTCACAGTTGCAAGTTTGCAAGTGAATAAAATCTAAAATCCCACAGTTCGTGGGTAACAATTTTTCTCCAAATATTTCTCTTCTCTCATTTCTTTCTTGCTGTTTATTCTTCATCTTCATTATTGCCATTACGTTTTTGTGGTTCATTATCAATCTTGAGAACAAGATTGAAGAGGAATTACCATAGTTTGTGGTGAATTTCCAACATCTGGTATCTAGAGCTCTGGTTGCGATTCAAGAGTGAAAGGTTAAAATAAATACAACAATTACTTTGACTTATGGACGACTTTCGAAATGTTGACAGCAACCCATTGGCGGCGAACTCCTCGGTGAATCACAAAGTCCGGTACCTTTTTTCTTGGCTTTTCTTAAGAAATAACGCTGATTTTTGGTGGAGCAGGATCATTGGAATTTATCTTCCAGACAAAGTTGTCGTAGGAGAATTCCTCTATTGTATTTTGCACAGTGTTTGCACTCTCAGGTGGATCTCCGCATCCAGTAGGCTGGATGTCCTCGAGCATGATACGAGAGCTTTCGGGAGCGGTGTACTTGACCATGAAGTCGTATTTTCCACTATGTTGTCCTAAGGTGTCCCACACCTCTCTGGAACTGAAGGAGTCATCCCTTTCGATGACGTTGACCTCGGGAAGAACATAGTTAAGGAACTCTTGTCCTGTAATCCTTGTAAATTCATCATCGTGCTGGATATTTTCTAAATGCCCTGAGTAATGATCCCGTGATTCGGTGGGGACGCATGTATTCTTTTCAATGATGCTCAGCTGATATGTATCATTGGGCTGACTCTTTTGCCCCCAGTCTCCCGGGTACAGCTGCCAGATAGGCAGGCCATACATTGGGCCATAATAGTCGTGGTTAAAGTTGTCTTTCAGAGTGTCTTCCTCTAATGAATTTGGTGGAGCACGACATCCTTCCGGATCACAATCTCCGTATATCATCTTGACGTCTGACCTCGGTATATATCTCGGACTCTATGCGGGATAGTAAAATGGCGTATGTACCTCTCCCTGAGACATATAACCGTCCTCGTTAAGATAGGACTTCCATTCTTCATTTGTATCGGAGGAGTCACCCTCGTTGATGGTATGTACTTCTTGAGACACTGAGTGACGGAAGCCTCCACTATGGAAGAATTTTTTAATGGGATGAAGACTTTAATCGTTGGTAGCAATCTGGGTACAGGTTGCAAAAATACCAAAGCCCTTCTTTGTTTTGTTATTAGTAGGGAGGACAAGCTGTCCTCATCCTTTTTCATTGTTACTTCTGATCGCCTCGAGAGCATCTATGTACGAGGAAATCGATGTCCCCTTTTCTGATCGTTTGTCATTGCTCACTGAAAGTTCTTGGAATTGAGTTCCAACAACCTCTTCTGGTTCTACACAAGTGGATGACGATAAGTTACTCACGATCAAGGCTTGCACTCCGCAGACTGTGACGATTTGGTCATTCTTTACAAACTTCAGTTTTTGGTGAAGTGTCGAAGTGACTGCCCTAGCCTCGTGTATCCAAGGTCTTCCTAATAAACAGCTGTATGCTGCCTGGATGTCCATGACCTGGAAAGTGGCTAGGAAAGTGTGAGGACCGATAGTTGTGGGAAGGTCGACTTCGCCGATAACTATTTTTTGGGATCCGTCAAATGCTTTGACGATGACCTCACTGCCTCTCATCGGAGATCCTTTGAATGATAGTCGCATTAAAGTGGACTTCGGCATCACATTTAAAGTCGGTCCTGTGTCTACTAGTACTCCGGCTAAAGCATCGTCCTGGCAGTTGACTGTAATATTGAGTGCCATGTTATGATTTAGGCCCTCTTCCGGCAGTTCCTCATCACTAAATCCCAAATTGTTGCAGGCAGTAATGTTAGAGATGATGCTGTCAAATTGCCTGATTGACACATCCTGTTCCACAAAGGCTTGCTCTAAGGCTTTCTGTAGAGCTTCTCTATGAGCTTCGGAACTGAGTAGAAGTGATAATACTGAGATTTTTGAAGGAGTTTGCAATAGTTGATCAACAATGTTGTATTCACTCCTTTAGATGAGCTTCAGCATCACATCGTTGTTCTTTGAAAGGTCGGGATCACTGGTTTGCCCGATTGGTGGATTGGGAACTTCCGCTTGAGGTTCATTTTCTTTGTTAAGTTCACCAACCCCTCAGTTGAAGATTCGTCCGCTCCGTGTTACTCGACTGACGTCCGCAATATTCACGACGGAGGGTAATGGAACTTCTTTTCAATTCTCAATTGTTGTTGCACCGTATTTGTAAGGGATAGCATTAGTTGATTCATACGGTAATGGTCCTGGTAGATAGATAACTACAGGAGCCTTCTGATTTTTCTGACCATTGTAAGTAATTTCAATCAGTTCCTGGTTAGGAACTTTTGAATCGTCTAGTAAAGGGATGATGGTACAAACATCCTTGGTCCTCTCATGATCAGAGATTACGAGAACGTCCTTGATTCGATCAGCGAAAAGTCTGGCATCAAATTGATTGACCCAGAACTTGGACCTGGTCGAATCTCTTTGTAGTCCAACTGACTCTGAAGGGCTGCTCGCACGAGGTAACATCCTTGATTATCTTCAGAGGAAACTCTACAACGTTCATAGTTGTGTGGTGGCACCTGGCCACGTCCACTCTGTATGCAGTGTAACCTCACTTGATCTGTTTCCATTGATCGAACATCCTGACTTTGATGCCTAGTACGGTTCCCATCAATCATACTGACTTGTTGTGTGTCTTCGTCTGAATAGATCGGAAGCCACCAGTGGTTTAACAAGTGTTGCAAAGTTATTTGAACGGGAGCGTATCCTTGGTCGCTCTCACGACATACTTTGCAGTTCTGATAATCATGAGAAGTTAGAAGACCTAGTTGGACTTGTGTAGCATGTAACTCCACCAAGCTGGTATTCATCAAGCGAATATCAAAGATTTGAATCATATTCACTTGATAATGACTTCTATCACAATAATCCTAAATCCATCCAAGATCCATCTGACGCTGGAGAGCCTCTTGTATAAAAGGGGATCCCTGATTGTTTACCGAGCATGTCAGACAGGAAGCGTAATCGTGTCGTGGCAGATTATGATGTTGGCTTTGCCATGAGTGCATTTCCACCAAGTTGACATTCATCGCACAGATGTCGTGGTTTTTAATGATGTTGGAATTCGTATAAGTCATGTTGACCCCACGAATTCGGTGATCCTGGATCCATCTGAGATCCAATTGTTCATATAGAGCTAATTGCACCACAAAACATCCTTGATTGTTCTTAGAGCAGATATCACACTCGTGATAGTTATGAGATGGTACATGCCCATATCCGCTCTGTCTGCCATGCATTTTGACCAGGTTGGCCCTCAACAAGAGGACATCATGAATTTGATAGCTGTGGTGAGATTCTCCTTCTATCAAATTGACTGCAGCTTTCTCGTGTTGAGGCAACGGGTTCGTCTGAACATATGGATTGGTATCCTTGAAGGATAAGACCCCACTCCTAACAAGCTATTGCACATAGGATTTGAAGCTAAGACAACTTTCTATGTTATGCCCTGGTCCTCCTTGGTGGTAAGGGCAAGTCTGATCCGCTTTGAACCAAAAAGGCGGATTTTTCGGAATTGTAAGAGGTGCCCTGGTTTGGACATGCCCCTTGACCAGTAATAGTGGAAACAGTTCCACGTACAACATTGGTATAGGTTCGAACCCTGGTGGTCGCGTTGTACGGTTGTTGTTGTATTGAGGATGAGCTTGCTGAAGAGGTTGTTGAGTCCTTTGCTAATATTGTTGTTGATTCGGTTGGCTTTGGACAACCTGAGATTGATACGTAGGAAAAGGCGCAGGGTTGATAACAGGAGTTACAGCTGCTACTGGTTGGTATCGTCTCCTTTTCTTTCCGGGAGATATATTACCGATATCTTGCTCTTTTTTCTTAGGGAGAGCACTACTGTATCTTTTGGTACTGCTTGATGGTCCAGTGTCTTTTACTAAACGTCCTTCTCGGACTGCTTCCTCAAGACGAACCCCCATGCCGACCATTTCAGTGAAGTCGCTGGGTGCACTAGCGACCATTCGGTCGTAGTAAAATGAGCTCAAAGTTTTCAAGAAGATCTTTGACATCTCTTTTTCCTCAAGAGGTGGACAAATCTGGGCGGCAATTTCACGCCATCTCTGAGCATACTCCTTAAAGGTTTCCTTATCCTTCTGTGACATGGCTCTGAGTTGATCTATGTCTGGTGCCATGTCGAGATTATACTTATATTGTTGAACGAAGGCAACGCCAAGATCTCTGAAAGTGACGATCTTAGCGCGGTTTAACCCCATGTACCATTTGAGTGTGGCACCGGTTAAACTATCCTAGAAGTAATGGATCAGTAGCTGATTGTTCTCTGTCTGAGTTGACATCCTCCGAGCGTACATCACCAAATGGCTTTGAGGGCAAGAGTTACCCTTGTACTTTTCAAATTCGGGCACCTTGAATTTATGCGGAACTTTCACATTGGGGACCAAACAAAGGTGTGCGGCGTCCTTTCCGAATAGATCCTGACCGTGAATGGCTTGCAATTCTTTCAGCATCTCCAGGAATTGTTCCTAGAACTCCCTCATTCTCTCATCCATACTTTCATTTCCACCAGATTGTATATTTCGAATCTGTCCTTCTGAGACAGTGTGTACCACGGGTGGTGGTACAGTCATTACGGAAGTGACTCTTGGTGCCTCCCGAAGTTTGTAACCTTCAGGAGTTGTTGTCATGCCCCTAGCATCTTCGCTTTCCCGAAGTTTGTAACCTTCAGGCCCAGCGGTTCCTGATGTAGTTTCCGGATCTTCTGAGATCGGCGGAATATATCCTTCCGGGATATAATTAAGTGGCATGCCCCAGGGACGATCTTTAGGCATGTTATACCGAGGATCATACTTATCCACTATAGGCATCGACGTGATCTCCTTTGTTGTTGCATCTGGGCTGCTGCCAGAGCTTGCATGTCATTGTGAAGCTTTCTCAGATCTTCTTTTAGAGTATCAAGTTCTTCTCTCAACTCTCTATTCTCTTCCTCGAGATTATCCATTTTCTTTTATTGACTGGCCCGAGTATTATACGAATGAGATAGTTTGACTCTAGAATCGAGATACAAACGTGAGATTCGTAGGTAAGAAGAATGCGTTTCGTGAGAATGATGAATGATATACAATGATTATATATTAATATGTATTTTTTATTTAATCAAATAAACTTCAACAATTGGATTGCAAATATCAAACAGTGGGGAAACCCCATTTTATTGAATTCAAAGATTGCGGAATGGAAATACAATATTTTACAAAGTGCTACAAAAGGAAATCTAAACTTATGGATCCTGAGTCCTCTCTGAGGAGAGCTCAGGCGCTGGTTCTGGTCCTTTCTTCCTCTTTGACCGGGGCTCTTGAGCCATTGTCGGGTTGTCATTCATTTGCCAAGTGAAAGGAGCGAGCAAATTCCTTTGGTTATCTTGAGTCTCTACAGCGTGTTGCTCTAAAATCTCGATCAGAGCGTCTTTTTCTTTTAACAATTGTTGTAGTTTCTTACACTCCACATTGAGAATACGGTACTTGTTCTTCTAAGTCTTCTTCTCCTGTTGAACTCAGTTGAGAGTAACCTGAAGTTTTTCCGTATCTGACATAAAGTAAAGGGCAGATTCCCTTAACGCAAGAACTTCGTGATGAGGGTAAGGCATCCTCAGTTTGAGAGCTCTAGTTTGTACCCAGTGGAGATAAGGTTCCATAGAGACACAATCCAGTTTTCCTAGAGACTCTCATCCTTTCCTGTGAACATGTTTCCAGGCATGCACTATTTCTGTTTTTACTGCCCTGTCATTTTTTCCTTCCTGGAAGAAAAGACCTTCCAGATGAACATTACTTGGGACATGTCTCATCGGGTATCCAAATTGATGACGAACTAAAACTGCATGATAATTGATTCCTCCTTTAATTCCTATGAGGGGTACATTAGGGAAGTTTCCACAACGGTCAATGATCTTTATCTCGTCATCGATTCGATTGTACCAATTGATGTCAGAGTTGGTAAGAGACATGATTCTTTGCGACCAACGTAAAGTATTCTTAGGATCCCAAAATGCAGCAGATTTGGGCAAGTGGGAAATGAACCATTTGTATAGCAGGGGTACAAAGCATGTGATCATTCCTCCGCTATACAAATTCCTTAAGTGTATAGAATGATAAGCATCTGCGAGCAAGGTTGGTATGGGGTTTCCAATCAGAAAAATCTTAATGGCATTAACATCAACAAAGTCATCAATGTTGGGAAACAAAAATAACCCGTAGGTGAGTAAGACAAAGATGCTCTCGAAAGCAGTCGCGTTCCCTATACTAGCAAAGTACAGAGCCTTATTTATCAAAAACTTGGCTGGCAAACCCTGGATTCCACCCTTAGTGGTCATGTGAGTCCTGACTTCTGACTCGTCTAAATAGATTGCTCTTGCAATGGTCTGATCCTTTGGAATTTCTTCCAGTCCAGAAAAGGGAGCTTGATCAGTGATGGGTAAATCAGTCAAATGAGATTACTCCTCCAGTGTTGGTGCTAGTTGATAATTCGGGAATGTGAAATAGTGATAGACCAGATCATAAAACTGAATGAGCGTAGATAGGATTCCCTCAATTACATGGATCCTTAATAGAGACAACGGTCCTCCATACTTAGATCTGAAAGCATCAGGGTTGGTGATCATCCTTGCCAGACCTCTCAAGTTCTCTAGTTTTGGAACCTTGAAGGTGTACTTGTGAGTTTTCCTTCTACCAAAATCCATAACGCAATCTCTTTCTCTAATATTTGCAATCATTGTCTTAGTTTAATTTGAAAAAGAGAGACTAGAAGAGAAGATTTTTCTTTGATTAATTTTTTTAATGAAATGAATGCATGAATGCAGCACACAAAAACATAGAAAAAACATGGGGTCAAAGGTTCGACGTCATGAAGTCAAGGCTCTACCCATCCCCAAAGGTTTATACTGGTGATTTTTTGTACCTGCCCTCAAAATCACTGACCCCTCTTGGGATAACAACAACAGGCTAGAATCACCCGAGCGAGCTGATGTATCTTAGAGTAATCTCAAATGAGGGTAGTATCGCGTGACAACTATTTCCAATAGCTTCCGCACTACAAAATAGTAACACGATTTCAGTATACTAAAATCCTCAGCTTCTCAGATAACCCAATGGAACAATCTGCTTTCAACAACCAAAGTCGTATAGGCATTGAATCCGCAAAGGGCATCTCCACTGATTTAATGGTCGACCGGGACCTCTTATCTGGGATTCACTCCCCATAAGATTACCCGTATAGTGCCATCACCTATCTTAGGTGTATACTCAATCTTTTCAGATGCGGCATCACACGCATTCCCATTAGCAGAAAAATAAACACGGATATCAATTAGGAAAAGCGACATATATATTTATCCTAACATCCTAGACCTCTATAATCCTATTTCCTAACAGAAAATGACTCCCCAGCAGAGTCGCCATTTCTGTGGTACTTAAACTTAAGGTTTTCTACCTAAGACTGTGAGAAAGAATGCCTCTCACTATGGTCGCCATTTTTCTGTAGCGCGGTTTTTGTGGTTTTGAATCACTATCGCTTTGGGGTGCTATAGTTCGATTATTTTTTATCCTGTGAAGCTGATTAAGGAAGGGAAATAGATGTCTCCAATTAACCCTGCTTGCATACTGAGTTTAAACAGATAGGGGGGTCTGTCTTAGGTTATTTTCCTTAAGAATAGAATGTCTTGACGGTTCAAAAGGCTTTTGGGAAGATGCTGTATCTAAAAATTTTCTGACTGAGGTATGAGAGCACTGGACCTAGAGTTTTTGATTAGTATGCTCACTAAAATTTCGCGATCTTATGCCTACGTATTCCCGTTTAATGAAACAAGGAAATCAGAGCGATCGTAATTCCTCCTATTCTATGGGAGGAAAAAGATGTTTTGGTGTCTTGTTCAAAGCCCAAGACATGAAGCTAAAGGTGATTTGTATCTTGTTTAAAGCCCAAGATATGAAGCTAAAGGGTTTTAGCTGAGAGAGAAATTGTCATCTCTAAAGAGGGATTGTTGATCTTTGTGTGCCTTGATCAAAGCACAAGGTTGATGCTAAAAGGTTGATTGACTCTACTAGGGATTTATTTATACGAAGCCTAGTAGGAGGCTAACAGTTTGACTTTTTCGGGGAAAATGTTCTTTTTGTCTTGTACAAAGCCCAAGATTGAGGCTAAAAGATTTGACTCAACAAGAGAGTGTTTACATGTGTCTTGTACAAAGCCCAAGAGGGAGGCTGAAAGAGTTGACTCAACAAGAGAGTGATTTTATATGTCTTGTACAAAGCCCAAGACGGAGGCTAAAAGAGTTGACTTAACAAGAGAGTGCTTTATACTCAACAAGAGAGTCTGAAAGTTGATTGACTCAACAAGAGAGTCTTTTATACTCAACAAGAGAGTGATTTTATGTCTCGTACGAAGCCCGAGATGGAGACTAAAAGGAGATTGACCCAACAAGAGAGTCTTAAAAGGTTAGCTCCGCTGGGGGGGATCATTTGTACAACGCCCAAGAGGAGGCTGACTTTCCGCTGAGGAAAGATCATTATACAAAGCCTTAGAGGAGGCTAGCTTTTGCCGGGGATAATTGAGATCCCGAGGTAGATCTAAGTGGGGAATCAACTCTTGCTGAGGATTACAGAAGAGTTGAAATATCAGATACCTTGAGGTATTGATTTGGGATAGTGTTGACCTTGGTTGGGGAATTCTCATGAGAGAGACTGGGTTTCTGCTGGAGATCGATCCAGAATCTGGGGTCTCTCCTATGTTTTGTAGGGAACTTGAGAATGTCTTTGAGACTCAAGGGTCTTTAGACTGTCCAAGTCTATTGGAAGAGTTTTGTCTTTTGTATGATGCCCAAGAGGAGGCCGACTCTTTAAAGGGATGAGTATCAACCCTAAAATTGGTCTGAGAGTTTTGGCTCTTTTTAGAAAGACAGCTCTAGCGAAGGATGACTAAGTTCTGTCCTATACCTCTAAGAGGTCTTCAGGGTCCTTATATTAAGCCCAAGAGAAGGTATGAAAACTTTTAAGAAGCCGGAGGGTCCTTGTACATTGCCCAAGAGGAGGCGGGGTTGCTTTTAGGAAGCCTGTGGGTCCCTAAACCAAGAGAAGTTCAAGAAATACAATTCACAGAGAAGAGATCATTCTAAGAAAGTTCGAGGGTTTGGAAGAAACTCAAGAGATGCCATTCACGGAGAAAAGATCATCTCTGAGGAGTAGAATTTTTTGAAAATTTCTAAGGGTGACAGTCTGAGAAAAGGTTCACCGAGAATACTGCCTTTCTCTTTGTTCCATATTGTTTAACCCCAAGAGAAGGGAAGACTGTATCAGAAATCCTATGGGGGATCTAGTTTTGTTTGTATTTAAAAGTGACCAACAGGCTTTACCTAGCTCTAGACCTAGTTGTCGGGGAAAACTCTAAATAACTATACTAGTATATACACAGTTGGATCTCAAGTTATGATCCTTGGAAGTTGGTACCCAAGCTACTTTGTTTCATAACTTAGAAAAATTCTAAGTTTTTATGGTTATCCCTTTTACAAGCTATCCCACTTTCTTTGATTTTTCTTGATGAATGATGATTCAAATCATACATTAACATCATTTAAGGGTTAAAGAACCAAAATTATGAAAAATCTCAAAAAGTCAAACTTTGACTTTTTGTGTACAGTTGACTTTTTATCAGATGAATTCCAAACTGTGCGATCCTTTGTGAAATCAAGTCCTTGGCCTAAATCAAACTTGATGGACATGTTCCATAGGTGTTATCGGGTGTATTGAATCATGTCCCAAGGTTTGGGAGCATGTATTGGTCAAAAGTCAAATGTACAGTTGACTTTTCCCTCAAAACCCTAACTGTGGTCCTGATGAAATTGACACTTGTGAATCAAGCTTCTTGGATCAATCCATTGTTACAAATGGATCAATGTAGTACATTGGAGACCATGTCTTGAGGTCTTGGCTCATGTTTTGTCCCAAAAGTCAACTTAGGGGTGAATTAGGTCAAGAAACCCTAATTCCTGATTTTTGGTAAATGCATCCCCTAAGGTTAAATTGACTTGATGATTGGGTTTATGAGGTCCCTTGGAGTATCTTGGGTTGTGCTTTGAAGCATTGGCTCATGACCAGAGGAAAAATTCCATTTGGAGACCCTGGTCGACCAAAACCCTAATTTGGTGACACTGGCGATCTGGAGGCTTAATCCACTTGGAATGTTGCAACCTTGTGCTTGATTCTTGATGTGGGAGTCCTCTTGATCCTTCATGTATGTTTGAGAGGTTATACAAGTCGAAGATCATGTCCTTTCTTGATTGATCCTTTGTCTAAGGGCTCTGAGAGGGCTTGAAACCCTAAGCTTTGTTGTAGTGAATGCTCACCCATCTTTGGGGAGATTGATAAGTGTGAAAGTTCATCCATATTGTAGTAATGATTTGCACAATGATGGGAAATCTTAGTGGTCAAAATTTGGGGTATGACACATTATATTATTTATTATTTTCATTTCTTCCTATTCTATTTTGACTTTTATTTCATATATTATTAAATGACAATTTTATGTAATACCACATTATTTTTCTTTCTCATTCAGCATTAACTATTTTCACATTAAAAAAGAAATAGAAAAAATAATCTTTTCAATACTATCTCTAATACCCGCTATTTATTGGATGAAATTAATATGTATCATTTTCAACATGGTTTTCCCATATAAATTTAACCCACTAAAAAGATAATTGTTAGAGAAAATGTTTAAAAGAAAATATTTCTATCAGCTTACCAAATTAATATATGACGGGAAAAAAAATCAAAATTATTAGAGAGTGTTGACCTTATTGAAAATTTAAGTGATAAAGAAGTGTTTATTTTTTCGCCTAGAGTTAGTTTCAAGGTGTTGTAATAATCGATACCGATTAACAAATTTTTGATTGAGAAACGGAGTTTCTTGATGAACAATGGAACAGTTAGGTTAATAAAGAGAGAGAGAAGAAAGAAAGAAGGAGAATAGGATTGGACAAACTGATTTTCTATTCACTTACTCAATCAGGGTACAAATGATTACAAGTGAATAACAACAATTGGCCTCTCTCAACAATTTGAGAGATCTAGTCTATTTAAATAATAAGCTAAGTTAACTTAAATAATAAGCTAACCTAACAATTGGATCCATAACACAAGGCCCAATTCGACAATACATTTCGACATTACATACTAGAACTAACTTCGACTACAACATGTAAAACTCAGACATCAACATGTGAACTAGCTTCGACTTCATGCTTGTCGCCTATCGAAACATAAAAGCTTTCCCTGCTAACAACATTCCAGTCGACAACACTAGAGTTTGATTCAATATCTCATATATCTCCACCTTTGAATAAACTCTACAATAACAGGGAATAATCTAACTTACATCATGCAGCTTTATCAATGAGATACAGTAGAAAAACTTGTAGTTCGGCAATGCCTTGGTGATCATATAAGCACCATTGTCATCAGTCGAAACCTTCAGCACTTGGACTTCTCCACGCTCAATTATCTCTCTGACGAAGTGAAACCTTACATCGATGTGCTTGGTTCGCTCATGATAGGTTAAATTCTTCGACAGGTGTATTGCACTTTGACTATCACATTTAACAGTGATAACTCGACCTTGCCGTTTCATCTCCTTTGCAAAACCTTCAAGCCATAATTCTTCTTTTACAACTTTAGTGAAGAAAATATATTCTGCTTCAGTGGTTGATAAGACAACAACCTTCTGAAGTGTCACTTTCCAACTAATTGTTGCGCCGAACATAGTGAACACATATCAAGAAATAGATTTCTGGAATCCATACAACCTACATAATCAGAGTCGACATACCCTTTGATTTCTACTTTGCTATCATCACCAAAGGCTCCACCATAAATCAAGACTCTTCTTAGAGACTCATTTATGTACTTGAGAATCCACTTTAAAGCTTGCTAGTGCGCCTTTCCAGGATTGGCCATATACCTTGTAACGCCCCAGTTTTAGTGTTTTTATTTTATTGAGTCGTTTGATTATTTTATTATTATTTTATTTTATTTCTGACTTTTATGTGAAAATATGTTATTTTTCGTCCTGAATATATTTTACCGCGTTCTGGGAACATTTGCGAGATATTCGAGTGTAGGGGTATTTTGGGCATTTTGAATTATTTTGTTAAGAAAAGAAAAAGAGATAGAAATAGAAAAGGAAGAAAAATAGTACGAGAAAGGAAGGAGAAGAAAGAAAAGAAGAGGAGAAGAGAAAAAAAGAGGAAAAGAGGAAAAGGCTAGGATTGGATCAAGAACAAGTTCTAAGAGTCGATTAATCGGGTAAGGGTGCGAAACTCAATTATGGTATGATTGTGTATGATTATGTATGTGTTTGCTTGGATGTTTCTTTGTTTCCAAGTTTTTTTGAGTTTTAGGTCGAAAACGATAAAATGATTAGGAATCGATGTTTTTGCGGTCGAAAACCAATATAATTTGTGTTGTATGATCTCTATATGTTTGTGAATCATTGTTATTAATGGTTTTGCTGGTAGTAGTGTTTTTGGGGAAGAAATGGAGATTTTGGGGGTGATGAACAGTGTTGAGCGAAGCAGAAATTCTGCTTCTGGTGTGAAGCGCCGGGGCGATGGGCTCGTTTCGCCGGGCGGTTCGTCCTTTCGCCGGGCGGTTTTGAGAGGTGCAGAGGGTGCAAGTCCCTGGTTCTTTTGAGTCCTTTTGGAGGATTGTTGTGGCCTGTGCTTCGCCGGGCGAAGCAGCGGCGAAGAGCGTTTCGCCGGCCGGTTGGTGTGTTTCGCCGGGCGGGGTAGGGAGAATTTCCAATTAATTTGTTTTCTTTAAAAATTCGTAACTCTCGAACCGTATTTCCGATTTGAGCGTGGTTTATATCGTTGGAAAGCTTATAAAATGTACTTTATTATGATGATGGTTTTGAGAATTGTTGGCCGATTAAATTATGTCGGGAAGCGTGAATAGTGTCGATTGTCGACTTTTGCGTTTTATTGGTGTATAATTGATGTGTATTATGCCATGTGCTGTGGTGTGATGAAAATACTTGTGATGATATGTGTGGTGATGAATTGTGGCCGAAAGGCAAGAAAATGCTAAGTGTGATATTTGATGATATATGCATGATTATGAATGAGTGCATGTATACAATGTGAATGTCATGAGTCATTGTATGACAAACATCATAATATACATTGTGGAAACGTCCTGAGTGACAGTTTGATTCCAGAGGGGATCCGCTATAACATCGTGCGCCTTATGCTGAGAGGACCTAAAGCGATGATTATAGACGATCGTGCGCCTTATATTAGAGGACCTAAAGCGATCGGGTTGTGTGCCTTATGCGAGAGGACCTAAAGCAATCCATAAACGTCGTGCGCCTTATATTAGAGGACCTAAAGCGACGGGTGAACATCGTAGGCCCGACGGGGAGTTACAGTGATGTAACGAGCGATGGTTCCAGCAGAGTTCATGAGTGAACTAGTGATGAGATGTGAAATCTTGGAGTCGGTACCGCATTTGCATTTGCATGGAGAGTCGTTGTGTCGGTCTCTTTGCATCTGCATGAATTATGATTGCATTGGTTATATGTGGAAAATCATGATTGGTGAGTATGTGTGAGGCATTATGATATGCATTTGTGATAAATAGTAATGGGCATGATTAATATGCAGTTGGGGATGGAGACATTGTGTGATTGAGCTGTGATAGCAATTTGTGAATTGATGTGTATTCGTGTTAAATGTCTTGATTTATGAATGATATGTTTGTGTATAAACATATGCATGGTGTGTGAATATGTGATTATGTGAATATAATCAGTATGTGCCTTATGTGTTGGCATGTGATAATTGTGGTGAGATTATTGAATATGCGTATTTTTATGTGGATATATATAATTATATGCATTTGTATTATGGTTGTTTTTCTTTACCCTTCTGCTCGTTTTATAATGCTCTATGAGGCATTGCAGATTAGAGTTGCTGGAGGTCGTTTGTGAAGCTTTGTGTCTTCACCCTTTTTGTCGGTCGGCTCTGATATGTGACACCGGGTAGTTAGGGAGGTCGTTGGCTATTATTATGTATTATGTATATATTATATTTTGGCTTGTGCATGTATAACTTGATGCATGACAAACTTTTTACATGATGTATGTTAATCAGATTTTAGATTTTTCCCGCTTTAATTCTAATTTCTGAAATGTGGGTGTAAGGAACGAAGTTTCCTTTGTATGTATGCTACCCCACTGTTGCATATCTTTATGGGCAGGTGTTGTATGAATTGTTTGGTTTCGCGTTGATGTGATTTCCCCGTCTATGCCATGTTTTTAAATATACTCTGATCAAATTTCGAATTTTCTTTTATTGCTTTAAATGCATATTTATTTGGGGGTATAGATTGGGGGCGTCACATACCTGCTTACAAGGCTCACTCCATACGTTATGTCTGGCCTCGTACAAACCATAACATACATTAAAGAACCTACTATACTAGCATATGGAATGCTACTCATATAGATTCTTTCAGCTTCGGTACTCGGACTTTGAGTAGTACTAAGCTTAAACTTGTATGCTTTTAGTTGTCTCATTTTTGATTCCAATATGTTACTTTCATGCAAAATTTTTAACATTAACATTTGTTTTTCAAGTTACAATGGCAAGGCCAATTGATTCTATCAAGGACATCAATGATTCTAAAAAAATTATGGAAAATGGTTGTTCGTATTGACGATCTTTGGCCTGTTACACAACCCTTTAAAGGTGAACACATTGACTTTCTAAGAAGCGGAAATTTTTATCTTTCATAAATTTTTATACTAGATATACATGTATCATAGATTTTTATGTTTCATTTCATACAAATGCCATTCATTTTATAAGAAGAAGAAATTATTTTTTACCGTTGTTTTTAACATAATCTCTTTTGCTAGGGATACAGGACACATGTTTTCCTGCCTTCATAACTTTGCCCAGTTGGAAACTTGAATTGGAAGAAGGATCCTCCTAGCTAATGTAGAATTTCAAAGTTCAAGACAATGATTTTACAGTTAAGTGTAGTGATCATTCTTGTAAACTGCTCTTCATTAGAGGCATAGAAGGAATCAAAATCACTCCCAAGGATTACCATGATATCCCTCTCTACAAGTTTAACTTCAAAAGCTTTTTGAAATTAATAATGGCAAATATTGCTCTGATCTATAACTTGGTAAATTAAATAATTAATTTACTTCATTTTATTTTACTTTGGTATTTTTCATACTTTGTCAGGCTTTAACTTCTCTATTTTTTCCAAACAACATTGGAGTTATTCAGGGACTTGGTTTTGTCAGATATCATCCAGGCCCTTAGAAGATTCCTATTACATTTAATTCATTGTATTTTCAAAAATGATATTTAACACCCCACCCTACACCTACACCGTCTGTACGGACGGTGAATAGTGACGACCGTACATGAACAGTAGCATATTCCGTACACACGAATAGTGTCTGCCTGCATATAAACAGTGTCCGTCCGTACATGAACAGTATCGTCGTACCGTACGGAAATACGGTGTAGTGTTAAAAAAGGGTGTCAAGATACCAAACCTGTTGTATTTTACTTCAGTTTTGGAAGATACTTTATCATGGTTGAACTTATGTATTTTTTCCCAGACATCATTGGAGTAGTTCATGAACTTTGTCTATCAAATCCAATCCTGGCCCTAAGAAGTTTCATACCACTTTTAACTTAGCTGATGTAGAGTAATATATGCTTTCACTATCTTTACTATAAATGTTTCTTATATGTTTTTCCGTTCTTTATAATTACATACTTTAATATGTTGGTATAGTCTGTACAAACATAACATGTACTCTTTGGGGAACATATGCTACTGATCAGTTTGTAGTAGGATTTAACAGTCTTGATCCATCATGGTACTCTCATTTTAGTATACTTCATACCTAAGGTATATCCTTATTCATTTAACCATTAATATAAAACATATCCATACATTTTTCATCTTTCAGGGCAATATGGTTTTAACCATTTCAAATGCTCGGAGTGGAATAAGGATTGATTTTGAATCAACAACTTTCAGAAATCAAAGCCTTTTTTGACTAGTAAACTCAACTTTGAACTTATTTATACTCTAACTATTTATCCTTACCATTTCAAATTTTTAATTCATGTCCTCTAACCACCCACTTGCTTGATACTATCAAAACATTGTCTCAAACTGGTTACATCTAACAATCGAGTCTTCCTCTCACGCAATGTTCCTCTTAATCTTCTCAATACACTTCTCATTCATGATACACATATATGGCCCCTCCGAAACATATTTCAGAAATGTTGACACTCCATGAGGTAGCTTTTCTCAATGTTCAATATTAACTACTTTTAATATAGCTCAAATTATAAACTTTCATTATGATCCTTACTGTTGTAGTATTTTATTTTTGCAACTCTTGGCACTCCTCACCATGTCATGGCATCTAAGCATAGATGGTACTACTTATGTTGTCGCATTGTCTTAATTATTATCATAACTGATGCACCTTCGTACAAGTGCAAATCAGATCAGATAATTATTCATCGCTAGTTAAGTACGATGTTTCATTTTCAATCTTTCTTTCACATATCCAATTGGTGTATGTAAATACAATAAATGTTTTTTTTTTATATTCAAGGTACAAGGTTGAATTTGAGGTTTGTTATGATTATCAAAAGGTAAAGTTAACATTCTGGTATAAGGACATACATAGTTAGTGGGAATGACAACTCAGAAGCTCTAATGTATAATGATTGAGATACATCACTACTAGTGCATTCTAACACATATTTCTTCTGTGTCCCATAGGAAGGAGTGTTTAACCCCCATGAGTACCTTGTACTTCTTGACTTAATGTTGGGGAAGGATACAACTTTTAAGGTTAATGCATAACCAAAATTTGAGATTGGATATGTACATAATTTTAAAGTCGAACCAGATATTATTGAGCATCTGAAAGATAGTATTACATCTACAATCAGTTCCCCAGTATCGTTGGTTTCTCAATCATTAAGACATACAATTTTTTAACTACATTGTATCATATTATAGATCCCTGCTTAGGTATTTATATTTTGTCTAACAAGTTTATATCATTAAGCCAACGCTTGATGACACCTTAAGTTTTAGAGTAAGTCTATTTCTTATCATTTCATCCGCAAAAATATTTTTAACCTTTTTCGTATATGTTGCAAAAACTTTCACAAACATCCAACTTTGATTCTGACAGCAAAAAAAGTAAGACCCCAACCAAGTGACATGTTTCTCAACCGTTAACTAGCAATCCTATTTCATCCAATGTCAAATGTAAGAAACTTATCAAAAACATCAAGATGGAACAAGTTGTTCCAACAAACTGGGTATATATTCAAGGTGGGTATTCAAGGTTTAAATGTTAAATAAATGGTTTGGATTGTAATTATTCAAGCATATTTGTAAATATTGAATAACACTGATGAATTTCAATATTACTTATCTACGCACAAAAGACTTATCAAGGAAAGATTATCCAGATGAACATAAAACGGTTGTTGAAAGAGCATTACAAGAGTTTCATAGATTTTTTTAATGAAATAATTTTTAATGACGAGAGTGTATATGATAAAATAAAATGGATGTTATATAGGTCTAAATTTAATTTAATAAATGGGAGTGCATATGAAATTATTAAATTTTTCATCTATACAAAATCAAAAAATGATTGTATTATCATGAAAAATAGTGGTGTTATAGTTGAGGTTGAATCCATGTATTTCTCTAGTTCTAAAGATAAGAATTGTTCTGGACTGGACCAACGGCTAGAATTGGCCCAATCCGCCTCTGCTCCAGAGCGGTCCAAATTGCCTAAGCCCAATCCACAGAGGGGCAAAAATGACATTCCTGCCCCTCCAACCGGGCAAGGAACGCAACGTTCCTCCCCGGCTTCTATGCCCGTCACGCACGGTTTCCTCGCTGCCCGAACAGCAAAGGACAGGTGCCCGGAACGACTTCTATGCCCGACATAACGGCTAGTTTCTGGCACCCTGCCCGACATAACGGCTAGTTTGGGCAGTTACCTATTCTTTGGGGAAAACGGTTATTTCTCCCCGAAAATAGGACCGTTGGCCACGCGCTGCGGCCTCTATATAAACCCTCTCGCTTTAGAGGGTCAGGTATCATTTTTCTCACCCTAAGAATACACTTTGTACTTGCCCCTTTTCTCTGACCCTTTCTTACTTGAGCGTCGGAGTGCCTTGCAGGTACACCCCATTTTCTCTTCATCAACATTCCGAACACCTCGCCCATCTGACGGCCAGCATATGACCGAGCACCTTGCACTCTGACGACCAGCTTACGTGGACCCGTTTGAATACTCCGGATCAGTGGCGCCGTCTGTGGGAACTCCTTGTTCTCCCCTTTTTTCTTTCCTCCTCGGAAACTAAAAGATCAAAACATACTCTCTTTATTCCGCCCACATATGGCCGCTCAGAACTCCGCAAAAGGTGCTGACGACACGGTTCTCGTTCCCGTCAACAAGATGGACATTGACGACGGTTCTTTGTTACTTTTTGATCCCCGTTTCCTTCGAGACGGGGCTACTGCGTCTCCAACTCCTCCTCCCACCGAGCAAGGAGGCCAACAACTACCGTCGGGGTGAACGACCAGTTCCTGGCCCCCCCAGCGCCGACCTGGCCGTTGCAGCTCTTCTGGAGGCTGTCAACCGCACAAACTTCCTTATCTTACAGCAAGGAGAGAGAATAGGAGCTCTCGAGGAAGCATCTCTTCCAAGATCCTCTCCTCCGAAGAGTAAACACCGGAAATCAAGAAGCCCGCCCCCTAGGCGCGGGGAAGACCGTATGACGAAGCATGAGCCTGAGTCACAACACGTTCGCAAGCGCAACCAGATCTCCCCGCGAGATCAATCACCAAGACACAAGAGAACGAGGCGGGATAGGCATTCTCCACCAGTCAGACCTCGTGACCGTCTACGTTCCCCGTCACCTCGCCGAGACCGCCGCCGCGAACGTAGACAACGGTCACCATCAACTCCAAGTTCAGACAGCGACGACGAGCCTCGCGGCCCGTTGTCCCGCAGGATCCTGGCCACCCGTCTTCCTAAAGGACTAGAGAAGCCTCCTACTCTAGGGACTTACGATGAGACCACTGACCCAGACGAGCACATAGAAAACATATATGCTCTTTTGGACTACAGAGGGGTACGAGGAGCCATCAAATGCCGCCTGTAACACCCCCTTTCTATACCCCCAAATAAACACAATATCATTTAGGCACATATTAAAATTTAGTCAGAGTATAATTATAAACATAGTACAAAAGAGGTATGTCACATTATATATGAAATTAAAACATTCCACACCTGCTCAATAATTGATATGCAACAGTGGGGTAACCTTGCAACAGAGGAACTTAGTCCTTACACCCACATCTCAAATGTTTAGAATAAAAGCGGAAAATCTAAACATTGAATCACAACTAACATATATACATATACATATATACATCATCAAGGATTATCCATGAACATAACTCATGTTTACAAAAACATTCATCAGCAAGATACATATACAAATGCATCACAAAAGAATCATATATATCCTAGCTACCCGGTGCTACATATCAGAGCCAACCGACCAAAAGAATGAAGACACGCTTCACAAAAAGACCTTCAGCATACCTACTCTGCAATGCCTCATAGAGCATTATAAAACAGCAGAAGGGTGAGAAATATTATCATAATAACAATGCATATAATTATATATCTTAACATAAAAATACTCATATTCCACATTTACACCACAATTCATCACATCTCACTCATACACATCGCAATGTATACATATCTATTTAAACCAAACATATACCTCATGCATATTTTCACTATTCTTATCAATCCACATAAACATACACATATATGTTTATTCATCAAAGCACCATTTTAACGATGATAAATGCAAATCATAGAGACCAACTCACGACTCTATGCAAATGCAATGCGGTATCGACTCAATCATTTCAAGTTCACTCAGGAACTCTGCTGGAACCATCGCTCGTTACATCACTGTAACTCCCCGTCGGGCATACGATCTTCCCCATCGCTCACACCTCTTATTTTTAAGGCACACGATCCAATCTGATCGCTCACACCTCTTATTTTTAAGGCATACGACGTTTATGGATCGCTCACACCTCTTTGTCTAAGGCACACGACCCGATCGCTCACACCTCTTTGTATAAGGCACACGATCGCCTATACCCATCGCTCACACCTCTTATTTTTAAGGCACACGATCCATCCGATCACTCACACCCCTTATTTTTAAGGCACACGATGTTATAGCGGATTCTCATAAGAATCCCTCAACACAAGAATGCACATCATTATGCTTCACACGCAAATGACTCAAGACATTCTTGAAATGCATACATATTCACAATATATTTATGCATTCTTCTCATACAAGTACATACAATCTATATACATTCACATCAATGCACTACTGTATGGTTCACATCCAAACACACGTTTAAAACGGTAAAAGTCGCTAAATAACACTATTCCCAACTTTTCCGACTTATATAATCGGCTAACAATCTCCAAATCATCATAATAAGAAAAATCATTTCATAAGCTTCCTAATGCATCAAACCACGCCTCAAACCGAACCACAGATCAAAAGTTATGCAGAAAACAAAATCACACGAACAGCACTGTTCGCTGGGCGAACCTCCCTCGCGAGCATTCGCTAGCTCCTTCGCTAGGAGAACATCCCTCGCGAGCATTCGCTAGCTCTTTCGCTAGGCAAATGTTCCATCGAACCAACTGTTAGATAAAAACAGACACAAAGTTCGCTAGGCGAACCCCTTGGCGAACCAAGGCAGCAACTACCCACATTCAAAACACCCCAACTTTGCTAGGCGAACAACTCAGCGAACCTTCGCTAACCTTCGCCAACTGGTTCGCTAGGCGAACCCGCAAAAACCTCACTCGCCACCGCTTCGCCCCAGGTTCGCTAGGCGAACCAAGGAAAACCCAGAATTTTCCTGCGCTGTCAAAACCCCAAAAATCCATATTTTTCCAATCAAAACCTTTCCAAAACACCATATATCAATCAGAACCCAATACAATCATGGCAACCGATATTCTACCA